>JASWHV010000016.1:67865083-70365083 GCA_030760725.1 Neostapfia colusana
TGATATGACGCATAAAGCGCAAGATTGTTGAACGCCCTGGAGTATTCCAGCGCGTTCCGGCTCCCTTGTTGCAGGTGTAAGAACTCCTGCGTCTTCCTCTTCATCAAACCTGGCGGTATATGATAGGCCCTGAAGGCCGTCCGGAACTCCACCCAGGTCATCACTCGGTCTGTGGGCTGTGAAGCACAGAAGTTTGCCCACCACGCGCTCGCGGATCCTTGATGAAGTAACCATCAAGAACAAGTACCCATTACCCCGTATTGAAGACTTGTTTGATCAGTTGAAGGGAGCTTGTGGGTTCTCGAAAATTGATCTCAGGTCGGGATACCACCAACTTAAGATAAGGCAAACTGATATTCCAAAGACAGCTTTGGTATCTCAGTACGGACTGTATGAATACACCGTCATGCCTTTCGGGCTAACTAATGCCCCGACATACTTCATGTATCTCATGAACAAGGTATTCATGGAATATCTGGACAAATTTGTGGTGGTTTTCATTGATGACATTCTCGTCTTCTCCAAAGATGAAGAAGAACATGAGGGACATTTAAGGTTGGTGTTGCAAAAGCTGAGAGAACACCAACTATATGCCAAGTTGAGCAAGTGTGAGTTTTGGCTGAAGAGAGTTCCCTTCTTAGGACATATAATCTCCGAGGGAGGAATCTCCGTAGATCCCGCCAAGATCGAGGATGTGCAGAAGTGGAAGACCCCTGAAAATGTCGGGGAAGTTCGAAGCTTCTTAGGATTGGCTGGGTATTACCGACGGTTTATCGAGGGTTTCTCCAAGATTTCGAGACCCCTCACCAAATTGTTAGAGAAGGGAATCACATTCACATGGACACCGCAGTGCGAGACGAGTTTTTAAGAACTGAAGAAAAGATTGACAACAGCCCCAGTGCTAGTTATGCCAGATATGTAGAAGAACTTTTCGGTGTACTGCGATTCCTCTGGAAACGGGTTGGGATGTGTTCTCATGCAAGAGGGGCATGTCGTGGCTTATGCGTCCCGGCAGCTCCGGAAACACGAGAAGAACTATCCTACGCATGACCTAGAGCTAGCCGCAGTGGTACACACGTTGAAGATTTGGCAACATTACTTGATGGGGAAGAGGACAGAGATATACACGGATCATAAGAGCTTAAAGTATATTTTCACACAGCCAGATCTCAACCTCAGACGAAGGAGATGGTTAGAGCTAATCAACGACTTTGATGTGGGCATCAATTATCATCCTGGGAAAGCGAACGTCGTAGCAGATGCTTTAAGCCGGAAGGTGCAGGTCAATAGGTTGAGCTTAAAGGACATGCCTACAAAATTGAAGGAAGAGGTTGTAAAATTCAATCTATGTCTGGTGAATAGTGGTGAGGCCATCGCCATGGAAGTGGACTCCACATTAGAGCAAGACATACGCAATGGTCAGAAGAATGATGAGAAGATACAAGAAATCATAGAACTCATCAAGGATAATAAAGCCCCTGGGTTCAGAGAGGATGAACAAGGTACGGTGTGGAATGGGAAAGAATCTGTGTGCCTGAGGTAAAGGTGATCCGTGAATTGATTTTGAAGGAGGCTCATGATTCCGACTATTCCATTCATCCTGGAAGTACGAAGATGTATCATGACCTCAAGAGCAGATATTGGTGGTATGGCATGAAGCGAGATGTCGCGGAACATGTTGCCCTCTATGACACATGTCAGTTGGTGAAAGCAGAACATCAACGACCCGCGAGACTGTTGCAACCACTCAAAGTGCCCGAATGGAAATGGGAAGAAATAGGTATGGATTTCATAGTGGGACTGCCTAGGACCCAATCGGGATTTGATTCGATATGGGTCATCATCGGTAGGCTAACCAAGGTAGCTCATTTCATCCCCGTGAAAGAAAGCTACAGCGGATCCAAATTGGAAGAATTGTACATGTCAAGGATCGTGTATTTCCATGGAGTGCCAAAGAAGATAGTGTCAGATCGAGGGACACAGTTCACCTCAAGGTTCTGGCAGAAGTTACAGGAAACCATGGGAACCCATCTAAATTTTAGTTCTGCCTATCACCCCCAGACTGACGGGCAGACGGAAAGAACCAATCAGATCCTTGAGGATATGCTGAGAGCGTGTGCGCTCAAGAACAATAGGAGTTGGGAATAGAACTCACCGTATGCGGAGTTCTCCTATAACAACAGCTATCAGGCTAGTATGAAGATGTCACCATTTGAGGCTTTGTATGGGAGGAAGTGCCGAACTGCACTATGAGTCACCAGGAAGTCAGAGTAGGAGCTCTGTTGACGCGGTGCTGGTCTCAGATCGCCGGGAGGGTCACTGGATTGGCCGAGCGATGAGGGACCGAAAATTCACTCGGGCGGCGAGGAGTTTCAGTCTGTTGGGCGAGAGCGCGTCGGGGTAGGGATGGGGAGCACCGGCGGCTGCTCGGACGCCTAGATAAGGGCCCCTGGAGTCGGTTCAGCGACCGTGGGCGGCAAGCAGGTGGTGGCGCGGCGGCCTCCCCTCGGTGGCGCTCCTGGGAGAAGCTCGGGGACCCGAGTACTGAAAGTCCACTCGGTTGATCTATTTCAGTGGCTGACATGTGGGACCCACTTCCAATTTTAACCTCTAAAATTTACTCCTAATCACTGTTGTAAACAGTGAGTCCCAAAATACCCATGGTGATTCAAATTATTCACCCATGAGCCATTTGAATTAGTTAGAATTCAAATGGGGTTTGGTTTGAATGAATTTCAGCACAAGTTCAGTTTGAAATTCAAATAAAGTTTGAATTTGCCCCCACTTAGCTCATCTCAAGATCAACTCCAAATGGAGTGAAAATTGGTGTGTGAGCTCACAAAAATGTGCTGAATAATAATATGCCTCCCACTTTTGAATTCATGGGATAAAAACAGTTTGAATTTGAATATGGTTTCAAACTGCCCTATTTCTAGCTATACCCAAAATGACCTCAAAAAGGTTTTGAATTTGGGTGAAACTTGGCATGGACATTCTTAGCAATGTGTAGGAGTTTTCATATGTCTGGCCCACCTATATCACATGTGGAAAATACCACTTTTGCAATGTGTGAGTTTGTTCTCTAATGAGCATGTTGATGGTGGTTACTTGCTCTTCATTTTTATTCATCATCTTTCCTCAAATGAGGTGTGTGTGTATGGTGATGAACACTTCAATTATGTGTTCAAAACTGAGGCCCTTACAAGCCCGAACCCGCGCCCCCTCTCTCCCTCTCACTGACACGCGGGGCCCACATGTCATCTCCTTCCCCGCGCGCCCCCAACGGCCCCGGACTTTTCCCTCACGCCGATCACACCCGACGCTCCCGGATTCCTCGCGCTCGACCCAACCCCGAATTCCTCGCGCCAGCCTGCTCGATCGCAACAAACCCCCGCGCCCCCGGCCCTGATAATAACAGATGAACCCGCCGCTCTCCCCTCGCACGAGCAGTTTCTCTCCCGGTGAGCGCCGCCGCCGTTGAGCTCAGAATTCCCCGAGAGCGTCGCCGTCGCCCTCTGTCAAACCGATCTCGTGACCCCGCAGCACCGCGCACAAGCTTTAGACGCCGACCCCGGAGGGAAACGCCACCGGAAACGACCATCCCGACGCTCGCCGGTGAAACTTCCAAATTACACGGTTCCGATCCATCCTAATCATCGGTGTGTCATCTCTAGACCCCAGTGAAGCTTCACGACCCGAGAACTCGAAGGGATCACCGCCCCAACGGCCACTTCGACGAGCACAGCAAGCCGCCGACGCCTGTCCTCGTCGCCGACCGGGTTCCGAGTCCTTCAGGCCTAAGAATCTAGCCTAGGTGAGCTCCCCTACCTCCCCTCTGCCGTTTGCTACCAAAAAGGGGGGATGTTAGCGTCTGTAGGTGAAGATCCGCGACCTCACCGGCGAGATCGTGCCTCTGCCGCCGTGCGCAGCCGCGCGCGCGGGCGAACTCCGGCTAGGAGCGACGTGGCCTCTTGTGCGCCATCTATTTTAAATCGCACGGTAGAAATAAAACCCCCGCGTACCGGTTCGGCGATCTAATCTGAGCCGTCTGTTTTAAATCGGACGGTCCACATCAGCCCTGCGTTATAAAGGCCAGGATTCTTATGCGCTAACCCCTGGGGATCTCGGAAAACATGAGCTAGCCCCGGAAACTTCTGATCAAGTCCCTGGAACTTCAGAAATTCGTGTAAATTCATTTAAAAATTAGTTTTAGCCCCTGGACTTAATAAAAATTAGGAAAACCTCTCTGTTATGTGTAGTTAGACCCCTGGAAATTTATGAAATAGTAAATTAGACCCTGCAGTAGGGTGGATTTACCTTTTTGACCCTATATGATATTAAATTCAGAAATTTGAATATGTGACTAGGATTTAAATTTAAAAGGTAAGGCAAACACATGTGCAAATTCAAATTTAAACTCTCCTAGCACTTGGAAACCTTTAGAATGAATTAAAAATATATTTTAGGCTGAAATGAAATCTGTCTAAGTGTTGTTCATATTTATTAGTTCTAGAAACACATTTTTAGGCTAGGAAATAATTCTGAAAACTGATAAAATAAATTTAAATTAGTTCACATCAGAGGAGAAGTTCAAAAATATATTATTTAATATTTTAGATCAGAACATATTCTGTTTAGATGATATGTCCTACTATTTAATATTAAAACCCACTTTTAGGCATAGAAAATAAATCTGAAAAACATAGAAAAATAGGTATGCATAATTAGAAAATGATAAATGAACTCTCCAAATCCAAAAACTACAGTTTAGGATTTGGTAGAAGATCTGAAAACCTATTTGGAGTAGGAAATTACCTTTCATGCAAACTTGGTAGCTAAGAAGTGTATTAATTAAATATAAAGAATTTGTTCAAATTGGAAATTCATATATAGTGTGCAAACATAAATCTGAATACAAAAGTTAGAAATCATATACATATGTTTAAAAGTGCATGTAGGCCAAAAATCAACACATGTAGAGTAACCACAATACTTAGAAATGTGAATGACTTTCATAGGTATGTATGTGTGGTTTGTATGAAGTGAAAGTGTGAACTATGTCTTATGGATTGTTGTTTTCTTCTGCTATGTGCATTGACATGAGTAGAACCTGCCCCAGAGCAAGTTCTCCCCTTCCAAGACCAAGACTTTCCATTCTCAGAGCAGCAGGAAGAAGGCAAGTGTCCTTGACCACTTTGATCCTATGCTAGGATGTGTAGATAGAATTATTTACATTGTCAATAGAAATATGAAACCCATGATAGGAAGTTTCCCTAGAATTGCATTATCTTGTTTCCTTGTAGCTTGGGTTGGGATTTATTTTATTATGTCATTCATTCATATTACTTATGCTTAGCATTGCTTAGAATGGGATAAGTGGGATATGAGATCATCAACTTATTTACCTTACTCTTGAATGAGATATTACGAGTTATGTAGAGGTAGGGATCGAGGAAAGTTGGATGTTTTGGTTGGTGTTGGGTGCACGAGACTCGGGTTTGTGTTTAGTACTTCCCTGGATCCTAAGGACCGGTTCATGGAGCATGTAACGTGGCTTTACCGTGCCAACCACATGCTGAGATGGGGCAGCTTGGCCAATTAATTAGGTGTATCCCCGGCGTAGTATGGGTGTGTTGGATGGTGCGGGGAATAGGTGTCAGCTGGACTACCATATGAACCGCAAGGCTCAAGAGGGGGCCACTGCAGCGGGGTTGGAGCCTCTTGTATGCTGTTAGGGGTGAAACCTCAGTGGGCCCATGCTCATCGGGAATCCCTTTGTAAAGGCCTCGTAGTGATCTCCTGGCTACACACCTGGGAAGTGTGAATGTGGTTCGCGGCCACTTGCATAATGGAGGTTCTTTTAGTCCACCCGACAACGGGGGATGAAATCACTACATGTGGGTACAGTGGTGCAAACTCTGCAGAGTCAAAACTGTCATGACAGCCGTGCTCACGATCAAGAGCGGCTTGGACTTATTCATGATTAGAGGATTGATGGCTTTGGAAGTTGAGGATGTTAAGCGGGGAGATTAACATTGGAAATGATGTTATGGTTATTTGATTATGATGATGGGATGGGAGATTGGGACCATTTCACCTGTGTAGTAATGTAGGTGCTTAATAAGCTAAGGTGATAGGTATTAATTGCGTAGTGCTTTAACCATGAGTTCAACCTCCCCTTGTTCTAGCCATGCATGACATAACTTTCCCACACTTGCTGAGTACCATCGGTACTCAACCTTGCATATTTGTTGGTTTATATTGCTGCTCAGGTCAAGATAATGAAGTGGTGTTTAATGATCAAGACTTTGGACCCGAAGAAGGTTTCTAGGTTCATGGAGTCCCCCGGGCAACGCCTGTAACGGAGCCCACAAGAATAATATTCTGCTGCTATTTTATTTACTTGTTATGAACTTATTATCGTCCATCGAGACATATGCTATGTAAGACATTTATATTCGACACCTGGCTTGTAATAAATGATGCTTCACTATTTGTCATCACATGTATGAGAAAATGATCCTGGCATACATGTGATATTCACTCGGTTGTTCTTCGGAGAAACCGGGTGTGACAGAAGTGGTATCAGAGCCAAGGTTGCCCGTAAGAACATGGACCTAGGTAGAAATGGACGTATTCAAGGACCCTATTTTCTTAAAAACTATTTTACAAGGTGTGGGTTGAAAAGTGTTATTCAATGGGGTCACTCTTTTCATCTTACCCCAACTTTTATTCAAAATAGGATTTTTGTTTAAAAGTTTATCTAACCTAAGTTTAAATGCTTTATATTTTAGATGGTTCGCATGATTCGCACCGCTCGCAAGTCCACAGGAGGGAGAGTTCCCGTATTTGCCCTTGTCCAAAGAGAGGAGAACCGTCCAGTGACGTATCTCTCCTACGGATTAGCAGTAGGAGGCTTGTTGCGCCGTCTTCGATGCATGCTCCAAGCCGCCGACAATACGGGCAAGCTAATCATACACTATAGCTCCACCAGGACCATTCGGGAGAAGCGGGAAGAATGGAGTTCGGAGATAAGAATTATCCATGAAAATCAGCTGCTTAAGATCCACCGCTCTCCAGCTTGTCGAGCAACACAGGTCGATGCGGAGAAGGATGTCACCTGGGAGGCCATCACCTGCCAGAGTCACATCTATCGTCGACACCTGGACAGAACTGAGTACATGTATGTCCTCCAGCGCGAGAGTGGTACAACGGAGTACAAGTACCCGCCAGTGCAGCAAGGGACTTCCCATGAGCACATGGACCTGTGCTTGGAGGATGCTGCTATGCTCAGCACTCGACTGCAGGAGTGTCAGCAGGAGCTTCAGGATGTTCGTGACACCCTGAAGGAAACCGAGGCGTTGCTTCGAGCCTGCTTGAGGGCGAGAGAAAGAGGAGATGGGAATGAACTGTGTGTCACCGTGAATGACACATGGACTCCTGACTCCCCAGATCGCCGGGCGATCAGGCGTCATCGCACTTCTCCACCAGCAGCCTCCCCACCCAAAGCCGAGTCAGAAGGCAGTCGCAATGATGAGGAAGATCCCGAGGAGCCAGCTCAGTGATACGAGTAGTGTAGAGTCTTTCCCTTAGTTAGCAATATGTCGAATAGTCGAGTCGTTACCTTAGTTAATGGTGTGTTAATGCTTGGTGTGTGACGTGAGTTGTGGAAGCCATGAGCAATTGTCCACAGCCTCGTCTTCAGATTGTTTTGCTTTGGTGTGTGAACCCACATGAAATAATAGTGCATTTATTTTTGTGTGAGACATGAACCCTCAGAAAGTATAACAAAGCCTCAACACTTCAAAGTAAAAAAAACAAGTGAAAGTAGTAAGATAATACGTAATGCTTTAAATTAAAATTTGGTTGATCATGCTAGATGGCCAGAAGAGGAAAGGGTCGTGCTGCCAACCCCGCCAACAACAACGATGAGGCCTGCAACCCTCATCTTTCTGGGAGCCAAGACAGGGGTGGACGCCGTGAGGGAGTTGATCCCATCCACCAAATGCTTGAGAATCAAAATCATCTCATCCAGAACCTGACTCAAGTGGTGGCCAACTTGCATCAAGTTCCATCTCCACAAGCTGCACAACGCCAACCAAGGTTGAGTGAGTTTCTAGGAACTCAACCTCCAAAGTTTGCAAGTGCTGCTGAACCTCTGGAGGCAGATGATTGGCTAAAGACCATTGAGAGCAAGATGAGGATCATACAGTGCCAAGGGTATGAGAGGGTGCTGTTTTCCTCTCACCAATTGCATGGACCTGCTGCTGATTGGTGGACCGCTTACGTGGCCGCCCATCATGACCCTGAGAACATCACTTGGGAAGAGTTCAAGCGTAGCTTCCGCAACCATTACATACCAAGGGGTGAACTCAAAAACAAGAGGAAGGAGTTCTTGGGGTTGCAGCAAGGAAACATGACTGTGAGGGAATACCTCACTAAATTCACTCAACTATCCCGTTATGCCCCACGGGATATAGAGACTGATGAGCAGAAACATGATTGCTTCGTGGAAGGACTTACCGCAAAAATGCAGTGTGCAATGTCCTCCAACGAGTATGAAAGCTTCCAAAAGATGGTGGACAGAGCATTTGTTGTAGAAAGGAAGCTGAAAGCCTTGGAAAATGAAAACAAGAGGAACGCGGGATGGTCACACCAAGCCTCGGGCAGCAACACCTGCCCACGTCTGATGCAGCAACCCCCAGGGCAGACGAGCCGTGCGGCGGTATCCTACTCAGCACCAAGAGGGTACAACCCGAACTTTAGGCCTCCGTCAGCACCAGCACAGCCACAACGTCAGTTTGCACAGCAGCCTCGTCCCGCATATCAACCTCGACCAGCAGTACAAGGACCCCCAAACCAACCCCAAGACAACAAAGGCCAGACACCTAAAGTTGGGGTGCAATGCTTTAACTGTGGTGAAGTGGGGCACTACGCCCATAAGTGCCCAAAGAAGAAGCCCGCGCAGCCGCAACAACAGAATATAATGCGAGGATGGGTGAACCACGTCACCATGGAGGAGGCGCAAGAGGCACCCGACGTGGTAGTTGGTAAGTTTCCTGCCAATTTACACATTGCAACCCTGCTGTTTGATTCTGGTGCTACCCACTCGTTCATTGCCCAAGGGTTTGTTAAGAAGCATGACCTAGCAACAACACAAATAAACCATATGCTAGCAGTAAACTCTCCAGGTGGAGAAATAAGGACAAGACAAGTGTGTCCCAAGGTGAACCTAGACATTAATGGGGTAGTATTTACTGCTAACCTCATAGTTATAGATTCACAAGGGATAGATATTATTTTGGGCATGGATTGGTTGACCAAACATAAGGGAATCATCCATTGTTCGACCAGAACGGTGGAACTAACTCACCCTAGTGGCACAAGAGTAAAGTTCATAACAATACAAGAGCCTAGGAGGGACATTAAATTAAATCAAGTTGAGGTGAAAGTGGAGGAGATCAGGACCATCAGGGAATATCCAGATGTTTTTCCGGAGGAGTTGCCAGGTATGCCTCCCGATCGTGAAGTGGAATTCGCAATTGAGCTAGTGCCTGGAACAGCCCCGATATACAAGAGACCTTATCGGATGGACTCCAAGCAGCTGGGAGAACTCAAGGATCATTTGAGGGAATTGATGGAGAAGGGGTATATTTGTCCTAGTTCCTCACCATGGGGAGCTCCAGTGATATTTGTGCCCAAGAAGGACGGAACCCAAAGGTTATGCGTAGACTACCGTGCCTTGAATGAGGTAACCATCAAGAACAAATACCCATTACCCCGCATTGAAGACTTTTTTGATCAGTTGAGGAGAGATTGTGTGTTCTCGAAAATTGATCTCAGGTCAGGATACCACCAACTTAAGATAAGGCAAACCGATATTCCCAAGACAGGTTTCGTATCTCGGTACGGACTGTATGAATACACCGTCATGCCTTTCGGGCTAACTAATGCCCCGGCATACTTCATGTATCTCATGAACAAGGTATTCATGGAATATCTGGACAAATTTGTGGTGGTTTTCATAGATGGCATTCTCGTCTTCTCCAAAGATGAAGAGGAATATGAGAAACATCTAAGGTTGGTGTTGCAGAAGCTGAGAGAACACCAACTATATGCCAAGTTGAGCAAGTGTGAGTTTTGGCTGAAGAGAGTTCCCTTCTTAGGACATATAATCTCGGAGGGAGGAATCTCCGTAGGTCCCACCAAGATCGAGGATATACAGAAGTGGAAGACCCCTGATAATGTCGGGGACATTCGAAGCTTCTTGGGATTGGCTGGATACTATCGACGGTTCATTGAGGGATTCTCTAAGATTTCGAGACCCCTCACCAAACTGTTGGAGAAGGGAATCACATTCACATGGACGCCGCAGTGCGAGACGAGTTTTCAGGAGTTAAAGAAAAGATTGACAACAGCCCCAGTGCTAGTTATGCCAGATATGCAGAAGAACTTTACGGTGTACTGCGATGCCTCTGGAAACGGGTTGGGATGTGTTCTCATGCAAGAAGGGCATGGCGTGGCTTATGCATCCCGGCAGCTCCGGAAGCACGAGAAGAACTATCCTACACATGACCTAGAACTAGCCGCAGTGGTACACGCGTTGAAAATTTGGTGGCACTACTTGATGGGGAAGAGGACAGAGATATATACGGATCATAAGAGTTTAAAGTACATTTTCACACGGCCAGATCTCAACCTTAGACAAAGGATATGGTTAGAGCTAATCAATGACTTTGATGTGGGCATCAACTATCATCCTGGGAAAGCAAACGTCGTGGCAGATGCTTTAAGTCAGAAAGTGCAGGTCAATAAGTTGAGCTTGAAGGACATGCCTGCAGAATTGAAGGACGAGGTTATAAGGCTCAATCTATGCCTGGTGAATAGTGGTGAAGCCATCGCCATGGAAGTGGACTCCACACTAGAGTGAGACATACGCGAGGGTCAAAAGAACGACGAGAATATACAAGAAATCAGACAACTCATCAAGGAAAATAAAGCCCTTGGTTTCAGAGAGGATGAACAAGGAACGGTGTGGCACGGGAAAAGAATCTGTGTGCCAGAAGTAAAGAAGATCCGCGAATTGATTTTGAAGGAGGCTCACGATTCTGACTATTCCATTCATCCTGGGAGTACGAAGATGTACCAGGACCTCAAAAGCAGGTATTGGTGGTATGGCATGAAGCAAGGTGTTGCGGAACATGTTACCCTATGTGACACATGCCAGTTGGTGAAAGCAGAACATCAACGACCCGCGGGATTATTGCAACCACTCAAAGTGCCTGAATGGAAATGGGAAGAAATCGGTATGGATTTCATAGTGGGATTGCCTAGGACCCAATCAGGATATGATTCAATATGGGTCATCATCGACAGGCTAACCAAGGTAGCTCATTTCATCCCCGTGAAAGAAAGCTACAGCGGATCCAAATTGGTAGAATTGTACATGTCAAAGATCGTGTGTTACCATGGAGTGCCGAAGAAGATAGTGTCGGATCGAGGGACACAGTTCACCTCGAGGTTCTGGCAGAAGTTGCACGAAACCATGGGAACCCATCTGAACTTTAGTTCTGCCTATCATCCCCAAACTGACGGGCAGACGGAAAGAACCAATCAGATTCTTGAGGATATGCTGAGGGTGTGTGCACTCAAAAACAATCGGAGTTGGGACAAGAACTTACCATATGCGGAATTCTCCTATAACAACAGCTATCAAGCTAGTATGAAGATGTCACCGTTCGAAGCTTTGTATGGGAGGAAGTGCAGAACTCCCCTATTTTGGAACCAAATAGGGGAAAGTAAAGTGTTTGGTCCTGAAGTACTACAAGAAGCCGAGGCGTAAGTGAGGGAAATTCGCAACAACTTGAGGATAGCACAGACACGACGAAAGAGCTATGCCGATGTACGGAGAAGAGAGCTCGTTTTCAACGTGGGAGACTATGTCTATCTCAAGGTGTCCCCTATCCGAGGACTTCGTCGGTTCAAGGTGAAAGGGAAGTTGTCACCTCGATACATCGGACCCTTTCAAGTTCTGGAGAGGAAAGGTGAAGTGGCGTATCAACTAGAATTACCGGCTCACCTATCGGATGTGCACGATGTATTCCATGTGTCACAGCTCAAGAAATGTCTGAGAACGCCTGAAGAGGTGTTACCCATGAATGAGGTTGACGTACCTGAGGATTTGTCTTATGGCGAGCAACCATCCAAGATTTTGGAAACAATGGAACGCCTCACAAGGAAAAAAAGAATCCGGATGTGCAAGGTGCAGTGGAAGCATCACTCGGAAGAGGAAGCCACCTGGGAGCGAGAAGATGAGCTTAAGGCACAATTTCCGGAATTGTTTTCTTAGAGCCACCAATCTCAAGGACAAGATTTCTTTTAAGGGGGGTAGAGCTGTAACACCCCAAAATCCTGTTAAGAGGGGAATTTAAAAATTTTTGGACGTATTGCATGTGTTGCAAAAATTCAAATTCAAACTGGAATTCAAATTAAACTCAAAACAGAAATGAAAAAAAAGAAAAGGAAAAAAATAAACCTCCCCGGCCAGTGGGCCGAAACCCACCAGCCGGCCCATTTATTCCCGCGCTAGCCCGCAGCTGCGCGCCCTCCCCACTTTCCCACTGACACGTGGGGCCCGCCAACCCTTCTTCCTCCTCGCGCCCGGCCGGCCAGACTCTTCTCACCTCCGAATCGAAACCGCCCCGGATCCTCGCGTATCCCAGCCGAATTTCGTTCCTGGACGACACAAACTCGATCACAACCGAACGCCGCCCTCCCCCGGCTATATAAACAACGGCTTCCCGATTTTAACCCGCAATCGGCTGTTTTTCTTCCCGGTGAGAACCGAAGTTCCGATCACTGTTTTCTCTCGATTTCTGCTCGGTGGTTTGCGCTTCAAACCCAGCGCCGACGAGCCTCGTCGCCGACCGTTTTCCAGGACCTCCGAGCTCAAGAAAATCCCCGAGGTGAGATCCCCAACCTCCCCTCTACCGATCTATGCCATAAAATCACAAATTTAGGAAGAATTGACGAAGATCCAAAACTCTCCGGCGAGATCGCCGCCTCCCGCCGCGGTGCGCCGCCGGGCAGCGCCGCCCGCGCTCGATCAGAGCGACGTGGCCGCTTGTGTGCCGTCTATTTTAAATCGCACGGTAGAATTTAAATCCCCGCGTACCGGTTCGACGTTATAATTTCAGCCGTCTGTTTTAAATCGGACGGTCCACATCAGCCCCGCGTTACAAAGGCCAGGATTCTTACGCGCTACCCCCTGGGGTTCTCGGAAAATACGAGCTAGCCCCGGAAACTTCTGATCTAGCCCCTGGAACTTCAGAAAATCATGTAAATTCATTTAAAAATCAGTTTTAGCCCCTGGACTTAATAAAAACTAGGAAAACCCCTCTGTTATTTGTAGTTAGACCCCTGGAAATTCTTAAAATAATATAATAGACCCTGTAGTGGGGTGAGTTTACCTTTTTAACCCTATGTGATATTAAATTTAGGAATTTAAATATGTGATTAGTATTTAAAATTTAAAAGATGGGACAAACACATTGTAAATTCAAATTAAAAACTTTCCTAGTACTTGGAAAACTTTGGAGTGAGATAAAAATAGATTTTTGGCTGAAATGAATCTGTCTAATTGATTATTCACATTTATTAGTTATAGGGACACATTTTAAGTAGAGAATAATTCTGAAAATTAGAAAAATAAATGTAAAATAGTTCACATCAGAGGAGAAGTTCAAAAATATATTATTTAATATTTTAGACCCAAAACCTATTCTGTTTAGATGAGGTGTCTTACTATTTTCATAATAAAGTTCACATTTAGGCATAGGAAATAAATCTGAAAATATAGCAAGCTAGGTATGAATAACTAGAAAATGATAAATGAAGTTTCTAAAATCCAAAGAATTCAGTTTAGGGTTGGTAGAAGGTCTGAGGTCACATATGGAGTAGGAAAATACCTTTCATGCAAGCTAAAATGTGTACCAATTAAATATAAGGGATTTATTTAAATTAGAAATTCATATATAGTATGCCAACATAAATATGAATACAAAAGTAGAAATCATATGCACATGTTTAAAAGTGCATGTAAGCCCAAAAATCAACACACATAGAGTAACCACAACACATAGGAATAGGAATGGCTTTCATAAATGTGAATGTGTGGTTTGTGTGAAGTGGAAGTGTGAACTATGTCTTATGGATTGTTGTTTTCTTTTGCTATGTGTGATGGTATGATGTAGAACCTGCTCCAGAGCAAGTTCTTCCTTTCCAAGATCAGGACTACCCATTCCAAGAGCAGCAGGAAGAAGGCAAGTGTCCTTGACCACTTTGATCCTATACTAGGATGTGTAGATAGAATTATTTGCATTGTCAATTGAAATATGAAACCCATGCTAGGAAGTTTCCCTAGAATTCCATTACCTTGTTTTCCTTGTAGCTTGAGTTGGGATTTGTTTCATTATGTCATTCATATTACTTGTGCTTAGCCATGCTTAGACTGGGATAATGGGAATATGAGATCATCAATTAATTACCTTACCCTTGAATGAGGTATTATGAGTTATGTAGAGGTAGGGATCGAGGCAAGTTGGATGTTTTGGTTGGTGCTGGGTGCACGAGACTCGGGTTTGTATTTAGTACTTGCCTGGATCCTAAGGACCGGTTCATGGAGCATGTAACCTGGCTTTACCGTGCCAACCACATGCTGAGATGGGGGAAGATTGGCCAATTAATTAGGTGTATCCCCGACATAGTATGGGTGTATTGGATGGTGCGGGGAATAGGTGTCAGCTGGACTACCATACGAACCGCAAGGCTCAAGAGGGGGCCACTGCAGCGGGGTTGGAGCCTCTTGTATGCTGTTAGGGATGAAACCTCAGTGGGCCCACGCTCGTCGGGAATCCCTTTGTAAAGGCTTCGTAGTGATCTCCTGGCTACACACCTGGGAAGTGTGTATGTGGTTCGTGGCCACTGGCATAATGGAGGTTCTTTTAGTCCACCCGGCAACGGGGGATGAAATCACTACATGTGGGTACAGTGGTGCAAACTCTGCAAAGTCAAAAACTGTCATGACAGCCGTGCTCACGGTCAAGAGCGGCTTGGACTTATTCATGATTAGAGGATTGATGGCTTTGGAAGTTGAGGATGTTAAGCGGGGAGCTTAACATTGGAAATGATGTTATGGTTATTTGATTATGATGATGGGATGGGAGATTGGGACCATTTCACCTGTGTAGTAATGTAGGTGCTTAATAAGCTAAGGTGATAGGTATTAATTTCGTAGTGCTTTAACCATTAGTTCAACCTCCCCTTGTTCTAGCCATGCATGACATAACTTTCCCACACTTGCTAAGTACCATCGGTACTCAACCTTGCATGTTTGTTGGTTTATATTGCTGCTCAAGTCAAGATAATGAAGTGGTGTTTAATGATCAAGATTTTGGACCCGAAGAAGGTTTCTAGGTTCATGGAGTCCCCCGGGCAACGCCTGTAACGGAGCCCACAAGAATAATATTCCGCTGCTATTTTATTTACTTGTTATGAACTTATTATCGTCCATCGAGACATATGCTATGTAAGACTTATTTATATTCGACACCTGGCTTGTAATAAATGATGCTTCACTATTTGTCATCACATGTATGAGAAAATGATCCTGGCATACATGTGATATTCACTGTGTGTTTCTTCGGAGAAACCGGGTGTGACAGCATACATGTGATATTCACTCGGTTGCTCTTCGGAGAAACCGGGTGTGACAGTCTGGCTCAGGGGTGGACTAGTCCGGTTTTCTTGTTGGAATAACTTAAAAGGGCCGGACTAGTCTGGCTCAGGGGCGGACTAATCTAGTCAAACTGCTGGAAGGGTCTAAACCTTGATTTTTATGGGTTTTTCTCCAGATTTTAATTTAACAAAATATGGATAAAACAACTAGCAATTCTATATGACAAGTGTGACAGAATATTGAAATGAATTGCAAGATTGTGATGATGTATAGCGAAATAATTAAAACAAACCCTAAGAAATATTGATCTTCAAAGAAATGTACATGCAAGAGAGACACTAAGGATTTTTTTCCCGAGGTTCGATTCCACTCAGGAATCTACGTCCCCGTTGAGGAGTCAACAAAGGACCGGGTCTAACAACCCTTTCCTCACCAAGTCGGCTCTTCACTATCTCAAGGATGAACTTACAAAGTTTTGGGGCTGATCACAATCCGAGGCTCCCACTTGATCACTTCCACAAAGCTTCATCGATCTTACAAGCTACAGGTCACACCAAGTGCACGAGATCACTTCGAGAGCCTTGAAGGCGAAGTTCTTCCTTCTCCTCATCTCACACACCCAAATTCACTTAGGATTTGATTCAAGAGGGTGAGTAGGCAATGGAGAAGGCTTGGAGAAGCTCTAGGAAGGGTGTGGCGGCGCTAGGGTTCTAGAGGTATCTAAATGAAGTCGGGGTATCTCATTTTATAGAAGTCCCAAAGCCAACCGTTTCCACCTACCAAAAGTCCGGACTAGTCCGCCTCACACCGGACTAGTCCGATCTCACACAGGATCTATTTGTCCGGGTAAGAACGGACAAGTCTGGAGAACCCGGACTAGTCCGGCCACTAAGGCGGACAAGTCCGGTCCACCAAGACTTAGCCGTGGGAGCTCTCATCTCACATCCATACAGACTAGTCCGCCTTAGAACGGACTAGCCCGAACTCACACAGAAACTCTTAGTCCGTGTGAAAACGGACAAGTCTGGCTAGCCCAAACTAGTCTGACCACTGAGGCGGATAAGTCCGGTCTACCAGGACTTAGCCCCAAAAACACTCTCACCAAGAGAGAAACGGACTAGTCCGTCCCAAAACGGACGGGTCCGATCTCAGTCAGGAACTCTTAGTCTGCCCCAAAATGGACTAAGCCGTAGGACTTCCGGACTAGTCTGACCTCTTCCCCGGACATGTCCGACCTGCCCAACTTTACCTCTCTACCTCTCGACACTAAGGATTTGACACTTCTAACGCTTTGAGCTCTCTTCTATGATCCCAATGCACTTGACACACACACTCTTTCTTTTACACGGCTTGCCTACTAAAGACTCAAAAGAAACCCTAATTTCTACTCTTCGAGTCTTCGACGCCGTTCTTCATCTTTTTCCTTTTTGAGAGTTTAGGTGTCCGCCATGGAAATGTCCTGTGCTTATGATCATCTCAGCTCATTAATCTCTTAATTTGTCGTCATCAATCATCCAAAACCCACGGGGATGCCTAGATGCACTTACAATCTCCCCCTTTTTGGTGATTGATGACAACACATTAAGTTTCAACATAAGAGGTATGCAAAACTCCTCCTGAATGTATGCAAGAGTAAAAGAGGGGAGTTGGCATACATTCACATGTTATGGTGGGGTGCCTACGTGTTGTGCTAAAAAAATGTGATAAGACAATAAGCATAAAACAACCATAAAATCCAACACGTAGTGTTACACAAAAGATAGTCATGCATAAAACATAAAATATAGATAGCCATGTCCAGAAGATCTATTACAAGACTAGAAGATGATAAAAAATAGGACATCCTTTTCATATTTCTCCCCCTTTGGCATCAAGGCACCAAAAAGGAAAAGAGGGAAGAAGATACGCCTAAGTCTACCCATCATCTTCTTCGTCTTCTTCTTCATCGCCATTTTCATCGCTCTCCATAGCCTCCGTATCCTCTTCTTCTTTGTCGGCGGTGGTGGATGGAGGCATGGCCTTGGAAGAGCTTCCATCTTCCCTGAAATGGGTGAGCTCATCAGCGGTGAACTCTAGATATGGAGTGAGTTCCCCATCACTCTCCTCGTGGGGAGACATGGGTACCTCAAGTTTGTCACACACAGCCTTGAGGTACTTCTCCTGACGCCTCTCCATGCGTCGAGTTCGGACCTCCACACGCTGACACGAGGCAAAAAGTGCGTTGAAGCATTTGAAGAATCCGCTCATGGACTGCGGAGGAGGAGATGATGGGGGAGCCGCTGAGCTAGAAGGGGCCGCTGAGATAGACGGAGGTTGAGCATTTTTACTCCTTGAGGGTTCTGGCACAATGGGGAGTAGCTGAAGACCGAGAGGTCGATGAGTGACATCCTTGACAAAGACTATCCCCAACACCTTCTCAATTAGGCACATGATGTACGGTGCATAGCCACATGAGCGGTTGGGAGTGTGAGAGATGTTGAAGATGTCATCATAAATGTGCTCAACAAGGTTGAACTTCTCTTCACCATCTATCAAGAGGAGGAGATGCCTTAAGTTTCCTTGAATTACCCCTGCATCTCCATCCTTAGGGGCAAAGGTCCTCCTCGGAATCCGGTTGAGGATGCTATAGAACGGCTTGATGTTCCTAGCAAGCCCGGCCTCATAGGGAACATGACTAGGATACATATAGTCAAGCTGACCCCTGTCCACTGCCTTGAGATTGGAAATGATAATCTCATGATCCAAGTGCTCCTCAAGGCCATGTATCTGTGCAAACCTCTCATAGGTGACTGAGTACTGCTCTCCATGAGTCATCCAGGTGATTTTCCAGTCACCGTAGGTGGAGAAGTACACAGTGGTATAGAACTGCACAATTACCTCAATGTTCCAGTCATACTTGAAGCTCATGATTTTCTTGATTCCATGGCGCTCTGTGGCTTCAATCACTGCATCAAAAGCTTTGTGCTCCCTTTTGGCCATGTAGTCCCAATCTACCCATTGAGCTTGAGTGACTGGGGTCTTCATTTTTAGGTACACCAAGCGGTAGTAATCGCAGTGAAAGTCACACCAAAACCTAGGGTCGGTTGTGTGCTTCTCATAGTCATAGACTTTATCCATCCTCAGCCTTCTCGCCTTTTCAGCCCCCTTTTCTTTTGAATACAAATGCCGGATTGTTGGGCTGTCGGTTTGGGTATCTAGCAGGGGCAGCCATCTTTAAGGGGCTGATGGGCTTTGGTTGCCCTTTCTCTCAGATTATTATCCCTCCTGCTCTGTTTGTCGGTGCTTTGGCAGTTGCCTTTTTTGTTCTTGGGCTCCACAGGAAGTGGAGCCTTACCCTTCTTTGGATCACAAGGAACCCTACCCTCAGATTCCTTTTCCTTCTCTTTTTTCCGCTCTTTATCTCCCAAGGTGACCAGCCTCTTTCTCTTGGGCTCTCAGGCACTAGCAGCTTGGGAGCTTTGGGCTTCACGTTCGGCCCTTTTCTTTCTCCATTGATCCTTCAAGGATTCTTCAACAGCTTGGGCAATTTGTGCCTCCTCGTCGAGATCATGCTTCTTCTTTGTTCTTGCCTCTCGACGGACGACTTCTTTAGCCGCTTGGGTCTCCTTTGCTGCCCTTTCTTCAGCAATGCGCCGATGAAGGGCTTGTCGAGCCTCCTCGGCCGTGGGACTTGGAAGGGGAGAGCTTTGGTCAGAGTTCGACATATTTCTTGAGAGATAGGAGATTAGAGGTCAAGGAAGTGGAATATTGCAAGAGAATTCACTAAAAATGGTTAAAGTTGGAGTTTGTGCTGTGTAAACCGGGCTTGTCCATTAAAGGACCGGACTAGTCTGCTCGAGAATGGATTTGTCCGCCCAAAACCGGACTAGTCCGGGTTATATAGGAAGAACCCTAACCCTAACAAATTTTCACAAAAAACTTCGAATTAAGTTGCAATACTCCTAGGCTATGATCGCATCGACACTAGGAACAAAATTTGTGAAGAGGTTTCTAACAAAAGACCTAAGAATGAAGAAAAGGAAGGATTTTGGTTAGGTCAACAATACCTCTTGAAATCTTCAAATGTGATGAATTTGGAGTCGAAACTTGAGCAACGAAGCCCAGGGAAGGGTTTCTGCACTCCTTAGGTCTCCAATCCATGGATTGGATGAGATTTTTGGTGGAGGAAAGCAAAAATTGCCAATTTGTGGGCACTTCCGGCTTGAGAGAGGATGTGAGCGGACTAGTCTATGAAGAGAGAAGTCTGGCCGCCCCTGGGAGGTTAAGTCCCAGCGGCCAGACTAGTCTATGAAGAGAGAAGTCTGGACAAGTCCGGTTGGTGGACCAGAGCCGGACTTTTCTGGGGTCGGAATTGTCCGGCCTCCTAGGAGGACTAGTCCGGTTTGGACTTGTTCGCTGCGAAGTCCGACCGTGCCACATGGCCACTGCCAGGGTGAGCTCCGAAGGAACCACGTGTCCAGCGGGGCCGGGCCTCTCCTCTCCTCAGAGGCGAGCTCCGAGGGTGCCACGTGTTCGGCGGGCCCGGACCTCCCCTCTCCTCAGAGGCGAGCTCCGAGGGCGCCACGTGTCTGGTGGGGCTGGACCTCCCCTCTCCGCAGAGGCGAGCTCCCATGGCGACACGTGTCCAGCGGGCCGGGGCCTCTCATCTCCTCAGAGGCGAGCTCCCGTGGCGACATGTGTCCAGCGGGCAAGGGCCTCTACTCTCCTCAGAGGGGAGCTCCGGTGGCAACACGTGTCCAGCGGGCCGGGGCCTCTCCTCTCCTCAGAGGCGAGCTCTGGTGGCGACACGTGTCCAGCGGATCGGGGCCTCTCCTCTCCTCAGAGGTGAGCTCCGGTGGTGACACGTGTCCAGCGGGCCGGGGCCTCTGCTCTCCTCAGAGGCGAGCTCCGGTGACGACACATGTCCCACGGGGTCGGACCTCATACCTTCCGCAGGGGTGAGCTTCGAAGTCGACACGTGTCTGACGGGGCCAGACCTCAGCCCTTCCACAGCGTTGAGCTCCGAAGTCGACACGTGCCTGGCGGGGCCGGACTAGTCCGGCTTGGTGTCTGGACAAGTCCGGTTGGCGGACCAGAGCCGGACTTCTCTGGGGCCGGACTTGTCCGGCCTCCGAGGCGTACTAGTCCAACTACATGCTGAAATTCATATAATTTGAATTTTAGCTTAAGAATATGATCCTTTTGGACAAGTTTTTGCAAATATCTTTGGCAAACATGGTCAGTAAGCATACATCAAACAAACAATGACCATATTTGACAAAAAGTCCTTTTGAACATAGTTTTCATAGAGAAAGAGAGATTAGGGTAGTATGTTGAAAACATGTGATTTTTGAAGTTTATAAACAAGCAACAAACAGATGTGCACACTTCAAGCAACATTTCGAGAATCTAGAATATTCAGTTCACTCCTTAGGTCACAGAAGCATTTCTCATCATGGGGTTTTGTGAAGATGTCCACCAATTGCTTCTCACTCCTAACATGAGAGATAACGTTATCTCCCTTGATAGAGTCATATCTCAGGAAATGGTGACGGATATCAATATGTTTGGTTCTAGAATGCTCCACGGGAATGTGAGCAATTTTGATGGCACTCTCATTGTCACATAGATGTAAAAATATGGCTCAAAGTGTAACCATAGTCCCTAAGAGTTTGTCACATCCATAGGAGTTGTGCACAACAACTCCCGGCTGCGACGTACTCCGCTTCGGCTGTGGATAAGGCAATGGAGTTTTGTTTCTTTGAAGACCACGGAACCAAGGACCTACCAAGGAATTGACAAGTCCCTAACGTGCTCTTCCTATCTTCCTTACAACCGGCATAATCGACATCGAAGTATCCAATGAGATTGAACTTGGATCCTTTGGGATACCAAAGTCCTAGGTTAGGAGTGTGAACCAAATATCTAAGAATCCACTTAATGGCCATCAAGTGGCACTCCTTAGGAGCGGCTTGGAACCATGCACACATACACACACTAAGCATTATGTTGGGCCTAGATGCACAAAGGTAAAGCAAAGAGCCTATCATGGAACGAAATACCTTTTGGTCCACACTTGGACCATCTTCATTAAGGTCAGGATGTCCGTTGGTTCCCATGAGAGTCTTGATGGGTTTGGCTTTGTCCATGTCGAACCTCTTAAGTATGTCTTGAGTATACTTGGTTTGACCTATGAACGTTCCTTCCTTGAGTTGGAATCCTAGGAAGAACTTTAATTCCCCCATAATTGACATCTTGAACCTTTCAGTCATTATCTTTGAAAACTCATCACAAAAAGCTTTGTTAGTAGAACCAAATATAATGTCATCGACATATATTTGGCACACAAATAAATCATCGTTAAAATGCTTAGTGAAGAGTGTATAGTCGGCTTTTCCTATCCTAAAACCATTTTAATAAGAAAATCTCTAAGACACTCATACAAAGCTCTAGGAGCTTGTTTGAGGCCATAGAGGGCTTTCCGAAGTTTAAAGACATGGTTAGGATACTTATCGTCCTCAAATCCGGGTGGTTGCTCCATGTACACTTCCTCCTTGATTGGACCGTTGAGGAAAGCGCTTTTCACATCCATTTGGTATAGCTTGAAATCATGGTGAGATGCAAAAGCAAGCAAGATACGAATTGATTCAAGCCTAGCTACCGGAGCAAAAGTTTCATCATAATCCAAACCTTCTACTTGTGCATATCCCTTTGCAAAAAGTCTTGCCTTGTTTCTTGTTACAACCCCATACTCGTCTTGCTTGTTGCAGAATACCCACTTGGTTCCCACAACATTTGCGTTGGGTCGCTTCACAAGTTCCCACACTTGATTTCTTTCAAAATTATTGAGTTCCTCTTGCATGGCCACCACCCAATCCGGATCTTGTAGTGCTTCTTCTACCTTGTGGGGCTCCAAAGAGGAAACAAAAGAGTAATGTTCACAAAAATTAGCAATTTGAGAGCGAGTGGTCACCTCTTTGGAGATATCTCCTAGTATGTTGTCGACGGGATGATCCCATTGATGTCACACCTGGTTTTTCCGAAGAACAACCAAGTGAATATCACATGTATGCCAGGATCATTTTCTCATACATGTGATGACAAATAGTGAAGCATCATTTATTACAAGCCAGGTGTCGAATATAAATAAGTCTTACATCACAAATGTCTCAATGAACACTAATGCTTCATCACAAGTAAATAAACTAGCAGCGGAATATTATTCTTTAGGGCTCCATCACAGGTGTTGCCCGGGGGTCTTCATGAACCTAAAAACCTTCCTCGGGTCCAAAGTCTTGGTCGTTATACACCACCTCATTATCTTGACCTGAGCAGCAATATAAACCAACAAATATGCAAGGTTGAGTACCAATGGTACTCAGCAAGTGTGGGAAAATTATATCATGCATGGCTAGAACAAGGAGAGGTTGAACTCATGGTTAAAGCACTACGCAATTAATACCTATCACCTTAGCTTATTAAGCACCTACATTACTACACAGGTGAAATGGTCCCAATCTCCCATCCCATCATCATAACCAAATAACCATAACATCATTTCCAATGTTAAGCTCCCCGCTTAACATCCACAACTCCCAAAAACCTTCACTCCTCTAATCATGAATAAGTCCAGGCCGCTCTTAACCGTGAGCACGGCTGTCAAGACAGTTTTGACTCTGCAGAGTTTGTACCACTGTACCCACAAGTAGTGATTTCATCTCCCGTTGCCGGGTGGACTAAAAGAACCTCCATTATGCCAGTGGCTACGATCCACATTCACACTTCCCAGGTGTGTGGCCAAGAGATCACTACGAAGCCTTTACAAAGGGATTCCCGACGAGCGTGGGCCCACTGAGGTTTCACCCCTAACAGCATACAAGAGGCTCCAACCCCGCTGCAGTGGCCCCCTCTTGAGCCTTGCGGTTCATATGGTAGTCCAGCTGACACCCTTCTCCCCGCACCATCCAACACACCCATACTACGCCGGGGATACACCTAATTAATTGGCCAAGCTGCCCCATCTCAGCATGTGGTTGGCACTGTAAAGCCGGGTTACATGCTCCATGAACCGGTCCTTAGGATCCAGGCAAGTACTAAACACAAACCCAAGTCTCATGCACCCAGCACACAACCAAAACATCCAACTTGCCTTGATCCCTACCTCTACATCACTCACAATAGCTCATTCAAGAGTATGGTATAATAAACTGATGATCTCATCTCCCAAATATCCCATTCTAAGCATGGCTAAGCATATGCATGTAAACAAATGACATGACAAAATAAATCCCAACCCAAGCTACAAGGAAACAAGGTAATGCAATTCTAGGGAAACTTCCTAGCATGGGTTTCATATTTAACTTGACAATGCAAATAATTCTATCTACACATCCTAGCATAGGATCAAAGTGGTCAAGGACACTTGCCTCCTTCTTGCTGCTCTTGAAATGGGTAGTCCTGATCTTGGAAACTGATAGCTTGCTCTTGAACAGGTTCTACTTCATACCATCACACATAGCAAAAGAAAAACAACAATCATAAGACATAGTTCACACTTCTACTTCATACAAACCACACATTCACATTTATGAAAGTTTCTTTACCATTTTATGTGTTGTGGATACTCTATGTGTGTTGATTTGGGGCTTGCATACACTTTTATTTACATGTGTATGATTCCTACTTTGGTGTTCATATTTATACTCACATATTATATATATATATATATACATGTATATATGTGTGTTTCAGTTTTAAATAAATTCCTTATATATTAAACTACCAAGTATGTATGAAAAGTATTTTTCTTCTCCATATGTGCCTTCATAATTTCTATCAACCCTAAACTGAATTCTTTGTGTTTTAGAAACTCCATTTATCCTTTACTAGTTTCTATATTTTCATATTTATATTCTTATGCATAATTGTGCATTTTATTATTAAATTATTAATACACACTACCTAAACAGATTAGGTTCTGGTCCTAAATAATTTTAAGATCATATTTTGACCTTGGCTTCTGATGTATACTATTTCATAATTATTTTCCCTATTTTTCTTTAACTATTCTTTACTTAAAAATGTGTCCCTATACTATTAAATGTGAATAATAGATGAAACAGATTTATTTCAGCCCAAAAATATATTTTTATCTCACTCCAAAGTTTTCTAAGTACTGAGAAAGTTTTTAATAATTTTGACAATTATGTTTGTCCCCCTTTTTAATATTTAAACACTAGTTACATATTCAATTTTCTAAATTAAATACTAAACAGGGCTAAAATAATGAATTCACCCCATTACAGGGTCTATAATATTATTTTCATAATTTCCAGGGGTCTAGCTACACTTTTCAGAGGTGTTTTTCTTAATTTCTATTAAGTCTAGGGGCTAAAACTGATTTTTAAATGAATTTACATGATTTTCTGGAGTTCCAGGGGCTAGATCTGAAGTTTCCGGGGCTAGCTCTCAATTCCAGAGAACCCCAGGGGGTAGCACGTAAGAATTCCTGTCTTTATAATGCGGGGCTGACGTGGACCGTCTGATTTTAAACCGACGGCTGAGATTATAACATCGAACCGGTACGCGGGGTTTTAAAGTCTACCGTGCGATTTAAAATAAACGGCGCACAAGCGGCCACGTCGCTCTGATCGAGCGCGGGCGGCGCTGCCGGCGGCGCACGGCGGCGGGAAGCGGCGATCTCGCCGGAAACTTTCGGATCCTCGAGAATTCTGCCTAGAACTGTGATCTTATGGCCTAGATCGGTAGAGGGGAGGTCAGGGATCTCACCTCGGGGGTTTTCTCGAGCTCGGGGGTCCTGGAAAGTGCTCGGCGGCGAGGTCCGAGGCAAAACCACGGCGAAGCTCGTCGGAGCTGGATTTGCACCGTAAGTCTTCGGGTTTTCTGCACCTGCAAAGTTCCCCAGAGGCGGTGGATCAAGACCAACGAGTTAGATCAGAGTTTCCGAGCTTAGATCGGCCAGAATTCACCGGCGAAGTCTCGGTGCTCACCGGAGTGAAAATCGGCGATCGCGTGAGAAAAACTGATCGGATCGGTTGTTTTTATAGCCGGGGAAGGGCGGTGGTTCTGTTGTGATCGAGTTAGAGTCCTCAGGGTCCAGAATTCGGCTGCGGGACGCGGTTTCCCGATCGGTTGCGATCGCGCGCGCGGGGAAGAAGTCCGGGGTCGCGGGGTTAGGGATGACAGGCGGGTCCCACCCGTCAGCGAGGGGCAGCGCAGCGCGCGCGGGGGCGGGCTGCGCGGGGGTTTGCTGGGCCGGCTGGGGTTTCGGCCCACTGGCCAGTTTTTTTCCGGTTTTCCTTTTTCTTTTTCCATTTCTTTTCTGTTTTGAGTCTAATTTGAATTCCAGTTTGAATTTGAATTTTTGCAAAACATGCAACACGTCCAAAAATTTCTAAATTCCCCTCTGAACATGGTTTATGGTTCTAAATCAAAATTTGAGTTTTGACTAAAAATTTGGGGTGTTACAGCTCTACCCCCCTTAAAAGAAATCTCGTCCTCGAGATTGGTGTTTCTAAGAAAACAATTCCGGAAATTGTGCCTTAAGCTCATCTTCCCGTTCCCAGGTGGCTTCCTCTTCTAAGTGATGCTTCCACTGCACCTTGCACATCCTGATTCTCTTATTTCTGGTGAGGCGTTCCATCGTCTCCAAAATCTTGTATGGTTGCTCGGCATAAGACAAATCCTCAGCTACATCCACTTCATTCATGGGTAACACCTCCTCAGGCGTCCTCAGACATTTCTTGAGTTGCGACACATGGAACACATCGTGCACGTCCGACAGATGAACCGGCAACTCTAGTTGGTACGCCACTTCGCCTTTTCTTTCCAAAACTTGAAAGGGTCCGATGTATCGAGGTGACAACTTCCCTTTCACCTTGAACCGACGAAGTCCTCTGATAGGGGACACCTTGAGATAAACATAGTCTCCCACGTTGAAAACGAGCTCTCTTCTTCGTACATCAGCATAACTCTTCTGGCGTGTCTGTGCTATCCTCAAGTTGTTGCGAATCTCTCTCACCTTTGCCTCGGCTTCTTGTAGCACTTCTGGACCAAACACCTTACTTTCTCCTATTTGGTTCCAAAATAGGGGAGTTCTGCACTTCCTTCCATACAAAGCTTCAAACGGTGACATCTTCATACTAGCTTGATAACTGTTGTTATAGGAAAACTCCGCATACGGTAGGTTCTTGTCCCAACTCCTATTGTTTTTGAGTGCACATGCCCTTAACATATCTTCAAGGATCTGATTGGTTCTCTCCGTCTGCCCGTCAGTTTGGGGATGATAGGCAGAGCTGAAATTCAGATGGGTTCCCATGGTTTCATGCAACTTCTGCCAAAACCTCGAGGTGAACTGTGTCCCTCGGTCCGACACTATCTTCTTTGGCACTCCATGGTAACACACAATCCTTGACATGTACAATTCTGCCAATTTGGTTCCGCTGTAGCTTTCCTTCATCGGAATGAAATGAGCTACCTTGGTTAGCCTATCAATAATAACCCATATTGAATCATACCCGGACTGGGTCCTAGGCAATCCCACGACAAAATCCATGCTGATCTCTTCCCACTTCCATTCAGGCACTTTGAGTGGTTGCAGCAATCCCGCGGGTCGTTGATGTTCTGCTTTCACCAACTGACATGTGTCACATAGGGCAACATGTTCCGCGACATCTCGCTTCATGCCATACCACCAATACCTGCTTTTGAGGTCCTGATACATCTTCGTACTCCCAGGATGAATGGAATAGTCGGAATCGTGAGCCTCCTTCAAAATTAATTTACGAATCTCCTTTACTTCTGGCACACAGATCCTTTTCCCGTGCCACACCGTTCCTTGTTCATCCTCTCTAAAACCAGGAGCTTTATTTTCCTTGATGAGCTGTCTGATCTCTTGTATCTTCTCATCATTCTTTTGTCCCTCGCGTATGTCTCGCTCAAGTGTGGAGTCCACTTCCATGGCGATGGCTTCACCACTATTTACTAGACATAGATTGAGCCTTATAACCTCGTCCTTCAATTCTGCAGGCATATCCTTCAAGCTCAACTTATTGACCTGCACTTTCCGACTCAAGGCATCGGCCACGACGTTTGCTTTCCCGGGATGATAGTTGATGCCTACATCAAAGTCATTGATTAGCTCTAACCATCTCCTTTGTCTAAGGTTGAGATCTGGCTGTGTGAATATGTACTTCAAACTCTTATGATCCGTATATATCTCTGTCCTCTTCCCCATCAAATAGTGCCGCCAAATTTTCAACGCGTGTACCACTGCAGCTAGTTCTAAGTCATGTGTAGGATAGTTCTTCTCGTGCTTCCGAAGCTGCCGGGATGCATATGCCACGACATGTCCCTCTTGCATGAGAACACATCCCAACCCGTTTCCAGAGGCATCGCAGTACACCGTGAAATTCTTCTGCATATCTGGCATAACCAACACGGGGGCTGTTGTCAATCTCTTCTTTAGCTCCTGAAAGCTCGTATCGCACTGTGGCGTCCAGGTGAATGTGATTCCCTTTTCCAACAGTTTGGTGAGAGGTCTCGAGATCTTGGAGAATCCCTCAATAAACCGTCGATAGTATCCAGCCAATCCCAAAAAGCTTCGAACTTCCCCGACATTTTCAGGGGTTTTCCATTTCTGGATATCCTCGATTTTGGCGGGATCTACGGAGATTCCTCCCTCCGAGATTATATGTCCTAAAAAGGGGACTCTCTTTAGCCAAAACTCACACTTGCTCAACTTGGCATACAGTTGGTGTTCTCTCAGCCTCTGTAACACCAACCTTAGATGTTTCTCATGTTCTTCTTCATCTTTGGAGAAGACGAGAATATCATCTATGAAAACCACCACAAATTTGTCCAGATATTCCATGAATACCTTGTTCATGAGGTACATGAAATATGCCGGGGCATTGGTTAGCCCGAAAGGCATGACAGTGTATTCATACAGTCCGTACCGAGATACGAAAGCTGTCTTGGGAATATCAGATTGCCTTATCTTGAGTTGGTGGTATCCCGACCTGAGATCAATTTTCGAGAACACGCAAGCTCCCCTCAACTGATCAAACAAGTCTTCAATGCGGGGTAATGGGTACTTGTTCTTGATGGTCACCTCATTCAAGGCACGGTAATCCACGCATAACCTTTGAGTTCCATCTTTCTTAGGCACAAATATTACCGGGGCTCCCCATGGTGAGGAACTAGGGCGAACATACCCCTTTTCCGTCAATTCTCTCAAATGATCCTTGAGCTCTTCTAGCTGCTTGGAGTCCATTCGATAAGGTCTCTTGTATATCGGGGCTGTTCCCGGTACTAGCTCGATTGCGAATTCCACGTCACGGTCGGGAGGCATTCCTGGCAACTCCTCCGGAAAAACATCTGGATATTCCCTGATAGTCCTGATTTCCTCAACTTTCACCTCCACTTGATTTAATTTAATGTCCCTCCTAGGCTCGTGTATCGTTATGAACTTTACTCTTGTGCCACTAGGGTGAGTTAGTTCCACCGTTCTGGTCGAACAATGGATGATTCCTTTATGTTTGGTCAACCAATCCATACCCAAAATAATATCTATCCCTTGTGAATCGATCACTATGAGGTTAGCGGTAAATACTACCCCATTAATGTCTAGGTTCACTTTGGGACACACTTGTCTTGTCCTTATTTCTCCACCTGGAGAGTTTACCGCTAGCATATGGTTCATTTGTGTGGTTGCTAGGTCATGCTTCTTAACAAACCCTTGAGCAATGAACGAATGGGTAGCACCAGAATCAAACAGCAGAGTTGCAAGGTGTAAATTGGCAGGAAACTTACCAACTACCACGTCGGGTGCCTCTTGTGCTTCCTCCATAGTGACGTGGTTCACCCGTCCTCTCATTACGTTCTGCTGCTGTGGCTGCGTGGGCTTCTTCTTTGGACACTTATGGGCGTAGTGCCCCACTTCACCACAGCTGAAACATTGCACCCCAATCTTAGATGCTTGGCCCTTGTTGTCTTGGGGTTGGTTTGGGGGTCCTTGCACTGCTGGTCGAGGTGGATATGCAGGGCGAGGCTGCTGCATAAACTGACGTTGCGGCTGTGCTGGTGCTGCGGGGGGCCTGTAGTTTGGGTTGTACCCTCTTGGTGCTGAATAGGGTACCGCAGCACGGCTCGTCTGCCCCGTAGGTTGCTGCATCATACGTGGGCGGGTGTTGCTCCCTGAGGCTTGATGTGACCACCCAGCCTTTCTCTTATTCTCATTTTCCAGGGCCTTTAGCTTCCTTTCCACCACAAATGCTCTGTCCACCATCTTTTGAAAGCTTTCATACTCATTGGAGGACATTGCACACTGCATCTCTGCGGTAAGTCCTTCCACGAAACAATCTTGTTTCTGCTCATCTGTCTCTATGTCTCGTGGAGCATAACGGGATAGTTGAGTGAATTTAGTGAGGTATTCCCTCACCGTCATGTTTCCCTGCTGCAGTCCCAAAAACTCTTTCCTCTTGTTTTTGAGTTCACCTCTTGGGATGTAATGGTTGCGGAAGCTACGCTTGAACTCTTCCCAAGTGATGCTCTCAGGGTCATGATGGGCGGCCACGTAGGCGGTCCACCAATCAGCAGCAGGTCCATGCAATTGATGAGAGGCAAACAGCACCCTCTCATACCCTTGGCATTGTATGATCCTCATCTTACTTTCAATGGTCTTCAGCCAATCATCTGCCTCCAGGGGTTCAGCAGCACTTGCAAACTTTGGAGGTTGAGTTCCTAGAAACTCACTCAACCTTGGTTGGCGTGGTGCAGCTTGTGGAGGTGGAACTTGATGCAAGTTGGCCACTACTTGAGTCAAGTTCTGGATGAGCTGATTTTGATTCTCCAACATTTGGTGGAGAGGATCAACTTCTTCACGGCGACCACCCCGGTTCTGGCCTCCAGAAAGATGAGAGTTGCATGCCTCATCATTGTTGTTGGCGGGGTTGGCAGCACGTCCTTTTCCTCTTCCGGCCATCTGGTAGAATCAACAAATGTTAATTTGAAAGCATTTAGTATCATCTTACTACTTTCACTTGTTTGTACTTTGAAGTGTTGAAGTTTTGTTAAAATCTTACGAGGGTTTTATATCTCACACCCAATAAATGCACTATTATTTCCTGTGGGTTCACACACCAAAGCAAAACAATCTGAAGACGAGGCTGTGGACACTTGCTCATGGCTTCCACAACTCACGTCACACACCAAGCATTATCACACCATTAACTACGTAACGACTCGACTACTCGACCTCTTGCTAGCTAGGGGAAAGACTCTACACTACTCATCCTCTTGAGCTGGCTCCTCGGGATCTTCCTCCTCATTTCGGCTACCTTCTGACTCTGCTTTGGGTGGGGAGGCTGCTGGTGGAGAAGTGCGACGACGCCTGATCGCTCGGCGATCCGGGGAGTCAGGGGTCCATGGATCACTTACGGTGACACACAGTTCATTCCCATCTCCTCTTTCTCTCGCCGTTAAGCAAGCTCGCAGCAATGCCTCCGTCTCCTTCAGAGTATCTCGGACATCCTGAAGCTCTTGTTGACACTCCTGCAGTCGAGTGCTGAGCATAGCAGCATCCTCCAAGCACAAGTCCATGTGCTCATGGGAAGTCCCTTGCTGCACCGGTGGGTACTTGTACTCCGTGGTACCACTCTCACGTTGGAGGACATACATGTACTCAGTTTTGTCCAAGTGGCGACGATAGATGTGGCTCTGGCAGGTGATGGCCTCCCAAGTGACATCTCTCTCCGCGTCAACTTGTGTTGCTCGACAAGCTGGAGAGTGGTGGATCTTAAGCAGCTGATTCTCGTGTATAATCCTCATCTCCGAACTCCATTCTTCCCTCTTCTCACGGATGGTCCTGGTGGAGTTAAAGTGGATGATGAGCTTGCCCGTATTGCCGGCGGCTTCGAGCATACGTCGAAGACGGCGCAACAAATCTCCTACTGCCAATCCGTAGGAAAGGTACGTCACTGGACGGCTCTCCTCTCTTTCAGCAAGGGCAACTACGGGAACTCTCCCTCCCGTGGACTTACGAGCGGTGCGAATCATGCGAACCATCTAAAACAAAAGAATTTAAAATTAGGTTAGATAAATTCTCAAACAAAAAAAAATCCTATTTTGAATGAAAGTTGGGGTAAGATGAAGAAAATAACTCTTTAAATAATATTTTTTCAACCCTCACTTTCGGAAAATAGTTTTTAAGAACATAGGGCCCTTAAATACGTCCATTTCTACCTAGGTCCACGTTCCTACGGGCAACCTTGGCTCTGATACCACCTCTGTCACACCTGGTTTTTCCGAAGAACAACCAAGTGAATATCACATGTATGCCAGGATCATTTTCTCATACATGTGATGACAAATAGTGAAGCATCATTTATTACAAGCCAGGTGTCGAATATAAATAAGTCTTACATCACAAATGTCTCAATGAACACTAATGCTTCATCACAAGTAAATAAACTAGCAGCGGAATATTATTCTTTAGGGCTCCATCACAGGTGTTGCCCGGGGGTCTTCATGAACCTAAAAACCTTCCTCGGGTCCAAAGTCTTGGTCGTTATACACCACCTCATTATCTTGACCTGAGCAGCAATATAAACCAACAAATATGCAAGGTTGAGTACCAATGGTACTCAGCAAGTGTGGGAAAATTATATCATGCATGGCTAGAACAAGGAGAGGTTGAACTCATGGTTAAAGCACTACGCAATTAATACCTATCACCTTAGCTTATTAAGCACCTACATTACTACACAGGTGAAATGGTCCCAATCTCCCATCCCATCATCATAACCAAATAACCATAACATCATTTCCAATGTTAAGCTCCCCGCTTAACATCCACAACTCCCAAAAACCTTCACTCCTCTAATCATGAATAAGTCCAGGCCGCTCTTAACCGTGAGCACGGCTGTCAAGACAGTTTTGACTCTGCAGAGTCTGTACCACTGTACCCACAAGTAGTGATTTCATCCCCCGTTGCCGGGTGGACTAAAAGAACCTCCATTATGCCAGTGGCTACGATCCACATTCACACTTCCCAGGTGTGTGGCCAAGAGATCACTACGAAGCCTTTACAAAGGGATTCCCGACGAGCGTGGGCCCACTGAGGTTTCACCCCTAACAGCATACAAGAGGCTCCAACCCCGCTGCAGTGGCCCCCTCTTGAGCCTTGCGGTTCATATGGTAGTCCAGCTGACACCCTTCTCCCCGCACCATCCAACACACCCATACTACGCCGGGGATACACCTAATTAATTGGCCAAGCTGCCCCATCTCAGCATGTGGTTGGCACTGTAAAGCCGGGTTACATGCTCCATGAACCGGTCCTTAGGATCCAGGCAAGTACTAAACACAAACCCAAGTCTCGTGCACCCAGCACACAACCAAAACATCCAACTTGCCTTGATCCCTACCTCTACATCACTCACAATAGCTCATTCAAGAGTATGGTATAATAAACTGATGATCTCATCTCCCAAATATCCCATTCTAAGCATGGCTAAGCATATGCATGTAAACAAATGACATGACAAAATAAATCCCAACCCAAGCTACAAGGAAACAAGGTAATGCAATTCTAGGGAAACTTCCTAGCATGGGTTTCATATTTAACTTGACAATGCAAATAATTCTATCTACACATCCTAGCATAGGATCAAAGTGGTCAAGGACACTTGCCTCCTTCTTGCTGCTCTTGAAATGGGTAGTCCTGATCTTGGAAACTGATAGCTTGCTCTTGAACAGGTTCTACTTCATACCATCACACATAGCAAAAGAAAAACAACAATCATAAGACATAGTTCACACTTCTACTTCATACAAACCACACATTCACATTTATGAAAGTTTCTTTACCATTTTATGTGTTGTGGATACTCTATGTGTGTTGATTTGGGGCTTGCATACACTTTTATTTACATGTGTATGATTCCTACTTTGGTGTTCATATTTATACTCACATATTATATATATATATATACATGTATATATGTGTGTTTCAGTTTTAAATAAATTCCTTATATATTAAACTACCAAGTATGTATGAAAAGTATTTTTCTTCTCCATATGTGCCTTCATAATTTCTATCAACCCTAAACTGAATTCTTTGTGTTTTAGAAACTCCATTTATCCTTTACTAGTTTCTATATTTTCAGATTTATATTCTTATGCATAATTGTGCATTTTATTATTAAATTATTAATACACACTACCTAAACAGATTAGGTTCTGGTCCTAAATAATTTTAAGATCATATTTTGACCTTGGCTTCTGATGTATACTATTTCATAATTATTTTCCCTATTTTTCTTTAACTATTCTTTACTTAAAAATGTGCCCCCATACTATTAAATGTGAATAATAGATGAAACAGATTTATTTCAGCCCAAAAATATATTTTTATCTCACTCCAAAGTTTTCTAAGTACTGAGAAAGTTTTTAATAATTTTGACAATTATGTTTGTCCCCCTTTTTAATATTTAAACACTAGTTACATATTCAATTTTCTAAATTAAATACTAAACAGGGCTAAAATAATGAATTCACCCCATTACAGGGTCTATAATATTATTTTCATAATTTCCAGGGGTCTAGCTACACTTTTCAGAGGTGTTTTTCTTAATTTCTATTAAGTCTAGGGGCTAAAACTGATTTTTAAATGAATTTACATGATTTTCTGGAGTTCCAGGGGCTAGATCTGAAGTTTCCGGGGCTAGCTCTCAATTCCAGAGAACCCCAGGGGGTAGCACGTAAGAATTCCTGTCTTTATAATGCGGGGCTGACGTGGACCGTCTGATTTTAAACCGACGGCTGAGATTATAACATCGAACCGGTACGCGGGGTTTTAAAGTCTACCGTGCGATTTAAAATAAACGGCGCACAAGCGGCCACGTCGCTCTGATCGAGCGCGGGCGGCGCTGCCGGCGGCGCACGGCGGCGGGAAGCGGCGATCTCGCCGGAAACTTTCGGATCCTCGAGAATTCTGCCTAGAACTGTGATCTTATGGCCTAGATCGGTAGAGGGGAGGTCAGGGATCTCACCTCGGGGGTTTTCTCGAGCTCGGGGGTCCTGGAAAGTGCTCGGCGGCGAGGTCCGAGGCAAAACCACGGCGAAGCTCGTCGGAGCTGGATTTGCACCGTAAGTCTTCGGGTTTTCTGCACCTGCAAAGTTCCCCGGAGGCGGTGGATCAAGACCAACGAGTTAGATCAGAGTTTCCGAGCTTAGATCGGCCAGAATTCACCGGCGAAGTCTCGGTGCTCACCGGAGTGAAAATCGGCGATCGCGTGAGAAAAACTGATCGGATCGGTTGTTTTTATAGCCGGGGAAGGGCGGTGGTTCTGTTGTGATCGAGTTAGAGTCCTCAGGGTCCAGAATTCGGCTGCGGGACGCGGTTTCCCGATCGGTTGCGATCGCGCGCGCGGGGAAGAAGTCCGGGGTCGCGGGGTTAGGGATGACAGGCGGGTCCCACCCGTCAGCGAGGGGCAGCGCGGCGCGCGCGGGGGCGGGCTGCGCGGGGGTTTGCTGGGCCGGCTGGGGTTTCGGCCCACTGGCCAGTTTTTTTCCGGTTTTCCTTTTTCTTTTTCCATTTCTTTTCTGTTTTGAGTCTAATTTGAATTCCAGTTTGAATTTAAATTTTTGCAAAACATGCAACACGTCCAAAAATTTCTAAATTCCCCTCTGAACATGGTTTATGGTTCTAAATCAAAATTTGAGTTTTGACTAAAAATTTGGGGTGTTACAGTTGAACACTTTGGTGCACTCTTGATGAGAAGGTTGAACTCTTTGATCTTCATCTTCATTGTCACTCTTTTCTTTGTCTCCCCCTTGATCCAATCCTCTATCTTGACTTTGATTGTTTTGATCTTGTTGAGTTTGGCCTTGCTCATCTTGAGCTTGATCATGGGAGGGAGACATATTTTCGTTTGTTGGATGATCATTTCAGTATTGAGGATGTTCTTGAGGAAAAATTTCTCCAAGTGCCATCCTTTTAAGTGCTTCTTGTGGATCCTCTTCTTTATCTAGCACACTTTGATCAACTTGCTCCACTTGGGAGCCATTAGTCTCATTAAACACTACGTCTCTCGCTATTTCAACAATTCCGGAAGTTTTGCTGAAAACACGATAGGCGTAGGTGTTTGAGTCATAACCAAGCAAGAAACCTTCATCGGACTTTGAAGCAAACTTCAAAGTCCTATGCTTCTTGTTCAGAATATAACACTTGCTCCCAAAGACACGAAAATAAGAGATGTTTGGTTTGTTACCGGTTAGAAGTTCGTAAGACGTCTTCTTCAAAAGTCGATGAAGATACAACCGGTTTATGGCATGGCAAGCGGTGTTAACTGCTTCCGCCTAAAACCAGTCCAACGTCTTGTACTCATCAAGCATGGTTCTTGCCATCTCAATGAGAGTTCTATTCTTCCTCTCAGCAACTCCATTTTGTTAAGGGGAGTAGGGGGCTGAAAACTCATGCTTGATGCCTTCTTCATCCAAGTATTCTTCCACTTGAGTGTTCTTGAACTCGGTGCCGTTATCGCTCCTTATGTTCTTAATTCTTAAGGAGAACTCGTTTTGAGCTCTTCTCAAGAATTTCTTGAGCACACCTTGAGTTTCTCCTTTGTCATGCAAAAAGAACACCCAAGTAAAATGAGAATAATCATCTACAACAACAAGACCATATTTGTTACCGCCGATGCTTATGTAGGCGATTGGGCTGAAAAGATCCATGTGAAGTAGCTCCAAGGGTCTTGTGGTTGTCATGACATTTTGGGATGGATGTTGAGCTCCAACTTTCTTTCCGGCTTGACAAGCACTACATGGCCTATCCTTATCAAAAACAACATTCTTCAAGCCTCGAATGTGTTCTCCCTTGAGAAGTTTTTGCAAGTACCTCATCCCAACATGGGCTAGCCTTCTATGCCAAAGCCATCCCATGTTGGTCTTCACCATTAAGCACGTGTCAAGTTTAGCTTTATCCGTGGTAAAATCCACAAGGTAAAGCTTTCCCTTGAGCACGCCCTTAAAGGCGATTGAGTCATTGCTTCTTCTCAAGACAGTCACACCCTCGTTAGTGAACATACAATTATAACCTTTATCACATAATTGGGATATGGATAGAAGGTTATAATCTAGGGAGTCAACATGCAAAACATTTGAAAGAGTATGATGGGGAGAGATAGCAATTTTATCGGTGCCAAGGATTTTCCCTTGGCTATTGTCCCCAAAGTATATTCCTTCACTTGGATCTTTGTTTTCCTCATATTCCACAAACATCTTTCTCTCTCCGGTCATATGGTTTGTGCATCCACTGCCGAGCACCCATTTTGATCCACCGGAGGAGTATGCCTACAAAATAGAGTTATGCCTTACCTTTTGGTACCCAAACGGAGTTGGGTCCTTTCATGTTAGTCAAGAGACACTTGGGCACCCACACAAAAGGTTTTGGACTCTTGCGGAGTGGCCCAATATGCCTAGCATAGATCTTTCCAATTTATTTTCAATAAAACATATGAGGCATCAAAATCATTGAACAAAGGATGAGGTTTACTTTTAGGCATGTTAGATGAGTTTGTTCTTTACATTTTCTTTGTTGGATGAACCTTACTTGACAAAAACAATCAAGTCTTTCCTCTTCTTCGGAGTTTTAGCATGTTGCCTCCACTCCCGAAAATAGCCAAGACCATATTTTACATGTGGAGGCCTTACATTGGTATATCCACTTCGTGCATATGCCACTTTTTCCTTGTCAAAGATACCACCTTTCGGTGACTGCTTGTTTTGTGCCAACTTGAGTTCATCTTTGAGTTTTAGGATTAAGTTTGAGCATTTGCAAGTTTGAGTTGCTTCGGGAGATTTCTTTGAGGAGGGTGAAATCATAGAGGAAGAAGGTGCATTGATCTTGAGAGACTCAACTTGTGTTTCAAGGATCTTGTTGACTTTTGTCAAGTTAACAATTTTATCCTTGAGCACAACAGTTGTTTCTTCAAGATTTGAGCAACATTCCTTGCTCAAGGCGAGTTCACGCTCAAGTACCCTGCTTCTTCCCATTTCAACCTCAAGGAGCTCTTCAAGCTCATGACATCTCTCCTTTTCAAGGATGAGCATGTCTTCTTGACGGTTGATGAGTTCATCCTTCTCAAAGATTTCTTCCGACAACAATCTCATCTTTTTCAAGGTGCTCCTACTTAGATCCTTGAGCATGGATTCATTATCACTACTACTATCAAAGCTATCAAGTGAAGAAGTAGAGGAGGATGGTTTAGATTTAACCTTTCTTCTTCCCTCCTTAGCCATGAGACATGTAGATTTAGAGTCTTCAATGTTTGGGAAGAGCTCGCTCCTTCCAATGGCATGTGTTGCAACTTTCTCTTCATCCTCAGAGGATGAGTCTTCGTTTCAGTCCCATTCCTTCCCAAGGTGAGCATGTCCTAGTGGCTTCTTCTTCTTGAAAAATTTCTTCTCTTAAGACTTGCCATCTTTCTTCTTCTTACTCTCTTCATATGGACAATCCACAATGAAGTGTCCATATTCACCACAGTTGTAGCATGCTCTTTTTGTCTTGGGCTTGGACCTTTCCTTGTTCTTGTTTTCATAATGGTTGCCCCCCTTCCTTCTTCTCATCATCCTCTTGAACTTGTTGATGAAGAGCGCCTCTTCTTCATCGGTGTCGAGGCCCTCATCATCACTTGCTTCGAAGTCTTGTGATGAGGATGTTGCTTTGAAAGCAACATCTTTCTTCTTTGAGGAGGCAAGTCTTTGGAGGTCGATGTAGAACATAGCTTCCTTCTCCATCATCTCAATGTTGATGATTCTTCCAAGCACTTCCTCCGGGGTCATTTGAGCATATCCTGGGCTCTCACGGATCAAGGATCAAAGAGCAATGTTTCGAGGCATGAATGCCCGAAGCATCCTCTTCACCACCTCATGATCCGTCCACCGGGTGCATCCATAAGATCGTATCTTGTTGACGAGGACCTTGAGACAGTTGTACATGTATTGAGGGGACTCACCATCCATGATGGTGAACCTCCCAAGCTCTCCTTCAATCATCTCGACCTTGGCCCCCCTAATGATTTGGTTGCCTTCATGCGCCGTCTTGAGTGTGTCCCATATGTCTTTGGCCACCTATAATTCATCGACTCGGTTAAACTCTTCTCGAGTCAAGGATGAGGTGATGACCCCAACTGCTTGAGCATTGCGATGAAGTAGAATAGCTTGCTCCGGGGTAACGTCTTCTTCATTTCTTGGAAGATGGACAACTATTAAGACATTTTGCCACAAGCTAGGGTTTAAGGATATTAGATGCATCTTCATATTATGCTTCCACATTGAGTAATCATTTCCATTGAATTGAGGAGATTTGCCAAGAGGAATGGATAAGTAATGATTGTTAGAAGTTAATCGTTCATAGTTGAAAGGATATTGGGAGAAGTCCGGTTGACTACTCCTTTCTTGATCCTTCAGCTTCTTCTTCTCTTTACTAGAGTGACCTAGCTTCTCACGAAGTTGTGCCTTGAGCTGGCAAACTTCTTCATCGTCACTTGAGTGATCTTTCAGCACATTAGCATCCTTTTTCTTATCATACATGTTTTCACCTTGCGACGTCAGTGAAATCTCGTATCCCTCAACTCCGGCCATCTTCTCTCCGAGTGGTTAGACTCTTGATGGAGAGACCTGCTCTGATACAAATTGAAATTACCTAGAGGGGGGTGAATAGGCTAAAATACCTGAAATGACTTAATTAAATGATATTAGTACACAAGGGCCGGACTAGTCTGGCTTAGGGGCGGACTAGTCTGGTCAAACTGCTGGAAGGGTCTAAAGCTTGATTTTTATGGGTTTTTCTCTAGATTTTAATTTAACAAATTTTGGATAAAACTACTAGCAATTCTATATGACAAGTGTGACAGAATATTGAAATGAATTGCAAGATTGTGATGATGTATAGCGAAATAATTAAAACAAACCCTAAGCAATATTGATCTTCAAAGAAATGTACATGCAAGAGAGACACTAAGGATTTTTTCCCGAGGTTTGATTCCACTCAGGAATCTACGTCCCCGTTGAGGAGTCCACAAAGAACCGGGTCTAACAACCCTTTCCTCACCAAGTCGCCACTAAGGCCAACCCGGCTCTTCACTATCTCAAGGGTGAACTTACAAAGTTTTGGGGCTGCTCAATCCGAGGCTCCCACTTGATCACTTCCACAAAGCTTCACCGATACTACAAGCCACAGGTCACACCAAGTGCACGAAACGTGAAGTTCTTCCTTTTCCTCTTCTCACACACCTAAATTCACTTAGGATTTGATTCAATAGGGTGAGTAGGCAATGGAGAAGGCTTGGAGAGGCTCTAGGAAGGCTGTGGCGGCGCTAGGGTTCTAGAGGTATCTAAATGAAGTCGGGGCATCTCCTTTTATAGAAGTCCCGAAGCCAACCGTTGCCACCTACCGAAAGTCCGGACTAGTCCGCCTCACACCGGACTATTCCAATCTCACACAAGAACTATTTGTCTTGGTGAGAACGGACAAGTCTGGAGAACCCGGACTAGTCCGGCAACTAAGGCGGACAAGTCCGGTCCACCAAGACTTAGCCGTGGGAGCCCTCATCTCACATCCATACAGACTAGTCCGCCTTAGAATGAACTAGCCCGAACTCACATAGAAACTCTTAGTCCGTGTGAAAACGGACAAGTCCGGTTAGCCCGGACTAGTCCGGCCACTGAGGCGGATAAGTCTGGTCTACTAGGACTTAGCCCCAAAAACACTCTCACCAAGATAGAAACGTACTAGTCCGTCCCAAAATGGACAGGTCCGATCTCAGTCAGGAACTCTTAGTCTGCCCCAAAACGGACTAAGCCGTAGGACTTCCGGACTAGTCCGGCCTGCCCAACTTTACCTCTCTACCTCTCTCCACTAAGGATTTGACACTTCTAACGCTTTGAGCTCTCTTCTATGATCTCAATGCACTTGACACACACTATTTCTTTTATATGGCTAGCCTACTAAAGACTCAGGTGAAACCCTAATTTCTACTCTTCGAGTCTTCAACGTCGTTCTTCATCTTTTTCCTTTTTGAGAGTTTAGGTGTCCTCCATGGAAATGTCCTGTGCTTAAATCTCAGCTCATTAGTCTCTTAATTTATCGTCATCAATCATCCAAAACCCACGGGGATGCCTAGATGCACTTACAAGCATGCAGTTGAGAAATGAGCACGGTACTCGTATTGAGTTTGAGTCAGCCCAACCAGCAACCGAGAAGGCAGCATTGAACCACGTCGAAGAAGCAACATTGGAAAGCATTCCGGCGGTTCAAGAATATTCAGATGTGTTCCTAGAAGAACTTCCAGGTATGCCACCTGACCGGGACATTGAATTTGCCATTAATTTAGTACCTGGAACTGCACCTATAGCGAAAAGGCCGTATAGGATGCCCGCTTATGAACTAGTGGAACTTAAGAAGCAAATTCAGGAGCAGCTAGACAAGTGTTTTTTACGCCCAAGCTCGTCACCGTGGGGAGCCCCCGTGCTCTTCGTGGACAAGAAAGATGGGACCCAAAGGATGTGTGTGGATTATAGGTCTCTCAATGAGGTGACAATAAAGAATAAATACCCGCTGCCCCGTATAGAGGACCCGTTCGACCAAATGAAAGGTGCCCGAATATTCTCCAAGATTGATCTTTGGTCAGAATACTTCCAGCTGAAGATTAAGCCCTCCGACATACCCAAGACTGCATTTCGAACACGGTATGGTTCGTATGAATATACCATTATGTCTTTTGGGTTAACGAATGCACCCGCATACTTTATGTACCTCATGAATAAGGTCTTCATAAAGTACTTGGACAAGTTTTTCGTGGTTTTCATTGATGATATAATGGTGTATTCGAAAAGCGAGAAAGAACATGAAGAACACTTGAGATTGACGTTGCAGAAACTGCAAGAGCATCAATTGTATGCCAAGTTCAGCAAGTGTCAATTTTGGCTAAAGGAGATATCGTTTCTAGGCCACATCATCTCCGAGGGAGGAGTATCGGTTGATCCCGGAAAAGTGGGAGATGTTCTGAAGTGGAACCAACCGCAGAATGTGAGAGATATTCGGAGTTTCCTTGGAATGGATGGATACTACCACCGGTTCATCAAGGATTTCTCCAAAATAGCGAAGCCTATGACTGAATTGCTAATGAACGGAAAAGCATTTCAGTGGACACCAGTGTGCCAAGAAAGCTTTGAGGAGCTCAAGAAAAGACTAACCACAGATTTGGTATTGCCGGACGTGAGCAAGAGCTTCGACATATATTGTGACGCATCAAGACAAGGGCTTGGATGTGTGCTCATGCAAGAAGGACAAGTGGTAGCCTATGCATCCAAACAACTAAAGAAACATGAGCTGAATTACCCCACACATGACTTGGAACTTGCAGCCGTAGTACATGCCTTGAAGATTTGGAGGCACTATATCCTTGGCCACCGATGTGAGATCTATAAGGATCACAAAAGCCTCAAATATATATTCACGCAACGGATCTGAATTTGAGGCAATGTCGATGATTGGAACTCATCAAGGATTATGATGTTGGAATCAACTATCACCCCAGAAAGGCCAATGTAGTAGCTGATGCGTTGAGCCAAGAGGGAGCATGTCACCAACCCACGGTTCGGGAGCTGCCACCCGAGTCACGCAAGGAGTTCGAACGGTTATATCTCGGGTTCTTGAACGAGATGGAGGTGATAGAACTGAACTCCTCGCTGGAACAAGAGATACGAGATGGCCAAGCAAAGGATGAGGAAATCAAGGAAATCAAGGAAAGAATCCGAGAAGGCATAGAAAAGGATTTCAAGAAAGATGAGAAAGGCACGCTTTTGTTAGGGAAAAGGATTTGTGTGCCTAACGTGAAGCACATCCACGACACGATATTAAAAGAGGCACATGACTCACCTTATTGTATACATCCCGGCTGTACAAAATGTACAAGGACCTTAAAACTTGCTATTGGTGGGATGGTATGAAAAGGGACATAGCTGAATATGTTGCCTTAAGCGATACGTGCCAACGGGTGAAGGCCGAACATCAAAGATCCGCTGGACTGTTGCAGCCATTGAAAGTACCCGAGTGGAAGCGGGAAGACATCAGCATGGATTTCATCGTCGGATTGCCACGTACTCAATCAGGTTACGACTCTATTTGGGTTATCGTGGACCAATTGATGAAAACAGCCCATTTCCTTCCTGTTAGAACCAAGTACAGCGTTGCACAACTAGCCGAGCTGTATATGGAGCAAATCGTGTGTCGCCATGGAGTTCCGAAGAGGATAGTTTCAGATCGGGGTTCTCAATTTATCTCTAGGTTCTGGAAGAAGCTGCATGAAGCCATGGGTACACGACTGAATTTCAGCTCCGCTTATCACCTCCAAACCAACAGGCATACTGAGAGGACAAATCAAAATAAGGAAGACATGTTGAGAGCTTGCGCCTTGAAACATGGGCGTAGTTGGGATAGGAGCCTGCTGTACACTGAATTCTCATACAACAGCAGCTACCAAGCCAGGTTGAAGATGTCACCTTTCGAAGCATTGTATGGTAGACGGTATAGAACGCCGCTGTTCTGGAATGAGACCGGAGAGAGTCAAGTGTTTGGACCCGAAGTGCTGCAAGACGCCGAGAAACAAGTCCAAACGATACAAGAAAACTTGAAGGCTGCTCAGTCACGACAAAAAGGTTATGTGGACAATAGGCGAAGAAAATTGACCTTCGAAGTGGGAGACTTCGTGTATCTTAAAGTATCGCCTATCCGAGGTCAACGATGGTTCAACGTCAAGGGCAAGTTAGCACCTCGCTACATCAGACCATTCAAGATTTTGGGCAAGTGAGGAGAAGTAGCCTATCAACTAGAGCTGCCACTGCACCTCTCCGACGTACACGACGTGTTTCATGTGTCCCAACTAAAGAATTGCTTAAGAGTATCGGAAGAACAAGTACCGATGGATGAGCTTGAGCTTCAAGAGGATCTGACCTAAGCGGAGCACCCCGTCAAAATTTTGGACATGAAGGAAAGGGTCACGAGTAACAAAGTGATCCGTTGGTGCAATGTACAATGGAGCCATCACATGGAAGCCGAAACTACATGGGAGAGTGAGAAGACCTCAAGGCAGAATTCCCTCATCTATTCTTCACTCTATCGAATCTCGAGGGCGAGATTCAGTTTAAGGGGGGATGGTTTGTAACACCCTCAAATTCATTTCCATGCATTGCATACATTTTTCATGTAGAGAAACATTATAAAAGAAGTAGAAATGGAGAAATAACTATGGAAATGGAAAAAGAACCATAGAAATAGAGAAGGAACCATAGAAATGGAGAAAAAACTATAGAAATGGAGAAAGAACCATAGAAATGGAGAAAGGACCATAGAAATGGAGGAAGGAACCATAGAAATGGAGAAGGGCATATAGAAATGGAGAAATGGGACATAGAAATGGAGAGGGGAATGTAGAAATGGAGAGTGGGACATAGAAATGGAGAGGGGAAAGTAGAAATGGAGTAAGTGACATAGAAATGGTGGGGAATGGGAAAAAGATAGCTGAAATGAGCCAATTCCAATTTCCCCAAATTTTCCCCCACATCTCCAAATTCCCCAATTCCCCAAAAAAGGGGAATTTTCTCCACATTGCTGCCACACCAAATTAATTGGGGAAAAAGTTTGTTAGGATTTTGCTCCAATTGGATTAGGATTCTTCCCCTCCCCCCTTATAAATAGAACCCAACCCCCCCCCCCCCCCCCGGCCGCAGCCCCCCTCCCCTTTCCACCCCAAGTCGGCGACTTGGAGGCCCAAGCCCCCAACTCGCCGAGTTGGACCCCCCTCACCGGAGTTCAGTCGCCGGTAAGCCCTGCCGGTGAGCCCCGCCGACAAGCCCCACTGTCGAGCCCCGCCGTCGAGCACCGCCGACGAGCCCCGTCACGCCTCGCCGTCGCCGGAAAAGAACCGACGATCTGTCCTGCCCTAATCATCAATAGAAAAATTCCCCGCTACTGCCGTTGCTAGAAGGAAGACCCTGCCACCAAAAGGAAGTGAGGTAGGTCTCCATTACCCATCTTACGATGTCGCCGCTGTTTCTACGCATCCGTTTTCTTTGCCCCCTTTGAACAGAAACTTTTACGTGTGGACAGATCGTGTTTTGATCAATTTTTGACGGTGGAACTGATCTAGATCGTCAAGATCATGACCATGTACACACTTCATCCCAGCACCCTTGTTCATCATAAAACCCCATGAAAGCCATTAAAACATGTAAAAACACGTACAAACTGGATTAATAAAACAGCACCATAGGATTTGCATTCATCTACCCCATTGCATCTTGATTAAAGTTTGTGTATGATGTATGTGCGTGATCGTGAGTAGAAGAACAAGCTCCAGAGGCCATCTACGAGCAACTACAGCATCCAAGACTTCGAGACGCTTGAGCAACAAGAACCACGGGAGCAAGGCAAGTGCCCCTTGACCATATTGATCCCATGTTTCAAAACTGTTTTGTTTGCGAAAACTCGTATGCTTGAGTCAACTTGATGGGACACCCTTTTATAGGAGTTTACTAGTTTTGTCGCCAGGAAAGTTGATGACTCGGGTATGGTCGTTTTTCCTTTTTGCTTCGCTTAGTCTACGGGATACGGGAAGCTGAAATAAAACATGTCTAGCTACTGCACTCATATGAATAATGATGATGAGAACTTGATGATGTTAATGGGCATGGAATCGGGGAGATCGAGGCAAGCTTGGTTCTTGAATGTTGCTGGATGAGATGGTGGAACTTGCCGTAGATCTAAGGACCGGTTCATGCGAGAATATGCCAGGAAAACAGTGCCACCACATGGCCAAGTATGGGTGCGGCTTAGCTGACTAATTAGGTGTGTTGATAGCTTGTTATTGACCGTGGATGGCACGGGGAATGGGAGTCGAGAGAGGACCGTCCTGCGAACTGCATGGCATAAGAGGGGGCCCGTAGGTGGAAGAGTGGTGATTCGAGCCTGCCGGTGAAACCTTAGTGAATCCATACATCTAGTAGCCCCTTTGTAAAGGCTATTTTGTGATCTCTTGGCCAAACACCGACGGTTGTGTACTAGTATAATGGAGGTTTTGCAGTCGCCGACGGGTGACGAAATCACGAACTTGTGGGTAAAGTGGTGCCACATCTGCAGAGTGTAAAACTATCATGATAGCCATGCTTCCGGTCACAAGCACCTGGCAACTTCCATGATTAGAGGGAAAACCTGGGATGATTATTCGGTACGGTAATGGTATGGTCATTGGGATTGGTTTTGGGACTGTTTTGAGTCATGATACTGAGTTTGGTTTCAGTTACATGAATATGAGATGGTTATGGATATTTATGAGCATGAGATGGACTTGAGAAAGGTTAATGGCTGGATGAGACTTGATAAATGGTGAATTATGATGAAAGAATGCTGCTGTTTACTTGGTTATGTTGGGATTAAACTCACCTAGAAATAGTTTCTGTTTTTATCATTTTGTGAAATAAAATTTGCTTGCTGCAATGAGCCTTTTAATTCCATACCTTGTTGTAAGCTATATGTCATATTTTTCCCGCACTTGCCGAGTACGACATGTATTCACCCTTGCATTATCACATAAACATCAGCAACAGGAGAAGAGTACTTCGAAGACCATGTGGAGTACTAGGTGTGCGAACTACCGTCAACATGCCTATGGAGTTGAAGTTGGAGCCTGCTGCATTTATTGATATTCCTCTGTCGTTTAGAGTCTTCTGCTGCAAGAATAAGATAGACATTCATGTGTGAGACATTGAGTCATTGTAATAAAGTACTTAAACACTATTTATTCATGGTTATATTCTGAATTCAGTTTGTGGATTACATGTGTATGTGTGATGAACATCCTGGGCACACATATGCATTCACTTGGTTCTATTTTCGGAACCGGGTGTCATATGCCATTGCAAGGGAGGAGGTTCTGCTCCAAGGAAGAGAGGAGGAGAAGTGAGGTAGGTCCTCGTTACCCCTCTTACAATGTTGCTGCTGTTTCTATGCACCCGTTTTCTCCACCTCCTGCGAGCAGAAAATTCTGCGTGTGGACAAACCAGTTTTGGTAGATTTTTGACGGTGGGATTGATCTACAAAGTGGGTCAAGATCATAACCACGTCCACACTTGATCCCAGCAACCTTGATCATCATAAAACCCCATGGAAGCCTATTAAAAAAATGCAAGAACACGTGCAAACTGATTTTATAAAACTGCACCATAGGAATTACATTCATTCACCTCATTGCATCTTGAATAAAGTTTGTGCATGATAATTGATTGCTATAAATTTTGTATGTGCGTGGTCGTGAGTAGAAGGACAAGCTCAAGAGGCCATCTACGAGGAGCTACAGCACTAAGACTTCAATACGCTTGAGCAACACGAGCCACGGGAGCAAGGCAAGTGCCCCTTGACCATATTGATCCCATGTTTTCAAAACTGTTTTGCTTGCGAAAACTCGTATGCTTGTGTCAACTTTATGGGACACTCTTTTATAGGAGTTTACTAGTTTTATTAACCATCCTTACGGTCGGAAAATTTGATAAGTCGGGTATGGTCGTTTTCCCTTTTTGCTTCGCCTAATTTACGGGACAGGGAAAGCTGAAATAAAACATGTTTAGCTACTGCACTCATATGAATAATGATGATGAGAACTTGATAATGATAAAGAGCATGGAATCGGGGAGATCTAGGCGAGCTTGGTTCATGAATGTTGCTGAATGAAATGGTGGTTTGCTTGCCGTAGATCTAAGGACCGGTTCATGCGAGTACATGCCAGGAAAACACTGCCACCACAATGCCAAATATGGGTGCGGCCTAGCTGACTAATTAGGTGTGTTGCTAGCTTGTTATGGACCATTGGATGGTGCGGGGAATGGGAGTCGAGAGGGACTGCCCTGGGAAATGCATGGCATAAGAGGGGGCCCATGGGTGGGAGAATGGAGATTTGAGCCTGCCGGTGAAACCTCAGTGGGTCCGTACATTCTAGTAGCCCCTTTGTAAAGGCTATTTTGTGATCTCTTGGACATACACTGACGGTTGTGTACTGGTATAATGGAGGTTCTCTCTAGTCGCCGACGGGTGACGAAATCACGAACTTGAGGGTAAAGTGGTGCCACCTCTGCAGAGTGTAAAACTATCATGATAGCCGTGCTTCCGGTCACAAGCACCTGGCCAACTTCCATGATTAGAGACAAAACTTGGGATGTTTATTCGGGTATGGTCATTGGGATTGGTTTTGGGACTGTTTTGGGTCATGACAATGAGTTTGGTTTCGGTTATATGAAAATGAGATGATTATGAATAATTATGAGTATGATATGAACTTGAGAAAGGTTAATGGCTGGTTGAGACATGATAGATGGTGATTTATGATGAAGGAATGTTGATGATTAATTTGATTATGATGGGATTGAACTCACTTTAGAAATATTTACTGTTTTTACCATGTTTGTGAAATAAAATTTGCTTGTTGCAATTAACCTCTTTATTCCCTACCTTGTTGTAAGCTACATGTCATATTTTCCCGCACTTGCTGAGTACGACATGTACTCACCATTGCATTCCCACATATACATCAGCTACAGGAGAAGAGTACTTCGAGGAACATGTGGAGTACTAGGCGTGCGCACTACCGTCAACATGACTGTGGAGTTAAAGTTGGAGTCTGCTGTTTTAGTCATTTTTCCGCTGTCGTTAGAGTTTTCCGCTGCTAAGTAAGTTGGATATTCATGAGTGAGACATTGAGCATTGTAATAAAATACTTAAACACTATTCGCACGTGGTTATATTCTGAATTTCAGTTTGTGGAATACATGTGTATGTGTGATGAACATTCTGGGCACACATATGCATTCACTTGGTTCATATTTCGGAACCAGGTTCACAAATTGGTATCAGAGCTACGTTGCTCGTAGTACGCAAGCCTAGGTAGAATTGATGAGAGGGACCACGTCACCCGTTGAATCCTGGGGCCGTGTTACTTGCCCGGGAATCGCAATGGGTGGTGCCGTGTTGTGCGGCACCCAACGGCACACGTATAAGGAACAATGTATTACATAAAACAATAGCGGAACCTTACAAGTTTTTCTTTGCAAATAGTTCACATCAAGTAGCTACAGCCGAATGCTTATAATCATCTCATGTCGATTAACTAAAGAGCACTCGAGAAGAGATCCACCCCGCGGACTCCTCTCGCTAGTAACACGAAGATAACAACCGCGGCTGGGTTCTTTATGTGTTAAACGACTCGGAAGTCTCCGAGTCTCACCGGACAACCTTCTTCTTAGCAGCAATGTTAACCTGCAAAACCACTCATATAGCAAGCGTGAGCACATAGGCTCAGGAAGACTGATCCGTCTCTCCTAAACAAGAAACTCTACATGCACGGTAGAATGGAATAGGTTAGCTAACTTCACATAAAGGACTCGCCTACAGTTGATCCTTAACTTTCAGATTTTAAGCCTCATTGTAAAGACCTTGAGCCGAATAGCATCGCAACTCCACAATCAAACAAGAAACGCTTTGTTGTGATGCTTCTTACACAAAGTGAAGTGAACTTTAATTAACCTATCTCTACTTCAAGCATGATTTCAATCCAGGTTACATCACAGCCTTATCAAGTTCAAATGAAATTATTCAGTTGTTACTACGTCAAGACGCAGTGGGCAAGTATGCTCATATGACCGCGAGTGACGGTGATTCGAATCAGTACACGTCAGGACTACACGACACGTACACCCGTACTCTGAGTTGCCGGCAGCAACCTTGACTGACGTTGTACGCGGCCACCTTTCCCAAGATCTTCCACACAGGACACGGTCTAACTGCCCCAAGTACGCAAGCTCCCTCAAGGTACATACCCGCAGTGATATATTCTTGAGAGAGTTACCTCCTGCTACCCTGATGCCGAAAGCCTAAGACAGTTAGAAAAGTTCCAATGTGGATCTCCCAAGGTACATCGGTTTTCTGGGTCCCATATAGCCAGTATGCACCCGGTACACAACTCAAACTTGTCAAACAGGGCCAAGTCCTGCTGCATCTAAACCTCCCTGCCCGGTCTCCATTTCTTAAGTGTGAACTTTTCTCATTGTTTCTATTCTTGACCCGCTCCGAATAAACTAGCCCTAAACTGGCGAGTAGATTCCAACTACTCGACTTCTACTGGACCTTTCCTACTAACATTTAGCGTAGCTAAATCCACTCAAGGAGGTGCTATTCTACCCTTTCTCTCTTAGGACATTTCTGGTCATGCAGTTGGGTTTTCATTATCAACTAGACTTAATGCAATCAAACAATTCAAAGCTATGATCTCTAGAAATGGAAATACTTTATAAAACTGTTCAAATGCAAACCGGGTCTTGCCTGTTTTGCAGGTGACTAATATAAACAGTTAGTGAAGATCACTTGAGGATTGATCACTCGCTTTCCTTCCTCCTTGATCTCCACTTCAATTCCTTCACACGTACTCACGTAGATGCTACATGATATGAATATGCATATGTGCTTATTTGTAAATATTTTGCTAACAGGTTCTAATGACAAGTTTAAAAACTGGAACTCTGTTTAAGAATTTAAAATGACACTGGTGCTAGTGGTTTGGGTTTTGTTTAAGCACTATGATCAAGTGTTAAGTGCTTTTCATCACTTGTGTGTTTATCACCTAAAGAGGTTACATAGGACAGTGATGATATAGAGATACAATGGAGCTGAAAATTTTCATGTGAGTTCCTTGTCACAAGAAAGTTATCTGGACCAAAATTTAGCACTTTTTGTTGGGTGGTTTATTCAGAACAATTCCCTAAGCAATTAAGCGCAAAGGATTTAATTCTGAAGTAAATCACATGTTCATGTCAAACTCAGTGAACTACAATTTCCATTATAGTTCATAGAGACTGCATGAATTTTACTAGGATTTTTGGAGCTAAGAATTACCCATAACTGAATTTCCATTTTTTGGGAATTCCCTGAAAATGTTTCTGTATTCATTTGAACGCAGCAACTTGAAATCTGAATTCTCCTAACCAAATTAACTCTAAATGAGCTGAAATTTTTACAGGAGTTTAATAACATCCTAAAGAATATTCTGGAAAAATTTAAGAATGTTTTGATTAACCAAACTCCATCTAAAATTCTTTTGCTGAAAAGTTTAAAGAATTTTCCAGAATCAAATACTGACTTTCATACAAATTGGGTTGCATATTTGGATAGAGTTTTTCAATATGAATCTAACCCAATTTAAATCACTAAATTTGGATTTTCCTAGCAAACGTTATGCTCTTCTAAAGTTTGGGGGAAATCTGGATTTCAAATAAATCGGGGGAATGTTTAAACCCTGTCTGTGGGACCGGGGAACACGTGTCTCATGCCGGATCAAAGCCACACGGGGCCACAGAACTATTCCCGTGCAGCCACAGCTGATCCGGTGTTACAGAGGATCTGGCCCCTCTCTCCCGAGCGACTGACACGCAGGCCCGGCGAGACCTTCTTCAACCTCGCGACCCCCGCGTCCCGCGCCGCCGGAGCTCACCGGAGCACCTCTGAACTCAGTCGTACGGCCATCTCTCATGCTCAAACTCACTGCTAGACCCCAATTTCGTGCGCTAAACACGTTGGGAGGGTCTCCCCCGACCGGCATCGGCTCTATCCCAGCTCGCAACGGTGCGGCGGCTTACCTGAACTTCAGCGACGTAGCGCCAACGTTCTAGCTCACCAAATACACGGAGGATCCGTGCTACAGCATCAGTGTAGGGTGTAGCTCATCAACGTGTACACAAATTTGCTCGGGGAGGCTGTGACACCCTCATTTTTGGGATTCTGCATATATTCATAAACATTTTTATAAGAAGAATCAAAAAATAGCCAAAAGGAGCCAATTCCAGTTTACAGAGAGCATCAAAGACAATTCCCGCGGCTCGCTGCCACGTGGCGTGTCCGGAGCTCATCCCCGCAAATGGGGAGAGGTCCGCCACTAAATTGACTACGTGGTAGGCTCGGGACTCATCCCCGCAAAAGGAGGAGAGGTCGGACCCCCGTGGGACACGTGTTGCCCCCGGAGCTAGCCTCTGCGGAGAAGCGAGGCCAGTGCCACAGGACACGTGTCGGCTGCGGAGAGAAAGGTTTAGTTGCACGGAACACGTGGCACTCACGGAGCTCACCTTCGAAAGGGAGATCCAGAATTGACACATGGAACACCCGGAGCCACCTCCGATAAGAGGGGAGGTCTGGTACTGACACGTGGTGTGCGCGGAGCTCATCTCTAAATAAAAGGGAGGTCCCGACCCGCCAGGATACGTGGCGTACGTGGAGCCCGCCTCTGAGGAAGAGGGAGGTCTCGCCTGCCTGACACGCGACACAACCGGAGCTGGTCTCTGCGGAAAAGGGAGCACAGGTTCCCGCAGGACACGTGGAGCTTACGGAGCTCACCACCGCGAAGGTAACGCGATTCTGAAGAGTTTTTCCTCTGTACGCGTGGAAATACCGGAACGGGAGGAAACCGACACGATTTCCACAAGGTTACCGCACCGAATCAATCTAAGATAAAGTTTTTAGGATCTAGGAAACAATTTGAATAGGACTCTTATTCGAAATCCAATCAGATTAGGACTCTTCTCTTCCCGATTATAAATAGAACCCGAAGCAAACCCCTTGGTCGTAACATCTTCTCTAAGCCGACAACTTAGAAGCCCTAGCCCCAAACTCGCCGAGCTAAACCCCTTTGCTGGAGATCAGTCGCCAGAGGTCACCGAAGATCGCCGGAAGAGAGCCCAACGATCTGTCTTGCTAGGAAAAGGACCTCGAGACCAAGAAGAACGTAAGGTAGGTCTCCATTATCACCTTACGACATCATCGCTCTTTCTTTGCATCTGTTCTTCGATTCCATTCAAACAGAAGCTTTTTCATGGACAGATCACGTGTTGATCGGTTTGATCTTAAGTCCTGATCATCACCACGTCTGCATTTGATCTATATACCTCTGTTATTCATAAAAACCCCATACAAACATGCAAGAACACGTCCAAACCAAAACTGCATCATAGGAATTGCATGCATATGCATCATCACATCTGGTTAAAGTTTGTGCATAGTATTGATTGTTATGAATCTTGTATGTGTGTGATCACATAAGGGCAAGCTCAGGGAGCTGTCTACAACGAGCTGCAACAACAAGGTTTCGAAATCCAAGAGCAACCGGAACCGCAAGAACAAGGCAAGTGCCCCTTGACCATATTGATCCTATGTTTTGGAAAACTATTTTGTTTTGCGAAAAGGTGTGTGTGCTGAGTCAAACATGAAGGGAAACCCTTTTATAGGAGTTTACTAGTTTTGTTTAAACCACCCTTGTCGCCAGGGAATTTTGCTTTTATTCTTCGCTGAGTCCATGGGATTGGGAAGCGAGATAGATGTGTCTAGCTAACTACACGCGTAATGATAATGAGAAACTGATGTTGTTAATAAACATGGATCGGAGGGAGATCTAGGCAAGCATGGGTTTGTGGATGAGGTAGCATGAGATGGAGGTTACTTGCCATAGATCCAAGGACCGGTTCATGCGAGCACATGCCAGGATAACAGTGCCACCACAAGGCCAAGTATGGGTGCGGCTTAGCTGACTAATTAGGTAAGTTACTAGTTTGTTATGGACCGTGGAAGGCGCGGGGAATGGGAGTCGATTGAGGACTGCCCTGGGAACTGCATGGCACAAGAGGGGGCCCGTGGGTGGGAGAATGGGAGATTCTAGCCTGCCGGTGAAACCTTAGTGAGTCCATACATCAAGTAGCCCCTTTGTAAAGGCTATTTTGTGATCTCTTGACCATACACCGATGGCTGTGTACTGGTATAATGGAGGTTCTGCAGTCGCCAACAGGTGATGAAATCATAAACTTGTGGGTAAAGTGGTACAAACTCTGCAGAGTCTAAAACTATCATGATAGATGAGCTTACGATCATGAGTGCCTGGCCAATTTCCATGATTAGCTGGGATGGTTATCGATTGGTTGGGATGGTTATTGATTTGTTGAGATGATTATTGGTTATGGTTTTGGTTGAGGTTTGGCTTCCGGGACTGATTGAGTCCGGATGATATGGTTGGTTGCACCACTGTTGGATCGTGGCAACAAGATGGGTCTCGGTGTGAGACGGAATTGTTAATGAGATAAAATGGTAGCGAATACAATATGGTATTCGTGAGCTGTTAGCGAATACGAGAAGGTATTCGTGAGCAAAATTGAGAAAGATAAAATGTCTGGTTGAGACATGGAAAGTGATGAGACATAATGGAGGTATGTTGATATTTTAATACATGTTGGAATTACATTCACTTAAAGTTAAGTTTCTGTTTTATTGTGGTTTCGATAAATAACTTCGCCTTCTGCAATGAGCCTTTTATACCTTTCTTGTTGTGAGCTACATATCATATTTTTCCGCACTTGCTGAGTACATCATTGTACTCAAACTTACATCATTACTTCATCATCAGAAACAGGAGAAGATTACTATGAAGACCAGGTGGAGCATTAGGCGTGTAATCTGTCCTCAACCTTGCGTGTGGGGATGGAGTAGAGATGGAGCCGTTGCTGCTGCTTAGATTGCTTCTAGTTAGAAGACTTCCGCCGCTTAGATAAGACTTTCGCTGTTAGCATGAGTCCAAGACTCATGAAACATTGTAATAAACCCTGTTATTCGTGGTAATATATATTCTGAATTCAGTTTGTGGATGATATGTGTATGTGTGATGAACATCCTGGGCATACATATGCATCAGTTATTGGTTCTGTGGATTTTCCACAGAAACGAGGGCGTCACAGATTGGTATCAGAGCCACGGGTTGACGGTAGGTTACACGCTTAGATAGAAGTCACAAGTTGGTATCAGACACAGATTGGTATCAACCTACCATGGGTTGATCATAGATCGCACGCCTAAATAAGGATCACCGACTAGCATGAGAGCCACGGGTTGATCGTAGGTCATACGGCTAGATAAGAATCACAGATTGGTATCAACCTGTCATTGTTGATCGAAGGTCACACACCAAGTCACAGATCGGCAATGGAAGCCACGGTTGACTGTAGGTTACACGATAGGTCACAGATTGGTATTTGAAGCCCCGCCGACCATAGGATGCAAGCCTAGGATGCATAGGATTGGCATTGGACCCACCTTGACATAAGACACAAGCCTGGGAGGAGCCATAGTTGGATCACAGATTGGTATCACCCAAACCACCTTGACATAGGGTGAAGTCACAGATTGGCATCACCCTAAAGCACATAGGACTCCCATTGAATAAGCCTTAAATAGGAGTTGTGTGAGCCTTTGTAATGATTGCTTGTGCTTATGTGCTTAGTGTGAGTTGTGGGACGTTTCAGCGTTGTCCATATCCACACATAGTAGGCAGGTGTGAGATGCTTTGGCACTTGTTCACATCCTCAAATGGACTAATATATATATATATATATATATATATATATATATATATATATATATATATATATAGTACAATCCACCTTGATGCATATAGTTAGGGGGGATCTATCTAACCTTATAACCTTCATTCTATCCAAATTCACTCTCACAGATGGTGAGAGGAAACGCCAGCCGCCAAGGAAGGGACGTCCGTGGTAACCAGGAGGATGACCACGATGAAGTTCCTGTTAACCCCGGAGCTGGTGGAAACAACCTGGAACGGTTGATGGCCATGCAGAATCAGCTCATGCAAACCATGATCCAAAACTTGGCTCAGCTGCAGGCCAACAACAACAACCCCGTTCCGGCACCGCCGCCACCACCGCCGGCTCGCAACAGACTGGGAGAGTTCATGAGGACTCGACCACCCACTTTCTCACAAGCTAGTGATCCCATGGAGGCCGATGATTGGTTGAAATCCATGGAGAAGAAGCTTGCCATTGTCCAGTGCAACGACCGGGAGAAAGTTCTTTTCTCATCACACCAACTTATGGGAGCATCCGCTGACTGGTGGGATGCTCTCTGCAATGCTCATAACAACCCGAAAACCATCACTTGGGTTGAGTTCAAGGAGAGTTTCCGCTCTCATTACATCCCTGTTGGTATCATGATGCTCAAACAGCAGGAGTTCGAAGGTCTCCGATAGGGAAGGAAGAGCATGAGTGAGTACCTCAACAAGTTCACGCAGCTCTCAAGGTATGCCCCTGAAGATGTCAGCTCGGACCTACGGAAGTAGTACTTGTTCATGAGAGGGTTGAACAATGAGATCCAGGTTCAACTCCTCAACAATGACTATATGAGCTTCCAGAAGCTAGTTGACAAAGCCGTAGTGGTGGAAAGCAAGATCCGAGAGATTGAGCAAGAGGGCAAGAGGAAGATGCCATACCAGCCACAAGGAAGCAACGTCCACCCTCAGTACATGCCCCCAGTTGCACCACAGTATGGATCGACCGCCCCTGCATACCGCCCTAATCAGCTATCGCAGCAACGCCCTATTATGCAAGCACCTCGTGTGCCTTTGCCTCCTGCGCCCCGTCCCAACATGGGCGCCCCTGCTCAAAACCCCCGCCCCAACGTACCTGCTGCCGTAGGCAACAGGGCATGCTTTGCATGCGGGGAACCAGGACACTTTGCGAGCCAGTGCCCGAAGAGAGGTCCTGGACAGCAAGGCAACGTGCCCAAGCAGAATCCATGACCAAATGGAGGGGCTAATCAAGGGAACCGTGGACAGCGGAACTATGCTCGCGGCAACGTGAACCATGTTTCTGCTGAGGAAGCACAACACGCTGAGGACGTTGTAATTGGTATGTTCCTTGCCAACTCCAACCCAGCCACCATTTTATTTGATTCCGGAGCATCGCATTCATTCATATCATCCAAGTATGTTGCCAAGCATAACCTACCCATATCACACTTGAAGTGTACTATGTTGGTTAATTCTCCCGGTGGAGAGATGAGGACTATTATAGTATGTCCGAAAGTAAGCCTTAAAATAAGGGGGGTAGACTTCCTTGCCAACCTCATTGTCTTGGATTCCCAAGGGCTTGACATAATACTCAGGATGGATTGGTTAAGCAAGCACAACGGAGTAATCCAATGTGCTGAAAGGAGCGTGCAGTTGACAAACGAGCACGGTATTCGTATCGAGTTTGAGTCAGCCCAACAAACTACCAAGAAGGCAATTTTGAGCCACGTCGAAGGAGCAACATTGGACAGCATTCCAGTGGTTCAAGAGTTCTCGGATGTGTTTCCAGAAGAGCTTCCAGGTATGCCACCTGACCGGGACATTGAGTTTGCCATTGATTTGGTGCGCGGAACTGCACCCATAGCAAAGAGACCCTATAGGATGCCCGTCAATGAACTAGTGGAACTCAAGAAGCAAATTCAGGAGCAGTTGGAGAAGGGTTTTATACGTCCAAGTTCGTCACCATGGGGAGCCCCGGTGCTCTTCGTAGACAAGAAGGATGGGACCCAAAGGATGTGCGTGGACTATAGGTCTCTCAAGGAGGTGACAATCAAGAACAAATACCCTCTGCCCGTATAGAAGACCTATTTGACCAAATGAAAGGAGCCCGAGTGTTCTCCAAGATTGATCTTCGGTCGGGATACTTCCAACTGAAGATTAAGCCCTCCAATATACCCAAGACTGCCTTTCGAACACGGTATGGTTCGTATGAATATACCGTCATGTCTTTTGGGTTAATAAATGCACCGCATACTTCATGTACCTCACGAACAAGGTTTTTATGGAGTACTTGGACAAGTTTGTCATGGTTTTCATCGACGACATTATGGTGTATTCAAAAAGTGAGGAGGAGCATGAAGAACATTTAAGATTGACCTTGCAGAAAATGCGCGAGCATCAATTGTATACCAAGCTTAACAAGTGTCAATTTTGGCTAAGGGAGATATCGTTCCTAGGCCACATTATCTCCGAGGAAGGAGTATCGATTGATCCCAGAAAAGTGGGAGATGTTCTGAAGTGGAACCAACCGCAAAACGTGAGAGATATTCAGAGTTTTCTTGGGATGGCTGGATACTACCGACGCTTCATCAAGGACTTCTCTAAGATAGCAAAACCTATGACGGAGTTTCTAACGAAGGGAAGAGCGTTCTAGTGGACATCAGCGTGCCAAGAAAGCTTTGAGGAACTCAAGAAAAGGCTGACCACAGCGCCGGTTTTGGTATTGCCAGACGTGAGCAAAAGCTTTGACATATATTGTGACGCATCAAGACAAGGGCTCGGATGTGTGCTCATACAAGAAGGACAAGTGGTAGCCTATGCCACACGACAATTAAAGAAGCACGAACTTAATTATCCTACACATGACTTGGAGTCAGCAGCAGTAGTGCATGCATTGAAGATTTGGAGACATTATATCCTTGGTCATCGATGTGAGATCTATACGGATCATAAAAGCCTCAAGTATATATTCACAAAAACGGACTTAAATTTGAGGCAACGTCGATGGTTGGAACTCATCAAGGATTACGATGTTGGAATCAACTACCACCACGGAAGGGCCAATGCAGTAGCTGATGCACATGTCACCAACTCACGGTTCGGGAGCTACCACCCGAACTACGCAAGGAGTTCGAACGGTTACACCTTGGATTCTTGAGCAAGATGGGAGTGATGGAACTCCACTCTTCGTTGGAGCAAGAGATAAGAGATGGCCAAGCAACGGATGAGGAGATTAAGGAGATCAAGGAAAGGATCCGACAAGGAATAGAGAAGGGTTTCAAGGAAGATGAGAAGGGTACACTTTGGCTAGGAAAAAGGATTTGTGTGCCTAACGTGAAGCACATCCGCGACACGATATTAAAAGAGGCACATGATACACTCTATTTCATACATCCCGGAGTACTAAGATGTACAAGGACCTGAAGACTTGTTATTGGTGGGATGGTATGAAGATGGACATAGCCGAATATGTTGCCCTATGCGACACATGCCAACGGGTAAAGGCCGAACATCAAAGACACGTTGGGTTGTTGCAACCCTTGAAGGTACCCGAATGGAAGTGGGAAGACATCAGTATGGATTTCATCATCGGGTTGCCACGTACTCAGTCAGGTTACAACTCCATCTGGGTTATCGTGGACCGATTGACGAAGACAACCCATTTTCTCCCTGTGAGGACCAAGTATAACGTTGCACAACTAGCCGAGTTGTACATGAAGCAAATCGTGTGCCATCATGGAGTCCCGAGGAGGATCGTCTCAGATCGGGGTTCTCAGTTTACCTCTAGATTTTGGAGGAAGCTGCAGAAAGCTATGGGAACACGACTGGATTTTAGCTCTGCTTACCCCCCGCAGACCGACGGACAAACAGAAAGGACAAACCAAATTTTGGAGGACATGTTGAGAGCCCGTGCCTTGAAATATGGACGTAGTTGGGATAGGAGCTTGTCGTACGCGGAATTTTCCTATAACAACAGCTATCAAGACAGCTTGAAGATGTCACCTTTCGAAGCATTATATGGCAGACGGTGTAGAACACCGTTGTTTTGGAATGAGACTGGAGAAAACCAAGTGTTTGGACCCGGAGTCCTACAAGAAGCTGAAAAGCAAGTCCAAACGATACAGGAAAACTTGAAGGCTGCTCAGTCACAACAGAAAGGCAATGCGGACAATAGACGAAGAAAGATGACTTTCGAAGTAGGAGACCGCGTATACCTCAAGGTATCGCCTATCCGTGGCCAACGACGTTTCAACGTCAAAGGCAAGCTAGCACCTCATTATATCGGACTGTTTAAGATTTTGAACAAGCGAGGAGAAGTAGCCTATCAACTAGAGCTCCCAACGCATCTCTCTGACGTACATGACGTGTTTCATGTATCTCAGCTCAAGAAGTGCTTGAGAGTACCAAAGGAGCAAGTACCGATGGAAGGGCTTGAACTTCAAGAGGGTCTGACCTATGCAGAACACCCCGTCCGAATTTTGGACATAAAGGAAAGGGTCACGAGGAACAAAGTGATCCGTTGGTGCAAGGTACAATGGAGCCATCACACGGAAGCTGAAGCCACATGGGAGCATGAAGAAGATACCATAACAGAGTTTCCCCATCTATTCTCTACTAACGAATCTCGAGGGCGAGATTCAATTTAAGGGGGGTAGATTTGTGACACCCTCATTTTTCAGATTCTGCATATTCATAAACATTTTTATAAGAAGAATCAAAAGATAGCCAAAAGGAGCCAATTCCAGTTTACAGAGAGCGTCGAAGACAATTCCCGCGGCTCGCTACCACGTGGCATGTCCGGAGCTCATCCTCACAAATGGGGAGAGGTCCGCCACTAAATTTACTACGTGGTAGGCTCGGGGCTCATCCCCGCAAAAGGGGGAGAGGTCCGACCTCCGTGGGACACGTGTTTCCCCCGGAGCTAGCCTCTGCGGAGAAGCGAGACCAATCCCACAGGACACGCGTCGGCTGCGGAGCTAGTCGCTGCGGAGAGAAAGGTTTAGTTGCACAGAACACGTGGCACTCACGGAGCTCACCTTCGAAGAAAGGGAGGTCCGGAATTGACACATGGCACACCCGAAGCAACCTCCGAAGAGAGGGGAGGTCCGGTACTGACACGTGGCGTAGTATGGGTGTCCGAAGAGAGGGCAGCTTGGCCAATTAATTAAGTGTATCTCCGGCGTAGTATGGGTGTTTCGATGGTGCGGGGAATAGGTGTCAGCTGGACTACCATATGAACCGCAAGGCTCAAGAGGGGACCACTGCAGAGGGGTTGGAGCCTCTTGTATGCTGTTAGGGGTGAAACCTCAGTGGGCCCACGCTCGTCGGGAATCCCTTTGTAAAGGCCTCGTAGTGATCTCCTGGCTACACACCTGGGAAGTGTGAACGTGGTTCGTGGCCACTGGCATAATGGATGTTCTTTTTAGTCCACCCGGCAACGGGGGATGAAATCACTACATGTGGGTACAGTGGTGCAAACTCTGCAGAGTCAAAACTGTCATGACAGCCATGCTCACGGTCAAGAGCGTCTTGGACTTATTCATGATTAGAGGATGATGAATTTGGAAGTTGTGGATGTTAAGCGGGGAGCTTAACATTTGAAATGATGTTATGGTTACTTGATGTTGGGTTAGGGGATTGGGGCCGTTTCACCTGTGTAGTTATGTATGTGCTTAATAAGCTAAGGTGATAGGTATAAATTGCGTAGTGCTTTAACCATGAGTTCAACCTCTCCTTTCTCTAGCCATGCATGACATAACTTTCCCACACTTGTTGAGTACCAACGGTACTCAAGCTTGCTTTTCTGTTGGTTTAAATTTCTGCTCAAGTCAAGGGGATGAAGTGGTGTTCAATGACCAAGACTTCGGACCCGAGGAAGGATTCTAGGTTCATGGAGTCCCCCGGGCAACGCCTTTGATGGAGCCCACAAGATTTATATTCCGCTGCTGTTTTATTTACATGTTATGAACATATTACCGTCCATCGAGACATTATGCTATGTAAGATTTATTTTATATTAGAACATTTGGCTTGTAATAAAATGATGCTTCACTATTTGTCATCACATGTATGAGAAAATGATCCTGGCATACATGTGATATTCACTCGGTTGTTCTTTGGACAAACCGGGTGTGATAGAAGTGGTATCAGAGCCAGGTTGCCCGTAGGAATGTGGTCCTAGGTAGAAATGGACGTATTTAAGGACCCTATCTTCTTAAAAACTATTTTACAAAGGTGTGGGTTTAAAGCGTTATTTAATGGGGTCACTTTATTCATCTTGTCTCAACTTTTATTCAAAATACTATCTTTATTCAATTCTTATCTAACTTAATTTTAAATGCTTTATGTTTTAGATGGTTCGCATGGTCCGCACCACTCGCAAGTCCACCGGAAGGAGAGTTCCTGTAGCTGCCCTTGCCTTGAGAGAGGAGAACCATCCGGTGACGTACCACTCCTACGGGTTGGCAGTAGGAGGCTTGTTGCGCCGTCTTCGGCGTATGCTCCACGCCGCCGGCAATGTTGGCAAGCTGATCATACACTACAGCTCCACCAGGACCATACGTGAGAAGCGGGAAGAATGGAGCTCAGAGATGAGGATTATCCATGAAAATCAGCTGCTCAAGATCCACCGCTCTCCAACTTGTCGGACGACTCAGGCCGATGCTGAGAAGGATGTCACCTGGGAGGCCATCACCTGCCAGGGTTACATCAACCGTCGCCACCTAGACAGGACTGAGTACATGTATGTCCTCCAGCGTGAGAGTGGCACCGCGGAGTACAAGTACCCGCCAGTGCAGCAGGGGACTTCTCACGAGCACATGGACCTGTGCCTGGAGGATGCAGCTATGCTCAACACTCGACTACAGGAGTGCCAGCAGGAGCTTCAGGATGTTCGTGACACCCTGAAGGAGACTGATGCGTTGCTTCGCGCCAGCTTGAGGGCGAGAGAAAGAGGAGATGGGAATGAATTGTGTGTCACCGTGAATGACACGTGGACTCCTGACTCTCCAGATCGCCAAGCGAGCAAGCGTCGCCGCACTTCTCCGCCAGCAGCTTCCCCACCTAAAGTGGAATCAGAGGGCAGCCACAATGATGAGGAAGACCCCGATGAGCCAGCTCAGTGATACGAATCGTTTAGAGTCATTTCCCTTATTTCAGCAGGTTATCGAGTAGTCGAGTCTATACCCTATTTATTTGTTTGTTAATGTTTGGTGTGTGACGTGAATTGTGGTAGCCATGGGCATTTGCCCACAACCTCGTCTTTAAGTTTGCTTTGCTTTGGTGTGTGAACCCCTATGAATCAATAGTGCATTTATTTTCGCGTGAGACGTGATGCCCAACGATCTATGTGAAATCTTCAGAAATTGTTTAAATATTAAGGCCTCAAAAGTTTAATTTTAAACAATCAATTTGGGAAGTTAATACGTAATGATTAAAGTTAACATTTGCTTGATCATGATAGATGGCTGGAAGAGGAAAAAGGTCGTGGTGCCAACCCCAACAACAACAACGATGAGGCTGCCAATCCTCACCTTCCTGGAGGGCAAGACAGGGGTGATCGCTGTGAAGGAGCTGATCCTATCCACCAAATGCTCGAAAATCAGAATCAGCTCATCCAGAGTCTAACTCAAGTGGTGGCCAACTTGCACCAAGCTCCACCCCCACAAGCTGCACCACGTCAACCAAGGTTGAGTGGGTTTCTGGGAACTCAACCCCCAAAGTTTGCAAGTGCTGCTGAACCTCTGGAGGCAGATGACTGGCTAAAGACCATAGAGAGCAAGATGAGGATCATACAATGCCAAGGGTATGAGAGGGTGCTGTTTGCCTCTCACCAATTGCATGGACCTGCTGCTGATTGGTGGACCGCTTACGTGGCAGTTAATCATGACCCCGAGAACATCACTTGGGAAGAGTTTAAGCGCAGTTTCCGCAACCACTACATACCCAGGGGTGAACTCAAGAACAAGAGGAAGGAGTTCTTAGGGCTGCAGCAAGGCAACATGACTGTGAGGGAATACCTTACCAAGTTCACCCAACTACCCCGTTATGCACCACGTGACATCGAAACCGATGAGCAGAAACAAGACTGTTTTATGGAAGGACTTACCATGGAGATGCAATGTGCAATGCCCTCCAACGAGTATGAAAGCTTCCAAAAGATGGTAGACAGAGCATTTGTCGTGGAGAGGAAGCTGAAGGCCTTGGAGAATGAAAACAAGAGGAAGATGGGATGGTCACACCAAGCATCAAGCAGCAACACACGTCCACGTCTGATGCAGCAACCGGCAGGGCAGATGAGCCGTGCTGTGGTACCCTACCCGACACCAAGAGGGTACAACCCGAACTTCAGACCTCCATCAGCACCAGTACAGCCGCAGCGTCAGTTTGTGCAGCAGCCACGCCCCACTTATCAACATCGACCAGCAGGACAAGGGCCACAGAACCAACCCCAAGATAACAAAGGCGAGGCACCTAAAGTTGGGGTGCAATGCTTCAACTGTGGTGAAGTGGGGCACTACGCTCATAAGTGCCCAAAGAAGAAGCCCATTCAGCCACAGCAGCAGAATGTGATGCAAGGACGGGTGAACCACGTAACCATGGAGGAAGCGCAAGAGGCACCTGACGTGGTAATTGGTAAGTTTCCTGCAAATTTACACATTGTAACCCTACTGTTCGATTCTGGTGCTACCCACTCGTTCATTGCTCAAGGGTTTGTTAAGAAGCACGATCTAGCAACAACACAAATGAACCATATGTTAGCAGTGAACTCTCCAGGGGAAGAAATAAGGACAAGACAAGTGTGTCCCAAGGTGAATCTAGACATTAATGGCGTAGTATTTACTGCAAACCTCATAGTGATAGACTCACAAGGGATAGACATTATTTTGGGTATGGATTGGTTGACCAAACATAAAGGCATCATCCATTGTTTGACAAGAACGGTGGAACTAACTCACACTAGTGGCACAAAAGTGAAGTTCCTAGCCGTGCAAGAACCTAGGAGGGACATTAAACTCAATCAAGTTGAGGTGGAAGTGGAAGAGATAAGGATTATCGGGGAATATCCAGACATTTTTCCGGAGGAGTTGCCAGGTACGCCTCCCGATCGTGAAGTGGAATTCGCGATTTAACTAGTACCTGGAACAGCCCCAATATACAAGAGGCCTTATCGGATGGACTCCAAACAACTGGAAGAACTCAAAGAACATATAAGAGAATTGACAGAGAAGGGGTATATTCGTCCTAATTCGTCACCATGGGGAGCTCCAGTTATATTTGTGCCCAAGAAGGACGGAACCCAAAGGTTATGCGTAGACTACCGTGCATTGAATGAAGTAACCATCAAGAACAAGTACCCATTACCCCGCATTGAAGACTTATTTGATCAGTTGAGGGGAGCTTGTGTGTTCTCAAAAATTGATCTCAGGTCGGGATACCACCAACTGAAGATAAGGCAAACTGACATTCCAAAGACAGCTTTCGTATCTCGGTACGGGCTGTATGAATACACCGTCATGCCGTTCGGTGTAAGGGCCTCAGTTTTTGACACATGCTTGAAGTGTCATCACCACACACACACCTCATTTGAAGCAAGTTGATAAACACATTTGAAGAGTAAGTAACCACCATCAACATGCTCATTAGGGAACAAACTCACATATTGCAAAAGTGGTATTTCCCACATGTGATATATAGGGGCTGGGCATATGAAAACTCCTACACATTGCTAGTGATGTCCATGCCAAGTTTCACCCAAATTCAAAACCTTTTTAAGGTCATTTTGGGCATAGCTAGAAGAGGGCAGTTTGAAACTACATTCAAATTCAAACTGTTTTTATCCCATGAATTCAAAAGTGGGAGGCATATTCTTATTCAGCACATTTTTGTGAGCTCACACACCAATTTTCACTCCATTTGGAGTTGATCTTGACATGAGCTAAGTGGGGCAAATTCAAATTTTATTTGAATTTCAAACTGAATATGTGCTGAAATTCATTCGAACCAAACCCAATTTGAATTCTAATCAATTCAAATGGCTCAAGGGTGAATAATTCAAATCCCCATGGTCATTTTGGGCTTACTGTTTACAACAGTGAATAGGAGTTAATGTCAGAGGTTAAAAACAAAAATGGGACCCACATGTCAGCCACAGGGATGATTCAACCCACTGAGACTTTCTCACTCGGGTCCCTGAGCTGCAACTGCGGTCGCCACCGAGGGAGGCCGCCGCGCCAGCAGCTGCTTGGCCACGCACGGGCACGAGTCGGTTCAGAGCCTTCTTAAAGCGCTCCCCCCTCCTCGGCCGAAGCCTCGCCACTTTCTCCCCGCAAGAACACAGCGCCAGAAAACTTCTTCCGCCGCTCAGAACCGATCGGAGAGCTCCGATCACAGCCTCCTGGTCCCCTCCAGAGCTACAGCAAGGTACTAGGAACCCTCCTCCTTCTTCCCCGTTGCTAGAACTCAGCTGAAACCGATCGATCTCGGCTCCGGAAGCAAACTTTGCATATTTTTGACTCATTACAGTAGGTTGCATATTCCTAACATTCGGTTCAGCACATGCAACAGGTTTTGCACAGTTGTTATGTGATCTAGCAATCATTCTTTCCTTTTTCTATTGCTTAGCTAGTCTATAACAAAAATCTATGACATGACCATCTATACCACAGTAGATACAATTAAATTTAACTTTATGTTCATGTCTAGATGAGCAGATAACATGTTTATTTGAAACCAAATGAGACAACACTCTTGCAGATTTAAAAACCACTTCTTTTTTTAGGAACTGTTTTAATCAAACCACTTCCTAATGACTTTACAATTTTAGGTGGATGTGCTTTAGCATGAGCATGGGAATCAAAACCTAAACCAGTTTTATCACTACAATATTTAGAAGATTTCAACAGCAAGTTCAGATTCTTATTCCCATTATAAAACCGCTCTAGTGTCCTATTCATGTCATCAAGTTTCTTAGACAAGTCTAGGCAGTTTAGACATGAAGTTTTTCCTTTTAGTTTGTAATTGGAACAATACTTAACTTCATGAGAACGTAAAGCATTGTTCAATATAGAAATTTCATTCATAGCATCTTGTAGTTTCTTATTAAGATGATCACAAGTAGAACAATGCAAATCAATTGTAGAACAACAAGCATCTTTCAAGTTTTTATCATTAAGTGCAGTAAGCTCTTTGTTCGTTTCAATCTCTAACTCAAGTTTATCAAGTGTGGAGGTATGAGCACTTCTTAGAGAGGACAATTGTTTATATATTAAATCAGATGAGGAACAAGAATCATCACTAGGAATCAAAAATTTCAAACGATTAATTTCAGATTCTAGTGACTCAATTTTAACAGCATTGTCCCTAAGCTTTTTGTCCTTTTTCTTAACTATAACAGTGGTACGAGAAATGGCATCACACATTTCTTCGCAAGTAGGATATACCTCTTCATTGTCGCTGTTGTGTTCTGCCTCCTCCATACTTGAACTTGACTTGCCCGCCATGAAGCATAAGTTTGCCAAATCATCTTCATCTTCGTCACTTCCGATGTCCACATCGCTCGAGCCAAGTTCTTAAAGTGCGGAGATAAAAGTGTTTACCAATTGGCGTCCTATAAAACCATTCTTCTTTTTCTTATCGTTTGCAGAGGAGTGCTTCGTCCTAGTTTGCTTTTCATCACGGGAATTAGGACCTGAAAGGTTAGGAAAATCCATACGAAAGTGTCCTGTCTTACCACATTCGAAGCATCATTGAGTTCCGGCACTTCCTCTCCTTCTAGTTCTCACATTTTGCAATGCTTTTGAGAACCGAGTAGAGATGAGTGCAAGTTCTTCCTCTGGAAACTCTTCAATCCGTTCAAGGGTTAGAGAGGACAACAAATAAAGTGTACCACAAGATGAAGATTGACTAGAGCTAGGCATGTCACATTGTGAAACAAATGCAAGAGACTTGTTGGGGTTCTTATGTGATATTATGTCAATTTCATAAGTTTTTAACTTAGAATATAGCACATCTAATGTAAGTGTACCCATGACAGTAGATTCACGAATATATGTAACTTTCATCTCCCAAATTGACATGTCTAATGCACTTAGTAATTGCCTAGCATTTTCAGCATCTAAAAAATTAACGTTGACACTACACAAGTTGCTGAGAATTTTATTAAAGCGAGCAAAGAGGTCATCGGTTGACTCACCAGGTTGCATCTCGAAGCGCATGTATTCTTTCTTGAACATATCTTGTCTTACCTCCTTGATAATGTTGGATCCTTTGTGGTAGTCACAAAGTGCTTTCCACACATCGTATGCAGATCGAAGGTGTGCAACACGGTCGAAGTAACTTTGAGTTAATCCTTGTATGATCAAGTTTCGTGCTTGTTGTTGTTGTCGACATCTCTCATGTTTGTAGCCATGACTTGATCGTTTGGTGGCACGCCATAAGGCTTGTACACCTTTTCCCATATTGCGAAGCCTTGCGCCTGGATGAAAGCCTCCATTCGTGCCTTTCAAACCTGAAAATCAATGCCACTAAACACACAAGGTTTTGCGGAGTATTTCTCTATGATGATTAGTCAAAACACGTGAAAATCACAAAGATTAGAGCACCGTGGCTCTAATACCAATTGTAGGATCGAAGAGAACATGAAAAGCTACAAGAGGGGGTGAATGGTAGATTTATACTTTTTAGCGGAAGCAGCAAAAAAACCCTCGGCAGAAAATCGATCTGTTAAATAAACCGTGCATGTGACTGACCTAAACGTGTTCAACAGTGACAAAAGTGGTATATATTATAGAGAATCAAGTCACGAAGACACGACATAAGAATCACGGAAATCTGTCAAGAAAAACTCAAGTTATGATCGAAAGATCAAACGAGGATCAATCTGTTCTACTCGAGTAAAAACCAGATCTGCAACACTGCAAAGAAACTTGTGTAGATCAGAAACTACAAATACAATGACCGTGAATTTTCGCAGATGATAGATAATCAAGTTTTCAAGACAACCCAAAAGGAATCATGTCAATTGGATCTGTAAAACTCGAGTTATGATCAAAACACCGAAGAACTGTCGTGCTGTCCAAAAACTCGACGAGAAAGACTTGACAAAAACAAGTCGATTACGAATTTTATTGATCAAAACATAAGAGGAACAGCCCAAGGTCGTCTTACCACGAGCTCTGGCCTCCCTTGCTTATATAACCAGCCTGGAGGCCAACCCAATTCAAACTAGGTGTAACACCCTCAATTTCACTACCATGCATTGCATACATTTTTCATGTAGAGAAGCATTTAAAAAGAAGTAGAAATGGAGAAATGTGGCGGACCGGAATCTGCTCATCCAGGATCGCAGAGGGTGGTGCCACGCGATGCGACACCTGACAGCACACGTCATAAGAACATAATATATTACATGGGAAACAACTGAAACTGTACAAACAGGTACAAACTTCAGTTACAACTATTGTTTATGTTACACAGCGGAAGTCTATACTACACAACTCACGCCCGCCTATCTAGCAAAAGTTGGTTGCCCAGCCCTAGGGCAACCCACACTAGCTGCACTCCTCAGCTCAGCGCGGCGTGTACGGCTCCCACTCAGCCGTGGTCCCCGACGGAGGGTAACCCTCGCCGGTGGACTCGTACTCCGAGTCCGTGGTTGGCTCCTCACCTGAAAAACACTTAAGCAGCAACCGTGAGCACAAAGGCTCAGCAAGGCTTAACCGACTAACCTAAGCATGAAACTCTACATGAGGTGTACCATGACATAGGATAGCAATGGTGCAGCAAATGGACACACCTACAAGTTCATCCTTAGTTCATCTTTTAGCACCAAGTTAACGGTTCATGAAGCTGAAATTTAGTGAGCGATATTTGGTGGCACACATGTAACAATGCAATTATATCATAACAGCAATATTGAATCATAACATTTCATTCGTTAGTCTACGTTACGACGCAGTGAACAAGCGGTACTCGTCACCGCGAGGGACGGTGAATCGACTCGATATACACCTGCAGGGAAACCCAAAGAGCACGTCACGTACGCCCACCCGTGGAGCTGCACAGCACGCTCACTCGATGTCGTACGGGACAACCTTTCACCCAACAGCCCAAACGTCGAACCGGTCGCACCGAAACGAGCAGGAGGTTCCCCACATGGAGCATCTCTCTATGCCCGTTGGCAGATTTCCACCTTGCTGCCCTCAACCTACACCTATAAATCGGTGTGCTATGCCTCGAAGCCCGGAGGTTTAGTCTACATCGGTTTATCGGGGCCCATATATCCGATATGCCTTCGGTACGTTCAATACTTGTTCAGCAGGGCCGCACACGGCTCGGTCCTCAATCGACACGGACGGGGCTGCGCACACAAGACTTCCTCTTGCTGCGCCCTAGCCCCTGCCTAGTCTCATTTTCATTACTATAGTGATCTCACATCACTCAACCGAACCCGTATGCCCCAATGCCTATCTCGCGAGTAGATTCCAACTACTCGACTTGTACCGAAGTCCTATGACTCATTAAGCATAGCCTGTCTACTCGAGGTCCTTGACACTACCCTCACTCTTTTAGGAACCTTTGGTTATGCAAGTGGGGTTTCATTCATTCTATACCTAATGCACATACATACTTCATATGACACATGTAAACAAAGTAAGACTTTATAAAAGGGTTAATGCAAACCGGGGCTTGCCTTGTTGCTGCTGGTCAGGAGTTAGTTCTTCGTCCGGAAGAAGGAAGTCCAGCACTTCCGGAGTCTCTTCTTCAACAGCTACACGTTAATGAAACACTACATGTTAATTTAGATGCAAATGTGAGTTTAGGGTAAGACTTCTACTATTAGTACTAATAACCAGCCTCTAACATCTGGAACCTTGTTTAAGAATTTAAAGGTGAACTGAGTGTTGGTGGTTTGGCTTAGACTTAATCACATGGTTAAATGCTAAGTGGTTTTCCCCCTTTTCCACATTAATCCCTTAAGTGGTTAAACAGGACAGGGGTGATCTAGAGCTCCAATGGAGCTGAGAATTTTTGTGTGAGTTCCTTGTCACAAGAAAACTCTCTGGACCAAACATTAGCACTTTTCATGGAGTGGTTTGCTCAGAATAATTCTCTTGGCAAATCAGCAAGGAAGAATTTATGCTGAGGTAATACCCCTGTTCATGCTCAACTTAATGAACTACAATTTCAATTATAGTTCATAGAGTTTGCATGAATTTTCCTAACATTTTTGAGGTTAAGATTTGCCCAGAACTGAATTTCCAAGTTTTGGAAATTCTCTGAAAATGTTTCTGTATTCAAATGAACACAGCACCTTCCAAATTGAATTGCTCTGACCCAATCAACTCCAAATGGTCTGAAACTTTTACAGGGGTTTACTAATGTCCTAAAGAACATCCTGGCAAAATTTGGGGATTTTTGGATGAACCAAACTCCCTCTAAAATTCTTTTGCTGAAAAGTTTTAAAGAATTTTCCAGAATTAATTAATGGGTTTCATACAAATTTGGTTGTATATCTGGACATAGCTAGGAAAGATGAATCCAACCCAATTTGAATCACTAAATTTGGAGCTTCCTAGCAAAAGTTATGGGGTTCTAAAGTTTGCACTAAAACTGGAAATTCCAGAAATGTTTAAATCCTGCGGGTGGGTCCATGTACACGTGTCGACCGCTGGATCCGAGCCACACGGGGCCACAGACTACTTCCCGCGCGGCCGCACTGGATCCCGGACCACAGAGAATCCCACCCCTTTTATCTCCAGCCGCTGACGCGTGGGGCCTACCCCTTCGTCTTCCTCCGGCCACCCGCGCGATCCCGCCGCCGAGCTCGCCGGAGCTCTCACCGGAGAGGGGTTCCGGTCTTCGGAGCTTGCTGATTCTCGCCGCCTGTGCCTATCCTGGCCTGGGGAACACGGTGGTGCCCTTCCCGGAGCTTGACAACGGCCGGAACAGGGCTCCCGACGGCAACAGCGGCCGGGAGCTCACCGGCGACGTCGAACTCAGCCTCCCCTGCATTTTTTTTCGATGCGGTTTGCTCGGGGAGCTCCGCTGACACCTGCTGATCATGGATATGGGCACCGATCCCCGTGAAAACGGCTGCAACCATGACCTCGTCGGCGACCTAGGCCGGATATCGGCTGTTGCTCGAAAAACTTGGATAACCGCAACCCTAGCCCATGATTCTTGCTGGTTTTCAATCCTAGGTGGTCGTGGCAGGGTGTAGATCGTGTGTTTAGCTCGGTACGCCCGGTGATAAGCCAATACTCGTGAATTTTGGGATTTGGGGGAGCTCGGCCTTAAGAACACCGAAGCGTTCCCGGAAGAAATTCTCCCCCGACGGTGCATGAAATGCCGAACGGTAAGGGCAGGCAGAACCAGCACCTTGTGGCGATCGTTTCTTGTGTTGAGCGTCGGGCAGGAGGAAGCCTGTGCCGTCCGGCCGCCGGCGATCAGAGGGCGGCGACTCCGGGTGAGCTGCTTCGGATGTAGGCGAGTAGAACCGAGAGGATGGGGAGCGAATTCTCACCGACCAGGGTGCGATCACATGTTTTGTAGCCGGCGCCCTCATCCCCCCGAGCAGGAGGTGGCGCGGTGGCTGCATTGGGACGGGGTCGACCCCGTGCGCTGTCGGCCGCAGGGTGTTCGACCGCGCGCCCGAGTCGGTTTGCCCCCCAGGGTGGCTGACCAGTGGGCCCTCTTCTCCCCTCTAAATCTTTCTCCCCCTTTCTTTTGTAAATATCCCAGCTACTGTGAATTGAATGGGAGACTTAGCCCCCAAGTATTTGTTTGAATTTGAATTCTCAAATTCAAACTTTGTTTGGTTAAATGTGCTTCATATTTAAACTGAAATTCAAATTCAGTTTTGAATTCTTGCAAATTCAACTCCTGACAAGATGAACTCCAATGGGGATGAAAATTGGTGGGTTTACTCAGAAAAATGTGCTGAGTGTAGATATGAAGCTAACTTTTGAATTTGGGTGATGAAAGTTGCTGCAATTTGAATTTACATTCAAATTGGCCTCTTTTTGAAACAACCCAAAAGTGCCTCAAAAAGTGTTGAATTTGCATGAGCTTTGGACTGAACCTTCCCAAGACTTTTTAAATTCTAGGGGTGAGCTCAACCTCTCATGTTCATGTGTAGAAACCCTACTTTGTGAAAGTGAAGGCTTTCCCCTCTAATCACTCCTTTGATGGAGGTTACTTGCTCTTCACAATATTTCCTAAGATTTCCACAATAAAAACTGTGGTGTTGTGAGGTGAAGAAATTTTTTTTGCAAGTCCCTTTTCTTGGGCTTTTACATCCCTCCCCCCTTAAAAGAATCTCGTCCCGAGATTATAAAAGAAGAGATAGCGATGTAATAGGGACTTACCCGTATTGGGAAGCCATGAACTCCGGGTAATTTGAGTGAAGGAATTCCTCGCTCTCCCACGTCGCTTCTTCAGCGGTGTGGTTACTCCAGAGTATTTTGTAGAACCACAACGTTCTGCTACGCGTGGTTCGGGCTTTCTCATCAATAATTTCCACCGGATACTCATCATATGTTAAATCCGGTTTCAACTCGCCAATGTCTTCGATAGGAACAGCAGCTGTATGCTTCAAGCATTTTCGCAGTTGCGAAACATGGAAAACATTGTGAACACCAGCCAGAGATGCCGGTAGTTCCAATCGATACGCCGCTGGTCCACACTTCTCGGTGATAGCGTAGGGTACAATAAAACGGGGAGCGAGCTTCCCCTTCACACCGAACCGGTGCACGCCCTTCATTGGAGACACGAGGAGGTACACGTGTTCCCCAACGTCAAAGTGCAACGGTCTACGCCTCTTATCAGCGTAGCTCTTCTGTCGGGATTGAGCGGCCTTCAAATTGGCTTGAATTGTCCGAACACGCTCTTCGGCGTCGTTCACCACATCAACCCCGAATGTGACCCTTTCACTGGACTCGCACCAATTTAATGGGGTGCGGCACTTGCGGCCAAAGAGAGCTTCGTAGGGTGCCATCTTGATACTCGCCTGATAGCCGTTGTTGTACGAGAATTCCGCCAATGGTAGGTGATTATCCCAGTTCCTACCATGGTGGATGGCACATGCTCTCAACATGTCATCCAGAACTTGATTCACCCTCTCTGTCTGGCCATCTGTCTGAGGGTGGTAGGCGGAGCTCCTAATCAGTTTGGTACCCAAAGCAGCGTGTAGCTGCTCCCAAAAGCGAGATACAAATAATGCACCTCGATCTGAGACAATGGTCTTGGGTACCCCGTATAGGCATAGAATCTTCGCTATGTATAGCTCCGCATATTTGCCGGCATTGTAACGTGTATTTACCGGAATGAAGTGAGCCGTCTTGGTTAATCGATCAACGATTACCCATATGGAATCATGCTTGTTGGCTGTTAGGGGTAATCCCACAATGAAATCCATGCTCACATCTTCCCATTTCCATGCCGGGATCTTCAGGGGTTGCAACAGCCCTGATTTCTTCATGTGATCAGCCTTCACTCGTCGGCACGTATCACATTCGGATACGTACTTCGCTACCTCCCGCTTCATCCGTGTCCACCAAAATTTCTTTTTCAAATCTTGGTACATTTTGTTGCTGCCTGGATGAATGGAGTATTTAGACAAGTGGGTTTCGCCGAGGATTTTCTTCCTCAGTTCCATGTCCCGGGGTACGACTATGCGGTCGTTGAACCATAGCGTCCCCTCATCATCTTTCCGGAAACATTTGATCTCCCCATTGTTAATCCGTCTCCGGAGATGTGCCATGCCTTTATCATTTTTCTGAGCTGCAATGATGTCCTCCCTGATAGTAGGGATGAGGGCAAGGTTGTACAGCGATCCATAAGGAACCAAGTATAAACTTGGCTCTTCCTCCTCCACCGGTGTAATGGTGAGGTGATGGACATGCGATTTCCGACTCAGCACGTTGGCAACCACATTCGCCTTGCCGGGGTGGTAGTGAATCTCAATTTCATAGTCCTTGATTAATTCTTACCACCTCCTCTGTCTCATGTTCAGCTCCTTCTGGGTGAAAATGTATTTCAAGCTCTTGTGGTCGGTGTAGAGATGCACCAAATTCCCCAGGAGATAGTGCCTCCACATTTTCAATGCCAAAACCACTGCAGCAAGCTCAAGATCGTGAGTCGGGTAGTGCTGCTCATGGTTCCGAAGTTGGCGTGAGCCATAAGCGACCACACGTCCTTCCTGCATCAACACGCAGCCAAGCCCAATACCGGACGCGTCACAATACACGTCGAAGGGCTTTGTTATATCCGGCTGAGCTAAGACCGGGGCTGTTGTGAGATGCTTCACCAATGTTCGGAACGCTCCTTCACACGCCATGTTCCAAACATATTTCGTCCCTTTCTTCAGCAACTCTGTCATCGGCTTAGCGAGCTTGGAGAAGCTTGGAATGAATCTCCGGTAGTATCCCGCTAACCCGAGGAAGCTTCTGACTTCATGAACTGAAGTGGGAGCTTTCCATTTCAGCACTTGCTCTATTTTGCTTGGGTCAACCGCAATGCCTTCTGCGGAGATGATATGTCCCAAGAATGGCACTTGGCTGATCCAAAATTCGCATTTACTGAACTTGGCGTAGAGTTTATGGTCTCGCAATCGTTGAAGAACGATCCACAAGTGTTCGGCATGTTCGGCTTCCGTCTTGGAGTAAACCAAGATATCGTCGATGAACACTACCATGAACTTGTCCAGCTCCGGCATGAACACCGAGTTCATGAGATACATGAAATGGGCTGGAGCATTTGTGAGACCAAATGACATGACGAGATATTCATATAGTCCATATCTCGTCGAGAATGCCATCTTCGGAATATCCTCCGCCCGGATTTTTATCTGGTGATATCCAGAGCGAAGGTCCATCTTGGAGAACACACTGGCACCCACAAGTTGATCAAACAATATGTCGATGCGGGGCAGTGGGTACTTATTCTTGATGGTGACGGCGTTGAGCGGCCGGTAATCCACACACAGCCTCAGGGTCTCATCCTTCTTCTTCACGAATAGCGCCGAGCATCCCCAAGGCGAGGAACTCGGCCTAATGAAACCCTTGCTCAACAGATCATTGAGCTGTTCTTTCAGTTCAGCCAGCTCATTTGGAGCCATTTTGTATGGTCTCCATGATATGGGCGTAGTCCCGGGTGCAAGTTCAATCTTGAACTCGACATCCTGCTCAGGTGGCATGCCCGGAAGATCATCCGGGAACACATCAGGATACTCCCGGACTACGGGGATGTCTTCTAACTTGAGAACTTCAGCATTATTAATTGATAAAACTTCCCGGACTGGCGTGTATAACACCATGGAATGCGGACGGTGGAATGGAGAATTTAAGTGAACCGTCCGTGCCCGAGTCTCTAGGACAGCGCCATGGTATTGTAGCCATGACATCTCTAAGATTGCATCAATCTTTTGTCCCATAAGGATTATCAAGGTGGTGGGATATAGTTTCCCACCTAAGCACAGAGGTGCCTTTGGAATCATCATATTAGCTGAAATCTTCCCTCCTGGTGAGCAGATCATATAAGTGCAGTCGGTTGGGAAGACTTGCAATTGATGTTTAGCCACATAGGATGCACTTATAAAGCTGTGGGTTGCACCAGAATCAAATAACATGACGATGGCTTGATTGTTGAGAGTAAACGTAACCGCCAGCACATTGTCTCCTTCTGGGGCGTCCTCACTGTCGAGGTTGCGGACGCCTCCAGTCCGCTGACGAACCTTCTTCACCGGAGGTCGGCCTCGAGCACCGCCCTGGAGCTGGGCTTGCCCGCTGCTCTGCTGCCCCTGGGGACAGTCCTTCGCGAAGTGGCCCGCCTGGCCACACGTGAAGCAGGTGAAACGGGGCGGTCCCCCGCTAATCGGTGGACGGAAACCCGGGGCGCGTTGTGGCGGTAGAAACGCCCGGGGTACCGTCTGCTGCTGCTGTTGCTGTTGCTGTCTTGGTGGTGGCATCGGCGGACGGAACGGGGGTGCTTGGAACGAACGTCCGCCGAACTGTTGAGGTCGCGCCGGTGGACGCCACTGCTGCCCGGATGGTGTCCGATACACCATACGGTACTTCTGAGGCGCACCACCACCGCTGCTAGGTGGAGCGCTGCGCTTCCTCTGCTCAGCTGCCAACTCCCGCTGAGCGTCCTCTTGCATGATGGCGGCATTGACTAGGTCGTTGAATGTGCCGCGGTTCCACTGTATGAGGTGGGTCTTCATTTCGGGGTGTAACCCCCGATAGAAGTGCTCCCTCTTCTCCTCCTCCGTGGAGATGTAGTCTGACGCATACTGCGCCAGATGGTTGAAGGCACGGGAGTAGTCGTGGGCACTCCTCCCGCCCTGCTTCAGTTCCAAAAATTCTTGGAACTTCCTCTTCATTATTCCGGGAGGGATGTGATAGGCGCAGAACGCCTCCCGGAACTCTTGCCATTCCACGGCATGGCCAGCCGGACGTGAGGCGACATAGTTCGCCCACCACGCACCAGCGGCACCGTGGAGCTGCTGTGCTGCGAACAGGGTCTTCTGCCGCTCCTTACACTGGAGCAGCCCAAACTTGGACTCGATGGTCCGCAGCCAGTTGTCAGCCTCCAGTGGTTCTTCAGCTTCGGTGAACACTGGAGGGTGCGTACTCATGAAATCCGAGTACGACACTTCGCGGGGCTCACGAGGCCCTCGCTCTTGACGTCCTCCCGCCTGGGACGTATTCTGCACGATCCTGCGGAGCAGGTCGGTCTGCTCCTCACGACCTCCCACCAATGCCGCTATCACATCCGCTAGAGTAAGCGGAGGCGGCGGTGGTGGCTGCTGCTGCGGGGTGCTGTCGTAGGCCGGTGGCTGGGAGTCGTCACCTCCCTGTTGGCTAGAGCCACCAACCTCGTGCGTGGTCCTAGTATGAACCATCTGCAACCACACGACAATAATCATCAGTCCCGCAACATTTTGCATGCAGTCCAAAGAAAATAGGCGTAAAACATAATGACAATAATTCATGCGATACATCTCGTATATAGATAATGTAATAACTTTGCACAAGCTACACCATTATCAGACCAAATACAAACTAGTTACATCCAACTAGATGAACCTCCACTTTGGAAGCTCACCATAACTAGGTTTGGTCACCACGAGGTATTACTATCGCTTTATCATCACGTATACCACCCTTAGGGTACAACACCCTCTCCAATGAGTTCAACTGTCATTCTTCTGTCAGAATGACCAGTTTCTACCTATTCCAAGTTTTGATCTGGTTCTGGGCATTTTCATGACTCAAGTTGAATACCAAAGTTAAAGTTAACTTCAGTATCTTTACAACGAGTACTCATTTGCCCTCAGATCAGCCCGGGTTAAAAAGTTATGCTAATTCAAAGTTAGCAGAATTTCTGGAAGAATTTTAACAGCACCTCCCTTGGAAGTGGCTGTTTTCAACCCTGATTTCCACTAAATTCTGTGCTGAATTTCAGAATCTTTGAATTGCAAAGATGTCACCCATCTTCTACTCTTTCTAAGGATGTATTATATGACAATTTTAGATTTTTCTACTGGGGGTTAACATTGAAAAACAAAACAGTTCAGAGAATGTTCTACTCTGTCCTTGTTCTGGACAGTTCACATTCCTCTGGGATTTTAGCCATCTTAAGGTGAGTTTAAGCTCTGGAAGTCTACAACAAAGTTGTAGAGTACTTAAATACCTTTCCAGAACTATATAGCACACCTCTCTAGGCTAAAAGACCTGTGAGTTATGTCCTGTTGAAGATCAGCAATCTTGCTGTCCAAAACAGAGCACTCTGTTTTTCAGTCTTTTGGAACTACACTCAACACCCTCCAATTTTTTTTCTACCCAACCAGGGTCCTAGATGTTGAACCTAATGATTTTAATTCCTTTTTATCATTATTTTTTTATGCATATTCCTACACTATCTCGGTACTACGTTCCTCACAAAAGAAAATCCTAACCGGATTATACCGGCATATACGTCTCAAATGTGGCACTAAACGGTCTCTCGCACACGTTTACTACACGGATACATACGGGGTTAATACCTGCAGAAGACCACACAATAGTGATGCACTCAAAGGTTGTTCATTTCAGGCAGTACCATATTTGAAAGTAAATACAAACGCCCGTATCATTGCCATACGGCCGTCCTTGAGCTAAGTCACGTCTCAAGGCACGTGATCGTGTTTCAACACCACACGACGGGGAACCCGAGTATGTCATGAACAGGTCGTCACGGTTGGGAATGTTATCAACCCAACAGATACCACCTACTGCCCTGCAGGGCACGCCGATGGCAAGCGCTGCATATGTCCTTCTGGGCTATTTCCAGACGAACACACTCTCGCGTTACTGACCACGCGATGGGGTCTCCACTTACTTGCCTAATGCACGCTAGGGATCAGCGTTTCATATGAACTCAGGAACATGAAGAGTCCAAGAGTTTCATATTGACGTCTCACACCAAGCTGTGAGATCAATCCCTGAACCACGTTCCTCGTCAGGGGGAGCTAACCGAAATTGAACCGCTTTCGGTGGTGTTCCTTACCATACTTACCAGAGCGTAGGTACGTCGGTTACAATAATTGAAATTCAGAATTATAACACATAGGTTAGTCTTTGCCACTTTAAGTAACTATGCTAATATAGTCCTTACTTGGGCAACTACCGAATCCTCACCGTATACCTAAGTTTTTCCCATAATGCAGTCCTTTAGTACTGTGCTATCCCCACTGCAGCTCTGATACCAGGCTGTGGCGGACCGGAATCCGCTCATCCAGGATCGCAGAGGGTGGTGCCGCGCGATGCGACACCCGACAGCACACGTCATAAGAACATAATATATTACATGGGAAACAACTGAAACTGTACAAACAGGTACAAACTTCAGTTACAACTATTGTTTATGTTACACAGCGGAAGTCTATACTACACAACTCACGCCCGCCTATCTAGCAAAAGTTGGTTGCCCAGCCCTAGGGAAACCCACACTAGCTGCACTCCTCAGCTCAGCGCGGCGTGTACGGCTCCCACTCAGCCGTGGTCCCCGACGGAGGGTAACCCTCGCCGGTGGACTCGTACTTCGAGTCCGTGGTTGGCTCCTCACCTGAAAAACACTTAAGCAGCAACCGTGAGCACAAAGGCTCAGCAAGGCTTAACCGACTCACCTAAGCATGAAACTCTACATGAGGTGTACCATGACATAGGATAGCAATGGTGCAGCAAATGGACACGCCTACAATTTCATCCTTAGTTCATCTTTTAGCACCAAGTTAACGGTTCATGAAGCTGAAATTTAGTGAGCGATATTTGGTGGCACACATGTAACAATACAATTATATCATAACAGCAATATTGAATCATAACATTTCATTTGTTAGTCTACGTTACGACGCAGTGAACAAGCGGTACTCGTCACCGCGAGGGACGGCGAATTGACTCGATATACACCTGCAGGGAAACCCAAAGAGCACGTCACGTACGCCCACCCGTGGAGCTGCACAGCACGCTCACTCGATGTCGTACGGGACAACCTTTCACCCAACAGCCCAAACGTCGAACCGGTCGCACCGAAACGAGCAGGAGGTTCCCCACACGGAGCATCTTTTCCACCTTGCTGCCCTCAACCTACACCTATAAATCGGTGTGCTATGCCTCGACGCCCGGAGGTTTAGGCTACATCGGTTTATCGGGGCCCATATATCCGATATGCCTTCGGTACGTTCAATACTTGTTCAGCAGGGCCGCACACGGCTCGGTCCTCAATCGACACGGACAGGGCTGCGCACACAAGACTTCCTCTTGCTGCGCCCTAGCCCCTGCCTAGTCTCATTTTCATTACTATAGTGTTCTCACATCACTCAACCGAACCCGTATGCCCCAATGCCTATCTCGCGAGTAGATTCCAACTACTCGACTTGTACCGAAGTCCTATGACTCATTAAGCATAGCCTGTCTACTCGAGGTCCTTGACACTACCCTCACTCTTTTAGGAACCTTTGGTTATGCAAGTGGGGTTTCATTCATCCTATACCTAATGCACATACATACTTCATATGACACATGTAAACAAAGTAAGACTTTATAAAAGGGTTAATGCAAACCGGGGCTTGCCTTGTTGCTGCTGGTCAGGAGTTAGTTCTTCGTCCGGAAGAAGGAAGTCCAGCACTTCCGGAGTCTCTTCTTCAACAGCTACACGTTAATGAAACACTACATGTTAATTTAGATGCAAATGTGAGTTTAGGGTAAGACTTCTACTATTAGTACTAATAACCAGCCTCTAACATCTGAAACCTTGTTTAAGAATTTAAAGGTGAACTGAGTGTTGGTGGTTTGGCTTAGACTTAATCACATGGTTAAATGCTAAGTGGTTTTCCCCCTTTTCCACATTAATCCCTTAAGTGGTTAAACAGGACAGGGGTGATCTATAGCTCCAATGGAGCTTAGAATTTTTGTGTGAGTTCCTTGTCACAAGAAGACTCTCTGGACCAAACATTAGCACTTTTCATGGAGTGGTTTGCTCAGAATAATTCTCTTGGCAAATCAGCAAGGAAGAATTTATGCTGAGGTAATACCCCTGTTCATGCTCAACTTAATGAACTACAATTTCAATTATAGCTCATAGAGTTTGCATGAATTTTCCTAACATTTTTGGGGTTAAGATTTGCCCAGAACTGAATTTCCAAGTTTTGGAAATTCTCTGAAAATGTTTCTGTATTCAAATGAACACAGCACCTTCCAAATTGAATTGCTCTGACCCAATCAACTCCAAATGGTCTGAAACTTTTACAGGGGTTTACTAATGTCCTAAAGAACATCCTGGCAAAATTTGGGGATTTTTGGATGAACCAAACTCCCTCTAAAATTCTTTTGCTGAAAAGTTTTAAAGAATTTTCCAGAATTAATTAATGGGTTTCATACAAATTTGGTTGTATATCTGGACATAGCTAGGAAAGATGAATCCAACCCAATTTGAATCACTAAATTTGGAGCTTCCTAGCAAAAGTTATGGGGTTCTAAAGTTTGCACTAAAACTGGAAATTCCAGAAATGTTTAAATCCTGCGGGTGGGTCCATGTACACGTGTCGACCGCTGGATCCGAGCCACACGGGGCCACAGACTACTTCCCGCGCGGCCGCACTGGATCCCGGACCACAGAGAATCCCACCCCTTTTATCTCCAGCCGCTGACGCGTGGGGCCTACCCCTTCGTCTTCCTCCGGCCACCCGCGCGATCCCGCCGCCGAGCTCGCCGGAGCTCTCGCCGGAGAGGGGTTCCGGCCTTCGGAGCTTGCTGATTCTCGCCGCCTGTGCCTATCCTGGCCTGGGGAACACGGTGGTGCCCTTCCCGGAGCTTGACAACAGCCAGAACAGGGCTCCCGACGGCAACAGCGGCCGGGAGCTCACCGGCGACATTGAACTCAGCCTCCCCTGCATCTTTTTCGATGCGGTTTGCTCGGGGAGCTCCGCTGACACCTGCTGATCATGGATATGGGCACCGATCCCCGTGAAAACGGCTGCAACCATGACCTCGTCGGCGACCTAGGCCGGATATCAGGTGTTGCTCGAAAAACTTGGATAACCGCAACCCTAGCCCATGATTCTTGCTGGTTTTCGATCCTAGGTGGTCGTGGCAGGGTGTAGATCGTGTGTTTAGCTCGGTACGCCCGGTGATAAGCCAATACTCGTGAATTTTGGGATTTGGGGGAGCTCGGCCTTAAGAACACTGAAGCGTTCCCGGAAGAAATTCTCCCCCGACGGTGCATGAAATGCCGAACGGTAAGGGCAGGCAGAACCAGAACCTTGTGGCGATCGTTTCTTTTGTTGAGCGTCGGGCAGGAGGAAGCCTGTGCCGTCCGGCCGCCGGCGATCAGAGGGCGGCGACTCCGGGTGAGCTGCTTCGGATGTAGGCGAGTGGAACCGAGAGGATGGGGAGCGAATTCTCGCCGACCAGGGTGCGATCACATGTTTTGTAGCCGGCGCCCTCATCCCCCCGAGCAGGAGGTGGCGCGGTGGCTGCGTTGGGACGGGGTCGACCCCGTGCGCTGTCGGCCGCAGGGTGTTCGACCACGCGCCCGAGTCGGTTTGCCCCCCAGGGTGGCTGACCAGTGGGCCCTCTTCTCCCCTCTAAATCTTTCTCCCCCTTTCTTTTGTAAATATCCCAGCTACTGAGAATTGAATGGGAGACTTAGCCCCCAAGTATTTGTTTGAATTTGAATTCTCAAATTCAAACTTTGTTTGGTTAAATGTGCTTCATATTTAAACTGAAATTCAAATTCAGTTTTGAATTCTTGCAAATTTAACTCCTGACAAGATGAACTCCAATGGGGATGAAAATTGGTGGGTTTACTCAGAAAAATGTGCTGCGTGTAGATATGAAGCTAACTTTTGAATTTGGGTGATGAAAGTTGCTGCAATTTGAATTTACATTCAAATTGGCCTCTTTTTGAAACAACCCAAAAGTGCCTCAAAATGTGTTGAATTTGCATGAGCTTTGGACTGAACCTTCCCAAGACTTTTTAAATTCTAGGGGTGAGCTCAACCTCTCATGTTCATGTGTAGAAACCCTACTTTGTGAAAGTGAAGGCTTTCCCCTCTAATCACTCCTTTGATGGAGGTTACTTGCTCTTCACAATATTTCCTAAGATTTCCACAATAAAAACTGTGGTGTTGTGAGGTGAAGAAAAATTTTTTGCAAGTCCCTTTTCTTGGGCTTTTACAAGAAAGAACCATAAAATGGAGAAGGGAATATAGAAATCGAGAAGGGAATATAGAAATGGAGAAAGGAACATAGAAATGAAGAGAAATGGGATAAAATCCTGGCCGCATCTTAGAGATAAATCTTCTAGATAAATTTTAGAGATAAAGCTTCTAGAAGAATTTTAGAGATAAATCTTCTAGAAGAATCTTTAAGATAAAGCTTCTAGAAGAATCTGGGAGATAAAGCTTCTAGAAGAATTTTGGAGATAAACCTTAGAGATAAAGCTTCTAGAAGAATATTGGAGATAAACCTTAGAGATAAAGCTTCTAGATGAACCTTAGAGATAAAGCTTCTAGATAATCTTAAAGATAGAGCTTAGAGATAAAGTTTTGGAGATAAAACACCCTGCTGGCCGCACCTCTTAGGGATAGAGTCCTTCTCTTCCTCCAAACTGAGTAGGAGATTGCATCTCTTGGAGATAGAGTCCCTCTCCTCCTCCAAACTGAGTAGGGGGTCTCCCCCCTTATAAATACAGCCTTCCCTGGCCGCCACCCCTGCCAAAACAAGCCTATTGGCCCCTTCTGCCAAGCCCTGGTCGCCACCCCTTTGCTGCTTCCTTGGCCGTCGTCGAAACTCTGCCCCGTCTCGCTGTCGACGGAGAAGAAGATCCCTCCTACCAAGCCCTGGCCGCAGCCCTATTCTTCTCCAAAGAAAAACCCCAGCTGCTGCCATTGCAAGGGAAGAAGTCCAGCTGCAAGGCAGAGAGGAGGAAGAAGAGAGGTAGGTCCCTGTCACCCCTCTTACCACGCCGCTGCTGTTGCTACGCATCGTTTTCATCGCCCCCTTCGAGCAGAAACTTTTGCGTGTGGACAGATCATGTTTTGATCGATTTTTGATGGTGGAATTGGTCTACATCTTGTGTCAAGATCATCACCACGTCCACACTTGATCCCAGCACCCTTGTTCAACATAAAACCCCATGAAAGTCAATTAAAACATGCAAGAACGCGTACAAACCGGTTTTAAAAAACTGCACTATATGATTTGCATTCATCTACCCCACTGCATCTTGAGTAAAGTTTATGCATGATAATTGATTGCTGTACATTTTGTATGTGCGTCGTCGTGAGGAGAAGGACACGCTAAAGAGGTTGTCTACGAGGAACTACAGCACCCAGACTTCGAGACACTTGAGCAACACGAACCACAGGAGCAAGGCAAGTGCCTCTTGACCATATTGATCCCATGTTTTTGAACTGTTTTGCTTGCAAAAACTCATATTCTTGAGTCAACTTGATGGGACACCCTTTTCATAGGAGTTCACTAGTTTTGTTAACCATCCGTGTTGCCAGGAAAGTTGATGAGTCGGGTATGGTCGTTTTTTCCTTTATGCTTCACTTAACTTACGGGATACGGGAAGCTGAAAAAACATAGTTAGCTACTACACTCATGAGAATAAAGATGATTGTAACTTGATGATGTTGATGAGCATGGAATCAGGGAGATCTAGGCAAGATTGGTTGGTGGATGTTGCTGAATGAGATGGTGGTTTACTTGCCGTAGATCTAAGGACCGGTTCATGCGAGCACATGCCAGGAAAGCAGTGCCACCACAAAGACAAATATGGGTGCGGCTTAGCTGACTAATTAGGTGTGTTGCTACCTTGTTACGGACTGTTGGATGGTGCAGGGAATGGGAGTCCAGAGGGACTGCCCTGGGAACTGCATGGACAAGATAGGGTCCGTGGGTGGGAGAATGGAGATTTGAGCCTGCCGGTGAAACCTCAGTGGGTCTGTACATCCTAGTAGCCACTTTGTAAAGGCTATTTTTTGATCTCTTGGCCATACACCGACGGTAGTGTACTGGTATAATGGAGATTCTTTCTAGTCGCCGACGGGTGACGAAATCACGAACTTGTGGGTAAAGTGGTGTCACCTCTGTAGAGTGTAAAACTATCATGATAGCCGTGCTTCCGGTCACAAGAACCTAGCCAACTTCCATGATTAGAGGCAAAACTTGGGATGGTTATCGGGTATGGTCATTGGGATTGGTTTCGGGACTGTTTTGGGTCATGACAATGAGTTTGGTTTCGGTTATATGAAAATGAGATGGTTATGAATATTATGAGTATGAGATGAACTTGAGAAAGATTATTGGATGGTTGAAGCATGATAAATGGTGAATTATGATGAAAAAATGTTGCTGAATTACTTTGTTATGTTGGTATTAAATTCACCTAAAAATAGTTGTTGTTTTTATCTTGTTTGTGAAATAAAATTGCTTACTCAATGAGCCTTTTTATTGCCTACCTTGTTGTTAGCTACATGTCATACTTTCCCGGAACTTGCTGAGTATGACATGTACTCACCCTTGCATTACCGCATATACATCAGCTAGAGAAGAATATTTCGAGGAACATGTGGAGTACTAGGCGTGCACACTACCGTCAACATGCCTGTGGAGTTGAAGTTGGAGCCTGCTGTTTTAGTTATTTTCCGCTGTCGTTTAGAGTCTTCTGCTGCAAGAATAAGTTAGATATTCATGAGTGAGACATTGAGTCATTGTAATAAAGTACTTAAACACTATTTATTCGTGGTTATATTCTGAATTCAGTTTGTGGATTACAGGTATATGTGTGATGAACATCCTGGGAACACATATGCATCACTTGGTTCTATTTTCGAAATTGGGTGTCATACTAGGACTCTAATCCTACTCAGTTTCTGAATCGAAACTTTCCATAACTCCTCAAGACTCTTCTATATGCAGATAGAAGCAATCTTAAGACTTCCAAACACCTTACGAACGTATCCCACATTCCTAAAACAACTCAACTTTGTGTCCCACACGAAATCCTATCATAACCAACTCAAATCTTTCCATATTTGAGCCACAACCGACTCAGCCGAAGCCTGATGGGTCCATAATCCAGCCGGTTGGACCTTTCCTACCAATTCTTTGCGTCCACATCTCTTCATCACGCCTTGGAACCATGTTGCCACATCCATGCACTCCTTGCACACGTGCAAACACCTTCCAACGACGTCCACGATACCTTCATATGCATTGTTCTTGATCCAAACATGTTGCGCGACCTCCCTGTAAAAGCCCAAGAAAAGGGACTTGCAAAAACTTTTCTTCACCTCACAACACCATAGTTCTTATTGTGGATAGATGGTGAAAAAGTGGGAAGAGCAAGTAACCTCCATCAAAAGAGGGATTAGAGGGGAAAGCCTACACTTTCACAAAGTAGAATTTTCTACACATGAACATAAGAGGTTGAGCTCACCCCTAGCACTTAAAAAGTGTTGGGAAGGTTCAGTCCAAGTTTCATGTAAATCCAACACTTTTTGAGGCACTTTTGGAGGTATTTGAAAAAGAGGCCAATTTGAATGTAAATTCAAATTGCAGCAACTTTCATCACCCAAATTCAAAAGTTAGCTTCATATTCAAACTCAGCACATTTTTCTGAGTAAGCCCACCAATTTTCATCCTTATTGGAGTTCATCTTGTCGGGAGTTAAATTTGCAATAATTCAAAACTGAATTTAAATTTCAGTTTAAACATGAAGCAAATTTAACCAAACAAAGTTTGAATTTGAGAACTCAAATTCAAACCAAGACTTGGGGGCTAAGTCTCTCATTCAATGTGTAGTTGCTGGGATATTTACAACAGAAATTGAGAAGAGAGGATTAGGGGGAAGGTGGGGCCCACAGGTCAGTGGGAGGGAGGTGCAACACCGGACAGCTCTCTGTTTCTCGCCGAAGCAACCCTCCTCCGTGCGCCAGCGAGCTGCTTCCCCGAACGCCACCTCCCGAGCGCCAGCCCACAGCGCGCGCCGATGAAGCGGTCGCCCGGCGATATTCCCCCCTGAACCGACTCCCGTCGCAGTTGTGATTGGTCCCGAAACCCTCAACGAAGAAACACCGCCGCACACCCGAAAACTTTCGGTGCTCCGGCGTACTCCCATCCCAGCAGCTAGCAAGCGAGTCTGAGGCCTCCCCGAGCTTCGCTGAGGCGTCCTCGACGCCATAGACAAGATACCCCGGCGCACCATCCACGGTAAGCTACCCCCGAGCTCCTGGTTTCCCTTCCACACCGGGTAGAGCCGCCGCGACCGAAAACTCCCAGCACGGCCGCTAGGCTTGATCCCCCGTCAAGTGAGCGGGCAAGGAGGTTCGCCTGGAAGGGTGCTCCCTGTCCAACAACGCCGGCCGCATGCCATGAGGTGTGCTGGCTGGAATTCCAGTTCTTGCCGAGAACATGTGATATAGCCCGGTTCAGGTAAATCAGCAAATTCGCCTCACACACTGAACCACTCCTCCCCAGACCTAGAAACCCAGTTGTAGACATCCATGCGGGCACGTGGGATCAAGAACTAGGAAGAACCATCGAGGAAACCCTCAGTTCTTCGAGTTTTTCCAGTTTTTCCCGAAATCGCCCTAGGTCGCACGGTGAGCCCCTAGTTGCCGATGGTTCTCGCAGGATCAGAGCTCTGGACGATGCTCCTTAGGTCACGGTGGAGCTGTAGGAGCAAACCGCTTGAGAAATAAGGCCCGGAGTAGCCCAGGCGACGTCGCCGGAGTAAAGGGAAGCTCTGTCACCGTCGCGGGCATAGTTCCAGCCATTGTCGAGCCCCGGTGAGGGTACCAGTGTGTTCACCGAGTCGAGTTAGGCACGGGCGGCAGGTTTCATCGAAGATCGGGCGGTGAAACGCCTGGCGGCGAGCGCTCCGGCGAAGCGCCGCCGCGGGAGTTGCGGGAGAGCGCGAGGTAGACGAAGGGGGGCCGGGTCCACCGGTCAGCCTCTGATCTCGCGCGGGGATCGGTCTGCGGCCTGGATTCGGTGCGGCAGCGCGGGTAAAACCCCATGGGCCGCGGTGTGGCCGCATTCTGAGTGGGCCGGCTCGAGGAGTGGGTCCCACCCGCAGGATTTAAACATTTTTGGAATTTCCAGTTTTAGTTCAAACTTCAAATGAATAGAACTTTGGCTAGGAAACTCCAAATTCGATGAACCAAATTTCGCTGAACTCAGAATTCTGAGTACTTTCCAGCAATACCAAATTCAGCTCATGAAAGTGAACAGCTTTCCAGAATTAAATCCCTAAAATTTAAACTGTTGGGAATGTTATCGCGAGAACTACTTTATGAAAAATTCTGAAATTTGGCTGAGAGGTTCATTGGAAAATCCCTGAATCCCAGTAAAATTTTCAGACTCATCCAAGTTCATTTAGTTACCCTAATGGGGTGATTAAGAGAACTTCCCTGAGAAATAGAAAAATGTACAGAAACATTTTTCAGATTTTCTCAAATCTTAATTAGGGCATAACTTTCAGTAGAATTCTTCAAATAACATGAAACCAATTCCATTAGAACCATCTTGATTTCTAGTTTCCAGAAAGTAATGGTTGTAGCCATGAAAACCCCTGGAATTACTTAGAGGCTCAATTATTGGCCAAATAGGTTTTTATTTGTACAAAGCTCAAAGGAACTTTGTTTCAAATGAAACTTGGTCAAGACTCTGGTTAGGACCCTACCAAGCCACAATAAAAATTGCAGAACCAAAGTGGAGGGATAGCTAGAGTATTAGTAGTTAAGTATTCAAGTTTACACATTGCATTTAAATTTACATGTTGTATTTCATTACATGTGTAGTCACTGAAGAAGAGACTCCGGAAGTACTGGACTTCCTCCTTCCGGAAGAAGAGCTAACTACTGACCAGCAGCAACAAGGAAAGCCCCGGTTTGCATTAACCTTTTACAAGTTTTATTTTGTTTACATGTGTCATATGAAGTGTGAATGTGCATTAGGTATAGGATGGATGGAACCCCACTTGCATGACCAGAAATTTTCCATAAGAGTGAGGGTAGTGTCTAAGACCTCGCGTAGACAGGCTATGCTTAATATTTCATAGAACTTCGGTACAAGTCGAGTAGTTGGAATCTACTCGCGAGATAGGCTTGGGACACACGGGTTCGGTTGAGTGATGTGAGATCACTTTAGTAATGAAAATGAGACTAGGCAGGGGCTAGGGCGCAGCAAGAGGGAGTCTTGTGTGCGCAGCCCTGTCCGTGTCGATTGAGGACCGATCCGTGTGCGGCCCACGCTGATCAAGTTTGAACGTACCGAAGGCATATCGGATATATGGGCCCCGATAAACCGATGTAGCCTAAACCTCCGGGCGTCGAGGCATAGCACACCGATTTATTGGTGTAGGTTGAGGGCAGCAAGGTGGAAATCTGCCAACGGGTATAGAGAGATGCTCCGTGTGGGGAACCTCCTGCTCGTTTCGGTGCGACCGGTTCGACGTTTGGGCTGTTGGGTGAAAGGTTGTCCCGTACGACATCGAGTGAGCGTGCTGAGCAGCTCCACGGATGGGCGTACGTGACGTGCTCTTTGGGTTTCCCTGCAGGTGTATATCGAGTCGATTCGCCGTCCCTCATGGTGAAGAGTACCACTTGGTCACTGAGTCGTAACGTAGACTAATGTATGAAATATGATGATTCAATATTGCTGATTGATATAATTGTATTGCTACATGTGTGCCACCGACGGTTGCTGCTTAAGTGTTTTTCAGGTGAGGAGCCATCGTGCTTACGGTTGCTGCTTAAGTGCTTTTCAGGTGAGGAGCCACCAACGGACTCGGAGTACGAGTCCACGGCGAGGGTTACCCTCCGTCGGGGACCACGGCTGAGTGGGAGCCGTACACGCCGCGCTGAGCTGAGACGTGCAGCTAGTGTGGGTTGCCCTAGGGCTGGGCAACCGACTTTTGCTAGATAGGCGGGCGTGAGTTGTACAAAAGAAACTTCCGCTGTGTATTAAAGACCCTAGTTTGTAACTAAGAAGTGTACTACTTTGTACATTTATTTTGTTTTTCCCCATGTAATATAATGTGTTCTAATGACGTGTGCTGTCGGGTGTCGCATCGCGCGGCACCACCCTCTGCAATCCTGGATGGGCGGATTCCGGTCCGCCACAGCCTGGTATCAGAGCTGCATTGGGGATAGCACAGTACTTAAGGACGGTATTATGAGAAAACATAGGGTTACGGTGAGGATTTGGTAGTTGCCCAAGTAAGGACTATATTAGCATAGTTACTTAAAGTGGCAAAGACTAACTTATGTGTTATAATTCTGAATTTCAATTATTGTAACGACGCACCTACACTCTGGTAAGTTTGGTAAGGAACGCCACCGAAAGCGGTTCAATTTCGGTTAGCTCTCCCTGACGAGTAACGTGGTTCAGGGATAAGTCTCACAGCTTGGTGTGAGACGTCAATATGAAACTCTTGGACTCTTCATGTTCCTGAGTTCATATGAAACGCTGATCCCTAGCGTGCATTAGGCAAGTAAGTGGAGACCCTTTCGCGTGGTCAGTAACGCGAGAGTGTGTTCGTTTGGAAATAGCCAGGGGACATACGCAGCGCTTGCCATCGGCGTGCCCTGCAGGGCAGTAGGTGGTATCTGTTGGGTTGATAACATTCCCAACCGTGACGACCCGTTCATGACATACTCGGGTTCCCCGTCGTGTGGTGTTGAAACACGATCGCGTACCTTGAGATGTGACCTAACTCAAGGACGGCCGTATGGAAATGATACGGGCGTTTGTATTTACTTTTAAATATGGAACTGCCTGAAATGAAAAACCATTGAGTGCACCATTATTGTGTGGTCTTCTGCAGGTACTAACCACGTATGTATCTGTGTAGAAAACGTGTGTGAGAGACCGTTTAGTGCCACATTTGAGACGTATATGCCGGTATAATCCGGTTAGGATTTTCTTTGGTGAGGAACATAGTACAGAGATATGGTAGGCATATGCATGAAAATAATTATAACAAGGAATTAAAATCGTTAGGTTCAACATTTAGGACCCTGGTTGGGTATAAGAATGGGATAGTGGAGCAGGATAGCCAAAAGACTGAAAAACAGAGTGCTCTGTTTTGGGGCAGCAAGTTTGCTGATCTTCAACAGGGCATAACTCACAGGTCTTTTAGCCCAGGGAGGTGTTCTATATAGTTCTGGAAAGGTATTTAAGTACTCTAAAACTTTGTTGTAGACTTCCAGAGCTGAAACACATCTTAAGATGGCTGAAATCCCAGAGAAAGGTAAACTGTCCATAACCAGGACAGAGTAAAACATTCTCGGGACTATTCTGTTTTTCAAACCTAAATCCCCGCAGAAAAATCAAAAAATTTCATATGATACATCCTTAGAAATAGTAGAAGATGTGTGACATCTTTGCAATTCAAAGTTTCTGATATTTCAGCACAGATTTCCGTGGAAACTCGAATGGAAAACAGCAACTTCCAAAGGAGGTGCTGTTGAAATTCTTCCAGAAATTCTGTGGACTTTGAATTACCATAACTTTTTAACCAGAGTTGATCTGAGGGCAAATAAGTACTCCTTGGAAAGATACTGGAGTTAACTTTAACTTTGGTATTCAACTTGAGTCATGGAAATGCACAGAACCAGATCAAAACTTGGAATAGGTAGAAACTGATCATTCTGACAGAGGAGTGACAGTTGAACTCATTGGAGAGGGTGTTGTACCCTAAGGGTGGTATACGTGATGACAAAGCGATAGTAATATCTCGTAGTGACCAAACCTAGTTATGGTGAGCTTCCAAAGTGGAGGTTCATCAAGTTGGATTAAACTAGCTTGTGTTTGGTCTGGTAATGGTGTAGCTCGTGCAAAGTTATTACATTATCTACTTACGAGATGTATCGCATGTTTTATTGTCATTATGTTTTACGCCTATTTTTATTGGACTGCACGCAATATGTTGTGGGACTGATGTTATTGTCGTATGGTTGCAGATGGTTCGAACTCAGACCACGCATGAGGTTGGTGGCTCTAGCCAACAGGGAGGCGATGACTCCCAGCCACCGGCCTACGACAGCACCCCGCAGCAGCAGCCACCACCGCCGCCTCCGCTTACTCTAGCGGATGTGATAGCGGCACTGGTGGGAGGTCGTGAGGAGCAGACCGACCTGCTCCGTACGATCGTGCAGAATACGTCCCAGGCGGGGGGACATCAAGATAGAGGGCCTCGTGAGCCCCGTGAAGTGTCGTACTCGGATTTTATGAGTATGCACCCTCCAGTGTTCACCGAAGCTGAAGAACCACTGGAGGCTGACAACTGGCTGCGGACCATCGAGTCCAAGTTCGGGCTGCTCCAATGTACGGAGTGGCAGAAGACTCTGTTCGCAGCGCAGCAACTCCACGGTGCCGCTGGCGCGTGGTGGGCGAACTATGTCGCCTCACGTCCGGCTGGCCATGCCGTGGAATGGCAAGAGTTCCGGGAGGCGTTCCGCGCCTATCATATCCCTCCCGGAATTATGAAGAGGAAGTTACAAGAATTCTTGGGGCTGAAGCAGGGCAGGAGGAGTGCCCACGACTACTCCCGTGCCTTCAACCATCTGGCGCAATATGCGTCAGACTACATCTCCACTGAGGAGAAGAAGCGCGAACACTTCTATCGGGGTTTACACCCCGAAATGAAGACACACCTCGTTCAGTGGAATCGCGGCACCTTCAATGACTTAGTCAATGCCGCGATTATGCAAGAGGATGCTCAGCGGGAGTTGGCAGCTGAGCAGAGGAAGCGCAGCGCTCCACCTAGCAGCGGTGGGGGCGCGCCTCAGAAGTACCGTATGGTGTATCGGACACCATCCGGGCAGCAGTGGCATCCACCGGCGCGACCTCAATGGTTCGGGGGACGTCCTTTTCAGTCACCTCCGTTCCGTCCGCCGATGCCACCACCAAGATAGCAGCAGCAGCAGCAGACGGCACCCCGGGCGTTTCCACCGCCACAAAGCGCCCCGGGATTCCGTCCACCAATCAGTGGGGGACCGCCCCGTTTCACCTGCTTCACGTGTGGCCAGGCGGGCCACTTCGCGAAGGACTGTCCCCAGGGGCAGCAGAGCAGCGGGCAAGCCCAGTTCCAGGGCGGTGCTCGAGGCCGACCTCCAGTGAAGAAGGTTGGTCAGTGGACTGGGGGTGTCCGCAACCTCGACAATGAGGACGCCCCAGAGGGAGACAACGTGCTGGCGGGTACGTTTACTCTCAACCATCAAGCCATCGTCATATTGTTTGATTCTGGTGCAACCCACAGCTTTATAAGTGCATCCTATGTGGCTAAGCATCAAATGCAAGTCTTCCCGACCGACTGCACTTATATGATCTGCTCACCGGGAGGGAAGATTTCAGCTAATATGATGATTCCAAAGGCACTCTGTGCTTAGGTGGGAAACTATATCCCACCACCTTGATAATCCTTATGGGGCAAAAGATTGATGCAATCTTAGGGATGTCATGGCTACAATACCATGGCGCTGTCCTAGAGACTCGGACACGGACGGTTCACTTAAATTCTCCATTCCACCGTCCGCATTCCATGGTGTTAGACACGCCAGTCCGGGAAGTTTTAGCAATTAATAATGCTGAAGCTCTCAAGTTAGAAGACATCCCCGTAGTCCGGGAGTACCCCGACGTGTTTCCGGATGATCTTCCGGGCATGCCACCTGAGCGGGATGTCGAGTTCAAGATTGAACTTGCACCCGGGACTACGCCCATATCACGGAGACCATACAAAATGGCTCCAAATGAGCTGGCTGAACTGAAAGAACAGCTCAATGATCTGTTGAGCAAGGGTTTCATTAGGCCGAGTTCCTCGCCTTGGAGATGCTCGGCGCTGTTTGTAAAGAAGAAGGACGAAACCCTGAGGCTGTGTGTGGATTACCGGCCGCTCAACGCCGTCACCATCAAGAATAAGTACCCAGTGCCCCGCATCGACATATTGTTTGATCAACTTGTGGGGGCAAGTGTGTTCTCCAAGATGGACCTTCGCTCTGGATATCATCAGATAAAGATCCGGGTGGAGGATATTCTGAAGACGGCCTTCTCGACGAGATACGGATTATACGAATATCTCGTCATGTCATTTGGTCTCACAAATGCTCCAGCCCATTTCATGTATCTCATGAACTCGGTGTTCATGCCGGAGCTGGACAAGTTTGTGGTAGTGTTCATCGACGATATCTTGGTTTACTCCAAGACAGAAGCCGAACATGCCGAACACTTGCGGATCGTCCTTCAACGATTGCGAGACCACAAGCTCTACACCAAGTTCAGCAAATGCGAGTTTTGGATCAGCCAAGTGCCATTCTTGGGACATATCATCTCAGCGGAAGGCATTGCAGTTGACCCAAGCAAGATAGAGCAAGTGCTGACATGGAAAGCTCCCACTTCAGTCCATGAAGTCAGAAGCTTCCTTGGGTTAGCGGGATACTATCGGATATTTATTCCAAGTTTCTCCAAGATCGCTAAGCCAATGACGGAATTGCTGATGAAGGGAACAAAATATGTTTGGAACACGGCGTGTGAAGGAGCGTTCCAAGCATTGGTGAAGCATCTCACAACAGCCCCGGTCTTAGCTCGGCCAGATACAACAAAGCCCTTCGACGTGTACTGCGACGCGTCCGGTATTGGGCTCGGCTGCGTGTTGATGCAGGAAGGACGTGTGGTCGCATATGGCTCACGCCAACTTTGGAACCATGAGAGGCACTATCCGACTCATGATCTTGAGCTTGCTGCCGTGGTGTTGGCGCTAAAAATGTGGAGGCACTACCTCCTGGGGAATCTGGTGCATCTCTACACCGACCACGAGAGCTTGAAGTACATCTTCACCCAGAAGGAGCTGAACATGAGGCAAAGGAGGTGGTTAGAGCTGATCAAAGATTATGTGATTGAGATCCATTACCACCCCGGCAATGCGAATGTGGTTGCCGACGCGTTGAGTCGGAAATCACATGTCCATCACCTCACCATTACACCGGTGGAGGAGGAAGAGCCGAGTTTATACTTGGTTCCTTATGGATCGCTGTACAACCTTGCCCTTATCCCCACCATTAGGGAAGACATCATTGCAGCTCAGAAGACGGATAAAGGCATGGCACATCTCCGGAGACGGATAAACAATGGAGAGATCAAGTGTTTCCGGAAAGACGATAAGGGGACACTGTGGTTCAATGACCGAATAGTCGTACCCCGAGATATGGAACTGAGGAGGAAGATCCTCGATGAAGCTCACTTGTCCAAATACTCCATTCATCCGGGCAGCAACAAAATGTATCAAGATTTGAAGAAGAAATTTTGGTGGACACGGATGAAGTGGGAGGTAGCGAAGTACGTATCCGAGTGCGATACGTGCCGACGAGTGAAAGCTGATCACATGAAGAAATCAGGGCTGTTGCAACCCCTGAAGATTCCGGCATGGAAATGGGATGATGTGAGCATGGATTTCATTGTAGGATTACCCTTAACATCCAACAAACATGATTCCATTTGGGTGATCGTTGACCGACTGACCAAGTAAGCTCACTTCATCCCCGTGCATACACATTTCCATGCCAACAGATATGCGGAGTTATATATTGCAAGGATTCTATGCCTGCATGGTGTACCCAAGACCATAGTCTCAGACCGAGGTGCATTGTTTGTATCTCGCTTTTGGGAGCAGTTGCATGCTGCTTTGGGTACTAAACTGATTAGAAGCTCCGCTTACCACCCTCAGACAGATGGCCAGACAGAGAGGGTGAATCAAGTTTTGGAAGACATGTTGAAAGCATGTGCCATCCACCATGGTAGGAATTGGGATGATCACCTACCATTGGCGGAATTCTCGTACAACAATGGCTATCAGGCGAGTATCAAGATGGCACCCTATGAAGCTCTCTACGGTCGTAAATGCCGCACCCCATTAAACTGGTGCGAGTCCGGTGAAAGGGTCACATTCGGGGTTGATATGGTGAACGACACTGAGAGCGCGTTCGGACGATTCAAGCTAACTTGAAGGCCGCTCAATCCTGACAGAAGAGCTACTCTGATAAGAGGCGTAGACCGTTGCACTTCGACGTCGGTGAACACGTGTACCTCCGCGTGTCTCCGATGAAGGGCGTGCACCGGTTCGGTGTGAAGGGGAAGCTCGCTCCCCGTTTCATTGGACCCTATGCTATCACCGAGAAGTGTGGACCAGCAGCGTATAGACTAGAGCTACCGGCATCCCTTGCTGGTGTCCATGATGTTTTACATGTTTCGCAACTGCGAAAATGTTTGAAGCATACGGCTGCTGTTCCTACCGAAGACATCGGCGAGCTGAAACCGGATTTGACCTATGATGAGTATCCGGTGGAAATTCATGATGAGAAAGCCCGAACCACGCGTAGCAGAACGTTGTGGTTCTACAAAATACTATGGAGCAACCACACCACCGAAGAAGCGACATGGGAGAGCGAGGAGTTCCTTCGCTCAAATTACCCGGAGTTCATGGCATCTCAACACGGGTAAGTCCCTGTTACATCGCTATCTCTTCTTTTGTAATCTCGGGACGAGATTCTTTTAAGGGGGGAGGGATGTAAAAGCCCAAGAAAAGGGACTTGCAAAAACTTTTCTTCACCTCACAACACCACAGTTCTTGTTGTGGATAGATGGTGAAAAAGTGGGAAGAGCAAGTAACCTCCATCAAAAGAGGGATTAGAGGGGAAAGCCTACACTTTCACAAAGTAGAATGTTCTACACATGAACATAAGAGGTTGAGCTCACCCCTAGCACTTAAAAAGTGTTGGGAAGGTTCAGTCCAAGTTTCATGTAAATCCAACACTTTTTGAGGCACTTTTGGAGGTATTTGAAAAAGAGGCCAATTTGAATGTAAATTCAAATTGCAGCAACTTTCATCACCCAAATTCAAAAGTTAGCTTCATATTCAAACTCAGCACATTTTTCTGAGTAAGCCCACCAATTTTCATCCTTATTGGAGTTCATCTTGTCGGGAGTTAAATTTGCAATAATTCAAAACTGAATTTAAATTTCAGTTTAAACATGAAGCAAATTTAACCAAACAAAGTTTGAATTTGAGAACTCAAATTCAAACCAAGACTTGGGGGCTAAGTCTCTCATTCAATGTGTAGTTGCTGGGATATTTACAACAGAAATTGAGAAGAGAGGATTAGGGGGAAGGTGGGGCCCACAGGTCAGTGGGAGGGAGGTGCAACAACGGACAGCTCTCTGTTTCTCGCCGAAGCAACCCTCCTCCGTGCGCCAGCGAGCTGCTTCCCTGAACGCCACCTCCCGAGCGCCAGCCCACAGCGCGCGCCGATGAAGCGGTCGCCCGGCGATATTTCCCCCTGAACCGACTCCCGTCGCAGTTGTGATTGGTCCCGAAACCCTCAACGAAGAAACACCGCCGCACACCCGAAAACTTTCGGTGCTCCGGCGTCCTCCCATCCCAGCAGCTAGCAAGCGAGTCTGAGGCCTCCCCGAGCTTCGCCGAGCGTCCTCGACGCGATAGACACGATACCCCGGCGCCCCATCCACGGTAAGCTACCCCCGAGCTCCTGGTTTCCCTTCCACCCCGGGTAGAGCCGCCGCGACCGAAAACTCCCAGCACGGCCGCTAGGCTTGATCCCCCATCAAGTGAGCGGGCCAGGAGGTTCGCCTGGAAGGGTTCTCCCTGTTCAACAACACCGGCCGCATGCCATGAGGTGTGCTGGCCGGAATTCCAGTTCTTGCCGAGAACATGTGATATAGCCCGGTTCAGGTAAATCGGCAAATTCGCCTCACACACCGAACCACTCCTCCCCAGACCTAGAAACCCAGTTGTAGACATCCGTGCGGGCACGTGGGATCAAGAACTAGGAAGAACCATCGAGGAAACCCTCAGTTCTTCGAGTTTTTCCAGTTTTTCCCGAAATCACCCTAGGTCGCACGGTGAGCCCCTAGTTGCCGACGGTTCTCGTGGGATCAGAGCTCTGGACGTTGCTCCTTAGGTCACGGCGGAGCTGTAGGAGCAAACCGCTTGAGAAATAAGGCCCAGAGTAGCCCAGGCGACGTCGCCGGAGTAAAGGGAAGCTCTGTCACCGTCGCGGGCATAGTTCCGGCCATTGTCGAGCTCCGGTGAGGGTACAAGTGTGTTCTCCGAGTCGAGTTAGGCACGGGCGGCAGGTTTCGTCGAAGGTCAGGCGGTGAAACGCCCGGCGGCGAGTGCTCCAGCGAAGCGCCGCCGCGGGAGCTGCGGGAGAGCGCGAGGTAGACGAAGGGGGGCCGGGTCCACCGGTCAGCCTCTGATCTCGCGCGGGGATCGGTCTGCGGCCGGGATTTGGTGTGGCAGCACGGGTAAAACCCCGTGGGCCGCGGTGTGGCCGCATTATGAGTGGGCCGGCTCGAGGAGTGGGTCCCACCCGCAGGATTTAAACATTTTTGGAATTCCCAGTTTTAGTTCAAACTTCAAATGAATAGAACTTTGGCTAGGAAACTCCAAATTCGATGAACCAAATTTTGCTGAACTCAGAATTCTGAGTACTTTCCAGCAATACCAAATTCAGCTCATGAAAGTGAATAGTTTTCCAGAATTAAATCCCTAAAATTTAAACTGTTGGGAATTTTATCGCGAGAACTACTTTATGAAAAATTCTGAAATTTGGCTGAGAGGTTCATTGGAAAATCCCTGAATCCCAGTAAATTTTTCAGACTCATCCAAATTCATTTAGTTACCCTAATGGGGTGATTAAGAGAACTGCCCTGAGAAAATAGAAAAAATGTACAGAAACATTTTTCAGATTTTCTCAAATCTTAATTAGGGCATAACATTCAGTAGAATTCTTCAAATGACATGAAACCAATTCCATTAGAACCATCTTGATTTCTAGTTTCCAGAAAGTAATGGTTGTAGCCATGAAAACCCCTGGAATTACTTAGAGGCTCAATTATTGGCCAAATAGGTTTTTATTTGTACAAAGCTCAAAGGAACTTTGTTTCAAATGAAACTTGGTAAAGACTCTGGTTAGGACCCTACCAAGCCGCAATAAAAATTTCAGAACCAAAGGGGAGGGCTAGCTAGAGTATTAGTAGTTAAGTATTCAAGTTTACACATTGCATTTAAATTTACATGTTGTATTTCATTACACGTGTAGTCACTGAAGAAGAGACTCCGGAAGTGCTGGACTTCTTCCTTCCGGAAGAAGAGCTAACTACTGACCAGCAGCAACAAGGCAAGCCCCGGTTTGCATTAACCTTTTACAAGTTTTACTTTGTTTACATGTGTCATATGAAGTGTGAATGTGCATTAGGTATAGGATGGATGGAACCCCACTTGCATGACCAGAAATTTTCCATAAGAGTGAGGGTAGTGTCTAAGACCTCGCGTAGACAGGCTATGCTTAATATTTCATAGAACTTCGGTACAAGTTGAGTAGTTGGAATCTACTCGCGAGATAGGCTTGGGACACACGGGTTCGGTTGAGTGATGTGAGATCACTTTAGTAATGAAAATGAGACTAGGCAGGGGATAGGGCGCAGCAAGAGGGAGTCTTGTGTGCGCAGCCCTGTCCATGTCAATTGAGGACCGATCCGTGTGCGGCCCACGCTGATCAAGTTTGAACGTACCGAAGGCATATCGGATATATGGGCCCCGATAAACCGATGTAGCCTAAACCTCCGGGTGTCGAGGCATAGCACACCGATTTATAGGTCTAGGTTGAGGGCAGCAAGGTGGAAATCTGCCAACGGGCATAGAGAGATGCTCCGTGTGGGGAACCTCCTGCTCGTTTCGGTGCGACCGGTTCGATGTTTGGGCTGTTGGGTGAAAGGTTGTCCCGTTGACATCGAGTGAGCATGCTGTGCAGCTCCACGGATGGGCGTACGTGACATGCTCTTTGGGTTTCCCTGCAGGTGTATATCGAGTCGATTCACCGTCCCTCGCGGTGAAGAGTACCACTTGGTCACTGAGTCGTGACGTAGACTAATGTATGAAATATGATGATTCAATATTGCTGATTGATATAATTGTATTTCTATATGTGTGCCACCGAATACTGCTTACTAAATTTCAGATTCCCGAACTGTTAACTTATTGCTAAAAGATGAACTAAGGATGAACTTGTAGGCGTGTCCATTTGCTGCAACATTGCTATCCTATGTCACTGTACACTTCATGTAGAGTTTCATGCTTAGGTGAGTCGGTTAAGCCTTGTTGAGCCATCGTGCTCACGGTTGCTGCTTAAGTGTTTTTCAGGTGAGGAGCCACCCACGGACTCGGAGTACGAGTCCACCGGCGAGGGTTACCCTCCGTCGGGGACCACGGCTGAGTGGGAGCCGTACACGCCGCGCTGAGCTGAGACGTGCAGCTAGTGTGGGTTGCCCTAGGGCTGGGCAACCGACTTTTGCTAGATAGGCGGGCGTGAGTTGTACAAAAGAAACTTCCGCTGTGTATTAAAGACCCTAGTTTGTAACTAAGAAGTGTACTACTTTGTACATTTAGTTTGTTTTTCCCCATGTAATATAATATGTTCTTATGACGTGTGCTGTCGGGTGTCGCATCGCGCGGCACCACCCTCTGCGATCCTGGATGGGCGGATTCCGGTCCGCCACACTCCCGGTCAACTCAACCACAATTCCTCCTGAACTTGGTTGTTGAACCTCATCTTCTCCCTAAGACTAGTTCAATGGATCCTGTCACCAGCCATATCTTGAATTCAAGCAACATCTGCACATGAATAAACAACCAATACTTTCGAGCACAAGTCCGTGACTTGACTCACGTTAGTTCCGAAAACCACAACACCTTACGTGAACACCTCACATGAGCATGGTGCAAACAATAGCAAAATGTTAACTATCGTAAACAGCCATAACACTTCAAAAACATAGTAAAAGTATACTAAGCAAACTTTCCATAGATGTAAAGCAAGTTCGAAATATTTGCATGGTAAAAATAGAACCATTGCGATTTAGCTCCAGACCTTGCCAAAGCTAACCGGACCTTGAGTCGGAGCTTTCCAAATCTAGCAGAACCTAGTACCAGAACTTACCAAAGCTAGTCGGACCTACCACCGGAGCTAACATAACAGATGTCGGACCTAGCCATAGCAAGTTGGACCTTATGTCGGATCTCAGACCTAGAGTCCGTCGTTGACAAAAAGAGTGTTTTGGCAGAATTCAAAACTTTTATCGTCATAGCCAATGTATTTTTCAGCACACATAGGTCTCACACATTGCTTCCTTGTGGCTGTCCTTGATATGGCATCTTCCTCTTGCCCTCTTGTTAAATCTCACGTATGTTGCTCTCCACCACTATAGATTTGTCAACAAGCTTTTGGAAGTTTGCATAATCATTCTTGAGCATCTAGACTTGAATTTCATTGTTCAGTCCTCTCATGGATAGGTATTGCTTCCTGTGATCCGAGTTAACGTCCTCTAGAGCATTAACTTGACAGTTGCATGAACTTGTTGAGGTCCTCATTCACACTCTTCCTCCCTTGCTGGAGACCTTCAAACTCCTGACTTTTAAGGATCATGACTCCTTCAGGGACATAGTGAGAGCGGAAACTCTTCTTGAATTCATCCCAAGTAATTGTCTCTTGGTCGGCATGAGCATTGCAAATAGCATCCCACCAATCGGCGGCTACTCCCATCAGTTGGTTTGATGCAAAGATAACCTTCTCCCGATCACTGCATTGAACAATAGCAAGCTTCTTTTCAATAGTCTTCAGCCGGTCATCGGCCTCCATAGGACCATTGGCTTGTGCAAAAGGTAGGTGGCATAGTCCTCGTGAATTCTCCCAATATGTTGTGAGCCGGTGGTGGTGGTGGTGGTGGTGGCGGTGGGGGTGCAGGAACGTGGTTAGGGTTGTTGTTGTTGGCCTGCAATGTAAGGGCCTCAGTTTTTGACACATGTTGGAAGTGTTCATCACCACACACACACACACCTCATTTGAAGCAAGTTGATGAACACATTTGAAGAGCAAGTAACCACCATCAACATGCTCATTAGAGAACAAACTCACATATTGCAAAACTGGTATTTCCCACATGTGATATATAGGGGCTGGGCATATGAAAACTCCTACACATTGCTAGGGATGTCCATGCCAAGTTTCACCCAAATTCAAAACCTTTTTGAGGTCATTTTGGGTATAGCTAGAAAGAGGGCAGTTTGAACTCAAATGCAAATTCAAACTGTTTTGATTCCATAAATTCAAAAGTGGGAGGCATATTCTTATTCAGCACATTTTTGTGAGCTCACACACCAATTTTCACTCCATTTGGAGTTGATCTTGACATGAGCTAAGTGGGGCAAATTCAAACTTTATTTGAATTTCAAACTTAACATGTGCTGAAATTTATCCAAACCAAACCCAGTTTGAATTCTAACCAATTCAAATGGCTCAAGGGTAGATAATTCAAATCACCAGGGGTTTTGTGGGAACTACTGTTTACAACAGTGAATAGGAGTTAATCTCAGAGGTTAAAAATGAAAGTGGGACTTACATGTCAGCCACTGGGATGATTCAACTGACTGAGACTTTCTCACTCGGGTCTTCGGGCTTCAGCAGCGATCGCCACCGAGGGAGGCCGCCGCGCCACCAGCAGCTTGCCCACGCGCGCGCCCAGGGTCGGTTCCGGACCCCTTCTTAAGCCCCCCCTCCTCGGCCGAAGCCCTCGCCATTTTCTCCTCGCAAGAACACAGCGCCGGGAAATTTTTCTCCGCCGCTCAGAACCGATCGGAGAGCTCCGATCACAGCCTCCCCGTCCCCTCCAGAGTTACGGCAAGGTACTAGGAACCCTCCTCCTTCTTCCCCGTTGCTAGAACTCAGCTGAAACCTGTCGATCTCGGCTATACGAGAGTTCAATTCGGTGACCTAAAACCGCCGCACTTCGGGCTCCCGTGGACAGCCCAACCGGGAGGTTGTCACGCCCGATCCAAGGAGCCCTTGGACGCGCTAGTGATCGGTGCTGCTCACCCCCGAGCCACAGCCCGGGTGCTTGCTCACCGGCGGCGAATTTCCAATTTTCCCCTTTCTCGGTACAGACCGACCTTTGGTGCGGTTCTGTCGAATTCATACTCTAGAAAGGATTAGAGGGACTCAATCCGCTCCCACACAAACTAGACCCGGTAGCGCACAAGTTGCCTTCACAACCTTTGGCCTAAGAACCCCTGTACCCGGCGTATTTCGATGTTTGCCGACGGCGGAGCGTGCGGGAAGCATCGGGCGCACGGTGGGGGCCTACATTGGCTCTCCCCCTAGCTGCTTCAAGCTCATGTCGACCTTCCCTAAGGTCCACTGATGCTCCCCGACCGGTTGCTCGAGTGGTTGAGATGCTAAGGAGGTCGGCCGACACGGCCGAAGTCTTCCCGAGGCTGCTGCTCGTCGCCGACCATGTACCGGCCATTTTCATGACGAGCTGAGCCCGGAATCATGTTCCCCGAGTGAAAGTAGGCAGGGGCGGCCGGAATCATGAAGCTTGGAGCTCCACAGAGGCTGCCGGCGAGCTCTCCGGCAAGGTACCCCGGCGGCAGAGCGCGGGCAGCGGGAGGTAGACGAAGGGGGTGGACCCCAGCTGTCAGCGGCAGATATTTTAAATCGGGACCGGGCTGCGGCTTGGATCCGGTGTGCTGGCGCGCAAAAACCCCATAGACCCCGGTGTGCCATCGCTCCCATGTGAATGTTGTGCAAATTATTCATGTGTCACTTCAATACTTACCGTTGCATATGGAATTTTAAGTATGACATGTGCTAATCGCTGCTGTTTTGAATTGCAGAATGACTCGTACTCGTGCCAACCCAGACATTGGGGGTACTAGCCAAGGGGGAGAGACCTCCCAACAGACTCCCGAGGACTCCTCGGGACAGCAGCAGCAACAGCAGCAACAACAACAGCAAACACCGCCACCGCCACTGCCAACAGTTACATTGGCCGACATTGTGGCGGCAATGGCGGGTTCTCATCAGAAGCACACGGAGTTGCTGCAAACTCTCATCGCCAATACGTCTCACCCAGAGAGACATCAAGATCGTGAGGAGCGTCAACAGAGCTCCTACTCCGACTTCCTAGCGACTCATCCCCCGGTAATCTCAAGGGCGGATGAACCTCTCGACGCGGACAACTGGCTCCGCGCAATAGAGATGAAGTTCGGGATGCTCCAGATAAGTGAGCAGCGCAAGACTCAGTTCGCGGTCCAGCAGCTCCAAGGATCTGCGAGCGCGTGGTGGGCAAACTTCTGTGCTTCACAGCCCACCGACCGAGTTATGACCTGGGCGGAGTTCCGGACGGCCTTCAGGGCCTATCACATACCACCGGGTCTGATGAAGAGGAAGACGCAGGAGTTTCTACACCTGCAGCAAGGGAGCCGGAACACGCTGGAATACTCCAGGGCGTTCAACAATCTCGCGCTCTACGCGTCGTATCACGCAGATACCGACGAGAAGCGGCGGGACCACTTTTACCAGGGGCTTAACCCGCTCGTGAAGGACAAGCTGGCGATGTTCAATCGCGGCAGCCTCAACGACATCATTGATGCTGCGATTGTCCAGGAGGACTCTGGCAAGGAGATAGCGGCGGCGGAGAGAAAGCGAAGCGCGCCATAAAGCAGCGGAGAAGGAGGCGGTCCTTCTCAGAAATTTCGGATGGTGAATCGCCCACCATCAGGTCCACGCTGGCAGCCACCACAGAGGCCGATGCCGTTCCGCAGTCGGCCGTATTCTTCACCGGCATTCAGGCCGGCACTGCCAACACCACCTCCGGCACAACAACAGCAGCAGCGGGCAATGGCGCGTGCGTATGCACCTCAGCAGCGCATGCCGGGCTTTCGTCCCCCAAGCACCGGACAAGCAGCGGTCACATGCTACAAATGTGGTCGCCCAGGACACTTCGCCAGCAGTTGTCCGGAGAGACAAGGCGGCGGAGTTGCACCGCAATTTCCGTGGAGGAATCAGCCCCGGAACCCTACTAATGCGCGGCGAGCAAACCCTAGGCCCGGCACTGTCCACCAGCTTGCCATAGAGGACGTGCCAGAGGGTGAGCCAATCCTTGCGGGTATGTTTGAACTCCACCAGCATCCCGCCATAGTATTGTTTGATTCAGGCGCCACGCATAATTTTATTAGCCAAGCTTTTATTGCTAAACGTAGCTTGCAAATACTACCCACCAATAGTCCATATTTAATTTGTTCACCAGGTGGGAAGATTTCAGCAAGCGTAATGGTTTCCAAGGCACCATTATGCTTAGCGGGTAGAGTGTACCCTACGTCTCTCATAATCTTAGAGGGACAGAAGGTCGATGTCATCCTAGGGATGTCGTGGTTAACCCGTCACGGCGCTGTTTTAGACACCGTCCTTCGAATCGTGCACTTGAACTCAGAAGTGCACGGAGCTCACACCTTATTTCTGGACAGTCCAGAAATAAAACTTCCAAGTGTCTATCAATCCACAACTATCAGATTGGAAGATATTCCAGTAGTCCGAGAGTTCCCTGACGTGTTCCCAGATGATTTACCGGGGATGCCGTCCGATAGAGAGGTGGAGTTCAAGATTGAACTTGCACCGGGAACCATGCCAATATCCCGAAGGCCGTACAAGATGGCGCCCAAGGAATTGGCTGAGCTGAAGACTCAGCTAACGGACCTGCTGGAGAAGGGTTTTATTAGGCCGAGCTCCTCGCCATGGGGATGTTCGGCATTATTTGTAAAGAAGAAGGATGAGACGTTGCGTCTTTGCGTGGATTATCGTCCACTAAACGCCGTAACCATCAAGAACAAGTACCCTTTGGCACGGATCGACATGTTGTTTGATCAGTTGGTCGAAGCAAAGATATTTTCCAAGATGGACTTAAGATCCAGGTACCATCAGATTAAGATAAGGGCTGAGGATATTCCGAAGACAGCTTTCTCGACAAGGTACGGACTTTATGAGTACCTGGTCATGTCCTTCGGCCTCACCAACGCTCCAGCTCACTTCATGTATCTAATGAACTCGGTGTTCATGCCGGAGCTGGACAAGTTTGTCGTGGTCTTCATCGACGACATCCTGGTATATTCCAAGTCGGAGGAAGATCAAAAGAAGCATCTGCGTATAGTCTTGCAACGGCTGCGGGATCACAAGCTATACGCGAAATTCAGCAAGTGCAAATTCTGGATATCGCAAGTGCCTTTTTTCGGGCATATCATCTCAGCGGAGGGTATCGCTGTAGACCCGAGCAAGATCACTCAAGTGCTGAATTGGAAATCCCCGAGGACTGTTCACAAGGTACGGAGTTTCCTCGGACTCGCGGGATATTATCGGGGGTTCATTCTGAACTTCTCGAAGATTGCCAAGCCTATGACGGAGCTGCTGAAGAAGGCTACCAAATATGTTTGGAGTCCAGCATGTGAAGCAGCATTCAATACTTTAGTCAAGCACCTGACATCAGCACCGGTTTTGGCACAGCCAGACACAACAAAACCGTTCGATGTGTACTGCGATGCATCCGGCATTGGGCTCGGATGTGTGCTGATGCAAGACCGAAGAGTGGTCACATATGGATCATGACAGCTTAGAAACCATGAGCAGAACTATCTAACTCACGACTTGGAGCTCGCTGCCGTGGTACTTGCACTGAAAATGTGGAGGCACTACCTACTCGGTAACCTCGTACATTTATATACCGACCACAAGAGCCTCAAGTACATATTCACTCAGAAGGAGTTGAACATGAGGCAGCGAAGATGGTTAGAATTTATAAAGGATTACAAAATAGAGATCCATTATCATCCGGGCAAGGCAAACATAGTGGCAGATGCGCTGAGTCGCAAGTCACACGTCAACAACCTGACCATCACACCGTTGGAAGAGAGCGAACCACCACTGCATGTGATTCCACATGGAGCTCTCTACAACCTAGCTTTGATCCCCACCATCCGTGAAGAGATAGCGGCAGCTCAGAAACATGACAAGGGCATGTCGCATTTGCGGAGACGCGTAGACAGTGGGGAGCTTAAATGTTTCCAGAAAGACGGAGACGGCGTCCTATGGTTCAAGGACCGGATCGTCGTACCCCGTAACCCGGAATTACGGAAGAAAATCTTTGATGAGGCTCACTTGTCAAAGTTTTCTATTCACCCCGGCAGCAACAAAATGTATCAAGAACTCAGAAGCAAGTTTTGGTGGACACGGATGAAACGGAAAATCGCAAAGTACGTGTCCGAGTGCGATACATGTCGAAGGGTGAAGGCAGATCATATGCGGAAACTGGGACTGCTACAACCACTGGGCGTTCCTGCCTGGAAATGGGAGGATGTGAGCATGGATTTCATCGTCGGTTTACCCACCACCTTGCAGAAACATGATTCTGTGTGGGTTATCATCGATCGGCTCACCAAAGTTGCCCATTTCATCCCGGTCAACACCAACTACAACGCCAAGAAGTATGCTGGACTGTACATCTCACGGATCCTGTGCTTGTACGGCGTACCACGTACCATCATATTGGATCGGGGCACTTTATTTGTGTCCCATTTTTGGGAACAGCTACACGCTGCATTGGGGACAAAGCTGATCCGTAGTTCAGCCTACCACCCGCAGACGGATGGGCAGACCGAGCGGGTAAATCAGATCCTAGAAGACATGCTACGAGCTTGCGCTATCAACCACGGCAAGAATTGGAATGATCACTTGCCGTTAGCCGAGTTCTCATACAATAATGGGTACCAAGACAGCATCAAGAAGGCGCCTTACGAGGCGCTATACGGGAGAAAATGACGCACACCACTGAATTGGTGTGAGTCTGGCGAAAGGGTCACCTTCGGAATTGACCTTGTCAACAACGCGGAAGAAAAGGTTCGACTGATTCAAGCGAACCTAAAAGCCGCCCAATCCCGTCAGAAACAGTATGCGAACCGGAGAAGACGCCCATTGCAATTCGAAGTCGGGGAGCACGTATACCTACGTGTATCTCCAATGAAGGGCGTGAACAGATTTTGGGTGAGAGGAAAGTTAGCACCCCGATTCATCGGTCCATTCCAGATTACCGAAAGATGTGGATCAGTAGCATACCAGCTGAAATTACCAGAAGCACTTTCCGGTGTGCACGACGTCTTTCACATTTCCCAGCTGAGGAAGTGTCTCAAGCTATCAACTACCGTTCAGCTGTAGGACATTGAAGAACTGAAACCGGATCTCACCTATCGGGAGGAACCGGTTCAGATCATTGACGAGAAGGCCCGAACCACACGCAACCGTACGTTGTGGTTCTACAAAGTTCTATGGAGTAATCACTCCGTGGACGAAGCGACATGGGAGAGCGAAGGATTTCTTCGCGCTAACTACCCCGACTTTTTCATGTCGCATATCCGGTAATTTTCCACCGTCCTCTCTCCCATTTTCATCTTATAATCTCGGGACGAGATTCTTTTAAGGGGAGAGGAATGTAAGGGCCTCAGTTTTTGACACATGTTGGAAGTGTTCATCACCACACACACACCTCATTTGAAGCAAGTTGATGAACACATTTGAAGAGCAAGTAACCACCATCAACATGCTCATTAGAGAACAAACTCACATATTGCAAAAGTGGTATTTCCCACATGTGATATATAGGGGCTGGGCATATGAAAACTCCTACACATTGCTAGGGATGTCCATGCCAAGTTTCACCCAAATTCAAACCTTTTTGAGGTCATTTTGGGTATAGCTAGAAAGAGGGCAGTTTGAACTCAAATGCAAATTCAAACTGTTTTGATTCCATAAATTCAAAAGTGGGAGGCATATTCTTATTCAGCACATTTTTGTGAGCTCACACACCAATTTTAACTCCATTTGGAGTTGATCTTGACATGAGCTAAGTGGGGCAAATTCAAACTTTATTTGAATTTCAAATTGAACATGTACTGAAATTTATCCGAACCAAACCCAATTTGAATTTTAACCAATTCAAATGGCTCAAGGGTAGATAATTCAAATCACCAGGGGTTTTGTGGGAACTACTGTTTACAACAGTGAATAGGAGTTAATCTCAGAGGTTGAAAATGAAAGTGGGATCCACACGTCAGCCACTGGGATGATTCAACCGACTGAGACTTTATCACTCGGGTCTTCGGGCTTTACCAGCGATCGCCACCGAGGGAGGCCGCCGCGCCACCAGCAGCTTGCCCACGCGCGCGCCCAGGGTCGGTTCCGGACCCCTTCGTAAGGCGCCCCCCCCCCCCCTCCTCGGCCGAAGCCCTCGCCATTTTCTCCTCGCAAGAACACAGCGCCGGGAAATTTTTCTCCGCCGCTCAGAACCGATCGGAGAGCTCCAATCACAGCCTCCCCGTCCCCTCCAGAGCTACGGCAAGGTACTAGGAACCCTCCTCCTTCTTCCCCGTTGCTAGAACTCAGCTGAAACTGGTCGATCTCGGCTATACAGAGAGTTCAATTCGGTGACCTTAAACCGCCGCACTTCGGGCTCCCATGGACAGCCCAACCGGGAGGTTGTCACACCCGAGCCAAGGCGCCCTTGGATGCGCTAGTGATTGGTGCTGCTCACTCCCGAGCCACAGCCCGGGTGCTTGCTCACCGACGGCGAATTTCCAGTTTTCCCCTTTCTCGGTACAGACCAACCTTCGGGTGCGGTTCTGTCGAATTCATACTATAGAAAGGATTAGAGGGCCTCAATCCGCTCCCACACAAACTAGACCCGGTAGCGCACAAGTTGCCTTCGCAACCTTTGGCCTAAGAACCCCTGTACCCGGCGTATTTCGAAGTTTGCCGACGGCGGAGCGTGCAGGAAGCATCGGGCGCACGGTTGGGGCCTACTTTGGGTCTCCCCCGAGCTGCTTCAAGCTCATGTCGACCTTCCCTAAGGTCCACTGATGCTCCCCGACCGGTTGCTCGAGTGATTGAGATGCTAAGGAAGTCGGCCGACACGGCCGAAGTCTTCCCGAGGCTGCTGCTCGTCGCCGACCATGTACCGGCCATTTTCATGACGAGCTGAGCCCGGAATCGTGTTCCCCGAGTGAAAGTAGGCAGGTGCGGCCGGAATCATGAAGCTTGGAGCTCCACAGAGGCTGCCGGCGAGTTCTCCGGCGAGGTACCCCGGCGGCAGAGCGCGGGCAGCGGGAGGTAGACGAAGGGGGAGACCCCAGCTGTCAGCAGCAGATATTTTAAATCGGGATCGGACTGCGGCTCAGATCCGGTGTGATGGCGCGCAAAAAACCCGTAGACCCCGGTGTGCCATCGCTCCCGTGTCCGACACGTGTACCGTGGACCCACCGGCAGGTTTAAACTTTTCCCCGATTTTCAGATTTCATCCAAACTTTAGATCCTCATAACTTTGGCTAGAAGGCTCCAAATCGAGTGAACCAAATTTGGTTGGATTAAGCTCTCTGAGCACATTTTAGCAAATCAAGTTTCACTTCATGAAAATCCTTAATTCTCCAGAATTAATTCCTCAAAGTTTAAACTGTGTGGAATTTTAACTGGAGAACACCTTGGTGGAAAATTCTGAAATTTTGCTGGGATGTTCACCAAAATATCCCTGAACCACCATAAACATTTCAGATCCATTTGAGCTCATTTGGTCCACCTAATGGTGTGATTAGTGAAACTGCTCCAGAGAAAATAGAAAATGTTCAGAAACATTTTCAGAATTTTCTCTGAAATTGTTTAGCTCATATCTTTAGTTAGGAACCTTCAAATTAAGTGGGACCAACTCCATTAGAACCCTCTGAAAATCTAGTTTTCAGAAAGTCATGGCTTGTTCCATGAAAATCCCTAGAGCACCCTAAGAGTTCCAATTAAGGTCAAGGACATAATTAATTGTGGAGGTCTCAAATGAGCTTTGCTGCAACTAAAACTTGACTGAGTCTGTGTTTAGGTTGTTACCAAGCCACAGTAAAAGTTTCACAGTCTTTGGGTCTGTCTAGTGAGACTTAGAAGGTCCACAAGTTTAAAACACAATTCAAATGCATTAAATTAATACATGTACTTCTTATATCATGTAGTCGCTAAGGTCGAGGAGGAACCCGAAGTCCTAGACTTTGTTACTCCGGAGGAGCAGCTAGCCTATGACCAAGAGCAGCAAGGCAAGCTCCAGTTTGCATTAACCTTTTTACAAATTTTTATTGTTTTGAGCACTTACTTGAGTATCAATATTTCTTGCACTGAAATCTTGTTTGAAAACCCAATTGCATAGCCAAGAAAACCATGGGTTGGGATTAGGCTTGCAAACCCCGTTAGCTACTGCAATGCTAAGATAGTGTAGGATTCGGTACAAGTCGAGTAGTTGGAACTACTCGCGAGCATAGGCTAGAGGCACTCGACTCGGGTAGAGATAGCACATATACACATGGCAAGAAAAATGAGACCGAGCGGAAGTAAGGGCAGCAGGACTTTGGGGCTTGTGTGCTATAGCTCCGCTTGTGTCGATTGAGGACCGAACCGTATGCGGGCCTGTTGAACAAGCTAGAACAGTACCAAAGACCTACCGGCTATATGGGAACTGGGAAACTGATGTAACTCGGGTAGCTGGGTATTGAGGCATTGCCCGTCGTTCATAGGGTAGGTTGAGAGCTCGAGGTGTAAACCGGCTGGCGGCACTGAGATGCGCGTGCAGAGACCTCTTGCTCAGGACGATGGGACCGGTTCAATATTTGGCTGACAGGTGAAAGGTGGTTGCGTACGACGTCTGTGATGGTTGCTGTAGGCAACATCGAGTACGGGCGTACGTGACGGGTTATTCGGGTAACCCTGCAGGTGTATATCGATTATAATCACCGTCCCTCGTGGTCAGTGAGTACCACTTGTTCACTGTACCATGACGTAGAAAGAACAGGCTAGTTACATGTTAAAATGTTGCTGATTGAAAGATGGACTTGATTGTTAATGTTTTGTCATAGTTTAGAGCTAATTAAAGTTCGTTTCATCTTTGGGCAAAGTACATGAGAGAAATGTGTTTCTTGTTTGATTGCGGCTCTCTCATTTGCCTTAGCGTAAGGTTCTCCACAACCTGCTGCTAAAACTTGAAAGTAAGGTTCCACTAATTAGGCGAGTACTTGCAACTAATTTTACCTTCTGTACCTATCATCCCTCATTTAGAAGTTCCATGTTTAGGTGAGACGGGTCAGACTTGCTGAGCCTTCGTGCTCACTGCTTGTGTTTGAAGCTTTTGCAGGGTTTTATGAGGAAGGGACTCCTGAGGAGGAGACGGAACCCCAGGAGGGGAACCCCGTCAAGTGGGAGTCGTGCACGCCGCTGTGTTAGTGTGCGTGTGTGCTAGCAAGGACATGTTCACAGGCTGAACATGAACTTGATGCGTAGTCTACGCCCGTGAGTGTAGACTGAACCTATTTTGATGTAAAAATGTTCATAAACCTCTTTATGTAATAAACTTTGCTTCCGCTTTGTACCTTTAATGTGTGTTATCCGGTGCTCTGCAACGCAGCACCCCTCAGCGTGATCCTGGCTCGACAAGACCGTGGGGTCGTGTCATGCAACTGTCCCAACGTTTGCATCATAGCTTGCATGAGCTAGTTCTGCATAGCCATCAAACGTTCAATGTTGCTTGCATCAGCCCCGATGTTGATATCCTCAGGAACTTCCACATTGTCATCCTCATGTGGTTCATTGTTACCATGAGTGTTCATTCGGTGGTGGTTAGAATTTTCCCTTGACATCTGTGAGAGAGTAGAGTAGGAAACAGAAATTCAGATTGATACCCCAACTATATGCATCAAGGTGTATGAACTAAGCAACTTCTTTTATTAATATAAGCCTATATGAGGATGTGAACAAGTGCTGAAGCATCTCACATCTCTCTACTATGTGTGGATGTGGACATTCACCTAAGCGTCCCAGAACTCACAGCCAAGCACACAAATACAAGTAATCATCATAAAAATTCAGCACACCACTCTTATTCAAGCTACTGCGGTCTATGCGTTCTTATTACAACTTTATTCAATGGGGAACCTAAACTTAATCGTGAGAACCGGTGCTGTTCTCGCCGTGTGGTGGGGGTAGTCCATACATGGGCGCACGCCATGGTGAGACGGCAGTCCATGTAGGGGTAGGTGACGCTAGTGCTCCATTTGTTCCCGCTTTGGCATGAGTCTCCTCTTATTTCTCCATCAAGTACAACTTCTTGCGGAGGTAGCGGATCTCTTCTTGTGCGCTTGCGTAGCGGTTTCCCAACTCCACGAGCATCCTCTAAGACTTGTCAGCAGCTTTTGGGTTGGAAAGAGCTCCTCCATGTGGTCCAATGATCTCCCTTGTACCACTCTTCCGATATGGGTGCAGCTCAAAGGTAGTGTTCTCAAGCTGTCCACGGAAAGCGTAGCACAGTCCGGTCAGTGCATCCCATGCAGCAGCATCAACAGCTTCTGCCCTTGTGGCTCTCCATGTGGGTGCGAAGTGCAAGGTGATAACCCTACCGTTAGATAGGATGGTTACTTCAACCTTCCACTCTTCATGTCCGAGATGAGAGACATTCTTGAGGTGGTACTCCGGGTATAAGCTGCAGCAATAAAGGAACACTCTCAGCTCCCTGGTTATGTGTCCTCCCTACACCATGTTCGACCGGAATTCCTGAGCAGAACGGATGACCCATTCATCATCTTCATTCTCGGCCTCGGCAGGTGGTGGCTCCTCTCCGGATCCATCTTCTTCTGACGTAGCTTCATGGGGCTCCGCTAAGTGTAAGCCTTGCATGGTATTCCTCCTGAGGTGCGTACCAGTGTTGTTCTTCTTGTAGATCGTCTTCTATATCATCTTCGATTGGTTCCACCTCTTCTGGATCCTCTTCCTCATGCATAGAGCTATTGACTTCATCTTCATCATGAGGTTCCATCTTCACCTCCTCCCAATATGGTCCATCAGAAACCTCGATGGGGTTAAGTGCACTCCCACGTGGCGGTGGACGAGTTCTCATGTGTGCTGTGCTCCTAGTAACCGGCATCTATAAATAAGACATGAAACACTTAGAGAAGAAGGAAATAAATCCAAAATTTCAGCATCTATTCAGCAATAAAGCAGAGGGTGTGGCTGTCCAAAAGAAAAGAAGAAAGAGGGGCTGAAAATAGCACTTTTGCAGTGGCTGAGTTGACAAGTAACGTGCAGCAGCAAGCAAATTTCCAAAATAGTAGTTTAGAGGGGTGTTCCTATGTGTTTTAGAGTGTCCATTCTACCTAGGCTTGCATCCTATGGTCAACGTGTCTCTGATACCAATCTGTGACACCCGGTTCCGAGAATGAACCAAGTGATGCATATGTGCGCCCAGGATGTTCATCACACATACACAGATTCATCACAAACTGAATTCAGAATATAACCACGTTACAAATAGTGCTTATGTACTTTATTACAATAACTCAATGTCTCAATCATGAGTATCTAACTTATTCTGCAGCGGAAGATTCTAAATGACAGAGGAAGTAAACCAAAGACAAATGGACTCCAACTCCAAAGACAGTCGACGGTAGTGCGCATACCTAGTGCTCACAATTGCTCATGATCAGCACATATGCACGTAACCGAACGAAACTCATGATCACAACTAAACCAGTCCCAAACCAGTTCCAATGACAATACCATAATCATACCCAAATAACCATCTCGAGTTTTGCCTCTAATCATGGAAGTTGGCCAGGTGCTTGTAACCAAAAGCACGGCTATCATGATAGTTTTACACTCTGCAGAGGTGGCACTACTTTACCCACAAGTTCGTGATTTCGTCACCTATCAGTGACTAGAGAAAACCTCCATTCTGCTACTACACAATCGTCGGTGTATGACCAAGAGATCACAAAATTGCCTTTACAAAAGGGCTACTAGGATGTACGGACCCATTGAGGTTTCACCGGCAGGCTCGAATCTCCATTCTCCCACCCACGGGCCCCATCGTGTGCTATGCAGTTCCCAGGGCAGTCCTGCTCGACTCCCATTCCCCGTGCCATCCAATGGTCCATAACAAGCTAGCAACACACCTAATTAGTCAGCTAAGATGCACCCATATTTGACCTTGTGGTGGGACTGTTTTCCTGGCATGTTCTCGCATGAATCGGTTCTTAGATCTAAGGCAAGCAAACCACCATCTCATTCAGCATAACCATGAAACAGGCTTGCCTAGATCTCCCCGATTCCATGCTCATTAACGTCATCATGTTCTCAATATCTTTAATCTTTATGAGTGCAGTAGATAACCAAGTTTATTTCAGTTTTCCCGAATCCCGTAAGTTATGCGATGCAAAAGAGAAAATGACCATACCTAACTCAACAAGTTTCTCGACGACAAGGGTGGCTAACAAAGCTAGTAAATCCCTACTAAAGGGTTTCCCATCAAGTTGACACGAGCATGCAGTTTTCACAAGCAAAACAGTTCGAAAACATAGGTTCAATATGGTCAAGGGGCACTTGCCTTGCTCCTGCAGTTCATGTTGCTTAAGCGTCTCTAAGTCTTGGTGCTGGAGGTCCTCGTAGATGGCCTCCTGAGCATGTCCTTCTACTCATGCCCACATACATACAAACATTACAGCAATCAGTATCATGCACAAGTTTTACTCAAGATGCGATGATGTGAATGCATGCAAATCCTATAGTGCAACCTATAACAATCAGTTTGCATGTGTTTTTGCGAGTCCTAGTAAGTTTTCGTGGGGTTTTACGATGACTGGTGCTGCTGGAAATCAGTGTGGACGTGGCTATGATCCTAGCTCGGGTAGTAGATCAATTCTACCGTCAAAACGTAGACCGGAGCGTGATCTACTTACGTGCAGAAACTCCTGGTCTTGGGGTGTGATGCCACGGGGTTTGTAACGACAGCAGCGACGTGGTAAGAGGGGTGACGGGACCTACCTCTCTTCTTCCTCCTATCCTCCTCTGCGGCTGGCCACCTCCTTGCATTGGCAGCAGCTGGGGTTTTTCCACGGGGCAGAACGGAGCTGCGGCTAGGGCAAGGCGCTGGGTTCTTCTTCTCCGGCAGCGGTGAGGCGGGCAGAGCTTTGACGGCAGCCAAGGTAGCTGCAGGGGCGGCTACCAGGGGTTGGCAGCAAAGGGGGCGGCGGCCAAGGGGTTTTTGGGGCAGGGTGGCGGCTAGGGGGAGATGGTTTTATTTATAAGGGGAGGGGGAATAGCCAAGGGGGCTAGGATTTCAGCAAATCTTTTAATCAAGATCTGGGATTTAATTTGAGAAAAGGTGGGAGCTAGGGGCTAGGATTTTTCCAAATATTTTCCATCAAGGGATGAGATTAATTGGGGGAGAGAGGAAAATCCTATGGGGGAATATTAGGGCTGCGGCTAGGGTTTTTCCCCAAAGGCGGTGTGGCCAAAGAAGGGGGGAATCCCAATTTTGGGGGGGTCCCTAGGGATTTTGGGTGCCGGCCAAAATTAGGGGGAAAATCCCCAATGTGGAAAAATTCCCTAGAGGGGGGATTAGGGAAAATTAGGGGGAAAATAAGGGGAAATTTAGTGGGGGATTTGGGAGAAAATTTGGGGCAACCAGGTTTTTCCTTTTTTATTTTACTTTCTTTTTATTTTATTTCCTATTTTATTTATTTATTTATTCCTATGATCCTTTATCTCTTTTCTTTCTTATTTCTAAATGCTTCTCTATATGCAATGCATGATGGTGAATGTGAGGGTGTTACACTACGTCAGCGCAGTGAACAAGCGGTGCTCCAATAACCGTGAGGGACGGTGATTGCAATCAATAGACACCCGGATAACACGTCACATACACCCATTTCAGAAGTGTAGTGAATCACACTTCCCTACTCTGTTGTATGCAACATACTTTCAAAGGAAACCCAAATGCCAAACGGGTCCTTCCGTAACGGGCAGGAGGTCCCCGCGCGGAGCGTGTCTGTGCCCGTCAGCAGATTTACACCTTGATACCCTCATCCCACTCCTATAAAACGGTAGGGTAAGCCTCGGCACCTAGGTTAACCAATTACATCGGTTTTATGGTTCCCATATTTCCAGTATGCATCAGGTACTGTTCAAACTTGTCCAGCAGGGCCGCACACGGATCGGTCCTCAACCAACACCAGCAAGGCTACGCATGTGAGACCTCGTCTCGCTGCATCCTATCTCCCTGCTGGGTCTCAATTTCTTATTCATCAACCATTCTTTGATCCACTCGATCCCGTGTGATAGAATCCTATCTTGTGAGTAGATTCCATCTACTCGGCTTCTACCAAAATCCTAAAACATTAGCATGGCATTTTCTAGTTTCTACTCATCAAGCTGTAGGCTACCCAATATTCCATAGGATTTGAGGGTCATGCAAGTGGAGTTTCAATCACCTTAACTCTAATTCAAACATCTCATCCTAGACATAAGTGATACAAATCAAAACTTTGCAAAACTAATTAAATGCAAACCGGGGCTTGCCTGGTTGTGAGTCAAAGGGGAAGCTTGCTTCGGGAGCAATGGTGTCCAAGGCCTCTGGAGCTTCCTCGATCTCAGTCACTATATGATATGCAACAATGTATATAAATAAGTGATATTTAATTATAAGAAACAAGCTTCTACTTATAGTTACTGCTACTAATGATTCTTAATTGGCTTTGGGATTTTTCCAGTGGAGACTAGATTCTATGAGGAGGATCAGAGCCAAAATGGAGAAGATTTCATGGAAGCTTGTGGGTTCTAAATCTCCAACAAGTAAATGGCTCCTCTGAATTTTGATCCTAATTATGTAGCCTTGACATAGATAACAGTGGAAAATTTGAATAGAGGAGGTCTCCCTGGTTCTAGAAAATTTCGTTTCATAATTTTCCAAGTTATATACAGGGAGGAATTGATTTTATAAGTTTGTGAGAAATTCTGAAATTGGTTCTGTTTATTTTTGAATTTTCAAAGAACACTGAAAAATGAAAGACAAGGCCTAGTAAATGGAGTCCAATGCTGCTCAATTTTTTTGCAGGAGATCACTAGATTTATGAAGGATCTTCTGACCAAAATTGAGCAAAATCCATAATAGGGATCTCCTGGAATTAATTCCCAAAGATTGAATTTTGAAGACTTTTAGAGAACATTCCAGGTATTTTCATAACAATTTCTTTGCATCACTGCAAAGTACTAGTTTAGAGGAACCCAACAAAATTTGTTTCACAAATTTTGGATAATCCTTTTGAATGTTATGGGGTTTCAAAGATCAGCCAAATTCTGAAATTCGAGAAAAGTTTAAATAATTGAATCCAGGCCCACTGTTTGAATCGCGCAGCCACATGAGATCACGGCCACAAACCGATCCCCATGAGAGAAATAGAGGCTGATAGGTGGGACCGGCCTCCCTTCGTCTACCTTCTGCCTGGCTGCGTCCCTCGCCGGAGCCGCGGTGGCGCCTCACCGAAACCACCTTCCCGGTCGATTGGGTCCATGAAACTCTCCGCCTGTGAGTTTTCCACCATGCTGAACACGATGGCGGGGTCAGTTGGCTGTGACAGTGGCCGGAACAGTTCATGCACCGGCGACCATGTCAAATTCAACTTCGGCGACCTTGTACTCACTCGGGAGTTGATCATTCAAGTTACGGTTTGCTCCAAAAGAACCAGTGATGCATGGCTGACCTCGACATGCATCCCAACCTCCGTGAAAACCACCCGAGATGGGACCTCACCGGTGAACCAAGCCCGCAAAACGGCGGCGATGATACAACTTGATTTTCAGCACCTCTACGTGATCATTTGGGCGGCTAGGTCTTTAAAGAAGTTCGCAAGAGTGAGGGAGAGCTACCCAAGGATCAGCTACCATGGAGCTACTCGGATCACGATGAATTTCTCCGAAGATCTCTCGGTGTTCTAAAGAACTGCCGAAACTAGACGAAATTCGTCGGTTAGGGCGCAAGAACCTTGGAGCTGGTGCGGGGAGAGAAACTAGACTGGGCTACCAACCTCTCAACATTGTTACTTGGTTGGGAGAGGCTGTGAGTCATTGGGTCGACGGTGAATCGAGGAGGTGCGGACTTGGGACCGCCGAAGGAAGTTTCGCCGTGCCCGAGCTCTTGCAAGCCGGAAGTCGATCGTTCTCACATTGAGGATGAGCTCACGACTCCATTTTTCTGCTCAGCGGGGTTTGGCATGGCTGAAATCACCGTTTCACGATCGAGCTCAGAGGAGACGCGAGTGTATCGCCGGTGGATGCTCTTTCTCTCGTGCGCTCGGTGCTCAGTGGCTCGGTGAAGCAATAAACGAGTGAGGTGGAGTGTCCGGTGCTCTCAGCTGTGGCTTAAGACATGGAGGAGGCACGGTGTGAGGTGGAGGGCATGTCGGCAGTGTTGCCTCGGCCAGCCGCGCCAAGCAGCTCGGTGGCGCGCCGGGAGAAAATTGGGAAACCAACTGTTCTCTACTGTGGCTGACTGATGGGTCCCACTCCCTCCACTTTTTATTCATTTTTTCACTGATATTTTACCTCAGCTACTCATTATTAAAAGCCATACTTCCACGCCAAGTCATGGATTCAAAGTTGAATTTTGCTGAATTCACTTTCGGTTGTGGAATTTGAATGGCATTTAGATATTTGAATTTGAATTAGGATTTGAATCTCTCCCCTTTCATTGATTGAAATCCATAGCAAACCAAGCCCAAATAAACTGAATTTTGGTCGGGGTGCTATTTCAAATGTGTTAAACACATTGGTGGAATCCGATTTGCAATTTGACAAAATTTGAGGAAAGTTCAGATTTGAATTTGCACTAATATCACATGTGTATTACTAGTGGCAAGAGAATTTTAAAATTTGAATTTCCTCCATATTTTTGGTGCTAAACCAAACCGTGTAAACTGGGCTTTCACAAGTGGATCCAAGTGAAACCCATTCATCCTATTCGTTTTAGACGGCCGGAACCTTTGGCCCTATATGCGGCCCCACGGCCTCGTCGAGCCAGGATCACGCTGAGGGGTGCTGTGTTGCATAGCACCGGATAACACACATCAAAGATACAATGCGGAAGCAAAGCTTTGTTACATAAACAGGTTTATGAACATTTGTACAACAAAATATGTTCCGTATACACTCGCGGGAGTAGACTACGCATCGAGTTCATGTTCATCCCATGAACGTGTCTCCCCAAGCACACACGCACACTAACACGGCGGCGTGCACGACTCCCATTCAACGGGATTTCCCTCTTGGGGTTCCGTCTCCTCCTCGGGAGTCCCTTCCTCATAAACCCCTGCAAAAGCTTCAAACACAAGCAGTGAGCACGATGGCTTAGCAAATCTCACCCGTCTCTCCTATACATGAAACTTCTACATGAAGGGTTTAGGGTACATGAGGTAAATAATTTGCAAAGGACTCGCCTAATTATTTGAACCTTACTTTCAAGTTTTAGCAGCAGGTTATGGAAAATCTTACGCTAAGGCACATGAGAGAGCCGCAATCAAACAAGAAACGCATTTCTGTCATGTACTTTGCCCAAAGTTGAAAAGAACTTTAATTAGCTCTAAACTACAACAAGACATTTAACAAGCAAGGTATAACTTTCAAATCAGCAAACTTTTAACATGTATCTAGCCTGTTCTTTCTACGTCACGGTACAGTGAAAAAGTGATACTCACTGACCGTGGGGGACGGCGATTATAATCGATTTACACCTGCAGGGTTACCTGAATAACCTGTCACGTATGCCCATACTCGATGTTGCCTACAGCAACCATCACGGACGTCGTACGCAACCACCTTCCACCCGTCAGCCAAATGTTCAACCGGTCCGATCATCCCGAGCAAGAGGTCTCTGTGCGTGCATCTGCAGTGCCGCAAGCCGATTTACACCTCGAGCTCTCAACCTACCCTCTGAACGACCAGCTATGCGTCAACACCCAGCTACCCGAGTTACATCGGTTTCCCGGTTCCCATATAGCCGGTAGGTCTTCGGTACTGTTCTAGCTTGTTCAACAGGACCACACACGGCTCAGTCCTCAATCGACACAAGCGGAGCTATGGCACCCAGGCCCCAAAGTCCTCCTGCCCTTACTCTCCGCTCGGTCTCATTTTTATTGCCATATGTGTTTCATTTGCTATCTTTACCCGAGCGATGTGCCTCTAGCCTATTCTCACGAGCAGTTTCAACTACTCGACTTGTACCGAATGCTACACTATCTTAACATTGCAGTAGCTAACGAGGTTTTCAAACATAATCCCAACCCAGGGTTTTCTTGGCTATGCATTTGGCTTTCAAACAAGACTCTAATGCAAGAAGTAAGTGGGTGCTCAAAGTAAGTTCTCAAAACAGTAAAAATTTGTAAAATGGGTTAATGCAAACTGGAGCTTGCCTTGCTGCTCTTGGTTGTAGGCTAGCTGTTCCTCTGGAGTGACGAAGTCTAAGACTTTGGGTTCCTCCTCAACCTTAGCAACTACATATGATAAATACAAATATGTGTCAATTTAAATGCATTTGAATTGAAGTTAAACTTGTGAGAGTTATAAGTCCTGCTAGACAGACCCAATGACTCTGAAATTTTTACTGTGGTTTAGATAGAACCTAAACAGGGACTTGGCCAAGTTTCATTTGCAGCAAACCTCATTTGAGCCCTCCACAAATAATTATGTACTTGGCCTTCATTGGAGCTCCTAAGGTGTTCTAGGGGTTTTCATGGAGAAATCCATTACTTTCTGAAAACTAGATTTTCAGAGGGTTCTAATAGAGTTGGTCTCATTTAATTTCAATATTCCTAGATAAAGATATGAGCTAAACAATTTCAGAGAAATTCTGAAAATGTTTCTGGACATTTTATATTTTCTCTGGAACAGTTTTAATAATCACACAATTAGGTGGATCAAATGATCTCGAATGGATCTGAAATTTTATGGTAGCTCAGGGATATTTTTGTTAACATCCTAGCAAAATTTCAGAATTTTCCTCCAAAGGGTTCTCCAGTTAAAATTCTAAACAGTTTAAACTTTGAAGAATTAATTCTGGAGAACTAAAGATTTTCATAGAGTGAAACTTGATTGGTTGGAAAGTACTCAGAGAGCTGAATCCAACAAAATTTGGTTCACTCGATTTGGAGTTTTCTAGCAAAAGTTATATGGGTTTAAAGTTTGAACTAAAACTGAAAATCAAAGAAAAGTTTAAACTTCTGCCGGTGGGTCCCACACACAGTGCTTCGTCTTCCTCCTCGCGCCAAACATCCGGCCGCGGCGGTCTCCGGTGAGACTCACCAGAACCGAGTTTCCGGCCATCTCACGGGCCGAAACTCGCTGCCTCCCCCCTTTCCGACTTCCTGAACTCAGCTGTGAGCTTGCCGGCCATCGGCGATGGCGGGGAAACCTGCACGCACCGGGGACAGCAACCGCTAGGGTTTTGGCGAGGTCGGTTTTTACCAAAGTGCACCAAATCGATCGGAAATTGCTCGGAGAGCATCAGTGGAGCACGAGGAGCAAGAAACAAGGCCTTGGGGAAGCTAGAAACGCCGGCAAACATACCCTCGACGGTGAGCCGAGGTACTTTGCAACGGCGGCGAGGAAAATGGCCATATCTCGGCTGATCCTCAATGGTTTTTCTCGCTTCTTTCTTGAGCGTGTGAGCTAGCATGTGTAGAACCTACTGGCCAACCGGCTTGACCAACAAGTGTGTGTGGAGTCCGAATTTCAATCGGAGGTGAGCTCAGCTCATCTGAACTAGCTTTCGGTAAACTTAGAAATTCTTAACCGATGGTTGATCATATGCCAAACGGCTTTCGGCTACACCATCTACATGCAGTGACGCACCTTTCTCGTGTAGAGAAGTGGATGCGACGACGGATGTGCCGATATGTCCAAGAGAGCCCCGAATGGCGGCAATGCTCAGTTCGTCGGAAAAACGCTCGGCTGAGCTGAAGGGCGTCTGATCACTGGACAACACGACGTTGAGGATGTTGCTCACAAACTCGCAATGCTGTTTTGCTACTGGGAAGGTTTTGTTCGCGAGCGATCAGCCTGCTCACGAGCGGAACCGAGAGAGCTGCTTGCTTTCAGTGGAGCTCGGTGGGAGGAAAAGCAATCTCGCTGTGGACTCGGGTGATGAGCAAACGGAGCACGTCGGGGAGGGATAAGAAGCTGGGCAGCTGGTCTCCAGCGTGGGGAACTGCAGCAGGAGCTGGTGTCGGTCAGCCTCTCAGATGCGCGCTCGGCTGCAACCCGAGAACCGAGTGTTCTGTCTCTCAGTCAGTTGATTTTGCTAGTGAGGCTGACATGTGGGTCCCACTCCAGTTTTAACCTCTGAAATTGAATTTTCCCCACTGCTCTAAATAGTAGAGACCCAAATACCCTTGGTCATTTGAATTATCTGCCAACTGACCATTTGAATTGGATTGAATTCAAATTGTGGAGTGTTTGAATGTATTTTCAGCACATATGCAGTTTGAAATTCAAATTGGGTTTGAATTTGCTAAACTTAGCTCATGTCAAGATCAACTCCAAATGGAGTGAAAATTGGTGTGTGAGCTCACAAAAATGTGTTGAGTATGAATGTGCCTCCCACTTTTGAAGTCATGGGATGGAAGTAGTTTGAATTTGAATTTGAGTTCAAACTACCCCATTTCTAGTTATACCCAAAAATACCTCAAAAAGGTTTTGGATTTGGGTGAATTTTGGCATGAGCATTCCTAGCAAGGTGTTGGAGTTTTTCATATGCTCAGCCCCTATATGATGCATGTGGGAAATGTCACTTTTGCATTTTGTGAGTTTATTCTCTAATGACCATGTTGATGGTGTTTACTTGCTCTTCAATTGTGTTCACAAAGTTTCCTCAAATGAGGTGTGTGTGTGGTGATGAACACTTTGAATATGTGCCAAAAACTTAGGCCCTTACAGCCCTGCTTCGTGCCGTGGGGCTTTCTGGTCGAGGCTTCGTTGCCCGCGTTTCATTAATTCCCAGCTTGAGGCCTGCGCGTGGTTCCCCAGCTCTTTCGTTGGCTCGGGCGGCTCGTTGCCGTCCCATCGGGGGGTTACCTCAGCGCGTGCGGTGCTGGGGCTCGGCTACAAGGTTAGAAGCGTCAGGGAGATCCATCCCACCCGAAATTGTCTTTTTCTGGACTTCTTTGCGTCGCTTTCCCCTCACTCAGGTTCGTCCCGGGCGGCTCCTGAGCCATCCGCTGGCTGGCCTTTGAAACCGGGACTTTGGAGCCCATTAATGCGGGCTGGAGACTTCTCTTCCACGGTTGTGTCGCCCTTCGTGCCCTCTGGTTTTGCCGGGGTTGAGGAGGCACTGCTCGACACGGATCCTGTGGTGTGTTTCTGATTTCCCACCATAGCGATCAACGGTTACGGCCCAGTGGACCCCTTGTGCTTTTTGGCCAGTTTCTCTGAGGGGAACCGAGGAGGTCCTGCTATCTCTTCAGCTCTCCACTGTCTCTACGTCTCCGCAAATGCGACATGCCCTTGTCATGTTTCTGAGCTGCCGCTATCTCTTCACGGATGGTGGGGATTAAAGCTAAGTTGTAGAGGGCTCCGTGTGGAATCACATGCAGTGGTGGCTCGCTCTCTTTCAATGGTGTGATGGTTAGATTATTGACGTGTGACTTGCGACTCAGCGCATCCGCCACTACGTTTGCCTTGCCGGGGTGATAATGGATCTCTATTTCGTAATCCTTTATCAACTCCAACCATCTTGGCTGCCTCATGTTCAGCTCTTTCTGAGTGAATATGTACTTGAGGCTTTTGTGGTCGGTATATAAATACACGAGGTTACTGAGTAGGTAGTGCCTCCACATTTTAAGTGTGAGTACCACGGCAGCGAGATCCAAGTCATGAGTTGGATAATTGTGCTCATGGTTCCTAAGCTTCCGTGATCCATATGCGACTACCCTTCGGTCTTGCATCAGCATACATTCGAGCCCAATGCCGGATGCATTGCAGTACACATCGAACGGTTTTGTTGTGTCTGGCTGCGCCAAAACCTGTGCTGATGTTAGGTGCTTCACTAATGCCTTGAACGCTTCTTCACATGCTGGACTCCAAACATATTTGGTAGCCTTCTTCAGCAGCTCCGTCATAGGCTTGGCAATCTTCGAGAAGTTCGGAGTGAACCTCCGATAATATCCCGCGAGTCCGAGGAAACTCCGTACCTCGTGAACAGTTCTCGTGGACTTCCAATTCAGCACTTGTGCGATTTTACTCGGGTCTACAGCGATACCCTCCGCAGAGATAATATGCTCGAGAAAAGGCACTTGCGATATCCAGAATTCGCACTTGCTGAATTTCACGTATAGCTTGTGATCCCGCAGACGTTGCAAGACTATACGCAGATGCTTCGTGTGTTCTTCCTCCGACTTGGAATATACCAATATGTCATCGATGAAGACCATGACAAACTTGTCCAGCTCCGGCATGAATACCGAGTTCATCAAATATATGAAGTGAGCTGGAGCGCTGGTGAGGCCGAAGGACATGACCAGGTACTCATATAGTCCGTACCTTGTCGAGAAAGCCATCTTCGGAATATCCTCAGCCCGTATCTTAATCTGATGGTACCCGGATCTTAAGTCCACCTTGGAAAAGATCTTTGCTTCAACCAACTGATCCAAAAAAAATGTCGATCCGTGGCAACGGGTACTTGTTCTTGATGGTTACGGCATTGAGTGGACGATAGTCCATGCAAAGCCGCAACGTCTTGTCTTTCTTCTTCACAAATAATGCCGAGCATCCCCATGGCGAGGAGCTCGGCCTAATAAAACCCTTCTCTAGCAGGTCCGTTAGTGGAGTCTTCAGTTTAGCCAATTCCTTGGGCGCCATCTTGTACGGCCTTCGGGATATTGGCATGGTTCCCGGTGCAAGTTCAATCTTGAACTCCACCTCTCGGTCGGGCGGCATCCCCGGTAAATCATCCGGGAACACGTCAGGGAACTCACGGACTACTAGAATATCTTCCACTGATGGTTGTGGACTGATAAACACTTGGAAGTTTTATTTCTGGACTGTCCAGAAATAGAGAGTGTGACTCGTGCACTTCTGAGTTTAAATGCACGACTCGAAGGACGGTGTCTAAAACAGCGCCGTGGCAGGTTAACCACGACATCCCTAGGATGACATCGACCTTTTGTCCCTCTAGAACTATGAGAGACGTAGGGTATACTCTATCCTCTAAGCATAATGGTGCTTTTGGAACCATCATGCTTGCTGAAATTTTCCCACCCAGTGAACAAATTATGGACTATCTGTGGGTAGTATTTGCAAGCTGTATTTAGCAATAAAAGCTTGGCTAATGAAGCTATGCATGGAGCCTGAATCAAATAACACTATAGCGGGATGCTGGTGGAGTTAGAACATACCCGCTAGGATTGGCTCTCCTTCCGGCACGTCCTCTATGGCAAGTTGGTGGACGGTGCCGGGCCTAGATTTTGCCCGCCGGGCATTAGTGGGGTTCCGGGGCTGATTCCTCCCCGGAAGCTGTGGTGCAACTCCGCCGCCCTGCCTCTCAGGACAATTGTTGGCGAAGTGTCCTGGGCAACCACACTTGTAGCATGTGGCTGCTGCCTGACCGGTGCTTGGGGGATGAAAGCCCGGCATGCGCTGCTGAGGTGCATACGCACACGGCATTGCGCGCTGCTGCTGTTGTTGCTGCGGAGGTGGTACTGGCAGTGCCGGCCTTAATGCCGGTGAAGAATATGGCCGACTGCGGAATGGCATCGGCCTCTGTGGTGGCTGCCAGCGTGGACCCGATGGTTGGTGATTCACCATCCGGTATTTTTGAGAAGGACCACCTCCTTCTCTGCTGCTTTGCGGCGCGCTTCGCTTCCTCTCTGCCGCCGCTAACTCCTTGCCGAAGTCCTCCTGAACAATCGCAGCATTAATAATATCATTGAGGCTGCCGCGATTGAACATCACCAGCTTGTCCTTCAGGAGCGGGTTAAGCCCCTGGTAGAAATGATCCCGATGCTTCTCGTCGGTATCAGCGTAATACGAAGCGTAGAGTGCAAGATCATTGAACGCCCTGGAGTATTCCAGCGCATTCCTGCTTCCTTGTTGCAGGCGTAAGAACTCCTATGTCTCCCTCTTCATAATACCCGGTGGTATGTGATAGGCCCTGAAGGCCGTCCCGAATTCCGTCTAGGTCATAACTCGCTCGGTGGGTTGCGAGGCACAGAAATTTGCCCACCAAGTGCTCGCGGATCCCTGAAGCTATTGGACCGCAAACTGAGTCTTGCGCTTCTCGCTCACTTGGAGCATCCCCAACTTCATCTCCATCATGCGGAGCCAGTTGTCCGCATCGATGGGTTCATCTGCCCTTGAGAATACCAAGGGATGAGTAGCCAGGAAATCGGAGTAGGAGCTTTGTTGGCGCTCCTCGCGATCTTGACGCCTGTCTGGTCGAGACATATTCGTAATAAGGGTTTGCAGCAACTCGGTGTGCTGCTAATGAGAACCCGCCATCGCTGCCACGATGTCAGCCAAAGTAACCGTTGGCGGTGGCGGTGGCGGTTGTTTCTGTTGCTGTTGCTGCTGTTGCTGTCTCGAGGAATCCTCGGGAGGCTGTTAGGAGGTCTCTCCCCCCTGTCTGGAACCCCCAACGTCCTGGTTGGCACGAGTGTGAGTCATTCTGAAATTCAAAACAGCAGCGATCAGCACATGTCATACTTAAAATTCCTTATGAAACAGTAGGTATTGAAGTGACACATGAATAATTTGCACAACATCCACATATATTGATAAATCATAAACTTTATACAAGATACATTAGTCTCGGGTCTCCAAGAAGTCGTGCTCATGTCGTCACTACCTATACATACACTACTGTCTATACGACATGTCACCGATTACAAAAGTTTTGGTTACATCACCCTTGCTGCCCTACTCGGCGACGGTAACATCCTACTCGGAGTACAATTCGACCTCCTGCGGGTCGTCCTCCTCCACTACCTCCGCTGGTGGCTCTGGGTCCATGACCTCCTCTTCCGGTTCTGGTTCCCCCATTGCCGGAAGACCCAAAACCACGGGTACGGCACCTACCACCGGTATGCCCATTACCGGAGGTACGAGGTCCTGCAACGCGTGCACCTCGTCCATGGCCTGGTTGTAGTCCTCTTCCCAGCCTTGCCCCTCCTCAATAGCATCATCCCGCTCTTGAGTGAGGACCTCGTTCTGCTGGGTCAGGACCTGCACCTGTTGTTGCAAAGCCGTGATGTCAACACGGCTTTTCCTCTTCGCCTTCTTCAGACGATGCAACTGATCATGTTGTTCATTCAGTTGCTTGATCGTCGGAAGGAGAATATTGCGGAGTGCACTGTGAGAACTCGAAATGGTCTCCACGGCTTGTTCTCTCCTTGAGCTTTGTAGCAAGACAATCCGTATGAACAGCTTGGCTGTCCATCACGGATTTCCCTGCCCTCAACTGGAGGCTGAGGTTCGCCTCCGCGGGGTTGTACCTTTGGCAATCCGGATCTGTTGTCTCTATGTACATTTGACCCCACACATGATCAGCTCATCCCTCCACCGGAACGAGCGTGTATGGAGTGCCCTCCATAGCCCTCACGTGTAGTTGGCAGAAACGCGACATGGTGTCGCGGGCTTCCACTTGCCACATTTCCCCCGGCTGTCTACCTCTCACCGTGACGGTGAACGGCACCCAACCGGGTGGCGTAGGTCCTGCAGGAACTTCGACATGGATCGTCCACATTTTGTTCCCCTCCTCGCCTTCTTCCTTGGCGAGGTACTGCTGCATCTCGACGTACCCGAAATATTGAAGCATTTGCTTCAACACTTCCGGATAACCGCTGCGTGAGAACAGTGGGACACCACCCACCCGTTCTCCAATTGTCTATCCGCTGTCATCTGTAGAAACATATTTGAGAAATGTCAAATATTTATTTATACAGTAAACCATTGAGTTATAACATAAAACATGTCATTGAACTCATAAAACTTGGAAACATAGTTCAAACTTGAACAAATTTGACTGCTGATCTGCTGTCCAATATGACAGCCCTGACCAGTTTCCATTCCAACCTGATTTAGACCATTCTAAAAGCAAAACCAGTTCTGGAGCTCAACATAAAAGTTAAAGTTAACTTCAAAATATTTCCATAAAGTATTTGTTTGGCCTAAGATCTGTCCTGGTTCAAAAGTTATGAGATGTCAAAGTTGACAGAATTTCTGGAGAAAATTGGACAGCACCTCCCTGGTCGAGGTACTGATTTTATCCAAGAATTCCAGTTAATTTCACACCAAATCTGACAAAACTTTATGTTACAAAGTTGTAACCTATCTCATGAACTTTCCAGAACTACCCCATTTTCTATTTTTCGATTTTTATGCAGAAAGTTATGCTCATTTTACAAAGAGTTACAGAGAGTATTTGCTCTGCCCTGTTTTCTGGACAGTTTCAACTCTACTATATTTTTAGTTTGGTTAGGGGATGAAACACCTCTGGCAATCAACAGTAAAGTTGTAAAGCTCTTCCAAAGCTTTCCATAAATGTGTCATATGACCCTAACCTCGAAAGAACTCAATCTCTAACCTCTGATTTACTTCAGCCTTATTTCAGCTGAAAACAGGGGACTCTGTCCTTAGTACCCTATAAGTTGAAAACTTGTTAACTTTGAATATCCTGATTAAGGGAAGGATTTACATAAAAATTTTAGTGTCCTAGATTGAAACTTTTCAGTTTTATAATGAATTTTCTCATTTAGTGGGGTGTGACGTCGATGCGTCACCAGTTCATGTCGGTACTACACTCCTCACAAAGAAAAACATATACCGGACTTAGCCGGCTTCGTTAGTTCAGTGGCACTAAACATCTCTCGCACACGGATGCTACCCGTCTACCACTTCGTGGTTAGACAACCTGCAGATAACTCATACAATCATCAGACTTGGCTGCACACCGAGCCCGGTATCCATACAGTTCATACACCCGGCCGTCATCACTCGCCCGGATGTTCTCAAGCCAAACACGCCTTGAGCTACATGTTCACGTTACTGACCACGTGACGGGGTATCCCAAATTTGCCCAAAGCACGCCAGGGAATGGCGTTGCTCGAATACCCCAAACGACATGAAGAGTCGTAGAGGATATTAAAGCGGGTCGGGTTACCTGCCACCCGTGGGGCTCCACCCTTCAGCTTGTGCGCACTGGTGGACAGCGCTTACGTGCACCCCCCCAAGACATAATTCGTCCCAAGATGAACGATTTTCCGACATAAACAAAAAGGTTAGTATGCCACTTTCATACACTAATAACATTATTATATGGGCTACTAACTCGTTCCTCACCAAATTTTTGAAAAAGATAACCTTTGTAGTGCGTTAAACCTCAAGCGAGATCTGATACCACGCTGACACGGCCCCACGTCCTCGTCAAGCCAGGATCACGCTGAGGGGTGCTGCATTGCACAGCACCGGATAACACACATCAAAGATACAAAGTGGAAGCAAAGTTTTATTACATAAACAGGTTAATGAACATTTGTACAACAAAATATGTTCCGTCTACACTCACGGCGTAGACTACGCATCGAGTTCACGTTAAGCCCATGAACGTGTCCCCGCTAGCACACACGCACACTAACACGGCGGCGTGCACGACTCCCATTTGACAGGATTTCCCTCTTGGGGTTCCGTCTCCTCCTTGAGAGTCCCTTCCTCATAAACCCCTGCAAAAGCTTCAAACACAAGCAGTGAGCATGATGGCTCAGCAAGGCTGACCCGTCTCTCCTATACATGAAACTTCTACATGAAGGGTTTAGGGTACATGAGGTAAATAATTTGCAAAGGACTCGCCTAATTATTTGAACCTTACTTTCATGTTTTAGTAGCAGGTTGTGGAAAACCTTACGCTAAGGCACATGAGAGAGCCGCAATCAAACAAGAAATGCATTTCTCTCATGTACTTTTCCCAAAGTTGAAAAAACTTTAATTAGCTCTAAACTACAACAAGACATTTAACAAGCAAGGTATAACTTTCAAATCAGCAAACTTTTAACATGTATCTAGCCTGTTCTTTTTACATCACGGTACAGTGAACAAGTGGTACTCACTGACTGCGAGGGACAGTGATTATAATCATTTTATGCCTGCAGGGTTACCCGAATAACCCGTCACGTACGCCCGTACTCGTTGTTGCCTACAGCAACCATCACGGACGTTGTACGCAACCACCTTTCACTCATCAGCCAAATAGTGAACCGGTCTGATCGTCCCGAGCAAGAGGTCTCTGCGTGCGCATCTGCAGTGCCGCCAGCCGATTTACACCTCAAGCTCTCAACCTACCCTCTGAAGGACCAGCTATTCCTCAACACCCAGCTACCCGAGTTACATCGGTTTCCCGGTTCCCATATAGCCGGTAGGCTTCGGTACTGTTCTAGCTTGTTCAACAGGCCCGCACACGGGTCGGTCCTCAATTGACACAAGCGGAGCTATGGCACCCAGGCCCTAAAGTCCTGCTGCCCTTACTCTCCGCTCGGTCTCATTTTTATTGCCATGTGTTTCATTTGCTATCTTTACCCGAGCGATGTGCCTCTAGCCTATTCTTGCGAGCAGTTCCAACTAATCGACTTGTACCGAATCCTACACTATCTTAGCATTGCAGTAGCTAACGAGGTTTTCAAACATAATCCCAACCCAGGGTTTTCTTGGCTATGCATTTGGGTTTCAAACAAGACTCTAATGCAAGAAGTAAGTGGGTGCTCAAAGTAAGTTCTCAAAACAGTAAAAATTTGTAAAAAAGGGTTAATGCAAACCGGAGCTTGCCTTGCTGCTCTTGGTCATAGGCCAGCTATTCCTTTGGAGTGACGAAGTCTAAGACTTCGGCTTCCTCCTCAACCTTAGCGACTACATATGATAAATACTAGTATGTGTCAATTTAAATGCATTTGAATTGAAGTTAAACTTGTGAGAGTTATAAGTCTTGATAGACAGACCCAATGACTCTGAAATTTTTACTGTGGTTTGGATACAACCTAAACAGGGACTTGGCCAAGTTTCATTTGCAGCAAAGCTAATTTGAGCACTCCACAAATAATTATGTACTTGACCTTCATTAAAGCTCCTAAGGTGTTCTAGGGGTTTTCATGGAGAAAGCCATGACTTTCTGAAAACTAGATTTTCAGAGGGTTCTAATAGAGTTGGTGTCAATTAATTTGAAGATTCCTAGCTAAAGATATGAGCTAAACAATTTCAGAGAAATTCTGAAAATGTTTCTGGACATTTTCTATTTTCTCTGGAACAGTTTTATTAATCACACCATTAGGTGGATCAAATGAGCTCGAATGGATCTGAAATTTTATGGTATCTCAATGATATTTTTGTGAACATCCTAGCAAAATTTCAGAATTTTCCTCCAAAGGGTTCTCCAGTTAAAATTCTAAATAGTTTAAATTTTGAAGAATTAATTCTGGAGCTGTGGCGGACCGGAATCCGCTCATCCAGGATCGCAGAGGGTGGTGCCGCGTGATGCGACACCCGAAAGCACACGTCATAAGAACACATTATATTACCTGGGAAAAACAAACTGAATGTACAAAGTAGTACACTTCTCAGTTACAAACTAGGGTCTTTATTACACAGCGGAAGTTCCTTTTATACAACTCACGCCCGCCTATCTAGCAAAAGTCAGTTGCCCAGCCCTAGGGCAACCCACACTAGCTGCACTCCTCAGCTCAGCGCGGCGTGTACGGCTCCCACTCAGCCGTGTTCCCTGACGGAGGGTAACCCTCGCCGGTGGACTCGTACTCTGAGTCCGTGGGTGGCTCTTCATCTGAAAAACACTTAAGCAGCAACCGTGAGCACGAAGGCTCAGCAAGGCTTAACCGACTCACCTAAGCATGAAACTCTACATGAGGTGTACCATGACATAGGATAGCAATGTTGCAGCAAATGGACACGCCTACAAGTTCATCCTTAGTTCATCTTTTAGCAACAAGTTAACGGTTCATGAAGATGAAATTTAGTAAGCAATATTTGGTGGCACACAGGTAACAATACAATTATATCATAACAGCAATATTGAATCATAACATTTCATTCATTAGTCTACGTTACGACGCAGTGAACAAGCGGTACTGGTCACCGCGAGGGACGGCAAATCGACTCGATATATACCTGCAGGGAAATCCAAAGGGCACGTCACGTACGCCCACCCGTGGAGCTGCACAGCACGCTCACTCGATGTCGTACGGGACAACCTTTCACCCAACAGCCCAAACGTCGAACCGGTCGCACCGAAACGAGCAGGAGGTTCCCCACACGGAGCATCTCTCTATGCCCGTTGGCAGATTTCCACCTTGCTGCCCTCAGCCTACACCTATAAATCGGTGCGTTATGCCTTGACGCCCGGAGGTTTAGGCTACATCGGTTTATCGGGGCCCATATATCCGATATGCCTTCGGTACGTTCAATACTTGTTCAGCAGGGCTGCACATGGCTCGGTCCTCAATCAACATGGACAGGGCTGCACACACAAGACTTCCTCTTGCTGCACCCTAGCCCCTGCCTAGTCTCATTTTCATTACTAAAGTGATCTCCCATCACTCGAACCAAACCCGTGTGTCCCGGCCTATCTCGCGAGTAGATTCCAACTACTCGACTTGTACCGAAGTCCTATGAATTATTAAGCATAGCCTGTCTACTCGAGATCTTAGACACTACCCTCACTCTTATGGAAAAATTCTGGTCATGCAAGTGGGGTTCCATCCATCCTATACCTAATGCACAATCATACTTCATATGACACATGTAAACAAAGTAAAACTTATAAAAGGTTAATGCAAACCGGGGCTTGCCTTGTTGCTGCTGGTCAGGGGTTAGTTCTTCGTCCGGAAGGAGGAAGTCCAACACTTCCGGAGTCTCTTCTTCAGTGACTACACGTGTAATGAAATACGACATGTAAATTTAAATGCAATGTGTAAACTTGAATATTTAACTACTAATAACTCTAGCTAGCCCTCCCCTTTGGTTCTGAAATTTTTATTGTGGCTTGGTAGGGTCCTAACCAGAGTCTTGACCAAGTTTCACTTGAAACAAAGTTCCTTTGAGCTTTGTACAAATAAAAACCTATTTGGACAATAATTGAGCCTCTAAGTAATTCCAGGGGTTTTCATGGCTACAACCATTACTTTCTGGAAACTAGAACTCAAGATGGTTCTAATGGAATTGGTTTCATGTCATTTGAAGAATTCTACTGAAAGTTATGCCCTAATTAAGATTTGAGAAAATCTGAAAAATGTTTCTGTACATTTTTCTATTTTCTCAGGGCAGTTCTCTTAATCACCCCATTAGGGTAACTAAATGAACTTGGATGAGTCTGAAAATTTTAATGGGATTCAGGGATTTTTCCAATGAACCTCTCAGCCAAATTTCAGAATTTTTCATAAAGTAGTTCTCCAGATAAAATTCCCAACAGTTTAAACTTTAGGGATTTAATTCTGGAAAACTATTTACTTTCATGAGCTGAATTTGGTATTGCTGGAAAGTACTCAGAATCCTGAGTTCAGCAAAATTTGGTTCACTGAATTTGGAGCTTCCTACACCAAATTATGAATTTCTAAAGCTTGAGCTGATCCCTGAATTATTTTCCTACAGAAAATCCCCTCCCGCGCTAAACCAGAGGCTGACAGCGGGACCCGCCCGTTTAAATTGAACTAACCGTGCGCTCGCGCGCGATTAGTACAGGGGCTGACAGGTGGGGCCACACCCTTCGTCTACCTCCCGACGTCGCCGCCCCGAGCCGCCGGAGCTCCGGCGAGGTCGGCGTTCCCGGCGATCTAGCTCGCCGGAGCCGACGAGACTCGCCGCCCCCACGTAATCTCGGGTGCTGAACCCGCTGGACACCATGTCGCCGCCGGCTAACCGCCATAGCTCGCCGGCGACGATCCCTATGCCTCTGTGCTCCCTCGGCAACGTGTTCCCGCCCTTCTGACCATCTCCTTCATGTGCTAATCGCGTCGCCACACTCAGGGAAACCTCGGGAAGCTCGGCATGAGCTCTGTTGGGCCCTGAACGGCCGGCAACCCAGACCTCACCGGTGACCCCCTCCTCCGCCAAACTCTTCAAAAGAGACTCACCGCTCGAAGAGACGATATGGATATCAAGGATGTACACAAGAAGATCGACGACGAAAAGAGTAATGATGAAAGGACTCAAAAGCTAAAGAAGCTACTCGACGCCATTCAAGACAGTGAGGACGATGAGGAGGAGGTGCTCCAGCTCAAGGCCCATCTACGGAAGAAGGCAATCTCTCCAAAAGGGAAGAAGAACACCGATGATGAAAAGAAGAAGAAAGGGTATGCTTTTGATTATGAGCGTTTGAATTCTAACAATAGTCATTACTTATCAATTCCCCTAGGGAAAGCACCTTACTTTGATGGCAATGACTATTCAATGTGGAAACAAAACATGAAAATGCATCTCATATCTCTTAACCCAAGTTTGTGGCATATAGTGTGTACAGGGATAGATATCCCGGATGATGATGAAGAGTTGACCCCAAGCCAAGAACAAGCCATTCATCGAAATGCTCAAGTTGCAGCTGTGATCACGTCATCACTAAGCCGAGACGAGTTCACCAAGGTGGATGGGCTCAAAATTGCCAAGGAGATATGGGACACACTACAAACTGCACATGAAGGTGATCGTCACGTACGCGAAACCAAGATAGAAATGATTGAAGGTGAATTGGGAAGATTCCGATAGAATAAGATGAATCACCACAAGATATGTACAATTGACTAAAGAATCTTATCAACAAAGTCCGAGCTTATGGAAGCAAGAAGTGGAATGATCAATAGGTTGTGAAGTTGATTCTCAGAGCATTCGTGCCGCGCAACATAACTCTTTGCTCTATGATCACAGAAAGCCCCGGGTACCGGAAAATGATCCCAGACGAACTTCTTGGCATGATCATCAACTTTGAGATGATGGAGAAGCAAGACAAGCATGTTAAGGAAATTGCCAATCTCACCTTGGCAAAGAAGAAAGGAGTTGCTTTGAAGTGAACTTGTAAACCCGTATCAAAGGAAGCTCGAGAAGCTTATGGAGAAGACGACAGCGACAATGAAAGTAGTGATATCGATGAAGAAGACATGATCTTGTTCATGAAGAAGTTCAAGAAAATGATGAGAAAAAGAAAGGGCAGCAGCTCAAATGAAGGAAGACAAAGGGACAAACAAAGACCCAAGATGAGACGGGCGTGCTATAACTGCGGAGAATACGATCACTTCATAGTAGATTGTCCACATGGTGAAAACAAGAAGAAGAAGACAAAAGATAACAAGTCTCAACCAAAGAAAATGTTCAATAAGAAGAAGCAATATGGCCAAGTGCATCTAGGGAAGGAGTGGGACTCCAATGATGAATCTTCATCCGAAGAAGAAAAGGAGATGGCCACCATAGCCATAAAGAAGACTACCAAGAAATCCACTCTCTTCCCAACCATGGGCGCATGGAAGGACGCCGACAACACTTGTCTAATGGCAAAGGAAGGTAAACGAAAGGTACCAACTAAATCTTCCTTCCCGCATTCTTTTACTAGTGATAGTGATAATTCTAGTGAGGATGATAGCAGTGATGGAGATGAATATATGCTTAGGGGTTTAGACAAAAAGACAGCTGCTAAAATGAAATTTCTACTTGATAAGCTTGTTGATATGGAGAAGTTAGTTAATCGCCAGGAAGATATGATCATCTCCCAAAAGGAGGAATATCTTGAGATTGAAAAGTTTCTTGAATTTGAAAAGGAAAAAAATAAATCACTAGAGCTTGAATTAGCTTCAAGCAAGGAAGCTTGCTTGAAGTTAAAAGACTCAAACACCACCATCAAGGATGAACTTGCTAACTTAACCAAAGTTAACAAGATCCTTGAGGGACAATTTGAGTCACTCAAGCAAAGTGGTTCTTCATCAACGTCTAGCTCACATTCCCAACACACAAAGTTTGAACCTAGCATTACTTGTACTTGTGTCAAAAATGACACTAACATGAAGAAAAAGTCAAACTTGACAAAGCACAAGCAATCTTCTCAAAGTGGCATATTTGACAAGGAGAAGATCAAGTATGCACGTAGTGCATACTCGGTCACAAGACCTCCTAATGTCAAATATGGCATTTGATATTCTAATGGTGAAAAGCGCAATGCTAGAAACCATAAGAATAACAAGGGTTGCATTGCCTTTGTCAAGGGAAACTCTTCTCAAACTACAAAGCTTAGTAATATTGATAAATTTAACAATGTGAACACATATGAACAACAACTTCTATTTAGAACCGTTGATGCTTCATATGTACTTATGAAAAGTAATCTTGGAAGAGTTTATGCTAAATATGTTGGGCAACGCCATGGGAATACCAAGTCTCATGTGCGGGTGCCCAAATCACTTGTGACTAACCTCAAAGGACCCAAGCAAGCTTGGGTACCTAAGACCAAGGCATAATTTATTTTTTGCAGACTTATTCATCCGGCGGAGCAAAATGGGTGCTAGATAGTGGATGCACCAATCACATGACCGGAGAAAGAAGAATGTTCATGGAATATGAATAAAATGAAACTCCAAGCGAAGGCATTTACTTTGGTGATAATATTCAAGGAAAAGTGCTTGGTACCGGCCGTGTAGAGCATGTCAAGCAGGAAAGCAAGTAGGAGCGCCTTATCCCGCGAAGAATGTCATGACTACAACAAGACCGCTTGAGCTCCTTCACATGGATCTATTTGGTCCAATTGCCTACATAAGCATCGGCGGTAATAAATACGGTCTAGTCATTGTTGATTATTTTTCACGCTTCACGTGGATTTTCTTTTTGCATGATAAGATAGAAACTCAAGGAACCCTCAAGAAGTTCATCAAGCGTACCCAAAATGAATTCTCATTGAAGATCAAGAACATACGAAGTGACAATGGGACAGAATTCAAGAACACCCAAGTTGAAGAGTATCTAGATGAAGAACGAATAAAGCACGATTTTTTCAGCACCATATACTCCACAACAAAACGGAGTAGCCGAAAGGAAGAACAGTACTCTCATTGAGATGTCGAGGACAATGCTCGATGAATACAAGACTTCAGACAGGTTTTGGGATGAAGCGGTTAACACCGCTTGTCACGCCATAAACCGACTATATCTTCATCGACTGCTCAAGAAAACCTCTTATGAACTACTCACGGGTAACAAGCCAAATATTTCATATTTTTGAGTTTTTTGTAAAAAATGTTATATTTTAAATAAGAAGCCAAGAGACTCGAAGTTTGCTTCGAAGTCCGATGAAGGTTTCTTACTTGGCTATGATTCGTACTCCTACGCTTATCGTGTCTTCAACAAAACCTCCGGACTTGTTGAAGTAGCACGTGACGTAGTGTTCGATGAAACTAACGGCTCTCAAGAAGAGCAAGTTGATCAGTGTGTGCTAGATCAATAAGAAGCTCCATGTCAAGCATTGAGAAGAATGGCATTGGGCGATGTTCGACCACAAGTGCCACCTTCAAATGCGAATGAAGAAAATGAACCATAGATGGAGGAAAATGATCAAGGAGGAGCTTCCATACAAGACCAACCTCAAGAAAATCAAGAAGGCCAAAACATCAATGAGGGCAACTATCCAGGGGGAGAAGAAGATGATAATGAAAATTCAAGACCACAAGTGCCACATCCACGAGTACACCAAAGCATCCAAAGAGATCATCTCGTTGACAACATAATCGGTGACAACCGAAAGGGAGTAGTAACTCGATCTCGCATAGCTAGTTTTTGTGAACACTATTCTTTTGTATCTTCTTTGGAACCATACAGGGTTGAGGATGCATTAAAAGATCCGGATTGGGTGATGGCGATGCAAGAAGAATTGAACAACTTCAAAAGGAACGAAGTGTGGGAGCTTGTTGAGAGACCCAAGTCCAACATCATCGGCACTAAATGGGTCTTCCACAACAAGCAAGACGAACATGGAGTGGTAAAAAGGAATAAGACACGACTTGTGGCAAAAGGGTACTCACAAGTCGAAGGTTTGGATTTCGGTGAGACTTTTGCTCCCATAGCTAGGTTTGAATCGATTCGTATATTACTTGCATATGCTACTCACCATGATTTGAAGCTTTATCAAATGGACGTGAAAATCGCCTTTCTCAACGGACCGATCAAGGACGAGGTGTACGTGGAGCAACCACCTGGTTTTGAAGATCAAGAGCACCTCGACTATGTGTTCAAACTATGTAAGGCTCTCTATGGCCTCAAACAAGCTCCTAGAGCTTGGTATGAGTTCCTTAGAGATTTTTTAATTGAAAATGATTTCAAGGTCGGAAAAGCTGATTACACCTTGTTTACTAAACACCTTGATGATGACCTCTTCATTTGCCAAATCTATGTTGACGATATCATATTTAGTTCAACTAACACATTCTTTTGTCAAGAATTTAGCAAGATTATGACAGATAGATTTGAGATGTCCATGATGGGGGAGCTGAGGTACTTCTTGGGATTCCAAGTGAAGCAACAAAAGGACAGGACATTCATAAGCCAAACAAAGTACACTCAAGACATTCTCAAGAAGTTTGGAATGGACAAAGCAAAGCCCATAAAGACTCCCATGGCGACAAATGGACACTTGGATCTAAATGAAGACGGACCAAATGTGGATCACAAGGTATATCGTTCCATGATTGACTCCCTACTCTATTTATGTGCATCTAGGCCTGATATCATGTTGAGTGTATGTTTGTATGCAAGGTTTCAAGCCAATCCTAAGGAATGTCATCTGACAGCCGTTAAAAGGATCTTGAGATATTTAATTCATACACCCAACATAGGCCTTTGGTATCCCAAAGGTTCAAAATTCAATCTCACTAGATACTCCGATGCAGATTATGCCGGATGCAAGGTAGATAGAAAAAGTACTTCTGGTACTTGCCAATTCCTAGGTAGATCCCTTGTTTCTTGGTCCTCCAAGAAACAAAATTCAATTGCTCTATCCACAACCGAAGTAGAGTATGTTGCAGCCGGGAGTTGTTGTGCACAACTCCTCTGGATGCGACAAACTCTAAGGGATTATGGTTACAATATGAGTCGTATTCCACTCCTTTGTGACAATGAGAGTGCTATCGAAATTGCCCATAACCCTATTGAGCACTCTAGAACTAAACACATAGATATCCGGCATCATTTTTTGAGAGATCACTCAATGAAAGGAGACATAGCCATTTTCCATGTCAACACTGAAAAACAACTAGCAAATATCTTTACCAAACCACTTGATGAAAAAACGCTTTTGTGAGCTCTGAAATGAACTAAATATCCTTGATGCTCGAAACGTGGCTTGAAAACTTGCATATCTGTATGCCATCCTCACAATCATGTGAATTATGTTGAAAAATAATCTCTCTCTATTTTTCCCTTAAAAACTATGTTAGTTACTTGATCTTGGCGAATCATGGTCATAGCTTGATTGTTGTATGATTACTGATCATATTCATCAAGTATTTATGTGCCTTTGTCCCTTATTCCTTAGTAGGAACTTTTAAATACACACACACACACACACACACACACACACACACACACACATATATATATATATATATATATATATATATATATATATATATGTATGTATGTTTTGTACACTTCTGTACAAGGGACCACGGACTAGTCCGCACTTAGTCCGTTAGTCCGGACTAGTCCGGACAACCACGGACTAGTCCAATATTTCAACTCCATAACCCTAGGGACGGCTCAAATCTAATCTTCTTCATCCTCATAACCCTCCCCACTCTCTCTGTCCTCACTCAAGTGCTCCCAAGGCGGATTTGCGATTTCTCCATCAAAACCATCCAAATTTCCATGGGAATCGTTCTCCACCGCAAAGGTATCAAAGACCCCGGACTAGTCCGGATCAAAAACTCCCTCAACGCCTCGAATCGAAGGATTTGGTAAATTTCTCTCCAAACCCTAGAACCTTCGATCTTCCTTGTTTTTGCTCAATTAAATCAGATCCTCTAGTCAATACATGCTTTATTGATGTATTCCATGTACCCTAGATCATATTTGCATTGAATAATCTCAAATTTCAACAAATTAGGGCTTGAGCAGCCTCATAACGGACTTGTCCGTTATTAGGGCGGACAAGTCCGGTACTCTGGACTAGTCTGACCCTGAACACCGGACTAGTCCGGTATGCCCTGATTCAGGGATCTTGTTAGGGAATCCTGCTTATGTCAACTCAATGCAATCCTTTGTCATCCTTGATTATTCATACCCACTTTATCTTCCTTGTCAGAAATCATGTCGGGATCAAATGAGAGTCTCTCTGATTTTGAAGCCGAGATGGATCAAGATCAAGATGTGATGTCTCACATTCTGGAGTCTTGCTCCAAAAAGAGACAAGATCATGTTGTCGAGCCCTCGCTCACCCCACCTAGGGTTCGCCAAAAGGTCACAATCAAAAGACCAGCATCAAGAGCAAATGTGGCTGGTTCTAGCTCGGCGGCTCAACGCCAAACCAAGGGTAAGGGAAAGGGGCTTGCTTCCAGCTTGATTGGTCCCCTGAAGATGACAGCTCCAAGGCAGGTAAATAGGGATCCCTCGGAGCAGAAGTTCAATGGCAAGGGGAGTGAAGTGGCATGGAACCTGAGGAAGGTCGATTCCTACAGCTCCGGCAAAAAGGCAGCCGACAAGAGATTTTGGAGTAACTTTCACTCAGACTACTACAGTTCAGTGTACCTCCAAATGAAGACTCCAGTGGTTTGAAGTCAATGGATCGACTGGACGTACTTTGAAAGGAAAAGTTGTGAAGCCTTTGAGGAGGTCATAGAGGCTGTAGAGAGACATGGACTCAAGGACCTGCTAGCCTTCAGGTACAACTGGAATGATGAGATCATTGCCCAATTTTACTCTGACTTGCCACTTTGCTCATGATGGAGAGGACAAAGTGACTTGGATGACACATGGATCTAAGTACACAATATCCTACACTAAGTTTGCCAGACTGCTGCATCTTGAGGACACCGGCAATGATGAGATTGTGATTCACAATCTAGGAGTTGTGGAGAAGGACAAGATGGAGTTTCTCTATGATACTCGACTTCCATTCAACCCTCCCTCAACCATGAACATGAAGCCCTTCTTCATTGTTCTCAACAGAGTGCTCTGGAAGACCATTGCTCCAAAGGATGGAGATGCCGGGAGCGTCCAAGGTGATGAGTGGTTTAGGCCCGATCTTCCGAAAGGTAAGTTGATTGAGGTGGAGAACTCGACGTTGATGATCCGCGACACTCGAGCAGTTCGAACATCCCTGCAATCACTACACCACTGCTCCGTTGGTTATCAATCGTGCAGCACACGCTTGACCTCACCAAGAAGGCTAATCCCTGCAGGTGCAACCGAGAACACGAGCAAGAACGTAGAAGATATGATCTGAAAATCACGAAGTTGGGGTTTCACACAAACCATAGAACGGCGGCTGTTTATCTAAGCAAAACCCACCAAATATGGCCAGCGTCTGCAGTATTTAAAGGCTATGGTTTGACCATAAGACCCTTAGACACGTCCCTAATGGACTCATACGGGATACAAGGCCCAAAAGCCCAATACGGTGGTGCAACACCGGACAGAACTCTGAATTCAACTTGTTTCAACAACTCCCAATGACTCCGGACGAATTTTAATGTGGGACTAGAACCATTGCAAAGTTTATCTTCTCATCTTTCCATGCATATGTGGAACGTCAAAACGGAGTCCGTACGCATCCTGGGCGTCCGTTTTAAGATGTACTGCTCCTGGACTCCGAGTTGAACTCGAGTCCGAGTTGGTGACTGTTTTCATCAACTTGTGGACGTCCCATCTGATTCTCCACGTCCCCAAATCCTCCTCCCTTTACTTGTTGATCATGTCCATGGTACCTAATAATAATTAAATCATTCAATAGCAATCTATTCTCAAAATCACATGGTAGGAAGTTAGGAACGAGTTCACCTGCTGATTTAGTAACCGTGCTCGTCCTCTTGTGATTGGTCCTTGTATATCAATGTGAGTATCCACTGTTGTGATGTCCTCATCATCCTCCCCCTCTTGAATCGGAGTCGTCCTCGACTCAAGATCATCTTCTTCCCCCATGTATGGTCGTAAATCTGAAATGTTAAATGTGGGACTAACCCCAAAATCGGGAGGCAACTCAAGCTTATATGCATTGTCATTGATCTTTTCAACAATCTTAAAAGGACCAGCAGCTCGTGGCATAAGTTTAGATTTTCTCAAGTGAGAGAATCGTTCTTTTCTCAAATGTAGCCATACCAAGTCCCCTGGTTCAAGTTTTACTTCTTTTCTACCTTTACTACCAGAAATTCTATACTTCTCATTCATCCTTTCAATATTTTTCTTTGTAGTTTCATGCATCTTAAGAATGAATTCAGATCATTGTGTAGCATCCAAATTTATAGTTTCAGAAGGAGGCAAAGGTAATAAATCAATAGGAGCACGAGGATTGAAACCATACACTACCTTGAATGGGCTTACCTTTGTAGTAGAGTGAACTGACCTGTTGTAAGCAAATTCTATATGTGGTAAACAATCCTCCCAACCTTTTAAATTTGTTTTTAAAACAGCCCGCAACATAGAATACGATTTACTATCTCAGTTTGTCCATTGGTTTGTGGGTGAAATGTGGTTGAAAACAGAAGTTTGGTTGAACCACTGAAATGTACCCTCTTCATCAAAATCAGCAAAATCATGGTAAGAACCAATCGAAAAATGTACCCTCGCTGTTTGTGTTACCCTAACCTTACCGCTGTTGTTGAACCACTGAATGTGGTATGGATGAGGGTGTGCTCTTGTTGTCAACCCAAGTTTCTTGACCACATCCGTGTTCACCAAGTTGTTGCAGCTGCCTCCATTAATTATAGTGTGCACACGGCAGTCCTTGATGATGAGAAACATGTGAAAAAGATTGTGTCGTTGTAGCTTGTCATCCGCCTCAACTTTGGAGCTCCAAGCACGCTGCACAATTATGCTTCTATAATTTTCCGTTGCTGCAGTACCAAGTACCTCTTCATCTGTGCTATAGTGGTCATCTTTTGGTCCTGCAACGTTAGTAGCAAGAGAATATTCATCTTCAACATCCGAAGTACTATCATACCCGCCATCATCTCGTGCTATGTATGCTCGTTTGCCAGGGCAATCTTTCATCACATGACCAACTCCCTGGCAGCGGTGACACTTAATGTTTGAAGTTCGACTTGTGGAAGGAGTGGAAGACGTACGCTTGAATGATGTCGTCTTGCTGCCCTCCGGCACGCGAGGAAATGGAGCAGTAGATGAAGTTCGTTGGCTACCATTGGATGGTGTAGTGGCAGTAGGAAAACTCGAAGATGGTGCTGTTTTGGATGGTGTAGATGTCGAACGCGGTGCAAATGTGCTCCTCATGCGTTGGTGCTGCTGCTGTTGGCGGCCCTGCAATTCTTTTTCTGCCAACATAGCCAGCTGAAATAATCTGTTAACAGTATCATATTCCTTATAATCAACAATGTCCTGAATTTCACGCCTCAACCCCCCATAAAAACGAGCTATTTTATCATCCATGTCCTCTACTACCCCACAGCGCAACATACCCTTTTGTAACTCTTGATAATAGTCCTCTACGGACATGTTACCTTGGTCTAAGCGCTACAAGTTTTTGCGAAGGTCCCGCTGAAAAGAATGAGGAACAAAATGAATACGCATAGCTTCCTTTAATCTATCCCATGTTGGAGGATCAGTTCTAGTTTTAACAAGTTCATTCCACCATATGATAACAAAATCCTTAAACTCACTAGTGGCTTGACGAACTCTATGTTGTTCAGGAACAAGGTGGGCATTAAATTTCTGCTCTACTGTCATCTCCCAATCAAGATATGCCTCAACATCATAAGCACCAGAAAAAGAGGGTATAGTAAATTTGACTTTAGCAAAAGGATCATCAAGAGGGCGATTAAAATTGTTATGACGATCATTGTAATTATAATAATTATTACCTCCCATACCTCGTAGATAACGTGGAAGTCGTGGTTGATTGTTATGATCTTCGATATTATAAGCATCGTCTTCATGATCTTCAGCGAGAGGCAGCCGCGCCTCAAGAGTATCCATCCGAACAACAAGATCAGTAAGTTGGCGATTCAAGGTCGTCAATGACGCCTCTGTCGATGCTTGGGTTTTGGTGAACATATCTGTCATTTCCCTCATCATGTCACGCAACTCAACATGTTGAACACATTCATCATCCCTTTTATCTTCTGCCATTGTTAGTAGTAAACAAAAGACAACAAAAAGATGTTATCCCTATCAACTACGAAGGATAGTGGCAATGTGAAAAGTGGAAGGAAGGAAACAATCTCTCTCTCTCTCAAGCGTCTTACCACGTTCTTACAAGTGTTCTTACCGACACAGCAGGTGGTAAACGGTGGACGGTGAGAACCAATGAAGCGTGGAGTGATTGCAAAGGTACATGTTCTGCTCAAGAGGAAAAGTGGAGCTTGGATGACACAATATAGTGGCTAATAAGCAAAGAAAATCGTTAACAGCAAAACAAAGTTGAATAAGTATTCAATGTAGGGACTGTTGCTGGTTAACAAGTGTTCTAGGCCTAGCACAACACAAGGCGGTAGAGAGGCAACTAGAAGATCAGGAAGATATAAGCAATAAGTACAGCACAAGTGTATAGGCCAACTGTTTGAAGTGTGTGCTGTCAATGCTTTAATATCTGTGCTGTCTTCACTATTTTTTCTTTTTTAAAATAATTTTCTGATATTTTTTGTTTACTTGAGAGCACAAAAATAGGAAGCACACAACTTTGCAGCTCAATTGGATGTAATATGTGGCCTATAGAAAATCAGGAAAATTCTTTAGAATTTGTGCTGAAACTTCGGAGGCCGGATAGTCTATCTTCCGAGGGGAATTTGGCCGAACAAATTTCACCGAACACGGCGAAGCAGTGGAGAATCGGTTGCGAAATTTTGAGTAGATCAATTTGAAAAAAAATCACCCGATTTTGAGTTCGTATGCAAAAGTTATGGCCGTTTTAAGGTAGGCTACCCGAGTTACTGTTTTTATGTTGATTCAAACTCGGTTTTGAAAAGGATCTCGCAATAGGATGTGAAAAACAATCGGAATTTAGCAACGACGGCTGATGGGATGTTGTGTGATGAATTAAGGAGGACTGGCACAATGGTTTGTCACCTGTTCTAGGGCTGGCGATGCGGGAGTTCACGCAAGGCGGCTAGCTAGGGCAAACCGATGATCTTGGTGGCTCGGTTTGTTATTTAGTGATTGTGGAATAGGTGAGCAGCAAGAAAAACAAGGAAGGAAAACGATAACTACGACCCAAAAACACAAAGCTAAACCAGCAACAAGACTCGACCACACGACTGCAAACTCAACAATGCAAACTGAAAAACGAAAACTTGCAGGCACTATAGTCTAGGAATCGGTAACACGATATGTTTTTTTGTGGCTTTTTCTGTGGACTCTAGGTATGAAAAACGAAAAACTAATCTAGTCAGAAATCAAAGTACCTCACGGGCAACCTGAAATCTGATACCAAATGATGAGTGGTTTAGGCCCGATCTTCCGAAAGGTAAGTCGATTGAGGTGGAGAACTCGACGTTGATGATCCGCGGCACTCGAGCAGTTCGAACACCCCTGCAATCACTACACCACTGCTCCGTTGGTTATCAACCATGCATCACATGCTTGACCTCACCAAGAAGGCTAATCCCTACAGGTGCAACCGAGAACACGAGCAAGAACGTAGAAGATGTGATCTGAAAATCACGAAGTTGGGTTTCACACAAACCGTAGAACGGCAGCTGTTTATCTAAGCAAAACCCACCAAATATGGCTAGCGGCTGCAGTATTTAAAGGATAGGGTTCGACCATAAGACCCTTAGACACGTCCCTAATGGACTCATACGGGATACAACACCCAAAAGCTCAATACGGTGGTGCAACACCGGACAGAACTCTGAATTCAACTTGTTTCGTCAACTCCCAATGACTCCGGACGTATTTTAATGTGGTACCAGAACCATTGCAAAATTTATCTTCTCATATTTCCATGTATATGTGGAACGTCAAAATCGGAGTCTGTATGCTTCCTGGGCGTCCGTTTTAAGATGTACTGCTCCTGGACTCCGAGTTGAACTCGAGTCCGAGTTGGTGACTGTTTTCATCAACTTGTGGACGTCCCATCTGATTCTCCACGTCCCCAAATCCTCCTCCCTTTACTTGTTGATCATGTCCATGGTACCTAATAACAATTAAATCATTCAATAGCAATCTATTCTCAAAATCACATGGGTAGGAAGTTAGGAACGAGTTCACCTGCTGATTTAGTAACCGTGCTCGTCCTCTTGTGATTGGTCCTTGTATATCAATGTGAGTATCTACTGTTGTGATGTCCTCATCACAAGGTTATCTGAGAACATTGATGAAAGTGATCAGCAGGAGGAGAAGATTTAATATCTTCGATTATATTTGGAATGACATGGTAAACATATCCTGCACACCAAACCATTCCTGTGGCTATGCTCCGTACTTGATGTTCATGATTGAGAAAGTCACAGGAATTGAGTTTGTGAAGGATGTGGAGCACACTGCTCTAAGGCCTCAGAAGCCTCCTGAGGCCTCCCTCCCAGCGGCTCCCTCACTGGGATCACCTGAAGAACATCCAGAGAGAGCGCATGAAGATGCAAGGCCTGCATCCAAGACTAGGGCCTCTCCACAGAAAGGTTCCTCCAGTGGGATCATGAAGTTTTTGGCTGCTATTTTCAGTTCTTGCCGCAAAACTGAGGTGAAGCTTCATAATATGAACAAGGCAAGAAAAGAAGAGATGAGATACATGAAGGCCAATGTCAAAGAAATATGCCAAAAACTAGAGATTGAGCCCATTGGATCCCCGGTCATCTCAGAGGACTCTGCAGGCTGATGATGAAGATGAAGAAAGGACCTGAAGGCGAAGGAGTGAGCTGGCAAGGACAAGTAGATCGCTCCTCTCCTTCTATTTGGTGCCTTGATGCCAAAGGGGGAGAGATTGAGCGGGAGTCTTAGGACGTAAGTCTTTCCTTTTATGTCTTAGGTTAAGAATTGAGCTTGTGTAAGACTTATGTTATCATTATGTTGTTGTAAGACTTATGCTACCATTATGCATTTGTAAGACTTATGTTATCATTATGCTTTTGTGAGATAACTATGTTGTGCTTTTGATGAGTGATGTATGTTTAAAACTGCTATGAAGAATTGAGACTCTTGATGATTATGCTCATTATGATATTTACATCAAAATTATTGCTTACACATGTAGTTTTGCACCCCACCATAAAGAGTGCAGATATGTCTCATGTCTTCATTGCCTATTTTGTTTAAAACTCATATGTGCACACTTTTTGAAAATCTGAATTCTTATTGTCATATTTGTGAGATCTCAATTGGTTGTCATCAATCACCATAAAGAGGGAGATTGAAAGTGCATCTAGGCACCCCTTGTGGGTTTTGGTTGATTTATGACAAACAAATGAGACCCTAACAAAATTGTTGAGAATGAGCGCAGGTTCTCAAAGAAATTAAGAAGAAAGCGTAAAAAGAAAGGAGAAGGAGGATCCAAATTGATAAGAGCTCAAGAACTGAAAAAGATTAGATCACTTAGTATAGAGTGTGTTGGAGAAACACACCCCAAGAGCTCAAGAGAAAGAAATCAAACTAACTGCACAATTTAAGCATGTGCGAACTAGTCCGATATCAACCGGACTAGTCCGATTTTCTTTCTGACCAGAAAATGGACTAGTCCGATATCATCCGGACAAGTACGATTTTGTCTCTGGACAGAAAATGGACTAGTCTGCACTACCACGGACTAGTCCGATATCTCACGACACTTAGGGTTTTCTACACACCGCACACCAAACTAGTCCGGAGTCAACCACGGACTAGTCCGGACATCGCAAACCCTAACATACCCATTGGAAACCCTACTATAAAAAGAGGTGTACGGCCATACCAACATATCTCTTGAACCCCCTGCGCCGTCACACCTCCCAAGGGCCCAAAATTCACTTCTCTCCACACATTCTAACCCAAAAAGGATCAATTCTTTGGGGATTAGCAATTGATCAAAGGAGAGACTTGTTCTACACATCTTGAGCTCTTGGGTTTGATCTCTCACACACTCTTGTTTGTAAATTATTCATCTGTTGAGTGTGTTTGGTTGTGTTCATTCGTTGTAATTCTTGGGGAGCCCTCAACTTGTGAGAAGGCCCCTTGAATGATTTTATTTCCCTTTGTGATTAGTGGAAGAGAATCGACTATTGTGGCGATTCGATGAGGGTAGGGTTGGAGAAGACCCGGTCCTTAGTGGACTCCTCAACGGGGACGTAGATTTCCTTCGTGGAATCAAACCTTGGGATAAACACTTGTCTCCTACTCTTGTTAATTAATTGTTCATCATAGTCTAGTGTTTAATCTATCCTTTGAAATTCACATTCAAACATTAAAATCAAAGTTGTTTCCTGTTACTCATTGTGTCACTGTTGCAATACATCCAAACTAACAATTAATTTCCGCTGCATAGAGTATTAGAAGTGAACATTGATCAATCTTGATCTCCCTAGTCCACGCATACCGGACTAGTCCGCCCAGTACCGGACTAGTCTGATTTTTCTCTGTTTAGAAAACGGACTAGTCCGCACTCTACCGGACTAGCCCGATTTCCCTGTATTGATAAACTACTAAGTGTTTCAGGTTTCAACAAAGCATCGAATAGCCTATTCACCCCCCTCTAGGGTACATTCAAATTTTCTTTTTGTGGACTGCTTTGCGTCGCTTGCCCCTCACTCAGGTTCGTCCCGGGCGGCTCCTGAGCCATCCGCTGGCTGTCCTTTAAAACCAGGACTTTGGAGCCCATTAATGAGGGCTGGAGACTTACCTCTCTTCCCCGGTTGTGTCGCCCTTCGTGCCCTCTGGTTTTGCTGGGGTTGAGGAGGCACCGCTCGACACGGATCCTATGGTGTGTTTCTGATTTCCCGCCATAGCGCCCAACGGTTATGGCCCAGTGGGCCCCTTGTGCTTTTTTGGTCAGTTTCTCCAAGGGGGAATCGAGGAGGTGCTGCTCCGACTCGGTTCCCTTGTGATTCTTCTGGTTTTTAATACGGAGTATGACTGACATTACAATGGTTTCCACGAGGCTGTGGTGGTCACAAGGGGCAGTCTGCCACCTGGCGGTTGTCAGCCCGCGGATGCTGCCCTGCCCACCTTATTCTTTTCCCTTGCCCCTCAGATTTTTTCCACATTCGCCTGCTTTGCGTTCGCCAACCTTTCCTCTTCGCCTTTCCGTCTTGCACAGCACCCCGTCTTCTGCCTTCTCCGTCTCTGCCCCGCCATCGCCCCCTTCTCTTGGTGTCTATGCCATTAAGGACAAAGAAAGTTCTGCTTCCTCTTGCATGGCACATTCTCCCTTCTCGCCCAGCCATGCCTTTGTGGTCGAAGTTGGAGTTCCGGCAGGGCCATGTCGCTGCTCTCCAGGAGATGGGGTTTTTGTCGGAGCAGTTTCCCATTCCAAGGACCGGCGAGGTCGTGTCGCTGGGAGCGTTCCATTTGCGTGGGCTGGGCTTGCCAGCGCAACATCTCTTCCACCCTTCTCCGGCAGGCCTCCTCGGGAGCAAGATTCCTGGAAGTGGGGGACCCCGAGGAGGGAGATGGGGAGGCTCGACCCGATCGTTCAACATGTACGAGAGCTGAAGAGGAGGGTCCTCTCCGGCGCCCATCTTGTTCAAACTTTCATACGGCGGAGGGTGCTGCCTATCCGGGTCCGCCCCCACACACTGAACTTCTACAGTAGGCCAGACGATCCATCCCAGGAGTCAGATGAGGAAGTTCCCCCAGAGGAGGTGTCTCGCCGTTTCCAGGCAATTTTTGGGTCGAGCATCGGGGAGCCCTGTTCTCCTGGACCGTCTCCTCACGGCGCAGCTCCTCCGAATCCTTATGGGCTATGGGGCATCGTCAGCCTGCCCAAAATCCCAGAGGACCCGGGATAGGCGGGCATCGCGGGCTGCCTTGGAGGCCTCCAAGAAGAGAAAAGGGACGAGGCCAAAGCTCGCCAGATCCAGCGCGAGAAGCGGAAAAGCGTGGTGCGTGCGGCCGGTGAGTCTACTCCTTAGTCATCAATGTAGTACAACACGGGTCGATGGAGGGCAGGAGTAGCCCGTCTGAGGCTCCGGCCACTGCCGCTCAAGGGGTGGTGAAGCGGGCGCCTAAGCCCGCTCATGATCAGGAGCGAAAGGATGGATCGAACGTCGTCCCAGCTGAGCATCCCTGCGTGGAGCCTGACACCAGCCTTTTGGGGGCCTGGGCGCCGGGTACTTGGATATTTGGGGGGCCCTTGCCCTTTGAGGCATCATGGTGGACGGGTGGTCGTGCATTGGAAGAGGGGCGACTGGGTGCCGAGCCCAAATTGGCGGCTCTCATCGGGCATGGCTCTACTTCCTCGGGCGCTCGAAGGCCCAATGCAGCGACTCCAGCTCTCGCTCTGCTGCCCCCGTTCCTCATTTCCGAACAGCGCTTCCTCGTCATGTAGATTGTATGCCCTTATTGGATGGTGGGAGAGGTACTTACTTTTTCCTCTTGTCCCATTATCTTTCTCTTAACTCAACTCTCTGATCCGTACTTTTGCATAGGAGGTCCGTTCGTGCGGGAGGGGCTCTCCCAACCGCCGTGGCCCCGCCTGAGGACCTGGCGAAGGGGCCTGCCTCACTGTTGGCCGAACCAGCAGGAGAGGAACCTGCCCCGGCCTCTGATTCGGCGGCTATCCCAGACCCGCTGTCACCGGGGGTGAAGCGGTGGCTGCAAGCGCCGTCTCCCGACCGCCAATGCCAAGGCGCCTGCTGGACCCGGGTGTTGGGGTCACTGGTGCCGAAGCAGGTGGTTCCCTGGGGCCGGACGAGTGGAGACGAGAAGGGGATCTTGGTTCTTTGTGATCCCAACTCATCGGCATCCGGCCGGGTCTTCTGACAGAGCACGGTTGTCTGGACGCCGTGCTTGGGCGGCTACGGGAGGTGGCTCTGAGCGGTCGAGTGAGCCTTTTTTTCTTCTTTCCTTGTTGTTGTGGACTCTTGACTCCTGACAAGGAGTCTCTTCTTCATTGCTAGGAGCACTTTCACCGAGCTGTTGAGGACTCCCGGCATCTTCATGAGAGCGAGGATCGTCGTTGCCGCGCGGTGGCCGAACCGGTGGAGGTGCAGGCGGAGCTCGAGAGGGTCCTGCTGCTACCAAGGCGACGGCTCGGGAGACTAAGGCTGTAGTCAGGGGGCACCACCGTCTTTCGCAGAGCTCACCCGCCTTCACACAGATGCTGAGACCGTGCAAGAGGGCATGGCTCAGGCTGCAGAGGAGCTGTCGGCCTATCGCTGGGAGATCCAGGAAGCTCTGGTCATCGTGGAGAGGACAAGGGATCAAATCGCAGGTTTGTCCCTTCCTTCTCTTTCTTTCGTCCTTCCGCATCCGTTCTGTCTTGAGATCTTCGTGGTATGTATTGTTACAGAGACACAGGGGCGTGTGGGGAACCCCTCTGGGTCCACACTCCAGGAATCCCATTGGGTGGTGCCGTGCGATGTGGCACCAAACAACATACACAAAATGAAACCATAAACATAAAAATCTTAAATTTCTCAACATAATATCATTTACAACATAATGTACCTCGAGGGTACACACAGTGGAATATACATAAACACGCATTCTCGATCCGAGCTACGCAAAATAGGAGATGTCAAGCCCGCGGACGCTTCTTACTATCTTCAACAAGGATGTAGGCAGCGGCAAGGTTTCCGGTGAGTTATACGACCCGTGGGTCCGATGTATCACCGAACAACCGTCTTCATAGCAACACTAATACAACCTGCAAAACACTAATACTGCAACCGTGAGCTTGAAAGCTCATCAAAGCTTAACCGTCTACCCTAAATAAGAACTCTACATGCGGTAATTTATAAAGTAGGACAGCAGCTAGTGCATCAGGGACTCTCCTAAAAGTACATCCTTATTAGCAGTGTTACAGCAGCAATTTCATATGCCCTGAGCCTCAGAACATCGGAAATCCACAATCAAACAAGAAACGCTTCATTCGATGTTTTTTCACCCAAAGTGGAATATAAATTTAGTGAGCTCTACATCTATAGCATACATAGTTGCATTACAATGAACCTATGAATTTCAGAACAGCAATTATTCATCTCAATTCATATGGAAATATTTACTACGTTACAACTCAGTGAACAAGTGGTACTCAATAACCGTGAGGAACGGTGATTTGAATAAGGACACACCCGGAACACAAGACACATATGCCCGATCCGAAGCATCGTACCGACTACTTCACACACATCATATGTAGCAACCTTTCACCTTTCATCCCAATGTCGAACCAGTTCTATCGACCCATCAGAAGGGTCACTACACGGAACACATCAAAGTTGCTCCACTAGTGGGTTTACACCTCTGACACCATCCCCCAAAGGACGGCGGTGTAAGTTTCGACACGAGGGTACCCGAGTTACATCGGTTTCCTGGACCCCATTTATCCAGTATGCATCCAGTAGTGTTCAAACTTGCTCAACAGGGCGGCATACGCTTCGGTCCTTAACCGACATAAACATAGCCACGGCAACATAGGCCCAACGTCCTGCTGCTCCTACTCTCTGCTCGGTCTCATTTTCCATTCCAGTAATTTCATTCTCTAGAACCATACCCCTTTAAACCAAATTCCTAGGCTCGCGAGTAGCTTCCAACTATTCAACTTGTACCGATTTCTATACAACTTAAGCCTAGCAGAATCTACATGATGGTAACCTATGCTACCCTTCCACTCTAAGGATTTGTGGTTCATGCAATTGCAGTGTAAATCACCCTTGACCTAATGCACAATACATACTAGGCCGAGGAAAGTGATACAAGTAAAATATATATACAGCTGTTAAATGCAAAGCCGGGCTTTCCTTATGTTGCTGCAGGTTTGATCCTAAATAAAAGTCAGTAGCTTGTCGACGAGTAAAGCCTCAACTTGCTGCTCCGAGTCGATTGCCTCGTCGAACTCCTTCGTCGTGTTTCCTACCGACATGAATATGCACAAATTTATAATGTAAGTAAGAGAATTATAAAACAAAAGGTTTTATGACTCAAGAATGGTTCAGACCACTTAGATATGAGTGGTGAGCTCTGCTGTTACGGAAACAGAGGAAAATTTAGTTTGGGCAGTGGAAGTTTTTGGAGTAAAGTTCAAAGGATCTATATAATAGACATAAGTAGGAAGTTGGAAAGAAACAGCAGAAAACTGGAGAAGATGACTTCAGTTTGCTCTGAAATTTTTACAGTAGTCCATAGGTCATACATAGGTATGGCGTACAAAATTTGAGATAAAGCTGATGTAGGATATAGTCTAAATAATTTTCTTAGCTATTTGGCTTCCTCAACTTCCCAAGAAATATTCTAAGGTTTTGGCATGCTCCAATAGGCTTTTCAGAATCTTGGGAGTATTATGAGTCCATAAGATTTGTTTTCACCATTTTTGGAGTTTCCTACATGGAGATATGGAATTTACAAGATTAGGCCAAAAGCTGAAAAATGTTTCTGTTCTTTTCCAAATTTTCAGAGACATAAAGGATTGACACAGCATTTGGCCAAGCAAATGAGGTCCAATGCCTCTGAAATTTTTACTGGAGTTTAAGTATATTTAGAGGAATGTTATGCCCAAAATTGGGAATTTTCCAATAAAAAGAACTCCTGGAATTAATTTCCTAATATTTTTCCTAAATAAATTAATGAGGCAAATCCATGGATTTTCATACAAATTATGATACACCTATGCATAGTTCTCATCAATAGTATTCCAACAAAATTTGTTTGAGGATTTTTTGACTTTTCTACAGAAAGTTATGAGCTTGCAAAGTTTGACAAAAATCTGGGAAATAAACTGAAATACTATGTTCTTCAACCTCGCGCGGGAAGAGCCCGAGCGGCAGCGCTCTCCAGTGAGAGTCGCCGGACCGGAGCTCCCGGCCTTCCCCAGGGCTGAAATCTGCCACCAGTGTGTTTGAGACCACGGGAAACCCATTGGTGTTGCCGGCGACGGCCACCGGTCACCGGAAACCCAACCGCGACGGGCGGCGGCGTCGGCACAACTCCGACGATGGCAAACTCGCACCACAGTGGCTCAAATCCTTCGGTTCTTCTTCTTACAGCACCATGGTAGAACCCTAATCACCGATATGAATCCAAATCAGCTCCAAACGGGCTACAAATACTAGCTCACCGGCGACCTAGGGTAAAATCCGACGGTGGCCCGAAAAATTTGAAGTACATTGCCTAAACTCGATGGATTCCAATGATTCTTGATCCTAGAGGTTCGTGGGGAAGTCTAGGACGTGTGTTTCACTCAGAATGAGCTGTGATGGACTACACACCATGAATTTCCGAAATTCGCTCCACTCGGTTCTAAGAACAAGCGTGCGGTAAAGAGAGAAATCCTTCCACGATTGTGAACGAAAAGATGAGAGGTTTGCACCGGAGTGTCAAGCACCTTAGGGTGGTGCTTTTTGCTGCAGAACGTCGGCCACGATTCGGCTCCGAGTGTTGGGGCGCCGAAGAACAGAGAGAGCAACCGAGGCGGCAAAACGCGGGAGCTGAGCAGGGGGCCGAACGTCGGATGAAATGGTCCCTCACGTGAGAAAGACGTGTGAATATCAACTCCCTTGGCGTCCTCATCTCTTGTGGCATGCACTGGAGTGGTGAGATGATCGGGGCGGCTGCGAGCAGGAGGTGGCGCGCTCCCAGGTAAAAAACAGAGGCAGTTTGTTCCTCTTGTGGCTGACATGTGGGCCCACTTATCCCCTCTCCAATTTTCCAAATTCCAATTAAATTAGCAAATAAACTCCAAATTTGATCAAACATGGCAGCGAGGTTAGGTTTGACATGAGAAGCTCCAATGTGGGTTTAGATTTCCAATTTTGCAAGTTTAACATGGAAGTTTAAATTTGATTTTTAAATGTGCATCTCTCATGTACCCTAATCCATTTTCTTAGCAAATGGTTTTCAAATTTAATCCATTTTGCAGAGAGGACATTTGCTACTAATGGAACTTATTGGTGAACTCAACTTTACATTTGCTGAGGTGGAATGCCGAGTTTAGAATTTGAATTGATTGCCCCATTTTAGATAAAAAAATTATTACATGATAGAGTTTGAATTTAGAATAATCTTTTGATCTGAACAGCAGCTAGAAGGATTCTTGTCAAAAGCAGGATATCACAGGGCGCATTACCATCACTGAGGACTTGGAGGAAGCTCGGAGGGAAGACGTTGAGGGTCTTCATGCTCGTCTCCCTACCGAGGAGCAAGCATTAGAGAGGGCTCGGCGCCAGGTGACAGCCACATGCGATTGGATGCTGGGTCCAATGCTGGCCACCACCTCGGTGGACGTCACCTCTCCGGAGTCGCGGCTCCGGCAAATCACCCAGTGCTTTGCGGTGCTACAATCAGATCTCGCCAGCCTACGGGGCGCCGGGCGGTCGATCTGCGACTTGGTGCTTGGCGACCGGTCCGGAGTTGGGCTCTCCAGTTGTTTGGCCAGGGCGCTCGGCGCGGTGGATGATCGACGACGGGATTTCGGGTGAACCGTGGTTTTCTGCAGAGCCCGAGTGGCGTTAGGGGCCGTGCTGTCTCACTACCCTGCCCTTGATCTCCACCTTTTTCATGGCTTTCGTGAGCCGGTGGCGGATCCTGAAGAAGCTAGGGCTGCGGTTACCCCGGCTGCATTCTCCTTAGCCGAGCTCGTCCAGGAGGAGGCAATCAAGGGTGAGGCAGACAAGAAGCGAAGGATGGACAATCCCTCTGTGTAGTTTAGGTCTCCTCCTTGGATTTTGTTTCACTTTTGTAATCTGTGGGGGATATTGGCTCACCCTTCGTGAAATGGAGATAAGCTTTTAATATTTTGGCGGTGTTTGGACCTCTTGCGGATGGGTAGCCCCCGAGCACCGTGCGAGGGTTGGTCCTCTCCTCCCGTTTTGTTGTGCTTCTTCGTGCGTATGCTTCTTTTTTGTTGGTAGTCTATCGGTCGACCCATTTATTGCCTAATGGGCGTGTCGAGGCTATTTAGAGAGCTCGGACGACTCTGGGTGTGGCGCTTTGCCGCCCTTACCCTAGGGTCGGTATTGTGGTTGTTTGGAAGGGGCTTTGCCGATGGCTCCTCTGATGCAGGGTCGAGAGAACTTCCTTAGTTGGGCCGTGTTGGTTGTCCGGGCTATGATCCCTTTTTATCCGTTGCGCCTCATTCGGACTATGGTCTTTGCTGTGGGTTGTTTCTGTCCCTTGGCTATAGGTCGCACGACTCAGCTTGGGAAAGAGAGAGCTTGAGCGTTTTTCTTTTTTGCCTTGTCCGGACCATGGCTTCGCTTAGGGTTGTCGTTGTCCCCTTAGTCGTAGGTCGTGCGGCTCGGTTTCGAAAGGGACAGGGGGGCCGTGCTCTTTGTCCATCGTACCTTGTCCGTACCATGGCTTCGCTCAGGGTTATCGCTGTCCCCTCGCTCGGGGTTTTTGTTGTTCCTTTTGTCGTAGGTCGAGCAGCTTGGTTTCGAGAGGGAGAGTGGCCCGGGATCTTTGCCCGTGTGCCTTGTTCGGGCTATGGCTTCGTCTCAGGATTGTTGTTGTCCCTTATCCATAGGTTGCACGGCTCGGTTCCGGGAGGGCAAGGAGCCTAGACTCTTTGTCCGTTGTTCCTCATTTGGACCATGGCTTTGCGGGTTATCGTTGTCCCTTTGCTCAGGATTGTCATTGTCCCCTTAGTCGTAGGTCACGCGGCTCCGAGGTTTTACACGGGGGGGTCGCGTGGTGCCGGAGGTCGGGTCCGGCCTCGCTGTGAGGGAAAAAGGCGCCAGATCGCTAAGAGTTCAAAACACGAAATATGGATAAGCTTAAGTGTTCATATATAAATTCCGTCCGACTGGGGGTGGTTTTACAAGTACAATTTTAGGTGCGCCTAGCCTACGCCTCTGAGGTGAACGGAACCCTTCCTCTAGTTGGTGGGCGGTGTGTATGTCATCCGTTCTACCTTTGCTGAGCCCTTGGGGTGGACGTCTACCATCCTCGTGTCCTTTGAGGGACGACTTGGAACTGGTCGGGAAGAGTTCTTGCCGTTGCTCGACAAGCCGAGCTGGGTGCCACTGCTGAGGCCGCTGCTACTGTAAAAGTCCCAAAAATGTATATGAATAAAACGAGGCTTGAAAGTCTATGTGTTGCAAATTCATGAAAAAATGGACTTGCTAAAACTTTTCTTCACGCAAAGTTGTTCATGGATGTTCCTCCAAAAAGAGGCTCACATGTTCATTTGAATGTGTTGAACCAATATGGACTTAAACATTTATTTGCATGAAGGGTAAAATTCAGATTTTCTAATTCAAAGTTCACAAAAATTGTGGCCAAACTTTTGAATACACATGCAGCCCTACACTTTTGAATTTTAGGAAAACTTAGGGTGGCAAACTTTTGACTTTAGGGTGGGCTAAAAAGGAAGTGAATATGAGCATTCTCAAAGTCAAACCGAATTCAAATTTGCAATGCAAATTCAAACTGAATTCAGCGAATTCCCATTCTAACCCACTTTTGAAATTCAGAACTTTTGAATTGAGAAGATTGACATGGAAAAGATATTTTGAGGAGATGAGGGTCAGCTAGCAGTGGAGAGATGTGAGAACCTAAGAGGGGCCTACATGTCAGCTGCACACAGGGGTTCTCTCAGTCGTTTCACTGCTTCACGAGTAAGTCACCGTGAGACAAGGCGCTGGCCACCGAGGCATTGACGTGCAGCCCCTGTGCTCGATGTTTCTTCACACGTAACGCCTCAGTGGAACAAACCCAAACACTCCACTTCGGCCTCCTCACCGTTTCCCCGAGAGCAGCACGCACGAGCTGGAATTTTTCTTGCCGCTCGACCACGCTTGGACCTGATCATCGCCTAGCGCTGCTGCTCCATCTCGTGGCCACCGGTGATCATAGAAGCGAGCGCCAAACTCCTCTGAACCTCCTCGAGCTGCCCAGACCAGTCCCTCGTCCTTGTGCGTGGCGCACAGCAAGATGTTGCCTCGGAATTTCGGTTCGAGCACCGCCGTGCCTCCTCGACGTTCCGGTGACATAGTGCATATTACACCGAGCTTCGAATAGCAAAAAGGTGCGCCAACCTCTCCTCTTCACGCTGCCGCAAACCCTAGTCCATTGCTCCACGGTGGCTACGAGAATTTCTAAAATTCCGACGACATGTTCATAGCCCATGGGTGTAGAGTTTTCCAAAATTCATGATCATTAGTGCTTATTTGCTCATTCTAGTCATGTGGTAGGCTACAGAACTCCTTGCGAGCCACTGAGATCGAAAACAAAGGACAATCATCGAGCCACAATGGTGTTCTTCGAGTTTTAGCTCTTGCCGCCGGTTTTTGAGCTAGGGTGCACGGTGACTTGGTATTTAGTGGCGTTTCCAAGCCCTTTGGCTTACACGACGACCTTTGCCATGAGTAACTGATGCTCTAGAGTGAAGAAACCGCGAGTTCGGGTTGGTATGGGAGCTGACCGACGTCGCCGGACACAGACCGAAGCCGCGGCCCGTCGCCCGACCATTTGCGGACCTCTAGAGCCCACACCAACCCCAAAATTGGCTTCCCCGACCTCCAAAACCCCTAAGCGGCGAAATTTGGGCCGGGAGACGACCGGGGAGAGAGGGGCCAAGGGGGGAAGTTCTGCCAGCGAGGTGCTGCGTGCGCGGGAAAGGGGGAAGCCAGGGTTGAAGAAGGTGTTGGTCCCACCTGTCAGACGCTGAGAGTTTAAACGGAGATCCTCTGTGGCTGCTGATCTTTTGTGGCTATGGGCTGATAACTGTGTAACCCGGTGTGGCTTGATTCCAGTGGCTGTTGTTTAACACGTGGGCCCAAGCAATTTCCAATAGCAAATTAATTCCAGAGATTGCCAACTTTGGAAAATCATATCTTTGTGTAGAAATCTCCAAATTGAGTGATTCAAGTTGGTTTGGATTCATTTTGCAAAGATCTATGCAAATATGAACTCCGATTAATATGAAAATCAATAATAAATTCTGGAAAATTCTATGAATTTTTTCTGAAAAAGAATTATTGAGAGAGTTTGGTTCATCCGAAAATCCTAAAATTTTGCCAGAATATTATTTAGCATATTGTTGACCTTATTTCAAAGTTTCAGATCATTTAAAGATGATTTGAGTAGGAATTTGCTAAATACAAACTGCTGTGTTCATAAGGGTCCAGAAACATTTTCAGAAAATGTTGCCAACTTGTAAAATCCATTATACGCAATTCATAGATCCAAAAATCATAGGAAAATTCAGACATACTCTATCAATGATATTTGAAATTTTAGTTCACTGGATTGGGCATGAAAATGCACAGTACTTCAGAATTAATTCTTTTTAATAGAAATGCTTAAGGAATTATTCTGGAGGAAATACTCAAGTAAAAGGTCTGCATTTTAGATCAAAATACTTTCATGTGACCAGGAACTCACAGGAAAATTATCAGATCATGTTGAGCCTTAGAGCTCCCTGTTATTGTTCTCCATGCTTATGTATGTGGGAAAATACATAAGACCCTTGTGGGAATTATGGGAGACACAGATTCCATCTACATTATCTGCAATTTGTCAAGATAAGTCTCTGGGTACTGTATGACTTCCTGTAAAAATTTCGAAGTCATTGGAGATCAGGATCTTGAGTTATGTCCCGATCATTCTAGTTCATTCCTTATGTTCATTAGGAAACTTAATTATAAACTAAAACACTAAGACGAATTTAGTTCATTCATGTTTCTTTGCACAACAGAGGCAAACAAAGCCATTCTTGGAATTTCCACACAACCTCTGTTCTTAAGAAATCAAGACCTTAATTCTTTCAATTGCATTGTAAAATTTGTGCATATACATGTCGATAGGATTCACGACGAAGGGGATTCGAAGGAGTGATTCATTGAAGTGGATCAAACTCCGGAGGATCAAGGGATTGCTCAGCAAGCATCACTAACTGCTTATATATACTACTACCTTGCAAAACAGGCAAGCTTTGGTTTGCATTTAACAGCTTTTAAGTTTTTACTTTGTATTCACTCTTTCAGTTAAGATATGAAATGTGCATTAGGTCTAGTTGCTTTGATACTCCTCTTCCATGACCAAATGACCCATGGAGTATTGGGTAGGTGTCCTTTTCATCATGTAGAACTGCCATGCTTAAGTAAGGTTCGGTAGAAGTCGAGTGGTGAGATGCTACTCACAGGATCAGGATAAACAGGGACATACGGGATTGGTTCAAAAATGTGTTAGCAAGTTGAAGTTGAGAACGGGCAGGTTGTAGGAGCCGTAGGACATAGGGGCCTGGGTGCGTTAGAGCTGTGTGTGTCGGTCAAGGACTGATCTGTATGCGGCCCTGTTGAGCAAGTTTGAGTTGTGCACCGGACTCATGCTGGCTATATGGGACCCAGTAAACTGATGTACCTCGGGAAGCTTGCATTGAGCCTTTTCGGGTCACCTCAGGCGAGAGGGCCGGTGTGCAGTATGTGGGTAACACTCTCATGACATCTCATGTCGGTAGGTGAACCATGAGAGTGGCTACTGTACGGGGCGATTTGATCGATTCAATGTGGATGAAACGGGGGAAAGGCTGCCACATACGACGTCAGCGATGGTTGCTGTAGGCAACGTCGAGTACGGGCGTACGTGTCATGTAGTCCGGGTGTTATTGATTCTAATAACTGTCGCTCGCAGAAAAGATTAAGCATACTTGTTCTCACAGTCGTGACATAGTAAGAACTTGCAATTGAGATAAGAACTAATCATGTGGTTTGAAGTTCATACTAGTTTTTGATGTTATGTTTTATGAATAGACTAGTGCAAACTTGATTCATTTCCACCGTGAGCAAATTACATCGGGGAAAGTGCTTCTTGTTTGATTGTGGACCCCCGATGTGGCATGCCCAAGGTTACTTTTAATTTGCTGCAAATAATAACTGAAAGTAAGGATTCATTGTTAGGCGAGTTCTTTATGCATTATGCTATCCCACCATATGTTTATACCCTCATGTAGAGTTTCATGACAAGGGTTGACGGTTAAGTTTTGCTGAGCGTTATGCTCACGGATGTTGTCCGAGTTGTTTTGCAGGTAATGACTGTAGGCTTATGAGAAGGGATGTCGATGAGACTCAGAAATCTCCGAGTGGTTAATCATGAGCATCACCGCTGTTGTGGTTTGTTCTTCGTGTTGCTAGTAAGAAACATCCGTGAGCTGGACTGTTTCTTTGATGCTAAGCTAGAAATGAGTCATGAGAGTTTTAGTCTTCCGCTGTAGCTTATTTTGAGATAAGTATTTGTAAAATACTCTTGTACGCTTCCGCAAATGTTTTATGTAATGTGATGTGTTTCCTCGACCCGTGTGCTGTTGGGTGCCGCATCACACGACACCACCCGACGAGGTCCGTCCAGGGCCCTGACAGTGTGGTATCAGAGCTGCGTTGGGAATAGCACATGGATTGAGGATCATATTACAATAGAAACTTAGGATACGGTGAGAAAATGGTACTAGACCCACATAAGGACTACTATATTAGCATATTATGAAGGTGGCAACCTAACTTATTTGTTTATTTTGGAAAACATGCATCTCAGGACTTTCCATGTCTTGGGGGTGCATGTAAGCGCTGTCCACCAGTGCGCACAAGATGAAGGGTGGAGCCCCACGGGTGGCAGGTAAACTGGCCAGCTTGGGTATCCTCTATGACTCTTCATGTCATTTGAAGTATTCGAGCAACACCCTTCCCTGGCGTGCTACGGCCAAGTATGGGAGACCCCGTCACATGGTTAGTAATGTGAACATGTAGCTCAAGGCGTTGCTTCCTGCTTTCAAGCAATCCTTTAGCTCCACACCGGTCCTTACCAATGAACATAGTTTTGAACTATCCAGATGGTTGGGAAGTATGAACAAAAGCTCTATTGAAGAGTTTCTTCGGTGGTGCCTAATCTAATTAGATGTATTCCCACGGTTTGGCTTGATAACTCCGGTGCGAGTGCTGACGGATAGGTGTATGAACTGTATTGGAACCGGGTTCGGTGTGCAGCCGAACCTCCTGATTCAGTGTGTTTTATGCAGGTACTAACCATGAAAACCGTAGACCGAGTAGAACATGTTTGCGAGTGACCATCTTAGTGCCACCTAAGGTTACATATATGCCGGTGTAAACCGGTTAGGATTTACTTTGGTGAGGCAACATAGTACCGTCATATGTCTTACAGTGCATCACCACCGTACTACATTGGATAACTTCTTTCCTATGAAGAAATCATTCATGACTAACTTTCAACTAAAAATGGAAGTTTGAAATCATATATTAGTTACTGAGCTCTTCATTTGAACTAAGTTTCAAAGGACAGAATTGCTAGGCTTCATTTGATCTAAAAACAGAGTGCTCTGTTCTGGCAGGAATTTTTTCTGTACTTTGACAGAGCATAACTCTGAGTATCTTGACCCAATGGAGATGTATGATACAGTTCTTGAAAGGTTTTTAAGTTCTCTAAAACTTCTCTGTAGACCTCCAGAGCAAAATCACAAGCCAAATTTGTTGAATGTCCTGTTGAATGCAAACTGTCCAGAAACAGGACAGCTGCAAACTTCCCTGGATGTTTCTGTAAATTAGCCATAACTTTCTGTATAAAAATCTCTAGGGTTCATATGATACACAGTTGGAAAGGTTATGAAATTTTCAAAGATTTTGTAGTTCATAGTTTGTTCAGAATTGTACTCTATTGTTATGTACAACTGTGATAAAAACAGCCACATTTGGAGGGAATGGTGGCAAATTTTATCCAGAAATTCTGTCATCTTTTAGCAACCATAACTTTTGATACAGAGATGCTACAGATGCATATGAGTGCTCATTGTAAAGATATTGAAGTTAACTTTAACTTCGGTATTGAAATTGAGTTACGAAAATGCTTCTAACGGGATAAAATCTGGGTTAATTACAGAAAGGTCTGTTCTGTACGGAATAGGGGACTGATTAAGTTGGCTTTAGGAAGTTATGTAAACATGAATTGTTGTTATGCTTTCATAAAGTTTTAGCATGTTCTACATACTTTCACATACTGCTGAGATCAAGTTTTGACTCCCCTCAAAACTATCCTTTTTCAGTATGGTGTGTACTCGTTCTCCGAGTAGGGCTGAAGGTTCTCGCCGAGACGGTGATAACTCGACTTCCCCACGGGCACCACCATCAACGGTATGGGCGGATATCATGGATCAGATGGGCAAGTTGAATCAGGAGAACACAAGACTACTCCAAGCCTTGGGCAGCAAGGCATACTCCAACGAATGCAACAGGTCGTTCCACCTCGGAACGCCTATTTTAGACTTCTTGGCGACTCAACCGCCAATTTTCACAGAAGCTAACGAACCAGTTGAAGCTGATCAGTGGCTTCGGCTTATGGAGTCCAAGTTTGGAGTGTTCGAGTGCAATGATTATCAGCAGACATTATTTGCAGCTCAACAGCTCCATGGAGCCACCGTAAATTGGTGGTTCGCTTTTCTCTCCACCATTCCGGAAGGCCATCAAGTGGAATGGACGGAATTTCGTGGAGCATTCCGTGTTCGTCACATTCCTACGGGTTTTATCAAGGCCCAGCAGCAGGAATTCAGGAATTTGAAGCAGGGGGGCATGAATGTCCTCGATTGTGTCAAACGGTTTAACCATTTGGCACAATATGCTCCCGACTACGCGATGAGCGAAGCTGCAAGGTGTGACTACTTTTTCCATGGCCTAAGTGCCAAAATATAGGCTGGCTTTGTTCAATCAAGGCAATTACACCAAGTTGATCAGTGCTGCCCTGCTGCAAGAACAGGCGACACTTGAGTGTCAAGCCGAGAAGAGGGACCGGGATGATGTGCAAGAAGACACACCAGTTGTCCCTTGTAAATACCGTGTGGTGTATCGCACACCATCCGAGGAACTATGGCAACCACCAGTAAGATCAACTCAGTACAGATTTCCTGTTCAAGAATCAAGTCTTGAAGTACCACCACAACCACAGCAACAAATGATTTCTGGTGCATCATTGCTGCAGCCAAGTACATCAACTTCTCAATCACAAGTTAGCGAAGAACCGGAGAAACATCCGTGTTCTTATTGCCACTGTTTTGGGCATTTTATGCAAGAATGCCGGGAGAAGTTGTTGAACAGTGGACAACCATCATCATCAGGTGGTATGACGCCACATGCTCAAGTAAACATAACAGCATTGCAATCCGGGTGTGTGCAACATCTTGCTATTGAGGATGTCCCGGAGGGAGCACCGGTGTTAGCGGGCATGTTCACACTTAAGGACGTGCCCGTGCTCATACTTTTTTATTCCGGCGCTACCCACAATGTTATTAGCAGATCATGCATGGTTCAGCACCAATTATCCACCAATACTCCCACGGCGAGTTATCTTATACGTTCACCCGGAGGAAATATCTCTGCTAATCAGATTGTGTACCGAGCAACTTTATGTTTGGGAGGAAAAATATACCCAACATCGCTGATTATGTTGAATGGGCAGAAGATAGACGTAATATTGGGGATGTCTTGGTTAAACCATCACGGTGCCGTTCTCAATATCGGTAACCATACTGTTCAGATTGACTCGCCGATTCACGGATAGCACACACTGTTTTTAGACAGCGAAGATCAAGAAATGGCAGAGGCCTACCACACGGAAGTGATTAAACTTGAAGATATTCTGGTGTTACGTGATTAACCCGATGTGTTTCCCGAGGATTACCGGGCAATGCTGCCCGAACAGGACGTCGAGTTCAAGATTGAACTGGCGCCGGGAACAACACCTATCTCACGCAGGCCTTACAAGATGGCACCTAACGAACTAGCGGAGTTGAAGGAGCAGCTAAATGATCTCATGAGCAAGGGCTTCATATGACCAAGTTCTTCACCTTGGGGTTGCTCTGCGCTGTTCGTTAAGAAGAAGGACGAAACACTGTGGCTATGTGTTGATTATCGTCTTCTAAATGCTGTCACTATAAAGAACAAGTATCCTTTGCCCTCCATTGACATTTTATTCGACCAGCTAGTGGGTGCAAAGGTATTTTTGAAGATGGATCTGCAGTCGGGATATCATCGAATCAAGATCCGACCGGAGCACATACCGAAGACAGCTTTCTCGACGAGATACGGACTCTATGAGTACCTCGTCATGTCATTTGGGTTAATCAACGCTCCAGCACACTTAATGTACTTGATGAATTCGGTGTTCATGCCGGAGTTACACAAGTTCGTCGTGGTATTCATTGACGACATATTGGTTTACTCCAAATCTGAAGAAGAGCACGCTGAACATTTGCATATCATGCTACAACGGTTGAGGGAGCACAAGCTATATGCGAAGTTCAGCAAGTGCGAGTTCTGGATTGATCAAGTGCCTTTTCTAGGCCATATTATTTCAACAGAGGGTATTGTCGTGGACTCTAGCAAAATTGAACAAGTGCTGAAATGGGAATCTCCCAAGTCTGTCCACGAGGTCCAAAGTTTTCTAGATTTAGCGGGATATTATCGGAGGTTCATTGCGAGCCTCTTAAAAATTGCTAAACCAATGACGGAGCTGCTGAAGAAGGGCACGAAATACATGTGGAATGCAACATGTGAAACCGCATTCAAAACTCTGATGAAACATGTCGAAGTGTTCAGTCGACACTTCCCCCGGGCCTGCACTGGGCAGCCCGCGGAGGTTCTTTTTTTGGTGGGGCTAGTCTCTAGCGGAGAGCTTGCGCAGATGGACGAGTTAGTAAGAGCTTTACACGGCGAGTTTTACGTGGTTCAGGCCGCCGGAGCGTAAAACCCTACGTCCACGGCGAGCTATGGAGCTCGCTGTATTGCTTGCTGCTCAGGACCGGAGGCCTGAGCTCGGGGGTGAGTTACAGCTTGAGAGTGTATGGCTAGCGTATGAGTTGCAAAGTGCCAACCCTTGCTAACGTCGCCTACCCGGGCCTTTTATAGTCCAATACTCGGGTGGCTTACAAGGGGGGTCGGGACCCGACAGGTGGTCCCGGGGAGATCGACTGATATCTACCGTATCTGCAGTTATGCCGGTAGTTGTCTCTGCCGAAGGCTTCTGAGTCTTTGTCTTGTAGCTCTGCCCATGCCGCATGCTAGTCGTAGTGGATGATGACGGCGGGGGCGGCATGGGATGTCTTGTCGCTGCGTTTATTGGCTGGCAGGCTCTGACACTGCGCGCCAGTCTGTGATGCGACTGGGCGCAACGGCACCTGACAGAGGCGTGCTCCGCGTCTCCGCGTCTTGGGAAGGTGCGGGCATTGAATACCTTGTACGGGCAAGGTATGGGGCGTCTTTACGCCCGCTGCCTATCGCTCGGGGGCAGGCAGCGCTGTTCTGCAGGCCACGTGGCGGGCCCGGAGCCCTCCTCAGAAGAGAGGGGGGCCGGCCCCGCAGGACACGTGGATCCTTCGGACCCCTCCCCGCGGAGGGGGAGGTTCGGCTTCTGTTGGCCATGTGGCGAGCCCGGAGCTCCTCTCTAAGGAGGGGGAGGTCCGGCCTCTCTGGACACGCGGCACCTTCGGACCTCTCTCCCGCGGAGGGGGAGGTCCGGCTTCTGTATGCCATGTGGTGGGCCCGGAGCTCTCCTCTGAGGATAGGGAGGTCCAGCCCCGCTGGACGCGTGGCGCCTTCGGAGCTCTCCCTGCGGAGAAGGGCGAGATCCTTAGGCATTTTCCCCTGTGCGCGGGGGTACCCCATATCGAGGGTACCGACAGTGGCCCCCGGGCCCATCTCGGGGGAGATAGCGAGCCCGAGGTGGGACCTTCGTCTCTTCTGATCCGCGCATTTTCTTGTCTTGAGTACTCCCTGTGCTGGCAGGGTCTTGACGGCTTCGGTGTTCAGCCTCTTAGGAGAGAGTGAAGCCTGGCATCGGAGCTCGGCCCGGCTGTGGGGGCGGAGGTCCGGAAGTCATCGGAGCTCAGGCCAGCGAAGGGCGTGAGGTCCGGCATCAGCGCTCGCCTCTGAAAGGAGGGCGAGGGCTGGCCTCGGAGCTCGGTCTGGCTATGGAGGCGGAGTCCGGAAGTCATCGGAGCTCAGGCCAACGAAGGTCGTGAGGTCCGGCATCAGCGCTCGCCTCTGAAAGGAGGGCGAGGGCTGGCCTCGGAGCTCGGCCCAGCTGTGGGGGCGGAGTCCGGCACTGCTCAGTGGTCCCCCCTTTCCTATCCCTTAGTCTCATTTGGCTTACTGTCCCAGGCCGGAATACGGGGCTTGGGTAATCCAGTGCACTTGGTCCCGGAGGTGTGGCCCCAGCCCCAGTCAGGGTGTAACCGCCCGGCCCCGTGGTACTCAGACCGTAGCGCCAGGAGGCAGAGTGCGCATGATTTTGGTGCAAGACCGGGCAAAGCAAGGCTCCTGACCCCCCGTTCTAGCATAGGTCTTTTCTCGGAGGAGACCAACTGGCGGTGCAGTACCCTTATAGGGGGAGACCCAAAAGGCCACCGGGCCTCTGGCAGGTACCCCAAGCACTACCGCCTTCGGCAGGACGGCAAATATCGACTATGCATGAGAGCCGGAAAGAGGAGCCGAGTGTACAATGGACGCACACTGTCTAGAGCGTGGGGAGGTGTTCATATAAATTAATGTGTAATTTAAATAAACACCTAAGTAAGCATGGTGAACTTACTGGGTAGCGTCGGAGCGTCTGTCTTCACGCAGAGCGGGTCATGCGTGGCTTCGTCGTATGCCGGACACGGGGGGACCCCCATGGCTATGTCAGGGGGAAGCATGGCTTCGGCCCCGCATACCATGTGGAAGGGTAGTTCCCGTGACCCGGCCCTGGGAAGTCCGGCTGGCCCTCGACATGGAGGAGCCGGTATCCCCCGACGGCTTTGGGTGCGCGTCTGCACCGGTTGTGTGGGTCTGCTTGGGGTGGACCTGGCACGCATTGCATCCCTAACCGGTTTGACGACGTCCAGGTGGCTCTCGGTCAGTAGGAGCCATGCCGAGTGGCTTAACCGACCAACGTGCGGGACGATGAGCGTTCCCAGCACTTGCCTCCTTGGACTACTGCGAGCTAATCACAGCCTTCCTCCTGGGTTATGCACCGCAATAGGATGTCGTGGCGCCACGCCAGTAAAGATACCAGCGCGTAGCACTTAGCCATCCGCACCACCCGTTCAGCGGATGCACGTTCATCAGGAAGGATGTCCTTCAAGGAGTCCCGGACCTCCATGGTCCATGCATCGGGACTACTTGAGCTTCTGGATCTTGAGCGCTGGGTTGCCCGTAGTCCCCAGTGACTCTTACGATCCTTTGGCGGCATCCAGGGCCGCCGGGACTGCCTAGCTTCGAGGCACTGGTTCAGCCCCCTTCGCCCGGCTCGGCGGGCCGGGCTGTGGACCGCAGCAACGTCCTCTCGGAGACTCCTTCGTGCGCAGGGGCTCCGATGGAGGCTTTCGTTGAGAGGTCATCAGCGGCGGCCGTGCAAGCGCGCGGTGCATGGCGCAGGTCCAAGGCGAGGAATTCTTTCTCCAACATCCGCACGTGAAGCAGATAAGCAGCTAGCTGTGGGTCATTGCAGGAGCATTCACCCTTAACTTGCTTGATAACTAGCTGGGAGTCGCCCTCCGCCAACAACTGGCGAGCGCCCAGAGACAGGACTGTCTTTTAGGCCAAAGTTGAGTGCTTCATACTCTGCCAACTTGTTGGTTGCCTTGGAATTGAGACACACCATGTACCCAGACTGCTCCCCCGATGGCATGAGAAGCAGTACGCCGGCACCGCCCCCCTGCTTTCGCGAGGAGCCGTCGAAGAAGAGCGTCCAGTGAGGCCCGGTGAAGACCGGAGCTCGGTACTTTGGTTCACCGTCTTCGCGGCCCCCTGGGTCAGCCTTCGTTGGCGTCCACTCAGCCACGAAGTCAGCCAGTGCTTGACTCTTGGCTGTCCGACGTGGTCGGGAGCTCAGCTTGAACTCCGCCGTCTTCGGGCTGTCTTCCGGCTTCGGAAGCTGGCAGTGAGTGCCAGCCCCGCCCTCCGGCTGCTCTGGCGCTCTTGTCCGCCAGGCTGAAGAGCTCGGAGGCATCGCAGACCTCTCTGGTTGCAAGCCTCTCAAGCATCTTCTTGTCCTGGACACTGTCGAAGTGCCGCCACCATAGAAGCACTTTGAATATGCGGAATGGTGTTGCTTACCTGGGAGAACCGCTGGATGAAGGAGCGCAGCGACTCTCCAGGTTGTTGCTTGACGGCTTGGAGGTCAAGCTCCGTTTCGGGACGGGTGTAGGAGCTGCCGAAGTTGGCGATGAACTGCTGGCAGAGCTCTCCCCAGGAAGTTATGGAACCCTGAGGGAGGTTCATTAGCCAAGACCGGGCTGGGCCGGTCAAGGCGACGGGGAAGTAGTTTGGCCATGATGGCCTCATCCCCTCCTGCGGCAAGTACGGCGGTGGAGTGGATGTGGAGGAACCCCGCCGGGTTGACGCTGCCGTCGTACTTCCCGGGCAGGTGCGGCCGAAACTTGCACAGCCACCTCGTGAAGCGGAGGTGGGGCTCCAGGGCTGTACATCCTGCCCCTGTTGCTGCAGGTGTTGGTGCCGCGAACGCTTGGTTCGCCGCTGGCACAGTGTACCCCGGTATGGCAAGGCTGCGCCATAGATCGGGGGCGCCGTTTGCAGGACATATGGCTGTGGCATATGCTGCGTGGCGTATGCCTGGGGCAGAGTTCGCGTGGCAAAAGTCTGCGCCTCAGGCAGGGTTGAGGCAGTCGTCATGCTGACGCCGGCCTCTTGGCTGTGACACCTTTCTCGTCGCCGCTCGAGGAACACTCGGGCGTCTTGGCCCAGGTGGCATCGTTCCAGCTCAGTCCTCAGGTCCGTCGACGGAAGCCTGGTGGAGCTGGAATCCGCCGTCTGTCCGTCAACCGTTGGCGTGCGCGTCAGCGACACAGCCGGTTGGCCGGAGCGTCGTCCCCGCCGAAGTCAAGGGTTTGCGGCGTCGACGACAAGACGGTCTACCTCGCGAATCCACTGCGGTTTCACTGCCTGAGGCGCGTCCCCAGCAGGCGGATTGTGCAGTAGCGCTCTTGTTGCGGCTAGCGCACCCCCGCCGGGTACGCCCAGCGCTACTGAAGACCTGACGCTGGTTGGAGCCTGCATTGCCGGGGTCGGCGCTGCCAGAGCCAGTTGCTGGCTCCCAGTGCAGGTACTGGTGCCGCGAACGCTTGGTTGCGCCTGGCACAGTGTACCCCGGTATGGGCAAGGTTGCGCCATAGGCCGGGGACGCCGCTTGCAGAGCACATGGTTGTGGCTTATGCTGTGCGGCGTACGCCTGGGGCAGAGCTCGCGTAGCGAAGGTCTGCCCTCCAGGTTGGGTCGAGGCCGACGTCATGTTGTCGCCAGCCTCTTGAGTGCGACGCCTTTCTCGACGTCGCTCGAGGAACACTCGGGCATCTTGGCCCAAGTGGCACCGTTCCAGCTCTGTCCTCAGGTTCGTCGACGGAAGCCTGGTGGAGCTGGAGTCCGCCGTCTGCTCGCCAACCATTGGCGTGCGCATCAGCGACACAGCCGGTTGACCGGAGCGTCGTCCCCGCCGAAGTCGAGGGTTTGCGGCGGCGACGACAAGACGGTCTATCTCGTGAATCCACTGCTGGGTCGCTGCCTGAGGCGCGTCCCCAGCAGGCGGATTGTGCAGTAGCGCTCTTGCTGCGGCTGGCGCACCCCCGCCGGGTACGCCCAATGTCGAAGTGTTCAGTCGACACTTCCCCCGGGCCTGCACTGGGCAGCCCGCGGAGGTTCTTTTTTCGGTGGGGCTAGTCTCTAGCGGAGAGCTTGCACAGATGGACGATTTAGTAAGAGCTTGACACGGCGAGTTTTACGTGGTTCAGGCCGCCGGAGCATAAAACCCTATGTCCACGGCGAGCGATGGAGCTCGCTGTATTGCTTGCTGCTCAGGACCGGAGGCCTGAGCTCGGGGGTGAGTTACAGCTTGAGAGTGTATGGCTAGCGTATGAGTTGCAAAGTGCCAACCCTTGCTAACGTCGCCTACCCGGGCCTTTTATAGTCCAAGACTCGGGTGGCTTACAAGGGGGGTCGGGACCCGACAGGTGGTCCCGGGGAGATTGACTGATATCTACCGTATCTGCAGTTATGCCGGTAGTTGTCTCTGCCGAAGGCTTCTGAGTCTTCGTCTTGTAGCTCTGCACATGCCGCATGCTAGTCGTAGTGGATGATGACGGCGGGGGCGGCATGGGATGTCTTGTCGCTGCGTTTATTGGCTGGCAGGCTCTGACACTGCGCGCCTGTCTGTGATGCGACTGGGCGCAATGGCACCTGACAGAGGCGTGCTCCGCGTCTCCGCGTCTTGGGAAGGTGCGGGCCTTGAATACCTTGTACGGGCAAGGTATGGGGCATCTTTACGCCCGCTGCCTATCGCTCGGGGGCAGGCAGCGCCGTTCTGCAGGCCACGTGGCGGGCCCGGAGCCCTCCTCAGAAGAGAGGGGGGCCGGCCCCGCAGGACACGTGGATCCTTTGGACCCCTCCCCGCGGAGGGGGAGGTTCGGCTTCTGTTGGCCACGTGGCGAGCCCGGAGCTCCTCTCTAAGGAGGGGGAGGTCCGGCCTCTCTAGACACGCGGCACCTTCGGACCTCTCTCCCGCGGAGGGGGAGGTCCGGCTTCTGTATGCCATGTGGTGGGCCCGGAGCTCTCCTCTGAGGATAGGGAGGTCCGGCCCCGCTGGACGCGTGGCGCCTTCGGAGCTCTCCCTGCGGAGAAGGGCGAGATCCTTAGGCATTTTCCCATGTGCGCGGGGGTACCCCATATCGAGGGTACCGACAAAACATCTCACAACAGCTCCAGTTCTTGCTCAGCCAGACACAACAAAGCCATTTGATGTCTATTGTGATGCATCCGGCATCGGTCTCGGCTGCGTTCTGATGCAAGAAGGGCGTATAGTCGCTTATGGGTCGCGTCAACTGCAAAACCACGAGCAGCATTATCCAACTCATGATCTCGAGCGTGCTTCTGTGGTGTTGGCGTTGAAGATGTGGAGGCATTATTTGCTTGGTAATCTTGTCCACCTCTACACCGATCATAAAAGCTTGAAGTATATCTTCACGCAGAAGGAGCTGAATATGAGACAACAGAGATGGTTGGAGCTCATAAAAGATTATGAAATCAAGATCCACTACCATCCAGGAAAAGTGAACGTGGTTGCCGACACGCTTAGTCGGAAAGCCCACGTTTACAACTTGGCGGTTGCTGAGTTGGAAGATGAAGAACCGAGTCTCCGTGTCATTCCGTATGGAGCACTTTACACTATTTCTCTCATTCCAACAATCCGTGAAGAGATTGTTGAGGCTCAAAGAAGAGACAGGGGTATGTATCACATACGGAGAAGACTAGACAACGGAGAGGTGACATGTTTCTGGAAGGATGAGAACGGTACGCTATGGTTCAATGACCGTATAGTGGTACCGCGTAATATGAAGCTCCGGAAGAATATATTGGATTAAGCCCACTTGTCGAAGTTTTCCATTCATCCCGGCAGTAACAAGATGTACCAAGATTTAAAACCAAGATTTTGGTGGACGCGGATGAAGAGGGAAATTGCCAAGTACGTATCCGATTGTGATACGTGTAGATGGGTCAACGCTGATCATATGCGGAAAGAGGGACCACTACAACCACTGAAGATACCGGCGTAGAAATGGGAGGATGTGAGCATGGATTTCATCATCGGATTACCACTCACATCCCGGAAACATGACTTGATTTGGGTGATTGTTGACCGGTTGATGAAATCAGCTCATTTCATACTGGTGAACACTCATTACCGAGCCATTCAATATGCGGAGTTATATATCTCAAGAATTATATGCTCACACGGTGTCCCAAAGATCATCATTTCAGATCGAGGGGCGCTGTTCGTTGCTCAGTTTTTGGGAGCAACTGCACACCTCGTTGAGCACCAAGCTGATTAGAAACTCCGCATATCACCTTCAAACTGACGGACAAATGGAGAGGGTGAACCAAGTTCTAGCAGATATGTTGAGAGCCTGTGCCATCCACCATGGTAAGAATTGGGATGATCACTTACCGTTGGTGGAGTTTTCATACAACAACAGGCATCAAGAAAGTATCAATATGGCACCATACGAGGCTCTCTACGGCCAGAAGTGTCGCACACTGCTGAATTGGTGTGAGTCCGGCGAAAGAGTTCTGTTCAGGGTTGATCTTGTCAACGAAGCCGAAGACCGAGTTCGGTTGATACAAGAGAATTTGAAGGATGCACAATCCCGACAGAAGAGCTATGCTAATCAAAGGCGTAGGCCATTGCATTTTGACGTCGGAGAGCACGTTTATCTTTGTGTGTCTCCAATGAAGGAAATTCACTGGTTCGGTGTAAAGGGGAAACTTGCTCCCCGCTTTATAGGTCCTTTTGTTATCACGGAAAAGTGTGGACCCGTAGCCTACCGGCTGGAACTACCGGAAAGTCTTGCGGGTGTTCATGATGTATTTCATGTGTCACAGCTGCGGAAGTGCCTCAAATTTACCGCTGCTGTCCGCACTGAAGAAATCGACGAATTGAAACCGGACCTTACCTACACCGAGCGACCGGTTCAGATTGTAGATGAAAAGACCCGGGTAACCCGAACCGGACGATAAAATTTTACAAGGTGTTGTGGAGTAATCATACCGCGGAAGAGGCGACGTGGGAAAGTGAAGATTACCTCCGCACTAATTATCCGGAACTTTTATATTTGTACAGTTTGTAATTACCTCTCCCGTCTCGTTCTTCTTTTGTAATCTCGGGACGAGATTCTTTTAAGGGGGGAGGAATGTAAAAGTCCCAAAAATGTATATGAATAGACCGAAGCTTGAAAGTCTATGTGTTGCAAACTCATGAAAAATGGGACTTGCTAAAACTTTTCTTCACGCAAAGTTGTTCATGGATGTTCTCCAAAGAGAGGCTCACATGTTCATTTGAATGTGTTGAACCAATATGGACTTAAACATTTATTTACATGAAGGTTAAAAATCAGATTTCAAAGTTCACACAAATTGTGGCCATACTTTTGAATACACATGCAGCCCTACACTTTTGAATTGTAGGAAAACTTAGGGTAGCAAACTTTTGACTTTAGGGTGGGCTAAAAAGGAAGTGAATATGAGCATTTTCAAAGTCAAACCAAATTCAAATTTGCAATGCAAATTCAAACTGAATTCAGCGAATTCCAATTCTAACCCACTTTTGAAATTCAGAACTTTTGAATTGAGAAGATTGACATGGAAAAGATATTTTGAGGAGATGAGGGTCAGCTAGCAGTGGAGAGATGTGAGAACCTAAGTGGGGCCTACATGTCAGCTGCACACAGGGGTTCTCTCAGTCGGTTCACTGCTTCACGAGTAAGTCACCGTGAGACACGGCGCTGGCCACTGAGGCATCGATGTGCAGCCCCTGTGCTCGACGTTTCTTCACACGTAACGCCTCAGTGGAGCAAACCAAACACTCCACTTCGGCCTCCTCACCGTTTCCCTGAGAGCAGCACGCACGAGCTGGAATTTTTCTTGCCGCTCGACCACGCTCGGACCCGATCATCACCTAGCGCTGCTGCTCCATCTCGTGGCCACCAGTGATCGTAGAAGCGTGCGCCAAACTCCTCTGAACCTCCTCGAGCTGCCCAAACCGGTCCCTCGTCCTTGTGCGTTGCGCACAGCAAGAAGTTTCCTCAGAATTTCGGTTCGAGCCGCCGCCGTGCCTCCTCGATGTTCTGGCGACACAATGCATATTACACCGAGTTTCGAATAGCAAAAGGGTGCGGCAACCTCTTCTCTTCACGCTGCCACAAACCCTAGTCCATTTCTCCACGGGAGCTATGGGAATTTCTAAAATTCCAACGACATGTTCATAGCCCGTGGGTGTAGAGTTTTCCAAAATTCGTTATCATTAGTGCTTATTTGCTCATTCTAGTCATGTGGTAGGCTACAGACCTCCTTGCGAGCCACTGAGATCAAAAACAAAGGAGAATCATCGAGCCACAACGGTGTTCTTCGAGTTTTAGCTCTTGCCGCTGGTTTTTGAGCTAGGGCGCACGGTGACTTGGTATTTAGCGGCGTTTCCAAGCCCTTTGGCTTACACGACGACCTTTTCTATGAGTCACTGATGCCCTAGAGCGAAAAAACCGTGAGCTTGAGTTGGTAGGGGAGCCGGCCGACGTCGCCGTACATGGACCGAAGCCGTCGCCCGTTGCCCGACCATTTGCGGACCTCTAGAGCCCACACCGACCCTAAAATGGGCTTCCCTGACCTCCAAAACCCCTATGCTGCGAAATTTGGGCCGGGAGACGACTGGGGAGAGAGGGGCTGAGGGGGGGAGAAGTTCTGCCGGCGAGGTGCTGAGCGCGCGGGAAAGGGGGTAGCCAGAGGTTGAAGAAGGTGTTGGTCCCACCTATCAGCCGCTGAGAGTTTAAACGGGGATCCTCTGTGGCTGCTGATTTTTTGTGGCTATCGGCTGATAACTGTGTAACCCGGTGTGACTTGATTTCTAGTGGCTGGAGTTTAACACGTGGGCCCATGCAATTTCAAATAGCAAATTAATTCCAGAAATTGCCACAACTTTGGAAAATCATATCTTTGTGTAGGAATCTCCAAATTGAGTGATTCAAATTGGATTGGATTCATTTTGCAAAGATCTATCAGATGAACTCTAATTTGTGTGAAAGTCAATATTAAATTCTGGAAAAAAATTGAAAGTTTTCTGAAAAATAATTGTTGAGGGAGTTTGGTTCGTCCAAAAAACCTAAACTTTTGCCAGAATATTCACTAGCATATTGCTGACCGTCTTGCAAATTTTCAGCTCATTTGAAGATGATTTGAATAGGAATTTTCTAAATAAAAACTGATGTGTTCATAAGGGTCCAGAAACATTTTCAGAAAATGTTGCCAACTTGTAAAATCCATTCTAAGCAATTCGTAGCTCCAAAAATCATAGAAAAATTCAGACATACGCTATCAATCAAATTTGAAATTGTAGTTTACTAGATTGGGCATAAAAATGTACAGTACTTCATAATTAATTCTTTATATTAGAAATTCTTAAGGAATTATTCTGGAGGAAATACTCAAGTAAAAGGTCTGAATTTTGGATACAAATACTTTCATGTGACCAGGAACTCACATGCAAATTATTAGCTCAAGTTGAGCCTTAGAGCTCCCTGTTCTTGTTCTCCATGCTTATGTATGTGGGAAAATACATAAGACTCTTGTGGGAATTATGGGAGACACAAATTCCATCCACATTTGCTTCAATTTGGCAAGATAAGTCTCTGGGTAGTGTATGACTTCCTGTAAAAATTTTGAAGTCATTGGAGACAAGCATATTGAATTATGTCCCAATCATTATAGTTCATCCCTTATGTTCATTAGGAAACTTAGTTAGTTATAAAATAAAATACTAAGACAAATTTAGTTCATTTATGTTTCTTTGCACAACAGAGGCAAACAAAGCCATTCTTGGCATTTCCACACAGCCTCTGTTCTTGTGAGACCTATGTGTGCTGAATACATTGGCTATGATGATAAAAGTTTTGAATTCTATCAAAAAACTCTTTTTGTCAAGGTCCGACTCTAGGTCCAAGCTCCGACAAGATCCACGTAAGGTCTGACTTGCTATTGCTAGGTCCGACATGTGTTTGGTTAGCTGCGGCGGTAGGTCCGACTAGCTTTGGTAAGTTCCGGTGCTAGGTTCTGCTAGCTTTGGTAAGCTCCGGCTCAAGGTCCGGTTAGCTTTGGCAAGGTCTGGAGCTAAATCGCAATGGTTCTGTTTTTACCATGCAAATGTTTCGAACTTGCTTTACATCTATGGAAAGTTTTCTTAATATTCTTTTACTAAGTTGTTGAAGTGTTATGAATGTTTACGGTGGTTAACATTATGCTATGGTTTGCAACATGCTTATATGAGGTGTTCACGTAAGGTGTTGTGGTTTTCGGAACTAACGTGAGTCATGTCGCGGACTTGTGCTTGAAAGTATTGGTTGTTTATTCATGTGCAGGTGTTGCTTGAGTTCAAGATATGGCTGGTGACAGGATCCATTAAACTAGTCTTAGGGAGAATATAAGGTTCAACAACCAAGTTCGGAAGGAATTATGGTTGAGTTGATCGGGAGGTCGCGCAGCATGATTGGATCAAGAACAATGCATATGAAGGTATCATGGACGTCGTTGGAAGGTGTTTGCATGTGTACAAGGAGTACATGGACGTGGCAACATGGTTCCAAGGCGTGATGAAGAGATGTGGACATAAATAATTGGTACGAAAGGTCCAACCGGCTGGATTATGGACTCAGGCTGCGGCTGAGTCGGTTATGGCTCAAATACGGAAAGATTTGAGTTGGTTATGATAGGATTTCGTGTGGGACATGAAGTTGAGTTGTTTTAGGAATGTGGGATACTTTCCTAAGGTATTTGGAAGTCTTAAGATTGCTTCTATCTACGTATAGAGGTCTTGAGCAGTTATGGAAAGTTTCGTTTCAGAAACTGAGTAGGATAAGAGTCCTAGTTTGAATTGGGTTGGCCTCCGGGCTGGTTATATAAGCAAGAGAGACCAGAGCTCGTGGCAAGATGACCTTGGGTTGTTCCTATTATGTTTTGATCAATAAAAAATCATTTGAAATCTTTGATTCCTAGTGATGATTCTTGTTCCTCATGTGATTTAATATATGCACAATTGTCCTCTCTAAAAAGTGCACATACCTCCACACTTGATAAACTTGAGTTAGAGATTGAAAAGAACAGAGAGCTTGCTGCACTTAATGATAAAAATTTGAAAGATGCTTGTTGTTCTACAATTGATTTGTATTGTTCTGCTTGTGATGATCTTAATAAGAAACTACAAGATGCTATGATTGAAATTTCTATATTGAACAATGCTTTACGTTCTCATGAAGTTAAGTATTGTTCCAATTGCAAACTAAAAGGAAAAACTTCATATCAAAACCGTATAGACTTGTCTAAGAAACTTGATGACATGAATAGGACACTAGAGCGGTTGAAAGCATCTAGGCCCCCGTGAGGTATGGTTTCGGTGATTAATGACAACCGTTCGTTATTACTAATGAGTTTGTGGATGCGAGGTTTCATGTATATCACATCAAACGTTAATGAACTATCTATTCACACCATCTACTGCTCATTGGATACAAATGGAGACCCCTCAACGATCTATTCTAAGGGGTTATTCGATACTCATGAAGACTAAATGAAAAACTCATACAACGACTCTATTCTATCAAAATTGGCAACACAAGAAGCTTACACTTCATCATAATATCATTTCAAACAAGTGTCAAAGAGGTTACTCAAGAAGATTCCAAAAGATCAACTCAAAACAACTCGAAGCAAACTAGTTGCACTCACCGGATCATCCGATGTCTTGCAAAATGACTACATCGGTCGAGTTTGAGTTGGCAGAAGAAGAAGACCTCAGAGCCCAGTACACACCGGATCATCCGATGTGAAGGAAGTGGCACATCGGTTGATTTCAACAGAAGGATGATTTCTGAGTTATTCTGAAGAAGTACACACCGGATCATCCGATGATGAAGTAAGTGTACATCGGTAAATTTCAACAGAGACATTATTTCTGAATCAATTCTGAAGATCAACTCACCGGATCATCCGATGATGAAGTTGAAGTAACATCGGTCGATTAAAAGATCCAACGGTTATATCCAACGGTCACATCTGACACATGACATCAACTAATTTGGAATTCGACCGATGCTCATATAAAGGGGTGCATCGGAGGATCCGATGTTCACTGAAAAAGTCTGCCTACTTTTCCAACGGCTATCTCGTGTGGGCTGGCTATAAATACCCCTCCAACCGGCCATTTCGTGAAGTCTTGATCACCAGAGCCTCACTACACATCCTCAAGCATTCAAGACCAAGAGCTACCACTTCCACACCTCAAAACCTCTTGTACTCCAACTATAGGCTATATCTAGCTAGAGAGAAGCTTGTGTGCGTCCATTCTTGGTGATTGGAATCTCTAGGCTAGTGAGAGAGAGTGTCTTGGTGACTTCTCTCACCTTGTAAAAGTTGGAGGAAGAAGAGATCGCTCCGGAGCTTACCAAGACGTTTGTGGAATCCCGGAGGATCACCATTGTACAAGGCTTGAGCTCCACCTTGCCGGAGACGGCGAACGGAGAAAGATAGTGGATTCCCTTGTCTTGGTGACTTGGGAGTGGCTATACCCTTTGGTGGGTGCCACAACGTGGACGTAGGTAGATCTTTGTGATCTTACCGAACCACGGGAAAAAATCGCCGTGTCTCCGAGTCTCCGCGGGAGTTTGCATCTCTCTCCTCACCCTCTTACTATTACGCATTTACTATTCCGCACTTAATACTCTTGCTTGCGTAGTTAGTTCGCATAGGGAATTGGGCTTCAACCATTAAGTTTTAAATTGCTCTAAAAATTGAAAAAGCTCAATTCACCCCCCCTCTTGGGCGTTTCGATCCTTACAGCGGTTTTATAATGGGAATAAGAATCTGAACTTGGTGTTGATCTCTTCTAAATCTTGCAATGATAAAACTGGTTTAGGTTTTGATTCCCATGCTCATGCTAAAGCACATCCACCTAAAACTGCAAAGTCATTAGGAAGTGGTTTGATTAAAACAGTTCCTAAACAAAAAAGAAGTGATTTTTAAATCTGCAGGAGTGTTGTCTCATTCGGCTTCAAATAAACATGTTGTCTGCTCATCTAGACATGAACATAAAGTTAAATTTCATTGTACCTACTGTGGTAGAGATGGTCATGTCATAGATTTTTATTATAGACTAGCTAAGCAACAGAAAAAGGAAAGAATGATTGCTAGATCACATAACAACTGTGCAAAACCTGTTGCGTGTGCTGAACCGAATGTTAGGAATATGCAACCTGTTGTAATGAGTCAAAAACATGCAAAGTTTGCTTTTGGACCTACTGTTTGTAGTGCTACTCATGTAACACCTCGTAGGTCAGTAGTTGGATACAAAAATCGTCAAACTTTGGCTCATAATCCTGTTGTTTTATCTCAGCCTTTGCGTGTTACTTCTGCTGGACGTCGTGTGACTCAGTACTGGATTCCTTAATGCCTTTTAACTAACCTAATGTTGAGTCATCGACGTATTGTACTTGTAGGTTACATGATTGAGGAAGGAGAACATTTGGATTATGGATTCAGTATGCTCACGCCACATGACCGGTAACAAAGAATGGTTCTCCTCCAGTACAAATTGAAATCCAAAAATAAATTGTGATGTTGAAATAGGATTTGAGACAGCATTTGATAATATTAAGCACAAAGTGTTTTAGGATAGTATTGCATACAAGTAAAAGTTGTACATACCCACTTGCATCTTTCTTTCTTTTTCAGGAAAGGGGGGGTCATATTTCCACACGCGAGTACTGTTTTGTTGAAGTCAAATGCCTGCAAGTTTCATGTAATTTTCCTATACCCCTGAAAAGGTTAGGCCTCTAACCTTGAATCAATGAGTCGATCATGAATGTTGGATCTAACCTTTTATACATGTTTTTTAGTTTGATTGTTAGGTTGTATTCGGATGTCGAGCAAATAGGTCATGCTATAACATCAAGCTAGAAGCGACAGTGAGCGCTGAGGAAAGTGTGGATTAACAATGACAAGCGTGTCTATTCAAGATTTGATAGTTGATTGATCATATATACTGAAAATTAACATGTCATCTGATGAAGACACTTGACGATGGATCATAGTGATTAATTATTGGTTGATGGAATTCAAGTGTCTATTTAATGATGAATACAATGCGTCGAGGCTGTTCCACTAGTACTGGTCCTTGTGGACGGAGGCGTTGAGCACCACGGCTATGCTGTTCTGGAGTGGCATGGCGTTACAGTTGAGTAGTGCAGACCGTGTAGTTTTTTTTTCATAGTTTCCGTTTCTTTTTGGACGCACCTCTATTTTTCTTGATTTATTTGTGAAGAGGACAAACACTCATTATTGTAATGTGAATTCACATATAAGCATGAACTTTTTTTGTTGTGCTTCAAAAACTCACCATTTGCACCGGAAAACCTGGCGAAAATCAAAAGCCTCCCGCCATGATGAAATCAAAGCTCGTGAAGAAAAAATGATGCCTGGCTTCTTCTCTGTGGCTGCTTTTTCCCGTTCCCGCATCACACTCTCCTCCACCGTTGACTTCATCAATACAAATCTTTGCATAAAAATGCTCTAGTAGTTTGCTGTCCCATTGCTTACCACCAAGCAGGGTTAAGCAGAATGAACAAGAAGCAAGGAACAGGGAGATTGCTAAAAACGAACAATAATTCTTCATCAAGCTGGCAAGCTTGTTGGAAAGTGGACCTGTTAGAATCAGACGACAAGAAAGTGTAGATCGAAATAGAGGAGACACATATTTTAACGTGGAAAACCCCTTCAAGTCGAAGGGGAAAAAATCACGAGCGTCGGCCAGCAAATATCACTATATCAGGAGGTTTACAATCGTGGAAGATTACAATCATTTTTCATGCCTCTCCCGGCGGCTCACAAGGGATATTTATAGGTGGCGACTTAGAGTCCTAACCCTAGGCGATCCATACCGCGGGGGGGGGGGGGGACCTCCCCGCACCCCCCGGCGTCCCGAGCAGGCCTTGACTGCTGTGCAACCCATCATATGGGCAGATTTCCTCCGCTTCGCTACGGCCCAAGCCTCCCGGCGACGGGCCTCCGCTTCGCTACGGAAATCCTGCCTCGTTTATCTTCATTAGAATGTGGATCATCAATCAACAAACTCCACCTTGAGACAAAATTCTTCTTGTAGCTTTAAAACAGTAACCCTCCATCTCAATGAACAATTCAACTGTCGGAGCCAAAAGCCACTGGGGGCTAGTTAGTAATACCAACCAAGTTTGAGCAGCAATAGGAACAGATTTTGTCGTCATGTCTGCAGGATTATCATGAGTGCTGATTTTGCAAATTTTTATAGTGCCTTGATCAATGGTATCTCGCACAAAGTGATACCTGATATCAATATGTTTGGTCCTCTCATGAAACATAGCATCTTTGGTAAGATATATGGCACTTTGACTATTACAATGTAAGGTGATGCATGACTGAGATCCACAAAGTTCAGAATACAGACCTTTCAACCAAATTGCCTCCTTACATGCCTCTGAGATAGCCATATATTCTGACTCTGTAGTAGACAAGGCAACTGTAGTTTGTAAACAAGCTTTCCAACTCACAGCACAACCTCCAACAGTGAAAACATATCCTGTGAGAGACCTTCTCTTGTCTAAATCAGCAGCATAATCAGCATCAACATAGCCAATAAGACCATCTGTAGTCCTTCCAAAACACAAACAAGCACTAGAAGAACCACGCAAATACCTAAAAATCTACTGCACGGCCTTCTAGTGTTCTTTGTCAGGGTTAGACATGTATCTGCTAACAACGCTCATAGCATGTGATAAGTCAGGACGTGAGCATACCATAGCATACATGAGAGACCCAATAGCACTAGAGTATGGAACTTTTGATATATATACTCAATTTCATCATTAGTTTCCGCACACTGAGAAATAAACAACTTAAAATGAGGGGCCAACGGTGTACTCACAGGTTTAGCATTATCCATGTTGAAGCAGTGAGGGACCTTTTCAATATAATTTTTCTGACTCAAATAGAGAAGCCCGGATTTCCTATCCCTGATTATCTCCATGCCAAGGATTTTCTTAGCAGCACCAAGATCCTTCATATCAAATGTACTACTCAAGCGTACCTTTAGAGTAGTCACTTCTTTCTTGCTCTTGGCAGCAATCAACATATCATCAACATATAGCAATAGGTATATAGGTGATCCATCGACAACTTTAATATATACACAACTGTCAAACTGAGATCTAGCAAAGCCATTTGAAATCATAAAAGAATCAAACCTCTTATACCACTGCCTTGGAGATTGCTTCAAGCCATATAATGACTTCTTCAACTTGCAGACATAGTCTTCTTTTCCAGGGACAATGAACCCCTCAGGCTGGTCCATATAAATGTTCCCCTCCAAGTCTCCATGTAAAAAGCGGTTTTCACATCTAGCTGCTCAAGCTCATAATCATGCATAGCAACAATACTGAGGAAAGTACGAATAGAACTGTGCTTCACAATTGGAGAATAGACATCAGTATAATCAATAAATAGAATTTGACTAAATCCTTTAGCAACTAACCTTGCTTTATACCTTGCAGGTTCATTTAGAGTCATTCCTTCTTTTCTTTTATAAATTCACTTGCATTTAACAGGCTTCTTGCTAGTGGGCAAAGGAACAATTTCCCAGGTACCATTTTTATGAAGTGACTCCATCTCATCATGCATTGCACCAATCCACTTTGTACTATCAGCAGACAAGATAGTTTTTGTATAATTGGAAGGCTCATGAACACCTTCAATTTCTTCTACAACACTCAAGGCAAAAGCAACATTACATTATTCAATCCACCTTGTTGGGCAAATAATCTCCCTCCGAGGCCGAGCTTTGACGAGAGACTCCTGTGGTGGCTGCACAATAGGTGAGGAATGTGTAGCAGGAGACAAATCTTCAGTAGAAAGGTGAACATCAACAACATTTTGACCTAGACCAGCAATATCATCATTAACTAGCTCCACCTGCACGCTGATAGTCTCAGGTTTCTGGTTATTAGAACTGGTAGCCAAGTCATTTGTGAACATAATAGACTCATTGAATACAACATTTCTACTATAAAATGCCTTCTGTTTTTCTGTATCCCATAATTTATAAGCTTTGACACCAGTACCATAACCCAAAAAAATGCAGTTGATAGCTCTAGGCTCAAGTTTTCCATTATCAACATGTGCATAAGCAGTGCAGCCAAAAACTCTCAATTTAGAGTAGTCACAAGGTGAGCAAGACCATACCTCGATTGGAGTTTTCTTATCAATACTTGTGGAAGGAGAACGGTTTATTAAGTAGCACGCCGTGGAAGCAGCTTCTGCCCAGAATTTTCTGCTTAAACCCGAATTGGAAAGCATACAACGGGCCTTTGAAATTATTGTTCTGTTCATGCGTTTCCGCAACACCGTTTTGTTGAGGAGTGTATGGAATTGTGTGGTGCCTCACAATTCCTTTCTTCCTGCAATAATATTTAAATGCACTAGAACAGAACTCCGTGCCATTATCGGTTTTTAGAATTTTTACCTTCCTTTCTGTTTGCTTTAACCATAACCTTCCACTCTTTGAATGATTGAAATGCATCTGATTTATGCTTCAAAAAACATGACCAAACTCGACGTGAGTAATCATCAATAATAGTTAACATGTAACTAGCACCACCATGAGATGTTTTTCGAGAAGGACTCCATAAATCAGCATGCACATAAATCAAGAATACCTTTAGTATTATGGATAGCAGTATTAAACATGATGCTTTTATGCTTACCAAACACACAATGCTCACAAAAGTCAAGTGATTCTGCCTTGCAACCTTCAAGTAGGCCTCTTTTGCTTAATTCTGCCAAACCAAGTGCACTCATATGCCCAAGACGCATATGCCAAATTTTAGTGGTATTAGACTGGTCAGGAGCAACCACGGCATTAGCAGTAAATGTACTACCTCGAAGCACATATAATTTGGCAGCTTTTAAATCACCTTTTATGACAATGAGAGAATATTTGGTTACCTTCAAAACTCCATCTTCAGCGGAATATTTGTACCCTTTCACGTCGAGGATACTAAGAGAGATGAGATTCCTCGACATGGTTGGGACATGCCGTACTTCTGTTAACGTTCATACAATCCCATCAAACATTCTGATCTGAACAGTACCAATGCCTGTGACCTCACATGCCGTGTTGTCACCCATCCTCACGATGTCACCTTTCTGTATAGGCTCATAAACACTAAAAAGATCTCTGTTAGTGCAGACATGATATGAGCAATCAGAATCAAGTATTCATTGAGCATCTTCAGTGACACATCCGGCAAATGCAATGAGTACGGTATCATTATCAGAATTCTCATTAGAGACAACGGAGGCACTACCTTTAGGCTTACCCTTTTTTCTGTTTCTCTTTTCTTTATTCTGCAGCTTCCAACAATCATCGATGACATGATTGTCCTTCTTGCAGTACCGACAGAATTTATCATCTCGTCGTCCCCTGGACTTGGAACGACTTCTTTGATTTTTCTTGCCGTTACCTTTATTTCTGAATTTGATTTCTGTTGTTCACTTTGGCCATGAACATTCAATGCCTCTCCGTTAGAATGACCAGCATCTTCCGAGTTTACCATCTGTTTCATCTTTTCTTTTGCTGTCAAAGCCTCATAGACCTCAGCCACGGTTAGAGTATCACGACTATATAGAATAGTATCTCGAAAGTTTGCATATGAAGGTGGAAGTGAACAGAGCAGAAGAAGAGCCAGGTCTTCATCTTCAAATTTTACCTCCATTGATAACAGATCAGTAACGATCTCCTTGAACAAAGATATGTGTGTGAGAACAGATCCACCTTCCTGCAACTTGTGCATGAACAACTTCATCTTGATGTGCATCTTGCTAGTTACATCTTTCGACATGCAGATTGATTCTAGCTTCAACCAAACCGCGGCAGCGGTTTGCTCCTCCAAGCACTCCTGCAAAACATTGTTCGAAAGTTGCAGATGGATCTGAGATAAGGCCTTACGATCTTTTCTTTTCTCTTCGGCGGTCCACTCATTCTGGTTCTTTCCGAAACCCTCAAGGGCTTCGTCTAGATCATGATGCGCCAACACTGCCCGCATCTTCACTTGCCACAATGAAAATCTTGTGTCGAAATCCAACAGCGGAATATCATACTTCATCGTCGTTGATGCCATGTGCCTGGCGGCACGATCCCTAGAACAGGGGATCAAAACTCTAGCTCTGATACCACTTGTTAGAATCAGATGACAAGAAAGTGTAGATCGAAATAGAGGAGACACAGATTTTAACGTGGAAAACCCCTCCAAGTCGAAGGGAAAAAAACTACGGGCGCCGGCCGGCAAATATCACTATATTAGGAGGTTTACAATCATGGGAGATTACAATCCTTTTTCATGCCTCTCCCGGCGGCTCACAAGGGATATTTATAGGCGGCGACTTAGAGTCCTTACTCTAGACGATCCATACCGCGGGGGGAAAACCTCCCCGCACCCCCCCAGCGTCCCGAGCGGGCCGTGGCTGCTGCGCAGCCCACCATATGGGCAGATTTCCTCCGCTTCGCTACGGAAATCCTGCCTCTTTTATCTTCATTAGAATTTGGATCATCAATCAACATGACCTGAGCAAAAAATGTGACGATTATTTCATCACAATATTAACTAGTTTTTTGTGACGATTTTTTTGAGAAACATCTGCACAATGAACAGTATCCTGCTGTCACTTAATTCATCAAAATGTTTTCCCTGATAATTTGTTTCGAGAAACATCACTAATGCATGCATATTGAACATTGGTGCTGTCACTAATTTTCGTAACTAGTATGTAGTGTTACATGGCCGAGAAAAAATTAAGTGGTATATATTGTAAGATCTGTAATCTGCAAACTAACGACAACGGAATGGGAATTTAAATATCCATTGAGTATGCACTGAAATGACGATCTCCGCGAGAGCCAACCGACCTTTCAGAGTGGAACTTAGTTCCATCATGAGGACTTCTATACCAAGGTTGCTGAAATCTAGATTAAACCAGTTAAGGGCAGGAACCTGGTTCAAAGGTAGAATAATGAGTTGGGTGCTCTAACCAGATACTGGCGAGGGTAGGCAGCAAACAACAGTGGAAATTATAGGATAGAGAAGGAAGACTTACAAGGCACAATCATTATCTAGATATGTCTACTAAATGTCGGGATCTTACAGCTTTAGAGAGAAATGAACTTTCTAAAGCTCGGGATCCATTCGCAAAATTATTAAAAGACGAAGAGATCAGTTACTATCACAGAGCAAAACCAAAAAATATTTTTCCTCGTGATAATTATACCAAATATTTTCAATTGATTGCAAATAGAAGGCATAGTGAAAAAAAGAATGCTCTCCTTGGACCATGAGGATGGTAAGTTTGAGTGGCAAGACGATCTAAAGCAATATATCACCACCTTTTATGAAAGAATGTTTGGAGAACCTGAAGGTGCTTCCTTTATGCTTGATCAGAGTAGAAACAAAGATATTGTGTAAGTGATTCAGGAAGAAAATAAGCTTCTAACTGCACCTTCTACCGAAGAGGAGATTGAAAAAGAAATATTTAAAATGGAACACAATAAAGCTCTAGGTCCTGATGGCTTTTTAGTGCAATTTATTGAAAAAATTGTGATATGATCAAAGAAGACTTGATTATGATATTCCATGAATTATTCATTGGTAATCTGCCACTTTCCAGATTAAAATTTAGGGTCATCACTTTGCTCCCGAAAACACAAGAATCTGATCGGATTAACAACATAGACCTATTTGTCTGTTAAATGTCAGTTTCACAATTTTTACCAAGGTAGTCACAAACAAAATGATTTCAGTTGTAGATCATGTAATAAGTTCAACTCAGACTGCTTTCTTGCGGGGACGCAATATAGTCGATGGATTCGTCATTTTCATGAGACTATTCACAAGCTCCATAGTAAAAAAGCAGAATGGGATTATATTTAAGATAGACTTTGAAAAAATTTATGATAAAGTTAAATGGTCATTCCCATTTCAAGTGATCAAAATGAATGGATTTTTGGATATATGGATTTCCTATATCAAATCTTTTGTAGTACACGGAAGCCTTGCTGCTAACGTTAATGATGAGGTCAGGACTCTTTTCAGACAAAAAAGGGTCTTCCGCAGGGAGATACAATATCCCCAATTTTATTTCCCTGTTAAATATTTCGGAATTCAGATTCACTATAGAAAACTAAGGATTGTTGATTGGAAGCAAGTGGAAGAACAGTTGGAGAAAAGAGTCAGTAGTTGGAAAGGAAAGCAGTTGTCATCAGGTGGTAGACTGATGTTGATTAATTCAGTGTTGAGTAGTCTCTCTGTACATGATGTCCTTCTTTCTAATCCCAAGAGTTCTGAAAAGATTAGATTATTTCTGACCACGTTTCTCCTGCCAACAAGAGGAAAAGAGAAAATGCCGTCTTGCAAACTGGAATATCCTATGCCAACCGAAATTTTGGGGAGGTCTAGGAATCTTGGTCCTACAATTTCAAAACAAGGCTCTGCTAAGTAAATTACTTTATAGATTGTGAACAACATGTTAGAGTTAAGCTGTGTCCTTCTGTCAGCGTTTACATTCAGTTAGCTGTTGTTTTTCAGTTAAATATGCTGCACGTTCCTTCAGGTGAGCACGAGCCCACGAGTTGTGTAGTGACCGTGTGCGTCGGTTATGGACGTGGCGAGAGTAGCTCTCCATGATCCGGTTTTCACGCCATGCGATCTGTCCACGATCGGTGAATTGTATGGCGAGGAAAGCGCCTAGAGCGCATGCACCCGTTTTCCTTTATATGGCATGCGAAACAGAAAATGCAGAAGCTTACGCTGCTGCACAAAATTTCTTCGTGTTCCAACGCGTTCGTGTGTGTTCGTCGTGTGCTCGTTCTGAGCAGTTGCCAAAGTTGATCGTCGGAGGGTACTCTGACAATTGGCATCAAAGCCTGGCCAAGTGCCTGGGAGGCAGAATGGTGACGAACAAGGAGACATGATTGCTGTCACCTAGCTCACATGGAGGAGGGTCGTCGCCGCAGCACGAGCGATCACCGTCAGGGAGGGCGCTGCGAAGGTACGCTAGAGAGCGCCTTGTCGTTGAGCGCGTCATCGAAAGAGTTGCATTGGCAGGACCGGCAAACTACCCCATATTATCGAAGACCAATTACAACTATTAGTCCTTGATGATGAAGATCAAATTGGAGGTGAGTGTGAAGGCCCGGCCCGAGAATCGCAGTGGGTGGTGCCGTGCGATGCGGCACCCAACAGCATGCACGAAAAGAGGCGTAAGAAACATAACGACACCATTTTGTTACTCAAGGTAATTTATTTTATAACATAATATACAAATGCAGCGGAATTTAAAATTTGCTGGACAAACTACTCACTCTCGACCCTATCTACGCCGAAGAGAAGTCGTTCAGCCCGTGAACGCTTCCTACTAGCTTCACCAAAGTAAGGCAGCGGCTAGGTTTCCGATGAGTTGAACGAACCGTGAGGTTCGTCGTCTCACCGAACAACCCTCTTCATAGCAGGCATCCTGCTACCTGCAAAAACAACTTAGAAGTAACCGTGAGCACTAAGGCTCAACAAGACTTACCCGTCAATCCTAAACATGCAACTCTACATGCAGGGGCAGTAAGAAAGTAGGCATAGGAATTTGCAAAATGCATCTTGACTAAACTTGACCCTTAAATTCAGATTCTTTTAGCCTTCATTTTAGTGGTCCTCACGCCTCACAACATCGGAAGTCCACAATCAAACAAGAAACGCTTATCCCGATGTTGCTAGCCTAAGGTGGAAATGAAATTTAGTTGGCTCTATATCTACTTCAGTCAAGGTTCCAATACAGTGATTAATCCACAAACAACAAGTTAAGAGACTTAGTTCCTCTTCTTACTAAGTCACGGCGCAGTGGGCAAGTATGCTCAATCCTCTTCCGCGAGCGACAGTGATTCGAATCAATAACAACCCGGAATACACGACACATACACCCGCCACGAAAGACTCTCTCAAGAGCTCTTTCTTACGTTGTATGCATCAACCTTTCACACGACACCCCGACATAGAAAAACGCTTCGCGCCGAGCAGGATGGTCCTCTACGCGGACACGTCGAAGTTGCCCGCTAAAGGATTTACACCTCCCGCCTTCTCAACGCCATTCCCACGCGAAGGATGAGTTTCTATATCACGGTCCATCGTGTTACATCGGTTTCATGGGTCCCATACCCCACTATATATCCGGTACAGCTCAATCTTGTCCAGCAGGGCCGCTTACATACGGTCCTTAACCGACACGGACGGGGCTACAACCAACCTCCACATTTGCCTTACCATCCCGGTCCAGGCCAAATGTGGTCTCAAGCATTGTCACACCCATCGCAGGTCGAGACCAACCTTGAGCGCTCCATCCTACAGGAACATCCCCGTCCCCATCTCATATTCATGAGGGTGCTCTTATCATTTATCTCTCGTGAGTAACTCCATTACTCGAACTTTCTCGCGAGTAGCTTTTTACTACTCGACTTCTACCGAGCTAGCTACAACATTAGCCTAGCATCTACAACGAGGCAAAGCCTACACTAAACCTTCTAATCAGGGATGTAATAGGCATGCAAGTGGGTTCCAATCATCCTAGACATAATGCACTCAAGTCTAATAAACATGATGTGAAGTAAAGCAAAATTTGAAACGGTAACGATATGCAAACCGGGGCTTGCCTTGCTCAACGGTTTTGTTAGAAGCTAGGAGTTAGTCTTCCTCCAGAGAATCCGCCAAACTCGTCCCGAGATGGAGATCCTCGCTGTAGAGTCGAGTCCTCGTCGAACGTCGACGTCACGTGAGCTATTATATTGCAATGCACATATATTTCAAATGCAATTTAGAAACTGTTTCAAAACTGTTGTTCAAGTTAACTCACGCATATGAGAGATAAACGACAGCAAGGTTTCTGTTGTTGGATCTAAACCTTAGAGAAGATGAAAGCTAGGGTGAAAAGAGATACTAATAATCACCATGTGATTAAGTCCATTATATGAACACTTAAACCTAAAAGATGGTAGCTCAAGTTCCAGAGGTCCAATGAAGCTGAGAATTTAACCACAGCCTCTACGGAAGGTATTCAGGCAGTGTGCAAAAATTGAGCTCATGAAATGGCTTCATGTGAGCACAACAAATCCTTATGTGGTTTTCACTAATCTGCCTTTACCCCCTAGATATTAAGCATTCCTATGCTGCAAAGTAGACTTTTTGTGAAATACAAAATGTCCTGAGTCCATAGGAATTGGTTTTACCATTTTTGGAGTTTCCTACATGGAGATATGGATTTTTCAAAGAATGGGGAAAAGCTTAAATTGTCTCTGTTCATTTTCCTATTTTTCAGAGACATAAGGAATGAACACATCATTTGACCAAGCAAATGAGGTCCAATGCCTCTGAAATTTTTACTGGAGTTCAAGGAATTTTGGAAGAATGTCCTGTCCAAATTTGGGAATTTTCCAATAAACAGAACTCCTGTAAAAATTCATACAAAGTTTTACTTAAATTAATTAATGAGCCAAATCCAGGGATTTTCATACACATTGGTCTGCACCCCTGGATAGTACTCTTTGAGAGGAATCCAACAAAATTTGTTTCACAATTTTGGACACTTCTACACAAAGTTATGGCCCTCCAAAGTTTGAACTAGAGTGGGAAAATCTGGAAAATGTTTAAATGCTGACAGTGGGTCCCACCTGTCATCCCTAACCTCCAGACTCGCGCCCAACAGGGCAGTGGCGGCCCACTCCGGCAAGGTCGCCGGAAAACAAGTTCCCAGCCACCTCCAGACCCCCTGCTGGCCGCCCCCCCATATTTCCCCACGCTGAACACGTTGGTGAGGTCCCCGGCGGCTGAAACTCGCCGGAAAATAGGGCGCACCGGCCACAGCAAACCCTAGAGCTCCGGCGAGGTCTTGCAAGGTGAATTCTCCACCAAATGGTCGGTTCTTGGGCTCTACAGCACCAGAGGATCATGTAGAAGACCGGCATGAGGTCTAAACCAGCTGGAGATGGCTCTAAACCTATCGGCACCGTGCACCCGATAGGGTCCAGCGGCATACCCTCTAAAAGAGCTCGGACTGCTCACCCTACACTCAATTTCTTGGTCTAAAATCGATGGAGGAGGTGTGCTAGGCAGTTAACAACCTGTGTGTGAAGTTTGAGACCCAACAAACACGAATTGAGGACGAATTTTACAGTTCCTTACCTCAAGGTCCGTTTCTGCCGCCCGGGAGAAAAACTTGAAATTCTCCCTCTGTGATCAATGGCTGGGGCTGAGCTTTGGAGGTGAGAAACTAGACTTGTTGCTGCACAGATGGGGTGGCTTGCTTGGGCGTGATCCCTTCTGGTTTGGGCTGTCCACGGCGTCCAGTTTTTGGTTGCCTGAGTTTGAACTCGGGAGCAGAGAAACTTTGCTGCTTCTAGGCGCCAGCAAGCATGGAGCAGCGGAGGGAAGTTCACAGCCGGCTAAAGCACTCAGGGGTGAACCTTTTTGCTGTGGAAGCTCGGGCAAAGGACGCTGGTTTTGCTGGGGCGATCAGAGGAAAACAGAGAACACGGCAGCTGTTTGTGTTTCACGGGAGCACCCCCACAGAGGCTGAGCTCGAGCTGGGAGAAGCAAAATGGTGCTGTGGCACTCGTGTGAGGTGATGAGGATGAGCAGAAAACGATCCAGCAGGAGGTGGCGTCGGTGAACGAGCAGCTGCTGTCGCACGCTGAGGAGTCGAGCACGTCGGTTTAGAACAGTCTATGACATGTGGGGTCCACAGCCCCAATTCTCCCTCTTTACCCCCATTTCAATTTAAATTAGCAAACGGGCTCCGAATTTGATCAAACTTGGAGGATAGGTTAAAAGAATTATGAGGAACTCAAATCTGAAATCAGATTTTGAAATTGAGTATGTTTGGTTCGAAATTCAAATTAAGTTTGAATTTGAACGTGCCCTCATTTAATCCTCGGAATAAATAGTATATGAAACCTAAAATTCTCCAAATTTGAAACTTAGGCTCTTGAATACAGGAGAAATGCATCTATGCTCTCACATATAGGCATTTGGACAATCTGAATAGGAATCCTTTCAAAAGAATTCAAATTGCATTTAAATTTCCTCCACTCTACTCATAGACAAGGTGCACATGAGTTAGAGTTTTTGGGAGTGTAATTCTTTCCCCTAGGTTAACATGTGTTGAGCATGGGCTAGAGGAAATTTTGAACTCCCTCACATGTCCATTTGTGTGTTCATCATTTCATGTGACACAATTATAGCCTTTCTTCGCCTTAACTTTGTTTTGTAAGTTGAAATCAAACTTTACAAAAGTTAGGGCTGTTACATTCCTCCCCACTTAAAAGAATCTCGTCCCGAGATTACAAAAAGAAAGAAGAAGGGAGAATGGCTACTGGACATATGGTACAAGCAAGTCGGGAAAATTTAAACGGAGAAATTCCTCGCTTTCCCACGTAGCTTCATCAGCGGTGTGGTTGCTCCACAAGACTTTGTAAAATCGCAATGTCCGATTTCTTGTGGCGCGAGTCTTCTCGTCAATAATCTGTATCGGATACTCAGAATAAGTGAGATCCGGTTGAAGATCCTCAATGTTCTCCATATGAACTGCGGTTGGGTACTTAAGACATTTCCGCAGCTGAGAGACGTGGAAAACATTGTGAATACCCGAAAGTGACGTCGGTAACTCCAGACGATAGGCCACGGGTCCGCATATCTCAGTGACAGCAAACGGCCCGATGAATCGTGGAGCAAGCTTTCCCTTCACTCCGAAACGATGAACCCCTTTCATCGGAGAGACACGAAGGTAAACGTGGTCCCCGATGTCGAAGTGAAGAGGTCGACGTCGTTTGTCTGCATAACTCTTCTGCCGAGATTGAGCAGCCTTTAAATTGGCTTGAATCACTCGCACTCGTTCCTTGGCTTCATTCACCAGATCAATCCCGTAGACCACTCTCTCGCCGGACTCACACCAATTCAGTGGTGTGCGGCACTTCCGGCCATAAAGAGCTTCGTACGGGGCCATCTTGATGCTGGATTGATAACCGTTATTGTATGAGAATTCTGCTAACGGTAGATGGTCATCCCAATTCTTCCCATGATTGATGACACATGCACGTAGCATATCCTCCAGAATCTGATTGACTCTCTCCGTTTGACCATCAGTTTGCGGATGATACGCTGAACTCCAAATTAACTTGGTTCCCAAGGAAGCATGCAGTTGCTCCCAAAATCTGGATACGAACAACGCACCTCGGTCAGACACGATGGTGCGGGGAACCCCATGTAAACACACGATTCTCGAGATGAACAGCTCCGCATACTTCTTTGCCACATATTTAGTATGGACTGAAATAAAATGAGCGGTCTTGGTCAAACGATCGACGATTACCCAAATAGAATCATGCTTGTTGCTGGTCATGGGTAAACCGATGATGAAGTCCATACTTATGTCTTCCCACCTCCATGCTGGAACCTTCAGCGGTTGAAGTGGTCCGGCTTTAACCCGCCGACACGTATCACACTCGGATACGTACTTCGCAATCTCTATTTTCATCCGTGTCCACCAGAACTTAGATTTCAAGTCCTGGTACATCTTATTGCTTCCCGGATGAATGGAGTACTTGGATAAATGTGCTTCATCCAATATCTTCCTCCGCAATTTCATGTTTCGGGGTACAACTATGCGGTTGTTAAACCATAGAGTACCCTCTTCATACTTGCGGAACATCTTCAATTCCCCGCTGTCCACTCTCCTCCGGATATGAGACATACCTCTGTCTCTCTTCTGAGCCTCTACAATCTCATCTCGGATTGTAGGAATAAGAGCGAGGTTGAACAGCGACCTATAGGGAACTAAGCGCAGGCTTGGTTCTCCTTCTTCATGTGCAGCCATGGCTAAATGGTGAATGTGGGCTTTCCGACTAAGTGCATCGGCAACCACATTCGCTTTACCCGGGTGGTAATGAATTTCAAGTTCGTAATCCTTGATCAATTCGAGCCATCTTCGCTGCCTCATATTCAGTTCCTTCTGTGTGAAGATGTACTTCAAGCTTTCGTGGTCAGTGTAGAGATGTACTAGATTGCCTAGTAGATAATATCTCCACATTTTCAATGCTAAGACCACTGCAGCTAGTTCAAGGTCGTGCGTCTGGTAATTCTGCTCATGACCCCTTAGTTGTCGGGATCCATACGCGACCACACGTCCTTCTTGCATCAACACACAACCCAAACCAATGCCGGATGCATCACAATAGACATCAAAAGGCTTCGTGGTGTCCGGCTGGGCCAAAACTGGAGCTGTAGTGAGATACTTCACTAAAGTTTGAAAAGCTTGTTCGCATGAATTGCTCCAATCATACTTGGTGCTTTTCTTCAACAGCTCCGTTATAGGTTTAGCGACTTTGGAGAAGTTTGGAATGAATCTCCGGTAATAGCCCGCTAAACCTAGGAAACTCCTCACTTCATGAACAGATGTTGGAGATTTCCAATTCAGCACTTGCTCGATTTTACTTGGGTCCACAGCGATGCCTTCCGCTGAAATAATATGCCCAAGAAACGGCACTTTGCTGATCCAAAACTCACATTTACTGAACTTTGCATATAGCTTGTGATCCCTCAAGCGTTGGAGTACAATACGCAAATGTTCAGCGTGTTCTTCTTCTGACTTTGAATAGACCAAGATGTCGTCGATGAAAACCACGACGAACTTATCTAACTCCGGCATGAACACAGAGTTCATGAGATACATAAAATGAGCCGGAGCATTGGTCAACCCAAAGGACATGACAAGATATTCATAAAGACCATATCTTGTCGAGAACGCCGTCTTAGGTACGTCTTCTGCCCGGATTTTTATCTGGTGATACCCGGACCGAAGATCCATCTTGGAGAATACCTTAGCACCCACTAGTTGATCGAACAAAATATCGATGCGCGGTAGTGGGTACTTATTTTTGATAGTGACAGCATTCAGTGGACGATAATCTACACATAGTCTCAAAGTTTCGTCCTTCTTCTTCACGAAGAGTGCGGAACAGCCCCAAGGTGATGAACTTGGGCGTATAAAACCTTTGTCCATGAGGTCATTAAGCTGCTCCTTCAATTCTGCTAGCTCCTTCGGTGCCATTTTATATGGTCGCCGAGAAATAGGTGTTGTTCCCGGTGCTAGTTCAATCTTGAACTCTACATCACATTCGGGTGGCATGCCCGGCAAGTCTTCGGGAAACACATCTGGATATTCACATACCACTGGAATATCCTCAAGTTTAGGAGCTTCAATCTGATGCACTGCTGCAACTTGTTGTGATGGATCCACAAGATTCAATGTGTTGCAACCGTGTATTGGGGAATTCAGTTGGACAGTCCGAGAGCTAATGTCAAAGATAGCCCCATAATGTGTCAACCATGACATCCCCAAGATAATATCAATCCTTTGGCCTTTGAGTATGATAAGGCTCGCAGGATAGATGTTTCCACCCAAACATAAAGGTGCCCGAGAGACCATTTCATCTGTTGATATCTTGCCTCCGGGTGAGCTTATATGAAACGGATGCTTAACTGCTAAATGGAAGATTATTCTTCAGCACATAGTCTCTGCTAATAAAATTGTGGGTGGCTCCAGAATCAAACAACACGAAAATGGGCTGTTCATGTAAAGTGAACATGCCCGCCAAAACTGGTTCGCCTTTTGCAATGTCCTCAATAGCAGTATAATTAACCCTGCCAGCTTTTGAAAGATGCTTCTTTGAAAGTTCATGATGCTGATCTGAGCATTGACGAGACAACACACGAGTGTGGCTCTGCTCAGCTCCACGACGGTTTCGTGCTGTAGAAATCCTCTCCTCTCTACTAACACGAGGTGGAGATAATTCGTGCGTAGCTGGTTGCGGTAGGGTTGCACGAATAATTTCTGACCGCTGCTGTTGAGGTGGAGGCTCATAAGTGATCAACTCCAGCCATGGTCGTGAGAGTTGCACCACAGGCTGAATTTGTTGCCTAACTGGCGAGTAATACCGCACTCGATAGTTCGGACGAATCTCGATATCACTATCCGGCGGTATACTTCTTTTCAGTTCCGCTTCACAACGAAGATGCATGTCTTCCTTAATGATAGCGGCATTTACCAACTCATCATAAATACCGTTATTGAACAAGGTCACTTGTTCCTTAAGTTCGACATTCAAACCTCGGAAGAAATACTCGCACTTCAACGCTTCCGAGTCAACCATATGAGTTGCGTATTGCATCAAGTCTTCAAACTCCTTGAAGTACTCGTACGCACTCCTTTCTCCTTGCTTTAGCTCCAGAAAATCTTAATACTTTGTTCGAAGAATTCCCGAAAAAATGTGACGTGCCTGGAAAACATCCCGGAATTCATCCCACGTCACTCGATGACCTTCAGGAAGAGTAGCGATGTACTCCGCCCACCAGGCTCCAGCGGCTCCGTGGATTTGTTGAGCGGCAAATAGAGTCTTCTGATATTCATCGCACTCAAGTGTATCGAACTTGGCTTCAATACATTGAAGCCAATGAGCCGACTCCAACGGTTCTTTCGCTTCCGAGAAAACCGGTGGTTGTCTTGCTAGAAAATCCAGATAAGTGCTTGGCGGAGGATTTTGCTGTAGTGTCTCCTGTCGTATGCTTTGTCGCACCAACAGATCCAGAGACTCAGCCATCTTTGCCAAGATTTCTGCCAATCCGGTTGATGATGTCGGCACTTCTTGTCGTGGCGAATTACTTTCGCCGTGACTCGACTCACCAACCTCACTCCTGGAATGAGCACAATCCATGCTGCAAGAGTGAGCAATTTACGGTAAAAATTCAAAGTTTAAACTCAACTTGAATTGAAAACATAACCGTAAAAGCATCACATCAATATTGCAGCATTACACAAGCTAACTAGGGTTCGACAATACTGAAATCTATCAAATGTGAGCAAGTTTGTACAAACCCTTAATTCCAACAGTAGGACAAACTGAAAAATAACTCAAGAATATGTTATGGAGCTTAGAGAAGTGTAAAACATCCCTGTCCACAACAAGTTCCAAGCTAAATGGCAATAAGCACTACTCTATTCAGAATGACCAATTGGTCTTAATCCCAGAATTTGAATATGAAGATGGCAACTTCATGTCTCAAGTTGAATATTAAAGTTATAGTTAACTTCAATATCTTTCCAACGAGTATTCATTTGCCTTCATATAAGTTCTGGATCAAAAGTTGTGATATTTCAAAGTTAACAGAAATCTGGAACAATTTTGACAGCACCTCCTTTGAAAGTGGTTGTTTTGTCCGCGAGATTTCATCACTTTAAACTCCAAATCTGGAGAAACTTTGAACTACGAAGTCATAGAATATATCACAATCTTTCTAACGGTGTATTACTTGACCCTTAAAAAATTTTCTACAGAAAGTTATGGTTGAAATACAGAAATTTCCAGAGAGCAATTTGTGCCTACCCTGTTTTTGGACAGTTCACACTCACCTGAGAATTTCATCCATTTGGAGGGTGATTCTGATCTGGAGTTCTACTGAAGAGTTGTAGAAGACTTCAATAGCTTTCCAGAAATGTATCACTCAACTCCATTGGTTCAACGAAACAGAAGGTATGTCCTGTTCAACTTCAGCAAAGATTCTGCCGGAAACAGGGGAGGTTTATTCCTAAGTCTTTGTGAAGAAATCTATACTCCCAATTGACTCTTAGTTCAATATAGGAGTTCATCACCCCCTAATAGAATCCTAGACTCCAAATTTACTCTTTTTCTTTTCAAACCTTCATTTTCATGCAGTTCAAAACACATCACGGTACTACGTTGCCTCACCAAATTAAAATCCTAACCAGCTTTATACCGGCTTGTACGTTTCAAATGGTGGCACTAAAACGATCACTCACAAACGTTTTCTACACGACATGTTCTAACGTGGTTAAGGTACCTGCAGAAAATCACTCAATAATAATGCACACATTGCTTTATCATTTCAGGCAGGTCCATATCATAGTAAAAACATACGCCCCGTATCATTGCCATACGGGCCGTCCTTGAGTCAAGCCACGTCTCAAGGTACATGATCGGGTTATTCACCACCCGACGGGGGCTCCACACCTTTGCAATAAAGCACACCGGTGGAACAACGCTTTCGTAAGTCTCATAGGACATGAAGAGTCCTAGAGAACATACTTCGTGTTACAAACCACACGATGGGGTCTCCTCCTCTTGCCCCTGGGTTTGCGCACTGGAGGCTAGTGCCATTCATATGTCTCTAAGATATGAAGAGTCTTAGAAAACATATTCACTTCCCGTACATTGCTGAACGGGACATCCCACACTACTTTCCTCGTATGGGTGAGCTAACCGAAATTGATCCGCTTTCGGTGGCGTTCCTTACCATTCTTACCTCCACGTAGATGCGTCGTTACAGAATTGAAATACTGAAGAGTAACACACTGTTAGCTTGCCACCTTAAGTAACTATGCTAATAATACTCCTTATATGGGCATACTATACGTTCCTCACTCGTATACCCCTAAGTTTTTGAAAATATGCTCTTTTCATGCGTGCTATCCCCAATGCGGCTCTGATACCACGTCTGTGAAGGCCCGACCCGGGAATCGCAGTGGGTGGTGCCGTGCGATGCGGCACCCAACAGCATGCACGAAAAGAGGCGTAAGAAACATAACGACACCATTTTGTTACTCAAGGTAATTTATTTTACAACATAATGTACACACGCAGCGGAATTTAAAATTTGCTGGACAAACTACTCACTCTCGACCCTATCTACGCCGAAGAGAAGTCGTTCAGCCCGTGAACGCTTCCTACTAGCTTCACCAAAGTAAGGCAGCGGCTAGGTTTCCGATGAGTTGAACGAACCGTGAGGTTTGTCGTCTCACCGAATAACCCTCTTCATAGCAGGCATCCTGCTACCTGCAAAAACAACTTAGAAGCAACCGTGAGCACTAAGGCTCAACAAGACTTACCCGTCAATCCTAAACATGCAACTCTACATGCAGGGGCAGTAAGAAAGTAGGCATAGGAATTTGCAAAATGCATCTTGACTAAACTTGATCCTTAAATTCAGATTCTTTTAGCCTTCATTTTAGTGGTCCTCACGCCTCACAACATCGGAAGTCCACAATCAAACAAGAAACGCTTATCCCGATGTTGCTAGCCTAAGGTGGAAATGAAATTTAGTTGGCTCTATATCTACTTCAGTCAAGGTTCCAATACAGTGATTAATCCACAAACAACAAGTTAAGAGACTTAGTTCCTCTTCTTACTAAGTCACGGCGCAGTGGGCAAGTATGCTCAATCCTCTTCCGCGAGCGACAGTGATTCGAATCAATAACAACCCGAAATACACGACACATACACCCGCCACGAAAGACTCTCTCAAGAGCTCTTTCTTACGTTGTATGCAGCAACCTTTCACACGACACCCCGACATAGAAAAACACTTCGCGCCGAGCAGGATGGTCCTCTACGCGGACACGTCGAAGTTGCCCGCTAAAGGATTTACACCTCCCGCCTTCTCAACGCCATTCCCACGCGAAGGATGAGTTTCTATATCACGGTCCATCGTGTTACATCGGTTTCATGGGTCCCATACCCCACTATATATCCGGTACAGCTCAATCTTGTCCAGCAGGGCCGCATACATACGGTCCTTAACCGACACGGACGGGGCTACAACCAACCTCCACATTTGCCTTACCATCCCGGTCCAGGCCAAATGTGGTCTCAAGCATTGTCACACCCATCGCAGGTCGAGACCAACCTTGAGCGCTCCATCCTACAGGAACATCCCCGTCCCCATCTCATATTCATGAGGGTGCTCTTATCATTTATCTCTCGCGAGTAACTCCATTACTCGAACTTTCTCGCGAGTAGCTTTTTACTACTCGACTTCTACCGAGCTAGCTACAACATTAGCCTAGCATCTACAACGAGGCAAAGCCTACACTAAACCTTCTAATGAGGGATGTAATAGGCATGCAAGTGGGTTCCAATCATCCTAGACATAATGCACTCAAGTCTAATAAACATGATGTGAAGTAAAGCAAAATTTGAAACGGTAACGATATGCAAACCGGGGCTTGCCTTGCTCAACGGTTTTGTTAGAAGCTAGGAGTTAGTCTTCCTCCGGAGAATCCGCCAAACTCGTCCCGAGATGGAGATCCTCGCTGTAGAGTCGAGTCCTCGTCGAACGTCGACGTCACGTGAGCTATTATATTGCAATGCACATATATTTCAAAAGCAATTTAGAAACTGTTGTTCAAGTTAACTCACGCATATGAGAGATAAACGACAGCAAGGTTTCTGTTGTTGGATCTAAACCTTAGAGAAGATGAAAGCTAGGGTGAAAAGAGATACTAATAATCACCATGTGATTAAGTCCATTATATGAACACTTAAACCTAAAAGATGGTAGCTCAAGTTCCATAGGTCCAATGAAGCTGAGAATTTAACCACAGCCTCTATGGAAGGTATTCAGGCAGTGTGCAAAAATTGAGCTCATGAAATGGCTTCATGTGAGCACAACAAATCCTTATGTGGTTTACACTAATCTGCCTTTACCCCCTAGATATTAAGCATTCCTGTGCTGCAAAGTAGACTTTTTGTGAAATACAAAATGTCCTGAGTCCATAGGAATTGGTTTTACCATTTTTGGAGTTTCCTACATGGAGATATGGATTTTTCAAAGAATGGGGAAAAGCTCACCCCCTACGGCGATGCCTTGTACGGGAACTCCAAGGAGGACAGGCCAACGATGGGCACATTATGAACTCGACGCAGGGTATGTAAACTTGTAAAACATGTATGTTCATTATTAACATAACTATTTGTTTCGTTAAAATATTATTTTGTTTTGCAGCGTACTTGGGGTGACGACACGGTGCATAGGGGCTACACGGAGTATACGATGTCGTTTGACCGCCTACAGGCGGACAGCGACGTCGTATGGACTCCGTTCTCGTACGAGGCTGTGGAGCGTCGTGCACCCGCTGGGTTGTCGTCGTTGTGCACAAGAGATGCGGACGTGTTGTGGACACAGAAGGCTCTCGTGTACGACATCTGCTTGGAGGAGTACTCTCCTCACAGAGTTATGCAGCAATTCGGGCGGCAGCAGGTCTTCCCAGTTCCTAGGGGCCTCCCAGTTCCGCCTACTGCACACACGTAAGTAGTTTCCTTTATTTGTATATTTAATTTACATAAGTTTTAATCGCTGAGAAACGTTATATTTTGCTCGGAGGCACACACGGAAGGGTTTCTTTACGCCCGTTTTCTGTCCTTGCATGGAGGCTTGGGTACAGCAGTGGGCAGGGGCACCTCAGAACGTAATCGCGGATGCGTTCTCGTTCACCGCGGAGTCCTACAAGGAGTACCTACGTTGGTATGTCTTTTGTACACGTACGCGAGTATCGTACGTCCCAGCAGAGCCGGAGGCACACGTCGCGTCCACTACAGACACGTACCCTCGATATAGAGATCATAACACTTTATTTGCAGTAAGTTTCATATTACTATTTTCTGAGTTGCGTAAGTTTTCTTATAATTTGTATCACTTACATTTTTTCGTTTGCAGTTTTAGATGCCTGGAGTGTCGAGATTGATGCGAGGGAGATGGTCCAAAGGGCGGAGCAGGGCTTGCACATCCCGGCACAAGAGAACGCAACGGCGTGGAAGAAGATGCATAAGTACATCGCCGATGCCATGAAGCATATGTCACTGTCGTGCACGGAGTCTTGTCGTCAAGACTCCTCCGTACAGCTGCCGCTCTTCACACCGGCGACAACTGTTCCACCGCCAGGTACGACATAGATAGACTACTGATTTATACAAATATGTTCAACAGAGTAATTAATACTATTTTCTGTGAAGTGCCTTCGACGTCCTGCGTTCGTCCTACGTGTCCCGTTGACATTGTTGGCACATCCAACTGGTGCAGTGGTACGTGTCAGTTTAATTGATATTATTAATGTTAATAGATATATATAAATCTAACAAATAATATTTTTTGTAGGTTTTGAGAACCCGTCTTACGGTTCCGATGCGACGCAGCGGGATTTGGGAGCCCCTTTAACTGGGAAGCGTATGTCACCGATGCTATGGCTGGCACGCTTTCTCAGACGTAAGGAGCTCCGGAGCCGACGCAGCTGGTGTAGGACGCGACCCCGCCAGTGCCTCCTAGGCCCAGAAACCCCCTTGATCCGCTGACTTATGATGCAGACCACGTACGAGCGGCGCGTAGGGCTGGTAGGGGTGCACGTGGAAAGCGTGCTAGGCATTGATGTATTGTGTAATTTATTTTTTATTTTTGTTTTACTCTATGTATCATATCTTTTAAGATAATTAATTTATATCTCTAATTTTTGCATATTACTTTATGTCATAAATAATAACTCTTTTAATACCAAAACACCCAACTACAAATAAGCAAATTGTTCCCGATAACGGATTCAAAATCGTCCACGAGTTGGACAAGAAGTCCATGGCGTGGACGACTCGTCCATATAGTAAACGAGTCATCCACGGGGTGGACGAAATTAGCCTATAAAAGTCGTAGCGCCTTGAAGAGTCACCATTACGAACTGAGACTGAGCGAAGAGAGTATTAAAATAATGGTGAGCAGAGGTCGTGGTAGGACAGGAGTGGAAAACATTATATCGGTGCATCTCGACTACTTGGTGGGTGGTGCTGATTGGTATGAACCACCGGTAGACAGATTCCCGGTTCTAAGCAAGACTAATTTTGATGTGTTCAATCATCTTCATCCATATGATAGCACGAAAAAAGAGTGTCCTAAATGCCATTGTGGCGTTGATTTCGTTGTGCAAATGAAGGATGGAAGAGAGGACACCGGTCATCGATTCTTTCGTTGTCCTAACGGTGGAGTAAGTTCAAAATACATATTATTTTTTCGTTGTAATATCGTTATTTTTTGACCCTTTTTGCTTTTTAACTAGTGTTATTTCAATGATGATAACTGTGGATACACACTGTGGATTGATCCACCACCAATCAAGCCAACTGAATATTACATTAAATATTTACAAGATCGAAACTGAGAGATGGTTGCTGAACTAGTGGAAATGGAGTCACAGCTATTTGAGAACATAGGTGCTAGGCCCGTCTGCGACAACAGGGATTGCGAATGTCTTCACCACAAGCCAAACCCTAACTGTTAGAACTAGGTTTCACTAATGTGGAGCAACATGTATGCTCGCAATGTATCCTTGTAATATATGATCTTCTATTTTGAATTTTAATAAATATGGACGAGAGTAACTACTAGTGTTCTATGATGTTCGCACTAAAGTGAAATGAACCGTTATTGGTGGTTTGAAATACAAATTATCTATTTTACCAAAAATCAATAGGGACTTTTAACCAGATGACTCGTCCACCTAATAGATGACTTGTACAACTAATAGACGAGTCGAACAATTGATGGACGAGTAGTACAACTAATGGACTAGCCGTACAAGTGATGGACTAGTTGTCCACCTACTGGACAACTCGTCCACCTGGTGGACGACTGGTGCACCTGATGGACGAGTCGTACAACTGATGGACTAGCCGTACCGCTGATGAACTAGTCGTCCACGTATTGGACAACTCATCCACCTAGTGGATGAATCGTACAACTGATGGACGAGTCATACAACTGATGTACTAGTCGTCCACCACTGGACGACTAGTCCACCTACTAGACGAATCGTCCACCTCGTGGACGAATCGTCTAGTTTCGATTGTCTATTTTAGAGCACTCCGGACATTCGCCACAACCACACTTCATAGACCCAACTCTCACGGACATGGACTCACCGTACTCACCACCAAATAAAAAAGAGAGAGTTCGTATTCTAGAGGGATTACAACCGCCAATGTGTCTATGTGACACTGATTGTCGGTTCGTAAAAGATTTAAGACTGAGGGTCACTTACGGTTTGTGGCTATTGATGTGCAACAACTACGAATACGACCCCCCGCATAGAACCAAGCCATTTTTCCCGAATGGTAGACGTCAGGTAACATGTTTACTTCAGAGATCTATGAATATTATATTCGCATTTTATCTCTAATCTTCATAACAAGACATAATTAATCATGCAGTCTCCACCGCTGCTTTGTGAGTTCACACGGTACATCGACAACGAACAAAGAGCGGAAGACGTCGAGTACGTACACGCGATGCATAGAGCTGGCTAGGACAAGTTCCAATACGAGATGGAATTCGAAGAGTGGGTTGAGCAGCAGAGGAAGGAGGCGGCTGAACAGGCAGAGCGTCGGCGCAAACGTCAGGAAGAACTTCAAAGAATCAACGAAAAGTATCGTTGCCAGGCTTAGGAGGAAGAACGCATTACTCATTAGGCGAGAGAGAATGAATGGGAGCGCTTATGCGAGAGATCACATCGCGCAAGGGATGCCGGGCCAGATGCATTGCGCAAGGGAAAATATCCCCGTTGCACTCAGCAGAATCTATATTTGCTATTTAATAAACTTCGTAATGTATCCAATGAAGAATTTTTTAAATCAAGTGTTGTTGTTATTTTGCTAAATTTAGTTACATTTACTTCCATAACAAGTCATAATCAAATTTGTGATCGTGTTACATAATTCAAAATTACGTAACATCGAATCTATTAAACAAAAGTCATATTAAATAACTAACATAAAATTATAACACAATATCCTACATTAGATTCTATAGAAACAATTTGTAAAAATGTCTCCAAGCATTTTTAAATGGATGCTAGAAACCTAATCTTATAATATTTGCTGCAGAGAGGAATACTGCCTTCGTGGCGCCGTGGACGACAGGATGGTCCACGTGGCCCTGTCGTACACGCTGTGGACGGCAGGACTGCCTACGTGGCGAAATCGTCCACAGCGTGGATGACAGAATGTCCACGTGGACAAATCATCCACGCCGTGGACGAGAAGGTGGTTACTTTTGCAAAATAAAAATAGATGTTATTAATATTAAATTCTTTATCAACAGTGTCAAAAATAAAAAAAATTCCAGGTGGTCCGCAACCATCATTTTTTTGAGTTTTTTTTAATAAAAGGTAATTTTAATTCCTAATTCAAACAATTATAAAAATAGGCACAAGGCACATATCACCCTATAAGGGCGGGGTGTGATTCATGCAGCCCATGGGACAACTCATCGCCCTAAGAACTTTTTGTTGGAATTTGGTCTAGGGGAGCAGCACCTCAATTCCTGGGCTGAATTATTTGAGCCAAATCCACTGGTATAAAAGCCAAGGTGTTGTGTGCAGAGGTGGCTGGGATATTTAGTTCCACATTGCCCACCTATATGGATGTTTCCAATATATATAGTGGCCCTTGGAGTGTTTCTCAACATGAGAATAATGAGGGAGATGAAGGCTGATGTTATGGACACAAACACACACGCACACACGCACCTGCGTTTCACGATTTTACGCGTATTTATCGCATGACTTGTGACTTGCAATGTTGCGCGTTCGTGTCGTGACGAGTTGTGTTCTACTAAGCCTTTATTTTTTGCCACTTGTATAATTTGGAATATCTCATCAACACCTAGACTGTCGGGTCAACTTGAGGAGTAATTGTGGCGTAACTGTAGACACACGTTTAATGTGTGTAATGTTGCGTAACTGCAGACATACGTTTAATGTGCGTAATGCCGCATAAATGCAGGCACACGTTTAATATGCGTAATGGCCATAACTGCTCCATTAGTTGTACGTTGAAGGATTTCAGGCGGTGGTTTACTGAAATTATGGCAGATCGAATCTGAGGAGGTTGGCAGGCTCAAGTATATTGGAGACGTCATGGGTACTAGAGAAGACACACAGAAACTCACATCTCTCGAAAACGGCTCCGCACCACCGTTTTTCGCCTTGCCGTCCCTCCGTCCGTCGTGTAGCGGATCGAGGGAGAGTGGTGTCTCCGAATCGACGAACGGTGATCTGAAGACCTGCACGGGTGGCGGCGACCAAGTTTCTGGGAAGTGCGCTTGCACGGCCGCTCGCAACACTTCCTTCGTCCTCAACTTCTCCGTCGAGATCTGATGCTCCAATTCCTAGCAGGATTCTTTGTTAGTAATTACTCGATCCATGACTAATTCGATATTTCTTATGAGCGATCTATTCGTATATGTTTCAATTCATTTTTGTGTAATACTAGTACTGTTTATGTTGACTGCTAGTATATTTGTTCTTGCTATTCTCTGTTCTGGTTCGTCAAATTAATTGCATGCTATGTGTATTTCACAACACTTTTTTATAAGTTTTACTTTCCGTGAAATTTTGCAACTAGCCCTCTCACAATGAATTGCACTCTGAGCGAGCAATTGTTGATGAGCAGTGGATGAATCCCTAGGTAGGGGGTGATTTATTGCTACAGTACAAACATTGATATATAAGCCTCCCCTCTCTCAATAAATCTATAAAAATCACCTGAAATCCAAAAGAAAAAATAAAATAAAAGGAAACAGGAGAGGTGAGGTGAGGAAGTGGTGTAAAAGCCCAAGAAAAGGGACATGTAAAAACTTTTATCACCACACCACACCACCGTTTTGTTGTGGATAGATTGTGAAAAAGTGTGAAGAGCAAGTAACCTCCATCAAAAGAGTGGTTAGAGGGGAAAGCCTACACTTTCAAAAAGGGGGAAGTTTACACATGACACATGAGAGGATGATTCAAAACTGTTACATTCAAACTCGTGGTTGCAGCATCTAAAACAAAGATCAAAGTGCATAATTGGATTCCTCAGGTCCAAATTAGTGGGGAGGCAAAGTTTCAATAATTTTTGAAAAGGTTTGCTACCCATTTGTCCAAAAAGGATCCAAATGTGCAAGAATTCAAATATACATATGAATTGGGGGAGATTTGCCCAACCATACAAATGCAGATCAGTTTGAAACTCCAAACATTTGAATTCATCTCTTGCCAAGTTTTGGAGATCTTTTGAGGGGTGGGGGAGCACTGACAAGTGGGTCCCACATGTCATTGGGGAGGATCAAATGGCACAAAAGTCAACAGCCTTAGGGGCTAAGTATTGCACTCGGAACAGAGCCGAGGCTCCACGGTGACACCCCGAGAAACGCCGGGCGCCACCTCCTGCTCTTTCCCTCGCGCGCTGGCAAGCTCCTCGTGGGGGCGCCGTAAAACCCAGCCATGCCCCAGCTCGCCACGACCACGAGCCGATCGTGTTTTGCCTCCTTCTCCCGAGCAGCACCACACCGAGCTCAGTTCTTTCCCCCGACGCCGCTCCTCCGATTCTCCCCTGCACGCCGACGTCTTCTCGACCTTGCCCGAGCTCCCCACAAAAAAAGGAAGCGCCTGGGTGTGCTCTAGCTGACCACCTCACCACCTTGCGGTGTTAGCACTTCATTTGGCCACCAATTGACGATCGCAGCTGAGGACCGAGGTGCAACCGGCGGAACCGCAACCGGCTCACCGTGGGCAGCGCTCCACAGCCGTTTTCACCGTTCCTCTCCTGCACGAAAAAGGTGCGCCATGCTCTCTAGATTGTGTATGTGCAAGCCGTTTAGCGGTTGATTCACCGGGTGAAGAGTATTTCCAATTCTTCCAAAACGTAGTGTGTTTGGGTAGAGCGCGGTCTAACCTAAAATTCATGCTACTCACTTAGCTATTGGCCGCGCCGGCTTGTCAGCACCTTCCTCACTCCCTAGCGGCCCTCCTCGACCAGGAATCAAGGGAAATGACCCAGAAATGGCCGGGTTTGGGTTGTTTTTTGGGCCGCCATAGAATAATAGCTCGGTTCACCGTCGAGCTCTAGGTTGCCGACCGTTTCATGGGGTTGGGCGGTCATTTCCGTCACCCCCGAGCTCCCATGGTGCTCTCCGACCCTTTGCCAATCATTTTGATGCGTTGTAACGCATTCCCGACCACGCCGGAACCCTAACCGCCGCTGTCACCGTCGGGAGCCCTGTTCCGGTGAGCTACGGCCGCCGGCGACACCACCGACGAGTTCAGCGCCGCGAATTACGGGGGGGGGGGGGGGGGGGGGGGCGAGTCTGAGATCGGGAGACGGCCAGGAAAGCAGTTCCGGCGACACTCGCCGGAGCGCGCCGCCGCGGACCCCTGTTTGGCGCGAGGAAGGAGAAGACTGCCGGGTGGGACCCACTGGCAGACATTTAAACATTTTGAAATGTCCAGTTTGTAGTTCAAACTTTGGAGGACCACAACTCGGGGTAGGAGAATCCAAAAATTATGAAAAAAATCTGTTGGATTCCTCTAACTGAGTACAATCCAAATCTGAAACCCAATTTGTAAGAAACCCATTAATTAATTCTGGAAAATTCTTTAAACTTTTCAGCAAAAGAATTTTAGAGGGAGTTTGGTGCATCTAAAAATCCCCAAATTTTGCCATAATGTTCTTTAGGACATTAGTGAACCCCTGTAAAAGTTTCAGACCATTTGGAGTTGATTTGGTCAGAGCAATTCAAATTTGAAGGTGCTGTGTTCATTTGAATACAGCAACATTTTCAGAGAATTTCCAAAACTTGGAAATTCAGTTCTGGGAAAATCTTAGCTCCAAAAATACTAGGAAAATTCATGCAAACTCTATGAGCTATAATTGTAATTGTAGTTCACTAAGTTGGGCATGAACAGGGGTATTACCTCAGAATTAATTCTTCTTTGCTTATTTGCTAAAAGAATTATTCTGAGCAAACCACTCCATAAAGAGTGCTAGTGTTTGGTCCAGAGAGTTTTCTTGTGACAAGGAACTCACACAAAAATTCTCAGCTCCATTGGAGCTCTGGATCACCCCTGTCCTGTTTAACCACTTGAGGGATTAATATAGAAAAGGGGGAAACCACTTAGCATTTAACCAGGGGGATTAAGTCTAAGCCAAACCACCAACACCCAGTTCATCTTTAAATTCTTAAATAGAGTTCCAGTTGTTAGAGACTGGTTATTAGAACTAATAGCAGTAGTATTACAATAAACTTGTATGCATATTCATTAACATGTAGTATTTCAATAACGTGTAGTCGCTGAAGGCGAGGAAGCTCCGGAGGTTCTCGACTTCCTGCTTCCAGAGGAAGAACTGACTCCTGATCAGCAGCAACAAGGCAAGCCCCAGTTTGCATTAACCTTTTGATAAGTTTTAATGTGTTTACCTGTGTCATGTGAAGTATGATTGTGCATTAGGTATAGGATGGGTGGAACCCCACTTGCATGACCAGAATTTTTCCATAAGAGTGAGGGTAGTGTCTAAGATCTCAAGTAGAAAGGCTATGCTTAAACATTCATAGGGCTTCGGTACAAGTCGAGTAGTTGGAATCTACTCGTGAGATAGGCTTGGGACACACGGGTTCGGTTGAGTGATGTGAGATCACTTTAGTAATGAAAATGAGACTAGGCAGGGGCTAGGGCGCAGCAAGAGGAAGTCTTGTATGCGCAGCCCTGCCCGTGTCAATTGAGGACCGATCCTTGTGCGGCCCTGCTGAACAAGTATTGAACGTACCGAAGGCATATCGGATATATGGGCCCCGATAAACCGATGTAGCCTAAACCTCCAGGCGTCGAGGCATAGCACACCGATTTATAGGTGTAGGTTGAGGGCAGCAAGGTGGAAATCTGCCAATGGGCATAGAGAGATGCTCCGTGTGGGGAACCTCCTGCTCATTTCGGTGCGACCGGTTCGATGTTTGGGCTGTTGGGTGAAAGGTTGTCCCGTATGACATCGAGTGAGCGTGCTGTGCAGCTCCACGGGTGGGCGTACGTGACGTGCTCTTTGGGTTTCCCTGCAGGTGTATATCGAGTCGATTCGCCGTCCCTCGCGGTGACGAGTACCGCTTGTTCACTGCGTCGTAACGTAGACTAATGAATGAAATGTTATGATTCAATATTGCTGTTATGATATAATTGTATTGTTACATGTGTGCCACCAAATATTGCTCACTAAAGTTCAGCTTCATGAACCGTTAACTTGTTGCTAAAAGATGAACTAAGGATGAACTTGTAGGCGTGTCCATTTGCTGCAACATTGCTATCCTATGTCATGGTACACCTCATGTAGAGTTTCATGCTTAGGTGAGTCGGTTAAGCCTTGCTGAGCCTTCGTGCTCACGGTTGCTGCTTAAGTGTTTTTCAGTTGAGGAGCCACCCACGGACTCGGAGTACGAGTCCACCGGCGAGGGTTACCCTCCGTCGGGGACCACGGCTGAGTGGGAGCCGTACACGCCACGCTGAGCTGAGGAGTGCAGCTAGTGTGGGTTGCCCTAGGGCTGGGCAACCGACTTTTGCTAGATAGGCGGGCGTGAGTTGTATAAAAGAAACTTCCGCTGTGTAATAAAGACCTTAGTTTGTAACTGAGAAGTGTACTACTTTGTACATTCAGTTTGTTTTCCCATGTAATATAATGTGTTCTTATGACGTGTGCTGTCGGGTGTCGCATCGCGCGGCACCACCCTCTGCGATCCTAGATGAGCGGATTCCGGTCTGCCACAGCCTGGTATCAGAGCTGCAGTGGGGATAGCACAGTACTTAAGGACTACCTTATGGGAAAACTTAGGTTACGGTGAGGATTCGGTAGTTGCCCAAGTAAGGACTATATTAGCATAGTTACTTAAAGTGGCAAAGACTAACTTATGTGTTATACTTCTGAATTTTAATTATATAACGACGCACCTACGCTCTGGTAAGCATGGTAAGGAACGCCACCGAAAGCGGTTCAATTTCGGTTAGCTCCCCCTGACGAGGAACGTGGTTCAGGGATAGAGTCTCACAGCTTGGTGTGAGACGTCAATATGAACCTCTTGGACTCTTCATGTCCCTGAGTGCATATGAAACGCTGATCCCTAGCGTGCATTAGGCAACTAAGTGGAGACCCCATCGCGTGGTCAGTAACGTGAGAGTGTGTTCGTCTGGAAGTAGCCCAGGAGGACATATGCAGCGCTTGCCATCGGCGTGCCCTGCAGGGCAGTAGGTGGTATCTGTTGGGTTGATAACATTCCCAACCGTGACGACCCGTTCATGACATACTCGGGTTCCCCGTCGTGTGGTGTTGAAACACGATCACGTGCCTTGAGACGTGACTTAGCTCAAGGACGGTCGTATGGCAATGATACGGGCGTTTGTATTTAATTTTAAATATGATCCTGCCTGAAATGAAACCAACCATTGAGTGCACCATTATTGTGTGGTCTTCTGCAGGTACTAACCATGTAGGTATCCATGTAGTAAACGTGTGCGAGAGACCGATTAGTGCCACACTTGAGACGTATATGCCGGTATGATCCGGTTAGGATTTTCGTTTGGGAGGAACGTAGTACCGAGATACTGTAGGCATATGCATGAAAAATAAATGATAATAAGGAATTAAAATCACTAGGTTCAACATCTAGGGCCCTGGTTGGATAGACAAATTGGATAGTGATGAGTGTAGTTCCAAAAGACTGAAAAACAGAGTGCTCTGTTTTGGGCAGCAAGGGTGCTGATCTTCAACAGAGCATAACTCACAGGTCTTTTGGCCCAGGGAGGTGTGGTATATAGTTCTGGAAAGGTAATTAAGTACTCTACAACTTTGTTGTAGACTCCCAGAGCTTAAACACACCTTGAGATGGCCTAAAACCCAGAGGGCTGTAAACTGTCCAGAACCAGGACAGAGTGGAACACTCTCTGGACTGTTCTGTTTTTCAAATATAACTCCCAGTAGAAAAATTTAAAATTTTCATATGATACATCCTTAGAAAGAGTAGAAGATGTGTGACATCTTTGCAATTCAAAGTTTCTGAAATTTCAGCACAGATTTCAGTGGAAACCAGGGTTGAAAACAGCCACTTCCATGGGAGGTGCTGTTAAAATTCTCCCAGAAATTCTGCTGACTTTGAATTAGCATAACTTTTTAACCAAAGCTGATCTGGGGGCAAATGAATACTCGTTGGAAACATGCTGAAGTTAACTTTAACTTTGGTATTCGGATTGAGTCATGAAAATGCCCCAAACCAGCTCAAAACTTAGATTAAGTAGAAACTGGTCATTCTGACAGAAGAATGACAGTTGAACTCATTGGAGAGGGTGTTGTACCCTACGGGTGGTATACGTGATGACAAAGCGATAGTAATATCTCGTAGTGACCAAACCTAGTTATGTTGAGCTTCCAAAGTGGAGGTTCATCAAGTTGGATGTAACTAGCTTGTGTTTGGTCTGGTAATGGTGTAGCTTGTGCAAAGTTATTACATTATCTACATACGAGATGTATCGCAGGTTTTATTGTCATTACGGTTTACGCCTATTGTATTTGACTGCATGCAATATGTTGCGGGACTGATGTTTATTGTCGTATGGTTGCAGATGGTTCGCACTAGGACCACGCACGAGGTTGGTGGGTCTAGCCAGCAGGGAGGCGATGACTCCCAGCCAGCGGCCTACGACAGCACCCCGCAGCAGCAGCCACCGCCGCCGCCTCCGCTTACTCTAGCGGATGTGATAGCGGCACTGGTGGGTGGTCGTGAGGAGCAGACTGACCTGCTCCGCACGATTGTACAGAATACGTCCCAGGTGGGGGGACGTCAAGATAGAGGGCCTCGTAAGCCCCGTGAAGTGTCGTACTCGGATTTCATGAGTACGCACCTTCCAGTGTTCACCGAAGCTGAAGAACCACTGGAGGCCGACAACTGGCTGCGGACCATCGAGTCCAAGTTCGGGCTGCTCCAATGTACGGAGCGGCAGAAGACTCTGTTCGCAGCGCAGCAACTCCACGGTGCCGCTGGTGCGTGGTGGGCGAATTATGTCGCCTCACGTCCGGCTGGCCATGCCGTGGAATGGCAAGAGTTCCGGGAGGCGTTCCGCGCCTATCATATCCCTCCCGGAATTATGAAGGGGAAGTTCCAAGAATTCTTGGAGCTGAAGCAGGGCGGGGGGAGTGTCCATGACTACTCCCATGCCTTCAACCATCTGGCGCAATATGCGTCAGACTACATCTCCACCGAGGAGAAGAAGCGGGAGCATTTCTATCGGGGGTTACACCCCGAGATGAAGACGCATCTCGTGCAGTGGAATCGCGGCACATTCAACGACTTAGTCAATGCCGTGATTATGCAAGAGGATGCTCAGCGGGAGTTGGCAGCTGAGCATAGGAAGCGCAGCGCTCCACCTAGCAGCGGTGGTGGCGCGCCCCAGAAGTACCGGATGGTGTATCGGACGCCATCCGGGCAGCAGTGGCAACCACCGGCGCGACCTCAACGGTTCGGGGGACGTCCCTTTCAGGCACCTCCGTTCCGTCCGCCGATGCCACCACCAAGACAGCAGCAGCAGCAACAGCAGCAGACGGCACCCCGGGTGTTTCCACCGCCACAACGTGCCCCGGGATTCCGTCCACCGATCAGCGGGGGACCGCCCCGTTTCACCTGCTTCACGTGTGGCCAGGCGGGCCACTTCGCGAAGGACTGCCCCCAGGGGCAGCAGAGCAGTGGGCAAGCCCAGTTTCAGGGCGGTGCTCGAGGCCGACCTCCGATGAAGAAGGTTGGTCAGCGGACTGGAGGCGTCCGCAACCTCGACAATGAGGACGCCCCAGAGGGAGACAACGTGCTGGCGGGTACGTTTACTCTCAACAATCAAGCCATTGTCATATTGTTTGATTCTGGTGCAACCCACAGCTTTATAAGTGCATCCTATGTGGCTAAGCATCAAATGCCAGTCTTCCCAACCGACTGCACTTATATGATCTGCTCACCGGGAGGGAAGATTTCAGCTAATATGATGATTCCAAAGGCACCTCTGTGCTTAGGTGGGAAACTATATCCCACCACCTTGATAATCCTTATGGGGCAAAAGATTGATGCAATCTTAGGGATGTCATGGCTACAATACCATGGCGCTGTCCTAGAGACTCGGACACGGACAGTTCACTTAAATTCTCCATTCCACCGTCCGCATTCCATGGTGTTAGACACGCCAGTCCGGGAAGTTTTAGCAATTAATAATGCTGAAGCTCTCAAGTTAGAAGACATCCCCGTAGTCCGGGAGTACCCCGACGTGTTTCCGGATGATCTTCCGGGCATGCCACCTGAGCGGGATGTCGAGTTCAAGATTGAACTTGCACCCGGGACTACGCCCATATCACGGAGACCGTACAAAATGGCTCCAAATGAGCTGGCTGAACTGAAAGAACAGCTCAATGATCTGTTGAGCAAGAGTTTCATTAGGCCGAGTTCCTCGCCTTGGGGATGCTCGGCGCTGTTCGTGAAGAAGAAAGATGAAACCTTGAGGCTGTGTGTGGATTACCGGCCGCTCAATGCCGTCACCATCAAGAATAAGTACCCACTGCCCCGTATTGACATTTTGTTTGATCAACTTGTGGGGGCAAGTGTGTTCTCAAAGATGGACCTTCGCTCTGGATATCACCAGATCAAGATCCGGGCGGAGGATATTCCGAAGACGGCCTTCTCGACGAGATATGGATTATATGAATATCTTGTCATGTCCTTTGGTCTCACAAACGCTCCAGCCCATTTCATGTATCTCATGAACTCAGTGTTCATGCCGGAGCTGGACAAGTTCGTGGTAGTGTTCATCGACGATATCTTGGTTTACTCCAAGACAGAAGCCGAACATGCCGAACACTTGCGGATCGTTCTTCAATGATTGCGAGACCACAAGCTCTACGCCAAGTTCAGTGAATGCGAGTTTTGGATCAGCCAAGTGCCATTCTTGGGACATATCATCTCAGCAGAAGGCATTGCGGTTGACCCAAGCAAAATAGAGCAAGTGCTGAAATGGAAAGCTCCCACTTCAGTCCATGAAGTCAGAAGCTTCCTCGGGTTAGCGGGATACTATCGGAGGTTCATTCCAAGTTTCTCCAAGATCGCTAAGCCGATGACAGAGTTACTGAAGAAAAGGATGAAGTATGTTTGGAACACGGCGTGTGAAGGAGCATTCCAAACATTGGTGAAGCATCTCACCACAGCCCCGGTCTTAGCTCAGCCGGATACAACAAAGCCCTTCGACGTGTACTGTGACGCGTCCGGTATTGGGCTCGGCTGCGTGTTGATGCAGGAAGGACGTGTGGTCGCCTATGGCTCACGCCAACTTCGGAACCATGAGCAGCATTATCCGACTCATGATCTTGAGCTTGCTGCCGTGGTGTTGGCGCTAAAAATGTGGAGGCACTATCTCCTGGGGAACTTGGTGCATCTCTACACCGACCACAAGAGCTTAAAATACATTTTCACCCAGAAGGAGCTGAACATGAGGCAACGGAGGTGGTTAGAGCTGATCAAAGATTATGAGATTGAGATCCATTATCACCCCGGCAAGGTGAATGTGGTTGCCGACGCATTGAGTCGGAAATCACATGTCCATCACCTCACCATTACACCGTTGGAGGAGGAAGAGCCGAGTTTATACTTGGTTCCTTATGGATCGCTGTACAACCTTGCCCTCATCCCTACCATCTGGGAGGACATCATTGCAGCTCAGAAAGATGATAAAGGCATGGCACATCTCCGGAGACGGATAGACAACGGGGAGATCAAATGTTTCCGGAAGGATGATGAGGGGACGCTGTGGTTCAATGACCGCATAGTCGTACCCCGGGATATGGAGCTGAGGAAGAAGCTCCTTGATGAAGCTCACTTGTCCAAATACTCCATTTATCCGGGCAGCAACAAGATGTACCAAGATTTGAAAAAGAAATTTTGGTGGACACAGATGAAGCGGGAGGTAGCTAAGTACGTATCCGAGTGCGATACGTGTAGACGAGTGAAAGCTGATCACATGAAGAAGTTAGGGCTGTTGCAACCCCTGAAGATCCCGGCGTGGAAATGGGAAGATGTGAGCATGGATTTCATTGTGGGATTACCCCTAACATCCAATAAGCATGATTCCATATGGGTAATCGTTGATCGGTTAACCAAGACGGCTCACTTCATCCCGGTGAATACACGTTACAATGCCGGCAAATATGCGGAGCTGTACATAGCGAAGATTCTATGCCTATACGGGGTACCCAAGACCATCGTCTCAGATCGAGGTGCATTATTTGTATCTCGCTTTTGGGAGCAGCTACACGCTGCATTGGGTACTAAGTTGATCAGGAGCTCCGCCTATCACCCTCAAACGGATGGGCAAACAGAGAGGGTGAACCAAGTATTAGAAGACATGTTGAGAGCATGTGCCATCCACCACGGTAGGAACTGGGATGATCACCTACCGTTGGCGGAATTCTCATACAACAACGGCTATCAGGCGAGTATCAAGAAGGCACCCTACGAAGCTCTCTACGGTCGCAAATGCCGCACCCCATTAAATTGGTGTGAGTCCGGTGAAAGGGTCACATTCGGGGTTGATGTGGTGAACGACGCCGAAGAGCGCGTTCGGACAATTCAAGCCAATTTGAAGGCCGCTCAATCCCGGCAGAAGAGCTACGCTGATAAGAGGCGTAGGCCGTTGCACTTTGACGTTGGGGAACACGTGTACCTCCGCGTGTCTCCGATGAAGGGCGTGCACCAGTTCGGTGTGAAGGGGAAGCTCGCTCCCTGTTTTATTGGACCCTACGCTATCACCGAGAAGTGTGGACCAGCAGCGTATCGATTGGAGCTACCGGCATCCCTTGCTGGTGTCCATGATGTTTTCCATATTTCGCAACTGCGAAAATGTTTGGAGTATACGGCTGCTGTTCCTACCAAAGACATCGGCGAGCTGAAACCGGATTTAACATATGATGAGTATCCGGTGGAAATTCTTGATGAGAAAGCCCAAACCACGCGTAACAGAACGTTGTGGTTCTACAAAATACTCTGGAGCAACCACACCGCCGAAGAAGCGACATGGGAGAGCGAAGAATTCCTTCGCTCAAATTACCCGGAGTTCATGGCATCTCGATATGGGTAAGTCCCTGTTACATCGCTATCTCTTCTTTTATAATCTCGGGACGAGATTCTTTTAAGGGGGGAGGGATGTAAAAGCCCAAGAAAAGGGACTTCCAAAAACTTTTTATCACCACACCACACCACCGTTTTGTTGTGGATAGATTGTGAAAAAGTGTGAAGAGCAAGTAACCTCCATCAAAAGAGTGGTAAGAGGGGAAAGCCTACACTTTTAAAAATGGGGAAGTTTACACATGACACATGAGAGGATGATTCAAAACTGTTACATTCAAACTCGTGGTTGCAGCATCTAAAACAAAGATCAAAGTGCATAATTGGATTTGTCAGGTCCAAATTAGTGGGGAGGCAAAGTTTCAATAATTTTTGAAAAGGTTTGCTACCCATTTGTCCAAAAAGGAACCAAATGTGCAAGAATTCAAATATACATTTGAATTTGGGGGAGATTTGCCCAACCATACAAATGTAGATCAGTTTGAAACTCCAAACATTTGAATTCATCTCTTGCCAAGTTTTGGAGAACTTTTGAGGGGTGGGGGAGCACTGACAAGTGGGTCCCACATGTCATTGGGGAGGATCAAATGACACAAAAGTCAACAGCCTTAGGGGCTAAGTATTGCACTCGGAACAGAGCCGAGACTCCACGGTGACACCCCGAGAAACGCCGGGCGCCACCTCCTGCTCTTCCCCTCACGCGCTGGCGAGCTCCTCGTGGGGGCACCGTAAAACCTAGCCGTGCCCCAGCTCGCCACGACCACGAGCCGATCGTGTTTTGCCTCCTTCTCCCGAGCAGCACCACACCGAGCTCAGTTCTTTCCCCCGACGCCGCTCCTCTGATTCTCCCCTGCACGCCGACATCTGTTCGGCCTTGCCCGAGCTCCCCACAAAAAAAAAGGAAGCGCCTGGGTGTGCTCTAGCTGACCACCTCACCACCTTGCGGTGTTAGCACTTCATTTGGCCACCAATTGACGATCGCAGCTGAGGACCGAGGTGCAACCGGCGGAACCGCAACCGGCTCACCGTGGGCAGCGCTCCACAGCCGTTTTCACCGTTCCTCTCCTGCACGAAAAAGGTGCGCCATGCTCTCTAGATTGTGTAGGTGCAAGCCGTTTAGCGGTTGATTCACCGGGTGAAGAGTATTTCCAATTCTTCCGAAACGTAGGGTGTTTGGGTAGAGCGCGGTCTAACCTAAAATTCATGCTACTCACTTAGCTATTGGCCGCGCCGGCTTGTCAGCACCTTCCTCACTCCCTAGAGGCCCTCCTCGACCAGGAATCAAGGGAAATGACCCAGAAATGGCCGGGTTTGGGTTGTTTTTCGGGCCGCCATAGAATAATAGCTCGTTTCACCGTGGAGCTCTAGGTTGCCGACCGTTTCATGGGGTTGGGCGGTCATTTCCGTCACCCCCGAGCTCCCACGGTGCTCTCCGACCCTTTGACGATCATTTTGATGCGTTGTAACGCATTCCCGACCACGCCGGAACCCTATAGATGACAGTAACCGTCATCCATAACCTTATAGATGACTAATAATCGTAGACGGCCGGAAACCGTTGTCAATTAGTGATTACCGTCATCTATAAGCTATAGACGACGGTTTTAGCCTTATAGACGACGGTTTCTGGCCGTCGTCTATTATCACGATTGCTGTAGTCTATTAACTCATAATTTTTCCAAGACTTTAAATTCCTAATGATATCAGCATGTCTGTTATGGAACAGTTTTCTAGGCTTATTCTTTGATTTGCTACTATTTCAGGTTACCAATTTTTTTGGGCACACATCTACCTTTGCAACACCCAAAAACCTAGGTCCATTTCTATTGGTTGTTAGATGACAACATCATTAGCTTTTTGTTGAGACGTCCCTCTCATGCTTCATCACTGGGAGATCCATTATTTTCTGGCAGATGTACACTTTGTCTACCTGTATGCTGTTGCACCAGCAATTGAACAGTTTGTTTCTTCTCTGGAATCTCTCTACTTAAACAAATACAAGTTTGGTGCTGTTTATACTAATCTTGCAATGCTGTCCTTAGAGTACAGCATAGTTTATGTGGCCCTGTAATGTCTATGCTGTCTTCGTAACCAAGAGATTTGTAATGCTGATTCAGGAAGTTTTTGTTGATTTTTGAGTGATTAGTTTATGTTCACAAGCTTAAGTGTTCAAATCAAGAAGTTAAAAATAACTTGTAGGTGACTTTAGTTACATGTAAAGATATGATAGATAGCAACCATACAGGGAAATGTTCATTTTTTTATAACTGGGATGAAGTGACAAAAACCGGTTTAGAGTCAACCCCATTTTAAAAATAGTTGGAACATTTATTCAGGCACTTAGTCTGGTGCCACTACGTGAGAACACCTAATAGACGGTGCACATTAAGCCTAATACACGACAAGCATGAACTGCGCCACCAAAAATGCATCGTTGATGATCCATAGAGGTGCATTGCCTTTTACTACCAACAGGCGTCGTGTCATAGTAACTTCTTACAACAAAATAGGTTATGCACAATAGCCAATGTGCATCGCCTTTTACAGCTCATATAACCCCTCCAAACCATTCTAAATATCAGTCGCATCCTGAAACATGTCATGTTTGACAACTATTAATCTTCGACCCTATATAAGATTTCACACATGCACATTCTCATTCACACATAAAATTGATGCACGTGGTAGATCAAGTGAATATATGGTTAAGTATGAAAATCACAAATACTTCATGATACATATGGTTGCACATTGTAGATCGAGTTAATATAGTATCCAAACTATCAACAATTCACTAGCGTGAGCTAGAAATTTACGCATGATAGGAAATTCATGATGTAAAGACATAGACAAGAAATCTAGCGAAAAGGGAGAAAAAAGGAGGAAAAGAGCCAAAAGAGGAGAAGAAGGAAAACTAACATTTAAAAGTCTAAAGACAAGTTAGATGTTAAAAAGGGGGCCAAAATTGCCTTGGAACAAAAGGGTGACAGGCCTTGTGGAGACCTGTCGCTTTTTACATGAATAAATTATGGCATGTGTTTTCGAAGCGCGTCGCCTTTTACTCAGTAGGTTAAAGGAAATGCGAATTAGTAAGATGTGACACCTTTTATCTAAGTAAAACATGTGTCGGTGTTTCTTTTACCGACTAGTAATCTAATGGCTTACGTTTTGTGTCTAGATGGCTAGCTAACAAAGACACGGGTTTATACTGATTCGGACAACATGTCCTACATCCAGTCCGGCGGGTTTGTCCGTCTTGTATTAGCTCGGGCGGTTCAGAACGGAGGTTAAAAGCGAGGCTCCCTCATGCAATAGGATGAGGAAGAGCCTAAATGTCGAATGTGTGGGTCTCTAGTCTATTTCGAGGAGGTCTCAGGCCTCCATTTTTATAGATCGGCCGCTCATTCCTACCCGTCGAATCCTTATGAATGGGTCGGGGGTTTACATGATGTGTCAGCGCTCAGTGGACAAAAATGGTGTAGGAGCGATGAGTAGACCTGCTCCTGTCCTGTCTGGTGTCTACGTCTACTTTAAGCCTTATGTCCCCGTAGACTCGCGTCGTGCGGGGCGAGACGGAAGATGATGATGGCCTGAGTGCTGCTTGTCTTGTCGCACATGGCTCCCCACTCCGCCTTGATGTCCTTCTGCTGCTCTTTCACATCAGCATTAGTCTTCTACTCGTCTCCAATCTGGGCCCTAGCCCGGGCTGCTTCTTCGTCCGACCTTGATGATTGATGTTGGAGGTCGGACATTACCTTCTGACTTTTGTGACTCGGCCGCCTTGCCCTGGCCCTGGTAGGTGGGGGTCGGCCGTCCAGACCCCGACCTCGAGGTCGGAATTCATCGTCTCGCTGCTCTTGGCCCTGGCCCTGAATTGGGACCCGGTGTTGGCATTCTTCGTACAGCTTGAGTGGTGCCAGTGGAGCCATTTATCTTCGTTCATCAGGCTGTTTGGTTATTTCTTCAAAACCCGGGTTACGTTACCCCGTCAGTAGCCCCTGGGCTCTCGACCGAGTTTCTTTCGAACCGGTCGGGGGCACATCCCGTGCTCGGCGGAGTCCTTCGGTAGGCTAGAGATACATGGAGTCAGAACATTGATATGTCTCGATCCAAGGCTTCATCTCGACCTAAAACTTTGGACTACGAGCCCTTCATGGCTTTGAGTCGCTTGATAGCCCCTGGGCCTTTCTGTAGTAGGTTGGGGTTAGTTTCGTTGATTCGTTTCGCTCCCTATCTACAAGTCGTTCGTGGCTTGGAGGGGTCGAGCTGACCGAGAATTTACCTCGATGGTAGAATTCCCGGGCTCAGTGAGCTGCCTAACGGGTTAATCCGAGTGGAACCCCACTGCCTTTCCGCAAGGACCGGGGAATCAGGTTTAGACCTGACAGTGACTCAATGCCTGCATTCCATAAGATCCCTCCTGGAACAGCCGCGCTGAACCGAGGCTTTTCGGGGGCCTGGGTGGCACGATGCCGACCCTTTGAGGGGCAACTGCGGAATCACCAAGATGAGACTCGGATATCAGAGCGTGTCGGAAGCGTTCGGGGCTCCCGAGTCCGTCGTCGTTTGACCATCTCGGGTCGTATGTCCCACTCTCGAGTTCGTTTCATGCGGTCATTTTGACCTATTCGCTAGGTAGACCTTCGAACCCAAAACTATGATCGGAACCAAAAGGTGGGTTATAGGAGCCTACCTAATTATCTAGGCCTTTGATTCGGGTGGCCCCAAGGCGTTACATCAGTAGTAGGTCGGAAGGCGCTGAGGTTTTGAAAAAAGTAGGAAAGGGGCACGGTTTTTTTATTTTCATCATGGGTTTCGAGGTGGCAGGTTTGTTTGATCGGAATTGAGGCGGGCGTCGCACCCCAATGTCTCGGGGGACGTGTGCTCGTTAAGAGGTCAGGAGGTGTCACTGTGGAACATAGCAATCCATGGGACCAGACGTTGGGTTCGGTTCTTTTGTGATTTTTCTTTGTTCCCCATCCGCAAACTGTTCTCGGTTTGGAAGGGATGAGCCGACCGGGAATTTACCTCAATGGCCGAACTCCCGGGCTCGTTGAGCTGCCTAACAGGTTAATCCGAGTGGAGCCGACGCTGTCTTTCCACAAGGACTGGGGAATCAGGTTTAGACCTGACCGTGACTCGACGCCCGCGTTCCATAAGATCCCTTCTTGGAACACCCACGCAGCACCCAGGCCTTTCGGGGGCCCGGGCGGCTCGGGGGCAACTGCGGAGTCACCAAGATGAGACTTGAATATCAGAGTGTTGGAAATGTCGGAGCGTTCGGGGCTCCCAAGTTTGCCGTTTGTTTAGCCATCTCGGGTAGTCTGCTCCTCGCTCAGATTTGTTCCAGACGGTTATTTCGACCTATTTGCTAGGTAGACCTTCAAACCCAAAACTTTAGTTGGACCCAGAAGGTGGGTCATAGGTGCCTACCCACTTATCTAGGCCTTTAATTCGGGTGGGGGGTCCGGAGATGTCCCGTCGGTGGCAGGCAAGAGGGCATTGTGGTGTGGCGTTTGGGAGGAGAAAGGGCACGTGGTTCTTTGAATTCTGCTAGGAGTCTCGAAAAGGCGGGCTGAAAAAGGCGAGCTTGTTTGACCGTCGTTATAGAGGGCGTCGTGTCCCAAGGTCTCAAGGGATGTGTGCCCTCTCTGCAGACGGGAGGCGTTACTATGGGGCGCACGCGTCCGTGGGCCCCGGCGCCTTTACTCATTGCTGTCGCGCGCAGGCTATATAAATTGCCCTTTGGGGCACAAGTCTTCATTCCTGTGCCTTCTTCTTCCGTTCCAGCCTTCTCTCGCTCCTGTTTCCAGTTTCAACAGTGTAGGTTAAGAAAAGAATGGGTCGAGGGTGAATATTAGTGGTTCCCCCTACTATCGGGCTCCGCTTCGAGCTACGGCTAGGACGCTTCTTGGTGCGGCCGCTGACTGTAGTCTCCTTGATCCTGGCGGTTGGTGGCGTCTGCATCTATCCTCGGAGGGCACAACCATGGCATTTTGACATGCCGCTGCTGAAGTCTGTGAAGGGCTGGTATTAAGACTGACTCTACATCCGTACAGGCTCGGTGCTCCCATCCCTAACGGGCTAGCCGCTTACCAACCGGTGGCCCTTGAGTGTTACAGAGCTGCACGGATGGAAAGTCGTTGTGATCTAGATGAGATTCAAGGGGTTGCAAGCGGAAAGGCATACCAAAGGCAAGTGAGTTGCAAGAACACTGGTGAGAGGTCGGCGTTTCGCAAGAACGTTGAATTGTGGATGTTGCCTGTAATCATCGATTTTCTTGTTGGCAACATCCTTATGTAAGCCTTTGTTTGGTCGCCTACCCCTTTACCTTGTAATATAAAATGTATCAGCCATTCGTGGTTCTTCTAATGAGGAAAAGCAAAGACATTTTTCTATATGTGTGAGGTTTTTCCTTTGTGTCATGTTTTTTGGTCCGTAACTTTGGGGGCTTCTCACGGTTTCTCGAACGCAAGATTAGAAAGACAAATGTGTTGCTTTCGCTGTGCTTCGCTCCATCCGTGGCTCCGAGAACTTTCCGTGGTTCCTAGTTGGAGGTTGCAAAGCGTGTAGGAAGTACTTAGGAAATTTTTGTAAATGCCTTAAGGGCAGTAACTTAAGGGTAGTAGCACCTGGGCGATATATGGTGGCCGATACGGTCGTCATGCATGTGACGCTTGAGCCATGTGGATTCGCCCAGGCTCTGACCATTCGAGGTCGAGGGTACTGATTTCTGTTATGAGTATGCCCCCGAGTTCGAATCCGGGGAGTAGGGTCTCTACTTTGCACGGAAGTAAAAGTTCGAAAAAAGGAAAAGGCTGGGCGTCAGCACTTATCTTCTGGTATCCCGACACACTTACTTTTGCTTAGAGGATGGGATTGCTACGATAAAAATATCTGTGGTGCTTGGTGCTCCAAGCGTTGGGGGAAGATGTTCCCGTAAGCTCCACTTAATCGATGCGCACCGGGCCGCAGGATGTTTCGCTGCGCACGAGCCTTCCCGTGGGGAGGGGATAACTCGTGTTTGTCCTTGTTGGTCTTGATCCTACGGAGGATCATATTACCAACCTGAACAACTTGAGGTCAGATTTGTCGTGAGCGGTAACAGCGGGGTGCTTGTTGGTGTTTTTGTTGTCCTTAGGTGGGCGATGTTGCGAGCTTTCCTGGTTGGTCTACGGAGCCCTGGCCACCTTTTTTGGGCGTGGCACGCAGGTTCCAGAGGATGAAGGGCGGCTCGGGGAGCCTTCACCTAGCGGACTCGTAGATGTGGGGTCTAAGCTCTTTGTGGGATCATGCCTTTTGGCCCGTTCGACCTACCCGTTGGCCTGGGGGTATGACGGTAGACGGTGTTCCGGTGGAGACTTGCCGCTTTCTTGGATCCCACCAAGGCGACAGACACAGGTTTCGTCCGTTTTATGGACTTGCCGATGGTCGCGGGTAGGGCGTGCAGCCCCCGAGCATGCTCTTGAAGGGTCGAGGAGGTCGGGGCCCTGGACGGTGAACGACCATGTTACGGAAGCAGTTTGGAGGTCTCGCGCCGGTGCGCATGACTACCTGGCAAAGTACCAGCGGTCCTCGTGAGTGTATGCGGTCCCATGTTCCTTGGTTTGGGGCTCCTATTCCGCTTGGGGATATTAGGCTATCTTCTTTAGCTCAAGCTACGGCTCGCGGATATCTTCAGTGAAGGCACCGGGGGAAGGGGTCTCCCTGTCTTTGGCCTTCACTATGGTACATGGCCTTGCAGCAGCTCGGCTTGCTTATCACTTGGTTGATGATGAGCTCCGAGTCCCTTCGCGTGTGGAGTTACCAGGTGTCGAGCTCATCGGCTACCTAGGGGCCGCTGAGGTGCGCCTCGTGTTTTGTCGTGTCGTTGGTCGCTTCGGAGCAAGGCTGCCACGTATACCGTAGTTGGTCTCCCTTGTGGAACTCGAGCTCCGCGCTGGTCTCGGCATCATCGAGGGCGAGTGCCCCATCAAAATACATCATCTAGTATTTTGATGCGGCTAGCTTGGTGATATTGACCTCCCGAGTCGTCAGCTTCCGTCATTGGCGGCTTTCTTGGGCCCAGGTACCGCTGAAAGTCATGAGGTGGCCGGTCATCTCAGGAGAGGCAAGCTCTCCTTCTCGCTTAGCAGCTGTCAGCGTGGGCTGCTTGCCAATGTTGCTTGGAAAATCTGATTCTTTTCCCAAGGATCGCTTGAGGAGGGCCCAATCCTTGAGGGTATGCTTGACCGGGAAGGCTTGATTGGTACACGGCTTCATGAGCAGCTTCTCGAAGTGGTCGGTCTGTGTCTGAGCTGGACTTCTGCCTTCATGGCATTCGATTGTCATGACCAAGTCCGAGTCCGCCTCGGTTTGATGTAGTCGTTTGCGGATACCGGTCCTCCTCTCTCCCTTTCCCTATCGACAGAGTGCTACGTCCTTTTTTGTGTCGCGGGTCTTTGTTGTTGACCGGTTGGTGATCACCCCAATATCCTCTTTTTACGAGGCGTGGTTGGTGGAGATGTCAAGCGGGTCCTTGACGGGCCTCGGCTTGATGCGGTCAGGCTTGCACGCTGGGAATTTGCAAGTTGTTCCGTACGCACTATTACAACAACAAGCTTCATTTCAAGCGGCTCTAAACGTATTATCACACTCGGTTTTCAAAACCTTCTGGAACGAAGAGCATATGATAATCAGCAATTTTCACAGGCGGAAACTAAAATCGCCTAAGAAAAATTTATCACAGGTGGTCTTAACCTTCATGAATCCGCCTGTGAAGACTCTTTATCACAGGCGATTTGTAACGTAAGAGTTTCTGCCTATGATAACTCCATTATCGCAGGCGGTTCTATACCTACGGCTAGCCGCATGTGAAGAATCTTTATCACAGGAAGTTTGTAATGTAAAGAGTATCCGCTTTTGATAACTCCAATATCACAGGCGGTTCTTTATCTACGACTGCCCGTCTATGAAGAATGTTTATCACAGGCGGTTTGTAATGTAAGATTATCCGCCTGTGTAACTCTATTATCGCAGGCGGTTCTTTACCTATGACTAGCCGCGTGTGAAGAACTTCATCACAAGCGGTTTGTAACGTAAGATTAACCACCTGTGTAATTCTATTATCGCAGGCGGTTCTTTACCTACGACTAGCTGCATGTGTAACTCTATTATCACAGGCGGTTCGTTTCCTACGATAAGCCATCTGTGAAATTATATTATCACAGACGGTTTGTTAGGTACTACATGTTGTTATTTCTAATTTCCAGGTCAATTTCATATGCACATTCACACAAAGTAGAAATAATATATTCTGACAAGTATCTCAATTCACCAAAAAGTCATCTCATATACATATATATAAGTACAATACATCTCAATTAATAGTTTACAAGTTTTTCCCTAAAAACAAATCAGTATACTGGCAAAGTTCTGGCACATCATCTATTACACCTGTGTCATCCAAGAACTGCCCTTTTCAGTGGAAAATTTCGCGACGCATGAACTGACACAGTTCACTTGCAATCTTCTCGGCTCCTCCACCAAGCATATCTCTAGAAACCAGCCATTCTTCGTCCATATTCTTCGTGTGGTGCAATGAAACACATAACAAGGTTTAGAATGTGTTAGTGACAACGATAACATAATAGTATTAAAATGCGCTAGTTACAATGAAAATAAAACTCAAAAGTAAGGAAAATATAATATTGACAATAAGGATAACTTACATCCTCACGATTCACTCTATATTCGTAGGCGGTCCGAAGATGCTCGCATACATAATACCCGCATAAGACGCTCCCAGAAGGCTGCTTAGGACAAGGATAATATGTTGATATATGCAATGCATCCTTATTAGCAGGTTCTTTGACTGCCAAGTTTTTCTCGTAAAACCGCCAAGCGCTGTCATACAAGAAATGTTATATAAGAGTTGCCAACCTATATATATGTGTGTATATTAAAAGTATCAAATAACCGTACCTTCTCAAAATGCCAAGGAAATCTTTGTAAGTATCTTGTGAGTAATCAGCTGAGTCCAATACCATTGCCAAACCCTGCGTTGGCTTGATGAAAGATCATGATGTAGTGTTTACTGCACACATACAAACACACGTGAGTTAAAAATTAGCAATTGCTATTTCCATGCCATGTGTCGAACTTACTCCGAAGTGGTACGGAGTCTTTATGAGGTCCTTGCCATCTTTAATGAAGTTCAACATGGCATGTCATATGTAGCTGCAATCTTTGTCTTTTTATCCTTCTTTTGGCAGGGGATTGATTTTTCAAATTATTTTTTGTCATGCGCTTGTACTGTTCTGAGTCTCGTTGCATTTGAAAGTCGAAATTCGACTTTGCAATCACTATAGGGTCAAGGATACCTGTCTTGGAGTTGAGCTTTTCATTATCCATATATTGCATCCTATTGAATAAGTCCGGAATTGTTATAATCTCATGACATGTGTATGCGTGTAGTAAGAAAAGCAAGTACGAAATACTAGAAGCACTTACAAGCACCAGACGAGTAGCAGGTTGATTTTCAACATGCCTCGATAGAAAAGGCTCTGTAGATCTTCAAAAATAAGGGCTCGTTTACCTTCTCTAACACTTCAGAATGCTTCTTTTGGCACATGAAATGTGACGTAACAAAGTTCATATTTGTGCTGGCAGTGATGCACCACTTGTGCATTCTTCTGAGCGAGAAAGGTTGTTTGCTAAGTTGTCCCGATGACATGAACGGATTCCCTTCTCATATTCAGGAGGAACGTCCTGAATCTTGTATACCGGAACTCCTGGTTTAACTAAAGCCGTCTCCCGAGTATATTTCACACCGTCTTCTTCCCACTCCTCAATATTTTCTAATGCTGGCTCATGTGAAGCACAAGATGCATTAAATTTTATAATATTTTTCTTCATTCTTTCCAAATATTCTAACACTTCTTTAGAAGGTTCCCTATTTTCGTATGAGCTAACTTTCACAGCCACTGGCCGAGGAGTAGTAGTCAGAAGCTGGACATTGGCCTGTTGTTGAACCTGTTGTTCAACTGATTGCTCTTTACTACCAGCAGCTTGCTCTTGTACTACTTCAAGCTGTTGTTCAACTGGTTGCTCTTGGTTATCTTTACTAGCAAGGTTACTATCATCCTTGCTGGTACATAGTGGGAGTGGATCTTCCTAGACTTTCGGCGAAGAAGATGGGGTTGTAGTCTTTTGAGATGCGACGGGACTAGACCTCGGCTCATCGTCCAACAACACGATATCACGTCAGTGCGAAAGGATTAACTGGTCGACGGCCTGCCCCAGAGTTGTCATCCCCTCAGGTGTGATGTGGTCTCTTTCATAATCTTCATAATCATTATCAATGATCTGAAGAACTTGCACCACGCGTTGAAGACAAGATTCGGTTTTGCCATAGCAATGGCAACCTGTTTTGTTTTGTTCCCTGCTCTGCCGATCGGGACAAGAAGACGACAAGATGTGCCCTTAACAATATCATCAACACGGAACTTAGGGGTTGACCCTGAGACTGGCACAGAACAAACGCTGCTAGGGTAGGAAGTTGGAGATATCAAATGCTCCATTACCACGGGAACCATCGCTCTTTTTATGTGGTGTTAATTGTCCTGATTTTATAATTTGATCTATTCTTTCTTTCACAGATGTCTTGACCTTTTGATCAATCGTATCTTCAATTGTCTTCTTGAACTTGTCACGTCTTCTATATAACTCTTTATCGTTCGGGAAACTATCTCTCCAGGACATCTGAGAAGATATTGCTCGAACCCGTCCACCGTGTTCATGGTTGCTTAGAATAGCGGTAAGTTGGTCATTCTCCCTCTTCGGATTGAAGAGACCCTTCTATTGTTTTTCAATTACTTCTTTCATATTTTGATATACTTGGTTCACAGAGTCGGGCTTTCCAAGTTTGCCCTCGCTGGTATAACCTGACCGAGCTAAGACCCACCACTTAGTTCTCTCATCGCAGCCTTGTAGCGGGTCATCGCAGCCCAAGAAGAAGAAGAAGAAGAAGAAGAAGAAGAAGAAGAGATTCGGGTGCGGTTCCATCGAATCCGTACTCTAGAAAGGATTAGAGGGCCTCAATCCGCTCTCACACAAACTAAACATGGTAACACACAAGTTGCCTTCACAACTTTTGGCCGGAGAACCTCTGCAACCGGCGTATTTCGAGGTTTACCAACGGCGGAGCAAGCTGGAGGCATCGGGCGCACGGTGAGGACTTACTTCGGGCCTCCCCTGAGCTGCCTCAAGCTCATGTCGACCTTCCCTGAGGTCCACTGATGCTTCCCGACCGGTTTCTCTAGTAGTTGAGGTGCTAGGGAAGTCAGCCGACACAGCCGAAGCCTTTCCGAGGCGGCGACTCGTCGCCGACCATGCACCGGCCATTGTCATGACGAGCTGACCCCAGAATCCTGTTCCCCAAGTGAAAGTAGGCAAGGGCGGACAAGATCGTGAAGTTTGAAGCTCCATAGAAGCTGCCGGCGAGCTTTCCGGCGAGGTCCCCCGGCGGCAGAGCGTGGGCGGCAAGAGGTTGACGAAGGGGGTGGATCCCAGCTGTCAGCGGGAGATATTTTAAATCGGGATCGGGTTGTGGCCGGGATCGAGTGTTCTGGCACGCAAAAACCCTGTGGGCCTCAGTGTGCTGTCGGCTCCGCGCTTAACACGTGTCCCCATGGGCCCCGGCAGATTTAAACTTTTCCTCCGATTTTCAGATTTCATTCAAACTTCAAATCCTCATAACTTTGGCTAGAAAGCTCCAAGTCGAGTGAACCAAATTTTGATGGATTCAGCTCTCTGAGTACTTTCCAGCAAATCAAGTTTCACTTCATGAAAATCCTTATTTCTCCAGAATTAATTCCTCAAAATTTAAACTGTTTGGAATCTTAACTGGAGAATCCTTTAGAGGAAAATCCTGAAATTTTGCTGGGATGTTCACCAAAATATCCCTGAACTACTATAAAAATTTCAGATCCATTTGATCTCATTTGATCCACCTAATGGTGTGATTAGTGGAACTGTTCCAAAGAAAATAGAAAATGTTCAGAAACATTTTCAGAATTTTCTCTGAAATTGTTTAGCTCATATCTTTAGTTTGGAACCTTCAAATTAAGTGATACCAACTCCATTAGAACCCTCTGAAAATCTAGCTTTCATAAAGTCATAGTTTGTTTCATGAAAATCCTTAGAACACCCTAAAAGACTTCAATTAAGGTCAAGTACATAATTAATTGTGGAGGGCTCAAATGAGCTTTGCTGCAACTAAAACTTGACCAAGTCTCTGTTTAGGTTGTAACCAAGCCACAGTAAAGGTTTCATAGTCATTGAGTCTGTCTAGTGGGACTTACAAGCTTCACAAGTTCAAACTTAATACAAATGCATTTAAATTGATACATGTACTTCTGCTATCATGTAGTCGCTAAGGTCGAGGAGGAAACCGAAGTCCTAGACTTCGTTACTCCGGAGGAACAGCTAGCCTACGACCAAGAGCAGCAAGGCAAGCTCCGGTTTGCATTAACCTTTTTTACAAATGTTTATTGTTTTGAGCACATCTTTGAATACTATTATTCTTTGCATTAGAGTCTTGTTTGGAAACCCAAATGCATAGCCAAGAAAACCATGGGTTGGGTTTAGGATTGCAAACCCCGTTAGCTACTACAATGCTAAGATAGTGTAGGATTCGGTACAAGTTGAGTAGTTGGAACTACTCGCGAGCATAGGCTAGAGGCACTCGACTCGGGTAGAGATAGCTCATGATACACATGGCGAGAAAAATGAGACTGAGCGGAGAGTAAGGGCAGCAGGACTTTGGGGCCTGTGTGCTATAGCTCCGCTTGTGTCGATTGAGGACCAAGCCGTGTGCGGGCCTGTTGAACAAGCTAGAACAGTACCGAAGACCTACCGGATATATGGGAACCGGGAAACCGATGTAACTCGGGTAGCTGGGTATTGAGGCATTGCCCGTCGTTCAGAGGGTAGGTTGAGAGCTCGAGGTGTAAATCGGCTGGCGGCACTGAGATGCGCGTGCAGAGACCTCTTGCTCGGGACGATGGGACCGGTTCAATATTTGGCTGACGGGTGAAAGGTGGTTGCGTACGGTGTCAGTGATGGTTGTTGTAGGCAACATCGAGTACGGACGTACGTGACGGGTTATTCGGGTAACCCTGCAGGTGTAAATCGATTATAATCGCCGTCCCTCGCGGTCAGTGAGTACCACTTGTTCACTGTACCGTGACGTAGAAAGAACAGGCTAGTTACATGTTAAAATGTTGCTGATTGAAAGATGGACTTTGCTTGTTAATGGTTTGTTGTAGTTTAGAGCTAACTAAAGTTCCTTTTAACTTTGGTCAAAGTACATGAGAGAAATTCGTTTCTTGTTTGATTGTGGCTCTCTCATGTGCCTTAGCGTAAGGTTCTCCCCCACCTGGTGCTAAAACCTGAAAGTAAGGTTCCACTAATTAGGCGAGTCCTTTGCAAATGATTTTACCTCATGTACCCATCACCCCTCATGTAGAAGTTCCATGTTTAGGTGAGACGGGTCAGACTTGCTGAGCCTTCGTGCTCACTGCTTGTGTTTGAAGCTTTTGCAGGGTTCTATGAGGAAGGGACTCCCGAAGAGGAGACGGAACCCCAGGAGGGGAACCCCGTCGAATGGGAGTCGTGCACGCCGCAGAGTTAGTGTGCGTGTGTGCTAGAAAGGACACGTTCAAGGGCTGAACGTGAACTTGATGCATAGTCTACGCCCGTGAGTGTAGACTGGACTTATTTTGATGTAAACATGTTCATAAACTACTTTATGTAATATAAATTTCGCTTCCGCTTTGTACATTTGATGTGTGTTATCCGGTGTTGTGCAATGCAGCACCCCTCAGCGTGATCCTGGCTCGACAAGACTGTTGGGTCGTGTCAGCGTTGGTATCAGAGCTCGCTTGAGGTTTAACGCACTAAAAAGGTTATATTTTTCAAAAATCCAGTGAGGAACGAGTTAGTAGCCCATATAAGGATGTTATTAGTGTATAGAAAGTGGCATACTAACCTATTTGTCTATGTCGGAAAATCGTGTATCTCAGGACGTTTATGTCTTGGGGGTGCACGTAAGCGCTGTCCACCAGTGCGCACAAGCTGAAGGGTGGAGCCCCACGGGTGGCAGGTAACCCGACCCGCTTTGATATCCTCTACGACTCTTCATGTCGTTTGGGGTATCCGAGCAACGTCTGTCCCTGGCGTGTGTGGTGCAATCTGGGAGACCCCGTCACGTGGTCTAAAACGTGAACACGTAACTCAAGGCGTGTTTGGCTTGAGAACATCCGGGCGAGTGATGACGGCCGGGTGTACGAACTGTATGGATACCGGACTCGGTGTGCAGCCGAGTCTGACGATTGTTTTAGTTTCTGCAGGTAGTCTAACCACGAAACGGTAGACATGTAGCATCCGTGTGTGAGTGACGTTTAGTGCCGCTGAAGTAACGAAGCCGGCTAAGTCCGGTATAGGTTTTTCTTTGTGAGGACGTAGTACAGACATAATCTGGTGACGCATCAACGTCACACCCCATTAAATGAACAACTTCATTTAAAACTTGAAGTTTTTGATCCAAAGTAGTAAAACTTGATGTAACTCCTTCCCTTGAACAGGATATTCAAAGTTAACAAGTTTTCAACTTATAGGTTGTTAAGGACAGAGCACTCTGTTTTCAGCTGAATCAAGGCTGAAGTTAATCAGAGGTTAGAGGTTGAGTTATTTCGAGGTTGGGGTCATATGATACATTTCTGGAAAGCTTTGGAAGAGATTTACAACTTTTCTGTTGAGGTCCAGAGGTGTTTCATCACTTAACCAATCGAAAAATGCAATAGAGTTGAAACTGTCCAGAAAACAGGACAGAGCAAAGACTCTCTGTAAACTCTCTGTAAATTGAGTATAACTTCCTGCATAAAAATCCAAAAATAGAAAATGAGGTAGTTCTGGAAAGCTTATGAGATTGGTTACAACTTTGTAACAGAAAGTTTTGTCAGATTGGGAGAAGAATTAACTGGAATTCTTGGATCAAACCAGTACCTAAAGAAGGGAGGTGCTGTCCAATTTTCTCCAGGAATTCTGTTAACTTTAACCTCTCATAACTTTTGAACCAGGACAGGTATTAGGCCAAGCAAATACTTTCGGGAAATCTATTACAGTTAGCTTTAACTTTGATGTTGAGCTCCAGAATTGGTTTTGCCTTTAACAGGGCCTAAATCAGGTTGAAATGGAAACTGGTCAGAGCTGTCATGCAGACAGCAGATCAGATGTCAAATTTGTTTAAATTTGAACTGTATTTCCAAGTTTTGTGGGTTTAATAACATGTCTTATGTTATAAATCAATGGTTTACTGTTTAAATAAATATTTGACATTTCTCAAATATATTTTTACAGATGAAAGCAGACAAACAGTTGGAGAACAGGTGGGTGGTATCCCACTGTTCTCACCACAGCGGTTATCCGGAGGCATTTAGGCAGATGCTTCAATATTTCGGATACAACCAGATGCCACAGTACTTCGCCAAGGAAGAAGACGAAGAGGGGACAAGATGTGGACAATCCATGTCGAAGTCCCCGCAGGACCTACGCCACCCGGTTGGGTGCCGTTCACCGTCACGGTGAGAGGTAGACAGTCGGAAGGTATGTGGCAAGTGGCAGCCCGTGACACCATGTCACGTCTCTGCCAACTACACGTGTAGGCTATGGAGGGCACTCCATACGCGCTCGTTCCGGTGGAGGGACGGGCTCACCGTGTGTGGAAAGAGAGGTACCTGGAGGCAACGGACCCGAGTTGCCCAAGGTACAACCCCGCGGAGGCAAATCTCAGCCTCCAGATGAGGGCAGGAAATGCCGTGATGGACAGCCAAGCTGTTCATACAGAGCATCTCGCCACAAAGCTGAAGGAGAGCACGAGCCGTGGAGACCATTTTGAGAGTGCTCACAGCACACTCCGTAATGTGCTCCTTCCGACGATCAAGCGACTGAATGAGCAGCACAATCAGTTGCATCGTCTGAAGAAGGCAAAGAAGAAGAGCCGTGTCGACATCGTGGCATTGCAGGAACTGGTACAGAATATGACCCAGCAGAACTAGGACCTTACTCAAGAGCGAGACAACGCTATTGAGGAAGGACAAGTTGGCAATGTTCAATCGCGGCAGCCTCAACGACATCATTGACGCTGCGATTGTTCAAGAGGGCTCCGGCAAGGAGTTGGCGGCGGCGGAGTGAAAGCGAAGCGCGCCGCAGAGCAGCGGAGAAGGAGGCGGTCCTTCTCAGAAGTTTCGGATGGTGAATCGCCCACCATCAGGTCCACTCTGGCAGCCACCCCAGAGGTCGATGCCTTTCCGCAGTCGGCCATACTCTTCACTGGCATTCAGGCCGGCACTGCCAGTACCACCACAACAACAACAACAGCAGCAGCGGACGATGCCGCGTGCGTATGCACCTCAGCAACGCATGCTGGGCTTTCGTCCCCCGAACACTACACCAGCAGCGGCCACATGTTATAAGTGTGGTCGTCCAGGACACTTCGCGAGCAGTTTCCCGGAGAGGCAAGGCGGCGGAGTGGCACCGCAGTTTCCGGGGAGGAATCAACCCCGGAATCCTACTAATGCGCGGCGGGCAAACCCTAGGCCCGGCACTGTCCACCAGCTTGCCATAGAGGACGTGCCGGAGGGTGAGCCAATCCTTGCAGGTATGTTCCAACTCCACCAGCATCCCGCTATAGTACTATTTGATTCAGGCGCCACACATAATTTTATTAGCCAAGCTTTCATTGCTAAACACAGCTTGCAAATACTACCCACCGATAGTCCATATTTAATTTGTTCACCGGGTGGGAAGATTTCAGCAAGCGTAATGATTTCCAAAGCACCATTATGCTTAGCGGGTAGAGTCTACCCTACGTCTCTCATAATCTTAGAGGGACAAAAGGTCGACGTTATCCTAGGGATGTCGTGGTTAACCCGCCACGGCGCTGTTTTAGACACCGTCCTTCGAGTCGTACACTTAAACTCAGAAGTGCACGGGTCTCACTCTTTATTTCTGGACAGTCCAGAAATAAAACTTCCAAGTGTCTATCAAACCACAACCATCAGATTGGAAGATATTCCAGTGGTCTGAGAGTTCCCTGATGTATTCCCGGACGATTTACAGGGGATGCCGCTCGATAGAGAGGTGGAGTTCAAGATTGACTTGCACTGGGATCCATGCCAATATCCCGAAGGCCGTACAAGATGGCACCCAAGGAATTGGCTGAATTGAAGACCCAGCTAACGGACCTGCTGGAAAAGGGTTTTATTAGGCCGAGCTCCTCGCCATGGGGCTGTTCAGCATTATTTGTAAAGAAGAAGGATGAGACGTCACGGCTTTGCGTGGACTATCGTCCATTAAATGCTGTAACCATCAAGAACAAGTACCCGTTGCCACGGATCGACATGTTGTTTGATCAGTTGGTCGAAGCAAAGATCTTTTCCAAGATGGACTTAAGATCCGGGTACCATCAGATTAAGATAAGGGCGGAGGACATTCCAAAGATAGCTTTCTCGACGAGGTACGGACTTTATGAGTACCTGGTCATGTCCTTCGGCCTCACCAATGCTCCAGCTCACTTCATGTACTTGATGAACTCGGTATTCATGCCAGAGCTGTACAAGTTTGTCGTGGTCTTCATCGACGACATACTGGTATATTTCAAGTCGGAGGAAGATCACAAGAAGCATCTGCGTATAGTCTTGCAACGGCTGCGGGATCACAAGCTATATCGCAAGTGCGAAATTCAGCAAATGCGAGTTCTGGATATCGCAAGTGCCTTTTCTTGGGCATATTATCTCAGCGGAGGGTATCGCTGTAGACCCGAGCAAGATCACTCAAGTGCTGAATTGGAAGTCCCCGAGAACTGTTCACGAGGTACGGAGTTTCCTCGGACTCGCGGGATATTATCGGAGGTTCATTCCGAACTACTCGAAGATTGCCAAGCCTATGACGGAGCTGCTGAAGAAGGCTACCAAATATGTTTGGAGTCCAACATGTGAAGCAGCATTCAAGGCTTTAGTAAAGCACCTGACATCAGCACCGGTTTTGGCGCAGCCAGACACAACAAAACCGTTCGATGTGTACTGCGATGCATCCGGCATTGGGCTCGGATGTGTGCTGATGCAAGACCGAAGAGTGGTCGCGTATGGATCACGGCAGCTTAGAAACCATGAGCAAAATTATCCAACTCACGACTTGGAGCTCGCTGCCGTGGTACTCGCACTCAAAATGTGGAGGCACTACCTACTCGGTAACCTCGTACATTTATATACCGACCACAAGAGCCTCAAGTACATATTCACTCAGAAAGAGCTGAACATGAGGCAACGAAGATGGTTAGAACTGATAAAGGATTACGAAATACAGATCCATTATCATCCGGGCAAGGCAAACATGGTGGCAGATGCGCTGAGCCGCAAGTCACACGTCAACAATCTGACCATCACACCGTTGGAAGAGAGTGAACCACCACTGCATGTGATTCCACATAGAGCTCTCTACAACTTAGCTTTGATCCCCACTATCCGTGAAGAGATAGCGGCAGCCCAGAAGAATGACAAGGGCATGTCGCATTTGCGGAGACGTGTAGACAGTGGGGAGTTGAAATGTTTCCGGAAGGACGGAGACGACGTCCTATGGTTCAAGGACCGGATCGTCGTACCCCGTAACCCGGAATTACGGAAGAAGATCTTTGATGAGGCTCACTTGTCAAAATTTTCTATTCACTCTGGAAGCAACAAAATGTATCAAGAACTCAGGAGCAAGTTTTGGTGGACACGGATGAAACGGGAGACTGCAAAATACGTGTCCGAGTGTGATACATGTCGAAGGGTGAAGGCAGACCATATGCGGAAACCGGGACTGCTGCAACCACTGGGCACTCCTGCCTGGAAATGGGAGGATGTGAGCATGGACTTCATCGTCGGTTTACCCACCACTTTTCAGAAGCACGATTCTGTGTGGGTGATCGTCGACCGTCTCACCAAAGTTGCCCATTTCATCCCGGTCAACACCAACTACAACGCCAAGAAGTACGCTGAACTGCACATCTCACGGATCCTATGCTTGTACGGCGTACCCCGTACCATCATATCGGATCGGGGCACTTTATTTGTGTCCCGTTTTTGGGAGCAGCTGCACGCTGCATTGGGGACGAAGCTGATCCGTAGTTCAGCATACCACCCGCAGACGGATGGGCAAACCGAGCGGGTAAATCAGATCCTAGAAGACATGCTACGAACTTGCGCTATCAACCACGGCAAGAATTGGGATGATCACTTGCCGTTAGCCGAGTTCTCATACAATAATGGGTACCAAGCCAGCATCAAGATGGCGCCTTATGAGGCGCTATATGGGAGAAAATATCGCACACCATTGAACTGGTGTGAGTCCGGCGAAAGGGTTACCTTCGGGATTGACCTTGTCAATGACGCGGAAGAGAAAGTTCGACTGATTCAAGCGAACCTAAAAGCCGCCCAATCCCGTCAGAAACAGTATGCGGACCGGAGAAGACGGCCATTACAATTCGAAGTTGGAGATCACGTATATCTACGGGTGTCTCCAATGAAGAGCGTAAACAGATTTGGGGTGAGAGGAAAGTTGGCACCCCGATTCATCGGTCCATTTCAGATTACCAAAAGATGTGGGTCAGTAGCATACCGGCTGAAATTACCAGAAGCACTTTTCGGTGTGCACGACGTCTTTCACATTTCCCAGCTGAGGAAGTGTCTCAAGCTATCAACTACCGTTCAGCTGGAAGACATTGAAGAACTGCAACCGGATCTCACCTATCGGGAGGAACCGGTTCAGATTATTGACGAAAAGGCCCGAACCACACGCAACAGTACGTTGTGGTTCTACAAAATTCTATGAAGTAATCACTCCATGGACGAAGCGACATGAGAGAGCGAAGGATTTCTTCGCGCTAACTACCCCGACTTTTTCACGTCGCATATCCGGTAATTTTCCACCGTCCTCTCTCTCATTTTCACCTTATAATCTCGGGACGAGATTCTTTTAAGGGGGGACGAATGTAAGGGTCTCAGTTTTTGACACATATTTTTGAAGTGTTCGTCACCATACACACACACCTCATTTGAGGAAAGTTGATGAACACAAATGAAGAGCAAGTAACCACCATCAACATGCTCCTTAGAGAACCAACTCACATATTGCAAAAGTGGTATTTCCCACATGTGATATAGAGGGGTTGGGCATATGAAAACTCCTACACATTGCTAAGGATGTCCATGCCAAATTTCACCCAAGTTCAAAACCTTTCTGAGGTCATTTTGGGTATAGCTAGAAAGAGGGCAGTTTGAAACCATATTCAAATTCAAACTGTTTTTATCCCATGAAGTCAAAAGTGGGAGGCATATTCTTATTCAGCACATTTTTGTGGGCTCACACACCAATTTTCACTCCATTTGGAGTTGATCTTGACATGAGCTAAGTGGGGCAAATTCAAACTTTTATTGAATTCCAAACTGAACTTGTGCTGAAATTCATTCAAACCAAACCCAATTTGAATTCTAATCAATTCAAATGGATCATGGGTGAATAATTTGAATAACCATGGGTATTTTGGGGCTCACTGTTTACAACAGTGATTAGGAGTGAATTTCAGAGGTTAAAACCCTGGGTGGGACCCACATGTCAGCCACAGAGAGGATTCAACCGACTGAGACTTTTCTCACTCGGGTCGCCGAGCCACCGCTGCGATCGCCACCGAGGGGAGCCGCCGCGCCAGCAGCTGCTTGGCCACGCGTGGGCGTGAGGCGGTTCAGAGCCTTCTTAAGGCGTCCCCCCCCCTCCTCGGCCGAAGCTATCGCCGTTTCTTCCCCCGCAAGAACACAGCGCCGGCAAACTCCTTCCGCTGCTTGGAACCGATCGGGAGCGCCGATCACAGCCTTCCCGTCCCCTCCAGAGCTACGGCAAGGTACTAGGAACTCTCCTCCTTCCTCCCCGTTGCTAAAACTCAGCTGAAACTGATTGATCTCGGCTATACCGGAAGATCAATTCGGTGACTGAAAACCGCCGCACTTCGGGCTCCCGTGGACAGCCCAACCGGGGAGTTGTCACGCCCGAGCCAAGGCACTCTTGGACGCGCTGGTGACCGGTGCCGCTCACCCCCGAGCCACAGCCCGAGTGCTTGCTCACCGGCGGCGAATTTCCAGTTTTCCCCTTTCTGTGTGCAGAATGACCTTCGGGTGCGGTTCCGTCGAATTCGTACTCTAGAAAGGATTAGAGGACCTCAATCCGCTCTCACACAAACTAGACATGGTAACGCACAAGTTTCCTTCACAACTTTTGGCCGGAGAACCTCTGCAACCGGCGTATTTCGAGGTTTACCAACGGCGGAGCAAGCGGGAGGCATCGGACGCACGGTGAGGACCTACTTTGGGCCTCCCCCGAGCTGCCTCAAGCTCATGTCAACCTTCCCTGAGGTCCACTGATGCTTCCCGACCGGTTGCTCGAGTAGTTGAGGTGCTAGGGAAGTCAGCCGACACGGCCGAAGCCTTTCCGAGGCGGCGACTCGTCGCCGACCATGCACCGGCCATTGTCATGACGAGCTGATCCCAGAATCCTGTTCCCCGAGTGAAAGTAGGCAGGGGCGGCCAAGATCGTAAAGTTTAAAGCTCCATAGAAGCTGCCGGCGAGCTCTCCGGCGAGGTCCCCTGGCGGCAGAGCGCGGGCGGCGAGAGGTTGACGAAGGGGGTGGATCCCAGCTGTCAGCGGGGGATGTTTTAAATCGGGATCGGGCTGCGGCCGGGATCGGGTGTGCTGGCGCGCAAAAATCCTGTGGGCCTCAGTGTGCTGTCGGCTCCGCACTTAACACGTGTCCCCACGGGCCCCGGCAGATTTAAACTTTTCCCCCGATTTTTAGATTTCATTCAAATCCTCATAACTTTGGCTAGAAAGCTCCAAATCGAGTGAACCAAATTTTGTTGGATTCAGCTCTCTGAGTACTTTCCAGCAAATCAATTTTCACTTCATGAAAATCTTTATTTCTCCAGAATTAATTCCTCAAAATTTAAACTGTTTGGAATTTTAACTGGAGAATCCTTTGGAGGAAAATGCATTTAAATTGATACATGTACTTCTGCTATCATGTAGTCGCTAAGGTCGAGGAGGAACCCGAAGTCCTAGACTTCGTTACTCCGGAGGAACAGCTAGCCTACAACCAAGAGCAACAAGGCAAGCTCCGGTTTGCATTAACTTTTTTTACAAATGTTTATTGTTTTGAGCACATCTTTGAATACTATTATTCTTTGCATTAGAGTCTTGTTTGGAAACCCAAATGCATAGCCAAGAGAACCATGGGTTGGGTTTAGGATTGCAAACCCAGTTAGATACTGCAATGCTAAGATAGTGTAGGATTCGGTACAAGTCGAGTCGTTGGAACTACTCGCGAGCATAGGCTAGAGGCACTCGACTCGGGTAGAGATAGCTCATGATACACATGGCAAGAAAAATGAGACCGAGCGGAGAGTAAGGGCAGCAGGACTTTGGGGCCTGTGTGCTATAGCTCCGCTTGTGTCGATTGAGGACCAAGCCGTGTGTGGGCCTGTTGAACAAGCTAGAACAGTACCGAAGACCTACTGGATATATGGGAACCGGGAAACCGATGTAACTCGGGTAGCTGGGTATTGAGGCATTGCCCGTCGTTCAGAGGGTAGGTTGAGAGCTCGAGGTGTAAATCGGCTGGCGGCACTGAGATGCGCGTGCAGAGACCACTTGCTCGGGACGATGGGACCGGTTCAATATTTGGCTGACGGGTGAAAGGTGGTTGCGTACGGTGTCAGTGATTGTTGTTGTAGGAAACATCGAGTACGGGCGTACTTGACGGGTTATTCGGGTAACCCTGCAGGTGTAAATCGATTATAATCGCCATCCCTCGCGGTCAGTGAGTACCACTTGTTCACTGTACTGTGACGTAGAAAGAACAGGCTAGTTACATGTTAAAATGTTGCTGATTGAAAGATGGACTTTGCTTGTTAATGGTTTGTTGTAGTTTAGAGCTAACTAAAGTTCCTTTTAACTTTGGTCAAAGTACATGAGAGAAATGTGTTTCTTGTTTGATTGTGGCTCTCTCATGTGCCTTAGCGTAAGGTTCTCCACCACCTGCTGCTAAAACCTGAAAGTAAGGTTCCACTAATTAGGCGAGTCCTTTGCAAATGATTTTACCTCATGTACCCATCACCCCTCATGTAGAAGTTCCATGTTTAGGTGAGACAGGTCAGACTTGCTGAGCCTTCGTGCTCACTGTTTGTGTTTGAAGCTTTTGCAGGGTTCTATGAGGAAGGGACTCCCGAAGAGGAGACGGAACCCCAGGAGAGGAATCCCGTCAAATGGGAGTCGTGCACGCCGCAGAGTTAGTGTGCGTGTGTGCTAGCAAGGACACGTTCAAGGGTTGAACGTGAACTTGATGCGTATTCTACGCCCGTGAGTGTAGACTGGACTTATTTTGATGTAAACATGTTCATAAACTACTTTATGTAATATAAATTTCGCTTCCTCTTTGTACCTTTGATGTGTGTTATCCGGTGCTATGCAACGCAGCACCCCTCAGCGTGATCCTGGCTCGACAAGACCGTGGGGTCGTGTCATTTCGAATGCTTGCGTGGGATCAGAGTGCCCACGAGTTTCTCATCCAATATCCGCAAACTAGTCTCGATGAAAGACTTTCGGCTATAATTCTCACGACTGTCGCATGATGATGACAGTGTTCCTTGTCATTGCAATAAGGGTCATCAAACCTGAGCATGTAAAAGTTATCATCACACGTTTGTGTTATTTCTTCAATGCAGTATAGCAAAAGGTGATAGCCTGAGAAGACTTAGACTATTTGAAAACGTACATAGTCGAGACTATGTGCAAGCTTGAGATGTGTTTCCCACCATTGTTTTTTGATATGCAAGTACACCTAATCATACATCTTGTTGATCAGATAAAAGCATTGGGGCCACTATATTTACATCATATGTTTCCGTTGGAGGGATATTTAGGAGTATTAAAGAGATATGTGCGGAACCGTGCTCACCCAGACCGTTCAATTATGGAAGGATACACTACTGAAGAAGTGATTGAGGGTTGCTATGATTACAGCAAAGATGGAAAGCCGATAGGTGTGTCTATACCAGTACATGAGCGTAGACTATGTGGGAGAGGCAAAGTGGGTAAGAAAACTTTTATCGTTCAGGATTACAAATTAGTACACTGTGCATATTTCGGTGTACTACAACAGCTCACAATAGCTGAGTCGTACATCGAGGAACACAAAATTGAGCATCGCAAAAAAAACCAAGGCCGCACCGAGGACTGGATCATGAAAGAGCACAGAAGATGTTTCACTGAATGGTTATTGGACAAAAATATACCATACGGAGACCCTGATGAAGGGGCAACAATGAAGAAGTTAGCTTCTAGTCCATATGCTTTAGTGACATCATGGCAAGCATATGACATCAATGGTTACACATTTTACACTAAGGAAAAAGACGGTAAGAGTGTTGCATAAAATAGTGGTGTTTGTATAGAGGCTTATGATCTACAAGGGCAGAAGACCACATACTTCGGGTTCATAGAAGAAATATGGGAACTCGATTATGGCGAAAGAATGCAAATGCCCGTGTTTAACTACCAATGGGTCAAACATCTTGAGAGTGTGAAAATGGACAACTACGAGCTGACACTGGTAGACTTGAATAAAGTGGGTTATAAAGATGACCCGTGGGTTCACGTCGATCGTGTAGCACAAGTGTTTTATGTACAGGATCCAGGAACTGAGAAGGTGCAGTTGTTTCTGGAAAGCAAAATGTTGTTAGGGTTGAGAATGTGGGAGATAATAAAGAGGAATATAATCAATATGAAGATATGTACCTTTTCACCGATCCATACAACATCAAGCACGTAGAAAGAAGTATTAAAAAGGATTTGAAATCCTATATGCGAGAAGATGTCAATGCTGGAAAATGTATGACATATATTTTACATATTTGTAATATTGTAATGAAGATTTAATATTTTAATTTGACAAATTTTCTCTTTTAATATTTGAATTTTGACATGATGGGATGCTTTAAAAAATTAACAAAATTCATACAGTGAAATATTGGCTTTGAATTGGCCGTAGACTTCAACAGTGAAATACACTACACTTGAAGCCATGGCTAGCTGAGTGTTGCTTCATCTCTATGTGTACGTGTGAGCTATGGTTTTCCTCTGTTCGTGTGTGTATATAATTTTCCTTTGTTTTTCCTTCAAATAAAGACCTCCTGTGAAAACATTTTGAACAACGTGTACAAGGCCCCCTGGCCGGTGCGACAATCCCTAGCACGAGATCACCACTTCCGAGACTTGTCATCACCGAGCTGCCGGTTGGAGGGGCTCCAGAGGCTCAAGCCATGGGTGTGTCACTTCCTCCATCAAGCTCCACGTACATCAACCAGCCAGAAATAGATGCTGGTGGGAGCAGTGGCTCGGAGCTGATCCATGAAACCAACTGATGGATACTAGAGCTTTTGGAGAGAAGGCAAGTTGTGCAGGAGATGCCGCATTTGCGCAACTTGACATTTTGGGGCCCTGTAATCATGATACCATGTGAGACATATTTTGTTACTAGAACTTTTGTGAAATGGTGCATGCTACAATTTTCGCAGGATGTTCTATACCTATAACTAGCCGCCTGTCAAGAATCTTTATCACAGGTGGTTTGTAACGTAAAGAGTATCCGCCTGTGATAACTCCATTATCGCAGGCGGTTCTTTACCTACTATTGTTCGTCTGTGAAGAATGTTTATCACAGGCGGTTTGTAACGTAAGATTATCCGCCCGTGTAACTCTAAGGACGCATGTACCGTGCGCGTTCCCCTCGCGCGTGCGGTAACCAAAAAGGTAAGGTGCACACGCGCGGTCGCTTCAGCCGCCTGTATTAATGGCTAATATTGCAAGTGGTCCCTACTCCATGGCCCGCCTGTATCGTGCAGTCGTTGCCATTCGCGCACAGAATTCAAAGCAATCTGACCTCTCCTTCTCCGCACCATTATACGTTTCAACTTCCCCTTCTCTGTAGTCTGCACCACCATCATAGTCTTCCTCTTCCCTCTAGTCTTTGTCTTCCTCGCTGCACTGTAGCCCTAGTCCCAATGGCACCACCAACGAAGCGCTCCCGACCATGCTCTCCACTCGCCGCGCCTCCGTCCCTAGCTCCAATCGCACCTCCATCCCCGGCTTAAACCGCGCCTCTGTCCCCGGCTCCAACCGCACCTCCGTCCCCGGCTCCAACCGCGCCTCCGTCCTCGGCTCCAACCGCACCTCCGCTGCCTTTTTGGGCGGAAGAGAGAGTGCACCTGCTTAGGAAAGTCGCTTTCCTAGAGCAGAGTTTGGTTGCCCTCAGGGCACACGCGGACGATGACCTATCACCATTGCACCGATAGATGGCAAAAGATGTATTTAACAGTACATCTGAAGCCATGGAGCTTCTAGCTCTTGGTCGCCTTCTAGAATGTACTGGAATGGACACCATAGCCCACTACCTCTTCAGGTTAAGCGTAGGGGCCGGTCGTCTTGACGCGATGCGGGGGACGGTCGTCTTGACACGATGCGGAAGGCAACAGGAAGTTGGTGGAGGTGATCGCCGACAAGTTGGTGGAGACGATGGGGTTCCTCCACCACCGGAGGACTAGGCGATCGTCTGTTGTTTTCTTTTGTTGTTTGTAAAAAATTAATTTTTAATGAATGTGTGTTGGTGATGAATGTTTGTTATAGATTATCGAATTGTTTGTTGTCTTTTTGTTTGATGCTAAATATGGTTGATGTATACCGGGCCGCGACGTTTGGTGGCTTAGAATTGGTGTCAAAGGCGCATTCCCCTCAATATTAATAGCTAATATTGCAGGCGACTCCTACTCCCGGTCGCTTCAGCAGCCTATATTAATTTGGCTTCGAATTGAATTCAAAAGCGTGTTACCCTCGGTATTAATGGCCAATATTGGAGACGGGCTCCTACTCTCGGTCGCTTCAGCCGCTTGTATTAATGGTCAATATTGCAAGCGGCTCCTACTCCATGGTCCGCCTGTAAAAATTGATATGTTTACACAGGCGGTTTGCCGTTGCGAGCTGTCTGTGATGTTTATTCATCACATGCGGCTATTAATTCATTCGACATCACAGGCGCATTTTTTATTGACCATCTCTGAAAAACGAGGCACTTGTGATAATGGTTTTTGTAGTAGTGACGTGAAGGTTCCGGAGGCGTGCCTTGGTGCGCGATCTCGCGGAGTCTTAGGGTGCTCTCGGTGCGCCCACAGGAGTGACTATGGGCGGACGCCTTCCGCTGGCGAGCAGACGATCCCTCGGCGTATTGGGCGGTGGCCCACTCCAGCAGTAAACAGAGGTCTTGGTATGTACGTCGCGCCTTCGGCGCTTCAGGCTCTGGGGGATCGTGGATCATAGCCGTCGCGTCCGCCATGTTTTGGCTTAGCTACTTAAAGCGAGGCGCGCCGTGCGCATCAACGACGAGGCTTGCCCGTGCTTGGCGATCGCGTGTTCGCATTTTACAAAGGATAGGACGTCGGCCACACAACGCCTCAAACGTGGCCCTGTCCGTGTTTAGCCACACATCTTCTGTTTCAATCACGATCCAGTGCGCCTCGACTTGCTCGGCCAGCTCTCATGCGCTCATCGACTCCTCATCGTGATTTTGACGTGGTGCTTGCCGCTGCGTGAGTGCTGGTGAGAAGGGGACATCAATGGGAGGAGCGGTTGGAGAGACATTATCGGTTCTTGCAATGCCGCACTTGTGAGGAGGACGGTGGTCTTCGTCAGATACGATGTCGGTGCTGTAGTCATAGCCGGTCGTATCTTCCAAGAGTGGAATAAAAAATGATGACGCTCGATCGATCTTTCCTATGAAGCCTTCTTTGAGGGTGTCGCTGGCGTTGTCGACAGTCACCTCGTCTGCCAAATGGAGGATGCTGCTGTCATTGGTGACAAACTCCGGCCTTCCAGAGCGGGAAGCATGGCGTGGCCCGAAGATGGTTTCGGCCTTGAGTTCGTTGTTGGGGGCGATGGCGAACTCAAGGCCATCGAAAAGGGGCTTCCCACCGGCGATGAAGCTCAAGCTCATGTAATCCATCGCAGAAAGAGTGGAAACGCGAAGTGCCCTCTACCTAGCGCGCCAACTGTCGACGTTTCTTTTACCAACTAGTAATCAAATGTCTCGCGTTTTGTGTCTGGATGGCTAGCTAACAAAGACAAGGGTCTATACTGGTTCGGACAACATGTCTTACGTCCAGTCTGGGAGGTTTGTTGGTCTTGTATTAGCTCGTACGGTTTAGTTTACCGAGGTTACAAGCAAGGCTCCCTCATGCGTTAGGATGAGGAAGAGCCTAAATGTCGAATGTGTGGGTCTCTAGTATATTTCGAGGAGGTTCGGGGCCTCCTTTTTTATAGGTCGGACGCTCATTCCTACTCACCGACTGCTCATAAATAGGGCGGGGTTTACATGATGTGTCAGCGCCAGCAGCGGCCTAAAGTGGTGCAGGAGCGATGAATACACCAGCTCATGTCCCTTCTGGTGTCTACGTCTACTTTCTGCCTTCTGTCCCCGTATACCCGTGTAGTGCAGGATGAGATAGAAGATGATGATGGCCTACGTCCTGCTTGTCTTGTCGCACGTGGCTCTCCACTCCGCCTTGATGTTTTTTGCCACTCTTTCGCATCAGTATAGAATTCCTCTGCTCGTCTCTGGTCTGGACCCTAGTCCGGGCTGCTTCTTCGTCCGACCTCGATAATTGATGTTGGAGGTCGGACATTTCCTTATGACTTTTGGGACTCGGTCGCCTTGCCCTGGCCTTGGTAGGTGGGGCTCGGTCGTTCGGACCCTGACCTCGAGGTCGGGATTTATCGTGGCGCTGCTCTTGGCCCGGGCCTCGAATTGGGACCCCGTGTTGGCATTCTTCATACAGCTCGACTGGCGCCCGTGGAGCCATTTACCTTCGTCCATCGAGTTGTTTGGTTACTTCTTCGGTACCCGGGGTACGTTACCCCGTTAACATGATCCGCACTAACAAGGCGTGTCACGGTTTCTTGTGCCAAGTAATAGGTAATACTCCTCAACAACGTGCATCGCCTATTTTGTTGCCCCCAACCTGTGTATTTTTAGTTTGTGTTGTCTATATTTCATTGGTGATGCCCCTATGAAGGCACGTCAGCAAAGAGTGTTATCTATTTGGGATTTTTATGTAGTGGTGCTATGTCAATCTTACAATATATATTAGAGAAGAACATATTAAAGAGTATATGTTTTTTGTCTTATAGTCAAACAAGGTAAATGCAATAGCTAGCTTCTTTACCCGAATATGTTCAAGCTTTCGTGATATAACACATTAGTATTTGCAACGTGGAGGCATTTTTTTTCAATGACATTAGGGGGTTGCAACAACTAAGACTAGAGGAGTTAGAAGTACAAGAAAGATTTTTTTCAAGAACATTTAATACAACTGGATTGCACCTTCACCTCCTCTAATTCTAGTTGTTGGTGATAGATCGGACGACAACAAACATTTATTAGGATGTTAGCATTCTAAGCTCTTTTTACACTAGATATCTTCTCATATATGATTTATTTAAAAATATTTTTTTGGTTTCCCTTCTTACCTGACGCTTTGTTTTCTTGAACAATATTCTTACCTGATTCTTTACGACCCGCCGTCTACTTCTAATATGAGAAGGTTGTGGAATTACCCTTCTAAAAATAAAGTGGACGTATCTTAAAGCAGAAGAAAACTAAGGAAGGGTCTTTGAAAGAGCACGAGTATAAACCCTGCATTAAAGACCTTGTCAGATTTTCTTTCTGGGAACTAAGGCTTAGCACACGCTAATCCTGTCGCTCTCGCTGGATTATTTGAGTGCTCAGCAACGTTTGTGATCCAAACCATTTCCATATATTCAAGATCGGTTTTATTTTTTGTTTTATAGACAAAGGTGTAAAATGATCTGGTTTTAGAAAAGACGATGTTGAATGGATGATTTATAGTTCTTTCAGATGTTATCTAAACTCAGCAAACTTAGTAAGAGTAGTGTGAACTTCTTTCTTTACCTCGAGGGAATTCTTTCTTTATTGTTACAGACAATCTCTTGGATTTACATTGTACATACTAGGATGTATAGTAGATTTAAGCGTTGCCTGCATCTAATTAACAAGCGACGGGCCCGCTTTTCTTTGTCACCGTTGGTGTTGGAACATCGGCCAAGTGTGCGGTTTGTCCGTGGAGCATCTCTTTTTTACAAACCTGGGGGAACAGCAGCACACGGGATGGGATGCATGCAATTGGAGGTGAGTGGCACCGGCGACGAGGACGGACGCTGAAACCGCGGCGCGGCAACGCACGCGCGGAGGCAGAATCTAGCATAGCGCGTCACGCCACCTGCCTGCACCTCTCCCTCTCCCTCTCTCATCTTTTTGTTCTTTTTCTCTTCTTTTGCTGCTCCTCCCTTTTGTTCTCCGTTTCTCTTCCTTCATGTCTTTTCCAGTGTATTTTATTTTTCACAATCCAGCATCACTGCTCCTCGAACGGACGACGGAGGGTTTTTTCTCTCGACCCACAGCCACAGCAAAAAAAACACATATCATTCACCCGAAGATTCGACAGAGCCTCTTCAAGAAAAAAAAACACAACAAAAAAGGACGGCTGCGAGTTCTCGCAGAGTCACGGGTGAGTTCTTCCAGCCGCTAATTAACACGTGTGATTCAGATCTGTCCAATTAGTAACGAAGGATACTGATACTTTCCGTTCGTTCAGCCCACGGAATCTTTCACTGAATTTATGCGTGCTTCTTTCCTTCCTTCATTTTTATTTAATATTGGTTAGTTTATTTTTTAAACTAACCATCACGGTCAAATAAGAAACGTAACATAGAGTACTTATCATGTATAAAGAATCGGATTCTCTTATTGGTTTTTCCTCCTCAAGATTTCGTGAGGTTTCGAGTGCTCGGCCACGTTCGTGAGCGACACTTCGAAATATGCCTCGAAGGCGTCAAGTGGAGCAGCCCCGCGTAAGCACGCAGGCACGCACCCGGCACCCACAGAGAATCGGAGTCTGCGTGTCGTAGGGTAGGCATCCTAAATAAAAATCAGAAAGACAAAAAAAACGCTTCTGGACGTTGTAATCGCGTACTCTAACTATTCGGATCTGCAGACTCGTGGCGCGGACCGGAAAGCTGGGATTCCCTGTGGCGCCCGTGTGATGCTGCCCCCCTCCATCACCTCTCTCTTCTTTGCCAACTCGTGGGGCCGCATCATTTATGAGAGAGATGCCATTATGTGATGCTCAGCACTCACAAAAAGAAAAAAAGAAGCAAAATATGATGATCATATATACGCCCAGAAATTATTGGAAACCACGGCATGTGCATAGTGCATACCAATGTTAAGGAACTTTTTTCGTAGATATATATTTCAATGTCCACAAGCCTATTTGTAAAGTACTAGCATCTTATTTCTTGTTTTGTTGCAGTCATACCACACTGTTTATAAAAGGCTAGCAGGGAAATATCTGCTGAACAAGGATTGATGCTTTCAGATGGCTCACTTAAACTTTATCGTTGATTCGCTTTTGAATTCATTCCTAAATCAACTTTTATAATCCAGATGTATCAAACAATATCAGCTTTTTACAATTCAGCTTATAGATTCTAAAATCTACAATTCCGATTTTCCAATAACTGTATCTAAAATTTGCCGTCTCAACAAAAGTTGCTGCCGATTTTGCAGCTTCGAATAATGTATTCCTGGACTGGCCTGTCAAACCACAGGAGGCGCCATCTCAGATTGGGCGTAGAAGATGATAGCTCTAAAAGAAGAGCAGGGTAATTATTGGAGTGGGCCCGGACGGAACCTAACGAAAGGACAGGGGTCCCACATGGGAGAAGGACCCTTGTGTTTGGTGCCTGCCTGGATGCGACTTTTGAAAGTGCATCTACTCATCACTTCTGTATTTTGGTTGATTTATGTCAAATAAATAAGACATTAATAAAATCGTTGAGATGAACGCAAGTTTTAAAAAAATTAGGAAGAAAGCACAAAAAGAATAGAGGATGAGGATCTAAAATGATAAATCAGGAGCTGAAAAGATTAGATTACTTAGTATGGAGTGTGTTAGAGAAACACACCCTAAGAGCTCAAGTGAAATAAATCACATTAACTGCACAAAAATCAACATGCGCGAGCTAGTCCGATATCAACCGGACTAGTCCGATTTCTCTCTTACTAGAAAATAGACAAGTCCTCCAAGTGCGGACTTGTCCTCAGTTCTCACTTTCTCCACACAGCAGACTAGTCCGATATGGACCGGACTAGTTCGATATGTCTCTGACTAGAGAACGGACAAGTTTGCCAAGTCCGGACTTGTCCATAATCTACAAAGTTCTCACCACAGCAGACTAGTCCGATATGAACCGGACTAGTCTGATTTGTCTCTAAGTAGACAACGGACTAGTCCGCACTCTTACGGACTAGTCCGATATCTCACAACACTTAGTATTTTCCACACATCGCACACCAGACTAGTCCAGAGTCCACAACGGACTAGTCCGGACATCGCAAACACTAACGCTAACCTTTGGAAACCCTAGTATAAATAGAGGTGTATGGCCATACTACAACTTCTCTCGACCCCCTGCGTGGTCACACCTTCCAAGAGCCCAAAATTCACATCTCTCCACACATTCTAACCCTAAAAGGACCAAATCTTTGAGGATTAGCAATTGATCAAAGGAGAGACTTGTTCTACACATCTTGAGCTCTTGGGTTTGATCTCTCGCACACTCTTGTTCATTTATTGTACATCTTTTGAGTGTGCTTGGTGGTATTCATTCATTATAATTCTTGGGGAGCCCTCAACTTGTGAGAAGGCCTCTTGAATGATTTATTTGCCCTTTGTGATTAGTGGAAGAGAATCGACCTCCGTGGCGATTCGACGAGGGTAGGGTTGGTGAAGACCTGGTCCTTCGTGGACTCCTCAACGGGGATGTAGATTTCCTTCGTGGAATCAAACCTCGGGATAAAATCTTGTCTCTTGCTCTTGTGTTTTATTGTTCATCATATTCTAGGGTTTACTTAATCTTGTGTAATTCACGTTGAAAGATTGAAACTAAAGTTGATCTCTGTCATTCATTGTTTCACTGTTGTAATACATCTAAGTTCCCAATTAATTTCCGCTGCAAAGGGTACTAGAAGTGAAAATATTGATCAACCTTAATATTTCTAGTCCACGCATACCAGACTAGTCCGCACAGTACCGGACAAGTCCGATTTCCATGTATTTGATAAATCTATTAAGTGTTTCAGGGATTAACAAAGAATCGAAAAGTCTATTCACCCCCTCTAGGCTAAATTCAATTGATATTAGAGTCAAACTCTTCAAAAGAGACTCACCGCTCGAAGAGACGATGTTGGACATCAAGGATGTACACAAGAAGATCGACGATGAAAAGGGTGATGATGAAAGGACTCAAAAGCTAAAGAAGCTACTCGACGCCATTCAAGACAGTGAGGACGATGATGAGGAGGTACTCCAACTCAAGGCTCTTCTACGGAAGAAGGTACTCTCCCCAAAAGGGAAGAAGAAGATCAATGATGAAAATAAGAAGAAAGGAGGTAGTCACACAGACTACTCCCGATATCCTTTTGACTATGAACGTTTGAATTCTAACAATAGTCATTACTTATCAATTCCTCTAGGGAAAGCACCTTACTTTGATGGCAATGACTATTCAATGTGGAGACAAAACATGAAAATGCACCTTATATCTCTTAACCAAAGTTTGTGGCATATAGTGTGTACATGGATAGATATCCCGGATGATGATGAAGAGCTGACTCCAAGCAAAGAACAAGCCGTTCATCGGAATGCTCAAGCTGTAGATGTGATCATGTCATCACTGAGCCGAGACGAGTTCACCAAGGTGGATGGACTCGAAATTGCCAAGGAGATATGGGACACACTACAAACCGCACATGAAGGTGACCGTCATGTACGCGAAGCGAAGATAGAAATGATTGAAGGTGAATTGGGAAGATTCGCGATAGAAGAATATGAATCACCACAACTTATGTATAATCGACTGAAGAATCTTATCAACAAAGTTCGAGCTTCTTGCAGCAAAAAGTGGAATGATCATGAGGTCGTGAAGTTTATTCTCAGAGCATTCATGCCTCGCAACGTGACTCTTTGCTCTATGATTAGAGAAAGCCCCAGGTATCGGAAAATGACCCCAGACGAACTTCTTGGCAAGATCATCAACTTTAAAATGATGGAGAAGCAACCCAAGCATGTCAAGAATTGCCGATCTCACCTTGGCAAAGAAGAAAGGAGTTGCTTTAAAGCCAACTTGTAAACCCGTATCAAAAGAAGCTCGAGAATCTCATGGAGAAGACGACAGTGATGATGAAAGTAGTGATATCGATGAAGAAGACATGATCTTGTTCATGAAGAAGTTCAAGAAAATGATGAGAAGAAGAAAGGGTAGCAGCTCAAACGAAGGAAGACAAAGGGACAAACAAAAACCCAAGATGAGACGGGTGTGCTACAACTGCGGAGAATATGATCACTTCATAGTAGATTATCCATATGAAGAAAATAAGAGGAAGTCTAAAGACAACAAGCCTCAACCAAAGAAAATGTTCAGGAAGAAGAAGCAATATGGCCAAACGCATCTAGGGAAGTAGTGGGACTCCAATGATGAATCCTCATCCAAAGAAGAAGAGGAGATGGCCACCATAGCCATAAAGAAGACTACCAAGAAATCCACTCTCTTCCCAACCATGGGTGCATGGAAGGACACTGACAACACTTGTCTAATGGCAAAGGAAGGTAAAAGAAAGGTAACAACTAAATCTTCCTTCTCGCATTCTTTTACTAGTGATAGTGATAATTCTAGTGAGGATGATAGCAGTGATGAAAATGAATATATGCTTAGGGGTTTAGACAAAAAGACAGCTGCTAAGATGAAATTTCTGTTTGATAAGCTTGTTGATATGGAGAAGTTAGTCAATCGTGAGGAAGATATGATCATCTCCCAAAAGGAAGAATATCTTGAGATTGAAAAGCTTCTTGAACTTGAAAATGAGCAAAGTACATCACTAGAACTTGAGTTAGCTTCAAGCAAGGAAGCTTGCTTGAAGTTATAAGACTCAAACGCCACCATCAAGGATGAACTTGCTAACTTAACCAAAGTTAACAAGATCCTTGAGGTACAAGTTGAGTCACTCAAGCAAAATGGTTCTTCATCCACTTCAAGCTCACCTTCTAAACATATAAAATCTGAAACTAGTATTACTTGTGCTTGTGCTAAAAGTGATACTAACTTGAAGAAAAAGCCAAACTCAACAAAGGACAAGCAATCTTCTTAAAGTGGCATATTTGAAAAGGAGAAGATCAAGTATGAACGCAGTGCATACTCGGTCACAAGACCTCCTAATGCCAAATATGGCATTGGATATTCTTATGGTGAAAGACAAACGCTAGAAGCCACAAGAATAACAAGGGTTGCATTGCCTTTGTCAAGGAAAACTCTTCTCAAGTTAGAAAACTTAATAATGTTGATAAATTTAACACTGTGAACACATATGAACAACAACTTCTATTTAGAATTTTTGATGCTTCATATGTACTTATGAAAAGTAATCTTGAAAGAGTTTATGCTAAATATGTTGCGCCACACCATGGGAACACCAAGTCTCATGTGTGGGTGCCCAAATCACTTGTCACTAACCTCAAAGGACCCAAGCAAGCTTGGGTACCTAAGACCAAGGCATAATTTATCTTTTGCAGACTTATTCATCCGGTGGAGCAAAATGGGTGCTAGATAGTGGATGCACCAATCACATGACCGGAGAAAGAAGAATGTTCGTGGAATATGAATAAAATGAAGATCCAAGCGAAGGCATTTACTTTGGTGATAGTAGTCAAGGAAGAGTGCTTGGTACCAAAACTCAAGGAACCCTCAAGAAGTTCATCAAGTGTGCCCAAAATGAATTCTCATTGAAGATCAAGAACATACAAAGTGACAATGGGACAAAATTCAAGAACACCCAAGTTGAGGAGTATCTAGACGAAGAAGGGATAAAGCACAAATTTTCAACACCATATACTCCTCAACAAAACGGAGTAGCTGAAAGGAAGAACAGGACTCTCATTGAGATGATGAGGACAATGCTCGATGAATACAAGACTTCAGACAGGTTTTGGACTGAAGCGGTTAACACCGCTTGTCACGCCATAAACCGACTATATCTTCATCGGTTGCCCAAGAAAACTTCATATGAACTACTCACGAGTAACAAGCTGAATATTTCATATTTTCGAGTTTTGGTTCAAAATGAGAAGCCAAGGGCTTCGAAGTCCGATGAAGGTTTCTTACTTGGCTATGATTCGAACTCCTACGCTTATCGTGTCTTCAACAAAACCTCCGGACTTGTTGAAGTAGCACGTGACGTAGTATTCGATGAAACTAACGACTCTCGAGCAAGTTGATCAATGTGTGCTAGATCAAGAAGAAGCTCCATGTCAAGTATTGATAAGAATGACATTGGGCGATGTTCGACCACAAGTGCCACCTTCAAATGCGAATGAAGAAAATGAACCACAGGTGGAGGAAAATGATCAAGGGGGAGCTTCCATACATGATCAACCTCAAGAAAATCAAGAAGATCAAAACATCAATGAGGGCAACTATCCATGGGGAGAAGAAGATGATAATGAAGATTCAAGACCACAAGTGCCACATTCAAGAGTACACCAAAGCATCCAAAGAGATCACCCCGTCGACAACATAATCGGTGACATCCAAAAAGGAGTAATAACTCGATCTCGCATAGCTAATTTTTGTGAACACTATTCTTTTGTATCTTCTTTGGAACCATACAGGGTTGAGGATGCATTAAAAGATCCGGATTGAGTGATGGCGATGCAAGAAGAATTGAACAACTTCAGAAGGAACAAAGTGTGGGAGCTTGTTGAAAGACCTAAGTCCAACGTCGTCGACACTAAATGGGTTTTCCGCAACAAGCAAGACGAACATGTAGTGGTAACAAGGAACAAGGCACGACTTGTGGCAAAAGGGTACTCATAGGTCGAAGGTTTGGATTTCGATGAGACTTTTGCTCCCGTAGCTAGGCTTGAATCGATTTGTATATTACTTGCATATGCTACTCACCATGATTTCAAGCTTTATCAAATGGACGTGAAAAGCGCCTTTCTCAACGGACCGATGAAGGAGGAAGTGTACGTGGAGCAATCACCCGGTTTTGAAGATCAAGAGTATCCCGACTATGTGTTCAAACTGCGTAAGGCTCTCTATGGCCTCAAACAAGCTCCTAGAGCTTGGTATGAGTGCCTTAGGGATTTTTTTGATTGAAAATGACTTCAAGATTGGAAAAGCTGATTACACTTTGTTTACTAAACACTTTGATGATGATCTCTTCATTTGCCAAATCTATGTTGATGATATTATATTTGGTTCAACTAACAAATCTTTTTGAACTTAGTAAGATTATGACAGATAGATTCGAGATGTCCATGATGGGAGAGTTGAGGTACTTTTTGGGATTCCAAGTGAAGCAACAAAAGGACGGGACGTTCATAAGCCAAACAAAGTACACTCAAGACATTCTCAAGAAGTTTGGAATGGACAAAGCAAAGCCCATAAAGACTCCCATGGCGACAAATGGACACTTGGATCTCAATGAAGACGGGCCAAATGTGGATCAAAAGGTATATCGTTCCATGATTGGCTCCTTACTTTATTTATGTGCATCTAGGCCTGATATCATGTTGAGTGTATGTTTGTGTGCAAGGTTTCAAGCCAATCCTAAGAAATGTCATTTGACATCCATTAAAAGGATCTTGAGATATTTAGTTCATACACCCAACCTAGGTCTTAGGTATCCTAAAGGTTCAAAATTCAATCTCATTGGATACTCCGATGTAGATTATGCCGGATGGTAGATAGAAAAAGTACTTCCGGTACTTGCCAATTCCTAGGTAGATCCTTAGTTTCTTGGTCCTCCAAGAAACAAAATTCAATTGCCTTATCCACGGTCGAAGCGGAGTATGTTGCAGCCGGGAGTTGTTGTGCACAACTCCTTTGGATGCGACAAACTCTAAGGGATTAGGTTGCAATATGAGTCGTATTCCACTCCTGTGACAATGAGAGTGCAATTAAAATTGCCCATAACCCTGTTGAGCACTCTAGAACCAAACACATAGATATCCGGCATCATTTTTTGAGTGATCACTCAATGAAAGGAGACATAGCCATTTCCCATGTCCACTGAAAAACAACTAGCCGATATCTTTACCAAGCCACTTGATGAAAAACGCTTTTATGAGCTCCGAAATGAACTAAATATCCTTGATGCTCGGAACGTGGCTTGAAAACTTGCATACCTGTATGCCATCCTCAAAATCATGTTAATTGTGTTAAAAAATCATCTCTCTCTATTTTTCTCCTAAAAACTATGTTAGTTACTTGATCTTGCTGAATTATGGTCATAGCTTGATTGTTGTATGTTTACTGATCATATTCATTAAGAATATTTGTGTGTCTTTGTCCCCTATTCCTTATTAGGAACCATTGAATACATATATATAAGTGTTTTGTACTTTTCTGTACAAGGGACCACGGACTAGTCCGTGGTCACCCCGGACTAGTCCGCACATTGCAGACTAGTCCGCACTTGGTCCGCTAGTCCGGACTAGTTCGGTTCGACCACGGACTAGTCTGATATTTTGACTCCATAACCCTAGGGCCCGCTCACACCTAATCTCCTTCAACCTCACAACTCCTCCCACGTTCTCTCTCCTCACTCAAGTGCTCCCAAGGCGGATTTGCGAGTTCTCCATCAAATCTACCCAAATATCCGTGGGAATCGATCTCCACTGCAAGTGGATCAAAGACCCCGGACTAGTCCACATCAAGAACTCCTTCAACGTCTCGAATCGAAGGATTTGGTAAATTTCTCTCCAAACCCTAGAACCTTCGATTTTCCTTGTTTTTTCTCAATTACCTTAGCTCCTCCAGTCAATACATGCTCTATTGATGTATTCCATGTACCCTAGATCATATTTGCATTGAATAACCTCAAATTTCAACAAGTTAGGGTTTGACCAGCCTCATAATGGACTAGTCCGTTCTTAGGGCGGACGAGTCCGGTACTCCGGGCTAGTCCGACCCTGAACACCGGACAAGTCCGGTATGCCCTGATCAAAACCTTAGCTTATATCAATTCAATGCAATCCCTTGTCATCCTTGCTTATTCATATCCTTTATATCTTCCTTGTCAGAATCATGTCGGGATCGAATGAGAATATCTCCGACTTTGAAGACGAGATGGATCAAGATGTGATGTCTCGTATTCTGGAGTCTCGCTCCAACAAGAGACAAGAGCGTGCTGCCGAGCCTTCGCCCACCCCACCTAGGGTGCGTCGAAAGGTTGCAATCAAGAGACCAGCTTCACAAGCAAATATGGCTGGTTCTAGCTAGGCGGCTCAACGCCAAACCAAGGGCAAGGGAAAGAGACTTGCTTCCGTTCCAATTGGTCCCCTTAAGATGACAGCTCCAATATAGGGGAATAGGGATCCCTCGGAGGAGAAGTTCAATGGCAAGGGAGTGATGTGGCATGGAAGCTGAGGAAGATTGACGCTTATAGCACTGGCAAAAAGGTAACTGACAAGAGATTTTGGAGCAACTTTCACTCGGACTACTACAATTCGGTGTACCTCCAAATGAAGACTCCACTGGTCCGCAGCTAATGGATCGACTGGACATATTTTGAAAGGAAGAGCTGTGAAGCCTTTGAGGAGGTAATAGAGGCTGCGGAGAGACACGGACTCAAGGACTTGCTCTCCTTCAGATACAACTGGAATGATGAGATCATCGCCCAGTTCTTTGCAACTTGCCACTTTGCCCACGATGAAGAAGAGAAGTGACTTGGATGACACATGGATCCAAGTACACAGTTTCCTATGTTGAGTTTGCCAAACTACTACACCTTGAGGACACCGGCAGTAATGAGATTGTGATTCACAATCTTGGTATTGTAGAGAAGGACAAGATGGAATTCCTCTATGATACTCGACTCCCATACAATCCTCTCTCAACCAAGAACATGAAACCCTTCTTCATTGTTCTCAACAGAGTGCTCCGGAAGACCATTGCTCCAAAGGATGGAGATGCCGGGAGTGTCCAAGGTTACTTGAGAACCTTGATGAAAGTAATCAGCAGGAGGAGAAAATTTGATATCTTCGATTACATTTGGAATTACATGGTAAATATATCCTGCACACCAAACTGTTCCTGTGGCTATGCACCATACTTGATGTTCATGATTGAAAAAGTCATAGGAATTGAGTTTGTGAAGGATGTGGAGCACACTGCTCTAAGGCCTCAGAAGCCTCCTCAAGCCTCTCTCTCAGCTGCTCCCTCACCTGGCTCACCTGAAGAACATCTAAAGAGAGCTCAAGAAGATGCAAGGCCTTCATCCAAGACTAGGGCCCCTCCTCACAAAGGGTCCCGTAGTGGGATTATGAAGTATTTGGCTGCTATATTTGATTCTTGACGCAAAACTGAGGTGAAGCTTCATAAGATGAACAAGGCAAGAAAGAAGAAATGAGATACATGAAGGCCAATGTCAAAGCAATATGCCAAAAACTGGAGCTTGAGCCCATTGGATCTCCAGTCATCTCAGAGGACTCTACATCTGACTTCACAGAGCTTCCTCCTCTCTCTCTCCATCAGAGCGTGCCTACTTTGGCTCTCGGGGCACGACGAGTGGTTCTTCTTCTCCTCCTCCTCAACCTGATGATGAAGATGAAGAAAGGACCGACAGCGAGGAGTGAGACGGCGACGACAAGTAGATCCCTCCTCTTCTTATTTTTGGTGCCTTGATGCCAAAGGGGGAGAGATTGAGGGGGAGTCTTAGGTCGTAGGTTCTTCTTGTTGTGTCCTAGTTTAAGAAATGGCTTTTGTAAGACTTATGTTATCATTATGCTTTTGGACATGTGCCGTAAAATGATGACTATATTATGCTTATGATTAATGGTTCTTCTTTTTGTGTCCTAGTTTAAGAAGTGGGCTTTTTTAAGACTTATGTTATCATTATGCTTTTGGGCATGTGCTGTGAAATGATGACTATGTTATGCTTATGATTAATGGAGTATGTTTAAAACTGATATGTAGGCTTGAAACTCTTGATGATATTATGATTATGCTTATTATGATATTCACATCAAAATTATTGCTCACACACATAGTTTTGCACCCCACCATAAAGAGTGCATATATGTCTTATGTCTACATTGCCTATTTTACTCAAAGCTCATATGTGCATACTTTATGAAAATCTGAATTTTTTATCATATTTGTGTGATCTCAATTGGTTGTCATCAATCACCAAAAAGGGGGAGATTGAAAGTGCATCTAGGCATCCCTTGTGGGTTTTAGTTGATTTATGACAAACAAATGAGACCCTAACAAAATCGTTGAGATGAGTGCAGGTTTTTAGAGAAATTAGGAAGAAAGCGCAAAAAGAAAGGAGAATGAGGATCTAAAATGATAAGAGCTCAGGAGCTAAAAATATTAGATTACTTAGTATGGAGTGTGTTGGAGAAACACACCCCAAGAGATCAAGTGAAAGAAATCACACTAATTGCACAAAAATCAGCATGTGCGAACTAGTCCGATATCAACCGGACTAGTCCGATTTCTCTCTGACTAGAAAACGGACAAGTCCTCCAAGTGCGGACTTGTCCTCAGTCCTTACTTTCTCCACACAGCGGACTAGTCCGATATGGACCGGACTAGTCCGATATGTCTCTGACTAGAGAATAGACAAGTCCGCCAAGTCCGGACTTGTCCATAATCTACAAAGTTCTCACCACAGTGGACTAGTCCGGTATGGACCGGACTAGTCCGCACATCGCAAACTCTAATGGTAACCTTTGGAAACCCTAGTATAAATAGAGGTGTACGGCCATACTACAACTTATCTCGACCCCCTGCGCCGTCACACCTTCTAAGAGCCCAAAATTCATATCTCTCCACATATTCTAACCCTAAAAGGATCAAATCTTTGGGGATTAGCAATTGATCAAAGGAGAGACTTGTTCTACATATCTTGAGCTCTTGCGTTTGATCTCTCACACACTCTTGTTCATTTATTGTACATCTTTTAAGTGTGCTTGGTGGTATTTATTCATTGTAATTCTTGGGGAGCCCTCAACTTGTGAGAAGGCCCCTTGAACTATTTATTTGCCCTTTATGATTAGTGGAAGAGAATCGACCTCTGTGGCGATTCGACGAGGGTAGGGTTGGTGGAGACTCTGTCCTTCGTGGACTCCTCAACGGGGACGTAGATTTCCTTCGTGGAATCGAACCTCGGGATAAAATCTTGTCTCTTGCTCTTATGTTTTATTGTTCATCATATTCTAGTGTTTACTTAATCCTGTGTAATTCACGTTGAAACATTGAAACTAAAGTTTATTTGTGTCATTCATTGTTTCACTGTTGTAATACATCTAAATTCCCAATTAATTTCCGCTGTATAGGGTACTAGAAGTGAAAATATTGATCAACCCTGATCTTTCTAGTCCACGCATACCGGACTAGTCCGCACAGTATCGGACTAGTCCGATTTCCCTGTATTTGATAAATCTATTAAGTGTTTCAGGGATTAACAAAGAATCGAAAAGCCTATTCACCCCCTCTAGGCTACATTCACTTTTCTTGTGGGCAATGAGAGCGAAAAATGCCCCCTCCATTTGCGCATTTAATTTACTTCTTTTCCTCCACAATATACACTCTCTATTTTTTAGCTGATACCAGTTAGTTTAAAATAAACTAACTAACATCAAATAAAAAGAAATAGAGTGAGTATTCTAACTCCAGACCTATCACCACGCCCGCAAGTCTCCCTAATTGCCAAAGGAAAACAAACATAAATTGATGGACACATCATATCACATGATCACCAGCCTCTGTTGTGATATACAATGCGATTTGTGATCCTTCTCTATGAGATTCATATATTTAACCAAAAAAGTGTTAAAGTGATTGACAGCATATTTTTTGGATTAGATGACCTACTAGTGTTAACAGACTGATGCAAGTATAGTAATCCTACATCATTTCATTCATTTTGACCCTTGTTATAACAAATAAACCTCAACATTGAGCCACAGAGATGACAAATGAAAAGTTGAGTAATTCTACTTGAGTGCAAGGTCATACAGTATACATATTGTGTACGTGATGATGTTGCTGCTGCTATCATTTAGCACTCCTCATTTAATATAGTTATGGTCATTGTCAATGATTTTTGATATAAATGAATGGGAGGCACGTAAACCTGTGCAACACTAGAACATAAACAAAGCCTTTTAGCTAGTATATGATGTGTGTGCGGGTACGTGCGTGCATGCATGTGTGCGTGTGTGTTTTGGCTATCAGCAAACCTTGTTGTCGCATCCTTAAAAAAATTATAGACCATAAATTTATAACCACATTGGGAATAAATGAGGTGGTGTCAGAAATTGCTTTGGATATGCAGCCTAGGATTGTGCATTCTCTAAGTACAAGTAAGTAGAATTGTATGTAAAACGCTATATTATTTTACCCACATAAAGAATAAAAAATAAAAAAGAAGAGATTGTCATATATATATATATATATATATAACATAAGAATGAATATGGTAGGCCCCTATGCTATATGACTTGTACTAGGAAAATGAATGGTAGTTGCTTTGGTTACAACAACAACAACAACGGGTACCCCTACTTCAACATGAACAAGAACATTCATTCATATGGCATCAAGGCTACTCAAAAATACATCATCAACTTAATGGAGAATTTGTAAACATATATAGATATATTGTGATTATTCTAATGTTCAATTTTAAAATTGCACTTGGTCTGAAACAGGCATAGCTAATTTCTAGATATAATAGAACTAGGGATATTAAAAATACAAATAATGCTAGAGGAATCTTTTGTTGATATGTTATTCAATGTTGTGTCTAATTGTTGCCCTAGATGTGGCACAACGAAGGTAAACATTCATGACAAAACCATCTTAATAATCAAAATATATTGAATAGATTGGTGCTTCTACAATAGCATTTTCATATAAAAAATGATGAGGTTATACACAAAAACAAACTATGTGGTCAGCAAAACATCATGTGAGGTGGGACAAAGAAAACATAGGGAGTAGCTAGTATATATTGCCATCATGTTTATTTAGACAATTTGAATTCGAGTGACTCAACTAGATTGATTACACAATAGTATGAAACTAAATCATCAAGGCAACCACTTGCTAATGTATATTTTGAACACCGTAAATATGGGGTCAGCATTAACCACTCTTTGGGATTCAGCTAGGGGCTAAATGTGAGGATTTCTCACGAAGATTTTTTAGGAGCAAGCATACAAAGCATTTACCAAGGTTTGGGCCTCTCGAAGGATAACATCCCTACATCCTGTTTTTTGATGTTGTATTGAATAGTATGAGCAAGAGAGTACAAAGAAGAGAAATCTCCCCCTCCAAGAGAGAAACCCTTCCTTAGGCTGCCTCCAATGGTGGGTTGTGAAATGAGTAGGCAAATAGATGTTTGGCTATATTTACATCTGCGTAGATTCTGTCTCAAACAACATAACTATTTTGTATCGCGTGAGTAGAGAATCCAATTTTAGTTATTCTCTCTCCTCTGTACCAATTTTACCAATCCTTTTGGGTACTGTTGGAGATGTTTTTCAAATGTTAAGCAACACATTTTACAAATGTCAATCCATTTGGATCTTCCAATAGAGTCAGTCTTAGCCTCAATTCTCCTCTTTATAGTTTAAGAGGGGGACCACGGTGGTCGTTACATGGGAGATGCTACAAGAGGTGTGGTCGATATTATTGGGCAGGATGTTTGGTTTTCCCGATCAGCTGGTGCGCCGTGCTGTAGAGTATACGAGTCACATTTTTCTTCCCAATGCATGGCGCTTATCCTTGAATTTACAGTGCAAGCATGCAACTGCCCCTTGACTTAGTCTCCCTGGCATGGAGTCTTCATCTCGAGTTATCGACCCATATGCACCAAGTGGGTGGAGAGGCATGGCCGCCATAGTCTTGTCTTGTTCCCTACTTTTTGAGGTATCGTGTGTTGTTTGCTTAGCCAACTTTGAGATTCTAGTTCCCAGATCATTGACAGCTAGGAACTATAGTAGTACAAAACACATCTTCATACAAATGAATGTAACATGCAATATTCTAGCAACTCCCAAGAAAAGTTCTTAACTATTCAGTTGTGTTTGCAAAATCCAGGTGTAGAAAAATCAAGATTCCATAGAGCGCAAAGATCACGATTGGATCCATAGTACAAAATTGATACGCGCCTTGTGGAGTTGACAACAATTATTCCAAATTAAACAAACCCAATGAGGTAAATCAACAAGTTAAATGCTTAAGCATAGAAATTGCATATTGATCAAATCCCAATTTTGCTATAATGTGTAAATTTCTCACATCCAAATTGAGCTCTAAACTATGTATTGTATGGATGCAATTAAACACATTTGGCTAAATATTCGCTTTGTCACAATTTTTTTCTTAAAAACCTGCTTAAAAGGGTGTTTCATTAAGATAAAAGGTCACCCTTAAGTTACTAAACCCCAATACAAAATTTGTAAATGAAGCACCACATATACTAGTGTCGGTACCCTCGATACGGGGTACCCCCGCGCACAGGGGGAAATGCCTAAGGACCTCGCCCTTCTCCGCAGGGAGAGCTCCGAAGGCGCCATGTGTCCAGCAGGCCCGGACCTCCCTCTCCTCAGAGGAGAGCTCCGGACCCGCCACGTGGCCGACTGACCCCGGACCACCCCCCTCTGCGGGGAGAGCTCCGGAGGCTCCGCGTGTCCTGCGGGGCTGGACCTCCCTCTCCTCAGAGGAGAGCTCCAGGCCCGCCACGTGGCCGGCAGAAGCCGGACCTCCCCCCTCTGCGGAGAGAGCTCCGAGGGCTCCATGTGTCCCGCGGGGCCGGACCTCCCACTCCTCAGAGGAGAGCTCCGGGCCCGCCACGTGGCCAGCAGAGGCCGGACCTCCCCCCTCCGCGGGGAGAGCTCCGAGGGCTCCACTGTCCCGCGGGCCCGGACCTCCCTCTACTCAGAGGAGAGCTCCGGGCCCGCCACGTGGTCAGCAGAGCAACGCTGCCTGCCCCCGCGCGGTAGGCAGCAAGAGTAAAGACGTGCCATACCTTACCCGTACAAGGTATTCAAGGCCCGCGCCTTCCCAAGACGTGGAGACGCGGAGCACGCCTCTGTCAGGTGTCGTTGCGCCCAGTCACATCGCAGACTGGCGCGCCGTGTCAGAGCCTACCCGCCAATAAACACAGCGACAAGACATTCCCTGCTGCCCCTGCCATCATCAACCACTACGACTAGCTTGCGGCATGGGCAGGGCGGCAGAACGAAGACTCGGAAGCCTTCGCCAGAGACAACTACCGGCATAACTGCAGATACGATAGATGGCAGGCAATCTCCCCGGGACCACCTGTCGGATCTCGAACCCACCTTGTAAGCCACACGAGCCTTGGACTATAAAAGGCTCGGGTAGGCGACGATAGCAAGGGTTCGCCTCTTACGCACCCTCGCACTCTAGCCATTGACATCTCACACCCTCGAGCTCAGGACTCCGGTTCTAAGCAGCAAGCAATACAGCGAGCAACTCTGCTCACCGTGGACGTAGGGTTTTACGCTCCGGCGGCCTGAACCACGTAAAAATCCCCGTGTCAAGCTTCTCCCTCAATCGTCCCTAACGCTGAAGCTCTCCGCGAGTGACTAGCCCCACCGAAAAAGAACCTCCACGGGCTGCCCAGAGCAGGCCCGGGGGAAGTGTCGGCTACACACTTCGACATTTGGCGCGCCGGGAAGGGGGCTTTTCCCTTATGCGACGAGCTTCAGCCGGCGAAGATGACGAAGCTTCCTTCAGCGGCAAGCTCTCCCCGACCACGTTCACGACGAACGGTGACTAGCGGGGACTACGTCTCGACACACTCTAGACGGAGTGTGTCGGCGCAAGCTGGAAGCCAGCAGCCGACTCCGGCAGCGCCGACCCCGGCAGCGCAGGCTCCAACGAGCGTGAGATCCTCTGCAGCGCTGAGCGTCTCCCACGGGGGCGCGCTAGCTGCAGCAAGAGCGCTACTGCGCAATCCTCCTGCTGGGGACGCGCCTTAGTCAGCGACCCAGCAGTGGATTCGCGAGGTAGACCGCCTCGTCGTCGCCACCGCAAACCCTCGACTTCGGCGGGGACGATGTCCCGGCCAACCGGCTATGTCGCTGACGCGCACGCCACTGGTTGATGGGCAGACGGCAGATTCCCGCTCCACCAGGCTCCCGTCAACGAACCTGAGGTCGGAGCTGGAACGATGCCACTTGGGCAAAGACGCCCGAGTGTTCATTGAGCGACGACGAGAAAGGCGTCGCAATCAGGAGGCCGGCGACAGCATGTCGACTGCCTCAACCCAGCCTGAGGCGCAGACGTTCGCCACGCGATCTCTGCCCCAGGCATACGCCATGCAGCATATGCCCCAGCCATATGCCCTGCAAATGGTCCCCCCGGTCTATGGCGCAGCCTTGCCCATACCGGGGTACACAGTGCCAGCAGTGAACCAAGCATTCGCGGCGCCAACGTCTGCAGCAACAGGAGCAGGATGTGCGGCCCTAGCGCCACACCTTCGCTTCGCGAGATGGCCGCGCAAGTTTCCGCCGCACCTGCCTGAGAAGTACGATGGCAGTGTCAACCCGACGTAGTTCCTCCAGATCTACTCCACCGCCGTCCTTGCTGCAGGAGGGGACGAGGCCGTCATGGCCAACTACTTCCCCGTTGCCTTGACCGGCCCAGCCCGGTCTTGGCTCATGAACCTCCCCCAGGGTTCCATAACCTCTTGGGGAGAGCTCTGCCGGCAGTTCACTGCTAACTTCGGCAGCTCCTACACCCGACCTGGCACGGAGCTCGACCTCCACGCCATCCAGCAACAACCTGGAGAGACGCTGCGCTCCTTCATGCAGCGGTTCTCCCAGGTACGGAACACCATCCCGCATATCCAAAATGCTTCTGTGGTGGTGGCGTTCCGGCAGGGTGTACGGGACAAGAAGATGCTTGAGAAGCTCGCGACCAGGGAGGTTCGCGACGTCTCAGAGCTCTTCAGCCTGGCGGACAAGTGCGCCAGGGCAGAAGAAGGGCGGAACTGGCACTCACTACCAGCCTCCGAGTCATGAGGACAGCCCGGATCTGGCGCTGCTTCCTATGGAAGCAGCAAGAAGATCAAGAACCAGGGCAGAGGCAAGATGAAGCCACCGACCACGGCTCCCGTTGCTGCAGCAGCAGCACCCAGTGGAGCTCGGGGGCCACGCCCCGACAAAAGGCAGCGACAGTCACCAGCCCCAGATGGTGACCAAGGCGAGCCATGTCCCGTGCACGACACCAGCTACCATACTGCTGCTGAGTGCCGGGAGATTCAGAAGCTCGCAGAGCGCTTCCGCAAAGGGAAGCAGCTGGGAGCTGATGCCCCACCCTTCCATCGAAGGGAGGGCAAGCAGAAGGTCGACGCCCCAGACAACGTCGTCCACCAGGTGGGGTTTCAGGAGCCTCAGCGCGCCATAAAGACGGTACACAACTGTGAGGACTCTAGCTCCAGCGACGATGAGCCAGGGCGGTAACCGGCTACGGCTGCCCGAAAGATCTGTGGAGACTGCACTGTTGCGGTATCAGCCTTGTAGAAGCTCCAAGCAGTTGCAGCAGCCCAAGCACCAGCCCCGGCGGTGCAGAACCGGGCCAGCTCTACCTGAGTGCATGTCTCTGTGCCTCGGCCTCACCTTCTAGGAGTCGCCCAGGATCCGTCAACCTCCTGTCGGCCTGAGCCAATAGGGGAAAGTACCTCGGGGCTCCCGGGAGAAGCCGCGTAGGACCCGCTCCAGCGTGAAGATATCGACCTCGTCGGCATGCATGATTGCAGGCAACACCCCACAATGCACGACCCTGGCTGGTGCTCCAGCACTACCGCCAAAGGACCAAGCGCGTCTGGGAGCTACAAGAAGGCGACCTGGTGCCGCGGCGCACACTTTCCCGCGAAGGACCTATAAACTCTCCCCCAGCCGGGAAGGTCCCTTCCGAGTCACGGAAGTTACCGTCCCAGGTACATACGCCTTTCCACCAAGGGTGGGATCCGATCCCGAACCCTTGGAGCATGGAACATCACAGTAAGTTCTACCTCCTGAGCATTAGTAGAACAGGCCTTTACCTTTCTGTAATAGATCCCATAGGCTCCAGGAGCAGCGCTAGGAGCAGCTAAGCCTTAGGGGACGGTCCAGGACTACGTCAAGCTTGGCCTGGTTCCGACCCCAAGCGCGTAGAGTCTTGCTTCCCTTCTTAATGGGGCAGGTCGTTGCCTCCATGTTCAGCCTGTCTTCCTCCTATGGGCATTTACGCAGAAACCTGTTCTACTTCGCTCTCTCTCTCATGTGCTCATTTAAATTACGCATTAGTTTTTATGACCGCACTTTCTATGTACGCTCACCGTACATTTACCTCCACTTTTCCCGCGATCATCCATAGTCAGCATTTGCTATCCTACCGAAGGCGGTTGCACTTGAGGCACCTGCCGATCGCCAGGGGGGCCTCTCGGGCCTCCCCCAGTCAGGTGTTGCGGTGCCAGTTGGTCACCTCGAGGAAAGGCCGGCGCCGTGCATGGGGGGTCCAGGGTGCATATCCCGCTTAGCCGGCTCTGTACCCAAAGCGTGCGCACCCTGCCCTCCGGAGGTCCAGGGGAGTACAACCGCTTTGCCTGGTTCCGTACCCAAAGCCTGTGCACTCTGCTTCCCCGGCGTACGGTCCGGTACTAGGGGTCGGACGATCGTACCCGGACCTTGGAGGGAGCCGGAGCCCCGGTGCCTCGCGCACAGAATTGCCCAAGTCCCATATACCGGACTAGGACCATAAGACGAATAAGACTAAGAGACGGGAAAGGGAGGACCCCCCGGGGAGAATCACGTTTCCTGTACCTGTGTGCAGGACCTCCAGGTTATAGCTACAGGGGCTACATGAGGTGGGGGCAAGGAGCCATCGACTACTCTAGCGCCGGACCGGAAGGTCCGGGTTCCACCCCTTCAACAGCGACGGGGCTCGAAGGCCCCACGTGTCCAGCGGGGCCGGAGCTCCCGCCTCCTCAGGAGGGGCTCCGGACCCGCCACGTGGCCGGCAGAAGCCGGACCTCCCCCTCTGGGGGGGAGCTCCGAAGGCCCCACGTGTCCAGCGGGGCCGGAGCTGCCCGCCTCCTCAGGAGGGGCTCCAGACCCGCCACGTGGTCGGCGGAAGCCAGACCTCCCCCTCCGGGGGGGGGGGGGGGGGGCTCCGAAGGTTCCACGTGTCCCACGGGGCCGGACCTCCCTCTCCTTAGAGGGGAGCTCTGGGCCCGCCACGTGGTCGGCAGATCCGGACCCCCCCCCATCCTCGGGAGTGAGCTCCGGAGACCTCCGGGGCCCTTAATACATTAAGGACCCGGGGAAGGTGTCTGTGCAGAGCTTCGAGATTGGTGAAGGCCTCTGAGTACCTTGCGGAGCTAAGGGCTCGGCCAGGAAAAACCAAGAAGAAGACAAAAGCATCACAGGCACAAAGGTTCAAAAGAGTCTATTTATTCATGGCTCCATGAGCTGGACTACAGACTCGATAAAAAGAAAGAAGCAAGTCCTAGGGTCCTCCTGGCTCGCGCAGGAACCTAGAGGATACAAGGGCGGCCACATCTCCGACTTCAACCCTGGCAGTCTCCTCCCGCTCCGCGGCAGGGCCCTCTCTCGCTGGCTCCAGTGAGAAAGAAGGGTCCCGGCTCCTGAAGCATGCCAACACATGCGTGGCAACCTCCAAGGCTAGGCCCCGTCCCTCTGCCTCAAGCTCGCTGATGACCACCACGTCTAGCCTGTTCAGCTTGGCGCCGATTGACTCCAGCACGGGGATCACCTCGGCCACCTTCAGTGCAGGAGCCGCCGCCTTCACCGGGTTGAAGCCAAGAGGTACCAAGGCGGACCCCGCCTGATCGATGAAGCTCGAGACCGCACGCGCCTCGGAGGACCGCAAGGTCAAGAGCTCCTCTACCTCACGGCGGGCCGCCTGCAGGGCATCGCGGTTTCCCTCGGAGAATTCCTTCTCCTTGACCGCCAGGGAGCTTTCCCGAAGGCGGAGAGTCTGGGCGAGCCGCTCCAACTCAGAAGCCCGGAAGTCGGCAGCCAACTTCCGATCCAGGATCGCCTGGCGTTCCCGGGAGACCTGCTCTTCCCTCGTGGCGAGTTCAGCCTTCCGGGCCTCTAGCTCCCTGGCCCGAGTGCGCAGGTCGCCCTCGCCCGCCGCCAGCCGCGTAGCGACCCTCTCCGCCTCAGCTGCCACGGAGCGCTCCTGGTCCTCAACGGCGCGCTTACGGCGCTCCAGCCTCCGCCATACCTCTTCCACGGAAGAGAGGCTCTCCTCGGCCTGGGCATGCGCCTCAAGGGCCTCCCTGTGGAGCCGCCGCGTCTTGGAGTCCAGGCGGTCAAACGCCCGCTTCTGCCGGTCGAGGAGCGCTCCCATGATGTCAAGAGACTCCCGCCTAGAGTCGAGCTCGCCCTTGACCTTCGTGGTCTGCTCCCGCAAAAAGTTCCCCTAGATGAGGAGGCGATCCCTCTCAACTGCCCGCTCCTCTCGCTCACGACCAAGCGCGGCCAGGACCTGCCTGACGCTCGCTTGGGCGAGCACGAAGGCATCCGCCAGGGGTAGTGGGGCAGCAGAGGCCGGAGCGGCACCCCCGATCTCCTCCATCACAACGTCCTCAATAAAAGACGACGCGCCGGGGGCCGGGATGAGACGCCGATCAGGAGAAGCCGGCACTGGGACCTCGACAGCAGGACCCGTTGAACCCTCACTGACAGTTGGCCCCTCAGCCGGTGGAGAGGGACGAGTGGAAGGAATTGGCGCTGACATAGAATCCGGGCAGACCGGAATAGGAGGAACTCGCGCTGGCTTGGGGGCCGCGGCAGCTGTCTCGGTTTTCGAGCGCAACGGCGCAGACTCCCCATCAGTCGGGGACGGTCGAGAAGCGCGAGCACTCCAACGGGCCCTAAACCCCGACTTCCGAGCCGGGGTAGGACCCATAGAGCCCGCTGTCGCCACCGACGGCCACTCCGTAGTTGCCTGGACTGACGGAGCAGGGGACGCTCCAGAAGCTCCCCTCGACGCATCAACAGGTTCCCTGGAGACTCCACTGCTTGAGGAGGGAGGGCGCGACGTCCGGGAACCTTCAGCCTGTTGTCGCTTAAGAGGAGTCCCTTCGGGATGATGAGCCCGGGACCTCTTGGGGTCGCCACCGGACGGAGCGCCATCTCTAGAAGCAGGAGGTGCAGGTACCCTGTTTCCCCGACTTGGCACGGATGCCGCCACCGGAGGAGATCGAGCGCGCTTCTTCTCTAGGGGCGGGATGGAAGCCATGATAGGGGAGAGCTCAAGGACAGGAAGACAAAGGCGCAAGAGTTCAAGGAAAGTGCAAGCGCTGGGAAGTGCGAAGGGAAGCCGCGATGCGGGTAAGATCCCCTTTTAAAACTTTCCACGAACGATTCGAAGCGATTTGAAACTCTTCGAATACACCGCATGGGAAACCGCTTCAGCTCCAAGACCGAGCGCCGATGACAGGTGGCCCCAAGCCGTCCAGCTAAAGCGGTGGGTCAAGGAGTCGGTCTCCCAAGAAGACGAGCCGGCAAGGGGCTTCGGTGGTTCCCAAAGAAAGTGCCGCAACATGCAGAAGTGGCAGCCTTGGGAACCGCCGCAGTAAAAGCAACCATCAAGCAGGCGCACACTCCCACAATCCCGCGACTGTTCATGCTCCAGCAGCGGTCAATGCGGGACTTAGAGAAAGTGCGCGGAACAGAAGAGACGGAGGCCCCACCTCGGGCTCACTATCTCCCCCGAGATGGGACCGGGGGCCACTGTCGGTACCCTCGATATGGGGTACCTCCGCGCACAAGGGAAAATGCGTAAGGATCTCGCCCTTCTCCGCAGGGAGAGCTCCGAAGGCGCCACGTGTCCAGCGGGGCCGGACCTCCCTCTCCACAGAGGAGAGCTCCGGGCCCGCCCCGTGGCCAGCAGCAGCAAGACCTCCCCCCTCCTCGGGGAGAGCTCCAAGGCGCCACGTGTCCCGCGGGGCCGGACCTCCCTCTCCACTGAGGAGAGCTCCGAGCCCGCCATGTGGCCGATAGAAGCCTGACCTCCCCCCTCTGCGGGGAGAGGTCTGAAGGCTCCACGTGTCCCGTGGGGCCGGACCTCCCTCTCCTCAGAGGAGAGCTCCGGGCCCGCCATGTGGCCAGCAGGACGGCGCTGCCTGCCCCCGCGCGGTAGGCAGCAAGCGTAAAGACGCACCATACCTTGCCCGTACAAGGTATTCAAGGCCCGCGCCTTCCCAAGACGTGAAGACGCGGAGCACGCCTCTGTCAGGCGTCGTTGCGCCCAGTCGCATCGCAGACTGGCGTGCCGTGTCAGAACCTGCCAGCAAATAAACACAGCGACAAGACATCCCCTGCCGCCGCCGCCGTCATCAACCACTACGACTAGCTTGCGGCATGGGCAGGGCGGCAGAACGAAGACTCGGAAGCCTTCGCTAGAGAAAACTACCGACATAACTTCAGATATGATAGTCGGCAGGTGATCTCCCCGGGACCACCTGTCGGGTCCCGGCCCCCCCTTGTAAGCCGCTCGAGCCTTGGACTATAAAAGGCTCGGGTAGGCAACGTTAGCAAGAGTTCGAACTCTGTGAACTCGCATCCTAGGCATCACTCACCCTCAAGCTCAGGACTCCGGTTCTGAGCAACAAGCAATACAGCGAGCACCTATGCTCACAGTGGACGTAGGACTTTACGCTCCGGCGGCCTGAACCACGTAAAACTCGCCGTGTCAAGCTTCCCCCTCACTCGTCCCTAACGCTGAAGCTCTCCGCAAGTGTCTAGCCCCTCCAAAAAAGAACCTCCGTGGGCTGCCCAGAGCAGGTCCGGGGGAAGTGTCGACCACACACTTCGACAGCCTCTGAGTACCATGCGGAGCTAAGGACTCGGTCAGGCCAAGCCAAGAAGAAGACGAAAGCACACGGACGCATAAAATAACAAGAGTCTATTTCATTCAAGGCTCCATGAGCTGAACTACAGACTCAATAAAAAAAGAAGGGGAAAAGATACAAGTCCTAGGGTTCCACTGGCTCACGCCGGAACCTAGAGGCTACAAGGGCAGCCACGTCCCCGACTTCAGCCCTGGCGGCCTCCTCCCGCTCCGTGGTGGGGCCCTGTCTCGCTCGCTCTAGTGAGAAGGAAGGATCCCGACTCCGGAAGCATGCCAACACGTGCATGGCAACTTCCATGGCCAGGCCCCGTCCCTCTGCCTCGATCTCGCTAGCGACCACCGCATCTAGCCTGCTCAGCTTGGCGCCGATTGACTCGAGCGCGGGGATCACCTCGGCCACCTTCAGCGCAGGGGCCGCTGTCTTCACCGGGCTGAAGCCAAGGGGGACGAGGGCGGACCCTGCCTGGTCAACGAAGCTCGAGACCGCACGGGCCTCGGAGGACCGCGAGGCCAAGAGCTCCTCTACCTCACACCGGGCTGCCAGCAAGGCGTCGTGGCTCCCCTCGGAGAATTCCTTCTCCTTGGCTGCCAGAGAGCTTTCCTGAAGGTGGAGAGTCTGGGCAAGCCGCTCCAACTCTAAAGCCTGGAAGTCGGCAGCCAGCTCCCGATCCAGGATCGCCTGGCACTCCCGGGAGACCTGCTCCACCCTCGTGGCAAGGTCTGCCTTCCGGGTCTCTAGCTCCGTAGCCCGGGCTCGCAGGTCGCCCTCGCCCGCCGCTAGCCGCGCGACAACTTTCTCCGCCTCAGCCGCCACAGAGCGCTCCTGATCCGCAACGGCGTGCTCACGGCGCTCCAGCCTCTGCCGCACCTCCTCCAAGCAGAGAAGTTCTCCTCGGCCCGGGCATGCGCCTCAAGGGCCTCCTTGTGGAGCCGCCGCGTCTCGGAGTCCAGACGGTCGACGGCCCGCTTCTGGCGGTCGAGGAGCGCCTCCATGACATCGAGCGACGCCCGCCTGGAGTCGAGCTCATCCTTGACCTCCTCGGTCCGCTCCCTCAAAAGGCGCCCCCAGGTGAGGAGGCGATCCCTCTCACCTACCTGCTCCTCCCGCTCGCGACCCAGCGCGGCCAAGACCTGCCGGACGCTCGTCTGGGCGAGCACGAGGGTGTCTGCCAGGGGCAGTGGGGCGGCAGAGGCCGGAGCGGCGCCCCCGACCTCCTCCATCACGTCGTCTTCGGGAGAAGTCGACGCTCTGGCAACCGGGATAAGGCGCCGGTCAGGAGAAGCCGGCGCTGGGACGGGCTCGCTCCCATTACGCCCTGGATCGCTGCCCACCGTAAGGCCCGTGGCAGTTCCTCCCGCTCTAGCAATAGGAGGCGGGACATCGACAACCGGACCCGCCGAACCCTCACCGACAGCTCGCTCCCGAGCTAGTGAAGGGGGATGAGTGGGAGAAGTCGTCGCTGCCACAGGAGCCGGGCTGATCGGCGCAGAAGGAACTTGCGCTGGCTTGGGGGCCGCGGCGACCGTCTCGGCTTCCAAGCGCTGCGGCGCGGATCCCCCGTCAGTCGGGGATGGCCGGGAAACGGGAGCGTTACCGGCACTCGGAGAGTCCCTACAAACATGGGAAACTCCTGAGTTAATAAAAGAAGAAGACAACGCAGGCTCTAGAATCCGGTAGGCGTCGCTTACCGAGAGACACGAGCGCTCCAACGGGCTCTGAACCCCGGCTTCCGAGCCGGGGTAGGTCCACTAGAGCCCGCCGTCGCCGCAGATGGCTGCCCGCAGTCGCCCGGGCTAGCGGAGCAGGGGATGCTTCTGAAGCCCCCCTGGACGCCGGTCCGGCCCCAGAAGCCCGGGGCACCTGAGCTCTTGGCTCGCCCTTGGGCATCGACGAACCAGCACTTTCCCTCGAGGCTCCACCGCCTGAAGAGGGAGGACGCGACGCCCGGGAACCTTCAGCCCGTCGTCGCTCAAGAGGAGTCCCGTCGGGATGTTGAGCCCGAGGCCTCTTGGGGTCGCCTCTGGACGGAGCGTCATCTCCAGAAGCAGGGCGCGCAGGCACCCTGGATCCCTGACTTGGCGCAAACGCCGCCGCCGGAGGAGGAGACGAAGCGCGCTTCTTCTCCGGAGGCAGGTTGGAAGCCATGGCAGGAGAGAGCTCAAGAACAGGGAAGACGAAGGCGCAAGAACTCAAGGAAGGTGCAAGCGCTGGGAAGTGCGAAGGGAAGCCGCGATGCGGGTAAGATCCCCTTTTAAAACTTCCCAAGTGCGATTCAAAGCGATTCGAAACTCTTCTAATACGCCGCTTGTGCAACCGCTTCGGCTCCAAGACCAAGCGTCGATGACAAGTGAACCCAAGTCGTCCAGCTGAAGCGGTGGGTCAAGAAGTCAGTCTCCCAAGGAGACGAGCCAGCAAGACGCTTCGACGGTTCCCCAAAAAGGCGCTGCGATGTGCAGAAGTGGCAGCCTTGGGAACCGCCGCAGTAAAAGCAACCATCAATTGGGCACACGCTCCCACGATCCCGCGACTGTTCGTGCTCCGGCAATGGTCAATGTGGGTCTTAGAGAAGGTGCGCGAAATGGAAGAGACGGAGGCCCCACCTCGGGCTCGCTATCTCCCCCGAGATGGGCCCGGGGGCCACTGTCGGTACCCTCGATACGGGGTACCCCCACGCATAGGGGGAAATGCCTAAGGACCTCGCCCTTCTCCGCAGGGAGAGCTCCGAAGGCGCCATGTGTCCAGCGGGCCCGGACCTCCCTCTCCTCAAAGGAGAGCTCCGGACTCGCCACGTGGCCGACTGAGCCGGACCACCCCCCTCCGCGGGGAGAGCTCCGGAGGCTCCGCGTGTCCTGCGGGGCCGGACCTCCCTCTCCTCAGAGGAGAGCTCCGGGCCTGCCACGTGGCCAGCAGAAGCCGGACCTCCCCCCTCCACGGAGAGAGCTCCGAGGGCTCCACGTGTCCCGCGGGGCCGGACCTCCCTCTCCTTAGATGAGATCTCCGGGCCCGCCACGTGGCCAGCAGAGGCCGGACCTTCCCCCTCCGCGTGGAGAGCTCCGAGGGATCCACGTGTCCCGCGGAGCCGGACTTCCCTCTCCTCAAAGGAGAGCTCCGGGCCCGCCACGTGGCCAGCAGAGCAACGCTGCCTGCCCCCGTGCGGTAGGCAGCAAGAGTAAAGACACGCCATACCTTACCCGTACAAGGTATTCAAGGCCCGCGCCTTCCCAAGGCGCGGAGACGCGGAGCACGCCTCTGTGAGGTGCCGTTGCGCCCAGTCACATAGCGACAAGACATCTCCTGCCGCCCCTGCCATCATCAACCACTACGACTAGCTTGCGGCATGGGCAGAGCGGCAGAACGAAGACTCGGAAGCCTTCCCCAGAGACAACTACCGGCATAACTGCAGATATGGTAGATGGCAGGTAATCTCCCCGGGACCACCTATCGGGTCCCGGGCCCACCTTGTAAGCCACACGAGCCTTGGACTATAAAAGGCTCGGGTAGGCGACGTTAGCAAGGGTTCGCCTCTTACGCACCCTCGCACTCTAGCCATTCAACATCTCACACCCTTGAGCTCGGGACTCCGGTTCTGAGCAGTAAGCAATACAGCGAGCAACTCTGCTCACCTTGGACGTAGGGTTTTACGCTCCGGCGGCCTGAACCACGTAAAAATCCCCGTGTCAAGCTTCTCCCTGAATCGTCCCTAACGCTGAAGCTCTCCGCGAGTGACTAGCCCCACCGAAAAAGAACCTCCGCGGGCTGCCAAGAGGAGGCCCGGGGGAAGTGTCGGCTACACACTTCGACAACTAGGAACATAAAATGCAAGGAGGTCATGCATCTTCATTTCTTTAGTATGAAGGCCAAAATAAAAATTACCCTAAACACCATAATAGTGTGTAGGTATTAGGGCCGGCCCTAACATTTTTGTGACCTAGAGCCAAACAAAAATAGGGGCCCTTGTTAATCATAAACATAACAAGATAATATATTAATTGCAACTATATTATAAATCTCATCACCAATAACCGTGTCAAGATAATAAATATAAAATATAAAAACTACCTCTAAATTATTTAAAACGATTTTTCTAACAGTTGTAGATGCAAAGTCACTAATGATAGAGTCAACATTATTTTCATTCACCATCTTTTCAATGCACAAAATTGTCAAACCATCTAGCCTTTCCTGAGATTTTACTGATCTTATATAGTTTTTTTTAATAACTTCAACTTTGCAAAACTTCTTTCAGTTGACATTGTAAATAAGATTCAATATGCAATGGACACGTTGCATAGCTGTTCAATAAACTCAAAATCTTTATAGGATACATTTAAATCTAGTCGAATTGAAATTCTAAAAGAACTAACCAAGTAGCAGACCAAACCTTAGGTGTGTTTGATTTAGCTAAGGATTACTGAAAAATGGATTTTAGTTGTGAGTTGTTGGAATGCTGTTGTGAGCTGGGAGAAAGAAAAAACGATTTGGATCTATAACTAATGGCAAGTGGGTAATTTTTTCTCTAATAGTTCAATAAGGAATTTTGAAAATCGAGGGTTAGACCTGATTTCATTTTGTAATGGTAAGATTTATAACTTTTTGATAATCTGCTTTATAGAGAAACCGATTTGATTAAGATTTCGGATTATACTACATGTACCTCTAGATGACCCATGATTTTAGGATCTTCCCTCAGGCACCGGCCCAGGGGCCAGGGCCGGCCCTGGGTATTGTACCGCTCCAATCAAACCAGCTTTGATCAATCCAGAAAGTACTCTACTTTCCAGTGGGCAGTGTTTAAGAAGTTAATAAAAGCGGACATGCAGTGATGACTCACGAAAAAATGCAGAGCAGGGGAACCCAACTCCCCTAAGAAAAGGAAAAAGCTGTGTGTGTGAGAGAGTGGTGTGGTGGAGGTGTGCGCGCGAGAGAGAGAGAGAGAAGAGCGAGGGGGCATATTTCTTCTTCCTCCTTCCCCTCTCCGCGGCGAGGAGAGAGGAAGCTCCGGAGTCGCAGGGCGCGAGCTGAGGCGCGCAGTGGCCCTCCTCCTCCCCCGCCCTTGCGATATCGTCTCGTCGATTCATCCAGTCGCGATATTATCCTCCCCCCATCGCTTTTCCATCTTCCCTATCATGCTTCTCTAATTCGCTGAAAAAAAGAACAAAAAATCCCTCCTTTATCGATTTCTGGTATGAATCCACGCGTCTTCTCTTCGATTAGTTCTCGCCCTTTTGTTGCCCATCGAGAATCCAATTCCTGTGCTCTTTAATTCATTCCTTCCGATCCGTTCTTGCAGGTGGTGGCGGCACTGTTACTGGGATTTGCTTGCTCGTTTTCTGATTCGTGTCAGGTGGGAGTCGTCCATTCGGATTCCACAGCTCAGAGCTGATCCTCTCTGTTGCCCACCGAGGTGGGTTCGAATCTGTCCCGTTCTCATTTCTTGGCTCCAGCTATTTTTATCCTCGATCCGTTTGTTTGATTTCTTAACAGGAATTTTGCAGATTGGATCGGAGGGGAGAGATGGAAATGGAGACGAAGAAGAGCTCGGATGTGAGTATCCATTTGGTCTTGTAGGCAGAGATTCGCATGAGTTGTTTCTCTTTCTTCGGTTGTCCTGTAACCCATTTGCAAGCCTGATGAGTGACTCTTCCGTTGCAAGAAGGTTGGATCCAAGGGCAAGGAGGTTGACAGCAAGAACCTGAAGCGGGAGGAGCCACTGGCCTCCTCCGAGATGGACATGGATGAACCGAGCAGTGCTGAGAGTGGTGGCACGGTGGATGCCATTAATGGCAGCTCCAAGGAACGCCCCTTGCCACCGAGGGATTCCAAAAACTTCAAGGGTTCTGTAGCCAAGAAGCAAAGATCAGTGAGCTCTGACTTCGGGGATGAGCTGGATTTGGAGCTTGGGAACGGGGACAAGGAGAGTGACAAGCAGCAAGAGAAGATGTCGAGGGAAGACCGGGTTGAGCTGAGCCGATCCTTTCAGCGTGCGGTGAGCTCGTATGATTGGAAGAGCGCTGAGGGTCTGGTAGCAATGGCTGATGCACACGCCCTCAACGATGTGCTCTGTGTGGCAGTAGATGCGATTTGGTTCTTGAGCGACAGGGAGGAACTGCATGCGGTTGTGGAGTTGATCCGGAGGATTATTTCTGAGGGTGCCAATGATTTTACCCGTGCTGCACTCCGTACATCATTCTTGGCATCATGTGTGTCGGCATGCAGGGGTCGGACAACTAGTCTTGCCGATGCTGTGAGCCTTATGGGTCAAAAGTAAGTTTATGTTCACTAGAATTACTAGCATCACGAAGGAGCTGTATCAAATTCAAATCATTCAATTTGATTTTGGCCTTACATCTCAGTGGGGTTGAACATGGTACCAGTGTGATCAGCCATAAATGATATTTTTCTTTATTTGTCAGGTTGCATGAACGCCTTCAAGAGTCACATGGTGATGAGGTATTGAAGGCAGAAGCAAGTGCTAAGGTGCACAAGTTTACAGAATGGGCTCTTAAGTGCATTGGTCTGCATTCGCGTGTGCAGGAGAATAAGGGTAGAGGAAACCATGATACCATTATTGAAGTACAGCTTCAACTGTCTGCTTTCAAGACCTTTTTGGATCTTGCTGATAATGAGCTTACTGGGAAGGATTTCACGGAGGCCTTTGATGCTGCATGCTTTCCTCTTACACTGTTCTCAACCACCCTTGACCAAGGATGGGCATCTGGGATATCAGCTGTTGCAGTACAAGGTCTTTTAGAGTTGCTGGTAGAGGGTGGCGCAGACAATGTGAACCAATGCTTTCTTGAAGCTGCACGCTATGGGAGCACTGAGCTTGTGCGTATATTACTTCAGGTAATGATAAAAGAAGGATGTTCATAGAATTAGTTTAATAATCACTATTGAGTGGATAGCTGTTGCAGCACTAACACGTGGTTCTTGATTGCTTGCACTACCCAAGAGTCACTGTCCACCCAATAATCACGAGATCACAATTACGTGAACTCACTTTTTTAACAACCATGTTTCCTGTAGTAAGTAATCCATTTTCTTTTCTTTCATTTTTTTAGTGGCTGGAACTGGGACCTTTCTTTTCTGGGACCATTTCAGTCATGAATGAAAATATCTAGCGGGAAACCTCCTTCAATGTCCGTGTATGATCCATTATGAACCTGCCATAATTGTGTGGAGTCGAATACAGTCTCATAAAACAGTTGATAGGATGTAACAAATAACTGTCCTGATCCCAGTTTGTGGTGGCACATAATATTTCATAATCACATTGACAGCTTAGGCGCCTAGGTAGGTATCATGCTTATCAGTCCCTGAAACTAAGGTTTGATAAGTCGAGCTGATCACTTCTTAATTGTTAAATGTCATCATCTTTTATAGTAACCAGTGGGCTAATAATGGCCGTCCGTGATTGATGACAAGTACAAAAACTGAGAACAGAGACTCTGATATAGGATTTCTTTCGATCCGGATCAAACCAAATCTGTTCCGATGCAGACCATAGTGCGTACATAGTTTGATTGTTCTGAGTCTGGCATATGATTCAAGATATCATCATTTTGACTTATACTCTTCCCAGATAGAATGACCACAGTATGCAATTTTCTCTTGTCCGGTAATAGTGTAATGATTTAAGGCACTTGTGATTTCTGTTAGCAGCCTACCCCAACGTGTTTGGGACAAAGGCTTTGTTGTTGTTGTTGTGATTTCTGTTAGCCAACATTGTCTGGTTATTTGGTATCAAACTTATCATGATACAAGGTTTTTATAGATACACCAGGAGTGGAGTATCCTTGTGATATACACATACTGTTTTTATTTGGTCAAATTCATACAGTGATGCATGTAAACTATGTGCAAGCTGTGTGAAAATCTAGCGAAGTGCAATGCAGTTTATCAGTCAGGCCATGGCTTAAATATACGAGTTTTACAAATTATATAGTTTGCCTCCTTTCCTTTCTTATGTAAGCATAAGCACTAAATTTAGGACGTCCTAATTTATAAGCTTTTTATGTTAGATTCAACATTTTAATATTGTAGTAGAGATATTTGGCAATATTCTCTCTCATGGTGCTAATATATCTTCACACAGTGGATGTTGGAAGTATCTGAACTCATTTAAGTTTGTACTTCTCTTCAGATTGCTCAAAGGAACAGCTTGGACATTGATGTGGATCTAGCGCTTGGCTTTGCGGCTCACTATGAAAAGATTGAAACCATGGGATGCTTGGTTGAAGAAGGTAATGCTGTTGGCTTTCTTGGCCCTCTTATGCGCGCCGCTGAACGTGGATGCCTCCAAGTTGTTGAATGGTTTGTGAATCATGGATGTCGAGAAATGGAACTTTGCCTAGCCCTTACTGCTGCCACCTCGAGTAGCCAGGTTGCTGTTGCTGCTTATATTCTGCCTCTTGTCCCGCAACATGTTCTTGCCCCCCTCAGCATTGAGATTATCAAGGCTGCTGGTGAGAGGAGCACAGGTTCCCTGCAAGGTGTGGATTTCCTTCTCCGCTCGGACTTCCTCAATGACCCAGCTGCCACATATGCTGTAGCAGACACTATTGCCAGATCTGCGGACGAGGCTGTGGATGCAAAGCTTAGGTCTTTCATGAATGAGCATTGGTCTGAGGCAGCCTTTTCTGTGGGATTTGCATCTGCTCAACAGCACTTTGTTAACTTCATGATGATAATGGAAAGGGGTGAGTCACCAATCTGCCTAAATGATCTTCCACTTCAGCTGGTGATAGCCATGGCATACCTGCCACTCTATAGGGAATGCATCCAGTCCAGTGGACGGATTTTGCCACAAAGTCTGAGAGGGCAGCTTGTGGAGGCTGCGGGTAGGCTTGAGGGCCGTCAACTGGATAAGGGGAGCGAAAGCAGAGAGCTCCTGGCCATCTTGGAGCACCACCTTCCGCATTTCATGATTGAAACTTGAAGACATACCATCTTTCTTTCGAACAACTGTCACCACAAGCAAAGCAAGTAACGGGCAGCGCACCGTCTTGAATGTATTCCAGTGCTGCCGCTGTGTTCCTGCTTTAGGGACATCTGAAATGATAGCACCCTGAGAGCTCATCTTGCGTTGTCTCTCTTTGAGGTGCTCTTCGGAGAGTATATAATTTTGGGGAATGGTGTGAGTACCTTCTTGTCGGAGGCACGTGTTGAGTGTTTTACTGGGACCATCGTAATCTCCTATGAAAATGATGTAAGCCTTGAGCTAGTCTTCCCAAATTTTCGCTGTTGCACGTGGCTAGTTTTGTTGCGTCATGTCGCTAGTTTTGACTGACTTTTATATCATTGATTAAGCCAACTGACAAACATAACATAAAGACTCATGGGAATCTCTAGTACACGAAATCACTGAACTACAGCTTTCATATAACATCAACATCGGGGTGGTCAAGCAAACGATGCCAAGTAGTCGAAGGAGCTGTCGTAGCCAGGCAAAAAGGCGAGGACGAAGCGGAAGGAGCTGTCGTAGCCAGGCAAAAAGGCGAGGACGAAGCTGTCGTAGCCAGGCAAAAAGACGAAGTGGAAGCAGGAAGTCGCATCATGTACAGGGGCTCTGAGCTCTCACAGCAGAGAAGAAGACGCCAGGTAGTAAGATCCTTCAAAGACAAACTAAAAGGATCAAACTCAATAGAAACATGATTGTCAATGGTAAACCGACGAACAAAAAGAAGATGCTGGATGATGTCCGGAGCAACAAGAATATCACGAAGACGAAAAGAACCCGACGAACCCGAGTCACCTACTGAGGTGACCGGAAGAACAGACCCATTCTCAATAACGATAGAGGAAGGAAAAGAAGGGTGGGTAGAAGAAAGTATACCAGCGTCCGGGTGGTGTGGTACGAAGCTCCGGAGTCCACAACCCACTCAGGGCCAGGTGGTGTGAGACTCACTGTGCTGAAGGAGGACGCGAGTGACTAGCGGTCCCAGGCTTGAGCAGAGTCAGCGTGTGGCGCCGACGACTCGGGCCGACCAACTGGGTTCCCTGAAGCCCAGTTAGCCAAAGAGGAAGGCCCGGCCGCAGAGTAGCCCGGTCCATTAGGGGGCAGGGTCCATTGTCCACCAGCTGCGTAGACAGACCCGCCGTAAGCTGGAGTGGTCATGTAGGCCTGCTGAGGGCGCACTGGGCGAAGTGCAGGGAGACCCGGGGACGACCCATGCCACATCGAGATCTGGCCAGTCCACGGGTTGCAGGGTGTGGGCCAGGTCACACCACCCTGACCCCGACCACCACTGCTGCCACCAGTAGCACCGACACCGCCAGAGCCACCGCCAGCACTAGTTGTACCACCTCCACCAGTCTCTCCACCACGGCCACCGCGCCTGCCACGACGTCGGTTCCCACCACCACCAGAGGTAGCAGGGACTCCTGGTGTGGTAGGTGGACGCGAAGGCTGGCCCCTAGAACCAGCAGGTGGAGGAAGGCGTGAAGACGACCCAGAGCCGTAGAAGGCCGAGGCAGGGAAGGAGGCAGTGGAGCCGTCCTGGGTGATCTCCTCGAGCTCGAGGTTCGACCAGACCTTCTCGAAGGTCGAGAAGGGCTTCTCGCGGAGAATCCACGAGCGAACGTGGGTGTAGCGCTCCTTCAGGCCCTGAAGGACCTGAAGGACGAGGGTACTGTCCGAGACGGGCTCTCCAAGGTCACGAAGGGCATCCGCCATACCCTTCATCTGCCGATAATATGCAGTAATAGAGAGATCGCCCTGGACAGTAGTACCGAAGCGAGTCCGGATGTGGAGAGCTCGGGTCGCTTGGTTCCCCTGGAAACGAAGCTCGAGGACCAGCCAGGCCTGACGAGCTGTACCGCCACCCTGCTGGGCGATGATATCCTGAAGCTCCTCAGAAAGCGAGCCAATGATCCATGCAAGGACAAGACTGTCCATGCAGATCCACGAGTCATCCAGCGGGGAGTCATCCCGCAGGACGTGGTCGTCCAGTCAAAAACGTCGCAATGTCAGGAGAATCAGGCTGCGCCAATGAGCGAAGGAAGTGGAGTCGGAGCTGAGAACAATCGGGACAAGAGTCCGGATGTTCTGTATGCCGGCCGCCTGGGCATGTAGGGCAACGACAAGAGAGGCCGCGTAGGTAGTATAGGTTGCACCATCTCTTGGGGAATCCTGGGTGTCACTCCACTATACTGGCGGAGACTCCTCGAGCTGACGGGTGAGAGAAGCCGCAGACGCACGTTCCTGCTCTAAGGCGAGGACGAGCGCTTGTTCCCGTTCACGGGAGATGGCCAGGGCAGCCGCGACGTCGGAGACGTGCGACGAGGGGTGTCCCCCGGATCCAGCTGCGACGGCGTGGCCAGCAAGGCTGGCGGCGAGCCCAGTAGGGCCGCCGAGTCTAGTGGCGCCGGCGGCGGGGCATGGCGGCCAGGCGGCAGTGGGGCGGAGCTGGCCGGTGGCGGGTCCAGCCGGGACGGCGGCGAGGCCCGACAGCTAGGCGGCGGTGGGGAGGCCGAGGGAGGCGGCGGCATGGCTGGCGGCACCCGAACGGGGGCCGAAGAGCCCGGCGGCGGTGTGTCCGGCGGCACCCGAGCCGGGGCCGAGCAGCCCGGCGGCGACGCATCCAAGGGAGGTAGCGGGGAGGCCGGCGGGGGGCTGGCGGCTCCGGATCCGGCTGCGGCGCTCACAGGGGAGGTGGCGGCGTGGCCGACGGCGCGCGCAGGGAAGCGACGACGGGGCCGGCGACGCCGGATCCAGCGGCGGCCGCGGTCGGGCTGGCGTCGGGAAGGGGCTCCAGGCCGACAATGAAGGGGGGGAAGGCGGAGGGGGGCCGGCGGCGTGCCGGCCAGCGGCGGCGGGCCGACGCTCGTGGATGCGGGAGGGCCCAACATCGGGAGAGGAGAGAGAGAGAGGGGAAAATCTGATACCAAATTAGAGGGGAGAAAATGATTTCATTAACTTGATAGGCTGTCAAGGAGGATACATATATATGGGTACAAAACTTAAGGGCCAAGTAACCCTAATACAAAGGACTAAACTGCCCCTATACTATCCTAATACAACTGCAGTCTAACAGTCCTGGCTTCACGAACATAAATAAAGAGATCGTAAGTATATATTTGTTGTGCTGAGACTGTCTTGATAGTGATATGTGACATAATTCCGGTGCCATTAATCATGACTTGATGAGCTAGTCTGGTAGCCTGATCGTTCTGTTGCCCCCCTGATTTCTATCCAAATTGCTTGTCAGTTGTGCTTAAGCTGGAGTAACATCAAGCGACATCCTGATAGAAGATGCAGACTTCTGTAGGCTTACTGCTGAGCTGCTCATAGTGTATCTAACTCAGATATCACTGTGAGGATACCTGTGGCTGGCTGTAAAATCTGGCAGTGCCACCTATGGCTGTTTCTGAATTCTTCTGCCTGCTGCAACTGGTAAGCATCATCAGTCTGGATTCTGCAGGCATGCAGTTGACACCGGCCATTCAGATGTGGACCTCGATTGGCCAGGCACAAATGTTCTTATTTACTTGTCTTTCTAAAAAATAATTGTTCTTTTCTTGAGATGCCATTACAGCAGTACTAACCGTACCTCTGAATGAATGCCAACTGACAAACCACACCACACGAGTCAGTACCTGTGTGAGACATTTTACTGCTCACGGTTTGCATCTACTGTAAGCCAGCCAGGCATGTCCTATGATTCAATTTTATATAACCTCGAGAATGCGCGGGAAAGAAACGGTGCTCTTGATGGTCGGCGCTGCACGCGTGATTCCTGCGCCCCTGCCGTCACGAGCCGTCCGCAGGAGAGGACGGACGGCCAAGCGCCTTGGGCCAGAAGCCCAGCTATAATCAAGGCATTATGACGAGAATTTGTTATAATTATGAAAGATTTTTAATCATCTAATAAAATAATCGAGTGTTTTCAAAAAATTCAAAAATAGGCATCTAGTGGTGACTAGGTGTAATCGCCTGTTTGGGGGGCGACTATGTGTAAGCGCTCATTGGTTGGGTGACTAGGTGTCACATAGGAGCCAGTCGTCCAACCAATGGGTGATTAATCCTAGTCGCCCATTGGACATGTGACTTGCTGTCTATTTTTGATTTTTTTAAAAGGCTGATTATTTTTATTGAATGATTTAAAAATACATTTATTATTAAAAAATCATGAACAAGAGGCCTGACAGGATTGTATTAAGCCTAGAATAATGACTGAAAACCTTCACCTTCAGCAACTTCAAAATTGCACCGCATCACAGATACGTCACTATGTAATGTTACTGCGACTTGGAATAATTTACGCAAACTTATAACTGATCATGCCAGATTTCAAAATTTGTTTGAAAATACTAGGTCCATGAAATCTTGTATAGTTGCGGTCATTTGGTTTACCTGCAAAATTATCAGCAAAGTTTGTCATGGGATTAAACATGCTATAACATTTGCTCGAGGATAAAATTCAGTAACAAGCCGCTGCCTTGTATCACACTACATGTATTTAGATTCAAGAGAAACAGGCTGATCGAGACCGTCCTCAAAAGCCACTAGTCTTATACTGGCCAGAGGATAAAACACTGTCCAATTGTGGTTGTATTGCTTGAGATAATGCGTCAATTACTATGGTTTGCAATGAGCATCGGATGTCCCTCATGGAAGGTATGACTAAATATTTAAGTTACGTCAACAGGCATGCAAGTTCGACAAGATTCCTACACGGTTTAATATATATGGCGTGTTTGCCGTGGCTCTGGAGTCGAACTACAGTTTGGAGTTGAAAAAATCCAGCCAAACACCCGAACTCTAGAAATCTATGGAGCAGCCCAACTCTGTGAAGTTAGAGGAGTTCTAGTTCATTTTTTGGAGTACATGTTTTCTTGCTTCAAAACCAATCATTATGAAACTAGACGCTGAGTTGGGAAGTATTTACTCGCATTTGCCACTCGTTACACAAAAAACAGTCCGATCTCTTTTTCTTTTCCACCGATGCCCGCTCCCTCAGTACCCCGCGCCCCTGAGAACCCTGCGCCGCCGCTCGAACACCTCGCCGCCCGGGGCCCTCTGTGACATCCTGCTCCCAGCTTAATAGGATTGATAGACCACTCATACCATCAAGGTATACCTTCTTTTCTGGAAGTTCACCTGCAAAGGACTCCGAGGTTAAGCGTGCTTGGCCCGGGGAAATTTGGGGATGGGTGACCGACAGGAAAGTTTTTCCGGGTGCGCACGAGTGAGGACAAAGTGCGTAGAAAAGACTAGTGTTGGTTTGTGGGGATAGTCTATGATCCTAGAGAGCTGCCACAAATGGTATCAGAGCCGACCCTCGCAGTTTCAGGGGTGCGTACGGGGCAGTGAGAAGGATACGGTAGCGTACGGGTCAGGGACGTGGGTACTTACACATGGCACATCCTCTGTGAGGGACACGGTATGGTACATATGCTGCTAACAACATATGGTATGCGTATGCCAGTACTGGACGTACGGGCATGGCTAAGAGGGGACATTCCTGTCTTGGCGTTGATCGACGAGGACGTCGGTCTTCTAAGAGGGGTGGATTGTGACATCCTGGTTCCCTGCTTAATAGTATTGATAGAGTACTCATACCATCAAGGTATACCTTCTTTTCCGGAAGCTCACCTACAAAGGACTCCGAGGTTAAGCGTGCTTGGCCCGGGAAATTTGGGGATGGGTAACAGACCGGGAAGTTTTTTCGGGTGCGCATGAGTGAGGATAAAATGCGCAGAAAAGACTAGTGTTGGTCTGTGGGGATAATCTATGATCCTAGAGAGCTGCCACACCCTCCAGCCGCGCCGCCCTCTAGACGCTCTGCCCTCCGGCCGCGCCGCAATCTGGCTGCACTGCTGCGCCGCCCAGGGCCCTCCCAGCCGCGCCGCCCGTCTGCTGCAGTGCCCGTCGGCCGCATTGCCCATCGGCTGATCTTCCCTGTTCGGCCGATTGAAGGTGAATATTGTTCATGACCAAAATAGGAGGATATTCAATGGATGTCTCATGGTTGCTGCTGAACATTGCTTGTTTTTAAAACAATTTTGTAGCGACTTCTGAAACATATGTGTGCAGGAACTCAATTTATCCCGATATGTTGGGCTGTAAAAGCCAATCTCACCTCTGTCATGTGGCCATCTTGCTACTGAATTATTGCAGTAAAGATGTGGTTGAAATTCTCGCTATAAAACCTTGCTGTAACTTTTTCACCATGGAAATGAAACCTTGCTATAGCTTTTTCACCTTCGCTGGTTGAAACCCAGATTTTGATTTCAGTTTCATAATGTCAATACAGATTTATATTACATCGGTTGTTGCATTGTAATATCACTAGTATTTTAGTTCAGTTTTACCATTAGTAATTGCAGTTTTTTATTATGCTAAGAACATATAAGTTGTTTTAGATGGTGGAAATTGATTGGAATGTTGAGGCCACTCGTCCTTTGTCAATTATTTGCCGAACAAGTTGCAAGGGGGAATTGTCTGAACACATACTTGAACCCGGTTGGTTATGCCGAGATTAAAAAAGGACTAGAAGATAGATTAGGTATTGTGGCAACCAAGAAAAATAAAAAATAAATGGGACAAGTTGAAAGAAGATTTCAAAGCATGGAGAAAACTAATGTTGAGGCAAACGGGAACCGGTTGGTGCCCTATAAAGGGCACTATTGTTATGGATGACGAGTGGTGGAAGAAACCTCGAGCTGTAAGTGTTGTCTGAATGTCTTCTTTTGTTTTTATGTAAATATCATTCTCTTTATTCATGTGGTTATATGTTTCATATGGCAGGATATTCCAGGTTGTGGTAAATTTAGGAAAATGGGTATTCGAAATGAAGAAGAACTACAGAAGTGTTTTGGAGACATCACTAGTATTGATATGGACCATTGGTCTCCTCATATGGCCAATGTATAAAGACAATGATCATGTACTATGATATCACTTTATTATTCATAAATGGTTGGAACTAGTGTTTTAATTAAAATTAGTTGGTCCGGTGAAGTACTTGTTTTAGGCGCAACATTTTCAATAGAAGTAGTGAAAAATAGGTACATGCACTTTATTATTATTGCATGAGAAGATCTATTTTTTCTTAAATAATGTAATTTTATATCATTTTTCAAATTACATACACTTTATTATTCTCAAAATGCATACATTCATCACAACAGGGGTACGAATGGTATTCGACCCTCAAAACTCTCTTTCTTGTAGCTGAGAACAGTTTTCTAGCCAAATACCATCATGAACATCTCTAACTCCACAGCAGTGTTGCTCCATCCTAGAATTTTAGAGCAGAGCTGCTCTGCGGTGGAGTGGAGCCATGCCAAACACGCTCATAGTAAGAGATATAGTCTATCTATAACTTTCTTGATGTCACATCAAGTTACGAAGAGTCCTTCAAGCATGGGATACCGGGTTTCAAAAAATATGTGAGATCCTCATTAGCCCTCGAGCATATCTCTCGTTTGCGCCATCTTTAGGTCCCTGCTACCTTCGGGTAGCTTTCAATTTTAAGTGTTTAATCCTTGGTCGCCTTCATGCTACTCCCAAGATCGGGAAACTTGTGGTTGGACTTACCCCACGGATAAGGATTTGATGATCATCCAGGGATGTGCTCATATGGATGTACTTGACAACACATCAAGTCTTTGTCTTAACTGTGTAGTCTTTGCCATCATGACCTACTTTGACTCGGAAGTTGTATCGCCTCATGGGTTTGCAAGGTCTTCGAGATAAAATAACAACTTTTACATCGATGCCTCTTGGGTTCACAAAGGGTCACCTGTAGACTATAAATAGAGGGCATTTCCTGAATGGTGGAGTACTGGCAATTGCGTTCGTCTTCATTTCACAACCGCCATGTACAAAAAGAGATCCATGAAGCATGTGTTCCAGTGGCTCAACCAATGTTACTCCTGTGTCACAATCTTCATCTAGTTTGCAAAGTGTGTCTGCACTAGTAAGGCAAAGTCCTCTAGTATAGGGTCAGGGGTGGGTCCTTCTACATTTACAAGGGGTCTTCCTTCTGCTCTGGACATCTATGGTCTCCCTCCCTACATTTACTAGCAGTTGTGAACCTGGAGGTAAAATCAAACACCACGGGCGATGAAGCGTTCAGCCAGTGAGCTGTTTGTGAAGCTGAACCATGAACCATTGGGGGTTCCTGGCGATGGTAACATGATGGTGGTCCTTGACTCATCCAATGAAGATGCTAACACAAGCAACTCTAACTGGTACAACCTCATGAGTGTACCCCAAGTGTCATACCCTTTAAGTATGGCTTCAACGAGCAAGACACCAACGAGGTTGATGGTGGCGCTCGAGAGACGACTATAGTCATCGTCAAGGATGGTGTTAGCAAGCACGCTAACGATTTCATCGAGGCTGAAGGTGCAGTTTCCATCGACACCAAAGACTTTAATAACATCGATGAGGAAAACTCTAGCAGCAACACTAGCGATGATACCGACGCCACTCTAACCCCTAGCCTTGATGATGCTGGTGCAGGTAGTTAGGTTGAAGTGGAAACTGTGATTTGCCTCTTCATTTTCCTCTGCATCTGCTTATTCTCCTTTCCAGTGACCTACTAGGGTTACCTTAGATTCAGTATGCTTGAACGTATGAACCCTATAGTTATGAGATGGAAAATAAATTGATATTATGATTCTAAATTGTGTGATCTCTTGGTTATGTACTTTGTATGTTTTGACACTTGTTGTTGATATTTGGGGGATCTGTAGGATCATCACTTGAGAGTTTTGCCCGGGGCGTAACAGCTTGTTTTTGTTTCAGAGGGTTAGTGTGATTAAGAAAATGGCACGGGTGGTTTACCTAGGTTTGGACCATTCGTAGGCTAATAGCCCCATGTCCTGCTTTGCGTGTTGTATTGATTTAAGTGAGTGTGTTATAGGGTTTCCTATTCGCTTGAGTGTCTTTGATTGCCCAAAGTGTCATACAGTCTTCTCTATGAGATCGATGTGATCCTCGTGTTCGCTCCCCCCTCTTCAGGTCCAAGGTATCCCCTTTATAGTCTAGTAATGGGAGGCTCCCACAGTGGTGGGCCGTAGAGGCAGCAATAACAGAGGTAGATTAGCCATCACTTCAAGGCTAGGCTGTCTTCAGTGGCTTTGCGGCAACTTGTCATCTCCCGCTTTGTGTAGGATGACTTTCAGCGCATGTGGGTTCACCCATCACCTCCATATTGACACTGCAAAGAGGAAAGTGGGGCCTTTGGTGGGTATAGTAACTTGACCCTATGCTTATGCCCACGGAGTGGTAAGTGTTGTTTGCCGTTTGCCCATGTGTGGGAGGGATGGGGATAGTGGGAACCATAGTTATTAAGGTGGTAAGGCGACATAAGGTGACTGACCCCCTTTTTACCTTTTAAGCGATAAGGCGTAAGGCAAGGTGACGCCTTAGTAATATATAAATATAGAAAAAAGAGAAATTCCAAATAAATAAGGATGAAAGTAGTAATTAGGAAATAAAGTAGTTCAACATAAGCTAACATAATAGACTAAAAGTTCAACATCTCTCAAACTCTCAAGTCCCATGATCTCATTTCTCAAACTCTCAAGTCTCAATATCCATCGTCAAACTCATCGGGAATTGTAGGATTATTTTCTTCTCCACCATCATCTCCACCCGATTCTTCATCACTATTAGTCACATCCATGTCATCATGTGGATCTTCCTCCAAGTCCGAATCATTAGCATCTTCTTCACCTTCCTCAACATCTTGTGACCTCATTCTTGCACGCCTTTGGTAGGTGTTTATCCTGCTAGCTTGTTTTGGAAGGTTACAACCTTAAAGCGAGCTTGATGCTCCAACGGTTTCATCAACATGATCCCATGTGAGGTCAAGAAGATCAGCATTATCCCTACCGGTGTGAACAACTGATGAGTCTATCCATTCATTGTCCAATGGGTCATAACTTGGGCCATCTTTCTCCCTCCTCTTTTGAAACCTACTTTGCATCTTCCGGTTGTTTGAAACAAAAACTAAGTCATTTAACCTCTTGTGTAGCAACTGGTTCCTTTTTTTGTCTGCATCTATAAATTCAGCAATGAGAAGTTAAATGAGTATATGGATTATGCAACTCTAATATATGGATTGTGGATTCCAATACTTACAAATTCAAAGATACTCCAATTCCGCTCACAACCAGATGATGAAGCACAAAGGCTAACTAGACGTTTTGCAAATCTTTACAATTCAAAGGCTCGACCACCATATGAACGCCACCAATCAACTAGAATGAGAAATGCAAGCACATATTAGTTACAAACTAGGAATAGAGTTAATATGGAGAAACTAGCAAGCAAACACCAATACTTACGAGGGCTTTTTAGTTTAACTTGTTGTTGTGCCATGACGTTTGAGAAGATAGGCCCTCGTTGGTTTTGATAATGCATTGCATACTCATCAATCTTGGCCCGAACTTCTTCATCGGGTTCCATTCTTGCAAGCACATCATTGAAGCAACTCCTTAGCTCACCCACATATCTATCATCTCCCTTCCTTTGTATTGTAAAGAATTTTCTTGAGTTCAAAAAAGTGCAGCTCCATATAATGGATGGTCCATTTGTGAGACCCATCTATGCTCAATAATGTCCAAGACTCTTTTCAGCAGGGCTTGCTTGTTTTGGGTAGGAAAGCTAGCACTTATCTTCTCATTTGCAACATTCATTAGAGCTGTAACCTCAGGCATGGCTGGTCTTTCATCAGCATCAATCGCCCTAAGCACAATAAGAAGAGGTGCCGAAGCTCTAAGACAATCTTGAACTGAGGATCAAAACATCTTAGCAAGAATAGTGTCACAAATATTCTTTCCAGCCTCGGTCTTTGCTAATTTATTTTGATTCCATGCTTTACTAACAAATAGAGCCCTCAAGGCATTATGGGTGAAAACGGATCGAATATTTTCCGGTCCATTCGGAACCTTTCTAAAAATATTCAATCCATATCCATTTTTGTCGAATATCTTTTGGAATCAGATATCGGATCAGAAATGATTTAACGAATATCCGTCCATTTTGTCAGACATCCATTTTAGTTCGAATATATCAGAATTACATCCGCATGATATCCGACTTGATTCCCCATCGCCAGACAACGATGCACCGCCAGCCGCCCCGGACGCGCCGGCTGCTGCCTCTGAAGCGACGCCCCGGCCGCTGCCCGCTGCCCCTGACGCCCTGGCGCGCCGGCTGCCGCCTCCGAAGCGACGCCCCGACCACTGCCCGCATCCCCCGAGGCCCCGACGCGCCGTGCGGCCGGCTGTCGGACGCCGCTATATTATGGCTCTGACATGAGCTGCACATCTCCATCTATGCCGACATGAGCTGCTCGCTGGACAACTCGAAGATGGCGCCTGCACCACTGGACAACATAGTCTACTACATGAAGTCGACGGCCTGGAGCATCAAGGCGATGAAGTGTTGGCAGGCGGCGAGGGCAAGGTTCCCGCCAAACATCGACCAGTTGATGTTTTACAACATCAAGCACGAGCTTATCACCGATCTCGGGGCCAGGACGAGCGACAGAGACGTAAGCGGGTTCTGTGATTTCTACGACCACGGACTGGACAAGGTCTGGCTGCATGGGGCTGGAGAACAAGGTGCATGACCTCAAGAATATAGCCGCGGACTGGAAGAACTACACGAGCCTGACGCCGGAGGAGAGGAAGAAGGGGAGCGTCAAGTTTAAGGCTCCGAGCAAGTGCCGGAAGTCGATGGGAGCGTAGACTCTAATATGCATTCTAGAGAGGGTTCGCACATTCTGAAGTCTGAACTGCTAATTGTGGTGCTGCTCGCTTAGTTGATGGAGACGAATAATGTGCAGTTCTAGCCAACAGTTTTTTCCTGGAAGCATGGTTGGCCTTGAATTTGTTTGCTTTTGTCGACCTGTCTGTTTCCTGAGTTGCTTTCCCTGCACTCCAGATCAATAAATTAACGAGTTTGTCCCATCATTTTTGGATCTTTTTTAATATTGTTGTTTCGTGGTTAATATAACTCTGGGGCATCATTCTTTTAGTTCAGAAAAAATGAAACTGTACAAAGGTTCAGATAAAGGCCTACGCCCTACAGGCTAATTTTAAATCTGTCTCGGCTTGATAAGGTAAAGAACGAGCTTGCAAAACGCTCTTTGAAACTGAAGCCTTTCGATCTCTTGTTGAGTAGTTCTATTTTCACGAAACAGTATAGACACAGACAGCCACGAACGGTAATGAAGCCTCTTGCTTATGCCCTTAAACATGTTAGATTCTCTAATTCGCAGTGAAGATTTTAGATGCTCTGAATAACATATGTGTGGACTTATTGTATTGATTTTATGTTACTCTTTACAAACTTCAATCATATTTGTCATGTGTGATTGTGTGATATGTGGATGTATTAACTATGGATTATGTGACGTGATATGAGAAAAAATTTTGAGATAAGTTTCCGATTCCGTCCGATATCGACGTGTTTCTGATCCAATTGATCCGTTTCCGATATATCTGAAATATCCGATACCGAATCCATTTTTGACGATACCGATTCCGACTCCGATTCTGAAATATATTTATGAATATGAAAATGGTTAGCCTTTTATCCGATCGTATCCGACCGTTTTCATCCCTACAAGGTGTCACGATGCTTGTGTAGGATCTTTAAAGTAAGGAAGCAAGTGTCAAACTGAGTGGCTGCAGGTCTTACCAAGTCCATCCCATTTGTCTTCTCCCTCGTTGCTGCAAGAATCCTCCCGTGCCTATATATATAAAAGTGGTGGTCCGTTTGGCTTGTGCAATTGGCTTCTTAAAATCTTTCAACTTTCCAATTTCATCCAACATGAGGTCCAAACAATGAGCTGCACAAGGAGTCTAAAACAATGTTGGAATCCGCTGCATTAGAATTCTACCCGGCGCCTTATAGTTAGCACCATTATCTATGACTACTTGAACCACTTTATCTTTACCAATATGGGCAATCCTCTTCTCGAGCCAATCAGCTAGCATAGCTGCATCATGTGCCTCATTTGATGCATCAACGGACTCTAGGAAGTATGTTCCAGCTAGGCTATTGACAAGAAAATTAATCAAGTCCCCTTCTATCGGTCCATCCGTCGGACATAAGTGTGCAGCCATAAGTCTTCCATGCTAACTCATGATCAGCCCGTAAGTTACTTGTATCATTTACACATGAAGTAAAGGCTCTCTGATCTCATGCATACTAGGAGGTACATACACTGAACCATATTATGTTGTGGCCTCACAAGCAATATGAAACTATCAGGAGTCTATAGCATTAAAGGGTACACCACACTCATAGAACCATAAAGCCCATTGCTTGTTCACATAATTCCTGTCAGCCTTAGACTTTGTGCTAGCCTCAATGGTGGTTTGGTGTGGTTCTAAAGAGCGCCTATCATCCACAACTTGTTCAGGTGTTCTTCGGAGCATGCTTGCAACTTTCCCAGATTGTGATTGTGTTGTTGCATCTTGTGTACTCTTTAAGGTCTTCACCTCAAACATGGCTGTCCTCCTTTTAGCAGCTGTCCCTGAACTTGGCTGAACAACGGACTGAGAACTGTCCCCAGCCTGCCCCTGCTCCTGTTGCTGCCCAACATCATCATCTAAGAAAATTTGTCTAGTTCTTTTATTTTTTCCGGGTAAGCTGCCATTTCATTTCTAATCTCAGTGGTAGTATTGGAGCACATAAGGGTATCAACATACCCACCTGCAAGATGCTCTTTCAACCTTTTGATTCCTCCTGTTGTCACGGTCTTGCAAAGATCGCATGCCACCTTGTCTCTGTTCCCAATTTCTGTCCAATAACCGTACTTCCATCCTGGATCGTTGGACTTTGCTCTTCGTTTAGGATCAGCCATTGGATCATAAGCATCTACATTCATGGCAGCATGGGCAGAACCAACACTCTTAATTGGATTCATTGTCAATTTTCAATCCTACATGAGCAGCAAGCAAATTGGCTGGTGAGACCACAGTTTGTACATGACAAGAGTACTTGGTTAGCAAGTAGCAACCAGCTCAATCCTACTGTTCCTACATCATGAGGGACAGAGAGATACCGAACCGAGCAAACTCGGCTCACTTACACTCACCCGAGCAGTGAGCAGCAAGCCAGCAACCAGAGAGAGGGAGAGCCGCCGCCGCCGAGCAGAACAGAGCAGGGACAGAGGGAGAGCCGCCGCCGCGCAGGGCCGGGTGCCGCAGAAGATCTCGCCGAGTAGGCTGCCGATGTGCCGAAGATCCGCCGCCACCACCTTCCACTAAGCCGCCGAGCCGCCGTCGCCACCTTCCTCTGACCCGCCGCCGCCAACCCTAATCAGGAAATCAAGCCTCTCTCTCTCTCTCTCTCTCTACGCAAGGTGCGGGCGCTGGGCTGAATAAAGCCCAATTGATCCCGAGCCTAAGACGTCGCCTTGAGCTCGCCTCAGTGGACGCCTTACAGACGCCCTGGACGCCATGGACGCCTTACGCTCGGGAGTAAGGCGACGGGGACGCCTTGCCGCCGCCGGGCGCCTTACCGCTTAAGCGTCACTTAAGCGACGCCTTAACATCAATGGTGGGAACAATTCACCTTTACTCAAGGGTATGGAAGGGCATTGACCATGCTCCACCGGTCACATCAAGCCTTTGTACGAGGGTGTGGAAGCACCGCATGACACCTCCTACCCCTTCATGAGTGTTTTACTCTAGTATTAAACGTTGGTATTTGGATGAGTTTTGGGACAGAGGCCACGTGGGCCTTGATCCCACCTGGCTAGGTCAAGGGCTGTGGACGCTCCCGGAGGCTTTTCGTGCCCTGACCAAGGTAGGTGATGTCACTAGGTCAAGTTGGAGGAAGGGGGGCAGACCACGAACCATAACCTCTTCTATTGGAGTTTCATCATCTGTATGAGTCTTCTTTTGACTTGGTCTATGGGCCACATATTTTTCTTGAGGCTTTATAGTAGTGGGGTCCATGCGGCATTGCCAGTCTTCAGCCGGGCACGGTTAGTGGGAAACTCTGCTCCTAGTCATTGACACTGGAACCGGAGGGAATGGTTTTGGACCACACTTCAGTTGGACACGAACGCTGCATTTTCCGGAGCAGTGGTTGCCTCAATGGTTTGAGGAAGAAGGGGGGACTGTCCAGCTAAATCGTAGCAGAGGAAAAATTGTGGACATGGTGGGGGCCACCCTTACCAGGGCCACTCTTCAGTCGGGCGTAGACGCCACATTTTTTAGGGCAACGATTACTTCGAGGGTTCAGAGAAGACGAGGGGGCGCCCGTCTAGTCGAATCACCATAGACTGCGGTGTGGACGTGGCAGGGCCCACCCTCATCCTGGCGCCCCGGGAGTCTCGCCCCAACACTAGGAAGTCAGGGAAACAACCAAGCAGGTGGCTGCACAGTTATCCTGCAAGGAGGGCAAGTGGGATTCCTACGCCTGCACGCATGTATCCGGGACCTGACTCCGTATAGCCTCTCAAGACCTTTTGTGTGCTTGGTCTTAGCATTTTGTAATGAAAATGAAAAGCTACTCAAATGTAATATTGTAAAGTCTTTAAGTTACCGACAAGGTCGGATGCCGCGATAGCCATTTCCTTAGTTAGTCTCGGGGTGTCGTTAGATGGAAGATTTGGATCGCCATGCTCCTCTCGTCATCCTCCTCAATTGTTCAACTTCATGGTGTATAGGATGACCCTTTGTCACCCTAATTATTCATACTGTCCATTAACAAAATACGGGGGTCTTCGATTTGGCTACAAATGCTGGACTACTATCTCCTTTCAGAGATGGGGTTGCAACACTGAGGCTACCTCTATATGCAGATGATGCTTTGCTAATGGTTAATCTGGTGCAGTTAGAGATCGATTTGTTCATGGCCTTCATAGAGAAGTTTGGCGACAACAATGGACTACATATCAATGTGGCCAAAAGCTCGATTACGCCAGTTCAGTGCAATGAGACAGACTTGCCTCAGGTTCTACACAATTTCAATGGTACCCGGACCCAGTAGCCAATCCCCTACATTGGTTTACCATTGAAACAGTGTCGAATTCGAATGAACCATCTGCAATACATCAAGGATAAGGTACTAACAAGGATGGCGGAATGGCAAGGGAAACTCCTAACCATTGGAGGCTGGCGTGGGTTTGTGTGATCTGTGTTGAGCTCTCTCCCCACTTATGCGCTGACAATTATAAAGCCTATGAAGCAATTCATCAAAGAGATTGATAAAAGCTTGTAAGCAGTTTTGTGGGCAGAAAATGAGGAACTTCACGGTGGGAAATGTAAAGTGAGATGGCGTAAAGTATGCAGACTGGTTGACACATGCGGATTGGGACTATTGGACCTCTGCTGTTTCAGTCGAGCATTACAGCTTCAATGGCTGTGGTTCAAATGGAAAGAGCTGCAAAGGCCTTGGGCTAGAACAGAGCTACCGATTGACTGTAATTATATTGCCCTCTTCGCTACATCCACTAGAGTTAAAGTTCACAATGGAAGAACACCGAGTTTTTGGACATCAGTCTGGCTCCATGGATGCTCACAGTAAGAGGAAAAATCACTCTATGGCGGAGTCAATGGCAAACACTGTCTAGATTAATTGGTGACATAATGCACGACTTGATGATGGAGCTGACATCAAAATATACTGAGCTTTGGGGCCTTGTTCAGCAGGCTGGCTTCGATCCAATGGATCAGCAAGAGGATGAGATTGTTTGGTTGGGCACAACGAACAAACTCTACTCGACAAGATCAGCTTACCAACTCCACTGTGAGAGGGTCTATTCCTGCCTTCCGTGGAAGGTGTGGAAGGTTTGGGCACCAACCCCTTACAAGATCTTCGTGTGCTTGCTACGTCAAGACCTAGTGTAGACCGCAACACGTCTCCAAAACTGTGGATAGGCAAATCTGTATTTCTGCCCGATCTGCTATATGAGTCTAGAAACGACAGGCTACTTATACATGTGAGATCTGACTGCAGACATCTTTGTGCTTCCAAGTTCTAGGTTTACAACTTTCAGACTGGTCCGAAGACCCTTCTCCCGGTGATAAATCGCCAGCATCTAGAGGCTTGAGGTCCTCGATAATCCTGGTCTATTGGATACTATTAAAGGAGCGTAATGGCGGGGTTTTTTTATGCTAAGGAGAAATCTGTGGCCCAAATCCTCTAACGCCATTAAAGATGGGATCAACCTCTGGGTGCTCGCTGGTGCAAAGCACCTCACGGTAGTAACAGGTGCCAATAACAGGGGCCCAAGCTAGTTGTTTTAGTCTTGTTCCTTATCAATGTTGTTTTTCATTAACTAGTTTCGAAAAAAAAGTATGTTCCTGAATTCCGACGGTTGCCTGTGAATAGTTTCAGAATGAACATTTTGAATTTATACTACCTCTGCTATAAATCTGGACAAGTGCTTATTTTGACTATTGTGCAATTTTGTTTTTCAGTTATTGTGTATTGTTTCAAGCATTTTCATATCTAGCAATCAAGACATGAAGATGTATGCATTTGTAAATCATAAATTCATTCTCTACTCCCTAAAATTCTAGAAGTGTGCCTGGACCAAACTGCCGCCTATAGTACTCTATCCCCAACGTAAGTTTTACTAGATGCGTGGTACCACCGAAACAAATCCCTGTAGAATGCACAATCCAGAGCAACATGTCATCATATACAGCAATGGCAATAGGAAGGCGAAGCAGCTCACCGAAAGAGGCTGGCGGGAAGGGGTGGTGCTTGTATTGGGAGCGTTCCTAGGAGACCTCGCCAACCACGACGCCGAAGGACCGGTGGACGCTTCGCCCCCTCGCTGCCGCCCTCGCCCTAAAGATCCGAACGACAGTGGGGTCGGCTTGCAAACTTTACGAGAAAGCAGTACACATCCCATCGTGATCACTCCTGCACTGTCTTTTCCACTCTTTCACGGAATTGAATATTGTGTTATGCTCCACATGGTTCATACAGGATTTGGGCATAGCTTGGGAACCTGTGGCCATTGGGCCTACTTGTATGGTCATCATCAAATAACTAATCCCTTTTGTAGGTGTTTTACATGACACCACCTGAAATTCACCTCTTGTTTGCTTTTCTAATTTGCACTTTTATTGTTATATGTACCTGTCGAGGTGTTGCTACAACACTTCCCCCGGTCTGCTACAGAAGCAGCCCGTAGAGGTTCTTTGATTGGAGGGGCTTCACGTCCCTAGAGCGATGCAACTTGAGAGAGCAGATGAAAACCGAGATTTACGTGGTTCGGGCCGGCGGAGCGTAATACCCTACGTCCACGGTGGTGATTATTGTATTGCTTGCGCGTATGAGTGTGTGAGTTAGCAGGGTTGCGAACCATTCGTCGAGTGGACACCCCGGTCCTTTTACAGGACAAGGCCGGGGTGGTTACAACAATGCACCAGGGACCGACAGGTGGCCCGAGGCTATGTAAACCCTATACATAGTCTAGGGTTTTACATCTCTGAGTAGAGTGGCTGCCGGAGGAATTAAGTCCTGCTGCCTGGCGCGCTGAGCGCCTCTGACCGCGTGGTAGGCAATTATGATGACGCCATCTCATCGCCGCGTCACCTCACAGCCCTATCTTGTCACCGTAATGGCGAACGGGCGGAGGATGGAGGCGTGCGCCGTGTGCCATGCTTCTAGGGAAGACGCGAGCCTTAAATGCATGACCTGACAGCGCACTTCCTCCTTGACTTATTCAACCCACAGCCCACGACGGATCATGGGACACATGGCGGCTCCAAAGCGCTCCTCGGCAGGGAGGAGGTTCAGAGCCCACATACACGTGGCAGCTCCGGACCTTACCTCAGCGGGGAGGCTCGGTTCGGGGTTAAGGACACATGTTGGCTCCAGATCCTAGGCGCACGTGACAGCCCCGGGGTCGACCTCGGGGCCAAGGACACGTGGCCTCGCTAGCGCCTGCCTCGGCAGGGGGGGCAGGGCCTAGGCTATCTTCAACCCTCCACATGGGGGTACCCGGTTCACAGGGTATCGGCAGTGGCCCACAGGCCCATCTCGGGGGAGACAACGATCCCGCAGGTGGGGCCTTCATCCTTCCCGCGTGGTAACTTAGAACCTGCACTTTGGAAGCCGAAGTGGCAGCGAGAATCTAGCGTAGTGGGTGTGCAGTTATACTTGGGAGACGAAAAGGCTGCACGTCCTTGGCTTAATGGGCGTACTCGAGAGTCAAAGCGGAAGCACGTCGTCGACGTAGTGGACATGTGTCCGCCTTTAACTGGCGGGTCGTGGTGACGTGCTCGAGGGGTTGCCCCAGGGTATTTACTGCAGCAGTCCTGGGGTCGACCGCTGCAGTTCCACCGTGCCGCTTTTATTCGGAAACCGCCGGAAGTTCCCGAGAAATCACCCACCTGGCCCCAGTGTCTGACGGGTGGACTTGAGTCCCATCCGTCATTGGGGTGGTGGGCAGTGCGCGATGGTGGAAACCCAAACATTGCGCCTATTGCTCTGCTAAAGGTTTCAGACGTAGAAAAGGAAGCCTTCCGGAAAAGGGTGGTTCCTTTCCGCCTCTTGCGATCTTCATCTTCCTCTTTCACGCTCGAAGCCTCCACTCCCCAGTGCTCTCAACCTTCTCTCACCGCCATGGATTCTGGCCTCCGTTCCTCCCGGCTTCGCACCGATGGTGACATCGAGCTTGTGAGGCGCCTGCTCAGCAGGCAGTCAGCCACATTCGATGGAAAGATCCATCGTGGGGGGGGGGGTCCCGCTGATCAACATGCAACCCGGCGAGGTGATTCTCTTCACCTCGTACGTGTTGTCCGGGTTCAAGCTCCCGGCGTCGTCCTTCCTCCTCACCCCGCTAGAGGTGTATGGGCTCCAACTCCAGCACCTCACGACACACACCCTCCCACTAGTGGTCGTCTTCGTCCACTTTTGCAAGATGTTCGTGTGCATGCGACCTTCAGTGCCGCTCTTCAGGGTGTTCTTCTCCTTGAGGGCCTCGAGGAGAAGCACAAGCCACCTGGGGGCTTACTACTTCCAGCACCGAGGGAGGAACTCCACGCCATACATTGCGCCCTTCACTCTCGGGAAGTGGAAGCATTGGAAGGAGGATCGGTGCTCGCCCAGACCGACGTCCACGACCGCTTGGAGCTGCCGGGTGGCCCTTTGATTGCCGAGGAAGCCGTTAGGGATGAGATCCCCGACCCGTAGGACGCCTACACACCGGTGCTGGAGAGGATCAGGTACATGGCGGAGGAAGGCCTGACCTCGCTGATGGTCCTGGCCGACTTCCTGTCCCGCCAGATCGACCCTCTCCAGCAGCGTGTCCGGCCCGCGTGGCAGTACACCGGGGAGGGCGGCATGACCCGGTTGGTGCGCGGAGCTGGGTCGTCGCCGGATCGGGAGATGCTAGGCACGATGCTGCAGAAGCTCTCTTGCGACTTGATCACCGACGACTCCATCACCCCGCCGACAAGCTGCCAGCCTGTCTACCTCAACCTGCAGGCATGGTCGAGGCTGCTGAGGGAGCTGCTGACACTGGACGCCATCGATGTCGCAGTGCGGTAGATTGGTGATGCTTCGCGGGGCGTGGAGATCCCCGGAGCAGACGGTGCCGGTGTCCAGGCGGGGCCTGCGCCGAACTCACTCCCAAACAGAGGCAAGGAGTCGGCTGGCAAATCGACACCTACATCGCGCCCTCGTTCACCGCCCAAGGATGCCCCGGAGTCGAGCAGGGTGCCGAAGAGGAAGCTGGTACGTCCCTACGGAAGCTTCATCTCGGGCCCCCAGGCAATGGGTTCCCAGGCTTCCCGCGGTCCCACACCGGGCTCGGCGACTGGCGCCGGCGGCAGCTCTGGAGCTGCTGCGGTCAGAGCAGCCCTGACGGCTGCAGGAAGGGCGCCTGGCGCTGCTGGAGCTTTGAGGAGGGCCCCAGATGCACCTACGATGCGGAAAAGAATCCTTGGGCGCGTCACCAACTCGGAAGCCATCGTCGGGAAAGACTTCTGATGCGGCGTCGGCGGCGACAAGGGTTCCAGCAGCGCCGTTGGTTCCTCACCCATCGACGGCAGCCTCGGCACAGGCCGCGTCTTCGGCGTCGAGGTCCTCAACAGGGAAGGTTCCTGCTGCGCCATCTTTAGCGGTGAAGACCCCTGAGGTTCCACCGGCTCCGAAGCCAACGGAGGTAACCTCAACGCCAACGGGGGCGAGTGGCTCGAGCCCTCCGCATAAGAAGCTCCGCGCGGGGTGGAACTTCCAGACCTCCAGGTACGGCTCAACTTTTTAGTTTAGGTTGTGTTCTGAGCCGCTGGAAGGCGAGGTTGAGTCTTGATGCTTCATCTTGTAGGCCTCCTCAGCAGAGCAGCCCTCCTCCTCCGCAGCAGTCCGGGAGCTGGAGCCTCTTCTCCGCGAAAGCTCCGACGCCGGTGGCAGTGCCTGAGCCTGCGCCTGGGGCGGCTTCGGATGTCGGCACCCAGGCCCTCGAGGCCAGCCAACCGGCGGGCGCAGACGCCAATGGTAGCGGCGCTCCTGCTGCTGAGCAAGCTGCCATCCCTCCTCCTTTTCCTCCGTAGGTTGCCTTTGTGGTTGTCCCACCGGAAGATGAAGAGCTAGAGGGGGCCGAGGCAGTCCCTCGCCTGACGATGCCAAAGGCCGTCCCGCTCCCTAGGGCCGTGAGAGCAGTCCGCTCGAGCCTGGACCAGATGCAGGATGTGCTCGAGCAGGAGTCGGCCAACCTGAGATCTAAGCGGGAGTGCCTCCGGGACTGAGACAACCTGTTGAAGGCACGGATCCAGTCCACCAGGTTGAAGGTGCAGGCACGAGAGGAGCAACTTGAGATGCGGGAGGAGGTCCTAGATGAGAAGGAGGCCATCATCGCCGATCTCCAGAAGAAGGCAATGAGCCTCCTGGCTGAGGCCAAGGACCTCCATGCCTCCATCGATGCGCATCTTGCGGGTCTGACGGAGCTCCGGGAGATGCTCCTTCGGTGGGAGAAGGAGGCGGGGGCAAGGGTGAGGGAGTTCTCCTGGCTGCTCTGGAGCAGGAGCTGGCCGCTCGGGAGCAGTAGCTGGCGAGGAGGGACTTGGCAAAGGAGATGGCTTCTTCCACCAAGGTGGTCTAGGACTTCCTCGGCCGCGCGGAGTCCTCCCTCCAATGCTCCCACTTCCCGAGAAGGTCTGGGACTTCCTCGGCCGCGTGGAGGTGGCGCTGGAACCCTTCGGCTTCGGTTCCTTGCGCTTTGGTGGTCCGACCCAAGAGGTGAGCCAGGTGCTCATTGCCCTGGACTCGAGCGGGGAGAAGCTTCTGGCGCTGGAGAACATCGTGGGGGAGCAGCTTGAGGCCAAAGTGTAAGTGCATCTAGGTATCCCCGTGGGTTTTGGATGATTGCTGATGACGATTAAGAGACTAATGAGCTGAGATGATCATAAGCACAAGATATTTTCAAGGTGGACACCTAAACTCTCAAAAAAAGGAAAAAGGATGAAGAACGATGTCGAAGACTCGAAGAGTAGAATTTTCGGTTTTATTTTAGTCTTTAGTAGGCTAGCTGTGTTAAAGTGAGAGTGTGTGTCAAGTGCATTGAGATCATAGAAGAGAGCTCAAGACGGCGCATGAAGGCAACCGAGTCATTAGGGAGGCCAAGATTGAGATGATCGAAGGAGATCTTGGGAGGTTCACCATCATGGATGGTGAGTCCCCTCAAGACATGTACAACCGTCTCAAGGTCCTCGTCAACAAGATCCATTCTTATGGATGCACCCGGTGGACGGATCATGAGGTGGTCAAGAGGATGATTCGAGCATTTATGCCTCGAAACATTGCTCTTTGCTCCTTGATCCGTGAGAGTCTAGGATATGCTCAAATGACCCCGGAGGAAGTGCTTGGAAGAATCATCAACAATGAGATGATGGAGAAGGAAGACATGTCCTACAACGAGCTCCAAAGGCTCGCCTCCTCCAAGAAGAAAGACATTGCTTTCAAAGCAACATCCTCATCACAAGACTTCGAAGCAAGTGATGATGAGAGTCTCGACACCGATGAAGAAGTGGCGCTCTTCATCAACAAATTCAAGAGGATGATGATAAGGAGGAAGGGGAGCAACCATTATGAGAACAAGAACAAGGAAAGGTCCAAGCCCAAGACGAAAAGAGCATGCTACAACTGTGGTGAATATGGACACTTCATTGTGGATTGTCCATATGAAGAGAGCAAGAAGAAAAGAGATGGCAAGTCCCAAGAGAAGAAGTTCTTCAAGAAGAAGAAGCCATCCGGACATGCTCACCTTGGGAAGGAATGAGACTCAAACAAAGACTCATCCTCCGAGGATGAAGAGAAAGTGGCAACACTTGCCATTGGAAGGAGCAAGCTCTTCCCCAATCTTGAAGACTTCAAGTCTACATGTCTCATGGCTAAGGAGGGAAGAAGAAAGGTTAAGTCTAAACCATCCTCCTCTACTTCTTCACTTGATAGCTTTGATAGTAGTAGTGAAAATGAATCCATGCTTAAGGATCTAAGTAGGAGAACCTTAAAAAAGATGAGCTTGTTGTCGGAAGAAATCTTTGAGAAGGAGGAACTCATCAACCGTCAAGAAGACATGCTCATCCTTAAAAAGTAGAGATGTCATGAGCTTGAAGAGCTCCTTAAGGTTGAAAGGGAAAGAAGCAAGGCACTTAAGCGTGAACTCGCTTTGAGCAAGGAAACTTGCTCAAATCTTGAGGACACAACTATTGTGCTCAAGGATGAAATTGTTAACTTGACAAAAGTTAACAAGATCCTTGAAACACAAATTGAGTCTCTCAAGATCAATGCACCTTCTTCCTATATGATTCCACCCTCCTCAAAGAAATCTTCCGAAGCAACTCAAGCTTATAAGTGCTCAAACTTAATCCTAAAACTTAAGGATGAACTTAAATTGGCACAAAACAAGCAATCACCGAAAGGTGGGATCTTTGACAAAGAAAAATTGGCATATGTACGAAGTGCATATACCAATGTAAGACCTCCACATGTCAAAGATGTTCTTGGCTATTCTCGGGAGTGGATGCAACATGCTAAAATTCCCAAGAATGGGTAAGACTTGATTATTTTTGTCAAGGAGGGTTCATCCAACAAAAAAAATGGAAAGAACATTGCAAACTCATCTAACATGCCTAAAAATGAACCTCATCCTTTGTTCCATGACTTTGATGCTTCATATGTTTTATTGAGGAACAAATTTGGAAAGACCTATGCTAGGTATGTTGGGCCACTCCGTAAGAGTCCAAAACCTTGCGTGTGCGTGCCAAAGTGCCTCTTGACTAACATGAAAGAACCCAACTCCGTTTGGGTACCTAAAGGTAAGGCATAACTCTATTTTGTAGGCATACTCCTCCGGTGGATCAAAATGGGTGCTCGACAGTGGATGCACAAATCATATGACCGGAGAGAGAAGGATGTTTTTAGAGTATGAGGAAAATGGAGATCCAAGTGAAGGAATATACTTTGGGGGCAATAGCCAAGGAAAAATCCTTGACACCGGTAAAATCGCTATTTGTCCCCATCATACTCTTTCAAATGTTTTGCATGTTGACTCTCTTGGTTATAATCTTCTATCCATATCCTAACTATGTGATAAAGGTTATAACTGTGTTTTCACTAATGAGGGTGTGACTGTCTTAAGAAGAAGCAATGACTCAATCGCCTTTAAGGGCATGCTCAAGGGAAAGCTTTACCTTGTGGATTTCACCACGGATAAAGCCCAACTTGACACGTGCTTAATGGCGAAGACCAACATGGGATGGCTTTGGCATAGACGGCTAGCCCATGTTAGGATGAGAAATTTGCAAAAACTTCTTAAGGGAGAACACATTAGAGGCTTAAAAAATGTTGTCTTTGATAAGGACAGGCCATGTAGTGCTTGTCAAGCCGGAAAGCAAGTTGGAGCTCAACATCCATCCAAAAATGTCATGACGACTACAAGACCTTTGGAGCTACTTCACATGGACCTCTTCGGTCCAATCGCCTACATAAGCATCGGCAGTAACAAATATGGTCTTGTAGTTATAGATGATTATTCTCGCTTCACTTGGGTGTTCTTTTAGGTGTACTCAAAAAATTCTTTAGGAGAGCTCAAAATGAGTTCTCCTTAAGAATCAAGAACATAAGGAGCGACAATGGCACCGAATTTAAGAACATTCAAGTGGAAGAATACTTGGATGAAGAAGGCATCAAGCATGAGTTTTCGACCCCCTTCTCCCCTCAACAAAACGGGGTGGCTGAAAGGAAGAATAGGACTCTCATTGAGATGGAAAGAACCATGCTTGATGAGTACAAGACGTCAGACCGGTTTTGAGCGGAAGCGGTTAACACCGCTTGCCATGCCATAAACCGATTGTATCTTCATCGACTTTTGAAGAAGACGTCTTACGAACTTCTAACCGGTAACAAACCCAACATCTCTTATTTTCGTGTCTTTGCGAGCAAGTGTTATATTCTCAACAAGAAGCCTAGGACTTCGAAGTTTGCTTCAAAGTCCGATGAAGGTTTCTTGCTTGGTTATGACTCAAACACCTAAGCCTATCATGTTTTCAACAAATCTTCCGGAATTGTTGAAATAGCAAGAGACATAGTGTTTGATGAGACTAATGGCTCCCAAGTGGAGAAAGTTGATCAAAGTGTGCTAGATAGAGAAGAGGCTTCACAAGAAGCACATAAAAGGATGGAACTTGGAGACATTTTCTCTCAAGAACATCCTCAAGACTCAAATGATCATCCAACAAACGAAGATACGTCTCCTTCCCATGATCAAGCTCAAGATGAGCAAGACCAACCTCAACAAGATCAAAACGATCAAAGTCAAGAAGGAGGATTGGAACAAGGGGGAGACAAAGAAAAGAACGATGATGTAGATGACGATCAAAGAGTCCAACCACCTCATCCAAGAGTGCACCAAAGTGTTCAATGGGATCATCCCATCGACAACATACTAAGAGACATCTCAAAAGGGGTAACCACTCGTTCTTGAATGGCCAAGTGTGAACATTACTCTTTTGTTTCCTCTTTGGAGCCTCGCAAGGTAGAAGAAGTACTTCAAGATCCGAATTGGGTGGTGGCCATGCAAGAGGAACTCAACAATTTTGAAAGAAATCAAGTATGGGAACTCGTGAAGCGACCTAAGACAAATGTTGTGGGAACCAAGTGGGTATTCCGCAACAGGCAAGACGAGTATGGGGTTGTAACAAGAAACAAGGCAAGACTTGTTGCAAATGGATATGCACAAGTTGAAGGTTTGGATTTCAATGAAACGTTTGCTCCCGTAGCTAGGCTTGAATTAATTCGTATTTTGCTTGCCTTTGCTACTCACCATGACTTCAAGCTATACCAAATGGATGTGAAAAGTGCTTTCCTCAACGGTCCAATCAAAGAGGAAGTGTACATGGAGCAACCACCCGGATTTGAGGATGATAAGTATCCTAACCATGTCTTTAAACTTCGAAAAGCCCTCTATGGACTCAAACAAGCTCCTAGAGCTTGGTATGAGTGTCTTAGAGACTTTCTCATTAAAAATGGTTTTAGGATAGGGAAGGCTGACTATACACTCTTCACTAAGCATTTTAACGAGGATTTATTTGTGTGCCAAATATATGTCGATGATATTATATTTGGTTCTACTAACAAAGCTTTTTGTGATGAGTTTTCAAAGATAATGACCGAAAGGTTCGAGATGTCAATGATGGGGGAATTGAAGTTCTTCCTAGGATTTCAAGTCAAACAACTTAAGGAAGGAATGTTCATAAGTCAAACCAAGTATACTCAAGACATACTCAAGAGGTTCGACATGGACAAAGCCAAACCCATCAAGGCTCCAATGGGAACCAACGGACACCTTGACCTCAATGAAGATGGTCCAAGTGTGGACCGAAAGGTATTTCGTTCCATGATAGGTTCCTTGCTTTACCTTTGTGCATCTAGGCCCAACATAATGCTTAGTGTGTGTATGTGTGCACGGTTCCAAGCCGCTCCTAAGGAGTGTCACTTGACAGCCGTTAAGAGGATTCTTAAATATTTGGTTCACACTCCTAACCTAGGACTTTGGTATCCCAAGGGATCCAAGTTCAATCTCATCGGATACTCCGATGCCGATTATACTGGTTGTAAGGTAGATAGGAAGAACACGTCTGGGAATTGCCAATTCCTTGGTAGGTCCTTGGTTTCGTGGTCTTCAAAGAAACAAAACTCCATTGCCTTATCCACAGCCAAAGCGTAGTACGTCGCAACCTGGAGTTGTTGTGCACAACTCCTATGGATGCGATAAACTCTTAGGGACTATGGTTACACTTTGAGCCATATTCCACTCCTATGTGACAATGAGAGTGCCATCAAGATTGCTCACAATCCCGTGGAGCATTCTAGAACCAAACACATTGATATCCGTCACCATTTCCTGCGAGATTACTCTATCAAGGGAGATATCGTTATCTCTCATGTTAGGAGTGAGAAGCAATTGGCGGATATCTTCACCAAACCCCTTGATGAGAAACGATTTTGTGACCTAAGGAGTGAACTAAATATCCTAGATTTTCGAAACGTTGCTTGAGCCGTGCACATCTATTGTTACTTGTATATAAACTTCAAAAAAAATCGCATGCTTTCAAAATTCTACCCTAAATCTCTCTTACTCTATGAAAATTATGTTTAAAAGGATTATTTGTCAAATATGGTCATTGTTTGTTTGATGTATGCTTACTGACCATGTTTGTCAAAGATATTTGCAAAAAACTTGTTCAAAAAGGATCATATTCTTGAGCTAAAACTCAAATTATATAAATTTCAGCTTATAGCCGGACTAGTCCGCCCATGGGTCGGACGATTCCGGGCTGTCTAGGTCGGACTTCTCAGCGGACAAGTCCAAACCGGACTAGTCTGCCAGGGAAGCCAGACAAGTCCGGCACTAGAGAAGTCCGGCTCTGGTCCGTAGACCGTACTTGTCCGTGCATCAGGCCAGACTAGTCCGGCCCCTAGGGCCTTAACCTCCCAGGGGCGGCCAGACCACCCCTCTCTCTCACTTTGAACTCTCTCTCTCACTCTCAAGCGGGAACCGCCCCTCTATTGGCGATTTTCGCTTTTCTCCACCAAAAATCTCGTCCAATCCACAGATTGGAGCCCTAAGGAGTGCGGAAATCTTTCCCCGTGCTTTGTTGCTCAAGTTTCGCCTCTGATTTCAGCACATTTGAAGATTTGAAGAGAGGTATTCTTGACCTACCCAAAAAATCTTTCCTTTTCTTCATTCTTAGGTTTTTGCTTGAAATCTCTTCACAAATGTTGTTCCTCAAGTCATTGCGATCGTAGCCTAGGAGTATTGCGACTTGATTCAAAGTATTTGTGAAAAATTGTTAGGGTTAGAGTTCTTCCTGTGTAACTCGGACTAGTCCGGTTTATGGGCGGACAAAATCCGTTCTCAAGATGACTAGTCCGGCCCCTTAACGGACAAGTCCGGTTTAGGAAAAACCCCAACTTTAGCCATTTTTGGTGAATTCTTTTGTAATATTCCACTTCCTTGACCTCTTATCTCTTGTTTCTCACACAATATGTCGGACTCTGACCAAAGCTCCCTTATTGCAAGTCCCGCGGCCGAGGAGGCTCGACAAGCCCTCCATCGGCGCATTGCCGAAGAGAGGGCGGCAAAGGAGGCCCAAGTGGCGAAGGATGCCATCATTCGAGAGGCAAGAACAAAGAAGAGACATGATCTCGACGAGCAGGCACAGATTGCCAAAGCCATTGAAGAATCCTTGACGGATCAACAGAAGAAGAAAAGGACCGAACGTGAATCCCATAGCTCCCAGGCTGCTAGTGCCGTAAAGTCCAAGAGGAAGAAGCTGGTCACCTTGGGGGAGAAAGAGCGGGAAAAAGCGAAGGAGAAAGAACCCGAGGGTAGGGTTCTCCGTGACCCGAAGAAAGACAAGGCTCCACATCCTGAGGAGCCCAAGAACAAAAAGGCAACTGCCAAGGCACCGACAAAGAGGGCAGAAGGCATTGTAATCAGGGAGAAGGGGCAACCAAAGCCCATCGGTCCCCTGAAGATAGCTTCCCTAGCTAGAGATCCAAACCGGCAGCCCAACAATCCAGCATATGTGTTCAAAGGAAAGGGTGCTGAGAAGGCGAGAAGGCTTAGAATGGATAAAGTATATGATTATGAGAAGCACACAGTCGACCCTAGGTTTTTGTGTCACTTCCATTGCGACTACTACTGCCTGGTTTACTTGAAAATGAAGACTCCAGTCGCTCAAGCTCAATGGGTGGATTGGGCTTACATGGCAAAAAGGGAGCATAAAGCTTTTGATGCTGTGATTGAAGCCGGAGAGTGCCATGGAATCAAGAAAATCATGAGTTTCAAGTATTATTGGAACATCGAAGTGATTGTGCAGTTTTACACCATCGTATACTTCTCCACCTACGGTCACAGGAAAATCACTTGGATGATTCATGGAGAGCAGTATTCAGCCACATATGAGGAGTTTGCTCAGATACTTGGCCTTGAGGAGCACCTGGACCATGAGATTATCATTTTCAATCTCAAAGCAGTGGATAGGGATCAGCTCGACTACATGTATCCTAGTCATGTTACCTATGAGGCTGGGCTTGCTAGGAACATCAAGCCATTTTATAGCATCCTCAACCGGATTCTGGGGAGAACTATTTCCCCTAAGGATGGAGATGCAGGGGTGATTCAAGGAAACTTAAGGCATCTCCTCCTATTGATTGATGGTAAAGAGAAGTTCAACCTCGTTGAGCACATCTATGACGACATCTTCAATATCTCTCAAACTCCCAACCGCTCATGTGGGTATGCACCATATATCATGTGCTTAATTGAGAAGGTGTCGGGGCTTGTCTTTGTCAAGGATGTGACTCATCGACCTCTCCGTCCTCAGCTGCCCCCACTTGTGCCAGAACCTTCCAGAAGGAAGAATGCTCAACCTCCTTCCAGCTCAGTGGCACCTCCTAGCTCAGTGGCTCCTTCATCACCTTCTCCTCCGCAGTCGATGAGCGGATTCTTCAAGTGCTTCAACGCGCTTTTCACCTTTTGTCGACATGTGGAGGTCCAAACTCGATGCATGGAGAGGCGTCAGAAGAAGTACCTCAAGGGTGTGTGCGACAAGCTTGAGGTGCCTATGTCTCCTCCCGAGGAGAGTGATGGAGAGCTCACTCCTTATCCAGAGTTCACTGCTGACGAGCTCGCCCAGTTCACAGAAGGTGGAAGCTCTTCCAAGGCCGTGCCTCCATCCACCGCCGCCGACGACGAGGAAGATGATACGGAGGCCACGGAGAGCGATGAAGATGGCAATGAAGAAGAACACGATGAAGATGACGAGTAGACTTAGGCGTATCTTCTTCCTTTTTTCTTTTTTGTTTTCTTGATGCCAAAGGGGGGGAGATGGAAGAGGATGTCTCTTTTATCATCTTCTAGCCTTGTAATATATCCTTGGACATGACTATCTCTATGTTTTATGCATTGTATCTCTTTATCTGTATGTTTTATGCATTGTGTAAGACTATGTGTGTGTAATACTATGTGTGGATCTTATGGCTTATATTTGATCTTATGACTTATATTTGATCATTGTTGCCCTTTGCTATGTTTTATTGTCTTATCACATTTTTTGAGCACAACACGTAAGCATCCCACTATAACATGTGAATGTATGTCAACTCCCCTCTTTTTACTGTTGCATACATCCAGGGGGAGTTATGCATACACTCACTTGTAATGAAAATCAAATTGTTACCTCTTATGTTGAAACTTAATGTGTTGTCATCAATTACCAAAAGGGGGAGATTGTAAGTGCATCTAGGTATCCCCATGGGTTTTGGATGATTGATGACGACGATTAAGAGACTAATGAGCTGAGATGATCATAAGCACAGGATATTTCCAAGGTGGTCACCTAAACTCTCAAAAAAGGAAAAGGATGAAGAACGGCGTCGAAGACTTGAAGAGTAGAATTTTGGGTTTTACTTGAGTCTTTAGTAGGCTAGCCGTGTTAAAGTGAGAGTGTGTGTGTCAAGTGCATTGAGATGATAGAAGAGATCTCAAAGCATTATAAGTGTCAAATCCTTAGTGGAGAGTGCTAGTGAGGTAGTCCTACGGATTAGTCCGTTTTGGGGCGGACTAAGGGTTCCTGACTGAGTTCGGACTTGTCTATTTGGGCACGGACTAGTCCGGTTCTCTCTTGGTGAGAGTGTTTCGTGACTAAGTCCTAGTAGACCGGACTTGTCCGCCTCAGTGGCCGGACTAGTCCTGGCTAGCCAGACTTGTCCATTTTCACCCGGACAAAGAGTTCCTGTGTGAGTTCGGGCTAGCCCGTTCTGAGGCGGACTAGTCCGTATGGTTGTGAGATAAGAGCTCTCACGGCTAAGTCTTGGTTGACCGGACTTGTCTGCCTTAGTAGCCGGACTAGTCCGGGTTCTTCAGACTTGTCCATTCTCACCCGGACAAAGAGTTCTTGTGTGAGATCAGACTAGTCTGTTGTGAGGCGGACTAGTCCGGAGATGTGTGAACGTTTGAAAATTGAATGTTGGGGAGTAGGTGGCTTTGTGACGTCAGTGGTCCCCGTAGACCGGACTAGTCCGGGGTCCTGACCGGACTAGTTCGGACTTTAGTTGGTGGCAAAGGTTGGCTGTCGGGAGTTCTATAAAAGGAGATCCCTGACTTCATTTAGACCACAGTGGAACCCTAGCGCCGCCACAACCATCCTAGAGCCTCTCTAAGCCTTCTCTCTTGCCTAAACACCCTCTAGAACCAATTCTTGAGTGGATTTGGGTGTGTGAGGAGAGGAGAAGGAAGAACTTCATGTTTTGGCTCTTGGAGTGATCTTGTGCACTTGGTGTGAGTCTTTGTGATCTGTGTCTTGTGAGATTCGTGAAGTCTTGTGGATGTGTTCAAGTGGGAGCCTCAGATTGTGAGCAGCCCCAAAATCTTGTAAGTTCACCCTTGAGATAGTGGAAGAACCGGGTTGGCCTTAGTGGCAACTTGGTGAGGAAAGGGTTGTTAAACCCGGTCCTTTGTGGACTCCTCAACAGGGACGTAGATTCCTAAGTGGAATTGAACCTCGGGCAAAAATCTTTATGTCACTTCCTGCATTTACAATTTATTGATCGCTAAATTGCTTAGGGTTCACTTTGTCTATTTTGATCATATAGTGTTCCGTGTTACAATCTTGCAAATCCATTTCAATTCTATCATACTTGTCATATTAGATTGCTAGTTATTTTATCCGTATTTTGTTAGGCTAAAATCTGAAGAAAAAACCATAAAAATAAAGTTTTAGGTTTTTCCAGCAGGCTGACCGGACTAGTCCGCCCGTGAGCCAGACTAGTCCGGCCTCTGTGTTCTAATCTTGTTTAATTAAGTCATTTAAGGTATTTTAGCCTATTCACCCCCTCAGGCAACTTTCACGAAGGCAAGGCTCTGGCTCAGCAGGTGGTAGAGCATGTGCTCTGTTGCCTCCGGAGTTGCGACCCCAGCATTTCCTTGGAACCTGTGGCACAGGGCGACAGTGCAGAGATGTTGGGGGCGGCCAAGTCTGCCATGGAGGAGGTTGCCCGACTTATAGCTGCTAGGTTCCAGCGCGGGTAGCTTCTAGGTCTCCCGCTCGCCTTGTATCCTCCTCTGTATGCCGGAGCTCTTCTATGAATAAAGACTTTGTTGTTTCAAGTCTTGTGTGTCTTGAGTTGTTGATGTAGACTCCGGACCCTTGGCAGTGCAAATGTATGGAATGACTTAGCCGAGGTGGGTAGCACTTTGCCGATGTCCCGAGCTTGTTCCTCCGGGTCCATAGCAGCATAAGGATCCGGAGCGCTCCGGCAGCGTGGCTAACACATCCTCCCGGATCCTTGGCAGCGCAAGGACCTGAGGGAACCTCAGCTACTGTCTTTAGCTTGTTGTAGCCGGAGCTGCGAGCCTTCTGCTTGCTGCTGCAGTGGTTTGACGTCCTGCCCGTGTGGTTCACCGTGATGGCCCCCTGGTAGGTGTGGCCCTTGAGTCTGGGCGCACCTACCAAGTAAACTGGATGAGGCGGGACATCAGCATCAGGCCTCCTAGGAGGTCCGGGACGCCAAGGATCTGTTCGGACCTGCAAGCATGGCAGAGAAGAAGAGTAGTCGTGCTCTCTGGTCACTCTTTCCTGTTTGTTAGTTTTGCTATGGCTAACGGTGCCCAGCTGAGCTACGGCGCTTGGGTTATTCGATGTGGGTCATCCGGGCTATTGTTAAAGCCTTGCCCAAGGGTATGAGCCGTCCGGTTCCCCGGTATTGAGCTGTAGCGCTGGAGAGGCAGAGTGTGTACGCTTAGGGCACGAAACCAAACTAAGCAGGCTAGCCACCCTGGACTTTCCTCTGGCGTAATCCTTTCAGGGGAGGGACCATTCGGAGCCATAGGACCCCCAGGCAATGAGACAACCAAAGGATTCGAAGTTCACCATAGGTACCTCAAGCAGACCAGCCCGCAGAAGGATAGCACAACTCCTACTATGGGCGAGCACAGGAAACTGTGACTGGCCACACGGTCGGGGCGGTATGGAAAGAAAGCACAAAAAATAAAGGGGGAAATGTCCGGGGTCTGGTTACTTTCTTGTCCGTAGGCGTGTACCTTCCAGCCCCCAAGTACTCAGTTGTAGCGCACAGGAGGCAGTGTGGCAGGCTTAGGGTATGGAACCAGGCTAAGCAGGCTGCGTGCCCTGGACCTCCCGTGGGTGTCAACCCTTCAGCGAGGAGACCTTTCAGTGCCACGGGACCCGGGACAAGTATGTTGGACAGGCTCCGGACGTGCCATTTACAGTTGATATGCATGAGTGAGCACAAACTGTAAAGAGAGTATGCAGGGTAAGATAATTTTTCTCATTTAGACTTCCTTCATAGGAGGAAACAGGCCGTACAAGAAGACAGCGACCCGCTCCTGATGACAAGAGTAGCAGGACTCCTCCGTAGCTTAGCTGTTCTAAGTGTTGTTCCTAGATACTATGACACCCTTACAGAGAAAAAGAACCCTACCGCTGCTCTAAGGATAGAACTTACGGAGGTGTTCTATGTTCCATGGATTGGGTAGAGGTACCCCATCCTCCGTGGATATGTGCACGCACCCGGGGCGGCATACTTGTGTCACTCGGAAGGGACCCTCCCAGCTGGGGGAGAGTTTGTTCACCCCATCTCGAGCTGTCTACTCTGCACGAACCGCTGCTGATAGCGCCGGAGCGCTTGGCGGTATCCCGCATTTCGAGCAGCTGCTTGCCACCTTCGCTCATCGACAAGGTCGATATCTTCACGCCGGAGCTGGTCCTGCATGGGTTCGTCATACGCTTGGACACGGGATGAGCCCATGGTGATTGCCAGGGGGAGGATGGCCTCAGCCCCATACACCAGGAAGAAGGGTGTTTCACCTATCGCGCGAGTGAGGGACGTCCGGCTAGCCCTTAGTGCACACGGAAGCTCTTCGACCCAATTGGCACCGTTCTTCTTCATGCTGTCGTAGGTGTGCGTCTTGAGTCCCCTGAGTATCTCAGTGTTTGCTCTTTCGACTTGACCATCGCTCTCTGGGTGAGCAACAGAAGCATAACAAACTTGGATGCCGAGTCCTTCGCAGTAGTCTTGGAATACTGCACTGGTGAACTGGGTCCCCTTGTCGGTGATGGTTCTGTTCGGGACCCCGAACCGGCAGATAATCGACTTGATGAACTTGGCTGCTGACTGCTTGTTGATTATTACTACAGGGGCGGCTTCCGGCCACTTGGTGAACTTGTGTACGGCGACGTAGAGGTACTGGTACCTGTAAGGGCTCATGTTTTTCATTTTCTAAAAATTGTTCATCACACCACGCCTCACCTCATTTGAGGAAATCATATGAACACATTTGAAGAGCAAGTAACCACCATCAAGAAATTCATTAGGAGATAAACTCACAAAATGCAAAAGTGATATTTCCCACATGCATCATACAGGGGCTGAGCATATGTTGAACTCCTAAACTTTGTTAGGAATGCTCATGCCAAATTTCACCCAAATCCAAAACCTTTTGAAGGTATTTTTGGGTACACTTAGTAAAAGGGCTAGTTTGAATTTAAATTCAAATTCAAACTCCTTTCATCCCATGAATTCAAAAGTGGGATTCATATTCACACTCAGCACATTTTTATAAACTACTCCACCAAGTTTCATCCCATTTGGGATTGATCTTGATATGAGCTAGTGGGGCAAATTCAAACTGAATTTGAAACTCAGATCGCACATTTGCTGAAATTTCATTTAAACCACTTTGCACTTTAAATTATTCAAACTTAACTGGCCATTTTGTGGTTTGATCAAATTGCAAAGGGCATGAGGGTCACCAATATTTGGAGCAGTGGGAAATTTAAGTTTTAAGGACAAATTAGGGTGGTGGGACCCCCTGTCAGCCAGACACCTGAGGAGAACCGACTGAGGCACCGTTGCTCTGTTTCCTGGGCTGCACTCGCGAGCGCCACGGTGCTGAAGCTGCTGCCACCACCTGCTCGCCAATTCTTGCAGCCGAGTGACGCCCCAGGACCTCTTATCCTCGAGCCCGAGCCGGCAAAAGATCATTTCGCCCGTCACTCCTCTCCCTCACGCAAGAAACTGCACCACACACACCGCCACCTCTGTGCTCGATCGGGAACCCTTGCCATCTCGCGTCTGGAACCCCACTGAGTTGCAAAACGGCACCCTAGCTTCGTCCTCTACTCCCTTGGCACGAAACCGATCGAGTTGTGCCCTCCCCAACCCGAGAACAATTCTTCTTCGTGGCGTCCGAAACTTGCCGCCGTTCGGTGCTCTCATGGACAGCCCAACTCGGAGGCTTTCACGCTCGATCAAGGCCACCCATAGGAGCGTCGGACCACCACACTACTCCTCCCCAACTCGCTGCTCAAGCCGTGAACCATCGCCGGTGAATTCGGCGATTTTCTTCCAGAACCGGTACGAGTTTATCGAATTCGATCGCAATTCTTGTTCTTAGCTCACCAAACACGGACAAAGGAGCTAGACTGGCTAACGGTCAATTCTTCTTCACAACCCTAGATTGAAACTGCACGTAGGAGGGTCATTTCTATGTTTCCTGAACGCAAACATGAAGAACACTCTCGGACGCACGGTGACATGGTAGTTAGCAGCCGTCCCGAGCTTGTTTGTGTACTCTTCGATCTTCCCTAGGTTACACTGAAGCTTTAGATCCGATTCACCAAGCTGTTGGAGGGCTAGAACAATGGGCTAACATTTCCGAAGTTGTCCCGAGGCCGCCGCACATCGCCGACCTAGTTCTGGCCATCGACAGCTTGTCCTGACCTCACCTACGAGTTCAGCGACCTCCTAAAGTCACAGGCGGCGAGAGCCAAGCCAGGAGGAGGCCGGAAACCCGACTCCGGAAAATTCCGGCGAGGGGGCGGCACGTGCGCAGGAGGTTGAAGAAGGACTGTGCATGGGACCCACGTGCAGTCTTTTAAACTTTTCCCTGATTTTCAGGTTTTAGTTCAACTTCAAACACCCATAACTTTGGCTAGGAAACTCCAAATCGAGTGAACCAAATTTTATTGGATTCAGCTATTTGAGTACTTTCCAACAAATCAAGTTTCACTCTATGAAACTCTTCAAAATTTAAACTTTTTAGAATTTTAACTGGAGAATGCTTTAGAGGAAAATTCTGAAATTTGGCCAGGATGTTCCATGTAATATCCCTGAGCTACCATAAAAATTTCAGATCTATCAGAGCTCATTTGATCCACCTAATGGTGTGATTAATGAAACTGTTCCAGAGAAAATAAAAAATGTCCAGAAACATTTTACAGATTTTCTCTAAAATTGTTTTGCTCATATCTTTTGGTAGGAATCTTCAAAATAGATGAAACCAATTCCATTAGAACCCTCTAAAAATCTAGTTTTCATAAAGATATGTCTTGCTCCATGAAAATCCTTAGAACACCCTAAGAGCTCTAGTTAAGGACAAATACACATTTATTTGTGCAGGGTTAAAAAGAACTTTGCCTCAAATGAAATTTGACCAAGTCTCTGTTTAGGTTGTATCCAAACCACAGTAAAAATTTCAGAGTCATTGGGCCTGTCTAGCTATACTTAGAGTCTTAACAATATCAAATTCAACTCATATGCATTTAAATTGACACGCATACATGTTTATGTTGTGTAGTCGCTAAGGTCGAAGAGGAGCCGGAGGTGTTAGATATTCATCACTTCCAAAGAACAACTAGCATACGACCAGCAGCAAGGCAAGCTCCGGTTTGCATTAGCCGTTTCATAAATTTTATTGTTTTGAGAACTTACTTTATGTATTTCCTTCAAATGTGCATTAGAGTTTTGTTTGAAAACCCAACTGCATAGCCAAGAGAACTAGGGTTTTGGGCTTAGGTTTTAAACCTCGAGTAGCCACCACAATGCTAAATTAGTGTAGGATTCGGTACAAGTCGAGTAGTTGGAACTACTCATGAGAATAGGATAGAGGCACACCACTCGGTTAGTGATAGCAAATGAATCACATGGCAAGAAAAATGAGACCGAGCGGAGAGTAAGGGCAGCAGGACTTTGGGGCCTGGGTGCCATAGCTCCACTTGTGTCGATTGAGGACCGAGCCGTGTGCAGGCCTGTTGAACAAGCTAGAACAGTATTAAAGACCTACCGGATGGATATATGGGAACCGGGTAACTGATGTAATTTGGGTAGCGATCTGTTGAGGCATTGCTTGTCGTCCAGAGGGTAAGTTGAGAGCATGAGGTGTAAATCGGATGGCGGGCACTGCAGATGCATCACGCAGAGACCTCATGCTAGGGACGATAGGACCGGTTCAACACTTGGCGGACGGATGAAAGGTGGTTGCGTACGACGTCCGTGGTGGTTGCTGTAGGCAACATCGAGTACGGGCGTACGTGACGTGTTATTCGGGTAACCTGCAGGTGTAAAACGATTATAATCACTGTCCCTCACGGTCAGTGAGTACTACTTGTTCACTGTACCGTGATGTAGATAGAACAGGCTAGTTCCATGTTAAAACCTTTCTGATTGAAAGCTCTACTCTGGTTGCTAATGATTTTATGTAGTTTAGAGCTAATTAAAGTTCTTTTCGACCTTGGGCAAAGCACATGAGAGAAATGCGTTCTTGTTTGATTGTGGCTCTCTTATGTATCTTAGCACGAGGTTCTTCCACAACTTGTTGCTAAAACTTGAAAGTAAGGTTCAACTGTTTAGGTGTGTCTTTTGCAACTTACATTCCTTTATACACTTCAAACTCAACATGTAGAGTTTCATGTGTAGGTAAGACGGCTTAGTCTTGCTGAGCCATCGTGCTCACTGCTTGTGTTTGAAGCGTTTGCAGGGTGCTATGGGGAGGAGGCTCCCGAGGAGGAGACGGACCCCCAAGAGGGAAACATCGTCGAGTGGGAGCCGTGCACGCCGCCATGTTAGTGTGTGTGTGTGTGTGTGCTAGTGGGAACACGTATATGGGCTGAACGTGAACTCTTTTGCTTAGTTTACGCCCGTGAGTGTAGACTTGACGTATTTTGTTGTAAACATGTCCATGAACACTTTTATGTAATAAAACTTTTGCTTCCGCTTTGTACCTTTTTGTGTGTTATCCGGTGCAACGCAGCACCCCTCAACGTGATCCGGGCTAGTCGAGACCGTCGGGTCCTCGCAGTACCATCCGATAGATCTGGGGAATGGCCCTAGGATGTTCAGCCCGCACACAGCGAAGGGCCATGAGGGCGGGATCATCTGCAGCGTCTGAGCCGGTGTGTGGATTTTCTTGGCGTGGGTCTGGCACGCCTTGCATCTCTTGACCAGGTCGACGACATACTGGAGAGCTGTCGGCCAGTAGAAGCCATGCCGGAAGGCTTTACCAACCAGCATGCGGGAAGATGCATGGTTGCCGCACTCTCCTCCATGGATTTCTACGAGCAAGTAGCAGCCCTCCTCCCGGGTTATGCTGTAACGGACCGAAATCCGTACGCCTAGGATCTCAGAGAGTGGTGCCGCACGATGCGACACCCGACAGCACACATCATAAGGCAAACATTGTATTACATAGAAACACAACTGAATATGTACAAAGTAGTACAAACCTTCAGTTTACAATTAAGTATAGAGTTTACAACAGCGGAAGCTAAATTTATACAACTCACGCCCAACTAACTAGCAAAAGTCGGTTGTCCAGCCCTATAGACAACCCACACTAGCTCCACTCCGCAGCTCAGCGCGGCGTGTACGGCTCCCACTCAGCCGTGGTCCCCGACAGAGGGTAGCCCTCGCCGGTGGACTCGTACCCCGAGTCCGTGGGGTAGTCCTCACCTGCAAACACTCAATAGCAGAAACCGTGAGCATGATGGCTCAGCAAGTCTTAACCGACTCACCTATACATGAAACTCTACAAGCAGTTCATAACCAACATGGGATGGCACATTGCAGCAAAGGACACGCCTACACGTTCATCCTTAATTCATCTTTTAGACACAAGTTAACAGTTCATGAATCTGAAATTTATTAAGCGATATTTGGTGGCACACATGTAGCAATACAATTTATACATATCAGCAGAATTGCATCAAAATATTCCATAATTTATCTACGTCACGATGCAGTGAACAAGCAGTACTCATAATCGCGAGGGACGGTGAATCGACTCGATATACACCTGCAGGGATATACGAATAGCACGTCACGTACGCCCATCCGTGGAGCTGCACAGCATGCTCACTCGATGTCGTACGGGACAACCTTTCACCTAACAGCCCAAACGTCGAACCGGTCGCATACAAACGGACAGGAGGTTCCTTACACGGAGCATCTCTCTATGCCCATTAGCGGATTTCCACCTTGCTGCCCTCAACCTACACCTATAAATCGGTGCGTTATACTTCGACGCCCGGAGGTATAGGTTACATCGGTTTATCGGGGCCCATATATCCGATATGCCTTCAGTACGTTCAAAAACTGTTCAGTGGGGCCGCACACGGATCGGTCCTCAATCGACATGGACAGGGCTGCGCCCACAAGACTTCCTCTTGCTGCGCCCTAGGCCCTGCCTAGTCTCATCTTCTTTCTAAAGTGATCTCACATCACTCGAACCAATCCCGTGTATCCCGAAGCCTAGACTCGCAAGTAGATTCCAACCACTCGAGTTATACCGAAGTTCTATGAACATTAAGCACAGCCTGACTACTCGAGGACTTAGACACTACCCTCACTCTTGTAGGAATAATCTGGTTATGCACTTGGGGTTTCATCCATCCTACACCTAATGCACAAATATATCTCAAGTTATGTGTATATAAAGCAAAACTTTGTAAACTTGTTAAATGCAAACCGGGGCTTGCCTTGTTGCTGCTGGTCAGATGTTAGCGTCTCGTCTGGAAGTAGGAAGTCCAACACTTCCGAGGTCTCCTTGCTTTCAGCGACTACACGTAAGTAAATTAACGATATGTCAATTTAAATGCAATGCGTTATATTGAGGATGTAAATACTATAGCTCTATATATACATCTCCTTTGGCTCTGAAAATTTTACAGTGTCTTGGTAAGGTCCTAACCAGAGACTCGACCAAGTTTCATTTGAAACAAAGTTCATTTGTGTACAAATAAAAGTTTATTTGGTCATTACTAGAGCCTATAAGGATTTCCAGGGATTTTCATGGCTCAAACCATTACTTTCTGGAAACTAGAGTTTGAGATGGTTCTAATGGAATTGGTTTCATGTCATTTGAAGAATCCTAGAGGACGTTATGCCCTAAACAAGATTTCAGAAAATCTGAAAAATGTTTCTGTACATTTTTCCATTTTCTCAGGGCAGTTCACCTAATCACACTATTAGGGGAACTAAATGAACTTGGATGGATCTGAAATTTTTCCTGTGACTCAAGGATTTTCAAATGAAATTTCTAGCCAAATTTTATAATTTTCCATAAAATAATTCTCCAGATAAAATTCTCAACATTTTAAACTTTAGGGAATTAATTCCGCAAAAAGAATAAGTTTCATAAGCTGAAACTTGTTTTGCTGGATAGTACTCGAAGAGATGAATCCAACAAAATTTGGTTCACTGAATTTGGACACTTCTACACAAAGTTATGAATTTCTAATGTTTGGGCTGATTCCTGAATTATTTTCCTAAAGAAAATCACCTCCCGCGCCTAAACAGTGACTGACAGTGGGGCCCGTCCGTTTAAATTAAACTAACCGTGCGCGCTTAGCACAGTGACTGACACGTGGGACCCACACCCTTCGTCTACCTCGCGACGCCGCCGCCCCGAGCCGCCGGAGCTCCGGCGAGGTCGGCGTTCCCGGCGACCTAGCTCGCCGGCGACGGTGAAACTCGCCGCCCCTACGTAACTTTGGATGCTGAACACGCTGGACACCATGCCGCCACCGGCTAACCGCCGTAGCTCGCCGGCGACGAGCGCTATGCCCCTGTGCAACTTCGGCAACACGTTCCCATCCTTCCGACCACCCCCTTCGCGTGCTAATCGCGTCACCACGTCCAGGGAAGCCTCGTGAAGCTCGGCATGATCTTGGTTGGGACCCAAACAGCTGGCAAACCAGACCTCACCGGTGACCCACTCTCTTCCGCAGAGCTGTTCCTCGGTGAACCTAGGGTTCCGGCGGTGGTTTCTTTCTGGTTTTTGATCGAGGAGGGGTGCAAAAACCTCTAGATGCAATTTCTAAACTCTGTTTGCCCTCCCACGTGATGATCCTCCCGAATTTCTCCTAAACCTAATCAGGTCCCGAAATGAGCTCCCAATCCTAAACTGGGAAACTCTCTGCGCACGAAAGTCGATCCTTGAAACGGTTTGCGCGGTGAGCTCGAGGACAAGCTAGCGCTCAGCTTTGCTATGGACGTCAAGGGTAGAGAACCTCGGTTTCGGCCATTCCACGGTGGCGATATTCGAGCTGGTGCGTAGTAGGTCTCGGGTGTGCGCGAAAAGGATGCTCACCGGCCGACTCGACCCCTTATATAGCCAACCCGGAGGCATGGAGGGCGCAACACCTGGTGTACCACGTTTCCCCGTCGAACCAGGAGCTGGCCGGCGCTGCTCGGTCGACTTCGACGTGAAGTCTTGGCACGCGCTCCCACTGAGTGCGTGAACGCAGAGAAAACCCGGGGTTCAGTCGGTTTAGAGCTTTGTGTGGCTGACAGAGGGGGCCCACAGCTTCAAATTGTCCTAAAAAATTAAATTCCTACTGCTCTTAAATAATGTGACCCCCTTGTCCCTGGTAATTTGATCAAACAACATTTTTGGGTCTCTGAATTTGAATGATTCAAATTGATATTGGGTTTGAAGGAATTTGAGCATATGTGAGGTTGAGATTTAAATTGGATTTGAATTTGCTCAAATTAACTCCCGACAAGATGAACTCCAGTGGGGATGAAAATTGGACCAACTCAGAAAAATGTGCTGAGTTTGAATATGAAGCCAACTTTTGAATTCAAGTGATGAAAGTAGCTGAAATTTGAATTTGCATTCAAATAAGCCCCTTTTTACAAATGTCTCCAAAAGTGTCTCAAACTGATTTGGATTTGCATGAGACTTGGCATGAGCATCCCCAAGAGTGTTTAGTGCCTAATGGGAAACCCATCCTCTCATGTTTATGTGTGTGAGCTCCTACTTTTTGGGGTTATGGGCCTTTCCTCTAATCACCCTCTTGATTGTGTTTACTTGCTCTTCACAAATGTTCATGAGCTATTCATAAAACAAGCCGTTGTATGGGAATTTGATGAACACTCTAGCAAGTGACTTCTTGGGTTTTTACATATGCACCGCAATAGGACACCATTAGCGCCACGCCGGTAGAGATCCCCTTCTACCAGCGCTTATCTCTTAGCCAACCGAGCGATCCGTTCAGCGTATACATGTTCATCGGGAAGGATATTGTCTTTCAAGTAGTCCTGGACCTCCGTGATCCATGCGTTGGGACCTACTTGAGCACTTGGATCTTGAGCACCGGGTTGCACGGAGTCCCCGGTGATGCTTACGATCCTTGGTCGGCACCATGGCAGCAGGGCCGCCGGGACAGCCCCCTTCGCCTGGTTCGGCCGGCCAGGTGGTAGGTCACAATAACTTCCTTTCATAGACCCCCTCAGGCACCGAAGCCCAGGTGGAAGCCTTCATTGACAGGTCATCGGCTATTGTGTTATTGGGGTGGGGAACATGGCACAAATCAAAGGATAAGAAGTCCTTCTCCAACTTCTGTACTTGGAGGAGATAGGCTACAAGCTGTGGATCGTTGCAGCAGCACTCTACCTTGACTTGCTTGATGACTAGATGAGAATCACTCTTGACCAACAACTGTTGGACGTCGAGGGACAGCACGGTCTTTAACCCGAAGATGAAAGCATCATACTCCGCCATATTGTTGGTTGCCTTGAAGTCAAGTCGCACAATGTTCTTGAACTGCTCGCCTGTTGGTGTAAGGAGCAGAACCCCCGCTCCAGCACCTTGCTTGTGCGAGGAGCCGTCAAAGAAGAGGGTCCAGCGAGTCCCATTGAATACCGGAGCTCTAGGCTCTGTCCACCAATTTATTGGCCCCCTGGGTGGTATGGTGGTGGTGTCCACTCTGCCTTGAAGTCAGCTAGCGCCTGACTCTTCACCGCGTGGCACGGTATGAAGTCTAGCTCGAACTTTGCCAGTTCTACAGCCCATTTGGCTATGTTCCTAGTTGTGTTAGGGCTGTGGAGGACGATTCTCAGTGAGTACAAGGTGACTCCTGAGTTCTTGTGAGCTTGAAAGTAGTGACGCAATTTCCTTAATGCAACGAGGACTGCATAAAGCAGCTTGTGCACCTCCAGATATCTTGTATTAGCATCATGGAGGACCACACTGATGAAGTAGATCGGACACTGGATGGTCCGGACTCTTCCGGAGGGGTCCGATGCGTCCTCTTGTAGGAGTCCGGGACTCGGGGGCCCCCGGCCCTCGGGTCCGAAGCTGCACTTTGGGAGCTCGGACCCAGATGTGCACTGGTCGTCAGGTCTAGCTGGCTGAGACCTGACTTTATATTCTTGGGGAGATCCGGTACTCTGAGCCCCCAGGTCCCCGGGTATGGGACTGCATTTCGGGAGCTCGGACCAGGATAAGCATTGATCGTCAGGTCCGGCTGGTTGGGACCTGTATATTTCCCCGCCCCTTGGGTGTCCTGCAGAGTTCGAGCCCTAGGACTCTAGACCAACGGCAGCAGGAGCATCGTTTGGGACTTGACATCGATGGAGTTCCAGCCGCTCCGCAACCAGAACCATGCTCACGACCTCATTGTTGCAGCGACGTAGAGGAGCAGAGGCTCGCCTTGTTCCGGGGCTACCATGACTGACAACGTCTTGAGGAACTTCTTAAGCTCCTAGAACGCCTCATCTGCCTCCTCGGTCCATACGAATGGACCAGATTTGCGCAGAAACTTAAAGAATGGAAGAGCCTGCTCAGCCAGTCTACAGATAAACCAACTGAGTGCAGCCAAGCATCCGGTAAGCTTCTACACGTCCTTGATGTGGGCAGTGGGCCGCATCAGTTCTATTGCCTTAATCTTCTCTGGTTTAGCTTCAATTCCTTGGTGTTAGACCAAGAAATCGAGCAGCTTCCCGGCAGAGACCCCAAAGACACACTTATCTGGGTTCAACTTTGTGCGTGTCGAACACAGCCTATCGAAGACTAGGGCTAGGTTGCCGAGCAGAGATGCTTGCGACTTAACCTTTACTATGATGTCATCGACATACACCTCTACTAGGTCACGAATGAGATTCCCAAATGTCTTATGTCTGGCAGGTACAAAAGTGGCAAGGGCATTCTTAAGACCATAAGGCATGGATACATAGCAGTATAGACCATCTACTGTGATGAAGGTAGTATGGTCTTCATCTTACCTAGACATAGGTATTTGGTGGAAACCTGAATATGCGTCTAGGAAACACAGTAGATCACAGCCGGATGTAGAATCCACTATTTGGTCTATACGTGGGAGAGGAAACGGATCCTTTGGACATGCCTTATTGAGGGTGGTGTAGTCGATGCACATCCGAAGCTTCCCACCAGCCTTGGGGATGATAACAGTGTTAGTCAACCATCGAGGATGGTGGACCTCTCAGATGAAGCCAGCATTGAGCAACTTAGCCGCTCAATAGAATGCTTCCGAGGCTTCTGTTGGACCGGCCTGACATCGGAGTAAATCTTCAGTTGATGCTCAATCACCTCCCAGGGGATCCTGGGCATTTCCAACGGTTGCCATGCAAACACGTCGACATTAGCCCGGAGGAAGGTGACGAGCACGTCTTCCTATTTTTCACCAAGACTCTTGGCGATTCGGGTGGTCTCGGCTGCATCGGAACCGACTTGGACGACCTTGACTGGAACGTCCTCGCCGTCTGAGGGCTGCACACGGGGTGCAGACGTCATCCCTTGCTGACGCATGCTGGGAGGCAGCCAGCTAGCTTCTTCATGACCGGAAGCAGCCTTCTGCGCAGCTGCCTGTGCTTGGAGCTTCTCCAGCGCTGAGACAGTCGCAGTGCGGTCTTCGCGGATCTTGAGGACTTCACTCTGGGTTGGCATCTTCAGGACCAGGTAGCCGTAGTGGGCCACCGCCACAAATTGGTACAGGGCAGGCCTGCCAATTATGGAGTTGAAGGGGAGGCTGACCTCCGCAACGTCGAGGACGACGCTCTCCGTGCGGTAGTTCTCAGGCGTCCCGAATGTCACAGGGAGAGAGATGCTACCACACGGGAAGATAGGGTCCCGGCCTACCCCGGAGAATAGTCTCGAGGGGGTAAGCTAGGACATCGGGACGTGCAGCTTGTTTAAATCTGCGAGGCTGATGACGCTGACGGACGCCCCGCCATCGATGAGCACGTGGTAGAGCTTCACGTTGGAGATGGTCGGGGCGACGAGGAGTGGCAGCTGCCCGGCGCCTTCCATGTTCGCAGTCAGAGGTGTCGAAGCTGATCGGCGTTTCTATCAACTTGCGGTGTGCCGCCGGCCTGTGGGTTGGAGCAGCTGCTGCCACCGCTTGGCGTAGGGTCTTGACGGCTCGCGGGGACGAGACGTTGGAATAGCCCCCATACATCACGTAGAGCATGCCGGCTGTTTCGGTCACCGGCCTGACCAGACCCTTTCCACCCTGGAGCGGGAGGTGGCCTCATCATCTCCCGCCTGAAGACGACAGCGAGTAGGGCGAGAAGTCTCGCCGAGAGAGGTGATGTTCACCATGGTCGCCTGGAGAGCGTGAAAAGCGCCCCTACCTAGCGCGCCAAATGTTGGGGTGTTGCTACGACACTTCCCCCGGTCTGCTACGGAAGCAGCCCACGAAGTTTCTTTGATTGGAGGGGCTTGATGTCCCTAGAGCGATCCAAGCCGAGAGAGCAGGTGAACACCGAGATTTATGTGGTTCAAGCTGCCTGAGCATAATACCCTACATCCATGGTGGTGATTGTTGTATTTCTTGCGCGTATGAGTGTTTGAGTTAGCAGGGTTGCCAACCCTTTGTCGGGTGTCCCCCCGGTCCTTTTATCGGACAAGGCCGGGGTGGTTACAATGAGGCCCCAGGGCCCGACAGACGGGCCCAAGGCTATCTAAACCTTATACATAGTCTAGGGTTTTTACAACTTTGAGTACAGTGGCTGGCGGAGGAATTAAGTTCCATCGTCTGGCGTGCTGAGCGCCTCTGACCGTGTGGCGGGCAATGATGATGATGTCGTCTTGTCGCCGTGTCACGTCGCCTCACTCTGTCGGGTGGCACTATGCCGTTGGGCGGTACTGTGATGATGTCACGCCTCGCCGCTCTGTCTTGTCACCGTAATGGCGAACAGACGGAGGATGGAGGCATGTGATGTATGCCATGCTTCTGGGGAAGGCGCGAGCCTTGAATGCATAGCCTGACAGCGCACTTCCTCCTTAACTTCTTCAACCCATGGCCCACGACGGATTGTGGGACACATGGCGGCTCCGAAGCCCTCCTCTACAGGAATGAGGTTCGGAGCCTGGGTACACGTGGCAGCTCCGGACCTCACCTCAACGGGGAAGCTAGGTCCGGGGCCAAGGGCACATGTCGGCTCCGGAGCCCTCCTCAGCAGTGTAACACCCTCAATTTCATTTCCATGCATTGCATACATTTTTCATATAGAGAAACATTATAAAAGAAGTAGAAATGGAGGAAGGAACTATAGAAATTGAGAAAGAATCATAAAAATGGTGGGCAATGTGAAAAAGATAGCTGAAATGAGCCAATTCTAATTTGTCGAAGTGCGCTGTCGACACTTCCCCTGGCCCTGCTGGACATACGGCGCCCTCGAAACTCACCCCTGCGGAGGGGGTGAGGTCCGGCACTGCTGGCCATGTGGCAGGCCCGGGGATCGCCTCTGAGGAGAGGGAGGACCGGCCCCGCGGGACACATGGCGCCCTCGGAGCTCACCCCTGTGGAGGGGGTGAGGTCCGGCACTGATGGCCACGTGGCAGGCCCGAGGCTCGCCTCTGAGGAGAGGGAGGCCCGGCCCCGCTGGACACGTGGCGCCCTCGGAGCTCACACCTGCGGAGGGGGTGAGGCCCGACACTACTGGCCACGTGGCAGGCCCGGGGCTCACCTCTGAGGAGAGGGAGGCCCGGCCCCACTGGACACGTGGCGCCCTCGAAGCTCACTCCTGCGGAGGGGGTGAGGTCCGGCACTGCTGGCCATGTGGCAGGCCCGGGACTCGCCTCTAAGGAGAAGGGAGGCCCGGCCCCGCTGGACACGTGGCACCATCGGAGCTCGCCCCTGCGGAGGGGGCGAGGCGCAGCTCTGCTGGCCGCGTGGCAGGCCCGGGGCTCACCTCTGAGGAGAGGGGAGGCCTGGCCCAGCTGGACACGTGGCGCCTTCGGAGCCCACCCCTGCGGAGGGGGCGAGGTCCTTAGGAGGTTTTTCTTCTGTGCGCGGGGTACCCGGTACTGAGATTACCGACACAATTTCCCCAAATTTCCCCACATTTGGAGAATTTCCCCCACATTGCTGCCGTACCAAATCATTTGGGGAAAAGTTTGTTAGGATTTTGCTCCAATTAGAGTAGGATTCTCTCCCCCCCCCTTATAAATAGAACCCAAACCCCCCTTGACCACAACCCCTTCCCCTTTTCCCCCCTCCCAAGTCGGCGACTTGGAGGCCCTAGCCCCCAACTCGCCGAGTTGGACCCCCCCTCGCCGGAGTTCAGTCGCCGGTGAGCCCCACCGGTGAGCCCGCCGACGAGCCCCATCACGCCTCGCCGTCGCCGGAAAAGAGCCGACGATCTGTCCTGCCCTAATCTTCCATAGAAAAATTCCCCGTTGCTGCCATTGCTAGGAGGAAGGCCCTGCCACCAAATGGAAGTGAGGTAGGTCTTCGTTACCCATCTTACAACGTCGTCGCTGTTTCTACGCATCTGTTTTCTTCGCTCCCTTCGAACAGAAACTTGTGTGGACAGATCACGTTTTGATCAGTTTTTGACGGTGGAATTGATCTAGATCTTGAGTCAAGATCATCACCACGTCCACACTTGATCCCTACACCCTTGTTCATCATAAAACCCCATGAAAACCCATTAAAACATGCAAGAACACGTACAAACTGGTTTAAAAAAACAGCACCATAGGATTTGCATTCATCTACACCATTGCATCTTGAGTAAAGTTTGTGCATGATGTTTGATTGCTGTAAATTTTGTATGTGCGTGGTCGTAAGTAGAAGGACAAGCTCAGGAAGCCATCTACGAAGAACTACAGCACAAAGACTTCGAGACGCTTGAGCAACAAGAGCCACGGGAGCAAGGCAATTGCCCCTTAACCATATTGATCCCATGTTTTGAAACTGTTTTATTTGCGAAAACTCGTAAGCTTGAGTCAACTTGATGGGGCACCCTTTTATAGGAGTTTGCTAGTTTTGTTAACCATCCTTGTCGCCGGGAAAGTTGATGAGTCGGGTATGGTCGTTTTTCCTTTTTGCTTCGCTAAATTTACAGGATACGGGAAGCTGAATTAAAATGTGGTTAGCTACTGCACTCATATGAATAATGATGATGAGAACTTGATGATGTTAATGAGCATGGAATCGGGGAGATCTAGGCAAGATGAGTTCGTGGATGTTGCTGAATAATATGGTGGTTTACTTGCCGTAGATCTAAGGACCGGTTCATGCCAGCACATGCCAGGAAAACAGTGCCACCACAAGGCCAAATATGGGTGCGGCTTAGCTGACTAATTAGGTGTGTTGCTAGCTCGTTATGGACCGTGGATGGCGCGGGGAATGGGAGTCGAGGAGGACTGTCCTGGGAACTGCATGGCATAAGAGGGGGCCCATGGGTGGGAGAATGATGATTCGAGTCTACCGGTGAAACCTCAGTGAGTCCATACATCTAGTAGCCCCTTTGTAAAGGCTATTTTGTGATCTATTGGCCATACACCGACGGTTGTGTACTGGTATAATGGAGGTTCTGCAGTCGCCGACGGGTGACAAAATCACGAACTTGTGGGTAAAGTGGTGCCACCTCTGCAGAGTGTAAAACTATCATGATAGCCGTGCTTCCGGTCACAAGCACCTGGCCAACTCACATGATTAGAGGCAAATTTGGGATGTTTATTTGGTATGGTTACGGTATGGTCATTGGGGTTGGTTTTGGGACTGTTTTGAGTCATGAAAATGAGTTTGGTTATATGAATATGAGACAGTTATGAATATTTATGAGCGTGAGATGAACTCGAGAAAGATTAATGGTTGGTTGAGACTTGATAAATGGTGAATCATGATGGAGGAATGTTACTGTTTTACTTGGTTATATTGGGATAGATATCACTTAGAAATAGTTGGTGTTTTTATCATGTTTGTGAAATAAAATTTGCTTGCTGCAATGAGCCTTTTTATTCCATACCTTGTTGTAAGCTTGTGAGACCTATGTGTGCTGAATACATTGGCAATTAGGATAAAAGTTAGCATTAACATTCAAAGTTTTAAATATTGCCAAAACATTCTTCTGTGGCAAGGCCCGACAAGTTCTTTGTTAGGTCCGCCAAGTGTTGGCAAGGTCCGACGCAAGGTCCGGAGAGCTCCTGCAAGGTCCGGAGAGCTTCTGTGAGGTCCGGAGCTTGTTTTTAGGGAGCTCCCGTGAAGTTCAACTCGTAGAACTGCAGCGTCTTGTTTTTGCTTTTAACTCGCAATGTTTCAAACTTGCTTTATGGGAAGGTTTGCTTTGTATTAATTTGCTAAGTTTTTGGTGTGTTTTGGTGGTTATGACTGTTATCATTTGATATGGTTTGCAACATGCTTATGTGACGTGCTCATGTAAGGTGTTGTGGTTTTCGAACTAACATGAGTCAAGTCGAGGACTTGTGCTCGGAAGAATTGATTGTTTATTCATGTGCAGGTGTTGCTTGAGTTCAAGACATGGCTGGTGATGGGATCCTTGGACTAGTCTCAGGGAGGAGATGAGGTTCCAACAACCAAGTTCGGGAGGAGCTGTGGTTGAGTTGATCGGGAGGTCGCACAACATGTTTGGATCAAGGGCAGTGCATATGAAGGTTGCGTGTACGTCGTTAGAAGGTGTTTGCACGTGTGCAAGGAGTGCATGGACGTGGCAACATTGTTCCAAGGCGTGATGAAGAGAAGTGGACGTAAAGAATTGGTCGGAAAGGTCCAACCGGCTGGATTGCGTACTCAGGCTGAGGCTGAGTCGTATATGGCTCAAATATGAAAGATTTGAGTTGGTTATGATAGGATTTCGTGCTAGGCACGAATTTGAGTTGTTTTAGGAATGTTTAGAACGTTCCTAAGGTGTTTGGAAGTCTCACGATTGCTTCTATCTGCGAATAGGAGAGTACTGAGCAGTTATGGTAAGTTAGGATACGAGTCCAATTAGGAGTAGGAGTTCTAGATTGGATTGTTTAGCCTGAGGGCTGCCTATAAAAGCAAGGGAGGCCAGAGCTCTCATGGGTAGAGAACTTTGGGCTGTTCCTTTTGTGTTTCTATTGAATAAATTTCATAGTTTCGAGGAGTTTTTGTGCCTTGTTCGTCCGACTTGTTTTTCGTCAAGTCTTTCTCGCCGAGTTTCTGGACAGACCGACGTTGCTTCGGTGTTTCGTTCATAACTCGAGTTTTACAGATCCGATTGACGTGATTCTTTTTGGGTTGTCTTCACAACTCAATTATCTATCATCTGTGAAATTTTCACGAGCTTCGGATCTGTAGTTTTTGAGATACACGAGTTTCTTTGCAGCGTTGCAGATCTGTTTTATATCGGGTAGAACAGATTGATCTTCGTTTAATGTTTTGATCGTATATCAAGTTTTACTTCGTGTTTTCAAGTGATTCTTGTTGCATTAGATCCGTGACTTGATTCTCTACCTCTATACTAGATTTGTCACGGTTGAACACGTTTGAAAACACTTGCACATATGGTTTCTTTAACCGATTGATTTTTTGCTGAGGGGTTTTTGTTGTTTCCGCTGCGAAAAGTTTTAATCTACCATTCACCCCCCCTCTGGTAGCTTTTCACGTGCTCTTTGATCCTACAATTGGTATCAGAGCCAAGGTGCTCTAATCTTTGTAATTTGCACGTGTTTTGACTAACCATCATGGAGAAGTACTCCGCAAAACCTTATGTGCTGCATGGCGAGCAAGTCAAGTTCAAGCTCCGAGGAGGCAGAACACAACAGCGACGATGAAGAGGTATGTCCCACTTGCGAAGAAATGTGTGATGCTATTTCTCGTGCCACTGTTATATTAAAGAAAAAGGATAAAAAACTTAGGAACAATGCTGTTAAAATTGAATCACTAGAATCTGAAATTAATCGTTTAAAAACTTTGATTCCTAGTGATGATTCTTGTTCCTCATGTGATTTAATTTATGAACAATTATCCTCTTTAAGAAGTGCACACGCATCTACACTTGATAAACTTGAACTTGAAATTGAAAAGAACAAAGAGCTTGCTGCACTTAATGATAAAAATTTGAAAGATGCTTGTTGTTCTACAATTGATTTGCATTGTTCTTCATGTGATGATCTGAATAAGAAACTAAATGATGCTATGAATGAGATTTCTATTTTGAACAATTCTTTACGTGTGCATGAATTTAAATATTGTTCAAATTGCAAACTAAAAGGAAAAACTTCATGTGAAAACTGCTTTGATCTGTCCAATAAACTTGATGACATGCATAGGACACTAGATCGGTTTTCTAATGCAAATAAGAAGCTAAACTTGCTGCTGAATTCTTCCAAGTCTTGTAATGATAAAACTGGTTTAGATTTTAATTCTCATGCTCATGCTAAGGCACACCCACCTAAAGTTGTAAAGTCATTAGGAAGCGGTTTGATTCAAACAGCTCCTAGACAAAAAGAGGTGATTTTCAAATCTGCAGGAGTACTGTCCCATTCGGGTTCTAATAAACGTGTTGCTTGCTCATCTAGACATGATAATAAGGTTATTTTTCATTGTACCTACTGTGGTAGAGATGGTCATGTCATGGATTTTTATTATAGACTAGCTAAACACGATAAGAAACAAAGAATACTTGCTAGATCACATAACAACCAAACAAAATCTGCTAGACCGAATGTTCGGAGCTTGCAACCTGCTGTAATGAGTCAAAAACTTGCTCCCGGACCTACTGTTTTTTGTGCTACATATAACACATCTTCTAAGTCAGTAGTTGGGAACAAAAATTTTTGATGTTTGGCTCATAAACCTGTTGTACCTTCTCAGCTTTCGCGTGTTATTCCTGCTGGACGTCGTGTGACTCAGTACTGGATTCCTAGAAGTCTTTTAACTAACCCCAATATTGAGTCATCGACGTATTGTGCTGCTGTGTAGGTTTCACGTTTGAGAAAGGAGAACATTTGGATTGTGGATTCAGGTTGCTCACGCCACATGACCGGTAACAAAGAATGGTTCTCCTCTCTCTCTTTTGTGTCACGTGTAGAAAATGTTACTTTCGCCGATAACTCTTCTACTCCCATAATTGCTAAAGGTTCGGTTAGAGTAAACAATCTCTACACTTTGAAAGATGTGGCACTTGTTAAAAATTTTAAATACAACTTTCTTTCGGTTTCACAATTGCAAGATGAAAATCTAGAGGTTAGCTTTGCTAAAAATTGCTGCAAGGTTGTAGATTCAAAAGGTGAGCTTTTGTTTAACATGTCTAGGTTTGAAAAAGTTTTTAAAGCTGATTTTGATTTGTCAACTTCTAAGCATCGGTGTCTAGTTGCTAATGATACAAAGGATCTATATTTTTGGCATCGTAGACTTGGTCACATAGGCTTTGATCATCTCACTCGTGTTAGTGCTCTCGATCGCATACGTGGGCTGCCGAAGCTTAAAAAGGACAATGATATTGTGTGCTCTTCTTGTAGGCATGCTAAGTTTGTTGCAGGTTCACATGCTCCTCTCACACTGACCATGACAGCTGAACCGGGACAACTTTTACATCTTGACACAGTAGGTCCGGCACTTGTTCAATCCTTCGGAGGTAAATGGTATGTGCTTGTGATTGTTGATGATTATTCCAGATATTCTTGGGTTTATTTTATGGCATCTAAGAATGAAGCTTTTAGTCATTTTAGAACTTTATTTCTTAGATTATCTATTGATCACCCAGGATCATTAATAGCAATTAGAAGTGATAACCGAACTGAATTCAAAAACCAATCCTTTGATCACTTTTGTGCTGAAAATGGAATAGATCATCAATACTCTTCACCCTATGTACCACAACAAAATGGTGTCGTAGAAAGAAAGAACAGGACCTTAGTTGAGATGGCTAGGACTATGCTTGATGAATATCAAACTCCTAGGAAATTTTGGGCTGATGCAATTGCAACCGCTTGTTATGTCTCAAATCGTGTTTTCTTGCGTGCTAAGCTTGGAAAAACCCCATATGAGCTCCGGTTTGGACATAGGCCTAAAATTGTCTCTGTTCATTTTCCTATTTTTCAGAGACATAAGGAATGAACACATCATTTGACCAAGCAAATTAGGTCCAATGCCTCTGAAATTTTTACTGGAGTTCAAGGAATTTTGGAAGAATGTCCTGTCCAAATTTGGGAATTTTCCAATAAACAGAACTCCTGTAAAAATTCATACAAAGTTTTACTTAAATTAATTAATGAGCCAAATCCAGGGATTTTCATACACATTGGTCTGCACCCCTGGATAGTACTCTTTGAGAGGAATCCAATAAAATTTGTTTCACAATTTTGGACACTTCTACACAAAGTTATGGCCCTCCAAAGTTTGAACTAGAGTGGGAAATCTGGAAAATGTTTAAATGGTGATAGTGAGTCCCACCTGTCATCCCTAACCTCCAGACTCGCGCCCAACAGGGCAGTGGCGGCCCACTCCGGCGAGGTCGCCGGAAAACAAGTTCCCAGCCACCTCCAGACCCCCTGCTGGCCGCCCCCCCATATTTCCCCACGCTGAACACGTTGGTGAGGTCCCCGGCGGCTGAAACTCGCCGGAAAATAGGGCGCACCGGCCACAGCAAACCCTAGAGCTCCGGCGAGGTCTTGCAAGGTGAATTCTCCACCAAATGGTCGGTTCTTGGGCTCTACAGCACCAGAGGATCATGTAAAAGACCGGCATGAGATCTAAACCAGCTGGAGATGGCTCTAAACCTATCGGCACCGTGCACCCGATAGGGTCCAGCGGCATACCCTCTAAAAGAGCTCGGACTGCTCACCCTACACTCAATTTCTTGGTCTAAAATCGATGGAGGAGGTGTGCTAGGCAGTTAACAACCTGTGTGTGAAGTTTGAGACCCAACAAACACGAATTGAGGACGAATTTTACAGTTCCTTACCTCAAGGTCCGTTTCTGCCGCCCGGGAGAAAAACTTGAAATTCTCCCTCTGTGATCAATGGCTGGGGCTGAGCTTTGGAGGTGAGAAACTAGACTTGTTGGTGCACAGATGGGGTGGCTTGCTTGGGCGTGATCCCTTCTGGTTTGGGCTGTCCACGGCGTCCAGTTTTTGGTTGCCTGAGTTTGAACTCGGGAGCAGAGAAACTTTGCTGCTTCTAGGCGCCAGCAAGCATGGAGCAGCGGAGGGAAGTTCACAGCCGGCTAAAGCACTCAGGGGTGAACCTTTTTGCTATGGAAGCTCGGGCAAAGGACGCTGGTTTTGCTGGGGCGATCAGAGGAAAACAGAGAACACGGCAGCTGTTTGTGTTTCACGGGAGCACCCCCACAGAGGCTGAGCTCGAGCTGGGAGAAGCAAAATGGTGCTGTGGCACTCGTGTGAGGTGATGAGGATGAGCAGAAAACGATCCAGCAGGAGGTGGCGTCGGTGAACGAGCAGCTGCTGTCGCACGCTGAGGAGTCGAGCACGTCGGTTTAGAACAGTCTATGACATGTGGGGTCCACAGCCCCAATTCTCCCTCTTTACCCCCATTTCAATTTAAATTAGCAAACGGGCTCCGAATTTGATCAAACTTGGAGGATAGGTTAAAAGAATTATGAGGAACTCAAATCTGAAATCAGATTTTGAAATTGAGTATGTTTGGTTCGAAATTCAAATTTAAGTTTGAATTTGAACGTGCCCTCATTTAATCCTCGGAATAAATAGTATATGAAACCTAAAATTCTCCAAATTTGAAACTTAGGCTCTTGAATACAGGAGAAATAAATCTATGCTCTCACATATAGGCCTTTGGACAATCTGAATAGGAATCCTTTCAAAAGAATTCAAATTGCATTTAAATTTCCTCCACTCTACTCATAGAGAAGGTGCACATGAGTTAGAGTTTTTGGGAGTGTAATTCTTTCCCCTAGGTTAACATGTGTTGAGCATGGGCTAGAGGAAATTTTGAACTCCCTCACATGTCCATTTGTGTGTTCATCATTTCATGTGACACAATTATAGCCTTTCTTCGCCTTAACTTTGTTTTATAAGTTGAAATCAAACTTTACAAAAGTTAGGGCTGTTACAGTGAGAGTCTTGTGGAGTGTAATCGAGCCGGGTGACACCGAACTCCAGGCCGTGTTCGACCCTGCTGATCCTGAATTCGAGTTGGATGCGATCTGCAGTGCAGTGCCATCGGAGACGATCTCTGCTCTTGCAACCAAGCCATCAGCAAGGGTGGCGTGGGAAAGCATCAAGATGGTGCAACTGGGGGACCAGCGCATCAGGAAGGCGAGCAAGCAGAAGCTGAGACGTGAGTATGAACTACTTGTGTTCAAGGATGGGAAGTCCGTCGAAGATCTTGCTATGCGCCTGAACGGTATTGTTAGCCGACTTGAAGCCTTGGGCAACCCTGAACCGGAGCCGCGCGTGGTTGAAAAATACTTGTGTATCGCAAGGCCCAGGTACAAACAGCTCGTTCTGTCAATTGAAACACTCCTTGACATTGAGCAGATCACAGTTGAGGAGGTCACCGGCCGTCTGAAAGCTGCCGAGGATGATCCAATCGAGCCACAGACGTCAAGTGTCAATCTCTACTTGACTGAGGAAGAATGGCTGGAACGAAGCAAGAAGAATGAGGCAGAGGCACAGAAAGGAGGAGACAGAGGTGGTCGAGGAAGTCGAAGTGGCAACGGTGGGCTTAGAGGTCGTCGAGACAGAGGTGGTCGAGGAAGTCGAAGTGGCAACGGTGGGCTTAGAGGTCGTCGACGCGGTGGCCACGGTGACAGTGGTCGTGGTGACAGTGCTGGATCATCAGTGGACCGCGGTAACTGTCATCGCTGTGGCAAGCCCGGCCACTGGGCATGTGAATGCAGGAGTAAGGTGAAGAAGGAAGAGAAGGCCATGGTAGCACAAGAGGAAGAGAAGACCCTTCTCTATGCACATGTCGATGATACACCTGCAGATGTGTGTGTCAAACCTGTCAAGGATGAGCCTGACACTCCTGGTGACCAAGTGCACCTGCTGGAAGAGGAAGTACATGCAGCTATTGGTGACAAGGAGGACAAGGATCCATGTCAATGGGTGGTAGACACGGGAGCCTCAAACCACATGACAGGATCACGGACTGTGTTCTCCAACATCGATGGAGGGACTGTGGGAACTGCCAAGTTTGCCAATCAGTAAAGGAAACCTAACACATTATGATGGCCAGGTTACTTACGGCGGCTAGCCGTCATATGTAACATAACTTACGACGGTCGTTGTGGACAGTCGTAAGTAAACTAACTTACGACGGCCATGGGCACATGACCGACGTAAGTTAGAGTCCTGTTGTAACTTACGTGTACCTTACGACCACTGTAACCCTAAACCATCGTAAGTTAAAGCCCCGTCGTAAACTACGAGTATCTTACGACGGCCATAACTCCATGTCGTCGTAAGTTACCCAACCGTCGTAAGTTTTAGGTTTTAACCGCCGCCCCGGCCTGAGCTCGGGCTCATTCAACCCGAGCCCGCACCGCCGCCACTGAGAACCGCCACCTAGCCACGCCTCCCCGCGCCGCCCCATGCTTCCCCGGCCGTGCCGCTGTGGGGGCCCGAACCCGAACACGGGGTCGTGCCGCTCGCCCTAGGACCGCTTCGGGTTGTGCCGTGCGATGCGGCACCCGACAGCTCACGGGTCGAGGATACGTCATATTACACAAAGCTGTTTTGCGGAAGCGTACAAGAGTATTTTACAAATACTATATCGAAATAAGCTATAGCGGAAGACTACAACTCTCACGACTCATTTCTAGCTTAGCATCAAAGAAACAGTCCAGCCTGCGGACGTTTCTTACTAGCAACATGAAGAACAAACCGCACCGGCGAGGATGCTCTTGAGTAACCACTCGGAGGTTTCCGAGTCTCATCAGCATCCCTTCTCCTAAGCATGAAGTCAATACCTGCAAAACAACTCGAATAGCATCCGTGAGCATAACGCTCAGCAAGACTTAACCGTCATTCCTAGCCATGAAACTCTACATGAGGTGGAAGACATAAAATAGGATGGCAATAGGCATAATGAACTCGCCTAGTCGTGTGTCCTTACTTTCAGGTATATTTGCAGCAATTTAAGAATGACCTTAGGCACGCCACATCGGGAGTCCACAATCAAACAAAAAACACTTTCCCCCGATGTAATTTGCTCACGGTGTAAATGAATCGAGTTTGCACTAGCCTATTCATACAAAGTATCATCATAATACTAGTATCATTTTCAAACCAATGTGATTAGTTCCTTTCTCATGCAAGTTCTTACTACGTCATGACTGTGAGAACAAGTATGCTCAATCCTTTCTGCGAGCGACGGTGATTCGAATCAATAACACCCGGACAACACGACACGTACGCCCGTACTCGACGTTGCCTACAGCAACCATCACTGACGTCGTACGTGGCAGCCTTTCCCCCGTTTCACCCATGTTGAATCAATCAAATCGCCCCGTACAGTAGCCACTCTCATGGTGCACCTACCGACATGATATGTCATGAGAATGTTACCCACATACTGCACACCGGCCGTCTCGCCTGAGGCGACCCGAAAAGGCTCAACGCAAGCTTCCTAAGGTACATCGGTTTACTGGGTCCCATATAGCCAACATGAGTCCGGTACACAACTCAAACTTGCTCAACAAGGCCGCATACAGATCGGTCCTTGACCAACACGGACAGGTATATAGCACCCAGGCCCCTATGTCCTGCTGCCCCTACAACTCGCCGGTCTCAACTTTAACTTGCTAACAATTTTCTGAACCAATCCCGTATGCCCTGTTGTTCCTGATCATGCGAGTAGCATCTCACCACTCGACTTCTACCGAACCTTACTTAAGTATGGCAGTTCTACATGATAAATAGACAACTACCCAATACTCCATGGGTTCATTTGGTCATGGAAGAGGATGACACGACCCCACGGTCTTGTCGAGCCAGGATCACGCTGAGGGGTGCTGCGTTGCACAGCACCGGATAACACACATCAAAGGTACAAAGCGGAAGCAAAGTTTTATTACATAAAGAGGTTTATGAACATTTGTACAACAAAATATGTTCATTCTACACTCACGGGCATAGACTACGCATCGAGTTCACGTTCAGCCCGTGAACGTATCCCCGCTAGCACGCACACACAGTAACACGGCGGCGTGCATGACTCCCACTCGACGGGGTTTCCCTCCTGGGGTTCCGTCTCCTCCTCGGGAGTCCCTTCCTCATAGAACCCTACAGAAGCTTCAAACACAAGCAGTGAGCACGATGGCTCAGCAAGACTGACCCGTCTCTCCTAAACATGAAACTTCTACATGGAGGGTTATAGGTTACATGAGGTAAAACAAGTTGCAAGGACTCGCCTAATTAGTGGAACCTTACTTTCAAGTTTTAGCAGCAGGTTGTGGAGAACTTTACGCTAAGGCACATGAGAGAGCCGCAATCAAACAAGAAATGCATTTCTCTCATGTACTTTGCCCAAAGTTAAAAAGAACTTTAATTATCTCTAGACTACAGCAAATCATTAACAATCAAGGTCCATCTTTCAATCAGCAACATTTTAACATGTATCTAGCCTGTTCTTTCTACGTCACGTTACAGTGAACAAGTGGTACTCACTGACCGTGAGGGACGGCGATTATAATCGATTTACACATGCAGGGTTATCCGAATAACCCGTCACGTACGCCCGTACTCGATGTTGCCTACAGCAACCATCACGGCCATCGTACGCAACCACCTTTCACCCGTCAGCCAAATGTTGAACCGGTCCAATTGTCCCGAGCAAGAGGTCTCTGCGCACGCATCCACAGTGCCGCCAGCCGATTTACACCTCGAGCTCTCAACCTACCCTCTGAACGACCAGCTATGCCTCAACACCCAGCTACTCGAGTTACATCGGTTTCCCGGTTCCCATATAGCCGGTAGGTCTTCGGTACTGTTCTAGCTTGTTCAACAGGCCCGCACACAGCTCGGTCCTCAATCGACACAAGCGGAGCTATAGCACCCAGGCCCCAAAGTCCTGCTGCCCTTACTCTCTGCTCGGTCTCATTTTTCTTGCCATGTGTTTCATTTGCTACTTTTACCCGAGTCGAGTGCCTCTAGCCTATCCTTGCGAGTAGTTCCAACTACTCGACTTGTACCGAATTCTACTCTATCTTATCATTGCAGTAGCTAACGAGATTTTCAATCCTAATCCCAACCCATGGTTTTCTTGGCTATGCATTTGGGTTTCAATGAAGACTCTAATGCAAGAAGTAAGTGGTACTCACAGTAAGTTCTCAAAACAATAAAGATTTGCAAAAAGGTTAATGCAAACCGGAGCTTGCTTTGCTGCTCTTGGTCGTAGGCTAGCTGCTCTTCGGGAGTGACGAAGTCTAAGACTTCAGCCTCCTCCTCAACCTTAGTGACTACATGAGATAACATGTAATGTATCAATTTCAATGCATTTAAATTGAACTTAAATTTGTGAAGACTATAAGTCTTACTAGACAGGCCCAATGACTCTGAAATTTTTACTGTGGTTTTGTTACAACCTAAACAGAGACTTGGCCAAGTTTTATTTGCAGCAAAGCTCATTTGAGCTCTCCACAAATAATTATGTACTTGACCTTAATTGTAGCTCCTAGGGTGTTCTAGGGATTTTCATGGAGCAAGCCATGACTTTCTTAAAACTAGATTTTCAGAGGGTTCTAATGGAGTTGGTCTCACTTAATTTGAAGGTTCCTAGCTAATGATATAAGCTAAACAATTTCAGAGAAATTCTGAAAATGTTTCTGGGCATTTTCCATTTTCTCTGGAACAGTTTCATTAATCACCCTATTAGGTGGAGCAAATGAGCTAAAATGGATCTGAAATTTTTATGGTAGCTCATGGATATTTTGGTGAACATCCCAGAAAAATTTCCGAATTTTTCTATAAAGGGTTCTCCAGTTAAAATTCTAAACAGTTTAAATTTTGAAGAATTAATTCTGAAGAAATAAGGAGTTTCATGAAGTGAAACTTGATTTGCTGGATTACTCAGAGAGTTGAATCCAACAAAATTTGGTTCACTCGATTAGGAGTTCCCTAGCCAAAGTTTTGTGGGTTTGAAGTTTGAACTAAATCTGAAAATCCAGAAAAGTTTAAACTTCTGTCCGTGGGTCCACGGATACACGTGTCGGGTGCTGAAGCGACAGCACACGGGGCTACAGAACCTTTCGCGCACGGCCGCACCCGATCCGGTGCCACAGCAGATCCCGGGGTTTAAATATCTGCCGCTGACGCGTGGGACCGGGGGCTTCGTCTACCTCCGGCCTCCCGCGACACCTCGCCGGTGGATTCTGCCTTGCGCCAAACTCCATGATTCTGGCCGTCTCTGCCTAAATCCATCCGGGGAACACGATGCTGGGCTCAGCTCGTCATAAAAATCACCAGCACATAGTCAGCGACGAGCGGCGGCTTCGGAAGAACTTCAGCCGTGTCGGCCGGCCTTCCTAGCACCCCAACGGATTGAGTAAAAGGCCGGAGAGCATCAGTGGTCCCTAGGGAAGCTCAGCATGGGCTCTAAGAAGCTCGGGAGAGGTCCTAAATAGGCTCTCACCGTGCGCCCGATGCTTCCCGCATAAGCCGCCGTTGGCAAGGTTCGAAATACGCCATGTACAGAGGTTCTCATGCTAGGTGTTGTGAAGCTAACTTGTGCGCCACTAAGCCTAGATCGTGCAGGAACAGTTTGAGGGTCTCTAAACAACTATGGGGTGAGAATTTGGTGGATCCACACCCGAAGGTCGGTCTGCGCCGAGTGAAAGGAAAAACTGAAATTCGTCGCCGGTGATCAAACAATCAGGCTGTGGTTCGGGGGTGAGCAGCACCAGTCCCTAACGCGTCCGGGGACGCCTTAGCTTGGGTGTAACACCCTCCCGTTCGGGCTGTCCACGGGAGCCCGAAGTGCGGCGGACTTAGGTCGCCGAAAGGAACCCTCGGTAGGGGCAAGATCAACCGAGTTCAGCCAATTTCCGGCAACGGGGAAGGAGAAGGAGATCCTCTCGTAACGTTTTGCAGCTGGAAGGGAGTGGAGCGGCTGTGATCACGGGCTTTTCTGATCAACCGAGAGGGCGGCGGTGAGGGCTGCTTTTCTTTCGCGGGGGAGCAGAGAAGCGAGCGGTTCTGCCTCCGATCAGGTCGGCTGCGGAGATAAGAAGGCCACGAGGCGGTTCAGCGGGTCAGGGAGGCAAGCAGCTGCTGTCCCAATCGATCTCTCGCTGTGGCGGCTGCTGGCTTGCGCACGAGTAACCGAGCTCGGGCTTCAGTCGGTTGTTTTTGCTGCTGAGGCTGACAAGTGGGTCCCACCCGGGGTTTAACCTCTAAAATTATATTTTCCCCACTGCTCTAAACAGTAGAGACCAAATTAACCTTAGTCATTTGAATTATCTATCCTTGGGCCATTTGAATGGGATAGAATTCAAATTGGTTTTTGTTTAACTAAATTCCAGCACATATGCAGTTTGAAATTCAAATAAAGTTTGAATTTGCTAAACCTAGCTCATGTCAAGATCAACTCCAAATGGAGTGAAAATTGGTTTGTGAGTTCACAAAAATTTACTGAGCAAGAATATATCTCCCACTTTTGAATTCAGGGGATGAAACCAGTTTGAATTTGAATTTGAGTTCAAACCACCCTTTTTCTAGCTATACCCAAAAGGACTTCAAAAAGGTTTTGAATTTGGGTGAAACTTGGCATGGACATTCCTAGCAAGGTGTAGGAGTTTTTCATATGCCCAGCCCCTAGGTGATGCATGTGGGAAATGCCACTTTTGTATTTTTTGAGTTTATTCTCTAATGAGCATGTTGATGGTGGTTACTTTCTCTTCAAATGTGTTCATCAAGTTTCTTCAAATGAAGGGTGTGTGTGGTGATGAACACTTGAGTATGTGCCAAAAACTTAGGCCCTTACATTCCTCCCCCCTTAAAAGAATCTCGTCCTTAGCTTATAAGGTGAAACTGAGAGAGAGGACAGTGGAAACTTACCGTATATGCGACGTGAAAAAGTCGGGGTAGTTAGCATGAAGAAATCCTTCGCTCTTCCATGTCGCTTCGTCCATGGAGTGATTACTCCATAGGCCCTGTTTGGCACGGCTTAAACTTGTTAAAAAAGCAGCTTGTATGAAAAGCTGATGAACAACAGCTTAAACATATATCCTGCTTTTAGTTCATTCTGAGAAGCAGCTGAACTAATAAGCTGCTGGAGAAGCTGACTGTTTGGTACACCCGCAGCTTATTTTTATAAAAAAGCTGGTTCAGAAGCTGTACCAAATAGGGCTTTAGAACCTTGTAGAACCACAACGTACGGTTGCGTGTGGTTTGGGCCTTTTCATCAATAATCTGAACCGGTTCGTCCCGATACGTGAGATCCGGTTTCAGTTCCTCTATATCCTCCAGCTGAATGGTAGTTGATAGCTTAAGACACTTCCTCAGCTGGGAGATGTGAAAGACGTCGTGCACACCGGAAAGTGCTTCTGGTAAATTCAGCCGGTATGCTACCTATCCACATCTTTCGGTAATCTGAATGGACCGATGAATCGGGGTGCCAACTTTTCCCTCACCCTGAATCTGTTCACGCCCTTCATTGGAGACACACGTAGATATACGTGATCCCCGGCTTCGAATTGTAGAGGACGTCTTCTCCGGTCCGCATATTGTTTCTGTCGGGATTGTGCGGCTTTTAGGTTCGCTTGAATTAGCCGAACCTTTTCCTCCGCGTTGTTGACAAGATCAATCCCGAAGGTAACCCTTTTGCCAGACTCGCACCAATTCAGTGGTGTGCGGCATTTTCTCCCGTATAATGCCTCGTAAGGCGCTATCTTGATGCTGGCTTGGTACCCATTGTTGTACGAGAACTCGGCCAACGGCAAGTGATCATCCCAGTTCTTGCCGTGGCTGATAGCGCAAGCTCGTAGCATGTCTTCTAAAATTTGATTTACCCGCTCGGTTTGCCCATCTGTCTGTGGGTGGTATGCTGAACTACGGATCAGCTTCGTCCCCGACGCAGCGTGTAGCTGCTCCCAAAAATGGGACACAAATAAAGTGCCCCGATCCGATATGATGGTATGGGGTACGCCATACAAGCATAGGATCCGTGAGATGTACAGTGCAGCATACTTCTTGGCGTTGTAATTGGTATTGACCGGGATAAAATGGGCAACTTTGGTGAGCCGTTCGACGATCACCCACACAGAATCATGTTTCTGAAAAGTGGTGGGTAAACCGATGATGAAGTCCATGCTCACATCCTCCCACTTCCAGGCAGGAACGCCCTGTGGTTGTAGCAGTCCCGGTTTCCGCATATGATCTGCCTTCACCCTTCGACATGTATCACACTCGGACACGTACCATCCTTCGGTCTTGCATCAGCACACATCCGAGCCCAATGCCGGATGCATCGCAGTACACATCAAACGGTTTTGTTGTGTCTGGCTGCGCCAAAACCGGTGCTGATGTTAGGTGCTTTACTAATGCCTTGAATGCTGCTTCACATGCTGGACTCCAAACATATTTGGCAGCCTTCTTCAGCAGCTCCGGCATAGGCTTGGCAATCTTGGAGAAGTTCGGAATGAACCTCCAATAATATCCCGCGAGCCCGAGGAAACTCCGTACCTCATGAACAGTTCTCGGGGACTTCCAATTCAGCACCTGTGTGAACTTACTCGGGTCTACAGCAATGCCCCCCGCTGAGATAATATGCCCGAGAAAAGGCACTTGCGATATCCAGAACTCGCACTTGCTGAATTTCGCGTATAGCTTGTGATCCCACAGCCGTTGCAAGACTATACGCAGATGCTTCTTGTGCTCTTCCTCCGACTTGGAATATACCAATATGTCTTCGATGAGGACCACGACAAACTTGTCCAGCTCCGGCATGAATACCGAGTTCATCAAATACATGAAGTGAGCTGGAGCGTTGGTGAGGCCGAAGGACATGACCAGGTACTCATAAAGTCCATACCTCATCGAGAAAGCCGTCTTTGGAATATCCTCAGCCCGTATCTTAATCTGTTGGTACCCGGATCTTAAGTCCATCTTGGAAAAGATCTTTGCTTTTACCAACTGATCAAACAACATGTCGATCCGTGGCAACGAGTACTTGTTCTTGATGGTTACGGCGTTTAATGGATGGTAGTCCATGCAAAGCCGCAACATCTCGTCTTTCTTCTTCACAAACAATGTCGAACAGCCCCATGGCAAGGAGCTGGGCCTAATAAAACCCTTCTCCAGCAAGTCCGTTAGCTGAGTCTTCAGTTCAGCCAGTTCCATGGGCGCCATCTTGTACGGCCTTCGAGATATTGGCATGGTTCCCGGTGCAAGTTCAATCCTGAACTCCACCTCTCTGTCGGGCGGCATCCCCGGTAAATCATTCGGGAACACGTCAGGAAACTCACGGACCACGGAATATCTTCCAATCTGACGGTTGTGGATTGATACACACTTGGAAGTTTTATTTCTGGACTGTCCAGAAATAAGGAATGAGGTTCGTGCACTTCTGAGTTCAAGTGCACAATCCGGAGGACGGTGTCTAACACAGCGCCGTGGCGGGTTAACCATGACATCCCTAAGATGACATCGACCTTTTGTCCCTCTAAAACTATGAGGGACGTAGGGTATATTCTACCCTCTAAGCACAATGGCGCTTTTGGAACCATCATGCTTGCTGAAATCTTCCCACCCGGTGAACAAATCAAGTATGGACTATCAGTGGGTAGTATTTGCAAGCTGTATTTAGCAATGAAAGCTTGGCTAATAAAGCTATGCGTGGCACCTGAATCAAATAATACTATGGCGGGATGCTGGTGGAGTTGGAACATACCCGCAAGGATGGGTTCACCCTCCGGCACGTCCTCTGTGGTAAGTTGGTGGACGGTGCCGGGCCTAGGGTTTGCCTGCCGCGCATTAGTGGGGTTCCGGGGCTGATTCCTCCCCGGAAGTTGAGGTGCAACTCCGCTGCCTTGCCTCTCCGGACAACTGCTGGCGAAGTGTCCTGGACGACCACATTTATAGCATGTAGCTGCTGCTTGGCCGGTGCTTGGGGGATGAAAACCCGGCATGCGCTGCTGAGGTGCATACGCACGCGGCATCGCCTGCTGCTGCTGTTGTTTCTGCGGAGGTGGTACTGGCAGTGCCGGCCTGAATGCCGGCGAAGAATATGGCCGACTGCGGAATGGCATCGGCCTCTGTGGTGGCTGCCAGCATGGACCCGATGGTGGGCGATTCACCATCCGATATTTCTGAGAAGGACCACTTCCTTCTCCGCTGCTTTGCGGCGTGCTTCGCTTCCTCTCCACCGCCGCTAACTCCTTGCCGGAGTCCTCCTGAATAATCGCGGCATCAATTATATCGTTGAGGCTGCCGCGATTGAACATTGCCAGTTTGTCCTTCAGGAGCGGATTAAGCCCCTGGTAGAAGTGATCCCGCCGCTTCTCGTCGGTATCAGCGTGATACGACGTGTAGAGCGCAAGATCATTGAACGCCCTGGAGTATTCCAGCGCGTTCCGGCTTCCTTGCTGCAGGCGTAAGAACTCCTGTGTCCTCCTCTTCATGAGACCCGACGGTATGTGATAGGCCCTGAAGGCCGTCCGGAATTCCGCCGAGGTCATAATTCGCTCGGTGGGCTGTGAAGCACAGTAATTCGCCGACCACACGCTCGCGGATCCCTGAAGCTGTTGGACCATGAACTGAGTCTTGCGCTGCTCACTCACTTGGAGCAGACCGAACTTCATCTCCATCGTGCGGAGCCAGTTGTCCACATCGAGGTGTTCATCCGCCCTTGAGAATACCGGGGGATGAGTCGCTAGAAAATTGGAGTAGGAGCTCTGTTGACGCTCCTCACAATCTTGATGTCTCTCTGGTCAAGACGTATTCACCATGAGGGTTTGCAGCAACTCCGTGTGCTGCTGATGAGAGCCCGCCATTGCCGCAACGACGTCGGCCAATGTAACCGTTGGTGGTGGCGGTGGCGATTGTTGTTGTTGCTGCTGCTGCTGTTGCTGTCCCGAGGAGTCCTCAGGAGGTTGTTGGGAGGTCTCTCCCACCTTGACTGGAACCCCCAACATCTGGATTGGCACGAGTACGAGTCATTCTGAAATTCAAAACAGCAGCGATCAGCACACGTCATACTTAACATTCCATATGAAACAGTAGGTATTGAAGTGACACATGAATAATTTGCACAACATTCACATATATTGATAAAGCATAACTTTATACAAGATACATTAGTCTCGGGTCTCCGAGAAGTTGTGCTCATGTCGTCACTACCTATACATGCACTACTGTTTACACGACATGTCACCGATTACAAAAGTTATGGTTACACCACCCTAGCTGCCCTACTTGGCATCAGTAACCCCCTACTCGGAGTAGAACTCGACCTCCTGCGGGTCGTCCTCCTCCGGTACCTCTGCTGGTGGCTCTGGGTCTACAACCACCTCTTCCGGCTCGGGTTCTCCCATTGCCGGAAGACCCAAAACTACGGGTACGGCACCTACCACCGGTATGCCCATGACCGGAGGTACGAGGTCCTGCAACGCGTGCACCTCGTCCATGTCTTGGTTGTAGTCCTCTTCCCAGCCTTGCCCCTCCTCAATAGCATCGTCCCGCTCTTGAGTAAGGACCTCGTTCTGCTGGGTCAGAGCCTGCACCTGTTCTTGCAAAGCCGTGATGTCCACACGGCTTTTCTTCTTCGCCTTCTTCAGACGATGCAACTGATTATATTGTTCGTTCAGTCACTTAATCGTCGCAAGGAGAACATTGCGGAGTGTGCTGTGAGCACTCTCGAAGTGGTCTCCACGGCTGTTGCTCTCCTGAAGATTCATAGCAAGACATTTCGTATGAACAGCTTGGCTGTCCATCACGGCCTTTCCCGCCCTTATCTGGAGGCTGAGGTTCGCCTCCGCGGGGTTGTACCTTGGGCAACTCGGATCTGTTGCTTCTATGTACCTCCCTTCCCACACATGATTAGCTCGTCCCTCCACCGGAACGAGCGTGTATGGGGTGCCCTCCATAGCTCTCACATGTAGTTGGCAGAAACGCGACAGGGTGTCGCGGGCTGCCATTTGCCACATTCCCTCCGGCTGTCTACCTCTCACCGTAACGGTGAACGGCACCCAACCGGGTGGCGTAGGTCCTGCAGGGACTTCGACATGGACCATCCACGTCCTGTTCCCCTCCTCGCCTTCTTCCTTGGCGAAGTACTGCGGCATCTTGCTGTACCCGAAATATTGAAGCATTTGACTCAACGTTTCCGGATAGCCGCCGCGGTGAGAACAGTGGGACACCACCCACCCGTTCTCCAACTGTCTATCCGCTGTCATCTGTAGAAATGTATTTGAGAAATGTCAAATATTTATTTGAACAGTAAACCAGTGAGTAATAACATAAAACATGTCATTGAACTCATAAAACTTCAAAACATAGTTCAAACTTATACAAATTTGACTACTGATCTGCTGTCCAACATGACAGTCCTGACCACTTTCCATTCCAACCTGATTTAGACCATGTTAAAGGCAAAACCAATTCTGGAGCTCAACATAAAAGTTAAATATAACTTCAATAGATTTCTAGAAAGTACCTGCTTTGCCTAAGATCTGTCCTGGTTCAACAGTTATGAGATGTCCAAGTTAACAGAATTTCTGGAGAAAATTGGACAGCACCTCCCTGCTTGAGGTACTGATTTGATCCAAGAATTCCAGTTAATTCTACTTCCGATCTGACAAAACTTTCTGTTACAAAGTTATAACCCATCTCATGAACTTTTCAGAACTACCTTATTTTCTATTTTTGGATTTTTATGCAGGAAGTTATGCTTAATTTACAGAGAGTTACGGAGAGTGTTTGCTCTGCCCTGTTTTCTGGACAGTTTCAACTCTACTGCATTTTTCGATTGGTTAGGGGATGAAACACCTCTGGACCTCAACAGAAAAGTTGTAAAGCTCTTCCAAAGCTTTCCATAAATGTATCATATGATTCCAACCTCGAAATAACTCAACCTCTAACCTCTGATTAACTTCAGTCTTATTTCAGCTGAAAACAGAGGACTCTGTCCTTAGTATCCTATAAGTTGAAAACTTGTTAACTTTGAATATCCGGATTAAGGGAAGGAGTTACATCAAGTTTTAGTGCTCTAGATTAACACTTTCAGGTTTTACAATGCAGTTCTCATTTAGTGGGGCGTGACGTCGATGCGTCACCAGATCATGTCGGTACTACGTCCTCACAAAGAAAAACGTATACCGAACTTAGCCGGCTTCGTTATTTCAGTGGCACTAAGCGTCACTCGCACACGGATGCTACATGTCTACCGTTTTGTGGTTAGACTACCTGCAGATAACTCAAACAATCGTCAGACTCGGCTGCACACTGAGCCCGGTATCCATACAGTTCGTACACCCGGCCGTCATCACTCGCCTGGATGTTCTCAAGCCAGACACGCCTTGAGCTACGTGTTCACATTACTGACCACGTGACGGGGTCTCCCAAATTGCCCAAAGCACACCAGGGATAGACGTTGCTCGAATACCCCAAACGACATGAAGAGTCGTAGAGGATATTAAAGCGGGTCGGGTTACCTGCCACCCGTAGGGCTCCATCCTTCAGCTTGTGCGCACTGGTGGACAGCGCTAACGTGCGCCCCCCAAGACATAAAGTGTCCCGAGAGGCACGATTTTCTGACATAACCAAATAGGTTAGTATGCCACCTTCTATACAATAATAACATCCTTATATGGGCTACTAACTCGTTCCTCACCGATTTTTTGAAAAAGGTGACCTTTGTAGTGCGTTAAGCCTCAAGCGAGCTCTGATACCATGCTGACATGACCCCACGGTCTTGTCGAGCCAGGATCACGCTGAGGGGTGCTGCGTTGCACAGCACCGGATAACACACATCAAAGGTACAAAGCGGAAGCAAAGTTTTATTACATAAAGAGGTTCATAAACATTTGTACAACAAAATATGTTCAATCTACACTCATGGGCGTAGACTACACATCGAGTTCACGTTCAACCCGTGAACGTGTCCCCGCTAGCACGCACACACACTAAGACGGTGGCGTGCACGACTCCCACTCGACGGGGTTCCCCTCCTGGGGTTCCGTCTCCTCCTCGGGAGTCCCTTCCTCATAGAACCCTGCAAAAGCTTCAAACACAAGCAGTGAGCACGATGGCTCAGCACGATTGACCCGTCTCTCCTAAACATGAAACTTCTACATGGAGGGTTATAGGTTACATGAGGTAAAACAAGTCGCAAGGAATCGCCTAATTAGTGGAACCTTACTTTCAAGTTTTAGCAGCAGGTTGTGGAGAACTTTACGCTAAGACACATGAGAGAGCCACAATCAAACAAGAAACACATTTCTCTCATGTACTTTGCCCAAAGTTGAAAAGAGCTTAGTTAGCTCTAGACTACAACAAATCATTAACAATCAAGGTCCATCTTTCAATCAGCAACATTTTAACATGTATCTAGCCTGTTCTTTCTACGTCACGGTACAGTGAATATGTCCAGTGAACATGTATCTAACATGTATAGTCAGCGACGAGCGGCGGCTTCGGAAGAACTTCAGCCGTGTATGTCCTTCTTTTCCATCCAGAGCAAGTAGTGTTTGCCAGCCTTCCTAGCACCCCAACCGATCGAGTAAAAGGCCGGAGAGCATCAGTGGTCACTAGGGAAGCTCGGCATGGGCTCGAAGAAGCTCGGGAGAGGTCCTAAATAGGCTCTCACCGTGCGCCCGATGCTTCCCGCATAAGCCGTCGTTGGCAAGCTTCAAAATACGCCATGTACAGAGGTTCTCATGCTAGGTGTTGTGAAGCTAACTTGTGCGCCACTAAGCCTAGATCGTGCAGGAACAGTTTGAGGGTCTCTAGACAACTATGGGGTGATAATTTGGTGGATCCACACCCGAAGGTCGGTCTGCGCCGAGTGAAAGGGAAAACTGAAATTCGTCGCTGGTGATCAAACACTCGGGCTGTGGTTCGGGGTGAGCAGCACCAGTCCCTAACGCGTCCATGGACGCCTTATCTTGGGCGTAACACCCTCCCATTTGGGCTGTCCACGGGAGCCCGAAGTGCGGCGGACTTAGGTCGCCGAAAGGAACCCTCGGTAGGGGCGAGATCAACCGAGTTCAGCCAATTTCCGGCAACGGGGAAGGAGAAGGAGATCCTCTCATGCCGTTTTGCAGCTTGGAGGGAGTGGAGCGGCTGTGATCACGGGCTTTTCTGATCAACCGAGAGGGCGGCAGCGAGGGCTGCTTTTCTTGCGCGAGGAAGAAGAGAAGCGAGCGGTTATGCCTCCGATCAGGTCGGCTGCGGAGATAAGAAGGCCGCGAGGCAGTTCAACGGGTCGGGGCGGCAAGCAGCTGCTGTCCCGATCAATCTCTCGCCGTGGCGGCTGCTGGCTTGCGCGCGAGTAACCGAGCTCGGGCTTCAGTCGGTTGTTTTTGCTGCTGAGGCTGACAAGTGGGTCCCACCCGGGGTTTAACCTCTGAAATTAAATTTTCCCCACTGCTCTAAACAGTAGAGATCAAATTAACATTAGTCATTTGAATTATCTACCCTTGGGCCATTTGAATGGGATAGAATTTAAATTGGTTTTTGTTTGACTAAATTTCAGCACATATGCAGTTTGAAATTCAAATAAAGTTTGAATTTGCAAAACCTAGCTCATGTTAAGATCAACTCCAAATGGAGTGAAAATTGGTGTGTGAGTTCACAAAAATGTGCTGAGCAAGAATATGTCTCCCACTTTTGAATTCAGGGGATGAAACCAGTTTGAATTTGAATTTGAGTTCAAACCACCCTCTTTCTAGCTATACCCAAAAGGACTTCAAAAAGGTTTTGAATTTGGATGAAACTTGGCATGGACATTCCTAGCAAGGTGTAGGAGTTTTTCATATTCCCAGCTCCTAGATGATGCATGTGGGAAATAATACTTTTGTACTTTGTGAGTTTATTCTCTAATGAGCATGTTGATGGTGGTTACTTGCTCTTCAAATGTGTTCATCAAGATTCTTCAAATGAAGGGTGTATGTGGTGATGAACACTTGAGTATGTGCCAAAAACATATGCCCTTACAGAGGAGTATCAAATCACTAGGCCTAATGCACATATCATATCCTAACCAAAGAGTGAATACAAAGTAAAAACTGAAAAGCTGTTAAATGCAAACTGGAGCCTGCCTGTTTTGCAGGGTAGTAGAATATAAGCAGTTAGTGATCCTTGCTGATCAACCCTTGATTCTCTGGAGTTTGATCCACTTCAATGAATCGCTCATTCGAATCCCCTTCGTCGTGAATCCTAATGAAATGTATATCCACAATTTTTATAAAATGCAACGGAAAGAATTTAAGATTTGATTTCTTAAGAACAGAGGCTGTGTGGAAATGCCAAGAATGGCTTGTTTTTCCTCTGTTGTGCAAAGAAATATGACTGAACTAAATTTGTCTTAGTGTTTTAGTTTCTAACTAACTAACTAACTTTCCTAACGAACATAAGAGGTGAGCTGAAAAGAATTGAATGCAACTGAAGAACAAGAACTCCAATGGCCTCAGAACTTTTACAGCATGTTCTATACTACCTAGGGATTTAGCTTGCCAAATTGCAGCTAAAATAGGAAGAATATGTGTCTACCATAATTCCCACAAAATTCTTATGTATTTTCCCACATACATAAGCATGGTAGAACAAGAACAGGGAGTTCTAATACTCAACTTGAGCTGATAATTTACATTTGACTTCCTGGTCACATGAAAGTAATGTGGTCCAAAATTCAGACCTTTTACTTGAGCAGTTCGTCCAGAACAATTCCTTAAGAATTTCTACTAAAACCAATTAATTCTGAAGTAATGTGCATTTTCATGCCCAATTAAGTGAACTACAATTTCAAGTATGTCTCCTAGACTATGTTAAATTTTCCTATGATTTTTGGAGCTATGAATTGCCTATAATAGATTTTACAAGTGGGCAATATTTTATGAATATGTTTCTCGACCCTTATGAACACAGCAGTTTGTATTTAACAAATTCCTACACAACTCATCTTAAAATCATCTGAAAATTTTCTAGAAGGTCAACAATATGCTAAAGAATATTCTGACAAAATTTGAGGATTTTTGGATAAACCAAACTCCCTCAAAAATTCTTTTTCAGAAAAATTCAAAGAATTTTCCAGAATTTAATATTGACTTTCATACAAATTGGAGTTCATATTTGGGTACATCTTTGCAGAATTAATCCAATTGAATTTTAATCACTCAAATTGGAGGATTCTACACAAAGATATGATTTTCCAAAGTTGGAACCCACTCTGGAATTATTTTTCCTATTGAAATTCGGTTAGCCCCACTGTTTTGACTCCAGCCAATAGGAATTGGGCCACACCTGGCCGCGGCATTTTGGCGTGCATCCACAGGAGATCCACGAGCCACAGGCGATCAGCATTTTAAAATTTCGGTCACTGACACGTGGGCCACCCGGGTTTCTTCTACCTCCCGCCACCTCTCTCGCGCTCCCCCTCGCCGGAGCAAAAGGCTGCTCGCCGGACCGGCATTTCCGGCCGCCGCCCGGCCTGAGGCTCGCCGCTACAGGGTTTTGGATGTCGAGGAACACGATGCTGGGTTCTGCTCGGGCTGCCGGTGGCCGGAAGTAGCTCGGCGACGTGCGGCGGCTACGGGATGAGTTCGGCGCCGTCGACCGACCTTCCTAGCCTGCCAAACAAGCGACCAACTTGCTCTACAGCGCCCTTGGATCTTAGAGAAGACCGACATGGCATCAAAAGTGCTTGGAAAAGGTCGCAATGTGGTTGTCACCGTGCGCCCGATTGGTTCTGCTGAAGAAACGCTCGAAAAAACTCAAAATCCGCCGCTTCGAGGTGGTTTCATGTGACGGTTGCTAAAGGAAAGATGATCACCGGCTAGTCCGGCCCATGTGTAAAAGATTTGATGAGCTAACAACAAATAGAGAGGGAGAATTTGAGGATCCCGTACCGGACACTCGGTTTGAAGCCGCCGGGGCAAAATTCACCGGCTATGCTCCACGGGTTGGCTTGAGCTTTAGGTGGAAGCAGAGTGGTGGTCGTGCGCTTCCGTTGCCGCCCTTGCTCGGTCGTGAAAGTTGCTGTGGCGAGCTTTCCACGAGCGCCCTATCACCGGTTCACTCTAGGTCGCCGTGGATGCAACTGTTCACATGGAAAGGAGGCCAGAGCTCGCTAGCTTTTGGGTCGGGGAGGTGAGCAACGAGTGCACCGTGCTGTTTTGCAGCTCGGAGTGGAAGGAGGGCGCGAGTTGTGCGGGTTCCCGGAAGATCACCGAGAAGCGGTGTGTGGGAGGCTCTGTTCTCGCGCTTGCTCGTGAGGAAGAGAAAACAAAGTGTGTTTGTTTCGGTCAGTGAGGAGAGGATCACACCGAGAGAGGAGTGCAGCAGCAAACCCGTCGCCAGCGCGTGAGAGGGGAGCAGGAGGTGGTTCGGCAGCCGTTCTCGGTGGCACACGGTGGAAACTGCTCGGTGAAATGAGAAATAGGGAACAGTCCCGGTTGCTTTGAGTACAAGTCACACTGTTCACCTCAATGACATGTGGGCTCCACTTTCCTCCACTCAAAAAGTTCTCCTCATGTCAATTTAATCCATTCAAAAGTTCTTGAGTTTAAAAATGGACTAGCATTTGAATTCCCCAAAATTCAGTTTGAATTTGCATAGCATATTTGAATTCAGTTTGAATTTGAAAATGTGTCTATTTAATTCCTTTTGAGCCCACCCTAAAATGAAAAGTTTGTCATCCAACTTTTTCCTCAATTCAAAACTATATAGCTGCAAAAGTATTCAAAGGTTTGGCCACCATTTGTGTGAACTTTGAATTTGAAACCTGATTTTTAAACATCATGCAAATAAATGTTTAAGTCCATATTGGTTCAACACATTCAAATGAAAATGTGAGCCTCTTTTTGGATGAACATCCATGTACCACTTTGCTTGAAGAAAAATTTTAACAAGTCCCATTTTCATGAATTTGCACCCGTAGACTTTAAAGCCTTGGTTTATTCATATACATTTTTGGGACTTTTACACCGTCGTCCCGTGCTCCCCCGGCCGCCCCGCACCTCCCCACGCCGCCCAGCGCTCCCCTGGCCATGCTGACGCCCCGCGTCTTGTCGGCCCTGCCGCCGCCGCTCGGCCCCAAGCCCGCCTTGCTTCGCGGCCACTTCAAGGTATGTTTTATTTAATAATTAATTTAGTTCATTTAGTTTGTTTAGTAATTAATTTAGTATATTTAGTTCATTTAGTAATTAATTTAGTTCATTTAGTTTGTTTAGTAATTAATTTAGTTTATTTAGTTCATTTAATAATTAATTTAGTTCATTTAGTAAGTAATTTAGTTCATTTATTTCATTTAGTAATTAATTTAGTTCATTTTGTTCATTTAGCTTAATATAATTCATTTAGTTCTTAATTTAGTTATTTCATTAATTAGTTTAGTTAATGATTTAATTTATTACTTAATTAGGTTACTTAATTTTGATTTAGTTGATTATTAAGTTAGAAATTTTAGTTTAATTTGATTGTTTGAGTGTATAATATCACTATATGAATAAAGGGGCTTCGGGCCGGTTCAGCCCGGCACAACCCATTTATGGCCCGACAGGGCCCATTTAAAGGTCAATTTTCCCCATTGCCACGCTAAATTAGAGTAGAGCACCATCGAGAACCGTGTGATTTTGATCAAGAAGCTTCGTCGGTGCCATGGCCATGGCCGCCGCCACCGTAGCCAACTAGTTTAGCGCTTCTTAGATTTCCGTGAAGCCAACCGATCATGTCCCAAGATTTTTTGTCTATCTTTGTCGGAGAACAAGATCATCGGAGTTCCTCCACCGTCCGCCGCAGTCACCGAGTACTCTCCGGCCATTTTTAGGCCTAATCGTGCTCTTTCTTTCCTCCTCTGTCTCGTTCTTACATATCTCTCGTAAACCACACCAAAATATAAGATTGACGTAACCTATAAAATATGTGTCACCCATTTCGGACCGGCCCGTCTCACATGCCTTACGTGTGTGAGGCGTGTAGGTTCGGAATTGTACCTTTTTGGACAGCCTGAGAGTGACCGTGAGGGCGTGCTTATGACGAGACGCGGGGTCTGGATTCGGACGAGATTTCGACGATGTAACCCTAATGTTCTCCGTTGCACCATTATCAAGCGGGGTCATGCTGCCGAATTTTTGTCTGGGTCTGGACCTCGCGTCTTGTTATAAGCACGCTCCTCTTGGTCTTTTGGGTGGGTTTAAGACATATCCCTTCCAATATATGTAAAGTGAATGTAATTTCTCTGGCTTTATACTTTAGAGTGACACATGGCTAAAGACCGCAGTTGGATGTATACTGGTTGGAAGAGCAGATCTGGTGGTCACTCAGATGAGTGGTTCGTCAAGGCATATGATTTTGTAGATCGAGCATTTTCGTTGTCAAATACCGATAAGGTGCGGTGCCCATGTACGAAATGCCGGAATACCAAGTTTTTGGACAAAGTGCAACTTTCGATACATTTTTGTCAAAACGGTTACACGCCATGTTATGAGGTTTGGACCTTTCATGGCGTGATAGCTTCTAAAGCTGTATAAGAAGTGGAAGAGGACATTGATGATAACACGGGGGGTGATAGGATGGATGAGATGCTAGAATCTATACAACCAGACCTTATGGAGGATCCACCTACAACAGAGGTTGAAGCGTTCTTTGAGCTTCTCAAAGCTTCAGAACAGCCGCTGCATGAACACACGGAAGTGACCCTCCTCATTTTCATGACTAGACTTATGGCAAGTAAGTCCAAGTACTTGTTTTTCTAATGCGGCAACGTCCATGAAGACTTGCGACAACTATCCTACGGATTAGTTAAACTTAGAAGTTACGGTCGATATGACGTCAATGGCTTCCGATTTCGTACAACTCAATTTGAATCTCATCGTCCACTCGCGGCAACGTCAAATACCGGAGTTATGACGAGGGCGATCGACTCTCAAGGACGTTAAACTAATTACTATGGGATCATTAAAAAAAAATTTGGATTTGCTTTCGTCGGTAATAAGGATCTTCGAGCAGTATTTTTTGACTGTGATTGGTTTGGTAACAATCATGGAATTCGACAAAACCAATTTAGCATGGTGGAAGTCAAACATAAGGAACGGCTACAAGGATACGATTCATTTGTTCTTGCATACCAAGTGGAGCAAGTGTATTACCTATATTATCCATGCAAAAAAACTCGATGCTTGGTGGGTGGTACATAAGGTGAATTCGCGTGGGTGGTTATACACTCTAGGAGATGATGGTTACCATGATACTAATGAAGTTGATGAGGTTTACCAACAAGAAGAGTTGACATTCTCGTTCATCGTCGAGCCTGGTGTAGGACTCGATGACTTGGTTGGAGACGCTCAAGATGTCGAGACTTATGATATGCGGAAACGAAAACGAACTCTAGTCCAGACTCTCAGAAAAGAAGATCGATGGTCTGGTTTACGAAGTAGCTACATGATCGTGACGTTGATGAATTTTGAAATTGATGAAGTAATGTTTTTTCACTAACTTATCATTAATTTTGTATATTATCTTAGTATATTTATCAATTACTCCTTACATCAGAATATCATCGTCAAATGGAAAGGGGAAGGGAAGGAAGGGGGTGAGAGGGTTCTTCATCTAGCCCCGGGACTTAGTCTTCTGGTACCTCATTGTGACACCCGGTTCCAAAAAAATGAACCAAGTGAATGCACATGTGTGCGCAGGATGTTCATCACACATACACATGTAATCCATAAATTGAATTCAGAATATAACCACAAATAAATAGTGTTTAAGTACTTTATTACAGTGACTCAATGTCTCACTCATGAATATCTAACTTATTCTTGCAGCGGAAGACTCTAAACGACAACGGAAAGATGGCTAAGACAGCAGGCTCTAACTTCAACTCCACAGGCATGTTGACGGTAGTTCGCACGCCTAGTACTCCACATGTTGACGGTAGTTCGCACGCCTAGTACTCCACATGTTCCTCAAAGTATTCTTCTCCTGTAGCTGATGTATATGTGGGAATGCAAGGGTGAGTACGTGTCGTACTCAGCAAGTGCGGGAAAAGTATGACATGTAGCTTTCAACAAGGTATGGAATAAAAAGCCTCATTGCAGCAAGCAAATTTTATTTCACAAACATGGTAAAAACAGCAACTAAGTCTAGGTGAATTAAATCCCAATATAACCAAGTAATCAGCAACATTCTTTCATCATAATTCACCATTTATCAAGTCTCAACCAGCCAATAATCTTTCTCAAGTTCATCTCATACTCATAAATATTCATAAACATCTCATATTCATATAACTGAAGCCAAACTCATTTTCATGACTCAAAACAGTTCCAAAACAAATCCCAATGAACATACCATAACCATACCGAATATCCATCCCGAGTTTTCCCTCTAATCATGTGAGTTGTCCAGGTGCTTGTGACCGAAAGCACGGCTATCATGATAGTTTTACACTCTGCAGAGGTGGCACCACTTTACCCACAAGTTCGTGATTTCGTCACCCCTCGGCAACTGCAGAACCTCCATTATACCAGTACACAACCGTCGGTATATGGCCAAGAGATCACAAAATAGCCTTCACAAAGGGGCTACTAGATGTATGGACTCAGTGAGGTTTCACCGGCAGGCTCGAATCACCATTCTCCCACCCACGGGCCCCCTCTTGTGCCATGCAGTTCCCAGGGCAGTCCTCCTCGACTCCCATTCCCCGCGCCATCCACAGTCCATAACAACCTAGCAACACACCTAATTAGTCAGCTAAGCCGCACCCATATTTGGCCTTGTGGTGGCACTGTTTTCCTAGCATGTGCTGGCATGAACTGGTCCTTAGATCTACGGCAAGTAAACCACCATCTCATTCAGCAACATCCACGAACCAATCTCGTCTAGATAACCCCGATGCCATGCTCATTAACATCATCAAGTTCACATCATCATTATTCATATGAGTGCAGTAGCTAACCATGTTTTAATTCAGCTTCCCGTATCCCATGGATTAAGCGAAGCAAAAAGGGAAAATGACCATACCCGACTCATTAACTTTCCCGGTGACAAGGATGGTTCATAAAACTAGTAAACTCCTATAAAAGGGTGTCCCATCAAGTTGACTCAAGTATACACGTTTTCACAAACAAAACAGTTTCAGAACATGCGATCAATATGGTCAAGGGGCACTTGCCTTGCTCCCGTGGTTCTTGTTGTTCGAGCGTCTTGAAGTTTTGGTGTTGTAGATCCTCGTAGATGGCCTCTTGAGCTTGTCCTTCTACTCACGACCACGCACAAATAAAATTTACAGCAATCAAACATCATGCACAAACTTTACTCAAGATGCAATGGGTTAGATGAATGCATATCCTATGGTGTTATTTTATTAAACCAGTTTGTACATGTTCTTGCATGTTTTAATGGGATTTCAGGGGGTTTTATGATGAACAAGAGTGTATAGATCAAGTGTGGACGTGTTGATGATCTTGACTCAAGATCTAGATCAGTTCCACCATCAAAAACCGATCAAAATGCGATCTGTCCACACACAAAAGTTTCTGCTCGAAGGGGCGAAGAAAACGGATGCGTAAAAACAGCGGCGACATCGTACGATGCGTAATGGGGACCTACCTCACTTCCTTTTTGTGGAAGGGCCTTCCTCCTAGCAATGGCAGCAGTGGGGAATTTTTCTATGGAAAATTTGGTAGGACAGATCCTCGGGCTTCTTCTTCGGCGACGGCGGGGCTCGACGGGGCTTGACAGCGGCCAAATTCCGGCAGGGGGGGGGAACTTGGCGACTTGGCAGCAAGGAAGGGGGTTTGGCAGCAGGGGGGCGACCAAAAGGGAGAGGGGTCGGCCAAGGGGGTGGGGGTTACATTTATAAGAGGGAAAAGGAGAGTCCTACTCCAATTGGAGCTCAAATAAGAGTCCTATTCAATTTTTTTGGATCTTAACAAACTTATCTCTTGTGGTGCGGCAGCCTTGGAGATTTTATCCCCAAAATGTGGGGAAAATTCCCTTTTTTGGGAATTGGAGAATTTAGAAATTTTGGGGGAAATTTGGGAATGGCTCATTTCAGCTATCTTTTTCCCATTCCTCACCATTTCTATGTCACTTGCTCCGTTTCTGCATTCCCCTCTCCATTTCTATGTCCCATTCTCCATTTCTACATTTCCCTCTACATTTCTATGTCCCATTCTCCATTTCTACATTGCCCTTCTCCATTTCTGTGGTTTTTCCTCCATTTCTATGGTTCTTTCTCCATTTCTATGGTTTGTTCCTCAATTTCTATGGTTCTTTCTCCATTTCTATGGTTCTTTTCTCTATTTCTATGGTTCTTTTCCATTTCTATAGTTCTTTCTCCATTTTTATAGTTCTTTCTCCATTTATACTTCTTTTATAATGTTTCTCTACATGAAAAATATATGCAATGCATGGAAATGGATTTGAGGTTGTTACACTCGTCAGGTGCGAGCAGACGATCTCAGCTGATGAGGCACCTTCCAGACTTTTCAGACCGAGTTGTGGCCTTTGAGTGCACGGAGGTAAATTTCAGTTGCCAATCACGTTATTTGAAATTCCACTTATCAATTATTTTTTCTTATGAACCATTTATTTTTGCAGTCCGACTCAGAGTCTTCTGAGTCAGAGCCAGAGGTTGAGGCTAGCCAGCCCACGGAGCTGGCTACGCAGCCCTCGGAGCCAGCTACGCAGCCCTCGGAGCTGGCGAGCGTGGATCCTTTGGGCTCCAGTGGTGACCAGCTGTCTGGGTCATCGGATGTGGTGCCGCCGAAGAGGCGACGGATGAGGAGGACCCACTTTGCTGCTCCTCCTTCCGTTCCTTGTGGGTGGATCATCATTCATCCACTCAGAGACTGGTAAACAAATTGTATAGTATTAAATATTGGATGATGTCTGCTGATACATAATAAGTTAACAAATTTTGCAGATCTTGGCACGACTGTTCGTTTGCGGGCCAGGGACACCACTGGAAGGTTAACGGTGCCATCGGGGCTTTAGTGCGGTTGCACTATCCTGGTGTCATCGACGGTGTCCTTGCTTTATCGTGGGACGACTACGCTCGTGTCCCTCACGAGGTCCACGACACCTTTCAGGGGGCCGTGTGGAACGATTTTATGGTAAGTTTAAATGTTTGAATTTTTTCCACTCAATTGTTAATGCGGATTAATCAAATATTTGTTTTCTTAAAGCTGCGGTACCAACTAGAGGACTTGAGCAAGAGCATGATGGAGCACGCGATCATCGTGTTCAACAATAATGCTCGGAAGCTCGTGGTGCACGCGTTGTCGTACGCCCACATCCAGGCCATCAATGAGTACAACAAGCGGCATCAACAGCAGCAGGAAAGGGGTCTGTTTAGGAAGGACTCCGACATGTACTTGACCGAGGATCAGTACGCAGAGGTAAGTTATTTTTGTTAACTATTTCTAATAATTACTTATGTTAGCAGTACTGATGAAGTACTAAATATGTGCAGGTTAGTATTAGCTAGTTATAGAGCTAGCCCAATGCGTACCAAGCTCTTTGTCGGTACTGTGCTAGCCAGGACTTCATTAGTAAGTCCACGAGGGCTTGAGCCTACAGAGGGAAAGACGGCCAGCACACCTATGGTGGTGATGGCTACATGCGTATAGATAAACGCATGGTAAGTATATTTTAAGTTTGTTTATGTGTTCATAATATATTTCTTCTACTAACACGTATCTACAGGAGCGAGAGACCGGTCAGGAGCCGACACCGACCAAGGTTTGGAAGAGAGGTCATAGGGGAAGTGACCCTTCCCAGCCTTGGCAGTGTAGTCAGGTCACGGTCGACCGACTTATATGTTTTCAAAATTCATCATTTTAATTATAAGTAATACTACTACTGACATGATTACAACATTTCTTTGTTTTTTTAGGAAAAGTACGCGTAGAAGGTCAAGAAGATACACGGCGAAGGCTACGATTGGGAAAATGCGTCAATCGAGCCTAGAGCCGTGTAGACAAGCGGCAGCGGAAAGGCCCATGGACGTAAGTTGGTCAACTATTTCATTTTTAATCTTCCTTATACTTATTATTTTTCTATCTTTTGTAGGTTTGTCATTTTTAATGGAGTTGTCGACTCGAGGGCGACGCGACCTTCGAGAGGCACTCCATCGACGGAGGCTTCTCCGTTGGCCTGTTGAGTGGTTGTCTCTCGCAAGGGGACTTGGAGTTCCTTGCCATGGAGGATAGTCTTGCGTGGACCCAAGAGGAGATCGACTAGACGAGGTACGTCCAGGAGTACCGGACCAACCTCATGGTCCAGATGCAGGCAGCGGTGGAGGTAAGTAATTTAAATTACCGTAGTTTAAATTTTTGGCATTTCAGTAATACATCCGTTCTAGTATGTTGCAATGACATGCCTTATCTTGATAGAGTGGCCAGGAGCTCACGTTTTCTGCGTGGCCACAGCCGCCACGAGCGCCCTCGTCACAGCCGCCCCCAACACAGGTAACCCTAGCACTATGTAACTCTTTAATACTATTTAATACAGAGAGGGATATAAAGAGATACAGAGAGAGGGGGAGAGATAGTGAAAGAGAGATAGAGGGATGGGGAGAGGGAGAGAGAGCGGAGGGAAGAGAGAGAGAGGAGAGAGAGAGAGTGGGAAAGAGAGAGAGTGAAAGAGGGGAGAGAGAGCGGGAGAGATAGTGAAAGAGAGAGAGGGATGGGGAGAGAGTGAAAGAGGAGTAGAGAGAGTGAAAGAGAGAGAGAAAGAATGAGGGAGAGAGAGAAGGGAGAAGGGATGGGGAGTGGGACAACGAGAGCGGGAGAGAGAGTGAAAGATGATCACTGAGAGTGGAAGACAGAGAGAATGAGGGAGGGAGAGAGAGAGAAGGGAGAGGCGGATGGGGTGAGGGACAACGAGAGCGAGAGAAAGAAGGGGATGGTAAGAGGGAGAGAGAGAGAGAGAGAAAGAGAGGAATAGGAAGGGAGAGAGACATGTCTAACTTTTATTTACTTTGAAGGGTTCACCGACGGAGGCGCACACTCCATCTCCACAGCTACGGGCACAGGGAGGGACGCGCGAAGACGATGTTCACGACTCCGGAGGTAGTCGGGAGGGGAGTGTGTAGCTGTTAGGAGTTTTTCGATTTTTCTGGACTTTATGAATGAACCGTCGATTATGTATTGTGTTGTTTGTCTGTGTTATATAACTGTGTTATTTTTATTGGTTGGCAACTATGTCAGGGCAGCTAGTTTCTATTTTTTTAAAAAAAATTCAAACCATAACTTACGACGACCTGTATACAGGCCATCATAAGTTAGCCTGGCTAACTTACGAAGGCATCTGTAGCCATCGTAAGTAAGCCTAAGTAACTTACGAAGGTCTGGGCATGGCCGTCATAAGTAATCATGTTACTTACAACGGCCAGGTTTAGGCATTCGTAAGTTGTATGACCCAGCCCACCATGTGGTCCAGGCGCTTACATACGATGGCTACGGGCCGCCGTCGTAAGTTGCGTAACTTACGACGGTGGCCGTTGTAAGTAACGTAACTTGCGACCAAACCCTGACGGCGGCTGACAACCGTTATAATTAGGCGTAAACCATCATAATTAAGAGCAACATACTAGGCCAAGCTTCTCCTCCTAAACAAGCAGCAAGGGATGTACATGAGGATCTGTTTTTTGTAGAAGAAGAGGAAACAACAACATTCAGTCAAGCTGAGCAAGTAGTTGCTTGGAGAAGAGCTATGTCTGGGGAAATCACATCCATTGAAGAAAACAATACCTGGAGACTGGTAGACTTGCCAGCAGGTCACAAACCTATGTATTGAAGTGGGTGTACAAACTTAAAAGAATAGCAGTAGGGAAATAGTCAAGCACAAGGCAAGACTTGTAGCTAAAGGCTATGGTTCAAAAGGTTGGGGTTGACTTTGATGAGGTGTTCGCACCTGTTGCCAGGCTAGATTCAGTCAGGATGTTGCTTGTTCTAGCTGCCCAGGAAGGATGGACAGCACACCATCTAGATGTAAAATCTGCATTTCTGAAGGGTGACTTGAAGGAGGAGGTATATGTGGTCCAGCCACCAGGGTTTGAAGTAAAAGGCCAAGAACATAAAGTGTATAGGCTTGACAAGGCTCTGTATGGCTTAAGGCAAGCACCAAGGGCCTGGAACACTAAGCTTCACAACACACTGACAGGTTTGGGATTTAGTCAGAGCATTCTTGAACGTGGCTTATATACAAGAGGTGCTAAAAACTCAAGATTATTAGTGGGAGTCTATGTGGATGATTTGATAGTCATCAGTGGGAGTGGCCAGGAGATCTCAGGTTTCAAAAAGCAAATGAAGGCAGAGTTCAAAATGAGTGACCTTGGTCCTCTAAGCTTCTACCTGGGAATTAAAATTCATCAGGAGAATGGCCTGATCATTCTCAGTCAAGCAGCTTATATGTCAAGGATAATTGAGAAAGCAGGACTGACTGGGTGCAATCCCTGTGCCACTCCAATGGATTCAAAGATCAAACTGGGTAAAGACAGTGATGCAACACAAGTTGATGGGACTCATTACAGGAGCTTGGTTGGAAGCTTAAGGTATTTGGTTAATACCAGGCCTGATCTTACCTTGTCAGTGGGGTATGTTAGTTGTTTTATGGAAAAACCGACAGAAGAACACCTGACAGCATTGAAACGTATCATCAGATATGTTGCAGGTTCAGTTAATCTTGGCTGTCAGTATGGGAGACATGAAAACTGGAGATTAGTAGAATATAGTGACAGTGACTTGAGAGGGGATGCTGATACAAGAAGGAGCACCTCAGGCACGGCATTTTTCCTTGGAAAGAATCTAATCAGCTGGCAATCTCTGAAACAGAAAGTGGTGGTTCTGTTCACATGCGAAGCAGAATATATAGCAGCTGCTTCGGCTGCATGCCAGGGCGTTTGGCTTGCTCAGTTACTTGGAAATCTGAAGAACAGAAGAGTTCAATGTGTAGAGTTGAAGGTGGAAAATCAATCAGCACTGGCTTTTATAAAAAATTCTGTTCTTCATGATAAAAGTAAGCAATACAAATTCGGTTTGACTCATCCGACAGCTGGTGGAAGAAGGGGATGTACATCCAGTATTAATCGCTGGAGAAGATCGACTTGCAGATATCCTAACCAAGGCCTTACCGAGGGTGAGGTTTCTGGAAATGCGAGATCGAATTGGCATGTGCAAAGTGGAAGCACAAGCTTAGGGGGGGATTTGTTAGAGTTAGACTATGTGCTTCTTCTGTCAGCGTTTACATTCAGTTAGCTGTTTGTTTTTCAGTCAAATATGCTCCATATTTCTTCAGGTGAGCACGAGCCCACGAGTTGTGTGGTGACTGTGCGCGTCGATTATGGACGTGGCAAGAGTAGCTCTCCATAATACGGTTATCACGCCATGCGATCTGTCCACGATTGGCGAACTGTATGGCGAGGAAAGCGCCTAGAGCGCATGCACCCGTTTTCCTTTATATGGCATGTAAAACAGAAAATGCAGGAGCTTACGCTGCTGCACAAAACGTCTTCGTGTTCCAACGCGTTCGCGTGTGTTCATCATGTGCTCGTTCTGAGCAGTTGCCAAAGTTGATCATCGGAGGCACTCTGACACAACAGATGGTGTATGGCAACAATTGATTATATAACAAATATCTGGGATCAAAACCACTCTATCAGACTTATTAGAAATCAGTGACCCCCATTTTTGGGCTGGCCTAATGAAGATGAAGCAAGATTTTCTTAGCTTTGGTCACATGTACGGTTCTGGGAAGATGGTTAGGTTCTTCTAGGCTGCAAGAACAATTTCCATGTGTTCACCATATTGTTCATCATAAAGAGGCAATGTTGACGGATGCTTTTTCTACCTCACGCTTGAATTTTTCATGGCACCGAGATTTGACAGGTTCAAAACTAATAGCCTGGAATGATAAGCGATCAAAATTTAGGTCTATAACATTAATGCACGAAAAGGATTATTTTCTGTGGAATTTGGCCTCCAATGGATAATTCTTGGTGAAATCACATTATACTGCGTTGATAAATTCAGATGTACCTACTCTTAATAGAAGACTCTGGAGTCTAAAAGCCCTGTTAAAAATTAAAATTTTTCTTTGGTACTTACGCAAAGGTGTAGCTCTTATAAAGTATAACTTGGCCAAGTGAAACCGACAGGTTAATCTATGCTCCGGGATATGATACTGGATATATATCAACTGTTGGAGCTGGTGGCTACACATTGTCTTCCCCAGACCACATGATTGACTATTTAGTCTTAGAATTGATTACTACTAGTGTGTTTGATGTATTTTTTATTTAGGCCGGGTGCATCTTGTAATGTATAGGTTGGGTTTGTGTTATGAAGATAGTTATATCATCTTGATGATTCTATTTCGATATCAATAAAAATACCCTTTTCAAAAAAAAAACAGCAGTTTCCCATAGTGACACAAGTCACACCAGCACACCTTGGTTGATTTTATTGACTGGATAATCTATCTTCTCTTAACTGCCTTGTTATTAGTTACAACGGTGATCATGTCTCACCTTTTATATCATGGCCTGCCCAGGAAAACAAAGGTTAATTTATTTATAAGCTTATCAAAATCTTAACAGCGTAACAAAACAGGTAAACTATCTTTTACTTTACCGAGGGGAGGAGGGGCCAGGAGTACGAGGAGCAGGTGCACAAAGGTTCCTAAGATGAAGGATTCTAAGTGGTCTAACACGCTCCATCTCTTTGCGTGTGAGCAGCTTATTGATGCACTCCATATCCCTATTCGGCACCCGTCTTACTGATTTACAACAGTCGTCCTCTACATAGTCAGCAGCTGGTGGATCCCTCCTGATATACCTATAACAGTCATACAGGATGTCTTTCTTTTCTTCATTGGTGCATGTCGCTGGATCCGTTCCAGACACCAGATGGTGAGGAAACAGGAGTGTACACAACACTAGCAAGAGGTGAGTTGCTACTGTCACATGCAACATCATGCCCATGTTCCAGTATAAGATTATTGACCTGGTGATGAGGGAAAAGGGCACACCCACGCCCACTTATATATTGGTGTCAACCCGCTGTGAAACAGAGATTATTACTAGGGCAAGATATGCCATCATTTATCCCCTCAAAAAAAAAAGATATGCCATCACTTATAGCTAACAAATGAAATAAATGTTCTGCATCCTAGCACATGCAGTGAGAATTTAGTTTGCTAAACAAGATATCATCAATCATAATGAAAGAGAGATTATTATTGGAGCAAGACATGGCATCATTTATAGCCCACCATCCACAAAATGCAGCCAACTGCACAAATAAGGAAATGAATGTACTGCATTCTGGCACCCCCCTTCTTCAAATGGTTGGTAATGTTAGAGTATATTTAGCATACTAGATAGACTGATATATATTTGAAATATATTTGCTAGGTTAGATAGATGGTCATATGTTTTTTTAGATAATAGATAGATGGTCATATGTATCACAAGTATATTTGATAGGATAAATAGACTATTATATGCAGTGTTTTCAAGTCGTCTGACTAATCGCAATTAGTCATCCTTATCAATATTTGGCGCATGATTAGGTCCAGCGACGTGATCAGCTCGACTAGGAAACTAGTCGTCCGACTAGTTGGCCGATCAGGGCGATCAGGACGAGTAGGAATTTTTTTGGGCCACCTAGCCAGCCCATTAGAGTTTCTTATCTTAATGTCTTTTCACTTTTACCCCCATGGCGCCTCTCTTTCTTCCCTGCCGCCACCCTCCTCCTGACCAGACGCCCCTGCTCCCGAGTCCCTCCCCTGGCGCCAGCCGGCGCGCCGCCCCTCCCCTGCCGCCACCCTCCTCCTTCCGCTGGCCCTCCTCCTGCCACCGCCCCTCCCATGGCGCTGCCCCTGTGAAGCCGGCACTGCTCCCCTGCTGTTTTCGGTGAAGCCGGTGCCACCCAATTTGTTTCGAGTTGTGACTTCTGAGGCTGCAAAGATGACTTCGTCCTCAGGCTCAGATGAAGCACTATCCCTCTCCCTCCTAGTCTATGTTTGGTGCTGCTCATTAGTCATTAGTTTAGCTCCCTCCTAGCCTATGTTTGGTGCTGCTCCTTAGTTTAGTCCTCCTTAGATTAGTGCTGCACTGCTGTACATAGCTCTAAAGCTTTGTAATACGTACTATTGTGCAGATATGAGTCGGCAGCGGCGTGATTTGATGGATGTGATTTTTCCCCAACACGAAGGGGCCCAATCTGGTGGTGCTGCTAATACCACAGGTGAATCGGTTGCATCTTCTTTTTCTACTGCAGACTTCATCCATTGCAGAGAAGATAATATATGCACTACCGTAAGAAATGGCAAAGATGACTAAGGATCCTAAGAGGAAGGCTCAATCTTCGGATCCAGGATGGAAGTTTTGATTTTGCCCGGATTGTTCAAAAAAGGAGATGGTTCAATGCATATTTTGTCATAAGGTTGTCCCTGCAAGAATCAAAAGGTTCAAACAACACTTAGTTTGGGGTTTGATGATGTGGAGAAGTGCCCTAAAGCACCTGAGGTGTTTAAGAAGGAAATGGCAGCCTATTTGAAGAAGAATGCAAGAAACAAGATTGTACAATTGGAATATGAAGAGGAAGATGAAGGGCAGGGGCAGCAAGAAGATGCACAAGAAGTTGCTCAAGAGGCAAACCCGACACCAAGTTCTCGGAAAAAAGGAAAACAAACTAAGAAGAAAATTGTTCAAGCTTCTATCAATTCCTTTATGGTATCTGCTCCTGTTAAACATCAAACTCAGAAATATTCAAGGTCCATTAGCTCTTTGCTTTGCAAGACACCGGAAGAAGTAGTTGCAGAAAGATTCAAGTCCAACATGACTCAACTTACGCTTGAGCAACTCACAAAGAAAGATAAGGAGTCCAAAATGGTTGTTGATGACCATGTTGCTGATTTCTTAATCGAGAATGGCATACATTCAATGTCATTAACTCTAGAAGTTGGAACATCATGCTTGAGTCCATTGGACAATATGTCCATCTTTTATTGTTACTATTTTGTTGTTAAGTTGCTGTCCTTTAATTGGTGCCATTAATTTGCTCATGTATGTAGGTCCATACCAAAAAAGGAACCGCTTAGAGCATAAAAGGTTGAATTAGTTGGTGTATGTTAGATACAACCAAAAGATGGTAAATAGGTTTGAAACAATTAAAGAGCTCGGTTCAAAGGGAAAGAAAAGCAACCCCTTGCTGCTTGAAGAGTTTCAATGGGAGAATGAGTGGGTTGATGAAAATTGTGAGGCGGGAGAGGGAACTGAACTTTGGAGTGTCGTTGATGAGGCTACTGGTGCAACTGAACATCTTAGGGGGGATCTACCTAGGTCTGCTGCTGGTGGTAGTTCTTCCACTCAAACATACTAAAGAAAGTGTGCAAGGACCCTGCGTACTAATATGGGACTGCTGCATCCCCTGGAACGCCGTGTGGAACAGCGGATGTCTCCTTATGCTGATGACGTTGCTTTATTTATTCGTCCAGAGCAAGGAGAGATGCAGGTTAATAAAGATTTACTCAATATCTTTGAAGAAGTTTCTGGACTGCAGACCAACCTACAAAAAAGTAGCATCATTCCAATAAGATGTGGTGAAGAACTACTACCGAGAGTAATGATGCTTTGCATTGCGTAGCATCTCAGTTCCCATGCAACTATCTAGGTCTCCCGCTTTCACACAAGAAACTGAGAAAGAGATATTTGAAGCCATGGGTTGAGAAGGTGGCAGACAAATTGCCGCGATGGAAGGCATCTTTAATGAATAGAGCTGGTCGAGCCACTCTAGTCCGCTTTGTCATCTCGGCCATGTCAATACACTTACTGATTGCATCATGAGTTCCAAAATGGTTTATCAAGACGATTGACAAACTCCATAGAGGATTCTTGTGGCAAGGAAAAGAACAAGCCAATGGTGGCAGCTTTTCAGTTCAGTGGGCCAAGGTAACCAGACCCATTGATCTTGGGGGGTTAGGTATTCCTAATCTGGAAATCATGGCATGGGCTTTGCAATTGTGGCACTGGTTCAAAAGAGTCAGAGCCGATCGGCCTTGGACTGAGCTTGAAATCCCATCACATCCAAACACACTTGTGTTGCTTGCAGTTGCTGATGTGGACATCACTCCTGCAGATATACACAACACTCACATGGTAGACATGCAAGGTCTAATTACTAGAGCTCGAGCACGGCAATTGAATTTAGAGGTGAGCTCGTTCCTGAACAATTCTTTATATGTGAATTTTGAGAGTATGTTGCTACCTAATGGATTAATTATGATTAGGAACCATGGATAGGACATGGAGATATATGGAGAGGGGTTTGGAGGCGTGGAGGACCAGAAAATACGCCAACAAGAAGTTAGAGACCGAGCCCAACTCAAACTTGAGTCCAACTCGGGCCCAGGAGCAGTCCACCTCAAAATGGATGCACAGGAGGCATACAGACTCCATTTTTTACGTTCTACATATGCACGGAAAGCTGAGAGGATAAACTTTCCAATGGAACTGACCCCATGTCAAAATTCCCTCCGAGTCTACGGGAACTTCAAAACAATATAAAGTTTAGAGTCTGTCAGAGTGTTGCATCACCTAGTTGGGCCATTGGGCCTTGTATCGAGTCCAAGTCCATTATGTACGTGTCTTAGGGTTAGGTCACGACCCCAGCACCCCCCTGGTCGTCCTCCACCTCCTTTATACCCCCTGGCAGCCGTCACAAACAGGTGGGTTTTGCTTAGTTACAATGTGTCATTGAACAGTGTCGCCGATCATCGGTCGTGAGACCCCAAATTCGTGATCAATTCAGTTTTGATTGCAACTTCTCTGTTCTTGCTTGTGTTCTTGATTGCGCTTGCAGGGATAAGCCTTCGTGGCGAGGTCATTCGTGTGACATGGGTGATAACCAACGGAGCAGTGGTGTAGTGATTGCGGGGTTTCGTTCGTTCGGAGCCTTGGATCATCAACGTCGAGATCTCCACCCAATCAAGTTTACCCTACCTCTCGGAAGATCGGGACTCATCCTCCTATCAATTGGTATCAGATTTCCAGGTTCACCGTGAGGTATACTTGTGTTCCCTTTAGATTTATTTTGTTTCAGTCCTATCGTCCACAAAAAGCCACAAAAAAAATTTAGTTTCCCTGGCCTACAACCCCCGCTCAACCTTTTGCACAATTTAGTTTCAGAGTCCGTAGTTCTGAGTTCGTGTCCTAGGTTCAGTCTGGTTGCTGGTTTAGATTTGTTTTGGTTCAGTTTTGTTTCTTCCATCCGCTGCCATCTACAAAAAACCAATCTACAAAAAAATTTCATCCACCGATTCGTTTCAGTTGCAGTTTCCACCACCACCAAAACCTGATTCGGGGTATCCTCCTTAAAACGGGCATAACTTTTCGCTCGTAACTCCGATTGAGGCGCATTTTTTCCCAGAAAGGTCTCGAAAAAATCCATATACGGCGTTTTCAAAAAAAATTATAAAAAATTAAGAAGGCCCTCATTTCGAACTCCGAAGTTCCAGCACCAGTTTTTTTCCAATCGCTACTGAATTTGTGCCGATCTCATCTTTCATCGGTTTGAGCTAATACTTGGTGTTGTTTCTATTCTTGTGCCCCTAGTTGAGAAAAAATATCAAAAAAATAAAGAGAAAAAAATTTTGATTTCTACTAGTGCTTCAAGACAAAAACAGGAGGCTAAGGGGTTTTCTAGTTGTGCTATTTCTGTGTGAGTGCTGGATACTTGTTGATATTATCCTTGTTGTTCATCATCATTCATCCTTGTCCTTGCTTCTTGCCACAACTGTTCTAATACATTCTTAGGCCAGCAACTAGGTGAAATTCTTTGGACACTTATTCAGCATTGCTATCTGTTACTAACTTGTGTGCCACATACATATACTGCATTTGAGTCTTCCAAGCTCCACCTTCTCTCGAGCAGAACAGGTAACCTTTGCAATCACACCCACTCTCTGCTTGCTTCACACCGGTCACCGTTGGCCACCTGCAGTGCTGGTAAGAAACTTGTAAGAGCGGGGTAAGACGCATCTTACTGATCGATTTTCCACCCACTTCGGAGAGCGTAGTAATAGGGTTCTTCACGATCTTTTTGTCTTCGTTTCTATTTTGTACTAACAATGACAGGAAAGAAGCATATGGATAAGACCTCTGGTTCTACACCTCCAGATGATGATGAGTGCGTGTCCCATATGGAACTAAAGGACATGATGCGGGCAATGACCGAAGCTTTCAACAATTACCAGACCACTACAACAGCCACCTTTCAGAGGCTCCATACAAGTGTTGCTGGTCTGACCACACGGTTGGACGAGATGGAGACTCGTCTTCCCCAACAAGCTACACCCTCTATCATCCTTGATGGTGATGCACATGCTCACTACGACACAGAGGATGACTTCAATAACGATGAGATTGATGCACAGCAGCGCCGTCGCCCTCGACGAAATCGTCAAGGTATGGGAGGTAGACCTCGTCCTCATGCTCCTGAACAAGATAATGATCCTTATGCTAAGATTTAGTTTTCTATTCCAACATTTTATGGATCTTATGATGCTGAGACTTACTTGGATTGGGAGATGACGGTAGAACAAAAATTTAGCTTTCATCTTGTTCCTAAGCGACATAGAGTTAGACAAGCCACTAGTGAGTTTAAAGATTTTGCTATAATTTGGTGGAATGAACTTGTCAATACACGTAATGCACCACAGACATGGGCTGCGTTATAAGAAGAGATGCACGCTAGGTTTGTTCCTCCTTCATATAGACGTGATCTTCTTAAGAAATTGCAACGCTTTGATCAGGGTGACATGACTGTCCAAGAGTACTACCAAGAGTTGCAGAAAGGTATGCTTCGTTATGGGGTAGTTGAGGATCAGGAAGACCAAATTGTTAGGTTTTATGGGGGCTTGCGGCGTGAGATCTAGGACATAGTTGACTACAAGGAATATCATTCTATTCAACGTTTATTTCAACTTGCTATGTTAGCAGAAAAAGAAGTGCAGGGTCGCCAACAGCAGCGGCGGAACAACACCTTCACGCCACGACAATTTCCGGTGCCATCCAAAGTAGCGCCCTCCTCGAGCGTACGTGCTTCTACACCACCCTCCACGGGTGTTGTACGCAGCAGCATCGCACCTTCTACATCACGGAGACAAGATAACAGCAAGTCCCAGATGCCTCCAGGTGTTGCAGCAAAGGCGGCTGCACCCAACACTTCGACAAGTCGCAGCTCCGACATCAAGTGCCACCGCTGCCAGGGATTTTGTCCATATGCAACGAGATTGCCCCAGCAAACGGGCGATCATTGCCACTGCTGATGGTGGGTATGTTAGTGCTTCTGATATTGAAGATGAAAATATTATTGCAACTAACATTTCAGGTTCGGATGATGATGCTGAGGAGGTTCTTGGTATATCTACGACAAACAACTATAGGACTTTGATTGTGCAGCGAGCTTTGAGTGCCACGGTTCGAGAGGACGACAACCGCCAACGTCACAACCTTTTCAACATGTTTCTCATCGTCAAGGACTGCCGTGTACATACCATCATTGATGGTGGTAGCTGCAACAATTTGGTGAATGTTGATGTGGTCAAGAAGCTTGGCTTGACCACACGGGAGCATCCCCACCCTTATCACATTCAATGGTTTAACAACAATGGTAAGGTTAAGGTAACACAAACAGCAAGGATACATTTTTCCATTGGTTCTTATCATGATTTTGCTGATTTTGATGTGGTACCTATGGATGCTTGTTCTCTTTTGTTGGGACGTCCTTGGGAGTTTGATACTGATGCTATTCACCATGGTCGATCTAATAAGTATACTCTCATGCATAAGGGCAAGAAAATTGTGTTGCTTCCTATGAGTCCCACTGAAATTGTACAATTTGAGCAAGAGAAAAAGAATAATGCTAAGCAAAAGGGTGTTTTCAGTTCTGAAATTCAGCAACCTATTAAGTTGAAAAATCCTATTTTCCTTGCAACTAAATCTGATCTTGATGATTTATATGCCTCTAATGGAACTTGCTATGCTTTAGTGTGCAAACATGCTTTATATTCCATTGAGGATACATCCATTATCTTGCCACCTGCTGTTGCTAACCTTTTGCAGGAATATATGGATGTTTTTCCATCAGAGATACCCCCCGGATTACCACCTGTGCGAGGCATTGAGCACAAGATTGATTTGGTTCCAGGGGCGAGCTTGCCAAACCGTGCTGCCTACAGGACCAACCCCGACGAGACTAAGGAAATTCAGCGACAAGTCCAAGATCTTCTGGACCGCGGGTACATTCGTGAGAGTCTTAGTCCTTGTTCTGTTCCTGTTCTTTTGGTTCCAAAAAAAGATGGCACTTGGCGCATGTGTGTTGATTGTAGAGCCATCAATAACATTACCATTCGTTATCGCTATCCTATTCCTAGATTGGATGACATGCTTGATGAGTTGAGTGGTTCTGTTATTTTCTCCAATATTGATTTGCGTAGTGGGTATCATCAGATTCGTATGGCTTTAGGTGATGAATGGAAAACTACTTTTAAAACTAAATTCGGACTTTATGAATGGTTAGTCATGCCATTTGGCTTAACTAATGCGCCCAACACTTTCATGAGGTTGATGAATGAGGTTTTACGTGCTTTCATTGGTAAATTTGTGGTGGTTTACTTTGATGATATCCTTATTTACAGCAAGTCATATGATGAGCATCTTGAACATTTGCGTGCTGTTTTTAATGTCTTGCGCGATGCACGTTTATATGGTAACCTTGAGAAGTGCACCTTTTGCACCGATCATGTGTCTTTTCTTGGGTATGTTGTTACTTCGCAGGGCATTGAGGTGGACGAGGCAAAGATTGTTGCCATCACGAGCTGGCCACTTCCGACTACGGTCACACAGGTTCGGAGTTTTCTTGGTCTCGCAGGTTTCTACCGGCGTTTCGTGCGAGATTTCAGAACCATTGCGGCACCTCTCCACGAGTTGACAAAGCATGGAGTGCCGTTTCGATGGGGACCAGCACAACAACAAGCTTTTGATGTTCCCAAGTCGAAGCTCACACAAGCACCATTGCTGCAACTTCCTTATTTTGAGAAGACCTTCGAGCTTGAATGTGACGCGAGCGGCATTGGCATTGGAGGAGTGCTAATTCAAGGAGGTAAACCTGTTGCCTTCTTTAGTGAAAAATTGCATGGGCCTTCGCTGAATTATTCTACATATGACAAATAACTATATCCTTTAGTGCGTGTCTTGCAAACTTGGCAACATTACCTATGGTCTAAAGAATTTGTCATACATTCAGATCATGAGTCTTTGAAGTATCTTAAAGGACAAGCTAATCTGAACAAACGTCATGCTAAATGGATTGAGTTCATAGAATCATTTCCTTACATCATTAAACATAAGAAAGGGAAAGACAATGTGATTGCCGATGCTTTATCTAGACGTTATACCATACTATCCCAACTTTCTCATAAAATCTTTGGTTTGGAAACCATAAAGAGGTTATATGCTACTGATTTGGACTTCAAAGATGCCTTTGAAAATTGTAGAGAGGGAAGAACGTGGCAAAAATTTCTGCTGCGTGAAGGCCTTCTCTACCGTGCTAACAAGTTGTGTGTTCCAGCTAGCTCCGTTCGTCTTTTGTTGTTGCAGGAAGCACATGGAGGTGGTTTGATGGGACATTTTGGTGTTAAAAAGACAGAGGATGTGCTGGCCGCTCACTTCTTTTGGCCACGAATGAGGCGTGATGTGGAGCGCTACGTTTCACGTTGCACGACATGCAACAAAGCTAAGTCTCGACTTAACTCACATGGTCTTTATATGCCTCTTCCGGTTCCTAGTGCACCTTGGGAGGATATTTCTATTGACATTGTTTTAGGATTGCCTAGAACAAAGAGGGGGAGGGATAGTGTCTTTGTGGTTGTTGATCGTTTCTCTAAAATGGCTCATTTTATACCCTGCCACAAGACCGATAATGCTTCACATGTTGCTGATTTGTTCTTTAATGAGGTTGTGCGTTTGCATGGTGTTCCCAATACTATTGTTTCTGATAGGGATGCTAAGTTTTTTTAGTCACTTTTGGAGAACTTTATGGTATAAATTGGGAACAAAGTTGTTGTTTTCTACTACTTGTCATCCACAAACTGATGGGCAAACGGAGGTAGTTAATCGTACCTTATCTACTATGTTGCAGGCTGTTTTGAAAGACAATTTGAGGTTGTGGGAGGAGTGTTTGCCACATATTGAGTTTGCTTATAACAGGTCTATTCACTCCACAACTAAGTTAAGTCCGTTTATGGTAGTCTATAGTTTCAATCCTCGTGCTCCAATTGATTTGCTACCTTTACCACATACTGAAATTGTGAACTTAGATGCTACACAACATTCTGAATTTATTCTTAAGTTGCATGAAACTACTAAGTTACAAATTAAAAAAAATGAATGAAAAGTATCGCATTGCTGCTAGTAAAGGTAGGAAGGAGGTAAAATTGGAACCCGGTGATTTGGTGTGGGTTCATTTAAGAAAAGATAGGTTCCCGGATTTGAGAAAGTCCAAACTCATGCCACGTGCTGCTGGACCTTTTAAGGTTCTTGAGAAGATAAATGACAATGCATATAAACTTGAGTTGTCTCCCGAGTTTGGGGTTAGTCCCACATTTAATATTTCAGATTTGAAGCCATACTTGGGAGAAGAAGATGAGCTTGAGTTGAGGACGACTCCAATGCAAGAGGGGGAGGATGATGTGGACATCACTCCTGTAGATATACACAACATTCACATGGTAGACATGCAAGGTCCAATTACTAGAGCTCGAGCACGACAATTGAATTTAGAGGTGAGCTCGTTCCTGAACAATTCTTTATATGTGAATTTTGAGAGTATGTTGCTACCTAATGGATTAATTATGATTAGGAACCATGGAGAGGACATGGAGATACATGGAGAGGGGTTTGGAGGCATGGAGGACCAGAAAATACGCCAACAAGAAGTTAGAGACCGAGCCCAACTCAAACTCGAGTCCAACTCGGGCCCAGGAGCAGTCCACCTCAAAATGGATGCACAGGAGGCACACGGACTCCGTTTTTTACGTTCTACATATGCACGAAAAGCTGAGAGGATAAACTTTCCAATGGAACTGACCCCACGTCAAAATTCCCTAGGAGTCGACGGGAAACTTCGAAACAATATAAAGTTTAGAGTCTGTCAGGGTGTTGCATCACCTAGTTGGGCCATTGGACCTTGTATCGAGTCCAAGTCCATTATGTACGTGTCTTAGGGTTAGATCACGACCCCAGCACCCCCCTGGTCGTCCTCCACCTCCTTTATACCCCCTGGCAGCCGTCACAAACAGGTGGGTTTTGCTTAATTACAATCTGTCATTGAACAGAGTCGCCGATCATCGGTTGTGAGACCCCAAATTCGTGATCAATTCAGTTTTGATTGCAAATTCTCTGTTCTTGTTTGTGTTCTTGATTGCGCTTGCAGGGATAAGCCTTCGTGGCGAGATCATTCGTGTGACACGGGTGATAACCAACGGAGCAGTGGTGTAGTGATTGCGGGGTTTCGTTCGTTCGGAGCCTTGGATCATCAACGTCGAGATCTCCACCCAATCAAGTTTACCCTATCTCTCGGAAGATCGGAACTCATCCTCCTATCAGTTGCCATGACCACTCAAGTCAGAAATGGAACAAACACTCTAGTCTATACAGATTGTTGGCTGCATGGAGCGACTATAGCTGAGTTGTCACCGCTTGTGTTTCAACACGTGCCAGCCAGAATAGGGCAACGCAGAACAGTGGCTGAAGCTTTAGAGGAGAATGTTTGGGTTAGTGATATCTCGGGGGGTTTAAGTTTGGATGGTTTAACAGAATATTTTCAGTTGTGGTCAAGTGTCCAAAATGTGACATTATCAGCAGAAGAAGATCAACACCTATGGCGCTTTGAAGCCTCTGGACACTATTCTTCAAAATCTGCTTATCAAGCTTATTTGGCTGGTGCCATCCTTTTTGAACCATTGAGGAATTTATGAAAATCTTGGGCTCCTGCAAAATGTAAGTTCTTTTTGTGGTTGGTGCTTCATAACAAATGTTGGACAGCTTATCGTCTCTCTAGACGCGGACTGCCGCACCCTGAGAGATGTCCCTTATGTGACCAAGAGGAGGAGACCATCCAACATATTCTTTTCACATCTGTGTTTGCAAGGCAGATTTGGTTCAGAGTGCTACCGTTGATTCACATGTCAAATGGTGAATCAACGACAACTGAGTGGTCTTTTGGAGACTGGTGGGGTCACACTATTAGTAAAGTTCCAAAGGAGTACAAGAAGGGAGTAAATTGTCTAATCATCTTGGGCGCCTGGCTCATCTAGAAGCAGCGAAACGCTTACGTCTTTGACGGTGTGTCTCCCTCCATTAGTGAGGTCATGAGGACCCTCTCGATGAATACAAATTATGGTGTTTTGCTGGAGCCAAAAAAACTCCAAGCCCTCAATTTGCAGCAGACATTAGGAACCTAATCCATGTTTAGGTCGGATAGTTCATTTTAACATCCTTTACCTTGTATTGAGTCTCTCATACCTGGACCCCATATGAGATGGTTTTGCTTTAATGGGGTCCGCTTCTTTCTTCTCCTAATACAAATATGCGCATCTCTCTTGCGCATTCGAGAAAAAAAAATACAATTTCAGAGCAGCCACAAGCTGATGAAGGATCTGATTCAGATGAAGAAATGGATAATCAAGGAGATGGAGATGGATAACACCCACCATCTATAACAGATCCATCTGGAGGAGATGGAGGCTTCCAACTGGATGATGACATGCTTTTTTAAATAAAATGCTGCTGAACTGAAAGTTTGTTCTTAGTTTAATGCTGATTGCTGAACTGAAACTTAAATATTGTTGCTTGTCTATTTTATTTAACTACTGCTATTTTTATTGTCTCTTTCTAATGTTGGGGATCTGAATTCTGTTGCCGAGCTCCAGTGAAAGTCTTATTTTACTTTTGCTCATCAGGTCTGAAATTTTTTTGTTTATCAGGTCTGAAGTCTGACTAATTTTGCTGATCTGATCTGAACTGAAGTGTAAGTACTTCTGCACTGAACTTTGAGCACTTCTGCTGATCTGGTCTGAACTGAAATTAGGTGTATATTTTGTTTATCGGGTCTGGAATTTTAATCCTCAATTTGGTAGACACTAGACAACATTATTTATAATTCTAGACCTCTAATCTGGTATGTAATTTCTGTTTTCAAAGCTTATTCTGCACTTGAACTGTTGCTGATATGAAGTTCTGAAGTTTGCTTGCCAATTACAATACTCAATCTGTATGTGTATTACTGCTACTATAGTGTTATGTGTGTGTGTGCGCGCGCGCGTGTCCATATATATAAGCATGGACTAGAAACAGCTACAAAAAAAACCCTGAACGACTAGGAGCTCGACTAGAGTCGCCCCTAAGGCGACTTAAAAACCTTGGTTATATGTATTAGGCTCATGTACTCCATGTATCACAGTATGCCTCTTGGCTCTGTGTGTGTGTGGTTATAGGTCAGTCTATCTGAACGACAACTCACTCTCCGGTCACGCCTTCGACCCTCGCCCTCCCGACGCTCCGGTTCCTCAACCTCTCCAACAACCGTTTTGAAGGCCCCATGCCCAGCTCCTTGCAACACATCGCGGACGTCATCTTTGTTGAGAACAACGTCACGCGCCCAGCGCCCGAGCTGTTGCCGCCGCCACCTCTTCTTGCGGCTGGTGCTCCCACCCTGAGGAGGAGAAGACCCAGTACCCCTTCTTCATTGAGGGCACGTGAGAGCTGCTCCAGGCGTGCATCGACATCGCCCAGTACTCGCTGCTCCGCGCCAAGGCCAGGATACAGGAGGGCAAGGCGCCGCCATGAAGACCCAGACGAGGATCCAGATGTCGAGGCTAACCTTGTTGTGAAATAGGCATGGAGTTTTGTTCTTGCATGCAGCGATATTTGAGATGATTGTATGCTTAGCGGCTGCTCCTTCTCTCATGATGCCTCAATGCTCGCTACAAGGTTTGCTGTGCAATTAGTTGTTTATTAGGCCGCATTTATGCGCCTTAGTTTGACCTTCAATCAGAATATTATGTACTTGCACTCTTGCTTACTTTTCAGGAAATGATCGATTTCTTATACGCATTCTGTAGTCCCTGGAGCGGCTCCTCTTCGCCTGCGTCCCTGTAGCCGCACTCGAACTCTTCACCTGGTCAGTGGTGTATGTGGCTGGCGCCTCCTCCTGTGCGAACTTGGCCCCGGGAGTCCCTGGAAGCTCAGGCTCCTCGTCCACAGCTGCTAGAGAAGACCTTAATCAGCGTGCCCTCCCTCTACATCATTGAGCACAGGATGACGATGTGCGCCCTCATTTTGGGTGTATGCTCCATGTTCCACGTCGTCGTCGGGCTCTTCGGTGATGCCCCAAACCATTTTGAGGTCATGGTCTACCCGCCGACCTCCGCGCCATGGACGGGATGCTCCTTCACAAGCTTCTGTCCCCGTCATCCTCCCTCTAGGTGAGTCACAGCGTCGCTCGATCCCACTCCTCTCCACAATTCATCGATCTAACACGTTTTGCAACGTTGCAGGATTGTCGGAAAGCTCTTCCGGAAGTTCCCCTGCGTGGATCGGCGTTGGAACCCCAACTCCAACAATCTCCAATGAAGTTTTCCGCCCTTCACGATGTTCCACCGATTTCGTTCAGTTTTTCCTTTGCGCTAACCACCTCGACACCTTTGCCTTGCTCTAGAACGCGTCTCGGACCCGAAGAATGAGCGGGAAGGACAATCCAATGGTGATCCCAAATACGATCGAAGAGCGTCGCCGCTCCTCCACGCTGCAAATCGTCTTCCTCTCCTTCTCAGGTCACATGGACCCTCTAGGGTATATGTGTATAAGGACGATCAAGAAACAATGTGAAGGCTTTGAAGATCAAGAGTTCTACCCCAGGCTGAGCAACGATATAAGAAAAAGGCAAGTGCCCTTGACCACATTGTTCCCTATTTAGGAATTTTAGTTAGAAATTGTATGCATTGTCTTAATATGAATCCCATGCTAGGGTTGTTACTATAATTTCCATATCTTCCATGTAGCCTGGGTTTTGGTTAGTTAGGTTTTACTTCATTTCATTTTCACATGCTTAGCCCTGCTTATATGAAGGGATGGGAGTAATTTACATTAATGTTATTATCATGATCATTGAGATGTTGTGGAGATATATACATGGTATATGTATGGAGAGTAGAGCTAGGAATCTAGAAGGCTGGTTGGTACGCGGTTGGTGCGTATGCATGAGACTCGGGCTGCTGGTTAGTGCCTGCATAGATTCTAAGGACCGGTTCGTGGGACTCCCTTAACTAGCTTACACCGTGCCACCACAAGAACTGGTATTGGACAGAGTGGCCAAGTAATTAGGTGCATTCCCGATTTAGCGTGATTGTTGGTAGGTGCAGGGAATGGGAGTCGGCAGGGCTACCCTGGGATCCGCAAGGATCAAGAGGGGGCCACTGCTGTGGAGGTAAAATGGACTACAGGATGCCACAGGGGTGAAACCTTAGTGGGCTCTCATGCTAGTCGTGATTCCCTTTGTAAAGGCCACATCGTGATCTCCTGGCTGCACACCATAGGAAGTGTGAAATGTGGCTGGCTACCATGGGCAAAAGGGAGGATTTAGTCCACCTGGCGACAGGGGACCAAATCACGACTTGTGGGTAAAGTGGTACAAACTCTACAGAGTCAAAACTGTCTAGACAGTTGTGCTCATGGTCAAGAGTGGGCTAGTAACTCTCTCATGATTAGCATGGTTTGGGAGTTGGTTGGTGGTTTTGGGATGGTGGTTTGGAGATGGATACAGTTGGACTTGGAGGTACTCGGATACTTGGTTGGGTTGTTGGGATATTCACATAGTAAGTAGGTTATTTAATAAGACTAAAGATAGGTTGCTTAGTGCTTAAACCCATGTCTATCCTTTCTTGTTAAATGCGTGCATGTCATCTATTTTCCACACTTGCTGAGTACTCTAGTACTCAGACGTTTTCCTTTTTCCTTTATTATAAATGTTGCTCAGTGAAAAGAAGCTTAAAAGAAGACGGTGTAAAGAAGGTCACATAGCTGCCAGTCGATTCGCCTGTGGACGACCCTACAAGCTTTCCCTCTTTTGCTGCTATTTCAAAACTCATTTGAGGTATGAATGTTGTTTATATTCGATATATAGTTGTTTATCACTAATTATCCTACATGTATAATTAAATTGGTCCTTGCATACATGTAGATTAAGGCCGGTTTTTCTCTTTATAAAACCGGACGTGACAGAATAGTATCAGAGCTATATATCGACTCTAGGCACGTGACCTTAGTTAGAATGGACTTGTAAGACTTCATTTAGACCTTGTTTATGAAGACAAAGACTCAACTCAACCGATAGAAGTTTTAAGATAAATGTGTGAAGATAACTCGAAGCGAGAAGAAGATTGCTTGAAGAATAGTATACGACACTCGCTTAGGTTCCAGAATCTTTCATCGAGTGAAGTCCATGCCTTGGCTCATAACGAATTAGAAACACGTTGTTTGAAAACAAGAAAACTAATAATAATAACATTTTTCTATTTAAGGGGGGTAGCACATCATGTTCCAACACCTCCTTTAGGATTGGATTCGATAAACACCAAGCCGACAAAATCGGTGAAGAAGGAAGAATTAGCAAGAACATGCTCGAGCAACAAAACAACAAATCTTAGAATATCTCGATGGAGGCAAAGGCTTTGCATAGGGTGCATTGTAGGTTATTAGAATCTAAATTCCCTTGATTGTTGTTTGACTTGCCGATTATCATAGACGTGTATAACTCCGTATAAGACTTCGTCCCGACAAACTGTTGACTCTCTATATTGTCAATCGCAAGGAGAAACTTCTCCCATCAACGAAATTCCCGAAGCCTAGCTCACTGGAATCTCGGGGTGATATTGCATTTATGGAGGGTAGTGTTGTAACACCCTATTTTACATCAAGGTCTAGCGAAGAATTTAAAATTTTGAAACACGTTTGAACTCATTTGAATTCGGATTGAAATTGGAAACAATAGAATCAAAATAGAAAACAAAAACCAAAATAAACAGCCAACTTGGGCCGAAACCCATTTTCTTCCCCAGGAGCCCAAGCCCACCCGCAGCATAGGATTCTTTCCTACTCTCACTGACCTGGGACCCACATGTCACCTCTCATTTTTTTCTTCTTCTTCCTCCTTCTTTCTTTTCCCCACTGGCTGCACTCTCTTTTTCTTCCCCAATCAAAAGTGAGCAACCCAAAAACCCTAGCTCCTCTTCTGGTTCATCTCCTTCCGATATAGCTTCATGAGGCTCCACAGGGTGTAAGCCCGAGTGAAAGTCCTCCTGAGGTGCGTACCAATGCCATTCTTGTGGATCATCCTCCATGTCGTCTTCGAATGGTTCCACCTCTTCCGGATCCTCTTACTCATGCATAGAGCTGTTGACTTCATCCTCATCATGAGGTTTTATCTTCACCTCCTCCCAATATGGTCCATCGGACACCTCAATGGGGTTAACTGCACTCCCAAGTGGTGGTGGACAAGTTCTCGTGTGTGATGTGCACCTAGTGACCGGTATCTCTAAGTAAGACATGAGAATCTTTAGAGAAGAAGGAAATAATTCCAAAACTTCAGAAGCTATGAAGCAAGGAAACAGAAAGTGTGGCTGCCCACAAGAAAAGAAGAAAAGAGGGGCTGAAAATAGCACTTTGCAGTGGCTGAATTGACAAGTAAAGTGCAGCAGCAAGCAATTTTTGAAAATAGCAGTTTAGAGGGGTGTTCCTATGTATTTTAGATTGTCCATTCTACTTAGGCTTGTGTCCTACGGTCAACGTGGCTCTGGTACCAATTTGTGACACCCGGTTTCGAAAATGAACCAAGTGAATGCATATGTGTGCCCAGGATGTTCATCACACATACACATGTATTCCACAAACTGAATTCAGAATATAACCACGTACGAATAATGTTTAAGTACTTTATTACAATGACTCAATGTCTCACTCATGAATATATAACTTATTCTTGCAGCGGAAGACTCTAACTACAGCGGAAAATAACTAAAACAGCAGGCTCCAATCTTCCCGTATCCCGTAAATTAAGCGAAGCAAAATGGAAAAACGACATATCCGACTCATTAGCTTTCCCGGCAACAAGGATGGTTAACAAAACTAGTAAACTCCTATAAAAAGGGTGTCCCATCAATTTGATTCAAGCATACGAGTTTTCGCAAACAAAACAGTTTCAAAACATGGGATCAATATGGTCAAGGGGCACTTGCCTTACTCCCGTGGTTCGTGTTGCTCAAGTGTCTCAAAGTCTTGGTGTTGTAGTTTCTTGTAGACGGCCTATTGAGAGTGTCCTTCTACTCACAACCACACACATACAAAATTTACAGCAATCAATTATCATGCACAAACTTTACTCAAGATGCAACGAGGTAGATGAATGCAAATCCTATAGTGCAGTTTTATAAACTTGTTTGTACGTGTTCTTGCATGTTTTAATGGGCTTTCATGGGGTTTTATGATGAAAAAGGGTGTAGGGATCAAGTGTGGACATGGTGATGATCTTGACACAAGATCTAGATCAATTCCACTGTCAAAAATTGATCAAAACATGATCTGTCCACACGCGAAAGTTTCTGCTCGAAGGGGACGAAGAAAACGGATGCGTAGAAACAGAGGCGACATCGTAAGATGGGTAATGAATACCTACCTCACTTCCTCCTTACGGCAGGGTCTTCCTCCTAGTAACAACAGCAGTGGGGGATTTTCTGCTGGGAATTATGGTAGGGCAGATCGTCGGGCTTCTTCTCCGGCGACGGCAAGGCGTGACGGGGCTCATCGGCGGGTCTCGACGGCTGGTCTCGACGGTGGGGCTCGACGACGGGGCTCGATGGCGGGGCTCGACGGCAGGGCTCGACGGTGGGGCTCGATGTCGGGGCTCGTCGGCAGGGCTCGCTGGCGACCAAACTCCGCCAAGGGAGGAGGGCTCAACTCGGCGAGTTGGGGGGTGCTACGGCCAAAGGTGTAGGGGGGGGCTGGGGGGTTGTATTTATAAGGGGGAAAAAGGGAGAGTCCTAGTCCAATAGGGACTCAACCAAAGAAACCTAGTCAAGTTGGGACTGAACCAAAGAGTCCTAGGGCTTCCCTCCCCTCAAGGCTGCGGCCAATTTGGGAGAAATTCCCCCCAAATGTGGGGGAAATTCCTCATAGGGGAATTTTGAGGAATTTGGGGGGATTTGGGGAAATTTTATGGGGAAATTTGGGGAAAATTTGGTGGGGAAATTTGGGGGAAATTTGGGATCACTCGATTCAGCTATCATATTTCCATTTCTCTACATTTCTATGTTCCCTTCTCCATTTCTATGGTTCTTTCTCCATTTCTACTTATTTTTAAATGCTTCTCTACATGAAAAATGTATGCAATGCATGGTAGTGAAATTGAGGGTGTCACAAACCTACCCCCCTTAAAATGAATCTCGCCCTCGAGATTCGATAGAGTGGAGAAAAGATGGTGGAATTCTGCCTTGAGATCTTCCTCACGTTCCCATATAGTTTCGGCTTCCGTGAGATGGCTCCATTGTACCTTGCACCAACAGATCACTTTGTTTCTCGTGACCCTTAACTTTAAGTCCAAAATTTTTATGGGGTGTTCCGTGTAGGTCAGATCCTCTTGAAGCTCTAGCTCATCCATTGGTACTTGTTCTTCCGGTACTCTTAGGCATTTCTTGAGCTGAGATATGTGAAACACGTCGTGCACGTCGGAGAGGTGCGTCGGCAGCTCTAGTTGATAGGCTACCTCTCCTCGCTTGTCCAAAATCTTGAATGGACCGATGTAGCGAGGTGCTAATTTTCCTTTGACGCTGAACCTTCATTGGCCTCGGATAGGCGACACTTTAAGATACACGAAGTCTCCCACTTCGAAGCTCAGTCTTCTTCGCCTATTGTCCGCATAACCCTTCTGTCGTGACTGAGCCGCCTTCAAGTTTTCAGGTATTGTTTGGACATGCTTTTCGGTGTCTTCCAGCACTTCGGGTCCAAATACTTGGCTTTCTCTGGTTTCATTCCAGAACAGCGGCGCTCTACACCGTCTACCATACAATGCTTCGAAGGGTGACATCTTCAAGCTGGCTTGGTAGCTGTTGTTGTACGAGAATTCAGCATATGGCAAGCTCTTATCCCAACTACGCCCATGCTTCAAAGCGCAAGCTCTTAACATGTCTTCCAAGATATGATTTGTCCTCTCAGATTGCCCGTCGGTTTGCGGATGATATGCGGAGCTGAAATTCAACCATGTACCCATGGCTTCATGCAGCTTTTTCCAGAACCTAGAGGTAAATTGAGAGCCTTGATCTGAAACTATCCTCTTCGGAACTCCATGATGACACACGATTTGCTCCATATATAGCTCGGCTAGTTGTGCGATGGTGTACTTGGTTCTCACAGGAAGGAAATGGGCTATTTTCGTCAATCGGTCCATGATAACCCAAATGGAGTCGTAGATGGACTGAGTACATGGCAATCCGACAATGAAATCCATGCTGATGTCTTCCCACTTCCACTCAGGTACTTTCAATGGTTGCAACAGTCCAGTGGGTCTTTTGATGTTCGGCCTTCACTCGTTGGCACGTGCCGCATAAGGCGACATATTCAGTGATGTTCCTTTTCATACCATCCCACCAATAGCATATTTTCAGGTCCTTGTACATTTTTGTACAGCTGGGGTGTATGGAATAAGGTGAGTCATGTGCCTCCTTTAGTATCGTGTCGCGGATGTGCTTCACGTTAGGCACACAAATCCTTTTCCCTAACCAAAGCATGCATTTCTCGTCTTCCTTGAAATCCTTCTCTATGCCTTGTCGGATTCTTTCCTTGATTTCCTCATCCGTTGCTTGGCCATCTCGTATCTCTTGTTCCAGCGTTGAGTTCAGTTCTATCACCTCCATCATTCAAGAATCCGAGATGCAACCATTCAAACTCCCTATGCAGCTTGGGTGGTAGCTCCTGAACCGTGAGTTGATGACATGCTCCTTTTCAGCTCAACGCATCAGCTACTACATAGGTCTTTCCGGGGTGATAGTTGATTCCAACATCATAATCCTTGATGAGTTCCAACCATCGATGTTTCCTTCAATTCAGATCCGTTTGCGTGAATATATACTTGAGGCTTTTGTGATCCGTACAGATCTCACATCGATGGCCAAGGATATAATGCCTCCAAATCTTCAAGGCATGCACCACGGCTGCAAGTTTCAAGTCATGTATGGGGTAATTCAGCTCACGTTTCTTTAATTGCCTCGATGCATAGGCAACTACTTGTCCTCCTTCCATAAGCACACATCCAAGCCCTTGTCTTGATGCATCACAATATATATCGAGACTCTTGCTCACGTCCGACAATACCAAAACCAGCGTTGTTGTCAATATCTTCTTTAGCTCCTCAAAGCTGTCTTGACATGCTTGTGTCCACTGAAATGCTTTCCCTTTCATGAATAATTTAGTCATAGGCTTCGCTATTTTGGAGAAATCCTTGATGAACCGGCGGTAGTATCCAGCCATCCAAAGGAAACCATCCCTCACATTCTGCGGTTGGTTCAACTTCAAAACATCTCTCACTTTTCCGGGATCAACCGATACTCCTCCCTCGGAGATGATGTGGCCTAGGAATGATATCTCCTTTAGCCAAAACTGATACTTGCTGAACTTGGCATATAATTGATGCTCTCGCAGTTTGTGCAACGTCAACCTCAAGTGTTATTCATGTTCTTCCTCGCTTTTCGAATACACCATGATGTCGTCGATGAAAACCATGACGAACTTGTCCAAGTACTCCATGAAGACCTTATTCATGAGTTACATAAAGTATACGGGTGCATTCATTAACCAAAAAGACATAACGGTATAGTCATATGAACCATACCGTTTTTGAAATGCAGTCTTGGGTATGTCGAAGGGCTTAATCTTTACCTGGAAGTATCCTGGCCGAAGATCAATCTTGGGAAAAATTTGGGAACCTTTCATTTGATTGAACAAGTCCTCTATGCGGGGCACAAGAAGAGCCCCTTTCGTTGAGAGAACTATAGTCCACACACATCCTTTGGGTTCCATATTTCTTGTCCACAAAGCGCACGAGGGCTCTCCATGGTGATGAGCTTGGGCGTATAAACCCTTTTTTATCTGCTCCTGAATTTGCTTCTTGAGCTCCACTAATTCATTAGAAGGCATCCTATATGGCCTCTTTGCTATAGGTGTGGTTCCGGGTACTAAATCAATGGCAAATTCAATGTCCTGGTCAGGTGGCATACCTAGAAGTTCTTCCGGGAACACATCTAAATATTCTTGAACCACAGGAATGCTTTCCAATGCCGCTTCTTCAACGTGGTTCAGCACTGCCTTCTCGGTTGTCGGTTGGGCTGTCTCAAACTCAATACGAGTATCGTGCTCACTCATCAACTGCACGATCCTCTGAGCACATTGAATCATTCCGTTGTGCTTGCTTAACCAATCCATTCCAAGTATTATGTCAATCCCTTGGAAATCAAAAACAATAAGGTTGGCAAGAAAGTCTTCCCCCCTTATTTTAATGCTTACTCTCGGAATAGAATGCAGAATTGAAAGAAGAGATTTCCCAACTATATGCATCAAGGTGTATGAACTAAGCAACTTATTTTATTAATTTCAGCCTATATGAGGATGTGAACAAGTTCCGAAGCATATCACATCTCTCTACTATGTGTGGATGTGGACATTCGCCGAAGCGTTCCACAACTCACACCAAGCACACAAACACATGCAATCATCACAAAAATTTCAGCACACCACTCTTATTCAATCTACTACGATCTAAACGTTCCTATTATAGCTTTATTCATTGGGAAACCTAAACTTAATCGTGAGAAATGGGGCTGTTCTCGCCGTGTGGCGGAGGTGGTCCATACATGGGCGCGCACCATGGTGAGTCAGCAGTCCATGTAGGCATCGATGACGCTGGTGCTCCATTTGCTCCCGCGTTGGCACGAAACTCCTCTCGTTTCTTCAGTAAACACAACTTCCTGTGGAGGTAACGGATCTCTTCTTATGCGCTTGCATAACGGTTTCCTAACTCCACGAGCAACCTCTGAGACTTGTCAGCAGCTTGTGGGTTGGAAAGAGCTCTTCCATGAGGTCCAATGATCTCTCTTGTACCACTCTTCCGATACGGGTGCAGCTCAAAAGTAGTGTTCTCAAGCTGCTCACGGAATTGTCCTACATGTATGATTAAACCGATCCTAGCATACATGTAGATTACGGCCGGTTTTTCTCTTTATAAAATCGGGCGTGACAGAACCACGTAAATCTTGATGTTCACCAGCTCTCTCGAGTTGGATCACGTAGGGATGCCAAGCCCCCTCTAATTAAAGAACCTCTGCGGGCTGCTTCCGTAGGCAGGCCGGGAGGAGTCTCACACCGACAATATATATAGCATTTTTCTTGATCTATGTTGCAGGATTACATAAAATGAACTGAAACTATGGACAACCCAATGAATAAGACCAATAATGCTTGCTTTTGACCAGTAGACACCTAACAAGGCTTTCATACCAGTTGGCATGGGCCTTGCATTGATTGGCACAAAGGGGATTCTTACTCGATTTAAGGGATTCTTACCCAATCAAGCTCACTTTGAAGCCAAGTATCTCCTGAAGACAAACCCTATTCATGTTCGAATCATTCAGAAAGACATCCAAAGATACTACAAGATTTGGTCTTATCACCTAAAGATCTTGGGCAAGAGATATTGGTATGAATACCCATATGGAAGACTAGGAAGGACTTCTCAAAAATTAAACCAACTAGGACAGAGAACAAGCAAGGCAAAATGCATGCCCATGGCATGACGAGACCATCTTATAATAGCCAAAAGTTTGATCAAATTAAAAATCACTGAATTTGAAATTTTGAAGAAAAGCTCGAACAAATTTGAATAATTGTTAAAGTGGCAGTATATGCATCCGCATATAAATGAGTGTGTGAACCAACCGCCAATATCAGAGTAGCAAATAAATAAAATGTGGGCACACCGATCCTAAACCAAATAAAAATTTGAATTTAAAACCCAACAGGTTTTGGAAAAAAACCAAACCCCATTCCCTTCTTTTCTATTCCGGACCCGACCCACCTTCTTATTTTCTCCAACCCCGCCATTCTACCTCTACTTCCTCCCTCCTCTTTCGCGCAGCCCAGCCAGCCCGCTTCCCTTCACTCTCTTTTCCTGATTTTTTTTATTTTTAGCACTGTATGAAAACCATTTTTTATTAATAACATCTACAAAAATTTTTGGCAGAAATAACCAACCAGTCATCCACGAGGTGGACGATTTGTCCATGTGGACAACCTATCGTCCACCCCGTGGATGACAGGTCAGTGTCGTCCGTGCCGTGGACATCACCGGCCCACGTGGCAGCCACGTCGGCCCAACGGTCACCTGAGGTACAGTCAGAGGCACGGTCCGGTGAGATCGATCACAGACAGACAAGGGTACGGTCCGTCAAAGACTTGGTTGCAGCAGTACGAGGTAAGTTTAGTTGGATGTTATGTATAATATGCCTTCATTAGTAATAATTTAATAATACATATTTTTTGTTCCTTTCAGCCCGAGAACATCCACCCGGACGCGAATGAGTACACTATCTCCAGACACTTGGAGCTGTACCTTCTGTGGATTTTCGGGTGGATCATGTTCACAAACTCACATGGAGACACGGTCGACAAGCGCCTTATCTACTTCGCCAGAGAGACAGCAGACAGTCCCCCTCATGCAGTTCCGCGGTACAGTTGGGGTTTAGCTACGCTAGCGGCTACATATCGAGGTCTTTGTATGGCATGTACAAAGATAAGTTACTAACAACAAATTGTTTAAATATTTGTTACATTGACATGTCCTAATCAAGTGACTTTTAATATTTCTATTGTTCATAGGTGGTGGCGGATGGCATACTGTCTGGGTGTCCATTGTTGCTCATCCTCTAGGCGTACGAGTGGTTCCCAATAGGTTGGCCTTGGGTGGACGTCACCCCCTACGGTGATGCCTTGTACGGGAACACCGAGGAGGATAGGCCAACGATAGGCACATTGTGGACTCGACGTAGGGTATGTTAACTTGTAATACGTATATGTTCATTCTTAACATAGATATTTGTTTCATTATAATCTTTTGTTTTGCAGCGTACCTTGGCTGATGACAGGGTGCACAGGGGTTACCCGGAGTATACGATGTCGTTGGACCGCCTACAGACGGACAGCGACGTCGTATGGACTCCATTTTCGTACGAGGCTATAGAGCATCGTGCACCCGCTGGCTTGTCATCGTTGTGCACAAGAGATGCGGATGTGTGGTGGACACGGAAGGCTCTCGTGTACGACATCTACGTGGAGGAGTACTCCCCTCATAGAGTTATGCGACAATTTGGACGGCAGCAGGTCTTCCCTGTTCCTAGGGGCCTCCTAGTTCCGCCTACTACACACACGTAAGTAGTTTACTTTATTTCTATATGTAACTTATATAAATTTTAATCGCTGAGTAACGTTATATTTTGCTCACAGACACACATGGAAGGGTTTCTCTACGCCCGTTTTCTAGCCTCGCATGGAGACTTGGGTACAGCAGTGGGCAGAGGAACCTCAGGACATAATCGTGGATGTGTTCCCATTCACCGCGGAGTCCTACGAGGAGTACCTACGATGGTACGTCTCTCGTACATGTACGCGAGTATCGTACATCCCAACAGAGTCGGAGGCACACGTCGCATCGACTACCGACACTTACCCTCGACACAGAGATCGTAACACTTTAGTTGCAGTAAGTTTCGTTTACTCTTTTCATAGTTGCATAAGTTTTCTTATAATTCATATTATTTATATTTTTTGTTGCAGTTTGAGATGCTTAGGAGTGCCGAGATCGATGCGAGGGCGATGGCCGAAAGGGCGGAGCCGGGCTTGCACATCCCAGCACATGAGAACGCAACGGCCTGGAAGAAAATGCATAAGTACATCACCGACGCAATGAAGCACATGTCTTTGTCGTGCACGGAGTCTTGTCGTCAAGACTCCTCCGTACAGCAGTCGTTCTTCACATTGGTGACAACTGTTACATCGTCAGCATCCGTTTAGACACCAGGTACGACATACAAAGACTTTTTATTTTTACTAATATGTTGAACGTACTAATGTAGACTATTTTCTATGTAGTGTCTTCAACGTCGTACGTTCGTCCTACGCGTCCCGATGACATTGTTGGGACATTCAACTGGTGCAGTGATACGTGTCAGTTCAATTCATATTATTAATATTAATAGTTATTGATAAATCTGATAAATAATAATTTTTGTAGGTTTCGAGGACCCACCTCACGGTTCTGATGCGGCGCAGCAAGATTTAGGAGTCTCCTTCAACTAGGAAGCGTATATCGTCGATGCTATGGTGGGCACGCTTCCTCAGACGCAAGGAGCTCCGGAGCCGATGCAGCTAATGCAGCCAGTGCAGGACGTGACCCCGACAGGAGCTCCTAGGTCTAGGAACCCGCCTAATCCGCTAAAGTATGATGCATACCACATATGAGCGGCGGGTAGGGCTGCTAGGAGGACATGGGAAACACTCTAGGCGTTATGTACTGTGTCATGTAAATTTTGTTTTTGTTTCACTCCTGTATCATATCTTTTAAGATAATTAATTTACATGACTACTTTTTGCACGTTACTTTGTGTCCTTAATGTAACACCCTCAAATTCATTTCCATGCATTGCATACATTTTTCATATAGAGAAATATTATAAAAGAAGTAGAAACTAAGAAAGAATCATAAAAATGGTGGGGAATGGGAAAAAGATAGCTGAAATGAGCCAATTCCAATTTGCCGAAGTGCGCTGTCGACACTTTCCCAGGCCCCGCTGGATGCATGGCGTCCTCGGAGCTCACCCCTACAGAGGGGGTGACGTCCGGCACCACGGGACACGTGGCGCCCTCGGAGCTCACCCCTAGGAGGGAGTGAGGTCCGACACCACGGGACACGTTGCGCCCTCGGAGCTCACCCCTGCGGAGGGAGTGAGGTCCGGCACGTAGGACACGTGGCACTCTCGGAGCTCACCTCCGCAGAGGGGGTGAGGTCCGGCACTGCTGGACACGTGTCGCCCTCGGAGCTCGCCTCTGAGGAGAAGGGAGGCCCGGCCCCGCTGGACACGTGGCGCCCTCAGAGCTCATGTCTGAGGAGAAGGGAGACCCGGCCCCGCTGGACACGTGGCGTCCTCAGAGCTTGCCTCTGAGGAGAGGGGAGGCTCGGCCCCGCTGGACACGTGGCGCCTTCGGAGATCGCCTCTGAGGAGAAGGGCGGTCCGGCCCCGCTGGACACGTGGCGCCCTCGAAGCTCACCCCTGCGGAGGTGGTGAGGCCCGGCACTGTTGGACAAGTGGCAGGCCCGGGGCTCACCTCGAAGGAGAAGGGAGGCCCGGCCCCACTGGACATGTGGCGCCTTCGAAGCTCACCCCTGCAGAAGGGGGCGAGGTCCTTAGGCGGATTTTTCTCCTGTGCGCGGGGGTGCCCGGTACTGAGGGTACTGACACAATTTCCCCAAGATTTTCCCCACATTTGGGGGACAAAATCCTCAAGGCTGCCGCACCTAACTGAAAAGATAAGTTTGTTGAGATCAAAAAATTGAGTTGGACTCTTATTTGAGCTCCAATTGGAGTGGGACTCCTCTTTTTCCCCTTATTAATGGAACCCAAACCCCCCCCCCTTTGGCCGTAACCCCTTTCCTTTTTCCCCCTCCCAAGTCGGCGACTTGGAGGCCCTAGCCCCCAACTCGCCGAGTTGAACCCACCCCCTCGCTGGAGTTCAGTCATCAGTGAACCCGCCGACGAGCCCCTTCACGCCTCGCCATCGCCGGAAAAGAGCCGACGATCATAAGGGAAGTAAGGTAGGTCTTCGTTACCCATCTTATGATGTCGTCGTTGTTTCTACACATCCGTTTCGAATAGAAACTTTTTCGTGTGGACAGATCACGTTTTGATCGGTTTTTAACAGTGGAATTGATCTCGATCTTGAGTCAAGATCATCACCACGTCCACACTTGATCCCTACACCCTTGTTCATCATAAAACCCCATGAAAGCCCATTAAAACATGCAAGAACACGTACAAACTGGTTTAATGAAACAGCACCATAGGATTTGCATTCATCTACACCATTGCATCTTGAGTAAAGTTTGTGCATGATGTTTCATTGCTGTAAATTTTGTATGTGTGTGGTCGTGAGTAGAAGGACAAGCTCAGAAAGCCATCTATGCAGAACTACAGCACCAAGACTTCGAGACGCTTGAGCAACAAGAGCCACGGGAGCAAGGTAAGTGCCCCATGACCATATTGATCCCATGTTTTGAAAACTGTTTTGTATGCAAAAACGTGTACGCTTGAGTCAACTTGATGGGACACCCTTTTATAGGAGTTTACTAGTTTTGTTAACCATCCTTGTCGCCGGAAAAGTTGATGAGTCAGGTATGGTCGTTTTTCCTTTTTGCTTCGCTTAATCCACGGGATACGGGAAGTGTAATTAAAACATGGTTAGCTACTGCACTCATATGAATAATGATGATGAAAACTTGAGGATGATAATGAGCATGGAATCGGGGGAGATCTAGGCAAGCTAGGTTTGTGGATATTGCTGAATGAGATGGTGGTTTACTTGCCGTAGATCTAAGGACCGTTTCATGCCAGCACATGTCAGGAAAACAGTGCCACCACAAGGCCAAATATGGGTGCGGCTTAGCTGAATAATTAGGTTTGTTGCTAGCTTGTTATGGACTGTGGATGGCACGGGGAATGGGAGTCGAGAGGGGGCCCGTGGGTGGGAGAATGGTGATTTGAGCCTGCCGGTGAAACCTCGGTGAGTCCATACATCTAGTAGCCCCTTTCTAAATGCTATTTTGTGATCTCTTGGCTATACATCGACGGTTGTGTACTGGTATAATGGAGGTTCTGCAGTCGCCGATGGGTGACGAAATCACAAACTTGTGGGTAAAGTGGTGTCACCTCTACAGAGTGTAAAACTATCATGATAGTCATGCTTACGATCACAAGCACCTGGCCAACTCACATGATTAGAGGGAAAACTTGGGATGGATGTTCGGTATGGTTATGGTATGGTCATTGGGATTGGTTTTGGGACTGTTTTGAGTCATGACAATGAGTTTGAGTTTGGTTTCGGTTATATGAATATGAGATGGTTATGAATATTATGAGCATGAGATGAAGTTGAGAAAGATTAATGGCTGGTTGAGAAATGATAAGTGGTGAATTATGATGAAGGAATGTTGCTGTTATAACATGGTTATGATGGGATTAAACTCACTTAGAAATAGTTGATATTTTTATCATGTTTTGTGAAATAAAATTTGCTTGCTGCAATGAGCCTTTTTATTCCTACCTTGTTGTAAGCTACATGTCATACTTTTCCCGCAAGTGCTGAGTACGACATGTACTCACCCTTGCATTATCGCATAAACATCAGCAATAGAAGATGAGTACTTCGAGGACCATGTGGAGCACTAGGCATGCGAACAACCGTCAACATGCCTGTGGAGTTGAAGATGGAGCCTGCTGCCTATATTAATATTCGCTATCATTTAGAGACTTCCGCTAAAAATAAGATAGACAATCATGAGTGAGACAATTAGTCGATGTAATAAAGTACTTAAACCCTATTTATTCGTGGTTATATTCTGAATTCAGTTTGTGGATTGCATGTGTATGTGTGATGAACATCCTGGGCACACATATCCATTAACTTGGTTCTGGTTACGGAACCGGATATCACACTTAATATTGAATCCTTAAAAGCAAGAGACCAAACAATAAATAAGAAAAGTGTTTCTGATGACGGATTCAAAATCGTCCACGAGTTGGACGAGTCATCCACGACGTGAACAACTCGTCCATATAGTAAACGGGTCATCCACGGGGTGGACGACAGTCGACCTATAAAAGTCACACTGCCGCAAGAGTCACCATTACAAACTGAGCGTGAGCAAAGAGAGTACTGAAACAATGGCGAGCAGAGGTCCTGGTAGGATAGTAGTGGAAAACATTAGATCGGTGTGTCCCGACTACTTGGTGAGTGGTCCTGAGTGGTATGAACCACCAGTAGATAGGTTCCTGGTTCTAAGCAAGACTGATTTTGGTGTGTTCAATCCTCTTCGTGTGGCCCAAATGACGTTGTGGCCTTGATTGTGTTGTGTAGATAAGGGATGAAAGGGAGGGCAACGATCGTCGATTGTTTCGTTGTCCTAACGGTGGAGTAAGTTCAAAATGCATATTATTTTTGAGCTGCAATATTGTCATTTTTTGATCTTCATTGCTATTTGACTAGTGCTACTTCGATGACGATAACTGCGGATACACACTCTAGGTTGACCCACCGCCAATCAAGCCAACTGAAGATTCAACAACAACAACAACCAAGTCTTTATCTCAAGCCTGTTGGGGTCGGCTAGACATGAAACCCAATATCAATGAAGTAAAAGAGAGGAAGAGTTATAAGAACAATGAAAAAAGAAAAAAAGAAAGGAAAAAAGAAAAAAAAGAAAAAAGGAAAAGAAGAAGAAAAAAGAGAAAAGAAAAAGAAAAGAGAAAAGAGAAAAGAAAAAAGAAAAAAAAAAGACTATGATTCTGGCACATGGATTGCTACTTTCCATGCGATCCTATCATGAGCTAAGTCTCTGGATACATTCCAATCTCTCAAATCTCGTTTTAACGCTTCCTCACAATATCAAAATCGAGAGATGGTTGTTGAACTTGCGGAAATTGAGTCACAGCTATTCGAGTACATAGGTGCTAGGCTCGTGTGCAACAACAGAGATTGCGAATGTCCTCACCACAAACCAAACCCTACCCATTAAAACTAGATTTCACTAATGTGCAGTAACATATATGCTCGCAATGTATCCTTCTAACGTATGATCTTCTACTTTGAATTTTAATAAACATGGACGAAAGGAACTACTAGTGTTCTATGACGTTCGCATTAAAGTAAAATCAACCGTTATCGGTGGTTTGAAATACAAATTATTTATTTTGCAACAATCAGTAGCGACTTTTAACTGGACGACTCGTCCACCTACTAGACAACTCGTCCACCTGGTGGACGAGTCGTACAACTGATGGACTAGTCGTCCACCTACTGGATGACTCGTCCACCTACTAGACGACTCATCTACCTGGTGGACGAGTCGTACAACTGATGGGCAAGTCGTACAAACAATGGATTAGTCGTACAACTGATGGAATAGTCATCCACCTACTAGACGACTCGTCCACCTACTAGACGACTCGTCCACTTGGTGGACGAGTCGTACAACTGATGGACGAGTCATACAACTGATGGACTAGCCGTACAACTGACGGACTAGTCGCCCACCTACTAGACGACTCGTCCACCTACTAGACGACTCGTCCACCTGGTGGACGAGTCGTCTAGTTTCGATCGTCTATTTAAGAGCACTCTGCACATTCGCCATAACCGCACTTCGCAGAATCAACTCTTGCGGGCATGGACTCACCTTACTCACCACCAAATGAAAAAGAGAGAGTTCGCGTTCCAGAGGGATTACAACCGTCAATGTGTTTATGTGGCACTGATTGTCAGTTCGTAAAAGATCTAGGATTGGGGTCACCTACGGTTTGAGGTTGTGGATGTGCAACAACTATGAATATAACCCCCCTCATAGGACCACGCCATTTTCCTGAATGGTAGACGTCAGGTAACATATCTTTTTCACATATCTATGAATTTTGCATTCGTATTTTATCTCAAATCTTCATAACAACAAATTATTAATCATGCAATCCCCACCGCCCCATTGTGAGTTCACACAGTACATCGACAATGGACAAACAGCGGAAGACGTCGAGTACATACACGCGATGCATAGAGCTGCTTGGGACAAGTTCCGCTACGAGATGGAGTACGAACAACGGGTTAAGCAGGAGAGGAAGGAGGTGGCTAAACAGGAGGAGCGTCGGCGCAAACTTCAGAAAGAACGTCAAAGAATCGAGGAAAAGTATTGTCGCCAGGCTCAGGAGTAAGAACATATTGCTCCTTAGGCTAGAGAGGATGAATGGGGCGCTTACGCGAGAGAGCACGTCGCGCAAGGGATGCCGGGCCGGATGCATTGCGTAAGGGAAATATCCCCATGCAGTCAGTAGAATCTATATTTCCCATTTAATTAACTTCGTAATGTATACAATGACAAGTGTTTTAAATCAAGCGATGGTGTTATTATGCTAAATTCAGTTCCATAACAAGATATTTTTAATATGTCTCTAAGTATTAAAAAAGAAAAAAATTCGAACAAACAAATTTCAATATTCAAACTTGTGATCGTATTGCATAATTCAAAATTACATAACATATCATCTATTACAAAAGTCATATTATTAACATTACATAAAATCATAACAAAATATACTATATTTACTTTTGTAAAAAAATTATAAAAATATCTCTAAGTATTTTTAAATGGGAGCTAGAGTGCTAATTTCGACCTATTTGCTGTAGAGGAATCATGTCGTTTACGCGGTGGACGACTGGTTTACGTGGTCCTATCGTCCATTGCGTGGACGATAGGATGGTCCACTAGAACAAATCGTCTGTGGAAGACAGTTAATCTGTTTCGGTAAAAAAAAATCTAGATGCTATTAATATTGAAAGAGTTCTGTACCGTGCTCAAAATAAAAAAAATCCTCTTTTCCCTCTCGCGCGCGGCCCATCTCCCCTTCTCTTCTCCTAGGCTCAGCCCGGCTTTGTGCTGCCTTCTCCTTCCTCCCATGTCCCGCTCGCCCAAGCCAATGCCCGCAAGTTCCGGGGAATCCTGGCCATTTGACACCCACATCACGTCGCCCCGTGTTACCCGACGCCCTGCCACGCCGTCGCTCTCCCATTACTCCCGCTCAGCGCGCCGTAACCCTTAATTCCCGGGCATTGTTGTCAACTGCGCCAAAATATCTCCGACCACCGCCTCACCTCGACACGCCTTCGCACAGCTATAAATTGGTCACCACCCCTTTCTGTTTCGAGCACGCAGACCCTAGCCGCACTAGTTTAAGCCTGAAACGAGCCATCCCGAGCAACCAGAGAGCTCAATTTCCACTTCTCCTCATTCTTCTTCCCCACCGCCGGCAAGCCTCCACCTCCTACACCGGTGTGTCACAGATAAATACGCCTTTCATATTATATTGAGGCAGAGCGTGCTGCTGTGTCGCTAGTTGTTCCAAGACACAACATTTCAAATGTTCTAATGTTATAAATAAATTGTTTTTTTCGATCCGCACGAGGAAGCTAAAAGGCAGTTTCCTCGTGTGTAACAGATGGCAGCTAGTGCAGCTACATCTAGTTCACCCCGAGCACCACCAATGGAGGAAAGTGTCCTGGAAGCAGCCATGCACATCTGGTGACGCAACAGTAGGTGAAGCGTGCTGCTTGGAACAACACCACAAGGGAACACCTGCCTCCACGTCTCCTCCGTCTACGGCCACCGGAGGTTCTGCACGGACGTGGTGGCGTCGAACGGGTCTCTCCTCGCCTCTGTCGACGCCGACGGGAGCGAGAGACGCCTTTGCTCACGGCTACAACCAGCGGTCGTGATCTGAAGCTGCCAGTCTGGCGTCGCTTTTCATCAGGTGCAGCAAGGTGATGAGCAGGGCGATTCTAAAGCAAGGCAAGCAGGAACGTAACGTGCTGCACCACGCCATCCGCGGCGGCGATAGGGAGCTCGCTCCGGGGTTGATGGCTTAATGCCACGAGGAGTATGGCTGTTTATGACGATTATGGAGTGACGATTGAGCAAAACGTTACGAGGTATTCGATTTTACGATGATCGATTTCGTTTTGGCGACGAAAATTAGTTGTCATGAAAACCAGCCAAAGATCGTCTTTTTTCGAAAGCCAAAAAAAACAATTATTCTGTCAGCTTCCCCAAGGAAATGAAATAGACCAGGCGTTGCATATTAGTCAACAAGAAACAAAGACGCGCTGGAAATATCACAATGATCATGCACTGATCTTGCTAATCTTCTTTTCTTAAGTAACAGGACTTATTCATTTATTTAGCTCCTTGTAGAGAACATCCACACCTCTTCCAGAGAACAGCGATACCCCCTTCACACCATCATCTGGTAGTCAAAGAACGATTCTTACGAGGATCAGTTCATCAATTCATTGATTAGATACGAACATTAGTGTTGAGTTTTTTTCTGCTATCGGTGCAATTTATTTGTACCTGGTGAGGCGGCGGCGGCCCGTAGAAAGGGCTGCAGATGTAACGAAGACCCATGATCTTAGCTTCGTCATGCTTCTTCTTCTCTTCATCTGTAAGCAGATCGACAATGCACTGCATGTTCAGGTTTGGCACCTTGAGCACCTCTTCACAGCACTGACTATGGACCATTGGGTTCATAATGGGATACCCATGCTTGATGTATTTTTCACAGTACAGCAGTATGTGTTTCTTCAGCTCTTGGGTACATGTTGGGTTGTTACAATTCACTGGATGGGGAGAAATTATCGCAAACACTACCAGGAGAAGTGCTACTTTCCCAGGCAACATCTCAGTACAGTCCTAATCAAGCTTGTTCCTGGGTGTGATCAAATCGGTCAGAACATGTCCCGAAAGCTTATGTTCTGTAAGGAACTCTATCATATGTGCTCCAATATATAGGAACAGAGGCACACGTTACTTTACTCACATGAAAGATGCCAAATGATCTTTAAGTGAAAGATGGATATCCCTGTACACGGACAGAGATATTTTATCATTTAGTAAAAATATCTGTGCATGTGAGTTTAATTCGATCAACGATTCTAATTTCAATTTTTATGATCGTTAGTTCAATTCGTATGTGTACAGTTCTTGATTCATGGAGCAGTCCTAATTGATTTTGGACCATGAAGCAGACAGGGCTCGCAGATATGGAACGACGGATACCCTTTATTAATTACCGATCCACAACACAGCCTTCTCCGATCCAAGAGATGTTTGGAAGTTTAGCCTAGGTCTTGAATAGATGATTAAAACTAATTTGCAGTGGAAAATGAGGATAAGCACGGACTAGTGTGGGTAAGTCAAATAGTCCGGACATGTCCCAGCTAGGGCACTTAAAGTTGTGGGAACCGGCACATACGCGCGCAAATGAGCGACCTATGGATCATCTTTTGTTCAATGAAATAAAATAATTTCTTAAAAAATGCATGGATTCTGATTACAGCTCATTTTATTGAACTAGAGAGGGTTGGAGACCCTAAGGTTCTCCAATTTACACACCTACCAATAATTAAATTGCATAAACTTGGTCATAATTTCAAAAACAATTTAGAGAGATGAAAAGGACGTTATTTCTTTTCATGGAGTGATAAACAATTTATCTCGACCGATATAGATTTTTGAATTCAAACTATATGTATTCTGAAGTGAAACATGGGGGCAATTAGAATTCAAACAGTCTGGTGTAAGTATGCAAAAAAATCTTCATCCTACGATCATTAAACTTTTTTACTGAACCCTCTCAACCTAGCATGTGGACATCGTTGTCACGTAGAAGGGCTTGAGTAAAAAATAATAATGATGGTAGGATGAGCATCGTGTGAGTTAGAAAAGCTTTTTACACGATTGCAGAAAAAAAAGTTATTTATATTCTAGTCGCCCCCTAAAACATAGTACTACCCCTAGATCTTTCTGTATCAGGTTATACATAAACTTTCTTTCAAAAGGTTACGCATAAATCTAACAAGCAGGATAAGATGTCTTGGTGCCTCTCAGGGCCCAACGTATCTCGAAAAGATTACATATTTTTAACCAAATAATATCATGTCGCACAGAGCGACCACAAAGTAGTGGGTGGTCACTTTCAGCTTGCAGGATCATCGAGCTATGGCGCAAGGACAAGGATTTTGTCTGAAGCGTGATCCACCATCGTGCATCATGTAGGTGTAGGGAAGAATTGTGTTTGCAAAACGAAATGAGCGCTACTGTACTTGGGCACCAAAAGTAAGATGCCTGGGTGATCATCTTATCTTAGTCACAAAACAAGCCTGCTTATTCATTGTTAGTATCCGAATTATTATTTTCATGGAGAGGATGGCACTAGAAGTTAGGAAATTTCTCTTAGTTCATTCCACACACAATGTCATCCCCAACCTACGGGTTGGGGTTACATATTTATAGTTGAGGCAGTCTAGATGCTAATCTAAAATGCTAAGATGATGTCTTACCAAAGGACTAATATGTTGTCCTAACAAAGGACTAATATATTATCCTCTTGATCTAAGATGTTGTCCTAACTAGGGGGGCCACAAAGACCAAGAGTACAAGACTTATTCCGCCATTCTCCCCTTAAGTCTTGTGCATCTTTTTGTGGGAGAGTTGGACCATCCCAATCCTAGAGCAAAGCTCAAGGAACTTGATCCTCTCAAGGGGCTTGGTGAGCAGGTCCGCAAGCTGGTCCTTGGTGTTGATGTAGCACGCCTTGATGCTACCTTCCTCCAAACAGTCTCGGAGGAAGTGGTACCTCACTCGAATGTGCTTACTTCGTTCATGAAACACGAGGTTCTTTGCTAGAGCCAGAGTGGACTTCTTATCCACCCTGAGTTCCACTGGTCCAGTATCTTTGCCGAGGAGATCACCAAGCAGTTGAACAAGCCAGAGCGCCTGAGTCAAAGAGGTAGAGGTCGTTATGTACTCGGCCTCGCAGCTGGACAAGGCCACCACCTGCTGCTTGATCGACTGTTAGCTAACGAGGCACTTGCCGAGGAAGAAGAGAATCCCGCTTATGCTCTTGCTAGTGTCGATGTCACCGGCGTGATCGTTGTCGTTGTACCTGACAAGGTGTGCATCCCCAGGACACCTCAAGTAGTAGAGGCTGTGGTCGAGAGTCCCCGCAACGTAGCGGATGATTCTCTTCACAACCTGCTGGTGCTCCGTCGTCGGTCGCTGCATGAACCGACTGACGTAGCCGACAGAGAATGCCAAGTCCGACCGTGTGTGGGCGAGGTAGCGAAGGCTCCTCACAAGACGTTGATACTGTGTAGCGTCCACCTCCTCCGCCGTGTTGTCGCGGCTCAGCTTCAGTCTCTCCTCCATCAGAGTGAGAGCTGGGTTGCAGTCTGTGAGCCCAGCCAGCTCAACAACTCGCTTGGCATAGGCAGTCTGTCAAAGCATGATCCCGGAGTCGGCCTGGTGCACCTTGATCCCCAGGTAGAAGGAGAGAGATCCCAGGTCACTCATCTGGAAGGTGGCTTTCATCGCTTCCTTGAACGCTGCCACCTCCGCATCCTTGGTGCTGGTGATCACCAAGTCATCGACGTAGACACCCACCAGTAGGGCATTTCCTTCATTGCCCTATCGGTAGATGGCCGTCTTGTGCGGGCTTTGCTCGAAGCCCATCCTCTTGAGTGTGAAGTCCAACTTGGCATTCCACGCCCTTGGTGTTTGCCGCAAGCCATAGAGGGCCTTGCGTAGGCGCAACACCTTACCCTCCTTGCCAGGAATCGCAAATCCCGACGGCTGGTGCACATAGACCTCCTTTAAATCACCGTTAAAAACGCCGACTTGACATCCATGTGTTGAATCCGCAAGCCTCCCTGAGCAGCCAGCGCAAGGAGGAGTCGCACAGATTCCATCCGCACCACGGGCGCGAAGGCATCGTCGATGTCGATCCCCTCCTATTGCATGAAACCGCGTGCCACCAAGCGATCCTTGTGCTTGACGATGGTGCCAGCTTCATCCCTCTTCAGCTTGAACACACACTTAAGGGTGATCGCGCAATGACCACGAGGGAGGTCAGCAAGCTCCCAGGTGCGATTGTTCTCAACCGTGTCCATCTCCGACAGCATCGCAGCACGCCATGCCGCGGAGGTCAGCAAGCTCCCAGGTGTGATTGTTCTCAACCACGTCCATCTCCGACAGCATCGCGGCACGCCATGCCGCGTGTCTCTCAGCCTTCGCGAAAGACCGAGGCTCGTCGTCGTCGCACGCAAGGTGCAACTGCGCCTCCAGATCGCGAGGGACCAGTCCCGGCACCGGGTGGTCGCCGAGAAGATCCTCCATTGTACGATACCGCAATGGCTCGCCGTCGTGGTACGTGTCGATGCGCTCCTCGTCGTAGGAGAGCGGAGTAGCGAACTCCACCGGGTTGTGCTTGACAGGAACTGGTGCCGGAGTGGACATACCCGAAGGCATGTCCGTCGGTGCTAGAGTGCGTGGGGTCGCCGGCTGTGGTGGTGGTGGCGGAGAACTCGTCGCAGCCGAGGTCGTGACTGGGGAGCGTGGCGCTGAAGTCGGTGGAGGCTCGGGGACAGGGGTAGACATGCTCGGTGGAGAAGAGCTGCCTACTCCCCCACTTCCCTTGAAGTGGCCGTACTCGACGATGAAGTTGTCGTACGTCGGAGTTGAGCCATCGTCTGCTGCCTTGTCCCATGCCCATCCTCGCCCTTCATTGAAGACTACATCACGTGTTGTGCGCACGCGCGCTGTTCCTGGGTCGAGAATGCGGTAGGACTTCGAGCCCTCCGCGTAGCCGATGAACACCCCCGGAGTGCTCCTATCGTCGAGCTTAATGATGTGGCCAAGCTCCTTGGCGAACGCAAGGCAACCGAAGACCCGTAGGTGAGAGACTGTCGACATGCGCCCATGCCAAGCCTCGTACAGTGTCCTGTCGTTGAGAGCCTAGGTGGGTGAGCGGTTGAGGATGTAGACTGTCGTCACCACCGCCTCTCCCGAGAAGACAACCGACATTTGTCTCTGCTCGAGGAGGGCCTGAGCCATCCCCACAACCGTCTGGTTGTGCCGCTCGACGACGCTGTTCTACTGCGGGCTGTACGGCACGGAGTAGTGGTGTTGAACACCCTCATCCCCGCAGTACGACGTGAACTCAGCCACCGTGAATTCGCCATCATTATCGGTGTGCAGCACGCGCATCTTGCGGCCACACTCCGCCTCCGCAGTGGCATGTGCACGCCTAATGGCGTTTGCAACCTCTCCCTTGCTGCTGAGGACCACCACCCACATGTAGCGGTAGAGGTCATCGACAAGCAGCAGCAGGAAGTAACGTCGTCCTCCCGGTGTAGCCGGTGTTACCGGCCACACAAGTCCCCGTGCACGAGCTCGAGCCACTCCTTGGCTCGGAAGCTCGAGTGCTGGGGAAAGTGGAGTCGCCTCTGCTTTGTTAATAGGCAGATGTTGCAGAACTGCTCCACGTGGTCAAGGCACGGCAGGCCCCCTGAATAGTTGAAGAAGGGGATCAAATATGTTTGGAGCTCAGCTTGCGAAGGAGCTTTCCAAGTATTGGTGAAGCATCTTACAACAGCCCCGATGTTAGCTCAACCGGATACGACCAATCCCTTCGACGTATATTGTGATGCGTTCGGTATCGGGCTTGGCTGTGTATTGATGCAAGGAGGAAGAGTGGTCGCTTATGGCTCACGTCAACTTCGTAACCACGAGCAGCACTATCCGACGAGTAGCAAGGCAGAGGGATTGTGCTACCTGCACGTTAAGGACATAGAGTCGATTGGTGCCTCTAGTTACCTTGGCAAGAAGGCGATGGCAATCCCAAATTCTCATGACTCCGTCCTTGATCTCCACGCGTGAACCGTTCTCATCCAGCTGTCCCAGGCTGATGATAGAGTTCCTCAACGCGGGGATGTAGTAGACTCCGATGAGCAGCCTGTGCTCACCAGACTCGGTGGTGAGGATGACAGAGCCGACACCCTTGATCTCCACACTGGATGTGTCCCCAAACTTAACGAAGCCTCTGACATTGGGGTCGAACTCAGTGAAGAACTCCCGTCGACCAGTCATGTGACGGGTGGCCCCGGTGTCGAGGCACCACCCGTCAGTCTTGTCTTTGCTGGAGCCGTCACAAAGGAAGGTGTGTGCTCTCGGCTCATCGAAGTGGAGGAGAGCCGCTGCGGCCGATGCCACTGGAGGTGGCTCAATTCTTGCGTGTGCTAGGAGAAAAGCCGGCTCCTCCTCCTCCACCTGTGCGACGTGGGCCTGGCCGCGTCTTGGCTGCTGACACTCTCTGGCCTAATGACCAAGCTTGCCACAGTTGTGGCAGGTGTCGTCTCTTGTTGGCTTCCGGTTGCCGGCGGCGCCACCCTGGGCGCCTTCGTGGGCGCCACCCTCGACACGTCTCTGTTCCCCGGCTTGGGCACCTCCGCGCCCCTTGCTTGGCTTGCCGCGCTTGCGACCGCCTTTTGAGGAGGAGGGCTCCCCCATCTTTCTGTCACCTTGGCAGGCCTCCCACTACTCCCGAGTGAGATGTAGCTTCCTGCCGGTGGTGATAGGCCCCGAGAGAGGCTGAGGTTCGTCGCTGTCGACGACCTTGAGGCGGCCTATCACCTCTTTGATCGACATCTTGGAGAGGTCCAGCAGAGACTCGATCTGCTTGTACTTCTCAGGGATGCAACAGAAGAGCTTCTCGACAACTCCCTCCTCGTTGTAGGTGTTGTCGCCGAGCTGCACCATCTTCTGCAGTAGTTTGTTGAGACGGAGAGCAAAGTCATCAACGTCCTCACCTGGTTTGAAGGCCAGGTTCTCTCACTCCTTGCGGAGTGCCTGCAGTGTGATCTTGCGGGCGCCGTCGCTGCTGATGCGTCCCGCAACGATGGCATCCCTGGCCTCCTTGCCAGTCCGCTTCTTGGAAAGCGAGAACTGCATCTCGGGCGGTACTGCCGCAATGAGAGCATTCAGCGCCCATCGATCCTCATAGTAGTCGACATCGCCGTACCACATATGTCGCACTTGGAGCCGTATCCTCATCAATGCGGCCCACTCGACGTAGTTGGTCTTGGTGAGGGTAGGCCACCCACCGCCGGGACCGACATCCCTAACAATGGACTGGATCCCGTGGTGATCAAGGTACCTGTCCGGGGAGGGAGAGTCGCCCCGCCTATAAATGTTGCGATCTCCATCGACCCAGCTACCCCCGCCGGGAGCTACATTGGCGCGTCTGCGACCGTCTGGGCTGCAGCAGCCGCGCCCATGGGGGTGCGCGGCTGCCCACTGTGGCGTATGTGGTCGTGCTACCTCCCTCGCCAGCCTAAGGTCTTCACTGGTGTCACCATCGGTAGAACCAGAGCCTCTGGCGCTACCGCCACGCAGAGCCTCAAGCTCTGCTGCAGTCGCACGCTTTGCATCCACAGCCGCTGGTGCTTCTAATTCCGCCCTCGCCACTGCGAGTTCTGCCTCCGCCAGCCTCGCCACCCTCACCGTCGTCGCTGCAGCCGTTGCTCGCTCGCGTTCTTCTGCTACAGCGACCTCGACCTCCTGTCGATGTCGCGCGCTCAAAAGACCGAGCGCTGAGACTGTCCTTCGAATATGGCGCGCTAGTGTGGGAGTGTTGTGTGGGGAAGAGGCTGCCTCAGACAAACTGTTGCTCGTCTGTGCAGGAGAGGGTGGATGAGCTAAAACAACCAGTGTTCTTGCTGTCGGCTAAGAATAAAGAGAGACGTGGAAAGGAGATGAGCAGGAGATGCCAAGACTACATAATAGAACGACTCTAATACCACTTGTTAGTATCTGAATTATTACTCTCATGGAGAGAACGATATTAGAAGTTGGAAATTTTTTCTTGGTTCATTTCACACACAATGTCATGCCCAATCTAAAAGTTGAGGTTACATATTTATAGCTGAGACATGCAAACATATACCTACATGCTAGTTTAACATAAGATATTGTCCTACCAAAGAACTAATATGTTATCCTAACAAAGGACTAATATGTTGTCCTCTTGATCTAAAATGTTGTCCTAACAAGGACTAAAATGCTATCCTAACTAGGGGGTCACAAAGACCAAGAGTACAAGACTTATTCCATCATTTATCACACAAATACCAAATAAAACAGGCTCAAAACTTACATGAAACATCACAATGAATACAGGTACCGACTGCTCAACATTGTTTCACATTACAAGATCTACAACTAAAAGCTGGAGTTTGGATACTGATACAGTTTGAGATATCTTACAGCAGCGGGACATTCCAATCCTGGCGAAACCCAAGGCAAGGATGTACTGACCGACCAGGCGACCATCACAAAGTGGTACAGATACTGCAATTGAACTGCATATCCTAGAGCTTACCTAAAAATTGTTCAGTGGGGCAGCAAGCTGAAAAAGTTCGAGGGTTGCTTCCAGATGACCTGATTATTACCAAGTTACAATATCTCCTAGGATATTCGGTACCTGGCAACCAGCCATTCATCAAAGGAATCACCTAATTTGCTACTATAAGCTCATCATGAGCATTGGCATTTTGAGACATTGTCAATTCATCGTCAGCAGCGCTGAAATGATATTTCTCTCCAACAGCTCTCAGAAGCTGGTAAACTTCAAACATTGTAGGCCTCTCCTTTGGAGAAGAAAGCACACAAGAACATGCCACTTTCATGCATTGAAGCAACTCAGCGTCATTGTCCTTCCCAATCAATGATTTGTCAACAGCATCCTGAAGTATATAGTTGTTTGATAGGTAAGTTATCCACTCCACCAAACTCCCTTTAAAGTTCTCTGGAGCATTGGACGCATGTGTGGGCTCTTCACCAGTGACAAGTTCAAGCAAGACAACTCCGAAGCTATAAACGTCCCCTTTCGGAGTCGCCACAAGGGTGTGTGTATACTCAGGAGCTACATACCCCAGGTCACCGAACTCACCATTCACAAATGTACTTAGGTGGGTGTCAATGGGATTCATAAGCCTTGCCAACCCGAAATCAGAAATCTTAGGCTCATAATCATCATCCAGCAATATGCACTTGGAACTAATGTTCCGATGAAGAATACGAGGGTTACAGCTGTGATGAAGCCACGCCAATCCTCTAGCAATCCCAATGGCTATTTTTAGCCTCAGTGACCATTCTAATGCCTTTTTCTTGCTGTTCTGTTGGTGCAAATGATCATAAAGTGAACCCTTGGGCATGTACTTGTACACCAAGAGCCTCTCATTCTTAGCAATGCAATAGCCCAAAAGAGGAACTAAGTTGCGTTGCCTGACACTTCCAAGTGTTGACATCTCAGACGTGAATTGGCTCTCCGAATGCTGTGTGCCCTGCAACCTCTTGATAGCAAGGAATGAACCATCCGGAAGTGCAGCTTTGTACATAGTTCCTGATCTACCAGTTCCAATAATGTTTTCCTTTGTAAAATTGCCTGTTGCTTTCATGAGATCATTCAACTTCATTTTTGGAACTGACTTCTCAAACATTGATACCTAAAAGACAAAAATGAATGTGACAATACAGCACAGCCAACAAAAAATGAAAATTTTAGCCCATCCAGTAATCTGTCTTATTAGCGTAAGTACAACCTAAAAAGGTGACCTAATAAGCTCAAGGGTGTAATCATAATTTATGTCTGACAGTGTTACTGTGGTGACCAAAGTTGCATGATATGACTGGATAAAGACGTATATGTCTGATTCCAGTAACAAAGATGTTGATGTAATTACCCAACAGCCAGTGCTACAAGATTCTTGTGTTTCATTACTGGTAATATCCTATTATTCAACATAAAAAAAACTCATGATTGGGTATGAACCTATCAGACGCTCAAGAAAATGGGACCAAGGTTGTATTACCAAGAAAAATGACGACATTACTATTTGTACAAAAAGATACACATAAAACACAAATCGATAGACTATCACAAATTCTGGGATCAAAAACATACCTTCGCTCCTTTTTCTCCCTTAATAGTCTTGGCCCACTTGTTTTCTTCTACATCTTTTTTCTTCTTTGCAGGCATTTTCCGCAAGAAAACAAATAAAATAACAGCGATTGTTATTAAAGTTATAACTGCACCACCAACAGCAGAACCAACAATTACCCCTGTACGACAGCTTGAAGTGGCAGGACAATTGCTTAAAGGGATCCCACAAAGGTCTTGATTTGCAAAATCAGAGGGCGGGAATTTGCTCAAAGAAGATGGAATCTGTCCTGATAATTTGTTGTCAGCAACATTAAACTGGGCTAGGCGACTAAGAGCAGCAAGCTGCACTGGGATAATTCCAGTCAATTTGTTATGTTGTAGATTGACAGCATTCAGATAACTACAGTTAGCAAGTGATTCAGGAATCTGCCCTGAGAAGCTGTTATATGACAGATCAAGGCTTGTAACAAATGGCAATCGTTTCGAGATGTCAGCTGGGATTGGACCGGAAAGGCTGTTACTTGAGATGTCCAGTGTAGTCATGCTACTACAATTCTCAAGTCCATCAGGGAATTGGCCTTTAAGACCCATGCTGCCAATATGAAGAGAAAGAACCTTGTTTTCGTTGGGATGCCAGCATTCCACACCATTAAATCCACATATGGATCCCTCTGTATTGTTATGGAATGTCCAGTCCAACTTATTGTTCGGATCAACTGATGCCTTCAGCCTCTTCAGACATTGGATGTCACTTACTGTTCCAAAGATGGGATGGCAGAGCACAAAACAGATGAGTACTTGGAGAAGAATACCACAGAAACGCCTAACAGCCATGCTGGTGTTCTCTACTGCTTGAATCCCTTCACCATCCAGAGTTCATAATGAATGTGGCTCCGTGCATAATAGGCAAAGGGTGTAATCCTAACAAGACAATCTGAAAATGCCAAAGAGCACACAACTTCAGTGTTTAAATAACATGTGGCATGATGGTGTGTGAACCAAAACAATGTCGAATAAAAACAAGCAAAGATTTCAAAAGATAAGGGCAACTCAACACTGGGCACGGCTATTGAGAGCAAGAACACCACAACACTGGACCAGGGGGCAACGGGTTTTGGCAGGACAAAACAGCCACAATGATAATATGGCCCACTTAAGATATCATGATTACTGACCCCGCTTGATTCCATGCATCATCATAAGTCATAAATGTCAAGCGAAAATTGATGGAACCAAAGATCTGGACAGCTAGGAGAGGCTTCAGAACTTATTAGCACGGCTAAACAGGGCAAGAACTTCGGGCCAGCAAGGGCTTCCGGCAGGACCACCTTGGCCAAGAAGCACTAGAACACGCAAAAAAAGTAGCCTAAAAATGGAACCTTTTCGCTAATCGCACGGGATCTTACAGCGACATTTCGATTCCACTGCAAGCAGAGAAAAGCAGACACAGAACAAACCAATCGAGCTACCCTAGGGGAGCGCTGGGTTGATGGGAGACCGGGACGGCGCGTAGAGGTCGACTAAGAAACGGCAAGGGCGCGGAAGTGTACCTCCCGCCACCCGACATGCCGGCGACGCGGATCCCCGCCTCCACCAGGTCGCAGAAGCGCCCGCCGTAGCCGAGACCGCCGCCAATCTCCCCTCCAGTCGCGGACACACGCTGTGGTCACCACGGATCCCGGCCGTCCGAGGTCACGGTCGGTTTCTGGCGGCGAGCGGCGAAGTCGGGGGTGGGGCGGCTGCGGGATTCGAGGGGTTGGGTCGGGGGGTGGACCGTGGACTGGACTGGAGAGTGTGGAGACTCGCGAGAGACGGAGGGACAGTTGGTCAAAGGCACTCCCCACTGATTGCGAGACGGATTTGACCGCGCTGTTTTTGTATTTGATGATGCCTTCTCATGGACGGCTGGCAAGAAACAAGTTGAATTATTTGAAATTTATGTTTGTGCAAGTGAAATTTAGGTGTATTTTTAACCATTGGATTGAGATGGAGCTCACATCTTCTTTGCCACTTGCAAGTGCTTTTACAAGTGAAATTTTAGATATACTTTAGGGCTTATTTGGGTATAACAAATCCTTGTGTATAAGAGTAGAATAAAGTGGAAAATAAATAAATTTTTATCTCAATCCTTTCTAAATGGAGAATATTACTCTATCCAAACAAAGCATTAAGGATATGGACAACCAAAACTGTAAATGTAAGTAATCTGCTGTGGGAGGGATGGAGGATATGATAATAGGTTTTTTTCCTTTTTGCTTGAACGATTGAGAAAAGGGGATGGAGGGAGTATGATTGAATTGTACTCAGACATAATGAATGATGAGATAAAGGGTTACTCATCATAACTCGTCATAGGTTATCAAAATGTTTGGGTGCCACAAACTAGCAAAATGTTTGAGAAAAATATCCTTTTATTTCTTTGTTAAGAATTTGTGTAATGACACTACAAACTTCTACGGTTTACAGCAACACGCCGTTTCACATATTCACAGTTAAAAAATGTTTTACCTTACAATGCGTACTTATTAGCAGTTTAGCAAAATTCTGCTGCAACCTAGCTTGTACATGAGGCCTAATTGATCGCTTTACGCTGGCAAATCTTTGACAGTACGAGCCTAATCATTCGTACCTGAAAATGCCCCCTGCCTTAACTTCAGCTGCACTCCCGCTCGTCAGTCTGTACACATTCCGAGACAACGAACATGGCCGATCACCGAAGATTCACCGGCCGCAAAAATCAATGCGAGCCATCTTGGATCATCCATGATCCGCTCCTCTTTCATTTACTCGAGACGCACGATTCCATTACCATAAATGCCATCTCATCCTGCGAACGAGAAGCATCCCTGATCTCGTTCTCTAATCAGTCCATCATCAGCTAGCGACGGCAGGACTGTTAGGAATGGGCGTCCTTTCGCTCGTGGCGGCGTGCGTCATGGCGGCGGCGCTGGCCGCGGCCGCCGCGGCGGAGTACAACGTGGTGGACTACGGCGCGCGGCCCGGCGGCCGGTCAGACTCGGCGAGGGCGTTCCTCGCCGCGTGGACCGCAGCTTGCAGCGACGACGCGCCCGACGGTTCGGCGCCTCCGGTGATGCGCGTGCCGGCGGGCACGTTCCTGGTCACCCAGGCGTACTTCAAGGGCCCGTGCCGGAGCGCCGCCGGCGTGGTGGTCGCCATCGACGGCGCCGTAGTCGCGCCCGCGGCCGTGGACAAATCGGCCTGGATCATGTTCCACTACGCCCACGGCCTGAAGATCCACGGCGGGACGATGGACGGGCGGGGGAAGTCGTACTGGGCGTGCAAGGCCGCCGGCCGGTGGTGCCCGCATGGCACCACGGTAAGTGAATGAGTTATTCTGTAATAAGAAAAATTATTTCTTGTTTAAGGATTTTGCATGGCTGTTGCGGCGATGTCGTGAGCTGATTATCAGGATGATATGATGATGTTACCTTGCGACAACTGACGCAGACGCTGCACATCAGCCAGTCCAAGAACGTGAGCGTGAAATGGCTGACCCTGCGCAACAGCAAGAACGCCCACATGGCGATCTACGACTGCACCGGCGTGACGCTGCAGGGCGTCAAGATGTTGGCGCCGGGCGACAGCCCCAACACCGACGGCGTGCACGTGCAGCTCTCGACCGACGTGCGCATCCTCGACGCGACCATTCGCACCGGCGACGACTGCGTCTCGCTTGGGCCGGGCACCGCCGCCGTGGTCATCAGGAACGTGAGGTGCGGTCCGGGCCACGGCATCAGCATCGGGAGCCTGGGCGGGGAGCCCGGCGAGGCGGCGGTGCGGAACGTGACGGTGGAGCGGACGACGCTGACGGGCACGCAGAACGGCCTCCGGATCAAGACGTGGGGGAAGCCCAACCGCGGGCGCGTCACCGGCGTGTCCTTCGCGCGCATCACCATGCGGGGCGTGGAGAACCCCATCGTCGTCGACCAGAACTACTGCCCCGGCAAGATCAACTGTCCCGGCAAGGTAACACGTACGAGACCTCCTAGCTCCCTCTTGCAACAATGGCGGCACGATGATCCGACTGCCGAATCGCTTCATCCTTGCTTCTGCCTTTGTGTTGATTCATCAGAGTTCTCGAGTAAAGATCAGTGACGTAAAGTACAGCGACATCAAGGGGACATCGGCGAGACCGGTGGCGGTGAGGTTAGACTGCAGCGGCACTAACCCCTGCACCGGGATCACGCTCAAGAACGTCGTCCTGACGTACCAGGGCAAGCCGGCAAAGTCGTCGTGCAAGAACGCCCACGGCTCCGCCATCGGAGTCGTCATCCCGCCGAGCTGCCTGTGATTGACGAGCAGGAGCATTGGATCTACCATTTGAACTGTTGCTAATGCTTGTAGTATAGGCAGCTGATTCGTAGTGTTGCCGTTGGTTGGTGCATCTAGAAACTATTTTCCCGTGTACCGAAGATTAATTCCGGCACCTCCAAAAGTAAGGAGGTCAGCGTGACGGCAACAGATGCTACAAGAAATCTTATGCATGGTATATGATGTTTTAGAGAATGACAATTATTCAAAACGTCAAAGTGCAATCTGTTATGATCTATTCAGTTAGTGATGAGGACTATAGAAATGTCTCATAAAAACCATGGAGAAATCATCGTAAACTAAGCCAAATAGCATATTGTGGCGAAGGATTGTTTGTCGTGTGAGGTCAACTAGTAGCGTCACAATTTTACGACATGTGGTAGAGTGTTGTAACTTTATATTTTCATCACTAAGTTCTCTTTTCACTTCTGGTAAGCATCATGGTCCCACAACTACTGCTTCTGCGTAAAAACAAGAAATATAAACTATTATTTTGGTGAAGAAAATGAAAAGGGGAAGGATGACAATAGTGGTGGACTTTTTTTCTCCTCGTCCCACCTGGGCCTGGTCTAGCGTGACCTCAGCTCACCTTGATCCAATTCCTCATATGAAATTCAAATGAGATTATTCTCGCTTTCAAATTCTTAAAAACTATGTTCTTTTAAGTTAGGATCTTCATCAGGCTTATTGAGTTGAATCTTTTCATTCCATAGAGAACAAAGGATATGATCACGTCTTATTTTTAATTTATTGCTTCTCTTTTTTATACCTATACAAATAAGTTGAGTCTAGCAAATTATAAGATATCACTAATCAACCTCAACGCCATTATAATTCTTGAAATTAGTATTTCGATTTGCAAACTGAGTTGCATGTGTCGAAAATAATATCTTTAAGTTGCAAAATAGATTGCATCCGAGTACATGAATGCATTTTACCAGGCCCAAATATGGCTCATGCACACGCACACCCTGCATGCACCACACCTACATAGTAACTCGCTTACGCTTTCGTCCTCATTTCGCGTAAAAGGATTAATCCGGAGTTATTATGCATTTAGAGTCTGTTTATTTAAGCTGGTACAATTCACTCTCGATATCCTGCAGACCGGGTACCCCCGCGTAGTGGGCAAAAGACGGTCTGAGCCCCGCCTCCCAGCTGAGGTGGGCCCCAGCGTAAGCCACGTGCCTTTGGCACCATGGTCAGCCCTGGGGCTACCATGTGCGCTTGGGCTCCGTAGCTGACCCGTGCCCCTAGGCTCCGGTCCGAGCCTCCCCGCTGAGGTGAGGTCCGGAGCTGCCGTGTGTCCCCTGGCTCCGAGCCACCTCCCTGGAGAGGACAGCACCGGGGCTGGCACGTGACCTGGGCTCCGGCCTAAGCTTCCCCGATGAGGTGAGGTCCGGAGCTTCCACGTGTCCCCTGGCTCTGAGCCGCCTCCCCGCTGAGGAGAGCTTCGGTGCTGACACGTGCCCCGGGCTCCGGTCCGAGCCTCCCCACTGAGGTGAGATCCAGAGCTGCCACGTGACCCCACGCTCCGGGCCGCCTCCCCGCTGAGGATAGCTCCGGTGCAGACACGTGCCCTGGGCTCCGGACCGAGCCTTCCCTCTGAGGTAAGGTCCGGAGTTGCTAGTGTCCCCAGGCACCAAGCCCGTCAATAAGAGCTCCAGAGCCGCCACGTGCCCCACGATCCTTCATGGGCCGTGGGTCGACGAAGTCAAGAAGGAAGAGTGTTGTCAGGCTTCGCATTCAAGGCTCGCGCCTTCGCCAGAAGCATGGCGCGTTGCGCATGCCTCCGTCCTCCGCCCGTTCGCCATTACGGTGACAAGACAGAGTGAAGGCGTGACAATGGTACAGTGCCGCCCAAGCAGTGCGAGAAGACGCGGCGACAAGACGACGTCTTCATCATCACCTGACACGCAGTCAAAGGCGCTCAGCACGCCGGACGGAGGGACTTAACTCTCCCACCGACCACTCTACTCAGTGGACGAAGCCCTAGATCTTGTATTTCCTCACATAGCTCTGGAGCCACCTGTCGGGCCCCAAGCCTCATTGTAACCACCCCGGCCTTGAAATATAAAAGGACCGGGTGGCCACCCTGTAGAGGGTTCCCCGTTTCCGCACTCCAGATCCCACAATGTACAAGCGCTCACGCTCAAGCAATAGAATAAGCACACCCATGGACGTAGGGTATTACACTCCAGCGGCCCGAACCACGTAAATCTCTGTGTCCATCCGCTCCCTCGAGCCAAGGTCGTGTAGGGAGCCAAGTCCCCTCCGAAAAAAAGAACCTCGCGGGCTGCTTCTGAGCAGGCCAGGAGGATTGTCGTAGCTCACACTCCGACAGTTGGCGGGCCAGGTAGGGGGGCTTTCCGCGCTCTCCATGCAACCATGGTGAACGTCACTCCTCATGGCGAGCCTCCTCGCCCAGCTCGCTGTCATCTCTAGGCGGGAGACGATGAGGCCACCCCCCGCTCCAGAGTGGGCGGGTCTGGCCAAGCCGGCAGCCAAGCATCCGGCGCACTCTGTGTGATGTACGGGGGTTCTTTCGATGTCTCGTCCAGGCGAGCCGTCAAGACCCTCCGTCGAGCAGTGGCATCCGCCGCTCCAGTCCCGGGGCCGGCACCACATCACAAATGGATGGAGACGCCGATCAGCTTTGACGCCTCCGACTGCCCCAAGAACAGGGCAGGCGCCGAGAAGCCGCCTCTCCTCGTCGCCCCGACCATCTCTAGCGTGAAGCTCTACCACGTGTTGATCAATGGTAGGGCGGTCCTCAGTATTATCAGTCTTGCATCTTTCAAGTAGCTGCAAATCCCTATGTCCCAGCTTACCCCCTTGAGACCATTCTTGGGGGGAGGTTGGGACCCTCATCTTCCCATGCGGTAGTATCTCCCTCCCGGTGACATTCAGGACGCCTGAGAACTATCGTACAGAGAGCGACGTCTTCGACATTGCGAAGGTCAGCCTCCCCTTTAATGCCATAATCGGTAGACCAGCTCTGTACCGGTTCATGGCGGTAGCCCACTACGGCTACTTGGTCTTGAAGATGCCAACCCCGAGTGGCGTCCTCAAGATCTTCAAGCGCTGGAAAAAGCTCCAAGCGCTGGCAGCAGCACAGGAGGCCGCCTCCGATCACGCTGAAGCTAGTCGGCCGCCTCCAAGCATGCGTCAGCGAGGGGTGACATCTGCACCCCGTTTGCAGCCATCGAACGGCGAAGACATACCAGTCAAGGTCGTCCTAGTCGGTACTGATGTCGCCCAAAACACCCAAATTGCCGGGGGCCTGGGAGGCAAATAGGAAGACGTGCTCGTCACCTTCCTCCGAGCCAATGTCGACGTGTTTGCCTAGCAACCGTCGGTAATGCCCGCGATCCCCAGGGAGGTGATTGAGCATCAACTGAAGATCCACCCCGATGCTAGGCCAGTCCAACAGAAGCATCAGAAGCAATCCATCGAGCGGCAAGACTTCATCCGTGAAGAAATCAAGAAGTTGCTCGATGTCGGCTTCATCCGAGAGGTCCACCATCCACGATGGTTGGCCAACCCCGTCGTCGTCCCCAAGGCTGGCGGGAAGCTACGTATGTGCATCGACTATACCACCCTCAATAAGGCATGTCCAAAGGATCCGTTCCCTCTACCCCGTATAAACCAAATAGTCGACTCTACGTCTGGCTGTGACCTACTATGTTTCCTAGACGCATATTCAGGTTTCCACCAGATACCTATGTCTAGGGAAGATGAAGAGCATACTGCTTTCATCACAGTAGATGGTCTATACTATTATGTGTCCATGCCTTACGGTCTTAAGAATGCTCTTCCCACTTTTGTATGTGCAATGCACAAGAAGTTTGAGAACCTCATTCCGGACCTAGTCAAGGTTTATGTCGATGACATCGTAGTGGAGGTTAAATCGCAAGCATCTCTGCTCGACAACCTAGCCCTAGTCTTTGACAGACTGCGTTCCACATGCACGAAGTTGAACCCAGACAAATGTGTCTTTGGGGTCTCTGCCGAGAAGCTGCTCAATTTCTTGGTCTCACACCGAGGGATCAAAGCTAACCCAGAGAAGATTAGGGCGATAGAACTGATGTGGCACCCTGCCCAGATCAAGGACATGCAGAATCTTACCAGATGGTTGGTTGCGCTCAGTCGGTTTATCTATAGACTGGCCGAGCGGGCTCTTCCGTTCTTCAAGCTCCTGCGCAAAACTGGTCCATCCGTATGGACCGAGGAGGCGGATGAGGCATTCCAGGAGCTGAAGAAGTTCTTCACAACACTGCCAATCATGGTGGCCCCTGAACAAGGCGATCCACTACTCCTCTACATCACTGCCACAACCGAGGTTGTGAGCATGGTTTTGGTCGCGGAGCGGCCATAACTCCATAGATCTCAAGTCCCAGAAAAGGCTTCTGTTGCTGTCGGTCTAAAGCCCCAAGGCTTAGACTCCGTAGGAAACCCTTGGGATGGGGAAGTAATAAGGTCCCAAGCAGGCGGACCTGATGATCAATGCATATCCGGGTCCATGCTCCCGACATGCAGTCCCGGACCCGGGAGCCTAGGAGCCTCGAGTCTCGGACCTCCCCAAGAAGAACTAGTCGGGTATCATCCATCTAGACCCGGCAATCGGCGTGCATCTGGGTCCGAGCTCCCAGAATGCACTCTCGGACCAGGGGCCAGAGGCCCCTGAGTCTCGGACCTCTCCAAGAAGAACTGGTTGGGTCTCAGCCATTTAGACATAACAACTGGTGTCTACCTAGGTCCAAACTCCCAGAGTGCAATCCCCTCCGAGAGGGTACTAACCATCCAGCGTCCGGTCTACTTCATCAGCGAGGTCCTCCACGAAGCCAAAACAAGATATCTGGAGGTGCACAAACTGCTCTATGCAGTCCTCGTTGCATTAAGGAAGCTGCGCCATTATTTCCAAGCTCACAAGATCTCGGTGGTTACCTCATACCCGCTGAGAACCGTCCTCCACAGCCCCAACACCACTTGAAATGTGGCTAAACGGGCTGCAGAGTTGGCGGAGTTTGAACTGGACTTCTTACTGCGCCATGCGGTGAAAAGTCAGACGTTAGCTGACTTCGTGGCAGAGTGGACTCCACCACCATGCTAGCCAGGGGCCAGGACATCAGTGAACCAGAGTCCAATGCTCCGGTCTTCACTGGGCCCTACTAGACTCTCTTCTTCGACGACTCCTCGCGGAAGCAAGGTGCCGGAGCGGGGGTTCTACTCATTACATCAACCGGAGAGCAGTTCAAATACATGGTGCGATTGACTTCAAGGCGACCAACAACATGGCGGAGTATGAGGCTCTCATCTTTGGATTAAAAATCACGCTATCCCTCGGCATCCAGCAGTTGTTGGTCAAGGGTGATTCTTAGTTGATCATCAAGCAAGTCAAGGGAGAGTGTAGCTACAACTACCCACAACTCGCAGCTTATCTCCTCCAAGTACAGAAGTTGGAGAAGGACTTCTTATCCTTGGACTTGTGCCATGTTCCCCGTGCCAATAGCATAATAGCCGATAACCTGTCAACGAAGGCTTCCACTTGGGCTCCGGTGCCTGGGCGGGTCTTTTAAAGGAAGTTGCTGCGACCTACCACCTGGTCAGCCGAACGAGGCGAAGGGGGCAGGACCAGCACCTCGAAGCTGGCGGTCCCGGCGGCCATGTTACCATTGCGCCCACCAAGGATCGTAAGCATCACCGGGGGCTCTGTGAGACCCGGCGCTCAAGATCCAAGTGCTCAAGTAGGTCCTGATGTATGGATCACGGAGATCTGGGACTACTTGAAAGACAATTTCCTTCCCGATGAACGTGTATCCTCTGAACGGATCGCTCGGTTGGCTAAAAGATACTCGCTGGTAGAAGGGGATCTCTACCGGCGTGGCGCTAATTGCGTCTTATTTCGGTGCATAACCCGGGAAGAGGGCTGTGACCTGCTCATAGAGATCCATGGAGGCGAGTGTGGGAACCATGCATGTTCTCGCACGAGGGTCGGTAAAGCCTTCTGGCATGGCTTTTGACATGACCCCACGGTCTTGTCGAGCCAGGATCACGCTGAGGGGTGATGCGTTGCACAGCACCGGATAACACACATCAAATGTACAAAACATAAGCAAAGTTTTATTACATAAACAGGTTTATGAATATTTTTACAACAAAATATGGTCAGTCTACACTCACGGGCATAGAATACGCATCAAGTTCATGTTCAGCCCGTGAACGTGTCCTTGCTAGCATGCACGCACACTAACACTGCGGCGTGCACGACTCCCACTCGACGGGGTTCCCCTCCTGGGGTTCCGTCTCCTCCTCGGGAGTCCCTTCCTCATAGAACCCTGCAAAAGCTTCAAACACAAGCAGTGAGCACGAAGGCTTAGCAAGACTGACCCGTCTCTCCTAAACATGAAACTTCTACATGGAGGGTGATAGGTTACATGAGGCAAAATAAGTTGCAAGGACTCGCCTAATTAGTGGGACCTTACTTTCAAGTTTTAGCAACAGGTAGTGAAGAACCTTACACTAAGGCACATGAGAGAGCCGCAATCAAACAAGAAACACATTTCTCTCATGTACTTTGCCTAAAGTTGAAAGGAACTTTAATTAGCTCTAGGCTACAACAAATCATTAACAATCAAAGTCCATCTTTCAATCAACAACATTTTAACATGTTTCTAGCCTGTTCTTTCTACGTCACGGTACAGTGAACAAGTGGTACTCACTGACCGCGAGGGACGGCGATTATAATCGATTTACACCTGCAGGGTTACCCGAATAACCCGTCACGTACGCCCGTACTCGATGTTGCCTACAGCAACCATCACGGACGCCGTACGTAACCACCTTTCACCCGTTAGCCAAGTATTGAACCGGTCCTATCGTCCCGAGCAAGAGTTCTCTGCACGTGCATCTCAGTGCCGCCAGCCGATTTACACCTCGAACTCTCAACCTACCCCCTGAACGACAAGCAATGCCTCAATACCCAGCTACCCGAGTTACATCGGTTTCCCAGTTCCCATATAGCCGGTAGGTCTTCGGTACTGTTCTAGCTTGTTCAACAGGCCCGCACACGGCTCGGTCCTCAATCGACACAAGCGGAACTATAGTACCCAGGCCCCAAAGTCCTGCTGCCCTTACTCTCCGCTCGGTCTCATTTTTCTTGCCATGTGTATCATGTGCTATCTCTACCCGAGTCGAGTGCCTCTAGCCTATCCTCGCGAGTAGTTCCAACTACTCGACTTGTACTGAATCCTACATTATCTTAGCATTGCAGTAGCTAACGGGGTTTTCAATCCTAATCCTAACCCATGGTTTTCTTGGCTATGCATTTGGGTTTTCAAACAAGACTCTCATGCAAGAATTAATGGTACTCAAAGTAAGTTCTCAAAACAATAAAAGTTTGTAAAGAGGTTAATGCAAACCGGAGCTTGCCTTGCTGCTCTTGGTCGTAGGCTAGCTGCTCTTCCGGAGTAACGAAGTCTAAGACTTCAGGTTCCTCCTCGACCTTAGTGACTACATGAGATAACAAGTACATGTATTAATCTAAATGCATTTGAATTGACCTTTACTTGCGAAGTTTATAAGTCTCATTAGACAGACCCAATGACTCTGAAATTTTTACTGTGGTTTGGTTACAACCTAACCAGAGACGTGACCAAGTTTTAGTTGCAGCAAATCTCATTTGAGCTCTCCACAAATAATTATGTACTTGATCTTAATTGGAGCTCTTAGGGTGTTCTAGGGATTTTCATGGAGCAACCCATGCCTTTCTGAAAGCTAGATTTTCAGAGGGTTCTAATGGAGTTGGCCTCACTTAATTTGAAGGTCCCTAGCTAAAGATATGAGCTAAACAATTTCAGAGAAATTCTGAAAATGTTTCTGGACATTTTCTATTTTCTCTGGAACAGTTTCCTTAATCATACCCTTGGGGGGATCAAATGAGCTCAAATGGATCTGAAATTTTAATGGTAGTTTAGGGATATTTTGGTCAACATCCCAGCAAAATTTTAGAATTTTCCTCCAAAGGATTCTCCAGTTTAAATTCTAAACAGTTTAAATTTGAAGAATTAATTCTGGAGAAATAAGGATTTTCATGAGGTGAAACTTGATTTGCTGGAAAGTACTCAGGAATTTGAATCCAACAAAATTTGGTTTACTCAGTTTGGAGTTTCCTAGCCAAAGTTATGAGGATTTGAAGTTTGAAGGAAATTAGAAAATCAGGAAAAGTTTAAATCTGTCGGTGGGACCACGGTTACACGTGTTGGGCGCTGAGGCGATGGCACACCGGGGTCCACGGATTTTTTGCGAGCCAGCACACCGGATCCAAGGCGCAGACTGATCCCAGATTTAAAATCCGAGCCGCTGACACGTGGGCCACCCGACTTCTTTTACCTCCCGACGCTCCCTCGCGCGCACGCCACCTCTCCTCGCCGGAGCAGAACCGCAGCTCGCCGGATTACCGCTGTCGGCCACCGCACGGTCTGAAGCTCGCCGCCAGGGGGTTATCGACGTCGAGGAACAGGTCTGTGGGGTCAGTTCGAGCTGGCGGTGACCGGAAATACCCCGACGACGTGTGGCGGCCTCGGTTGAGGTTCGGAGCCGTCGGCCGTGGGTTCTAATCCGCCAAGACCTCGAACAAACGGCTCTACAGCATCAGTACACCTCTAGGAAGCTCGACAAGGCCCCAAAGGTGTTAAAAAATGGCGGCAAGTTGGTCGGCACCGTGCGACCGATCGTGCCCGCCATGAACGCCTTTGATCGAGCTCAAAATCCGTCACTCCTAGCCGGTTTCATGCAACGGATGCTAAAAGGAAAATGATCGCTGGCTAGTCCAGCGTCTACGTGCAAGATTTGACAACCTAAGAAGGATTAGAGAGCGGAAATTCAAAGAAACCGTACCGGAAGCTCGGTTTAAGGCCGCCGGAGCAAAATCTTGAAATTCTCAGTGGATGCTTCACGGTTTGCTTAAAGAATTAGAGGAGAGCAGCACCAACCTAGCACGCTCCCGTGGCCTGGATTGCTTGACCGTGAGAACCCCTGTGGAGGGCTGTCCATGATCACCCAATCATCGGCCGAAGCTTGATCGCCGCTGTGGCGGTCGTTCTCGGGCAAAGAAGGCCGGAACTCGCTTGTTTCCGGGTCGGGAAAGTGGGTGGGAGCTCAGGGCAGGCTGTAGCAGCTCGGGGAGGAGAGGGTGTGAGTGTTTCACCGTTCTCCTGATCAATCCGAGTGGCGGAGGGAAGAACTTTGGCTCAGTGTTGTTGCGAGGGGGAAAACGGGTGAGGGGACCTCGGCAGAGGCGAGGAGCGCCTTTAGAAGGCTCAGCACCGACCTGGCTCGCGCGTGGGCGAGCAGCTGGTGGCACGGCGCCCCCCCCTCGGTGGCGCCCTCTGCTGAAGCCCGAAGACCCGAGTGAGGAAGTTTCGGTCGGTTGAATCTCTTCAGTGGCTGACATGTGGGTCCCAATTCCCTTTTAACCTCTGAACTTAACTCTCTCTTACTGTTGTAAACAGTAATCCCCACAATGCCCATGGTGATTTGAATTATCTACCCCTGAGCCATTTGAATTGGTTAGAATTCAAATTGGGTTTGGTTTGACTAAATTTCAGCACATATTCAGTTTAAAATTCAAATAAAGTTTGAATTTGCTAAACTTAGCTCATGACAAGATCAACTCCAAATGGAGTGAAAATTGGTGAGTGAGTTCACAAAAATGTGCTGAGTAAGAATATGCCTCCCACTTTTGAATTCATGGGATGACAACAGTTTGAATTTGAATTTGAGTTCAAACCATCCTCTTTCTAGCTATACCCAAAAGGACCTCAAAAAGGTTTTGAATTTGGGTGAAACTTGGCATGGACATTCCTAGCAAGGTGTAGGAGTTTTCCAAATGTCCAGCCCCTATATGATGTATGTGGGAAATGCCACTTTTGCATCTTGTGAGTCTATCCTCTAATGAGCATGTTGATGGTGGTTACTTGCTCTTCAAATGCGTTCATCAACTTTCTTTAAATGTGTCAAAAACTGAGGCCTTCACAGCTTTTATTGGCCGACAACTCTCCAGGATGCCGTCGACCTGGTCAAGAGATGCAAGGCGTGCCAGTTCCACGCTAAGAAAATCCACACATCAGTGCAGACGCTGCAGATGATCCCGCCCTCATGGCCCTTCGCTGTGTGGGGGTTGGACATCGTGGGACCATTCCCCAGATCCGTCGGAGGCTACCGGTACCTCTACGTCGCCGTAGACAAGTTCACCAAGTGGTCGGAAGCTACCCCTGCAGTATCCATCAACAAGCAGGCAGCAGTCAAGTTCATCAAGTCAACCGTCTGCCGGTTCGGGGTCCCGAACAGAATCATCACCGACAACGGGACCCAGTTCACCAGTGCGGTATTCCAAGACTGCTGTGAAGACCTCGGCATCCAAGTTTGTTATGCTTCTTTGCTCACCCAGAGAGTAACGGTCAAGTCGAAAGAGCCAACGCCGAGATTCTCAGGGGACTCAAGACGCGCATCTACAAGATCTTGAAGAAGCACGGTGCCAATTGGATTGAAGAGCTTCTGTGTACCTTGTGGGCTAGCCGGATGTCCCTCAATCGCTCGACAAGGGAAACACCCTTCTTCCTGGTGTATGGGGTTGAGGCTGTCCTCCCCCCGAAAATCACCATGGGCTCATCCCGTATCCGAGCGTACGACGAAACCACACAGGACCAGCTCCGGTGTGAAGATATCGACCTTGTCGATGAGTGAAGGTGGCAAGCATCTGTCCGAAACGCTCAATATCGTCAAGCGCTCCGGCGTTATTAGCAGCGGTTAATGCGGAGTAGACTGCTCGAGGTGGGCGACCTGGTGCTATGATGGATACTTTCTTGAGAAGGAGGGAACAAACTCTCCTCCAACTGAGAGGGCCCCTTCCGAGTGACACAAGTATGCCGCCCCGGGTGCGTGCACCTAGCCACGGAGGATGGGGTACCTCTACCCAATCCATGGAACATAGAACACCTTCGTAAGTTCTATCCTTAGCGCAGCAGTAGGGTTCTGTTTTCTCTAAAAGGGTGTCATAGTGTCCAGGAACAACGCTTAGAACAGCTGTCCCGGAGGAGCCAGACCACTCTCGACATCTGGCATGGGTCGCTGCCTTCAAGTATAGCCTGTTTCCTCCTATGAAGAAGAGCCTAAATTGAGAAAATTTTGCCTTGTCCTGTGCATTCTCCATTTACAGTTTGTGCTTCCTCGAGCATATCAACTGTAAACGGGCAAATGCATGTGCCCTTGGCCCCAAGGTCAGCCCTGGGAATGCCACGTGCCCTTGGGTTCCGGAGCCGACACGTGCCCAGGGCTCCAGTCTGAAGCCTCCTTGCTGAGGTGGAACCCGGAGCTGCCACGCGTCACCTAGCTCAGAGCCTCCTCCACGCTAAGGATAGCTCCAGAGCTCACACGTGCCCTGGGCATTCCCCCTTTACAGTTCGTGCCTCCTCAAGCATATCAACTGAAAACAGGCAAGCCGCGTGCCTTGGCCAAAAGGTCAGCCCCGGTGCTGCCACGCACACTTGAGCTCTGGAGCCGACGCGTGCCCTGGGCTCTGGTCCAAAGCCTCCCCGCTGAGGTGGAACCCGGAGATGCCACGCATCACCCGGCTCCGAGCCGCCTCCCCGCTGAGGAGAGCGTCGGTGCTGACACATGCCTCAGGCTCCGGTCCGAGCCTCCCCGCTGGGTGAGGTCTAGAGCTACCACGTGTCTCCAGGCTCCGAGCCGCCTCCCCACTGAGGACGGCTCCGGTGCTCACACGTGCCCCGAGCCCCGGGCTGAGTCTCCCCTCTGAGGAAGAGTCCGGAGCTTCCATGTGTCTCCTTGGAAAGAGCTAAAGACAAGGGTCGAACTTCCTTCAAATCCTTGCGATGTGGAGGACCCGGAAGGAGTGGTAGCCACACTGCCGGAGCGCCCAGGGTCCCTATGCTGCTAAGGACCCAGAGGAACAAGCTCCAGACATCGGTGGGAAACTATCCACATCGGCTAAGTCATCTCGGACCCTTGCGCTGCTAAGAGCCCGAAGTCTACATCGACAACACAGGACAATGAAAGACTTGAAACAAAGAAGCTTTCATTAATAACAGAGTTCTAGCATACAAAAGGGGATACAAGACAACTAAAGAACGCAGCAGCTACAAGTCGAGCAATCTCCTACTCCGCGGCATGCTTGGTTGTCCCCTGAGCTGATCTATGCGCAGAGAGATGGTCACCTGCTCTAAGACTGAGGACGGCAGCAACTCATGCTGGACCAATGCAATGGTGATATCCAGTGTCGTGTGGCCAAACGCCATCTATGGCGGATTTTGTTGTCCACAACAATACCTGGAGGAAGGCTTGATCACCCTATACTTAACCTTCCTCCGATACCTGCTTCGGTGAGGCGCCTAGAGGACATGCCCCACTTGACACTGGCATAGGGACTCACTGCGAGTCGAGGACCCTATCCCTGACGACCTCCCTTACCACCGGCATACCATCAGGTTGACATGTGCTTCTATCCGAGGCCGTCAAGGAGAGGGATGCCCCAGAAGGCCGCAGCGAAGGCCGCACACACACGAACATCTCACAAAAGTGGACGAAGACGGCCACCAGTGAGAGCACATCTGGTGGGAGAGAGTGCTGGGAAGCAGAGGCTTCTAGCGCGCAAGAGGAGAACAAAGGCCACATGGTGAGGGAGGGTGCCATCCAACCTCGGAAGGTCTCCTTTTATACTCAACCACGACCTCTGGCAGGGCAATAGGCGCGACGATTGGGCTTCCACCTATGCACGCCGCGGGTTATTCGCTTCCCCAACGCTGGGTAGGATCCAGGTCCACCCGTCAGACACTGGGGGCTGGGAGGATAACCTCTCGGGAACGTCCGACGGTTCCCGAGGAGAGTGGTGCGACCAACTCATCGGTTGTCGCAGTAAGTGTCCCAAGGAAACTCCTCAGGCACAACGCCTTGACGCCCACCTCCCCTGCTAATGGGTAGGACCCAGGTCCACTCGTCAGACACTGGGGGCCAGGTGGGTAACATCTCGGGGACGTCCGACGGTCCCCGAGAAGAGAGACTTGGTGGAGCTGCAGCAACCAACTAGTTGGTTGCCGCAGTAAGTGCCCCGAGGCAACCCCTCGAACACGTCGCCATAGCAATCGCCCCCACCAATGACACGTAGGACCCAGGTCCACCAGTCAGACACTGGGGGGCAGGCGAGTAAAAACTCGGGAACATCCGGCAGTTCCTGAGGGAAGCAACGCGGTATTCCTATGGCCCATTGGCTGTCGCAGTAATTACCCCGAGATGACCCCTTGAGTGCATCGTCGTGACCCATCAAATAAGGAGTAAACACGATGATGCACTGCTGCTTTGACTGAATGCGCCCACTATGCCAAGGACGTGCAGCCTTTTTGTCTCCCATGTACAACCACTCGTCCACTACGAAAATCTTGCCACCGCTTTGGTTTCCAAAGCACAGGGTCAAAACAATCACGCGGGAGAGATGGGGGCCCCACCTATAGGCTCGATGCCTCCCCCGAGATGGGCCCGGGGGCCACTGTTGGTACCCTGCAGACCGGGTACCTCGTGTAGTGGGTAAAAGACAGCCTGGGCCCCGTCTCCCAGCTAGGGCGGGCCCCAATGTAAGCCACGTGCCTTGGGCCCCATGGTCAGCCCTGGGGCTACCGCGTGCGCTTGGGCTTCGGAGTTGACGCGTGCCCTCGGCTCTGGCCCGAGCTTCCCCGCTAAGGTGTGGTCCGGAGCTGCCACGTGCCCCTGGCTCTGAGCCACCTCCCCGGAGAGGACAACACCGGGGCTGGCACGTGACCTGGGCTCCGGCCTAAGCCTCCCTGATGAGGTGAGTCGCCTCCCCGCTGATGAGAGCTCCGGTGCTGACACGTGCCCCATGCTCCGGTCCGAGCCTCCCCACTGAAGTGAGGTTCGGAGCTGCCATGTGACCGCAGGGAGCAGTTGGGTTCGGCGAAGATGGCTGTAACGCCCCCGCCCCGATCGAGAGAGAGGGCACCTCCTTTGCCACTGGCTCCACGTGTCCTGTCGACGATAGAGCGAGCCCAACAAATGAAGCACTGGAGCACGGAGGCGGTGAAGCTTCCAGCGAAGCCAAGACGCCTGGCTGGTACGTCCTATGGCAGACAACTGAAGAATAAGTCAAGAAAATTGGAGCAGGGGAGATCTAAACAAGGAAAAATAACGAATACCAAGGGACAAAACCCTTCGACCGGGGGAAAATTGGAGGCCCGACCACCCGAGGCCTAGCACCCGGGGGTGACTAGGGTAGCTCGGGGCATAACCGCCTGACCAGCCGGGCCTTACGCATCCGAGCATCCCACCTCAACCTTACCAGCGGAAGCCTAGGCACTGACGGGGCCCCCGCCGAAACACGGCTTGTGGAAGACCGAGTGGCATGCTTCTTCCCTCCGATCGGTCCTCCAGGAACGGGGTAGCCGAAGGTCCTGTCTTGACCGAGCCTCCGAAAACGTGGACGGGGGGTAAGGAAGAACCATATCCTTCGGTCGCTCGGGCTTTCTTCGCCATTGGAGCATCACCACTAGCTTTCCTCTTTCGCCGCTACGTCAACGTCGAAGAATCGTCCGACCTGGAGGAAGAGGATGTCAACTCCGAAGGCGTGGGAGGGGTGGCTCCAATGGCCTTTGTGGCCCGCACCTTCCTCTGATGCTCATGTAGCCTCCTTTAATGATGAACGTGGCTGGCCTTGCGATCATCTTTCTCTTTCTTCATGGCAGCATCGCGAGCAGCCCTCTTCTCTCTATCCGACTTGTCCTCAGGCAGCTTCGGCAGTCTGACTATGCCTCCGAGCCCCTGGAAAACATCGCGGCACTAGATCGAGTAAGAGCCCTAGAGGAAGTCGCAATGATGTTATGGGGTGAAAGTCGGATGCTTACTCGAGTAGAAGGATGATCCGTAGAAAGAGGGCGTGGATGGCGCCCACCAACCTCCATAGCCTTCCGGGTCAGGTCACGAAACCTCCGCTAGACCTCGGAGTCGGACACCTCTTCCGCCGAACAACGCGTGGGATCACCAAGCCTGGTGTATTGCCACATAGTATGAACACGGGCATGAAGGGGTTGGATCCTTCGATCGAGGAAGGTACGCAAGATAACCTCCCCGGTCATCCCCTCCCACTGCAGCGCCTCGACCTGCTCCAAAATGACGGCGACCCACCGCATGTGCACCTCCATGACTTCCCACTTCCACTGCTCCCAAACGGAGGGCAGCTAGCCGGTGAAGGATGGAAGCGTCGGACCGTCGTTGCGAATGTAGAATCAGTCCTGGCGCCAGTTCTTCATGAACTTTGGGAGTGAGAGGTCGAAGTACCGGGGCTGGGCCCATCGGAGTTGAATGCAGGCGCCGCCAATCGTCGGGATCAGAGAGTCCTCGCAGGATGGCCGCACCCAGACGAACCTCCTCCACAACTCAAGGTGGGGCTCGATCCCAAGACCGCCTCACACAACGTACAGAAGATGGCGGCATGGAGAACCCCGTTCGGTGTTAATTGGTGGGGCTCCAAGCAGTAATGGAAGAGGGCGGCATGGAGGAACTTGTGTGCAGGGATTCCAGCCCGTGAAGGTGGAAATCAACAAAGCTGACGACCTCGTCCTCGTACGGTTTGGGCACCTTCTCCCTGGACGGAATGCTGATCCACTGGAGCTCCCACACCGAGAGGATCCTCCGCTCGCCCAGGGAAGAAAGGCGACCGGCGGTAACATGGGACCTCGTCCAGTTCGACATGGCTAATGACGAGGAAGAGGAAAAAGGGAAATCACTCATACTCTCCCATGATCTTTTTGCTTCCTTAACTTGCGTAACCAGAAATTGTAGGAAGGCAGGAGCACGAAAGGGGTAGAGAAAGAGGGCGCTGCGCTTAAGTCAGGAACTCATGCAGTGAGAATGGCTTATGTAGTGCACTCACGACGATAATGAGGAAGGGCGTCGGGGCCCACGGATGCATCCGCCTCGCAGTAACGCCGCCCAATCGCAGGAAATGCACACGCCTCTCAAAAAATTTCAGGGACGCGACTCTCGCCATAACCTTACCCAGACAGACTCGCCTCTTCGATACCCACAATGATTTGGAGAGCCGTGCGCCGCTTCTATTTCTCCTAACCGCCTTATCACCACATCCCCTCACCTACCTTCAATGAAACGTCGACAGCCCACACGAATCGAAGGCCCACGTAAGTAGGTAAGTTTTTATGGCCCACTTCCAGGGCTCGATCAAAGTTCTGGGTTCTAAGGTATACCAAATATTTTAGGTCGAAAGGGCCGCCTCGAATGAACTAGGGTGAGGGACAGGTGATGTGAGATGGCCATCAATGGCGCACTCTAGGGCTTCAGCACCCTCGACATCTCTAAGTCTGCCTCTTGGCAACTCCCCAGTAGCCCCCCGAGGGGTCGGCATCGAGCCACCCAGGCTCGTTAATGACCCGGGATATGTGTGAGTGTAACAAGAGGGATATTATTGAATGCGGGCATCAAGCCTCGGTCAGGTCAACCTGATTCCCCCGTCCTTGCGGAAAGGCAGTGGGGTTCCACTTGTATTAATCCGTTAGGCAGCTCACCGATCTCAGGAACTTGACCACAGAGGCAATTTTCCGTATGGCTCAATCCCCTAAGCTCGCGAATGGTTTGCAGATGGGGAGCAAAGTGGATTCACTAAACGAATCAAGTCCGACTCAAGGAGGGGGGCTCGGGGGCTATTTGATGACTCAAAGTCACGAAAGGCACGACACCTTAGGCTTTGATCTCAAACGAAGCCACGAGCCGAAACGAAACAATGATTTCACACAATTTCCATTTTTTCTTATCCTTTCAGGTCCTTCAATATGCGTAGAGATATGCCTCCGACCGACCCAGACGAATGCTCGGCCGAAGGCCCGGGGAGCTACTGACGGGGTAACATACCCCGGGTACCCATGAAGCAGTCGATCGACCAGCTGGACAAAGACACGTGGATCCACGGGAACAACTAGGGACGCACGCTCGGGGAGACGCCATCAAAGGCTGACCCCCAGGACGGGAGCAACGACCAAACTCCAAGCCCGGACAACGAGGCCGAGGGACAGAAGCAACCTGGGCTAGAGCCTGGACCGGGAGCAGGCGGTAGACTTAAATGCCGACACGACAGAACGACAGAAGGGATTTAAGACGGAGTGAGAGGCCACCTATGACAAGAAAAGAACGATGCCAGACCATCATCACCACCCTTCCGATCCCGCTCGGCGTGGGTGTACAAGGACGGAAAGTAGACGTAGACTGTAGACTAGACGGGAGCAGGTGTACTCATTGCCCCTGTACCGCTTTGGGCCGCCTTAGGCGCTGACACACCATGTAAACCCCCGCCCCATTTATGATAAGCCGGCAGGTAGGTATAGGCATCCGGGCTATAAAAGGGGAAGCCCGGAACCTCCTCTCGCACTACAAGCACAGCTCACACACACGCTCGACACTTAGTCTTTCTCTTCGCTCTCGCACGCAGGACAGCCTCGCTTGTAACCGCGGTTCCTCGAACTGCTTGAGCTAATACAAGGCCGACGAATACCCCAGAGTGGATGTAGGACACGTTGTCCGAACCAATATAAATCTTTGCCTTTGTTAGCTAGTCGTCCAGACATAAAACAGGAAGCATTCGATTACTAGCCGTTGGTAAAAACACCGACACTATCCTTCCTCGGTGCTTTTTTTCGGAGGGCGGGGCTGGATGCGATCGGATTCCTTTGGCTTTGAACTGTAAGATCCCTAGCAGCGGTGGGTTGAGAGCGGGAGAGGCGTCGCGGAGCTCTCTCTTCTGTAAATCTGTTCAAGGTTAGTTCAGCTCGTGGTGATCGCGACGGCGCCTGCAGCGAAGCCGACAGTTCAGACCCGATTTGTGCTGGAGGCGATGAAGGAGGTTGCGCGGGTTGGTGGAGAGTAGTGGGAGAAGGTGTTCACTGCACTTGATGGGATTTCTAGGCGTTTGGAGGTGATGGATCAGGTGCAGAAGGAGTTGATTGGGCAGCAGGATCTCGCTGTGTCAGTAGCAGAGTAGGCGGGAAAGGAACGCGACTTGCTGTTCTGGCAAGTCCAGGAGACGGGGAAGAGGGTTGCATCTCTAACACTGGAGCGCATGGCGGAGGACATCGATCGTTTCCTGGATGAGAAATCTTTGAGATAGGACAGACTACATGATGTAGAGGGAGGAGATAGGACAAGTAGAAAAAGGGGGTTCGAGGAGTGGATGAACCGGGTGCTCATCGCCCAAAGAGAAGAGTGCTAGTAGAGAGGACACGACATCACCGGGAGACGAGAGGGGGTGAGAAATCCTTGTTGAAGCTGCCCTTTCCAAGGTTCAATGGTGAAAATCCCACAATCTGGCTAGATAAGTGTGTCGATTATTTTGCGCTCTTCAATGTGGCAGAGGCATTTTGGGTGAGGTCTGCTTCCATGCATATGGAAGGGAATGCGGCCAAGTGGTTACAAGTGTACAAGCTTACTGATGGCTTGACCACATGGGAGCATTTTGTGGCTGCTGTCAAGGAGAAATTTGGCGAGTTTGAATACTCCAAAGCTATGTATGATCTGCTGCACCTCCGACAAACTGGGGAGTTAGAGGATTATATATCGGCCTTTAAAGAGTTGAGATATTCTACGGCAATGCATAACCCTGATCTATATGAAACGTTCTTTGTAACACAGTTCGTAAAAGGGCTCAAAGGGGAATTGCAAGGGCCGGTTTCGACTCAGTTTCTCAGTCAATGAACATAGCATCTCTATTGGGTCAGTTGCAGCGAGATATTTAGGAGAGAGGAAAATTTTGACATACCAGGCAATAATTTTCCATCAGGCAGTCGACCGCTGCTAAAATTGACAGCAAGCCTGGAGGGCAGTCATTGGATTGGTCAAACGAGCGTCATTTGAGGTATTACAGAAGACTCCATGGGATGTGTTATGCTTGTGTAGAGAAGTTTGAGCCTGGCCATTTGTCCAAATGTTCAAAAAGGGTTAATGCAATTGAATACATTATCAGTGGAAGATTTGGAGATGAGTTTGTCTGATGAGGTACTGTTGCAGTTGGAGAAGGAGGATCAATGGGAGGAGTCTTGTTTTCAGCTATTTTATCATGTTGTATCAGGAACTCAAGGCCCTAATTGTATGCGGGTGAGAGCTCTGGTAAAGAATCAGGTGTTTTTGATGTTAGTCGACTAGGGGAGTTCTCATTCTTCTATAGATGAAGACTTTGCCTTCAGAGCGGGGTTAGTTGTCCAACCATGTTACTCGGTGTCTGTGAAGGTGGCCAGTGGAGAAGTCATGAAGAGTGACTGGATGGTGCCAAAGGTGGAATGGTGGTGTAATGGGCATACTTTTCACACGGACATGCGGATTTTACCGCTGCGTGCTTATGATGCTATAATGGGATACGACTGGCTGGCCACACATAGCCCCATGCAGTGTGATTAGAATACTAAACGTATTCAATTCAAAAACAAAGGGAAGGAGGTGATGTTATTGGGTGACCACAAGCCAACACAACTAGAGTTGCCTCAGCTTACAACACCACAACTTGACAAATGCTTAGTAGGCAATGACATTTGGGCTATGGTAGTAGTGGAGGTCAAGGAGGAGGAACGGCACAAGTTCAATATGGCTGCCATTAACCTTGGGGTACAGGAACTGCTCATTGAATTTCAGGATGTATTCAGGGACCCAAAGGAATTGCCACCCTCAAGAGTTTTTTATCATGTTATACTCTGATTCCAGGAGCGGTACCAGTTAATTATCGACCCTATAGATACTCCCCTCTTCATAACTATGAATTTGAAAGGCAAGTGAATGAGCTGTTCCAAGCAGGACTTACTGAAAAAACAGTGTAAGTCCTTTTGCTTCTCCGGTATTACTAGTTCAAAATAAGGATGGGTCCTGGAGGTTTTGCGTTGATTACAGGAAATTAAATGATTTGACCATCAAGAATCAATTTCCTATGCCTTTGGTGGACGAAATTCTTGATGAATTGGCAAGGACCAAATCTTTTACTAGTCTGGATATGAGGGCTGGGTACCATCAAATCATAATGAAAGAAGGGGAGGAGTATAAAACAGCTTCCAAAACTCACTGTGGGCACTATCAATTTAAGGTCATGCCTTTTGGTCTAACTAATGTTCCGGCTTCTTTTCAATGTGTGATGAATTCCATCTTAGCCCCTTTTCTAAGGAAATTTGTTCTCGTGTTCATTGATGATATTTTGATCTATAGTCCCTCTTTGGAACAACATATCGAGCACTTAAGGTTGGTATTTAACACTTTGAGGGAACATCAGTTGTATATCAAGTTGTCCAAGTGTAATTTTGCCAAGCAGGAACTGGTGCAAGGCCACATTATTTCTGCTCGAGAAGTTTAGACCGATCCTAAGAAAACAGAGGCAATGTAAAGTGGCCTGTCCCCACCACATTTACTAAATTAAGAGCATTCTTGGGATTATTTGGTTATTATAGGAAATTTGTTAAGGGATATGGCATTATTGCCAAGCCACTATCGGCCCTTTTGAAAAAGAAGCACTTTGTTTGGACAGCTGAAGCTAACATGGCCTTTCAAGAACTGAAAACAGCTATGGCAACTACTCCAGTTTTAGCTCTACCTAACTTCAAGGAACCATTTACAGTTGAAACTGGTGCCAGTGATGTGGGGCTGGGAGCTGTGCTCATGCAGAATAATAGACCCATTGCATTTTTGAGCAAGGCTTTGTCTAATAAGGGCATACAATGGTCCATTTATGAGAAGAAATTCTTGGCTTTGATATTGCAGTGAATAGTTGGCGTCCATATCCGCATAGGACTGAATTTGTTATCAAGACATATCACAAAAGTATCACTTTGCTTGAGGACCAGCAGCTACAATCTAATTTACAAAGGAAGGCCATGTCTAAGTTGATGGGTCTCAATTTTCGAATTATGTATAGAAAAGGGAAAGAAAATGTGACTGCTGATGCCTTGTCCAGAGTAGGACAACTGATGATGGTGACTGATGTGCATGAGGTGAAGCCTGTATGGATTCAGAAAGTAATGAATTCTTATGCTACTGATATGGAGGCCCAATAGCTGTTAATTTGTTATCTAGATTGGCCATTACAACCACAGATGCAAAAGGATTTTCTCTGTCCCAGGGGATTATCAGAAGAGGAGGACAAATATGGATTGGAGAAAATTCAGCACTAAGGACCAAGCTCATATCAGCTTGTCATGACAGGTGTTGTTGGTGGTCATTCAAGGGTTCAAGCCACTTATTAGAGATTAAAGAAGCTGTTTTATTGGCAAGGGATGAAATCAGATGTGGAGAATTATGTGAAACAATGTTCAATCTTTCAGCAAGCCAGAGGTGAGAGAATTCATCCTGCTGGGCTGCTATAGACTTTGCCAATTCCTAAAGGTATCTGGCAGGACATTTTCATGGATTTTAGAGGGGTTGCTTAAATCAAAGGGCTATAACACTATTCTAGTGGTGGTGGATAGGCTATCCAAATATGCTCACTTTATTCCCCTGAAACACCCCTTCTCAGCTGCTCAAATGGCAGCAGTCATACTTGATACTGTGGTCAGATTGCATGGTTTTCCCAAGTCCATGCTCACTGACAAGTATAGGATATTCACAAGTGTTATATGGAAACAACTATTTGCTAGCTTGAATGTTAACTTATTGCTAAGCACATCATATCATCCTCAAACTAATGGGCAGACAGAACGTGTAGATCAGTGTCTAGAAACTTATCTCAGGTGTGCAGGGAAGGCTACTTCGGTCAAGTGGAAACATTGACTTTCTTTGGCAGAGTACCGATATAATACTTCTTTCCACACTGCATTGGGATGCTCTCCATTCAAGGTCTTGTATTGGTATGACCCTAACGCCTTTCTGACGCCGACACTTCCTGCTCAGGAACACACAACAGTGGCTGAGATGTTGGCCCAAAGAACAAGTTACATGGAACTCTTAAAGTAGAACCCAGCAGTGGCTCAGAACATAATGAAGCAACAGACGGATAAAAAGCGCAGCGATAGAGTTCTAAGTGGGGGAGTTGGTGTTGCTAAAGGTCCAGCCTTACGCACAAGTAACAGTGGTAATCGCCTATACCCTAAGCTTTCATTCAAGTTTTTTGGTCCCTATAAGGTGTTGCAGAGGATCGGCAAGGCTGCCAATCAGCTGGATTTACCTGAAGGAGCGTAGATCCATCCGGTTTTCCACGTTTCTCACCTGAAGACGTTCACATCCAACTATTCCCCCATCTTCTCCGAGCTGCCAAATGTGGTTGATTTGAGCACAAATCCACAAAAACCTGTCAATATTTTGGAGCATAGGCTGGTTAAAAAGGGAAGTCAGGCGGCACCTCAGGTCCTGGTATAGTGGTCGGGTTCTTCTTCTGACTCGGCGGCGTGGGAGGATTGGCATGTGTTGCTCAAGTCTTTCCCAGCAATTACGGCTTGTGGACAAGCCTGATCTAAATGGGGAGGGGGGAGGTGTTACGGCGGATGATGGCGGAGTGGAGCACGGGGAGATGGTGCAGCTGGAGGAGCTGGCGGCGGAGGGTGAGAAGTGGATGGAGGCGAGGGAACTGTCTGTGGAGTCGAAAGAGTGAAGGGGATCGGAAGAAGAAAGAGCAATGAAGGAGTGAGCTGACATGTGGGGTCAGGTGTGTGTGTGGCCCACGGGGCTGCGACCCCTCGGGTGTGTAAAAAGGAGATCGCCCACTCCGATGGAGACAAAACAGGCAAAAACAAAAGCCACCGACTAGAATGCAAAACCATGTTTGGTGCAGAAATGTAAAAAACCATCCTAAACCAATGGATCTTCATCCTACGGTCCATGCTTCTTCTTTAATTACCCCTCCATCTGGATACGTAGATTAGCAAAATACACCTTAAATAAAATATATCCTTCTACAAACTGTGGAGCCAAACAAGAACATATGCCGCTGCCGCCCAAAGATTATTCTGCTTCCCAGGCTGAAGCCGTTGTCCGCTGCCACTGAAGTCTTTTTCTATTGCCTGGGCTGAATACGCAGCTGTTTTCCGCCACTGCCGAATAGGTGAATACCAATCCGAAGCCTCGTATATATGCTGCCGAGGACGCCGAGTAACTACCCGATCAGAGTTCCGCTACGGGGCTGAGGCCACCGTCCGTCGCTGCCGAAATCGAAGCCGCGTATATATGCCGACGATGCTGCCAGGTATGTACCTAATTAGAGGCGTGCACTCGGCAGCCTCGTGGCAACCATCAGTTTAGAAAGGTAAATGCAGTTCACAATTCAATTTTAGTTCAGATGATACGGTTCATGCATTATATCTTACCGTAACTTGCATACATTTGTCCAACATATCTACCTGATCATCCCCATTGTAGAAGAGCGTCCTAGCGCAGCGGGTGCTAGACAACTATCTTCCTCTAAAAAGGTACTACTGCATCAATTTTTTTTCTAATCATCCGCTAAAGGTGTGTGATGTGCTCAATTGTATCCAGCTAGCTATCGCCTATGCGTGCTACTGTAATGGTCCGTGCTGTATATGATAAGCTCAACGATCCGTCGCTAATGGTCACAAAGCAAACATCGAGTAGTTATTCAGCGTCAACAGCACCGTATATACGCGGCTTCGTCTTGGTATTTGGCGGCAGCGGACAACAACTCCGTATTCAGCTCTGGCAGCAGGAAAAGACTTCGGCGGCGGGCGGGGGCACCATTTGGCTCCACAGTTTGCAGAAGTATATATTTTATGTAAGGTGTATTTTACTAATCTACGTACTCAGATGAAGGGGATAATTAAAAAAGAAGCATGAACAGTAGGATGAAGATCCATCGGTTTAGAATTGTTTTTTGCATTTTTGCACCAAAGCTGCGCATTCAGTCGATGGGATGAAAAGTGATCAGATATTTTCCGATCCGCCCGGGTTTCCGATCCGAAAATATCTGGTCCATATCCGTTTTTGTCAAATCTCAATCGGATAAGGATTGGAAACGGTATGGATTAGTATCCGTCCGAATGGTCGGATATCTATATTTCGTCGGATATATCCGAATTATAATCCGAAAAATATCTGATTGATTTCTGACCCATTTTACACCGGTGGCCTAGCCCGGACCAGTTAACCCTAAACGTCCCGTCCCGATTCATACATCCAATCCCGACTCCCGTTCCCGTAGCCGTCTCCCCGACTCGCGACTCCAGGCTGAGTCCCGTGTTGAATGTGTGCTGTTTTGTTGCTGCATATGTGATGTTTTCTTGCTGTCTTGGTGCTGTAATGTAGGGGTCACCCGAGGCGCAGCAGGCGATGCTGGAGACGTCGATGCCGCGCGTAGCGCAGCTGGTGACGTGGGGGCCACCCGAGGTACAGCAGGTGACGTCGGGGAAGCCGAGGCCACCTGTGGCGCAGCTGGTGACGTAGGGGTCACCCGAGGCGCAGCAGGTGATGCCGGAGGCGTCGGTGCCGCACGTGGTGCAGCAGGTGACGCCGGTGCACCTGAGGCATAGCGTGTGTCGAACCTGCAGAAGAAAGAGGCCAAGGCAGCTGGGAGCAGCCTCGGGGTCAGTGGGAAAAAGAGAATCCAGCTCTGTGGTGGAAACGGAAGAGGTGGTGGAGAAAGGAAAGGAGGACTCGTCGAAGACGGCATGCCGAGAGATCAAAAGGCGGTGAGTAGTGAGATCTAAGCACCGGTACCCCTTATGATCAAGGGAATACCTGAGAGAAACACACCATGTCGAGCGGGGCGCAAGTTTATGCGGGCCAGCGGCGGAAAGGTTAGGGTAGCAAGCGTACCCGAAAACTCGAAGGTGATCGTAAAGAGGATCGGTGCCATATAGAGCAAAATAGGGGGTGGAGGCACGAATCACCTTGGTAGGAAGGCTACTAATCAGAAGTGTCGCAGTATGGAGAGCCTCCACCCAGTATCGGGCTGGAACAGATGTCTGGAACATCAGGGAGCGTATGACATCATTGGTGGTGCGAATCATGTGCTCTACCTTTCCGTTTTGAGGATAGGTATATGGACAAGACATGCGTAGCTGCACCCCATGTGCGGATAGAAAGTTACGAAACGCAGAGTTATCGAACTCGCGTCCGTTGTCATACTGGACAACTCGGATGATGCGCCCAAACTGAGTGGAAATCCAAACGAAGAAGTGAGAAAGAGTAACGAAAGTCTCAGACTTCAATCGTAATGGAAAAGTCCAGGAAAAGTGAGAAAAATCAACAATGATCACCAAGTAATAATTAAAGCCCGATACATTGGTAATGGGTGATGTCCACAAATCACAATGTATAAGATCAATAACATGCTCAACATGAGTCACAGAAGTGGGAAAAGGAAGCCGAACATGGTGACCAAGCTGACAAGCATGACATAGGGAGTCATGTGTGCCCCTAGAACACGAGATAACAGAACTACTGGACAACTTCGATATAGCATCTGCACCAGGGTGGCCAAGCCGGTGATGCCAAATAGTGGATGAAGTTGTCGTAGTCAAAGCAAAAGGCGGTGATGCAGCGGAAGTGGGAAGCCGAAGTGTGTATAGAGACCCCGAGCTATCACATCGAAAAAGAGGTCGCCGGGTAGAAAGATCCTTCACAAACAAACCAAACAGATCAAACTCAATGGAAACATTGTTGTCAGTGGTAAAACGACGGACAAAGAGCAAGTTTTGAATGATATCCGGAGCGACAAGAATGTTTTTAAGTTGGAAAGAACTCGGAAGACCGGAATCACCTACTGAGGTGACCGGAAGAACAGACCCATTCCCAACAACGATAGATGAAGGAAAAGAGGGATTGGGAGGGCGGGTGGAAGAGAGTATACTAGCATTTGGGGTGGTATGGTATGACGCTCCGGAATCGACTATCCAGTCAGCACCTGGTGGAGTAAGCTGCATGGTGCTGAAGGAATAAGCCAACGACTGTCGATCCCACGTCGAGGGTGGCTCCGAGTACCCAACGAGATAGTCAGTGCCTCCATAGGTGGAGACTGACTCTCCGCCAGAAGGGTAGCCAGGCGCATCGTGGGCCTGAGTCGGAGGCCCACCAACACTGTAGGCTGGTCCATTGTAGCCCGGGGTGGCTACGAACGTCGGCTGGGGACGTGGTGGTCGTGGAGGCTGAGAACCCAGAGACGGCCTAGGCCAAATGTAGATCTGGCCAGTCCACGGGTTGTAGGGTGTGGGCCAGGGTACACCTCCCCGGCCGGTACCACCACTACGACCAGTAGTCGGACTAGTGGGTGTAGGAGTGCCGCCTGCACTGCTACCTCCACCACGGCCGCCGTGCTTGCCTCCGCGGTGACGATTTCCACCTCCAGTACTGGCAGGAGTGCCTGGGGTGGAAGGTGGTCGTGACGGTGGTCCTCCAGCAGCTGGTAAGGGTGGACAAGGGGACTGCCCAGAGCCATAAAAGGCTGTGGTAGACCCAGAGCCAGTAGAGCCTCCTGCGGTGATCTCCTCAAGCTCAAGGTCATACCATACCTTCTCGAAGGTAGGGAGTAGCTCCAGACGAAGTAGCCACGTCCATAGGTGACATTAGCACTCATTCAGGCCTTGAAGGACCCGAAGAACAAGAGCGCTATCAGTGACCGGCTCGCCAAGGTCACGTAGAGCATCCACCATGCCCTTCATCTCCCGGCAGTAGGTGGAGACAGAGCGGTCACCCTGGACGGTGTTCTAGAACCGAGAGCTGATGTGGAGGGCTCGAGTCACGCGGTTCCCTAGAAACCGCTGTTCAAAGACCAGCCAGGCCCGTCGAGCAGTGCCGCCACCGCGCTGCCTGACGATGTCCTCTAGCTCCTCCGACAGGGAGCCAAGGATCCAGGATAGGACCAAGCTGTCCATGCTGATCTAGGAGACCTCCACTGAAGAATCGTCCTGGAGGACGTGGTCGTCGAGGCAGTAACGCCTCAGCGTGAGGAGCACCAGGTCACGCCACCGGGCATATGACGTGGACTCGGAGCTGAGAACAACCGACACGAGGGTCCGGATGTTCTGAATCCTGGCGGCCTGCACATGAAGACAAGCACAAGTGAAGCCGAGTACGTACCAGCGTCCGAGGGAGGCTCGTGGGCAGCACTCATCGGTTGGTGAGCACTCTCCTTGAGCTGGTGAGATAGAGTGTCCACGGAGGCACGCTCCTGCTCCAGGGCGAGAGCGAGTGCCTGCTCGCACTTGCGAGAGGCAGCCAGAGCAGCGACGATGTCAGAGGTGTCCATCGTGTCGGTGACGTAGAAGGAGGCAGCAACCACGCTGTCAGCAGTAGCGCTTGTGACTCGAGGCGGGATCACCGGTAGGACGGTGGTCGTGATGCTTCCGTCGATGTCGACGTCATTGGCGGTGGAATCGTGATGCCGGGATGTAGTCCCTTCCATGAAAACAACGGAGGTGGCAGGTTTGCCGGTAGTACCTACAAGAGGTCCGCCGGCAGCCGGTCCAGTCCTCAGAGACACGGCGGCTGTGGCTCCCCGTGTGTTGGTCAACCAAGATCCAGTGGTGCCCCAAATCCAGGCGGCTGCGGCGGCCTCACATTAGGTGCGATGGTTGTGGCAGGGAAGGGCACCATGGTCCAGGGAGGCGGCGCAGTGGCAGCAGCCCTGGACGACAGTGCAGCAGGGGAGAAGGCGCTGTTTCCTGCGGCGGCTGGATGGGCGGCGGGGGCTGGAGTGCCGGCTGCGGCCGCAGAAGCGCCGGCGGCAGCCAAAGGCGGCTGCGGGTGGTGCCGCCGGCAGCCCAGGGCGGCGGCGCAGTAGCACCGGCGGCGGGTTGGGGCTGGTGGCGGAATTTGGTGGCGACGGGTTAGGGATGGCGGCGGATTTGGGTGGCGGAGGCGCCGGCGGTGGCACAGGGCCGCGGCGCGGCGGCGCCGATGGTGGCCCAGGGCAGCGGCGCCCTGGTGGCGTCCCAGGGCGGCAGCGCGTTGGCGCTGGCGGCGGCCCAATGCAGCGGCTGGGCAATTAGGGTTAGGGTTAATCCCCAATCCTTAATCTAACCTAGCTAATGATACCATATTAGAGGGCAAATTGAGGACTGTATTAGATGATAATGGTAATGAGGGTACAGGGTCCATTATATAGAGAGATTAGGTGAGGGGAAAAGACTAAACTACCCCTAACCCTAATCCCTCACTAATGACTAAACTACCCCTGTATTACCCACACAATTACAGAGTCTAACAATAATAACATTTACTGTTTGTAAGGGCCTCAGTTTTTGACACATATTTGAAGTGTTCATCACCACACACACACACACACACCTCATTTGAAGCAAGTTGATGAACACAAATGAAGAGCAAGTAACCACCATCAACATGCTCATTAGAGAACAAACTCACATATTGCAAAAGTGGTATTTCCCACATGTGATATATAGGGGCTGGGCATATGAAAACTCCTACACATTGCTAGGGATGTCCATGCCAAGTTTCACCCAAATTCAGAACCTTTTGAGGTCATTTTGGGCATAGCTAGAAAGAGGGCAGTTTGAAACTACATTCAAATTCAAACTGTTTTTATCCCATGAATTCAGAAGTGGGAGGCATATTCTTATTCAGCACATTTTTGTAAGCTCACACACCAACTTTCACTCCATTTGGAGTTGATCTTGACATGAGCTAAGTGGGGCAAATTCAAACTTTATTTGAATTTCAAACTGAACATGTGCTGAAATTCATTCAAACCAAACCCAATTTGAATTCTAATCAATTCAAATGGCTCATGGGTGAATAACTTGAATCACCACGGGCATTTTGGGGCTTACTGTTTACAACAGTGATGAGGAGTTAATTTCAGAGGTTAAACTTGAGTGTGGGATCCACATGTCATAGAGATAAGGGGGAGGGGGGGGAACTTGCACACAAAGTCACAGCTCGGTGGGAAATTCCCCCGAGCAGCTGCCGGCTGTACCACAGAGAAGCAACCGGCGCCACCAGCTGCTTCTCCCTTCGCGCGCTGGCGCCCAGAGCGGCCTGCTCGTGCCCCCACGCGACCGTCACCGCCTCAGCCGAGTGAAGACTGGGTGCCTTCTTATCCTTGCGTGCGACCTCGAGCAGAGGCAGTCTTTTCTCCCCGAGCTCTCGGTCGATCGGGAAAATGCAGCAAACCATCGCACCTCGCCTCCCCGAGTTGCTAGGCAACACGCTGAGCTCAAGCACCACTCTCCCAACGCCTGAACCACCGGGTTTTGGCCCCTGTTCCCGTGATCAACGACGACCGCCGCGATTTAGCTAAAGAACGGCGATCAGTCTCACGTGGGCAGCACACTACAGCCACTTCCACGGCCGAGCAAGGGCGGCAAAAGGAGCGCACGGACTCCATGCTGCTTCCACCTGAAGCTCCAGCCACGCCGTGAACTCTCGCCAGCGAATTCCGAGAATTTTCTCCGGCGACCTCAGCCCGAGCTTCCGGTACAGTTCTTTAAAATTCTCCTTCTCTATTCCTCTTTGAGTCATAAAATTTTGCACACATATGCTGGATTAGCCGGCGATAAAATCTCCTTTAGCATCCATCGCATGAGAACGCCTCGGAGCGGCGGGATTTAAGCTCTATTCGGAGTGTCCGCCGCGGAGCCATTCGGTCGCACGGTGAAACCGTATTTACGGTAACTCCCGAGCGATTCTGAGGTCATGCCGAGCTTACTAGAGCTGTGCTGGTGATGTAGAGCCCATCGGCGCAAGCGATGGCAGGCTAGAGACCTCGGACAACGGTGCCAAACCACAGCAGTAGCCGCCGCACGTCACGGAGCAGGTTCCTGCCACTGATACCCCAAACAGAGCCCACCAACATGTTCCTCGATGCCCTAAACCCTCTGGCGGCAAGTCTCTGGCTAGGCGGCGGCCGGGAACGCCGGTCCGGTGAGCTCCGGGTCTGCTCCGGCGAGGGGAGGCGGCACGGGCGCAAGCGAGCGTCGGGAGGAAGACAAAGCTGGCTGGCCCACGCGTCAGCGGCTTAAAATTTAAATCGGGATCGGGTGTGGCTGGGATCCGTTGTGCTGGCGCACAGGAACCCTGCAGACCACGGTGTGCCGACACCTCAGTGTGCGCGCGTGTCCCCAGGGCCCACCCGCAAGTTTAAACTTTTCCCCGAATTTCAGATTCCATTCAAACTTCAAATCCTCATAACTTTGGCTAGAAAACTCCAAATCGAGTGAACCAAATTTTGTTGGATTCAGCTCTCTGAGTACTTTCCAGCAAATCAAGTTTCACTTCATGAAAATCCTTATTTCTCCAGAATTAATTTCTCAAAATTTAAACTGTTTGGAATTTTAACTGGAGAATCCTTTGGAGGAAAATTCTGAAATTTTTCTGTGATGTTCACCAAAATATCCTTGAACTGCCATAAAAATTTCAATCCATTTGAGCTCATTTGTCCACCTAAGGGTGTGAATAGTGAAACTGTTCCAGAGAAAATAGAAAAGGTTCAGAAACATTTTCAGAATTTTCTCTGAAATTGTGTAGCTCATATCTTTAGCTAGGAACCTTCAAATTAAGTGAGACCAACTCCATTAGAACCCTCTGAAAATCTAGTTTTCATAAAGTAATAGTTTGTTTCATGAAAATCCTTAGGACACACTAAAAGCCTCCAATTAAGGTCAAGTACCTAATTAATTGTGGAGGGCTCAAATGAGCTTTTCTGCAACTAAAACTTGACCAAGTCTCTGTTTAGGTTGTAACCAAGCCACAGTAAAAGTTTCACAGTCATTGGGTCTGTCTAGTAAGAGTTATAGACTTCACAAGTCTAAATTCAATCAAATGCATTTAAATTAATGCATATATACTTGTATATCATGTAGTCGCTAAGGTCGAGGAGGAACCTGAAGTCCTAGACTTCGTTACTCCGGAGGAGCAGCTAGCCTATGATCAAGAGCAGCAAGCCAAGCTCCGGTTTGCATTAACCTTTTTACAAATTTTTATTGTTTTGAGCACTTACTTGAGTATTATGATTCCTTGCATTAGAGTCTTGTTTGGAAACCCAATTGCATAGCCAAGAAAACCATGGGTTGGGTTTAGGATTGCAAAACCCCGTTAGCTACTGCAATGCTAAGTTAGTGTAGGATTCGGTACAAGTCGAGTAGTTGGAACTACTCGCGAGCATAGGCTAGTGGCACTCGACTCGGGTAGAAATAGCACATGATTCACATGGCAAGAAAAATGAGACTGAGCGGGGAGTAAGGGCAGCAGGACTTTGGGGCCTGCGTGCTATAGCTCCGCTTGTGTCGATTGAGGACCGAGCCGTGTGCGGGCCTGTTGAACAAGCTAGAACAGTACCGAAGACCTACCGGCTATATGGGAACCGGGAAACTGATGTAACTCGGGTAGCTGGGTATTGAGGCATTGCCCGTCGTTCAGAGGGTAGGTTGAGAGCTCGAGGTGTAAATCGGCTGGCGGCACTGAGATGCGCGTGCAGAGACCTCTTGCTCGGGATGATGGGACCAGTTCAATATTTGGCTGACGGGTGAAAGGTGGTTGCGTACGGCATCCGTGATGGTTGCTGTAGGCAATATCGAGTACGGGCGTACGTGACGGGTTATTTGGGTAACCCTGCAGGTGTAAATCGATTATAATCGCCGTCCCTCGCGGTCAGTGAGTACCACTAGTTCACTGTACCGTGACTTAGAAAGAACAGGCTAGTTACATGTTAAAATGTTGCTGATTGGAAGATGGACTTTGCTTGTTAATGATTCGTTGTAGTTTAGAGCTAATTAAAGTTCCTTTCAACTTTGGGCAAAGTACATGAGAGAAATGTGTTTCTTGTTTGATTGCGGCTCTCTCATGTGCCTTAGCGTAAGGTTCTCCACAACCTGCTGCTAAAACTTGAAAGTAAGGTTCCACTAATTAGGCGAGTCCTTTGCAACTGGTTTTTATCTCATGTACCCATCACCCCTCATGTAGAAGTTCCATGTTTAGGAGAGACGGGTCAGTCTTGCTGAGCCTTCGTGCTCACTGCTTGTGTTTGAAGCTTTTGTAGGGTTCTATGAGGAAGGGATTCCCGAGGAGGAGACGGAACCCTAGGAGGGGAACCCCGTTGAGTGGGAGTCGTGCACGCCGCCGTGTTAGTGTGCGTGTGTGCTATAGCAAGGACACGTTCAAGGGCTGGACGTGAACTTGATGCGTAGTCTACGCCCGTGAGTGTGGACTGGACCTATTTTGATGTATAACTGTTCATAAACCACTTTATGTAATAAAAGTTTTGCTTCCGCTTTGTACCTTTGATGTGTGTTATCCGGTGCTGTGCAACGCAGCACCCCTCAGCGTGATCCTGGCTCGACAAGACCGTGGGGTCGTGTCACTGTTTATTCTAACAACTAAATAGATTCTTATTGTGTCCTTTTCAACTAAGTTAGGCTGGTAGTGCGCTGTTAGTTATCAGATACTATTAGTGCCCTCTATAGTTCGTATCTGTCACTGATATGTTTTATTGTTCATTTAAGAGTGTTGATATTTCAACTAAGTTAAGCCGGTACCTTTTTGTTGGTTATCAATTATTATTGGTGCCATCTAGTTCATACGTGCCGCTGTTTCACTGTTTTAGTCGGATTGACATCTATAGCCTTAGCCTACCCCAATGTGTTTAGACAAAGGTTTTGTTGTTGTTGTTGTATGACATGTGTACCCTTGTTCGTGGTAATTGCCTACAAAATTTAGGGTTGTGAAGAATATACTTGTTTATTTTTCTCGGCGTATTGGGAACGAGGGTTCCCACCAACTGTCATAAGTGACAAAGCTGCACGGGTCTCGAGGATAATGAAGCCCACAAAGAAAAGGTCCGACCCACAGACCGGGGCAAAGAAGTGTCAAGACTACTAAAAGGCAATTCCGCAAGACAGACGACCAAGCTTTGACTGGGGGAGCCGGGTCGGGGAATGGCTTGCTTCCAAGAGCATGCACTGATCCCTACCTGGTCAGGTCAGGTACATGTCCACCTAGCTCTTGCCACGAAGCCTTGACACGACACATGCGCGGTTTCAAGAAAAATACTCATGAAGGGACAGGTGGTGTCAGGCGGTGCTGGGGTACCCTCGGGCAGAAGCTTGAGGTGGTCTGTGGAATGAAGTTGTCACCCTGCCATGCCCTTAGGCAGAGGTCGGACAAGACAAGCGGTGAACAACACGCTCCCACTATCTTCCCTTGCACGGGGAACCGGCGAACAACGCTGGCCACACCCACATTCTTCTCCACGGCTTCAATACGCCTGACGAACGATACCGCGTGCGCTCGTTAGACGCATGGCCAAAAGCCGCCCGGGCGGAACGGGACGTGATGGGGGCGACGACTGACCACTGAAGAAGTACCAACTACCGTAATTACTCTATCTTGCTCTAGCCTACCACTCTAAGAGTCCTCCTTGGACTATAAAAGGAGATGACTTGGGTCAGAGCAAGGGGTCGCCTGATTGAACCAAAACTGGACCTACTGACACTAGAGGATCAAACACAACTGATCACACCACTCAATACGATACCAAAACCAGGACGGAGGCTTATTAGTCTCTGGGTGGCCTGAACCTGAAAACCTCAGTGTCAACTGTGGGATGACCCTGTGCTGGCAGCTGAGGCGGCGGCCCTAGCCAGATCCTAATCAGACCCTAGGGCAGGGGTGCGCGCCCATGGGTCAGAGTCCGAACTGGACTCTGTCCAGAAGTGGGCAGCACAAGTTTAGGGTAGAAACTGGACTCTATTTAGAGATAGAGAACTATTCCAAAAGTCTAGATAGAGTTTGAGTTGTAATAAAGATAGAACTCTCTTGTAAGGGGACTATATAATAAAGCCAACCACAGGCTCAAATCAATCTAATTCAGAATTACTCCACAATACACCTGCGCCTGGAAACCCTAGCCGCCAGCCTGAAACTCTAGCCGGCCGCTCCCCACCTCCTCTCCCCTGTTCTGCGTGCCCAACACCAGAACTGGGCCGCCGGCTCCTCTTCTCTCTCCCCTGTTCTGATCACCTAGATCAGAACTAGGACGCGGCTCCTTCTCCCTCTGTTCTGTCCAGCGCAAACCAGAGGCCCGTGATCTTCTCTCAAGTCTCTCTGCATCACTAGGAACTCCTTCTAGGTGTTGATCATCTGGACCAATCTGTTCTCAGCAGAACAGATCTGATCAAGGTGTTCTGCACTCCGGAATTGCAACATCAGCCATCACAAAATCCATCTATTTTCTCTAGAACATGATTAGCAGTACACTCCAGGCTGAACTCCAAGGGGTGATCCTGCAGATCCTCCAAATATCGACAACACACGTCGACAATTTTCCTTTTCTTCGCACACTGAAGAACACCCTCCTTATATGTCTGTATTTTCTCATTTCATAACTTTTTTTGTTTTGAGCGGCTCATTTTGTAACTTCTGACCTTCTAGGTGGAGTATTATTTCAGTGATATAAACCTGGCAACTACTGAGCATTTAATGAGGTTTATTAATAGAGATCCTGAAGGATATGGTGAGCTGCATCCTTGCTTCTGAAGCTATATTGTTGAGATATTAAAATATGAAGTGCTTGTATTGATTCCTTGCTTCTGAAGTTTGGGATGCTTCGTTTTTACAACAACAACCAAGCATTTATCCCAAGCATGTTGGGATGCTTCTTTTTTGTGAAAGGAAATTGTTATCACTGTACAATGTTCACAACTCCTCTTTCTATTACTAGAAACCAAATCATAATTGGCTTCGACAGAAAACCCAGATCAGTTCCCCCTTTTCTCCCTTCGCTATAATCAGTTTCTCTTTCCCTTGGGCCTTTGTTTTCATGCTGTTTCCTTTTATATTTCCCTTTAATATGTACCGCAAGGGATCTCCTCTACCATATCCCTCTAAAAAATCATTGCAAACCAAATCATGTTTAAGGTATTGTTACTTGAAGGTTATGGTGACAACCAACGTAGGCTTTGAAAGAGAATATTGACATGTTATCTATTTATATGTGTGCAGGTTACTATTCAGTTACTTTCATAGGTTATACCCTGCTTGATTTATGGCACTATCCTACTTGGGTTATTTCTGATAGATACATTTCTGTTGGATTCCTCTTTAGTAGGATAAGATCACCCCAATCTACTAAAATGGTCCAGAACACATTTCTTTTCACATCGTATTATGATTTCGGAACATATTGCTTTTCACAAGAATTGCAGTTAGATTGCTTTTTCCTAAGAAGATTCTTTTATATATGCTCTTGTACCCAAATATATAACTCAAAAAATAATATTCTTGTGTGTTTGTGTTAATGTGTTACAAGGTGAGTTGTCTTAGACCATGACCTCAGTATGTAAATTTTCTTATTCCATTCTAGCTTTCGTGAAATCTATGTATGTTTATGTCACAATAACTAATATGATACTTGGAGTTCTAGACAAACAAGTTGATTTTTTGTCAAGTTTTTTGAGGGAGACTTACGTGCTTTCTATCTCAACCAGTGCCAATTTCAGTTGTTGCAAGCTTTAAGAAAATTAAGGCTTTGGTACAAAGTGATTCCGTTCTTGCTTCAGCTCTTCAGACTTCATCAAAGCTTGTAAGTTCCACGGTTATCCATTCGTAAGGCGCATCCTGACATGAAAAGTGGACTATTTTCTTGGTTCACTTAGCCCTTCATTGGTGATAGGTGTAGGATTAGAGACAACATAAATTCACTGTTATTTATGTCTTTTCTGCTGAAAATCATTGTTGCTTATGTACTCAATAACCTTTTAATCATTTTGGCAAATGTGTAGTGTTAGACTATGTAATTAGAGGTGTGTCATTAGGAGCATCTTAGTCATTAGGTTGTCATTAGGGTTAAGTGTGTTTTAGTCCTTTTCACCCCTTGACATCCCTATATAATTGTACCATTGACACCAGGATTATGCATTCCACTAATTCTCCTCTAATATGGTATCAGCTGGGTAATTAGGATATAGAGATTAACCCAGAACACCAGGCTGCGCCGCCGCCACCCCTCTCCTCCCATGGCTGCGCCGCCACTTTCCTCCTTCTCCTCTCCCTTCGGGTCGCCGCCGCCGGGCTTCGGCGCAGAGCAGCCGCCGATCTACGGCCAGTCAGCCCTGAAGCCAGTCGGCGCGCCCGGGCAGGCTGCCGTCGCCGGATCGGCTGGCGCTGGCTTTTGGTGGCTCGCCATCGGATGGGATGGGGCTGTCCCAGGGCAGTCCGCCGCCGGGTCGGCCGGTGCCACCCTTGGACGGGCTGGCGTCGGATTGGTCAGCGCCGCACCCGGGCGGGCCGCCGCCGGATCGGCTGGCGCTGCTACCGGGGGGAGGGGCGCCGACGGATCGGCCGGTGCCCCCCTCTCTTGGCCGGCGGACACCACCCCTTGGGTGGCCGACACCGCTCGTGGCTGCCTCTGCGATCCAGGGCGCGCCGGCCGACACTAGTTCCGCAGGCGTCCACTCTCCTATGACCGGTCCGGCCGCCGGCGGGCCTCTTGTAGTTGCCACCGGCAGACCCGCCGCCGTCATCCTCAGGGCCGGTACCGCGTCTGGGCCAGACGGGACCGCCCCCACCTCTGCTGGCCTCGAGCTCCCACCAGACGGGAGCACCACGACCACCGTCCCGTCAGCGATCCCGTTTACTACAGCTGGCGCCGCTGCTAATCACAGCGCGGCTGCCGCCTCCCTCTACGGCACCGACACGGCGGTCGTCGACACCTCCAGTATTGCTGCGGCTCTGGCCGCCTCTCACGAGCGCGAGCAGGTACTCGCTCTCGCCCTAGAGCATGAGGGTGCCTCTGTGGCCACTCTATCTCACCAGCTCAAGGAGAGTGCTCACCGGCCGTTGAGTGCTACCTACGAGCCTTCCTCAGACGCTGGTACGCACTCGGCTTCCCTTGTCGCTGCTCTTCATGCACAAGCTGCCAGGATTCAGAACATTCAGATGCTCGAGCTGATTGTCCTCGGTTCTGAATCCACCTCATACGCCCGGTGGCGTGACCTGGTTCTCCTCACATTGAGGCATTTCTGTCTCGATGACCACGTCCTCCGAGATGGCTCTCCGGTGGATGCCTCCTGGGTCAGCATGGACAGCCTGGTCCTATACTAGATCCTTGGATCCCTCTCTGAGGAGCTACGGGACATCGTCGAGCAGCGCAGTGGCGGCACCACTCGCCGGACATGGTTGGTCCTTGTTTAGCATTTCCTTGGGAACCATGCGACTCAAGCTCTCCATGTTAGTGCGCGGTTTCAGAATACTGTCAAGGGTGACCGCTCAGTCTCTGCCTACCGCCGGGAGATGAAGGGCATGGTGGATGCCTTACGTGACCTTGGAGAGCTGGTCACTGATAGCGCTCTCGTCATTCGGGTCCTTCAGGGCCTGAACGAGCGCTACTGTCACCTACGGATGTGGCTTCTCCATCTGGAACCACCCTCGACCTTCGAGAAGGTATGGTCTGATCTCGAGCTCGAGGAGATCACTACAGGAGGCTCTACTGGCTCCGGGTCTGCCACAACCTTTTACGGCTCTGGGCAGTCCCTGCATCCACCTTCGCCAGCTACTGGTGGACCACCGTCGCGACCACCCACCAACCTAGGCATCCTACTCCTGCTGCTGGTGATAGTGGTTGTACCGGCTGGGGAGGTGCACCCTGGCCCACACCCTACAACCCGTGGACTGACCAGATTTACATATGGCCTGGGCCGTCTCTGGGTCTTCAGCCTCCACGTCCACCGCGTCCTCAGCCGACGTTCGTCGCCACCCCAGGCTACAGCGGACCAGCCTACACTGCTGGTGGGCTGCCGACTCAGGCCTACAGTTGGCCTCGACCTACAGAGGCACCGACTACCCTGTTGGGTACAGAGTCGTCGGCACCATACCAGGAGCCACCCTCGACGTGGGATCACCAGTCACTGGCTTCCTCGTTCAGCACCATGCATCTCACTCCACCGGGTGCCGACTGGGTCACTTACTCTGAAGCGTCATAACACCACTCCTAATGCTGGTATACTCTCTTCTACCCATCCTCCCAACCCTTCTTTTCCTTCATCTATCATTGTTGGGAATGGGTCTGTTCTCCCGGTCACCTAATTTTGTGACTCTAGGTTCTCAGGTTCTTTCCAGCTCAAGAACATTCTTGTCGCTCTGGATATTATTCAGAATGCTTTCTGTCCATTGTTTTACCATTGATAATAATGTTTCCATTGAGTTTGATCCTTTTGGTTTATCCGTGAATGATCTTTCTACCCGGCGACTTCTTTTTCGATGTGATAGCTCGAGGCACCTGTAACTCTTCGACTTCCTACTTCCGCTGCGTCTCCACCTTTTGCCCTGACTACTACAACTTCATCCACCACTTGGCATTGCCGGCTTGGCCATCTTGGTGCAGATGCCATGTCTAAGTTGTCCAGTAGTTCAGTTATCTCGTGTACTAGGGGCACACATGATTCTTTATGTCATGCTTGTCAGCTTGGTCGCCATGTTCGACCCCCTTTTTTGACTTCTGTGACTCATGAGAGCACACTTTTGATCTTATTCATTGTGATTTGTGGACATCACCTATTATCAGTGTGTCGGGCTTTAATTATTACTTGGTGATAATTGATGATTTTTCAGATTTTTCGTGGACATTTCCTTTACGTCTGAAGTCTGAGACATTTGTCACTCTTTCTCACTTCTTCGTTTGGGTGTCCACTCAGTTTGGGCGCACTATCCGAGCTATTCAGCGCGATAATGGACGTGAGTTTGATAACTCGGCCTTTCGTAACTTTCTCTTCACACATGGAGTCCAGTTGCACATATCTTGTCCATACACCTCTCAGAACCGGTAAGGCTGAGCGCATGATTCTTACCACCAATGATGTCATGCGCTCCCTAATGTTTCAGGCATCCATTCCTGCCTGGTACTGGGTAGAGGCCTTTCACATTGTCACCCTCCTGATTAATCGCCTTCCCACCAAGGCGATTCGTGCCGCCACCCCTTACTTCGCATTATACGTCACCACTCCTCTTTACGACCATCTTCGAGTTTTCGAGTGTGCTTGCTACTCTAATCTTTCCGCCACCGCCCCACATAAGCTTGCGCCTCGCTCGCACGTTGTGTTTTCCTCAGGTGTTCTCTTGATCATAAGGGCTATTGATGTCTTGATCTCACCACTCACAGCCTCTTGATCTCTCGACACGTCGTCTTCGACGAGTCCTCCTTTCCTTTCTCCACTTCCTCTTCCGGTTCCACCACAGAACTGGATTCTATTTTTCTACCGACTCTGAGGCCGCTCCTCCCCAGCTGCCTTGGCCTCTTTCTTCTGCAGGCACGACGCGCGCTACGCCATGCGTGGCCCTGGAGCCCCCACCTTCACCTGCTGTGTCACGTGCGGCATCGACGTCTACGTCACCCGCTGCACCTTGTGTGGCTCCGATGTCACCAGCTGTGCCACGCGCGGCCTCGACGTCCCCGACGTCACCTATTGCGAGCCCGACGTCCCGGACGTCGCCAGCCGCGCCATGCGTGGCCTTTACGTCCCCGATGTCACCAACTGCGCCACACGAGGCCTCGGCGTCCCCAACGTCATTGGCCACGTCTATTGTGACCCCGACTTCTCGCTTCACCAACCCCACACTTGTCTACCAACGACGACCGTGGGTTGGTGCCCCAGTTCCAGCTGCGCCACACGTGGCACCAGAGCCCCCACGTCACTCACCGCACCACGCGCGGCCACGAAACCCGCTCTTGTCTATAAGCAGCGTGAGCAGGGTGGTGCTCCGGCTCCTGCTCGCTCCGAGCCCCCAGTTTACCATCCTCCCCTGCTCCACAGGGACTCGGGTCACGTTCACCAGATGGTGACTCAACGTGCTGCTGGGGCCCTCCGCCTGGTTGAGCGCTTCTCCGGGGTCGTCTCGACGACGTCTCCACCGTCCGCCTCTTCTTCGATCTCGCCTATACCGACTTCCATCCGTAGCGCCCTCACCGATCCTCACTGGCGTCGTACTATGGAGGAAGAGTCTGCGGCTCTGCTTGCCAACCGGACCTGGGACCTGGTTCACCGTCCTGGTCGTGGCAATGTTGTCATGTGCAAGTGGCTATTCACACATAAGAAGAAGGCAGATGGTACCTTGGAGAGGTACAAGGCTCGGTGGGTACTTCGGGGCTTCACTCAACGCCCAGGAGTCGACTACGATGAGACCTTCAGTCCGGTAGTGAAGCTGGCGATGGTTCGTACCATTCTGTCGCTGGCTCTCTCGCGTTCTTAGCCCGTCCATCAGTTGGACGTCAAGAACGCCTTCCTCCACGACACTCTAACAGAGACGGTGTACTGCAGTCAGCCAATAGGGTTTGTTGACTCAGCTCATCCAGACATTGTCTGTAAGTTGAACAAGTCCCTGTATGGACTGAAGCAGGCACCCTGAGCCTAGTATAGCCAGTTCGCCTCTTTCTTGATCTCGCTGGGCTTCATTGAGGCCAAGTCGGACACTTCGTTGTTTGTCTATCGATGTGGCAATGACGCTGTCTACCTTCTACTGTACGTCGATGACATTGTACTGACAACGTCCAGTCCGGCTCTCCTTCAGCGCACTATCTCTGCCTTACAGCGGGAGTTCGCTATGAAGGACTTGGGCCACCTTCACCACTTCCTGGGTATTGCGGTCGAGAACCGATCAGGTGGCCTGTTCCTTCACTAGTGACAATACTGCCTGGATATCCTCTAGCGAGCGGGTATGGTTGAGTGGAAGCCGTACTCCAGTCCAGTGGACACCCAGGTGAAGGTCTCCCCTTCCGACGGGACACCCGTTACTGACCTCACTACTTACAGAAGTCTTGCAGGTGCCCTTCAGTACCTCACTGTTGGACTGCTATATGTATGGGTGTGTGAGTGTGTTGGGCTAGGCCCATGTATCGAGCCCACTATGGTTATATGTACCCTTTACACCCCTAATGAAACTCTAATTGATTCTCACTTGGTATCAGGCTGGCTAATCTCTTCTCTCCTCTCTTCTCTCTCCCCATGGCCAAGCAGCCCGAGCTGCCTGTCGGAGTAGCGCCGCCCGTTGCCGGCGCCGGCGTGCCGCCGCCCGCCGTTGGGGCGTCCCGTCGCTAGCCGCTCCTACCCCTCCCTCTCCTCTCACCTCCTCCGCGCCGCAGCTACAACCCGCGCAGCACCAGGCAGTGCCATTGCACGCCGCCTGTGCGCCACCGCCGCCGTTGGCTGGTCCTCCCCCACCCTCTCCTCTGGATCTCGCCGCCTAGCCCCAAGCCACCGCCGTCACCCCCTGGCTATAGGCCGCCGCTGCTGCTCCCTGGCCCCAGGCTGCCGCCACCGCCCGCTGGCCCCAGGCCGCTGCTGTGCAGTATGAGCCGGCCGCAGCCGCCGGCCTGGGGCTGGCCGCCGCCGCCCTGAGGTTGCCCGCCCCCACCGTCCCTGGCTATGGGTTCATCGCTGCCGGCTCCGGTTTGGCCGCCGCCGCCCTCCCCGGCCTTCGATCCATCGTCATCGGCCTGAGGCTGGTCGCTGCCGCTGTCCCCGGGCCCAGATCTGCAGCTGCCGGCCTGGGGTCGGCCCCCGCCGTCATTATCGATGCAACCGCTTCCGATGTCAGCTGTTTCTTTGGCTGCCTCTCGCGAGCGTGAGCGGACTCTCGCTCTTGCTTTGGAGCAGGAGCGGGTGTCCATGGCGGTTCTCACCCACCATCTTGAGGAGGTCACGCACCACCAGTCGACTCCCACCCATGAGTCTTGTTCAGGCGACGGCGCAGCGCACACCACCTACGCGGCTTCCCTTGTCGCCACTCTTCACGCTCAGGCTGCGGGGGTCTAGAACATCCATGCGCTCGTCCCGGTTGTCCTCAGCACAGACTCCACCTCGTACAGCAGGTGGCGTCACCTGCTTCTCCTCACGCTACGACGTTTTCGTCTTGATGATCACGTCCTCTGGGATGACTCTTCGTTGGATGCTTCCTGGCTCAGTATGGACAGATTGGTCCTTTCCTGGATCCTTGGTTCTCTCTCTGTGGAGCTGCAGGATATTATCGGGCAGCATGGTGGCGGTACTGCCCGTCTGGCGTGGCTCATCCTCGAGCATCGCTTCTAGGGGAACAGCGCAACCCGATCCCTTCACATCCGGGCACGGTTCGAGGCTACCGTCCAGGGTTACCTGTCTATCTCCGCTTACTGTCGCCAGATGAAGGGTATGGCGATGCCCTTCGTGACCTTGGTGACCCTGTTCCAGAGACTTCCCTCGTCCTTCAGGTCCTGCAGGGCCTTAACGAGCGTTACTCTCACCTCAAGACGCCGCTTTTTTATGTGGAGCCACTACCGACATTCGAGAAGGTCTGGTCTTGCCCCGATCTCGAGGAGATCACTTCTGGAGGCCCTGTCGTCGCCTTGACTGCCACCGCTTTCTACGGCTTTGGGCAGTCCTCCCGCCCTCCTCCACCCGGCAATTCTTTAGGGGGACAGCCGCCGCGTCTACCTACCACCCCATGGGTTCCTACCAGCCCTGGTGGTGGTAATCGCCGTCGTGGTGGTCGTAGGCATGGTGGCCATGGCGGTACGGCTGGGGGAGGTGGCAGTGGTGGTGGTGGCACCGGTCAGGGTGGCGTACCTTGGCCTACACCATACAAACCGTGGACTGGCCAGATTTCCATGTGGCCTGGGCCGTCTCCGGGTCTCGTGCCACCATGTCCACCGCGACCTTAGGCAGCTTACATGGTCACTCCTGTCCACGACGGCCCTGGCTACTCGGCTGGAGGGCAGTGGACTCAGACCTCCGGTGGGCCGAGTTACCCTGCTCCTCAACAGTTCACCCACTGAGGCTCTGGCGCTCCAGGTTGTCAGCCTGAGTTTTCGGCACCACCCACCACACCTGATGGGTGGGACCGTCAGTCGCTAGCTGCTTCCTTAAGCACGATGAGCCTCACTCCACCCGGTGCTGATTGGATTGTTGACTCCGCACCTCATACCACACTACTATTGATGCTGGTATACTCTCCTCTACCCACCCTTCTTATCCTTCATCTATCGTTGTTGGGAATTGCTCTGTTCTTCCTGTCACCTCTGTTGGTGATTTGGGTTCTTCGAGTTCTTTCCAGCTATGAGATTGTCGAAGTGTTCGGTCGACACTTCCCCCGGGCCTGCACTGGGCAGCCCGCGGAGGTTCTTTTTTCGGTGGGGCTAGTCCCTAGCGGAGAGCTTGCGCAGATGGATGAGTTAGTAAGAGCTTGACACGGCGAGTTTTACGTGGTTCAGGCCGCCGGAGCGTAAAACCCTACGTCCACGGCGAGCTATGGAGCTCGCTGTATTGCTTGCTGCTCAGGGCCGGAGGCCTGAGCTTGGGGGTGAGTTACAGCTTGAGAGTGTATGGCTAGCGTATGAGTTGCCAAGTGCGAACCCCCGCTATCGACGCCTACCCGAGTCTTTTATAGTCCAAGAATCGGGCGGCTTACAAGGGGAGCCGGGACCCGACAGGTGGTCCCGGGAAGATTGTCTATTATCTACTGTATCTGCAGTTATGCCGGTAGTTGCCTCTGGTCGAAGGCTTCTGAGTCTTCATCTTGCCGCCCTGCCCATGCCGCATGCTAGTCGTAGTGGTTGATGACGGCGCAGGCGACATGGGATGTCTTGTCGCGGTGTTTATTGGCTGACAGGTTCTGACACCGCGCGCCAGTCTGGGATGCGACTGGGCGCAACGGCACCTGACAGAAGCGTGCTCCGCGTCTCCGTGTCTCGAGAAGACGCGGGCCTTGAATACCTTGTACGACAAGGTATGGGGCATATTTACGCCCGCTGCCTATCGCTCGGGGCAGGCAGCGTCGTTCTGCTGCCACGTGGCAGGCCCGGAGCCCTTCTCAGAGGAGAGGAGGGTCAGTCCCGCGGGGCACGTGGAGCCTCCGGACCTCTCCCCGCGGAGGGGGAGGCTCGACTTCTGTTGGCCAAGTGGCGGGCCCGGAGCTCTCCTCTGAGGAGAGGGAGGTCCGGCCCCGCTGGACACGCGGCGCCTTCGGACCTCTCTCCCGCGGAGGGGGAGGTCCGGCTTCTGTATGCCATGTGGCGGGCCCGGAGCTCTCCTCTGAGGAGAGGGAGGTCCGGCCCCGCCGGACGCGTGGCGCCTTCGGAGAAGGGCGAGTTCCTTAGGCATTTTTCCCTGTGCGCGGGGGTACCCCATATCTCAGGTACCGACAGTGGCCCCCGGGCCCATATCGAGGGAGATAGCGAGCCCGAGGTGGGACCTCCGTCTCTTCCGATCCGCGCACTTCCTCTAAGTCCCGAATTGACCGCTGCCGGAGCACGAACGGCCACGGGATCGTGGGAGCGTGCGCTCACTTGATGGTTGCTTTTACTGCGGCGGTTCCCAAGACTGCCACTTCTGCACGTTGCGGCGCTTTCTTCGGGAACCACCGAAGTGCCTTGCCGGCTCATCTTCTCAGGAGACTGACTCCTTGACCCCACCGCTTCAGTTAGGCGGCTTGGGCCCACCCGTCATCGGCACTCGGTCCAGGAACCGAAGCGGTTGCCGGTGCGGGGTATTCGAAGAGTTCCGAATCGCTTGGGATTGCTCTCGGGAAGGTGTTAAATGAAACCTCCATGCGGGTACATTCCTCTTATAAGGCTTCCAGCCCCTGCACCTCCCTCAGGCCCCTGCAGTCTTGTCTTCTTCCATGGTTCTTAACCCGCCTTATGGGGGAAGAATTGCTCTCGGTTCCCTCCAGCGGTTGCGTCTGCACCAAGCCTGGGACTCAGGGAGCCTGCCTGCCCTGCCCCTGAGGGTGGTGGAGTCTTCAAAGGAACCGCTGAAGCATCGAGGAGAATCCCAGGCGGCAGGGTCTCCAAGAACACCGCTGAATACTGCGGAGGGGGCCTCAGGAGCACTCTTGATGACTCCAGTTTTTGCGCAGGTGATGAGGGTTGGGGGCTCCAGGGGCACCCTTGACGACACCGGCTTTTGCGCAGGTGATGAGGGAACTTCAGGAGAAGGAAACCGCCGATGCTCCATGGAGAATCCCAGACGGTAGAGTCTCCAGGAAGACCGCTGAATACTGCGGAGGGGGCCTCAGGAGCTCCCGTGGTGTCACTGGTTTTTGCTCCGGTGATGAGGGAGGCAATTCCTGCGCTCTAGTCATAGAGCGAGAGAGTTCCGCCAGGGCTGAAGCCTGGTGACACGGCCGTTGTTGCAACTTCTGGATTCTGGTTGTGTCGGGAGACCCTTGGGGCTTGTTTCTTTCTTCTTATCGAGTCTGTAGTCCAGCTCAAGGAGCCTCGCATAGTTTGACTCTTTTAGATATTTGTGCCTGTGACGCTCTTTCTCTCCTTCTTGGCTTTGCCTGTCTGAGTCCTTAGCTCCGCAAGGTACTCAGAGGCCATCTCCAATCTTGGAGCTCTGCGTAGACACCTTCCCCGGGTCCTAACCGTGTTAGGGGTCCCCGGGGGTCTCCGGATCCCGCCCCATGGGGAGCCCCAAGTCTGCCCGCCACGTGGCGAGCCCCGGAGCTCTCCTCAAGGGAGGTTAGGGTTCCGAGCCTGCTGGACACGTGGGGCCCTCGGGTCCCGCCCCTGCTGGAGGGGCAGGTCCTGGTCCTTCCAGTCCTAGGTCGGAGTAGTTGGTAGCTCCTTTCCCCCTGCTTCATGCAGTCCCTATTGCCGCAACCTGGAGGTCCTGCACATAGGTAGAGGAAATATAATTCTCCTTGGGGGCTCCCCCTCCCTTATCTCATAGTCTTATTTGACTTATAGCCCCCAACCATATGCTTGGTGCTTGGGGACTTGTAGAGAGGGGGAGCTGAGCACATGGCAACCATGCACTGCAAGGGTGATTAAAAAACTCAATTCACAATTTAAATGAGTACAAGGAAAGAGCAAAGTAGAGCAGATTTCTTTTCGTACAACTTTCCATAGGAGGAAGGCAGGCTAAACATGGAGGCCACGGCCCACCCCATTATGAGGGGAAGCAAGACTCTACGCGCTTGGAGTCGGAACCAGGCAAAGCTGAACGTAGTCCTGGACCGTCCCCTGGGGTTTAGCTGCTCCGAGCGCTGCTCCTGGACTCTATGGAGTTTATTACGAAAAGAAAGTACTGTCCTATTTTTGCTCTAGGGGTAGAACTTACGGAGGTGTTCTATGTTCCAAGGGTTCGGGAGCAGGTCCCCATCCTCGGTGGAAAGGCGCACACTCCCGTGGCGGCATACTTTCGCGACTCGGAAGGGGCCTTCCCAACTAGGGGAGAGTTTGTTGGCCCCTTCGCGAGAAAGTATGCGCCGCAACACCAGGTCACCTTCCTGCAGCTCCCGGGCACGCACAGACCTCTGGTGGTAGCGCCGAAGCGCTTGTCTGTACCGCGTGTTACGGAGTGCCGCATGTAATCGGGCCTCGTCGACGAGGTCGATTTCTCCATGCCGGAGGTTGTCCTACGTGGCTTCGTCGTAAGCCCGGGCACGGTGAGACTTCATGGTGATTTCTGGGGGAAGTACAGCTTCAGCCCCGTACACCATGAAGAAGGGTGTCTCCCCGGTGGCCCGGCTCTGGGATGTCCGGTTAGCCCATAGTGTGCTCGGAAGCTCATCTACCCAATTGGCACCGTGTTTCTTCAGGCTGGCGAAGGTGCGAGTCTTAAGGCCCCGGAGAATCTCCGCGTTGGCCCTCTCAACTTGCCCATTGCTCCTCGGGTGGGCGACAGAGGCATAGCATACCTGAATACCAAGGTCCTCGCAGTAGTCTTGGAATGCTGCGCTGGTGAACTGGGTCCCGTTGTCGGTGATGATCCTGTTTGGGACCCCGAACCGGCAAACAATAGACTTGATGAATTTTACTGCGGATTGTTTGTTGATGGTTACAACTGGTGTAGCTTCCGGCCACTTGGTGAACTTGTCGATAGCGACATAGAGGTACCGGAATCCCCCGACGGTTCTGGGAAATGGTCCCAGGATGTCCAGCCCCCATACGGCAAACGGCCATGAGGGCGGGATCATCTGTACCGCCTGAGCCGGTGTATGGATCTGCTTGGCGTGGAACTGGCACGCCTTGCAGCTCTCGACCAGCTTGACGGCATCCTCGAGTGTTGTCGGCCAGTAGAAGACATGTCGGAAGGCTTTACCGACAAGCGTGCGTGAGGAAGAATGACTTCCACATTCGCCTCCATGGATCTCAGCGAGCAAGTCGCAGCCTTCCCCCTGGGTTATGCACCGCAATAGGATGTGGTTGGCGCCACGCCGGTAGAGATCCCCCTCTACCAGCGCGTACCTCTTAGCCATACGCACAATCCGTTCAGCGGTTGCATGTTCATCAGGGAGGATATTGTCCTTCAAGTAGTCCCGGATCTCCGTGATCCATGCATCGGGTCTGACTTGAGCTTCTGGATCTTGAGCGCTGGGTTGCACGGAGTCCCCAGTGACGCTTACGATCCTTGGCGGCATCCATGGCTGTAGGGCCGCCGGGACCGCCAGCTTCGAGGTGCTGGTCAAGCCCCCTTCGCCCGGCTCGGCGGGCCGGGCTGTGGACCGCAGCAACGTCCTCTCGAAAACTCCTTCGGGCGCAGGGGCTCCGGTGGAAGCCTTCGTTGAAAGGTTGTCGGCTGCGGCATTACCAGTGCGTGGTACGTGGTGCAGGTCCAAAGCGAGGAATTCTTTCTCCAACATCTGTACGTGGAGCAGATACGCAGCTAGCTGCGGGTCATTGCAGGAGCATTCGCCCCTGACTTGCTTGATGACCAGTTGGGAGTCGCCCTGTGCCAACAACTGACGAGCGCCTAAAGACAGGGCTGTCTGCAGGCCAAAGATGAGTGCTTCATACTCCGCCATGTTGTTGGTTGCCTTGAAATTTAGACGCACCATATACCCAAACTGTTCCCCCGATGGCATGAGGAGCAGTACACCAGCACCGGCCCCCTGCTTTCGCGAGGAGCCGTCGAAGAAGAGTGTCCAGTGGGATTCGGTGAAGACCGGAGCTTTGGGCTCTGGCTCACCGCCTTCATGGCCCCCTGGGTCAATCTTCGTTGGTGTCCACTTCGCCAAAAAGTCAGCCAGTGCTTGGCTCTTGACTGCATGACGTGGGAGGAAGTCCAGCTCAAACTCCGCCAGCTCCGCCGCCCATTTAGCAACATTGCCAGTCGCTTGGGGGCTGTGAAGAATTGTCTTCAGCGGATACGAGGTGACTACCGAGACCCGGTGGGCCTGGAAGTAGTGGCGGAGCTTCCTGGAGGCCACGAGCACCGCATACAGCAGCTTGTGGACTTCTAGGTACCTTGTCTTGGCCTCATGAAGTACTTCACTGATGTAGTAGACAGGCCTCTGTATGGTTCAGACCCTCTCTCGTAGGCTTGGGAGCTCCTCGTCCATTGGCCCCGGCCCGCCGGAGGTGGGTGGACCCACGGGGGCCTCCGGGAACTGGGACCCGGAGGCCCTTAAGCTTTCTTGATCATCCGGGAGCTCCGAGGGGTCTTGAGGGACCTCCGGGAGATCCCAATTGGACCCTGGAGATTTATCTTGGGGGTCCGGGAGGCCGTCCTGGGCCTCCGGGAGGTCGTCTTGGACCTCCAGGGGGTCCGGGAGACCGTCTTGGCCCTGCGGGCCCCCCCGGCGTCTGACTTCTGCTACCGGAGCAGGTTGCGAGGGTGAGGGGTCTGGCCGCTCCGCGACAAGGACCATACTCACCACTTCTGTTGTCGCCGCAATGTAGAGCAGCAAGTGCTCCCCGGGCTCAGGGGCTACCATGATAGGTAGGGTCGTTAGGAGTCGCTTCAACTCCTGGAAAGCCTCTTCTGCTTCGTCAGTCCAGGCAAAGGGGCCTGACTTGCGCAGGAGCTTAAAGAAAGGGAGTGCCCGCTCTGCTAGCCTCGGTATAAACCGACTCAGCGCGGCTAGACATCCCGTGAGTCTCTGAACATCCTTGACGCGGACAGGGGGCCGCATCAAGTCGATGGCCTTGATCTTCTCTGGGTTGGCCTCAATCCCTCGGTGCGAGACCAGGAACCCTAAGAGCTTCCCAGAGGACATGCCGAACACACATTTATCTGGGTTCAGCTTGGTGCGCGTAGAGCGCAACTTGTCAAAGTCTAAAGCTAGGTTATCTAGTAGGGATGAACCCTTCTTGACCTTGACAACTATGTCATTGACATACACCTCAACTAGGTCTCTTATTAACTCCCCAAAGGTTTTGTGCATCGCCCGCACAAAGGTGGGGAGTGTATTCTTTAGGCCGTAAGGCATAGACACATAGAAATAAAGGCCGTCTACTGTGATGAAGGAGGTGTGCTCCTCGTCCTCCCTAGACATGGGGATCTGGTGGAAACCCGAGTAGGCGTCTAGGAAGCACAACATATCACAGCCCGACGTTGAGTCTACTATTTGATCTATTCTAGGGAGAGGGAATGGATATTTAGGACATGCCTTATTGAGACTGGTGTAGTCGATGCACATCCGGAGCTTCCCGCCGGCCTTCGGGACAACGACGGGGTTCGCCAACCATCGGGGGTGGTGGACCTCCCGTATGAAGCCAACGTCCAGCAGCTTCTTGACTTCTTCATGGATGAAGTTTTGCCGCTCGATGGACTGCTTGCGGGGCTTCTGTTGAACCGGCCGGGCGTCGGGGAAGACTTTCAAGTGGTGCTCGATCACCTCCCTGGGGATCCCCGGCATCTGTGACGGCTGCCATGCAAACACGTCGACGTTGTGCCGGAGGAAGGTGACCAGCGCGCCTTCCTATTTGCTATCCAGGCCCCCGGCTACCCGGGTGGTCTGGGTAGCTTCGGCGCCGACTTGGATGACCTTTAAGGGGACACCGCCCTCGTCGAGAGGTTGCACCCGGGGTGCTGTGGTGGAAGCACGGTGACATGCGCTCGGGCGGAGCTGGTCCGGCTCCGTATTGCCGGGGGCTGATGCCCCAGCTGTTGCGAGTGCTTGGAGCTTCTCCAGGGCCGTCACTGCAGCAGTGCGGTCCCCACGAATCCTGAGAACGCCCGTCGGTGTTGGCATCTTCAGGACGAGGTAGCCGTAGTGGGCTACAGCCATGAACCGGTACAGGGCTGGCCTGCCGATTATGGCGTTGAAGGGGAGGTCTATCTCCGCTACGTCGAACAGAATGTACTCTGTTCGATAGCTGTCCGGAGCCCCGAAGGTCATCGGGAGACTAATGTTGCCGTAGGGGATAACCTGTCCCGGCCCTACCCCTGAGAACAGGCTCGACGGGGTGAGCTTGGCCATCGGGACCTGCAGCTTCTGGAAAGCTGCATGGCTGATGTGGTTCAGCCCAGCCCCTCCATCTACCAAAACGTGGTACATTCTCACGTTGGCGATGATGGGGGCCACCAGGAGCGGTAGTTGGCCGGCCCCAGCCATGTTCCTGGGGCAGTCGGTGGCGTCAAAGCTGATGGGGGTCCCCATCCACTTAAGGTGCGGTGCAGCACTTGGGAGTGGCGCCACCGACGCTACCGCTCGGCGCAGAGTCTTGACTGCGCTTCGGGACGAGGGGTCGGCGGACCCGCCGTATATGACATAGAGCTTCTTCCGACGCTCATCGTCGCTGGAGCCGGAGTCCTCATGATTGCGTGCCGCCTTCACGACACGCTGAGACTCCTGGATCTCCTCTGGGTGGTCGATGTTGTCCGGAACATCCACCCCCTGCTCATCTTCCTTTGGACGGAAGGGCAGGGCATCAGCCCGCTGCCGCTTCCCCTTGCGGAAGCGCTCTGCGAGCCTTCGGATCTCCCGGCACTCGGCAGTAGTGTGGCGACAGCTGCCGTGCACGGGGCACATGTTGTCCTGGCTATCTTCCGGGATCGGTGACTTTCGCTGCCTCTTGTCAGGGCGCGGCCCCCGAGCCCCACTGAGCGTCGCCGCAGTGACGACTTGGGTCGCGGCCGGCAGTCTTATCTTGCTTCTGCCCCGGCTCTTGGTCTTCCTGCTGCCTCCATAGGGAGTAGGACCAGATCTGGGCAGCCCTCCTGACTCGGAGGATGGCTGTGAGTGCCAGTTCCGTCCTTCGGCCGCTCTGGCACACTTGTCCGCCAAGCTGAAGAGCTCCGAGGCATCGCGGACCTCCCTGGTCGCGAGTTTCTCGAGCATCTTCTTGTCTCGGACGCCTTGCCGGAACGCCACCACCACAGAAGCATTTTGAATGTGTGGGATGGTGTTCCGCACCTGGGAGAACCGCTGGATGAAAGAGCGCAACGACTCCCCAGGTTGTTGCTGAATGGCGTGGAGGTCGAGCTCCGTGTTAGGCCGGGTGTAGGAACTACCGAAGTTGGCTATGAACTGTCGGCAAAGCTCTCCCCAGGAAGTTATGGAACCCTGGGGGAGGTTCATGAGCCAAGACCGAGCTGGGCCGGTCAAGGCGACAGGGAAGTAATTGGCCATGACGGCTTCATTCCCTCCTGCGGCAAGTACGGCGGTGGAGTAGATCTGGAGGAATTCCGCCGGGTTGATGCTGCCGTCGTACTTCTCGGGCAGGAGCGGCCGAAACTTGCGCGGCCACTTTGCGAAGCGAAGGTGGGGCGCGAGGGCCGCACACCCTGCTTCTGTTGCCGCAGGTTCTGGTGCCATGAACGCTTGGTTCGCACTGAGCACCGCATGCCCGGCATGGGCAAGGCTGCACCATAGGCCGGGGCGCCATATGCAGGACATATGACTGTGGCATATTCTGCACGGCACAGGCCTGGGACAGAGATCGCGTGGCGAAGGTCTGCTCTTCAGGCTGGGTCGAGGCCGACATCATGCTGTCGTCAGCCTCTTGGTGGCGACGCCTTTCTCGGCGCCGCTCGAGGTATACCCGGGTATCTTGACCCAGGTGACACCGTTCCAGCTCTGTCCTCAGATCTGTTGACTGGGGGCTGGTAGAGCTGGAGTCTGCCGTCTGCTCGCCATCCAAAGGTGCGCGCATCAGCGACACGACCGATTGGCCAGAGCGTCGTCCCTGCCAGGGCCGAGGGTTTGCGGCGGCGACGACGAGACGGTCTACCTCACGGATCCACTGCAGGGTCGCTGCCTGAGGCGCGTCCCCAGCGGGCGGATCGTACAGTAGCGCTCTCGCCGCAGCTAACGCACCCCCACTGGGCACGCCCAGCGCTACTGGAGACTTGAAGCTGGTTGGAGCCTGCATTGCCGGGGTCGGCACTGCCAGAGCCGGTTGCTGGCTCCCAGCTTGTACCGACACACTCCGTCCCGAGTGTGTCGACATGTACTCCCCCCTGGTCGCGGTCTGCCGCAGAGGTGAGGGGGGAGAGTTTGCCTCTGAAGGAAGCTCAGTCATCTTCGTCGGCGGAAACTCGTCGCGCTAGGAGAAAAGCCCCCTACCTGGCACGCCAAATGTCGAAGTGTTCGGTCGACACTTCCCCCGGGCCTGCACTGGGCAGCCCGCGGAGGTTCTTTTTTCGGTGGGGCTAGTCCCTAGCGGAGAGCTTGCGCAGATGGACGAGTTAGTAAGAGCTTGACACGGCGAGTTTTACGTGGTTCAGGCCGCCGGAGCGTAAAACCCTACATCCACGGCGAGCTATGGAGCTCGCTGTATTGCTTGCTGCTCAGGACCGGGGGCCTGAGCTTGGGGGTGAGTTACAGCTTGAGAGTGTATGGCTAGCGTATGAGTTGCCAAGTGCGAACCCCCGCTATCGACGCCTACCCGAGCCTTTTATAGTCCAAGACTCGGGCGGCTTACAAGGGGAGCCGGGACCCGACAGGTGGTCTCGGGAAGATTGTCTATTATCTACCGTATCTGCAGTTATGCCGGTAGTTGCCTCTGGTCGAAGGCTTCTGAGTCTTCATCTTGCCGCCCTGCCCATGCCGCATGCTAGTCGTAGTGGTTGATGACGGCGCAGGCGGCATGGGATGTCTTGTCGCGGTGTTTATTGGCTGACAGGTTCTGACACCGCGCGCCAGTCTATGATGCGACTGGGCGCAACGGCACCTGACAGAAGCGTGCTCCGCGTCTCCGCGTCTCGAGAAGACGTGGGCCTTGAATACCTTGTACGGGCAAGGTATGGGGCGTATTTACGCCCGCTGCCTATCGCTCGGGGCAGGCAGCGTCGTTCTGCTGCCACGTGGCGGGCCCGGAGCCCTTCTCAGAGGAGAGGAGGGTCAGTCCCGCGGGGCACGTGGAGCCTCCGGACCTCTCCCCGCGGAGGGGAGGCTCGGCTTCTGTTGGCCACGTGGCGGGCCCGGAGCTCTCCTCTGAGGAGAGGGAGGTCTGGCCCCGCTGGACACGCGGCGCCTTCGGACCTCTCTCCCGCGGAGGGGGAGGTCCGGCTTCTGTATGCCACGTGGCGGGCCCGGAGCTCTCCTCTGAGGAGAGGGAGGTCCGGCTCCGCCGGACGCGTGGCGCCTTCGGAGCTCTCCCTGCGGAGAAGGGCGAGTTCCTTAGGCATTTTTCCCTGTGCGCGGGGGTACCCCATATCTCAGGTACCGACAGAGATGTTCTTGTTGCTCCTGATATTATTCAAAATCTCCTTTCTGTTCGCCGTTTTACCACTGACAACCATGTTTCCATTGAGTTTGATCCTTTTGGTTTGTCTGTGAAGGATCTTATTACCCGGCGTCTTCTTCACCGTTGTGAGAGTTCGGGGCCCCTGTACACGCTTCGTCTTCCCGCTTTCGCTTCATATCCACCTTTTGCCCTGGCTACGACAGCTTCTTCCACAACTTGGCATCGCCGGCTCGGCCACCCTGGTGTTGATGTCATGTCTAATTTTTCTAGTAGTTCAGTGATCTCGTGTACTAGGGGCACTCATGAGTCTGTATGTCATGGTTGTCAGCTTGGTCGCCATGTTCGGCTTCCTTTTCCGCGCTCTGTAACTCATGTTGAGCGGATTTTTGACCTGATTCATTGTGATCGTTGGACCCCCCTATTATCAGTGTTTCAGGTTATAAGTATTATTTGGTGATACTTGATGATCTTTCGCATTATTCGTGGACTTTTATCTTGCGACAGAAATCTAATACGTTCGTTACTCTCTCTCATTTCTTCGCTTGGGTGTCCACCCAGTTTGGGCGCACTATTCGGGCCGTCCAGTGCGACAACGGCCGTGAGTTTGGCAACTCTGCGTTCCATCACTTCCTTCTTACTCACGGTGTTCAGTTGCGCATGTCTGCCCGTACACTTCCCTCCAGAATGGCAAGGATGAACGCATGATTTGTACCACTAACGATGTCATGCATTCCCTCATGTTTCAGGCCTCTATTCCTCCTCGATATTGGGTGGAGGCTCTTCACACCGCTACTTATCTCATTAATCGCCTTCCTACTAAGGCGATTAGTGCTTCCACTCCTCATTTCGCTTTGTTCGGCACCACTCCTCTTTATGACCACCTTCGAGTGTTTGGGTGTGCTTTCTATCCTAACCTTTCCACCACAGCTCCTCATAAGCTCGCGCCTTGCTCGACTCGGTGTGTCTTCCTCGGGTACTCCCCTGATCATAAGGGGTATCGGTGTCTTGACCTTGCTACCCGTCATATCTTGGTCTCTCGACATGTCATCTTTGATGAGTCCTGCTTCCCGTTTTCTACCTCGTCCTCTGATTCTGCCACCGAGTTGGATTCCCTTTTCTCTACTGACACCGAGTCCGCTCCTATACAACGACCCTGTTTTTACCTTTTCCAGGTTACCCACTCGCTGAGCCACGCGTGGCTTCAGCATCCACGACTCCACCGGCTGCACCTTGCGCCATTCCGACATCACCCGCTGCGCCACATGCGGCACCGGTGTCTCCAACATCACCCGCTGCACCACACGCGGCACCGGCGTCTCCGACGTCACCCACTGCATCACGTGCAGCCCCGGCATCCTCGATGTCGCCTGCTGCGCCATGCGCAGCCAAGGCGTCCCCGACGCCGTCACGCGCAGTCTCGACATCACCCGCTGCACCACGCGTGGCACCGGCGTCTTCACCTTCGACTGCTGCGCCACGCGTGGCCCCGGTGCCGCGGTACGCCGACCCCGCCCTTGTTTATCAGCAACGAGCACGGGTTGGTGTTCCGACCTCCTCCTGCACCGAGCCCCCGGTGTACCACCCCCCACTGCTCCACCATGCATGATACCCTCATGTTCATCCGATGGTGATCCGACGTGCCGCTGGGGTCCTCCGGCCGGTGCAGCGGTGCTCAGGGGTTGTCCTCTCCTCGACGACTTCTCCACCACCTGCCTCCTCACCCATCTCACCTATCCCCTCCTCTGTCCGTAGCGCCCTCGCCGATCCTCACTAGCGTCAGGCTATGGAGGAGGAGTATGTGGCCCTGCTTGCTGACCGGACCTGGGATTTGGTTCCCCGTCCTGGTCGTGGCAATGTTGTCACGGGAAAGTGGGTCTTCACACATAAGAGAAAAGCAGATGGGTCTCTGGAGAGGTACAAGGCCCGGTGGGTTCTTCAGGGCTTCACTCAGCGCCCCGGTGTTGACTACGACGAGACGTTCAGCCCGGTAGTGAAGCCGGTGACGGTTCGGGCAGTTCTGTCGCTGGCTCTCTCACGTTCTTGGCTGGTCCACCAGTTGGACGTCAAGATCGCCTTCCTTCACGGCACGCTGACAGAGACGGTGTACTGCAGTCAGCCGACTGGGTTCGTCGATTCAGCTCGTCCAGACATGGTCTGCCGGCTGAACAAGTCCCTGTATGGTCTGAAGTAGGCACCTCGGGCTTGGTACAGCAGGTTCACCTTCTTCTTGGTCTCACTTCGCTTCATCGAGGCCAAGTCAGACACCTCGCTCTTCATTTACAGGCGGGAGGGTGACACTGTGTACCTCCTCCTGTACGTCGACGACATCGTCCTCACCACCTCCAGTCCGTCTCTCCTTCAGCGTACGGTCTCCGCTCTGCAGCGGGAGTTCGTGATGAAGGATATGGGTCAGCTTCACCACATTCTGGGCGTTACGGTCGAGCACCGCCCGGGCGGTCTGTTCCTTCACCAGCGACAGTACTGCCTGGACATCCTCCAGCGAGCGGGCATGCCTGACTGCAAGCCGTGCTCCACTCCGGTGGATACCCAGGCGAAGGTCTCCTCCGTCGACGACACCCCTGTTACTGATCCCACCTTCTTCAGGAGTCTTGTAGGTGCTTTTCAGTACTTAACCTTCACTTGGCCGGACATCTCCTACACAGTTCAGCAGGTGTGTCTTCACATGCATGATCCGCGGGAGCCGCATCTCACTGCCGTGAAGCGGATCCATCGGTACCTGCGCAGCTCTCTCGACTATGGCCTCCTCCTTCGGGGTGATTCGGCTTCTGAGTTGGTCATCTATATCGATGCTGACTGGGCGGGTTGCCCGGATACCCATCGGTCTACCTCTGGCTATGCCGTCTTCCTAGGCGGCAACCTCATATCCTGGTCCTCGAAGCGGCAGCCCGTGGTGTCATGCTCGAGTACCGAGGCAGAGTACCGTGTCGTGGCCAACGGCGTGGCTGAGGCCTCCTGGCTTCAGCAGCTGCTTCAGGAGCTCCACTCCCCCGTCGCCCGGAGCACGTTGGTCTACTGCGACAACGTCACCACTATCTACCTCTCCACCAACCCCGTCCAGCATCACCGCACGAAGCATGTGGAGATTGATCACCACTTTGTTCATGCACGGGTTGCCAGTGGTGAGGTCCGGGTCCTTCACGTTCCGACGACGTCACAGTTCGCCGACATCTTCATGAAGGGCCTCCCTTCGTCGCTGTTTTCTGAGTTTCGATCTAGTCTCAACATCGGCCGTGGCTAAATGTTGGGACTGCGGGGGAAGGGGGGTTGGACTGCTATATGAATCGGTGTGTGAGTGTGTTGGGCTAGGCCCATGTATCTAGACCACTATGGCTATATGTACCTGTCGGTACCCTGCAGAACGGGTACCCCGTGTAGTGGATGAAAGACAACCTGGGCCCCACCTTTCCAACTTAGGCGGGCCCCAGCGTAAGTCATGTGCCCTGGGTCCCATGGCTAGTCCCGGTGTTGCCACGTGTCTTCAGGCCCCGAGCTTAACTACCGGCCGAGGGTGGCTCAGGAGCCGTCATGTGTCCAGTGGTGCCGGACCCGATCTTCCACCAGGGAGGGCTCCGGCACTGCAACGTGCCCGAAACCTCCGAGCCACACCCTCTGCCAGAGAGAGCTCCGGAGGTGCCACGTGTCCTGTGGCTCAGGGTCCGCCCCTCCAGCATGGGAGGGCTCCGGTGTTGCCACGTGGGCAACGCCTCCAGTTGTACCTTTTCCTAGGGAAGGCCCCGGATGTGCCACGTGTCCTGCGGCCCCGGGCCCAACCTCCAACATGGGAGGGCTCCGGTGCTGCCACGTGCCTAACAACTCCGGACCAGCCGCTACTCCGCAAGACAGCTCCGGTGGAGACGTGTGTCCCAGAGGCCAGCCGCCCGGATGTCACACCGACAAGCAACGGGCAGATGGCCAAGGAGTTAAGAGGAAGGTACGTTGTCAGGCCGAGCATTCAAGAATCGCGCCTTCCCCAGAAGCATGGCACACGGCGCACGCCTCCGTTCCCCGTCTACGCACCATTACGGTGAAAGACAGGGCGGCGAGGCGTGACGGCACAACAGTGCTGCCCAACGGTGCATAGCCGCCTAGCAGAGCGAGGAGACGCAGCGACAAGACGGGGACTTCATCATCACCGAGCACCCGGTCAGAGGTGCCCGGCATGGCAGGCGGCGCGCCTTAACTCCACCAACAGTGACAATGCATATAGCTGTAAATGCCTATAGCTCATGTATAGGAGACAGTATGCCGCGGGGCCACCTGTCGGGCCCCGGGCCACCTTGTAACTGCCCCAGCCTTGGGCTATAAAAGGACCGGGGCAACCTTCGTGCAAAGGTTTCTGAACCCTGACTCACTCACACTCATACGCGCAAGCAATACAACAAGCACTCCCATGGACGTAGGGTTTTACGCTCTGGCGGCCCGAACCACGTATCCAGGTGTTCACCCATGCCGTCGTGCTCCGACCTTCGAGTTCCACTAGCCCCTCTGAAAAAGAACCTCCGCGGGCTGCTTCCGAGCAGACCGAGGGAAGTGTCGTAGCGAACACTTCAATATTTTGGCGCGCCAGGTAGGGGGGCTTTTGGTTCTTGAAGTTGTTCGTGAAACCCACAATGGTGAACATCCAATCCGTTGGAGGTTCTTCCCGCCCCTCACGCCACCAGCGGCAGAGGGAGCAGGAAGCGTCCTCTGGTCTCAACGCGGGACCGTCTGCACCAGCGCCAGTCCCTACGACGACTGTGTCGGTTCCCTCCTGGCAGCCTTCGGTTGCTACGGCGTCGCAAGCGCTGACCGAGGCCAGCCCGGAGAGCGTGCTGCTAGCAGCCCGCGTGCTCCTTCACAACCCCCCCCCCCCCCCCCCCCCCGGACGCGGGAGGTTCCCCGTCCGCCACTGAACAGTGGTGCAACGACGTCGACCACCTAGTCGTTGCCGCACTCAACTCGCCGTGTCACCGGAGACGGCGGCTAGAGACAGGGCAGCTATAGCCTTGTGCCCTAACAAGGGATTATAGGACGACAACAACCCACTCGACGGCGACGTCCAGGCTGCCCACCACAGACCTCAGAGGCGAGCTGGACCGCTGCCGCCATCAGAAAGAAGATGGCCGCGTCACCATCGAGCGACAACACGAGTGGCATCGCAGTCTTGGCGAGGAATATGGTACCCAGGGTACCATGCGCCCCGTCTACGCGGGCTAGAGCTCCGTCTCCCCCGGTTCAGTGGGAGGCTGCATGGCTCTGGCTCCACACCTTTGTATGGTGGTGTGGCCACGCAAGTTCCAGCCGCACTTGCCGGAAAAGTTCGACGGGACAGTCAACCCCGTCGAGTTCCTGCAGATCTAGTTCACCGCTATCTTAGTTGCAGGAGGGGAAGAGGCCATCATGGCCAACTTCTTCCCCGTGGCTTTGATCGGTCAGCCCGTCATGACTCATGAACTTACCCCAGGAGTCTATAATCTCCTGGGAAGAGTTGTGCCACCAGTTCACGGCCAACTTCGGGAGTTCCTACACCTGATCGGACTCGGAGGCCGACCTCCACGCCCTGCAACAGCAACCGGGAGAATCACTATGCTCCTTCATCCAGTGATTCTCCCAGGTTAGGAACACCATCCCACGCATCTCCAGTGCCTTCATCGTCGTCGCCTTCTGACAGGGCGTCCGCAACAAGAAGATGCTCGAGAAGTTGGCCACGCACGACGTGCAGGACGTCTCTGAGCTCTTCAGCTTGGCAGACAAGTGTGCCAGGGCCGCGGACAGCCGCAACTGGCACACACCGCCCAGCAAGGGGGGTGAGTCCGCCAGGGAGAGCTTTGACGGAAGGAAGAAGAAGACCAGCGGCATGGACAAGCTGCTGGCTGGGGCCCACACTGAAGCAGCAATAGTAGCTGCAAGGGGCCAAGGGCCGCGCACCGACAAGCGCCCGTGACAGCCGTCCGCCAGCGACGATGGCGCCCAGAGGTGCCCGGTCAATGACACCAACCGGAACAGCGTCAGCGAGTGCCGAGAGATCCAGAGGTTGGCGGAGCGCTTATGGGAGCTCCGGCAACAGCGCCAGGATTGTGCACCTTTCCGCCAGCGGGAGGGTAAGCAAAAGGCTGACCCAGAGCTCAGCACCGACCAGGAGATGGAGTTCCAAGATGCCAAGTGGGCGTTGAAGGTCATCTATGACCAAAGAGAGAGCTCCGACTCTGACCACAACGAGCGATGCAAGACGCTCCACGCCTAACCAGGCGCTCCCCACTCCGTCGTGCGACAAGGACTCACCCGACGCCCAGACATACGACGAAGAGTAGGCAGATCTAGGTAAGCTACCTGGTGCCTCGACCAATGCTCTCTCGAGGAGCGGTGACAAGCCTCCCCCCAGCTGGGAGGGCCCCTCCCGACCAGTACAAGCATGTCGCCCCAGGTGCGCCGCTTGGCTGCAGGAGATGTGTATTCTACCCAGACTACGGGACATAGGACACCTCTGTAAGTTCCATCCTTAGTGAAGTATAGATTTTTTTCTTTTTCTCTTTCTTGTAAGGGTGTCATAGAGACTAGGGTGCGTAGTTTGCTTAGACTAGTCCTGCACCCTAAGCATGTGCATCCTGCCTCTGTAAGCGTAGCACCCAAGTGCGGGGGCCCGGTTGGTACACCACCCCGAGAAGGATGGTAACTAAGGTCGGACACTAGTACACTTAATTGTCCAGGTTCCGTAGTGTAACACCCCAAATTTTGATTCAAAACTCTAAACCATGCTCAGAGGGGAATTTAAAAATTTTTGGACGTGTTGCATGTTTTGCAAAAATTCAAATTCAAACTGGAATTCAAATTAGACTCAAAACAGAAAAGAAATGGAAAAAGAAAAAGAAAAACGGGAAAAAAACCGGCCAGTGGGCCGAAACCCGCCAGCCGGCCCAGCTTCCCCGCGCCAGCCCGCCCCCGCGCGCGCCGCGCTCCCTCTCACAGACGGGTGGGACCCGCCTGTCATCCCTAACCCCGCGACCCCGGACTTTTCCCCGAGCGCGCGCGATCTTAACCGATCGGGAAACCCGTCCCGCAGCCCGAATTCCGGTCCCAGAGGACTCCAACTCGATCACAACAGACCCACCGCCCTCCCCCGGCTATAAAAACCCCAGCCCCGATCAGTTTTTCCCACGCGATCGCCGATTTTCACTCCGGTGAGCACCGAGACTTCGCCGGTGAATTCTGGCCGATCTAAGCTCGGAAACTCTGATCTAACTCGCTGGTCTTGATCCACCGCCTCCGGGGAACTTTGCAGGTGCAGAAAACCCGAAGACTTACGGTGTAAATCCAGCGCCGACGAGCTTCGCCGTGGTTTTGCCTCGGACCTCGCCGCCGATCACTTTCCAGGACCCCCGAGCTCGAGAAAACCCCCGAGGTGAGATCCCTGACCTCCCCTCTACCGATCTATGCCATAAGATCACAGTTCTAGGTAGAATTCTCGCGGATCCGAAACTTTCCGGCGAGATCGCCGCTTCCCGCCGCCGTGCGCCGCCGGCAGCGCCGCCCGCGCTCGATCAGAGCGACGTGGCCGCTTGTGCGCCGTTTATTTTAAATCGCACGGTAGGGTTTAAATCCCCGCGTACCGGTTCGATGTTATAATCTCAGCCGTCGGTTTAAAATCGGACGGTCCACGTCAGCCCCGCGTTATAAAGACTGGAATTCTTACGTGCTACCCCCTGGGGTTCTCTGGAATTGAGAGCTAGCCCCGGAAACTTCAGATCTAGCCCCTGGAACTCCAGAAAATCATGTAAATTCATTTAAAAATCAGTTTTAGCCCCTGGACTTAATAAAAATTAGGAAAAACACCTCTGATAAGTGTAGCTAGACCCCTGGAAATTATGAAAATAATGTTATAGACCCTGTAATGGGGTGAGTTCATTATTTTAACCCTGTTTAGTAATTAATTTAGAAAATTGAATATGTAACTAGTGTTTAAAAATTAAAAAGTGGGACAAACATAATTGTCAAAATTAATTAAAAACTTTCTCAGTACTTAGAAAACTTTAGAGTGAGATAAAAATATATTTTTGGGCTGAAATGAATCTATTTCATTTATTATTCACATTTATTAGTATAGGGACACATTTTTAAGTAAAGAATAGTTATAGAAAAATAGGGGAAATAATTATGAAATAGTTTACATCAGAGGCCAAGGTTAAAATATGTTATTAAATTATTTAGGACCAGAACCTATACTGTTTAGATGATGTGTGTTACTAATTTCATAATAAAATACACAATTATGCATAGGAATATAAATCTGAGAATATAGCAACTAGTAAATGATAAATGGAGTTTTTAAAAATCCAAAGAGTTCAGTTTAGGGTTGGTAGAAATTCTGAAGACACATATGGAGAAGAAAAATACTTTTCATACATACTTGGTAGTGAAAAGGTGTAGTAGTTTAATATAAGGAATTTATTTAAAACTGAAACACACACACACATATATATGTATATATATATATATATAGTATGTAAGTATAAATATGAACACCAAAGTAGGAATCATATACATATAAATAAAAGTGTATGCAAGCCACAGATCAACACACACAGAGTAACCACAACACATATAATGGTGAATGAATTTCATAAATATGAATGTGTGGTTTGTATGAAGTGTAAGTGTGAACTATGTCTTATGATTGTTGTTTTTCTTTTGCTATGTGTGATGGTATGAAGTAGAACCTGTTCAAGAGCAAGTTATTCCTTTCCAAGATCAGAACTACCAATTTCAAAAGCAGCAAGGAGGAGGCAAGTGTCCTTGACCACTTTGATCCTATGCTAGGATGTGTAGATAGAATTATTTGCATTGTCAAATGAAATATGAAACCCATGCTAGGAAAGTTTCCCTAGAATTGCATTACCTTGTTTTCTTGTAGCTTGGGTTGGGATTTGATTTACCATGTCATTTATTTCCATGCATATGCTTAGCCATGCTTAGAATGGGATATTTGGGATATGAGATCATCAGTTTATTTTACCATACTCTTGAATGAGCTATTGTGAGTTATGTAGAGGTAGGGATCAAGGCAAGTTGGATGTTTTGGTTGTGTGCTGGGTGCACGAGACTTGGGTTTGTGTTTAGTACTTGCCTGGATCCTAAGGACCGGTTCATGGAGCATGTAACCCGGCTTTACAGTGCCAACCACATGCTGAGATGGGGCAGCTTGGCCAATTAATTAGGTGTATCCCCGGCGTAGTATGGGTGTGTTGGATGGTGCGGGGAGTAGGTGTCAGCTGGACTACCATATGAACCGCAAGGCTCAAGAGGGGGCCACTGCAGCGGGGTTGGAGCCTCTTGTATGCTGTTAGGGGTGAAACCTCAGTGGGTCCACGCTCGTCGGGAATCCCTTTGTAAAGGCTTTGTAGTGATCTCCTGGCTGCACACCTGGGAAGTGTGAATGTGGAACGTAGCCACTGGCATAATGGAGGTTCTTTTAGTCCACCCGGCAACGGGGGATGAAATCACTACATGTGGGTACAGTGGTACAAACTCTGCAGAGTCAAAACTGTCTTGACAGCCGTGCTCACGGTTAAGAGCGGCCTGGACTTATTCATGATTAGAGGATTGATGGTTTTGGAAGTTAAGCGGGGAGCTTAACATTGGAAATGATGTTATGGTTATTGGATTATGATGATGGGATGGGAGATTGGGACCATTTCACCTGTGTAGTAATGTAAGTGCTTAATAAGCTAAGGTGATAGGTATTAATTGCGTAGTGCTTTAACCATGAGTTCAACCTCTCCTTGTTCTAGCCATGCATGATATAATTTTCCCACACTTGCTGAGTAGCATTGGTACTCAACCTTGCATATTTGTTGGTTTATATTGCTGCTCAGGTCAAGATAATGAGGTGGTGTATAATGGCCGAGATTTTGGACCCGAGGAAGGTTTTTAGGTTCATGAAGACCCCCGGGCAACGCCTGTGATGGAGCCCTAAAAGAATAATATTCCGCTGCTAGTTTATTTACTTGTGATGAAGCATTGGTGTCCATTGAGACATTTGCGATGTAAGACTTATTTATATTCGACACCTGGCTTGTAATAAATGATGCTTCACTATTTGTCATCACATGTATGAGAAAATGATCCTGGCATACATGTGATATTCACTTGGTTGTTTCTTCGGAAAAACCGGGTGTGACACGTAGCTTAGCAGAGGACCATAAGCCATAATGGGGCCATCGAGCAGGGAAAATACAACCACACGGCACGGTTACCCCTTTCTCCTAGTGTCTGTGCTGGCCACAGGGCTTCGGTCTGAAGGGTTGATCCTGGGGCACCAGCTTTCCCAGGGGGCCACTCTCGGACCCCCAAAGCTGGCGCCTCCTGAGGGCTCTAGAGCTCAAGTCTTGCACTGTTGCTCGCCTGCCGGGGGGGCGCCATGACTGGTCGAGCCGAGCAAGACGGCCGGACCCCTGCAGCACACAAGATGAAGCGGGTATGCATCTACAGCAAGCAACAAGGAAACATCAGCCACTTTGGCAACTCAGAGAGCCTCCGGTCTTTGCGGCATCAAGGAGGGGCCTCGTGGAAGCTAAAAGTGTCTCTGCCTACCAGACCCTGCGTCAAGTGACTGATGGATGGTAGACCAACAAGAGGATTTTTTCATTCATCAACACAAGAGTACAAGTCAAGACAATGAAAGACTTGAAACAGAGATACTTTCATTGATAATAGAGTTTGGCATACAAAAGGGGATACAAGGCAACTAAAGAACTCAGCAGCTACAAGTCAAGTGGTCTTCTGCTCCGTGGCCTGCTTGGTTGTCCCCCAAGCCGATCCCTGTGGAGTAAGACGGTCACCTGCTGTTACACCGAGGTCGGCAGCGATGCACGCTGGACCAAGGCAACGATGACACCCAGTGTCACATGAGCCAAACGCCACCAGGTCGGCAGCAATGTATGCTGGACCAAGTCAACAGTGACATCCATTGTCGAGTGGGCAAAATCGCCGTCTATGGAAGATTTCTCTGTCTACCACAGTACCTGGAGGAAGGCTTGATCACTCTGGACCTAACCTTCCTCTCGTACTGGCAGGCAGCCCCTCTCGATGCTGGTGTAGGGGTTCACGGTGAGTCAAGGACCCTGTCCCCGACGGCCTCCCCTACCGCCGGCACGCCATCAGCATGGCTTGTGGCTCTATCCAACGCCGTCAAGGAGAGGGATACATCAGAAAACCTCACTGGAGGCTGCACATACACAAACATCTTGCAGAAGTGGACGAAGACGGCTGCCAGAGAGGAAGCATCTGGTGGGCGAGAGTGTCTGGAAGCAGCAACTTCCAGCATGCAAGAGGAGAACAAAGGCCACATGGAGAGGAGGGGTGCTGTCCTACACCACATGGCCTCTCTTTATACCCATCCATGGCCTCAGTCAGCGCAACAAGCCTGGTGGTTGAGTCACCAACGCTGCACGCCGTGGGCCATTCGCCTCCCCGGTGATGGGCTGGACTCAGGTCCACCCGTCAGCCACTGGGGGCCGGGAGGATACCCCTCGGGAACGTCCGGCGGTTCCTGAGGAGAGCAGTGTGACCGACCCATCGGTTACCACATTAAATGACTAGGGGCAACCCCTCAAGCGCGTCGCTCTAGCGCTCACCAATGACAGGTAGGACCCAGGACCACTGGACAGGCACTGGCGGGACAGGCGAGTAAAACTCGAGAACATGCAGCGGTTCCCGAGGGAAGCAGCGCATTAGTCCATCGGTTCTCGGGTGGTCGTAGTAATTGCCCCGAGGCAACCCCTTGTCTGCCACGCCGCTTTGACTGGGTGCACCCACTACACCAAGGGCAAACAACCTCTTCTTCTCCCAGGTACGGCCGCTCGCACACTACGAGAAAATCTCACCACCACTTTGATTCCCAAAATCGCAAGTTCAAAACCACCACATGAGAGAGATAGGGGCCCCACCTGCGGGCTCAATACCTCCCCTGATGTGACGGTTCTGAAAATAGAACCAAGTGAATGCATATGTGTGCCTAGGATGTTCATCACACATACACATGTAATCCACAAACTTAATTCAGAATATAACCACAAATAAATAGTGTTTAAGTACTTTATTACAATGACTCAATGTCTCACTCATGGATATCTAACTTATTCTTGCAGCGGAAGTCTCTAAATGACAGCGGAAAATAACTAAACAACCGGCTCCAACTTCAACTCCATAGGCATGTTGATGGTAGTGCGCAGGCCTAGTACTACACATGTTCCTTGAACTTCTCTTGTAGCTGATGTATATGTGGGAATGCAAGTGTGAGTACATGTCATACTCAGCAAGTGCGGGAAAAGTATGACATGTAGCTTACAACAAGGTAGGGAATAAAAAAGGCACATTGTAGCAAGCAAATTATATTTCAGAAACATGGTAAAAACAACAACTATTTCTAGGTGAGTTAAAATACCATCATAACCAAGTTAAATAATCAACATTCCTTCATCATATTTCACCATATATCAAGTCTCAACCAACCATTAATCTTTCTCAAGTTCCTCTCATACTCATAAATATTCATAACCATCTCATATTCATATAACTGAAACCAAACTCATTTTCATGACTCAAAACAGTACCAAAATCAATCCCAATGATCATACCATAACCATAACCTGAATAAACATCCCAAATTTTGCCTCTAATCAAAGAAGTTGGCTAGGTGCTTGTGACCGGAAGTACGGCTATCATGATAGTTTTACACTCTGTAGAGGTGGCACCACTTTACCCACAAGTTTGTGATTTCATCACCCGTCAGCGACTAGAAAGAACCTTCATTATAGCAGTACACAACCGTCGGTGTATGACCAAGAGATCACAAAATAGCCTTTACAAAGGGGCTACTAGAATGTACGGACCCACTGAGGTTTCACCGGCAGGCCGAATCTCCATTCTCCCACCCACGGGCCCCCTCTTATGCCATGCAGTTCCTAGGACAGTCTCTCTCGACTCCTATTCCCCGTTCCATCCAATGGTCCATAACAAGCTAGCAACACACCTAATTAGTCAGCTAAGCTGCACCCATATTTGGCCTTATGGTGGCATTGTTTTTCTGGCATGTGCTCGCATGAACCGGTCCTTAGATCTACGGCAAGTAAACCACCATCTCATTCAGCAACATCCATGAACCAAGCTTGCCTAGATCTCCTCGATTCCATGCTCATTAACATCATTAAGTTCTCATCATCATTATTCATATGAGTGCAGTAGCTAACCATGTTTTAATTCAGCTTTCTGTATCCCGTAGATTAAGCGAAGCAAAAAGGAAAAATGACCATACCCGACTCATCAACTTTCCCGGCAGCAAGGATGGTTAACAAAACTAGTAAACTCCTATAAAAGGGTGTCCCATAAAGTTGACTCAAGCATACACGTTTTCGCAAACAAAACAGTTTCAAAATATGGGATCAGTATGGTCAAGGGGCACTTGCCTTGCTCCCGTGGTTCGTGTTGCTCAAGCGTCTCAAAGTCTTGGTGTTGTAGTTACTCGTAGACGGCCTCTTGAGCTTGTCCTTATACTCACGACCATGCACATACAAGATTTACAGCAATCAATTATCATGCACAATCTTTACTCAAGATGCAATGAGATGGATGAATGCAAATCCTATGGTGCAGTTTTATAAAACCAGTTTGTACGTGGTCTTGCATGTTTTAATGGGCTTCCATGGGATTTTATGGTGATCAAGGTTGCTGGGATCAAGTGTGGATGTGGTGATGATCTTGACATAAGATGTAGATCAGTTCTGCCATCAAATATCGACCAAAACATAATCTGTCCACACGCAGAAGTTTCTGCTCGAAGGGGGCGATGAAAACGGGTGCGTAGAAACAGCGGCGACGTTGTAAAAGGGGTGACGGCGACCTACCTCTCTTCTTCCTCCTCTACTCCTTTCAGCTGGACTTTTTCTCTTGCAATGGAAGCAGCTGGGGTTTTTCTTTGGAGAAGAATAGGGCTGTGGCCAGGGCTTGGCAGCAGGGGTCTTCTTCTCTGGCGATGGCAAGGCGGGGCAGAGTTTCGACGGCGGCCAAGGCAGCAGCAAAGGGGTGGCGACCAGCGCTTGGCAGCAGGGGGCAACAGGCTTGTTTTGGCAGGGGTGGCGGCCAGTGAAGGCTGTATTTGTAAGGGGGGAGATCTCCTACTCAGTTTGGAGGAGGAGAGGGACTCTCTCTCTAAGAGATGCAATCTTCTACTCAGTTTGGAGGAGGAGATGGACTCTATCCCTAACAGGTGCGGCCAGCAGGGTGTTTTATCTCCAAAACTTTATCTCTAAGCTCTATCTTTAAGCTTATCTAGAAGCTTTATCTCTAAGGTTCATCTAGAAGCTTTATCTCTAAGGTTTATCTCCAATATTCTTCTAGAAGCTTTATCTCTAAGGTTTATCTCCAAGATTCTTCTAGAAGCTTTATCTCCAAGATTCTTCTAGAAGCTTTATCTCTAAAATTCTTCTAGAAGCTTTATCTCTAAAATTCTTCTAGAAGATTTATCTCTAAGATGCGGCCAGGGTTTTATCCCATTTCTCTTTATTTCTATGTTCCTTTCTCCATTTCTATATTCCCTTCTCCATTTTTATATTTCTTTCTCCATTTCTATGGTTCTTTCTCCATTTCTACTTCTTTTCAAATGCTTCTCTACATGAAAAATGTATGCAATGCATGGTAGTGAAATTGAGGGTGTTACAAACCTACCCCCCTTAAAATAAATCTCGCCCTGGCTCCATTGTACCTTGCACCAACGAATCACTTTGTTTCTCGTGACCCTTTCCTTTATGTCCAAGATTGGACGGGGTGTTCTGCACAGGTCAGATCCTTTTGAATCTCTAGCTCATCCATCGGTACTTGTTCTTCCGGTACTCTTAGGCACTTCTTGAGTTCGGATACGTGAAACACGTCGTGCACGTCGGAGAGGTGCGTTGGCAGCTCCAGTTGATAGGCTACTTTTCCTCGCTTGCCCAAAATCTTGAATGGCCCGATGTAGCGAGGTGCTAACTTGCCTTTGACGTTGAACCGTCATTGGCCTCAGATACGCGATACCTTAAGATACATGAAGTCTCCCACTTCGAAGGTCAATCTTCTTCGCCTATTATCCGCATAACCCTTTTGTTGTGACTGGGCGGCCTTCAAGTTTTCACATATCGTTTGGACTTTCTTTTTGGCGTCTTGCAGCACTTCGGGTCCAAATACTTGGCTTTCTCCGGTCCCATTACAGAACAGCGGTGTTCTACACCGTCTACCATACAATGCTTTGAAGGGTGACATCTTCAAGCTGGCTTGGTAACTGTTGTTGTACGAGAATTCAGCATATGGCAAGCTCTAATCCCAACTACGCCCATGTTTTCATGCGCAAGCTCTTAACATATCTTCCAAAATTTGATTTGTCCTCTCAGTTTGCCCGTCGGTTTGCGGGTGATATGCGGAGCTGAAATTCAACCGTGTACCCATGGCTTCATGCAGCTTCTTCCAGAACCTAGAGGTAAATTGAGAACCTCGATCTGAAACTATCCTCTTCGGAACTCCATGGCGACACACGATTTGCTTCATATACAGCTCGGCTAGTTGTGCAACAGTGTACTTGGTTCTAACAGGAAGGAAATGGGCTGTTTTCATCAATCTGTCAACGATAACCCAAATCGAGTCGTAGCCGGACTGAGTACGTGGCAATCCGACAATGAAATCCATACTGATGTCTTCTCACTCCACTCGGGTACTCTTAATGGATGCAATAATCCAACGGGTCTTTGATGTTCGGCCTTCACTCATTGGCACGTGTCGCATAGGGCAACATATTCAGCGATATCCCTTTTCATGCCATCCACCAATAGCATGTTTTCAGGTCCTTGTACATCTTTGTACAACCGGGGTGTATGGAATGAGGCGAGTCATGTGCCTCCTTTAATATCGTGTCGCGGATGTGCTTCACGTTAGGCACACCCCTTTTCCCTAACCAAAGCGTGCCCTTCTCATCTTCCTTGAAATCTTTTCTATGCCTTGTCGGATTCTTTCCTTGTTTTCCTTGATTTCCTCATCCGTTGCTTGGCCATCTCGTATCTCTTGTTCCAGCGTTGAGTTCAGTTCTATCACCTCCATCTCGTTCAACGATCCGAGATGCAACCGTTCAAACTCCTTACGCAGCTCGGGTGGCAGCTCCCGAACCATGAGTTGGTGACATGCTCCCTTTCGGCTCAACGCATCAGCTACTACATTGGCCTCTCCGGGGTGATAGTTGATTCCAACATCATAATTCTTGATGAGTTCCAACCATCGACGTCGCCTCAAATTCAGATCCGTTTGCGTGAATATATACTTGAGGCTTTTGTGATCTGTATAGATCTCACATCGGTGGCCAAGGATATAATGCCTCCAAATCTTCAAGGCGTGTACCACGGCTGCAAGTTCCAGATCATGTGTGGGGTAATTCAGCTCATGTTTCTTTAGTTGTCTCGATGCATAGGCTACCACTTGTCCCTCTTACATGAGCAGACATCCAAGCCCTTGTCTTGATGCGTCACAATATATATCAAAACTCTTGCTCGCGTCCGGCAATACCGAAACCGGCGCTGTTGTTAATCTCTTCTTTAATTCTTCAAAGCTGTCTTGACACGCTGGTGTCCACTGAAATGATTTCCCTTTCATGAGCAATTCAGTCATAGTCTTCGCTATCTTGGAGAAATCCTTGATTAACCGACAGTAGTATCTAGCCATCCCAAGGAAACTTCGAATATCTCTCACATTCTGCGGTTGGTTCCACTTCAGAACATCTCCCACTTTTCCGGGACCAACCAATACTCCTCCTTCGGATATGATGTGGCCTAGGAATGATATCTCCTTTAGCCAAAATTGACACTTGATGAACTTAGCATACAATTGATGCTCTCGCAGTTTCTGCAGCGTCAACCTCAAGTGTTCTTCATGTTCTTCCTCGCTTTTTGAATACACCATGATGTCGTCGATGAAAACCACGACGAACTTGTCCAAGTACAACATGAAGACCTTATTCATGAAGAACATAAAGTATGCGGGTGCATTTGTCAACCCAAAAGACATAAACGTATATTCATACGAACCATACCGTGTTCGAAATGTAGTCTTGGGTATGTCGGAGGGCTTAATATTCAGCTGGAAGTATCCCAACCGAAGATCAATCTTGGAGAAAATTCTGGCATATTTCATTTGATCGAATAGTTCCTCTATATGGGGCAGCGGGTATTTATTCTTGATCATCACTTCGTTGAGATACCTATAGTCCACACACATCCTTTGGGTTCCATCTTTATTGTCCACGAAGAGCACGGGGGCTCCCCACGGTGACGAGCTTGGGCGTATAAAACCCTTTTCTAGCTGCTCCTGAATTTGCTTCTTGAGCTCCACTAATTCATTTGCAGGCATCCCATATGGACTCTTCGCTACAGGTGCAGTTCCGGGTACTAGATCAATGGCAAATTCAATGTCCCGGTCAGGTGGCATACCTGGAAGTTCTTCCGGGAACACATCTGAATATTCTTGAACCACCAGAATGCTTTCCAATGTCATTTCCTCGATGTGGTTCAGCATTGCCTTCTCGGTTGCCAGTTGGGCTGCCTCGAACTCAATACGAGTACCGTGCTCACTCGTCAACTGCACGATCCTCTGAGCACATTGAATCATTCCGTTGTGCTTGCTTAACCAATCCATTCCAAGTATTATGTCAATCCCTTGGGAATCCAAGACAATAAGGTTGGCGAGAAAGTCTACCTCCCATATTTTAATGCTTACTCTCGGAATAGAATTCAGAATTGAAAGAAGCGATTCCCCAACTATATGCATCACGGTGTATGAACTAAGCAACTTTTTTTATTAATATCAGCCTATATGAGGATGTGAACACGTGCAGAAGCATCTCACATCTCTCCACTATATGTGGATGTGGACATTCGCCGAAGCATCCCAAAACTCACACCAGCACACAAACACAAGCAATCATCATTAAATTCTGCACACCACTATTAGTTCATCCTACTACGATCTAAACGTTCCTATTACAGCTTATTCAATGAGGAACCTAAACTTAATCGTGAGAACCGGTGTTGTTCTCGCCGTGTGACGTGGGTGGTCCATACATGGGCGCACGCCATGGTGAGTCAGCAGTGCATGTAGGGATAGATGACGCTGGTACTCTATTTGCTCCCGCGTTGGCACGAGTCTCCTTTTGTTTTTCCAGCAAGTACAGCTTCTTGCGGAGGTGACGAATCTCTTCTTATGCGCTTGCATAGCGGTTTCCTAACTTCACGAGCAACCTCTGAGACTTGTCAGCGGCTTGTGGGTTGGAAAGAAATCCTCCATAGGGTCCAATGATCTCCCTTGTACCACTCTTCCGATATGGGTGCAGCTCAAAAGTAGTGTTCTCAAGCTGCTCACGGAAAGCGTAGCACAGTCCGGTGAGTGCATCCCATGCGGCATCATCGATAGCTTCTGCCCTTGTAGCTCTCCATGTCGGTGTGAAGTGCCGACCGACAACCCTACCGTTAGATAGGATGGTTACCTCAACCTTCCACTCTTCATCTCCGAGACGAGGGACTTTCTTGAGAAGATATTCCGGGTATAAGCTGCAGCAATCCAGAAATTCTTTGAGCTCCTTGGATATGTGTTGTGACACCCTCAATTCTGTGGAAAACCACGGAACCGAGAACTAATGCATATGTGTTCCCAGGATGTTCATCACACATACACATATGATCCACAAACTGAATTCAGATTATATATAACCACGAATAACAGAATTTATTACAACGTCATGAGTCTTGGACTCATGCTCACAGCGGAAGTCTTTATTTCTATGCAGCGGAAGTCTTTATTCTAATGCGGAAGCAATCTAACTAAGGCAGAAGCAAATCTAAGCAGTAGTGGCTCCATCTCCATTCCCTCCACAGGCAAGGTCGAGAATAGATCACACGCCTCAATGTTCCACGTGGTCTTCATAGTAGGCTTCTCCTGCTGCTGATGATGAAATAATAATGCAAGTTTGAGTACAATGATGCACTCAGCAAGTGTGGGAAAACATGATATGTAGCTCATAATAAGGTAGGTATGAAAAGGCTCATTTGCAGAAAGACAATTTATAAAACCATGATAAAACAGCAACTTAACTTTAAATAAATGTAATCCCAGCATGAATTGAATTACCAACATACCTTCATCCCTTTCCGTGTTCCATTGGAACATTAACCAACCTTTATTCATACTCACGAATACCTTCTCGTATTCGCTACCATCTCACGAATACCTTTCCGTATTCGCTACCATCTCATCTCATAAACAACTTTCGTCTCACCCTGAGACCAAACTCATGTCATGACTCAACAGTCACGCAACCTTCTCATCACCCGGACTCAACAGTTCCAACAACCAAACCATAACTAAACTCAATAACCATAACCAAAAATCTTTCCAATAACCATCCCAACTAATCATGGCAGTTTAGCCAGGTGCTCGTGACCGTAAGCTCGGCTATCATGATATTTTTAGAACTCTGCAGAGTTTGCACCTCTTTACCCACAAGTTTGTGATTTCGTCACCCGTCGGCGACTGCAGAACCTCCATTATACCAGTACACAACCGTCGGTGTATGGCCAAGAGATCACAAAATAGCCTTTACAAAGGGGTTACTAGATGTATGGACTCACTGAGGTTTCACCGGCAGGCTAGAATCTCCAATTCTCCCACCCACGGGCCCCCTCTTGTGCCATGCAGTTCCCAGGACAGTCCTCACTCAACTCCCATTCCCCGCGCCTTCCACAGTCCATAACACTCTAGCAACTTACCAAATTACTCAGCTAAGCCGCACCCATACTTGGCCTTGTGGTGGCGCTGTTGTCCTGGCATGTACATGCATGAACCGGTCCTTAGATCTACGGCAAGTAAACCACCATCTCATGCTACCTCATTCACAAACCCAGTCTTGCCTAGATCTCCCTCCGATTCATGTTTATTAACAACTTCAGTTTCTCATTACCATTATGAGTGCAGTTAGCTAGACACATCTATCCCGTTTCCCAATCCCATGGACTCAGCGAAGCATAAAGCAAAAACCATACCGACTTGTAAACTTCCCAGGCGACAAGGGTGGTTTAATCAAAACTAGTAACTCCTATAAAAGGGTTTCCCATCATGTTTGACTCAGCACACACACCTTTTTGCAACCAAAACAGTTTTTCCCAAAAACATAGGATCAATATGGTCAAGGAGCACTTGCCTTGTTCTTGCGGTTCCGGGGGTTCTTGGATCTCAAAACCTTGTTGCTGCAGCTCGTCGTAGACAGCTCCCTGAGCTTGTCCTGCTAGGTCGGATCACGTGCATACAAGATTCGCAGCAATCAATATCATGCACAAACCTTAAACTAGATGTGATGATGCATATGCATGTTATCCTATGATTAGTTTTATTAGATTGGTTTGCACGTGTTCTTGCATGGCTTTTGTATGGACAGAGGTGTTCGGATCAAAGGTGGTCGTGGCGATGATCTATCCACGAGAAGGCTTCTGTTCAGAAGGAATCAAAGAACAGATGCAGAGAGAACACAATGATGTCGTACGGTGGTATCGGAGTCTTACCTTACGTTCTTTTCGAGGTCCTCCTCAGACCGCTCGGTTCTCCTTCGGCGATCTCCCTTGTTGCGCTTTCGGCGATGGTTTTCTCGGCAAGTTAGGGCTAGGGCTCTAAGTCATCAGATCAGGAGTTAGAAAAGAAGTTTGTGGTTTCGGCCAGAGGTTCTGGGTTCTATTTATAACCGGGAAGAAAAGAGTCCTAATCTGATTGTATCCCGAGTAAGAGTCCTATTCAGATCGTTGTTGGATCCTAACATCTTATCTTTGTGGAATTCAAGTCGGTTTCCTTTATGCACCGGTATTCTTACGCGTAAAAATCGCTCCAGAACTCGTTACCTCAGCGGTGATGAGGTCCGGAAGCTCCACGTCTCCTCCGGGACCTGGTATCTCTTTCCCCGCAGAGACGAGCTCCGGTTGCGCCACGTGTCAAGCGAGCAAGACTTCCCTCTTCTTCAAAGGTGAGCTCCGCGTGCTCTACGTATTAGTGTCGGTGTTTCCTCTCTTATTTCCTCAGAGGCGAGCTCCAAGATTGACACGTGTCTAGCAGCGACGGACCTCCCGGAGGTAAGCTCCGGTGGTGACATGTGTTTGATAGAACCGGGCTTCCCGGAGATGAGCTCCGAGATCAACACGTACCCCGTGCAACGGGTCCTTTGATTTCCGTGGCGGCTAGCTCCGAAGGTGACATGTGTCCTACAAAAAATGCCTTTGCTTCTTCCGCAGAGGCTAGCTCCATGGGCTACACGTGTCCCACAGGGTCGGACCTCTCTCCAATTGCGGAGATAAGCCCTGAGCCTGCCTTGTAGCCAGTTTAGCGACGGACCTCTCCCCACTTCGCAGGGATGAGCTCCGGACACGCCACGTGGCCAGCGGCCGCAGAAGTTGTCTTCGGCGCTCTTCATGTGAACTAGACTCGGCTTTTACTGGCTATCCTTTTGATAACTTTCTCTGTTCCTATTTTTCCTAAAACGTTTTTCTCTTCATAAAATGTGAATATATGTTGACACCAGAGATGAGGGTGTCACAAATCTACCCCCCTTAAATTGAATCTCGCCCTCGAGATTCGTTAGTAGTAAATAGATGGGGAAATTCTGCTTTGATATCCTCTTCACGCTCCCATGTGGCTTCAGCTTCGGTGTGATGGCTCCATTGCATCTTGCACCATCGAATCACCTTGTTCCGGGTGACCCTTTCCTTTACGTCTAAAATTCGGACAGGGTGTTCCGCATAAGTCAGGTCCTCTTGAAGTTAAGTTCTCCCATTGATACTTGCTCCTCTGGTACTCTCAAGCATTTCTTGAGCTGAGATACATGAAACACGTCATGTACGTCGGAGAGGTGGGTTGGGAGCTCCAGTTGATAGGCTACTTCTCCTCGCTTGTCCAAAATCTTAAATAGTCTGATATAGCGAGGTGCTAGCTTGCCCTTGACGTTGAAACGTCGTTGGCCTCGGATAGGCAATACCTTAAGGTATACGAAGTCTCCTACTTCAAAAGTCAACTTCCTTCGCCTATTGTCCGCATAGCCTTTCTATCGTGACTGAGCAACATTTAAGTTCTCCCGTATCGTTTGGACCTGCTTTTCAGCCTCTTGTAGCACTTCGGGTCCAAACACCTGGTTCTCTCCGGTTTCGTTCCAGAACAGTGGTGTTCTACACCGTCTACCGTATAATGCTTCGAAAGGTGACATCTTCAATCTAGCTTGGTAGCTGTTATTATAGGAGAATTCGGCATACAGTAAACTCCTATCCCAACTACGCCCTCGTTTCAAGGCGCAAGCTCTTAACATGTCCTCCAAAATTTGGTTTGTCCTTTCGGTTTGTCCGTCAGTTTGTGGATGATAGGCGGAGCTAAAATCCAGTCGTGTACCCATGGCTTTCTGTAGCTTCTTCCAGAATCTAGAGGTAAACTGAGAACCTCGATCTGAGACTATCCTCCTTGGGACTCCATGACGGCACACAATCTGTTCCATGTACAACTCGGCTAATTGTGCAACGTTGTAATTGGCCTTTACAGGGAGAAAATGGGCGGTTTTCGTCAATCGGTCCACAATAACCCAGATGGAGTCATAACTCGACTGAGTACGTGGCAACCCGACGATGAAATCCATACTAATGTCTTCCCACTTCCACTCTGGTACCTTCAAAGGTTGCAACAATCCAGCGGGCTTTTGGTGTTCGGCCTTCACCCGTTGGCAGGTGTCGCATAGGGCAACGTATTCGGCTATATCCTTTTTCATACCATCCCACCAATAACAAGTTTTCAAGTCCTTGTACATTTTGGTGCTTCCGGGATGTATGGAGTAGGGCGAATCATGTGCCTCTCCCAATATCATGTCGCGGAGGTGTTTTATGTTAGGCACACAAATCATTTTTCCTAGCCAAAGCGTACCCTTCTCATCCTCCTTGAAATCCCTCTCTATTCCTTGTCGGATTCTTTCCTTAATCTCCTTGATCCCCTCATCGATTGCTTGGCCCTCTCTTATCTCTTGCTCCAATGAAGAGCGGATCTCCATTATTTCCATGTTGTTCAAGACTCCGAGGTGTAACCGTTCGAATTCCTTCCGTAGTTAGGGTGGTAGCTCCCGAACCGTGAGTTGGTGACATGTAACACCCCAAATTTTTAGTCAAAACTCAAATTTTGATTTAGAACCATAAACCATGTTCAGAGGGGAATTTAGAAATTTTTGGACGTGTTGCATGTTTTGCAAAAATTCAAATTCAAACTGGAATTCAAATTAGACTCAAAACAGAAAAGAAATGGAAAAAGAAAAAGGAAAACCGGAAAAAAACTGGCCAGTGGGCCGAAACCCCAGTCGGCCCAGCAAACCCCCGCGCAGCCCGCCCCCGCGCGCGCCGCGCTGCCCCTCGCTGACGGGTGGGACCCGCCTGTCATCCCTAACCCCGCGACCCCGGACTTCTTCCCCGCGCGCGCGATCGCAACCGATCGGGAAACCGCGTCCCGCAGCCGAATTCTGGACCCTGAGGACTCTAACTCGATCACAACAGAACCACCGCCCTTCCCCGGCTATAAAAACAACCGATCCGATCAGTTTTTCTCACGCGATCGCCGATTTTCACTCCGGTGAGCACCGAGACTTCGCCGGTGAATTCTGGCCGATCTAAGCTCGGAAACTCTGATCTAACTCGTTGGTCTTGATCCACCGCCTCCGGGGAACTTTGTAGGTGCAGAAAACCCGAAGACTTACGGTGCAAATCCAGCTCCGACGAGATTCGCCGTGGTTTTGCCTCGGACCTCGCTGCCGAGCACTTTCCAGGACCCCCGAGCTCGAGAAAACCCCCGAGGTGAGATCCCTGACCTCCCCTCTACCGATCTAGGCCATAAGATCACAGTTCTAGGCAGAATTCTCGAGGATCCAAAAGTTTCCGGCGAGATCGCCGCTTCCCGCCGCCGTGCGCCGCCGGCAGCGCCGCCCGCGCTCGATCAGAGCGACGTGGCCGCTTGTGCGCCGTTTATTTTAAATCGCACGGTAGACTTTAAAACCCCGCGTACCGGTTCGATGTTATAATCTCAGCCGTCGGTTTAAAATCAGACGGTCCACGTCAGCCCCGCGTTATAAAGACAGGAATTCTTACGTGCTACCCCCTGGGGTTCTCTGGAATTGAGAGCTAGCCCCGGAAACTTCAGATCTAGCCCCTGGAACTCCAGAAAATCATGTAAATTCATTTAAAAATCAGTTTTAGCCCCTAGACTTAATAGAAATTAAGAAAAACACCTCTGAAAAGTGTAGCTAGACCCCTGGAAATTATGAAAATAATATTATAGACCCTGTAATGGGGTGAATTCATTATTTTAGCCTTGTTTAGTATTTAATTTAGAAAATTGAATATGTAACTAGTGTTTAAATATTAAAAAGGGGGACAAACATAATTGTCAAAATTATTAAAAACTTTCTCAGTACTTAGAAAACTTTGGAGTGAGATAAAAATATATTTTTGGGCTGAAATAAATCTGTTTCATCTATTATTCACATTTAATAGTATAGGGACACATTTTTAAGTAAAGAATAGTTAAAGAAAAATAGGGAAAATAATTATGAAATAGTATACATCAGAAGCCAAGGTCAAAATATGATCTTAAAATTATTTAGGACCAGAACCTAATCTGTTTAGGTAGTGTGTATTAATAATTTAATAATAAAATGCACAATTATGCATAAGAATATAAATCTGAAAATATAGAAACTAGTAAAGGATAAATGGAGCTTCTAAAACACAAAGAATTCAGTTTAGGGTTGATAGAAATTATGAAGGCACATATGGAGAAGAAAAATACTTTTCATACATACTTGGTAGTTTAATATATAAGGAATTTATTTAAAACTGAAACACACACACATATATATATATATATATATATATATATATATATATATATATATATATATATATATAATATGTGAGTATAAATATGAACACCAAAGTAGGAATCATACACATGTAAATAAAAGTGTATGCAAGCCCCAAATCAACACACATAGAGTATCCACAACACATAAAATGGTAAAGAAACTTTCATAAATGTGAATGTGTGGTTTGTATGAAGTAGAAGTGTGAACTATGTCTTATGATTGTTGTTTTTCTTTTGCTATGTGTGATGGTATGAAGTAGAACCTGTTCAAGAGCAAGCTATCAGTTTCCAAGATCAGGACTACCCATTTCAAGAGCAGCAAGAAGGAGGCAAGTGTCCTTGACCACTTTGATCCTATGCTAGGATGTGTAGATAGAATTATTTGCATTGTCAAGTTAAATATGAAACCCATGCTAGGAAGTTTCCCTAGAATTGCATTACCTTGTTTCCTTGTAGCTTGGGTTGGGATTTATTTTGTCATGTCATTTGTTTACATGCATATGCTTAGCCATGCTTAGAATGGGATATTTGGGAGATGAGATCATCAGTTTATTATACCATACTCTTGAATGAGCTATTGTGAGTGATGTAGAGGTAGGGATCAAGGCAAGTTGGATGTTTTGGTTGTGTGCTGGGTGCACGAGACTTGGGTTTGTGTTTAGTACTTGCCTGGATCCTAAGGACCGGTTCATGGAGCATGTAACCCGGCTTTACAGTGCCAACCACATGCTGAGATGGGGCAGCTTGGCCAATTAATTAGGTGTATCCCCGGCGTAGTATGGGTGTGTTGGATGGTGCGGGGAGAAGGGTGTCAGCTGGACTACCATATGAACCGCAAGGCTCAAGAGGGGGCCACTGCAGCGGGGTTGGAGCCTCTTGTATGCTGTTAGGGGTGAAACCTCAGTGGGCCCACGCTCGTCGGGAATCCCTTTGTAAAGGCTTCGTAGTGATCTCTTGGCCACACACCTGGGAAGTGTGAATGTGGATCGTAGCCACTGGCATAATGGAGGTTCTTTTAGTCCACCCGGCAACGGGGGATGAAATCACTACTTGTGGGTACAGTGGTACAAACTCTGCAGAGTCAAAACTGTCTTGACAGCCGTGCTCACGGTTAAGAGCGGCCTGGACTTATTCATGATTAGAGGAGTGAAGGTTTTTGGGAGTTGTGGATGTTAAGCGGGGAGCTTAACATTGGAAATGATGTTATGGTTATTTGGTTATGATGATGGGATGGGAGATTGGGACCATTTCACCTGTGTAGTAATGTAGGTGCTTAATAAGCTAAGGTGATAGGTATTAATTGCGTAGTGCTTTAACCATGAGTTCAACCTCTCCTTGTTCTAGCCATGCATGATATAATTTTCCCACACTTGCTGAGTACCATTGGTACTCAACCTTGCATATTTGTTGGTTTATATTGCTGCTCAGGTCAAGATAATGAGGTGGTGTATAATGACCAAGACTTTGGACCCGAGGAAGGATTCTAGGTTCATGAAGACCCCCCGGGCAACGCCTGTGATGGAGCCCTAAAGAATAATATTCCGCTGCTAGTTTATTTACTTGTGATGAACTTATTATTGTCCATCGAGACATTTACTATGTAAGACTTACTTATATTCGACACCTGGCTTGTAATAAATGATGCTTCACTATTTGTCATCACATGTATGAGAAAATGATCCTGGCATACATGTGATATTCACTTGGTTGTTCTTCGGAAAAACCGGGTGTGACAGAGGTGGTATCAGAGCCAAGGTTGCCCGTAGGAACGTGGACCTAGGTAGAAATGGACGTATTTAAGGGCCCTATGTTCTTAAAAACTATTTTCCGAAAGTGAGGGTTGAAAAAATATTATTTAAAGAGTTATTTTCTTCATCTTACCCCAACTTTCATTCAAAATAGGATTTTTTTTTTGTTTGAGAATTTATCTAACCTAATTTTAAATTCTTTTGTTTTAGATGGTTCGCATGATTCGCACCGCTCGTAAGTCCACGGGAGGGAGAGTTCCCGTAGTTGCCCTTGCTGAAATAGAGGAGAGCCGTCCAGTGACGTACCTTTCCTACGGATTGGCAGTAGGAGATTTGTTGCGCCGTCTTCGACGTATGCTCGAAGCCGCCGGCAATACGGGCAAGCTCATCATCCACTTTAACTCCACCAGGACCATCCGTGAGAAGAGGGAAGAATGGAGTTCGGAGATGAGGATTATACACGAGAATCAGCTGCTTAAGATCCACCACTCTCCAGCTTGTCGAGCAACACAAGTTGACGCGGAGAGAGATGTCACTTGGGAGGCCATCACCTGCCAGAGCCACATCTATCGTCGCCACTTGGACAAAACTGAGTACATGTATGTCCTCCAACGTGAGAGTGGTACCACGGAGTACAAGTACCCACCGGTGCAGCAAGGGACTTCCCATGAGCACATGGACTTGTGCTTGGAGGATGCTACTATGCTCAGCACTCGACTGCAGGAGTGTCAACAAGAGCTTCAGGATGTCCGAGATACTCTGAAGGAGACGGAGGCATTGCTGCGAGCTTGCTTAACGGCGAGAGAAAGAGGAGATGGGAATGAACTGTGTGTCACCGTAAGTGATCCATGGACCCCTGACTCCCCGGATCGCCGAGCGATCAGGCGTCGTCGCACTTCTCCACCAGCAGCCTCCCCACCCAAAGCAGAGTCAGAAGGTAGCCGAAATGAGGAGGAAGATCCCGAGGAGCCAGCTCAAGAGGATGAGTAGTGTAGAGTCTTTCCCCTAGCTAGCAAGAGGTCGAGTAGTCGAGTCGTTACGTAGTTAATGGTGTGATAATGCTTGGTGTGTGACGTGAGTTGTGGAAGCCATGAGCAAGTGTCCACAGCCTCGTCTTCAGATTGTTTTGCTTTGGTGTGTGAACCCACAGGAAATAATAGTGCATTTATTGGGTGTGAGATATAAAACCCTCGTAAGATTTTAACAAAACTTCAACACTTCAAAGTACAAACAAGTGAAAGTAGTAAGATGATACTAAATGCTTTCAAATTAACATTTGTTGATTCTACCAGATGGCCGGAAGAGGAAAAGGACGTGCTGCCAACCCCGCCAACAACAATGATGAGGCATGCAACTCTCATCTTTCTGGAGGCCAGAACCGGGGTGGTCGCCGTGAAGAAGTTGATCCTCTCCACAAAATGCTGGAGAATCAAAATCAGCTCATCCAGAACTTGACTCAAGTAGTGGCCAACTTGCATCAAGTTCCACCTCCACAAGCTGCACCACGCCAACCAAGGTTGAGTGAGTTTCTAGGAACTCAACCTCCAAAGTTTGCAAGTGCTGCTGAACCCCTGGAGGCAGATGATTGGCTGAAGACCATTGAAAGTAAGATGAGGATCATACAATGCCAAGGGTATGAGAGGGTGCTGTTTGCCTCTCATCAATTGCATGGACCTGCTGCTGATTGGTGGACCGCCTACGTGGCCGCCCATCATGACCCTGAGAGCATCACTTGGGAAGAGTTCAAGCGTAGCTTCCGCAACCATTACATCCCAAGAGGTGAACTCAAAAACAAGAGGAAAGAGTTTTTGGGACTGCAGCAGGGAAACATGACGGTGAGGGAATACCTCACTAAATTCACTCAACTATCCCGTTATGCTCCACGAGACATAGAGACAGATGAGCAGAAACAAGATTGTTTCGTGGAAGGACTTACCGCAGAGATGCAGTGTGCAATGTCCTCCAATGAGTATGAAAGCTTTCAAAAGATGGTGGACAGAGCATTTGTGGTGGAAAGGAAGCTAAAGGCCCTGGAAAATGAGAATAAGAGGAAGGCTGGGTGGTCACATCAAGCCTCAGGGAGCAACACCCGCCCACGTATGATGCAGCAACCTACGGGGCAGACGAGCCGTGCTGCGGTACCCTATTCAGCACCAAGAGGGTACAACCCAAACTACAGGCCCCCCGCAGCACCAGCACAGCCGCAACGTCAGTTTATGCAGCAGCCTCGCCCTGCATATCCACCTCGACCAGCAGTGCAAGGACCCCCAAACCAACCCCAAGACAACAAGGGCCAAGCATCTAAGATTGGGGTGCAATGTTTCAGCTGTGGTGAAGTGGGGCACTACGCCCATAAGTGTCCAAAGAAGAAGCCCACGCAGCCACAGCAGCAGAACGTAATGAGAGGACGGGTGAACCATGTCACTATGGAGGAAGCACAAGAGGCACCCGACGTGGTAGTTGGTAAGTTTCCTGCCAATTTACACCTTGCAACTCTGCTGTTTGATTCTGGTGCTACCCATTCGTTCATTGCTCAAGGGTTTGTTAAGAAGCATGACCTAGCAACCACACAAATGAACCATATGCTAGCGGTAAACTCTCCAGGTGGAGAAATAAGGACAAGACAAGTGTGTCCCAAAGTGAACCTAGACATTAATGGGGTAGTATTTACCGCTAACCTCATAGTGATCGATTCACAAGGGATAGATATTATTTTGGGTATGGATTGGTTGACCAAACATAAAGGAATCATCCATTGTTCGACCAGAACGGTGGAACTAACTCACCCTAGTGGCACAAGAGTAAAGTTCATAACGATACACGAGCCTAGGAGGGACATTAAATTAAATCAAGTGGAGGTGAAAGTTGAGGAAATCAGGACTATCAGGGAATATCCAGATGTTTTTCCGGAGGAGTTGCCAGGAATGCCTCCCGACCGTGACGTGGAATTCGCAATCGAGCTAGTACCGGGAACAGCCCCGATATACAAGAGACCTTATCGAATGGACTCCAAGCAGCTAGAAGAGCTCAAGGATCATTTGAGAGAATTGACGGAAAAGGGGTATGTTCGCCCTAGTTCCTCACCATGGGGAGCCCCGGTAATATTTGTGCCTAAGAAAGATGGAACTCAAAGGTTATGCGTGGATTACCGTGCCTTGAATGAGGTGACCATCAAGAACAAGTACCCATTACCCCGCATTGAAGACTTGTTTGATCAGTTGAGGGGAGCTTGCGTGTTCTCGAAAATTGATCTCAGGTCGGGATACCACCAACTCAAGATAAGGCAATCTGATATTCCCAAGACAGCTTTCGTATCTCGGTACGGACTGTATGAATACACTGTCATGCCTTTCGGGCTAACCAATGCCCCGGCATATTTCATGTACCTCATGAACAAGGTATTCATGGAATATCTGGACAAATTTGTGGTGGTTTTCATAGATGATATTCTCGTCTTCTCCAAAGATGAAGAAGAACATGAGAAACATCTAAGGTTGGTGTTACAGAGGCTGAGAGAACACCAACTGTATGCCAAGTTGAGCAAGTGTGAGTTTTGGCTAAAGAGAGTCCCCTTTTTAGGACATATAATCTCGGAGGGAGGAATCTCCGTAGATCCCGCCAAAATCGAGGATATCCAGAAATGGAAAACCCCTGAAAATGTCGGGGAAGTTCGAAGCTTTTTGGGATTGGCTGGATACTATCGACGGTTTATTGAGGGATTCTCCAAGATCTCGAGACCTCTCACCAAACTGTTGGAAAAGGGAATCACATTCACCTGGACGCCACAGTGCGATACGAGCTTTCAGGAGCTAAAGAAGAGATTGACAATAGCCCCCGTGTTGGTTATGCCAGATATGCAGAAGAATTTCACGGTGTACTGCGATGCCTCTGGAAACGGGTTGGGATGTGTTCTCATGCAAGAGGGACATGTCGTGGCATATGCATCCCGGCAGCTTCGGAAGCACGAGAAGAACTATCCTACACATGACTTAGAACTAGCTGCAGTGGTACACGCGTTGAAAATTTGGCGGCACTATTTGATGGGGAAGAGGACAGAGATATATACGGATCATAAGAGTTTGAAGTACATATTCACACAGCCAGATCTCAACCTTAGACAAAGGAGATGGTTAGAGCTAATCAATGACTTTGATGTAGGCATCAACTATCATCCCGGGAAAGCAAACGTCGTGGCCGATGCCTTGAGTCGGAAAGTGCAGGTCAATAAGTTGAGCTTGAAGGATATGCCTGCAGAATTGAAGGACGAGGTTATAAGGCTCAATCTATGTCTAGTAAATAGTGGTGAAGCCATCGCCATGGAAGTGGACTCCACACTTGAGCGAGACATACGCGAGGGACAAAAGAATGATGAGAAGATACAAGAGATCAGACAGCTCATCAAGGAAAATAAAGCTCCTGGTTTTAGAGAGGATGAACAAGGAACGGTGTGGCACGGGAAAAGGATCTGTGTGCCAGAAGTAAAGGAGATTCGTAAATTAATTTTGAAGGAGGCTCACGATTCCGACTATTCCATTCATCCTGGGAGTACGAAGATGTATCAGGACCTCAAAAGCAGGTATTGGTGGTATGGCATGAAGCGAGATGTCGCGGAACATGTTGCCCTATGTGACACATGTCAGTTGGTGAAAGCAGAACATCAACGACCCGCGGGATTATTGCAACCACTCAAAGTGCCTGAATGGAAGTGGGAAGAAATCAGCATGGATTTTGTCGTGGGATTGCCTAGAACCCAATCCGGGTATGATTCAATATGGGTCATTATTGATAGGCTAACCAAGGTAGCTCATTTCATTCCTGTGAAAGAAAGCTACAACGGATCCAAATTGGCAGAGTTGTACATGTCAAGGATCGTGTGTTACCATGGAGTGCCAAAGAAGATTGTGTCGGATCGAGGGACACAGTTCACCTCAAGGTTCTGGCAGAAGTTGCATGAAACCATGGGAACCCATCTGAACTTTAGTTCTGCCTATCATCCCCAAACTGACGGGCAGACGGAGAGAACCAATCAGATCCTTGAAGATATGTTAAGGGCATGTGCACTCAAAAACAATAGGAGTTGGGACAAGAACTTACCGTATGCGGAGTTTTCCTATAACAACAGTTATCAAGCTAGTATGAAGATGTCACCGTTTGAAGCTTTGTATGGAAGGAAGTGCAGAACTCCTCTATTTTGGAACCAAACAGGAGAAAGTAAAGTGTTTGGTCCAGAAGTGCTACAAGAAGCCGAGGCGAAGGTGAGGGAGATTCGCAACAACTTGAGGATAGCACAAACACGCCAGAAGAGTTATGCTGATGTACGAAGAAGAGAACTCGTTTTCAACATGGGAGACTATGTTTATCTCAAGGTGTCCCCAATCAGAGGACTTCGTCGGTTCAAGGTGAAAGGGAAGTTGTCACCTCGATACATCGGACCCTTTCAGGTGTTGGAAAGAAAAGGCGAAGTGGCGGACCAACTAGAGTTACCGGTTCATCTGTCGGACGTGCACGATGTGTTCCATGTGTCGCAACTCAAGAAATGTCTGAGGACGCCTGAGGAGGTGTTACCCATGAATGAAGTGGATGTAGCTGAGGATTTGTCTTATGCCGAGCAACCATACAAGATTTTGGAGACGATGGAACGCCTCACCAGAAATAAGAGAATCAGGATGTGCAAGGTGCAGTGGAAGCATCACTTAGAAGAGGAAGCCACCTGGGAACCGGAAGATGAGCTTAAGGCACAATTTCCGGAATTGTTTTCTTAGAAACACCAATCTCGAGGACGAGATTTCTTTTAAGGGGGGTAGAGCTGTAACACCCCAAATTTTTAGTCAAAACTCAAATTTTGATTTAGAACCATAAACCATGTTCAGAGGGGAATTTAGAAATTTTTGGACGTGTTGCATGTTTTGCAAAAATTCAAATTCAAACTGGAATTCAAATTAGACTCAAAACAGAAAAGAAATGGAAAAAGAAAAAGGAAAACCGGAAAAAAACTGGCCAGTGGGCCGAAACCCCAGCCGGCCCAGCAAACCCCCGCGCAGCCCGCCCCCGCGCGCGCCGCGCTGCCCCTCGCTGACGGGTGGGACCCGCCTGTCATCCCTAACCCCGCGACCCCGGACTTCTTCCCCGCGCGCGCGATCGCAACCGATCGGGAAACCGCGTCCCGCAGCCGAATTCTGGACCCTGAGGACTCTAACTCGATCACAACAGAACCACCGCCCTTCCCCGGCTATAAAAACAACCGATCCGATCAGTTTTTCTCACGCGATCGCCGATTTTCACTCCGGTGAGCACCGAGACTTCGCCGGTGAATTCTGGCCGATCTAAGCTCGGAAACTCTGATCTAACTCGTTGGTCTTGATCCACCGCCTCCGGGGAACTTTGTAGGTGCAGAAAACCCGAAGACTTACGGTGCAAATCCAGCTCCGACGAGATTCGCCGTGGTTTTGCCTCGGACCTCGCTGCCGAGCACTTTCCAGGACCCCCGAGCTCGAGAAAACCCCCGAGGTGAGATCCCTGACCTCCCCTCTACCGATCTAGGCCATAAGATCACAGTTCTAGGCAGAATTCTCGAGGATCCGAAAGTTTCCGGCGAGATCGCCGCTTCCCGCCGCCGTGCGCCGCCGGCAGCGCCGCCCGCGCTCGATCAGAGCGACGTGGCCGCTTGTGCGCCGTTTATTTTAAATCGCACGGTAGACTTTAAAACCCCGCGTACCAGTTCGATGTTATAATCTCAGCCGTCGGTTTAAAATCAGACGGTCCACGTCAGCCCCGCGTTATAAAGACAGGAATTCTTACGTGCTACCCCCTGGGGTTCTCTGGAATTGAGAGCTAGCCCCGGAAACTTCAGATCTAGCCCCTGGAACTCCAGAAAATCATGTAAATTCATTTAAAAATCAGTTTTAGCCCCTAGACTTAATAGAAATTAAGAAAAACACCTCTGAAAAGTGTAGCTAGACCCCTGGAAATTATGAAAATAATATTATAGACCCTGTAATGGGGTGAATTCATTATTTTAGCCTTGTTTAGTATTTAATTTAGAAAATTGAATATGTAACTAGTGTTTAAATATTAAAAAGGGGGACAAACATAATTGTCAAAATTATTAAAAACTTTCTCAGTACTTAGAAAACTTTGGAGTGAGATAAAAATATATTTTTGGGCTGAAATAAATCTGTTTCATCTATTATTCACATTTAATAGTATAGGGACACATTTTTAAGTAAAGAATAGTTAAAGAAAAATAGGGAAAATAATTATGAAATAGTATACATCAGAAGCCAAGGTCAAAATATGATCTTAAAATTATTTAGGACCAGAACCTAATCTGTTTAGGTAGTGTGTATTAATAATTTAATAATAAAATGCACAATTATGCATAAGAATATAAATCTGAAAATATAGAAACTAGTAAAGGATAAATGGAGTTTCTAAAACACAAAGAATTCAGTTTAGGGTTGATAGAAATTATGAAGGCACATATGGAGAAGAAAAATACTTTTCATACATACTTGGTAGTTTAATATATAAGGAATTTATTTAAAACTGAAACACACACATATATATATATATAATATGTGAGTATAAATATGAACACCAAAGTAGGAATCATACACATGTAAATAAAAGTGTATGCAAGCCCCAAATCAACACACATAGAGTATCCACAACACATAAAATGGTAAAGAAACTTTCATAAATGTGAATGTGTGGTTTGTATGAAGTAGAAGTGTGAACTATGTCTTATGATTGTTGTTTTTCTTTTGCTATGTGTGATGGTATGAAGTAGAACCTGTTCAAGAGCAAGCTATCAGTTTCCAAGATCAGGACTACCCATTTCAAGAGCAGCAAGAAGGAGGCAAGTGTCCTTGACCACTTTGATCCTATGCTAGGATGTGTAGATAGAATTATTTGCATTGTCAAGTTAAATATGAAACCCATGCTAGGAAGTTTCCCTAGAATTGCATTACCTTGTTTCCTTGTAGCTTGGGTTGGGATTTATTTTGTCATGTCATTTGTTTACATGCATATGCTTAGCCATGCTTAGAATGGGATATTTGGGAGATGAGATCATCAGTTTATTATACCATACTCTTGAATGAGCTATTGTGAGTGATGTAGAGGTAGGGATCAAGGCAAGTTGGATGTTTTGGTTGTGTGCTGGGTGCACGAGACTTGGGTTTGTGTTTAGTACTTGCCTGGATCCTAAGGACCGGTTCATGGAGCATGTAACCCGGCTTTACAGTGCCAACCACATGCTGAGATGGGGCAGCTTGGCCAATTAATTAGGTGTATCCCCGGCGTAGTATGGGTGTGTTGGATGGTGCGGGGAGAAGGGTGTCAGCTGGACTACCATATGAACCGCAAGGCTCAAGAGGGGGCCACTGCAGCGGGGTTGGAGCCTCTTGTATGCTGTTAGGGGTGAAACCTCAGTGGGCCCACGCTCGTCGGGAATCCCTTTGTAAAGGCTTCGTAGTGATCTCTTGGCCACACACCTGGGAAGTGTGAATGTGGATCGTAGCCACTGGCATAATGGAGGTTCTTTTAGTCCACCCGGCAACGGGGGATGAAATCACTACTTGTGGGTACAGTGGTACAAACTCTGCAGAGTCAAAACTGTCTTGACAGCCGTGCTCACGGTTAAGAGCGGCCTGGACTTATTCATGATTAGAGGAGTGAAGGTTTTTGGGAGTTGTGGATGTTAAGCGGGGAGCTTAACATTGGAAATGATGTTATGGTTATTTGGTTATGATGATGGGATGGGAGATTGGGACCATTTCACCTGTGTAGTAATGTAGGTGCTTAATAAGCTAAGGTGATAGGTATTAATTGCGTAGTGCTTTAACCATGAGTTCAACCTCTCCTTGTTCTAGCCATGCATGATATAATTTTCCCACACTTGCTGAGTACCATTGGTACTCAACCTTGCATATTTGTTGGTTTATATTGCTGCTCAGGTCAAGATAATGAGGTGGTGTATAATGACCAAGACTTTGGACCCGAGGAAGGATTCTAGGTTCATGAAGACCCCCCGGGCAACGCCTGTGATGGAGCCCTAAAGAATAATATTCCGCTGCTAGTTTATTTACTTGTGATGAACTTATTATTGTCCATCGAGACATTTACTATGTAAGACTTACTTATATTCGACACCTGGCTTGTAATAAATGATGCTTCACTATTTGTCATCACATGTATGAGAAAATGATCCTGGCATACATGTGATATTCACTTGGTTGTTCTTCGGAAAAACCGGGTGTGACATGACATGCTCCCTTTCTGCTTAATGCATCAGCTACCACATTGGCCTTCCCAGGGTGATAGTTGATTCCAACATCGTAATCCTTGATAAGCTCTAACCATCGACGTTGCCTCAAATTCAAATCCGTTTTGGTAAATATGTACTTGAGGCTTTTATGATCCGTATAGATCTCACATCGATGACCAAGGATATAATGTCTCCAAATCTTCAATGCATGTACTACTGCTACTATCTCCAAGTCATGTGTAGGGTAATTAAGCTCGTGCTTCTTTAATTGCCGTGAGGCATAGGCTACCACTTGTCCTTCTTGCATGAGCACACATCCGAGCCCCTGCCTGGATGCGTCACAATATATGTCAAAGCTTTTGCTTATGTCTGGCAATACCAGAACTGGTGCTGTGGTTAGCCTTTTCTTGAGTTCCTCAAAACTTACTTGGCAGGCTGGTGTCCATTGAAAGACCTTTCCCTTCATTAGCAACTCCGTCATAGGTTTTGCTATCTTAGATAAGTCCTTAATGAAGCGTCGATAGTATCCAGCCATCCCAAGAAAACTCCGAATATCCCTCACGCTTTGCGGTTGGTCCCACTTCAGAACATCTCTCACTTTTCCAGGATCAGCCGATATCCCTTCCTTGGAGATAATGTGGCCTAGGAAGGATATTTCCTTTAGCCAAAATTGACACTTGTTGAGCTTGGCATGCAATTGATGCTCACGCAACTTCCGCAAGGTCAATTTCATATGTTCTTCATTCTCCTCCTCACTCTCGGAATACACCATAATGTCATCGATGAAAACCACGACGAACTTGTCCAAGTACTCCATGAAAACCTTATTCATAAGGTACATGAAGTATGCGGGTGCATTTGTCAACCCAAAAGACATGACGGTATATTCATATGAACCATACCGTGTCCGAAAGGCTGTCTTGGGTATGTCGGAGGGCTTGATCTTCAGCTGGAAGTATCCCGACCGAAGATCAATCTTAGAGAACACTCGAGCTCCTTTCATTTGGTCAAATAGGTCCTCTATACGGGGCAGAGGGTATTTGTTCTTGATTGTTACCTCGTTGAGAGACCTATAGTCCACGCACATTCTTTGGGTTCCATCCTTCTTGTCTACGAAGAGCACCAGAGCTCCCCATGGTGACGAGCTTGGACGGATAAAATCCTTCTCCAACTGTTCTTGAATTTGCTTCTTGAGTTCAACTAGCTCGTTGACGGGCATCCTATAGGGTCTCTTGGCTATGGGTCCAGTTCCGGGTACCAGATCTATGGCAAACTCAATGTCTCGGTCAGGTGGCATACCTAGAAGTTCTTCCGGGAATACGTCTGAAAATTCCTGAACCACTGGAATGATGTCCAATGTTGTTCCTTTGACGTGGTTCAAATTTGCCCGTTCGGTTGTTTGCTGGGCTGACTCAAACTCGACACGAATACCGTGCTCGTTTGTCAACTGCACATTTCTTTCAGCACATTGGATTACTCCGTTGTGCTTGCTTAGCCAATCCATTCCGAGTATGATGCCAATCCCTTGGGAGTCCAAGACAATAAGGTTGGCACGGAAGTCTACCCCCCTTATTTTAAGGCTTACTTTAGGACATACTATATTAGTCCTCATTTCTCCTCCGGGAGAATTAACTAGCATAGCACATTATAAGTGGGATACAGATAGATGATGTTTGGCAACATATTTGGATGATATGAAGGAATGCGATGCTCCAGAATCAAATAAAATGGCGGCTGGGTTGGAGTTGGCAAGGAACATACCAATTGCGACGTCCTCAGCCTGTTGTGCTTCCTCGGCAGTGACATGGTTCACGTGGTCACGAGCATAGTTTTGTTGTCCACGGTTTCCTTGATTGTCCCCTCTGTTTGGTCACTGGTTCTGCTTGGGCATGTTGCCTTGCTGTCCAGGGCCCCTCCTTGGGCACTGGTTCACGAAGTGGCCTACTTCCCCGCATGCAAAGCAGGCCCTGTTGCCTACGGCAGCAGGTATGTTGGGGCGGGGGTTTTGAACAGGAGCACCATTGTTAGGTCGGGGCGCAGGATACATGGGCGCGCGAGGTGCTGGAGCAACGGGTTGTTGCTGTGGTGGCTGACCAGGGCGGTATGCAGGAGTGGTCGATCCATACTGCGGTGCTGTCGGGGGCATGTACCGAGGTCGTACGTTGCTCCCTTGGGGCTAGTATGGCATATTCCTCTTGCACTCTCGCTCGATCTCTCGGATCTTGTTTTCAACCACTATAGCCTTGTCAACCAACTTCTGGAAACTCACATAGTCATTGTTGAGGAGCTGAACCTGGATCTCATTGTTCAACTCTCTCATGAACAGGTACTGCTTCCTCTGGTCTGAGTTGACATCTTCGGGTGCATACCGGGACAGTTGTATGAACTTGTTGAGATACTCGTTCACACTCTTCTGTCCTTGGCGGAGACCTTCAAACTCCTGCCTCTTGAGCATCATTACACCAACAGGGATGTAATAAGAGCAGAAACTTTCCTTGAACTCAGTCCAAGTGATTGTCTCCGGGTCGGCACGAGCATTGCTCAGGGCATCCCACCAGTCAGCAGCGGCTCCCATAAGTTGGTGCGACGCGAAGAGAACCTTCTCTCAATCATTGCACTGAACAATGGCAAGCTTTTTCTCCATGGATTTTAACCAATCATCGGCCTCCATGGGATCACTAGCTTGAGCAAAGGTGGGTGGTCGAGTCCTCATGAACTCACCCAACCTGTTATAGGCTGGTGGTGGTGGTGGTGGTGGTGCCAAAACAGGGTTTTGGTTGGCCTGCAACTGACCCAAAGTTTGGATCATGGTTTGCATAATCTGGTTTTGCATGGCCAGCAGCCGTTCCAGGTGATTTTCACCAGCTCCGGGGTGAGTAGGAACCTCCTCGTGGTCATCCTCCTAGACGTTCCTTCGGCCGGCGTTTCCTCTCACCATCTGTGAGAGAGCGAAATAGAATGGAAGGTTAGAAGGTTAGGTAGGTCCCTTCAACTATATGCATCAAGGTGAGTTGGACTATATATATCAGCCCATATGAGGATGTGAACAAGTGCCGAAGCATCTCACACCTCTTTCTTCTTTACGTGTGGATATGGACAACGTTTGGAGATGACCCATAGCTCACACTAAGCACACAACCACAAACAATTATTGCAAGGGCTCATACAACTCCTATTCAAGGATGGTTTCCTATGTCAAAGTAGTTTCAAAGCCAATCTAAGCTATTCACCCTAGGACACTTCCTTTGGTCAGCGTGGCTTTGCTATCAGTCTGGGTCTAATCTGTGATTCCTATTTGAGGGTGTAACCTACTGTTAACCTGTGGCTCTAATGTCAATCTAAGGTTTCTATCTAGGCTGTAACCTACTGTCAACCCGTGGCTCTGATACCAATCTGTGACGCCCTCAATTCTGTGGAAAACCACGGAACCGAGAACTAATGCATATGTGTGCCCAGGATGTTCATCACACATACACATATGATCCACAAACTGAATTCAGATTATATATAACCACAAATAACAGAATTTATTACAACGTCGCATGAGTCTTGTACTCATGCTCACAGCGAAAGTCTTTATTCTAATGCGGAAGCAATCTAACTAAGGCGGATGCAAATCTAAGCAGTAGTGGCTCCATCTCCATTCCCTCCACAGGCAAGGTCGAGAATAGATCACACGCCTCAATGTTCCACGTGGTCTTCATAGTAGGCTTCTCCTGCTGCTGATGATGAAATAATAATGCAAGTTTGAGTACAATGATGCACTCAGCAAGTGTGGGAAAACATGATATGTAGCTCATAACAAGGTAGGTATGAAAAGGTTCATTTGCAGAAAAACAATTTATAAAACCATGATAAAACAGCAACTTAACTTTAAATAAATGTAATCCCAGCATGAAATGAATTACCAACATAACTTCATCCCTTTATGTGTTCCATCCGAACATTAACCAACGTTTATTCATACTCACGAATACCTCCTCGTATTCGCTACCATCTCACGAATACCTTCCCGTATTCGCTACCATCTCATCTCATAAACAGCTTTCGTCTCACCCCGAGACCAAACTCATGTCATGACTCAACAGTCACGCAACCTTATCATCACATGGACTCAACAGTTCCAACAACCAAACCATAACTAAACTCAATAACCATAACCAAGAATCTTCCCAATAACCATCCCAACTAATCATGGCAGTTTAGCCAGGTGCTCGTGACCGTAAGCTCGGCTATCATGATAGTTTTAGAACTCTGCAGAGTTTGCACCTCTTTACCCACAAGTTTGTAATTTCGTCACCCGTCGGCGACTGCAGAACCTCCATTATACCAGTACACAACCGTCGGTGTATGGCCAAGAGACCACAAAATAGCCTTTACAAAGGGGTTACTAGATGTATGGACTCACTGAGGTTTCACCGGCAGGCTAGAATCTCCAATTCTTCCACCTACGGGCCCCCTCTTGTGCCATGCAGTTCCCAGGGCAGTCCTCACTCGACTCCCATTCCCCGCGCCTTCCACAGTCCATAACACTTTAGTAACTTACCAAATTACTCAGCTAAGCTGCACCCATACTTTGCCTTGTGGTGGCACTGTTATCCTGGCATGTGCATGCATGAACCGGTCCTTAGATCTACGGCAAGTAAACCACCATCTCATGCTACCTCATTCACAAACCCAGTCTTGCCTAGATCTCCCTCCGATTCATGTTTATTAACAACTTCAGTTTCTCATTACCATTATGAGTGCAGTTAGCTAGACACATCTATCCCGCTTCCCAATCCCATGGACTCAGCGAAGCATAAAGCAAAAACCATACCGACTTGTAAACTTCCCAGGCGACAAGGGTGGTTTAATCAAAACTAGTAACTCCTATAAAAGGGTTTCCCATCATGTTTGACTCAGCACACACACCTTTTTGCAACCAAAACAGTTTTTCCCAAAAACATGGGATCAATATGGTCAAGGAGCACTTGCCTTGTTCTTGCGGTTCCGGGGGTTCTTGGATCTCAAAACCTTGTTGCTGCAGCTCGTCGTAGACAGCTCCCTGAGCTTGTCCTGCTAGGTCGGATCACATGCATACAAGATTCGCAGCAATCAATATCATGCACAAACCTTAAACTAGATGTGATGATGCATATGCATGTTATCCTATGATTAGTTTTATTAGATTGGTTTGCACGTGTTCTTGCATGGCTTTTGTATGGACAGAGGTGTTCGGATCAAACGTGGTCGTGGCGATGATCTATCCACGAGAAGGCTTCTGTTCAGAAGGAATCAAAGAACAGATTTAGATAGAACACAATGATGTAGTACGGTGGTATCGGAGTCTTACTTTACATTCTTTTCGAGGTCCTCCTCAGACCGCTCAGTTCTCCTTTCACGATCTCCCTTGTTGCGCTTTCGGCGATGGTTTTTCGACAAGTTAGGGCTAGGGCTCTAAGTCGTCGGATCAGGGGTTAGAAAAGAAGTTTGTGGTTTCGGCCAGAGGTTCTGGGTTCTATTTATAACCGGGAAGAAAAGAGTCCTAATCTGATTGTATCCCGAGTAAGAGTCCTATTCAGATCGTTGTTGGATCCTAACATCTTATCTTTGTGGAATTCAAGTTGGTTTCCTTTACGCACCGGTATTCTTACGCGTAAAAACCGCTCCATAACTCGTTACCTCAGCGGTGATGAGCTCCGAAAGCTCCACGTGTCCTCCGGGACCTGGTATCTCTTTCCCCGCAAAGACGAGCTCCGGTTGCGCCACGTGTCAAGCGAGCCAGGCTTCCCCTCTTCTTCGAAGGTGAGCTCCGCGTGTGCTACGTATTAGTGTCGGTGTTTCCTCTCTTATTTCCTCAGAAGCGAGCTCCGAGATTGACATGTGTCTAGCAGCGACGGACCTCCCGGAGGTAAGCTCTGGTGGTGACACGTGTTTGATAGAACCGGGCTTCCCGGAGATGAGCTCCGAGATTGACACGTACCTCGTGCGACGGGTCCTCTGATTTCCATGGCGGCTAGCTCCGAAGGTGACATGTGTCCTACAAAAAATGCCTTTGCTTCTTCCACAGAGGCTAGCTCCGTGGGCGACACGTGTCCCACAGGGTCGGACCTCTCTCCAATTGCGGAGATAAGCCCCGAGCCTGCCTCGTAGCCAGTTTAGCGGCGGACCTCTTCCCACTTCGCAGGGATGAGCTCAGGACACGCCACGTAGCCAGCGGCCGCAGAAGTTGTCTTCGGCGCTCTTCATGTGAACTGGACTCGGCTCTTACTGGCTATCCTTTTGATAACTTTCTCTGTTCCTATTTTTCCTAAAACGTTTTTCTCTTCATAAAATGTGAATATATGTTGACACCAGAGATGGGGGTGTCACATGTGTCCTCCTTCCATTCTGTCGGACCAGAATTCTTGAACTGACTGGTTGGCCCATTCATCACCTTCATTCTCGGCCTCAGCAAGGCGTGGCTCTTCTTCGGATTCATCTCTTCCCGACATAGCTTCATGAGGCTCCATGGGATGTAAGCCCGCGTGAAAGTCCTCCTGAGGTGCGTACCAATGCCGTTCTTGTGGATCATCTTCCATGTCGTCTTCGAATGGTTCTACCTCCTCCGGGTTCTCTTCCTCATGCATAGAGTTATTGACTTCATCTTCATCATGAGGTTCCATCTTCACCTCTTCCCAATATGGTCCATCAGACACCTCAATGGGGTTAAGTGCTCTCCCAAGTGGTGGTGGACGAGTTCTCATGCGTGATGTGCTCCTAGTGACAGTCATCTCTAAATAAGACATGAGAATCTTTAGAGAAGAATGAAATAACTCCAAAACTTCAGAAGCTATGAAGCAAGGAAACAGAAATGGCTGCCCACAAGAAAAGAAGAAAAGAGGGGCCAAAAATAGCACTTTGCGATGGCTGAGTTGACAAGTAAAGTGCAGCAGCAAGCAATTTTCAAAAATAGCATTTTAGAGGGGTGTTCCTATATGTTTAGAGTGTCCATTCTACCTAGTCTTGCGTCCTACAGTCAACGTGGCTCTGGTATCAATTTGTGACACCCGGTTCCGAAAATAGAACCAAGTGAATGCATATGTGTGCCCAGGATATTCATCACACATACACATGTAATCCACAAACTGAATTTAGAATATAACCACGAATAAATAATGTTTAAGTACTTTATTATAATGACTAAATGTCTCACTCATGAATATCTAACTTATTCTTGCAGCAGAAGTCCCTAAACGACAACGGAAAATAACTAAACAGCAGGCTCCAACTTCAACTCCACAGTCATGTTGACGGTAGTGCGCACGTCTAGTACTCCACATGTCACTCGAAGTACTCTTCTCCTGCAGCTGATGTATATGTGGGAATGCAAGCGTGACTACATGTAGTACTCAGCAGGTGCCGGAAAAGTATAACATTTAGCTTACAACAAGGTAGGGAATAAAAAGGCTCATTACAGCAAGCAAATTTTATTTCACAAACATGGTAAAAACAACAACTATTTCTAGGTGAGTTAAAATCTCATCATAACCAAGTTAAATCATCAACATTCCTTCATCATATTTCACCATATATCAAGTCTCAACCAGCCATTAATCTTTCTCAAGTTCCTCTCATACTCATAAATATTCATAACCATCTCATATTCATATACCTGAAACCAAACTCATTTTCATGACTCAAAACAGTCACAAAATCAATCCCAATGACCATACCATAACCATAAACTGAATAAACATCCCAAGTTTTGCCTCTAATCATAGAAGTTGGCCAGGTGCTTGTGACCGGAAGCACGTCTATCATGATAGTTTTACACTCTGCAAAGGTGGCACCACTTTACCCACAAGTTTGTGATTTCGTCACCCGTCGGCGACTAGAAAAAACCTCCATTATACCAGTACACAACCATTGATCTATGGCCAAGAGATCACAAAATAGGCTTTACAAAGGAGCTATTAGAATGTATGGACCCACTGAGGTTTCACCGGCAGGCTCGAATCTTCATTCTCCCACCCACGGGCCCCCTCTTGTGCCATGCTGTTCCCAAGGCAGTCCCTCTGGACTCCCATTCTCCGTGCCATCCAACGGTCCATAACAAGCTAGCAACACACCTGATTAGTCAGCTAAGCCGCACCCATATTTGGCCTTGTGGTGGCACTGTTTTCCTGGCATGTGTTCGCATGAACCGGTCCTTAGATCTACGGAAAGTAAACCACCATCTCATTCAACAACATCCATGAACCAAGCTTGCCTAGATCTCCCCAATTCCATGCTCATTAACATCATTAAATTCTCATAATCATTATTCATATGAGTGCAGTAGCTAACCATGTTTTAATTCAGCTTCCCGTATCCCATAAATTAAACGAAGCAAAAAGGAAAAACGACCATACCCGACTCATCAACTTTCCCGACAACAAGGATGGTTAACAAAACTAGTAAACTCCTATAAAAGGGTGTCCCATCAAGTTGACTCAAGCATACACGTTTTCGCAAACAAAACAGTTTCAAAACATAGGATCAATATGGCCAAGGGGCACTTGCCTTGCTCCCGTGGTTCGTGTTGCTGAAGCGTCTCAAAGTCTTGGTGCTGTAGTTCCTTGTAGACGGCCTCTTGAGCTTGTCCTTCTACTCATGACCATGCACATACAAGATTTACAGCAATCAATTATCATGCACAATCTTTACTCAAGATGCAATAAGGTGGATGAATGTAAATCCTATGGTGCAGTTTTATAAAACCAGTTTGTACGTGTTCTTGCATGTTTTAATGGGCTTCCATGGGATTTTATGGTGATTAAGGTTGCTGGGATCAAGTGTGGACGTGGTGATGATCTTGACACAAGATGTAGATCAATTTCACCATCAAAAATCGACCAAAACATGATCTGTCCACATGCAGAAGTTTCTGCTCGAAGGGGGCAAAGAAAACGGGTGCGTAGAAACAGTGGCAACGTAGTAAGAGGGGTGACGGGGACCTACCTCTATTTTTCCTCCTCTCCTCCTTGCAGCTGGACTTTTTCTCTTGCAATGGTAGCATCTGGGGTTTTTCTTTGGAGAAGAATAGGGCTGCGGCCAGGGCTTGCCAGCAGGGGTCTTCTTCTCTGGCGACGACGAGGCGGGACAGAGTTTCAATGGCGGCCAAGGCAGCAGCAAAGGGGTGGCGACCAGAGCTTGTCAGCAGGGGGCAACAGTCTTGTTTTGGCAGGGGTGGTGGCCATGGAAGGTTGTATTTATAAGGGGGGAGATCTCCTACTCAGTTTGAAGGAGAAGAGGGACTCTATCTCCAAGAGATGCAATTTCCTACTTAGTTTGGAGGAGGAGAAGGACTCTATCCCTAAGAGGTGCAGCCAGCTTTATCTCTAAGCTCTATCTTTAAGCTTATCTAGATGCTTTATCTCTAAGGTTCATCTAGAAGCTTTATCTCTAAGTTTATCTCCAATATTCTTCTAGAAGCTTTATATCTAAGGTTTATCTCCATGATTCTTCTAGAAGCTTTATCTCCAAGATTCTTCTAGAAGTTTTATCTCCAAGATTCTTCTAGAAGCTTTATCCCTAAGATTCTTCTAGAAGATTAATCTCTAAAATTCTTCTAGAAGCTGTATCTCTAAAATTCTTCTAGAAGATTTATCTCTAAGATGCGGCCAGGGTTTTATCCCATTTCTCTTCATTTCTATGTTCCTTGTTCCATTTCTATATTCCCTTCTTCATTTCTATATTCCCTTCTCCATTTCTATATTCCCTTCTCCATTTCTATGGTTCTTTCTCCATTTCTATGGTTCTTTCTCCATTTCTACTTCTTTTCAAATGCTTCTCTACACGAAAAATATATGCAATGCATGGTAGTGAAATTGAGGGTGTTACACCCGAGATGGGCCCGGGGGCCTATGTCGGTACCCTTCAGACCGGGTACCCCAGCGTAGTGGATGAAAGACAACCTAGTCCCCGCCTTTCTAGCTTAGGCGGGCCCCAGCGTAAGTCACGTGCCCTGGGCCCCATGGGCAGTCCCGGGGTTGCCATGTGTCTTCAGGCCCTGAGCCTGACTACCGGCCGAGGGTGGCTCAGGAGCCACCACGTGTCCAGTGGTGCTGGATCCGATCTTCCGCCCGGGAGGGCTCCGGAGCTGCCACGTGCCCGGAACCTCTGAGCCACACCCTCCGCTAGAGAGAGCTCCGGAGGTGCCACGTGTCCTGCGGCTCCGGGTCCGACCTCCAGCATGGGACGGCTCCGGTGCTGCCACGTGGGCAACGACTCCAAGTGTACCTTCCCCCCAAGGAAGGCCCCAGATGTGCCACATGTCCTAAGGCCCTGGGCCTGATCTCCAGCATGGGAGGGCTCCGGTGCTGCCACGTGCTCAACAACTCCGGACCACCCGCTACTCCGCAAGACAGCTCCGATGGAGACGCGTGTCCTAGGGGCCAGCTGCCTGGACGTCACACCAACGAGCAACGGGCAGATGGACAAGGAGTAAAGAGGAAGGTACGCTGTCAGGCCGAGCATTCAAGGCTCGCGCCTTCCCTAGAAGCATGGCGCACGGCACACGACTCCGTTCCCCATCTACGCACCATTACGGTGAAACATATGGCGGCGAGGCGTGACGGCACAACAGTGCCGCCCAATGGTGCAGAGCTGTCTAGCAGAGCAAGGAGATGCAGCGACAAGATGGGGACTTCATCATCACCGGCCACCCGGTTAGAGGCGCCCGGCGTGTCAGGCGGCGCGCCTTAACTCCACCAACAGTGACAATGCATATAGTTGTAAATGCCTATAGCTCATGTATAGGAGACAGATAGTCACGGGGCCACCTGTCAGGCCCCGGGCCACCTTGCAACTGCCCCGAACTTGGGCTATAAAAGGACCGGGGCAGCTTTCAGGCAAAGGGTTCTGAACCCCGACTCACTCACACTCATACGCGCAAGAAATACAACAAGCACTCCCGTGGACGTAGGGTTTTACGCTCCGGTGGCCCGAACCACGTAAATCCAGGTGTTCACCCTCGCCGTCGTGCTCCGACCTTCGAGTTCCACTAGCACCTCTGAAAAAAGAACCTCCACGGGCTGCTTCCGAGCAGACCGGGGGAAGTGCCGTAGCGAACACTTCGACATTTTGGCGTGCCAGGTAGAGGGGGCTTTTGGTTCTTAAAGCTGTTCGTGAAGCCCACAATGGTGAACATCCAATCCGTCGGAGGTTCTTCCTGCCCCTCGCGCTGCCAACTGCAGAGGGAGCAGGAAGCATCCTCTGGTCCATGAGCGGGACCGTCCGCACCAGCGCCAGTCCCTACGGCGATGGTGCCGGTTCCCTCCTGGCAGCCTTCGGTTGCAACGGTGTCGCAAGCGCCGACCGTGGCCAGCCCAGAGAGCACGGGAGTTTCTCCGTCCGCCGCTGAACAGTGGCACAACGACATCGACCACCTGGTCCTCGCCGCACTCAACTCTCTGTGTCACCAGAGACGGCAGCCAGAGACGGTGCAGCTACCGCTCCGTGCCCTAACAAGGGATTACAGCACGGCGACAACCTACTCGACAGCGATGTCTAGGCTGCCCACCACAGACCTCAGAGGTGAGCTACACCGCTGCCGCCATTAGAAAGAAGACGGCCGCATCACCATCGAGCGACAACGCGAGTGGCGTCGCAGTCTCGGCGAGGAATATGGTACTCAGGGTACCATGCGCCCCGTCTACGCGGGCCAGGGCCCCGTCTCCCCCGGTTCAGTGGGAGGCTGCATGGCTCTGGCTCCACACCTTTGTATGGCGGTGTGGCCGCGCAAGTTCCGGCCGCACTTGCCGGAAAAGTTCGACGGGACAGTCAACCCCGTCGAGTTCCTGCAGATCTACTCCACCGCTATCCTAGCTGCAGGAGGGGACGAGGTCATCATGGCCAACTACATCCCCATGGCCTTGACCGGGTCAGCCCGGTCATGGCTCATGAACTTACCCCAGGAGTCTGTAACCTCCTGGGAAGAGTTGCGCCGCCAGTTCACGGCCAGCTTTTGGAGTTCGTACACCCAACAGGGCTCGGAGGCCGACCTCCATGCCCTGCAACAGCAACTGGGAGAATTGCTACGCTCCTTCATCCAGCAATTCTCCCAGGTTAGGAACACCATCTCCCGCATCTCCAACGCCTCCATCGTCTTCGCCTTCCGACCGGGCGTCCGCGACAAGAAGATACTCGAGAAGTTGGCCACGCACGACGTGCAGGACGTCTCCGAGCTCTTCAGCTTGGCGGACAAGTGTGCCAGGGCTGCGGAGGGCCGCAACTGGCACACACCGCCCAGCAAGGGGGGTGAGTCCACCAGGGAGAGCTCTGGCAGCAGGAAGAAGAAGACCGGCGGCAAGGACAAGCCGCTGGCTGGGGCCCACACTGCAGCGGCACTAGCAGATGCAGGGGGCTGGGGCCGCGCACCAACAAGCGCCCGTGACAGCCGTCCGGCAGCGACGATGGCGCCCAGAGGTGCCCGATCCACGACACCAACCGACACAGCGCCAGCGAGTGCCGGGAGATCCATTGGTTGGCGGAGCACTTCTGGGAGCTCCGACAACAGCGCCAGGATGGTGCACCCTTCCGCCAGTGGGAGGGTAAGCAAAAGGCTGGCCCAAAGGTCACCACCGACCAGGAGATGGAGTTCCAAGATGCCAAGCGGGTGTTGAAGGTTATCTATGACCAAGGAGAGAGCTCCGACTTCGACCACAGCGAGCGACGCAAGATGCTCCACGCCTAACCAGGCGTTCCCCACTTCGTCGTACGACAAGGGCTCACCCGACGCCTAGACATACGCCGAAGGGTAGGCAGATCAAGGTAAGGCTACCTGGTGCCCCAGCCAATGCTCTCTCGAGGAGGGGTGACAAGCCTCCCCCCAGCTAGGAGGGTACCCCCCCCCCCCCCCGACCAGTAGAAGCATTGCCGCCCCAGGTGCACCGCTTGGCTGCAGGAGATGGGTATCTCTACCGAGACCACGATACATAGGACACCTCTGTAAGTTCCACCCTTAGTGCGGTATAGGACATTTTTTCTTTTTCTCTTTCTTGTAAGGGTGTCATAGAGATAGGAACAATGCTAGGAACAGCTAAAGTCCCGGAAGGGTCCAACTACTCTTGTTATTCGGGGTGGGTCGCTGCCTTCCTACACGGCCTGTTGCCTCCTATCGCCCGAAGGAAGCCAGAACTCATGCATATCAACTATAAATGGCATGTCCGGAGCCCGTTTTACACACTTGTCCTAGAACCCGTGTCACTGGAAGGTTTCCTCGCTGAAAGGTTGAAGCCAGCGGGAAGTCTAGTGTGTGTAGCCTGCTATGACTGGTACCGCACCCGTAGCGTGCACACCCTGCCTCCTCAGCGCGATGACTGAGTACTCGGGAGCCAGAAAGAGTATGGATATGGACAGAAGGAGTAACCGGAGCCCAAACATCATCCCAATACCCTTCTCGTGTTTTCTTTCCATACCGCTCCGGCTGTGTGGCCAGTCGTTTTTTCCTGCGTTCCACCGTAGCAGGAGCTGTACTATCCTCCCGTAGGCGGGTCTGCTTGAGGTACCTGTCACGTACCGGGATCAAGTGGTTGTCTCATTGCTCAAGGGCCTTATGGTGCCGAATGGCCCTCCCCTGAAAGGCATGCCAGCGGGGGATCCAGGGTGTGTAGCCTGCTATGACTGGTACCGCACCCATACCGTACGCATCCCTCCTCCTCAGCGCTACGGCTCAATACCGTAGAACCAGATGGCCCCATACCCCTGAAGAAGGTTTCAACCACATCCTTGGCGACCACATTGAATTACTCAAGCCCCGTAGCTCGACTGAGGATCGTAAGTCATAATAATGCTACCAAACGAGGAAAAGTGACCAGAGGGCACGACTACTCCTTTTTTCTACCATGCTTGCAGGTCCAAATGGGTCTATGGCATCCCAGACCCCTCGGGAGGTCCGACGCTAGTGCCCTGCCTCATCCAATCTACTTGGTAGGTGTGCCCCCACTAAGTGGCCACACCTACCAGGGGGCCATCACGGTGAATCATCCGGGCAGGACGTCGGACCACTCCAGCAGCGAACGGAAGGCTCGGAGCGTCAGCTACGGCAAGCTGAAGAGAAGGTATGATCTCCCCTCGGGTCCTTGCACTACCAGGGACCCGGAAGGAGTGGTAGACACACTGCCAGAGCCCCCTGGGTCCTTACGCTGCTAAGGGTCTGGAGGAACAAGCTTGAACATTGGCAAAGTGCCACCCACGTCAGCTAAGATTCTGGATCTTTGCGCTCCCTTACCCTACCTTACATACGTCTACATTTTTACAGCTTTCCTTTCAAGATTGCGTATACTTTTGCGCACCCCACGACGTGTACATAGTTGGGTTTCTCCGTCTCGCTCTTGGCGAAAGTTATGTTGTCCAGCTACTAGACAAAAATGCCTGAGGCACCTGTATTGTCTCTGTACCCTCTGGTTACCTTCCTGCTTGGGTCCGGTGGTGCAAGGCGGATGTCTCCCCTCTTCGGACTGTCTGGCCAGCGGGAGGTCCACGGTGTGTAGCCTGCTTAGACTGGTCCTACGCCCTAAGTGTGTGCATCCTGCCTCTGCCAGCGCAGCACCCAAGTGCGGGGGGCCCGATTGGTACACCACCCCGAGAAGGACGGTAATCAGGGTCCGGACGCTACTACACTGATTTGCCCAGGTCCCGTAGCTTAGCAGAGGACCATAAGTCACAATGGGGCCATCGAGCAGGGAAAGTACAACTACACGGCACGGTTACCCCTTTCTACTAGTGTCTGTGCAGGCCATAGGGCTTTGGTGTGAAGGGTTGATCCTAGGGCACCAGCTTTCCCAGGGGGCCACTCTCGGACCTCCAAAGCTAGCGCCTCCTGAGGGCTCCAGATCTCAAGTCTTGCACTGTCGCTTGCCTGCCGAGGGGCCGCCATGACTGGTCGAGCCAAGCAAGACGGCTGGACCCCAGTAGCACGCAAGAGGAAGCGGGTACGCATCTATGGCAAGCAACAAGGAAACATCAGGCACTTTGGCAACTCAGAGAGCCCCCGGTCCTTGCGGCATCAAGGACCAGGGGTATCACGGAAGCTAAAAGTGGCTCTGCCTACCAGACCCTACGTCAAGTGACTGATGGATGGAAGACCAACAAGAGTATTTTTTTCATTCTTCAACACAAAAGTATAAGTCAAGACAATGAAAGACTTGAAACAGAGATACTTTCATTGATAATAGAGTTTGGCGTACAAAAGGGGATACAAGGCAACTAAAGAACTCAGCAGCTACAATTCGAGTGGTCTTCTGCTCCGTGGCCTGCTTGGTTGTCCCCCGAGCCGATCTCTGTGGAGTAAGACGGTCACCTGCTGTTAGACTGAGGTCGGTGGCGATGCACGCTGGACAGAGGCAACGATGACACCTAGTGTCGCGTGAGCCAAACGCCACCAGGTCGGCAGCAATGCATGCTGGACCAAGGAAACAGTGACATCCATTGTCAAGTGGGCAAAATCATCATCTATGGCAGATTTCGCTGTCTACCACAGTACCTGGACGAAGGCTTGATCACTCTGGACCTAACCTTCCTCTGGTACCGGTAGGCAGCCCCTCTCGACGCTGGTGTAGGGGTTCACGGTGAATCGAGGACCCTGTCCCTGACGGTCTCCCCTACTGCCGGCACGCCATCAGCATGCTTGTGCCTCTATCCAAGGCCGTCAAGGAGAGGGATGCGTCAGAAAACCTCACCGAAGGTCGCACACGCACGAACATCTCGCAGAAGTGGATGAAGACGGCTGCCAGAGAGGAAGCATCTGGTGGGCAAGAGCATCTGGAAGCAGCGACTTCCAGCGTGCAAGAGGAGAACAAAGGCCACATGGAGAGGAGGGGTGATGTCCTACACCACAAGGCCTCCTTTTATACCCGTCCACGGCCTTAGTCATCGCAACAGGCACGGTCGTTGCGTCGCCACCTCTGCATGCTGTGGGCCATTCGCCTCCCCCAGTGATGGGATGGACTCAGGTACACCTGTAAGCCACTGGGGGCCGGGAGGATAACCCCTCGGGAACGTCCGGCGGTTCCCTAGGAGAGCGGTGCGACCGACCCATCGGCTGCCACAGTAAATGACCCGGGGCGACCCCTCGAGCACGCCGCTCTAGCGCTCGCTAATGACAGGTAGGACCCAGGACCACTGGACAGGCACTGGTGGGACAGGCGAGTAATACTCGAGAACGTCTGGCAGTTCCTGAGGGAAGCAGCGCAGTACTCCATCGGTTCTCGGGCGGTCGCAGTAATTGCCCCGAGGCAACCCCTTGGCTGCCACGCCGTGACTAATCAAGTCAAAGTGGACACGACGATCTGCTGCCGCTTTGACTGGGTGCACCCACTATACCAAGGGCAAGCAACCTCTTCGTCTCCCAGGTACGGCTGCTCGCCCACTACGCGAAAATCTCACCACCACTTTGATTCCCAAAATCGCAAGATCAAAACAACCACGCGAGAGAGATAGGGGACCCCCTTGCAAGCTCAATACCTCCACCGAGATGGGCCTGGGGGCCACTATCGGTACCCTGCAGACCGGGTACCCCCGCGTAGTGGATGAAAGACAACCTGGGCCCCACCTTTCCAGCTTAGGCAGGCCCTAGCGTAAGTCACGTGCCCTCGGCCCCATGGGCAGTCCCGGGGTTGCCATCTGTCTTCAGGCCCTTGGCCTGACTACCAGCCGAGGGTCGCTCAGGAGCCGCCACGTGTCCAGTGGTGCCGGACCCGATCTTCCGCCAGGGAGGGCTCCAGCGCTGCCACGTGCCCAGAACCTCCGAGCCACACCCTCTGCCAGAGAGAGCTCTGGAGGTGCCACGTGTCCTGCGGCTCCGAGTCCGACCTCTAGCATGGGAGGGCTCTAGTGCTGCCACGTGGGCAACGACTCCAGGTGTACCTTCCCCCAGGGAAGGCCCCGGATGTGCCACGTGTCGTGCGGCCCCGGGCCTGACCTCCAGCATGGGAGGGCTCCGGTGCTTCCACGTGCCCAACAACTCCGGACCACCCGCTACTCCGCAAGACAGCTCCGGTGGAGACGTGTGTCCCAGGGGCCAGCCGCCCGGACCTCACACCGACGAGAAATGGGCAGATGGCCAAGGAGTAAAGAGGAAGGTACGCTATCAGGCCGAGCATTCAAGGCTCGCGCCTTCCAATAAGCATGGCGCACGGTGCACGCCTCCGTTCCCCGTCTACGCACCATTACGGTGAAAGACAGGGCGGCGAGGCGTGACGGCACAACAGTGTCGCCCAACAGTGCAGAGCCGCCTAGTAGAGCGAGGAGATGCAGCGACAAGACGGGGACTTCATCATCACCGGCCACTCGGTCAAAGGCGCCCGGCGTGTCAGGCGGCGCGCCTTAACTCCACCAACAGTGACAATGCATATAGTTGTAAATGCCTATTGCTCATGTATAGGAGATAGATAGCTGTGGGGCCACCTGTCGAGCCCCAGGCCACCTCGTAACTAGCCCGACCTTGGGCTATAAAAGTATCAGGGCAGCGTTCGGGCAAAGGGTTCTGAACCCCGACTCACTCACACTCATACGCGCAAGCAATCCAACAAGCACTCCCATGAACATAGGGTTTTACGCTCCGGCGGCCCGAACCACGTAAATCCAGGTGTTCACCCTCGCCGTCATGCTCCGACCTTCGAGTTCCACTAGCCCCTCCAAAAAACGAACCTCCCCGGACTGCTTCCGAGCAGACCGAGGGAAGTGTCGTAGCGAACACTTTGACAGTACCCTTTACACCCCTAATAAAACTCTAATTGATTCTCACTCTCGCTTTCACCAGGCCGGATATCTCGTACGTGGTTCAGCAGGTGTGCCTCCACATGCATGATCCACGGGAGCTGCACCTCATCGCTGTGAATAGGATTTTTCGGTACCTGCACGGAACCCTCGACTGCGGCCTCCTCCTTCTGCGTGACTTGGCCTTCGAGCTGGTCGTGTACATCGACATTGACTGGGCAGGCTGCCCGGACACTCGTCAGTCCACATTTGGTTACATCTTGTTCCTAGGTGGCAACCTCGTCTCCTGGTCCTCGAAGCGGCAGCACGTGGTGTCACGCTCGAGTACTGAGGCGGAGTACCGCGCCGTGGCCGAGGCTTCCTGGCTTCAACAGCTATTGCAAGCGCTCCACTCTCCCGTCGCCCGGACCACTTTGATCTACTGCGACAACGTCAGCGCCGTCTACCTCTCCACCAACCCTGTCCAGCATCAGCGCATGAAGCATGTGGAGATCGACCTCCACTTTGTTCGTGAGCGGGTTGCACGTGATGAGGTTCGGGTGCACCACGTCCCTACAACGTCATAGTTCGTCGACATCTTCACAAAGGACCTCTCGTCGTCGCTGTTCTCCGAGTTCGGTCCAGTCTCAACATCGGCTATGGCTAGATGTTTGGGACTGCAGGGGGGTGTTAGACTATGTAATTAGAGGTGTGCCATTAGGGGCATCTTAGTCATTAGGGTGTTGTCGAAGTGTTCGGTCGACACTTCCCCCGGGCCTGCACTGGGCAGCCCGCGGAGGTTCTTTTTTCGGTGGGGCTAGACCCTTGCGGAGAGCTTGCGCGGATGGATGAGTTAGTAAGAGCTTGACACTGTGAGTTTTACGTGGTTCAGGCCGCCGGAGCGTAAAACCCTACGTCCACGGCGAGCTATGGAGCTCGCTGTATTGCTTGCTGCTCAGGGCCGGAGTCCTGAGCTTGGGGGTGAGTTACAGCTTGGGTGTGAATGGCTAGCGTATGAGTTGCAGAGGTGCGAACCCTTGCTATTGTCGCCTACCCGAGTCTTTTATAGTCCAAGACTCGGGTGGCTTACAAGGGGGCCCGGGACCCGACAGGTGGTCCCGGGGAGATTGTCTATCATCTACCGTATCTGCAGTTATGCCGGTAGTTGTCTCTGGCAAAGGCTTCTGAGTCTCCGTCTTGCAGCCCTGCCCATGCCGCATGCTAGTCGTAGTGGTTGATGACGGCGCGGGCGGCATGGGATATCTTGTCGCTGCGTTTATTGGCTGGCAGGCTCTGACACTGCGCGCCAGTCTGTGATGCGACTGGGCGCAACGGCACCTGGCAGAGGCGTGCTCCGCGTCTCCGCGTCTTGGGAAGACGCGGGCCTTGAATTCCTTGTACGGGCAAGGTATGGGGAGTCTTTACGCCCGCTGCCTATCGCTCGGGGGCAGGCAGCGCCATTCTGCTGGCCACGTGGCGGGCTCGGAGCCCTTCTCAGAGGAGAGGAGGGTCCGGCCCCGCGGGGCACGTGGAGCCTTCGGACCTCTCCCCGCGGAGGGGGAGGTTCGGCTTCTGTCGGCCACGTGGCGGGCCTGGAGCTCCTCTCTGAGGAGAGGGAGGTCCGGCCCCGCCGGATACGTGGCACCTTCGGGCCTCTCTCCCGCGGAGGGGGAGGTCCGGCCTCTGTATGCCACATGGCGGGCCCGGAGCTCTCCTCTGAGGAGAGGGAGGACCGGCCCCGCCGGACGCGTGGCGCCTTCGGAGCTCTCCCTGCGGAGAAGGGCGAGCTCCTTAGGCATTTTCCCCTGTGCGCGGGGGTACCCCATATCGCGGGTACCGACAGTGGTCCCCGGGCTCACCTCGGGGGAGGTAATCGAGCCCGAGGTGAGGCCTTCTCCTACCTGCGCACTTTCTTGTCTTGAGTACTCCCTGTGCTGGCAGGGTCTTGACGGCTTCGGAGTTCAGCCTCTTAGGAGAGGGTGAAGCCTGGCATCGGAGCTCGGCCCGGCTGCTGGGGCGGAGGTCCGGGAGTCATCGGAGCTCAGGTCCACGAAGGGCGTGAGGTCCGGCATCAGGACTCGCCTCTGAAAGGAGGGCGAGGGCTGGCATCGGAGCTTGACCCAGCTGTGGGGACGGAGGTCCGGAAGTCATCGAAACTCAGGCCAGCGAAGGGTGTGAGGTCCGGCATCAGCACTCGCCTCTGAAAGGAGGGCGAGGGCTGGCCTCGGAGCTCGGCCTGGTTGTGGAGGCGGAGTCCGGAAGTCATCGGAGCTCAGGCCAGCGAAGGGCCTGAGGTCCAACATCAGCGCTCGCTTGCGAGGGCTGGCCTCGGAGCTCGGCCCAGCTATGGGGGCGGAGTCCGGAAGTCATCGGAGCTCAGGCCAGCGAAGGGCGTGAGGTCCGGAGGTCATCGGAGCTCAGGCCAGCGAAGGGCGTGAGGTCCGGCATCAACGCTCGCTTCTGAAAGGAGGGCGAGGGCTGGCCTCGGAGCTCGGCCCAGCTGTGGGGGCGGAGTCCGGAAGTCATCGGAGCTCAGGCCAGCGAAGGGCGTGAGGTCCGGAGGTCATCGGAGCTCAGGCCAGCGAAGGGCGTGAGGTCCGGCATCAGCGCTCGCCTCTGAAAGGAGGGCTAGGGCTGGCCTCGGAGCTCGGCCTGGCTGTGGAGGCGGAGTCCAGAAGTCATCGGAGCTCAGGCCAGCGAAGGGCGTGAGGTCCGGCATCAGTGCTCGCCTCTGATAGGAGGGCGAGGGCTGGCCTCGGAGCTTAGGTCAGCTGTGGGGGCGAAGGTCCGGAGCTGCTCAGTGGTCCCCCCTTTCCTGTCCCTTAGTCTCATTTGGCTTACTGTCCCTGGCCGGAATGCGGGGCTTGGGTAATCTAGTGCACTTGGTCCCGGAGGACTGGCCCCAGCCCCAGTCAGGGTGTAACCGTCTGGTCCCCTAGTACTCAGACCGTAGCGCCGGGAGGCAGAGTGCGCATGCTTTGGGTGCAAGACCGTGCAAAGCAAGGCTCCTGACCCCCCGGTCTAGCGTAGGTCCTTTCTCGGAGGAGACCAACTGGCGGTACAGTACCCTTATAGGGGGAGATCCAAAAGGCCACCGGGCCTCTGGCAGGTACCCCAAGCACTACCGCCTTCGGCAGGACGGCAAATATCAACTATGCATGAGAGCCGGAAAGAGGAGCCGAGTGTACAATGGACGCACACTGTCTAGAGTGTGGGGAGGTGTTCATATAAATTAATGCGTAATTTAAATAAACACCTAAGTAAGCATGGTGAACTTACTGGGTAGCGTTGGAGCGCCTGTCTTCACGCAGAGCGGGTCATGCGTGGCTTCGTCGTACACCGGACACGGGGGGACCCCCATGGCTATATCAGGGGGAAGCATGGCTTCGGCCCCGCATACCATGTGGAAGGGTAGTTCCCGTGACCCGGCCCTGGGAAGTCCGGCTGGCCCTCGACATGGAGGAGCCGGTATCCCCCGACGGCTCTGGGTGCGCGTCTGCACCGGTTGTGTGGGTCTGCTTGGCGTGGACCTGGCACGCATTGCATCCCTAACCGGTTTGACGGCGTCCAGGTGGCTCTCGGTCAGTAGGAGCCATGCCGGGTGGCTTAACTGACCAACGTGCGGGACGATTAGCGTTCCCAGCACTCGCCTCCTTGGACTATTGCGAGCTAATTGCAGCCTTCCTCCTGGGTTATGCACCGCAATAGGATGTCGTGGCGCCACGCCAGTAAAGATACCAGCGCGTAACACTTAGCCATCCGCACCACCCGTTCAGCGGATGCACGTTCATCAGGAAGGATGTCCTTCAAGGAGTCCCGGACCTCCGTGGTCCATACATCGGGACTACATGAGCTTCTGGATCTTGAGCGCTGGGTTGCACGGAGTCCCCAGTGACTCTTACGATCATTTGGCGGCATACAGGGCCGCCGGGACTGCCTAGCTTCGAGGCACTGATTCAGCCCCCTTCGCCCGGCTCGGCAGGCCGGGCTGTGGACCGCAGCAACGTCCTCTCGAAGACTCCTTCGTGCGCAGGGGCTCTGATGGAGGCTTTCGTTGAGAGGTCGTCAGCTGCGGCCGTGCCAGCGCACGGTACATGGCGCAGGTCCAAGGCGAGGAAGTCTTTCTCCAACATCCGCACGTGGAGCAGATAAGCAGCTAGCTGTGGATCATTGCAGGGGCATTCACCCTTAACTTGCTTGATAACTAGCTGGGAGTCGCCCTGCGCCAACAACTGGCGAGCGCCCAGAGACAGGACTGTCTTTTAGGCCAAAGATGAGTGCTTCATACTCTGCCAAGTTGTTGGTTGCCTTGGAATTGAGACGCACCATGTACCCAGACTGCTCCCCCGATGGCATGAGGAGCAGTACGCCGGCACCGGCCCCCTGCTTTGGCGAGGAGCCGTCGAAGAAGAGCGTCCAGTGAGGCCCGGGGAAGACCGGAGCTTGGTACTTTGGTTCACCGTCTTCGCGGCCCCCCTGGGTCAGCCTTCGTTGGCGTCCACTCAGCCACGAAGTCAGCCAGTGCTTGGCTCTTGGCTGTCTGACATGGTCGGGAGCTCAGCTTGAACTCCGCTGTCTTCGGGCTGTCTTCCAGCTTCGAAAGCTGGCAGTGAGTGCCAACTCCGCCCTCCGGCTGCTCTAGCGCACTTGTCCGCCAGGCTGAAGATCTCGGAGGCATCGTAGACCTCTCTGGTTGCAAGCCTCTCAAGCATCTTCTCGTCCCGGACACTGTCGAAGTGCCGCCACCACAGAGGCACTTTGAATATGCGGAATGGTGTTGCGTACCTGGGAGAACCGCTGGATGAAGGAGCGCAGCAACTCCCCAGGTTGTTGCTTGATGGCGTGGAGGTCAGGCTCCGTGCCGGGACGGGTGTAGGAGCTGCCGAAGTTGGCGATGAACTGCTGGCAGAGCTCTCCCCAGGAAGTTATGGAACCCTGAGGGAGGTTCATTAGCCAAGACCAGGCTGGGCCGGTCAAGGCGACGGGGAAGTAGTTTGTCCATGACGGGCTCATCCCCTCCTGCGGCAAGCACGGCGGTGGAGTAGATCTGAAGGAACCCCGCCGGGTTTACGCTGCCGTCGTACTTCTCAGGCAGGTGCGGCCGAAACTTGCGCGGCCACCTCGTGAAGCGGAGGTGGGGCTCCAGGGCCGTACATCCTGCCCCTGTTGCTGCAGGCGTTGGTGCCGCGAACGCTTGGTTTGCCGCCGGCACAGTGTACCCCGGTATGGACAAGGCTGCACCATAGACCGGGGGCGCCGTTTGCAGGACATATGGCTGTGGCATATGCTGCGTGGCATATGTCTGGGGCAGAGTTCGCGTGGCGAAAGTCTGCGCCTCAGGCAGGGTTGAGGTAGTCGTCATGCTGACACCGGCCTCTTGGCTGCGACGCCTTTCTCGTCGCCGCTCGAGGAACACTCGGGCGTCTTGGCCCAGGTGGCATCGTTCCAGCTCAGTCCTCAGGTCCGTTGACGGAAGCCTGGTGGAGCTGGAGTCCGCCGTCTGCTCACCAACCATTGGCGTGCGCATCAGCGACACAGCCGGTTGGCCCGAGCGTCATCCCCGCCGAAGTCGAGGGTTTGCGGAGGCGACAACGAGACGGTCTATCTCGCGAATCCACTGCTGGGTCGCTGCCTGAGGCGCGTCCCCAACAGGCGGATTGTGCGGTAACGCTCTTGCTGCGGCTGGCGCACCCCCGCCGGGTACGCCCAGCGCTACTGAAGACCTGACGCTGGTTGGAGCCTGCATTGCCGGGGTCGGCGCTGCCAGAGCCGGTTGCTGGCTCCCAGTGCAGGTACTGGTGCCGTGAACGCTTGGTTGCGCCTAACACAGTGTACCCCGGTATGGGCAAGGTTGCGCCATAGGCCGGGGAAGCCGCTTGCAGAGCACATGGTTGTGGCTTATGCTGCGCGGCGTACGCCTGGGGCAGAGCTCGCGTGGCGAAGGTCCGCCCTTCAGGCTGGGTCGAGGCCGACGTCATGTTGTCGCCAGCCTCTTGAGTGCGACGCCTTTCTCGACGTCGCTCGAGGTACACCCGGGCATCCTGGCCCAAGTGACACAGTTCCAGCTCTGCCCTCAGTTCCGTCGACTGGAGCCTGGTGGAGCTGGAATCTGCCGTCTGCTCGTCAACCATTGGCGTGCGCATCAGCGACACAGCCGGTTGGCCGGAGCGTCGTCCCCGCTGAAGTCGAGGGTTTGCGGCAGCGACGACAAGATGGTCTACCTCGTGAATCCACTGCTGGGTCGCTGCCTGAGGCGCGTCCCCAGCAGGTGGATTGTGCAGTAACGCTCTTGCTGCAGCTAGCGCACCACCACCGGGTACGTCCAGCGCTACTGAAGACCTGATGCTGGTTGGAGCCTGCATTGCCGGGGTCGGCGCTGCCAGAGCCGGTTGCTGGCTCCCAGCTTGTACCGACACACTCCGTGCTGAGTGCGTTGACATGCACTCCCCCTGGTCGCGGTTCGCCGCAGACGCGGGGGAGGAGAGTTTGCCGCTGAAGGAAGCTTGGTCATCTTCGTCGGCGGAAACTCGTCGCGCAAGGGGAAAAGCCCCCTACCTGGCGCGCCAAATGTCGAAGTGTTCGGTCGACACTTCCCCCGGGCCTGCACTGGGCAGCCCGCGGAGGTTCTTTTTTCGATGGGGCTAGACCCTTGCGGAGAGCTTGCGCGGATGGACGACTTAGTAAGAGCTTGACACTGTGAGTTTTACGTGGTTCAGGCCGCCGGAGCGTAAAACCCTACGTCCACGGCGAGCTATGGAGCTCGCTGTATTGCTTGCTGCTCAGGGCCGGAGTCCTGAGCTTGGGGGTGAGTTACAGCTTGGGTGTGAATGGCTAGCGTATGAGTTGCAGAGGTGCGAACCCTTGCTATCGTCGCCTACCCGAGTCTTTTATTGTCCATGACTCGGGTGGCTTACAAGGGGGCCCCGGACCTGACAGGTGGTCCCGGGGAGATTGTCTATCATCTACCGTATCTGCAGTTATGCCGGTAGTTGTCTCTGGCGAAGGCTTCTTAGTCTCCGTCTTGCAGCCCTGCCCATGCCGCATGCTAGTCGTAGTGGTTGATGACGGCGCGGGCGGCATGGGATGTCTTGTCGCTGCGTTTATTGGCTGGCAGGCTCTGACACTGCGCGCCAGTCTGTGATGCGACTGGGCGCAACGGCACCTGACAGAGGCGTGCTCCGCGTCTCCGCGTCTTGGGAAGACGCGGGCCTTGAATTCCTTGTACGGGCAAGGTATGGGGCATCTTTACGCCCGCTGCCCATCGCTCGGGGGCAGGCAGCGCCGTTCTGCTGGCCACGTGGTGGGCTCGGAGCCCTTCTCAGAGGAGAGGAGGGTCCGGCCCCGCGGGGCACGTGGAGCCTTCGGACCTCTCCCCGCGGAGGGGGAGGTTCGGCTTCTGTCGGCCACGTGGCGGGCCCGGAGCTCCTCTCTGAGGAGAGGGAGGTCCGGCCCCGCCGGATACGTGGCACCTTCGGACCTCTCTCCCGCGGAGGGGGAGGTCCGGCCTCTGTATGCCACGTGGCGGGCCCGGAGCTCTCCTCTGAGGAGTGTAAAAGCCCAAGAAAAGGGACTTGCAAAAACTCTTCTTCACCTCACAACACCACAGTTTTTATTGTGGAAATCTTAGGAAATATTGTGAAGAGCATGTAACCTCCATCAAAAGAATGATTAGAGGGGAAAGCCTTCACTTTCACAAAGTAGGGTTTCTACACATGAACATGAGATGTTGAGCTCACCCCTAGAATTTAAAAAGTCTTGGGAAGGTTCAGTCCAAAGCTCATGCAAATTCAACACTTTTTGAGGCACTTTTGGGTTATTTCAAAAAGAGGCCAATTTGAATGTAGATTCAAATTGCAGCAACTTTCATCACCCAAATTCAAAAGTTAGCTCCATATCTATACTCAGCACATTTTTCTGAGTAAACCCACCAATTTTCATCTCCATTGGAGCTCATCTTGTCAAGAGCTAAATTTGCAAGAATTCAAAACTGAATTTGAATTTCAGTTTAAATATGAAGCAAATTTAACCAAACAAAGTTTTAATTTGAGAATTCAAATTCAAACAAAGACTTGGTGACTAAGTCTCACATTAAATTGTGAGTAGCTGAGGATATTTTGGCACAACAGAATTCAGAAAATTGGAAAAACAAAAGAGTTAGAGGGGAGGCCCACTGGTCAGTAGACTTAGCACAGAAGTCTCCTCAGCCGACTTCCTTGACCGAGCGCGCTCGCCAGCTGCAGCCAGCGTCGGCGCCCGACCACCTCGGCCGGCCAGCTCCTGCTTCGGCAGAGGAGGTGGCACAGCAGGTGTCGCGCTCTCCACTGGCCTCAGGGGCCTATAAAAGGCCCGCGACCGCCGGCGAGTTACTGATTTTCGCGAGTTCCGTAACCAACAGCCTAGTCGCCCGAGCTACGATCATATGCCACCCCAGCTGTGATCATCTTCCGGCTTTGACCTCCATAGGAAAGTGAAGCGCTAGCTCGTCCTCAAGACCACCGCGCAAACCATTCCAAGGTTCGACCTTTGTGCGCGGAGAATTTTCCAGTTTAGGACGAGTAGCTCCTTTCGGGACCCGATTAGGTTTAGCAGAAATTCGGGAAGCTTAGTGGGTGGGAGGTCGAACGGAGCTGTGAGAGAGCATCTAGAGGTTCTGGCGACCCTTCTCGATCGAAAACCGGGAGGAAATCACCGCCGGAACCCTAAGTTCACCCTAGGACAGTATGGCGGAGGAGGGGGTCGCCGGTGAGGTCTGGGTTGCCGGCCGTTTAGGGCCCAACAGAGCTCATGCCGAGTTTCCCGAGGTTTCCCTGAGTGTGGTGACGCGATTAGCGCACGAAGAAGCTGGTCAGAAGGGCGGGAACACGTTGCCGAGGTAGCACAGAGGCATAGGGCTCGTCGCCGGCGAGCTATGGCGGTTAGCCGGCGGCGACATGGTGTCCAGCGGGTTCAGCACCCGAGATTACGTGGGGGCGGCGAGTCTCGTCGGCTCCGGTGAGCTAGATCGCCGGGAACGCTGACCTCGCCGGAGCTCCGACGGCTCGGGGCGGCGACGTCGGGAGGTAGACGAAGGGCGCGGCCCCACCTGTCAGCCCCTGTGTTAATCACGCGCGAGAGCGCGGTTAGTTCAATTTAAACGGGCAGGGCCCGCTGTCAGCCTCTGGTTTAGCGCGGGAGGGGATTTTCTGTAGGAAAATAATTCAGGGATTAGCTCAAACTTTAGAAATCCATAACCTTGGCTAGGAAGCTCCAAATTTAGTGATTCAAATTGGGTTGGATTCATATTGCCTAGCTCTGTCCAGATATACAATCCAATTTGTATAAAACTCATTAATTAATTCTGGAAAATTCTTTAAAGCTTTTCAGCAAAAGAATTTTAGAGGGAGTTTGGTTCATCCAAAAATCCCCAAATTTTGCCAGAATGTTCTTTAGGACATTAGTAAACCCCTGTAAAAGTTTCATACCATTTGGAGTTGATTTGGTCAGAGGAATTCAAATTGGAAAGTGATGTGTTCATTTGAATGCAGAAACAGTTTCAGAGAATTTCCAAAACTTGGAAATTCAATTCTGGGCAAACCTTAACTCCAAAAATGCTAGGAAAATTCATGCAAACTCTAGGAGCTATAATTGAAATTGTAGTTCACTAAGTTGGGTATGAACAGGGGTCTGACCTCAGAATTAAGTCCTACTTGCTTATTTGCTAAGAAAATTATTCTGAGCAAACCACTCCATGAAAAGTGGTAAGGTTTGGTCCAGAGGGTTTTCTTGTGACAAGGAACTCACACAAAAATTCTCAGCTCCATTGGAGCTCTAGATCACCCCTGTCCTGTTTAACCACTTAAGGGATTAATGTGGAAAAGGGGGGAAAACCACTTAGCATTTAACCATGTGATTAAATCCAAGCCAAACCACCAACACCAGTTCATCTTTAAATTATTAAACAAAGTTCCAGGTGTTAGAGGCTGGTTATTAGAACTAATAGTAGAAGTCTTACTCTAAAACTCACATTGGCATCTAAATTAACATGTAATATTTCATTAACGTGTAGCCGTTGAAGAAGAGACTCCGGAAGTGCTGGACTTCCTTCTTCCGGACGAGGAACTAACTACTGACCAGCAGCAACAAGGCAAGCCCCGGTTTGCATTAACCTTTTTATAAGTTTTCTTTTGTTTACATGAGTCATGTGAAGTATGATTGTGCATTAGGTGTAGGATGAATGGAACCCCACTTGCATAACCAAAGGTTCCTAAAAGAGTGAGGGTAGTGTCTAAGACCTCGAGTCTACCGGCTATGCTTAATGAGTCATAGGACTTCGGTACAAGTCAAGTAGTTGGAATCTACTCGCGAGATAGGCTTGGGACACACGAGTTCGGTTGAGTGATGTGAGATCATTTTAGTAATGAAAATGAGACTAGGCAGGGGCTAGGGCGCAGCAAGAGGGAGTCTTGTGTGCGCAGCCCTGCCCGTGTCGATTGAGGACCGATCCGTGTGCGGCCCTGCTGAACAAGTATTGAACGTACCGAAGGCATATCGGATATATGGGCCCCGATAAACCGATGTAGCCTAAACCTCCGGGCGTCGAGGCATAGCACACCGATTTATAGGTGTAGGTTGAGGGCAGCAAGGTGGAAATCTGCCAACGGGCATAGAGAGATGCTCCGTGTTGGGAACCTCCTGCTCGTTTCGGTGCGACCGGTTCGACGTTTGGGCTGTTGGGTGAAAGGTTGTCCCGTACGACATCGAGTGAGCGTGCTGTGCAGCTCCACGGGTGGGCGTACGTGACGTGCTCTTTGGGTTTTCCCTGCAGGTGTATATCGAGTCGATTCGCCGTCCGTCACGGTGACGAGTACCGCTTGTTCACTGCGTTGTAATGTAGACTAATGGATGAAATATGTTGATTCAATGATGCTGATTGATATAATTGTATTGCTACATGTGTGCCACCAAATACTGCTTACCAAATTTCAGATTTCATGAACTGTTAACTTGTTGCTAAAAGATGAACTAAGGATGAACTTGTAGGCGTGTCGTTTTGGCTGAAATGTTACTAACCTTTGTCTTGGTATACCTCATGTAGAGTTTCATGCTTAGGTGAGTCGGTTAAGCCTTGCTGAGCCTTCGTGCTCATGGTTGCTGCTTAAGTGTTTTTCAGGTGAGGAGCCACCCACGGACTCGGAGTACGAGTCCACCGGCGAGGGTTACCCTCCGTCGGGGACCACGGCTGAGTGGGAGCCGTACACGCCGCGCTGAGCTGAGGAGTGCAGCTAGTGTGGGTTGCCCTAGGGCTGGGCAACCAACTTTTGCTAAATAGGTGGGCGTGAGTTGTATAGTGTAGACTTCCGCTGTGTAATATAAACAATAGTTGTACTGAAGTTTGTACCTGTTTGTACAGTTTCAGTTGTTTTTCCCATGTAATATATTATGTTCTTATGACGTGTGCTGTCGGGTGTCGCATCGCGTGGCACCACCCTCTGCGATCCTGGAGGAGCATATTCCGGTCCGCCACAAGGAGAGGGAGGTCCGGCCCCGCCGGACGCGTGGCGCCTTCGGAGCTCTCCCTGCGGAGAAGGGCGAGTTCCTTAGGCATTTTCCCTTGCGCGCGGGGGTACCCCATATCGCGGGTACCGACAGGTGTCATTAGGGTTAAGGGCATTTTAGTCCTTTTCACCCCTTGACAGCCCTATATAATTGTACCCTTGACACCAGGATTATGCATTCCACTAATTCTCATTTAATATATAGGTTGTTAGTGATGATGGTACAAGAGTAAAACGCATGCAGCCATTCACAGTATCGGATTTAAAACAACTCCAGGTGACTGCGAATGCTTTTTACCTTGATCGATACTAGTACTACCATACTAATCCTATAATACTACTTCCGTGTTCTAATTGTTAACGTCTGGACATTAATTTTAAGCCTAATTTGAACTATTTTTGTTGTCCAGAGGTTAATAAATAAAGTATGGAGGAAGTGCTTTTTGTGATGAAATATATGCTAGTGTCAGATAAGGAACACGTCCTCTGTCTTGTAGGCCCGTATCGTTGTTGCAGAAAACCTTCCAGATGATCATTGTTACCAGAATTTAATGAGGCTCTTTTCAGCTGTAGGCAGGTATATGTTATTTCAGGTCAAAGTGAAAGTGGGCCACTTCCCTTTCAGTGTCTCAGTGATGAAACTTGGACAATTTTCTGATTTTATTTGGTTTGCAATGTTCCTGTGTGAGGTCAATTCGAACATGCTATCCTCAGGCCCCAAATGGCACTGGTCCAGTTACCAACAGATCTGCCAAGCTAGATATGCTTTTTGCCAACAAAGTAATTACCTTTCCTATTTCCATTTGTGAAGTAAGCCAGTACTTCTCTTTTCCTTAAGAAAACAAGCATTTCTTGTAGGATGAATTGAATCAAACGAGATGTGTTTTTTGTCTACAATTTACTTGTTTTTCCTGTTTCAACTCAATTCCAGTACTTTATGTAAATTATTTCTGATAGGGTCCATTCAATCTTTTAAGAACCTTGAGCATAGTACAAATAGAAATAGTTCTAAGGGTATGCAATAACTGAATTGGATATAGAAAGCCTAAGTTGATTTGCTCTACCTTCTCTTCCTTGCATTCGAGACACCAGCTTTTCTTTATTGGTATCATTTTTTAGTAAGCTATGGGAGATCTTGGAAATAAAACCTTGGCCATGTGGCAGCACATATTACACCGAAAACCTGAATACATAACCTTCATCAGTTTAGTTATTATAGATAAAAAGGCATACTTGTTCTTTTGATTCTGCCATTATTTCCTCAGATTTATTTGGAAAGAAGCATTCCATCTGTTTTTAAAGATATTGTAGTCATGTACTGATAGGTTTAGTGCTGACAATGCAATGTACAAATTATTTCTTTGCTTCACTCTTACATCGTAGTATTTTTATAGATGACTCAGTTGAATCTTGTTAAAAAAATGTTTATTTTTTCCTTTTCCTCAGTTGAGTCTTGTCAAAACAATTTTTTCCTCTATGGCAGCTGCATGCTTTTGTTGAATATGATACACCTGAAGATGCTGCGAAAAGCGGTACACACCTTTATATGATTTCTGTAGCACATTGCTTTGTACATGCAATGTATTGATATGCTTCACATGGTGCAGATTGGAGAACTTAATGATGAGAGGAACTGGAGAAGTGGACTCAGAGTTCAATTGTTGAACACTTGGTAACCATTCGTTAAATTTTATCAATTACGATAAGTTAGTTTAGTATTTATATTGATTTTATTTACTTATACAAATATCTTGATAGTGGTAACTTGACCTACTAATTTTACACAGGGTATTTCAAATGGCTAGTGTTACATCGCAGTATGATGGTTTCAAAGCCTCAGGGATTGCTCCCTCCCAAATTGCTTTTGAATAAACTTTTTAGTAAGTAGATGCTACTCCGCAACTCCGAAAGCTTGGACCAGTCCATAACTTAAAAGAAGGAACTGCTTTTAGATAGACAGTTGGTCCTCAAACAGTTCTGACATGCCAAATCTTTGCAATTGCTTGTACAAAGGCTGAAATGGAGAGAGTGGTGCTATAGCTTTTGGGTGATACTTTCAGTAATATTTCACTTCAAGGACCATGATGCCTACAATATGGTATTAGGAAAGGAAATGGGATGTGCGTAATATGGGGAAATACATAATGCATTAATGCGACCCAGCTTCAATGATAGTTCTAGGAAGCATTCCCTCCCTCCCTCAGTGCTTGTTTCTAAGTTGCAGAAGAATCATGTCTACAGCACATTTTTTTCCAGAAAATTATTGTGTTGTAACGAACCAAATGTCCCAACTAATTTGTTGTTCCTGTTCTTTGCGCTGTAGACAAAGGGAGGTAAAGGGAGAAAAGGTATGCATGATGCTGGATATTGCGAGGAGAATGCCTCCACTAGTCCACTTCTGAGCAACCAGGCTCTAAACATCTAGGAGAAATATCTCATCTATCAGATGCACCAGGAGAAAATGTGGTATTACTTTGATAGCCTAAGGTTTGAGTTATCAACAATGCATCACTGTACAAGGTTTCAGTTATTATTTGCAATAGACGTAGTAGGTTCATACAACAACAACAACAATCAAGCCTTTATCCCAAGCACGTTGGGGTCGGCTAGACATGAAACCCAATAATTATATATATATATATATATATATATATATATATATATATATATATATATATATATTTCAATGAAATAAAAGAGAGGAAGAGATATAAGAGTAACAAGAAAAAAAAAAGACTAAGATTCTGGCACATGAATTGCTACTTTCCATGCGGTCCTATCATGAGCTAAGTCTCTAGATACAATCTAATCTCTCAAATCTCGTTTTACCACCTCCTCCCAGGTCAACCTTGGTCGTTCTCTACCCCTCCTAATATTTTCTCTACCTCTTAAAATCCCACTGTTAACCAGTGCTTCTGCAGGTCTCCGCTGGATATGTCCAAACCACCTTAGTCGATGTTGGACTAACTTCTCTTCAATCAGCGTCACCCCTACCCTATCACGAATCGCCTCATTCCTTATTCAGTCTCTTCTCGTGTGCTCGCACATTCACCGTAGCATGCGCATCTCTGCGACATTCATTTGTTGGACATGGTGTCCTTTAGTTGGCCAACATTTCACCTCATATAGCATTGCGGGTCTGATCACCGTACTATAGAACTTCCCTTTTAGCTTTTGTGGGACATTCCTATCACATAGGATTCCAGAGGCTTGTCACCATTTCATCTATCCTACCTTAATCCTGTGGCAAACATTCTCATCAATATCGCCATTGCTTTGCAACATTGATCCTAAATATCGGACAGAGTCCCTTCTAGGTACTATTTGTCCTTGTAGACTAATATTTCCCTCTTCACGACCAACACCACTAAAGTCACACCTCATACTCGGTCTTGGTCCTACTAATTCTAAACCCCTTGGACTCTAAAGTTTATCTCCATGACTCTAATTTCTTATCAACACCATCCATAGTTTCATCTACCAACACTACATCATCGGCAAAGAGCATGCACCATGGGATATCCTCTTGTATATCCTTCGATACCTCATCCATCACCAAGGAAAAGATGTATCGGCTCAAAGCCGATCCTTGATGTAGTCTTACCGTGATAGGAAATGCATCAGTCTCACTATCACTTATGCGCACACTTGTCACCAGGCTTGTTAATCAACGCCTGGACGCCTAGGCGCCCGACCAGGCGGCGGGAGGCACTGATGGGGCGGGGCAGGGCGGGGCGGCGGCGGTAGGGGAGGCGGTAGAGGTGGAGGCGGCAGAGGATGGGGCTGAGGAGGCGAGGGTGGAGGCGGCTAGGCGGGGTGAGGAGCGGGCTTAGGAGGCGGGCTGAAGGGGTGAGGAAGCGGCCCAGTTAGTGTGAGCCATCGGATCTCATCCGACGGTCCACATTTTAGATGAAGACATATAAATAATAGCCCTACCCTAATCCTACCCATTTTCCTTCACCCCCCCCCTCTCTCTCCTTTGCAAAAGCGGCGGCGGCAGCTCCACCGATGGCAAGGCGGCGGCCATGGTGGCAATGGGAGGGCCCGCCGGCGGCCACGGCGTGGTCGTGTGAAGTCTCGGTCTGTTCAGCGGCGGCGGCGACAGAAACAGCGGCGGCCAGGCGAGGCGGCTGGCCATGGCGTCCGGGCCGGAGCGCCTGAACGTCTAGTCACCGACTAGGCGTCACCTAGGCGACGACTTGAAAACGCTGCTTGTCACAACATTATTGTACATATTCTTGATAAGGGTAATGTACTTTGTTGGCACTTTATGTTTCTCTAGTACCCACCACATGACTGACCTCGGTATATTATCGTACGCCTTCTCCAAGTCAATGAACACCATATGTAGGTCCTTCTTTTGCTCCCTATATCTCTCCATAAGATGACAAAGCAAAAAAATTGCCTCCATAGTAGACCTCCCATGCATAAAACCAAACCGGTTTTTAGTGACATTGGTCACTTTCTTCAAGCGGTGTTCAATCACTCTCTCACAAAGCTTCATAGTATGACTCGCAAGCTTAATCTCTCGATAATTATTACAACTTTGAATATCTCCTTTATTTTTTAAGATAAGTACTAATATACTTTTCCTCCATTCTTCAGTCATCTTGTTTGACTGAAAAATATAGTTGAATAGCGTTGTGAGCCATATTATTGCCACGTTCCCAAGGCATCTCCACACCTCAATAGGGACATCATCAGGGCTGAGGGCCTTTCCTCCTTTCATCCTTTCTAAGGCCTCCTTAACCTCAAACTCTTGTATCCCCCGCACGAACCGCCTGTCGGAGTCATCAAATGAGTCATCCAACTCAACCGTAGTGTCCCCATTCCCATCATTGAATAGCCCATTAAAGTAGTCCCACCATCTATTCTTAATCTCTTCATCCTTTACTAGAATGCTGTCAGTCTCATCTTTGATGCATTTAACTTTATTGAAATCCCCCATCTTTCTCGCGAATTTTTGCTATCTTATATATGTCCTTTTCACCTTCTTTTGTCTCTAGTCACTCATATAACTCATCATAGGCCTAGCCTCTTGCTTTACTCACAGCCCGCCTTGCATTTTTCTTGGCCTCTTTGTACTTAAACATGTTGCTTGCGCTTCTATCATGATACCTACTCTTGTAACACTACTTCTCCATAATGGCCTTTTGCACATCCTCATTCCACCACCAAGTGTCTTTATCTACAAGTTTTTTGCTTTTGTCACACCGAACACTTCACTAGCTACCTTCCTGTAACAACCCCAAAATTGTCATCACATGAGGCTAAACCGTCCCCTCTCCCCTTCCCTCACTGCCAAGCAACCCCACACGTCAGTTGCTTCTTCCCCAAAGAAACTGCCGCCATTTTTTCTCCCCTCTCTTTCTTCTATTATCACATGTGATGAAAACCGATCGGATCAGCAGTTTCTTCGCGCCTCTTCTCCAACCGGCGCCCCCACAACCGCTGCCTCCTTCCCCTCTACAAAACCCACCCGGCGCCGTCCATTTTTTCTCCACCAAAACCGCTCTCAATTCCCTCCCGGTGAGAAAAACTGCTCACTTCCAATTTCTTGAAAATAGTCGCTGATCTTCGGTGCTGATAGTCCCTACACCGTCACCAGGCCACCAGAAAGATTTCCCGAGGAAGAACGACGGAAAAACGCTGCCTGAGTGCTTCACCGACGAAGATCGCCGGCGTTTACCGCTCCCCGCCGTCGCCAGACCTTCTGTGACCAATTCGGGTTCACAAAACACTCTAGGTGAGTTCCCCATCTCCTCCTTTTCAATTTGGAGTAGAAAACGCAAGAAACGGGTGAGAATCGGCGAAGATCGGCCTTCTCCGGCAAGGTCGCCGCCGGTTTCCGACGAGCGCGGCTGCCGGGCGCGAGGAAGAGAAGGGGGGTGACGTGGTCGATTCTGGTCCGTCGAATTCGAATGTAGGGTGGAGATTAAAACAAACATATCGGTTCGGTTATTTAAAATCTGGGCCGTTGATCTCAGATCCAACGGCTCATATTTAAACATATCGTAGCCGTTGGAAATTTGATGGTTAGGCCCCTAGAAATTCAAACAAATATGAAACAGCCCCTGTGCTTTACAGAATCAACCCTAGGCTTTATAGAAATTAGGAAATTCACTATGAAATAGCCAATTAGCCCCTGTCTTCTTTGTAAATTGGAAAATTCACTTTTAAAACTTCAATCTAGCCCCTGAAAAAAGTAGTAAATAATGTATTCCAGTCCAAATTAGTTTATAAAATCCACATTTGATTCTGTAAATAATAAAAACAGGCTAAATAACTTTTGAAAAATGGTAGGAACTTATCAAAAATTTTGTTTAAACATTTTGATAAGTATGTAAATTCTGAAATTAAAATAATGATTTCCAAAGACTGAAATTATTTATTTAGTGACAAATTAATTCTGAAAATCAAATAAAAATCATATATATTTCAGTAAATTTGTAGGAATATATTAAAATGCATTAAATTATTCTGTCTCTACATTTCTATATATGTATAATTTCTGTAATTCAGAATAATTATATTTAGGGCAAAAATGTATTTTAAGTATTAAATAAATGCTGAAATATCAATAAAAACAATATACATTGAAGAAAATTTATGAAAATTGTCCAAAATGCATAAATAGGTTCTGAAAATGTAGAAAACAGTAATATAGATTCTGTAAATAATCATAGTGATAATTTAAATAGTTTTTAAGACTGAATTAATTATAAAATTAGTATATATGCATTCCAAAAATTATTAAAATCACTACCAAAATATGAAAATGAGTGTGTACCATAATAAAGATAAAGTAAAAGCTATAGATGTCAATTTGAAACTTATTTCCATTTCAAAACACATGAAATAATATGAAATCAATAGTATGTGGAGAAAATAAGTAGAAAATAAATGATATATGTGTTTAATCAAGTATATATGTAATTGAAATGTGTTGTTAAGTTTCTTATGGCATGTTTTGCATTGTTTTGTATGCATATACATGGGTAGAACGAATCCAAGAACCACTTTCTAACCTTCAAGAGCAAGACTTCGAGGTTAACGAACATCCATTCAAAGGCAAGTGTTCCTTGACCACTTTGCTCTTCTAGGATGATTAGTTAGAATGTTTGCATGAAGTATTTAATATGACACCCAGTTTAGGATGTTTCACTAGTTTTATTCCTTATCATTCCTTGCAAAACCATGATGGGATTTAGTTAGGATTTGTTGGTTATCATATTATGTGCTTAGTCATACTTAGAACTTTAGAAATGAATGGAACATAGTTGATGCTAGTCTTGTGGATTATATGAAAGACACAAGTGTGTGTGTCATGGTGTTAGGAATCTAGACAGGCGGGTTGTTTTGGATGGTGCTTCGTGCACGAGACTCGGGTTAGTGATAGTGCATGTCTTAGATTCTAAGGACCGGTTCATGGAACAGTTAACCTGGCTTTACAGTGCCACCACAAGACTGAGATGGGGCAGCTTGGCCAATTAATTAGGAGTTTGCCAGTATAGTATGAGTGTTTGGATGGTGCGGGAAATGGGAATTCATTTTTGACTGCCTTGGGAACTGCAAGGCTCAAGAGGGGGCTTCTACAGGGGAGGGTTTACTCCCAGGAACTGCAGCAGTGAAACCTCAGTGGGCTTGTACTTGCCGGTAGACCCTTTGTAAAGGCCATGTAGTGATCTCTTGATCGCACACCAAACGAAGTGTGTAATGTGGCTTGCAACCACGGATATCAGGGAGGTTCTTAGTCCACCTGGCAATAGGGGATGAAATCACGACTTGTGGGTAAAGTGGTACAATCTCTGCAGAGAACCAAACTATCATATGACAACTGTGCTCACGGTCAAGAGCGGCTTGGACTTGTCCATGATTAGAGAAACATGGATATGGGTTGAAAGAGGTTGTTGGGTGGTGTAACCTAACATTAATGACTTAATTGTAAAGTTGGTGGGATTTATCATTTAATAATAGAGGTTGATAATCAAAGCTATGGCCTAGGATTAATGCATAGTGCTTAACCATGTTAGCCTTTCCTTGTTAATAGCCTTTATAACATTCTTTCCTACACTTGTTGAGTACCTTTGGGTACTCAAACTTGCTTTTGTTGGATATCAGATGCTGCTCAGGTGCAAATGAAGATATAGACTTTGATGAGGAGGACTTCGATCTCGAGGAGTTGTTCTAGGCTGGCGAAACCCCGGGCAACGCCTGTGAACTGGAGCATCCACACTATAGTTTTCCGCTGTTATGTTAATAGTGTAATAGTACTCGTATTTGGTATTTTATGTCTTATGTTGTATTATTATGATATACGTTGTACTTGGCTTGTAATATAATGATATTTCACTCTTGTGGGCACATGTATGAGTCAACTGGTCCTGACATCCATGTGAGTATACGCTCGGGTGTTTCTTATGGAAAATCGGGTGTGACAAAGTGGTATTAGAGCCAAGGTTGCCCGTAGGACGCAAGCCTAGTTAGAAATGGATGGGATGAGTATTGATATTTTGGTAAAAACTATTTTACCAAAGATTTTGGTAGAAAAAGATTATTTAGATTATATATATGTTGTCTAACCTCATCTATTCTCAAAAAGTATATTATTATTTATTCTTATAACTCATTTTGAAATTTTTCATGAAACGGATGGCACGTACACGTCTCACAACCCGTAAGTCCACCGAAGGAAGGGTTCCTCGACACCAGCTGGTTGCACGCATCGTTGAGGATGTGGACAATCCCGTAACATACCAAACTCATGGGAAGTCCACTGAGGGCATGGTGGAGCGCCTTAGACACCTCCTTCGTTGTGCTGGGTACACCGACAAGCTAGTGGTGTACTACGACACCACCCGAGTTTCTCGCACAGAACGCGAGGAATGGAGGTCGGAGGCGAGGATCTACCATGAGAACAAGTTACTCAAGATCCACAACTCACCAGCATGGAGGTCCACCATGGCAGAGGCTGAGAAGGATGTTACTTGGGAGGCGATCACGTGCCAGAGCTACATCAACTGTGGACACCTTGAGGGGACCCAATACATGTACACCCCTCGGCGACACAGTGGAAGTGCATTGTACAACTATGAACCAATCAGACAAGGTTGCAACATCGTGCAGATGGACGTGAGTCTCGAGGAAGAAGTTAGCCTTAGTACCAGATTACAGAACTGCCAGCAGGAGCTTCAGGATGTACGTGACCTCCTGAAGAAGACGGAGGCCATAATGCATGGGCTCATGAGGATGAGGGATGGAGAAGTGAGTGATCTCTATCTTTCATATGGAGACACTTGGACTCCTGACTCTCCAGACCGTAGGGCAGCCAAATACCCTCGTGCCTCACCACCACTTGAGGCCTCCACAGCTGAGTCAGAGGCTAGTTCTCATGATGGCAATGAGGAGGACCCTCAGGAGAATGCGCAGGTCCCAGGGGATAACTAGGATAGGTGTCCCTACTTATGTAATAACTCGTGTAGTACGTATGTGTATTGTGTTGTAATGCTTAGTGTGTAATAGTTGTTTAAGTGGTTGTTTAGGTTTGATAAATGTGATGTTTTGTTAGTGTGTAAACTTGAGTTGTGAAAGACATAGGCTTATGTTCACAACCTCGTTAGTGTATGTACATACCTACTAATGAATATAAATGCTAGGTTTGTTTTAAACATGATCGTTAAATGAACAAAGTAAAAATTTTATAACTTTTGTGTGGAACTGATGGGGATATATGCACAACATGATGCAAATAAGAGAGCATATGTATAAGTTAAATCTAAACATAGTCTTTCACAATAGATGGCAGGAAGAAGAAGACGCAATGAAGGGAACAACAATAATGAGGTTGCAAGGTTTCCTCTACCTGAATGGCAGCCAAGAGTTGCACGAAGAGTTGATGGGGAAGTGATGCAACAAATGATGAACATGCAGAATCAACTCATACAAAACTTGACACAAGTGGTGGCCAATCTACAACAACCCCCACCACAAATTCAAAATGCATCACGTCAACCAAGGTTAAATGAATTCCTGAGCACCCAGCCCCCGAGGTTTGACAGTGCAATAGAACCTTTAGAAGCTGATGATTGGCTCAAGAATATTGAAAACAAGCTGCAGATCATTCAATGCCAAGGGTGTGAGAGGGTTCTCTTTGCCTCTCATCAATTATATGGGTCTGCAGCAGATTGGTGGACAGCATACAAAGAAGCTCATGAGGATCCAGAAAGTATTTCATGGAATGAGTTCAAGCTTGCCTTCCGCAATCACTATGTTCCAGCAGGCGAAATAAAGAACAAGCGGAAGGAGTTTCTTGGTTTGAAACAAGGAAGCATGTCCGTGCGAGAATATCTCACCAAGTTCACCCAGATGTCTCGCTATGCTCCAGGAGACATTGACACTGATGAAAAGAAGCAGGATTGTTTTATTGAAGGTTTGAACTCAGAAATACAGTATACCATGTCTTCCAGTGACTATGAAAGTTTTCAGAAGCTTATCAACAAAGCCTTCATAGTTGAAAGAAAGAGACAAATAGTTGAATATCGAAAGAGGAAGATGAATTGGCAAGGACAGTCTTCTAGCAGCAACAGTCGGCCTCGCTTCTCATCACCGCCGACTGGAACAATGAACCGACCAATGGTTCCTAATCAGTTACAAAGGAACTACAACCCTGATGCTAGGAATACAACTTTTCAACCACAACAACAGCGGCAACAAGTGTAACAACAACGACCTGCTTTTCAACCTCGTCCTGCGAGATCAAATCCTTCCAATGCACCGCAAAACAATAAAGCACTGCTAAACAAGGTCACTGGGCAATGCTACAGCTGTGGAGAACCTGGACACTATGCCAACAGGTGCCCAAGTAAGAAGCCACCTCAACAACAGAATCTTGTACGTGGCAAGGTGAATCATGTGACCATGGAGGAAACACAAGAGGCACCAGATGTGGTAACTGGTATGTTCTCTGCCAATACTCACCCCGCTACAATTTTGTTCGATTTTGGTGCAACACACTCATTCAGAGCCAAGGAGTTCATAACAAGACACAAATTGCCAACTACATCTATGAATCGAGTGTCAGTAATAAATTCTCCTAGAGGAGAATTAAAGACAAAACAAGTATGCCCTAAGGTGAATCTAGGAGTAAATGGAGTAGAATTCCTTGCAAATCTCATTGTGATAGAATCACAAGGGATAGATATCATATTGGGAATGGACTGGTTGACAAAGTATAAAGGAGTTATACATTGTTCAACGAGAAATGTGGAGTTAACACATACGGATGGAACAAAGATTGAGTTTACATCTATTCAAGTACCATCTAGGAATGTTCAATTCAACAAGATCGAGATAGTTACTGAAGACATAAAGGTTGTCAATGAATTTCCAGATGTGTTTCCCAAAGAATTACTAGGTATGTCACCAGATTGAGAAGTAGAATTCATTATTGAATTAGTACCTGGTACTGCTCCCATATACAAAAGGCCATATAGGATGGATACCCAACAGTTAGCAGAACTCAAGGATCATATCCGAGTGTTATCGGAGAAAGGGTATATTCATCCTAGTTCCTCACCATGGGGAGCTCCGGTCATATTTGTACTGAAAAAGGATGGAACTAAGAGGTTGTGTGTAGATTACCGTGCCCTCAATGAAGTGACAATCAAAAACAAGTATCCTTTACCTCGTATTGAGGACTTGTTTGATCAATTAAGAGGTGCATGTGTATTCTCCAAGATTGACCTCCGTTCAGGATATCATCAACTAAGGATAAGAGAATTGGATATTCCGAAGACAACATCTGTTTCTAGGTATGGGCTGTATGAATATACAGTTATGCGTTTTGGATTAACAAATGCTCCGGCATATTTGATGTATCTTATGAATAAGGTATTCATGAAATATTTGGACAAGTTTGTAGTAGTATTAATTGATGATATCCTCATATACTCAAAGAATGAGCAAGAACATGAAGAGCATTTGAGAATAGTGTTACAAAAGTTAAGAGAAAATCAACTTTATGCCAAACTTAGTAAATGTGAATTTTGGCTTAAGAAAGTTGCTTTTCTGGAACATATTATCTCTGAAGGAGGGATATCTGTGGACCCTGAGAAGATAGCTGGTGTTCAAAAGTTGAAGACGCCAGAGAATGTCGAAGAAATCTGAAGTTTCTTAGGGTTGGCTGGCTATTACCGAAGATTCATTGAAGGATTTTCAAAGATTACCAAACCACTCACAAAGATGTTAGAGAAAGGAACTGCTTTCGTATGGTCTCAAGAGTGTGAATCAAGTTTTCAAGAGTTAAAGGAGAAGTTAACAACTGCCCCAGTCTTGGTTATGCCAGATATGGAGAAAGCATTTTCGGTCTATTTTGATGCTTCAGGTCAAGGATTGGGATGCGTGCTTATGCAAGAAGGGCATGTTATTACCTATGCTTTCCGACAATTTTAGAAGCATGAGAAGAACTATCCTACTCATGATCTAGAATTGGCAGCAGTTGTACATGCATTGAAGCTATGGAGACATTATCTAATGGGTAAGAGAAACGGGATCTATACGGATCATAAGAGTTTGAAGTATATCTTCACGCAACGAGATCTCAACCTCCGACAACGAAGATGGTTGGAGTTCATTAACAATTTTGATGTGGGAATCAATTATCACACTGGAAAAGCTAATGTGGTTGCAGATGCTTTGAGCCGAAAGACTCGTGTTAATATGTTAACTATGAGAGATCTACAACCCCAACTTTATGAAGAATTAGCAAGGCTCAACTTATGCTTGGTGAATCACACGGAGGCCATAGCAATGGAAGTTGACTCAACTCTAGAGCAAGACATTCAAAATGGTCAAAAGAATGATGAAAAGATTCAAGAAATCAAGAAATTGATCAAACAAAACAAAGCTCCAGGATTTAGTGAAGATGAGAAAGGTATTGTATGGCATGGTAAAAGAATATGTGTGCCAGATATCAAGGAAATAAAGAAATTAATTTTAAAATAGGCTCATGATTCTGATTACTCTATCCATCCTGGAAGTACAAAGATGAATCATGATCTTAAGACTAGGTATTGGTGGTACGGGATGAAAAGAGATGTTGCAGAGCATGTGGCATTATGTGACACATGTCAATTAGTCAAAGCAGAACATCAAAGGCCTGCAGGATTATTACAACCACTAAATATACCTGAATGGAAGTGGGAAGAAATTGGGATGGATTTCATAGTAGGTTTGCCCAGGACACAAACAGGGTATGACTCAATATGGGTGATTGTGGATAGGTTGACCAAAGTTGCTCATTTCATACCAGTGAAGGAAATTATAATGGTTCCAAATTAGCAGAACTGTATATGTCCAAAATAGTCTGCTTACATGGTGTACCTAAAAAGATAGTGTTAGATAGAGGTACACAGTTTTGTTATTATAGATAAAAAGGCATACTTGTTCTTTTGATTCTGCCATTATTGTGAGGCCCGGAAATCGCAGTGGGTGGTGTCGTGCGATGCGGCACCCAACAGCAAGCACGAAAAGAGGTGTAAGAACATAACGGAACCATTTTGTAACTCAAGATAATTTCTTTTACAACATAATGTACACACGCAGCGGAAATTAAAATTTGCTGGACAATCTACTCACTCTCGACCCTATCTACACCGAAGAGAAGTTGTTCAGCCCGTGAACGCTTCCTACTAGCTTCACCAAAGAAAGGCAGCGGCTAGGTTTCCGATGAGTTGAACGAACCGTGAGGTCATCGTCTCACCGAACAACCCTCTTCATAGCAAGCATCCTGCTACCTGCAAAAACAACTCAGAAGCAACCGTGAGCACTAAGGCTCAACAAGACTTACCCGTCACTCCTAAACATGCAACTCTACATGCAGAGGTAGTAAGAGAGTAGGCATAGGAGTTTGCAAAATGCATCTTGAATAAACTTGATCCTTATATTCAGGTTCTTATAGCCTTCATTTTAGTGGTCCTCACGCCTCACAACATCGGAAGTCCACAATCAAACAAGAAACGCTTATCCCGGTGTTGCTAGCCTAAGGTGGAAATGAAATTTAGTTGGCTCTATATATACTTCAGTCAAGGTTCCAATACAGTGATTAATCCACAAACAGCAAGTTAAGAGACTTAGTTCATCTTCTTACTAAGTCACGGCGCAGTGGGCAAGTATGCTCAATCCTCTTCCGCGAGCGACGGTGATTCGAATCAATAACAACCCAGAATACACGACACTTACACCCGCTCGAAAGACTCTCTCAAGATCTCTTTCTTACGTTGTATGCAGCAACCTTTCACACGACACCCCGACATAGAAAAACGCTTCGCGCCGAGCAGGATGGTCCTCTACGCGGACACGTCGAAGTTGCCCGCTAAAGGATTTACACCTCCCGCCTTCTCAACGCCATTCCCACGCGAAGGATGAGTTTCTACATCACGGTCCATCGAGTTACATCGGTTTCATGGGTCCCATACCCCACTATATATCCGGTACAGCTCAATCTTGTCCAGCAGGGCCGCATACATACGGTCCTTAACCGACACGGACGGGACTACAAACAACCTCCACATTTGCCTTACCCTCCCGGTCCAGGCCAAATGTGGTCTCAAGCATTGTCACACCCATCGCAGGTCGAGACCAACCTTGAGCGCTCCATCCTACAGGAACATCCCCGTCCCCATCTCATTTTCATGAGGGTGCTCTTATCATTTATCTCTCGCAAGTAACTCCATTACTCGAACTTTCTCGCGAGTAGCTTTTTACTACTCGACTTCTACCAAGCTAGCTACAACATTAGCCTAGCATCTACGACGAGGCAAAGCCTACACTAAACCTTCTAATCAGGGATGTAATAGTCATGCAAGTGGGTTTCAATCATCCTAGACATAATGCACAATATCAAGTCTAATAACCATGAGGTGAAGTAAAGCAAAATTTAAAACGGTAACGATATGCAAACCGGGGCTTGCCTTGCTCAACGGTTTTGTTAGAAGCTAGGAGTTAGTATTCCTCCGGAGAATCCGCCAAACTCGTCACGAGATGGAGATCCTCTCTGCAGAGTTGAGTCCTCGTCGAACGTCGACGTCACGTGCTATTAAGATGATTTATGCACATGTATTCAAAAGCAATTTAGAAAATGGTTCAAAACTGTTGTACCAGTAACTCACACCAAAAAGGGACAAACAACAGCAAGGTTTCTGTTGTTGGATCTACAACCTTAGAGATGATGAAAGCTAGGGTGAAAAGAGATACTAGTAATCACCATGTGATTAAGTCCATTATATGAACACTTAAACCTAAAAGATGGTAGCTCAAGTTCCATAGGTCCAATGAAGCTGAGAATTTAACCACAGACTCTATGGAAGATATTTAGGCAGTGTGCAAAGATTGAGCTCATAAAATGGCTCCATCTGAGCACAACAAATCCTTATGTGGTTTTCACTAATCTGCCTTTACCCCCTAGATATTAAGCTTTCCTATGCTGCAAAGTAGACTTTATGTGAAGTACAAAATGTCCTGAGTCCATAGGACTTGGTTTTATCATTTTTGGAGTTTCCTACATGGAGATGTAAGAATGGGGAAAAGCTGAAATTGTCTCTGTTCATTTTCCCATTTTTCAGAGACATAAGGAATGAACACATCATTTGACAAAGAAAATGAGGTCCAATGCCTCTGAAATTTTTACTGAAGTTCAAGGAATTTTGGAAAAATGTCCTGTCCAAATTTGGGAATTTTCCAATAAACAGAACTCCTGTAAAAATTCAAACAAGATTTTCTTAAATAAATTAATGAGCCAAATTTAGGGATTTTCATAAACATTGGTCTGCACCCCTGGATAGTACTCTTTGAGAGGAATCCAACAAAATTTGTTTCACAATTTTTGGACACTCCTACACAAAGTTATGGCTCTCCAAAGTTTGAACTAGAGTGGGAAAATCTGGAAAATGTTTAAATGCTGACAGTGGGTCCCACCTGTCATCCCTAACCTCCAGACTCGCGCCAAACACACCAGTGGCGGCCCCCTCCGGTGAGGTCGCCGGAAAACCAGTTCCCAGCCACCTCCAGACCCTCTGCTGGCCGCCCCCCATATTTCCCCATGCTGAACACGTTGGTGAGGTCGCCGGCGGCTGAAACTCGCCGGAAAACAGGGCGCACCGGCCACAGCAAACCCTAGGGCTACGGCGAGGTCTTGCACGGTGAATTCTCCACCAAATGGTTGTTTCTTGGGCTCTACAGCATCAGTGGATCATGTAGAAGACCGGCAGAAAGTCTAAACAAGTTGGAGAGGGCTCTAAACCTATCGGCACCGTGCACCCGATAGGGTCCAGCGGCATACCCTCTAAAAGAGCTCGGATTGCTCACTCTACACTCAATTTCTTGGTCTAAAATTGATGGAGGGGGTGTGCTAGGCAGTTAAAATCCTGTGTGTGAAGTTTGAAACCCAACAAATACGATTTGAGGACGAATTTTACAATTCCTTACCTCAAGGTCCGTTTCTGCTGCCCGGGAGAAAAACTTGAAATTCTCCCTCTGTGATCAATGGCTAGGGCTGAGCTTTGGAGGTGACCAACTATACTTGTTGGTGCACAGATGGGCTGGCTTGCTTGGGCGTGATCCCTTCTGGTTTGGGCTGTCCACGGCGTCCAGTTCCGGTTCCTCCGACGTTCAACATGGGAGCAGCAGAACTTTTCTGTTTGTTGACGCTGGTGAGCTCGGGATTGTGGAGGTGAAGTGCTAGCCAGCTAGAGCACGCTGGTACGCTGCTATTTGCTGTGGGGAGCTCGGGCAAAGGAAGTTCAGTGGTGGCTGTGTGATGGAGGAAACAGAGGGGTCGTTGTGTTCTTCTCAGGTGGCAAACGCACGGGAGCAAGGCAGCACGGAGCTGAGATCGAGCTGGGAGAAGAAAACTCGCCTTGTTGCACTTGCTGTGATGGCTTAGATCGAGCAAAAGATCCGGGAGAGGTCGGCTGCCGGGAGAGAAGGAAAAACTGAGTCGGTTTGTTTACCGTGTGTATGACATGTGGGCCACAGCCCCCAAATATCTCCCCTCTCTGTGCTTTAATTTTCCCGCACCGCCTTCATCCAAATTCAACCAAAATTGGACGGTAGATCAAACAGATTACGAAGAATTTGAATCTGAAATCAGATTTCAAAATTGAGCACGTTTGGTTCAGTTTTCGAATTCAAATTTGAATTTGAACCCTCCCTCGCATATTTCCTTGAATAATTGGTATACGAGCTCCAAAAATATCCAAATTTGGATCATGAGCTCATTGATACATGGAGAATGCATCGGTGAATTCCTTTGGATATATTTATACAATCTGGATAAGAATCCTTTTAAAAGAATTCAAATTGCGTTTAAATTTCCTCCACTCTACTCATAGAGGAGGTGCACATGAGTTAGAGTTTTTGGGAGTGTAATTCTTTCTCCTAGGTTAACATGTGTTGAGCATGGGCTAGAGGAAATTTTTAACTCCCTCACATGTCCATTTGTGTGTTCATCATTTCATGTGACACAATTATAGCCTTTCTTCGCCTTAACTTTGTTTTATAAGTTGAAATCAAACTTTACAAAAGTTAGGGATGTTACATTCCTCCCCCCTTAAAAGAATCTCGTCCCGAGATTACAAAAAGAAAGAAGAAGGGAGAATGACTACTGGACATATGGTACAAACAAGTCGGAAAAATTTAAACGGAGAAATTCCTCGCTTTCCCACGTGGCTTCATCAGCGGTGTGGTTGCTCCACAAGACTTTGTAAAATCGCAATGTCCGATTTCTTGTGGTGTGAGTCTTCTCATCAATAATCTGTATCGGACACTTAGAATAGGTGAGATCCGGTTGAAGATCCTCAATTTTCTCCATATGAACCGTGGTTGGGTACTTAAGACATTTCCGCAGTTGAGAGACGTGGAAAACATTGTGAATACCCGAAAGCGACGTCGGTAACTCCAGACGATAGGCCACGGGTCCGCATATCTCAGTGACAGCAAATGGCCCGATGAATCGCGGAGCGAGCTTTCCCTTCACTCCGAACCAACAAACCCCTTTCATCGGAGAGATCCGAAGATAAACGTGGTCCCCAATGTCGAAGTGAAGAGGTCGACGTCTTTTATCTGCATAGCTTTTCTGCCGAGATTGAGCCGCCTTTAAATTGGCTTGAATCACTCGCACTCGTTCCTCGGCTTCATTCACAAGATCAATCCCGTAGACTACTCTCTCACCGGACTCACACCAATTCAGTGGTATGCGGCACTTCCGGCCATAAAGAGCTTCATACGGGGCCATTTTGATGCTGGATTGATAACCGTTGTTATATGAGAATTCTGCTAATGGTAGATGGTCATCCCAATTCTTCCCATGATTGATGACACATGGCCGTAGCATATCCTCCAGAATCTGATTTATCCTCTCCGTTTGACCATCAGTTTGCGGATGATACGCTGAACTCCGAATTAACTTGGTTCCCAAGGAAGCATGCAGTTGCTCCCAAAATCTGGATACGAACAACGCACCTCGATCATACACGATGGTATGGGGAACCCCGTGTAAACACACGATTCTTGAGATGAACAGCTCCGCATATTTCTTTGCCACATATTTGGTATGGACTGGAATAAAATGTGCTGTCTTGGTCAAACAATCGACGATTACCCAAATAGAATCATGCTTGTTGCTGGTCATGGGTAAACCGATGATGAAGTCCATACTTATGTCTTCCCACTTCCATGCTAGAACCTTCAGCGGTTGAAGTGGTCCGGCTTTCCTCATATGGTCGGCTTTAACCCGCCGACACGTATCACACTCAGATACGTATTTTGCAATCTCCCTTTTCATCCGTGTCCACCAGAACTTAGATTTCAAGTCCTGGTACATCTTATTGCTTCCCGGATGAATGGAGTACTTGGATAAATGCGCTTCATCCAATATCTTCCTTCGTAATTTCATATTTCGGGGTACAACTACACGGTTGTTAAACCATAGAGTACCCTCTTCATCCTTGCGGAACATCTTCAATTCACCGATGTCCACTCTCCTCCGGATATGAGACATACCCCTGTCTCTCTTCTGAGCCTCTACAATCTCATCTCGGATTGGAGGAATAAGAGCGAGGTTGAACAGCGATCCGTAGGGAACTAAGCGCAGGCTTGGTTCTCCTTCTTCATGTGCAGCCATGGCTAAATGGTGAATGTGGGCTTTCCGACTAAGTGCATCGGCAACCACATTCGCTTTACCCGGATGGTAATGAATTTCAAGTTCGTAATCCTTGATGAATTCGAGCCATCTTCGCTGCCTCATATTCAGTTCCTTCTGTGTGAAGATGTACTTCAAGCTTTTGTGGTCAGTGTAGAGATGTACTAGATTGCCTAGTAGATAATGTCTCCACATTTTTAATGCTAAGACCACTGCAGCTAGCTCAAGGTCGTGCGTCGGGTAATTCTGCTCATGACCCCTGAGTTGTCGGGATCCATACGCGACCACACGTCCTTTTTGCATCAACACACAACCCAAACCAATGTCGGATGCATCACAATAGACATCAAAAGGCTTCGTGGTGTCCGGCTGGGCCAAAACTGGAGCTGTAGTGAGATACTTCACTAAAGTTTGAAAAGCTTGTTCGCATGAATTGCTCCAATCATACTTGCTGCTTTTCTTCAACAGCTCTGTCATAGGTTTAGCGACTTTGGAGAAGTTTGGAATGAATCTCCGGTAATAACCCGCTAAACCTAGGAAACTCCTCACTTCATGAACAGATGTTGGAGATTTCCAATTCAGCACTTGCTCGATTTTACTTGGGTCCACAGCGATGCCTTCTGCTGAAATAATATGCCCAAGAAACGGCACTTTGCTGATCCAAAACTCACATTTACTGAACTTTGCATAAAGCTTGTGATCCCTCAAGCGTTGGAGTACAATACGCAAATGTACAGGGTGTTCTTCTTCTGACTTTGAATAGACCAAGAGGTCGTCGATGAAAACCACGACGAACTTGTCTAACTCCGGCATGAACACAGAGTTCATGAGATACATAAAATGAGCCGGAGCATTGGTCAACCCAAAGGACATGACAAGATATTCATAAAGATCATATCTTGTTGAGAACGCCGTCTTCGGTATATCTTCTGCCCGGATCTTTATATGATGATACCTGGAATGAAGATCCATCTTGGAAAATACCTTAGCACCCACTAGTTGATCGAACAAAATATTGATGCGCGGTAGTGGATACTTGTTCTTGATAGTGACAGCATTCAGTGGACGATAATCTACGCATAGCCTCAAAGTCTCGTCCTTCTTCTTCACGAAGATGGCGGAACAGCCCCAAGGTGATGAACTTGGGCGTATAAAACCTTTGTCCATGAGGTCATTCAGCTGCTCCTTCAATTCTGCTAGCTCCTTCGGTGCCATTTTGTGTGGTCACCGAGAAATAGGTGTTGTTCCCGGTGCTAGTTCAATCTTGAACTCTACATCACGTTCGGGCGGCATGCCCGGCAAGTCTTCGGGAAACACATCTGGATATTCACATACCACTGGAATATCCTCAAGTTTAGGAGCTTCAATCTGATGCACTGCTGCAACTTGTTGTGATGGATCCACAAGATTTAATATGTTGCAACCATGTATTGGGAATTCAGTTGGACAGTCCGAGAGCTGATGTCAAAGATAGCTCCATAATGTGTCAACCATGACATCCCTAAGATAATATCAATCCTTTGGCCTTTGAGTATGATAAGGCTCACAGGATAGATTTTTCCACCCAAACATAAAGGTATCCGAGAGACCATCTCATCTGTTGATATCTTGCCTCCGGGTGAGCTGATATGAAACGGATGCTTAACTGTGCTAAATGGAAGATTATTCTTCGGCACATAGTCTCTGCTAATAAAATTGTGGGTGGCCCCAGAATCAAACAAAATGAAAGTGGGCTGTTCATGTATCGTGAACATGCCCGCTAAAACTGGTTCGCCTTTAGCAATGTCCTCAATAGCAGTGTAATTAACCCTGCCAGCTTTTGAAAGATTCTTCTTTGAAGGTTCACGGTGCTGATCTGAGCATTGATGAGACGACACATAATTGTGGCTCTGCTCAGCTCCACGACTGTTTCGTGCTGCAGAAATCCTCAGCTCTCTACTAACACGAGGTGGAGATAATTCGTGCGTAGCTGGTTGCGGTAGGGTTGCACGAATAATTTCTGTCAGCTGTTGTTGAGGTGGAGGCTCATAAGTGATCAACTCCAGCCGTGGTTGTGAGAGTTGCACCACAGGCTGAATTTGTTGCCTAACTGGCGAGTAATACCGCACTCTATAGTTCGGACGAACCTCGATATCGCTGTCTGGCGGTATACTTCTTTTCAGCTCCGCTTCACAACGAAGATGCATGTCTTCCTTAATGATAGCGGCATTTACCAACTCATTGTAAATACCGTTAATGAACAAGGTCACTTGTTCCTTAAGTTCGACATTCAAACCTCGGAAGAAATACTCACACTTCAATGCTTCCGAGTCTACCATATGAGTGGCCTATTGCATCAAGTCTTCAAACTCTTTGAAGTACTCGTACGCACTCCTTTCCCCTTGCTTTAATTCCAGAAAGTCTTGATACTTTGTTCGAAGAATTCCTAAACAAACGTGACGTGCCCGGAAAACATCCCGAAATTCATCCCACGTCACTCGATGACCTTCAGGAAGAGTAGCGATGTACTCCGCCCACCAAGCTCCAGCGGCTCCGTGGAGTTGTTGAGCGGCAAATAAAGTCTTATGATATTCATCGCACTCAAGCGTATCGAACTTGGCTTCAATACATTGGAGCCAATGAGCCGACTCCAACGGTTCTTTCACTTCCGAGAAAACCGGTGGTTGTCTTGCTAAGAAATCCAGATAAGTGCTTGGCGGGGGATTTCGCTGTAGTGTCTCCTGTCGTATGCTTTGTCGCACCAACAGATCCAGAGACTCAGCCATCTTCGTCAAAATTTCCGCCAATCCAGTTGATGATGTCAGCACTTCTTGTCGTGGCGAATTACTTTCGCCGTGACTCGACTCACCAACCTCACTCCTGGAATGAGCACGATCCATGCTGCAAGAGTGAGCAATTTACGGTTAAAATTCAAAGTTTAAACTCAACTTGAATTGAAAACATAACCGTAAAAACATCACATCAATAATGCAGCACACATAATCTAACCAGGGTTTCGACAATTCTGAAATCTATCAAACGTGGGAAAGTTTGTCCAAACCCTTAATTCCAACAGTAGGACAAACTGAAAAATAAATCAAGAACATGTTATGGAGCTTAGAGAAGTCTGAAACATCCCTGTCCACAACAAGTCTTAAGTTACATATGCAATAAGCACTACTCTGTTCAGAATGACCAATAGGTCTTAATCCCAGAATTTGAATATGAAAATGGCAATTTCATGTCTCAAGTTGAATATTAAAGTTATAGTTAACTTCAATATCTTTCCAACGAGTATTCATTTGCCTTCATATAAGTTCTGGATCAAAAGTTGTGATATTTCAAAGTTAACAGAAATCTGGAACAATTTTGACAGCACCTCCTTTGAAGGTGGCTGTTTTGTCCGCAAGATTTCATAAAATTAAACTCCAAATCTGGAGAAACTTTGAACTATCAAGTCATAGCATATATCACAAGCTTTCCAACGGTGTATTACTTGACCCTTAGAAAATTTTCTACAAAAAGTTATGGTCGAAATACAGAAATTTCCAGAGAGCAATTTGTGTCTGCCCTGTTTTTGGACAGTTCACACTCATCTGAGAATTTGATCCATTTGGAGGGTGATTCTAATCTGGAGTTCTACTGAAGAGTTGTAGAAGACTTCAATAGATTTCCAGAAATGTATCCCTCACCTCCATTGGTTCAACCAAACAAAAGTTATGTCCTGTTCAACTTCAGCAAAATTCTGCTAAAAACAGGGGAGATTATTTCTAAGTCTTTGTGAATAAATCTATACTCCCAATTGACTCTTAGTTCAATACAGGAGTTCATTAACCCTTAATGGAATCTTAGACTACACATTTACTCTTTTTGTTATCAATGCTTCTTTTTCATGCAGTTCAAAACATATCACGGTACTACGTTTACTCACCGAATTAAAATCCTAACCGGCTTTATACCGGCATATACGTTTCAAATGGTGGCACTAAAACAATCACTCACAAACGTTGTCTACACAACATGTACTAACGTGGTTAAGGTACCTGCAGAAAACCACTCATGATGCACACATTGGTTTATCATTTCAGGCAGGTCCATATCATAGTAAAAACATATGCCCCGTATCATTGCCATACGGGCCATCCTTGAGTCAAGCCACGTCTCAAGGTACATGATCGAGTTATTCACCACCCGACGGGGGCTCTACACCTTTGCAATAAAGCACACCGGTAGAACAGCGCTTTCGTATGCCTCATAGGACATGAAGAGTCCTAGAGAACACACTTCGTGCTACAAACCACACGATGGGGTCTCCTCCTCTAGCCCCTGGGTTTGCGCACTGGAGGCTAGTGCCATTCATATGTCTCTAAGACATGAAGAGTCTTAGAAAACATATTCACTTCCCGTCCATTGCTGAACGGAACATCCCACACTACTTTCCTCGTATGGTTGAGCTAACCGAAATTGATCCGCTTTCGGTGGCGTTCCTTACCATCCTTACCTCCACGTAGGTGCGTCGTTACTGAATTTAAATACTGAAGAGTAACGCACTGTTAGCTTGCCACCTTAAGTAACTATGCTAATAATACTCCTTATGTGGGCATACTATACGTTCCTCACTCGTGTACTCCTAAGTTTTCAAAAATAGACCCTTTTCATGCGTGCTATTCCCAATGCGGCTCTGATACCACGTCTGTGAGGCCCGGGAATCGCAGTGGGTGGTGCCGTGCGATGCGGCACCCAACAGCAAGCACGAAAAGAGACGTAAGAACATAACGGAACCATTTTGTTTCTCAAGATAATTTCTTTTACAACATAATGTACACACGCAGCGGAAATTAAAATTTGCTGGACAATCTACTTACTCTCGACCCTATCTACGCCGAAGAGAAGTCGTTCAGCCCGTGAACGCTTCCTACTAGCTTCACCAAAGAAAGGCAGCGGCTAGGTTTCCGATGAGTTGAACGAACCGTGAGGTTCATCGTCTCACCGAACAACCCTCTTCATAGCAGGCATCCTGCTACCTGCAAAAACAACTCAGAAGCAACCGTGAGCACTAAGGCTCAACAAGACTTACCCGTCACTCCTAAACATGCAACTCTACATGCAGAGGTAGTAAGAGAGTAGGCATAGGAGTTTGCAAAATGCATCTTGAATAAACTTGATCCTTATATTCAGGTTCTTATAGTCTTCATTTTAGTGGTCCTCACGCCTCACAACATCGAAAGTCCACAATCAAACAAGAAACGCTTATCCCGATGTTGCTAGCCTAAGGTGGAAATGAAATTTAGTTGGCTCTATATCTACTTCAGTCAAGGTTCCAATACAGTGATTAATCCACAAACAGCAAGTTAAGAGACTTAGTTCATCTTCTTACTAAGTCACGGCGCAGTGGGCAAGTATGCTCAATCCTCTTCCGCGAGCGATGGTGATTCGAATCAATAACAACCCGGAATACACGACACATACACCCGCCTCGAAAGACTCTCTCAAGAGATCTTTCTTACGTTGTATGCAGCAACCTTTCACACGACACCCCGACATAGAAAAACGCTTCGCGCCGTGCAGGATGGTCCTCTACGCGGACACGTCGAAGTTGCCCGCTAAAGGATTTACACCTCCCGCCTTCTCAACGCCATTCCCGCGCGAAGGATGAGTTTCTACATCACGGTCCATCGAGTTACATCGGTTTCATGGGTCCCATACACCACTATATATCCGGTACAGCTCAATCTTGTCCAGCAGGGCCGCATACATACGATCCTTAACCGACACGGACGGGGCTACAAACAACCTCCACATTTGCCTTACCCTCCCGGTCCAGGCCAAATGTGGTCTCAAGCATGGTCACACCCATCGCAGGTCGAGACCAACCTTGATCGCTCCATCCTACAGGAACATCCCCGTCCCCATCTCATTTTCATGAGGGTGCTCTTATCATTTATCTCTCGCGAGTAACTCCATTTCTCGAACTTTCTCGCGAGTAGCTTTTTACTACTCGACTTCTACCGAGCTAGCTACAACATTATCCTAGCATCTACGACGAGGAAAAGCCTACACTAAACCTTCTAATCAGGGATGTAATAGTCATGCAAGTGGGTTTCAATCATCCTAGACATAATGCACAATATCAAGTCAAATAACCATGAGGCGAAGTAAAGCAAAATTTAAAACGGTAACGATATGCAAACCGGGGCTTGCCTTGCTCAACGGTTTTGTTAGAAGCTAGGAGTTAGTCTTCCTCCGGAGAATCCGCCAAACTCATCATGAGATGGAGATCCTCGCTGCAGAGTCGAGTCCTCGTCGAACGTCGACGTCACGTGCTATTAAGATGATTTATGCACATGTATTCAAAAGCAATTTAGAAAATGGTTCAAAACTGTTGTACCAGTTAACTCACACCAAATAGGGACAAACAACAGCAAGGTTTCTGTTGTTGGATCTACAACCTTAGAGATGATGAAAGCTAGGGTGAAAAGAGATACTAGTAATCACCATGTGATTAAGTCCATTATATGAACACTTAAACGTAAAAGATGGTAGCTCAAATTCCAGAGGTCCAATGAAGCTGAGAATTTAACCACAGCCTCTATGGAAGATATTTAGGCAGTGTGCAAAGATTGAGCTCATAAAATGGCTCCATCTGAGCACAATAAATCCTTATGTGGTTTTCACTAATCTGCCTTTACCCCTAGATATTAAGCTTTCCTATGATGCAAAGTAGACTTTCTGTGAAGTACAAAATGTCCTGAGTCCATAGGAATTGGCTTTACCATTTTTGGAGTTTCCTACATGGAGATGTGGATTTTACAAAGAATGGGGAAAAGCTGAAATTGTCTCTGTTCATTTTCCCATTTTTCAGAGACATAAGGAATGAACATATCATTTGACCAAGCAAATGAGGTCCAATGCCTCTGAAATTTTTACTGAAGTTCAAGGAATTTTGGAACAATGTCCTGTCCAAATTTGGGAATTTTCCAATAAACAGAACTCCTGTAAAAATTCAGACAAAATTTTTTAAATGAATTAATGAGCCAAATTCAGGGGTTTTCATAAACATTGGTCTGCACCCCTGGATAGTACTCTTTGAGAGGAATCCAACAAAATTTGTTTCACAATTTTTGGACACTTCTACACAAAGTTATGGCTCTCCAAAGTTTGAACTAGAGTGGGAAAATCTAGAAAATGTTTAAATGCTGACAGTGGGTCCCACCTGTCATCCCTAACATCCAGACTCGCGCCAAACACACCAGTGGCGGCCCCCTACGGTGAGGTCGCCGTAAAACCAGTTCCCAGCCACCTCCAGACCCCCTGCTGGCCGCCTCCCCCATATTTCCCCACGCTGAACACGTTGGTGAGGTCGCCGGCGGCTGAAACTCGCCGGAAAACAGGGCACACCGGCCACAGCAAACCCTAGGGCTCCGGCGAGGTCTTGCACGATGAATTCTCCACCAAATGGTCGGTTCTTGGGCTCTACAGCATCAGGGGATCATGTAGAATACCTGCATAAGGTCTAAACAAGCTGGAGAGGGCTCTAAACCTATCGGCACCGTGCACCCTATAGGGTCCAGCGGCATACCCTCTAAAAGAGCTCGGATTGCTCACTCTACACTCAATTTCTTGGTCTAAAATCGATGGAGGAGATGTGCTAGGCAGTTAACATCCTGTGTGTGAAGTTTGAAACCCAACAAACACGATTTGAGGACGAATTTTACAATTCCTTACCTCAAGGTCCGTTTCTGCTGCCCGGGAGAAAAACTTGAAATTCTCCCTCTGTGGTCAATGGCTAGGGCTGAGCTTTGGAGGTGAGCAACTAGACTTGTTGGTGCACAGATGGGCTGGCTTGCTTGGGTGTGATCCCTTCTGGTTTGGGCTGTCCACGGCGTCCAGTTCTGGTTCCTCCGACGTTCAACACGGGAGCAGCAGAACTTTTCTGTTTGTTGGCGCTGGTGAGCTCGGGATTGTGGAGGTGAAGTGCTAGCCGGCTAGAGCACGCTGGTACGCTGCTATTTTCTGTGGGGATCTCGGGCAAAGGAAGTTCAGTGGTGGCTGTGTGATGGAGGAAACAGAGGGGTCGTTGTGTTCTTCTCAGGTGGCAAACGCACGGGAGAAAGGCAGCACGGGGCTGAGATCGAGCTGGGAGAAGAAAACTCGCCTTGTTGCACTTGCTGTGATGGCTTAGATCGAGCAAAAGATCCGGGAGAGGTCGGCTGCCGGGAGAGAAGGAAAAACTGAGTCAGTTTGTTTACCGTGTGTATGACATGTGGGCCACAGCCCCCAAATATCTCCCCTCTCCGTGCTTTAATTTTTCTGCACCGCCTTCATCCAAATTCAACCAAAATTGGACGGTAGATCAAACAGATTATGAAGAATTTGAATCTGAAATCAGATTTCAAAATTGACCACGTTTGGTTCAGTTTTCAAATTCAAATTTGAATTTGAACCCTCCCTCGCATATTTCCCGGAATAATTGGTATACGAGCTCCAAAAATATCCAAATTTGGATCATGAGCTCATTGATACATGGAGAATGCATCGGTGAATTCCTTTGGATACATTATACAATCTGGATAAGAATCCTTTTAAAAGAATTCAAATTGCGTTTAAATTTCCTCCACTCTACTCATAGAGGAGGTGCACATGAGTTAGAGTTTTTGGGAGTGTAATTCTTTCCCCTAGGTTAACATGTGTTGAGCATGGGCTAGATGAAATTTTTAACTCCCTCACATGTCCATTTGTGTGTTCATCATTTCATGTGACACAATTATAGTCTTTCTTCGCCTTAACTTTGTTTTATAAGTTGAAATCAAACTTTACAAAAGTTAGGGATGTTACATTTATTTCCTCAGACTTATTTGGAAAGAAGCATTCCATCTGTTTTTAAAGATATTGTAGTCATGTATTGATAGGTTTAGTGCTGACAATGCAATGTACAAATTATTTCTTTGCTTCACTCTTACATCGTAGTATTTTTATAGATGACTCAGTTGAGTCTTGTTAAAAAATATTTATTTTTCCTTTTCCTCAGTTGAGTCTTGTCAAAACAAATTTTTTCCTCTATGGCAGCTGCATGCTTTTGTTGAATATGATACACCTGAAGATGCTGCGAAAAGCGGTACACACCTTTATATGATTTCTGTAGCACATTGCTTCGTACATGAATTGTATTGATATGCTTCACATGGTGCAGATTGGAGAACTTAATGATGAGAGGAACTGGAGAAGTGGACTCAGAGTTCAATTGTTCAACACTTGGTAACCATTCGTTAAATTTTATCAATTACGATAAGTTAGTTTAGTATTTGTATTGATTTTATTTACTTATACAAATATCTTGATAGCGGTAACTTGACCTACTACTTTTACACAGCGTATTTCAAATGGCTAGTGTCACATCGCAGTATGATGGTTTCAAAGCCTCAGGGATTACTCCCTCCCAAATTGCTTTTGAATAAATTTTTTAGTAAGTAGATGCTACTCCGCAACTCCGAAAGCTTGGACCAGTCCATAACTTAAAAGAAGGAACTGCTTTTAGATAGACAGTTGGTCCTCAAACAGTCCTGACATGCCAAATCTTTGCAATTACTTGTACAATGGCTGAAATGGAGAGAGTGGTGCTATAGCTTTTGGGTGATACTTTCAGTAATATTTCACTTCAAGGACCATGATGCCTACAATATGGTATTAGGAAAGGAAATGGGATGTGCGTAATATGGGGAAATACATAATGCATTAATGTGACCCAGCTTCAATGATAGTTTTAGGAAGCATTCCCTCCCTCCCTCAGTGCTTGTTTCTAAGTTGCAGAAGAATCATGTCTACAGCACATTTTTCCAGAAAATTGTTTGTGTTGTAACGAACCAAATGTCCCAACTAATTTGTTGTTCCTGTTCTTTGCGCTGTAAACAAAGGGAGGTAAAGGGAGAAAAGGTATGCATGATGCTGGATATTGCGAGGAGAATGCCTCCACTAGTCCACTTCTGAGCAACCAGGCGCTAAACATCTAGGAGAAATATCTCATCTATCACATGCACCAGGAGAAAATGTGGTATTACTTTGATAGCCTAAGGTTTGAGTTATCAACAATGTATCACTGTACAAGGTTTCAGTTATTATTTGCAATAGACGTAGTAGGTTCATACAACAACAACAACAATCAAGCCTTTATCCCAAGCACGTTGGGGTCGGCTAGACATGAAACCCAATAAATATATATATATATATATTAATGAAATAAAAGAGAGGAAGAGATATATGAGTAACAAGAAGAAAAAAAGACTAAGATTCTGGCACATGAATTGCTACTTTCCATGCGGTCCTATCATGAGCTAAGTCTCTGGATACATTACAATCTCTCAAATCTCGTTTTACCGCCTCCTCCCAGGTCAACCTTGGTCGTTCTCTACCCCTCCTAATATTTTCTCTACCTCTTAAAATCCCACTGTTAACCGGTGCTTCTGCAGGTCTCCGCTGGATATGTCCAAACCACCTTAGTCGATGTTGGACTAACTTCTCTTCAGTCGGCGTCACCCCTACCCTATCACGAATCGCCTCATTCCTTATTCGGCCTCTTCTCGTGTGCCCGCACATCCACCGTAGCATGCGCATCTCTGCGACATTCATTTGTTGGACATGTTGTCGTTTAGTTGGCCAACATTTCACCTCATATAGCATCGCGGGTCTGATCACCGTCCTATAGAACTTCCCTTTTAGCTTTTGTGGGACATTCCTATCACATAGGATTCTAGAGGCTTGTCGCCATTTCATCCACCCTACCTCAATCCTGTGGCAAACATTCTCATCAATATCGACATTGCTTTGTAACATTGATCCTAAATATCGGACAGAGTCCCTTCTAGGTACTATATGTCCTTGTAGACTAATATTTCCCTCTTCGCGACCAACACCACTAAAGTCACACCTCATACTCGGTCTTGGTCCTACTAAGTCTAAACCCCTTGGACTCTGAAGTTTATCTCCATAACTCTAATTTCTTATCAACACCATCCATAGTTTCATCTACCAGCACTACATCATCGGCAAAGAGCATGCACCATGGGATATCCTCTTGTATATCCTTCGATACCTCATCCATCACCAAGGAAAAGATGTATCGTCTCAAAGCCGATCCTTGATGTAGTCTTACCGTGATAGGAGAGCTAGTCTTCGAAGTGGGATACTATGTGTATCTCAAAGTATCACCCATGCATGGATTTAGAAGATTTAAAGTAAGAGGAAAGTTAGCACCTCGGTATATCGGACCGTTCAAGATACCGGAACGCAAAGGAGAGGTAGCTTATCAGTTGGAGTTACCCTCTCGATTGTCGGATGTACACAACGTGTTCCATGTATCACAACTCAAGAAGTGTTTGAGAACTCCAGAGGAACAACTCCCAATGAAAGAATTGGATATACAAGAAGATCTTTCATATATCGAGTACCCAATTAAGATTCTCGATACAATGGACAAAATTATGAGAAACGGAAGAATTCGTATGTATAAAGTTCAATGGAAACATCATTCGGAGGCAGAAGCTACATGGGAAAGGAAAGACGAACTAAAGTCACAATTCCCTAATCTATTCCCTTTTTAGTATCAATCTCGAGGGCGAGATTTTTCTTAAGGGGGTAGAATTGTAACAACCCCAAAATTGTCATCACATGAGGCTAACCGTCCCCTCTCCAAGCGACCCCACACGGCAGTTGCTTCTTCCCCAAAGCAACTGCTGCCATTTTTTCTCCCCTCTTTCTTCTATTATCACATGTGATGAAAATTGATCAGATCAGCTGTTTCTTCGTGCCTCTTCTCCAACCGGCGCGCCTACAACCGCCGCCTCCTTCCCCTCTACAAAACCCACCCGGCGCCGTCCATTTTTTCCCCACAAAAACCGCTCTCAATTCCCTACCGGTGAGAAAACTGCTCAGTTCCAATTTCTTGAAAATAGTCGCTGATCTTCGGTGCTGAGAGTCCCTACACCGTCACCAGGCCACCAGAAAGATTTCCCGAGGAAGAACGACGGAAAAACGCTGCCGGAGTGCTTCACCGATGAAGACCGCCGACGTTTACCGCTCCCAGCCGTCGCCAGACCTTCTGTGCCCAATTCGGGTTCACAAAACACCCTAGGTGAAATCCCCATCCCCTCCTTTTCAATTTAGAGTAGAAAACGCAAGAAACGGGTGAGAATCGGCGAAGATCGGCCTTCTCCGGCGAGGTCGCCGCCGGTTTCCGGCGAGCGCGGCTGTCAGGCGCGAGGAAGAGAAGGGGGGCGACGTGGCCGATTCTGGTCCGTCGAATTCGGATGTAGGGTGGAGATTAAAACAAACATATCGGTTCGGTTATTTAAAATCCGGGCCGTTGATCTCAGATCCAATGGCTCATATTTAAACATCCCGTAGCCGTTGGAAATTTGATGGTTAGGCCGCTGGAAATTCAAACAAATATGAAACAGCCGAAGAGAAGTCGTTCAGCCCGTGAACGCTTCCTACTAGCTTCACCAAAGAAAGGCAGCGGCTAGGTTTCCGATGAGTTGAACGAACCGTGAGGTTCATCGTCTCACCGAACAACCCTCTTCATAGCAGGCATCCTGCTACCTGCAAAAACAACTCAGAAGCAACCGTGAGCACTAAGGCTCAACAAGACTTACCCGTCACTCCTAAACATGCAACTCTACATGCAGAGGTAGTAAGAGAGTAGGCATAGGAGTTTGCAAAATGCATCTTGAATAAACTTGATCCTTATATTCAGGTTCTTATAGCCTTCATTTTAGTGGTCCTCACGCCTCACAACATCGAAAGTCCACAATCAATCAAGAAACGCTTATCCCGATGTTGCTAGCCTAAGGTGGAAATGAAATTTAGTTGGCTCTATATCTACTTCAGTCAAGGTTCCAATACAGTGATTAATCCACAAACAGCAAGTTAAGAGACTTAGTTCATCTTCTTACTAAGTCACGGCGCAGTGGGCAAGTATGCTCAATCCTCTTCCGCGAGCGATGGTGATTCGAATCAATAAAACCCGGAATACACGACACATACACCCGCCTCGAAAGACTCTCTCAAGAGATCTTTCTTACGTTGTATGCAGCAACCTTTCACACGACACCCCAACATAGAAAAACGCTTCGCGCCGTGCAGGATGGTCCTCTACGCGGACACGTCGAAGTTGCCCGCTAAAGGATTTACACCTCCCGCCTTCTCAACGCCATTCCCACGCGAAGGATGAGTTTCTACATCACGGTCCATCGAGTTACATCGGTTTCATGGGTCCCATACCCCACTATATATCCGGTACAGCTCAATCTTGTCCAGCAGTGCCGCATACATACGGTCCTTAACCGACACGGACGGGGCTACAAACAACCTTCACATTTGCCTTACCCTCCCGGTCCAGGCCAAATGTGGTCTCAGGCTTTGTCACACCCATCGCAGGTCGAGACCAACCTTGATTGCTCCATCCTACAGGAACATCCCCGTCCCCATCTCATTTTCATGAGGGTGCTCTTATCATTTATCTCTCGCGAGTAACTCCATTTCTCGAACTTTCTCGCGGGTAGCTTTTTACTACTCGACTTCTACCGAGCTAGCTACAACATTAGCCTAGCATCTACGATGAGGCAAAGCCTACACTAAACCTTCTAATCAGGGATGTAATAGTCATGCAAGTGGGTTTCAATCATCCTAGACATAATGCACAATATCAAGTCTAATAACCATGAGGTGAAGTAAAGCAAAATTTAAAACGGTAACGATATGCAAACCGGGGCTTGCCTTGCTCACGGTTTTGTTAGAAGCTAGGAGTTAGTCTTCCTCCGGAGAATACGCCAAACTCGTCACGAGATGGAGATCCTCGCTGCAGAGTTGAGTCCTCGTCGAACGTCAACGTCACGTGCTATTAAGATGATTTATGCACATGTATTCAAAAGCAATTTAGAAAATGGTTCAAAACTGTTGTACCAGTTAACTCACACCAAATAGGGACAAACAACAGCAAGGTTTCTGTTGTTGGATCTACAACCTTAGAGATGATGAAAGCTAGGGTGAAAAGAGATACTAGTAATCACCATGTGATTAAGTCCATTATATGAACACTTAAACCTAAAAGATGGTAGCTCAAGTTCCAGAGGTCCAATGAAGCTGAGAATTTAACCACAGCCTCTATGGAAGATATTTAGGAAGTGTGCAATGATTGAGCTCATAAAATGGCTCCATCTGAGCACAACAAATCCTTATGTGGTTTTCACTAATCTGCCTTTACCCCTAGATATTAAGCTTTCCTATGCTGCAAAGTAGACTTTCTGTGAAGTACAAAATGTCCTGAGTCCATAGGAATTGGTTTTACCATTTTTGGAGTTTCCTACATGGAGATGTGGATTTTACAAAGAATGGGGAAAAGCTGAAATTGTCTCTGTTCATTTTCCCATTTTTCAGAGACATAAGGAATGAACACATCATTTGACCAAGCAAATGAGGTCCAATGCCTCTGAAATTTTTACTGAAGTTCAAGGAATTTTGGAACAATGTCCTGTCCAAATTTGGGAATTTTCCAATAAACAGAACTCCTGTAAAAATTCAGACAAGATTTTTTTAAATGAATTAATGAGCCAAATTCAGGGGTTTTCATAAACATTGGTCTGCACCCCTGGATAGTACTCTTTGAGAGGAATCCAACAAAATTTATTTCACAATTTGTGGACACTCCTACACAAAGTTATGGCTCTCCAAAGTTTGAACTAGAGTGGGAAAATCTAGAAAATATTTAAATGCTGACAGTGGGTCCCACCTGTCATCCCTAACATCCAGACTCGCGCCAAACACACCAGTGGCGGCCCCCTCCGGTGAGGTCGCCGGAAAACCAGTTCCCAGCCACCTCCAAACCCCCTGCTGGCCGCCTCCCCCATATTTCCCCACGCTGAACACGTTGGTGAGGTCGCCGGCGGCTGAAACTCGCCGGAAAACAGGACACACCGGCCACAGCAAACCCTAGGGCTCCGGCGAGGTCTTGCACGGTGAATTCTCAACCAAATGGTCGGTTCTTGGGCTCTACAGCAACAGGGGATCATGTAGAAGACCTGCATAAGGTCTAAACAAGCTGGAGAGGGCTCTAAACCTATCGGCACCGTGCACCCTATAGGGTCCAGCGGCATACCCTCTAAAAGAGCTCAGATTGCTCACTCTACACTCAATTTCTTGGTCTAAAATCGATGGAGGAGGTGTGCTAGGCAGTTAACATCCTGTGTGTGAAGTTTGAAACCCAACAAACACGATTTGAGGACGAATTTTACAATTCCTTACCTCAAGGTCCATTTCTGCTGCCCGGGAGAAAAACTTGAAATTCTCCCTCTGTGATCAATGGCTAGGGCTGAGCTTTGGAGGTGACCAACTAGACTTGTTGGTGCACAGATGGTCTGGCTTGCTTGGGCGTGATCCCTTCTGGTTTGGGCTGTCCACGGCGTCCAGTTCCGGTTCCTCCGACGTTCAACACGGGAGCAGCAGAACTTTTCTGTTTGTTGGCGCTGGTGAGCTCGGGATTGTGGAGGTGAAGTGCTAGCCGGCTAGAGCACGCTGGTACACTGCTATTTTCTGTGGGGATCTCGGGCAAAGGAAGTTCAGTGGTGGCTGTGTGATGGAGGAAACAGAGGGGAGAACTCGCCTTGTTGCACTTGCTGTGATGGCTTAGATCGAGCAAAAGATCCGGGAGAGGTCGGCTGCCGGGAGAGAAGGAAAAACTGAGTCGGTTTGTTTACCGTGTGTATGACATGTGGGCCACAGCCCCCAAATATCTCCCCTCTCCGTGCTTTAATTTTTCCGCACCGCCTTCATCCAAATTCAACAAAAATTGGACGGTAGATCAAACAGATTACGAAGAATTTGAATCTGAAATCAGATTTCAAAATTGAGCACGTTTGGTTCAGTTTTCGAATTCAAATTTGAATTTGAACCCTCCCTCGCATATTTCCCGGAATAATTGGTATATGAGCTCCAAAAATATCCGAATTTGGATCATGAGCTCATTGATACATGAAGAATGCATCGGTGAATTCCTTTGGATACATTTATACAATCTGGATAAGAATCCTTTTAAAAGAATTCAAATTGCGTTTAAATTTCCTCCACTCTACTCATAGAGGAGGTGCACATGAGTTAGAGTTTTTGGGAGTGTAATTCTTTCCCCTAGGTTAACATGTGTTGAGCATGGGCTAGAGGAAATTTTTAACTCCCTCACATGTCCATTTGTGTGTTCATCATTTCATGTGACACAATTATAGTCTTTCTTCGCCTTAACTTTGTTTTATAAGTTGAAATCAAACTTTACAAAAGTTAGGTATGTTACATTTATTTCCTCAGACTTATTTGGAAAGAAGCATTCCATCTGTTTTTAAAGATATTGTAGTCATGTATTGATAGGTTTAGTGCTGACAATGCAATGTACAAATTATTTCTTTGCTTCACTCTTACATCGTAGTATTTTTATAGATGACTCAGTTGAGTCTTGTTAAAAAATATTTATTTTTCCTTTTCCTCAGTTGAGTCTTGTCAAAACAAATTTTTTCCTCTATGGCAGCTGCATGCTTTTGTTGAATATGATACACCTGAAGATGCTGCGAAAAGCGGTACACACCTTTATATGATTTCTGTAGCACATTGCTTCGTACATGAATTGTATTGATATGCTTCACATGGTGCAGATTGGAGAACTTAATGATGAGAGGAACTGGAGAAGTGGACTCAGAGTTCAATTGTTCAACACTTGGTAACCATTCGTTAAATTTTATCAATTACGATAAGTTAGTTTAGTATTTGTATTGATTTTATTTACTTATACAAATATCTTGATAGCGGTAACTTGACCTACTACTTTTACACAGCGTATTTCAAATGGCTAGTGTCACATCGCAGTATGATGGTTTCAAAGCCTCAGGGATTGCTCCCTCCCAAATTGCTTTTGAATAAACTTTTTAGTAAGTAGATGCTACTCCGAAAGCTTGGACCAGTCCAAAACTTAAAAGAAGGAACTGCTTTTAGATAGACAGTTGGTCCTCAAACAGTTCTGACATGCCAAATCTTTGCAATTACTTGTACAATGGCTGAAATGGAGAGAGTGGTGCTATAGCTTTTGGGTGATACTTTCAGTAATATTTCACTTCAAGGACCATGATTCCTACAATATGGTATTAGGAAAGGAAATGGGATGTGCGTAATATGGGGAAATACATAATGCATTAATGTAACCCAGCTTCAATGATAGTTTTAGGAAGCATTCCCTCCCTCCCTCAGTGCTTGTTTCTAAGTTGCAGAAGAATCATGTCTACAGCACATTTTTTCCAGAAAATTGTTTGTGTTGTAACGAACCAAATGTCCCAACTAATTTGTTGTTCCTGTTCTTTGCGCTGTAGACAAAGGGAGGTAAAGGGAGAAAAGGTATGCATGATGCTGGATATTGGAGAATGCCTCCACTAGTCCACTTCTGAGCAACCAGGAGCTAAACATCTAAGAGAAATATCTCATCTATCAGATGCACCAGGAGAAAATGTGGTATTACTTTGATAGCCTAAGGTTTGAGTTATCAACAATGTATCACTGTACAAGGTTTCAGTTATTATTTGCAATAGACGTAGTAGGTTCATACAACAACAACAACAACAACAATCAAGCCTTTATCCCAAGCACGTTGGGGTCGGCTAGACATGAAATCCAATAATTATATATATATATATATATATATATATATTCAATGAAATAAAAGAGAGGAAGAGATATATGAGTAACAAGAAGAAAAAAAGACTAAGATTCTGACACATGAATTGCTACTTTCCATGCGGTCCTATCATGAGCTAAGTCTCTGGATACATTCCAATCTCTCAAATCTCGTTTTACCGCCTCCTCCCAGGTCAACCTTGGTCGTTCAATACCCCTCCTAATATTTTCTCTACCTCTTAAAATCCCACTGTTAACCGGTGCTTCTGCAGGTCTCCGCTGGATATGTCCAAACCACCTTAGTCCATGTTGGACTAACTTCTCTTCAGTCGGCGTCACCCCTACCCTATCACGAATCACCTCATTCCTTATTCGGCCTCTTCTCGTGTGCCTGCACATCCACCGTAGCATGCGCATCTCTGCGACATTCATTTGTTGGACATGTTGTCATTTAGTTGGCCAACATTTCTCCTCATATAGCATCGCGGGTCTGATCACCGTCCTATAGAACTTCCCTTTTAGCTTTTGTGGGACATTCCTATCACATAGGATTCCAGTGGCTTGTCGCCATTTCATCCACCCTACCTCAATCCTGTGGCAAACATTCTCATCAATATCGACATTGCTTTGTAACATTGATCCTAAATATCAGACAGAGTCCCTTCTAGGTACTATATGTCCTTGTAGACTAATATTTCCCTCTTCGCGACCAACACCACTAAAGTCACACCTCATACTCGGTCTTGGTCCTACTAAGTCTAAACCCCTTGGACTCTAAAGTTTATCTCCATAACTCTAATTTCTTATCAACACCATTCATAGTTTCATCTACCAGCACTACATCATCGGCAAAGAGCACGCACCATGGGATATCCTCTTGTATATCCTTCGATACCTCATCCATCACCAAGGAAAAGATGTATCGTCTCAAAGCCGATCATTGATGTAGTCTTACCGTGATAGGAGAGCTAGTCTTCGAAGTGGGATACTATGTGTATCTCAAAGTATCACCCATGCGTGGATTTAGAAGATTTAAAGTAAGAGGAAAGTTAGCACCTCGGTATATCGGACCGTTCAAGATACCGGAACGCAAAGGAGAGGTAGCTTATCAGTTGGAGTTACCCTCTCGATTGTCGGATGTACACAACGTGTTCCATGTATCACAACTCAAGAAGTGTTTGAGAACTCCAGAGGAACAACTCCCAATGGAAGAATTGGATATACAAGAAGATCTTTCATATATCGAGTACCCAATTAAGATTCTCGATACAATGGACAAAATTATGAGAAACAGGAGAATTCGTATGTGTAAAGTTCAATGGAAACATCATTCGGAGGCAGAAGCTACATGGGAAAGGAAAGACGAACTAAAGTCACAATTCCCTAATCTATTCCCTTTTTAATATCAATCTCGAGGGCGAGATTTTTCTTAAGGGGGTAGAATTGTAACAACCCCAAAATTGTCATCACATGAGGCTAACCGTCCCCTCTCCAAGCGACCCCACACGGCAGTTGCTTCTTCCCCAAAGCAACTGCAGCCATTTTTCTCCCCTCTTTCTTCTATTATCGCATGTGATGAAAATCGATCAGATCAGCTGTTTCTCCGTGCCTCTTCTCCAATCGGCGCCCCTACAACCGCCGCCTCCTTCCCCTCTACAAAACCCACCCGGCGCCGTCCATTTTTTCCCCACAAAAACCGCTCTCAATTCCCTCCCGGTGAGAAAAACTGCTCACTTCCAATTTCTTGAAAATAGTCGCTGATCTTCGGTGCTGAGAGTCCCTACACCGTCACTAGGCCACCAGAAAGATTTCCCGAGGAAGAACGACGGAAAAACGCTGCCGGAGTGCTTCATCGATGAAGACCGCCGACGTTTACCGCTCCCCGCCATCGCCAGACCTTCTGTGCCCAATTCGGGTTCACAAAACACCCTAGGTGAAATCCCCATCCCCTCCTTTTCAATTTAGAGTAGAAAACGCAAGAAACGGGTGAGAATCGGCGAAGATCGGCCTTCTCCGGCGAGGTCGCCGCCGGTTTCCGGCGAGCGCGGTTGTCGGGCGCGAGGAAGAGAAGGGGGGCGATGTGGCCGATTCTGGTCCGTCGAATTCGGATGTAGGGTGGAGATTAAAACAAACATATCGGTTCGGTTATTTAAAATCCGGGCCGTTGATCTCAGATCCAATGGCTCATATTTAAACATCCCGTAGCCGTTGGAAATTTGATGGTTAGGCCCCTGGAAATTCAAACAAATATGAAACAGCCCCTGTGCTTTACAAAATCAATCCTAGGCTTTATAGAAATTAGGAAATTCACCGTAAAATAGCCAATTAGCCCCTGTCTTCTTTGTAAATTAGAAAATTCACTTTTAAAACTTCAATATAGCCCCTGGAAAAAGTAGTAAATAATGTATTTCAGTCCAAATTAGTTTATAAAATCCATATTTGATTCTGTAAATAATAAAAATAGGCTAAATAACTTTTGAAAAATGGTAGGACCTTATCAAAAAAATTTAAACATTTTGATCAGTATGTAAATTTTGAAATTAAGAATAATGATTTCCAAAGGCTGAAATTATTTATTTAGTGACAAATTAATTCTGAAAATAAAAAAAATGATATATATTTCAGAAAATTTGTAGGAATATATTAAAATGCATTATATTATTTTGTCTTTACATTTCTATATATGTATAATTTCTGTAATTCAGAATAATTATATTTAGGGCCGAAAATGTATTTTAAGTATTAAATAAATGCTGAAATATCAATAAAAATAATATATATTGAAGAAAATTTTATGAAAATTGTCCAAAATGCATAAATAGGTTCTGAAAATGTAGAAAACAGTAATATAGATTCTGTAAATAATTATAGTGATAATTTAAATAGTTTTTAAGACTGAATTAATTATAAAATTAGTATATATGCATTCCAAAAATTATTAAAATCACTACCAAAATATGAAAATGAGTGTTTACCATAATAAAGATAAAGTAAAAGCTATAGATGTCAATTTGAAACTTATTTCCATTTCAAAACACATGAAATAATATGAAATCAATAGTATGTGGAGAAAATAAGTAGAAAATAAATGATATATGTGTTTAATCAAGTATATATGTAATTGAAATGTGTTGTTAAGTTTCTTATGGCATGTTTTGCCTTGTTTTGTGTGCATATACATGGGTAGAACGAATCCAAGAACCACTTTCTAACCTTCAAGAGCAAGACTTCGAGGTTAACGAACATCCATTCAAAGGCAAGTGTTCCTTGACCACTTTGCTCTTCTAGGATGATTAGTTAGAATGTTTGCATGAAGTATTTAATATGAAACGCAGTTTAGGATGTTTCACTAGTTTTATTCCTTATCATTCCTTGCAAAACCATGAAGGGATTTAGTTAGGATTTGTTACTTATCATTTTATGTGCTTAGTCATGCTTAGAACTTTAGAAATGAATGGAACATAGTTGATGCTAGTTGTGTGGTTTATATGAAAGACACAAGTGTGTGTCATGGTGTTAGGAATCTAGACAAGCAGGTTGTTTTGGATGGTGCTTCGTGCACGAGACCCGGGTTAGTGATAGTGCCTGTCTTAGATTCTAAGGACCGGTTCATGGAACAGTTAACCCGGCTTTATAGTGCCACCACAAGACTGAGATGGGGCAGCTTGGCCAATTAATTAGGAGTTTGCCGGTATAGTATGAGTGTTTGGATGGTGCGGGGAATGGGAGTCCATTTTTTAGCCCTGGGAACTGCACAAGAGGGGGCTTCTACAGGGGAGAGTTTACTCCCAGGAACTGCAGCGATGAAACCTCAGTGGTCTTGTACTTGCCGGTAGACCCTTTGCAAAGGCCATGTAGTGATCTCCTGATCACACACCAAAGGAAGTGTGTAATGTGGCTTGCAACCACGGATATCAGGGAGGTTCTTTAGTCCACCTGGCAACAGGGGATGAAATCACTACTTGTGGGTAAAGTGGTACAATCTGTGTAGAGAACCAAACTGTCATGACAGTCGTGGTCACGGTCAAGAGCGGCTTGGACTTGTTTATGATTAGAGAAACATGGATATGGGTTGAAAGAGGTTGTTGGGTGGTGTAACCTAACATTAATAGCTTAATTATAAAGTTAGTGGGATTTATCATTTAATAATAGAGGTTGCTAATCAAAGCTAAGGTCTAGAATTAATGCATAGTGCTTAATCATGTTAGCCTTTCCTTGTTAATAGCCATTATAACATTCTTTCCTACACTTGCTGAATACCTTTGGGTACTCAAACTTGCTTTTGTTGGATATCATATTCTGCTCAGGTGCAAATGAAGATATAGACTTTGATGAGGAGGACTTCGATTCCGAAGAGTTATTCTAGGCTGGCGAAACCCCGAGCAACGCCTGTGAATTGGAGCATCCACACTATAGTTTTCCGCTGTTATGTTAATAGTGTAATAGTACTCGTATTTGGTATTTTATGTCTTATGTTGTTTATTATGATACTTGGCTTGTAATATAATGATATTTCACTCTTGTCGGCACATGTATGAGTCAACTGATCCTGACATATATGTGAGTATACGCTCGGGTGTTTCTTATAGAAAACCGGGTGTGACACTTCCTAATGCAAGTTGTCATCTTTACCCACATACTATATGTGTCACTATTTTCTACCCAGGGTCCTTCTGTGATCACTCTATTTTTAATGGATTTTTGTGATTCTACTTTCAAGAGCATTATGATTAAATGTGTCCAGTTATGCACCTTCGAGCTTGGTATTTGTCACAGGCCTGAAAACAGTTTGATTTTGCACAGGCTGAGGATGGCACTGGAGATATAGGACGAGGACGTGGCAGAGGCTGTGCCCGTGGTGGCCGTGGGCATGGTTACCACAAACAAAACAACAATCAACACAACCACGACCAGAATAGCAGAAGTGGTGCCCATCTGGTCGGAACTCTGCCGTCTGGGCACCCAGTGAACGTTGAGCAGCAGCAGAGGGACGAGGTACAACCACAGCCACCCACTACTCCTAACAAACTGCTGCTCGGGCCGCGCATGTCGGATGGCACACGAGGATTCACCATGGGCAGACGGAAGCTGCCAACGTGTACACCCAGTGCATCCGCTGATCAACCTGAGCCTTGAATTTTAACATGCCAGGAATGGGACTATGGTTGCCGCGTGTTATGCTGATAGAAATTGTTAAGCTACTATGCATCGACTGGCTGACTCGAAAAGCTTAAGCCAATAGTGAAGGATGGGCAATTCACTTACATTTCAACACTCTCCCTCACGTGCAGCCTCTCTTGGGCCGCAAACGTGGAATAGGAGTTGGCTGTAATTTATTTTAATAAACCGTGCCCACCAGGATTTGTATCCGCTCTTATACCAAGTTAAGCTACTATGCACCAATCGGTTGACTCTAAAAGCTTAAGCTTTTGAGGTCAAGTGGTTGGTGCACAGTAGCTTAACATAGTATTAGGGCCAGAAGTCTCGAGTTCGAATCTTGACAGGCGCAATTTATTAAAATAAATTGCAGTCGACTTCTATTCCACTTTACGGCCCAAGAGAGTCTGCACGTGAGGGGGTGTTAAAGTATAAGTGAATTGCCCACTTTTCTTTATCGGCTTAAGCTTTTCGGGTCAACCGGTCGGTGCATGGTAGCTTAACAGAAATGATGAGAGACTGCCTTTTGTAAGTCTGTCCTCGTTAGGTTGTTTACTAATGCATGCGCCATATATGTTTGCATGTGCTGTGTACTTCATAACCAGCAGAACCCTGGTTTGTGACTAGTACAATTGTGCCCATTTCTGTAACTATGTTTTGCCCCGTTTTTGTTTGTCAGTTTTGGCTGTAACCCATGCTAGAAAAGGCAGAGAAAAAAAGAAACACTGTAAAATATGGTCGTTCCGTATTGCTGTGCTGATCTTATTCCATAAATCAGTCTGTTGGAGGAGAGCTATGTTCCAATATAGGTGATATTTTAGACTATTCGTAGTGTTATGAACTCTAGGGTGTGTTGGGTTTGGAGACAAATTGGAATGGTTGGGTCTATAACTGTTTTTAGGAATGGGATGATTTATTATGTTTGTCTCGAGCGGTGGAACGAGCTCTGTTTTTTGTTTGATTCGATAGATAGTGATAGATAGAATGATCCTATTTTCTGTTTGAATAGAGGGATGGGGCAGAGACATGTGGATATGATTACCTTCTCATGAGTTTAGTGAGGCTAAGTACAAAATAATAGTGTTATCACATTGATTAATAATTTTCCACCTAAAACCTCTTACTAATGCATTTTACAATGAAATTCAATTTGTATATTGGAGGTAGCATGAACTCATTTCACCGATTTCAGGTGGATCACATCGTCCCGGATATTGAAGGAATATTTCCTAGTGGGTTCGTTCCATCTCAATACGCCTCCGAATCAAACAACGGGAAAATAGAGATTGCCCCGTCTCGTCTCACCATGTATCTCAAACTAAACGCAGTGGATTACACAACTATATAATTAGAGTAAACGGCCCAACGGTAGTTGTTTTAGACGTTAATTTAAAATAGAGGGATGAACAATGTTATTTTAAAGTCAGAGTAGCATTGTTTATTTATTCAAAACGTAGCCGTATGGTTGATACGTGAATTCATATCATGTTTCAATAGTATAGAATATGACATAGAGTAGAACGAGCAAAATATATTGTATTACAAAGGAAGGAATCTGACGGGGTAACATGCCCCGGGTACCCAAGAAGCAGTTGACCGACCAACCGCACGAAGGCATGTGGCTTCATGGCCACAACCTAAGGCACGAACTCGGGGCGACACCATCACGAAGCCCGACCCCCGGGCGCGGGAGCAGCGACCGACCTTTGAGCCCCAATGACAAGATCGGGGGAGGAAAGCGATCCGGGCTAGAGCCCGCACCAGGGCAGGCGGAGGACTTAAATACCGACGTGACGGAAAGGCATAAGGGATTTAAGACAGAGTGGGAGGCCACGCACGACAGGACAAGCGCGACGCCGGGTCATCATCATCACCTATCCCATCCCGCTCGGCACGTGTACTCATCGCCCCTGTACCGCTTTGGGCCGTCTTAGGCCTTAACACACCGTGTAAACGCCCACCACATTTATGAGGAGGCGACGGGTAGGTATAGGCGTCCGAGCTATAAAAGGGGAGGCCCAAAACCTCCCCTCGCACGGCGAACACGGCTCACACACACGCGGCACTTAAGCTTTCTCCTTGTTCGCTTGCGGTACAACCTCGCTTGTAACCACGGTTCCTCGAACCACCTGAGCTAATACAAGGCCGACGAACCACCTGAGCTAATACAACGCCTTTTTTGAGTCTTGTTGAGCCCTGTGGGACACCATTGGGGTTCTGGCTTTTTCTCGGAGCCACTGTCTTGGTCACTCCTTGTTTCATCCCCTCTGGCTTCACGTCCTACCCATTGAGCCGTCTTGGATCCATCTATCTGGCTGGTTGATGTCTTGGGTTGTCGTGCTTGTGCACGTTCAACCAACCTTTGTATCTTGTGTTTTGGTGTTGATGTGGTGCCTGGTCCGACGATAATCCTTCCCTCTGAAGACACAAGCTGAGAATGTTTGCTAGGAGGCCTTGAATCGACCTTGGTTCTCTCGGCTTTACTTGGACCAACACCCATCTTCATATTGGAGGTGCCAACCTCAAGTCGTTTACCCAACTTTGCTTTGTGAAATGGCCTTCACTCCTCGGGTTGCAAGGGGCTAGTTCATTTTGGATCACGCAAGGTACCGACCCAATCATCAGCACTTGGTGTCCCAAACTTAATTTTCCTTTGGTTTGGGTCTTCTCATTGGGTATCTAAGGTTGGTTTGAGGAATCAGCGTTTTCCTGTGGTTTTTGCTTTGGTTTCCAAGTTGCAGCGGTGGTTCCTCGCTTACCCGAGTGATGCTCCCGCACCTGGGGTTCCTGAGCCACTCGGGAGGGCGTTTTACCTTAGAAACCCACCGATTTCCCGAGGTAACACTGATCTCCGGGTCGTGCCCCTGGAGCCCCTTGGGAAGACAATTTGTCTTGGAAAATCATCGGCTTCTCGAAATGTCCATGCTTCCCAACCCGGTTTTCTCGAGAGTGCTTCCCAAGCTTGTGTTGGTGAAGATCTTCAACCGGTCACACTTGCAATCTTTTAGCCTGTGGAAGACACTTCCTGCCAGCCTATTCCTGATGTATTTGGCGATCAAATACTCCAAAGTTGGCTTGAAGTGGGTCATCTTTCTTGGATCGTTGCGTTTCCATCTACCGACCTCGGGGTTCCGAGGCTTGATCATATTCTTTCGTAGATCATCGAACACGATCATGTTCTTCCCTTTGGTTGTCGATGCCTGATCGGTCCTCACAAGAATCTTCTTCCCCTTGAAGTTCACCATGTAGATAGGGAAAGGATATGTATCCAGCTTCATTTAGTGGCTATCACCGAGTGTCAACTGGCCATCGTTTAGAGCCGATTATACCCGCCGATGAAAGAAATTGGACTCGTTAGTTTATTGGGAATAAGAGTCATGCCACTTACAATATCTATTGTTGGCCAGCTGCTCGGGTGGTGGAATAACGTGTCCATTCTTCAACTTGATCACTTTGTTTTATAAGAGCATGTTGAAGAGCTTGTCACACTTCGTTGCATTGAAGGTGAACTTCATCTCCTCCTTCTCGGGGCTGGGTTTCAAGAATGTGCAAACCAAAGTCTTGTTCTTGTGGTTTTCAACCCACTCGGCCACATAAATCTCCATATTCTCATCACTAACCGAGTCTTCCCTGAGTTGGTTGACATGTTGCTTCTCTCGGTCCCTGTGGTTGATTTCCTTGAATCGGTCGTGTATCTTAGCGTCTTTGGCTTGGTTCTCGTGTATCTTAGCCTCTCTGCAAGACTTGGTTGATGTCTCTAAACTCGACGTCATCCATCTTCTCCCTAAGTTACGATAGAATCCCTGCGAACGCTAGATCGGCCAAATCTTTTTCGCTTATGGTTAAGCTAAAGAATTTGTTCTAGTTTCCCCAAACCGTTTGATGTATTCAGCTACAAGTTCATATTATGTCTCTGCCTCACTGCGGTTAGATGAAACAATCTTAGCTTGATCCACCAGTGAAGAAGTATTCATGAGGGACGAGGGAGGAGGCTCAAAGCTTGGATACACGTGGCAGCTCCGGACCCTGCATCAGCGGGGAGGCTTGGTCCGGAGCCAAGAGCACGTGTCGGCTCCAGAACACTCCTCAGTTGGGAGGAGGTTCAGAGCCCAGATACACGTGGCAGCTCCGGACCTTACCTCAGCGAGGAGGCTTGGTCTGGGGCCAAGGGCACGTGTCGGCTCCAGAGCCTTGGCACACGTGATAGCCCTTAGGCCAACCCTGGGGCCAAGGACATGTGGCCGTGCCAGCACCCGCCTCAGAGGGGAGGCGGGGTCTCGGTTGTCTTCCACCCTTCACGCGGGGGTACCCAGTCTACAGGGTACCGACATCTGCGCCCACCCTTGTGAGAAGCCCGGGTCGCCGCCTCGCTGAGTTGGGAGATCATCCCTCGCATCTTCCCTCGGGGTCTGATCATGGCTTCACATAGCACATTCCCAGCCTTTTCAAGCCTAGCGAGCTCCGCCTCCCGAGCTTGGACGAGATCCCTCGTCACAACAAGGGAACTCTGCACCTCTACGAGCAACAAGAAAATAAAAAGGTTTAATAGCAAGAGAAAGACAAACACAGTAGAAGTTCAGCGGGAAAAAAAAGCTTACGATCGAGTTCCAGGGCAGCCCCAGCGAATGCGGCTTTAACCCTTTCGGCCTCACTCCGAGAGGCCGTCGCCGCATTACCCACTTTGGTGATCTCCCCGGGCGAGATTCGCTTTAACAGCCACCACGACTTTCTCTTTCTCCTGAAGAGACCGGGAGTCTTCTACCCAGGCTACGACAACCGTAGCACCAGAACAGTCCGCCATCGCTCGGGCAGCCGCGGCCTCGCCTCAAGCCCTCTCAGCCTCCTCCCTCAACCTTTCCACCTCGGCCTCCGCGAGCCTTTGATGGTCGATGGCTTCTTCGAGGAGCCACCCCGCTCAGCCTCTCGCTCGGCAAGCCTATATCCAAAAATAAGACCCAAAACATGGTTACAAACAAATCTTGGGGCAATCCACAAAGAAAATAATGGCAGCGGGGCTTACGATGATCGTAAGAACGCCACAATTGAGCCCCTGAACCACGTTCAAGAGACGGTCCCGGCCAGAGGTAAATTGCTCCATGGTTTCAGCGAGCCAAGAGTCGAGGAGGGGGAGTCCTCCGCTCGCCCCGCTGTGGCATAGGGGCTGGAGGGTCACCGATCCACTAGAGGAAATGTCGACCTCTCTAGAACCAGACTCAAAGCAATGGCTGGAGCTGCCTCTCTCGATGCCCTGTGCTCCGAAGCTTGGGAGTCGACGACCGGCAAGGTAGGAGCATTTGTCACCATGGACTCTTCTCCCGTCACCAGCCTCCATGGTTCCTCCCGGACCGGACGCGCTTCGGGGACGACCCCACGAGGGTGACCTCCACTCCGGTAGCGATCGGCTCTGTCTCAGTGATGGGAGCCTCACCCCCTTAAGGCGGAGAGCCTCAATGGTCGTGGCCAGAGCCTCAACCCCCTCGGACGGAGCTACCACAGCTATGGTCGGCTCCGGGCCGGCCAGAACGGGCGGAGACGATTGAGACTCCGCGACAGCCAGTCGAGAAGGCGCTACCCCCACCGTTGGCTCTGTGCCCTCAGACGATAATGTGCCTGGCTCAACGGGTGGTACGGTGGAGGACAGGTGGTGAAGCGCCTAGCGGGGCCGGAATGCCCGGTTGATATGCCGTGTGACAAGCAGAGGGGGAAGAGGTCAAGAAACCAACGCAGAAAAAGCCCTGAACAATGAGGGGGAATAAAGGCTAAGATACAAACCTCTTCGACCGAGGGCGAATCGGAAGCGCGACCGTACGGGACCCAGCGCCCGGAGGGACAGACGATGTCGAAGGACAGGCAGCGGATGCCCAACCCTCCGACCGACCCGTGGAACCCTCAGTAGCAGAGCCCCCCGCATCGGCTTGAGCCACGGGAACCCAAACATCGGACTTCGTAGAGCCCCAATTGGAACACGGTCCATGGAAGACCGTCGGCTGGCTTTTGGATCTCTGTCCGGGCCTTTGGGTCCGTGGCCGAGGAAGGCCTAGCTTTGGCTGAACCTCCGGAAGCCTGTGCGGAATTTAAAGAAGGATCACTACCTTCACCCGTTCGGGCCCTCTTCACGGCCGGAGCGTCGACGCTGGTCTTTCTCCTTCGCCACTCCGTTAGCGTAGAGGAGTCGTCCGACCTGGAGGAAGGGGACGCCGACTCGGAGGGCGTAGCCTCCCCGGCGGCACTCACGATCCGCACCACCCTCCGATGCTCCTCCAGCCTCCTCTGCGGCGAACGTGGCTGGCCTTGCGGTCGTCCTTTTACTTCTTCAGGGCTGCATCGCGTGCATCCCTCCCCCCTCTCCACCTTGTCCTCGGGCAGCTTCGCCAGGATGACGATGTCTTCGAGCCCCTAAACGGAGCACTGCAACATTAGGGTGGATCAAGTGTCAAAAAAGAGCAGCGATGAGATCTTGGCACGAGGGTCGAACGCTTACTCGAGTAGAGGGATGGTCCGCGGAGAGAGAGCGTGGGTGGCGCTCACCGCCCTCCACGTCTTTCACAGTGAGGTCGCGAAACCTCCGCCGGACTTTAAAGCCAGGAACCTCCTCTGCCGACCCTCGCGTAGGGTCACCGAGCCCCATGTACTGCCGCATGGCGTGGACGCGGACGCAAAGGGGCTGGATCCTTTGCTCAAGGAAGGTCCGCAGAATGACCTCTCCGGCCAGCCCCTCCGCCTGCAACGCCTTGAATTGCTCGAGGATGACGGTGACCCATCTTCAATCCTTCTCTGGAACCACCGTTTGCCATTGCTCCCAGGCGACTGGCCCGTGAAGGATGGAAGCATCGGGTCATCGTCGTGGATGTAGAACCAGTACCGACCCCAGTTCTTCATAGACTTCGGGAGCGGGAGGTCGAAGTATCACGGCTGGGCCCGTAGAAGCTGAATGCAAGCGCCACCGATCGGCGGAATCGGAGAATCCACAGAAGACGGCCGCACCCAAAAGAAACACCTCCACAACTCGAAGTGGGGTTCGATCCCCAGAAATGCCTCGCACAGCGTGCAAAAGACGACAACGTGGAGGATCCCTTTCAGCGTCAGATGGTGAAGCTCCAAGCCATAGTAGAAGAGGGCAGCGTGGAGGGACTTCTGCGCTGGGAGCCCCCGACCACAGAGATGGAAGTCGACGAAACTAACGACCTCGCCTTTGCGTGGCTCCGATACCGTCTCCACGGATGGAACGTGGACCCGTTGGAGCTCCCACGTCGAGAGAATCCCCGCTCGCCTAGGGAAGAGAGGCAATCGATGGTAACGCGGGACCTCATCCATTCCAACATGGTCGACGACGAAGAAGAGGAAGAAGGGGAATCGCTCGTACTTTCCGTTGATCTTTTTGCTTTTATGACTTGCGCTACCGAAACTTACATGAAGGCAAGAGCACGAGAGGGATGGAGAAAGAGGGTGCACTGGTAAAAGTAGAAACTCACGCTCTGAGGAGGGCTTATGTAGTGCGCCCGTGACAATAACGAGGAAGGGCACTGGGCCCATGGACACGTCCGCCCTGCAATAACGCCGCCCACTCGCAGGGAACATGCACGCTTCCCAAAAAATTTCAGGTACACAACATCTGCCATAACTTCACCTAGACAGACACGCCTCTTCGATATTCGTGACGATTTGAGGAGTCGTGTGCCATTGTTGTTTCTCCCAACCGCCTCTCCGCCACGCCCTCTCGTCTAACCTTGATGCGACCCCAGGTAACTAGGTAAGACTTTTATGGCCCACTTTCGGGGCTCGATGAAACTTCTAGGTTCTAAGGTATACCTAACATTTCAGGTCGAAAGTACCGCCCGGAACAAACCAGAGCGAGGGACAGGCGATGTGACGTGGCCAACAATGGCGCACCTGAGAGCCCCGAAGCTCCCGACACCTCTAAGTCTCATATCCGAGTCTTATCTTGGCGACTCCCCGATAGTGCCCCCCCCACGGGCCGACATCGAACCGCTCGGGCCCATGAACAGCACGGGATCCGCGCAAGTGTACCAAGAGGGATCTTCAACCTGATTCCCCATCCTTGCCGAAAGGCAGTGGGGTTCCACTTGGATTAACCCGTTAGGCAGCTCACCGAGCCCGAGAACTCGACCACCAAGGTAATTTCCCGTATGGCTCAACCCCTCCAAACCCACGAATGGTTTGCGGATGGGGAGCAAAGCGGATTCGCTAAACAAACCGAGCTCGGACCGCAAAGGGGGCTCGAGGGCTATTTGATGACTAAAAGTTAGGAAAGGCTCGACGTCTGAGGCTTTGAGCTCGGACATAGCCACGAACTGAAACAAAACAATGTTCTCACAGAACTTCTGTTTTTCTTATCCTTTCAGTTCCTCCACCATATGTAGAGATATGCCTCTCACCGATCCAGAAGAAGCTCGACCGAAGGCCCGAGGGTGTAACATGCCCCGAGTATGCAAGAAGCAGTCAACCGACCAACCGCACGAAGACATGTGGCTTCACGGCCACAGCCTAAGGCGCGAACTCGGAGCGACGCCATCACGAAGCCCGACCCTCAGGCACGGGAGCGACGACTGGCCTTCGAGCCCGAACGACAAGACCGAGGGAGGAAAGTGATCCGAGCTAGAGCCCAGACCAGGGGCGGAGGTGGAGGACTTAAATGTCGATGTGATAGAACGACATAAGGGATTTAAGACGAAGTGGGAGGCCACACGCGATAGGACAAACACGACGCTAGGCCATCATCTCCATTCATCCCATCCGACTCGACGCGGGTGTACAGGGACGAAAAGTAGACGTAGACCGTAGACTAGATGGGAGCAGGTGTACTCATTGCCCCTGTACCGCTTTGGGCTGCCTTAGTCGCTGACACACCATGTAAACCCTCATCCCATTTATGAGGAGCCGACGGGTAGGCATAGGCGTCCGGGCTATAAAAGGGGAGGCCCGTAACTTTCCCTCGCACGGTGAACACAACTCACACACACGCGACACTTAGACTTTCTCCTCGTTCTCGCACGCGGGACAACCCCTCTTGTAACCAAGACTCCTCAAACCGCCTGGGCTAATACAAGGACGATGAACACACCAAACTGGACGTAGGACACGTTATCCGAACCAGTATAAATCATGTCTTTATTAGCAAGCCATCCAGATATAAAATGCAAAACATTTGATTACTCACGGGTGGTAAAAATACTGACAGAATCTTTCAGTGTAGAAGATATAAAATTTGTTTTAGAGGAATGTTTTAGAGTAGGAGTGTAGACAGTCTTATAGATAGTGGATTTCTCTTTTTAATTTTTGAAAATATATTGTATTACGGGCTTAATGAACTGCCACTCATGCACGCAATTTCAATTTCATGCCAAACTTTTGTCAGTCCAATACAGGCCCATAACCTTCCAATGCTGATGCAATTAAATTTGAACCATTTTTCATCCCCGAACCGTATCTTTCAAATGGCGAGTGCAATCGGTCTGTATCTTCGATTGCAAATTTGCAGTTTTTAAGGCCTGAGATTTGAAATTTGCAAGTTTTTCGCGACCGTTGTTCTTGGCGCGATTACCGTTACAGACGGTCGCCCCTTGAATGCCTCGTGTCTGTCCGTAGTTGACGCCACACGGATCTCAAAATGTCAAACAACCTTCCATCCCCAACGGTTATCTCCTCTCCTCTCCCCCCTCGTGTCCAAAGCCCGATGCCGCCGTCGCCGTCCCCAATCCTCTGACCCCTCCTCTCCCACGCCTCGCCGCCGCCATGCCGTCCTCCACCTTCGGCATGGCCAGGCCGCCATCCAGAAAAACATCCTCCGCGTCCAAGCCCCGGAAGCCCTCCCGTTCGCCATCACCGTCCCCCGCGACGGCGCCCAAACCAGCCAAGAACGTGTCTGGTTCCGCCCGCCGCCGCAGCCCGCTCTCCGGCCTCAACTCCGGTGATGCCGCGCGCCCGGGCTGCTTCCGCTTCCTCCTCTCCACCGCCGCCTCCGGGGCCAGGTCCAGGTCCGCGTCCACCCCGCGGACCCCCGCGCGCCCCGACCCCAAGCCACGGAGGCGGGACCGGGTGCCGGACCAGGAATCAAGTATCAGGGCGGGGCGATGCGCGGCCGGCCAAGGACAGCGGAGGAGAGGGGCGGAGCCGGTCGGCGCGCAGATCAGGAGACAGGAGCTGGTCGCCAAGAAGCAGTGGCCTGCGACGGCGGCGCGACAGCGATTTGAGGCGCTGACGCCGGAGAAGAAGGCGGACTCCGGGTCCGCGCCGGCGTCGTCCGGCGCGACGCCGCCGGTCCACGCGTCCATCTCGCCGGAGGTGGCGGCGTGCGGGTCCGCCACGCCCGCGTGCTTCGCGGCCGGCCACCACGTCGTACCCGGCGTGGGCGACCGGCGCAAGTGCCGGCCCAGGGGCATCCTGGCCATCGCCGGAGAGGGGATGACGAGCGAGGACCTTGACGCCGAGCCGTCCGGGGCGTCGATCCACTGGCTGTCCTCGCCATCGGGGCAGGGGGGAGGGACGTGCTCCACGAAATGCGGCAACGAGGAGGCGTCCGTGAGCTGGCTGGTGTCCCCGCGCGACGGGGATGGCGAGGTGGACTTGCTCGACGATGAGATCTTCGTCCCGAGATGCTCCCTTGAGGACGCGTTCTGGCATTCCTCCCCCAACTGCACGGGGTTGTTAGGCTCACCGCTGCTCAGTGGTCTGCCGGACTTTGGCACCCCGGCATCCGAATTGTCTGGGACGACGCCATCATCGAGTTTTCTTCCGACGCCATCATCGGGTTTTCTTCCGGTGCAGAAGACGCCGAGCAGCTCTGACAGCATTAGTCCCTTCTCACTTATTGTCAAGAGGGCATCAGCGTCCTCTAGAGTAAGTTCTTTGCGTGGCCAGCAGGGGCCGGGCAGCAGCTACCGTCACGGCTCTGCAGCAGATCCGACTATATTTTCTTGCGAGTCATGGCGTGAGAGTATCAGCAATGGCACCCGCTCCGGGTTGACAAGAACAAGCAGTCGTCCGATGAAGGTGATGGATCCAGTGGTGGAATGTCTTGAAATGATGAGATTGTCTCCACGGCCTGGGGATGCTGATTATGATGGGAGTGGTGCACTGCCCGCACCATTGCCTGAGCTTAGCTTCCAGTTTGCAGGAGCTCCGATGCCTCTGGAATCCATAGACTTGACAACTTTTAAGAGGTCTCCTCGTGACATAGAATTGAACGGGAAGGAGGCCAGTTTCCAGAAACCGGCCATGATAGAGACTCGGATCTCCTGGCGAGAAGGGCTCGTTAGCAGAATGTTTGATATAGGTGACTTGGATTGCTGCAAATGGATGTCTGATGATGAGGAAGCACCGGTGCTTTCATACAATGTGGAGAATCTGCCTGATATCAAAACTCAGCCAAGCAGTGATTGTTCACTACAGAAAGAGGGTGGCGACCATCCATTGGGAGGAGGATTTGGCTCTGTTGAGTTCAGTTGCATCGGTGATGATCTGAACAATGACTGCAAGGCATGTCCAAACCCTGTTGCAGTTGCCGAGTCCATGAGAGCAGAAGGGTTTGAGCTTGTCTCGTCTGATGAGTCTGACTGGACTCTCTTCTACAAGAACGACTTGTTTGAAACATGAGGATGTCCCCAACTGCAGAGGAGTTCCTTTGTTCATATTCGTGCACCAATTGTACTATTAGAGCCATCGCGAACACACGCGTTTGTGTTTGCCCCCTGTACTTAGTTTTGTTCAGCACATGGAGTTCTCTTTCCATTCTTTGCGGTACATGTAAATTACATGCTGACAGATAGATCTGTTTCTGCAATAACTGCTATTGGTTCCTTTTATTCCAATGGCCACTGTCGGTACCTGAGATATGGGGTACCCCGCGCACAGGGTAAAATGCCTAAGGAACTCGCCCTTCTCCACAGGGAGAACTCCGAAGGCGCCACGCGTCCGGCGGGGCCGGACCTCCCTCTCCTCAGAGGAGAGCTCCGGGTCCGTCACGTGGCATACAGGAGCCGGACCTCCCCCTCCGCGGGAGAGAGGTCCGAAGGCGCCACGCGCCCAGCGGGACCGGACCTCCCTCTCCTCAGTGGAGAGCTCCGGGCCCGCCACGTGGCCAACAGAAGCCGAGCCTCTCCCTCCGCGGGGAGAGGTCCGGAGGCTCCACCTGCCCCGCGGAACGGACCCTCCTCTCCTCTGAGAAGGGCTCCGGGCCCGCCACGTGGCAGCAGAACGGCGCTGCCCGCCCCCGAGCGATAGGCAGCGGGCGTAAAGACGCCCCATACCTTGCCCGTACAAGGTATTCAAGGCCCCCGTCTTCCCGAGACGCGGAGACGTGGAGCTCACTTCTGTCAGGTGCTGTTGCGCCTAGTCATATCACAGACTGGCGCGCGGTGTCAGAACCTGCCAGCCAATAAACACCGTGACAAGACATCTCATGCCGCCTGCGCCGTCATCAACCACTACGACTAGCATGCGGCATGAGCAGGGCGGCAAGATGAAGACTCAGAAGCCTTCGACCAGAGGCACCTACCGGCATAACTGCAGATACGGTAGATGATAGACAATCTTACCGGGACCACCTGTCGGGTCCCGGCCCCCCATGTAAGCTGCCCGAGCCTTGGACTATAAAAGGCTCGGGTAGACGTCGATAGCGAGGGTTCGCACTTTGCAACTCATACGCTAGCCATTCACTCTCAAGTTGTAACTCACCCCCAAGCTCAGGCCTCTGGTCCTGAGCAGCAAGCAATACAGCGAGCTCCATAGCTCGCCGTGGACGTAGGGTTTTACGCTCCGGCGGCCTGAACCACGTAAAACTCGCCGTGTCAAGCTCTTACTAACTCGTCCATCTGCGCAAGCTCTCCGCTAGAGACTAGCCCCACAGAAAAAAGAACCTCCGCGGGCTGCCCAGTGCAGGCCCGGGGGAAGTGTCGACTGAACACTTCGACATTTGGCGCGCCAGGTAGGGGGCTTTTCTCCTAGCGCGACGAGTTTCCGCCGGCGAAGATGACCAAGCTTCCTTCAGCGGCAAACTCTCCCCCTCCGCGTTCACGGCGAACCGTGACCACTGGGGAGTACATGTCGACACACTCAGGACGGAGTGTGTCGGCACAAGCTGGTAGCCAGCAGCCAACTCTGGCAACGCCGACTCCGGTTGTGCAGGCCCCGACCAGTGTGAGATATTCTGCAGCGCTGAGCGTACACCATGGAGGTGTGCTAGCTGCAGCAAGAGCGCTGCTGCGCAACCCACCTGCGGGGGATGCGCCCCATTCAGCGACACAGCAATGGGTCCGCGAGGTGGACCGCCTCGTCGTCGCCGCCGCGAACCCTCGGTTTCGGCCAGGACGGCGCCCAGGACAACCGGCTATGTCGCTGACGCGCACGCCCACGGTTGACGGGCTAACGGTGGATTCCAGCTCCTCCAGGCTCCTGTCGACGGACCTGAGAAGGGAGCGGGAACGGTGCCACTTGGGCCAGGACGCCCGGGTGTACCTCGAGCGACGCCGAGAAAGGCGTCGCAACCATGAGGCTGGCGACAGCATGTCGTCGGCCTCGACACAACCTGAAGGGCAAGTCTTCGCCACGCGAGCCCTGCCTCAGGCATATGCCGCGCAACATATGCCACAACCATATGCGCCGCAAGCAGCGGCCCCGGTCTATGGTGCAGACTTGCCCATGCCGGGATACGCGGTGCCAAGTGCGAACCAAGCGTTCGCAGCGCCAATACCTGTAGCAGCAGGTGCAGGATGTGCGGCCCTTGCACCCCACCTTCGCTTCGCGAGGTGGCCGCGCAAGTTCCGGCCGCACCTGCCCGAAAAGTACGACGGTAGCGTCAACCCGGCGGAGTTCCTCCAGATCTACTCCACCGCCGTACTTGCCGCAGGAGGGGACGAGGCTGTCATGGCCAACTACTTCCCCGTCGCCTTGACCTGCCCAGCTCGGTCTTGGCTCATGAATCTACCTCAGGGGTCCATAACCTCCTGGGGAGAGCTCTGCCGGCAATTTGTCACCAACATCGGCAGCTTCTACACCCGTCCCGGCACGGAGTTTGACCTCCACGCCGTCAAGCAACAACCTGAGGAGTCACTGCGCTTTTTCATCCAGCGGTTCTCCCAGGTGCGCAACACCATCCCACATGTCCAGAACGCTTCTGTGGTGGTGGCGTTCCGGCAAGGCGTTCGGGACAGGAAGATGCTCGAGAAGCTCGCAACCAGGGAGGTCCGCGATGTCTCAGAACTCTTCAACCTGGCGGACAAGTGTGCCAGAGCAGCCGAAGGGTGGAACTGGCACTCACTGCCGGCCCCCAAGCCAGGGGGTCGGCTGAGATCCGGCGACACAACGGCGGCGCCCAGTGGAGCACGGGGGCCACACCCTGACAAGAGGTCGCGACAATCACCGGCCCCAGACGGGGGCCAGGATGAATTATGCCCTGTGCATGGCACCAGTTATCATACCGCTGCCGAATACCGGGAAATCCAGAAGCTCGCGGAGCGCTTCCGGAAAGGGAAGCAGCCCCTAACTGATGCCCCACCCAACAATCAAAGGGAGGGCAAGCAGAAGGTCGAGGCCCGGGACGGCGTCGACCGCCAGGTGGAGTTCCAGGAGCTTCAGCACGCCATAAAGGCAGTGCGCAGTCATGGGAGCTCCAGCTCCAGTGATGACGAGCATCGGAAGATGCTCTATGTCATCTTCGGTGGGTCCGCTGACCCTCCGTCCCGGAGCACGGCTAAGGCCTTGCGTCGAGCGGTAGCGTCGGTGGCTCCCCTCCCAGGTGCAGCACCGCACCTCAGGTGGATGAGAACCTCCATCAGCTTCGATGACACCGACTGCCCCAGGAACATGGCTGGGGCTGGCCAACTGCCGCTCGTGGTGGCCCCCACCATCGCCAACGTGAGGATGTACCACGTTTTGGTGGATGGCGGGGCTGGACTGAACCTCATCAGTCGCGCAGCCTTCCAGAAACTGCAGATCCCGATGGCCAAGCTCGCCCCATCGAGCTCGTTCTCAGGGGTAGGGCCGGGACAGGTCGTTCCCTACGGCCACATCAGCCTCCCGGTGACCTTTGGGGGACCGGACACCTACCGGACAGAGTACGTTCTGTTCGACGTGGCCGAGATTGAACTCCCCTTCAACGCCATAATCGGCAGGCCAGCCCTGTACCGATTCATGGCAGTAGCTCACTACGGCTACCTTGTCTTGAAGATGCCTACACCAACAGGCGTCCTCAAGGTTTGTGGAGACCGTGCTGCCGCAGTGTTAGCCTTGGAAAAGCTTCAGACGCTTACAGCAACTAGAGCGCCAACCCTCGGCAGCGCAAAACCAAACCAGCTCCACCCAAGTGCATGCCACCGTGCCTCTACCACAGCACCCCGCGTGCAATCCCTCGATGAGGACGACGTCCCCACAAGGCTCGCCCGAATCAGCGCCGATGCCACCCAGTCCACCCGGGTAGCCGGGGGCCTGGATAGCAAATAGGAAGGCGCGCTCGTTGCCCCCCTCCGGCACAATATCGATGTGCTGCATGACAGCCGTCGCGGAGGCCAGAGATCCCTAGGGAGGTGATTGAGCACTACTTAAAGGTCTTTCCCGACGTCCAGCCGTCCAACAAGACGGAGAGTCCGCCGCCCCCGGTGCTTGGCGAACCGTGTTGTTGTCCCGAAGGCCAGCGATAAGCTCCGGGAGCGCATCGACTACACCAGCCTCAATAAGGCATGCCTTAAAGACCTATTTTCTCTCCCTATGATAGACCAAATAGTAGACTCGATGTTAAGCTGTGATATGCTGCGCTTCCTAAATGCTTACTAGGGCTCCCATCAGACCCCTGTGTCTGGAGTAGTTGAAGGGCACCCTTTACTTGCTAACCCCGGCATAAACCGACTCGGCGTAGCTAGGGGTCCCGCGAATTTCTGGTCTTCGCGCCAATGGCTTTGACCCCATGCCACCGTAACCTGTTTCGCTACCAAGAAGCAAGCACCAAAAAACCCCGGAGGCCCAAACCGGACCTCGGATCCCCGACACAACCTCCCGGAGGACCAGCAGGACCTCCCGGAGGTGCAACGGGACCCCTCCCCGGAGGCCCAGTAGGACCCCCCGGAGCTCCCGGGACATCAGCGGAGCTTCCCGGAAGGTCCAAAGCAGCCTGGGGACCTCCGAGTATCGAGCACCCGACGGACTCCCCAGGCTGAAAGCTATCCTCCACAGCCCCCACGCGACGGACAATGCCGCCGAATGGGCGGCGGAGCTACTGAAGTTTGACCTAGGCTCCCTTTCCCATCATGCAGACATTAACCGAGCACTAGTTGACTTGTGGCTGAAGTAGACGCACGCTCAGGGGGCCACGAAGACGGTGAAACAGGACCCTGAGCCCTGACCTTCACCAGGCCTTACCGAATGATGTTCGTCGACGGCTCCTTGCGAAAGCAGGGGGCCGGTGCTAGCGTACTGTTCCTCACGCCATCGGGGGAGCAGTCTGGGTATGTGGTGCGTTTCAATTCCAAGGCAGCCAGCAACATAGCAAATTATGAAGTGCTCATCCTTCTTGCTAGTCGTTGGCTCAGGGCAACTCCCAGTCTGGTTATCGACCAAGATGGTGGAGACAGACCTCCTCGCCTTGGACCTGCACCACGTACCGCGCGCTAGCAAGGCCGCAGCTGACGACCTTTCAACGAAGACCCCCACCGGAGCCACTGTGCCCGAAGGGGGCTTTGAGAGGATGTTGCCGCGGCCCACAGCCCGGCCCGTCGAGCCGGACGAAGGGGGCTAGACCAGCACCTCTAAGCTGGCGGTCCCGGTGGCAATGGACGCCGCCAAGGATCACAAGCGTCACTGGGGACTCCGTGCAACCCAGCGCTCAAGATCTAGATGCTCAAGTCAGACCCGATGCATGGATCACGGAGGTCCGGGACTACTTGAAAGACAATATCCTCCCTGATGAACGTGTATCCGCTGAACGGATTGTGCGTATGGCTAAGAGACACATGGCGGGAGAGGGGGATCTCTACCGACGTGGCGCCAACCACATCCTATTGCGGTGCATAACCTAGGGGGAAGGCTGCGACTTGTTCGCTGAGATCCATGGAGGCGAATGTGGGAGTCACTCTTCCTCACGCACGCTTGTCGGTAAAGCCTTTCGGCATGGCTTCTACTAGCCGGCAACACTCCAGGATGCCGTCGAGCTGGTCGAGAGCTGCTAGGCGTGCCTGTTCCACGCCAAGCAGATCTATACACCGGCTTGGACGGTATAGATGATCCAGCCCACATGGCCATTTGCCATTCTAAGGCTGGACATCCCGGGCCTGGGACCATTCCCCAGAACCGAGGGTGGGGACCCGCTCCCGAACCTTCGGAACACAGAACACCGCTGTAAGTTCTACCCCTAGAGCAACAATAGGACAGACCCTTCTTTTTATAATAAATTCCATAAAAGTCCAGAAACAGGGCTTGGAGCAACTAAGCCTCAGGGGACGGTCCAGGACTACGTTAAGCTTCGCCTGGTTCCGACCCCAAGCGCGTAGAGTCTTGCTTCCCTTGAGGTGGGTCGTGGCCTACATATTCAGCCCGCCTTCCCCATATGGAAATTTATATGAAAAGAAACCTGCCCTACGTTGCTCTTCTTTGGTACTCATTTAATTTACTTATTAAATTTTTATGATTACCCTACTAGCGCGTGCTCACTATGCGTTCAACTCCCTCTTTTCATTCTCATCTTTAGTCGGCATTTGCTGCCCTGCCAAAGGCGGTTGCGTGGGAGGTACCGGCCGAAAGCCAGGGGGGCCCCAAGCCCCCGGCACTTCGCGCACGGTAGTTCCCAAGCACCATATAAGTGGACGGGGACCGTAAGCCAGATAAGACTAAGAGATAGAGGGGGGGAGCCCCCAAGGAGAATTACTTTTTCCTTACTTGTGTGCAGGACTTCTCAGCCTCAGCTCCCCGCAGGAGTATGGTAGGCGCATCCATCCAATAGAACGCACCTACCAGGGGGCCGCTACGGGATCGCGCAAGGCCAAAACCCCAATGTAAGATCAAAGAACTAGACCTCACAGGGGCGAGGCCCGAAGGCCCCACGTGTCCAGCAGGGCCAGATCTTCCATCTCCTTGAGGGGAGCTCCGGGACCGCCGCGTGGTCTACGGGAGTCGGACCTCCCCCCCCCCCTCTGCGGGAAGAGGCCCGAGGGCTCCACGTGCCACGCAAGCCCGGACCTTCCCTCAGGCGGGAGCTCCGGGCCCGCCACGTGACCAACAGGCCCGGACCCCCCTCCGATCTCGTGAGGCGGGTCCTGGAGACCTCCGGAACCCTTAGTATACAGTGAGGACCCGGAGAAGGTGTCTATGCAGAGCTTCGAGATTGGTCAAGGCCTCCGAGTCCTTGCAGAGCTAAGGACTCGGTCAGGAAAAGCCAAGAAGAAGACTAGGACATGCAGACACAGAAAGAAACAGGAGTCTGTCCACACGAAGGCTCCACGAGCTGGGCTACAGACTCAACAAAAATAAAAAAGGAGGTACAGGGCCTTGTGGCCACGAGGGCAGATGCCTAAGAGTCCCCGGACTCCCGATGAAACCTAGAGGCCACGAGGGCAGCTAAGTCCTCGACTTCGGCCCTGGCAGCTTCCTCCCGATCGGCGACGGGTCCTAGACGAACCGACCCCAGAGAAAAGGAAGGGTCTCGGCTAACGAAGCATGACAGAACGTGCATAGCAACCTCCTCCGCAAGGCCCCGACCTTCCGCTTCCAGCTCGTCGGCGACCACTGATTCGAGCCGACCTAGCTCGTCGCCGAGAGACTCAAGGGCCGGGGCCGCTTCGGACATCGGCCGCGCTGGAGTCTCCACCTGCACAGGGCTGAAACCAAGAGGAGCCAAGGCGGATCCCGCCTTGGCAATGAAGCACCAGACCGCCTGGCCCTCGGCAGCCCGCAAGGACTAGAGCCTCTCTACCTCTTGGCGAGCCGCTAGCTCGCGATCCATCGCCGCCTGGCGCTCCTTGGAGAACCGCTCCTCCCTCGCGGCGACAGCCGACTCACGGAGCTCCAGCTCCTCGGACCGAGCCCTTAGCTCCTCCACCTTGGCCCTCAGCCGGGCGGTGGTCTTCTCCTCCTCGGCCGCAGCGGCGCGTTCCCGATCAGCGACGGCGTGCTCCCGACGGGCTACCTGCAGCTGCAACTCCTCCGCGGCGGCGGAACACTCCTTGGCTTTGGCTTCAGCTTGGGCCAGAGCCTCGCGGTAGGTGGCACGAACCCGCTGGGCCTCCGACTCCAAGCGGCTAATGGCCTTCTTCTGAGTGCCAAGCAGAGCACTCATGGCCTCAAGCCTTGACTGCCTTGAGTCAAGGTCCGCCCGGGCCCGCTGCTGCCAGCTGAGAAGGCGTTCCCTCTCGCCGGTCGATGCCTTCCGCTCCTGCTCAAAGGCAGATTGGAGCTGCCGGGCGCTGGTCTGGACACGCCCCAGGGCGTCCCACACGGGCGCCGGAGCAGGGGGGATAGGAGTTGCGCCGCCGGACCCCCCCTGACGAGTCTAAGACCGGCGGGGGCGCCGGCGCCTCAGCGACCACGGTGGGGCGCTGTTCTAAGGAGGCCAGGGGGCCAGTAGGCGCACCTACAGCAGCCTTCCCGGTCTCAAGACCTGGCTTCTGGACTGGTGAAGGAGGGCGGGTAGGAGCAGATGTGGCCGCCGCGGAAAATGAACCCGCTGGTGCAGAGGTGCCCCCGTCGATTTGGGAGCCATGGGAGCCGCCACGGTCCCCAGGTGCTGAGGCGCGGAGCTTCCGCCGGTTGAAGGCGGCCGGGTAAGAGGCCCGCCCCTGGCGGCTGGTCGGTCGCTGCAAGAAGAAGAAGCCCTCAGAATAAGGGAAGAGACAAGAGCTCTGCTCCTATAAGCCAGAAAGAACAACACTTACTGGGTGGCATGAGCGCTCCAGCGAGCTTGCAGCACTGGCCTCTGGGCTATAGCTGAACCGCCGGGACCAGCGGCTGGAACGGTCGCGGAATGGGACGCCTGGATCCCCGGCGCACTCGCCGGCGTCGCCCCACCAACATCCGTCCTGGGAGCCCCTCTGCTTGAGGAAGGATGGCGAGGTACTTGGGCTGATTCGGACGGCTGCTGTCTGGGGAGAGACCCGCCGGGGAGGGACACTCGGGACCTCTTCGGGTGGCCACCCGATGGACCAGCACCTCCGGGAGATGGGAGCAAAGTAGCTCCGGCACCCTGACTCGGCACAGGCGGCACCCTCGGAGGAGACCGGGCGCGTTTCTTCTCTAGATGCCCGGGGGCCGGCTCTTTTCCTTTCCCTTTGTCGGTGGCTTGGGTTCCGTCGGCTCTGGGGGAGGGTTTGACAGCAGCGGATGCCTCATGCCCTGACCCAGGGTGCTCGGTTCCTGGAATGGTGATACCCCGGAAGGCATCCCTGACCTGCCGGACGGCGATCCCAATATCATCAAGGTTCGGCATCTTCCGCAGGAGCTCTGACCTCCTCTGAGGCTCCAAGAAGAGGGGGGTGGCAGAGGGCGGAAGGGCGGGGTCGCCACTGGGAATGTAGTCACCGCTCACCTTGCTCAACATCTCGTTCAGCTCCTCGTTGGAAGGGTGAGAGCCGGGGCCCCTCTCCAGCCTGGTACAGTCCTGCTCGCCGGTGTAGTACCACGCTGGGCGGCTACGCTGCTGCAAGGGAGCAATACGGCGTGACACAAAGTCCATCAGCACCATTAGAGACGTCAGCCCCTCATTGGCCAAGAACCGGATCCGCTCCAAGACCGGGGTGTACTCCTGCTCCAGCTCAGGGATCTCCTCCCAGAAGCGGCGATCGGTGGTTGGGCTGGCGGTTGGGAGTTGTAGGCGATCGTGCTCGTCGGTCTGCACTACCACCCAGCTCTCCCTCCAGTTTTCCCACCTTTATGCGCTGAAGGGCAGAATGTATCCGGAGACCTTGGGGTCTTTGCAGCGATGCTGGAAGTAGTATGCCCCCATCTGAGTCTTTGAGCCGCGCCTAGTCGTCTGCAGCACAAAGAAGTGGCGGAAGAGCGTCACGGAGGCGTGCACCCCCACGAACATCTCGTAGAAGTGGACAAAAACAGCAGCCATTGCGAAGGAGTTGGGGGAAAGATGGTGGAGCTGGAGACCATATGTCTCCAGCAGGGTGACAAAGAAGGAAGAAATCGGCGGAACGAACCCCGCCAGAGCATAAGCGGTGAAGAAGACTATCTCCCCCTTTTCCAGGACAAGGGGGAGAGATCCTCGGCGAAGCCGATGTTTCTGCTCTTCTGAGCGCCAGCCCAGCAGCCTGCGCACTGGCCCGAGCTCGGAAGAGCGAACGAGGCACGTCGGGAGCAAGTTGGAAGCCATGGCGAAAGAGGGCGCAAGGGCAGGAGAGCCGGGGCACAAGAGTTCAAGGGAAGTACGAGCGCAATGCGAAGGGAAACCGCGATGCGGGTGAGATCCCCTTTTAAAAACTTTCCAGGGATGGTTCGAGGTAATTCGAAAACCTCCGGAAACGTCGCATCGGCGACCTCGTTGGCTCTGAGACCGGGCGCCGATGAAAGGTGGACCCAAGCCGCCCAACTGAAGCGGTGGGTCAAGGAGTCAGACGCCCCGGAAGACAAGCCGGCAAGGCACTTCGGCAGTTCCCGAAGAAAGAGCCGCAACGTGCAGAAGTGGTGGTCTGGGGAACCACCGCAGTAAAAGCAACCATCAATTGAGCGCACGCTCCCACGATCTCGCGGCCGCTCGTGCTCCGGCAGCGGTCAATTCGGGACTTAGAGAAAGTGCGCGGATCGAAAGAGACGGAGGTCCCACCTCGGGCTCGCTACCTCCCCCGAGATGGGCCCGGGGGCCACTGTCGGTACCTGAGATATGGGGTACCCCCGCGCACAGGGTAAAATGCCTAAGGAACTCGCCCTTCTCCGCAGGGAGAGCTCCGAAGGCGCCACGCGTCCAGCGGGGCCGGACCTCCCTCTCCTCAGAGGAGAGCTCCGGGCCCGTCACGTGGCATACAAGAGCCGGACCTCCCCCTCTGCGGGAGAGAGGTCCGAAGGCGCCACGCGCCCAGCGGGGCCGGACCTCCCTCTCCTCAGTGGAGAGCTCCGGGCCCGCCACATGGCCAACAGAAGCCGAGCCTCTCCCTCCGCGGGGAGAGGTCCGGAGGCTCCACGTGCCCCGTGGAACGGACCCTCCTCTCCTCTGAGAAGGGCTCCGGGCCCGCCACGTGGCAGCAGAACGGCGCTGCCCGCCCCCGAGCGATAGGCAGTGGGCGTAAAGACGCCCCATACCTTGCCCGTACAAGGTATTCAAGGCCCGCGTCTTCCCGAGACGCGGAGACGCGGAGCACGCTTCTGTCAGGTGCCGTTGCGCCAGTCACATCACAGACTGGCGCGCGGTGTCAGAACCTGCCAGCCAATAAACACCGCGACAAGACATCCCATGCCGCCTGCGCCGTCATCAACCACTACGACTAGCATGAGGCATGGGCAGGGCGGCAAGATGAAGACTCAGAAGCCTTCGACCAGAGGCACCTACCGGCATAACTGCAGATACGGTAGATGATAGACAATCTTCCCGGGACCACATGTCGGGTCCCGGCCCCCCATGTAAGCTGCCCGAGCCTTGGACTATAAAAGGCTCGGGTAGGCGTCGATAGCGAGGGTTCGCACTTTGCAACTCATACGCTAGCCATACACTCTCAAGCTGTAACTCACCCCCGAGCTCAGGCCTCCGGTCCTGAGCAGCAAGCAATACAGCGAGCTCCATAGCTCGCCGTGGACGTAGGGTTTTACGCTCCGGCGGCCTGAACCACGTAAAACGCGCCGTGTCAAGCTCTTACTAACTCGTCCATCTGCGCAAGCTCTCCGCTAGAGACTAGCCCCACCGAAAAAAGAACCTCCGCGGGCTGCCCAGTGCAGGCCCGGGGGAAGTGTCGACTGAACACTTCGACAGCCACTGTTCAGAGCATCATGAGTATAGCAGAATTGTTTATCTTCAGCTTGGTATTCGTCTAGATAATTTATAGTGTCCAATTGCTTCAAAAAATTTCTTGTGTCCAAGGCGAAGGATATACAAGGGGATATCTCTTGGTGCATGCTCTTTACCGATGATGTAGTGCTGGTAGATGAAGCTAGGGATGGTGTTGATAAGAAATTGGAGTTATGGAGACAAACCTTAGAGTCCAAGGGTTTAGACTTAGTGGGACCAAGACCGAGTATATGAGGTGTGACTTTAGTGGTGTTGGTCGTGAAGAGGGAAATGTTAGTCTACAAGGACAAATAGTATCTAGAAGGGACTCTTTCCGATACTTAGGATCAATGTTACAAAGCAATGTCGATATTGATGAGGATGTTTGCCACATGATCAAGGTAGGGTGGATGAAATGGCGACAAGCCTCTGGAATCCTATGTGATAGGAAGGTCCCACAAAAGCTAAAAGAGAAGTTTTATAGGACGGTGATCAGACCCGCGATGCTTTATGGGGCAGAATGTTGGCCAACTAAACGGCAATATGTCCAACAAATGAGTGTCACAGAGATGCGCATGCTACGGTGGATGTGCGGGCACACGAGAAGAGACCGAATAAGGAATGAGGCGATTCGTGACAGGGTAGGGGTGGCGCCGATTAAAGAGAAGTTAGTCCAACATCGACTAAGGTGGTTTGGACATATCCAGCGGAGACCTCCAGAAGCACCGGTTAACAGTGGGATTTTAAGAGGTAGAGAAAGTATTAGGAGGGGTAGAGGACGACCAAGGTTGATCTGGGAGGAGGCGGTAAAATAGGATTTGAGAGATTGGAATGTATCTAGAGACTTAGCTCATGATAGGACCGCATGGAAAGTAGCAATTCATGTGCCAGAATCTTAATCTTGTTTTTTCTTTTTTTTTTCCCGTGTTGTTCTTATATATCCTATTATTTAGCGCTAAAACATAGAAAAAAACACCTCCAACAAAATTACAACTCGGTTTTATATTTTTATTGGTTTTCTATCCAACACTGCCTACCCCAACGTGCTTGAGACAAATATTTTGTTGTTGCTATCCAACTCTTTCCGCGTGCTAGAAGTAGGAAAGCCGTCTCCTTTACTATATGCTCATTTTTGAATAAAATACATTCATAATACAAAGTATCATTAAAAGGAATGAAATATTAATAATCCATGTTACATGTTGCAATGAAACATGAATGTAAAAAATAAGAACAAAGAAATTGTATTAACATATAAAATAACCAAAATATTGTAGTACTTACAAACCCGTGTCTAAAAATATCAGGTCCATATTGTTAGACAATAGTACCACATCGCTATTGTACCAAGAGAGGTCTCCTGACCCCTTATATATATGTACTCACTCCTAGGGGCTAAATCAATCCAATTATTATTTCCCCTCTTAATTCTATCATGGTATCTCAGAGGTTTCGTCTCTAGGACCTCTCTTCCGCAGCCCTAGCCGCCACCGTGCCCCACGGCCACGCAACCCCTCCCTCCCCTCGCTGCGACGCCGTCTTCCCGCCAGTCGGACCGCGAGCAGGCGCCGCCTCGGGGCGGCGGTGACTAGGGTTAGGTGGACGACGCAGGCGGGCGCCATGTCTCGATGGCGGTTGGATCGCCGTTGAGCTGGCGGTCGGATTGCAACGCCGTCTTCCCGCCACATCGCGATCCGACCGCCAGCTCAACGCCCATCTGACCGCCACCGAGGCATGGCACCCGCCATCATCCACCTAACCCTAGTCGCCGCCACCCTGAGGCGGCGCCTGCTCGTGGTCCGACCACCCTCTGTAGCGGTCCGACCGCCAGCCCCGACGCGTGGTACCCGCTCGCGTCGTCCACCTAACCCTAGCTATCGCTTGCTCGTGGGCTGACCGCTGCCATCCACTGTCTGACCGCCAGCCATCCAGATTGCAATCTGATGGAATCACAGGCATCCCCGATGTTGACGGCGCCAACGACGCCAAGCAGCTGCACGGGATGTTGCCCTCGTGGCCGAGTTAACTCGGTTAACCGCGGAGTCCGATCATCTCGCTATAGAGGCAACACATGCACGTGCAGCAGTTGACGAGACACGTCGTGCCTTGCTCACCGCAGCTGATGATGTTCGTCGTGACTTGGCCAGTCACGACCCTCCTCCTCTGGCATCCGACGACATTCCTTCACTCCACTGTCAAGCAATCGCCGTGCTCAACATCAGGACGATGACCCCTGTCGTCCTCGACAACTTTTCACCGCACTACAATCTGTGGAAGGCCCTCTTCTTCAACACCCTGGGCAAGTACGAGTTCTCCGATCACGTTCTCACCGATGTGGACCCCGACGTCATCGACCCTCATTGGCGTCGTATGGACTGCATCGACATCTCCTTGCTTCACGACACCGTCTCCTCCAATATCATTGAGATCATCTTGACAGGCGCAGCCACAGCTCGTTCGATTTGGCTCGGGCTTCAGGATCATTTCATAGGTAACCAAGAAACTCGTGCTATGATTTTTGACGCCGAATTTTGCACGTTCGTCCAGTGGTATCCCTCCATCGCCGACAATTGCCAGCCTCAAGTCGATGGCCGGCGCGCTAGGTGACTTGGGCGAGGCCGTCCCCGACCGCAACCTCGTCCTCACAACGCTTCGCAGCCTGAATGAGTGGTTGTCTCACACGAAGTCCCTCCTCAAGCGGCAGCGCCCCTTCCCTCCCTTCGCCGAGGTCTGCAACGACCTCCAGCTTCAGGAGATTTAGATGAATTCTAAGCCGAGGAACACCAGTGCCATGGCTGTTACTTCATCAAGTGCAAGACGTCCCCTGCCACCAGCATCACCGGGCGGACCTCCTACACACGCCCCAGCTTCTGGCGCCCCGCCTTCCGGTGCCCCAGCCTCCGCTGCTCCGTCTTCTAACCGGGGCCGGAACCGGCGTAACAACACGCGGAGCGACGGCGGATTTCCCACTCCGGGGAATCCATGGAACGGGACCTTGCAGCTATGGATAGGTGCTCCACCCCGTCTTCCACCAGGGTTTCCAGCATGCCCCAGCGCACCTACTCCTTCACAGCAGACCTTCCTGACACACCGGGGGGGGGGGGGGGGGGGGGGTCCTACTGCGCGTTCTGGTTGCTTGGCGGTCCGGCCGCGCCCTATGGCGGTTTGACCATGCCCTATGGCGGTCTAACCGCTCCAGGCACTACTTGGATGCCCCCTACTCAAGTGGCCCAACCGCCTCCCACGATGGTCCGACCGCCACCTCTATGTACGGGGGAGCTTCTACCTACGGGGAGCCTTCTACCACATGGGATCAAAACGAGCTGGCCAACTCGTTCAACACCATGTCGCTGACACCGCCGCTGTCCGCTGAATGGTACATGGACTCCAACATCGATAGCTACATGAGCTCCTCTTCCGGTAACCTCTCGTCCTCCTAACCTCCCTCCTTTTCGACCCCATCATGTAGGTAATGGGTCATTGCTGCCTATTACCTCCACTGGTCACACTTCTTTTGCTACTCGTGTTCGCACTTTACATTTGTACGGTGTTCTTATTTCTCCTCACATTATTAAAAGTTTGGTTTCCGTTTGTCAGTTTACCACTGACAATAACGTTTCCATTGCATTTGATCCTTTTGGTCTTTCCGTGAAGGATTTGGACACCAAGAACATAATCGCTAGGTGCAACAGCTTCGGACAGCTCTATCCTATTTCTCTGCTGCCACTTTCTCCTTCACATGCCTTAGCTACGGTCACCACACCATCTACGCTTTGGCATCGTCGTCTTGGTCATCTAGGTTTTGAGGCATTGTCTAGATTATTTCCACAATGTAATAAATAGGAACTTGACTATCTTTGTCATGCATGTCAGCTTGGTCGTCATACACGTCTTCCTTTGGCTTTGTCAAATTCTCGTGCTTTGAACAATTTTGATTTAATACATTGTGATTTGTGGACCTCTCCCGTGCAAAGCATTTCCGATCACAAGTACTATCTTGTTGTTCTTGACGCCTGTTCGCACTATTTGTTAACTTTTCCTCTTTGCCTCAAATCCGATGTTTTCTCGACCTTGTCGCAGTTTTTGCCTACGTTTCCACTCAGTTTGGCCGCACCATAAAGGCAATTCAATGTGACAACGGTCGTGAATTTGACAATTCTGCATCGCGCGCCATTCTTCCTTCGTCTTGGTGTTGTGTTGCGCCTTTCCTGCCCTCACACGTCTCCTCAAAATGGACGTGCTGAGCGTATGATTTGCACACCAATGACATAGGCGCTTGATCATGTTCCAAGCTATTGTTCCAGCTGGCTATTGGGTAGAAGCGCTTCACACCGCTACACACTTAAAAAACTTGCGACCATCCCGCCACCCTGCATTTTGCTCTCTTTGGTACCCATCCCGATATTTCCTATCTTCTCGTTTTTGGTTGCATGTGCTACCCAAACCTCTTTGCCACCGCTGAACACAAGCTAGCTCATCGCCCCACCGTTTGTGTCTTTCTCGGTGACCTATCCGATCACAAAGGATATCGATGATTCGACTTAGCCACAAATCGTCTCATCATCTCTCGTCATGTAACCTTTGATGAGTCCTCCTTTCCCTTTGCAGAAATATCTAGCCCTCCTTCATCCCACTTTGATTTTTTTTCCGATACTGATGATTCATCTGTGCCCTTTAGCACTGATTGTTTTGCAGGTACTCGTCGATGCAACCCTCCACCGGGCTTCTGCGTGCCCAGCGGTCAGACCGTTCCTCCGACCGGTCCGACTGTAGACAGGTACAGAGGCCTCCTCGGCCCCTGTCCACCCCTTCGTGGTCCGACCGCGCCTCGTGGCGGTTCAACCACAACATCCAATAGAGGCCAGGAGAGCCTCTGTTCCCCTCGCGATCCGACCGCACCCTGTGGCAGTTCAACCGCCACACCCAACAGAGGCCAGGCGGCCTCTGTTCCCCACGCGGTCTAACTTCTACGCTGTGCGGTCCGACCGTCAGCCCTCACGGTCCTACCACGAGCCCAAGTGGTCCAACTGCCACACCATTCAGAGACTCGGGACGTCTCTGTTCTAGTGACAGTCCAACCGCCACATTATGCGGTTAGACCGCCCCAGTACCGAGCTCGGCTTCCTCACGCGGCGCTCTACCAAGCTTCGGATCTTTCGCGGCACCTCCGACTGCCCTTCATCAGCACCTGGGCTTCGCTCGTGTCTCAGGATCCTTGCTCGAGGTTCCTCTAGTGAACAACAAGCACATCATGCGGACCCCGGTCTTCGTCTCCTGGTACAATGCCTGAATCTTCAGTCATCAATGCTGTCACTGATACTGAAGACTTACTGTGGCGCTCTCGCTGATCCCAACTGGCGAGAGGCCATGATCGAGAAGTTCATCGCACTACAGGCCAACAATACTTGGGATATCGTGCCTCGTCCTTCAGGTACGAGCGTCGTGACTGGCAAGTGGATTTTTCGCTGCAAGTTTCATCGAGATGGCTCTATTGATCGCTACAAGGCTCGTTGGATGTTTCGCGGTTTTACTTAATAGCCTGGTATTGATTTTGGTGAGACTTTCACCTCTTTGCTGAAGCCTGCTACAGTCCGTGCTGTTCTGCCTGTTGCTCTCTCTCGTGATTGATGTGAAGAATGCGTTTCTGCATGGCACATTATCAGAGACAGTCTATTGTGAGCAACCTTCTGGTTTTCTTGACTTGGCTCACCCAGGCTTCTTCTGTCGCCTTAACAAATCTTTGTATGGTTTGAAGTAAGCTCCTCGTGCCTGTTACAACCTGTTTGCTTCTCATATTACCACACTTGCATTTTTTGGCCCTCGATCAGACACTTCTCTTTTTATCTACCGACAAGGTACGGACATGGCTTATCTGTTGCTTTTATGTGGATGGTATTATTCTCACTGCCCCTTTAGTGCCACTGCTTCGTCGCATTATTGATGCTCTTGCTGCAGAATTTTCGATGAAGGATCTGCGCAGCCTCCATCATTTTCTGGGCATTTCTGTTACTCGGAGCAGCTCAGGTGTCTTTCCCTCACAGCAGCAGTATATGGTTGATATTCTTGAGAGAGCTGGCATGGCTGATTGCAAGCCGTGTTCTACTCCGGTCGACATGTATGCGAAGCTGTCATCTGATGGACCTCCTGTCTCGGATGTCACTCACCATCGAGGCCTTACCGGAGCACTTCAGTATCTCACTTTTACTCGAGCAGATATTGCATATATTGTTCATCAGGTGTGCCTCTATATGCATGATCCTCGGGAGCCTCATCTTGCGTTGGTGAAACGCATTCTTCGGTACATCAGAGGCACTTTGGATCTTGGTCTACACCTTCACCAATCCTCCGTCAGTGAGTTGATTGCGTATTCTCATGCTGATTGGGCTAGATGTCCCGACACATGTCGTTCTACCTCCGGATACGGCATATTCCTCGATGATAATCTGATCTCCTGGTCTTCGAAGCGCCAGCACACGGTGTCCCTCTCCAGCGCTGAAGAGGAATATCATGCCGTTGCTAACGCCATCACTGAGGCCTTTTGGTTGTGCCAGGTACTAGAGGAACTTCATTGTCTATTGCAGAAGGCCACCTTAGTTTATTGTGATAATGTGAGTGCAGTATATCTCTCGACTAACCCGGTGTAGCATCAACGCACCAAGCATATTGAGATTGATTTGCACTTCGTTAGAGACAAGGTGGCTGTTGGAGAATTCGGTTTCTTCACGTTCCTACTAGTTTGCGGTACGCGGATATCTTCACCAAAGGCCTCCCATCTTTAGTGTTTATGGAGTTTCGATCCAGTTTGAATGTTCTGACTTGTAGACGTTTAGATTATGAGGGAGTGTTAGACAATAGTCCCACATTGACTATTATACCAAGGGAGGTCCTCTGACCCCATTATATACATGTACTCACCCCCTGAGGGCTAAATCAATCTAATTATTATTTCTCCTCTTAATTCTATCACATATGTTATCAGAAAAATAGTGGTAATACAACCTATGATGATCGTTGGCCGTTGCAATAATGTAGTTTGAATTTCAAACTAGTTATCGAGTATTAGTAAAACATGAGAAAGTAAAATATAGAATACAAGTTTTAACAAATCGGTTAGTGTCATATAAAATAAATTGTTAAATTTAGATAGAACATTAATTATTTAACAAAATAGCAAACTAAAAAATAGCAAATCGGTTGTTGTGTACTCAGTGTGATACCGCACGGGCAAGACTTGGAGAGCAGAGTCATTCCACTGACTCATGGGCCCCGCTTGTTAGGATTGTTAGCTGAGCTCTTTCTGTGGAAGAGGCAATTGGAATTATACCATTCCCAACGTTGGGCTTCGCCAGAATACTACTCCCAACAGATGACTCGCTAAAATGCCATTATAATTGCAATCAGTTCGCTCATTTATCATCGAGACATTATAACTTGTCTCATAGCCCCCTTTTAACAGAAAAGAACATAGAAAATGACTAAAATGCCCTCAATTCTCTTACTCACTCACTTGAAAACAAAGCTATGGGAACCTGCTGAATTAAAAAAATAGCTATACGGAACACAAAAAAACTGCATGTCACTAGGGGTTTTCTTGAATAAAAAATTGCATGATCTCATATTACATAGAGTTAACCATTAGATAAATTTAACATCTATAAAAAACTGCATGCCACATAAGATAAATTTAACAACTCATGCACATGAAGTTCATACATATTAAAGTTCACATTAAGGTTCATACACATTCAAGTTCATACACAAATCCATAAACATTGAAGTTCACATGTCACATGGAGTCATACACATTAAAATAATGATAGAAAATAACATTGAACTTCAAGCTTCCTTAAACTTTATTGGTGTAATTTTTTGGACAACTCTTTTTCAATGTTCCTTGCTTGGTTGGAGTTGAAGTGCACACCGTTTGTGATGAAGTAGAGATGATGGACGGCTCTAATGATATGGATGTAGTGACCGGTTGTGAAGAAGTGGAGACGGTGGCATTTGCTTCAACGGGAAACCAAGTTTTGGTGCTATTTCTTCTTGGTTTCCTCTTTCTGCAAGATGAAAACAACAAAATTAAATAAAAAAATTATGGTAAATGTATGAGAAACAAAGAAATCAATTACACTTGTATTTTCTTAGTTCTATTGTGAGGGCGTTTGGGGCTGTTTTTCCTATGTCCCAATTCTCCACAATTAGGACATTTGAACTTGCCTTTAATTAATTTTTTTTCCTTCCCCGTCTCCTTTCCACTTGGTTTCTCACCACTACCACCTTCAAGAGACAACCTTTGATTCTCAATTTCCATTGGGGGCCTACACCCCTCTTTCCATGTGGTGCATGGACCTCACTTGATATGTCCACTTTAGGCCATTGTGACTTGTCAGGAAGTGGCTCAACTATTCTCTTGCATGCATTTCTGAACTTCTCCACGGAATAATATTCATTAACAAACTCCTCCATCCTCACATCTCTAGTTTGTTGGGCTGTTATTAGAGCTAGAGCATGTTGACAGGGCTTACCAATGTGTTGCCATTCTTCACATGAACACTCATGCAAGTTTGCCTTAACAACATGTCTAGCATAACAATTATTGTTGTCTCGCACCTCTGCAGCATAGTAGTCACCTTTCACAATTGTCAAGTGACCTAACCCTCGAGTTTTTGCCTTCAAGATATGTATGACAGCTGGTAATATCCTTCCATTGAGCTTGTCTCCAATCCTTCTCTGCTTGTGAAACAAAGTCATGATCATCTCCCTGAGCTTGTAAGCAAGCTCACACACAGGAAGGTGTTTTATATCTTTTATCCAATTGTTGAACACCTCAGCAATATTATTGATGATGTAATCGCACTTAATAGCTGGGTTGAACCGACTTCTATACCACTTGAGAGTTGAGAGAATGATATGTATCTAGCTAGTAGGATATCTCAGGATCAGACAAAATATTAGCCATGTGATAGTCATATGCTTCTTTTTTGTATGCTCTTGCTGCAGGAAACATATGTTCGGAACCATGATAACTCCTGATGAAGTTGTGCATAAGATGTCTAAAGCACTCTCTGTATTCAGCATTAGGGAAAATAGATCGCACCACATTTTCTAGACCTTTGCAAACATCAGTACAAATAGCAAGTACGAGAATATCTCCTATAGCTTTATGCAGTTGTGTCATGAACCAAGTCCAATTTTCTTCCGTTTCGGAGTTAATAAAACAAAAAGCAAGTGGAAACTTCCAATTGTGACCATCACTGCTACAAGCTGAAGCTAAGTGACCATTCCATCTTCCATTTAGTGCAGTTGAGTCTACACTAAGATATGGTCTACATCCCTCCAAAAAACCCTCAATGCAAGTACCAAGTGAGCAAAAGAAACTATGGAAGTAAAGATTACCATCTTGCACTTGTAGGTCAATCTCAACAACACTATTTGGTGACTTCTTCAAGATCTCAGCCTTCCAATTAAACAAAAGTTGGAAGCTCTCCTCCCAACTTTCATACAACTGTTTCAATGCCTTCTCTTTCCCCTTCCACACCGTGTCATAAGCAATCGTTCAATTATAGTCATCCTGAACTTTTGTTTGCAACTCTTTGGCACCCATATGAGGGTTCTTTCGAAGAATAGGGAGGGATTTTGAAGCAACCCAACCACTAGTTGGTGTAACGACCTTCCTCCTACCACTCGATGTACATGTGTGTTCATCAATCAACACTATCACCTGCAACATAATGATGCAATGATATCGTAATGTAGATGTATAAAAAAATTATAGATCACAAGAACATACACAATGGTGGGAGAGCCTTTCCGCTCTAGACGTGCCACTATTCTCCAAGGACAATCCCCACCCTTACAATAGCCTCGGTATTTAGTAGTACCGATTGCCTCAATGCCTAACTCAAATTATTTGTTCATGGCATATTGTCTCATAGCCAACCTAAACTCTTTCATTGATGGGTACAAGCTGCCAAGATCCATTACAGTATTATTCTTATCATACAAAATTGTTCTCTCTTCTGTTATATAATCATCGATTGGAATGGCAGCACCTTGAACATCAATTATAACTCTAGAACTTGTAGCCCTCTCATCCTCATCCCTCAAGCCCAAAAGAACATATAACTGATTTTCACTAGCAATTTCTAGTCTACCCTCATCATCATGCCGGTCCTCCAATTGCATTGCATCCCAATCAATGAATTGTTCTGACAGTTCAATCGGCGGTAAAGGTAGCCTATATGATCATTTTAAAAATGAGCTAATAAACCTCTAATCATATTCAGTTCATCAATTAACAAATAAACAAAATCTAACAAACAACATAAAATGAATTATCATTGTTTGAGTCTTTTTCGATGACACCGAATCCTTCTTCCGGCTGTAGATCCATCGAGGCAGACCCTACAAGTGAAGAACAAGGAAAAAAATGAGAACAAGTTCCTATAGGGGACCGGTAGCGCGCGTCGGGGTGGGGGGCCGAGTGTCGGTCCAGTCGCGGGGCGGGGGTGAGGGGACCTCCTGCTGGCGCCTGTCCATACGGTCAGGGGCCTGTCGGGTCGGGGTGGGGAGGGCGGCGGGGCAGCCTGCGCCCGCAGGATCGGGGCTGGGGGTATGCGCCTCGCCTCGAAGGTGGGGAAAGGCGGCGGGGGGGGGGGGGGCGACGGGGATGGCGCCGGGGCGACCGGGTAACCCTCAGCTTGGAGGCGGCGCCAGAGCTAGTGTAAAAGAAAACAAAAGAAGGATTTGGGTGAGTGTTGTTTAGCCATTACAGTTATTAAAATACGCGGATGGTAAACGAGCGAACTGGTTGCAATTATAATAGTATTTTAGCGAGTCATTGTTAGGAGTGGTATTCTGGCGAAGCCCAACATTGAGAGTGGTATTGTCAGGCCCCACCTCTTGCGGGGCCCACTTGTGCATCTCGTACCAATCCCTGGATCAGTAGTCGGTACACACAATAGAATGGATCGAAAGCCATGCATTAATTCAGCCTTAACATAACCCTTAAGGTCTTACAGCCAAGTCTTTAAGTTACAATTCTTTGGCCTCGCAGGGCCTCAAAAGATAGACAAACTAGTGAAAGGCAGCGGATTAAGTGGCTCCCATTCCCCTCAGGCAGCCTTGGGCGCAGGACTAGGCCTACTCGTCAATGTATTGTGCTTCATCCTCCATCTCCCTCTCTTCCTCTGCTTCTGAGGGTCGCGAAGAAAGCAAGAGTGAGTACGGAAGGTACTCAGCAAGCCCTAACACTACGCAAGGGAATGTGTTTCATGCTAGGGTTATAACAAGGGAGGGCCATATGGCTTAGGGTTATCGAAAAGCATTCATGCAGGGTCTTCTTTGAAGAAGGTTTTACAAAGCAAAAGAGGTAGTTGTTTCTTGCTTTTAGTTGGTGGGACCTGGGGGAGTTTAAGCTCCATCCCGCCAGTTCCCTAAGTTTTAACCGAACGTTCGAGCCCACGGCTCTACTAGTTCTCGGCACACAGCCGAAATCTCCAAAACACGGCAAACACAGCCACTCATCACACCAAGGAAACACGCTAAGGCTAATCAACAAGAGCTCGGAGCATAGCATGCCAATACCGTGACAACGGTTATCTGGATTTACACTCTGCAGAGGTTGTACACTTTACCCACAGGTCAGGCACTCCTAGCAAGGGAGTAGCATAACGTTCGCCTCATTTTCCCCGAATAACCCCACAATCACACCTCGGGACGCACCCAGGGGCTATTTGGGCAATTACTCTCCCAGCCAGACCACGGGTAATGACTTCCCCGTGTCTTTTCCTGGTCCCCCGTGCCCTACTGGCCGCCAGATGGCTCATGTGGAAGTCACCAAGAAGGTAGAGGGAATCCTGCCCATACAGGTTCTGTGGTTGTACGGAATCACTATGACGAGGTCATATGAACCGGTCCTTGAGTTGGTGAGGCGGCTCCGTCCATGTCCACGACAGGTGGACTACACCGAAGCACACACTACTCATTCACCAATCCCGCCTCAACCACCCATTTTTCCCACTTCACTCCACGCAGGTTGTATGACACCATCCCTAACCCATTTCCTAACTAACACCACCAATACACCTTTCACACTCTTCGCAAATCCAATGATTAATTGTAGTGAGACGCGATGCGAACATCGCGAGGGTCCCTAAGCAATTCTACTTTCAAGGGATTACGCACGTCATCACGTTATATTGTGATGACGGGGCCTTAGGGCGTCAAGGAGGAGTTGACAAGGTCAAGGAAGGTTCGTGGCACGTCACATGACAACCACGTGACTATGCGACCACTAGCAAATGGGCCTTAGCTACTACAACGTTTAAAAGTAATCACAAAAATCATGCATATTGAAAAACAGGCTAACAGGATAATTTCACAAATTCATAGGAACAATAATGATCAAGGAAGTTAGAGCTTGCCTTCAAAAGCTTCTAAGAACTCCTCGTAATCCGGGTCTTCGAGTTCCTCATCGAATCCCTCGCTCGCTATAGTACGTAGTTTGCAGGTGCATCAGATCCAAGGAAATTTGGGAAATCCGAATAACTGTCAATAGGGTGATTACTAAAAATCCGATAGGAGTCCACGGTACGAGGCTTATTTCACCTCGCGGACTGAATGGGGTGATGTCAGTAGTTGGGTAATTGACTTTGAGCTAACCCTTTTATCCCCGCTTAACCTAAGTGGGTTATTATATATTATTTTGATTTAACGTATTCGTGAGTCTATTGGGCCATTTTCTCTTGCCATTATTCTTTAATAGCTGCCGACCGTTCTGAAGTCCTGCACTTAAGAGGGTATGTCATGGGGTCCTGGGTACACGTGCACCAAATCTATGAAGTCGTTTTCATCGTTCCTTGCAAATCGGAGTAAAGTGGCGACGGTGTGGAGACTGACTGGACCTCCACATGGGTTAGGTTGCTGATGTGGCTGCCACCTCGACTACCGTGTGCACAAGGGGTTCATACGGCCGAGTTGGCGTTGACGGGACTAACACCCGTGTTCGCTCTCGGATGTAGTGCCTTACTAGCCTGCCACCTAGGCGCTGTTTGGCCGCTTGGCTGGCACCTTTGGTTGGTGCATGCCGGTGTGGCAGCGGGTCACTAGAATTTGGTCAGGACCCAACCGTAGTCGTGGGAGAGGGATTCTGGGCATACCGTCCTTCTAGACTACGTGCAAAATGTGTCGGGGTGGTCCGAGGACAAGGGTTTGCCGGAACGTCGGCTAGAGATCGCCGGTTGTGGCGACGGCTGCGGTGTTTGGCGTGATGGAGTGCGTTTGCGTCCTAAAGTAAGCATGCTATTCTATACATGCATTAAGGTGTGCGGGAGGTTCAAAAATGCCCGTCCGGATCGGGGGAAAGCCCCATGGCGGCCAGTGGCGTGTCATAGTGGCGGAACGCGACGACACTTGGCGTGCATATGCCTAGAGCCTTATCCTCGACGTTCGCATGTAAGAAACAATGCACGAAAGCTAGATGAGCTGTGAGGGCGAGGAATCAAAAAGAGAGGGGCGGGGGCTCACCGTGGAAAATTCGGGAGGTGGCCGGAGTTGAGGAAGAAGGTGCTGTCCTTGTGAGCTTTTGGCGCCGACGACCTTTCTTCTTGCTCAATTGGTATTGTGAGTTCGGTGGTGGGCGTGTGAGAAGGAACCGAGGAAGGGGGCGCCCATTTTATAGCCGAGTGAGGCGTCCCCGGTGGCCAGCGCGCGAGCAGGGAGGTTGACGCGCGGTGGAGGGGCGCCTGGCAGCCACATTTGATGCAGTTTGCCGGAAATCCGGCGAGGGAGCCTCTGAGTGCGACGTGCGACGCATTGAAGGTGGGCAGAGGCCTGGCGCAACACTCGGCGGCGGTGCAAGCGTCGGCGGCCGATTTTTTTGCGTGGCCTGGCTGCGGGAGTCCGGAAATCCGGGGAGGAGGACGTCAGCGAGACGGAGCTCAGCGCATTGAAGGCAGCATGGCAGCGGGGCAGGCGCAGCGCGAGGCTGACCGGCGTCCCATCGCCGGATTTCTGGCGCGTGCGGCGAGCGAGCGGGCTGGGGTAGCGGAGCCCCAGGTTTTGCTCGATTTGGCATCCAATCGGTGGATTCATGTGGCGGCTGTGGGTGGCATGGCGTGGGGCGGCGACAGCGATGGGACGGGGCGTCCCATTGCCGGGATTCCCGGCGGCGGCGCACCAACCCTAGCGCGGGCGCGCGCTTGGGTGTGGCGGTGGCTGAAGGTAGGAGAAGCGGGGGTGGGGGGGCGCCGGCGCTTGCGGGCCGGGCCGGGGAGAGAAAAGCGGGGCCACGCGGAGGGGAGAAAGGAATTGGGCTGGGCCGCTGGGCTGCGCCGGGTGAGGTAATTTTTGTTTTGCCATTTTTTTGTGTCTGTTACAGGTATAATTCCAAATGTCTGTGGATGTTGGTGACCGCTAGATAGGGTTTATCTCTGTCTCCTCCTTCCGCAAATCCACCCACCCTTGTCGGTGACTGCTGAGCAACAAGGAGGGGAAGCAGCAGGGGAGGCGCGATGATGGCTTCCAGGATCCAGTTCCATCGTAAGAGCTCCTCTCCTCTTTCCTTCCTGCTCACTTCTTGGTAACGAAAATGACGACACCACTTAAGCTTCCTAAGAAGTGAGTGTTCTCAATTATACTCCATCATACTTACCCTTTTCTGATTTGTGTGCGTGCAAGCGCCTGTAACTGATTGGGAACTGCTGAATGGATTAAGCCGGTAAAACAGGCTTGTATGTTGTGAATCCTGTAATTTGGGCCATCGGTTGAGAAAGAGTAATCTTCTGCTGTCATACAACACATACACTGTTGTGTTTATATAGCATTGGAAATATGTTGGGTTTTATCTAGCCTACCCAAAGTGCTCGAGACAAAGGCTTGGTTGTTGTTGTTGGAAATATGTTGGGTTTCTACTTCATTCATGATACAGATCTATGTTTCTATCTAGGATAGCCAGTGTCAGTATGTTTGGATCATCAATAAGCTTGTAACTTTAGGATATTTATTTTTTGTCAGGAATCCAGTTTCTACCTTTTGTTATGAACCTTGCTTTGGGGGTAGGGAAGAGTAAAAGTGTAGCTAAGACTGTGGGAGTCACCGGGGCTGACTTGATTGCCAGCGACAGTGACCAAAGGAGGTAGCGCCCACCAGGGGAGAACTTCCTTCTTTGATGATTCCTAGTACAAGCTATGGCGGCCCCTTTATAGAGAAGTGGGCGCCTGATTTGTTGGCCTAACAACCCTATCTTCTTATCTAAACAGACCCTATCCTTTATCTTAACCAGCTAACAGAACTTATCTTTTATTTAAAGCAGCTAACAACCTCTCTAATCCTTATCTTATTTTGTTGGGGTCACCATGGTGGGTCATGTTACTGTTCACGCGATACAGTACATGCGTGAACAGTATAGCCCTACACCATAACATTGCACCGCCCCTCCAAGACAACTCGTCCTCGAGCTGTTATTGTCGCTGTAGCTGTTGACATAGTGATCATCTTGAATAATCTACATATTGATAGCAGATACGCCTCCTGGTTCCCATGGAAACAAGTTGTACATATTTCCTTCCTTTACTGTCAATGGTGGCCTAAAATAGATTGATGGAGATATGGAGCTGCAGACAAAATACATCTCGATTTCCTCTTTAAGCTTTTGGATTGAGAGAGAGGGAGGTACATTATATGTTCCTCCAGCCATGGCCAGAGTTGATATTGGAAAGCACGTCATCTTGATGGTGTCAACCGAGAGACTGTTGTTGAGGGTCTCCTTAAGCAACTCAGGTGACCACGTAGTTGCCGTAGCTGGTGCCTTAACTGGAGAACACACCAGCGACGTCAGATCCATTGGCGGAATATGAGGTGGTATGAGTGTGTCCTCTACAACCGCTAAGGGCAAAGCTGGCTGCAACGATGTTGGTGTTGTATCAACTGCTAGTGGTGCTGGTGAAAGCGGGAGCAGCGACAACTTCTTCTCTACCGCCGTGATGCGAGCCTCATCCTCGTCGAGACGATTGTTAATGCGCCTCATGAGGAGCTCGACTTGAGTGAAGATCAGATCGATCTTGGAAGACATGGTGGAGGTGTTCACGGGATCGTTAGCACCGTCCATGATCACTGACTTGTTTACAAATTTGTGGCTGGTGGGAATCGATGAAAACAGGGAGGGTGGGATGGGATTTGAATTTTGATGGCCGCAGCGACGTGGATGGGTTGGCTCTGAATACCAAATTGTTATGAACCTTGCTTTTGGGGTAGGGAAGAGTAAAAGTGTAGCTAGGACTGTGGGAGTCACCAGGGCTGACTTGATTGCCAGCCACAGTGACCAAAGGAGGTAGCGCCCACCAGGGGAGAACTTCCTTCTTTGATGATCCCTAGTACAAGCTATGGCGGCCCCTTTATAGAGAAGTGGGCGCCTGATTTGTTGGCCTAACAACCCTATCTTCTTATCTAAACAGACCCTATCCTTTATGTTAACCAGCTAACAGAACTTATCTTTTATTTAAAGCAGCTAACAGCCTCTCTAATCCTTATCTTATTTTGTTGGGATCACCATGATGGGTCATGTTACTGTTCACGTGATACAGTACATGCGTGAACAGTATAGCCCTACACCATAACATTGCACCGCCCCTCCAAGACAACTCGTCCTCGAGCTGTTATTGTCGTTGTAGCTGTTGACATAGTGATCGTCTTGAATAATCTACATGTTGATAGCACATATGCCTCCTGGTTCCCACAGAAACAAGTTGTACATGTTTCCTTCCTTTACTGTCAATGGTGGCCTGAAATAGATTGATGGAGATATGGAGCTGCAGACAAAATACGTCTCGATTTCCTCTTTAGGCTTTTGGATTGAAAGAGAGGGAGGTGCATTATATGTTCCTCCAGCCATGGTCAGAGTTGATATTGGAAAGCACGTCATCTTGATGGTGTAAACTAAGAGACTGTTGTTGAGGGTCTCCTTAAGCAACTCAGGTGACCACGTAGTTGCTGTAGCTGGTGCCTTAACTGGAGAACACACCAGCGACATCAGATCCATTGGTGGAATATGAGGTGGTATGAGTGCTCTACAACCGCTAAGGGCAAAGCTGGCTGCAACAATGTTGGTGTTGTATCAACTGCTAGTGGTGCTGGTGAAAGCGGGGGCAGCGACAACTTCTTCTCTACCACCGTGATGCGTGTTAGTATCTGAAGTACTACTCTCATGGAGAGGATGACACTAAGAGTTGGGAAATTTTTCTTGTTTCATTCCATACACAATGCCATGCCCAACCTAGGGGTTGGGGTTACATATTTATAGCTAAGGCAGCCAAGCATATACCTAGATGCTAGTCTAAGATGCTGTCCTACCAAAGGACTAAGATGCTGTCCTCTTGGTCTAAGATACTGTCCTACCAAAGGACTAAGATGCTGTCCTACCAAAGGACTAATATGCTGTCCTACTAAAGGACTAAGATGCTGTCCTCTTGATCTAAGATGTTGTCCTACCAAAGGACTAAGATGCTGTCCTGCTAAGGACTGAAATGCTGTCCTAACTAGGGGCCACACAGACCAAGAGTACAAGACTTATTTCTTCATTCCCCCCCTAAGTCTGGTGCGTTGTCTTGTGGGAGAGTTGGACCATCCCGATCTTGAAGCAAAGCTCAAGGAACGTGATCCTCCCAAGGGGCTTGGTGAGCAGGTCTGCAAGCTGGTCCTTGGTGTTGATGTAGCACGCCTTGATGCTCCCTTCCTCCAAGCAGCCTCGGAGGAAGTGGTACCTCACCCGGATGTGCTTGCTCCGTTCATGAAAGACAGGGTTCTTTGCTAGAGCCAGCGCAAACTTGTTGTCCACCCTGAGTTCCACCGCTCCGATGTCTTTGCCGAGGAGATCACCAAGCAGTCGAACTAGCCAGAGCGCCTGAGTTGAAGCAGTAGAGGCTGTTATGTACTCGGCCTCGCAGCTGGACAGGGCCACCACTAGCTGCTTGACCGACTGCCAGCTAACAAGGCACTTGCCGAGGAAGAAGAGAATCCCGCTCGTGCTCTTGCTAGTGTCGATGTCACCGGCGTGGTCGCTGTCGCTGTACCCGACAAGGTGTGCCTCCCCAGGGCACCTCGGGTAGTAGAGGCCGTGGTCGAGAGTGCCTGCAACGTAGCGGATGATCCTCTTCACAGCCTGCTGGTGCTCCGTCGTCGGTCGCTGCATGAACCGACTGACGTAGCCGACAGAGAATGCCGAGTCCGGCCGTGTGTGGGCGAGGTAGCGAAGGCTCCCCACAAGACGCCGATACTGCGTGGCGTTCACCTCCTCCGTCGTGCTGTTGCGGCTCAGCTTCAGTCTCTCCTCCATGGGAGTGAGAGCTGGGTTGCAGTCTGCGAGCCCAGCCAGCTCAACAATGCGCTTGGCGTAGGCAGTCTGTCGAAGCATGATCCCGGAGCCGGCCTGATGCACCTCGATCCCCAGGTAGAAGCAGAGAGATCCCAGATCACTCATCTGGAAGGTGGCTTTCATCGCTTCCTTGAATGCTGCCACCTCCGCATCCTTGGTGCCGGTTATCACCAAGTCATCGACATAGACACCCACCAGTAGGGCATTTCCTCCATTGCCACGCCGGTAGATGGCCGCCTCATGCGGGTTTTGCTCGAAGCCCATCCCCTTGAGCGTGGAGTTCAACTTGGCATTCCACGCCCTTGGTGCCTGCCGCAGGCCATAGAGGGCCTTGCACAGGCGCAACACCTTGCCCTCCTTGCCAGGAATCATAAATCCCGACGGCTGGTGCACATAGACCTCCTCCTTTAAATCGCCATTAAGAAACGCCGACTTGACATCCATGTGCTGAACCTGCCAGCCTCCCTGAGCAGCCAGCGCAAGGAGGAGTCACACAGATTCCATCCGCGCCACGGGCGCGAAGGCATCGTCGAAGTCGATCCCCTCCTGTTGCACGAAACCGCGTGCCACCAAGCGAGCCTTGTGCTTGACGATGGCGCCGGCTTCATCCCTCTTCAGCTTGAACACCCACTTAAGGGTGATCGCGCGGTGACCATGAGGGAGGTCAGCAAGCTCCCAGGTGCGGTTGTTCTCAACCGCGTCCATCTCCGACTGCATCGCGGCACGCCATGCCGCGTGTCTCTCAGCCTCCGCGAAAGACTGAGGCTCGCCGTCGTCGCACGCAAGATGCAACTGTGCCTCCAGATCGCGAGGGACCAGTCCCAGCACCGACTGATCACCGAGAAGATCCTCCATCGTACGATACCGCAACGGCTCGCCATCTTGGTACGCGTCGATGCACTCCTCGTCGTGGGAGAGCGGAGTAACGAACTGCACCGGTTTATGCTTGACACGAGCTGGTGTCAGAGTGAACGTACCCGGAGGGATGGCAGCCGGTGCTGGAGTGCGTGGGGTCGCTGGCTGTGGTGGTGGAGAGGTCGTCGCAGCCGAGGTCGTGACTGGGGAGCGTGGTGCTGAAGTTGGTGGAGAAGAGCTGCGTACTCCCCCAGTTCCCTTGAAGTGAACGTACTCGACGATGAAGTTGTCGTATGTCGGAGTCGAGCCGTCGTCTACTGCCTTGTCCCATGCCCATCCTCGCCCTTCATTGAACACTACATCACGTGCCGTGCGCACGCGCTGTGTTCCTGGGTCGAGAATGCGGTAGGCCTTCGAGCCCTCCGCGTAGCCGATGAACACCCCTGGAGTGCTCCTGTCGTCAAGCTTGCTGATGTGGCCAAGCTCCTTGGCGAATGCTAGGCAGCCGAAGACCTGTAGGTGAGAGACTGTTGGATTGCGCCCATGCCAAGCCTCGTACGGCGTCCTGCCGTTGAGAGCCTTGGTGGGCGAGCGGTTGAGGATGTAGACCGCCGTCACCACCGCCTCTCCCCAAAAGATAGCCGGCATTTCCCTCTACTTGAGGAGGGCCCGAGCCATCCCCACAACCGTCTGGTTGCGTCGCTCGACGACGCCGTTCTGCTGCGGGCTGTACGGCGCGGAGTAGTGGCGCTGAACACCCTCATTCGTGCAGTACGATGCGAATTCAGCCGCCGTGAATTCGCCGTGATTGTCGGTGCGCAGCACGCGCAGCTTGCGGCCACACTCCGCCTCCGCAATGGCCTGCGCGCGCCTGATGGCATTCACAGCCTCTCCCTTGTTGCCGAGGACCATCACCCACATGTAGCTCGAGAGGTCATCGACAAGCAGCAGGAAGTAACGTCGTCCTCCCGGTGTAGCCGGTCTCACTGGGCCTCACAAGTCCCCGTGCACGAGGTCGAGCCGCTCCTTGGCTCGGAAGCTCGAATGCTGGGGAAAGGGGAGCCGCCTCTGCTTTGTCACTACGCAGACATCGCAGAACTGCTCCACATGGTCAAGGCACGACAGGCCCCGTACTATCTCCTTGGCACTGAGCCGCTTCAGGGCCTTGAAGTGAAGGTGCCCAAAGCGCTCATGCCACTGCCATCCTCGTCATCCTGGCGAGCAGCAAGGCAGAGAGGTTGTGCTACCTGCACGTTAAGGACGTAGAGTCGATTGGTGCCTCTGGTTACCTTGGCAAGAAGGCGACGATGGCGATCCCAAATCCTCATGACTCTGTCCTTGATCTCTACGCGCGAACCGTTCTCATCCAGCTAGCCCAGGCTGATGATAGAGTTCCTCAACACGGGGATGTAGTAGACTCCGATGAGCAACCTGTGCTCACCAGACTCGGCGGTGTGGATGACGGAGCCGATGCCCTTGATCTCCACACCAGAGGCATCCCTAAACTTGATAGAGTCTCGAACATTGGGGTCGAACTCAGTGAAGAACTCCCCTCGACCAGTCATGTGATGGGTGGCGTCGGTGTCGAGGCACCACCCATCAGTCTTGTCGTTGCTGGAGCCGTCACCGAGAAAGGTGTGTGCTCTCGGCTCATCGATGTGGAGGAGAGCCGCTGCGGCCGATGCCACTGGAGGTGGCTCGATGCTTGCGTGTGCCAGGAGCAGAGCCGGCTCCTCCTCCTCCACCTGTGCGACGTTGGCCTGGCCACGTCGTTGCTGCCGACACTCCCTGGCCCAATGACCAAGCTTGCCACAGTTGTGGCAGGTGTCGTCTCGTGCTAGCTTCCGGTTGCCGGCGGCGCCGCTATGGGTGCCTCCGTGGGTGCCCCCCTCAGCACGTCTTCGCGCCCCAGCTTGGGCACCTCCGCGCCCCTTGCTTGGCTTGCCGCGCTTGCGGCTGCCTTTCGAGGAGGAGGGCTCCCCCTTCTTCCCGTCACCTTGGCAGGCCTCCAACTGCTCCCGAGTGAGATGTAGCTTCCCGCCGATGGTAATAGGCCCTTAGAGAGGCTGAGATTCGTCGCTGTCGATGACTTTGAGGCGCCCTATCGCCTCTTCGATCGACATCGTGGAGAGGTCCAGCAGAGACTCGATGGAGCGAGCGATCTGCTTGTACTTCTCGGGGATGCAATGGAAGAGCTTCTTGACGGCTTTCTCATCGTTATAGGTGTCGTCGCCGAACTGCACCATCTTCTGCAGTAGTGTGTTGAGACGGAGAGCAAAGTCATCAACATCCTCACCTGGTTTGAAGGTCAGGTTCTCCCACTCCTTGCAGAGTGCCTGCAGTGTGGTCTTGCGGGCGCGGTCGCTGCCGATGCGTGCCGCAGCGATGGCATCCCAGGCCTCCTTGGCAGTCTGCTTATTGGAAAGCGAGAACTGCATCTCGGGGGGTACTGCAGCAATGAGAGCATCCAACGCCCGTCGATCCTCGTAGTAGTCGATGTCGCTGTACCGGACTGCTTCCCACATGTGCCGCACTTGGAGCCGTATCCTCATCACCGTGGCCCACTCGACGTAGTTTGTCTTGGTGAGGGTAGGCCACCCACCGCCAGGACCAACGTTCCTGACAACAGCTTGGATCCCGTGGTGACCATGGTACCTGTTAGGGGAGGGAGAGTCGCGCCGCCTGTAAATGCATCGATCTTCATCGACCCAACCACCCCTGCCGGGAGCGTCACCAGCGCGTCCGCGCTCGTCTGGGCTGCAGCCGCCGTGCTCATGGGGGTGCGGGTCTGCCCAGTGTGGCGTCTGTGGTCGTGCTACCTTCCTTGCCAGCCTGAGGTCTTCGTTGGTGCCGCCGTCGGTAGAATCAGAGCCTCCGTCGCTACCGCTACGCAAAGTCTCAAGCTCTGTTGCAGCCGCACGCGCTGCATCCGCAACCGCTGCTGCTTCTACTTCCGCCTTCGCTGCTGCCAGTTCCGCTTCCGCCAGCCTCGCCGCCCTCGCTGCAGCCTCTGCCGCTGCTCGCTCGCGTTCTTCTGCCGCGGTGACCTCGGCTCCTGCCGATGCCGCGCGCTCGAAGCGACCGAGTGCTGAGACTGTCCTTCGGACATGGCGCGCTAGTGGGGGAGTGCTATGTGGGGAAGAGGCTGTCTCAGACAAGCTGTTGCTTGTTTGTGCAGACGAGGAGGAATGAGTTGAAACAACCGGTGTTATTGCTGCTGGCTGAAGACGAAGAGAGGCGTGGGAAGGAGATGAGCAGAAAATGTCTAGACTACAGGATAGAATGGCTCTGATACCACTTGTTAGTATCTGAAGTACTACTATCATGGAGAGGATGACACTAAGAGTTGGGAAATTTTTCTTGTTTCATTCCACACACAATGCCATGCCCAACCTAGGGGTTGGGGTTACATATTTATAGCTAAGGCAGTCAAGCATATACCTAGATGCTAGTCTAAGATGTTGTCCTACCAAAGGACTAAGATGTTGTCCTACTAAAGGACTAAGATGTTGTCCTACTAAAGGACTAAGATGCTGTCCTCTTGGTCTAAGATGCTGTCCTACCAAAGGACTAAGATGTTGTCCTGCTAAGTACTGAAATGCTGTCCTAACTAGGGGTCACACAGACCAAGAGTACAAGACTTATTCCTTCAATGCGAGCCTCATCCTCGTCGAGACGGTTGTTAATGCGCCTCATGAGGAGCTCGACTTGAGTGAAGATCAGATCGATCTTGGAAGACATGGTGGAGGTGTTCACGGGATCGTTAGCACCGTCCATGATCACTGACTTGTTTGCAAATTTGTGGCTGGTGGGAATCGATGAAAACAGGGAGGGTGCGATGGGATTTGAATTTTGATGGCCGCGGCGACGTGGATGGGTTAGCTCTGAATACCAAATTGTTATGAACCTTGCTTTGGGGGTAGGGAAGAGTAAAAGTGTAGCTAGGACTGTGAGAGTCACCGGGGCTGACTTGATTGCCAGCCACAGTGACCAAAGGAGGTAGCGCCCACCAGGGGAGAACTTCCTTCTTTGATGATCCCTAGTACAAGCTATGGCGGCCCCTTTATAGAGAAGTGGGCGGCTGATTTGTTGGCCTAACAACCCTATCTTATTATCTAAACAGACCCTATCCTTTATCTTAACCAGCTAACATAACTTATCTTTTATTTAAAGCGGCTAACAGCCTCTCTAATCCTTATCTTATTTTGTTGGGGTCACCATGGTGGGTCATGTTACTGTTCACGCGATACAATACATGCATGAACAGTATAGCCCTACACCATAACACCTTTTTATTGAACTGTTAACCAGATAAGTATGGTCCATGTTTGTTAACAAATGACATAATTTAGTTAAAGCTAGGTGAAGAAAAGGGTGCCGAATTGTATGAGTTTTTTCTTACTATTGAGATTGTTGTGTTCAACTTATAGTGTGTCTCACTTATATCTTCTCACACAGAAAAAGACGGTTGGATGAAGCATGTCTAGAATGATTTCAACAATACAGCAGAACATACATCCAATCATGGATTCTTCAAGGTTTGTTCGTTTTTGGGATAGTTTTGTATGTTCTTCATGATCTACATGCTTGGCATCAGTGTTTAAAAGGCGTCACCTAGGCATCTAGGCGCTCCGGCCCAGACACCAGGGCTGGCTGCCTTGCCTGAAACGCCATGGCTGGCCCTTCCCTCTGCTCCGGCCTCTGTCTCTCCCAGTCCCAGGCGGCCAGGCTGCACCTGCCTCTGACGAGTGCTGCTCCTGTTGCCGTCTACCTCGAATTTGTTTTTTGGATTCGTGCTTATGTAGGGCTGGTGCATCAAATTTGTTCTGCTTCTGCATAAAATTTGTATTGCTGTGGGCTGCTGACCTGCTGGGTGCCTAAGTGTTCGCCTAGGTGGGCGCCCAGTCGCCCTTTTAAAATAATGGTAATGCATAGATTGGTTGGGTACTTTACATTTATGAATCCTTGCCACTAAAACCTAGCAACATTAGCTAAAACCAGCATTCCGAAAAGCGCTGCTAGGCAGGCGCCTAGGCGCGCCGGCCCTCCACCTTGCCTCGGTGGGTAGGCGGATGCGAGGCAGGATCCGTGATGGGGGACGGGCACGGGGGGAGGGGGTGCAGATCCAGGCACAGGGCGCGCCGCCGTGGCCTGTGGGGGCAGATCCAGGCAGCGCAGCGCAGGAGCCGTGGGTGCGTGGGGCAGATCCAGGCGGAGCGGGGGGGGGGGGGGGGGGCTGGGCAGATCCAGGCAGAGGGGAGGGCACGCTACGGTGGGGGTAGGGGAGCGGCGTTGGGAGGCCGCTGGGTGTGGGGGAAGGCTGAGCCCTGGGTTTTCCTTGCGGTGAGGAGCCGGGGGGAGAGGAGGTATCGTGGGTGGGCTGGGCTGCACAAAGGTGCCAAAAGGCTGCCTGGGCTGCATGCTGCGCGGGAGAGAGAAGGAAAGAGAGGAGACTGAAAGTGGGCCGTACAAAATTACCCCATCACAACAGACATGTATATACTTCTGTATTTTTAAAAAAAATTAGAGTATACCACTACAGTACATAATGGCTAGGTGCCGCCTAGAAACGCCTAGGTGCGCCTAGGCTCTAGGCGGAGGGTCACCGCCCGCTAAGCGCTTAGCGCCTTTTAGAACATTGGCTAAAACTTACTGCATTGTAGTGATTCTGTAATGATTAATTGAATTTAGAATATAAGCATCTTGGTGAGATGGTCCTCGGCTTCCATTAATATATTGAAGAAGTTGTATTAGTCAGCATCCAAAGCATGGGGTGCACTTTCATAAAAAAAGCTAAGAAAGCTAGTTATCTGTCATTCTGTCTATATTTCAACATAAATAATGATCAGAGCTCCTTTGTCCAACATATGTGTTCTATTATACATGAATCAGTATTGTCCACCGGGCTGTTCCACACCAGAACTCTGTCATCCTGCTGCTTAATGTGTGGTCAGTAACCTCTGTTCCAACTGTTTTTACTAGTGTGATACTGCCCAAAAATGAAACCATATATATTCTGCTCTAATGCAATACATTGACTGTAAGTTTATGAATATACTAGAATAGAAAATATAAAAAACAACCTTTTCTCTTTTTCCCTAAAAATGATGTTTGTTTTCTTGTTAATTGGGCTAAAATTACTATGATTGTTTGTAAAATACTTTTTGTTTTAATCTTTTTTTGTCTGTTACCTACAATATGACTATATTTTGGTAGTGTCTAAATCGTCAAGACATCTTATGTATAAATTGAGACAGTTTGTGTTTCTTTTCTCATGCTACTGCTGCATTTGATATGTATTGTTAGTTTCTGATATTATCTAGACATTAACCATTTCTGAACCTTACATATATTGTATACACAACAATGCCATATTTCATGAACTATTGTTTCTCTGCTGAACTTTCGTAATTTCTGTAGGTAAAGTCCATGTGGATGGAAGAGTTGTGAATAAAGCTGGAACACAAGTATCTGACAAGTCAGTCATTGAAATCAAGGCTAAAATCCCAAAATATGTATGTAGGTGATGCTCTAATTAATTTGCTTTTTTAAAAGTTTATCCATTCTTGTTTTTGAAACAAAACTGAAATCAGGGCAGGACATAAGCTTGAGGCAGCTATCAAAGAATTTGGTATTGATTGCAATGAAAAGATAGCCCTTGATTCAGGGTTATCCACTGGCGGTTTTACTGACTGCTTACTTCAGCATGGGGCATCACATGTTTATGGTGTGGATGTTGGCTATGGACAGGTTTTGTTACTTCCTTGATACTATTTAGCATTCTACTCCCTCTGTTTTAAAATTGTTGTTCGCTAAGACAACAATTCTGTTTCAGAAATGAACTAGAGTTGTTGTTCTAATGACGACAATTTAAGAATGGAGGGAGTATCTCCTACCACTCTTATATGTCAGTGGTATGTACTTTCTATTATTGAGCAGTGTAACTTTAAATTTCTGTGTGCTCTGCTTTATTTCAGGTGGCTGAACAAATCAGTACACATGATCGTGTTTCAGTAATTGAACGTACAAATTTAAGATATCTTTCTGAACTGCCACAACTGGTTGACTTGGTGACGCTGGACCTGTCATTTATCTCCATTCTCTTGGTGAGATTTTGTGTGCTATTTATTATGATACGTTAGCCTACCCCAATGTGCTTGGGACAAAGGCTTTGTTGTTGTATTTGTTACAATACATGTTTAGCTGCCATAAAATCATCAACCTTTTATTATTTTCTTTTCTGAAGCTTGTATACATATCGCTATATGTTAACAAAGTAATGCCTGTGGCCCTGTGCTCATGCTTATTGGAATAGTGCACTAGTTTGTGTATCTTTTGTTATCTGTTTTTTGTTTGATTCCTCCGTGAGTATTTTTCTCTTTTTTTTCAGAAATATGCTTTGTTTGTGCAATTTATGTGATGTCAAGGGTTAGCGAGCTTGAAGAAACCAAGTTCTTATGAAGTATTCTTTGTTTTATAAGGCAACTCATGTGGATGTCCAGACCCACCACTGACTTACAACGGTTATTAGGCATGTGATGTGCCCCTGTAAAAAACAGAAACATAGAAAAATACAAGCATTAGGAAAAGGGAATACATTCACTCTTATGCTAACGTGTGATGCAACTATTTGAGTCTTCATTTTTTTTATTACATTCAATCTTTCACCATTCGTCTTTCAGAAGTAGCAGTCATTAATGTTTCTTCGCATGCTCAGTTTTGTTATCTTTGATATCTAGGTTACGCCTGCTGTGATCAAAGTAATGCAGGCGGACTCCATATTTGGTAACACTGATCAAGCCTCAATTTGAAGCTCGTAGGCCACAGGTGAGATTGGATGGATGATTAATCGCTTATTTTGAGTTCAGGTTACTTGTATAGAGGTAGGCAAGTCACTCAAAATAAATATTTCTTTGATTGTACGCAGGTAGAAGGTGGTGGGATTGTTCTAGATCCTCTGGTTCATCAAGAGGTAATGTCTTGCTGTTTCACTTTACATCTTGTTTCTTCGATAACCCCATAAGCTTTTCGTTGACGATTTGTCATTATATTTTGCATTATCCATGGATTTCCGATGATATGGCTTGTAATAGGTTCCCTATTTACTTGTGGAACTCTAGTGGTAAATGGTTGTTCTCATTGAAGCCTGTTTCCAAGCTAGTTTGACTAGATTTAATAGCCTTCTTTTTATGCAATCCAGATTCTTGATAGAATAATTTCAGGCGTGGAAGAGTTTGGCTTCAGTAATAAGGGCTGGATCGAATCTCCTATTAAAGGCGCAGAAGGGAACAAGGAGTTTCTTGCTTGCTTCCATAGAATCCCTAGGGCCGAGCCAGGACCAGAGGCGGTGGCAGCAGCAGCAACATGATACAAGCCTAGGGAATGTTTTTAGACTCAATTCATTACAAGAAAACAATTTATTTTCGTGAGCCGAAAGCACACGAAAATATGTCGAAGGCCTACGAAAATAAGTTGTCGAAAATGACATTATTTTCGTGGGCGGCCGACGAAAACAGGGTTACTGTCGTGGGCTGGACAAGGCTCACGAAAATATAATTATTGTCGTCGGCACGTTGTTTTCGTCTGCCCAAATAAGACCACGAAAGTAAAAAAGAATAATTTCGTGGGCCACTGTGAGGCCCATAAAAATAAAAAGGAAGTAATTTCGTGGGCCACTCTTTGGCCCACGAAAATAAATAGGAAGTAATTTCGTGGGCCACTGTTTGGCCCACAAAAATAAACCGGAAGTAATTTCGTGGGCTACTGCAATGACCACAAAAATAAATTAGCAGTATTTTCATGGGCTACTCCGCGGCCCACAAAAATAAAATGGTAGTATTTTCATGGGCTACTCTTCAGTCCACGAAAATAATGTGGCACGAAAATTGCAGATAATAATAAATCAGAAAAACTGAAATACACATAAACAAAATAATATATCAACCACATAAACAGAATATATTATTACCATTCAAGTAAATAAACCAAACCACATTCATTTCACATTAGAACGTTTATCGAAATTATAAGTCATTCACGAGTTCGGATACACATCATTCACAAGTACAAATATTACATGGTCAATACAATATTTTTTCTAAATTAAGCTTTCCAAACAGCCAACAAATAACTTGTAAACCCTAATCTTCTCACTCGTCGTTATACCTGTATAAAGTAAAGTGTTAGCATGACTTGATAAAATATAAATGTTAAATATGATGTATATAAAGAACAGAGAAGTAGTCATTACAAAGTTTTTTGCTTGTAACATTTTGTGCTTAATATTTCATGTATTTGTACTTTAAGTGTTATATTATGGGATTTTGTATGACAATAACTACCTCTAGCCGTTATCAATTCATTTGAATGTGTTGCACTTCATTTTCTTGTAAGAAAAATTAGAGTTCATTTGTTCACTTAACCTTTTATCTTACTCAAATAATGAGTGTGCATTCCGTTACCCCTAGAAAATGACAAACTTAAGGTATTAAACAAAAGCACAACACATAAATTAAAGCATGCACGTTAATTAGGGCAATGAATAATGAAACAGATTATAACATTATCTTCAAACTAGTAATGGAACTACGACAAATTAGGGTCATAGGTTTAGCTTGAGCTTACGAGTAATTCATCGAAACTATAATAATACAAGACATTACTTTTGTACGTAGGATAAATTCAGTGAAGTTAGACCGGTGGAGAAACTTTAGCTGCGGTTGGCACAACCCGAAGCGCCGCCGGGGAGGGGGCAGATCGGCGAGGGGCCAGGGAGGGGTGTTAGCGCTGAATCGCTTGGAATGCACAATTGCACACACTGCAGGATTTTTTGTTATGCGTTAATTTACACACAATTGAACACTGCTTATATAAATGAAATCAAAACAGGAAATGTGGCCATGAGCGAGCGAGTTCAGCGCCACGATCTGAGCTACTCGTTCCACGCCTCGTTCGCTAACAAACTTGACGCCACGCCACGCGCCCATACAAGCACGTCGTGTCGCTGACAAGCATGCTAATGCAAACGAATTTCTTTGGGTTTTTCGCCTCTTTCTTAAATTTACACAATCAGGTGATAAAGTTTACGAACGTGGAATCTGAATGATTCACATCACACACGTTAAATCTAAATTGTTTTTTTCATGATATAGTGTAGTAATAAGTATTGGCTACTGGCCAGTATACGTGGTGCTGGTCAAGGCTAAAGTTCTTCATAAAAGGCTAGCTTGCAAATTTAAAGCCGCACATATTTTCCAAAGCGCGCTAAGCCAATAGGAGACAGTTAACATTTAGATTAATTTAAGTCCTTGTTCAATGTAACTTTGGGTTGCACAATAGGTATTACTGGGTTTAAGCTCTGCTGCAACCATAATTTGGAGCTGACCAATGAGCTTCAGATAATGTAATAAAGAACAAAAAATGCAGATTATTACAAGCTACAGAAATTATCTCTATCGGTACATGTATAGGCTTCTGGAGGATCCGCGCTGCCTGGCTGGCGGCGAGCGGCTGGCTGCCTGGCCGGGCCCGAGCGGCTGGCGGGAGCGGCTGGCGGCGCGGCGAGCGGGTGGGGGCTGGGCTAGCGGCTGGCCTTCCCGAGGGGCTGGCGGCGCGGCGAGCGGAGGCGCGGCTAGCCGGCGGCGGCGCGGCCTCGCGGTCTGGAGTGTCTGGACCTAGCGGAAGTGTGGGGCACATTCGGACAACTGAAGCTGCGTTCGGGCAACTAACCATGTAATTTTGTGAGCCGGCACAAAAGCCGACGAAATTAAAAGCCACTGTCGTGAGCCATACCTAGAAGCCGACGAAATTAAAAGCCACTTTCGTGAACCAAACGACAAGCCGACGAAATTATGAACTGTTTTCGTGAGCCTTTATCTGCGCCGATGAAATTACCCTAGAAGTATTTTCGTGAGCCATCTACCAAGCCGACGAAAATACTTGAAATACATTTAATTTCGTGAGCCGGACTGAAAGCCGACGAAAATACTTGGTACTTTCAGAAGTATTTTCGTGAGCCGTGGATCGAGCCGACGAAAATGACCTCAGTTTCGTGAGCCAACAGCGCAGCCGACGAAATTAAACATATTTTCGTGAGCCCATCTGGAAGCCGATGAAATTATACATGTATTGTCGTGAGCTATATTCCGGCTCACGAAAATAACTTTGTTTTCGTGTGGGCTCACGAAAATACTTCTGCCCCAGGAAAATAGTACGTATTCTTGTAGTGATTATGGCTGTTTGTGAGTGAAATTAGGGCACTGCAGTGTGGGCAATATCGTTTTCCAAGATTCATGTATCAGAGTGGGCCTTAAAATTGGGAAGTCCTCAATAACTCATGTTGTGAAGTTAGTATTAGTGTATGAATACGAAAGTATTTGAAATGTTGGTTCATTACACAAGGCGATTAAAAGTTATACCTGTCCAGCTCTTGGGTTCGTACAATCTCTATTTGACTCAGTTCTAGAATGTAGGTGAAATGAGATCCGTAGTCGACGAACTTCTGAACTCTGAAATTTCAGGGTTTCAGGGATGCGCATGCTGTGACCCAAGTAGGAACATATATGTAAAGGTTCGATGCTTGCCTTTTGTTCCAAGGACATATACCCAAGTAGTAATAATTATCTAGCTAATAGTTATCTATCCAAGTTTTAATCATTAGTTATTAGCTAGATAACTGTTATCCTTAATGATTCCAAACAAGGCCTTTATCTATTTGAAGCGTATCTAACCAATTACCGGAACCGACGATGGATGCGCTCACGCATCGACCGGCTCGTGGACATGTGGAGTCTGCATCGTCATATGGCACCGGATCCACGTGCCAGTGGTCCGCTAGCGCCGGACGCGCATCCGCTTCCCGTCATAGGACATCGGCGAACTCGATCGGCTCGTCTCCCGGCCATGGCCAGGTGCAAGACCAAGACCTAGACACATTGGATTGAAGGTGCTGTCGAACCTGTCGTCAGCTGGGCCACCACCCGGACCTCGACAGCTTGTCACTGACAGGTGGGGACGGATCCACGTGTTAGAAGTGGGTAGAGAGGGAGACAGTTGGAGAGAGCGTCTCGAGTTCTCAAAACTTTATGAAGTTTATACTGTTGAGTGTTGACGATCAGAGTTAAGTAGATGGATGGAGCACGAGCCGAGAGCAAGGTTGGCCTCTCGTCGCGTCTGTACTGTTCCTGTCGTGTCCTCAACAGCACTAGTCAGACGGCCGGTATATTAAACCTGGGGTCGGAGCTGCGGCGACCCGGCGGCCTGGATTCGCCGCTCCCGGGTTTGTGTGCGCAGTCAGCGCCGACGGAGGGATTTGGCAAAGCCCAGTGTTCGGTGTCAAAATGTACAAAAAGAAAAAAAATCCGAAAATAAGAATCGGAGAATAGCAAAACCTGGTGCGTGGACTGCTGATTGCTGGTTTTGCCATATCAGCTTCTTTCTTGGTTGTCTTATCACGAAATTCCATACACTAATAGCTTTGAACTCTAGTTCAGAATTGAAAAAATCCAACTAAGGACGTGTTTGGCATAGCTCCGGAGTCCAAATTCGTCACCGAGCTGAAAAAATCCACCCAAACACCTCAACTCCATAACTCCGTGGAGCAGCCCAACTCCACAGAGTCGAAGGAGCTGCAGTTTATTTTTTCAGAGTACCTCATTTGTTGCTCCAAAACCAGTGCATATGGACAAAGTCATGGAGTTGGGGGATAATTACCCGCAATTGCCACTGGTTAAAAAAAATGTTTCGTTTTTTCTTTTCCTCCACCCAGTTGGACTCTTCCCTGCGAACCTAGGGCGCCGCCGGCCGCGCCCGCCTCCTCACGCCCGCTCCGGACGCCAGCTCGCCCGCCGGTCACCCTCGTCCAGACCCCGTCGGACGTCGCCGGACGCGCCCGCCTCCTCACGCCCACTCCGGCCGCCAGCTCACCCGCCGGTCGCTCTCGTCCAGACCCCGCCGGGCGCCCGCCTCCTGCACCGCGCGCTCGCCTCGTCACGCCCGCGCTGGCCGACAGCTCGCCCGCTGGTCGCCCTCGTCCAGACCCCGCCGCCTATAGCACTCCTCCCTGCTCGCCAGGCCCCTGCATCCCTCGCACTACAGGAAAAACGATCATTGACGACGGCCAGATTTATTGTCGATGGGGCCGTCGTCTTTAATTTTATTGACGACGGCTAGACAAAGCCGTCGTCAATATTATTGACGACAGCTGAACGAGTACCGTCGTCAATAAATAATTGACGACGGTGCCCGTCATCTTTAACTTAATTCGGGCCCACCTGAGGAGTTATTGACGACGGTGACCTAGCACCGTCGTCAATAACACAGTTATTGACGACAGCTAAACGAGTACCGTCGTCAATAAATTATTGACGACGGTGCCCGTCGTCTTTAACATTTATTGACGACGGTGACCAGGCACCGTCGTCAATAACGGGACATATAACCCGTACGCGAGCCGGGAAGCGGCCAGTGCCGCCTCCGACTCGCGCCGAGGTCTCGTCGCCGCCGCCGCCGCCGTCCCCGCCGGTCGCCGTCGCCCTCCCCGCCGGTCCCCGCCGCCGCCGCCGCCCGAGGTAAGTCCCCCTCCCCCTCCGGCCTCTCTCCCCAGCTTTCCTCGCCCCCCGGCCGCGCCGCCGGCGACCGGCGGCCGGCGTCGGCGTCCTACCCCCCGTCTGGTCTCTCCAGACCCTCCCCCGTCCCCCTCCGGCCCGGCCCCTCCCCCTCCGGCCCTCCCCCTGCTCTCCCCCTCCCCCTCCCCCCTCTCCCCCACGATCTCAGCTTCAGAAGTTGCATGGAATGCTGTCATTTCCAGTTACCCGCAAAGTGGGCTCGAGACTGAAGTGTTTAGCCTGTACGAAGGATACGAGGGACTCAGGGGTTGAAGCCAACTAGGCTCACTTTTGCGAGCGTGATAAATGCAGCAGAGGCCAATATGGCGGCGTTTGATGAAGGCCAGTAGGCACACACAGCGGCAGTAAGGTATGGTTCGGATGCAGATGTTTTCGTGGTCAGTTCTCTGATAAACCTGTATGTGAAACTTGGATTCCCTTTCTTTGGGAAGATAGGTACACTATTACGATCAGGAACCGTATTGATGCAAACTTGTTTGTAGCTAATACAACATCTGATGAGTTTTCTTTTGCTACTGCTATTAATGCCTGTTCCAGTATTCGGGTTAGTGAGAGAATGGATAGCACATCCGTTGTCTCGCTACAAGAGAAAATATGGACGCACGGTACTGCCACAGCCCATCTGAAGAGAATATGACGAGCTGAGTAAATTAATGAATTTTACAAGCCCAATTTGAGGAAGAAATTCCTTTCCTATTAATATTTTTTTCATCTTCTGTAGTACAAGAAACAACATTACAATGCCACAATGCCTCTGCTATGTAGGAGTGACAGGCCTAAGACTGATTAATTTGCTAGTATCCACATGTGCTGTTGTAGATGTTCAAAAAGACAGCAGAACGTTGCTCTAGATCTTGCTTAACTTATCACTACTGTCTTCCCATCACAAAGATCACAAACAATGGAACCAAGACCTGCACAGTATGGGCACTTTGTATCTTCACCGACCCATTCCAGAAACTGCATTTAAAGAGAAGGGTTAACACTGAACGCATACGAGAGAAGAAAGAACCAAGTTAAATGATGGTGTGATGCATTTATGCAACATGAAACCAAACATACCTGTGGTTCAACATTCGGCTCACCTGTTCCATCACATTCTGCAGGAAGAAAATTTATTAATGTGAAGCATGGAAAATGGAGAGTGAAGTTCAATTTTCAGTACATTGCAGAATTTTAACATAAATGGGGAAACAATAACCTGGAACTTGTGTTGCCCATTCCATTCAAGTTTTTATGGTACATTAGATATTATTAGCCTAGGATGGCTTGTATACTACGTCCAGGTAGGATTTCTCGTGGCGAAGCTTGGTCCAGCCAGGATTTCAAACTGATTAATTATATGTTTGCCATTCACAAAGGATATTATTTTGTTGGGGGGTGGGGGTGGGGAGGGGGGTTACTGTCATGGTTTGTGAGCTGTATACCAGTTTCTCTGACCATGGCAGCTAAATATGTACACACACAGTGCAAGCAGTGACCTTTTGTACCTGTGCACATAAGGCGGCCTTCACCTCTACAGGAGATGCATGTCTTAGTCGGTGCAGCACTAGGCGTCAATAACACAGTTATTGACGACAGCTAAACGAGTACCATCGACAATAAATTATTGACGACGATGCCCGTCGTCTTTAACATTTATTGACGACGGTGACCAGGCACCGTCGTCAATAACGGGACATATAACCCGTACGCGAGCCGGGAGGCGGCCAGTGCCGCCTCCGACTCGCGCTGAGGTCTCGTCGCCGCCGTCCCCGCCGGTCGCTGCTGCCCTCCCCGCCGGTCGCCGCCGCCCTCCCCGCCGGTCCCCGCCGCCGCCGCCCGAGGTAAGTCCCCCTCCCCCTCCGGCCTCTCTCCCCAGCTTTCCTCGCCCCCCGGCCACGCCGCCGGCGACCGGCGGCCGGCGTCGGCGTCCTACCCCCCGTCTGGTCTCTCCGGACCCTCCCCCGTCACCCTCCGGCCCGGCCCCTCCCCCTCCGGCCCTCCCCCTGCTCTCCCCCTCCCCCTCCCCCCTCTCCCCCACGATCTCAGCTCCAGAAGTTGCTAGTCTCTGCTGAGACATTGCTTCAGCTACATTGGCTGCAATTACACGCTGCTCTAGTTTACTTTCATCAAGATAAAATTTCAGCACATGTACTCGAGCCCATTCAGAAAGCCCCGCCGCAGAGCGACCGCCCCGCCCCGCCCTGCCGCAGCCGCTGCCGTCCCGCCCCAAGCCCCGCCCAGCCGCCCCTGCTCGCGCTAAGCCCCGTCCGCGCCTCGGCCGCCGCCGCTCGACGCGCCCCGCCCCGAGCCCCGCCCTGCTGTGCCGCCCGGCCCCGCCCCAAGCCCCGCCCTGCCGCGCTGTCCGACCTTAGTTGATTAATTGTTTAATTAGTATTGCAATTGATTATTGTTTAATTAATACTTTGATTGATTGTGTGATTAGTTACTATATGTAAATAAATGGGTTTCGGCTCGGTCCGGTCTGACACGACCCATTTAGGGTCTGTCACGGCTCATTTAGTGGTAATGTATTAGTCGAGACAGGCACGGAGGACGGCAAGCTCCTGCGCGTGGATGGCGGGCCCCAACGGTGCGGTTTCATCTTTGACCCACTTACGACGGGGCATAACGTACGACGGCTAACCCTAAAGGCGTCGTAAGATAATGGCAGGCCCCAACGGGACATAACTTAGGACGGCTGACCCACTTCTTTGTCTCTCGTTCTTTCCTTCTCTCTCGTTCTTTCCTCTCTCTCTTCTAAATGACTCAAAAATGAAAGATTGACGTAAACCTATACAACATGCGTCACCCGTTTCGAACGGGCCCGTCTCACATGTGTTACGCATGTGAGGCGTGTACGTTTGGAATTGTCCCTTTTTGGACAGCCTGGGAGTGACCGAGGGGGCGTGGCATGTGATGAAACGCGGATTTAGATCTAGACAAGATTTCGACGGCATAACCCTGTTGTTCTCTGCTGCACCATTTTCGGGCGTGCAGTGGAGAACAGCGGGGTTATGCTGCCAAAATTTCGTTCGGATCCATACCACGCGTCTCGTCATGAGCACGCTCCGCTCGATCACTCTTGGGTGGGTTTAGGACCTATCCTTTCCAATAGATGTAGGGCCGTGACATAAATAAATTATAAAGTAACTATAATTTCCTTGACATTAAACTGCAGATTCAAACATGTGTGAGGATCGTAGTTGGATGTATACCGGTTGGAAGAACAGTTCTGGTGGTCACTCGGATGAGTGGTTCGCAAAGACAGATACTTTTGTAGATCGAGCTTTTTCATTGTCAAAGATCGATAAGGTGCGGTGCCCATGTACGAAATGTCAAGGTGCAAAGTGTTGGGACAAAGTGAATTTGGCGTTTCACTTATGTCGATACGGTTTCATGCAAGATTATGAGGTGTGGACCTTTCACGGTGAGACTTCTTCTCAAACCTTACAAGTTTCAGATGAGGATGACAACACGGGGGTCGATAGGATGGACGAGATGCTTGATGCCATAAATCCTGAATTGATGGAGGATCCTCCTCCAACGGAGGTTGAAGCGTTTTTCACGCTTCTCAAAGCTTCGGAAGAGCCGTTGCATGAACACACCGAAGTGACGCTCCTTACTTTCATGACTAGATTTATGGCCATTAAGTCTAAGTATTTCTTCTCCAATAACTGCTACAACGATCTTATCAAATTGATCAGCGATATCCTTCCACAACCACATAAAGTGCCTAAAGATATGTATCAGTCTAAGAAGTTGATTTCTGGTCTAGGTATGAAATATGAGAAGATTGATATGTGTCTAGACAATTGCATGCTTTTTTGGAGAGAGCATGCCAACGAGAACAAGTGCTTAAAATGTGGTAAAGCGAGATTTGTCGAAGTTGTTAATGACGACGGTTCAAAAGTAATGACTCAAGTCGCACAGAAGCAGCTTCGCTACTTGCTTGTCACACCTAGGTTCAAGCGTTTGTTTCTATCTAAAAAAATAGCTAGACACATGAGGTGGCATAAAGAAGGTGTACGTGAGAACAACAGCATGATGGTGCACCCGTCGGACGGTGAGGCATGGAAGGCGCTTGACCGCTTTGATCCGGATTTCGCCAATGACGCGAGAAATATTCGCTTTGGATTGGCGACAGATGGCTTCTCACCGTTTAGTACAAACGCCACACCATACTCTTGTTGGCCCGTGTTCGCTATTCCGTACAACTTACCACCATCGCTTTGTATGAAGTATGAGTTCATGTTCCTATGCCTTATTGTACCTGGACCGGATCATCCTGGTTCACGACTGAACGTGATGATGTAGCCATTGATTGAAGAGTTCAAAATGTTATGGACAGGAGTCGAAGCGTACGATTGTTATAGAAAACAGAAATGCAACCTTCGAGCTGCGTACTTGTGGTCTGTTCATGATTTTCTAGCTTACGGCATGTTTTCTGGCTGGAGCACTCATGGTCGATTGACATGTCCAATATGTGCTTCGGACACGGATTGTTTTCGTCTAAGTCATGGTGGCAAGATATGCTACTTTGATTATCATAGACGTTGGTTACCACCAAATCACGTGTTTAGGCAACAGAGAAATGCCTTCAGGAAGGGTACCATTGTAGAAAAGGGACCACCACAACGTCTGAACAGGTCGGAAATTGTTAAACAGCTCAACAATCTAGTGCCAGATGAAGGTCGTCCTGGATATTTTGTTGGTTACGGAGAGGATCACAATTGGACTCATATATGTGCACTATGGGAGTTGCCGTATATGAAGTCTTTAATTCTAATGCATAACATTGATGTCATGCACCAGGAACGTAACATGGGCGAATGCATCATAAGCACGTGCTTGGATATGACGGGGAAAACAAAAGACAATATAAAAGCTCGGAAGGATTTGGCAGAGGTTTGTAACCGACCAAGTCTTGAGCTCTCCGAAGCTGGTGGCAAACCACGAGCTTCTTTCTGCCTTCGACCAAAAGAAAAGAAAGAAGTCTTCAAGTGGTTGAAACAGTTGAAGTTCCCAGACGGTTATGCTGCTAGCCTGAGAAGAGCCGTTAATGTTAAGACTGGAAATCTTACTGGTTTGAAGAGCCATGATTATCACATAATCATGGAAAGACTTCTGTCAGTTATGTTTCGAGGCTATCTTGACGATGAGGTTTGGATGGTGTTAGCCGATCTTAGCTATTTTTATAGACAGCTTTGTGCTAAAGAAATCAAAAGGGAGATGATGGAGAAGTTGGAAAAAGAGATACCCGTGCTTTTATGTAAGATGGAAAAAGTATTTCCTCCAGGGTTCTTCAATCCAATGCAACACCTTCTAATCCATCTTCCATATGAAGCTAAAGTAGGTGTCCCTGTTCAATATAGGTGGATGTACCACATTGAAAGAGCACTCAGATGTCTAAAACCGATGGTTCGTAATAGGGCAAGGGTTGAAGGATGCATCGCCGAAGCATTTACACTTCAGGAGATAGGATACTTTTCAAGTGTCTACTTTGCAGAAGAACACAATGTTAATGCATCGGTGTTACGGTATAATATGGCTGAAGCAACCTCTTGTAGCGAACTCTCACTTTTTCAAACGAGAGGCACCACTGTTGGTAGTGGCACGAGCTATGATGCTTCAGCAGATGAAAAGACAGCTGCTTTGTTATACATGTACGCTAACATAGATGGGATGGACAATTTTTTTCAGTAAGTGATTGTTCAACATCTATACTAATTTGTGTGGTGTGTTATACATCTACACCAATAATTCTGTTTTGTCCTGATTTAGTGAGTTCGATCGACAAAATTGGAAGTCTAAGCAGCAACCTACTAGCAAGCAAATACAAACAATGCGATACTATGGAGCAAATGGAGGACCTAACTTCCAAACGTGGTTTCGAAATCATGTAATGTTTTCCTTGTCTTGTTCCTCTTAGTAATTATGTTCATAGCATAAAATAGTCTTCTTACTTCATATGTTGGACAGTGCAAGACACAAGCCGGTGTTCATGAAGATTTACGACAACTGTCCAACGGATCCATTAAAGTTAAACTCTTGGTCGATATGATGTCAATGGGTTCCGATTCCGTTCAACTCAATTTGAAGCTCAACGTCCTCTAAGGGCAACATCAAACACCGGAGTTGTGACGAGGGCCGCCGATGCCGAAGGACATGAAACTAATTTCTATGGGATCATAAACAAAATCCTAGAATTTAGTTTTGCCGGGAGTAAAGACCTTAAAGTAGTCTTCTTTGACTGTGATTGGTTTGATAATAACAATGGAACTCGACAAAACCAATTTGGCATGGTAGAAGTCAAACACAAGGACCGACTACGAGGCTACGACACCTTTGTCCTTGCACACCAAGTCGAACAAGTGTACTATCTACAATATCCATGCGAAAAACTTAGTGCATGGTGGGGTGTACAAAAGGTGAATCCTCGTGAGCGGTTATATACACCGGATAATACTGGTTACATTGATGAGGCAGATGTTGTTTACCAAGAAGAAGAGTTGCCGGATTCTTTTGTCGTTGAGCCTGGTCTACGACTCGATGAATTAGTTGGAGATGCACAAGATGTACAGACTCATAATGTGAAAAAACGAAAACGGCGAACAACCATGACAAAAGATTGATGGTCCGGTTTACGAAGTAGAGTACATGATCGTGATACTGATGAATTTTGAAATTGAGTACAAATATCGTTTCTTTCATCTCTTCTTTCGTCTTCTATATTTTCCTTTAAATTCATTATCAAATTTCCTTTCATCAGGATGTCATCGAGTAGTAGACGACGGGGGACGCGGGGCTTTCTGCCCCCGAGAGCAGACTCCGTTTTCCAGGGCTGTCAGTCTAGCAATGGTAGACTGTCTCAGCTGTTGGGCCTCGACAGAGGCCAGGGGTCACGAGAGCGGTCACGACAGGTAAAGAATATTAAATTACATAAATTATATAAATAACTTTCTTAAATCTATATTACCAATCTTCAAATTTTTAGGACGACTCTACGTCTGAGGAGACAGAGGCCAGGGGTCCTCTTCAGACACCACAGGTTTCAGAGCCTGTTACAGATCCTGCTTCGGATCCTCTTCAGGTTCCGGCACCGCAGGATTCAGACCCTGCTTCAGAGCCTTCCACAGAGCCTAATGTGGAGCCGGCTCCACAACGGCGTTACAGGAGGAGCCACGTGGCTCCTCCTCCGGTTCCTGCACGGCCAGAAGATCGGGTCGTTATTCGTCCGGTTGGCGATAGGTAAGTAAATCTATAACAAATCAATTTAGATATTTTAACACTTATATATGTACTAATTGAGAATCGTGTATTAGGTCTTGGGCCGATGACTCGTTCACGGGTCAAGGACGCCACCGCCAGGTCAACGCTGTCCTGGGCCAGCTCATCCGTTGTCACTACCCCGGTCTAGTGAACGGAAAGGCTGCTACGTCTTGGGACGATTACGCTACGGCCCAGGACATTACCTATGGCAACCACCAGGAGCATGTGTGGCATGAATTCATGGTAAGTAAATTATCTATTCGTTAAATGCAAACCTATTATATGTTAAATACATTAACTTGTATATTTCTACTTGTAGAAATATTACCGTTTGGAGGACGAGGCCCAGCTGGATCACGCTCGCCTGGTCTTCAACAACAACGCTAGGAAGCTCCTGACGCAGTCGATTTCAACGGCTCGCATTCAGGCTATGAAGGCGTACTATAAGTTGCATCCAGACGAGGGTGAGCCGGGGCAGTTTAGGGATGTGGCGGATAAGTACTTGACGGAGGCACAGTACGCAGAGGTAAATTCTTTATTTTACTTTGCTTCATTATCCAATTTTCACCAATGTTTTCATCCAACAACAAATGTGTGCAGGTCAGCGTACCGTGGCTTGAGTCCTGTCCGGACGCCTACAGTTTCCTGTGTGCTCGTTGGGCGAGCCAGGGCTTCCAAGGCGTGTCGATGACCCGCCGACAGAGTCGAGGGACGGACGGGAAACACCGTCTTGGCGTGGACGGCTACGTACGCCTTGCTAAACGGATGGTAAGTGATACTCGAATTATATTCTAGTTAATTTCTATCGCTATCATTGTGCTAACACGTATCGATAGGAGCGCGAGATCGGTCAGGAGCCGACCGCTATCCAGGTGTGGAGGAGGGGTTACATGGGAAGTGACCCCTCGCAGCCTGATCAGCTGTCTTCTCAGACAGCGACAGAGACGTTGGTGAGTTCTTTAGTTGACTTAATTGTATTATCTTTAAAACTTCTGATGACTTTAATTTTCTGTATTTTCAGGAAATGTATGGGGAGGAGGTGCGGAGGCTTCGAGGCGACGATTACGATTGGCAGAACTCGCCGATCGTACCTGAAGCCGCCTATGCAAGCGGTGACGGTAAACCTCACGGCCGGTGAGTTCTGTTGTTTTCATTTACTTTCATTAACTTCGAGATACGAAACTTTAATACTCTTACTTCGTTGTGTTGGTTGGCCATCTTCGATGGAGTAGTAGACTCGAGAGAGGCGCGGTCTTACTCGAGGGCCTCTTCATCGCAGGGTGGATCCAGCAGGCGTGGCAGCCGTGATCTAGAGCTCCAGAGTGTCCAGGAGGAGCTCCAGAGGACGCAGGAAGCGCTGAGGCTCGCGAACGAGAGGCAGGCAGCCGAGCTCCGGGCTAGGGACGAGTATCAACACTCGTACATGCTACAGCTGCAAGCTGCCATGCAGGTAAGTTCAGATCATTGTACTCAATGTTTCTAATATATAAATGACATGTATAATAATTTACTTCATATTTGCAGGCTATGGGCACAGGACAACCCGTTGTCTTTCCTCAGTGGGCGCCGCCACCGATACATCTACCACAGGGGCCGATGTCAGGAGCACAGGTACAAAATTTCTCATAATAGCTACAACTAGTTAAATTTGCTCAAATTTAGTTGAATTTGATCAAACTTACTTAAACTTAGAGAAAACTAGTTAAACATCCTCAAACTGAGTAAAATATGGTACAACTTACTCAACTATAGTCAAATATGACCAAACTTACTCAAACATAGCCAAAACTTTTTGAACTAGCTCAAACACAAACACTACTAGTCCATACTTCTCAAACTTAGTAAAATATGAGCAAACTTACTCAAACATAGCCAAATCTAGCTAACTTGCTCAATTTTAACTTGTAATGAGTTTATTTAATCATATACACATTTATGAACTTCTAATTTGTCTAACTATACATGTACATCATAGGGATCGGCGACGCGGGCTCAGGAAACTCCATCCCCTCAGCAACCAGCGTTTGGACGAGCGCACGGCGACTTCCTGGACTCCGGTGGCAGCGGTCGGGGTAGCGTAGGGTAGTGTGGCGTGCGTATAGTGTTTGTATGCAATTCTGTGATGTATATTTTGATTGCCTGTGATCTGGACATCGAGCCAGGGCTGGCCTCGAAGCCAGGGCAGGATTTTCTGTTTTTTTAAAAAAAATTGGAAAGCTTATTGACGACGGTTTCTGGTACTTGGCCGTCGTCAATAAGCCATTAGTATTGACGACGGCCAGGTACCAGAAACCGTCGTCAATAAGCAATTGTTATTGACGACGGCCTAGTGTAAACCGTCGTCAATAAGCCACGGTTACTGACGACGGTTTCCTGGCCGTCGTCAATAAGCTTATTGACGACAGCCTGATTTAGCTGTCGTCTATAAGTTTATTGACGACAGCTAGATTTAGCTGTTGTCAATAAGATTATTGACGACGGTAACCGTCGTCAATAAATTTATTGACGACTAATAATTGACGACAGCCGAAAACCGTCGTCTATAAAGTTTTACCGTCGTCAATAACTTATTGACGACGGTAGTGTCCTTATTGACGACGGTTTCCGGCCGTCGTCTATAGTCCCGATTCCTGTAGTGTCGGCAGGCCCGCAGCAGCTCGCCAGGGTCAATTGATTGGAATAATCTCATTATTGTAGAGTGAAAAAATCTCATTATTGCTGAAATAATATATAATTTAAAATATTTCACGAATTCATATACTTTACTATTCATTAAATGCATACAATCAGCGTAGCAGGGGTAATAATGGTATCACACCCTTTAAACTCTCTTTTCTGGAGCTGAGAACAATATTTCAGACAAACACCACTCTGAACACCTCTAACTCCACAGCAGAGTTGCTCCATCTTAGAGTTTTGGAGCAGAGTTGCTCTACTGTGGAGTAGAGCCATGCCAAACACGCCCTAAATACCCTAACTCTACAAATTGGTAGAGTAGGTCAACTTCACGAAGTTGTAGGAGTTGTAGTTTATTTTTTTAAATGGCAGAGTAGGTCAACTTCACGAAGTTGTAGGAGTTGTAGTTCATTTTTTAAATACCTCTATTTTCGCTCTAAAACCAGTCAATATGAAAGTAGACCTAGAGTTTGGAAAAAATTATCCACAATTATCACTTGTTAAAAAAACGGTTCATTTTTTTGTCAACCGGAAAAAATTATCCACAATTATCACTTGTTAAAAAAATAATTATCACAAGCAAGAACAAGAAAGAATGCAACCAAATTGCTGAAAGATATGAAGCACTCAAGTTGGGGTCTCACAAACCGATGAATGACGAAACTGTTCTTGACAGAATGATCTAAGAAAAACCCAGCTGTTTATGATGGCGGCTAGGGGGTATAAAGGAGGAGGAGGACGACCAGGGGGGTGCTGGGGTCGTGACCTAACCCTAAGACACGTATATAATGGACTTGGACTCGATACAAGGCCCAATGGCCCAACTAGGTGATGCAACACCCTGACAGACTCTAAACTTTATATTGTTTCGAAGTTTTCCGTTGACTCCGAGGGAATTTTGATGTGGGGCTAATTCTATTGGAAAGTTTATCCTCTCAGCTTTCCGTGCATATGTAGAACATAAAAAACGGAGTCCGTATGCCTCCTGTGCATCCATTTTAAGGTGGACTTCTCCTGGGCCCGAGTTAGACTCGAGTTTGAGTTGGGCTCGGTCTCTAACTTCTTGTTGGCGTATTTTCTGGTCCTCCACGCCTCCAAACCGCTCTCCATATATCTTCATGTCCTCTCCATGGTTCGTAATCATAATTAATCCATTAGGTAGCAACATACTCTCAAAATTCACATATAAAGAATTGTTCAGGAACGAGCTCACCTCTAAATTCAATTGTCGTGCTCGAGCTCTAGTAATTGGACCTTGCATGTCTACCATGTGAGTGTTGTGTATATCTGCAGGAGTGATGTCGACATCATCCTCCCCCTCTTGCATTTGAGTCGTCCTCGACTCAAGCTCATCTTCTTCTCCCAAACATGGCCTCAAATCTGAAATGTTAAAAGTGGTACTAACCCCAAACTCGGGAGGCAACTCAAGTTTATATGCATTATCATTAATCTTCTCAAGTATTTTAAAAGGACCATCAGCTCTAGGCATCAATTTAGACTTTCTCAGTTCTGGAAATCTATCCTTTCTCAAGTGTAACTAAACTAAATCACCCGGTTCAAGTCTAACTTCCTGCCTACCTTTATTACCAGCAATTCTATATTTTTCATTCATCCTTTGAATATTGTGTTTAGTGGTCTCATGAATTTTCAAAATAAAATCAGCACGTTCCTTTGCATCATTATGAGTTCTCTCACTAGTAGTTAAAGGCAAGATATCAATAGGAGCACGAGGATTGAATCCATACACTACCCGAAAAGGACTTATCTTGGTGGTAGAATATGTTGCCCGATTATATGCAAACTCCACATGTGGCAAACATTCTTCCCACATCTTTAAATTTTTCTTCAAAACAGCTCTCAACATGGTGCCCAAAGTGCGGTTCACTACTTCTGTTTGCCCATCAGTTTATGGGTGACATGTTGTAGAGAACAACAGTTTTGTACCCAACTTGTTTCATAGGGTGCGCCAAAAGTGACTCAAAAATTTAGCATCACGATCTGAAACAATAGTAGAAGGCATACCATGCAAGCGAGCAATCTCTTTGAAAAAAAGGTCGGCAATATGTACAACATCATAACTTTTCTGACACGGTATAAAATGTGTCATCTTAGAAAAACGATCCACCACAACAAAAATGCTATCCCTCCCCCTCTTAGTCCTAGGCAATCCCAAAACAAAGTCCATAGAGATACCCGCCCAAGGAATGGAAGGAGTGGGAAGAGGCATGTATAAACCATGTGTATTCAAATGGGACTTAGCTTTCTGACATGTGGTGCAGCGAGCCACAAACCGTTGTACATCTCTCCTCATCTTTGGACAAAAGAAATGTGTGGCCGGAACATCCTCCGTCTTCTTTGCGCCAAAATGGCCCATTAAACCTCCACCATGTGCCTCCTGTAATAACAAAAGATGAATGGAACCAACTGGAATGCATAGACGGTTAGCTCTAAGCAAGAATCCATCATCCAGTACAAATTTATTTCAGGTATGACCTTTTCTACAATGCAGCAACAGATCTTTAAAATCAGCATCAAGAGCATATTGTTCTTTAATTGATTCAAGTCCAAAAATTCGACAATCAAGTTGGGACAACATATTATATCGTCTAGACAATGCATCAGCGATCAAATTATCCTTCCCTTTCTTATGTTTAATGACATAAGGAAAAGACTCAATAAATTCAATCCATTTTGCATGTCTACAATTCAGATTATTTTGAGAACGAATATGCTTTAGCGATTCATGATCAGAATGAATAACAAATTCTTTAGGCCATAAATAATGACGCCATGTCTCTAAGCATCGTACGAGAGTATAAAATTCTTTATCATATGTGGAGTAATTCAGTACAGGACCATTACATTTTCACTAAAGTATGCAACCGGTTTACCACCTTGCAGTAAGACACCACCAATGCCAACTCCAATAGCATCACATTCAATTTCAAAAGTCTTACTAAAATCAGAAAATTACAGCAATGGTGCGTGTGTAAGCTTGTCCCTCAAGGTGTCAAAGGACTCCTCTTGTGCTTTCCCCCAATGGAACAACACACCTTTCTTAGTCAACTCATGCAATGGGGCAGCAATAGTGCTAAAATCTTTGACGAAACATCGGTACAAACCTGCAAGACCAAGAAAACTCCTTACCTATGTGATGGCTTGAGGTATTGGCCAACTCTTGATCGCTTGAATTTTCATCTCATCCACCTCAATTCCCTGTGGAGTCACAACATAGCCAAGAAAGGAAACTCGATTCGTACAAAAGATGCACTTCTCAAGGTTACCAAATAAACGTGCATCTCTCAAAGCATTAAAAACAGCACGTAAATGATCCATATGTTCATCCAATGACTTGCTAAAAATCAAGATATCATCAAAGTAAACCACCACAAATTTTCCAATAAAAAAGCTCTCAAAACCTCATTCATCAAACGCATGAATGTACTTGGTGCACTAGTTAAACCAAAAGACATTACTAACCACTCATACAACCCAAATTTGGTTTTAAAACCTGTTTTCCATTCATCTCCTAATTTCATTCTTATTTGGTGGTAACCACTACGTAAGTCAATCTTAGTGAAAATTATAGAACCACACAACTCATCAAGCATGTCGTCTAGCCTAGGAATAGGATGACGATACCTTATATAATATTGTTAATGGCTCTACAATCAACACACATACGCCAAGTACCATCTTTCTTAGTAACCAAAAGTACAGGAACAACACAAGGACTAAGGCTTTCACGTACATACCCACGGTCCAAAAGGTCTTGGACTTGCCGCTGAATTTCCTTAGTCTTCTCGGGGTTGGTCCTATATGCAGCACGGTTTGGCAAAATTGCACCCAGAATCAAATCAATTTGATGTTCAATCCCTCTCAAAGGTGGAAGTCCCGGCGGTATCTCAGCTGGAAAAAATATTCTCATACTCTTGCAACAAGTTAGTAACTACTGGAGGCAAAGACCTAGCAATATCATCAAAGGAGAACATAACTTGTTTGCACATCAATGCATAACAAATATCATGATCAGAAATTTCAGCAAGGTCTGATTTTGTAACAAGCATTACACGACCCTTCAATTTAATTCCCTCAGTCTTAGAACTAGGTGTAGATCTCTCATTATTTGGTGGTAACACAGAATTAATGACTTGTTGATTTTCTGATTTAGAACTACTAGAAATTCCAGCTCTCTCCCTATCAGCTTGTACAATTTCAGCATGAGTCAAAGGTAGCAAAGTAATTTTCTTTCTTTTATGCATAAAAGTATATTTATTACTTCTACCATGGTGCAAAGCATCCTTATCATATTCCCAAGGTCGACCCAATAAAAGTGAACACGCTTGCATGGGTACCACATCACAATCAACGGAATCAACATATGTACCAATGGAAAATGGAATTCCGCAAGTTTGTGTTATCTTAGCTCTTCCAGAATCATTCAACCATTGAATATAGTACGGATGTGGGTGTTGTCGTGTATTCAAGCTAAGCTTCTTGACCAATTCAGAACTCACCAAGTTGTTGCAGCTTCCTCCATCAATGATGACACGTGCTCGCCGGTTCTTGATGACAAGGAAAATCTGAAACAAATTATGGCGTTGTAATCTATCAAGTTGTTGTACTTGTGTGTTCAGCACCCATTGCACAATGATGTTCAGGTAGGCTGATGTGTCTTCACTCCCAAAAACATGTCCCTCATCACTGTCCATGGCAGCTTCATCATCATTGTTGTCTTTGACATCGGAGGTGCTGATGTATCCTCCCTCTTCTGTAGCCACGTATGCCCGCTGACTAGGACAATCTTTTTGCACATGACCAGGACCATGGCAGCGGTGACACTGAATGCCGGAAGTGCATGTTGTTGAAGCAACGGATGAAGCACTTTTGGCGGGTACTTGCATGGAATTTTTACCCGAATCCGCAGGTCGTGTAGGTGGTGGTTTTGGTGCTGCTGAAACATTGTTGCTGCCAGAAGGAAGCTTGGCTGCTGGTTTTGGTGAAAGGGCATCAAAGCGGAATGACTTGGACGCCCCCGAAGGTGTTGTCGTGCGTGGAGTGTAGGAGGCACCGCTGCTGCTCTTGTTCTTTTGTTGACGATCCTGTAACTCCTTTTTTGCAAGCATAGCAAGGTGGAACAACTGGTTGACAGTATTAAATTCCTTATAATCAACAATATCCTGTATCTCACGTCTCAACCCCCCATAGGGAAATGACAAATTTTATCTTCAGTGTCCTCTACTACCCAACATCGCATCATACCCTTTTGAAGCTCTGCATAATAATCTTGGACATGATTATTTCCCTGCTCTAAGCGCTGCAATTTCTTTCATAAATCACGTTGGTAGGATGGAGGAACAAAACGATTACGCATAGCTTGTTTTAGACGTTCCCATGTATCAGGTTGTAAGCGTGTGGTACCTAGTTCATTCCACCATATTATAGCAAAATCCCTAAACTCACTAGTGGCTTGTCGAACTCTATGTTGTTCTATGTTCAGGAACAAGGTGGGAATTAAATTTTTGCTCAACCGTTATTTCCCAATCAAGATATGCCTCAGCATCATAAGCACCAGAAAATGAAGGTATGAAAAATTTAACTTTATAAAAAGGGTCATCAAGAGGGCGGTTATTGTTACCACGCATGTTGTTTCCTACCATACCATGAGTGTTTTGACGAAGGCGACGTAGATGTACATTCTGCGCAGCACGTGTATCCACCTCTCTATTGACATCACACAACACGTCTTCTTCTTCTTCAAAGTTGCCGTGGTGGGTAGCATCATGGCTGAATGGTAGGTGGGTCTCCATATCATCAATCCTTCCAACTAGCGAGCTTAAGCGTTTGTCCAACCTCTCAAGGGTGTGGGGTATTCTCTGTTCAGCAAGATAATCTTTTACCCCTTGTGCGATTGCTTACTTGACAGACTTCATCATTTGTTCTATGTAACCCTTCATCTCACTTTTCAAAACACACTCCGTAGGATCAACATGATCTGACATTGTTAGCAAGAATAATATAGAAAACAATAAGATTATCCCTATCAACTACTATGCAATGATGGTGGAACTCACAAAGCAATGGGTCGAGTCTTATCAAGCTCTTACAAGTTTCTTACCACAATAAGGCAAAGGATACCTGGACAACGTGATTCAGCGATTGCAAGGGTCAAAAACTTGTGATGTTCGAAAGGATGAATGTGGAGTTTGGATAGCCAAATATATGTGAGTAGCACACAATTCAATAACAGATAGTAATGCTGAATAGATGTCCAAACACTTGTCCTAGTTGCTGGCCTACTCGTGTCTTATCCCGGATGTTATGAACAAGACAACAATAAGTATGAATGATAAGGACAATAATTGAGCAGGAACAATTGCACCACAAGGCAAAATAACACACCCAAGTTTTGATATTTGTGCTCCTCTTCCCAAATTTTCTTTTCTATATATTTTTTGATTTTTTTATATCTGTCGTGAAATCAGGAGCACCAATATACACGTCGCACAAATTTTTAGCTCACTTGAAGAAAGAAGATGTGGACAACAGAAATTCAATATGTTTCTTTATGATTATTGTTGAGCCTTTAGATGCCAAATAATCAATCTTCCAAAGTGAATCTGGGCAATGTAATTTAACCCAATGCCAAGTTTATGGCTGTTTTAAGACAGCACCACAAGATTATGTTTTTGGTGGAGCCGAATTGGAAACGGTGGTGAGAACAAAATTGGATATGATGGTGACAACGTGTGGGATGGTGTGCGTATATCAAGGAGGATAAACTCACGTAATATGTGATGAAAACTGAAGAACAAGAATAAGACTAGCACAATGAATAGTTATGGTGATCGATTAGATAACGATTGTGGCAGCTAGAGTTTCAATGGAATGCAGCGGATGTAATAACAAAGTAGGAACAAAACACGATTAAACCAGCAACAAAACACGAACTAGGACACAAATTCAACACTACGGACTCCAAAACAGAATTGTGCAAAAGGCTAAACCTGGTCTGGGATGGGAAAACCTATGACTATAATTTTTTTGGCTTTTTCGTGGATGATAGGACGAGTTCAAGATAAACAAAACTAGGGGAAGGCGAACCTGACGGTGCACCTAAAGCTCTGATTACCACTTGATGTGTACAGGGGTCCTGATCTTCCAAAAGGTTCTGATAACTCTCGATTTGGTGGAGACTTGACACAAATCGATCCGGCTTCCGAACAACACGTTCTGAACCCTGCAATCGCAGCACCACGTCTTCTCAAGTTATCAACCGATATTGCGCGGTTGACCTCGCCAAGAAGGCTAATTCTCGCCTGCGAATCGAAGAACACAAGCAAGAACAAAAAAGAATGCAACCAAATTGCTGAAAGATATGAAGCACTCAAGTTGGGGTCTCACAAACCGATGAACGGCGAAACTGTTCTTGACAGAATAATCTAAACAAAACCCAGCTGTTTGTGACAGCGGCTAGGGGGTATAAAGGAGGTGGAGGACGACCAGGGGGTGCTGGGGTCGTGACCTAACCCTAAGACACGTACATAATGGACTTGGACTCGATACAAGGCCCAATGGCCCAACTAGGTGATGCAACACCCTGACAGACTCTAAACTTTATATTGTTTTGGAGTTTCCCTTCGACTCCGAGGGAATTTCGACGTAGGGCCAGTTCCATTAGAAAGTTTATCCTCTCAGCTTTCCGTGCATATGTAGAACGTCAAAAACGGAGTCCGTATGCCTCCTGTGCATCCATTTTAAGGTGAACTGCTCCTGGGCCCGAGTTGGACTCGAGTTTGAGTTGGGCTCGGTCTCTAACTTCTTGTTGGCGTATTTTCTGGTCCTCCACGCCTCCAAACCCCTCTCCATGTATCTCCATGTCCTCTCCATGGTTCCTAATCATAATTAATCCATTAGTTAGCAACATACTCTCAAAATTCACATATAAAGAATTGTTCAGGAATGAGCTCAGCTCTAAATTCAATTGTCGTGCTCAAGCTCTAGTAATTGGACCTTGCATGTCTACCATATGAGTGTTGTGTATATCTGAAGGAGTGATGTCCACATCAGGTATGTTGCAGGCACACTGAACTTAGATCTGTTCTACCCAAGAGGAAAAGAAATGCAGCCACCTCTGGTTGGTTTCAGTGACAGTGATTTTGCTGGTGATGTTGATGAGAGAAAGAGTACCACTGGAGTAATTTTTCTTCCTGGAGGATAGTCTGATTGGTTGGCAATCTATCAAGCAGAAAATTGTAACACTTTCAAGCTGTGAAGCAGAGTATGTAGCTGCTGCTTCTGCTGCCTGTCAAGCTGGGAACAAAAGTGTCAAAGCCTAAGCTAAAGATAGACAACAAGTTAGCAATATCTCTGGTGAAGAATCCTGTGTTGAATGATCGAAGTCGTCATATTGACACTAGGTTTCATCTTATTAGAGAGTATGCAGCTAAAGGAAAAATAGAGGCACAGTTTGTGAAAACTGATGATCAATTAAGTGATATTCTGACAAAAGCACTTGGCAAGATCAAGTTTCAAGGCCTCTGGAAGGATTGGTCTGGAGACCCCATATACGGGGTGATCGAGAGCTTAAGACCTGGGAGGAGAATATTGGAGCAAGTCTGAATCTCAGTTATCTTTATCTGTTTTGTTTAACTGTTTCCTTCCAGTGTTTTTCAGTTTCGTCAGAGCTGACCAAGTGGGCAGCGCGTCAGTTGTTTAGCGTGGCTTACATGGCGAGCGTGCGGACGAATTTGTAGGATCGTGAGGAGTGGAGTGCATGCTAACCGAGCGGTTGTAACAGGCCACATTTCCTGCAATGTACTATATATACTAGTTCAATGGAAATCAGTAGTTCGCCGCTTTGATCGTATTTTCGGTGTCCACGTTATCGCCGGCGCCGGCATTATCACGAGGGAGGCCGGCGAGACGAGCAGCAGCAGATTGGACGACAGAAAGTGCTGTTGGTGATATGCCCAAGAGACAATCATAACAATTAGTGTATTAGTGGGTTTGTGATCTAAAAGCCCATTAGCGCGCCTATAAATATGAGCGGTAGGGTTAGGGGCAGAAAACACTCCACCACATAGCAGCCCCAGCTGCCGCCCCTCACAGGCCAGCCGCCGAAACCCCTGTCGCGCGCGCGGTGCTAGCACACCGACGCACGACGTTCCTCCTTGTACGTGTGGACTCCGTGGAGGCGCTGTTGTTACTGCTGCGCTGATCGGCTACGACGCGCATCTATGGTCCGCTGCGCTGCGCGTCTAATGGTAACGATCCATGACTTTCTTACTCGCATGTTTCCTGGGTGATACGGTCAAATTGCTAGAGTAGCGCATCACCTATTTCTCTACAGTGGTATTAGAGCCAGATTTGCGTAGTTTTTGGTCTGGATCTTAAATGCGATCTACTGCAGACAAGTTCATATGATGCATTTTTATAGTTTGGCTTTTGAGGTTTGGAATTGGTTAGAGTAGATTGCCATCATATGACTAAAGGATTAGTTCGTACTCCTTCTCTGCTGTGTGCGCAACCTGTCCCTACCGGCTGGAATCACCATCGGGACTAATAGTGTACATAGCTAACAGATTGAGGCAACAGATCACGGTCATGTGTCGTGATCTTCTTGTGGATAACCAGTCACAATAAAAATTGAGGTTGTCTGCTACAGTGACATCATTAAGTTGTTTCGCGATAGACATCATTCTACGCTTAACTTATTTTTGCAGGGAATGATGTGAATGGTATGGCCTAAATGTGATGTGATGATCTGTGTGTAAAATTCGTACAGCCTGCGTGTTGCAAATTTAACACAACCGGGATGAGGTTGTCACATAATTGTATAACGACCTGCGTGTCGCCCTGTGATGCCTGATCTCTCATGTAATTTATTTGATAGCTATTAAATGTATCAACTTCTTTTATATTCATTGAGAAACCTCAAGCATGATGGCGATGGTGATCACCATAAGAAGGGAGACATGGCGGTGTAGATCATGATGGAACCATGGTGATGGAGACCACTATGATCCTAAAGGCCATACTATTCACATATATGATATGATCGTATGCCTGTGATGTTTTACTATTCTTTTTATGCTTTTCATATGGTGGATGTTTTGTCATGATAGAATAGCTTCACTCGGAAAAGTTGAGTATTTGATGCCATTTACCTATAACTGCTCCTATTTGTTTTGATCGTTGTATGGTAGGTTTACCAAAGCAAAATACCATCATCTATCATAATGAATAGGGTGAATGTTGTACATTTACATGCATAGTATTGGTTTACTCAACAAAGCTATCAAAACGGTTTTGATCTTTATGGCATAGTGTTGGGAGCCGGGGCATTGGATGTCACCCAACAAACAAGAATCATATAGAGATATGATTAACAATGGTTGTTTACCTATATCACTAATTTTCTAGCAGTGAAGCCAAAGCTCACTAGAAATTAGTGAATATAGATCTTGGACCACTATATGTCGTTAGAGGGAGGACGATACTCATATAGTGGTGGTGTCTTTTATTAAACTGTTAATAAAAGATTATTACATAACATAGTGCTAAAACCTTGCATATTTATTTTCTATTGTAGATCATGTCTGCTAGTAATAATTCCGGTTTCAATTTGCGATCTGTGCTTGAGAAAGAAAAGCTCAATGGAGCTAACTTTATTGATTGGTACCGCAATATGAGAATTATTCTCAGACAAGAGAAAATTGAGTATGTTATTGAGCAACCATACCCCAATGACCTCCCCGATGATGCAAATGCCGCAACTCACATGACTTATGAGAAGCACTGCGATGATGCGTTTAATGCAAATTGCCTCATGCTTGCCACAATGTCCCCTGATCTACATAAACAATATGAGCATGCAGATGCTTATTCTATGATTCAGGGACTACGTGAAATGTTTGAGAACCAAGCAAGGGCTGAGAGGTACAACATCTCAAAGTCCTTGTTCTCATGCAAGCTGGCAGAAGGTAGCCCGGTCAGTCCCCATGTAATCAAGATGATTGGTTACATTGAGACTTTGGACAAACTTGGTTCTGAACTCAAGGATGACCTGGTTATTGATGTTATTCTCCAGTCACTCCTACCGAGCTATGAGCCATTTATATTGAATTATCAAATGAATGACATGGAGAAACGTTGGCTGAATTGCATGGGATGCTTACAACAGCCGAGGAAAGCATTAAGAAAAACACCACTCATGTGATGATGGTTCAAAAGGAGAATAAAAAGAGGAAGCGTGTGATGCATCCTAAAGGCAAGGGAAAGGTTCCCAATGAGCCTTCAAGCTCAAAGCCAAAGGGTAAATCAGTCCCTTCTCCTAATGATGAATGCTTCCACTGTCATACTAAGGGCATTGGTCTAGGAACTGCAAGAAGTACTTGGAGGATAAGAAGAAGAAATGGAGTGAGACTTCCACTTCAGGTATAAATGTTATAGAAATCAATATTGCTACATCTTCTAGTGAATCATGGGTATTTGATACCGGATTAATGATTCACACTTGCAAATCGTTGCAGGGTCTAAGTGAGACTAGAAGATTTGCAAAAGGCGAGTTGGATATTCGGGTCGGCAATGGAGCAAAGGTTGCTGTCATAGCTGTCGGAACTTATCACTTGTCATTACCCTCAGGATTAGTTTTAAAATTAAATAATTGTTATTGCATTCCTTCTTTGAGCAAGAACATTATATCTTCTTCATGTTTGGAAGAAGTTAATGGTTATGAGATTATAATAAAGAACAAATGTTGTTCTATTTATTATAATAATATTTTCTATGCTCAATGTCCATTAGTGAATGGATTATATGTCCTTGATCTTGAGGATAAAACAGTCTATAACATTAATACAAAAAGGGCTCGATGAAATGATCTAAATCCCACTTTTATTCGGCATTGTCGCTTAGGTCATATAAATGAGAAACGTATTGAGAAACTCCATAAAGATGGTTTGTTAAGTTCATTTGATTTTGAATCACTTGACACATGCGAGTCTTGTTTGCTTGGGAAGATGACCAAAGCACCCTTCACTGGTCAAAGTGAGAGGGCAAGTGACTTGTTGGGACTTATACATACTGATGTATGTGGACCAATGAGTTCGGTAGGTAGAGGTGGTTTTCAGTATTTCATTACTTTTACCGATGACTTTAGTAGATATGGATATGTCTATCTAATGAGGCACAAGTCTGAATCTTTTGAAAAGTTCAAATAATTTCAGAATGAAGTACAAAATCAGTTGGGCAAGACAATTAAACTTCTACGATCTGATCGTAGGGGTGAATATTTGAGCTATGGATTTTATGATCATTTAAAACAATGTGGAATTGTTCCACAGTTGACTCCACCTGGAACGCCTCAATGGAATGGGGTGTCCGAGCGGAGGAACCGAACCTTGTTAGACATAGTTAGGTCGATGATGAGGCAGACTGATCTTCCACTATCCTTTTGGGGTTATGCTCTTGAAACCGTTGCGTTTACACTAAACAGAGTCCCAAGTAAGTCTGTTGAGAAGACACCATATGAGATGTGGACCGGGAAACGTCCCAGATTGTCTTTCCTCAAAGTTTGGGGATGTGATGCTTATGTCAAACGTTTGATGTCAGAAAAACTTACTCCCAAATCAGACAAATGCTTCTTTGTGGGATATCTTAGCGAAACCAAAGGATATTATTTTTATAATAAAACAGAGGGTAAAGTGTTTACTGCTCGCAATGGTGTCTTCTTAGAGAAAGAGTTTCTTTCAAAAGGAGTTAGTGGGAGCAAGGTACATCTTGAAGAAATTCAAGAAATACCTGAAAATGTTTCAGCACCCTATAATCCTATACAGGATGTACACGATGTTGTACAACCGCTTGATGAAACACCAGCCCCACGAAGGTCTACAAGGGTATGTCGTGCAACTGAAAAGTTGACACTCCTAACCACGGAACAACAGGACATGGTATTATTGGACAATAATGAGCATGTGACCTACACTGAAGCAATAATGGGACTCGACTCTAAGAAATGGCTTGGAGCCATGGAATCCGAAATAGAATCCATGCATGAGATCAAGTTTGGAACTTGGTTGATCCAATCGATGGTGTGAGACCGATCGATTGCAAATGGATTTTCAAAAATAGATTGATATGGATGGAAAGGTTCACATCTATAAAGCATGATTGGTGGCGAAAGGTTTCAAACAAATTCAAGGTGTGGATTATGATGAAACATTTTTGCTCGTCGCTATGCTAAAGTCTGTTCGGATTCTCCTAGCAATTGATCCATATTTTGATTATGAAATATGGCACATGGATGTCAAAATAGCCTTTTTCAATGGGAGTCTGACTGAGGATGTGTACATGACACAACCTGAGGGTTTTGTCGATCCTAAAAATGCTAGAAAAATATGCAAACTTCAAAAGTCCATCTATGTATTGAAGCAAGCATCTCGGAGTTGGAATCTACGTTTTGATGAAGTGATCAAAGGGTTTGGTTTCATCAAGAACGTAGAAGAACCTTGTATTTATAAGAAGGTTAGTAGGAGCGCACTTATATTTCTGGTCCTATATGTAGATGACATATTGTTGATCGGAAATGACATTCCAGTACTAGATGTTGTTAAATCCTCATTGAGGAAAAGTTTCTCAATGAAGGATTTAGGAGAGGCAACGTATATTTTGGACATAAAGATCTATAGAGATAGATCTAAAAGACTAATTGGATTAAGCCAAGACACATATATTGATAAGATATCGAATCGGTTCAATATGCAAGATTCTAAGAAAGGTTTCTTTCCAATGTCACATGGCATCACTCTAAGCAAAAGTCGGTGTCCTTCGACGCCTGATGAGCAAAAGAGGATGAGAGCGATTCCTTGTGCTTTAGCTATTGGATCTATCATATATGCCATATTGTGTACACGCCCAGATGTTTCCTATGCTCTAAGTGTTACGAGTAGGTATCAATCAGATTATGGTGAGGCTCATTGGACAGTTGTCAAAAACATTCTTAAGTACTTGAGAATAACTAAGGATATGTTCCTAGTGTTTGGAGGTGAAGAAGAGCTCGTTGTAAGAGGTTACACCGATGCTAGCTTTCAAACAGACAAGGATGACTCTAGATCGCACAATCCGGATTTGTGTTCTGCCTCAATGGAGGGGCAGTGAGCTAGAAAAGTTTCAAGCAAGACACAGTAGCAGATTCAACGATGGAGGTGGAGTATATTGCAGCTTCTGAAGCTGCAAAGGAAGCTGTTTGGATTAGAAAATTTGTTTCTGAGTTGGGTGTTGTTCCTAGTGCGTCCGGACCTGTGGATCTCTATTGTGACAATAATGGAGCCATTGCACAGGCAAAGGAGCCTAGATCACACAAAAGATCCAAACATATACTACGACGCTATCACCTCATTCGAGAGATTATCGACCGAGATGATGTGAATATATGCAAGGTGCATACAGATTTGAATGTGGTAGATCTGTTGACAAAGCCTCTTCCACAATCAAAGCATGAGGCGCACACGATATCTATGGGTATTAGATATTTACATCAGTGGTCCTAGTGTGTGCGTGGGAGGCTTGTGTTATAGCTATGTTTATGTACTATTTGAGTAACTATTATTCACATTGATCATCAAGTATGTGACTTGTTCATGAGACTCTTTGTTAATTATAATGTTACTCAAAATGATCCCTAGTCTACATTGTTATATGAGATAATGATAGTACGCAGACTAGCACATGTATTAATTGATAATCACGTTTCACGGATCATAGATATGGAGATATCAAATTAATAATGTGAACACATGTTAGTGAACATGGTGTTGGATAGACCCATTCCGAGACACTATTGGGATTGTTATTTACATATGTGCCATCAGTTGGTCTTGAGTGATAGACCTGCTAGATTCTTAGACCTGAGATCGCCATTGTTTCTCACTATGTGTAGTTGTGCACTTTGAAACTCTCAAACGCTACTCCGTAACTGGGTGGTCATAAAAATAGTCTTCACGTACATGATGAAGCATGGAATGAGATGTGCGCGGATCAAGATGGGATTTGCCCCTCCTAAATAACAGGAGAGATATCTCTAGGCCCCTCGAGATAGTTGGATTGGAAAGTGCATGGCCATGCCAAAGTGATTAAGGAGTTAATCATTATGACTAAAAGTTAGTCATAGATTGAATCCACTATTTGATCGAGTGAATGGTCGAGCTATCACAAGGATGGCACGTATCTCGCCTTGAGCTTGACTGGTATCGTGTGGCAAAAGAATTAGCATGTGAATGTATCTAGGTTCAGCCGATATGATCTTTATGTACATTCGGGAGTCAGTATGTCCTGCTAGATACCTCTACTGACTTGTGTTTGAAAACGGTTTTCATTCATAACCGACTGTACATGAACCTAACGGGTCACACACTTAAGGGGATGGAATATTGAAAAACTTGGCTATATGATTGTCTCTAGTGCAAGTGGGAGATTGTTGGTGATATGCCTAAGAGGCAATCGTAACAATTTGGATAAAGGTCTGATGGATATTTGATCCATAAGAAATTAGGGTACTAAAGGGCCTGTGACCTAAAAGCCCATAAGCATGCCTATAAATATGAGGGGTAGGGTTAGGGGCAGAAAACACTCCACCACATAGCAGCCCCAGCCGCCGACCCTCACAGGCCAGCCGCCGAAACCCCTGTCGCGTGCGCGGTGCTAGCACACCGACGCACGACGTTCCTCCCTGTACATGTGGACTCCGTGGAGGCGCTGCTGTTACTGCTGCGATGATCGGCTGCGACGCGCATCTACGATCCGCTGCGCTGCGTGTCTAGTGGTAACGATCCATGACTTTCTTACTCGCATGTTTCCTGGGTGATACGGTCGAATTGCTAGAGTAGCGCATCACCTATTTCCCTACAAGTGCTACTCCATGGGCTCCTACCACTACGTCCTCGCCGAGGCAAGCCTACAGGTGTCTGTCCACAAGAGGAACGACAAGGTGGCGGTGAGGCCGAGAGGGGCCGGCGCCAACCACCCTAGTGTGGCGGATCGGAATCCGCCCATCCAGGATCGCAGAGGGTGGTGCCGCGCGATGCGACACCCGACAGCACACGTCATAAGGACACATTATATTACATGGGAAAACAAACTGAATGTATAAAGCAGTACACTTCTTAGTTACAAACTAGTGTCTTTATTACACAGCGGAAGTTTCTTTTGTACAACTCACGCCCGCCTATTTAGCAAAAGTCAGTTGCCCAGCCCTAGGGCAACCCACACTAGCTGCACGTCTCAGCTCAGCGCGGCTTGTACGGCTCCCACTCAGCCGTGGTCCCCGACGGAGGGTAACCCTCGCCGTGGTGGACTCGTACTCCGAGTCCATGGGTGGCTCCTCACCTGAAAAACACTTAAGCAGCAACCGTGAGCACGATGGCTCAACAAGGCTTAACCGACTCACCTAAGCATGAAACTCTACATGAGGTTTACCATGACATAGGATAGCAATGTTGCAGCAAATGGACACGCCTACAAGTTCATCCTTAGTTCATATTTTAGCAACAAGTTAACAGTTCATGAAGCTGAAATTTAGTGAGCAATATTTGGTGGCAAACATGTAGCAATACAATGTTATATCATATCAGCAGTATTGAATCACCATATTTCATATATTAGTCTACGTCACAACTCAGTGACCAAGTGGTACTCTTCACCGCGAGGGACGGCGAATCGACTCGATATACACCTGCAGGGAAACCCAAAGAGCACGTCACGTACGCCCACCCGTGGAGCTGCACAGCACGCTCACTCGATGTCGTACGGGACAACCTTTCACCCAACAGCCCAAACGTCAAACCGGTCGCACCTAAACGAGCAGGAGGTTCCCCACACGGAGCATCTCTCTATGCCCGTTGGCAGATTTCCACCTTGCTGCCCTCATCCTACACCTATAAATCGGTGCGTTATGCCTCGACGCCCGGAGGTTTAGGCTACATCGGTTTATCGGGGCCCATATATCCGATATGCCTTTGGTACGTTCAAACTTGATCAGCATTGGCCGCACACGGATCGGTCCTCAATCGATATGGACAGGGCTGCGCACACAAGACTCTCTCTTGCTGCGCCCTAGCCCCTGCCTAGTCTTATTTTCATTACTAATGTGATCTCACATCACTCAACCGAACCCGTGTGTCCCAAGCCTATCTCGCGAGTAGATTCCAACTACTCGACTTGTACCAAAGCCCTATGAATCTTTAAGCATAACCTATCTACTCGAGGTCTTAGACGCTACCCTCACTCTTATGGAAAATTTCTGGTCATGCAAGTGGGGTTCCATCCATCCTATACCTAATGCACATTCACACTTCATATGACACATGTAAACAAAGTAAAACTTATAAAAAAGTTAATGCAAACTGGGGCTTGCCTTGTTGCTGCTGGTCAGTAGTTAGCTCTTCTTCCGGAAGGAGGAAGTCCAGCACTTCCGGAGTCTCTTCTTCAGTGACTACACGTTTAATGAAATACGACATGTAAATTTAAATGCAATGTGTAAACTTGAATACTTAACTACTAATAACTCTAGCTAGCCCTCCCCTTTGGTTCTGAAATTTTTATTGTGGCTTGGTAGGGTCCTAACCAGAGTTTTGACCAAGTTTCATTTGAAACAAAGTTCATTTGAACCCGGTACAAATAAAAGCCCATTTGGTCAATATTTGAGCCTCTGAATAATTCCAGGGGTTTTCATGGCTCCAACCATTACTTTCTGGAAAATAGACTTCAATATGGTTCTAATGGAGTTGGTTTCATGTCATTTGAAGAATTCTACAGAAATTTATGCCCTAATTAAGATTTGAGAAAATCTGAAAAATGTTTCTGTACATTTTTCTATTTTCTCTGGGCAGTTCTCTTAATCACCCCATTAGGGTAATTAATGAACTTGGATGAGTCTGAAAATTTTACTGGGATTCAGGGATTTTCCAGGGAACCTCTCAGCCCAATTTCAGAATTTTTCATAAAGTAGTTCTCCAGATAAAATTCCCAAAAGTTTAAATTTTAGGGATTTAATTCTGGAAAACTATTCACTTTCATGAGATGAATTTGGTATTGCTGGAAAGTACTCAGAATTCTGAGTTCAGCAAAATTTGGTTCATCGAATTTGGAGTTTCCTAGCCAAAGTTCTATGCATTTGAAGTTTGAACTAAAACTGGAAATTCCAAAAATGTTTAAATCCTGCGGGTGGGTCCCACTCTTCGAGCCGGCCCACTCAGAATGCGGCCACACCGCGGCCCACGGGGTTTTACCCGCGCTGCCGCACCGAATCCCGGCCGCAAACCGATCCCCGCGCGAGGTCAGAGGCTGACCGGTGGACCCGGCCCCCCTCGTCTACCTCGCGCTCTCCCGCAGCTCCCGCGGCGGCGCCTCGCCGGAGCGCTCGCCGCCGGGCGTTTCACTGCCCGAACTTCGACGGAACTTGCTGCCCGTGTCTAACTCGACTCGGAGAACACGCTGGTTCCCTCACCGGAGCTTGATAACGGCCGGAACAGTGCTCCCGCCGGCAACAGCGGCCGGGAGCTCATCGGCGACGTCAAACTCAGCATCCCCTGCACCTTTTTCAATGCGGTTTGCTCGGGGAGCTCCGCTGACACCCGCTGATCATGGATATGGGCACCGATCTCTGTGAAAACAGCTGCAACTACGACCTCACCGGTGACCTAGACCGGAAATCGGCGCCGATGCAAAAAGCTCGAAGAACATCACCCATACGCGATGAAACTCGATGATTTCTGGTCTCAGAGATGCGTGGGCGAGTCTAGATCATGTCTTTAGCTCGGCCTAAGGAGTGGTGTCTTACTTGCTACGAATTTCTGGATTTCGCCTGGTTCGGTTCTAAACACCCCGACACACAAACCCCCCAAATTCTTTGCCGACCGTGCGAGAGAGAGGGCGAGGTCAGTACGTTGGTGATCAGTACCTCGAGGCGGTTCTTTCTTGTGTTGCTTGTCGGGCACGAGAGTGCCTGGGTTGCTCGGACGCCGGCGACCAGAGAGCGGCGAGGAACAGGTTTGCGCGCGGAGGCGATTGTGGGAGGGGGAACGCTGGGGCAGTCGGGGCACCGTGAAAACAGCCGAGCGAGCGTCGCGCTGGCGTGGTGACTCCGCGCTTTCACCATGCGGTGGCCGCGTTGGGACGGGGTCGACCCCGTGCGTTGTCGCCCGCAGGGGTGTTCGACTTCGTGCCTGAGTCGGTTTGATTCCTGGGTGGCTGACCAGTGGGCCCTCTTCTCCCCTCTAATTCTTTCTCCCCCTTTCTTTTGTAAATATCCAAGCTACTGAACATTGAATGGGAGACTTAGCCCCCAAGTCTTGGTTTAATTTTGAATCCTCCAATTTGAACTGTGTTTGGCTAAATTTGCTGAATGTTTAAACTGAAATTCAAATTCAGTTTTGAATTCTTGCAAATTTAGCTCTTGACAAGATGAACTCCAATGAGGATGAAAATTGGTGGGATTACTCAGAAAAATGTGCTGAGTTTGAATATGAAGCTAACTTTTGAATTTGAGTGATGAAAGTTGCTGCAATTTGAATTTACATTCAAATTGGCCTCTTTTTCAAATACCCCCAAAAGTGCCTCAAAAAGTGTTGGATTTACATAAAACTTGGACTGAACCTTCCCAAGACTTGTCAAGTTCTAGGGGTGAGCTCAACCTCTCGTGTTCATGTGTACAAATCCCACTTTGTGAAAATGAAGGCTTTCCCCTCTAATCACTCTTTTGATGGAGGTTACTTGCTCTTCACAATATTTCCTAAGATATCCACAATAAAAACTGTGGTGTTGTGAGGTTAAGAAAAGTTTTTTGCAAGTCTCTTTTCTTGGGCTTTTACATCCCTCCCCCCTTAAAAGAATCTCGTCCCGAGATTACAAAAGAAGAGATAGCGATGTAATAGGGACTTACCCGTGTTGAGAAGCCATGAACTCTGGGTAATTTGAGCGAAGGAATTCCTCACTCTCCCATGTCGCTTCTTCGGCGGTGTGGTTGCTCCAAAGTATCTTGTAGAACCACAACGTTCTGCTGCGCGTGGTCCTGGCTTTTTCATCAAGAATGGCCACCGGATACTCATCATATGTTAAATCCGGTTTCAGCTCGCCGATGTCTTCGGTAGGAACAGCAGCTGTATGCTTCAAACATTTTCGCAGTTGCGAAACATGGAAAACATCATGGACACCAGCAAGGGATGCCGGTAGCTCCAACCGATACGCCGCTGGTCCACACTTTTCGGTGATAGCATAGGGTCCAATAAAACGGGGAGCGAGCTTCCCCTTCACACCGAACCGGTGCACGCCCTTCATCGGAGACACGCGGAGGTACACGTGTTCACCGATGTCAAAGTGCAACGGTCTATGCCTCTTATTAGCGTAGCTCTTCTGCCGGGATTGAGCGACTTTCAAATTAGCTTGAATCGCCCGAACGCGCTCTTCGGCGTCGTTCACTACATCAACCCCGAATGTGACCCTTTCACCGGACTCGCACCAATTTAATGGGGTGCGGCATTCTTGACCGTAGAGAGCTTTGTAGGGTGCCATCTTGATACTCGCCTGATAGCCATTGTTGTACGAGAATTCCGCCAATGGTAGGTGATCATCCCAGTTCCTACCATGGTGGATGGCACATGCTCTCAACATGTCTTCGAGAACTTGATTCACCCTCTCTGTCTGACCGTCTGTTTTAGGGTGGTAAGCGGAGCTTCTAATCAGTTTAGTACCCAAAGCAGCATGTAACTGCTCCCAAAAGCGAGATACAAATAATGCACCTCGGTCTGAGACTATGGTCTTGGGTACACCATGCAGGCATAGAATCCTGGCAATATATAACTCCGCATATCTGTTGGCATGGAAATGGGTATGCACGGGGATGAAGTGAGCTGACTTGGTCAGTCGTTCAACGATCACCCAAATGGAATCATGTTTGTTGGATGTTAAGGGTAATCCCACAATGAAATCCATGCTCACCTCTTCCCATTTCCATGCTGGAATTTTCAGGGGTTGCAACAGCCCTGACTTCCTCATATGATCCGCCTTCACTCGTCTACACGTATCGCACTCGGATACGTACTTAGCTACCTCCCGCTTCATCCGTGTCCACCAAAATTTCTTCTTCAAATCTTGGTACATTTTGTTGCTGCCCGGATGAATGGAGTACTTAGACAAGTGAGCTTCATCGAGGATCTTTTTCCTCGACTCCATATCCCGGGGTACGACTATGCGGTCATTGAACCATAGCGTCCCCTCGTCATCTTTACGGAAACATTTGATCTCCCCGTTGTCTATCCGTCTCCGGAGATGTGCCATGCCTTTATCATCTTTCTGAGCTGCAATGATGTCTTCCCTAATGGTAGGGATGAGGGCAAAGTTGTACAGCGATCCATAAGGAACCAAGTATAAACTTGGTTCTTCCTCCACCGGTGTAATGGTGAGGTGATGGACATGTGATTTCTGACTCAGCGCGTCGGCAACCACATTCGCCTTGCCGGGGTGGTAGTGAATCTCAATTTCATAGTCCTTGATTAATTCTAACCACCTCCTTTGCCTCATATTCAGCTCCTTCTGGGTGAAAATATACTTCAAGCTCTTGTGGTCAGTGTACAGATGCACCAAATTCCCTAGGAGATAGTGCCTCCTCATTTTTAACGCCAAAACCACAGCAGCAAGCTCAAGATCATGAGTTGTATAATGCTGCTCATGGTTCCGAAGTTGGCGTGAGCCATATGCGACCACACGTCCTTCCTGCATCAACACGCAGCCGAGCCCAATACCGGACGCGTCACAATACACGTCGAAGGGCTTTGTTGTATCCGGCTGAGCTAATACCGGGGCTGTTGTGAGATGCTTCACCAATGCTTGGAATGCTCCTTCACACGCTGTGTTCCAAACATATTTCGTCCCTTTCTTCAGCAATTCTGTCATCGGCTTCGCGAGCTTGGAGAAGCTTGGAATGAATCTCCGATAGTATCCCGCTAACCCGAGGAAGCTTCTGACTTCATGGACTGAAGTGGGAGCTTTCCATTTCAGCACTTGCTCTATTTTGCTTGGGTCAACCGCAATGCGTTCTGCTGAGATGATATATCCCAAGAATGGCACTTGGCTGATCCAAAACTCGCATTTGCTGAACTTGGCGTAGAGCTTGTGGTCTCGCAATCGTTGAAGAACGATTCTCAAGTGTTCGGTATGTTCGGCTTCTGTCTCGGAGTAAACCAAGATATCGTCGATGAACACTACCACGGACTTGTCCAGCTCCGGCATGAACACCGAGTTCATGAGATACATGAAATGGGCTGGATCGTTTGTGAGACCAAAGGACATGACGAGATATTCATATAGTCCATATCTCGTCGAGAAGGCCGTCTTCGGGATATCCTCCGCCCGGATCTTTATCTGGTGATATCCAGAGCGAAGGTCCATCTTTGAGAACACACTTGCACCCACAAGTTGATCAAACAATATGTCGATATGGGGCAGTGGGTACTTATTCTTGATGGTGACGGCGTTGAGCGGCCGGTAATCCACACACAACCTCAGGGTTTCATCCTTCTTCTTTACAAACAGCGCCGAGCATCCCCAAGGCGAGGAACTCGGCCTAATGAAACCCTTGCTCAACAGATCATTGAGCTGTTCTTTTAATTCAGCCAGCTCGTTCGGAGCCATCTTGTATGGCCTCCGTGATATGGGCGTAGTCCCGGGTGCAAGTTCAATCTTGAACTCGACATCCCGCTCAGGTGGCATGCCCGGAAGATCATCCGGGAACACGTCAGGATACTCCTGGACTACGGGGATGTCCTCCAACTTGAGAGCTTCAGTATTATTGATCACTGAAACTTCCCGAACTGGATTATCTAATAGGAGGGACTGCGGACGGTGTAATGGGGAGTTGAGATGAACCGTCCGTGATAGGGTTTCCAGGACAGCGCCATGGTAGCTTAGCCATGACATTTCTAAGATTGCATCAATCTTCTGCCCCTCAAGGATAATCATAGTGGTGGGATATATCTTCCCACCTAAGCACAGTGGTGCTTTCGGAACCATCATCATTGCTGAAATCTTTCCTCCCGGTGAGCAGATCATATAAGAACACTCGGTTGGAAAGGCTTCCAGCTGATGCTTAACCACATATGATGCACTTATAAAGTTGTGGGTTGCACCAGAATCAAAAAGTATGATGATGGCTTGATGGTTGAGAGTGAACGTACCCGCCAGCACGTTGTCTCCCTCTGGGGCGTCGTCATTGTCGAGGTTGCAAACGCCTCCAGTCCGCTGACCAACCTTCTTCATCGGAGGTCGGCCTCGAGCACCGCCCTGAAACTGGGCTTGCCCGCTGCTCTGCTGCCCCTGGGGACAGTCCTTCGCGAAGTGGCCCGCCTGGCCACACGTGAAGCAGGTGAAACGGGGCGGTCCCCCGCTGATCGGTGGACGGAATCCCGGGGCACGTTGTGGCGGTGGAAACGCCCGGGGTACCGTCTGCTGCTGCTGTCTTGGTGGTGGCATCGGCGGACGGAACGGGGGTGCTTGGAACGAACGTCCCCCTAGCTGTTGAGGTCACGCCGGTGGATGCCACTGCTGCCCGGATGGTGTCCGATACACCATACGGTACTTCTGAGGAGCGCCACCACCGCTGCTGGGCGGAGTGCTGCGCTTCCTCTGCTCAGGTGCCAACTCCCGCTGAGCGTCCTCTTGCATGATCGCGGCATTGACTAAGTCGTTGAAGGTGCCGCGATTCCATTGCACGAGATGCGTCTTCATTTCGGGGTGTAACCCCCGATAGAAGTGCTCCCGCTTCTTCTCCTCGGTGGAGATGTAGTCTGACGCGTATTGCGCCAGATTGTTGAAGGCACGGGAGTAGTCATGGGCACTCCTCCCACCCTGCTTCAGCTCCAAGAATTCTTGGAACTTCCTCTTCATGATCCCGGGAGGAATGTGATAGGCGCGGAATGCCTCCCGGAACTCTTGCCATTCCACGGCATGGCCAGCCGGACGTGAGGCGACATAGTTCGCCCACCACGCACCAGCGGCACCGTGAAGTTGTTGCGCTGCGAACAAGGTCTTTTGCCGCTCCGTGCATAGGAGCAGCCCGAACTTGGACTCGATGGTCCACAGCCAGTTGTCCGCCTCCAGTGGTTCTTCGGCTTCGGTGAACACTGGAGGGTGCGTACTCATGAAATCCGAGTACGACACTTCCCGGGGCTCACGAGGCCCTCGCTCTTGACGTCCCCCCGCCTGGGACGTATTCTGCACGATTGTGCGGAGCAGGTCGGTCTGCTCCTCACGACCTCCCACCAGTGCCGCTATCACATCCGCTAGAGTAAGCGGAGGCGGCGGTGGTGGCTGCTGCTGCGGGGTGCTGTCGTAGGCTGGTGGCTGGGAGTCATCGCCTACCCCTTGGCTAGAGCCACCCACCTCGTGCGTGGTCCTAGTGCGAACCATCTGCAACCATACGACATTAAACATCAGTCCCGCAACATATTGCATGCAGTCCCATAAAAATAGGCGTAAAAAAATAATGACAATAAAAACATGTGATACATCTCGTAAGTAGATAATGTAATAACTTTGCACAAGCTACACCATTACCAGACCAAACACAAGCTAGTTACATCCAACTTGATGAACCTCCACTTTGGAAGCTCACCATAACTAGGTTTGGTCACTACGAGATATTACTATCGCTTTGTCATCACGTATACCACCCTTAGGGTACACCACCCTCTCCAATGAGTTCAACTGTCATTCCTCTGTCAGAATGACCAGTTGCTACCTATTCCAAGTTTTGATCTGGTTCTGGGCATTTTCATAACTCAAGCTGAATATCAAAGTTAAAGTTAACTTCAGTATCTTTCCAACGAGTATTCATTTTCCCCCATATCAGCTTTGGTTAAAAAGTTATGCTAATTCAAAGTCAGCAGAATTTCTAGAAGAATTTTAACAGCACCTCCCTTGGAAGTGGCTGTTTTCAACCCTGGTTTCCACTGAAATCTGTGCTGAAATTTCAGAAACTTTGAATTGCAAAGATGTCACACATATTCTACCCTTTCTAAGGATGTATCATATGAAAATTTTAAATTTTTCTACTGGGAGTTATGTTTGAAAAACAGAACAGTCCAGAGAGTGTTCCACTCTGTCCTGGTTCTGGACAGTTTACATCCCTCTGGGTTTTAAGCCATCTTAAGGTGTGTTTCAGCTCTGGAAGTCTACAACAAAGTTGCAGAACACTTAAATACCTTCCCAGAACTATACACCACACCTCCCTGGGCTAACAGACCTGTGAGTTATGCCCTGTTGAAGATCAGCAAACTTGCTGCCCAAAACAGAGCACTCTGTTTTTCAGTCTTTTGGAACTACACTCATCAATTATCACTTTTCTACCCAACCAGAGCCCTAGATGTTGATCCTAGTGATTTTAATTCCTTGTTATCATTATTTTCATGCATATTCTTACAATATCTCGGTACTACGTTCCTCACAAAAGAAAATCCTAACCGGATCATACCAGCATATACGTCTCAAGTGTGGCACTAAACGGTCTCTCGCGCACGTTTACTACACGGATACCTACATGGTTAGTACCTGCAGAAGACCACACAATAATGGTGCACTCAATGGTTGGTTTCATTTCAGGCAGGATCATATTTAAAAGTAAATACAAACGCCCGTATCATTGTCATACGGCCGTCCTTGAGTTAGGTCACGTCTCAAGGTACGTGATCGTGTTTCAACACCACACGACGGGGAACCCGAGTAGGTCATGAACGGGTCGTCACGGTTGGGAATGTTATCAGCCCAACAGTTACCACCTACTGTCCTGTAGGGCACGCCGATGGCAAGCGGTGCGTATGTCCTCTTGGGCTATTTCCAGACGTACACACTCTCGCGTTACTGACCACGCGATGGGGTCTCCACTTACTTGCCTAATGCACGCTAGGGATCAGCGTTTCCTATGAACTCAGGAACATGAAGAGTCCAAGAGTTTCATATTGACGTCTCACACCAAGCTGTGAGACAACTCCCTGAACCACATTCCTCGTCAGGGGAGCTAACCGAAATTGAACCGCTTTCGGTGGCGTTCCTTACCAAACTTACCAGAGCGTAGGTGCGTCGTTACATAATTGAAATTCAGAATTAAAACACATAGGTTAGTCTTTGCCACTTTAAATAACTATGCTACTATAGTACTTACTTGGGCAACTACCGAATCCTCACCGTAACCTAAATTTCCATAATGTAGTCCTTAAGTACTGTGCTATCCCCAATGCAGCTCTGATACCAGGCTGTGGCGGACCGGAATCCGCCCATCCAGGATCGCAGAGGGTGGTGCCGCGCGATGCGCCACCCGACAGCACACGTCATAAGAACACATTATATTACATGGGAAAACAAACTGAATGTACAAAGTAGTACACTTCTTAGTTACAAACTAGGGTCTTTATTACACAGCGGAAGTTTCTTTTGTACAACTCACGCCCGCCTATTTAGCAAAAGTCGGTTGCCCAGCCCTAGAGCAACCCACACTAGCTGCACGTCTCAACTCAGCGCGGCGTGTACGGCTCCCACTCAGCCGTGGTCCCAGACGGAGGGTAACCCTCGCCGGTGGACTCGTACTCCGAGTCCGTGGGTGGCTCCTCACCTGAAAAACACTTAAGCAGCAACCATGAGCACGATGGCTCAACAAGGCTTAACCGACTCACCTAAGCATGAAACTCTACATGAGGTGTACCATGACATAGGATAGCAATGTTGCAGCAAATGGACACGCCTACAAGTTCATCCTTAGTTCATCTTTTAGCAACAAGTTAACAGTTCATGAAGCTGAAATTTATTGAGCAATATTTGATGGCAAACATGTAGCAATACAATGTTATATCATATCGGCAGTATTGAATCACCATATTTCATATATTAGTCTACGTCACGACTCAGTGACCAAGTGGTACTCTTCACCGCGAGGGACGGCGAATCGACTCGATATACACCTGCAGGGAAACCCAAAGAGCACGTCACGTACGCCCACCCGTGGAGCTGCACAGCACGCTCACTCGATGTCGTACGGGACAACCTTTCACCCAACAGCCCAAACGTCGAACCGGTCGCACCGAAACGAGCAGGAGGTTCCCCACACGGAGCATCTCTCTATGCCCGTTGGCATATTTCCACCTTGCTGCCCTCAGCCTACACCTATAAATCGGTGCGTTATGCCTCGACGCCCGGAGGTTTAGGCTACATCGGTTTATCGGGGCCCATATATCCGATATGCCTTCGGTACGTTCAAACTTGATCAGCGTGGGCTGCACACGGATCGGTCCTCAATCGACACGGACAGGGCTGCACACACAAGACTCTCTCTTGCTGCGCCCTAGCCCCTGCCTAGTCTCATTTTCATTACTAATGTGATCTCACATCACTCAACCGAACCCGTGTGTCCCAAGCCTATCTCGCGAGTAGATTCCAACTACTCGACTTGTACCGAAGCCCTATGAATCTTTAAGCATAACCTATCTACTCGAGGTCTTAGACGCTACCCTCACTCTTATGGAAAATTTCTGGTCATGCAAGTGGGGTTCCATCCATCCTATACCTAATGCACATTCACACTTCATATGACACATGTAAACAAAGTAAAACTTATAAAAAGGTTAATGCAAACCGGGGCTTGCCTTGTTGCTGCTGGTCAGTAGTTAGCTCTTCTTCCGGAAGGAGGAAGTCCAGCACTTCCGGAGTCTCTTCTTCAGTGACTACACGTTTAATGAAATACGACATGTAAATTTAAATGCAATGTGTAAACTTGAATACTTAACTACTAATAACTCTAGCTAGCCCTCCCCTTTGGTTCTGAAATTTTTATTGTGGCTTGGTAGGTCCTAACCAGAGTTTTGACCAAGTTTCATTTGAAACAAAGTTCATTTGAACCCTGTACAAATAAAAGTCCATCTGGTCAATATTTGAGCCTCTGAATAATTCCAGGGGTTTTCATGGCTCCAACCATTACTTTCTGGAAACTAGACTTTAAGATGGTTCTAATGGAGTTGGTTTCATGTCATTTGAAGAATTATACAGAAAGTTATGCCCTAATTAATATTTGAGAAAATCTGAAAAATGTTTCTGTACATTTTTCTATTTTCTCTGGGCAGTTCTTTTAATCACCCCATTAGGGTAACTAAATGAACTTGGATGAGTCTGAAAATTTTACTGGGATTCAGTGATTTTCCAAGGAACCTCTCAGCCAAATTTCAGAATTTTCATAAAGTAGTTCTCCAGATAAAATTCCCAACAGTTTAAATTTTAGGGATTTAATTATGGAAAACTATTTACTTTCATGAGCTGAATTTGGTATTGCTGGAAAGTACTCAGAATTCTGAGTTCAGCAAAATTTGGTTCATCGAATTTGGAGTTTCCTAGCCAAAGTTCTATGCATTTGAAGTTTGAACTAAAACTGGAAATCCCAAAAATGTTTAAATCCTGCGGGTGGGTCCCACTCTTCGAGCCGGCCCACTCAGAATGCGGCCACACCGCGGCCCACGGGGTTTTACCCGCGCTGCCGCACCGAATCCCGGCCGCAAACCGATCCCCGCGCGAGGTCAGAGGCTGACCGGTGGACCCGCCCCCCCCTCGTCTACCTCGCGCTCTCCCGCAGCTTCTGCGGCGGCGCCTCGCCGGAGCGCTCGCCGCCGGGCGTTTCACTGCCCGAACTTCGACGGAACTTGCCACCTGTGTCTAACTCGACTCGGAGAACACGCTGGTGCCCTCACCGGAGCTTGACAACGGCCAGAACAGTGCTCCCGCCGGCAACAGCGGTCGGGAGCTCATCGGCGACGTCAAACTCAGCATCCCCTGCACCTTTTTCGATGCGGTTTGCTCGGGGAGCTCCGCTGACACCCGCTGATCATGGATATGGGCACCGATCTCTGTGAAAACAGCTGCAACTACGACCTCACCGGTGACCTAGACCGGAAATCGGCGCCGATGCAAAAAGCTCAAAGAACATCACCCATACTCGATGAAACTCGATGATTTCTGGTCTCAGAGATGCGTGGGCGAGTCTAGATCATGTCTTTAGCTCGGCCTAAGGAGTGGTGGCTTACTTGCTACGAATTTCTGGATTTCGCCTGGTTCGGTTCTAAACACCCCGACACACAAATCCCCCAAATTCTTTGCCGACCGTGCGAGAGAGAGAGCAAGGTCAGTACGGTGGTGATCAGTACCTCGAGGCGGTTCTTTCTTATGTTGCTTGTCGGGTACGAGAGTGCCTGGGTTGCTCGGACGCCGGCGACCAGAGAGCGGCGAGGAACAGGTTTGCGCGCGGAGGCGATTGTGGGAGGGGGAACGCTGGGGCAGTCGGGGCACCGTGAAAACAGCCGAGCGAGCGTCGCGCTGGCGTGGTGACTCCGCGCTTTCACCGTGCGGTGGCCGCGTTGGGACGGGGTCGACCCCGTGCGTTGTCGCCCGCAGGGGTGTTCGACTTCGTGCCTGAGTCGGTTTGATTCCTGGGTGGCTGACCAGTGGGCCCTCTTCTCCCCTCGAATTCTTTCTCCCCCTTTCTTTTGTAAATATCCCAGCTACTGAACATTGAATGGGAGACTTAGCCCCCAAGTCTTGGTTTAATTTTGAATCCTCCAATTTGAACTGTGATTGGCTAAATTTGCTGAATGTTTAAACTGAAATTCAAATTCAGTTTTGAATTCTTGCAAATTTAGCTCTTGACAATATGAACTCCAATGAGGATGAAAATTGGTGGGCTTACTCAGAAAAATGTGCTGAGTTTGAATATGAAGCTAACTTTTGAATTTGAGTGATGAAAGTTGCTGCAATTTGAATTTACATTCAAATTGGCCTCTTTTTCAAATACCCCCAAAAGTGCCTCAAAAAGTGTTGGATTTACATGAAACTTGGACTGAACCTTCCCAAGACTTGTCAAGTTCTAGGGGTGAGCTCAACCTCTCATGTTCATGTGTACAAATCTCACTTTGTGAAAATAAAGACTTTCCCCTCTAATCACTCTTTTGATGGAGGTTACTTGCTCTTCACAATATTTCCTAAGATATCCACAATAAAAACTGTGGTGTTGTGAGGTTAAGAAAAGTTTTTTGCAAGTCCCTTTTCTTGGGCTTTTACACCCAGCACCAAGTCCTCTGCTATAATAATTTAAGTAATAATTTATGTAATAATTAAGATAATAAAGGAGTTTAAGTGATTTATATGAAGACAATGATCATGTACTATACTATCACTTTATTGTTCAGATATGGTTAGAACTAGTGTTTGAGTAAAAAGTAGTTGCATACGATCATTATCATTCGAGCAAGTGTTTGAATAAAAAGTAACTAAAAATAGTTGCATACACTTTATTCTTGTTGAACGAGAAAATCTCTTTTTTCCTAATTAATGTAAATTAAATCATTTTTCAAATTACATACACTTTATTATTCTTAAAATACATACAATCAACATAACAGGGGTAAAAATAGTGTTACACCCTAAAAACTCTCTTTTCTATAGCTCAGAACAGTTTTCTAGCCAAACACTACGATGAACACCTCTAACTCTACAGGCATACCATGCTAGGGTTTTCGATTGCTACCACATTAAAACCGAGACATGCATGATGATAATTAAGTAAGCGTTCCCTATGTCCATGGTAACTTGAACATTGTCCTTTTAAATTGCCCTCTTTTATTCTATTAGCGCGGTTCCACGTGACAAATTGTCAATTTCAAAACATAATCTGTGCATGATATTTTAAGTCGTAAAACACGAAACATGTTTTATTCGAATGTTTACTCCCTCTGTTTTAAAATTATTATCATTAGTATAAAATTTTCAATTTAAAATAAATTGAAATTGTTGTCGTAAAGATAATAGTTTAAAGATTACTTTGCTTGGTCATATGTGGAAAGAAAAAATTGTCCCTCCGTATAGATGTGTTTAACTCAAAAATAGTGAGAAGGGTGTGTAAATTACAAAAAGAGAGGCAAAGGTCATCTCTAGCATGTCGGCAAATTTGGAAGCTAAATGTGCAGCATATTGTATTTCTTGTGACATTTTAATTGGTCCTCTCTATGCAACTTTACCCACTACTTCTTTTTTATGAAAATTGTTAAAGTTATAGATAACTATGTAATAAAATATTATGTGAAAAATCTAATGATATAAATACAACACATTTCTTCTTAAAAATTTGTATTGGTAATAAATACATTTTCTTTGCATGCTTTCTTATATAATTCATCACCATAGCTGCAAAACATAGAAAATACGAATATAGGAGCGATATACATATAAATCAACCAGTGGACGTGGAAAACAAAACACCTATGATATCATTGGAAACTTTGTTGGCTCATTATCTTAGTGTCAATGTTGCATCTTGATGGACTCGAGGTACGTAAACAGAAAAATTTGGGGGCAAAGGGATTTAAAGCGGTGAATCCAATAATAAATAAACAAAGTGGAAGCATTTCAATGTGATTCTTTGAGATAGCTCATCCTGATTGTGTGTGTTTATACTGGATCTTGATCCTGTTCGCTATAGGTACATGCGGATCACGCAGAGACGGAACTGCCACGTAAGTACTGTAAGTTACAAGCAACAAGCCAGCAGCTTCACCTGAACAAAATAGAGAAAATAAAGCCATTGGGTTCAAACATCTACGCTACTTAACCAATATCAAAGAGTCAGAAAGTATGATAGATCCTCTGGAGCTGTGCTGAAGAACATACAAGAGTCACGTAGTCCGGTCAAAGCTACCTGCATCAGAAATATGAAAACACATGGACACTTACGAGGGAAGATTGAAACAAAAATTCTTGTAGGTAGGTTTATGAAAATCCCCCTAAGATGTAGGTGGGGTTTTGCAGTTTTTCTAAAGAAAATGGAGGCCTCTAGCTACATGCACTCAAAAAGCTAGGCGACCAGGGGATACGAATCCTTGCGCAGCAAAACTTCGTGTCTGAACTTTTCTGAAAAGTGCTTGGAGGAATATCGGTACCACACTCCATACCATACGTGAGACGTGACCAAGAATTGTGAATAGAGTGAACAAATAAAGTGGGTGAATTCAGTTATGTTTGATACGGCAACGGAAAGGAAGACGAATATTTTATGCACACGCAAAATAAAAAACTATTCGACACGTATAGTTCTTCCATCCGTACAAGAAAAATGAGCATTTTTAGATTTTGGTCAAAGGAAACTATTTTTAACATTAACTAACAATATATATTATTAAATTACATAGCATGAATTTTCATTTCATGATGAATCTAATAGTATCACTTATACATAATATTTTTTATGAATTTTCACTATCAATTGTCAAAGTTAATAATTTATGACTTCAACTAAACCTAAAAATACTTATAGGACAAGTAAGACTTGACCTCTACTCTACCTTATTAAATTGAGATGTATGTCGCGTGGGGTAGAGTGTCATATATTGAAACAATGTTATTTGGCCTTTCAAGCTCTTTTTGCCAAACAATATTTATACAGACTATATGTACACGTATGCTAAGATTTCTCGGGAATATCTCTAAATGTTACAATACTGCTCCCTTCAATCAAATATATGAATATTGTTGTTATAAAAAGTTATATTATACAATAAATCATCAAATAGTCAAGTAACTTTTCTTGGATCAATGTTATGCCATTTCTGACTCTAAAGCAGTAATTCTTTTACATAAACTGAGGATAACTCAACTGATTAAGTTATTTGTGGTGGGAACTACCTATATTTAGTTTTTAGACTCTCCATATGTGTTGTATTTACTGTTAATTACTTTTCTAGCGGTAAATATAGAGTGTACATGTCTATGTTAAGTACTTCTACGTATATGAAAGTATCCATGCTTGTATTTAAAATGGGAATATCTAGAATGCAAACAGGCATTTGGTGCAGTCGTACAAAAATCCCTCTTAGACCACACGATTTTCATCCTACGGTGATTGCATTTTTACATCTAGATCTTCCCATCTGCACACTTCAATTCTTTCAACTTATATTGCCAGGTGGGAGGGTTTAAGTGTAAAAATACACTCACCGCAAGATGTAGATCGTGTGGTGAAGGGATTTTTGCACGATTGCACCAAATGACTGTTTGCATTCTAGTCGTTCCCATTTAAAATATAACACTATGTTTTTAAGGAAAATTAACGTTTCTACCTTAAGCTAAACGTTATTGTTTAGAAGGGAAAAAATCACCTCTGGGAAAGGTCTGAGCGAGTCAAGAAGAAAACACTAATCTCGATTCTAGATATCACGATTTTAAAGAAAAAAAGTAAAAAAAATCGCGATTGAATGTACCTGTAACTGCAACAGCAACCTGCCAATGGCCATAGCGGAAGGCGCGGCGGGGCCCACGCGCACCCCACCCACACTTGGCCTGCATGGGCTCCCCAAGTTGGTCCTCGATGCAATGTATCCGCCCCTCTCCCTTCATTCCTCCGCCCGAAGCTCCAAGATTTTCCACATCCTCCAAACCCCACTCATCATAAAATCTCTCTTCCTCCGTCATCATGCTAACCACGCTCCTCCTCCTCCTTGGGTCCCCATCACCAATCAGATCCCCTTGTCCCCCACTCCAATCTGCGCCCGTGGTCGCGGTTCCGGCCGGCGTTGGTGATCTTCCCTGCTCGTAAGGATCGAGGTTTTCTCGAGGAGGGCGCGGGTTCTCGGTTTTCTTGGGGGAGCAACAAAGGGGAGAGCCTGTTCAGGTGGATGAGCACTAGAATGCCGAGTTGAGGATCGCAGGTACGTACACGCCTCTTCTTGAGATGCGATTGATTTTCAGCGTAGGTGGTAATCGATCGTGAGCTTTCTTATGCTTGGGCTCATCGGGTCCTCTGAAGTACGTAATTCGACTGAAATCTGTGGGTCATATTAGATTAGTAGTTCAGTTCCAATAAAACAGCTTATTCGGTTGGTTTGGTACACACATGATTTACTCATCCACAAAGTTTTCTCGTTCTGTTCACACAGACCGTCGTGCGTTGTTGCTTCAGGCACGACTTTTCTGGCGCCGGTGACGCACAATCCGGCCACCGGCTCATACAGAGGGAACTTGGATCTGAGTACGCCATTTACGATCCTCCACTCTCTGTCGCGGTAACGGCCGGCCGATCTGGCGCGATGGAAGGAGGCGGCAGGCAGAGGAGGAGGAACCCGGCTCTGCTGGTCCGGCCAGATGCCGCGAAGCGGCACCTGCAGCAGCGGCAGCAGCAGCAGGAGGCAGACTTCAACGACAGGAAGGTCATCGCGTCGACGTACTTCAGCATCGGAGCGTTCCTCGTGCTCGCCTGCCTCGCCGTGTCGTTGCTGATACTGCCACTGGTGTTGCCCCCGTTGCCGCCGCCGCCGTCGCTGCTGCTGTGGCTGCCGGTATGCCTGCTCGTCTTGCTGATCGTGCTGGCCTTCGTGCCGACAGACGTGCGGAGCATGGCTTCGTCTTACCTGTAAGTAGAACGGCCCTGAGAGTACGTAGTTTCTTTTCGGTGGTGTTTTGTCATAAGATGGGTGCAATGTGACACGCATCCTTTTCGGAAGAACAAGATCCAGGGGGAGTTTGGTAGCTATGCAAAGGTACTGATTGGAACTTAGCTGCAAAGGTCGTGCAGGTTTCTCATCATGGCGACGACATGTATTAGAGACATGAGTTGCTCTGTTTATATTTGGAGACGCATCGATCCACCTCAAAATGAGCCCTTGACAAGTGGCAACATTCTTCAGTAGATGCGTTTTAGTCGATTTTGCTCAACCGTATTTGATGTACATGTTATTAAAAGCATAATTCAGTACGGCAATCTAGTCAGGCAATTAGCATGGCATAACTGCGTGCCATTCTTTTTTTACTGATGCACGAAACATGGAACAAGCTGATGCCTGCCCTGCTGGCTGCTGCCCATTGTAAAATTACGCCTCAATTTTTTTGGAAGAAGTTTCTTAGTAATGGATGCTAGATAATTGATGGTCTGCAATGTAAAACGAGAAGCTCCTTTAGAATTGCTCAGTGCCCAATTTTTTGAGGCTGATCACAGACACACACATTTCGAAGGACAATTCTCTCCCACTTCGGAAATAAAATATATCAGCAGACGATACTTGCGTCGCCAAACTTGGGAAATAAAATGTATGTTTTGGAAACTGTATGTCTTATACGGCGACGTTAACGAAGTTGTTTGTAAAATCCTAAGAAAGTGACTTGCAAAAGTGTTCATTTCATCACCCCACCACAGTTTATTTGATGGATAACTTTTGAACATTTGTGAAGAGCAAGTAAACACCATCAAGAGGGTGATTAGAGGGGAAAGTCATAATTTTAAAAGTAGGAGTCATACACCTAAACATGAGAGGTTGAGCTCACCCCTAGACCTTAAATAGTCTTGGGAAGGCTCAGGCCAAATTTCATACAAATCCAAGCCTTTTTGAGGCATTTTTGGAGACATTTGAAAAAAGGGCCAATTTGAATGAAAATTCAAATTTGCAGCCACTTTCATCACTTGAATTCAAAAGTTGACTTCATATTCAAACTCAGCATATTTTTCTGAGTTAGTCTACCAATTTTCACCCTCATTGGAGTTCATCTTGTCGGGAGCTAAATTTGCAATAATTGAAACTGAATTTGAATTTCAAATTCAAATGGGCAGCAAATTTAGCCAAACCAATTTTAGTTGAGGAAATCAAATTCAAACCAGAACTTTATGGCTAAGTCTTTCATTCAATTGTGAGTAGCTGGGATCTTTTCAGTGAAAACAGAAATGAAAAAAAAACAGAAAAGAATTAGAGGGGAAGGGCCCACTGGTCAGTATACTTACACACGAAGTTTAACCGAGTCTCACTTGGCAGCCGACGCTCACCGCGCGCCACCTCCTCCTCTCGCGACCGAGCGAGGAGGACACCACACTTCTGTGCTGCGCCATGGAAGCACCAGCTGCAGTGATCGATACACGCACAGGCCACGTGAACTCATTCCCTCGCTCCCGTTTCCCTCACTCACCGAAGCAAAGCACCATTGGCCGACCTCTCGGCTCACCGGTGCCCGGGCGACACAGACGTTTTCGTGCCCGACGAGCTACATGAAAAAGGTCCGCTCCAAGGTGCTGATCACAACCATGCCGACCTCATCCTCTCTCTCGCACGATCGGCAGAGAATTTAGTTGATTAGTGCGTCGGTATGCTTAGAACCGAGCCACACGAAATTCAGAAATTCGTAGTAATCAGACCATCATCCATTGGACCGAGCTATAGACATGATCTAGATTTCCCCACGCTCCTCTAGGATCAAGAAACATCGAGTTTCATCGAGTTTTGGCGCTGTTCTTCGAGATTTTTGCATCGGCACCAATTTTCACCCTGGGTCGCCGATGAGCTCGTAGTTGCAGTCTCTTTTGAGCTGATTTGAGCTCATGCCTGTGCTTAGGATGCCACCACGGTGCTCTAGGAAGAAAGACTGAAGGATTTGAGCCCTCCTAGCATGAGTGCGACGCTGCTGAACTTCAACCGCCACTGCCACCCGTCACCGATGGGTTTCCGGTGACCGGGGTCCCCGGCCGACCACGGGTATGAGTTGCCCGTGGTCCAAAAGGGGGAGGCGGCAAGTTTTCGGGCAGGGGGAGGCTGGAAAGGAGGGTTCCGAGGAGCTCGCCGGAGCGCACCGCCGCAGCCGGCCGTTGGCGCGAGGAAGAAGAAAGCACTGTGTTGTGGGACCCGCACGCAGAGTTTAAACATTTATAGGATTTTCCAGTTTTGGTTCAAACTTCAACTAGCTATATCTTTTGCTAGGAAGCTCCAAATTTATTGAACTAAATTTTGCTGAATTCAGCCTTTTTAGTACTTTCCAGAAAAAACAAATTTCAGCTCATGAAACTTAATAGTTTTCCAGAATTAATTCCCTAAATTTTAAACTATTGGGAATTTTATCTGGATAATTACTTTATGAAAAATTATGAAATTTGTCTGGGAGGTTCATTGGAAAATCCTTGAGTCACAGGAAAAAGTTCGGACCCATCCAAGTTCATTTAGTCCCCCTAATAGTGTGATTAAGTTAACTGCCCTGAGAAAATAGAAAAATGTACAGGAACATTTTAGAGTTTCTCAAATCTTGTTTAGGGCATAACTTCATCTAGAATACTTCAAATGACATTAAACCAAATCCATTAGAACCCTCTCAAACTCTAGTTTCCAGAAAGTAATGGTTGGAGCCATGAAAATCCCTGAAAATCCTTAGATGCCCTACTAATGACCAAATAGAGTTTTATTTGTACAAAGCTCAAATGAACTTTGCTTCAAATAAAACTTGGTCAAGTCCCTGGATAGGACCCTACCAAGCCACCACAAAAATTTCAGGGCCAAAGGGAAGGGCTAGCCAGAGCTATGGGAGTTACAAAATCAGTTCTAAACATTGCATTTAAATTGACATGTAGTATATTGTTTACATGTAGTCGCTGAAGGCGAAGAAACTCCGGAAGTGCTGGACTTTCTTCTTCCGGAAGAAGCCTTAACATCTGACCAGCAGCAACAAGGCAAGCCCCGGTTTGCATTAACCAATTTTACAAAGTTTTGCTTTATATATACTTAGTATGAGGTATGTATGTGCATTAGGTGTAGGATGGATCAAACCCAAGTGCATAGGCAAATTATTCCCACAAGAGTGAGGGTAGTGTATAAGTCTTCGAGTAGTATATGCTATGATTAATGTTCACATAACTTCGGTACAAGTCGAGTAGTTGGAATCTACTCACGAGTATAGGAGTCGGGACGCACGGGATTGGTTCGAGTGATGTGAGATCACTTTAGTAAGAAAATGAGACTAGACAGGGGCTATGGAGAAGCAAGAGGGAGTCTTGTGGGCGCATCCCTGTCCGTGTCGATTGAGGACCGATCCGTGTGCGGCCCTGTTGAACAAGTATTGAACGTACCGAAGGCATATCGGATATATGGGCCCCGATAAACCGATGTAACCTATACCTCTGGACGTCGAGGCATAACGCACCGATTTATAGGTGTAGGTTGAGGGCAGCAAGGTGGAAATCCGTTAATGGGCATAGAGAGATGCTCCGTGTAGTGAACCTCCTGTCCGTTTGGATGCGACCGGTTCGACGTTTGGGCTGTTTGGTGAAAGGTTGTCCCGTATGACATTGAGTGAGCGTGCTGTGCAGCTCCAAGGGTGGGCGTACGTGACGTGCTATTCGGGTATCCCTGCAGGTGTATATCGAGTCGATTCGCCGTCCCTCGCAGTGATGAGTACCGCTTGTTCACTGCGTCGTAACGTAGATAAATTATGGAACATTATGATTCAATTCTGCTGATATGTATAAATTGTATTGCTACATGTGTGTCACCAAATATTGCTTATTAAATTTTAGATTTACAAACTGTTAACTTGTGGCTAAAAGATGAAATAAGTGTCTATTTACTGCAATGTGCCATCCCATGTTCGAATAACCTACACGTAGCGTTTCATGTGTAGGTGAGTCAGTTAAATCTTGTTGAGCCATCGTGCTCATGGTTGCTGCTTTAAGTGTTTTACAGGTGAGGAGTATCCCACGGACTCAGGGTACGAGTCCAACGGCGAGGGCTACCCTCCGTCGGGGACCACGGCTGAGTGGGAGCCGTATACGCCGCACTGAGCTGAGGAGTGCAGCTAGTGTGGGTTGCCCATAGGGCTGGGTAACCGACTTTTGCTAGATAGATGGGCGTGACTTGTATAGACATAGCTTCCGCTGTTGTAATTTCCATACTTAGTTTGTAACTGAAGTCTGGTACTACTTTGTACAATTCAGTTGGTTTTCTATGTAATACAATATTGTTCTTATGATGTGTGCTATCGGGTGTCGCATCGTGCGGCACCACCCTCTGAGATCCTGGATGAGCGGATTCTGGTCCGCCACAGGCTGGTATCCGAGCCGCATTGGGATAGCACACTAATTAAGGACTGTATTATGGGAAAACTCAGTTTTACAGTGAGGATTTGCTAGTTTGCCCAAGTAATGACTATATTAGCATAGTTACTTAAAGTGGCAAGACTAACATATATGTTATAATTCTGAATTTTGATTATGTAGCGACGCACCTACGGTCAGGTAAAAATTATAAGGAACGCCACCGAAAGCGGTTCAATTTCGGTTAGCTCCCCTGACGAGGCATGTGGTTTAGGGATAGGTCTCACAGCTTGGTGTGAGACTTAATATGAAACTCTTGGACTCTTCATGTTCATGAGTTCGTATGAAACGCTGATCCCTAGCGTGCATTAGAAAAGCAAGTGGAGACCCCATCGTGTGGTCAGTAACGCGATAGTGTGTTCGTCTGGAAATAGCCCAGGAGGACATACGCAGCTTTTGCCATCGGCGTGCGCTGTAGGGCAGTAGGTGGTATCTGTTGGGGTGATAAAATTCCCAACCGTGACGACCCGTTCGTGCTCTACTCGAGTTCCCCGTCGTGTGGTGTGAAATCACGATCACGTACTTGAGACGTGGCTTAACTCAAGGACGGCTGTATGACAGTGATACAGGCATATGTATTTACTTTCAAATATGGACCTGCCTGAAATGAAAATAACCTTTGAGTGCATCATTATTGGATGTTCTTCTGCAGGTACTAACCAAGTATGTATCCCGTGTAGTATACGTGTGCGAGAGACTGTTTAGTGCCACAATTGAGACGTATATGCCGGTATAATCTGGTTAGGATTTTCTTTTGTGAGGAACGTAGTACCGTCATATAATAGACATTTGCATTAAATATAATGGTAACAAGGAACTAAAATAACTAAGTTCCAATATGTAGGACCCTGGTTGGGTAGAAGAATTCAATAGTTGATCAGTTTAGCTCAAAGAAATTGGAAAACAGAGTGCTCTGTTTTGGCAGCAACTCTGCTGAACTTTAACAGAGCATAACTCACAGATTATTTAGCCAATGGAGGTGTGGGATATAGTTCTGGAATGTTGTTTAAGTACTCTACAACTTTGTTGTAAACTTCCAGAGCTGAATCACACCTTAAACTGGCTGAAATTCCAGATGATTGTAAACTGTACAGAACCAGGACAGATTTAAAATACTCTGTGGACTGTTCTGTTTTTCAAGCATAACTTCCTGTAGGAAAATCTAAAATTATCATATGATACATATTTGTAAAGGGTATGAGATTTTTTACATCTTTGTAATTCAAAGTTTCTGCAATCGCAGCACGGAATTCAGTGGAAATTAGAGTTGAAAACAGCAACTTCCAAAGGAGGTGCTGTTGAAATTCTTCCAGAAATTCTGTTGAATTTGAATTACCATAACTTTTTAAACAGAGCTGATCTGAGGGAAAATAAATACTCGTTGGAAAGATACTGAAGTTAACTTTAACTTTGGTATTCAGCTTGAGTCATGAAAATGCCCAGCACCAGATCAAAATCTGGAATATGTAGAAACTTGTCATTCTGGCAGAGGGATGACAGTTGAACTCATTTGAGAAATTGTTGTACCCTAGGGGGTTTAAGTACTTCCAATGGGGTAGAACATACTCATGAGTGGTTATCTTCAACTAGTGAAAGATTTGAGTATATGTCCTACTCAAGTTTCTTTTGCTAGAGACCATGTTTGTGTCGTATTGAAGATAAAAGGGTAGTATACGTGATGACAAAGCGATATTAACATCTCATAGTGACCAAATCTAGTTGAGATGAACTTCCAAAGAGGAAGTCCGTCAATTTGGATTTAACTAGCTTGTATTTGGTCTGGTAATGGTGTAGCTTGTGCAAAGTTATTACATTATCTATATACGAGATGTATCGTATATTTTACTGTCATTATGTTTTACGCCTATTTTATTGTAATGCATGAAGTATGTTGCGGGGCTGATTTTTATTGTCGTATGGTTGCAGATGGTTCGCACTCGGGCCACGCATGAGATCGGTGGCTCTAGCCAGCAGGGGGTTGATGACTCCCAGCCACCTGCCTACAACAGCACCCCGCAGCAACAACCACCACCGCCGCCTCCGCTTACACTAGCGGATGTGATAGCGGCACTGGTGGGGAACCGTGAGGAGCAGACCGATCTGCTCTGCACGATCATGCAGAATACGTCCCAGGCGCGGGGGGGGGGGGGGGGCGTCAAGAGAGGGGGCCTCATGAGCCCCATGTTGTGACGTACTCGGACTTCATGAGTACGCACCCTCCAGTGTTCACTGAAGCAGCAGAATCCCTGGAGGCTGACAACTGGCTGCGGACGATCGAGTCTAAGTTCGGGCTGCTCCAATGCACGGAGCGGCAAAAGACTCTCTTCGCGGCGCAGCAGCTTCACGGTGCCGCTGGTGCGTGGTGGGCGAACTATGTCGCCTCACTGCCGGCTGGCCATGCCGTGGAGTGGGAAGAATTCCGGGAAGCGTTCCGCGCCTACCATATCCCTTCCGGGATAATGAAGCGGAAGTTCCAAGAGTTCTTGGAGCTGAAGCTGGGCGGGAGGAGTGCCCATGACTACTCCCGTGCTTTCAACCATCTGGCGCAGTATTCGTCATATTATGTCTCCACCGAGGAGAAGAAGCGAGAGCATTTTTATCGGGGATTAAATCCCAAGATGAAGATGCATCTCGTCCAATGCAATCGCGGCACGTTCAACAATCTCGTCAACGCCGCGATCATGCAAGAAGATGCTCAGCGTGAATTAGCGGCTGAGCAGCGAAAGCGCAACACTCCACCCAGCAGTGGGGGTGGAGCTCCTCAGAAATACCGCATGGTGTATTGGACACCATCCGGTCAGCAGTGGCATCCACCGGCGCGACGTCAGCAGTTCGGGGGTCGTTCTTTCCAGCCACCTCTGTTCCGACGGCCGGTGCCACCACCGCGACCGCAACAGCAGCAGCAGATGGTACCCCGGGCGTTTCCACCGCCACAACGCGCCCCGGGTTTCCGTCTGCCGATCAGCGGAGGACCGCCTCGCTACACCTGCTTTACGTGTGGCCAGGCGGGCCATTTCTCGAAGGGCTGTCCCCAGGGGCAGCAGAGCAGCGGGCAAGCCCAGTATCAGGGCGGTGCTTGAGGCCGACCTCCGGTCAAGAAGGTTGGTCAGCGAACTGGGGGCGTTCGCAACCTCAACAATGAGGATGCCCCATAGAGAGAAAACGTGTTGGCGGGTATGTTCACTCTCAACGATCAAACAATCATCATATTATTTTATTCTGGTGCAACCCACAACTTCATAAGTGCATCATATGTGGTTAAGCATCAACTGGAAGCCTTTCCAACCGAGTGCTCTTATATGATCTGCCCACGGGGAGGAAAGATTTCAGCAACTATGATGATTCCGAAAGCACCACTGTGCTTAGGTGGGAAGATATATCCCACCACTATTATCATTCTTGAGGGGCAGAAGATTGATGCAATCTTAGGGATGTCATGGATAAGTTACCATGGTGCTGTCCTAGAAACATTATCACGGACGGTTCACCTCAACTCCCCACTCCACCGTCCGTAGTCCCTCATACTAGACAATCCAGTCCGAGAAGTTTCAGCCGCCTATACCACTACAGCTTCCAAGCTAGAGGACATTCCTGTAGTCCGAGAGTATCTCAACGTGTTCCCGGATGATCTTCCGGGCATGCCACCTGAACGGGATGTGGAGTTCAAGATTGAACTTGCACCTGGGACTACTCCCATATCATGGAGACCATACAAAATGGCTCCGAATGAGCTGGCTAAATTGAAAGAACAGCTCAATGATCTGTTGAGCAAAGTTTCATTAGACCGAGTTCCTCGCCTTGGGGATGCTCGACGCTGTTCATAAAGAAGAAGGATGAAACCTTGAGGCTGTGTGTGGATTACCGGCCGCTCAACGCCGTCACCATCAAGAACAAATACCCACTGCCCCGCATTGACATACTGTTTGATCAGCTTGTGGGTGCAAGTATGTTCTCCAAGATGGACCTTCGCTCCGGGTATCATCAAATAAAAATCCGGGCGGAGGATATCCCGAAGATGGCATTCTCGATGAGATATGGACTATACGAATATCTCGTCATGTCTTTTGGTCTCACCAATGCTCCGGCACATTTCATGTATCTCATGAACTCGGTGTTCATGCCAGAGCTGGACAAGTTCGTTGTGGTGTTCATTGATGATATCTTGGTTTACTCAAAGACAGAAGCAGAACACGCCGAACACTTGAGACTCGTTCTTCAACGATTGCGGGACCATAAACTCTATGTAAAGTTCAGCAAATGTGAGTTTTGGATCAGCCAAGTGCCATTTTTCGGACATATCATCTCAGCGGAAGGCATTGCGGTTGACCCAAGAAAAATTGAACAAGTGCTGAAATGGAAATCCCCTACTTCTGTTCATAAAGTCAGAAACTTCCTCGGTTTAGCAGGATATTACCGGAGGTTCATTCCAAGCTTCTCCAAGCTTGCTAAGCCGATGACAGAGTTACTGAAAAAGGGAACAAAGTATGTTTGGAACGCAGCATGTGAAGGGGCGTTCCAAGCATTGGTGAAGCATCTCACAACAGCCCTGGTCTTAGCTCAACCGGATACGACCAAGCCCTTCGACGTGTATTGTGATGCGTCTGGTATCGGGCTCGGCTGCGTGTTGATGCAGGAAGGACGTGTGGTCGCATATGGCTCACGCCAACTTTGGAACCATGAGAAGCACTATCCGACTCATGATCTTGAGCTTGCTGCTGTGGTTCTGGCGCTAAAAATGTGGAGGCACTATCTCCTGGGGAATTTGGTGCATCTCTACACCGACCACAAGAGCTTGAAGTATATCTTCACCCAGAAGGAGCTGAATATGAGGCAAAGGAGGCGGTTAGAACTAATTAAAGATTATGACATTGAGATTCATTACCACCTCAGCAAGGTGAATGTGGTTGCCGACGCGCTGAGTCGGAAATCACATGTCCATAACCTCACTATTACACCGGTGGAGGAGGAAGAGCCGAGTTTATACTTGGTTCCTTATGGATCACTCTACAACCTTGCTCTCATCCCTACCATTAGGGAGGATATCATTGCAGCTCAGAAAGTTGACAAGGGTATGGCACATCTCCAGAGATGGATAGACAACGGGGAAATCAAATGTTTCCCAAAAGATGATGAGGGGACGCTGTGCTTTAATGACCGCATAGTCGTACCCCAGAATATGGAGCTGAGGAAGAAGATACTTGATGAAGCTCACTTGTCTAAATTCTCCATTCATCCGGGCAGCAAAAAATATACCAAGATTTGAAGAGAAAATTTTGGTGGACACAAATGAAGCAGGAAGTGGCTAAATACGTATCCGAGTGTGATACGTGTAGACGAGTGAAAGCGGATCACATGAGGAAATTAGGGCTCTTGCGACCCCTGAAAATTCTGGCATGGAAGTGGGAAGATGTGAGGATGAATTTCATTGTGGGATTACCCCTGACTTCCAACAAGCATGATTCCATTTGGGTAATCGTTGACCGATTAACCAAGTCGGCTCACTTCATTCCCGTGCATACACGTTACAATGCCAGTAAGTATGCGGAGTTGTACATTGCAAGGATTCTATGCTTACATGGGGTACCCAAGACTATAATCTCAAATCAAGGCGCACTATTTGTATCCCATTTCTGGGAGCAGTTGCACGCTGCATTGGGTACTAAGCTGATTTGAAGCTCCGCCTATCACCCTCGGACAGATGGGCAAACAGAGAGGGTGAACCAAGTACTAGAAGACATGTTGAGAGCGTGTGCCATCCACCATGGTAGAAACTGGGATGATCATCTACCGTTGGTGGAATTCTCGTACAACAATGGCTATCAAGCGAGTATCTAGGTGGCACCATATGAGGCTCTCTACGGTCGTAAATGCCACACCCCATTAAACTGGTGTGAGTCCGGTGAAAGGGTCACATTCGGGGTTGATGTGGTGAACGACGACGAAGAGCGCGTTCGGATGATTCAAGCCAACTTGAAGGCCGCTCAATCCCGGCAGAAAAGCTACGCTGATAAGAGGCGTAGGCCGCTGCACTTTGACGTCGGGGAACACGTGTATCTCCATGTATCTCCGATGAAAGGCGTGCACCAATTCGGCGTGAATGGGAAGCTTGCTCCCCGATTTATTGGACCCTATGCTATCACCGAGAAGTGTGGACCAGTGGCGTATAGACTGGAGCTACCGGCATCTCTTGCTGGTGTTCATGACGTTTTCCATGTTTCACAACTATGAAAATGTCTGAAGTATATGGCTGCTGTCCCCACCGAAGACATTGGTGAGCTGCAACCGGATTTAATGTATGCGGAATACCCGGTGGCAATTATGGATGAGAAGGCTCGAACCACACGTAGCCGAACGCTGTGGTTCTACAAGATACTGTGGAGTAACCACACCACCGAAGAAGCGACGTGGGAGAGCGAGGAATTCCTTCGCTCAAACTACCCGGATTTCATGGCGTCTCATCACGGGTAAATCTCCTCTTACATTGTCGTCTCTTCTTTTGTAATCTCGGAACGAGATTCTTTTAAGGGGGGAGGGATGTAAAAGCCCAAGAAAGTGACTTGCAAAAGTGTTCATGTCATCACCCCACCACAGTTTATTTGGTGGATAGCTTTTGAACATTTGTGAAGAGCAAGTAAACACCATCAAGAGGGTGATTAGAGGGGAAAGCCATAATTTAAAAAAGTAGGAGTCATACACCTAAACATGAGAGGTTGAGCTCACCCCTAGACCTTAAATAGTCTTGGGAAGGCTCAGGCCAAATTTCATACAAATACAAGCCTTTTTGAGGCATTTTTGGAGACATTTGAAAAAAAGGGCCAATTTGAATGCAAATTCAAATTTGCAGCCACTTTCATCACTTGAATTACAAAGTTGACTTCATATTCAAACTCAGCACATTTGTCTGAGTTAGTCCACCAATTTTTACCCTCATTGGAGTTCATCTTGTCGGGAGCTAAATTTGCAATAATTCAAACTGAATTTGAATTTCAAATTCAAATGGGTAGCAAATTTAGCCAAACCAATTTCAGTTAAGGAAATCAAATTCAAGCCATAACTTTATGGCTAAGTCTTTCATTCAATTGTGAGTAGCTGGGATCTTTTCAGTGAAAACAGAAATGAAAAAAAACAGAAAAGAATTAGAGGGGAAGGGCCCACTGGTCAGTAGACTTACACACGAAGTTTAACCGGGTCTCACTCGGCAGCCGACGCTCACCGCGCGCCACCTCCTGCTCCCGTGCCCGAGCGAGGAGGACACCACACTTCTGTGCTGCGCCGTGGAAGCACCAGCTGCAGTGATCGATACACGCACAGGCCACATGAACTCGTTCCCTCGCTCCCATTTCCCTCACTCACCGAAGCAAAGCACCATCGGCCGACCTCTCGGCTCACCGGCGCCCGGGCGACACAGACGTTTTCGTGCCCGACGAGCTACACGAAAAAGGTCCGCTCCAAAGTGCTGATCACAACCATGCCGACCTCACTCTCTCTTTCTCGCACGATCGACAGAGAATTTGGTTGATTAGTGCACCATTATGCTTAGAACCGAGCCACACGAAATTCAGAAATTCATAGTAATCAAGCCATCATCCATTGGACCGAGCTATAGACATGATATAGACTTCCCCACGCTCCTCTGGGATCAAGAACCATCGATTTTCATCGAGTTTTGGCGCTGTTCTTCGAGATTTTTGCATCAGCACCGATTTTCACCCTAGGTCGCCGATGAGCTCGTAGTTGCAGTCTCTTTTGAGCTGATTTGAGCTCATGCCTGTTCTTAGGATGCCACCATGGTGCTCTAGGAAGAAAGACCAAAGGATTTGAGCCCTCCTAGCATTAGTGCGATGCTGCCGAACTTCAACCGCCACTGCCGCCCGTCGCGATGGGTTTCCGTTGACCGGGGTCCCCGGCCGACCACGGGTATGAGTTGCCCGTGGTCCAAAAGGGGGGGCGGCAAGTTTCCGGGTAGGGGGAGGCCGGAAAGGCGGGTTCCGAGGAGCTCGCCGGAGCACACCGCCACAGCCGGCTGTTGGCGCGAGGAGGAAGAAAGCACTGTGTTATGGGGCCCACATGCAGAGTTTAAACATTTCTGGGATTTTCCAGTTTTGGTTCAAACTTCAACTAGCTATAACTTTTGCTAGGAAGCTCCAAATTTAGTGAACTAAATTTTTATGAATTCAGCTTTTTGAGTACTTTCCAGCAAAAGAAATTTCAGCTCATGAAATTTAATAGTTTTCCAGAATTAATTCCCTAAATTTTAAACTATTGGGAATTTTATCTGGAGAATTACTTTATGAAAAATTCTGAACTTTGGCTGGGAGGTTCATTGGAAAACCCTTGAGTCACAGCAAAAATTTCATACCTATCCAAGTTCATTTAGTCCCCCTAATGGTGTGATTAAGTGAACTGCCCTGAGAAAATAGAAAAATGTATAGAAACATTTTTCAGATTTTCTCAAATCTTGTTTAGGGCATAACATCATCTAGAATACTTCAAATGACATTAAACCAAATCCATTAGAACCCTCTCAAACTCTAGTTTCCAGATAGCAATGGTTGGAGCCATGAAAATCCCTGGAAATCGTTAGAGGCCCTACTAATGACCAAATAGACTTTTATTTGTACAAAGCTCAAATGAACTTTGCTTCAAATGAAACTTTGTCAAGTCGCTGGATAGGACCCTACCAAGCCACCATAAAAATTTCAGAGCCAAAGGGAAGGGCTAGCCAGAGCTATGGGAGTTACATAATCAGTTCTAAACATTGCATTTAAATTGACATGTAGTATATTGTTTACGTGTAGTCGCTGAAGGCGAAGAAACTCCAGAAGTGCTGGACTTTCTTCTTCCGGACGAAGCCTTAACATCTGACCAGCAGCAACAAGGTAAGCCCTGGTTTGCATTAATCAATTTTACAAAGTTTTGCTTTATGTATACTTAGTATGAGGTATGTATGTGCATTAGGTGTAGGATGGATGAAACCCAAGTGCATAGCCAGATTATTGCCACAAGAGTGAGGGTAGTGTATAAGTCCTAGAGTAGTATACGCTATGCTTAATGTTCATAGAACTTCGGTACAAGTCGAGTAGTTGGAATCTACTCGCGAGTATAGGAATCGGGACACACGGGATTAGTTCGAGTGATGTGAGATCACTTTAGTAAGAAAATGAGACTAGGCAGGGGCTAGGGCGCTGCAAGAGGAAGTCTTGTGGGTGCAGCCCTGTCCGTGTCGATTGAGGATCGATCCGTGTGCGGCCCTTTTGAACAAGTATTGAACGTACCGAAGGCATATCGGATATATGGGCCCCGATAAACCAATGTAACCTATACCTCCGGGCGTCGAGGCATAACGCTCCGATTTATAGGTGTAGGTTGAGTGCAGCAAGGTGGAAATCCGCTAATGGGCATAGAGAGATGCTCTGTGTAGGGAACCTCCTGTCCGTTTAGGTGCGACCGGTTTGACGTTTGGGCTGTTTGATGAAAGGTTGTCCCGTACGACATCGAGTGAGTGTGCTGTGCAACTCCACGGGTGAGCATACGTGACATACTATTCGGGTATCCATGCAGGTGTATATCGAGTCGATTCACCGTCCCTCACGGTGACGAGTACCACTTGTTCGCTGTGTCATAACGTAGATAAATTATGAAACGTTATGATTCAATTCTGCTGATATGTATAAATTGTATTGCTACATGGCTGCCACCAAATATTGCTTACTAAATTTCAGATTTACAAACTGTTAACTTGTGGCTAAAAGATGAAATAAGGATGAACTTGTAGGCGTGTCTGTTTACTGCAATGTGCCATCCCATGTTTGTATAACCTGCACGTAGCGTTTCATGTGTAGGTGACAGTTAAGTCTTGTTGAGCCATCGTGCTCATGGTTGCTGCTATAAGTGTTTTTCAGGTGAGGAGTATACCACGGACTCAGGGTACGAGTCCACCGGCGAGGGCTACCCTCCGTCGGGGACCACGGCTGAGTGGGAGCTGTACACACCATGCTGAGCTGAGGAGTGCAGCTAGTGTGGGTTGCCCATAGGGCTGGGCATCCGATTTTTGCTAGATAGATGGGCGTGAGTTGTATAAACATAGCTTATGCTGTTGTAATTTCCATACTTAGTTTGTAACTGAAGTCTGGTACTACTTTGTACAATTCAGTTGGTTTTCTATGTAATACAGTGTTGTTCTTATGATGTGTGCTGTCGGGTGTCGCATCGTGCGGCACCACCCTCTGAGATCCTGGATGAGCGGATTCCAGTCCTCCACATTGTTAGAATTAGTAACTTTGTAGGTGGAAATGGTACCTTCGGTACCCTACAAACCGGGTACCCCTGCGTGGAGGGTTGAAGACAGTCCAGGCCACGTGTCCTTGGCTCCGAGGTCGACCCCGGGGCTGCCACGTGCGCCTAAACTCTGGAGCCAACACGTGTCCTTGGCTCCGGACCGAGCCTCCCCGCTGAGGTAAGGTCCGGAGCTGCCACGTGTATGTGGGCTCTGAACCTCCTCCCTGCCGAGGAGGGCTTTGGACCCGACACGTGCCCTTGGCTCCGGATTGAGCCTCCCCGGTGAGATGAGGTCCGAAGCTACCACGTGTACCCGGGCTCCGAACCTCCTCCCTGCTGAGGAGAGCTCCGGAGCTGACACGTGGCCTTGGCCCCAGACATAGCCTCCCCGCTGAGGTGAGGTCCGGATCTGCCACATATACCCGGGCTCCAAACCTCCTCCCTGCTGAGAAGGGCTCTAGAGCCGACACGTGCCCATGGCCCCGGTCCTAGCCTCCCCGCTGAGGTGAGGTCCGAAGCTGCCACGTGTACCCGGGCTAAGAACCTCCTCCCTGCTGAGGAGGGCTCCGGAGCTGACACGTGCCCTTGGCCCCGGACCTAGCATTCCCGCTGAGGTGAGGTCCGGAGCTGCCACATGTACTTGGGCTCCGAACCTCCTCCCTGCTTGTGACGCCCGATTCCGAAAACAGAACCAAGTTAATGCATATGTGTGCCCAGGATGTTCATCACACATACACATGTAATCCACAAACTGAATTCAGAATTTAACCACAAAGAAATAGTGTTTAAGTACTTTATTACATCGACTAATTATCTCACTCATGATTGTCTATCTTATTCTTGCAGCGGAAATCTCTAAACGACAGCGGAAACAACTAAACAGCAGCAGGCTCCATTTTCAACTCCACAGGCATGTTGACAGTAGTTCTCACGCCTAGTACTCCACATGGCCCTCAAAGTACTCTTCTCCTGTTGCTGATGTTTATGTGATAATGCAAGGGTGAGTACATGTCATACTCAGCAAGTGCGGGAAAAGTATGACATGTAGCTTACAACAAGGTATGGAATAAAAAGGCTCATTGCAGCAAGCAAATTTTATTTCACAAACATGATAAAGACACCAACTATTTCTAAGTGATATTTATCCCAATATAACCAAGTAAAACAGCAACATTCCTCCATCATGATTCACCATTTATCAAGTCTCAACCAACCATTAATCTTTCTCGAGTTCATCTCACGCTCATAAATATTCATAACCGTTTCATATTCATATAACCAAACCAAACTCATTTTCATGACTCAAAACAGTCCCAAAACCAACCCCAATGACCATACCATAACCATACCAAATAAACATCCCAAATTTGCCTCTAATCATGTGAGTTGGCCAGGTGCTTGTGACCGGAAGCACGGCTATCATGATAGTTTTACACTCTGCAGAGGTGGCACCACTTTACCCACAAGTTCGTGATTTCGTCACCCGTCGGCGACTGCAGAACCTCCATTATACCAGTACACAACCGTCGGTGTATGGCCAATAGATCACAAAATAGCCTTTACAATGGGGCTACTAGATGTATGGACTCACTGAGGTTTCACCGGCAGGCTCGAATCACCATTCTCCCACCCACGGGCCCCCTCTTGTGCCATGCAGTTCCCAGTGAAGTCCTCCTCGACTCCCATTCCCCGCACCATCCATGGTCCATAACGAGCTAGCAACACACCTAATTAGTCGGCTAAGCCGCACCCATATTTGTCCTTGTGGTGGCACTGTTTTCCTGGCATGTGCTGGTATGAACCGGTCCTTAGATCTACGGCAAGTAAACCACCATCTTATTCAGCAACATCCACGAACCCATCTTGCCTAGATCTCCCCGATTCCATGCTCATTAACATCATCAAGTTCTCATCATCATTATTCATATGAGTGCAGTAGCTAACCACGTTTTAATTCAGCTTCCCGTATCCCGTAAATTAAGCGAAGCAAAAATAAAAAACAACCATACCCGACTCATTAACTTTCCCGGCGACAAGGATGGTTAACAAAACTAGTAAACTCCTATAAAAGGGTGTCCCATCAAGTTGACTCAAGCATACGAGTTTTCGCAAACAAAACAGTTTCAAAACATGGGATCAATATGGTCAAGGGGCACTTGCCTTGCTCCCGTGGCTCTTGTTGCTCAAGCGTCTCGAAGTCTTGGTGCTGTAGTTCTTCATAGATGGCTTCCTGAGCTTGTCCTTCTACTCACAACCATGCACATCCAAAATTTACAGCAATCAAACATCATGCACAAACTTTACTCAAGATGCAATGGTGTAGATGAATGCAAATTTTATGGTGCTGTTTTATTAAACCAGTTTGTACAAGTTCTTGCATATTTTAATGGGCTTTCATGGGGTTTTATGATGAACAAGGGTGTAGGAATCAAGTGTGGACGTGGTGATGATCTTGACTCAAGATCTAGATCAATTCCACTGTCAAAAACCGATCAAAACGTGTTCTGTCCACACGAAAAAGTTTTTGTTCGAAGGGAGCGAAGAAAACGGATGCGTAGAAACAGCGACTACGTTGTAAGATGGGTAATAAAGACCTACCTCACTTCCCTTTGGTGCCAGGGCCTTCCTCCTAGCAATGGCAGCAGCGGGAAATTTTTCTATGGAAGATAAGGGCAGGACAGATCGTCGGGTCTTTTCCAGCGACGGCGAGGCGTGACGGGGCTCGTCGGCGGGCTCACCGGTGTGGCTCACCGGTGACTGAACTCCGGCGAGGGGGGGGGTCCAACTCAGCGAGTTGGGGGCTAGGGCCTCCAAGTCGCCAACTTGGGAGGGGGAAAAGGGGAAGGGGTTGCGGCCAAGGGGGGGGGGGTGGGTTCTATTTATAAGGGGGGGGGGGAATCCTACTCTAATTGGAGCAAAATCCTAACAAACTTTTCCCCAATTGATTTGGTGTGGCAGCAATATGGGGGAAATTCCCCAAATGTGGGGAAATTTGGGGAAATTGTGTCGGTACCCTCAGTACCGGGTACCCCTGCGCACAGGAGAAAAACCGCCTAAGGACCTCACTCCCTCCGCAGGGGTGAGCTCCGAAGGCGCCACGTGTCCAGTGGGGCCGGGCCTCCCCTCTCCTCAGAGGCGAGCCCCAGGCCTACCACGCGGCCAGCAGAGCCGGGCCTCGCCCCCTCTGCAGGGGCGAGCTTCGAGGGTGCCACGTGTCTAGCGGGGCTTGGCCTCCCTTCTCCTCAGAGGCGAGCCCTGGGCCTGCCACGTGGCCAGCAGTGCCAGACCTCACCCCCTCCGCAGGGGTGAGCTCCGAGGGCGCCACGTGTCCAGCGGGGCTGGGCCTCCCTCTCCTCAGAGGCGAGCCCCGGGCCTGCCACGTGGCCAGCAGTGCCAGGCCTCGCCCCCTCCGCAGGGGTGAGCTTTGAGGGCGCCACGTGTCCAGCGGGGCCGGACCTCCCTCTCCTCAGAGGAGAGCCCCGGGCCTGCCACGTGGCCAGCAGTGCCGGACCTCACCCCTTCCGCAGGGGTGAGCTCTGAGGGCGCCACGTGTCCCGCGGGGCCGGGCCTCCCTCTCCTCAGAGGCGAGCCCCGGGCCTACCAGATGGCCAGCAGTGCCGGACCTCACCCCCTCCGCAGGGGTGAGCTCCGAGGGCGCCACGTGTCCAGCGGGGCCGGGGAAGTGTCGACGGCGCACTTCGACGAATTGGAATTGGCTCATTTCAGCTATCTTTTTCTCATTCCCCACCATTTTTATGATTCTTTCTCCATTTCTATGGTTCCTTCCTCCATTTCTACTTCTTTTATAATGTTTCTCTATATGAAAAATGTATGCAATGCATGGAAATGAATTTAAGGGTGTTACAAACCTACCCCCCTTAAACTGAATCTCGCCCTCGATATTCGATAGAGTAGAGAATAGACGAGGGAATTCTGCCTTGAGGTCTTCCTCACGCCCCCATGTATTTTCGGCTTCCGTGTGATGGCTCCACTGTACCTTGCACCAACGGATCGCTTTGTTCCTCATGACTCTTTCCTTCACGTCCAAAATTTAGACGGGGTGCTCCACATAGGTCAGATCATCTTGAAGCTCGAGCCCATCCATCGGTACTTGTTGTTCCGGTACTCTTAAGCACTTCTTGAGTTGGGATACGTGAAACACGTCGTGTACGTCGGAGAGGTGCGTTGGCAGCTCTAGTTGATAGGCTACTTCTCCTCGCTTGCCCAAAATCTTAAATGGCCCGATGTAGCGAGGTGCTAATTTGCCCTTGACGTTGAATGTTCGTTGGCCTCGGATAGGTGATACCTTAAGGTACACGAAGTCTCGTACTTCAAAGGTCAATCTTCTTCGCCTATTGTCCGCATAACCTTTTTGTTGTGACTGAGCAGCCTTCAAATTTTCTTGTATCATTTGGACTCGCTTTTCGGCGTCTTGCAACACTTCGGGTCCAAACACTTGGCTCTCTCCGGTCTCATTCCAGAACAGCGGCATTCTACACCGTCTAGCATACAATGCTTCGAAAGGTGACATCTTCAAGCTGGCTTGATAGCTGTTGTTGTATGAGAATTCATCATACGGCAAGATCCTATCCCAACTGTGTTCATGTTTTAAGGCGCAAGCTCTCAACATGTCTTCCAAAATTTGATTTGTCCTCTCAGTTTGCCCGTCAGTTTGCAGGTGACAAGCGGAGCTGAAATTCAGCCGTGTACCCATGGCTTCATGCAGCTTCTTCCAGAACCTAGAGGTAAACTGAGAACCCCGATCTAAAACTATCCTCTTCGGAACTCCATGACGACACACGATTTGCTCCATATACAGCTCGGCTAGTTCTGCGACGCGGTACATGGTTCTAACAGGAAGGAAATGGGCTGTTTTCGTCAATCGGTCCACAATAACCCAAATAGAGTCGTAACCCGACCGAATACGTGGCAATCCGACAATGAAATCCATGCTGATGTCTTCCCACTTCCACTCGGGTACTTTCAATGGCTGCAACAGTCTAGTGGGTCTTTGATGTTCGGCCTTTACCCGTTGGCATGTGTCGCATAAGGCAACATATTAAGCTATGTCCCTTTTCCTACCATCCCACCAATAGCAAGTTTTCAGGTCCTTGTACATCTTTGTACAGCCGGGATGTATGGAATAAGGTGAGTCATGTGCCTCCTTTAATATCGTGTCACGGATGTACTTCACGTTAGGCACACAAATCCTTTTCCCTAACCAAAGCATGCCCTTCTCGTCTTCCTTGAAATCCTTTTCTATGCCTTGTCGTATTCTTTCCTTGATTTCCTCATCCGTTGCTTGGCCATCTTGTATCTCTTTTTACAGCGAAGAGTTGAGTTCTATCACTTCCATCTCATTCAAGAACCCGAGATGTAACCGTTCGAACTCCTTGCGCAGCTCAGGCGGTAGCTCCCGAACCGTGAGTTGGTGACATGCTCCCTTTTGGCTCAAAGCATCAGCTACTACATTGGCCTTTCCGGGGTGATAATTGATTCCAACATCATAATCCTTGATGAGTTCCAACCATCGACGTTGCCTCAAATTCAGATCCGTTTGCGTGAATATAGACTAGAGGCTTTTGTGATCCGTATAGATCTCACATCGGTGGCCAAGGATATAATGCCTCCAAATCTTCAAGGCATGTACCACGGCTGCAAGTTCCAAGTCATGTAAGTGGGGTAATTAAGCTCGTGTTTCTTTAGTTGTCTCGACGCATAGGCTACCACTTGTCCTTCTTGCATGAGCATAGATCCAAGCCCTTGTCTTGATGCATCACAGTACATATCGAAACTCTTGCTCACGTCCGGCAATACCAAAACCGGCGCTGTGGTTAGTCTTTTCCAGAGTTCCTCAAATCTTTCTTAGCACACTGGTGTCCACTGAAATGCTTTTCCCTTCATTAGCAATTCAGTCATAGGCTTCGCTATTTTGGAGAAATCCTTGATGAACCGTCAGTAGTATCCAGCCATCCCAAGGAAACTCCGAATATCTCCCACATTCTGCGGTTGGTTCCACTTCAGAACATCTCCACTTTTCCGGGATCAACCGATACTCCTCTCTCGGAGATGATGTGGCCTAGGAACGATATCTCCTTTAGCCAAAACTGACACTTTCTGAATTTGGCATACAATTGATGCTCTCGCAGTTTCTGCAATGTCAATCTCAAATGTTCTTCATGTTCTTCCTCGCTTTTTGAATACACCATGATATCGTCGATGAAAACCACGATGAACATGTCCAAGTACTCCAAGAAGACCTTATTCATGAGGTACATAAAGTATGTGGGTGCATTCGTTAACCCAAAAGACATAACGGTATATTTATATGAACCATACCGTGTTCCAAATGCAGTCTTGGGTATGTCGGAGGGCTTAATCTTCAGCTGGAAGTATCCCGACCGAAGATCAATCTTGGAGAAAATTCGAGCACTTTTCATTTGGTCGAACAGGTCCTCTATACGGGGCAGCGGGTATTTATTCTTGATCGTCACCTCATTGAGAGACCTATAATCCACACACATCCTTTGTGTCCCATCATTCTTGTCTACAAAGAGCAAGGGGGCTCCCCATGGTGACGATCTTGGGCGTACAAAACCCTTTTCTAGCTGCTCCTGAATTTGCTTCTTAAGCTCCACTAGTTCATTAGCGGGCATCCTATACAGCCTTTTCACTATAGGTGCAGTTCTAGGTACTAAATCAATGGCAAATTCAACGTCCCGGTCAGGTGGCATACCTAGAAGTTCTTCCGGGAACACATCTGAAAATTCTTGAACCATCGGAATGCTTTCCAATGTCGCTTCTTCGACGTGGTTCAGCACTTCCTTCTCGGTTGCTGGTTGGGCTGCCTCGAACTCAATACGAGTACCGTGCTCACTTGTCAACTGCACGATCCTCTTAGCACATTGAATCACTCCGTTGTGCTTGCTTAACCAGTCCATTTCAAGTATTATATCAATCTCTTGGGAATCCAATACAATAAGGTTGTCAAGAAAGTCTACCCCCTTATTTTAAGGCTTACTTTCGGACATACTATATTAGTAGGAGCTAGAATTCAGATTTTGAAAGAAGCGATTTCCCAACTATATGCATCAAGGTGTATGAACTATGCAACTCCTTTACTAATTTCAGCCTATATGAGGATATGAACAAGTGCCAAAGCATCTCACATCTCTTTACTATGTGTGGATGTGGACTTTCGCAGAAGTGTTCCACAACTCACACCCAAGCACACAAACATAAGCAATCATCACAAAAATTCAGCACACCACTGTTATTCAAGCTTTTACAATCTAAGCGTTCCTATCACAGCTTTATTCAATGGAATCCTAAACTTAATCATGAGAACCGGTGCTGTTCTCGCCGTGTGACAGGGGTGGTCCATACATGGGCGCACACCATGGTGAGTCGGCAGTCCATGTAGGGTTCGATGACGCTGGTGCTCCATTTGCTCCCGCGTTGGCATGAATCTCCTCTTGTTTCTCCAGCAAATACAGCTTCTTGCGGAGGTAACAGATCTCTTCTTGTGCGCTTGCATATCGGTTTCCTAACTCCATGAGCAACCTCTGAGACTTGTCAGCAGCTTGTGGGATGGAAAGAGCTGTTACATGGGGTCCAAGGATCTCCATTGTAACACTCTTCCGATACGGGTGCAGCTCAAAAGTGGTGTCCTCAAGCTGCTTATGGAAGGCGTAACACAGTCCGGTGAGTGCATCCCATGCAGCATCATCAATAGCTTCTGCCCTTGTAGCTCTCCATGTGGGTGTGAAGTGCCGAGCGACAACCCTACCATTAGATAGGATGGTTACTTCAGACTTCCACTCTTCATGTCCGAGGCGAGGGACTTTCTTGAGAAGGTATTCCGGGTATAAGCTGCAACAATCCAGAAATTCTTTAAGCTCCTTGTATATGTGTCCTCCTTCCACTCCGTCGGACCGGAATTCTTGAACTGAACGGTTGGCCCGTTCATCACCTTCATTCTCGCCCTCAGCATGGGGTGGCTCCTCTTCGGATTCATCTCCTCCCGACATAGCTTCATGAGGCTCCACAGGGTGTAAGCCCGCGTGAAACTCCTCCTGAGGTGCGTACCAGTACCGTTCTTGTGGATCATCCTCCATGTCATCTTTGAATGGTTCCACCTATTCTGGATCCTCTTCCTCATGCATAGAGCTATCGACTTCATCTTCATCATGAGGTTCCATCTCTATCTCCTCCCAATATGGTCCATCGGACAACTCAATGGGGTTAAGTGCACTCCCACGTGGTGGTAGATGAGTCCTTATGCGTGCTGTTCTCCTACTCACCGGCATTTATAAATAAGACATGAGAAGCTTTAGAGGAGAATAAAATAACTCCAAAACTTCAGAAGCTATGGAGTAAGAAGGCAAAAGTGTTGCTGTCCAAAGGAAGAGAAAAGAGGGGCTGGAAATAGCACTTTGTGGTGGCTGAATTGACAAGTAAAGTGCAACAGCAAGCAATTTTTAGAGTGTCCATTCTACCTAGGCTTGTGTCCTATGGTCAACGTGGCTCTGATACCAATCTGTGACACCCGGTTCCGAAAACAGAACTAAGTTAATGCATATGTGTGCCCAGGATGTTCATCACACATACACATGTAATCCACAAACTGAATTCAGAATATAACCACGAATAAATAGTGTTTAAGTACTTTATTACATCGACTAATTATCTCACTCATGATTGTCTATCTTATTCTTGCAGCGGAAATCTCTAAACGACAGCGGAAACAACTAAACAGCAGCAGGCTCCATCTTCAACTCCACAGACATGTTGACGGTAGTTCGCACGCCTAGTACTCCACATGGCCCTCAAAGTACTCTTCTCCTGTTGCTGATGTTTATGTGATAATGCAAGGGTGAGTACATGTCATACTCAGCAAGTGCGGGAAAAGTATGACATGTAGCTTTGTAGGATCGAAGAGCACGTGAAAAGCTACCAGAGGGGGGTGAATGGTAGATTAAAACTTTTCGCAGCGGAAACAACAAAAACCCCTCAGCAAAAAATCAATCGGTTAAAGAAACCATGTGTGCAAGTGTTTTCAAACGTGTTCAACCGTGACAAATCAAGTAGAGACGTAGAGAATCAAGTCACGGATCTAATGCAACAAGAATCACTTGAAAACACGAAGTAAAACTTGAGATACGATCAAAACATTAAACGAAAATCAATCTGTTCTACCCAATATAAAACAGATCTGCAACGGGTGCAAAGAAACTCGTGTATCTCAAAAACTACAGATCCGAAGCTCGTGAAAATTTCACAGATGATAGATAATTGAGTTGTGAAGACAACCCAAAAAGAATCACGTCAATCGGATCTGTAAAACTCGAGTTATGAACGAAACACCGAAGCAACGTCGGTCTGTCCAGAAACTCGGCGAGAAAGACTTGACGAAAAACAAGTCGGACGAACAAGCCACAAAAACTCCTCGAAACTATGAACTTTATTCAATAGAAACACAAGAGGAACAGCCCAAAGTTCTCTACCCACGAGAGCTCTGACCTCCCTTGTTTTTATAGCCAGCACTCAGGCTAAACAATCCAATCTAGAACTCCTACTCCTAATTGGACTCGTATCCTAACTTACCATAACTGCTTAGGACTCTCCTATTCGCAGATAGAAGCAATCGTGAGACTTCCAAACACCTTAGGAACGTCCTAAACATTCCTAAAATAACTCAACTTCGTGCCTAGCATGAAATCCTATCATAACCAACTCAAATCTTCCATATTTGAGCCATATCCGACTCAGCCTCAGCCTGAGTACGCAATCCAGCCGGTTGGACCTTTCCGACCAATTCTTTACGTCCACTTCTCTTCATCACGCCTTGGAACAATGTTGCCACGTCCATGCACTCCTTGCACACGTGCAAACACCTTCCAACGACGTACACGCAACCTTCATATGCACTGCCCTTGATCCAAACATGCTGCGCGACCTCCCGATCAACTCAACCACAGCTCCCCCCGAACATGGTTGTTGGAACCTCATCTCCTCCCTGAGACTAGTCCAAGGATCCCATCACCAACCATGTCTTGAACTCAAGCAACACCTGCACATGAATAAACAACCAATTCTTCTGAGCACAAGTCCTCGACTTGACTCACGTTAGTTCGAAAACCACAACACCTTACATGAGCACGTCACATAAGCATGTTGCAAACCATATCAAATGATAACAGTCATAACCAACAAAACACACCAAAAACTTAGCAAATTAATACAAAGCAAACCTTCCCATAAAGCAAGTTTGAAACATTGCGAGCTAAAAGCAAAAACAAGACGCTGCAGTTCTACGAGTTGAACTTCACGGGAGCTCCCTAAAAACAAGCTCCGGACCTCACAGAAGCTCTCCGGACCTTGCAGGAGCTCTCCGGACCTTGCGTCGGACCTTGCCAACACTTGGCGGACCTAACAAAGAACTTGTCGGACCTTTCCATAGAAGAATGTTTTGGCAATATTCAAAACTTTGAATGTTAATGCTAACTTTTATCCTAATTGCCAATGTATTCAGCACACATATGTCTCACAATCTCCCCCTTGATGAATGCATTGGCAACACCAATTAAAATCCGAACATTGGCTTATGAAAAGTTTTGAAAAGCTTTGAAAACTCATTTCTCCCCCTTTATTAATTTCTCCCCATTTTTTAAAATCAGAGAAGGAAGAAAGTGTATAACATATGCAAAGTGTAAAAAAAAATCTCTCCTTATACATATTTCTCCCCCTTTGACAATGTATTCAGCAAGGTTCAAAAGAGAAATTTTTAAATGTTATGAGCATATTATAACATATACATACAAAACAAAGCTCATACAAGTCATACTATCAGGTTACTTACACTATCACATCAATGAGATACATAAAGTAGTGTAAGCCATGCTAGAGATCAAATGTATTTTTCAGTTTAAGCAAGTCATGATCTCCCTTAACTATTTTAAAACCTGAAAACATGACACATGTTGCTGCATTTTTATTATTCATAATCATTTAAGGCACAAAGTTGATCATATGATATTTGCAAGAGATTATATGCCGCATCAACCTTATTCTAACCAACCAAGCCAAGCCTATGTCATTTAACAATCAAAAGCTTAAGGACATGGTTTAAGTCATACACAATTCCTTCCAAGTTTATATCTTAGTGCAATGATAAGCAAACTCAAAAGAAGAAGTGCGATGCATGCATATTCTCTTGATCTTTTCTCAATTTTTTATTTGAAAACTCAACATGTGAGCTGATCACTTGATTAATTTTTTTATGATTAAAAGCACTTGTGAGCACGCAACAAGTTCAAAACAGCAAGAAAGTTTGATCATGACCAGATTTAGTGACTAGTAATTATTCCAATTACTAGTCATGGCAAAAACTACAAAATGTATAACATGAGTAATGTAGTAAGAACTTTCAGCCTGTAAAAGGAATCATAAAGTCATATATGTATGAAATACTATGCTCATATTATTTTAGTTTCAGATTCACACATAGACTTTCAAAGTTTCAAAAACTCCCCCTCAATTTAAGCCATGAGGATGCATAACCCCTATTTCACTACGAATGAAACAAAAACGAGTGAAATCCAAAGGTTTTGTAAAAATATCAGCCAATTGTTGTTCGGTATCGACATGGTGAAGCACAATGTTTCCTTTTTCAACATTATCACGAAGAAAGTGATACCTAATGTCAATGTGCTTAGTTCTAGAGTGTTTCACGGGATTTTGAGCAATACAAATTGCACTAGTGTTATCACAAAGCAGTGGAACACTATCTAAATCAACCCCATAGTCCTTAAGTGTTTGAACAATCCAAAGAATTTGTGAGCAAGCGCTAGCCGCAGCTACATATTCAGATTTGGCCGTGGATTGTGCAACTGAACTTTGTTTTCTAGAGGACCAAGCAACAAGTGAATTACCAAGAAAATGACAAGCACCCGAAGTACTTTTCCTATCAATCCTACAACCCCCAAAATCAGCATCCGAAAAAGCTTTCAAAGAAACGGTTGAGGAAGAAGGAAGAAAAATGCCAAATTCTTGAGTTCCATGTAGGTACCTGAGAATCCTTTTGATGGCTTGGCGATGTGAAGCAAGTGGAGAAGCTTGAAAACGTGCACAAAGACATACGCTGAATTGTATGTCCGGTCTTGACGCCGTGAGATACAAAAGTGATCCAATCATACTTCTGTATTCTTTTTTATCGACCGGGTCACCATCTTCGTCAAGTTCAAGTGTTGTTTCTGTTCCCATTGGTGTCCGAAGAGGCTTGCATTTGTCCATGTTGAAGCGCTTAAGAAGGTCCTTTGTATACTTAGTTTGATGCACAAAAGTTCCTTTTTTGTTTGCTTGATTTGCAGCCCCAAAAAGTATGTGAGTTCTCCCATCATACTCATCTCAAATTCTGAACTCATCATAGCTGAAAACTTGGACACGAGATCATGAGAAGCACAACCAAAGATAATATCATCCACATACACTTGAACGAATAATGAGTCATTGCCATGCTTAAGTACAAAAAGAGTTTTATCAACCTTGCCCATGGTAAACCCCTTTTCAAGTAAGAATGCTTTTAACCTATCATACCATGCTCTAGGGGCTTGTTTTAGGCCGTACAAGGCTTTGGACAGTTTGTAAACATGATTAGGAAAATTTGGATTTTCAAAACCCGGTGGCTGCTTAACATAAACCTCCTCCTCTATGTAGCCATTAAGAAAAGCACTTTTAACATCCATTTGATATAACTTGAAACCTTTAGATGCAGCAAATGCTAATAAAATTCTTATAGCTTCTAATCTCGCAACAGGTGCAAATGTTTCATCAAAATCTAGACCTTCAATTTGAGTGAAACCTTGAGCAGCCAACCTAGCTTTATTCCTAACCACAACCCCATCCTCACTTTGCTTATTTTTAAATACCCATTTAGTTCCAATTAATGTGTGACCTTAAGGTGGAGGTACAAGTTTCCAAACATTATTTCTTTCAAAATTTTCTAACTCTTCTTGCATGGCATTAATCCAAGATTCATTAGTGAGTGTGTGTGATATATCCTTGGGTTCAAAAGAAGCAACAAAAGCAGAATGAGCATGAGAGTTTGGATCGCAAAACCTGGACCGAGTGACTCATTCATGCAAGCTTCCAATGATTTGTTGTGGAGGATGACTTTTGAGTACTCGGAGGGGAGTAGACACTTCACAAGCACCTTCTTCTTCATGTTCGGACCTTTGATTAGGAGAGCTTATTGATTGAGGAAGGTCCGAACCAGCAGTAGTGACTGTTGGTGCTGGTTATGGTGCAAAATCAGCAGCTTGATCGTTATTTACTTCCGAGTTTTCGGGCAGCAGCACCACTTCTTCATCTTCTTCAATAAAAATACTCTCCCCCTGCGGATATGGATCCGGACCTGCAATATCGGAGCTAGTACTTGGGGTAGCTTCATCAAAAGAAACCTCGCAAGTCTCCACAATTTTGTTAGTGTCAAGTAAAAGCACACGGTAGCCTCTAGTATGAGATGGATAACCAATAAACATGCCATCAACAGATCTAGCTTCAAATTTATCAAGATTACCATGTTTCTTAACAAAGCATTTACAACCCAAAACCCTAAAGTGTGTAACACGTCCACCCTAGGCTGACCTATCGAGAACCGCTCGTACACCCAGAGGATCAGCAACAACGGACTCCCAGATAGTATGCCATCCGCCGCCACCTATGAACAATAGAAATATTAAATGTCATTTGATTAAGACATGGCAATTTTTGAACAATGTGTTTATAGTAACTTACCTTTGTACATGTCGTACAAAGACCTCGATACGTAGCCGCTAGCACAACTGAACCCCAACTGTACTGCGGAACTGCGTGAGGGGGTTGTCCGCTATCTCTCTAGCGAAGTAGATCAGACGCTTGTCGACCGTGTCCCCGTGTGAGTCTGTGAACAAGATCCACCCAAAAAGCCACAGAAGGTACGCCTCCAAGTGTCTGGAGATCGTGTACTCATCCGTGTCCGGGTGCATGTTCTCGGGCTGAAAGGAACAAACAATTACGTATTGTTACAATTGTTACTAATGAAGACATATTCTACAAAAAATCCAACTAAACTTACCTCCTACTGCTACAACCAAGTCTTCGGCGGACCGTGGTCTTGTCTATCTGTGATCGGTCTCACCGGTCCGTGCCTCTGTGTGTACTTCGGGTGTAGTACGATGCTAGAGAAACGGGCCTGTAGGTCCTTGTGCCATCCGTCCAACAAGTCTGGCCTACAAACGGCCTGCCCTGCAAGCGTGAGCCCTAACAGGTACGACACGTCCTCAAGCGTGACTGTCATCTCCCCACAATGCATGTGGAAAATGTGTGTCTCCTGTCTCCAACTGTCGACCAACGTAGTAAGTAGGGAATGGTCGTACGTTAGTCGCGTGGACTTTTCTTTAGGCCGTTCCATTACCTGGGGCTCCAACATCCTACACAGTGGTAGGAGCCCCGCTGCACTCAACCTGCAATACACGATATAAAATTACTACGAAACAATCTAACATTTTTTGAACTATTTAATTATAAAAATTCATACCTGTCAATCCACCTATCGTCTAGGTGTAACAGCGTCTTCGGCACCCTAGGCCGCAACGTGGTGAGTTCGACTCCTCGAACACTGCTCAAGTACGAGCGGTGTCGAGAATCGAACTGAGTGTCCAAGAGCTCGTAAGTGGCACTGTCACTCGCAGCCATGGCTGCGGGTTTAAAATACATTAAATTGTTATTCATTATTAACTTATGTAAATTCTTAACGAACAATATTGTTCTTAAACAACAAAATCCGTAATACATGGTGACGTTACATCAAAAATATTACAAAACCAATCATTGATCATCCCGCCGTGAGCGACGAGCACGAAGACGCCACCCATCATATGGATTTCCTGAAGGTCCCGCTTCTGCTACTCCAGGAACATTAAGCCGAATGCAATTCTTTTAACTATGGCCAACTTCGTTACAGTTGCTACATCTCACTTGTTTCGATGATGAGCACTCGTCCATATCATTTCTTATACGTCGAGTTTTACACCGGCTACGAATCTGCTTCAAGCTCAGATAATCAGGGCCTCTTTCGAATTGTGGTCCAGGATCGTTGGTGAATGCACCAAATATCTCTGCGTGTCAGGTTATGTGCAAAGTCTTCTTGAAAAAATACTGTGACACATATATAGTTGGAGATAATTGACTCCGACTACAGACAGCAATGACATGAGAACAAGGTCTATGGAGGAGCTTTGGCTTCATACATGTACATACCAGAGTTCTCACGAAGAACGCACTCATGCACAGTCCATTCACTCGTGGCACAACGTCTGCCTCTGTCTCTATGTGTGATCTAAAACCTGTTCTGCACAGTTCTAGTTTGTTTGACACTATGCAAGTGACCTTTTTAATCTTCTCGTCCATGTAGTTATAAACAAATTTTGAGAAGACTAAATTAGGATCAACCATCATTAAAGAAGCTTTTGCAAAACGCTCACGAAAGTACTTCATCATTCCATTCAATATTCTTTCAACAATACCAACCAATGGTAAAACTCTTGACCCACGTAGGACAAAGTTATAGACCTATACGAAACTTGCATTAATTTGTAGTACTACCATTGTTAAGATAATTTTAAAGTATAACAAATAATTACATACCTCGGCTGAATTAGTTGTCATAATTCCGTACCTAGCACCATGTGTGTCGTATAACAACAACCATTTCTCTTTCGGCTTATGAATCCAATGTGAGAAACATCTCATAGATGATCCAGCCCTACGAGATGTAGTATTTTTGGTTGAAGGAACGGTGGAGAGTGGTTCAAAGGCGTCTTCATTACTATCCCGTCCAAGTAACTCATCAGTTTATTTATTTGTGAGCTCATCAGGGCGACGCCACAAAGCATTGAACTTCCTGTCTTGATTTTGACTATAGAGACTCTTAAACATTTTCATGAGTTGTTTGTTCTTAAAGTGACTGTAAAAATTTGCACCCAAGTGCCTCATACACCACCTTGATTCTATATCCGCCCAAACTTGGTGGGAGAGAGCTCTGTGCGCAGCCGTATTTAATATCCGTTATTGCCTTCAACAAGCCAGCATGACAGTCGTGTATGACACATACATTTTCTCGGCCATGAACTACGTCAACTCTAACCCGTTTCAGAAACTAGTACCAATTGTCAGCATTTTCACTCTCCACAAATGCAAAGGCCACAGATAAAATTTGATTATCGCCATCAACTCCAATAGTTGTTAGAATTTGACCTTTGTACTTTCCGGTTAGGAACATACCATCCATACATAGAATGGTTCTACAATATTAAAATGCGTTTATGCATTGACCTAGTGAAAAGAATGCACGATGAAGAATAAGTTTCCCAGGATGCCGGGGGTTTGGAACATCCACGATATCAACAGTTGTGCCAACATTCCGACTTCTGATAGTATTAAGTAACTTCGGAAGATTATCATAAGATGCTTCATAAGTACCAAATCTTGCCTCTACAACCTTCTATTTCGCCTTCCAAGCTTTAGAGTAACTTATTGTATACTTAAAATCTTGCTCAATTATGTTGATAATAGATTTAGGCTCAAAAGAAATATTATCAACCACACGAGCATACATGTGATTTGTAACAAACTGCGATGTAAGAGCAGTATTGCATTTTTCAAGATGTTGTGACTCGCATGAATGATCAATCACAATAGAACACTTCCAAAGGCCACTCCATTTCTCTGCATATCCACAAACACGAAACGGGCAACTAGTTGATAAGCATCCGACATCATAAAGTTTCTTAGTGGATAGAGAAACCTTAAACGATCTTTTCACTGAAAGACACCAGTATTTAACAGCATCTTGCAAAGCTTCTTTATTTTTGAAAAGAGACCCCGCTGTTATCGTATTGCCTGTTAATCCAACGGCAAATGATACCCTTCGGTTACTTTTGGGTTTTCAAAATTTGGATTACTCCAATCGGCAGGGACAGGAGTTTGATCTTCCTCGTCAGATGAATCATAATCAGTAATATTATTATAATCCCTATCCTCAACAACCATCTGATGAACGATATGTTCTATATGCTCTCCTTCATCTGCTTGACCAGTTGCCTTAGTACAACAGTATGTGGCAATTCATTATAATCATCCTCTTCGGCTTCACCACCATTATTATCTTCCTCATCATCATTTTTGTCATGCGTCTCATCGACTACTTCCTTAGCTTCAACCCGAATAAGAAGTATTAGAGGCTAGCCATATTGCAGAGTCCTTGAATCATAAGCACGCCACACGGGTGTTCCGTTTAGCGGTAGTAGTTCCTAAAAATGGTCATCACTTGAACGGCTGATAACTACGTTTATTTTCAACTCATATTCATCCTCACTCAGTTTAAAAACTTTCAGCAACCATCTGTATATACCTATAAATGTCCATTCCGTTGGACTAGGTATTCCCCGATTTATAAAAGAGAGTCCTGCTAGATCTACTCCACTCGAATTATAGCTAATATGGCCATCTCCATAAAATATTTTAAATTCTATTTTATTGGACATACCTAGCATATGTATATACGCAATTTAATAGTTGCCAAAATAATAGTAACAAAAAATTGAATTACACATAATGCAATATAAATTGTATTAAAAAAGACTATACTTAACTATAAACTAACCATAATGCTTAAATTCAAATCAAAATTATAAACAAAATTAACATAATCAAAATTAACCTAATTAAAAGTATAACTAAACTAAACGTAATAAAAATAATAAATGAACTAAGCTAAAATCCTATAAAAAATAAACTAGACTATAACTAAAAGTATGAAAAAGATCTAAAAAACCAATTCAAAATAACATAAACTAAAATTTATACTAATATAAATTTAGATTACAAATTAACTAAATCCTAATAATGAATAAAATTACAACCTAACTTAATCCTAAAAACAAACTAACTAAATCCTAATAAAAAACTAACTAAGATTAAACTAGTATTTAATTCTAAATTATATAAAATGCACAATTAAAATAAGTAATTTCAAATTCTTAATTTGTTTCTAAAATATTATACCTTTTTCTTTTTTCTTTTTTCGTTTCTTTTTTCTTCTCTTTTCTTCTCTTCCTCTTCTCTTCTCTTCCTCTTTCCCTTCTCTTCTACTCTTTTGTTGTGTTTGGATGTGGGGGGAGAAGGCCCCGGGTGGCTGCTTATATAGCAAATTCCTGTCGTCCACGCCATGGACGACAGGCCACGTCGGTCCAACGGTCCCGTGACAGTTGGGCCGACGTGGATTCCACGTGGGCCGGTGTCGTCCACGGCGTGGACGACAGGATGTCCACGTGGACAAATCGTCCACGCCGTGGACGATAGGGTGGCTAGTTTTGCAAAAAAATATTTAATGTTATTAATATTAAATTGATTATCAACAGTGTTAAAAATAAAAAATTCAGCCGCCTGCCCGTTTGGGAAGGCAGGAAATGTGCTGGTGCTGATACTGATGCTGCTTCATAGTGTAACGGCATGAAGTAGGTCCGGCCCATTGGAAAACCTGCCTGACACGAAGGAAACATAACAACGGCTACGCTGGGGGGGCACGAATCTCTCCCTACGACGGAACAACGAGACAGGTCTGTCGAGAGTTGCATGAACCGGTCCCCCGAAACTGCTTTTCTTGGCTCGCGGCCTTGCTTACGCCACCAACAAGAAGGAGCCGTTCCAAAGTCCGGCTGCAGCGACAGGAAATATGCACGGGTAAAATTTCCTACCCGAACCCAAACCCGCGCGTAAAAAATGGTACCTGAACCCAGCGGGTTTCGAGTATCCGCTGGGTATGAGAGTAAAATCAATAGATATGTAATTTTTGAACAACTGAATGGAGATATTTGATGAACAGGTTTAATATTTACACACATCAATTTCAGAATACAGAAAAACTAAATAGAAAAGTATTACAAGTACATTACACAAGACCATAAGACAATTAAATTACAATAAGACCACAAGTCCATAACCATATTACAGTTTTCAACAATTTTCAATTACAGAACCAGTTTTCAAAAATTGCTCTTGTACATTGCTCTTGAACAAATACCAGTTCTTTTTCTTCTCGAAACCTTCAATTATTGAATTATTCATCAATCAACAATTATAGATGAAGGATCATCCTAAAAACAGAATTAAAAAAGAAATTGAATTAGATTGAGAACACATAGAACTATGAAAAAAGAAACATAAATTAGAACCAAAGCAAACAAGTGTTACCATTTCTTCTTCTTCATCATCCTCCATACAAGACATTACAGCATTTTTGAAAGAGGATTCTTGGTCAATAACTTCAGCACGGGACCAAGCTTGCATACACATTAATCCTTCAATTGTCTTTGGAGATAGTCTACTTCGATGTGGGCTAATTTTCCTACCCCCGGTGCTAAAAACAGACTAAGAAGCCACAGTTGTAACGGGAATTGCCATAATATCCCTGGCAATCTTTCTTAAAATGGGATACTTTATCCCTGCATATTGCCACCAATTGATGATGTCTAAATATTGAGTTCTTGGCAGTGTTGGCTCCTCCAAATACAATCCAACTCAGTTCGCACATAAGTTGAACTCTCTTCTACTTCTTCCGATAAGAACTTGTCAAACATATCAAAAACAAGGTCATCTCCTTCATTTTGGGTGACATTTTTAGTTGCACATATACAATCTGTTAATGCCATACCCTCCATATAGCCTTGGTATTCCAATACCAATCATACAACAAGCTTTTAACTCTAGACAATTCAATATTAGTGGCTGGACTGTCCTCACCATATATGGTGCTATAGAAAGCTTTCATAAACTTCATTTTATACCTAGGGTCTAGAACAGCAGCTACTTCCATTAAACCATGCACATCTGTCCAATACTTATTAAATTTCTGTTTCATCAATACGGACATCTCTTCTACCTTAGGGATAGGATTGTTTCTCCATTTCTCAATAGCGAAATAGATACCACAGATTTGAGGAAAGAATAGGTTTGCTGTCACATAATTATTGCCCGACAATAACTCCGTTGCATCATAGAATATCTTCAACCTACCACAAAGCTCCCTAGCAAATTCCCAATCCTCTTTGGTTGGCTTAAAAGAAGCACAAAGTTTTTCCTTATTTGCAAGTCGTTCAAAAATTGTTTGATACTCTAGAGCAATGCTAAGCATGAGGTAAGTTGAATTCCATCTAGTCTTACAATCTAAAGCTATCCTTTTACCATATTTAATGTTCATTTGTGTTGCAGTTCTTTGAAAACGCTCATGTCTTTTGGGTGTGGCAGACCAAAATCCAACACTTTCTCTAATCCTTTCAATACCACTTTCCATGACACTCATTCCATCTCTGACAATCAAGTTTATAATGTGTGCAGCTCATCGCATATGCAACAATGAACCTTGTAGCATCAAAGATGAGAGAGGCAACTTATCTTGCATAGCTTGCATGAGACTGTCGTTGGTGCTGCAATTATCAAGAGTCACTGTTGACACCTTCTTCTCAATATGCCAGTCTTGCAACACTTCATAAAGAACATAACTTATAATTTCTGCTGTATGTGGGGCTAGCACATATATGAACCTGCAGAACAATAATATACAGCAATTGCAATAAATTACAGCATATAAAAGCTTCCAAACTTCAAAAAACAGCAACTGTAATAGCATATTACCTCAACAAATAACTTTTCAATTTCCAATCTTCATCAATATAATGGACCGTAACATACATATATCCTTTCTTTTGATGATTTGCTGTCCACATATCCGTAGTTACAGCAATTCGAGAATGACAATGTTGAAAAGGGTTCACTAGAGAAAGCCTTTTGCACCTCATACATATCCAATATATCCTTTTTAATAGTGTTTCTCGACACTACTTTGAAAAGAGGCTGCAGTGATGCACAAAATCTATGAAAACCAGCATGATGAACCATAGAGAGTAGATACTCATGTACATATATCATTAGTGCACGTTCTTTTCTAGCAACTTGCTGATCAAAAACATACTTTTCAACAATAGCAGCCCCCTTCTCATCTTTGCCTACCTTTAAAGTAGCTTGTTTTAATCCTTTCCTAATCTGTCTAGATGCACAACTACTAAGGTGACTACGCAAATGGTTTGTCCCTGCTCTACTGTGTCCAACCAGCATTTTTTTGCACCAATTGCATTAAGCTTTAATTTGACCAGCCACTGTAACTTGTTCAAATTCAAGCCAAACATCAGACTTAAGCTTTCTCTTCTTACCAACAGCAACATTATCATCTACATCTAAAGATGGACCTTCTTCGGAAGTTATTGGTGTGGGTTGAGATGCAGAACCTGTACCGGCAGCAGCACCAACAGTACTTGTTGAAAAGGCGGCACCACTAGCAGAAGTTAACAATAGAGCTGGTTCGGCACGACCATGACGTGCCCTCTTTGCAGCAGCAGCAGCAACAGCAGTCGTTGAAGCAGCTCCAAGGGCGGGTACATCTGTTCCGCTTGGACTGGACATGTTGTAGATCCAACTTCTGAAAAAAATGAATGCGGGGACTCAAATTCGATTTGTATCTAACTGGATTACTGGACATGTAACATGGTTACTAAAGTGAATAAATCATAAGACAAAGGTGGTCATCCTACAAAGCAGGCCTTATTGCACTAGAACCATTTCAGAAAATTGTGATTGGTGGAAATCAACATAATAACTAAATATATTATGCATGAATAAGGGGACCCAAATTAGATTTGTATCTAACTGGATTACTGAACATGTAATAATCAACAGTGCGAAGGATAAGAAAGATATCACCAAGAAGATTAGTTTTACCATAGAATCAGTGCGGCGGACGGATTTGAGGATGGGAGGGGCCTGAGCGCGGTGGAACGGCGGCGGGAGGGCGGTCGGCGCCCGATGGCTTCCGGATCTGCACTTCTGCAGCAGCTGGGCGCTGGCGGGGGGGGGGGGGGGGGGGTGGGTGGACCGGCGGAGAGGACGGCGGCCAGGAGCTCGAGCTCGACCCCTGCGCTGCGCTGGAGCCTGGTGGGCGGCCGGCGGGAGGGCCGCGGTCGGCGGCGGGAGGGCAGCCGGCGGCAAGACCGCGGGAGGGCGGCCGACGGCAGGGCTGCAGGAGGGCGGCCGGACCGCGTGAGGGAGGCAGCGGCTGGCGGGAGGGCGGCCGGCGGCGGGGCGGAAGTCACGGGACCGCGGGAGCGGGGAGGGGCGGACGCGGACCGGTGGAGGGCAGCGCGCGCGGCGCGGTGCTGAGGTCAGGAGTTGGGAGGGTGGCTGCGGCTGCCTGGCTGGTCGCCTGCTCGGTGGTGGTGGGGGTGTTTGGTGATTAGGGTTACACTCCGGTTGTGGGCTGTAATTCTTATTCATTTTTTGGCCCATTTAAGAATTCAGGTACCCGACGGGTACCCGCGGGTAAAAGACGAAACCCCATACCCGTACCCGCAAAATGACGGGTCGGGTACGTGTTGTACCCGCGGGTAAAAATCTGGACCCATATCCGTACCCGTCGGATGCAATACCCGCCGGGTACCCGAACCCGCGGTACAATTGCCATCCCTAGTCGCGGACCGGCCATCGTGACAGCATCGAACAAGAAGCTCGCGTCGATCCGAAGCAGCGTTCTCATGTCACACGTCACACGCTGCCGCAGTCTTCACAACTAAGGCCACGGCATGCACGACCTTAGGCTATCCGCACTCATGTGCTCTAAAAATCTACTCCAAACGAATATTCCCACCTTTTTCCAGCACACTCTAAAAGATTCTCTGCTTTTCAGTACGTGTTGCTGCACTCATCATACTCTCTAAACGTACTTTATATCAACTACCACATATTCTTTAATATTTTTTCATTCTTTTGCTTTCTTTTTATTTTCTTTATTCTCCTCTTCCTTTCCTTATATTTTCTTTCCCTTTTATCTCTTCATTTCCTTCTATTTATTTCTTTTTCCTTTCTATTTTGCTCCCCTTTTGTCTATTTACTTTCCTTTTTTCTCTCTTATTTCTCTTCTAATTTCTTTCCTTTTTTCCTCCCTTGCTTTCCTTTTATTTTTAAACAAAATTATCTGGTTCAATATTATACAGGTCTAAATAAAATGAAACATGACAACGACACCTGAATCACAGTGTAAACAAAAATCAGAGAGAAATTTGTTCTCACCCCGCATAGCCTCCTCGGAGAATAAATACTATCGGCGGCCTGACTCGCTATCCCGTAGGAAGAAGATGTCAGGGGAGTAAGACTGTGGTATACCGGATCTTCCAGTACGTGATCCAGCACGCCGCTGCGAATAAATTCCTAGAGCGTTACGCTTTACAGAGCATTCTGCACGCCCTCCAGTTGCCCGGTGCGAACGGTCTTAACGATCCACGAGGATACGACCGAGGCCGCCATGGACGGACACTGTCGTCGATCTCACAAAACACTATGCTACAACAAGATCAGATTGTACAATACGTGCTGTAGATAAGGACGTACGTACAGTGAGCTTTGGTGCAGCCCTATAGCCGGCGTCCCCATAACGCGATGACTTATTCGCTTACTTTTACATTTAGCTTCACCAACTGGGTCACCAGGGACGACGCGGCATGCCAGTTCTTTGCTTTAATTTATCCAAGCAGGCGGCCGGGGGTTATCGTGTACGTTTCGATTAACTTCGGGAATGCTTCTTCTAAAAGCAAGCCTACCCATGAATGATTCTAGTAGTCCCTCTGTTCTGGAATAAATAACTTTTTAGACAACTACTTTAATTTAAATTAAACTAGATTTTTATGCTAAATGTTATTTATTTCAAAATGGAAAAGTACTTATTTGTATATAGCTGCGACCTGCATGGTCCGATTACATTAACATGATCGGCATCTACTGTACGTTCGGGTATTATATATGAGTATCAACAGCATATATAAAGTTATCTGCGCATCTTCTGCATCACCGTTGAATGTGTCGTCAATGCTTTGTAGACATATTATTAGATGTTGGTCACAGAATGGTTTCAGGGTCAAGTCATAGTATTTTACTCCTACGTTCTATGCAAGCATAATATACTCCCTCTGTTCTGAAATAATGAATGTTTAGGACAGCTAATTTAGTTCAACTTGAACTAATATTTTTGTCCTAAACGTAATTTATTTCAGAACGGAGGAAGTATATGTGACATCCTCGCTCCCGGCTTAATAGGATTGATAGAGTACTCATACCATCAAGGTATACCTTCTTTTCCAGAAGCCCACCTACAAAGGACTCCGGGGTTAAGCGTGCTTGGCCCGGAGAAATTTGGGGATGGGTGATCGACCGAGAAGTTTTTCAAGGTGCGCACGAGTGAGCACAAAGTGCGCAGAAAAGACTAGTGTTGGTCTGTGGGGCTAGTCTATGATCCTAGAGAGCTACCACAAATGGTATCAGAGCCGACCCTCGCAGTTTCACGGGTGCGTACGGGTCAGTGAGAAGGATACCGTACCGTACGGGTCAGGGACGTGGGTACGTACGCATGACGCGTGGGTCCTCTGTGTGGGACATGGTATGGTACGTATGCTTCTAACAGGACGTAGGGTATGCGTATGCTAGTACTGAATGTACGAACATGGCTAAGCGGGGACGTTCCTGTCTTGTTGTTGACCGACGAGAACGTCGGTCTTCTAAGGGGGGTGGATTGTGACATCCTGGCTCCTGGCTTAATAGGATTGATAGAGTACTCATACCATCAAGGTATACCTTCTTTTCTGGAAGCTCACCTGTAAAGGACTCCGGGGTTAAGCTTGCTTGGCCTGGAGAAATTTGGGGATGAGTGATCGTTCGAGAAGTTTTCCCGGGTGCGCATGAGTGAGGACAACAGAAAAAACTAGTGTTGGTGTGTGGGGCTAGTCTATGATCCTAGAGAGCTGTCACACTATATTTTTTTCCTATTCTCATGTCAAGCATGCTTCACAATGGCTTAGACAAATTCAGAGATCGACCGAGATAGTAAAGTGTAGGTCTTGGTGTATCGCACATTCAGGATCTACCCTCTGTCTTCAAGCATGCATATTGGTACGAAATAATTGAAATTTAATATATACAAAAATGAATACTCACTTCGTTTTGAAATATTTAACGTTGGTTAGTTCAAAATTGAGCTAACCACTAGTGTCAAATATTTCGAAAGGGGGGTAATTTTTTAATACAAATGAAATCCACTTCATTTTTTCCACTTCTAAATAAGCACGGGATCTACTTGTAAACACCAAACAAATCAACCGAGTAACTTGGATTTGCCTCCTAGAGAATCCTTAAAACAAAACAAAACAAAATCAAACCCCCATGATTTTCAATTTTTTCTCGGCTGCCATACACATAGTGTCCAAAAAAGTTCAAACTGAGTGTTTTAGCCAAAGAAGAATGGCGGCTTGCTCTTAATATAGGAGCCTATAGCAGTGGCGGGCACACTGACGTCAATGATCGCACTACAAATGAAGCACAATATTGACGGGCGCTGATGTCAATATTTATTACTGGAAATCAGACATATTTGTGGTAGGCGTGCTGATGTTAACGACAAACGCCACTAGACATGTTACTTGATGGGCGTCTTAAGCGTTCATCACTGGAAGGTGCTTCCTAGTCACAAACCGTATGTGATTTGAGGCGGCATTCGTATTCCTGATGGGTTTCAGCCCCAGTTTTTATGCCGTCCCTACAGTGCGCAATAGAACTATCACCCAAAATAGATCTTTTTTAAAAGTCCCCCAAAAAGATTATATATATATATATATATAAAGCAAGAGATGAATTTAGTACAAGAATAAGAGATTTTTATGCCATCACTATAGTGCACAATAGAACTATCACCCAAAATAGATTTTGTCATAGTGAATGGCAGGGACACTATAAACTAATCTCGGGAGCATTACGATATTAGGTTTTCTATGTTGTAAGGATTCGTGCGCATATGGATCCCATAATCATGGGCTACATCTAGGGCTGATAAAAGGGGCCAAAAATGAACTAATAATATGAAGTGTCAGATCAGATTATGATCGAACCAAATTTATATTTATTTTTGAACTAATATTTAATATGGACTGAAATAAATTGTGAAAGGACCCTTGGGCCGGACCATCACCCTTAGCTACATCATAGTAAAGCACACCATAGGAATACGCCATAGATTGCACGACTCACTTTTTTTTGGAACAAAATTGCACGGCTCTCTATGTTCCCATCCAAGGCGCAGACTTTTGCGATTGGGGCGGGATAGTTTTGTCTGTCGCCGATCTCAGAGTTGCTCCACTTGTTTTCTTAAGCCTTGGTGGCGTTCTGTTCATTAGTAATTAGTACTAAATTGTGTTAGGGATAGAGATGCATTATTGTTATTTTAACTGAGATGTTAGGATCATAACTTGGATGCATAATCACTTCAATCTAATGTAATCAATCATCAATCAATTCTAATCTAGATCACAATTAGATGAAAGGTTTAGCTCATGCTTGTGTACCTTCGTTTGCAGAGGAGTTGGCAGCCATCGACGTTGATGATAAAGGGAGTCCTTCCTGGGATTTCTTCCTCTCTATTGATTGTCTTCTAATCGGGTTCGTTCTCTAACTTTTTCTCTCTGTTTCCGTGGTCTTGCTTGTGTGTCCCCCGATGAGGCAAAACCTCTCTTTTTATAGACGAGGAGGTATGCCAGGGGCCTCCCAACTGATTCGGTTGAGACGGCTTTCGATCAAATCCCCTGGAGATCGAATTGGTTACAATCGTAACCAATTCAATCTCTATGTGGTTAATTTCTAACATTCTCCCTCTTGACCATGGTTTTAGAACTTATTCACTTATTACCTAGTCTTATACATATTTCACCATGCTTCATATGAAGAGTACAACGCATCGAATACATCCATTTACGTACTGCTTAACTCGACGACTACACATTTGACACTTAGAAATATGATCTTATTCTTAGTTTGGGCCCTAAGTCCAGGACATCATAGGTTCTCCCTTAAAACCATACCAGTCACGTGTTCTCTAAACACGTTGGGTGGAAGACCTGTTAACGGATCCGTGAGCATTTGCTCAGTTCTAATATGCTCAAGACTAATAGTATGATCATGGATTCGATCTTTTATAACATAAAACTTAATATCGATGTGTTTGGCAGCTCTACTTGACTTGTTGTTGGGAGAGTGGAATACTGCTGGTTCATTGTCACAGTATAGCTTAAGTGGTTTTTTGATGCTGTCTACCACTCTAAGTCTGGGTAAAAATTTCTTAAGCCAAATTGCGTGTCCAGTGGCCTCATAACAAGCAACAAACTCTACATACATTGTGGATGATGCAGTAATAGTTTGTTTTGAGCTTTTCCATGAGATGGCTCCTTTTGCGAGAGTGAATATATATCCCGACGTGAATTTCTTAGTATCTACACAACCCACAAAATTTGTGTCTGAATATCCAACTACTTCTAGTGAATCCGATTTTCTATATGTCAACATGAGACCCTTAGTGCCTTGTATGTATCTTAAGGGTTTCTTTACTGCCTTCGAGTGATCCACACCTGGATTGGACTGATATCTGCCAAGCATCCCGGTGACATAAGCTAAGTCAGGGCGAGTGCAAACTTGAGCATACATGAGGCTTCCAACTTCCGACAGCTGAAGCTTATGGGACTACTTTCATCTGATCAATCTCATACTGATTCATAGGACACTGAAAATTCCCAAACTTATCACCCTTGACTATAGGAGCAGGCGAAGGCTTACACTTATGCATGCAGTACTTCTTTAGTACATTTTCCAAGTATACTTTTTGAGAAAGTCCTAATACCCCCTTAGATCTATCACGATGGATTTCTATGTCCAAAACATAGGAAGCTTCACCGAGATCTTTCATATTAAAATTAGAGGATAAAAATTTCTTAGTCTCTATTAGTAGATGAGCATCACTACTTGCTAATAGTATGTCATCCACATATAAGACGAGAAAAATAAATTTCCCATTCTTAAACTTAGTATATATGCAATTATCCTCCTCATTTTCTTTGAATCTAAACTTTCTAACTGTCTTATCAAACTTGAGATACCATTGTCTCGAGGCTTGCTTAACTCCATAAATAGACTTTCTTAAATGACATCCCATGTGGAGGACCGGAATCCGCTCGTCCAGGATCTCAGAGGGTGGTTTCGCACGATGCGACACCCGACAGCACACGTCATAAGGACAACACTGTATTACATAGAAAACAACTGAAAATGTACAAATTAGTACAAACCTTCAGTTTATAACTAAGTACAGAGTTTATACACGTGGAAGCTAACTCTTTACAATTCACGCCCACCTAACTAGCAAAAGTCGGTTGTCCAGCCCTATGGACAACCCACACTAGCTTCACTCCTCAGCTCAGCGCGGCGTGTACGGCTCCCACTCAGCCGTGGTCCCCGACAGAGGGTAGCCCTCGCCGGTGGACTCGTACCCCGAGTCCATGGGGCAGTCCTCACCTGAAAAACACTCATAGAAGCAACCGTGAGCACGATGGCTCAGCAAGTCTTAACCGCCTCACCTAAACATGAAACTCTACATGCAGTTCATAACCAACATGGGATGGCATATTAAAGCAAAGGACACGCCTAGAAGTTTATCCTTAATTTCTCTTTTAGCCACAAGTTAACAGTTCATGAATCTGAAATTTAGTGAGCAATATTTGGTGGCACACGTGTAGCAAAACAATTTATACATAGCAGCAGAATTGAATCACAATATCCCATAATTTATCTACGTCACGACTCAGTGAACAAATGGTACTCATCACCGTGAGGGACGGCGAATTGACTCGATATACAACTGCAGGGATACCCGAAGAGCACGTCACGTACGCCCACCCGTGGAGCTGCACAGCACGCTCACTCAATATCGTACGGGACAATCTTTCACCAAGCAGCCCAAACGTCGAACCGGTCGCACCTAAATGGACAGGAGGTTCCCTACACGGAGCATCTCTCTATGCCCGTTAGTGGATTTCTAACTTGCTGCCCTCAACCTACACCTACAAATCGGTGTGTTATGCCTCGATGCCCGGAGGTATAGCTTACATCAGTTTATTGGGGCCCATATATCCGATATGCCTTCGGTACGTTCAAAATTTGTTCAGCGGGGCCGCACACGGATCGGTCCTCAATTAACACAGACAGGGTTGCACCCACAAGACTTCCTCTTGCTCGCCCTAGTCCCTGCCTAGTCTCATTTTCTTACTAAAGTGATCTCACATCACTCGAACCAATCCCGTGTGTCCCGACGCCTATACTGGCGAGTAGATTCCAACTACTCGATTTGTACCGAAGTCTATACATATTAAGCAGAGCATATACTATTCGAGGACTTATTCACCACCCTCACTCTTGTTGGAATAATCTGGCTATGCATTTGGGTTTCATCCATCCTACACCTAATGCACATAAATACCTCAAGCTAAATATGTATATAAAACAAAACTTTATACACTTTGGTCCATGCAAACCGGGGCTTGCCTTGTTGCTCCTGGTCAGTGGTTAAGATCTCATCCGGAAGGAGAAAGTCCAGCACTTCTGGGGTTTCCTCGCCTTCAGCGACTACACGTAAACAATTAACGATATGCCATTTTAAATGCAATGTGTTAACTTGAGTATGTAAAGACCATAACTCTAGCTAGCCCTCACTTTTGGATCTGAAATTTTTATGGTAGATTGGTAGGGTCCTAACCAGAGACTTGACCAAGTTTCATCTGAAACAAAGTTCATTTGAGCTCTGTACAAATAAAAGTCTATTTGGTCATTACTAGAGCTTTTATGCATTTCCAGAGATTTTCATGGCTCAAACCATTACTTTCTGGAAACTAGAGTTTGAGATGGTTCTAATGGAATTAGTTTCATGTCATTTGAAGAATCCTAGAAGGAGTTATGCCCTAAACAAGATTTGAGAAAATCTGAAAAATGTTTCTGTACATTTTCCCTTTTCTCAGGGCAGTTCATTTGATCACACCATTAGGGGGACTAAATGAACTTTGATGGATCTGAAAATTTTATTAGGATTCAAGGATTTTCAAATGAACATCCCAGCCAAATTTCAGAATTTTCCATCAAGGAATTCTCCAGATAGAATTCCTAACAGTTTAAAATTTAGGGAATTAATTCTGGAAAAATAATAAGTTTCATGAGCTGAAACTTGTTTTGCTTGATAGTACTCGAACAGATAAATCCAACAAAATTTGGTTCACTGAAGTTGGAAACTTCTATCCACAGTTATGAATTTCTAAAGTTTGGGCTGATCCCTGAATTATTTTCTTAAAGAAAATCACCTCCCGCGCTTAAACAGTGGCTGACAGCGGGGCCCGCCTGTTTAAATTAAACTAACTGCACGTGCTTAGCTCAGCGGATGACACGTGGGACCCACACCCATCGTCTACCTCGCAACGCCGCCGCCCCGAGCCGCCGGAGCTCCGGCGAGGTCGGCGTTCCCGGCGACCTAGCTCGCCAGCGACGGTGAAACTCGCTGCCCCTACGTAATTTTGGACGCTGAACACACTGGACACCATGCCTCCCCCGGCTAACCGCCGTAGCTCGCTGGCGACGAGCGCTATGCCCCTGTGTAACTTCGGCAATGTGTTCCCGTCCTTCCGACCACCCCCTTCGCACGCTAATCGCGTCACCACGTCCAGGGAAGCCTCGGAAAGCTCGGCATCATCTTGGTTGGGACCTAAAAAGCCGGCAAACCGGACCTCACCGGTGACCCCCTCTTCCGCCGAGCTGTTCCTCGGTGAACCTAGGGTTCCGGCGGTGGTTTCTTTCCGGTTTTTGCTCCAGGAGGGGCGCAAGAACTCTCTAGATGCCGTTTCTAATCTCTGTTTACCCTCCCACACGACGATCCTCCTGAATTTCTCCTAAACCTAATCGGGTTCCGAAATGAGCTCCCGATCCTAAACTGGAAAATTCTTAGCGTATGAAGGACGAACCTAGGAACGGTTTGCACGGTGAGCTCGAGGACAAGCTAGCGCACAGCTATGCTATTGACGTCGAGATTGGAGAATGATTGTAGCTCGGTTTGCACGGGATCAGAAACCGGGCGGCTAGGCGGCAGTTTATGGGAGTGCTCGAAAAAGAAGCTCGCCGGCCGATCTCGTGCCTTTTATAGCCAACCGAGGGCAGTGGAGGGTGCAACACCTGTTGAGCCACCTCCCACACCGAAGCAGGAGCTGGCCAGCGCCACTCAGTGGCCTTCGACGTGAAGTCTCGGTGCCTCCTCTCATTGAGCACGTGAAACACCGAGTACACTGAGTTCAGTCGGTTTGGACTCCAGTGTGGCTGACGGGAGGGCCCCACAGTTCCAAAATTGTCCTCAAAAATTGAATTTCTACTGCTCTTAAATAATGTGACCCCCTTGTCCCTGGTAATTTTATCAAACACCATTTTTGGGCCTCTGAATTTGAATGATTCAAATTGATGTTGGGTTTGAAAGAATTTGAGCATATGTGAGGCTGACATTCAAATTTGGTTTGAATTTGCTCAAATTAGCTCCTGACAAGATGAACTCCAATGAGGATGAAAATTGGTAGACTAACTCAGAAAAATGTGCTGAGTTTGAATATGAAGTCAACTTTTGAATTCAAGTGATGAAAGTATCTGAAATTTGAATTTGCATTCAAATAGCCCTTTTTACAAATGTCTCCAAAAGTGGCTCAAAAGAGTTTGGATTTGCATGAAACTTGGCATGAGCCTTCCTAAAAGTATTTAGGACCAAATAGTGAACTCATCATATCATGTTTATATGTGTGAGCTCCTACTTTTTGGAGTTGTGGGTTTTTCCTCTAATTACCCTCCTGATTGTGTTTACTTGCTCTTCTCAAATGTTCATGAGCTAACCACTAAGTTAGCTGTGGTGTGGTTAGGTGATGAACCTTTTAGCAAGTGACTTCTTGGGCTTTTACATCCCTGCCCCCTTGAAAGAATCTCGTCCCTAGATTATAAAAGAAGAGACGAAGATGTACGAGGAATTACCCGTGATGAGATGCCATGAAATCCGGGTAGTTTGAGCGAAGGAACTCCTCGTTTTCCCACGTCGCTTCTTCAGCGGGGTGGTTGCTCCAAAGTATTTGTAGAACTACAGCGTTCGGTTACGCGTGGTCCGAGCCTTCTCATCAATAATCGCCACCGGATATTTAGCATACGTCAAATCCGGTTGCAGCTCACCAATGTCTTTGGTGGGAACAGCAGCCGTTTACTTCAGACATTTCCGTAGTTGTGAAACATGGAAAACGTCATGAACACCAGCGAGATATGCCGGTAGCTCAAGTCTATACGGCACTGGTCCACAGTTCTTGGTGATAGCATAGGGTCCAATAAATCGGGGAGCGAGTTTCCCTTCACGCCGAATCGTGCACGCCTTTCATCGGAGATACACGGAGGTACACGTGTTCCCCGATATCGAAGTGTAGTGGCCTATGCCTATTATCAGCGTAACTTTTCTGCCGGGATTAGGCGGCCTTCAAGTTGGCTTGAATCATCCGAACGCGCTCTTTGGCATCGTTCACCACATCAACCCCGAACGTGACCCTTTCACCGGACTCGCACCAGTTCAATGGGGTGCGACATTTGTGACCGTAGAGAGCCTCATATGGTGTCATCTTGATACTCGTTTGATAGCCATTGTTGTATGAGAATTCCGCCAACGGTAGATGATCGTTCCAGTTTCTACCGTGGTGGATGGCACACACTCTCAACATGTCCTCTAACACTTGATTCACCCTCTCAGTTTGCCCATCTGTCTGAGGGTGATAGGCAGAGCTTCGAATCAGTTTGGTACCCAAAGCAGCGTGCAACTGCTCCCAGAAACGAGATACAAATAGTGCCCCTCGGTCTGAGATTATGGTCTTGGGTACCCCATGCAAGCATAGGATTCTTGCAATGTACAACCCCGCATACTTGCTGGCATGGCAATGTGTATGCACGGGAATGAAATGAGCCGACTTAGTTAACCGGTCAACGATTACCCAAATGGAATCATACTTGTTGGAAGTCAGGGGTAATCCCACAATGAAATCCATGCTCACATCTTCCCACTTCCATGCCGGAATTTTCAGGGGTTGTAACAACCTGATTTTCTCATGTGATCCGCTTTTACTCGTCTACACGTATCGCACTCGGATACGTATTTAGCCACTTCCCTCTTCATCCGTGTTCACCAAATTTTTTTTTCAAATCTTGGTACATTTTGTTTCTGCCCGGGTGAATGGAGAATTTAGACAAGTGAGCTTCATCAAGGATCTTCTTCCTCAGCTCCATATTCCGGGGTACGACTATGCGGTCATTGAACCACAGCGTCCCCTCATCATCTTTCCTGAAACATTTGATTTCCCCGCTGTCTATCCATCTCTGGAGATGTGCCATACCCTTGTCAACTTTCTGAGCTGAAATGATATCCTCCCTGATGGTAGGGATGAGAGCAAGGTTGTAGAGTGATCCATAAGGAACCAAGTATAAACTCGGGTCTTCCTCTTCCACCGGTGTAATAGTGAGGTTATGGACATGTGATTTCCGACTCAGCGCATCGGCAACCACATTCGCCTTGCCGGGGTGGTAATGAAACTCAATCTCATAATCTTTGATTAGTTCTAACCACCCCCTTTGCCTCATATTCAGATCCTTCTGGGTGAAGATATATTTTAAGCTCTTGTGGTCGGTGTAGAGATGCACCAAATTCCCCAGGAGATAGTACCTCCACATTTTCAGCACCAAAACCACAGTAGTGAGCTCAAGATCATGAGTCGGATAGTGCTGCTCATGGTTTTGAAGTTGGCGTGAGCCATACGCGACCACACATCCTTCTTGCATCAACACGCAGCCGAGCCCGATAGCGGGCGCATCACAATACACGTCGAAGGGCTTAGTCATATCCGGTTGAGCTAAGACCGGGGCTGTTGTGAGATGCTTCACCAATGCTTGGAACGCTCCTTCACATGCTGAGTTCCAAACATATTTCTTCCCCTTCTTTAATAGTTCTGTCATCAGCTTAGCAAGCTTGGAGAAGATCGGGATGAATCTCCGGTAATATCCCGCTAAACCGAGGAAGCTTCTGACTTCATGGACAAAAGTGGGGGCTTTCCATTTCAGCACTTGCTCAATTTCGCTTGGGTCAACCGCAATGCCTTCCGCTGAGATGATATGTCCCAAAAATGGCACTTGGCTTATCCAAAACTCACATTTGCTGAACTTGGCATAGAGATTATGGTCCTGCAATCGTTGAAGAATGATTCTCAAGTGTTCGGCATGTTCTGCTTCTGTCTTGGAGTAAACCAAGATATCATCAATGAACACCACAACGAACTTGTCCAGCTTGAACACCGAGTTCATGAGATACATGAAATGTGCCGGAGCGTTAGTGAGACCAAAAGACATGATGAGATATTCACATGGGCCATATCTCGTCGAGAAGGCCGTCTTCGGAATATCCTCCACCCGGATTTTTATTTGATGATACCCGGAGCGAAGGTCCATCTTCAAGAACACACTTGCACCCACAAGCTGATCAAATAGTATGTCAATGCGGGGCAGCGGATATTTGGTGACGGCGTTGAGTGGCCGGTAATCCACACACAGTCTCAAGGTTTCATCCTTCTTGACGAACAGGGCCGAGCATCCCCAAGGCGAGGAACTCAGCCTATGAAACCCTTGCTCAACAAATCATTTAGCTGTTCTTTCAACTCAGCCAGCTCATTTGGAGTCATTTTGTATGGTCTCCGTGATATGGGAGTAGTCACGGGTGCAAGTTCTATTTTGAACTCCGCATCCCGTTCAGGTGGCATGCCCGGGAGATTATCCGGGAACATGTCGGGATACTCTTGGACTACAGGGATGTCCTCTAACTTGGAAGCTTCAGTAGTATAGGCGGCTGAAACTTCCGGGACTGCGTTGTCTAGTATGAGGGACTGCGAACGGTGTAGTGGGGAGTTGAGGTGAACCGTCCGTGATAATGTGTTTAGGACAGCACCATGGTAACTGAGTCATGACATCCCTAAGATTGCATCAATCTTCTGCCCCTCAAGAATAATCATAGTAGTGGGATATATCTTCCCACCTAAGCACAGTGGTGCTTTCGGAATCATCATAGTTGCTGAAATCTTCCCTCCAGTTGATGCTTAACCACATATGATGCACTTATGAAATTGTGGGTTGCACCAGAATCAAATAATATGATGATTGCTTGATCGTTGAAGGGCAGGCCTGGTGCAGTGGTAGAGTCTCTCCACTTGTGTCCTGGAGGTCTTAGGTTCGAATCAGCCTCCTTGCAAAATAAGCAAGGGGAAGGCTGCCTAGAAATTCCCTTCCCCAGACCCCACAACGTGTGGGAGCGTTCAGCACTGGGTATGCCCTTTTTATTGCTTGATCGTTGAGAGTGAACGTACCCGCCAGCACATTTTCTCCCTCTGGGGCATCCTCATTGTCGAGGTTGCGAACGTCCCCGGTTCGCTGACCAACCTTCTTGACCAGAGGTCAGCCTCGAGCACCGCCCTGATATTGGGCTTGTCCGCTGCTCTGCTGCCCCTGGGAACAGTCCTTCGAGAAATGGCCCGCCTGGCCACACGTGTAGCAGGTGTAGTGAAACGGTCCTCCACTGATCGGCGGACAAAAACCCGGGGCGCGTTGTGGCGGTGGAAACGCCTGGGGTACCATGCTGCTGCTGTTGCGGTCGCGGTGGTGGCATCGGCGGTCAGAACGGGGATGGCTGAAAAGAACGACCCCCCGAACTGCTGAGGTCGCGCCGGTGGATGCCACTGCTGACCGGATGGTTTCCGATTCACCGTGCGGTATTTTTGAGGAGCTCCACCCCCGCTGCTGGGTGGAGCGCTGCACTTTCTCTGCTCAGCCGCCAATTCCCGCTGAGCATCTTCCTGCATGATCGCGGCGTTGACGAGGTCGTTGAAAGTGCCGCGATTGCATTGTACGAGATGCATCTTCATCTCGGGATTTAACCCCTGGTAGAACTGCTCTCGCTTCTTCTCCTCGGTGGACACATAATCCGACGCATACTGCACCAGATGGTTGAAGGCACGGGAGTAGTCGTGGGCACTCCTCCCACCCTGCTTCAGCTCCGAGAACTCTTGGAACTTCCTCTTCATTATCCCGGGAGGGATATGGTAGGCGCGGAATGCCTACCGGAATTCTGCCTGTTCCACGGCGTGGCCAGCGGGTAGTGAGGCGACATAGTTCGCCCACCATGCACCAACGGCACCGTGAAGTTGCTGCGCCGCGAAGAGAGTCTTCTGCCGCTCCGTGCATTGAAGCAGCCCGAACTTGGACTCGATCGTCCGCAGCCAGTTGTTGGCCTCCAGGGGTTCTTCCACTTCGGTGAACACCGGAGGATGCGTACTCATAAAATCCGAGTACGTCACAGTGTGGGGCTCACGAGGCCCCCTCTCTTGACGCCGCCCCCCCCCCCGGCCCGGGACATATTCTGCATGATCGTGCGGAGCAGATTGGTCTGCTCCTCACGATTGCCCAGCAGCGCTGCGATCACATCCGCTAATGTAAGCGGAGGCGGCGGTGGTGGTTGTTGCTGCGGGGTACTGTCGTAGGCAGGTGGCTGGGAGTCAACATCCCATTTCTGGCTAGAGCCACCGACCTCATGCGTGGCCCGAGTATGAACCATCTGCAACCATACGACAATAAAAAAAATCAGTCCCGCAACATACTTCATGCAGTTCAATAAAATAGTCGTAAAGACATAATGACAATAAACATACGATACATCTCGTAAATAGATAATGTAATAACTTTGCACAAGATACACCATTACCAGACCAAATACAAACTAGTTAAATCCAACTTATGGACTTCCTCTTTGGAAGTTCATCTCAACTAGATTTGGTCACTACGAGACATTAATATCGCTTTGTCATCACGTGTACTACCCTTTTATCTTCAATACAACACAAACATGGTCTCTAGCAAAAGAAACTTGAGTAGGAAATATACTCAAACCTTTCACTAGTTGAAGATAACAACTCATGAGTATGTGCTACCCCAATGGAAGTAATCCAACCCCCTTATCCTTCTGCCCAGAATGACCAGTTTCTACATATCCCAGATTTTGGTCTGGTGCTGGGAATTTTCATGACTCAAGCTGAATACCAAAGTTGAAGTTACCTTCAGTATCTTTCCAACGAGTATTTATTTGCCCCCAGATCAGCTTTGGTTAAATTTTTTTGATAATTCAAAATCAACAGAATTCCTGGAAGAATTTTAACAGCACCTCCTTTGGAAGTTGCTTTTTTCAACTCCAAATTCCACTGAATTCCGTGCTGAAATTGCAGAAACTTTGAACTACAAATATGTGACATGTCTCCTACCCTTTTCAAAAATGTATCATATGAAAATTTTAGATTTTTCTACAGGAAATTATGCTTGAAAAACTGAACAGTCTAGAGAGTTTTTGAACCTGTCCTGGTTCTGGACAGTTTACATTTCTCTGTGATTTAAACCAGTTTAAGGTATGATTCTGCTCTGGAAGTCTACAACGTAGTTGTAGAGCACTTAAACACCTTTCCAGAACTATATCCCACACCCCCATTGGCTAAGTAACCTGTGAATTATGCTCTGTTAAAGTTCAGCAACTTGCTGCCCAAAACAGAGCACTCTGTTTTTCAATCCCTTTGAGCTAAACTACTCACTTGTTGAATTTTTCCTACCCAACCAGGGTCCTAACTATTGAAACTTGGTTATTTTAGTTCCTTGTTACCATTATCTTAAATAACTATTGTGTGTAGGTACTACGTTCCTCACAAAAGGAAAATCCTAACCGGATTATACCGGCATATACGTCTCAACTGTGGCACTAAACGGTCTCTTGCACACGTATACTACAAGGGATACGTACGTGGTTAGTACCTGCAGAAGAACACTCAATAGTGATGCACTCAAGGGTTGTTTTCATTTCAGGCAGGTCCATATTTGAAATTAATACTTACGCCCGTATCATTGCCATACGGCCGTCCTTGAGTTAAGCCACGTCTCAACGTACGTGATCGTGTTTTTACACCACACGACGGGGAACCCGAGTAGAGCGTGAACGGGTCGTCACGGTTGGGAACTTTATCAATCCAGCAGATACCACCTACTGCCCTGCAGGGCACACCGATGGCAAGCGCTGCGTATGTCCTCCTAGGCTACTTCCAAAAGAACACACTATCGCGTTACTGACCATACGATGGGGTCTCCCTTTCTTGCCTAATGCACGCTAGGGACCAACGTTTCATATGAACTCAGGAACATGAAGAGTCCAAGAGTTTCATATTGACGTCTCGTTAGGGACCACATTCCTCGTTAGGGGAACTAACCGAAATTGAACCGCTTTCGGTGGCGTTCCTTACCATTTTTACCTGAGCGTAGGTGCGTCGTAACATAATCAAAATTAAGAATTATAACACATATGTTAGTCATGCCACTTTAAGTAACTATGCTAATATAGTCCTTACTTGGGCATACTAGCGAATCCTCACCGTAATCCTAAGTTTTCCCGTAATACAGTTCTTAGTTAGTGTGCTATCCCCTATGTAGCTCTGATGCCAGCCTGTGGCGGACCGGAATCCGCTCGCCCAGGATCTCATAGGGTGGTGCCGCACGATGCGACACCCGACAGCACACGTCATAAGGACAACATTGTATTACATAGAAAATAACTGAAAATGTACAAATTAGTATAAACCTTCAGTTTATAACTAAGTACAGAGTTTATACACGTGGATACTAACTCTTCACAACTCACGGCCACCTAACTAGCAAAAGTCGGTTGTCCAGCCCTATGGACAACCCACACTAGCTTCACTCCTCAGCTCAGCGCGGCGTGTACGGCTCCCACTCAGCCGTGGTCCCCGACGGAGGGTAGCCCTCGCCGGTGGACTCGTACCCCGAGTCCGTGGGGCAGTCCTCACCTGAAAAACACTTTGTTAAATGCAAACCGGGGCTTGCCTTGTTGCTGCTGATCAGTGGTTAGGGTATCGTCCGGAAGGAGAATGTCCAGCACTTCCGGGGTTTCCTTGCCTTCAGCGACTATACGTAAGCAATTAACGATATGTCATTTTAAATGCAATGTGTTAACTTGAGTATGTAAAGACCATAACTCTAGCTAGCCCTCCCCTTTGGCTCTGAAATTTTATGATGGCTTGGTAGGATCCTAACCAGAGACTTCATCAAGTTTCATCTGAAACAGAGTTAATTTGAGCTCTGTACAAATAAAAGTCTATTTGGTCATTACTAGAGATTTTATGGATTTCCAGGGATTTTCGTGGCTCAAACCATTACTTTCTGGAAACTAGAGTTTGAGATGGTTCTAATGAAATTGGTTTCATGTCATTTGAAGAATCCTAGAAGGAGTTATGCTCTAAACAAGATTTGAGAAAATCTGAAAAATGTTTTTGTACATTTTCCCCTTTTCTCAGGGCAGTTCACTTAATCACACCATTAGGGGGACTAAATGAACTTTGATAGATCTGGAATTTTTACTGTGACTCAAGGATTTTCAAATGAACATACCAGCCAAATTTCATAATTTTCCACCAAGGTATTCTCCAGATAAAATTCCCAACAGTTTAAATTTAGGGAATTAATTCTGGAAAAATAATAAGATTCATGAGCTGAAACTTGTTTTGCTGGATAGTACTCGAAGAGATGAATCCAACAAAATTTGGTTCACGAAATTTGGAAAGTTCTATTCAAAGGTATGAATTTCTAAAGTTTGGGTTGATCCCTGAATTATTTTCCTAAAGAAAATCACCTCCCGTGCTTAAACAGTGGCTGACAGCAGGGCCCGCCTGTTTAAATTAAACTAACCGCGTGCGCTTAGCTCAGCGGCTGACACATGGGACCCGCGCCCTTCGTCTACCTCGCGACGCCGCCGCTCCGTGCCGCCGGAGCTCCGGCGAGGTCGGTGTTCCCGGCGACCTAGCTCGCTGGCAACGGTGAAACTCGCCGCCCCTACGTAACTGTGGACGTTGAACATGCTGGACACCATGCCGCCACCGGCTATCCGCCGTAGCCTGCTGGTGATGAGCACTATGCCCCTGTGCAACTTTGCCAATGCGTTCCTGTCCTTCCGACCACCCCCTTTGCGCGCTAATCGCGTCACCACGTCCAGGGAAGCCTCGGAAAGCTCGGCATGATCTTGGTTGGAAACCAAACAGCCGGCAAACCGGACCTCACCGGCGACCCCCTCTTCCATCGAGCTGTTCCTCGGTGAACCTAGGGTTCCGGCGGCGGTTTCTTTCCGGTTTTTGCTCGAGGAGGGGCGCAAGAACCTCTAGATGCCATTTCTAAGCTCTGATTGCCCTCCCACGCGACGATCCTCCCGAATTTCTCCTAAACCTAATCGGGTCCCGAAATGAGCTCCTGATCCTAAACTGGAGAATTCTTAACGTATGAAGGACGAACCTAGGAACGGTTTGCGTGGTGAGCTCGAGGACAAGCTAGTGCACAGCTTTGCTATTGACGTCGAGATCGGAGAACGGTTGTAGCTCGGTATGCATGGGATCAGAAATCGGGCGGCTAGGCGGCAGTTTACGGAAGTGCTCGAAAAAGAAGCTCGCCGGCCGATCTCGTGCCTTTTGTTGCCAACCGAGGGCAGTGGAGGGTGCAACACCTGTTGAGCCACCTTCCACACTGAAGCAGGAGCTGGACGGCGCCGCTCGATGGCCTTCGACGTGAAGTCTTGGCGCCTCATCTCACTGAGCGCGTGAAACATCGACTACACTGAGTCCAGTCGGTTTGGACTCCAGTGTGGCTGACAGGAGGGCCCCACAGTTCCAAAATTGTCCTAAAAATGAATTCCTACTGCTCTTAAATAATGTGACCCCCTTGTCCCTGGTAATTTTATCAAACAACATTTTTGGGTCTCTGAATTTCAATGATTCAAATTGATATTGGATTTGAAAGAATTTGAGCATATGTGAGGCTGAAATTCAGATTCGGTTTGAATTTGCTCAAATTAGCTCCTGACAAGATTAACTCCAATGAGGATGAAAATTGGTAGACTAACTCAAAAAAAATGTGATGAGTTTGAATATGAAGTCAGCCTTTTAAATTCAAGTGATGAAAGTATCTGAAATTTGAATTTGCATTCAAATAGCCCTTTTTACAAATGTCTCCAAAAGTGGCTCAAAAGAGTTTGGATTTGCTTAAAACTTGGCATGAGCCTTCCTAAAAGTATTTAGGACCAAATAGTGAACTCATGCTCTCATGTTTATGTGTGTGGGCTCCTACTTTTTGGAGTTGTTGGTTTTTCTTCTAATTGCTCTCTTGATTGTGTTTACTTGCTCTTCTCAAATGTTCATGAGCTAACCACTAAGTTAGCTGTGGTGTGGTGAGGTGATGAACCTTTTAGAAAGTGACTTCTTGGGCTTTTACATCCCATATGTTCTTTACCCTTAGCGACAAAACCTTTTGGTTGTGTCATGTAAACGTCCTCATACAGATTTGTATTGAGGAACTCCGTCTTTACATCCGTTTGATGCGCTACTAATGCCATGATTATTTTGAATGAATCCTTAGTTGAGACAGGTGAGAACGTCTCATTATAATCTATTCTTTCCCTTTGATTGAATCCTTTTGCTACAAGTCTGGCTTAAAATTTATCTATTTTCCCATTGTAGTCATGCTTAATTTTGTAGACCCATTTACAGCCTACTGTTTTGGCTCTTTTTGGGATTTCTACTAATTCCCAGACTTTGTTAGCATCCATAGACTTCATCTTGTCTTCCATGGCTTTATGCCACTCAGATGACAGAGGACTTCTCATAGCTTCTTCAAAAGAGGTGGGATCGCCCTCCATTTGAACTTCTTCACTCATATAGACCTCATAGTCGTCTGGTATGGCTGGTCTTCTTACTCTATGAGATCTTCTAAGTTGCGCACCATCTTCAGGTTGAGGCAGTTGTTGTTCTTCACCATTTATATCAACGTTGTCATTTTGCTCTGAATGTTGAGTTGATTCCTGCAAGATAGGAACCTCACTAACTTTAGTTGTTGGTGTAGAACTAACAACGGGTGTTGGATCAAAATCACGTGCTTCTGATCCTACAGCAGTAGGCAGAGTGAAATACGGTTCTTGAATCATTGGAGTGGGCACATAGATCCTCTTATCCTCAATATTAATCTCACGTCTTTCCTTACTCCCCGTAATCATATCGTCTTCGAAGAAAATTGCATGTCTCGTTTCTACGAATTTAGTATACCTATCAGGGCAATAGAAACAAAATCTTTTGCTTTTGTCTGAATATCCAATGAAATAGCAACTCACAGTCTTAGGATCTAACTTTCCAATGTTTGGATTAAAAATTTTAGCCTCAGCGGGACAACCCCAAATGTGTAAGTAGCTAAGCGAAGGTTTGCGTCCCGTCCACATCTCATATGGTGTTTTAGGCACGGATTTTGAAGGAACCCTGTTAAGTAAATGAATAGCGGTTTTCAACGCCTCCATCCATAAATTAACAGGCATATATCTAACCATGTCCATTAATATATGGTTTCCTCGCTCTACCACTCCATTTTGCTGAGGCTCGCCCGGTGTGGAATATTGGGCAACTATGCCATTTTCCTATAGAAACCGTGCAAATGGTCCAGGAACATGGCCATATGGGGTATGACAACCGTAGTACTCCCCCCCACGGTCGGATCTTACCACTTTGATTTTAATGCTATGCTAATTTTCAACTTCGGCCTTAAATATCTTAAATTTGTCTAATGCTTCGGAATGATCCTTAATTAGGAAATATAACCATAACGAGTATAGTCATCCGTAAAAGTTATGAATGAGTTAAAACCGTCTATGGAGACCGTGAGAAAGGGACCACAAATGTCTCTGTGGATCAATTCTAATATTCTCGTACTTCGTTTGACATTTTTCTTAATTTTCTTAGTGAATTTTCCTTTTTATGCAATCTATGCACTCTTCTGATTCTGAATAATCTAAGTTAGAAAGAATTGATTGTGAAACTAACTTTTCAATTCTCCCCCTCGTAATATGGTCTAAACGAAAATGCCATAATTTTGAAGAAGTTTCATAATTTATTCTTTCCATTTGTTAAAACCTGAGTTATTGTGAGAGGAATTCTGGACGTCACTTATTTCATTAATATCATCATGCATAGACAAAAGATAAAGTTTGACTTGTGTGATGACAAGACCCATAATATTATTATTAAACTTTATGATATACTTGTCATTGCCAAAATGACATACAAAACCATTATCGTCTAAACATGAAACTGAAATTAAATTCCTCCTAACTGATGGAACATATAGTACATCATGAAGTGTAAGTGTAAAGCCATTTGTAAGTCCTAGTGAAATGTCTCCTATGGCTTCAACTTGTGCTTCATGACCGTCTGCAACTCTAATTTTCCTTTCTCCTCTTTGAAGTGTCCTCCTTGTACTTAACCCCTGTAACGAATTACAAACGTGCACTGTGGCACCTGAGTCAATCCACCACATGGATGAATAATCTTTTAAGTACAGGGATTCATCAAAATTACTAATGAAATAATTACCTTTCTTGTTGCACCATTTAAGTAAACCTATGCAGTCCTTTTGACGATGTCATTTCTCCTTGCAAAACATGCATTGATCTTTTGACACCTTAATCTCTTTGGAAGATTGCTCGTTGGGAACTTTTCGTTTTCCTTTATCATTCTTAGGAGCATAGAAATTCCTTGTAGCAGGTCTATTTAAGTTTTTCTTTCCTTTTCCTTTCACGTAGTTGACAGTGTCACTTCCGCGGAAGGTCTTAATTCGCTCCTCCTCTTGAACACACATAGCAATGAGCATTTCTAAATTCCATTCTTCTGGTTGTGAGTTATAGTTGATGACAAATGTTTCAAATTCTCTAGTAAGAGAGGCAAAGATGAGATGAACCAGAAATTCATCTTTGATCCCCAAATCCATAGGTTTGAGTTTTGAAGCCATGTTTGACATCCTAAGTATACGTTCACGAACACTGCCACTAGTGTATTTCTCAGTTACAAGTCTCTTAATTAGAGTACTTGCTGTTGCCTTAGAGGAGCCGGTGAACTGACTTTGAATCTTCTAAAGATACTCTGTGGCTGTCTCATAGTCGGGAATTGCTCCTCTAATTGGCTCAATGATAGTGCCCTTAATTACCATAAGACACTTCCTGTTGGAAGTGTTCCATTTGGCATGAGCCTCATAAAATTCCTTAAGTTCTTTATGAAAGGCATTCATCCTTTCATTATATTCTTCCTGAGATTCCATTGCCCCACGAGAAGGTGGGATCTCAGGCTCAGCGGGACGAGCTGTCACGATCGCAAGGTCGATCTCTGAGATTGCCAATGCAATTTCTAATTTCTCCCTCCATGAACCATAGTTGTTGCCATTCAAATGTTCAATGGAGGAGATGTAACCATGTGAGTTGTTTATCCCGGAGGAACCTACGTTTATGCAAAATAATATAAAATAAGAAAGTGCATAGAAACATGAGGGTAAATAAAAAGACATGTTTTTACTTTTCACATTGGCTACTAAACAAAAACATGTTGTTTGTTAACTTTAAATTGCAAGGAATGTTGCATTTCATTTTCACGTTGGCTACTTAATGATAATGCAACATAATTTTCTTTTATAGTATGGTAATTTCTTATTTTTCACGTTGGCTACTATATAAGAAATTACCATAATATTCTTGATTTTGTCATAGCAAATAAAGTTTTTCACGTTGGCTACTAAATATTTATTCACTATGAAAGCTAAATTTTCCATAGCATAATAAATATTTTTGTTCACTTTGGCTACTTAACAATAAATTTATTATGCTATACTTAATTACAGCAGAAGCTAAATTATTTTTTATGCATTTTTTAAAATTTCTTAGATAAATTCCACAATTTAATCAAGTTTATGGCATAGAAATACTAAAATTAAGTAATAAATAAAACATTATTAAAATAACAGTACATCAATACATCACACATAATTTTCTGAATTTTTTATATGTCAAAAACTTAATTATAGTGGGTTTTAACTAATTTTAATAGCCCCTCATTTATTTTTCTTAAAAGAAAAATACTTAGAAGCAAAAACCCATACTGATTTTAGCCCAAAACTGCTCAGTGATGGCCCAGCCCAATATCTGGTTTGGCCCAAAAGCATTTTCTAAAATTTCTACGAAATTCTAGAAAAGAAAAAAAGCAAAATGTAGCCTTTTGGCCCATCTCCCCTCTAAATCGGCCCAAAAGCCCGCTAAATAATTTCTGAAAATCATGAGAAAAATAAAAAGGCAGGCCAGCTAGCCCAGCCGACCCATTTCGTACCCGCCTGGGCTGGGCGCGGCCCACTCGCACGGTTGCATGGCCTGGAACCATTCGATCTGTGATGGACGGTATAGATTAAAAAGTCATGTCACCGGATTGATCTGAGGCGTCGGTTCGTGATCGGACGACTGAGAGTGAATCACATAGGATATAAAAACTTGAATCACGAAACCCTAACTCATTTCTCTCCCGATCTCGTTCTCCTCTTCATCGCGTGCGACTGAGAGGTGAGGTAGAGCACCCGTGCGCCGGTTGTGGGCCAAGCCCGTGCGCCGGCGGCACGGAGGGCGAGCCTGCGCCCCGCAACGGGATGAACCCGTGCACCAACGGTGGGCCGAGTCTTTAGCGCTAGTAGCCGTGAGAGTCCGAGGGGGCTCAGGGCATCGGTACCGCTGCTCTAGTGGCGGATTTTCAATCGAAGTGTCGGCGAGCAAGTCCAAGGCGGTGTCGACACCTTGGACTCCTCTTCTTTGGTTTTTGCAGGTTAGTGTTTCCGAGTTAGGATTCCTTACCGAAACCCTAGATTCGGTGATCTCCCCGGCGGACTAATCTGATTGGTTATCACGGCAAGGATTCGGGAAATCCCAGATAAGTTTTTCCCCTTCCATCCTTTTGTTCTTCTAAGTTCGCTTAGGGTTTAAATCAAATTCTGTGTCAATCTGATATCTGTTAACTAAGGATTGCTTCAATTTGATTCGGTTTATGTTCTAATTTAGGGTTTGGGTTTGCTTATCCCAATTTGACTTGAATTTTGATCGAATTTCAAGTCCTAAGTTGTGAAATTTATTTACTGGTGAGTTCCGAAAGCAATTCGCATACGAGTTGGATCTGACGCCATTGTTATTTTAACTGAGATGTTAGGATCTTAACTCGGATGCATAATCACTTCGGTCTAATGTAATCAATCATCAATCAATTCTAATCTAGATCACACTTAGATGAAAGGTTTAACTCATGCTTGTGTACCTTCGTTTGCAGAGGAGTTGGCAGCCATCGACGTTGATGATGAAGGGAGTCCTTCCCGGGATTTCTTCCTCTCTATTGATCGTCTTCTGATCGGGTTCGTTCTCTAACTTTTTCTCTCTGTTTTCGTGTTCTTTCTCGTTTGTCCCCCGATGAGGCAAAGACTCTCTTTTTATAGATAAGGAGGCATCCCAGAGAGCCTCCCAACCGATTCGGTTGAGATGGCTTTTGATCAAAGCCCCTGAAGATCGAATTGGTTACGATCGTAACTAATTCAATCTCTACGTGTTCAATTTCTAACAATTATTGCTCCATGCAACACTGTTTTTTTTATCTACTGTGTTTTCTGTTTGGCAGTGGGCGTTCGCAAGGCTGATTGTTTAACTGTATACGATGCTGGTGGGTCTTACATGGTTGCACTGACCAACAGTTGGGTGAGTAGCTTATTATTTAATCTGCACTACGCAGAGGAATGCTTCTAGAAGCATAACAACAAGTGGATCTTTTTGCAGCATGCCCCAGAAAATGGTTGGTTCTGCAGTCAAGGCATGACACAAGTCATATGCGCCATGTCAAGGTGCGTAGCAGTTTGGTGTAGCCAGTACAGTGTGCTTTAGTTTCGCAGTCTTGTGTCCTCTTAGTCACTCTTTCACTTACTTATTTTGTAAAGAGAATGATTTAAATGCAAGGCCTTTATGATACAATGGAGAGACTTAACCACTGCTCGTGTTGTATCGCTTTGCATGTGATGTATCTTCTTTTTTACGAACAAAACAGGTGCTCTCCTATAAGGACGAGCTGAGACGAGAGAGAGTGGTAGACATAAAGTTTTAGGTAAAAAAGCACATAAAGATATGGGGCAGCTTGAGCTGGCACTGAGCATGCACGCACGCATCAGGTAATATTATTCGCACTCGTGGACCTCTATATCTGATCTCTAAAATAATATTTTTAGCCTTTTACAGTCACCTCTAAAAGATTACTACATTTACAGTTCAATTCTCTGCACTTGTTCACCTCTAAATCAGACCTCTATATCAACTATCATCTATTTTCTATTATATAATATAACTAACTCATATTTTATATTATTGCATAAAACTACTTTTATGTTAATAATATAATATTTACAACTTATAAAAAGTCACCAGATTTTTTATTACTTTTTCTCTCCTTTCTTCTTATTTTTTTTACTTTGTCTTTCTTTTCTCCTTTTCCCCTCACTTCTTTCTTTTGTTCCTTTCCCTTTTACTTCTATTCTTTATTTTTTTTCTTTTTTCTTTCCTTTCTTCCTCCTCTTTTCCTTTCTCTCTCTCTTTTTCTCTTCTACCGGCACTACAGGGCGTGTTATGGTAAATAGAGAGGCACACAGAGATTTAACGTGGAAAAAACTCCCCCAAGGTGGAGGAGAAAAAACCACGGGAAACAGATCTATTATTGTGGGTGTCGAAGCGTCTGCGGTCGACACTTCCTCCGGGCCTGCTCTGGGCAGCCCGCGGAGGTTCTTTTTCGGAGGGGCTAGTCCTCTCGCAAGGGTCTCGCCGGAGTGGACGAAGGAAGGAGATGGTTGACACGGGGATTTACGTGGTTCGGGCCGCCGGAGCGTAAAACCCTACGTCCACGAGAGTGCTCGGAGCACTGGTTTGCTTGAGTATGTGGATGACCTAGAGGGAGCTGAACTCAGCAGAGTCTGAACCTCTTGTAACGCTGTCTACCCGAGCCTTTTATAGTCCAAGGCTCGGGCGGCTTACAAGGTGGGCCCCGGGACCCGATAGGTGGTCCCGGGGTGATTTCCTACCAGCTACTATGTCTTGGCGCTGGCTTCGAGGTCCTCGTCCTGCCACCCTGCCCATGCCGCTGGCTAGGTGTAGCGTGTAGCCGTTGGTGATGGCAGGGGCGGCAGGGCATGTCTGATTCGTGTCTTGTTGCCGCCTTCAATGGTTTGCAGCTTCTGACACTGTGCGCCGTCTTGACTGTGACCGGTCACAGTGCCTCCTGACAGGCGTGCACCGCGCCTCCACGCCTTGGGAAGGCGCAGATCTTGAATGCTTTGTACGGTAAAGGCATGGCGCGCCTTTACTCCCGCTGCCTACTGCGTCGGGCGGGCAGCGCTGCTCTGCTGGCCACGTGTCGAGCCCGGAGCTCACCTCCGAGGGGAGGGGAGCTCCGGCCCCACTGGACACGTGGCTCCTTCGGAGCTCACCCTTGTGGAGGGGGCGAGGTCCGGCCTCCTGGGCCACGTGGCAGGCCCGGAGCTATCCTCCAAGGGGAGGGGAGCTCCGGTCCTACCGGACACGTGGCTCCTTCGGAGCTCGCCCCGGCGGAGGGGGCGAGGTCCGGCCTCCTGGGCCACGTGGCAGGCCCGGAGCTATCCTCTGAGGAGAGGGGAGCTCCGGCCCTGCTGGACACGTGGAGCCTTTGGAGCTCACCCCGCGGAGGGGGCGAGGTCCGGCCTTCTGGGCCACGTGGCAGGCCCGGAGCTATCCTCTAAGGAGAGGGGAGCTTCGGCCCTGCCGGACACATGGCGCCTTCGGAGCTCGCCCCTGCGGAGGGGGCGAGGTCCTTAGGCGGTTTCACCCTGTGCGCGGGGGTACCCGGTATTGAGGGTAGCGACAGTGGCCCCCGAGCCCACCTCGGGGGAGATAACGATCCGGGGTGGGGCCTTCTTCTTTCCGCGCACTTCCTTGTCTTGAGTATTCCCTGCGCTGTTAGGGTCTCGACGACTTTTGAGTTCAGCCTCTGAGGAGACGGTGAACCCTGGCATCGGAGCTCAGCCCTGTGAAAGGGGGAGGTCCGGCTTCGGAGCTCGCCTCTGAGGAGAGGTAGAGGTCCGGCTTTAGTGTTCACCCCTGTGGAGGGGATGAAGACCGGCATCAGAGGTCACCCCTACTGAGGGGGTGGGGTCTAGCATCGGAGCTCAGCCCTGTGGAAGGGGAGGTCCGAAAGTCATCAGAGCTCAGGCGAGCGGTGGGCATGAGGTCTGGAGGTCATCGGAGCTCAGGCCAGCGGAGGGCGTGAGGTCCGGAGGTCATCGGAGCTCAGGCCAGCGGTGGGCGTGAGGTTCGGAGGTCATCGGAGTGGAGGCCAGCGGAGGGCGTGAGGTCTGGAGGTCATCGGAGCTCCGGCCAGCGAAGGGCATGAGGTCCGGCATCAGGGCTCGCCTCTGAGAAGAGGGCGAGACCTGGCATTGGAGCTCGGCCCTGCTATGGGGTCGGAGGTTTGGAAGTCATAGGAGCTCAGACCAGCAGTGGGCGTGAGGTCCGGAGGTCATCGGAGCTCAGGCCAGCGGTGGGCGTGAGGTCCGGAGGTCATCGGAGCTCAGGCCAGCGGAGGGCTGAGGTCCGGAGGTCATCGGAGCTCAGGCCTGCGGAGCGCGTGAGGTCCGGAGGTCATCGCTCAGGCCAGCGGAGGGCGTGAGGTCCGGCATTAGGGCTCGCCTCTGAGAAGAGGGCGAGGGCTGGCATTGGAGCTCGGCACTGCAGTGGGGGCGGAGGTCCGGAAGTCATCAGAGCTCAGGCCAACGGTGGGCGTGAGGTCCGGAGATCATCGGAGCTCAGGCCAGCGGAGGGCGTGAGGTCCGGAGATCATCGGAGATCAGCCTCTTAGGAGAGGGTGAGGTCCGGCATTGGGGCTCGCCTCTGAGGAGAAGGTGAGGGATGGCATCGGAGCTCAGGCCTAAGGGCGCGTGAGGTCCGGCTTCAGAGCTCGCCTCCGAAGAGGAGGAGACGAGGTCCGGCTTTGGAGCTCGGCACTGCTCAGAGGTCCTCCTTTCCCTCCCTCTTAGTCTTATTTGGCTTACAGTCCTGGACCGGTATGCGGGGCTTGGGTAATTTAGTGCGCCCGGCACCGGAGGTCCGGCTCCCTCCGAGGTCAGGGTGCAACCGTCCGGCCCCTAGTACTAGACCGTAGCGCTGGGGAGGCAGAGTGTGCATGCTTTGAGTATGGAACCAGGCAAAGCAGGCTGCACACCCTAGACCTCTCAAGGGGCAGAGTGCGCATGCTTTGGATACGGAACCAGGCAAAGCAGGCTACGCACCCTGGACCCCCCATGACGGGCGTAGGTTTTTCCTGGAGGTGACCAACTGGCGTCACAATACCTGATTGGGTGAGGTCCGAAAGGCCCCTGGCCTTCGGCAGGTACCTCAAGCACGACCGCCTTCAGTCAGGATAGCAAATGCCGACTAGTTATGAGAGTGAGAAAGTAGGGCCAAGTGTACGACGGGCGTACACTGTCTAGAGCGCGGAGAGGTGATCATGTAAATTAATGCGTAATTTAAATGAACACATGAGTAAGTGTGGTAGGACTTACAGGGGTAGGGCCGGAGCGCCTGCCTCGTGCTCCCATGCATGGTCCCACGGTGGTAGCGCTGGAGCTCCCGCCGGTACCGTGCGATCTGGAGCGTTGCTTGCCATCTTTCCTCGTCAACGAGGTAGATGTTCTCATGCAGAGCGGGTCATGCGTGGCTTCGTCGTACGCTTGGACACCTGGGACCCTCATGGCGAACTCGGGGGGAAGCATGGCTTCGGCCCCGCATACCATGTCGAAGGGTGATTCCCGTGACCCGGCCCTAGGATGTCCGGCTGGCCCCCGACGTAGAGGAGCCGGTATCCCCCGACGGTTCTGGGTGTAGCGTTTGCACCGGTTGTGTGGGTCTGCTCGGCATGGACCTGCATGCCTTGCATCTCCTAACCGGATTGACCGGCGTCCAGGTGGCTCTCGATCAGTAGGATCCATGCCGGACGGCTTAACCGACCAGCGTGCGGGATGATGAGCGTTCCCAGCACTCACCTTCGTGGATTACTGCGAGCTGGTCGCAGCCTTCTTCCTGGGTTATGCACCGCAATAGGATGTCATGGCGCCACGCCAGTAAAGATACCAACGCGTAGCACTTAGCCATCCGCACAATCCGTTCGGCGAGTGCACGTTCATCAGGAAGGATGTCTTTCAAGGAGTCCCGGACCTCTGTGGTCCATGCATCGGGACTACTTGAGCTTCTGGATCTGGGGCACTGGGTAGCACGGAGTCCCCACGGCGCATACAATCCTTTGGCTGGCACCATGGCTGCATGGCCGTCGGGACCGCCAGCTTCGAGGTGCTGGTCTCGCCCCCTTCGCTCGGTTCGGCATTCCTGGCTGTGAGTCGCGGCAACATCCCTTCGAAAGCTCCTTGGAGCTCTGGGGCTCCGGTGGAGGCCTTCGTTGACAGGTTGTTGGCGACGGTGTCATCGGCGCGCGGTACATGGCACAGGTCCAAGGTACCCAAACCGCTCCTCCGTTGACATGAGGAGCGGCACGCCGTCGGAGTAGAACGTCTAGTGAGGCTCGGTGAAGACCGGTGCTCGGGGCTCTGGTTCTCCACCTTCGGGGCCCCCTGGGATGCTTGGTGGTGGCGTCCACCTGACCACGAAGTCAGTCGTTGCTTGGCTCTTGACTTTCTGGCGTAGTCGGGAGTTCTGCTTGAACTCCACCATCTTCGGGTTGTCCTCCGGCTTCGGAGGCTGGCTGTGAGTGCCAATGATGCCCTTCTTCTGCTCTGGCACACTTGTCCGCCAGGCTGAAGAGCTCCGAGATGTCTTGCACCTTACTGATGGCCAACTTCTCAAGCATTCTCTTGTCCCTCACACCCTATCGGAATGTGACCACCACTGATGCATCCGGGATGTGGGGGATGGTGTTGCGTACTTGGGAGAACCGCTGGATGAAGGAGCGCAGTGATTCTCCCGGTTGTTGCTGCACGGCGTGGAGGTCAAGCTCCGTGCCGGGACGCGTGTAGGAGCTGCTGAAGTTTTCCACGAACTGTCTGCATAGCTCTGCCCAGGAAGTTATGGAACCCTGGGGCAGGTTCATGAACCATGACCGCGTCGGGCCGGTCAAGGCGACGGGGAAGTAGTTGGCCATGACAGCTTCATCCCCTCCTGCCGCTAGGATGGCAGTAGAGTAGACCTGCAGGAACTCTGCCGGGTTGATGCTTCCGTCGTACTTCTCTGGCAGGTGTGGCCGAAACTTGCGTGACCACCTTGCAAAGTGAAGTGTGGCGCCAGGGCCGCACACCCGGTCGCTACTGTTGCAGGTCTTGGTGCCGCGAACCCTTGGACGGCTGCTGGCACGGTGTAACCCGGTATGAGCATTGGTGGACCATATACCGGGGGTGCCGACTGCAGGACATATTGTTGCTGCATATGCTGCATGGCGTACGCCTGGGGTAGAGGTTGCGTGGCAAACATCTGCGGCCCAGGTTGAGTCGAGACAGTCGACATGCTCTAGTAGGCCTCTTGGATGCGGCGCCTTTGCCGCTGTCGCTTGATGGTGACGCGAGTGTCTTCTCCCGAGCAGCATCGCTCCAGCTCTATCCTCAGGTCTGCCGTTGGGATCTTGGTAGAGCGGGAGTCTGCCGTCTGTCCGTCAACCGTTGGTGTGCGCAACAGCGAGACACCTGGTTGAGAAGGGCGTCGTATCTGCCGCAACGGAGGGTTGGCGGCAGTAGTGAAGAGGTAGTTGACGTCGCGGATCCACTGCTGGGTGGCCCCCTGGGGAGCGTCTTCAGCAGGTGGACTGTCCAAGAGCGCTTCTGCGGCGGCTAGTGCACTTGCTTGAGTGGCACTCTGCGCCGCGGCAGATCTTGAGAATTATGGAGTTCGCTGGGAACGACGACGCAAAGAGCTTGCCTCTGAAGGAAGCTTGGACATCTTCATCAGCGAAGACTCATCGCAAGGGGGGAAAGCTGTAAAATCCCCAAAAGTGGTAGCAAGAAAATTCAGCTCATATACACTTATGAAAAATGAGGGGAATCAAAACTTTGAATTATAATAAGTGTGAGTTCAAAGTGAAGGTTTAGATTTCCCAAAATTTCCAAACATGGAGATCTAAATGCACAACTTGGATCTTTATAGTCCAAATATTCAACCTTCCAAATTTCAGCTCATTTGGAGGAGTTTTAATATTTGTTTGGGATTAAAAGAAGAAGCCCTCTAATCTGAATTTCAAATTCAGTTTCAAATTCCAATTCCCTCAATTTGAAAATTTGGTTTCACAAATGTGTTCTCCACCCTTGAATGAGCAGCCATGCCAAAAATTGGAAACTTTGGAGCTGGTTTGCTATATTTTTGAGGCAATACAAAGTGGAGAATTCAAACTCCTTTTCAAATTCAAATGATCAAACCCCATTCAAATTCTACACCAGAATTCAAACCATTTGAAATCTGCAAATTCAAACATTACTTTGGGATGAAGTAAAGCTTTTAATGTTGAGTTGCTGGAGGGAAAAATATCAGAAATGTTTTACTAAACAAAAGGGGAAGTGGGGCCTAATTGTCAGCCACCTAAAGCAAACAACCGACTGTTTTCCCTCTCTCTCTCTCTATTCCCGGTTGATCGCGGCGCGACAGCTCTCGGAAAAGCGCTCCCCCCGATGCCCTCACCGAGCCACCGAGCTGGTTCTCGCTGGCCGACGTCGGCGCGCGCGCGTGGGCGATAAGAGCGGCCGCCCGAGTACCCCAGCGCTACTTCTCCTCCTCCTCAGCTCGTGCAGCGCCGCGACCGTCTCACTTCCACTGGACACCGCCGCTCAGCTCTCTCCGCTCGACCACAGCCCTCCAAGCTCGATAGCTCGAGCGCTCCACAGCAAAGAGCATCGCCTGGACGTGCTCTAGCCCTTGCCAAAGCCCCTTCGAGATTTGCCGGTCCGAACTGCTCGAGAAACGCGGATTGGCGCCAAAGCTTCAAGGTGCCCGGACCTCGCCGTTTCGGCTCTCCGTCGACAGCAGCAACCGGCCACCCTCTTCCCCGACTTCCTATACAAGAAAGGTGCGTGGACATGTCCTGGTCGTGTAGCCGGAGGCGTTTAGCGTTTGCTAGGACCGATGGCAAGAATTTCACCGTTTCCCCAAATGGTACACCGACGGGTAGTGCGCGGTCTAACCAAAAATTCGTTGTGCTCGGGGTAGCTCCGCGCTAGATAAGCTTACAGTAGCTCCAGCACAGGCCTGCGCATCTCCCCGAAGTTCTAGCAGCTCAAATGAGCAAGTAGAGATGCTAGGTACCGAGTTTTTGTCGCCGCCGGAGTTTTGCGGGCTCGGGTCGCCGGTGAGGTCCCCTCTCCGGTGGGTTTCAGGGAGAGCGAGCTATGGGTCGAGGATGTCCATGGGACACTGGTGCTTTTGGAGCAAACCCTAGCCCGAATGACCCACTGTTAAGGGAGAGCAAGGTCGCCGAAGTAAGCTTCGACATGGTCGCCGGTGCAAGCACCTTTCCGGCCGTTGTCATCGGCCCCCGACCCCACCATCGTGTTCAGCACGGTGTAGAACTCACAGGCGGCGAGTTTGACGAAGTTTGGACCAAAGGAACCCTGTCCCGGCGAGCCTCGCCGGCGTGCACCGCCGTGGAAGGCGCGGGCAGCGCAAGGAAGACGAAGGAGGGCCGGTCCCACCGGTCAGCCTCCGGGTTCGCGCGAGGATCGGGTTGTGGCGCTGGATCTGGTGCGGCTGCGCGGGAATAACCCCGTTGCCGCCGGTGTTGCTAAGATCTGACTGGTCCGAATTAAACCAGTGGGCCCAGCCCAATTATTTGAAGTTTCTATTAGAGAAATAATTCCAGGAATTAGCTGATCTTTACAAGGCCATAACTTTGTGTAGAAAACTCCAAAAAGAGTGAGACCAATTTTGTTGGGTTCCTCATGAGAAGTACTTCACAGAGAAACCAAATTTTGGCTATGAAAATGCCCAGGAATTTCTGTAGAATTGTTTTTAGTAAATCCTTTAGGGATTTATTACAGGAGCAATTCTTTATGAAATATTCCCAAATTTGGGTAGCAAATCCTCTTCATAGATACTGATCTCCAGTAAAAATTTGGGCTTCATTGGAGGTCATTTGCTAGGTCAAGTTACCTTCTCAAGTTCAGCCTTTATTTGAAAATTCAAATTTAAACAGAAGCTTTTTCAGAACTCCTGTCTAAATTCAAAAATTCATATCTCTCTGATGGTAGCTCCAAAAATGGTGAAACAAATTTTGTTGGAACCATGGAGACTTACCCTAATCAGATCTTCCACCATTAGCTATGTCAAGCTCCTGAATTGGGCTCAAAATTTAGAGAAGCATTGTACTTGTAGGGATTTTAAATACTACATTGTGCAATGACATATCTCCAAATTTGGCTCAAATCATCCTTAGAGAGTCTAGTATCCACTGTAAAAATCCCAAAGCCAATTAAGGATTTTAAATAGCAGTAGCTATGAGTAGAAGTCCAATTCTTATAAATCCTTAATACTTATACATGTATTTTATTACATTTCATAATAGTGCCCGAAGTTGAGGATACGCCGGAGCCCTTGGACGTCCTCCCACCAGAAGCTGACTTTCCGTTTAACTCGCAACCAGGCAAGCTCCGGTTTGCACTTAAGTACCTTTTATAAAGCTTTTTATTTGTATCATTTATGTCTAGGGTGAATGTTTGCATTAGAGTTAGGGTGATTGAAACCCCACTTGCATAGCCTCTTTAAATCCTATAAAGGGTTGGGTAGTTTACAAACCGACGAGTAGAGAATGCCATGGTAATGTATAGGATCTCGGTAGAAGTCGAGTGGTTGGAAGCTACTCGCGAGATAGTACTTATCACACGGGAAGAAAAGAAGTAGATAATGGCTTGAGTTATAAAAATGAGACCCAGCAGGGGGGATAGGAAGCAGTGAGCAGAGGTCTCACGTGCGTAGCCCTGTTGGTGTCGGTTGAGGACCGTCCGTGTGCGGCCCTGCTGGACAAGTATCGAACAGTACCGGATGCATACTGGCATATGGGAACCAGGAAACTGATGTAATTGGTTAACCTGGGTGTCGAGGCTTACCCAACCGTAAATAGGAGTGTGTTGAGGGTAGCAAGGTGTAAATCTGCCGGTGGGCACAGTCACGCTCCACGCGGGGACCTCCTACCCGTTACGGATGGACCGGTTCGGCATTTGGGTTGCCTTTGAAAGGTTGTTGCATACAACAGAGTAGAAAGGGGTGTGGAATCATGCTTCTGAAAGTGGGTGTATGTGACGTGTTATCCGGGTGTGTCTTGATTGCAATCACCGTCCCTCGCGGTTATTTGAGTACCCGCTTGTTCAATGCACTGTGACGTAGTAAGAAGTGAAATAAGCCAACTGAAAATGTTGTATTGATCTTAATGTCTTGAATACCTTGATTGTTGTAGATATAGAGCTAATTAAGTTTATATTCCACTTTGGGCATCTCCACATCGGGGGAAAGCGTTTCTTGTTTGATTGTGGACTTCCGATGTGAGAGCTGTCTAAGGCACATGAACCTGCTGCTATAAAACTGAAAGTAAGGATCAACTTATAGGCGTGTCTTTATTGCAAATTCCCTTGTCCCATCTTACATATCCTTGCACGTATAGTTCCATGCCTAGGGTTGACGGTTAAGACTTGCTGAGCCTTCGTGCTCACGGTTGCAATATTTGAGCTGTGTGCAGGTGAGAGTTATGAGGAAGGTTCCGAGGACGAGGCGATGCCCCCGTCGGGGTACACGGCCGAGCTGGAGCCCTGCACGCTGCCGTGATTCTCCGGTTCCATGCTGCTAGTGTGTAGCGTCCCCGGGCTGGACGGCTGCATTTTTGCATAGTTAGGATGAGAGACCTTATATGTATATTACTTCCGCTGTATGAATAGGTTTTGTAAAAAGACTTCCGCTGTTTTATATCAAATAAAAGTTTGTATGTTATCCTTTATTCTTTTCGTGTGTGCTGTTGGGTGCCGCATCGCACGGCACCACCCTATGCGATTCCTGGAGTGGTTGAACCACGGGGTGGTCCCCACAAAAGCCCTCTTCCTGGCGCGCCAAATGTCGAAGCGTCTGCGGTCGACACTTCCCACAGGTCTGCTCTGGGCAGCCCGCGGAGGTTCTTTTTCGGAGGGGCTAGTCCTCTCGCGAGGGTCTCGCCGGAGTGGACGAAGGAAGGAAATGGTTGACACGGGGATTTACGTGATTCGGGCCGCCGGAGCGTAAAACCCTACGTCCACGGGAGTGCTCGGAGCACTAGTTTCCTTGAGTATGTGGATGACCTAGAGGGAGCTGAACTCAGCAGAGTCCGAACCCCTTGTAACGCTGCCTACCCGAGCCTTTTATAGTCCAAGGCTCGGGCGGCTTACAAGCTGGCCCGAGACCCGACAGGTGGTCCCGGGGTGATTTCTTACCAGCTACTATGTCTTGGCGCTGGCTTTGAGGTCCTCGTCCTTCCACCCTGCCCATGCCGCAGGCTAGGTGTAGCGTGTAGCCGTTGGTAATGGCAGGGGCGGCAAGGCATGTCTTGTCCATGTCTTGTCGCCGCCTTCAGTGGTCTGCAGCTTTCTGACACTGTGCGCCTGTCTTGACTGTGACTGGTCATAGTGCCTCCTGACAGGCGTGTGCCGCGCCTCCGCGCCTTGGGAAGGCGCGGGTCTTGAATGCTTTGTACGGTAAAGGCATGGCGCGCCTTTACTCCCGCTGCCTACCATGGCGTGCGGGCAGCGCTGCTCTGCTGGCCACATGTCGGGCCTGGAGCTCACCTCCAAGGGGAGGGGAGCTATCCTCCGAGGGGAGGGGAGCTCCGGTCCTACTGGACACGTGGCTCCTTTGGAGCTCGCCCAGGCGGAGGGGGTGAGGTTTGGCCTCCTGGGCCACGTGGCAGGCCCGGAGCTATCCTCTGAGGAGAGGGGAGCTCCGACCCTGCTGGACACGTGGAGCCTTCGGAGCTCGCCCTGGCGGAGGAGGCGAGGTCCGGCCTTCTGGGCCACGTGGCAGGCCCGGATCTATCCTCTGAGGAGAGGGGAGCTCCGGCCCTGCCGGACACGTGGCGCCTTCGGAGCATGCCCCTGCGGAGGGGGCGAGGTCTTTAGGCGGTTTCACCCTGTGCGCGGGGGTACCCGGTATTGAGGGTACCGACAGTGGGTTATGTTACAAGTACAGGGGTGGCCTATATTTATAGGTGTATAATAGAATGAGATAGAGTCATATCCCAACAAATCTCCCCCTGACTCTAAATCTATAGAAAACTGTTTCCCAAACACCACTAGGGTGCTAAGCTCCACGGATGCCTACCAAGTCAAGACAATGCTTGAACTTGGTATTAGATAATGGCTTTGTAAGCATGTCTACGGGAATTTCATCTGTATTTATCTTTTCAACAACAATCTTGCCTTCTGCGACAACATCACGAATGAAATGATACTTGATATCAATGTGCTTGGTCTTGAATTGATATGTCATTCTTGGTAAAACAAATAGCACTATGGCTGTCACAATTAACCTTAATGACATCCTGAGGAACACCAAGTTCACAAACAAGACCACGCATCCAGATAGCTTCTTTAACCCCTTCAGTTGCAGCAACATACTCCGCTTCAGTAGTAGAGAGAGCAGTTATAGATTGAAAGGAAGCCTTCCAACTCACCACAGAACCACATAAAGAAAATACATAGCCAGAGATGGAGCGTCGTTTATCAAGATCACCAGCATAATCAGAATCAACAAATCCAATAACATCATTTGACTTCACTGAATTCTTGTCAAATAATAATCCGAAGTTAGAAGTACCTTTCAAATAACGAAGAATCCACTTCACTGCATTCTAATGTTCTTTGTCTGGATTATGCATAAATTTGCTAACCACACTAACGGCATGAGCCAAATCGGGTCTTGTACAGATCATAGCATACATGAGATTTCCAACAGCACTAGAATATGGAATATGAGACATGTACTCTCTATCTTCGTCATTAGCAGGACATTGCAAAGATGACAACTTAAAATGTGAAGCAAACGGTGTAGGAATGGATTTGCAATTATTGAGATTGTACCTTTCAAGAATTTTCTCAATATAACTTTTTTGAGATAGGAATAGAGTACCAGCACGACGGTCACGTTTAATTTCTATCCCAAGAATCTTTTTAGCTGGTCCAAGATCTTTCATATAAAATTCATCACTAAGTTGAGTCTTTAATTTATCAATTAGTGACTTTTCATGAGAAGCAATAAGCATATCATCAACATAGAGCAGTAGATACACAAAAGATCCATTGGAAAACCGCTTGCAATGATCATAATTGCTTCTCGAATAATTATGTGCAAGCATAAACGAGTCAAACTTTTCATACCACTGCCTAGAAGCTTGTTTCAAACCATAAATAGATTTCTTCAAATGACATACTAAGTGCTCTTGGCCAGGAGCAGAAAAACCCTCAGGTTGTGTCATATAAATCTCCTCATCGAGATCTCCATGAAGAAAGGCAGTTTTGACATCAAGTTGCTCTAGCTCCAAATCAAACATAGCAACAATTGCAAGCATAACTCGAATAGAAGAGTCTCATTAAAATCAATACCTTCCTTTTGTTCAAAACCTCTCACAACTAGACGAGCTTTAAATCTTGCTTGTTCAACTCCAGGTATACCCTCCTTCTTTTTATAAATCCTCTTGCACTTTAATGTTTTTTACCTGTAGGAAGCTGAACCAAATCCCATGTAGAATTCTTTTGAAGACTCTCAAATTCATCATTCATAGCAATTAACCATTGAGATGAATTATCACATGAGATAGCTTCCGAATAAGAAGAAGGTTCAAATGCACCATTAGTATCTTGAGCAGTAATGAAAGCATAATGAGCCATACTATCAGTGTCACGATATCGATGTGGAAAAACGATATTCCTTCTCGGTCTATCAATTGCAATACTGTGATTGTCAATAACAGGAGGCGTAGAAGTAGAAACTAACTGTGTAGTAGAAGAAGCAACAGAATCACCATTAACAGGTACATCTACCACAAGATTCTGAACAGTAGTTTCAGGCATAGGCATAGATGAAGAGCCACTAGAAGTAACACCTCCAGCAGATTTAAATGTACTCTCATCAAAGGTAACATCACGACTGACAATCACCTTTTTAGAATCTGGACAATATAAATGATATCCTTTGACACCAAAACCATAGCCAACAAAAATGCATTTTTGAGCTCTAGGCATTAGCTTTCCATTGATAACATGAGCATAAGCGGTGCAACCAAAAATCTTAAGATTGGAGTAATCAACAGGTTTACCTGTCCATACTTCTTCTAGAATTTTAAAATCAATCGATGAATTAGGAGCGCGATTAATCAAATAACATGATGTAGAAGCAGTTTCAGCCCATAAACTTTGCTTTTCCCATAATCCTGCATTAAAAAGAATACAAACGGGATCTTTCCATAATAGTACGATTCATCCTTTCTGCAACACCATTTTGCTGAGGAGTACCTGGAATGGTTCTATGTCTAAACACAAAATAAATCAAACTCACCACTACAAAATTCCAATCCATTATCAGTCCTTAATTTCTTAATTTTTCTACCAGTCTGATTTTCAACTAAAGTTTTCCATAACTTGAACGTAGGAAAAGCTTCATTTTTATGCTTCAAGAAATAAGCCCAAACTTTACGAGAAAAATCATCAATAAACGTGATCATATACTCACGACCTCCAATTGAACAATGAGGAGCAGGACCCTAAAGATCAGAATGAATATATTCAAATATTCTTTTAGTGTAATGAATTGATAAAGAAAAACTGACCCTCTTTTGTTTGCCAAAAACACAATGTTCACAAAACTCCAATTTACCAATCGTCCAAATAACCTCTCTTATGCAAGAGATGCATACCTTTTTCACTCATATGCCTTAGACGCATATGCCAGAGCTTGGTGTTTGAAGTATTGGATGCAATAGAAATAGGTGCAGCACCTGTAACTATGGATCCTTGCAAATAATAAAGATTATTTATAAGATTTGCCTTTAAAACCACACAGTTACCTTGAGAGACCTTAAGAACACCATCATCAACAGAAAATTTGAATCCCATTGCTTCTAAGGTGCCCAAAGAAATAAGGTTTCTCTTCATTTTTGGAACATAACGAACATTGGTAAGGGTCTTGAAAGTGCCATCATGAACTTCAATTTGAATAGAACCAATTCCAACAATTTCAAGTGAAGATTCATCACCAATGATAACATTACCATTGTGAATATGTGAATAATCAGAAAACCACTCTCTATGCGAGCAAATGTGAAAAGAGCAAGCAGAATCAAGAACTCAAGACATACGCTTTTCAACATTAGTGGTGACCATAAGTGACTCTCCACTATCCAAATTCTCAGCAATACTAGCTTCAGCAGAAGATTTATCCAACTCTTTCTTTTTCTGTCTTTCTTCCTTATTTTTCAGCTTAAGACATTAGGAGATCTCATGATTATTAGCTTTACAATATCAGCAAAAAGTGTTGGATTTACGAGACCTAGACTTAGATCTTGATCTTGGTTTATTAGAATTGCCCGCTTGTTGAGTTTGACCATGAACATTGAAACCCTCACCCTTTGACTCAGAACGAGAATTAGTATCAAATTTCTCCTTACACAACAAATTTGATTTAACATTCTCAAAGCTGAGTGAGGTATTATTGCCATAAAGCATAATTTCCTTAAAATGCTTAAACGAAGCGGGCAAAGAAACCACCAACAAAATTGCCTTATCTTCATCATCAATTGTCGCATCCAAACTTGCAAGATCAACACAAATTGAATTAAATTCAGCGAGATGTGACTGAATAGATGTACCTTCTGCCATACAAATAGTGTACAGACGTTCCTTAAGACGGAGCTTTTTTGCAAGACTTTTAATAATATAAAGCTCCTCCAATTTCTCCCACAATTCTGTAGTAGATTTTGCATTCAAGACTTCACGCAAAACATCTGTAAACAAAGTGAGTTGCAAGGCAGACAGAGCTTTTTCATCAAGTTCCTCCATTTATCATTCGCCGTTGACACGGCCCCATGGTCTTGTCGAACCAGGATCACGCTGAGGGGTGCTGCGTTGCACAGCACCGGATAACACACGTCAAACATACAAAGCAGAAGCAAAGTTTATTACATAAAGAGGTTTATGAACATTTTACATCAAAATAGGTCCAGTCTACACTCACGGGCGTAGACTACGCATCAAGTTCATGTTCAGCCCGCGAACATGCCCTTGCTAGCACACACGCACACTAACACGGCGGCGTGCACGACTCCCACTCGACGGGGTTCCCCTCCTGGGGTTCCGTCTCCTCCTTGGGAGTCCCTTCCTCATAGAACCCTGCAAAAGCTTCAAACACAAGCAGTGAGCACAAAAGCTCAGCAAGACTGACCCGTCTCTCCTAAACATGGAACTTCTACATGAGGGGTGAAGGGTACATGAGATAAAAACAAGTTGCAAAGGACTCGCCTAATTAGTGGAACCTTACTTTCAAGTTTTAGCAGCAGGTTGTGGAGAACCTCACCCTAAGGCACATGAGAGAGCCGCAATCAAACAAGAAACGCATTTCTCTCATGTACTTTGCCCAAAGTTGAAAGGAACTTTAATTAGCTCTAAACTACAGCAAATCATTAACAATCAAGTCCATCTTTCAATCAGCAACATTTTTAACATGTAACTAGTCTGTTCTTTCTACGTCACGGTACAGTGAACAAGTGGTACTCACTGACCGTGAGGGACGACGATTATAATCGATTTACACCTGCAGGGTTACCCGAACAACCCGTCACGTACGCCCGTACTCGATGTTGCCTACAGCAACCATCATGGACGCCGTACGCAACTACCTTTCACCCGTTAGCCAAATGTTGAACCAGTCCAATCGTCCCGAGCAAGAGGTCTCTGCACACGCATCTCAGTGTCGCCAGCCGATTTACACCTCGAGCTCTCAACCTACCCTCTGAACAACCAGCTATGCCTCAACACCCAGCTACCCGAGTTACATCGGTTTCCCAGTTCCCATATAGCCGGTACGTCTTCGGTACTGTTCTAGCTTGCTCAACAGGCCTGCACACGGCTCGGTCCTCAATCGACACAAACGGAGCTATAGCACACAGGCCCCAAAGTCCTGCTGCCCTTACCCTCCGCTCGGTCTCATTTTTCTTGCCATGTGTATCATGTGCTATCTCTACCCGAGTCGAGTGCCTCTAGCCTATGCTCGCGAGTAGTTCCAACTACTCAACTTGTACCGAATCCTACCCTAACTTAGCTTTGCAGTAGCTAACGGGGTTTGCAATCCTAAACCCATCCCATAGTCTTCTTGGCTATGCAATTGGGTTTCCAAACAAGACTCTAATGCATGGAATAATAGTATTCAAGTATGTGCTCAAAACAGTAAAATTTTGTAAAAAGGTTAATGCAAACCGGAGCTTGCCTTGCTGCTCTTGGTCATAGGCTAGCTGCTCCTCCGGAGTAACGAAGTCTAGGACTTCGGTTCCTCCCCGACCTTAGCGACTACATGATATAAGAAGTACATGTATTAATTTAAATGCATTTGTATTAAGTTTGAACTTGTGAAGTTTATAAGTCCCACTGACAGACACATTGACTCTGAAATTTTTACTGTGGCTTGGTTACAACCTAAACAGAGACTTGATCAAGTTTTAGATGCAGCACAGCTCAATTGAGCCCCGCACAAATAATTATGTCCTTGACCTAAATTGGAACTCTTAGGGTGTTCTAGGGATTTTTATGGAACAAGCCATGACTTTCTGAAAACTAGATTTTCAGATGGTTCTAATGGAGTTGGTCTCACTTAATTTTAAGGTTCCTAACTAAAGATATGAGCTACACAATTTCAGAGAAAATTCTGAAAATGTTTCTGAACATTTTCTATTTTCTCTGGAACAGTTTCACTAATCACACCATTAGGTGGATCAAATGAGCTCAAAGGGACCTTAAATTTTTATGGTAGTTCAGGGATATTTGGTGAACATCCCAGCAAAATTTCAGAATTTACCTCCAAGGGATTCTCTAGTTAAAATTCCAAACAGTTTAAACTTTGAGGAATTAATTCTGGAGAATTAAGGGTTTTCATGAAGTGAAGCTTGATTTGCTGGAAAGTGCTCAGAGAGCTGAATCCAACAAAATTTGGTTCACTCGATTTGGAGCTTTCTAGCCAAAGTTATGAGGATTTGAAGTTTGAATGAAATCTGAAAATCGGGGAAAAGTTTAAACCTGCGGGTGGGCCACGGGGACACGTGTTGCGCACTGAGGCGCCGGCACACCGGGGTCTACGGGGTTCCTGCACGCCAGCACAACGGATCCCAGCCGCACCCGATCCCGATTTGAATTTTTAAGTCACTGACGGCCGGGCCCCGTGTCTTCTTCTTCCTCCCGACGCTCCCTCGCGCCCGCGCCGCCTCCCTCGCCGGAGCAGAGCCACAGCTCGCCGGATCGCCGCTGCCGGCTATCGCACGGTCTGAAACTCGCCGCAAGGGGGTTATCGACGTCGAGGAACACGTCTGTGGGGTCAGTTCGAGCTGGCGGTGACCGGAAATAACCCGGCGACGTGCGGTGGCCTCGGTTGAGGTTCGGCGCCATCGGCCGTGGGTTCTAACCTGCCAAGACCTCGAACAATTAGTTCTACAGCATCAGTACACCTCTAGGAAGCTTGACAAGGTTTCAAAGGTGTTCAAAGATGGCGGCAAGTTGGTCTGCACCGGGTGACCGATCGTGCCCGCCATGAACGTCCTCGATCGAGCTCAAAATTTGTCACTCCTAGTCGGTTTCATACCACGGATGCAGAAAGGAAATTGATCGCCGGCTAGTCCAGCGCCTATGTGCAAGATTTGATAACTTAAGAAGGATCATAGAGCGGGAATTCGAAGAATCTGTACCGGAAGCTCGGTTTAAGACCGCCAGAGCAAAATCTGGAAATTCATAGCGGATTCTTCACGGTTTGCTTCAAGACTTGGAGGAGAGCAACACGGTGGTCGCGCGCTCCTGTTGCCGCTCTTGCTGGACCGTGAAAGCCCCTGTGGAATGCTGTCCACGTGAGACCGATCGCCGTTCTTCAGCTCAGTCGCGGCGGTCGTCGTTGATCACGGGAACGGGAGCCGAAACCCGGTGGTTCAGGCGTTGGGAGGGTGGTGCTTGAGCTCAGCGTGCTGCCTAGCAACTCGGGGGAACAAGGGTGCGATTGTTTTCTTCGTTTTCCCGATCGACCGAGCGCTCGGAGGAAGAAAAATGGCGCCGCTCGATGTCGCCCGCGAGGAGATAAAGGCCACCGGTCTTCGCTCGGGCTGAGGCGGTGACGGTCGCGTGGGGGCACGAGAAGGCCGCCCTGGGCGCCAGCGCGCGAAGGGGGAAGCAGCTGGTGGCGCCGGTTCCTTCTCGGTGGCACACCCGGCAGCTGCTCGGTGGAATTTTCCACCGAGGCTGTGACTTTGTGTGCAAGTCTTCCCTGTTAGCTCTATGACATGTGGGTCCCACCCTCCATTTCAATCTCTGAACTTAACTTCAATCTACTGTTGTAAACAGTAGTTCCCACAAAGCCCCTGGTGATTTGAATTATCAACCTTTGAGCCATTTGAATGGGTTAGAATTCAAATTGGGTTTGGTTTGGATAAATTTCAGCACATATTCAGTTTGAAATTCAAATAAAGTTTGAATTTGCCCCACTTAGCTCATGTCAAGATCAACTCCAAATGGGGTGAAAATTGGTGTATGAGCTCACAAAAATGTGCTGAGTAAGAATATGCCTCCCACTTTTGAATTCATTGGATAAAAACAGTTTGAATTTGAATGTAGTTTCAAACTGCCCTCTTTCTAGATATGCCCAAAATGACATCAAAAGGTTTTGAATTTCGGTGAAACTTGGCATGGACAATCCTAGCAATGTGTAGGAGTTTTTCATATGCCCAGCCCCTATATATCACATGTGGGAAATACCCCTTTTGCAATATGTGAATTTGTTCTCTAATGAGCATGTTGATAATGGTTACTTGCTCTTCAAATGTGTTCATCCACTTTCTTCAAATGAGGTGTGTGGTGTGGTGATGAGCACTTTAAACATGTGTCAAAAACTGAGGCCTTTACATTCCTCCCCCCTTAAAAGAATCTCGTCCCGAGATTATAAGGTGAAAATGAGAGAGAGGACGGTGGAAAATTACCGGATGTGCGACGTGAAAAAGTCGGGGTAGTTAGCGCGAAGAAACCCTTCGCTCTCCCATGTTGCTTCATCCACGGAGTAATTACTCCATAGAACTTTGTAGAACCACAACGTGCGGTTGCATGTGGTTCGGGCCTTTTCGTCAATGATCTGAACCGGTTCCTCTCGATTGGTAAGATCCGGTTGCAATTCTTCAATGTCCTCCAGCTGAACGGTAGTTGATAGCTTAAGACACTTTCTCAGCTGGGAAATGTGAAAGACGTCGTGCACACCGGAAAGTGTTTCTGGTAATTTCAGCCGGTATGCTACCGATCCACATCTTTCTGTAATCTGAAATGGACCGATGAATCGGGGTGCCAACTTTCCTCTAACCCCAGATCTGTTTACGCCCTTCATTGGAGACACACGTAGGTATACGTGATCCCCGACTTCGAATTGTAGTGGGCGCCTTCTCCGGTCCGCATATTGCTTTTGTCGGGATTGGGCGGCTTTTAAGTTCGCTTGAATCAGTCGAACCTTTTCTTCCGCGTTGTTGACAAGGTCAATCCCGAAGGTAACCCTTTCGCCAGACTCACACCAATTCAGCAGTGTGCGGCATTTCCGCCCGTGTAGCGCCTCATAAGGCGCCATCTTGATGCTGGCTTGGTACCCATTGTTGTACGAGAACTCGGCTAACGGAAAGTGATCATCCCAATTCTTGCCGTGGTTGATAGCGCAAGCTCATAGCATGTCTTCTAAGATCTGATTTATCCGCTCGGTTTGCCCATCCGTCTGCGGGTGGTATGCTGAACTACGGATCAGCTTTGTCCCCAAGGCAGAGTGCAGCTGCTCCCAAAAACGGGACACAAATAAAGTGCCCCGATCCGATATGATGGTACGGGGTACGCCGTACAAGCATAGTGACACGACCCCATTGGTCCTGTCGAGCCAGGATCACGCTGAGGGGTGCTGCGTTGCACAGCACCGTACAACACACGTCAAAGGTGCAAAGCGGAAGCGGAAGTTTTATTACATAAACAAGTTTATGAACATGTTTACATCAAAATAAGTTCAGTCTACACTCGCGGGCGTAGACTAAGCATCAAGTGCACGTTCAGCCCTCGAACGTGTCCTTGCTAGCACACACACGCACACTAACTCTGCGGCGTGCACGACTCCCACTCGACGGGGTTCCCCTCCTGGGGTTCCGTCTCCTCTTCGGGAGTCCCTTCCTCATAGAATCCTGCAAAAGCTTCAAACACAAGCAGTGAGCACGAAGGCTCAGCAAGTCTGACCCGTCTCACCTAAACATGGAACTTCTACATGAGGGTAATGGGTGGTATGAGGTAAAAATCATTTGCAAGGACTCGCCTAATTAGTAGAACCTTACTTTCAAGTTTTAGCAGCAGGTTGTGGAGAACCTTATGCTAAGGCACATGAGAGAGCCGCAATCAAACAAGAAACGCATTTCTCTCATGTACTTTGCCCAAAGTTGAAAAGAACTTTAATTAGCTCTAAGCTACAGCATATCATTAACAATCAATGTCCAGCTTTCAATCAGCAACATTTTAACATGTAACTAGCCTGTTCTTTCTACGTCACGGTACAGTGAACAAGTGGTACTCACTGACCGCGAGGGACGGCGATTATAATCGATTTACACCTGCAGGGTTACACGAACAACCCGTCACGTACGCCCGTACTCGATGTTGCCTACAACAACCATCACGGACGCCGTACGCGACTACCTTTCACCCGTTAGCCAAATATTGAACCGGTCCCATCGTCCCGAGCAAGAGGTCTCTGCACGCGCATCTCTGTGCCGCCAGCCGATTTACACCTCGAGCTCTCAACCTACCCTCTGAACGACGGGCAATGCCTCAATACCCAGCTACCCGAGTTACATCAGTTTCCCGGTTCCCATATAGCCGGTAGGTCTTTGGTACTGTTCTAGCTTGTTCAACAGGCCCGCACACGGCTCGGTCCTCAACCGACACAAGCGGAGCTACAGCACACAGGACCCAAAGTCCTGCTGCCCTTACTCTCCGCTCGGTCTCATTTTCTTGCCATGTGTATCATGTGCTATCTCTACCCGAGCAATGTGCCTCTAGCCTATTCTCGCGAGTAGTTCCAACTACTCGACTTGTACCGAATCCTACTCTATCCTAGCAATGCAGTGGCTAACGAGGTTTTCAATCCTAAACCCAACCCATGGTTTTCTTGGCTGTGCAGTTGGGTTTCCAATCAAGACTCTAATGCAAAGAACAATATTCAAAGATGTGCTCAAAACAATAAACATTTGTAAAAAGGTTAATGCAAACCGGGGCTTGCCTTGCTGCTCTTGGTCGTAGGCTAGCTGTTCCTCCGGAGTAACGAAGTCTAGGACTTCGGGTTCCTCCTCGACCATAGCGACTACATGATATAAGAAACATATGTATCAATTTAAATGCATTTGTATTAACTTTGAAGTTGTGAAGTCTATAACCCTTGCTAGACAGACCTAATGACTGTGAAACTTTTACTGTGGCTTGGTTACAACCTAAACAGAGACTTGGTCAAGTTTTAGTTGCAGCAAAGCTCATTTGAGCCCTCCACAAATAATTATGTCCTTGACCTTAATTGGAACTCTTAGGGTGTTCTAGGAATTTTCATGAGACAAACTATGACTTTCTGAAAACTAGATTTTCAGAGGGTTCTAATGGAGTTGGTCTCACTTAATTTGGAAGTCTCTAACTAAAGATATGAGCTAAACAATTTCAGAGAAAATTCTGAAAATGTTTCTGAACATTTTCTATTTTCTCTGGAACAGTTTCACTAATCACACCATTAGGTGGATTAAATGAGCTCAAATGGATCTGAAATTTTTATGGTATTTCAAGGATATTTTGGTGAACATCTCAGCAAAATTTCAGGATTTTCCTCCAAAGGATTCTCCAGTAAAAATTCCTAACACTTTAAACTTTAAGGAATTAATTCTGGAGAAATAAGGAATTTCATGAAGTGAAACTTTATTTTCTGGAAAGTACCCAGAGATCTGAATCCAGCAAAATTTGGTTCACTCAATTTGGAGCTTTCTAGCCAAAGTTATAAGGATTTGAAGTTTGAAGGAAATCTGAAAATCGGGGAAAAGTTTAAACTCGCGCGTGGGCCCAGGGGACACGCGTCGCACGCCTAGGCGATGGCACATCGCGGCCCACAAGGATTTTGCGCGCCAGCACACCCGATCCTGGCCGCAGCCGGATCCCGATTCAAAATATCGGCCGCTGACAGCTGGGGTCCACCCCCTTCTTCAACCTCGCGACACCCGCGCCCCGCCGCCAAGGGATCTCGCCGGAGAGCTCGCCGCCGGCTGCTGTACAGCTCCAAACTTCTCGATTCTGGCCTCCCCTGCCTACTTTTACTCGGGGAACAGGATTCTAGGGTTAGCTGCTCATGACAATGGCCGGAGCATGGTCGGCGACGAGCCGCCACCTCAGAACGATTTCGGCCATGTCGGCTGACTACCCTAGCACCTCAGCTACTTGGGAAATCGGTCGGGGAGCATCAGTGGACCTCAGAGTAGGTCGACATGAGCTCGAGGCAGCTCGGGGAAGGCTCGAAATAGGTCCTCACCGTGCGCCCGATGCCGCCCGTTCGTTCCGCCATTAGTAGACCTTAAATTACGCCGGGCACAGAGGTTCTCCGGCCCAGAGTTGTGAAGACAACTTGTGCGTTACCGTGTCTAGGTCGTGTGAGAGCGGCCTGAGGCCCTCTAATCCTTTCTAGAGCACGAATTAAACAGAACCGTACCCGAAGGTCGTTCTGCACACAGAAAGGGGAAAAGTGGAAATTCGCCGCCGGTGAGCAACCACTCGAGCTGTGGCTCGGGGATGAGCAGCACCGGTCACCTGCGCGTCCAAGGGTGCCTTGGCTCGGGCGTGACAACGCCCTGGTTGGGTTGTCCACGAGAGCCCGAGGTGCGGCGGTTCCAAGTCCCGAATTTGATCTTTCGGCACAGCCGATATCACTCGGTTTCAATCGAATTCTAGCAACGGGGAGGATGGAGGAAGGTCTCTAGTACCTTGCTGGGGCTCTGGAGTGGAAGGAGGGAGCTGCGATCGGCGTTCTCCGATCAAGTCCGAGCTGCGGAAGTTTTCGGCCGGCGCTGAGTTCTTGCGGGGAAGAACGGTGGTGCCTCGGCCGAGGAGGGGGCAGGCGCCTTAAGAAGGCTCTGCACCGCCTCATGCCCGCGCGTGGGCAAGCAGCTGGTGGCGCGGCGGCTGGCCTCGGTGGCGATCACCGCTGCGGCTCGGCGACCCGAGTGAAAAAGTCTCAGTCGGTTTGATCTGAGCAGTGGCTGACATGTGGGTCCCACCTCCAGTTTTAACCTCTGAAATTTACTCCTAATCACTGTTGTAAACAGTGAACCCCATACTACCCTTGGCAATTCAAATTATTCACCCATGAGCCATTTGAATTGATCAAAGTTCAAATGAGGTTTGGTTTGAATGAATTTCAGCACAAGTTCAGTTTGAAATTCAAATAAAGTTTGAATTTCTCCCACTTAGCTCATGTCAAGATCAACTCTAAATGGAGTGAAAATTGGTGTGTGAGCTCACAAAAATGTGCTGAGTAAGAATATGCCCCCCACTTTTAAATTCATTGGATAAAAACAGTTTGAATTTGAATATGGTTCCAAACTGCCCTCTTCCTAACTATACCCAAACTGACCTCAAAAAGGTTTTGAATTTGGGTGAAACTTGGCATGGACATCCTTAATAAAGTGTAGGGGTTTTCATATGTCCAGCCCATCTATATCACATGTGGGAAATACCACTTTTGCAATATGTAAGTTTGTTCTCTAATGAGCATGTTGATAATTGTTACTTGCTCTTCATTTGTGTTCATCATTCTTTCTCAAATGAGGTGTGTGGTGTGGTGATGAACACTGCAAATGTGTGTCAAAAACTGAGGCCCTTACATTCCTCCCCCCTTAAAAGAATCTCGTCCCGAGATTATAAGGTGAAAATGAGAGAGAGGACGGTAGAAAATTACCGGATATGCGACGTGAAAAAGTCGGGGTAGTTAGTGCGAAGGAATTCTTCGCTCTCCCATGTCGCTTCGTCCATGGAGTGATTACTCCATAGAACCTTGTAGAACCACAACGTACGGTTGCGTGTGGTTCGGGCCTTTTCATCAATAATCTGCACCGGTTCCTCCCGATAGGTGAGATCCGGTTGCAGTTCTTCAATGTCCTCCAGCTGAACGGTAGTTGATAGCTTGAGACACTTCCTTAGCTGGGAAATGTGAAAGACGTCGTGCACACCGGAAAGTGCTTCTGGTAATTTCAGCCGGTATGCCACCGATCCACATCTTTCGGTAATCTGGAATGGACCGATGAATCGGGGTGCCAACTTTCCTCTCACCCCAAATCTGTTTACGCCCTTCATTGGGGACACCCGTAGATATACGTGATCTCCAACTTCGAATTGTAATGGGCGCCTTCTCCGGTCCGCATACTGTTTCTGACGGGATTGAGCGGCTTTTAGGTTCGCTTGAATTAGTCGAACCTTTTCTTCCGCGTTGTTGACAAGGTCAACCCCGAAAGTAAGCCTTTCGCCAGACTCACACCAGTTCAATGGTGTGCGGCATTTTCTTCCGTATAGCGCCTCATAGGTGTAACACCCCAAAATTTTGATTCAAAACACTAAATCATGTTCAGAGGGGAATTTAAAAATTTTTGGACGTGTTGCATGTTTTGCAAAAATTCCAATTCAAACTGGAATTCAAATTAAACTCAAATCAGAAAAGAAATGGAAAAAGAAAAAGAGAAAACGGAAAAAAACCGGCCAGTGGGCTGAAACCCGCCAGCCGGCCCAGTTTCCCCCGCGCCAGCCCGTAGCCACGCGCGCCCGCGCTCTCTCACACAGACAGGTGGGACCCACCTGTCATCCCCAACCTCGCTCGCGCCGACCCCGGACTCTCTCCCGCGCGCGCGATCTTAACCAATCGGAATACCGCGTCCCTCAGCCCGAATTCCGGTCCCAGAAGACTCAAACTCGATCACAACTGACCCACCGCCCTCCCCCGGCTATAAAAACCCCAGCCCCGATCGGTTTTTCCCACGCGATCGCCGATTTTTACTCCGGTGAGCACCGAGACTTCGCCGGTGAATTCTGGCCGATCTAAGCTCGGAAACTCTGATCTAACTCGCTGGTCTTGATCCACCGCCTCCGGGGAGCTTTGCAGGTGCAGAAAACTCGGAGACTTACGGTGTAAACCCAGCGCCGACGAGCTTCGCCGTGGTTTTGCCTCGGACCTCGCCGCCGATCACTTTCCAGGACCCCCGAGCTCAAGAAAACCCCCGAGGTGAGATCCCTGACCTCCCCTCTACCGATCTATGCCATAAGATCACAGTTCTAGGCAGAATTCTCGAGGATCCGAAACTTTCCGGCGAGATCGCCGCTTCCCGCCGCCGTGCGCCGCCGGCAGCGCCGCCCTCGCTCGATCAGAGCGACGTGGCCGCTTGTGCGCCGTTTATTTTAAATCGCACGGTAGACTTTAAAACCCTGCGTACCGGTTCGATGTTATAATCTCAGCCGTCGGTTTAAAATCGGACGGTTCACGTCAGCCCGGCGTTATAAAGACTGGAATTCTTACGTGCTACCCCCTGGGGTTCTCGGGAAATAAGAGCTAGCCCCGGAAACTTCTGATCTAGCCCCTAGAACTCCAGAAAATCATGTAAATTCATTTAAAAATCAGTTTTAGCCCCTGGACTTAATAAAAATTAGGAAAAACACCTCTGATAAGTGTAGCTAGACCCCTGGAAATTATGAAAATAATATTATAGACCCTGTAATGGGGTGAGTTCATTATTTTAGCCCTGTTTAGTATTTAATTTAGAAAATTGAATATGTAACTAGTGTTTAAAAATTAAAAAGTGGGACAAACATAATTGTCAAAATTAATTAAAAAACTTTCTCAGTACTTAGAAAACTTTGGAGTGAGATAAAAATATATTTTGGGCTGAAATGAATCTGTTTCATTTATTAATCACATTTATTAGTATAGGGACACATTTTTAAGTAAAGAATAGTTATAGAAAAATAGGGAAAATAATTATGAAATAGTTTACATCAGAGGCCAAGGTTAAAATATGTTATTAAATTATTTAGGACCAGAACCTATACTGTTTAGATGATGTGTATTACTAATTTCATAATAAAATACACAATTATGCATAGGAATATAAATCTGAGAATATAGCAACTAGTAAATGATAAATGGAGTTTTTAAAAATCCAAAGAGTTCAGTTTAGGGTTGGTAGAAATTATGAAGGCACATATGGGGAAGAAAAATACTTTTCATACACACTTGGTAGTGAAAAGGTGTAGTAGTTGAATATAAGAAATTTATTGGAAACCCATATAAATAGTATGTAAGTATAAATGTGGACATAAAAGTAGGAATCATATACACATGGTTAAAAGTGCATGCAAGCCACAACTCAACACACATAGAGTAACCACAACACATATAATGGTAAAGAACTTTTATAAATGTGAATGTGTGGTTTGTATGAAGTAAGAAGTGTGAACTATGTCTTATGATTGTTGTTTTTCTTTTGCTATGTGTGATGGTATGAAGTAGAACCTGTTCAAGAGCAAGTTATCCCTTTCCAAGATCAGGACTACCCATTTCAAGAGCAGCAAGAAGGAGGCAAGTGTCCTTGACCACTTTGATCCTATGCTAGGATGTGTAGATAGAATTATTTGCATTGTCAAATGAAATATGAAACCCATGCTAGGAAGTTTCCCTAGAATTGCATTACCTTGTTTCCTTGTAGCTTGGGTTGGGATTTATTTTGTCATTTATTTACATGCATATGCTTAGCCATGCTTAGAATGGGATATTTGGAATATGAGATCATCAGTTTAGTATACCATACTCTTGAATGAGCTATTGTGAGTTATGTAGAGGTAGGGATCAAGGCAAGTTGGATGTTTTGGTTGTGTGCTGGGTGGGTGCACGAGACTTGGGTTTGTGTTTAGTACTTGCCTGGATCCTAAGGACCGGTTCATGGAGCATGTAACCTAGCTTTACCGTGCCAACCACATGCTGAGATGGGGCAGCTTGGCCAATTAATTAGGTGTATCCCCGGCGTAGTATGGGTGTGTTGGATGGTGCGGGGAGTGGGTGTCAGCTGGACTACCATATGAACCGCAAGGCTCAAGAGGGGGCCACTGCAGCGGGGTTGCAGCCTCTTGTATGCTGTTAGGGGTGAAACCTCAGTGGGCCCACGCTCGTCGGGAATCCCTTTGTAAAGGCTTCGTAGTGATCTCCTGGCTGCACACCTGGGAAGTGTGAATGTGGATCGTAGCCACTGGCATAATGGAGGTTCTTTTAGTCCACCCGGCAACGGGGGATGAAATCACTACATGTGGGTACAGTGGTACAAACTCTGCAGAGTCAAAACTGTCTTGACAGCCATGCTCACGGTTAAGAGCGGCCTGGACTTATTCATGATTAGAGGAGTGATGGTTATTGGAAGTTGTGGATGTTAAGCGGGGAGTTTAACATTGGAAATGATGTTATGGTTATTAGATTATGATAATGGATGGGAGATTGGGACCATTTCACCTGTGTAGTAATGTAGGTGCTTAATAAGCTAAGGTGATAGGTATTAATTGCGTAGTGCTTTAACCATGAGTTCAATCTCTCCTTGTTCTAGCCATGCATGATATAATTTTCCCACACTTGCTGAGTACCATTGGTACTCAACCTTGCATATTTGTTGGTTTATATTGCTGCTCAGGTCAAGATAATGAGGTGGTGTATAATGACCAAGATTTTGGACCCGAGGAAGGTTTTTAGGTTCATGAAGACCCCCGGGCAACGCCTGTGATGGAGCCCTAAAGAATAATATTCCGCTGCTAGTTTATTTACTTGTGATGAACGTACTATTGTCCATTGAGACATTTGCGATGTAAGACTTATTTATATTCGACCCCTGGCTTGTAATAAATGATGCTTCACTATTTGTCATCACATGTATGAGAAAATGATCCTGGCATACATGTGATATTCACTTGGTTGTTCTTCGGAAAAACCGGGTGTGACAGAGGTGGTATCAGAGCCAAGGTTGCCCGTAGGAACGTGGACCTAGGTAGAAATGGACGTATTTAAGGGCCCTATTTTCTTAAAAACTATTTTCCAAGGTGTGGGTTGAAGAGTGTTATTTAAGGAGTCATTTTCTTCATCTTACCCCAAATTTTCATTCAAAATGGGATTTTTGTTTAAAAAGTTTATCTAACCTAAATTTAAATTCTTTTTGTTTTAGATGGTTCGCATGATTCGCACCGCCCGCAAGTCCACAGGAGGGAGAGTTCCTGTAGTTGCCCTTGCCGAAAGAGAGGAGAGTCGTCCAGTGACGTACCTTTCCTACGGATTGGCAGTAGGAGACTTGTTGCGCCGTCTTCGACGTATGCTCGAAGCCGCAGGCAATACGGGCAAGCTAATCATCCACTATAACTCCACCAGGACCATCCGTGAGAAAAGGGAAGAATGGAGTTCGGAGATGAGGATTATACACGAGAATCAGCTGCTTAAGATTCACCACTCTCCAGCTTGTCGAGCAACACAAGTTGACGCGGAGAAAGATGTCACCTGGGAGGCCATCACCTGCCAGAGTCACATCTATCGTCGCCACTTGGACAAAACTGAGTACATGTATGTCCTCCAACGTGAGAGTGGTACCACGGAGTACATGTACCCACCGGTGCAGCAAGGGACTTCCCATGAGCACATGGACTTGTGCTTGGAGGATGCTGCTATGCTCAGCACTCGACTGCAGGAGTGTCAACAAGAGCTTCAGGATGTCCGAGACACCCTGAAGGAAACGGAGGCGTTGCATGCGAGCTTGCTTAAAGGCGAGAGAAAGAGGAGATGGGAATGAACTGTGTGTCACCGTGAATGATACATGGACTCCTGACTCCCCGGATCGCCGAGCGATCAGGCGTCGTCGCACTTCTCCACCAGCAGCCTCCCCACCCAAAGCAGAGTTAGAAGGTAGCCAAAATGAGGAGGAAGATCCCGAGGAGCCAGCTCAAGAGGACGAGTAGTGTAGAGTCTTTCCCCTAGCTAGCAAGAGGTCGAGTAGTCGAGTCGTTACGTAGTTAATGGTGTGATAATGCTTGGTGTGTGACGTGAGTTGTGGAAGCCATGAGCAATTGTCCACAGCCTCGTCTTCAGATTGTTTTGCTTTGGTGTGAACCCACAGGAAATAATAGTGCATTTATTTGGTGTGAGATATAAACCCTTGTAAAATTTTAACAAAGCCTCAACACCTTAAAGTACCAACAAATGAAAGTAGTAAGATGATACTAAATGGTATCAAAATTAACATTTGTTGATTCTGCCAGATGGCCGGAAGAGGAAAAGGACGTGCTGCCAACCCCGCCAACAACAATGATGAGGCATGCAACCCTCATCTTTCTGGAGGCCAGGACCGGGGTGGTCGCCATGAAGAAGTTGATCCTCTCCACCAAATGCTGGAGAATCAAAATCAGCTCATCCAGAACTTGACTCAAGTGGTGGCTAACTTGCATCAAGTTCCACCTACACAAGCGGCACCACGCCAACCAAGGTTGAGTGAGTTTCTAGGAACTCAACCTCCAAAGTTTGCAAGTGCTGCTGAACCTCTGGAGGCAGATGATTGGCTGGAGACCATTGAAAGTAAGATGAGGATTATACAATGCCAAGGGTATGAGAGGGTGCTGTTTGCCTCTCATCAATTGCATGGACCTGCTGCTGATTGGTGGACCGCCTACGTGGCCGCCCATCATGACCCTGAGAACATCACTTGGGAAGAGTTCAAGCGTAGCTTCCGCAACCATTACATCCCAAGAGGTGAACTCAAAAACAAGAGGAAGGAGTTTTTGGGACTGCAGCAGGGAAACATGACTGTGAGGGAATACCTCACTAAATTTACTCAACTATCCCGTTATGCTCCACGAGACATAGAGACTGATGAGCAGAAACAAGATTGTTTCGTGGAAGGACTTACCGCAGAGATGCAGTGTGCAATGTCCTCCAATGAGTATGAAAGCTTCCAAAAGATGGTGGACCGAGCATTTGTGGTAGAAAGGAAGCTAAAGGCCCTGGAAAATGAGAATAAGAGGAAGGCTGGGTGGTCACATCAAGCCTCAGGGAGCAACACCCGCCCACGTATGATGCAGCAACCTACGGGGCAGACAAGCCGTGCTGCGGTACCCTATTCAGCACCAAGAGGGTACAACCCAAACTACAGGCCTCCCGCAGCACCAGCACAGCCGCAAAGTCAGTTTGTGCAGCAGCCTCGCCCCGCATATCCACCTCGACCAGCAGTGCAAGGACCCCCAAACCAACCCCAAGACAACAAGGGCCAGGCATCTAAGATTGGGGTGCAATGTTTCAGCTGTGGTGAAGTGGGGCACTACGCCCATAAATGCCCAAAGAAGAAGCCTGCGCCGCCACAACAGCAGAATGTAATGAGAGGACGGGTGAACCATGTCACTATGGAGGAAGCACAAGAGGCACCCGACGTGGTAGTTGGTAAGTTTCCTGCCAATTTACACCTTGCAACTCTGCTGTTTGATTCTGGTGCTACCCACTCGTTCATTGCTCAAGGGTTTGTTAAGAAGCATGACCTAGCAACCACACAAATGAACCATATGCTAGCGGTAAACTCTCCAGGTGGAGAAATAAGGACAAGACAAGTGTGTCCTAAAGTGAACCTAGACATTAATGGGGTAGTATTTACGGCTAACCTCATAGTGATAGATTCACAAGGGATAGATATTATTTTGGGTATGGATTGGTTGACCAAACATAAAGGAATCATCCATTGTTCGACCAGAACGGTGGAACTAACTCACCCTAGTGGCACAAGAGTAAAGTTCATAACGATACACGAGCCTAGGAGGGACATTAAATTAAATCAAGTGGAGGTGAAAGTTGAGGAAATCAGGACTATCAGGGAATATCCAGATGTTTTTCCGGAGGAATTGCCAGGTATGCCTCCCGACCGTGACGTGGAATTCGCAATTGAGCTAGTACCGGGAACAGCCCCGATATACAAGAGACCTTATCGAATGGACTCCAAGCAGCTAGAAGAGCTCAAGGATCATTTGAGAGAGTTGACGGAGAAGGGGTATATTCGCCCTAGTTCCTCACCATGGGGAGCTCCGGTGATATTTGTGCCCAAGAAAGACGGAACCCAAAGGTTATGCGTGGATTACCGTGCTTTGAATGAGGTAACCATCAAGAACAAATACCCATTGCCTCGCATTGAAGACTTGTTTGATCAGTTGAGGGGAGCTTGTGTGTTCTCGAAAAATGATCTCAGGTCGGGATACCACCAACTCAAGATAAGGCAATCTGATATTCCCAAGACAGCTTTCGTATCTCGGTACGGACTGTATGAATACACTGTCATGCCTTTCGGGCTAACCAATGCCCCGGCATATTTCATGTACCTCATGAACAAGGTATTCATGGAATATCTGGACAAATTTGTGGTGGTTTTCATAGATGATATTCTCGTCTTCTCCAAAGATGAAGAAGAACATGAGAAACATCTAAGGTTGGTGTTGCAGAGGCTGAGAGGACACCAACTATATGCCAAGTTGAGCAAGTGTGAGTTTTGGCTGAAGAGAGTTTCCTTTTTAGGACATATAATCTCGGAGGGCGGAATCTCCGTAGATCCCGCCAAAATCGAGGATATCCAGAAGTGGAAGACCCCTGAAAATGTCGGGGAAGTTCGAAGCTTTTTGGGATTGGCTGGATACTATCGACGGTTTATTGAGGGATTCTCCAAGATCTCGAGACCTCTCACCAAACTGTTGGAGAAGGGAATCACATTCACCTGGACGCCACAGTGCGATACGAGCTTTCAGGAGCTAAAGAAGAGATTGGCAACAGCCCCAGTGTTGGTTATGCTAGATATGCAAAAGAATTTCACAGTGTACTGCGATGCCTCTGGAAATGGGTTGGGATGTGTTCTCATGCAAGAAGGACATGTCGTGGCATATGCATCCCGGCAGCTTCGGAAGCACGAGAAGAACTATCCTACACATGACCTAGAACTAGCCGCAGTGGTACACGCGTTGAAAATTTGGCGGCACTATTTGATGGGGAAGAGGACAGAAATATATACGGATCATAAGAGTTTGAAGTACATATTCACACAGCCAGATCTCAACCTCAGACAAAGGAGATGGTTAGAGCTAATTAATGACTTTGATATAGGCATCAACTATCATCCCGGGAAAGCAAACGTCGTGGCCGATGCTTTGAGTCGGAAAGTGCAGGTCAATAAGTTGAGCTTGAAGGACATGCCTGCAGAATTAAAGGACGAGGTTATAAGGCTCAACCTATGTCTAGTAAATAGTGGTGAAGCCATTGCCATGGATGTGGACTCCCCACTCGAGCGAGACATACGCGAGGGCCAAAAGAATGATGAGAAGATACAAGAGATCAGACAGCTTATCAAGGAAAATAAAGCTCCTGGTTTTAGAGAGGATGAACAAGGAACGGTGTGGCACGGGAAAAGAATCTGTGTGCCAGAAGTAAAGGAGATCCGTGAATTGATTTTAAAGGAGGCTCATGATTCTGACTATTCCATTCATCCTGGGAGTACGAAGATGTACCAGGACCTCAAAAGCCGGTATTGGTGGTATGGCATGAAGCGAGATGTCGCGGAACATGTTGCCCTATGTGACACATGTCAGTTGGTGAAAGCAGAACATCAACGACCCGCGGGATTATTGCAACCACTCAAAGTGCCTGAATGGAAGTGGGAAGAAATCAGCATGGATTTTGTCGTGGGATTGCCTAGGACCCAATCCGGGTATGATTCAATATGGGTCATTATTGATAGGCTAACCAAGGTAGCTCATTTCATCCCCGTGAAAGAAAGCTACAGCGGATCCAAATTGGCAGAATTGTACATGTCAAGGATTGTGTGTTACCATGGAGTGCCAAAGAAGATAGTGTCGGACCGAGGGACACAGTTCACCTCGAGGTTTTGGCAGAAGTTGCATGAAACCATGGGAACCCATATGAACTTCAGCTCTGCCTATCATCCCCAAACTGACGGGCAGACGGAGAGAACCAATCAGATCCTTGAAGATATGTTAAGGGCATGTGCACTCAAAAACAATAGGAGTTGGGACAAGAACTTACCGTATGCGGAGTTTTCCTATAACAACAGCTATCAAGCCAGTATGAAGATGTCACCGTTTGAAGCTTTGTATGGAAGGAAGTGCAGAACTCCCCTATTTTGGAACCAAACAGGAGAAAGTAAAGTGTTTGGTCCAGAAGTGCTACAAGAAGCTGAGGCGAAGGTGAGGGAGATTCGCAACAACTTGAGGATAGCACAAAGACGTCAGAAAAGTTATGCTGATGTACGAAGAAGAGAGCTCGTTTTCAACGTGGGAGACTATGTTTATCTCAAGGTGTCCCCTATCAGAGGACTTCGTCGGTTCAAGGTGAAAGGGAAGTTGTCACCTCGATACATCGGACCCTTTCAAGTTTTGGAAAGAAAAGGCGAAGTGGCGTACCAACTAGAGTTACCGGTTCATCTATCGGACGTGCACGATGTATTCCATGTGTCACAACTCAAGAAATGCCTGAGAACGCCTGAAGAGGTGTTACCCATGAATGAAGTGGATGTAGCTGAGGATTTGTCTTATGCCGAGCAACCATACAAGATTTTGGAGACAATGGAACGCCTCACCAGAAATAAAAGAATCCGGATGTGCAAGGTGCAGTGGAAGCATCACTCGGAAGAGGAAGCCACCTGGGAACGGGAAGATGAGCTCAAGGCACAATTTCCGGAATTGTTTTCTTAGAATCACCAATCTCGAGGACGAGATTTCTTTTAAGGGGGGTAGAGCTGTAACACCCCAAAATTTTGATTCAAAACACTAAATCATGTTCATAGGGGAATTTAAAAATTTTTGGACGTGTTGCATGTTTTGCAAAAATTCAAATTCAAACTGGAATTCAAATTAAACTCAAATCAGAAAAGAAATGGAAAAAGAAAAAGAGAAAACGGAAAAAAACCGGCCAGTGGGCCGAAACCCGCCAGCCGGCCCAGTTTCCCCCGCGCCAGCCCGTAGCCGCACGCGCCCGCGCTCTCTCACACAGACAGGTGGGACCCACCTGTCATCCCCAACCTCGCTCGCGCCGACCCCGGACTCTCTCCCGCGCGCGCGCGATCTTAACCGATCAGAATACCGCGTCCCTCAGCCCAAATTCCGGTCCCAGAAGACTCAAACTCGATCACAACTGACCCACCACCCTCCCCCGGCTATAAAAACCCCAGCCCCGATCGGTTTTTCCCACGCGATCGCCGATTTTTACTCCGGTGAGCACCGAGACTTCGCCGGTGAATTCTGGCCGATCTAAGCTCGGAAACTCTGATCTAACTCGCTGGTCTTGATCCACCGCCTCCGGGGAGCTTTGCAGGTGCAGAAAACTCGGAGACTTACGGTGTAAACCCAGCGCCGACGAGCTTCGCCGTGGTTTTGCCTCGGACCTCGCCGCCGATCACTTTCCAGGACCCCCGAGCTCAAGAAAACCCCCGAGGTGAGATCCCTGACCTCCCCTCTACCGATCTATGCCATAAGATCACAGTTCTAGGCAGAATTCTCGAGGATCCGAAACTTTCTGGCGAGATCGCCGCTTCCCGCCGCCGTGCGCCGCCGGCAGCGCCGCCCGCGCTCGATCAGAGCGACGTGGCCGCTTGTGCGCCGTTTATTTTAAATCGCACGGTAGACTTTAAAACCCCGCATACCGGTTCGATGTTATAATCTCAGCCGTCGGTTTAAAATCGGACGGTCCACGTCAGCCCCGCGTTATAAAGACTGGAATTCTTACGTGCTACCCCCTGGGGTTCTCGGGAAATAAGAGCTAGCCCCGGAAACTTCTGATCTAACCCCTGGAACTCCAGAAAATCATGTAAATTCATTTAAAAATCAGTTTTAGCCCCTGGACTTAATAAAAATTAGGAAAAACACCTCTGATAAGTGTAGCTAGACCCCTGGAAATTATGAAAATAATATTATAGACCCTGTAATGGGGTGAGTTCATTATTTTAGCCCTGTTTAGTATTTAATTTAGAAAATTGAATATGTAACTAGTGTTTAAAAATTAAAAAGTGGGACAAACATAATTGTCAAAATTAATTAAAAAACTTTCTCAGTACTTAGAAAACTTTGGAGTGAGATAAAAATATATTTTGGGCTGAAATGAATCCGTTTCATTTATTAATCACATTTATTAGTATAGGGACACATTTTTAAGTAAAGAATAGTTATAGAAAAATAGGGAAAATAATTATGAAATAGTTTACATCAGAGGCCAAGGTTAAAATATGTTATTAAATTATTTAGGACCAGAACCTATACTGTTTAGATGATGTGTATTACTAATTTCATAATAAAATACACAATTATGCATAGGAATATAAATCTGAGAATATAGCAACTAGTAAATGATAAATGGAGTTTTTAAAAATCCAAAGAGTTCAGTTTAGGGTTGGTAGAAATTATGAAGGCACATATGGGGAAGAAAAATACTTTTCATACACACTTGGTAGTGAAAAGGTGTAGTAGTTGAATATAAGAAATTTATTGGAAACCCATATAAATAGTATGTAAGTATAAATGTGGACATAAAAGTAGGAATCATATACACATGGTTAAAAGTGCATGCAAGCCACAACTCAACACACATAGAGTAACCACAACACATATAATGGTAAAGAACTTTTATAAATGTGAATGTGTGGTTTGTATGATGTAAGAAGTGTGAACTATGTCTTATGATTGTTGTTTTTCTTTTGCTATCTGTGATGGTATGAAGTAGAACCTGTTCAAGAGCAAGTTATCCCTTTCCAAGATCAGGACTACCCATTTCAATAGCAGCAAGAAGGAGGCAAGTGTCCTTGACCACTTTGATCCTATGCTAGGATGTGTAGATAGAATTATTTGCATTGTCAAATGAAATATGAAACCCATGCTAGGAAGTTTCCCTAGAATTGCATTACCTTGTTTCCTTGTAGCTTGGGTTGCGATTTATTTTGTCATGTCATTTATTTACATGCATATGCTTAGCCATGCTTAGAATGGGATATTTGGAATATGAGATCATCAGATTAGTATACCATACTCTTGAATGAGCTATTGTGAGTTATGTAGAGGTAGGGATCAAGGCAAGTTGGATGTTCTGGTTGTGTGCTGGGTGCACGAGACTTGGGTTTGTGTTTAGTACTTGCCTGGATCCTAAGGACCGGTTCATGGAGCATGTAACCTGGCTTTACCGTGCCAACCACATGCTGAGATGGGGCAGCTTGGCCAATTAATTAGGTGTATCCCCAGCGTAGTATGGGTGTGTTGGATGGTGCGGGGAGTGGGTGTCAGCTGGACTACCATATGAACCGCAAGGCTCAAGAGGGGGCCACTGCAGCGGGGTTGGAGCCTCTTGTATGCTGTTAGGGGTGAAACCTCAGTGGGCCCACGTTCGTCGGGAATCCCTTTGTAAAGGCTTCGTAGTGATCTCCTGGCTGCACACCTGGGAAGTGTGAATGTGGATCGTAGCCACTGGCATAATGGAGGTTCTTTTAGTCCACCCGGCAACGGGGGATGAAATCACTACATGTGGGTACAGTGGTACAAACTCTGCAGAGTCAAAACTGTCTTGACAGCCGTGCTCACGGTTAAGAGCGGCCTGGACTTATTCATGATTAGAGGAGTGATGGTTATTGGAAGTTGTGGATGTTAAGCGGGGAGTTTAACATTGGAAATGATGTTATGGTTATTAGATTATGATGATGGATGGGAGATTGGGACCATTTCACCTGTGTAGTAATGTAGGTGCTTAATAAGCTAAGGTGATAGGTATTAATTGCGTAGTGCTTTAACCATGAGTTCAATCTCTCCTTGTTCTAGCCATGCATGATATAATTTTCCCACACTTGCTGAGTACCATTGGTACTCAACCTTGCATATTTGTTGGTTTATATTGCTGCTCAGGTCAAGATAATGAGGTGGTGTATAATGACCAAGATTTTGGACCCGAAATAGGTTTTTAGGTTCATGAAGACCCCCGGGCAACGCCTGTGATGGAGCCCTAAAGAATAATATTCCGCTGCTAGTTTATTTACTTGTGATGAATGTACTATTGTCCATTGAGACATTTGCGATGTAAGACTTATTTATATTCGACCCCTGGCTTGTAATAAATGATGCTTCACTATTTGTCATCACATGTATGAGAAAATGATCCTGGCATACATGTGATATTCACTTGGTTGTTCTTCGGAAAAACCGGGTGTGACAATAGGGTGCCATCTTGATGTTGGCTTGGTACCCATTGTTGTACGAGAACTCGGCTAACGGCAAGTGATCATCCCAACTCTTGCCGTGGTCGATAGCGCAAGCTCGTAGCATGTCTTCTAGAATTTGATTTACCCGCTCGGTTTGTCCATCCGTCTGCGGGTGGTAGGCTGAACTACAGATCAGCTTCGTCCCCAAGGCAGCGTGTAGCTGCTCCCAAAAACGGGACACAAATAAAGTGCCCCTGTCCGATATGATGGTACGGGGTACACCGTATAAGCATAGGATCCGTGAGATGTACAGTTCAGCGTACTTCTTGGTGTTGTAGTTGGTGTTGACCGGGATGAAATGGGCAACTTTGGTGAGCCGATCGACGATCACCCACACCGAATCATGTTTCTGTAAGGTGGTGGGTAAACCGACGACGAAATCCATGCTCACGTCCTCCCACTTCCAGGCAGGAATGCCCAGTAGTTGCAGCAGTCCCGGTTTCCGCATGTGGTCTGCCTTCACCCTTCGACATGTATCACACTCGGACACGTATTTTGCAGTCTCTCGCTTCATCCGTGTCCACCAAAACTTTCTTCTGAGTTCTTGATACATTTTGTTGCTGCCGGGGTGAATAGAAAATTTTGATAAGTGAGCCTCATCAAATATTTTCTTCCGTAACTCCGGGTTTCGGGGTACGACGATCCGGTCCTTGAACCATAGGACGCCGTCTCCGTCCTTCCGGAAACATTTCAACTCCCCACTGTCTACACGTCTCCGTAAATGTGACATGCCCTTGTCATTCTTCTGGGCTGCCGCTATCTCTTCACGGATGGTGGGGATCAAAGCTAGGTTGTAGAGAGCTCCGTGTGGAATCACACGTAGTGGTGGTTCGCTCTCTTCCAACGGTGTGATGGTCAGATTATTGACGTGTGACTTGCGGCTCAGCGCATCTGCCACAACGTTTGCCTTGCCCGGATGATAATGGATCTCTATCTCATAATCCTTTATCAGTTCTAACCATCTTCGTTGCCTCATGTTCAGCTCCTTCTGAGTGAATATGTACTTGAGGCTTTTGTGGTCGGTATATAAATGTACGAGGTTACCGAGTAGGTAGTGCCTCCACATTTTTAGTGCAAGTACCACGGCAGCGAGCTCCAAGTCGTGAGTTGGATAATTTTGCTCATGGTTCCTAAGCTGCCGTGATCCATACGCGACCACTCTTCGGTCTTGCATCAGCACACATCCGAGCCTAATGCCGTATGCATCGCAGTACACATCGAACGGTTTTGTTGTGTCTGGCTGCGCCAAAACCAGTGCTGATGTCAGGTGCTTGACTAAAGCCTTGAATGCCACTTCACATGCTGGACTCCAAACATATTTGGTAGCCTTCTTCAGCAGCTCTGTCATTGGCTTGGCAATCTTCGAGAAGTTCGGAATGAACCTCCGATAATATCCCGCGAGTCCGAGGAAACTCCGTACCTCATGAACAGTTCTCGGGGATTTCCAATTCAGCACTTGCGTGATCTTGCTCGGGTCCACAGCGATACCCTCCGCTGAGATGATATGCCCAGGAAAGGCACTTGCGATATCCAAAACTCGCATTTTCTGAACTTTGCGTATAACTTGTGATCTCGCAGCCGTTGCAAGACTATACACAGATGTTTCTTGTGATCTTCCTCCGACTTGGAGTATACCAGGATGTCGTCGATGAAGACCACGACAAACTTGTCCAGCTCCGGCATGAACACCGAGTTCATTAAGTACATGAAGTGAGCTGGAGCATTGGTGAGGACAAAGGACATGACCAGATACTCATAAAGTCCGTACCTTGTCGAGAAAGCTGTCTTTGGAATGTCCTCCGCCCTTATCTTAATCTGATGGTACCCGGATCTTAAATCCATCTTGGAAAAGATCTTTGCTTCGACCAACTGATCAAACAACATGTCGATCCGTGACAACGGGTACTTGTTCTTGATGGTTACGGCATTTAATGGACGATAGTCCACGCAAAGCCGCAACGTTTCATCCTTCTTTTTGACAAATAATGCCGAACAGCCCCATGGGGAGGAGCTCGGCCTAATAAAACCCTTCTCCAGAAGGTTCGTGAGCTGAGTCTTCAGTTCAGCCAACTCCTTGGGCGCCATCTTGTACGGCCTTCGGGATATTGGCATGGTTCCTGGTGTAAGTTCAATCTTGAACTCCACCTCTCTATCGGGTGGCATCCCCGGCAAATCGTCCGGGAATACATCAGGGAACTCTCGGACCACTGGAATATCTTCCAATCTGATAGTTGTGGACTGATAGACACTTGGAAGTTTTATTTCTGGACTGTCCAGAAATAATGAGTGAGAACCGTGCACTTCTGAGTTTAAGTGCACGACTCGAAGGACGGTGTCTAAAACAGCGCCGTGGCGGGTTAACCACGACATCCCTAGGATGACATCGACCTTCTGTCCCTCTAAGATAATGAGAGACGTGGGGTACACTCTACCCGCTAAGCATAATGGTGCTTTGGAGACCATTACGCTTGCTGAAATCTTCCCACCCGGTGAACAAATTAAATATGGACTATCGGTGGGTAGTATTGGCAACCTGTGTTTAGCAATGAAAGCTTGGCTAATAAAATTATGCGTGGCGCCTGAATCAAACAGTACTATAGCGGGATGCTGGTGGAGTTGGAACATACCCGCAAGGATTGGCTCGCCCTCCGGCACGTCCTCAATGGCAAGTTGGTGGACAGTGCCGGGCCTAGGGTTTGCCCGCCGCGCATTAGTAGGGTTCCGGGGTTGATTCCTCCCCGGAAACTGTGGTGCCACTCCGCCGCCTTGCCTCTCCGGGCAACTGCTCGCGAAGTGTCCTGGACGACCACACTTGTAACATGTGGCCGCTGCTGGTGGAGTACTCGGTGGACGAAAGCCCGGCATGCGTTGCGGAGGTGCAAACGCACGCGGCATCGCCCGCTGCTGCTGTTGTTGTTGCGGTGGTACTGGCAGTGCCGGCCGGAATGCCAGTGAAGAGTACGGCCGACTGCGGAACGGCATCGACCGCTGTGGTGGTTGCCAGTGTGGGCCTGATGGTGGGCGATTCACCATCCAAAACTTCTGAGAAGGACCGCCTCCTTCTCCGCTGCTCTGCGGCGCGCTTCGCTTTCGCTCTGCCACCGCCAACTCCTTGCCGGAGTCCTCCTGAACAATCGCAGCATCAATGATGTCGTTGAGGCTGCCGCGATTGAACATCGCCAACTTGTCCTTCAGGAGCGGGTTAAGCCCCTGGTAAAAATGGTCTCGCCGCTTCTCGTCCGTATCCGCGTGATACGACGCGTAGAGCGCGAGATCGTTGAACGCCCTGGAGTATTCCAGCGCGTTCCGGCTCCCTTGTTGCAGGTGTAGGAACTCCTGCGTCTTCCTCTTCATCAAACCGGGCGGTATATGATAGGCCCTGAAGGCCGTCCGGAACTCCGCCCAGGTCATCACTCGGTCGGTGGGCTGGGAAGCACAGTAGTTGGCCCACCACGCTCTCGCGGATCCTTGGAGCTGCTGGACTGCGAACTGAGTCTTGCGCTGCTCGCTGATTTGGAGCAGCCCGAACTTCATCTCTATGGCGCGGAGCCAGTTGTCCGCGTCAAGTGGTTCATCCGCCCTTGAGAATACAGGGGGATGAGTCGCCAGGAAGTCGGAGTAGGAGCTCTGTTGGCGCTCCTCACGATCTTGACGTCTCTCTGGGCGAGACGTATTAGCGATGAGAGTCTGCAGCAACTCTGTGTGCTGCTGATGCGAGCCCGCCATTGCCGCGACAATGTCGGCCAATGTAACCGTTGGCAGTGGCGGTGGCGGTGTTTGCTGTTGCTGTTGCTGCTGCTGTCCCGAGGAGTCCTCGGGAGGTGGTTGGGAGGTCTCTCCCCCTTGGCTAGTACCTCCAACATCAGGGTTGGCACGAGTATGCGTCATTCTGAAATTCAACACAGCAGCAATTAGCACATGTCTTACTCAAAATTCCATAAACAGCAGTAGGTATTGAAGCGACGCATGATTAACTTGCACAACATTCACATATATTGATAAAGCATAAACTTTATACAAGATACATTATTCTCGGATCTCCAAGAAGTCGTGCTCATGTCGTCACTACCTATACATACGCTACTGTCTACACGACATGTCACCGTTTACAAAAGTTGGGTTACGCTACCCTAGCTGCCCTACTTGGCAACCGTAACCCCCTACTCGGAGTAGAACTCGACCTCCTGTGGGTCGTCCTCCTCCGGTACCTCTGCTGGTGGCTCGGGGTCTACCACCTCTTCTCCCATTCCGGGTTCTCCCATGGCTGGAAGACCCAAGACTACCGGTACGCCCAATACCGGGGGCACGAGGTCCTGCAATGCATGCACCTTGTCCATAGCCTGGTTGTAGTCCTCTTCCCAGCCTTGGCCTTCCTCAATAGCGTCGTCCCGCTCTTGATCAAGGTCCTCATTCTGCTGGGTTAGGGTCTGCACCAGCTCTTGCAACGCCGCGATGTCAACACGGCTCTTCTTCTTTGCCTTCTTCAGACGACGCAACTGATTGTGTTGTTCATTCAGTCGCTTGATCGTCGGAAGGAGCACATTGCGGAGTGCGCTGTGAGCACTCTCAAAATGATCTCCACGGCTTGTGCTCTCCTTGAGCTTGGTGGCGAGATGCTCCGTATGAACAGCTTGGCTGTCCATCACAGCGTTTCCCGCCCTCATTTGGAGGCTGAGGTTTGCCTCCGCGGGGTTGTACCTTGGGCAATTCGGGTCTGTTGCCTCCAGGTACCTCTCCTCCCACACATGCTGAGCTCGTCCCTCCACTGGAACGAGTGCGTATGGAGTTCCCTCCATAGCCTGCACGTGTAGTTGGCAGAAACGTGACATAGTGTCACGGGCTGCCACTTGCCACATCCCTTCCTGTTGTCTTCCTCTCACCGTGACGGTGAATGGCACCCAACCGGGTGGCGTAGGCCCTGCAGGAACCTCGACATGGATCGTCCACGTCTTGTTCCCCTCTTCGCCTTCTTCCTTGGCGAAGTATTGCGGCATCTGGTTGTACCCGAAATATTGGAGCATTTGCCACAATGATTCCGGGTAGCCGCTATGGTCAGAGCAGTGGGAAACTACCCACCCGTTCTCCAACCGTTTATCTGCTGCCATCTGTAAAAATATATTTGAGAAATGTCAAATATTTATTTAAACAGTAACCCCTGAGTTATAACATAAAACATGTCATTGAACCCATAAAACTTGGAAACATAGTTCAAATTTTAAACAAATTTGACTGCTGATCTGCTGTTCCCATGACAGCCTTGACCAGTTTCCACACCGACCTAATTTAGGCCATGTTAAATGTAAAACCAATTCTGGAGCTCAACATCAAAGTTAAAGTTAACTTCAATAGCTTTCCAGAAAGTATTTGGTTGACCTAAGATCTGTCCTGGTTCAAAAGTTACGAGATGTCAAAGTTAACAGAATTTCTGGAATCAATTGGACAGCACCCCCCTGCTTTAGGTACTGAATTAATCCAAGAATCCCAGTTAATTCTGTTCCCAATCTGACAAAACTTTCTGTTACAAAGTCGTAACCCATCTCATAAGCTTTCCAGAAGTACCTCATTTCCTATTTTTGGATTTTTAAGCAGGAAGTTATGCTTAATTTACAGAGAGTTTACAGAGAGTCTTTGCTCTGTCCTGTTTTCTGGACAGTTTCAACTCTACTGCATTTTTCGAGTGGTTAAGGGATGAAACACCTCTGGACCTCAACAGAAGAGTTGTAAAGCTCTTCCAACGATTTCCAGAAATGTATCATACGACCCCAACCTCGAAAGAACTCAACCTATAACCTCTGATTAACTTCAGCCTTGATTCAGCTGAAAACAGAGTGCTCTGTCCTTAACATCCTATAAGTTGAAAGCTTGTTAACTTTGAATATCCTGTTCAAGGGAAGGAGTTACATCAAGTTTTACTACTTTGGATTAAAACCTTCCAGTTTTTACAATGAAGTTGTTTATTTAGTTGGGTGTGACGTCGATGTGTCACCAGATTTTGTCGGTACTACGTCCTCACAAAGAAAAACCTATACCGGACTTAGCCGGCTTCGTTATTTCAGTGGCACTAAACGTCACTCGCACACGGATGCTACACGTCTACCGTTTCGTGGTCAGGCTACCTGCAGAAACTCAAACAATTATCAGACTCGGCTGCACACCGAGCCCGGAATCCATACAGTTCGTACACCCGGCCGTCATCACTCGCCCGGATGTTCTCAAGCCAAACACGCCTTGAGTTACGTGTTCACGTTTCAGACCATGTGATGGGGTCTCCCATGTTGCACCACGCACGCCAGGGGCAGACGTTGCTCGAATACCCCAAACGACATGAAGAGTCGTAGAGGATACTAAAGCGGGTCGGGTTACCTGCCACCCGTGGGGCTCCACCCTTCAACTTGTGCGCACTGGTGGACAGCGCTTACGTGCACCCCCCAAGGCATGAACGTCCCGAGATGCACGATTTTCTGACATAACAAATAGGTTAATAAGCCACTTTCTATATACTAATAACATCCTTATACGGGCTACTAACTCGTTCCTCACTGGATTTTTAAAAAGAAGACCTTTGTACTGTGTTAAACCTCAAGCGAGCTCTGATACCACGCTGACACGACCCCATTGGTCCTGTCGAGCCAGGATCACGCTGAGGGGTGCTGCGTTGCACAACACCGTATAACACACGTCAAAGGTGCAAAGCGGAAGCGGAAGTTTTATTACATAAACAAGTTTATGAACATGTTTACATCAAAATAAGTTCAGTCTACACTCGCGGGCGTAGACTAAGCATCAAGTGCACGTTTAGCCCTCGAACGTGTCCTTGCTAGCACACGCACACTAACTCTGCGGCGTGCACGACTCCCACTCGACGGGGTTCCCCTCCTGGGGTTCCGTCTCCTCTTCGGGAGTCCCTTCCCCATAGAATCCTGCAAAAGCTTCAAACACAAGCAGTGAGCATGAAGGCTCAGCAAGTCTGACCCGTCTCACCTAAACATGGAACTTCTACATGAGGGTAATGGGTGGTATGAGGTAAAAATCATTTGCAAGGACTCGCCTAATTAGTAGAACCTTACTTTCAAGTTTTAGCAGCAGGTTGTGGAGAACCTTACGCTAAGGCACATGAGAGAGCCGCAATCAAACAAGAAACGCATTTCTCTCATGTACTTTGCCCAAAGTTGAAAAGAACTTTAATTAGCTCTAAGCTACAGCATATCATTAACAATCAATGTCCAGCTTTCAATCAGCAACATTTTAACATGTAACTAGCCTGTTCTTTCTACGCCACGGTACAGTGAACAAGTGGTACTCACTGACCGCGACGGACGGCGATTATAATCGATTTACACCTGCAGGGTTACCCGAACAACCCGTCACGTACGCCCGTACTCGATGTTGCCTACAACAACCATCACGGACGCCGTACGCGACTACCTTTCACCCGTTAGCCAAATATTGAACCGGTCCCATCGTCCCGAGCAAGAGGTCTCTGCACGCGCATCTCTGTGCCGCCAGCCGATTTACACCTCGAGCTCTCAACCTACCCTCTGAACGACGGGCAATGCCTCAATACCCAGCTACCCGAGTTACATCAGTTTCCCGGTTCCCATATAGCCGGTAGGTCTTTGGTACTGTTCTAGCTTGTTCAACAGGCCCGCACACGGCTCGGTCCTCAACCGACACAAGCGGAGCTATCGCACACAGGCCCCAAAGTCCTGCTGCCCTTACTCTCCGCTCGGTCTCATTTTCTTGCCATGTGTATCATGTGCTATCTCAACCCGAGCAATGTGCCTCTAGCCTATTCTCGCGAGTAGTTCCAACTACTCGACTTGTACCGAATCCTACTCTATCCTAGCAATGCAGTGGCTAACGAGGTTTTCAATCCTAAACCCAACCCATGGTTTTCTTGGCTGTGCAGTTGGGTTTCCAATCAAGACTCTAATGCAAAGAACAATATTCAAAGATGTGCTCAAAACAATAAACATTTGTAAAAAGGTTAATGCAAACCGGGGCTTGCCTTGCTGCTCTTGGTCGTAGGCTAGCTGTTCCTCCGGAGTAACGAAGTCTAGGACTTCGGGTTCCTCCTCGACCATAGCGACTACATGATATAAGAAACATATGTATCAATTTAAATGCATTTGTATTAACTTTGAAGTTGTGAAGTCTATAACCCTTGCTAGACAGACCTAATGACTGTTAAACTTTTACTGTGGCTTGGATACAACCTAAACAGAGACTTGGTCAAGTTTTAGTTGCAGCAAAGCTCATTTGAGCCCTCCACAAATAATTATGTCCTTGACCTTAATTGGAACTCTTAGGGTGTTCTAGGAATTTTCATGAGACAAACTATGACTTTCTGAAAACTAGATTTTCAGAGGGTTCTAATGGAGTTGGTCTCACTTAATTTGGAATTCTCTAACTAAAGATATGAGCTAAACAATTTCAGAGAAAATTCTGAAAATGTTTCTGAACATTTTCTATTTTCTCTGGAACAGTTTCACTAATCACACCATTAGGTGGATTAAATGAGCTCAAATGGATCTTACATTTTTATGGTAGTTCAAGGATATTTTGGTGAACATCTCAGCAAAATTTCAGGATTTTCCTCCAAAGGATTCTCCAGTTAAAATTCCTAACAGTTTAAACTTTAAGGAATTAATTCTGGAGAAATAAGGAATTTCATGAAGTGAAACTTTATTTTCTGGAAAGTACCCAGAGAGCTGAATCCAGCAAAATTTGGTTCACTCAATTTGGAGCTTTCTAGCCAAAGTTATAAGGATTTGAAGTTTGAAGGAAATCTGAAAATCGGGGAAAAGTTTAAACTCGCGCGTGGGCCCAGGGGACACGCGTCGCACGCCTAGGCGATGGCACATCGCGGCCCACAAGGATTTTGCGCGCCAGCACACCCGATCCTGGCCGCAGCCGGATCCCGATTCAAAATATCGGCCGCTGACAGCTGGGGTCCACCCCCTTCTTCAACCTCGCGACACCCGCGCCCCGCCGCCGAGGGATCTCGCCGGAGAGCTCGCCGCCGGCTGCTGTACAGCTCCAAACTTCTCGATTCTGGCCGCCCCTGCCTACTTTTACTCGGGGAACAGGATTCTAGGGTTAGCTGCTCATGACAATGGCCGGAGCATGGTCGGCGACGAGCCGCCACCTCAGAACGATTTCGGCCATGTCGGCTGACTACCCTAGCACCTCAGCTACTTGGGAAATCGGTCGGGGAGCATCAGTGGACCTCAGAGAAGGTCGACATGAGCTCGAGGCAGCTCGGGGAAGGCCCGAAATAGGTCCTCACCGTGCGCCCGATGCCGCCCGTTCGTTCCGCCATTAGTAGACCTTAAATTACGCCGGGCACAGAGGTTCTCCGGCCCAGAGTTGTGAAGACAACTTGTGCGTTACCGTGTGTAGCTCGTTTGAGAGCGGCCTGAGGCCCTCTAATCCTTTCTAGAGCACGAATTAAACAGAACCGTACCCGAAGGTTGTTCTGCACACAGAAAGGGGAAAAGTGGAAATTCGCCGCCGGTGAGCAACCACTCGAGCTGTGGCTCGGGGATGAGCAGCACCGGTCACCTGCGCGTCCAAGGGTGCCTTGGCTCGGGCGTGACAACGCCCTGGTTGGGCTGTCCACGAGAGCCCGAGGTGCGGCGGTTCCAAGTCCCGAATTTGATCTTTCGGCACAGCCGATATCACTCGGTTTCAATCGAATTCTAGCAACGGGGAGGATGGAGGAAGATCTCTAGTACCTTGCTGGGGCTCTGGAGTGGAAGGAGGGAGCTGCGATCGGCGTTCTCCGATCAAGTCCGAGCTGCGGAAGTTTTCGGCCGGCGCTGAGTTCTTGCGGGGAAGAACGGTGGTGCCTCGGCCGAGGAGGGGGCAGGCGCCTTAAGAAGGCTCTGCACCGCCTCATGCCCGCGCGTGGGCAAGCAGCTGGTGGCGCGGCGGCTGGCCTCGGTGGCGATCACCGCTGCGGCTCGGCGACCCGAGTGAAAAAGTCTCAGTCGGTTTGATCTGAGCAGTGGCTGACATGTGGGTCCCACCTCCAGTTTTAACCTCTGAAATTTACTCCTAATCACTGTTGTAAACAGTGAACCCCATACTACCCTTGGCAATTCAAATTATTCACCCATGAGCCATTTGAATTGATCAAAGTTCAAATGAGGTTTGGTTTGAATGAATTTCAGCACAAGTTCAGTTTGAAATTCAAATAAAGTTTGAATTTCTCCCACTTAGCTCATGTCAAGATCAACTCTAAATGGAGTGAAAATTGGTGTGTGAGCTCACAAAAATGTGCTGAGTAAGAATATGCCCCCCACTTTTAAATTCATTGGATAAAAACAGTTTGAATTTGAATATGGTTCCAAACTGCCCTCTTCCTAACTATACCCAAACTGACCTCAAAAAGGTTTTGAATTTGGGTGAAACTTGGCATGGACATCCTTAATAAAGTGTAGGGGTTTTCATATGTCCAGCCCATCTATATCACATGTGGGAAATACCACTTTTGCAATATGTAAGTTTGTTCTCTAATGAGCATGTTGATAATTGTTACTTGCTCTTCATTTGTGTTCATCATTCTTTCTCAAATGAGGTGTGTGGTGTGGTGATGAACACTGCAAATGTGTGTCAAAAACTGAGGCCCTTACACATAGGATCCGTGAGATGTACAGTTCAGCGTACTTCTTGGCATTGTAGTTGGTGTTGACCGGGATGAAATGGGCAACTTTGGTGAGCCGTTCGACGATCACCCACACAGAATCATGTTTCTGCAAGGTGGTGGGTAAACCGACGATGAAGTCCATGCTCACGTCCTCCCACTTCCAGGCAGGAACGCCCAGTGGTTTAGCAGTCCCGGTTTCCGCATATGATCCGCTTTCACCCTTTGGCATGTATCACACTCGGACACGTACTTTGCGTCCTCCCGCTTCATCCGTGTCCACCAAAACTTGCTTCTGAGTTCTTGATACATTTTGTTTCTGCCGGGGTGAATAGAAAATTTTGATAAGTGAGCCTTATCAAAAATTTTCTTCTGTAGCTCCGGGTTACGGGGTACGAGGATCCGGTCCTTGAACCATAGGACGTCGTCTCCGTCCTTCCGGAAACATTTCAGCTCCCCACTGTCTACACGTCTCCGCAAATGCGACATGCCCTTGTCATGTTTCTGAGCTGCCGCTATCTCTTCACGGATTGTGGGGATCAAAGCTAAGTTGTAGAGAGCTCCATGTGGAATTACATGCAGTGGTGGTTCGCTCTCTTCCAACGGTGTGATGGTCAGATTGTTGACGTGTGACTTGCGGCTCAGCGCATCCGCCACTACGTTTGCCTTGCCCGGATGATAATGGATCTCTATTTTGTAATCCTTTATCAATTCTAACCATCTTCGCTGCCTCATGTTCAACTCCTTCTGAGTGAATATGTACTTGAGGCTCTTGTGGTCGGTATATAAATGTACGAGGTTACCGAGTAGGTAGTGCCTCCACATCTTGAGTGCGAGTACCACGGCAGCGAGCTCCAAGTCGTGGATTGGATAATTTTTCTCATGGTTTCTAAGCTGCCGTGATCCATACGCGACCACTCTCCGGTCTTGCATCAGCAAACATCCGAGCCCAATGTCGGATGCATCGCAGTACACGTTGAACGGTTTTGTTGTGTCTGGCTGCGCCAAAACCGGTGCTGACATCAGGTGCTTGACTAAAGCCTTGAATGCTGCTTCACACGCTGGGCTCCAAACATATTTGGTAGCTGTCGAAGCGTGTAGCCGACAATTCCCCCGGGCCTGCTCTGGGCAGCCCGCGGAGGTTCTTTTTCGGAGGGGCTAGTCACTCGCGGAGAGCTTCAGCGTTAGGGACGATTGAGGGAGAAGCTTGACACGGGGATTTTTACGTGGTTCAGGCCGCCGGAGCGTAAAACCCTACGTCCACGGTGAGCAGAGTTGCTCGCTGTATTGCTTGTTGCTCAGAACCGGAGTCCTGAGGATGAGGGTGAGAGATGTCTGGATGCTAGGATGCGAGGGTGCGTAAGAGTCGAACCCTTGCCAACGTCGCCTACCCGAGCCTTTTATAGTCCAAGGCTCGTGTGGCTTACAAGGTGGGCCCGGGACCCGACAGGTGGTCCTAGGGAGATTGTCTGCCATCTACCGTATCTGCAGTTATGCCGGTAGTTGTCTCTGGCGAAGGCTTTCGAGTCTTCGTTCTGCCGCGCTGCCCATGCCGCAAGCTAGTCGTAGTGGTTGATGATGGCATGGGCGGCAGAGGATGTCTTGTCGCTGTGTTTATTGGCGGTCAGGCTCTGACACGGTGCGCCAGTCTGCGATGTGACTGGGCGCAACGGCACCTGACAGGGGCGTGCTCCGTGTCTCCGCGCCTTGGGAAGGCGCGGGCCTTGAATACCTTGTACGGGCAAGGTATGGCGCGTCTTTACTATTGCTGCCTACCGCGCGGGGGCAGGCAGCGTTGCTCTGCTGGCCACGTGGCGGGCCCGGAACTCTCCTCTCTATTCCGCGCACCTTCTCTAAGTCCCACATTGACCGTTGCCGGAGCACGAACAGTCGTGGGATCGTGGGAGCGTGTGCCCACTTGATGGTTGCTTTTACTGCGGCGGTTCCCAAGGCTGCCATTTCTGCACGTCGCAGCGCTTCTTTCGGGCACCGTCGAAGCGTCTTGCCAGCTCGTCTCCTTGGGAGACTGACTTCTTGGCCCACGGCTTCAGCTGGATGACTTGGATCCACTTGCCATTGACGCTTGGTCTTGGAGCCGAAGCGGTTGCACAAGCGGCGTATTCGAAGAGTTTCGAATCGCTTTGAATCGCACCTGGGAAGCTTTAAAAGGGGATCTTACCCGCATCGCGGCTTCCCTTCGCACTTCCCAGTGCTTGCACCTTCCTTGAATTCTTGCGCCTTTGTCTTCCCTGTTCTTGAGCTCTCTCCTGCCATGGCTTCCAACCTGCTTCCGTCACGTCTCGCTCGGTCGGCCGAGCTCGGACCAGTGCGCAGGCTGCTGGGCTGGCACGCGGAGGAGCAGAAACGCCAGCTCCTCCAGGGATCTCTCCCCCTGCTCCTGGAGAAGGGGGAGATGGTCTTCTTCACTGCCTACGCCATGGCGGGGTTTGTCCCGCCAATTTCTTCCTTCTTCGTGACACTGCTGGAGACGTACGGTCTTCAGCTCCACCATCTTTCCATCAACTTCTTCACGATGGCCGCCGTTTTCGTCCATTTCTGCAAGATGTTTGTGGGGGTGCACGCTTCGACGACGCTCTTCCGCTACTTCTTCGTGCTGCGGACGACCGGGCGCAGCTCGAAGACTCAACTGGGCGTGTACTACTTCCAGCATCGCTGCAAGGATCCGAAGGCCTCCAGGTACCTTCTACCTTTCGGTGCGTCGAGGTGGGAGAACTGAGTGATCGTGCAGACCGACGAGCACGATTGCCTGCAGCTCCCAACTGCCGGCCCAACCACCGAGCGTCGCTTCTGGGAGGAGGTCCCAGAGCTGGAGCAGGAGTACGCACCGGAGGACGGAGCTGCTGCGGAAGATGCCGAATCTCGACGACATTGGGATCGCTGTTTGTCAGGTTGGGGATGCCTTCTGAGGCATCTCGATTCCCGGGACCGAGCGCTCCGGATCGGAGCGCGAGGCGTCTGTGCCCAACCTGCACTGAGGGCCGGCGGGACTCAGGCAGCCAGAGAAGAAATGTGTCCGGTCTCCTCCGAGGGTGTCGCTTGCACCGAGCCAGGGGGCCGGGGCACCCTTGCGCCCATCTCCCGGAGGCGCCGGTTCATCGAGTGGCGACCCAAAGAGACCCCGGGTATCGCACTCCGGCGGGTCTCTTCTCGGACAGCGGCGGTCCGTGGAACCCCAAGCGTCCCACCACCCTTCCTCAGACGGGGGGCTTCCAGGAAGGACGCCGGTGGGGCGACGCCTGGGAATGTGCCGGGAGCTTAGATGCCTCAGCCAGCGGGCGTTCCGGCCGCAGGTCCCGGCGGTTCTGCCCCGGCCCAGAGGCCGGGGCTCCAAGCCCGTTGGAGCGCTCACGCTGCCCAGTAAGTGTTGCTCTTTCTGGCTTGTAGAAGTAGCGTTCCCTTCTCCTCTCTTAGCCTGAGAGCTTCCTTTGCCTGCAGGGACTCACCGGCTGCCGGGGGCGAGCCTATTCCCTGGCCATCTCCAGTTGGTGGAGGCTCTGCGCCGCAGCATCCGGGAACGGCGGCAGTTCCGATGGCCCCCAAGTCAGCGGGGGCTTCTTCGGTGCCGGCGGGTTCACCCTCTGCGGTGGCTGCGGCAGAACCTGCCCGTCCTTCTTCCCCAGCCCGGAAATCCGGTGCTGAGGCTGGAGGGGCTGCTGTGGGCGCAGGCGCTGGCTCCCTGGCTTCCCCGGGTCAGCGTCTTGCCTCAGTTGCGGAGGCACCAGCACCTTCACCAGTCGTGGACGCGACGGGGCAGGTCAGGGGCGCAACTCCCGCTCCTGCTGCCCCGCTGCCCATATGGGATGCCTTGGGGCGTGCTCAGGCTGGCGTCCGTCAGGTCCAGGCAGCCTTTGAGCGGAAGCGGGAGGTGCTGGCTGGAGAGAGGGAGCGCCTCCTTAGCTGGGAGCATCTCCTACAGCAGCGGACCCAGGAGGCGAAGGCGGAGCTCGATTCGAGGCAGTCGAGGCTTGACGCCATGGGTGCCCTGCTCGACGCTCAGAAGAAAGCCGTCGGACGCCTGGACTCAGAGACCCGGCGGCTCCGCGCTACCTTCCGCGAAGCTCAGGCCAAGGCTGAAACGCGCTCTGCTGCCGTGGAGGAGTTGCGGCTGCAGGTAGTTCGCCGAGAGTGCGCCGTCGCCGACCGGGAGCGCGCCGTGGCGGCCGAGGAGGAGAAGGTCGCTGCACGGCTGGCGGACAGAGAGGGCGAGCTGAGGGCTCGGGCCGAGGAGCTGGAGCTCCGCGAGTTGGCTGCTTCCGCGAGGGAGGAGCAATCCTCCCGGGAGTGCCAGGTGGCACTGGATCGCGAGCTGGCGGCCCACCAATAGGTAGAGAAGCTCCAGGCTTCGCGGTCCGTTGAGGCCCGGGCGGTCTGGAGCTTCTTTACTGAGGCGGGGTCCGCCTTGGTTCCTCTTGGTTTCAGCCCGGTGCGGACGGAGGCTCCAGCGCAGGAGGTGTCTGGGGCAATCCCGGCGCTTGAGTCCATCAGCGCCAAGCTGGGTCAGCTCGAAGCGGTGATCACCGACGAGCTTGAGGTGGAGGGACGAGGCCTGGCGAAGGAGGTCGCCACTCATGTGCTGGCGTGCTTCCAAAGCCAAGACCCTTCCTTCTTTCTAGAGCCAGTCCGACTAGGGCCCGCCGTCGAGCGGGAAGAAGCTGCCAGGGCCGAGGTCGAGGACATGGCCGCCCTCGTGGCCTCTAGGTTCCAGCGGGAGTCCGGGGACTCTTAGGCAGGCGCCCTCGTGGCCAAAAGGTCGTGTATCTCTTTCTCTTTTTTCTTTACTTTTGTTGAGTCCGTAGTCCAGCTCATGGAGCCTTGAATGAATAGACTCTTGTTATTTTCTGCGTCTGTGTGCTTTTCGTCTTCTTCTAGGCTTGGCCTGACCGAGCCCTTAGCTCCGCAAGGTACTCACAGGCCTTCACCAGTCTTGAAGCCCTGCACAGACACCTTCCCCGGGTCCTTATTATGTTAAGGGCCCCGGAGGTCTCCGGAACTTGCCCCGTGAGAACGGGGAGGTCCGGATCTGCCGACCACGTGGCGGGCCCGGAGCTTTCCACTGAGAAGCCGGAGGTCCGACCCCACGGGACACGTGGGGCCTTCGGAGCTCACTGCTGCGGAGGGGGCGAGGCCCAGCTCTGCCGGCCACGTGGCGGGCCCGGAGCTACCCGCCTAGGAGAGGGGGGCTCCGGCCCCACCGGACGTGTGGGGCCTCCGGAGCCCGCCCCTGCTCCGGATCCTTCGGTCTTGCATTGGAGCTCCGGTCTTGCGCGGTCCCGTAGCGGCCCCCTGGTAGGTGTGGCCAATTGCTTGGGCGCTCCTATCATACTCCTGCGGGGAGCTAAGGCCGGGAGGTCCTGCACATAAGTAAGGGAAACGTAATTCTCCTTGGGGCTCCCCCTTCCCTATCTCATAGTCTTATTGGCTTACGATCCTGATCCGGTGTACGGTGCTTGGGAACTTCAGTGCGCAAAGTGCCGGGAGCTCGAGGCCCCCTGGCCGTCGGCAAGTACCTCAAACGCGACCACCTTCGGTAAGATAGCAAATGCCGACTAGAGGTGAGAATGGGAAAAGGAAGCTGAGTGCATGGTGAGCATACACAGAAAGTGCGGTCATAAAAATTAATACGTAATTTAAATGAGCACAAGGGAAGAGCAAAGTAGGACAGGTTCCTTTCCATATAAATTTCCATAGGAGGAAGGCAGGCTAAACATGGAGGCAACGACCCGCCCCATTAAGAGGGGAAGCAAGACTCTACGCGCTTAGGTTCGGAACCAAGCCAAGCTGAACGTAGTCCTGGACCGTCCCCTGAGACTTAGCTGCTCCAAGCGCTTTTCCTGGACTCTATGGAATCTATTACAAAAAGAAGAGGCTGTCCTACTATTGCTCTAGGGGTAGAACTTACGGAGGTGTTCTATGTTCCAAGGGTTCGGGAGCTGATCAACATCCTCGGTGGAAAGGCGTATGCACCTGGGGCGGCACACTTTTGTGACTCGGAAAGGACCTTCCCAGCTAGGGGAGAGTTTGTCGGTCCCTTCACGAGAAAGTATGCGCCGCAACACCAGGTCGCCTTCCTGCATCTCCCGGACATGTACAGACCTTTGGTGGTAGCGTCGGAGCGCTTGTCGGTACCGTGCGTTGCGGAGTGCTGCATGTAATTGAGCCTCGTCGACAAGGTCGATGTCTTCACGCCGGAGGTTGTCCTGCACGGCTTCGTCGTAAGCTCGGACACGGAGGGACTTCATGGTGATCTCTGGAGGAAGCACAGCCTCGGCCCCGTACACCATGAAGAAGAGTGTCTCTCCGGTGGCCCGGCTCTGAGATGTCCAGTTAGCCCATAGTGTGCTCGGAAGCTCGTCCACCTACTTGGCGCCATGTTTCTTCAAGCCGGCATAGGTGCGGGTCTTGAGGCCCCAAAGAATCTCGGCGTTGGCCCTCTCAACTTGTCCATTGCTCTTTGGGTGAGCAAAGGAGGCATAGCACACCTGGATGCCGAGGTCTTCGCAGTATTCTTGGAACGCTGTGCTGGTGAACTGGGTCCCGTTGTCAGTGATGATTCTGTTCAGGACCTCGAACCGGCAGACGATCGACTTTATGAACTTTACTGTCGATTGCTTGTTGATGGTTACGACGGGTGTGGCTTACGGCCACTTGGTGAACTTGTCGATGGCGACGTAGAGGTACCGGAATCCCCCGACGGCTCTGGGGAATGGTCCCAGGATGTCCAACCCCCATACGGCGAACGGCCATGAGGGCGGGATCATCTGTTCCGCCTGAGCCGGTGTATGGATCTGCTTGGCGTGGAACTGGCATGCCTTGCAGCTCTCGACCAGCTTGACGGCATCCTGGAGTGCTGTCGGCCAGTAGAAGCCATGCTGGAAGGCTTTACCGACAAGCGTGCATGAGGAAGAGTGACTCCCACATTCGCCTCCATTGATCTCAGCGAGCAAGTCGCAGCCTTCCCCCTGGGTTATGCACCGCAATAGGACGTGGTTGGCGCCACACCGGTAGAGATCCCCTTATACCAGCGCGTACCTCTTAGCCATGCGCATGATCCGTTCAGTGGATACACGTTCATCAGGGAGGATGTTGTCTTTCAAGTAGTCCCGGATCTTCGTGATCCATGCATCGGGTCTGACTTGAGCTTCTGGATCTTGAGCGCTGGGTTGCACGGAGTCCCCAGTGACGCTTACGATCCTTGGCGGCGTCCATGGATGCAGGACCGCCGGGACCGCCAGCTTCGAGGTGCTGGTCCAGGCCGCCGGAGCGTAAAACCCTACGTCCACGGTGAGCAGAGTTGCTCGCTGTATTGCTTGTTGCTCAGAACCGGAGTCCTGAGCTTCAGGGTGAGAGATGTCTGGATGCTAGGATGCGAGGGTGTGTAAGAGTCAAACCCTTGCTAACGTCGCCTACCCGAGCCTTTCATAGTCCAAGGCTCGTGTGGCTTACAAGGTGGGCCCGGGACCCGACAGGTGGTCCCAGGGAGATTGTCTGCCATCTACCGTATCTGCAGTTATGCCGGTAGTTGTCTGTGGTGAAGGCTTTCGAGTCTTCGTTCTGCCGCCCTGCCCATGCCGCAAGCTAGTCGTAGTGGTTGATGGTGGCAGGGGCGGCAGAGGATGTTTTGTCGCTGTGTTTATTGGTGGTCAGACTCTGACACGGCGCACCAGTCTGTGATGTGACTGGGCGCAACGGCACCTGACAGGGGCGTGCTCCGCGTCTCCGCGCCTTGGGAAGGCGCGGGCCTTGAATACCTTGTACGGGCAAGGTATGGCGCGTCTTTACTCTTGCTGCCTAACGCGCGGGGGCAGGCAGCGTTGCTCTGACGGCCACGTGGCGGGCCCAGAGCTCTCCTCTGAGGAGAGGGAGGTCCGGCCCCGCGGGACATGTGGAGCCTTCGGAACTCTCCCCGCGGAGGGGGGAGGTCCGGCTTCTGTTGGCCACGTGGCAGGCCCGGAGCTCTCCTCTGAGGAGAGGGAGGTCCGGCCCCGCGGGACACGTGGAGCCTTCGGAACTCTCCCCGCGGAGGGGGGAGGTCCGGCTTCTGTTGGCCACGTGGCAGGCCCAGAGCTCTCCTCTGAGGAGAGGGAGGCCCGGCCCCGCTGGACGTGTGGTGCCTTCGGGGCTCTCTCTGTGGAGAAGGGCGAGGTCCTTAGGCATTTCCCCCTATGCGCGGGGGTACCCCGTATCGAGGGTACCGACAGTAGCCTTCTTCAGCAGCTCCGTCATAGGCTTGGCAATATTCGAGAAGTTTGGAATGAACCTCCGATAATATTCCGCGAGTCCGAGGAAACTCCGTACCTCGTGAACAGTCCTCGGGGATTTCTAATTCAGCACTTAAGTGATCTTACTCGGGTCTACAACAATACCCTCCGCTGAGATGATATGCCCGAGAAAAGGCACTTGCGATATCCAGAACTCGCATTTGCTGAATTTCACGTATAGTTTGTGATCCCGCAGCCGTTGCAAGACTATACGCAGGTGTTTCTTGTGATCTTCCTCCGACTTGGAATATACTAGTATGTCGTTGATGAAGACCACGACAAATTTGTCCAGCTCCGGCATGAATACCGAGTTCATCAAGTACCAGAAGTGAGCTGGAGCATTGGTGAGGCCGAAGGACATGACCAGGTACTCATAAAGTCCATACCTCATCGAGAAAGCCATCTTCGGAATATCCTCAGCCCGTATCTTAATCTGATGGTACCCGTATCTTAAGTCCATCTTGGAAAAGATCTTTGCTTCGACCAACTGATCAAACAACATGTCGATCTGTGGGAACGGGTACTTGTTTTTGATGGTTACGGCATTTAATGGACGATAGTCCACGCAAAGCCGCAATGTCTCATCTTTCTTCTTTACAAATAATGCCGAACAGCCCCATGGCGAGGAGCTCGGCCTAATAAAACCCTTCTCCAGCAGGTCCGTGAGCTGAGTCTTCAGTTCAGCCAACTCCTTGGGCGCCATCTTGTACGGCCTTCGGGATATTGTCCATGGTTCCCGGCGCAAGTTCAATCTTGAACTCCACCTCTTTATCGGGCGGCATCCCCGGCAAATCGTCCGGGAATACGTCAGGGAACTCTCGGACCACTGGAATATCTTCCAATCTGATGGTTGTGGCTTGATAGACACTTGGAAGTTTTATTTCTGGACTGTCCAGAAATAAGGAGTGAGATTCGTGCACTTCTGAGTTTAAGTGCACAACTCGGAGGACGGTGTCTAAAACAGCGCCGTGGCAGGTTAACCACGATATCCCTAAGATGACATCGACCTTTTGTCCCTCTGAGATTATGAGAGACGTAGGGTAGACTCTACCCTCTAGGCACAATGGCGCTTTTGGGGCCATCATGCTTGCTGAAATTTTCCCACCTGGTGAACAGATCACATAAGGACTATCGGTGGGTAGTATTTGCAAGCTATATTTATCAATGAAAGCTTGGCTAATGAAGCTATGTGTGGCGCCTGAATCAAATAGTACTATAGCGGGATGCTGGTGGAGTTGGAACATACCCGCAAGGATTGGCTCACCCTGTGGCACGTCCTCTATGGCAAGCTGGTGGACAGTGCCGGGCCTAGGGTTTGCCCGCCGCGCATTAGTAGGGTTCTGGGGTTGATTCCTCCCTGAAAACTGAGGTGCAACTCCACCGCCTTGCCTCTCCGGGCAACTGCTGGCGAAGTGTCCTGGACGACCACACTTGTAACATGTGGCCGCTGTTTGTGCGGTGCTCGGGGGACGAAAGCCCGGCATGCGCTGCTGAGGTGCATACGCACGCGGCATCGCCCGCTGCTGCTGTTGTTGTTGCGGAGGTGGTACTGGCAGTGCCGGCCTGAATGCCGGTGAAGAATACGGCCGACTGCGGAATGGCATCGGCCTTTGTGGTGGCTGCCAGCGTGGACCTGATGGTGGGCGATTCACCATCCGAAACTTCTGAGAAGGACCACCTCCCTCTCCGCTGCTTTGCGGCGCTCTTCGCTTTCTCTCCGCCACCGCTAACTCCTTGCCGGAGTCCTCCTGAACAATCGCAGCATCAATGATGTCGTTGAGGCTGCCACGATTGAACATCGCCAATTTGTCTTTCAGGAGCGGGTTAAGCCCCTGGTAAAAGTGGTCTCGCCGCTTCCCGTCAGTATCGGCATGATATGACGCATAGAGCGCGAGATCATTGAACGCCCTGGAATATTCCAGCGTGTTCCGGCTCCCTTGCTGCAGGTGTAGGAATTCCTGCGTCTTCCTCTTCATCAGACCTGGCGGTATGTGATAGGCCCTGAAGGCCGTCCGGAACTCCGCCCAGGTCATAACTCGGTCGGTGGGCTGTGAAGCACAGAAGTTCGCCCACCACACGCTCGCGGATCCCTGGAGCTGTTGGACCGCGAACTGCGTCTTGCGCTGCTCGCTTATCTGGAGCAGCCCGAACTTCATCTCTATTGTGCGGAGCCAGTTGTCCGCGTCGAGAGGTTCATCCGCCCTTGAGAATACAGGGGGATGAGTCGCTAGGAAGTCGGAGTAGGAGCTCTATTGACGCTCCTCACGGTCTTGACGTCTCTCTGGGCGAGACGTATTGGCGATGAGAGTTTGCAGCAACTCCGTGTGCTGCTGATGAGATCCAGCCATTGCTGCGACGATGTCGGCCAATGTAACCATTGGCAGTGGCGGTGGCGGTGTTTGCTGTTGCTGCTGTTGCTGCTGCTGTCCGGAGGAGTCCTCGGGAGGCTGTTGGGAGGTCTCTCCCCCTTGGCTAGTACCCCCAACGTCCGGGTTGGCACGAGTACGAGTCATTCTAAAATTCAAAAACAGCAGCGATTAGCACATGTCATACTTAAATTTCCATATGCAACAGTAGGTATTGAAGTGACACATGAATAATTTGCACAACATTTACATATATTGATAAAGCATAAACTTTATACAAGATACATTATTCTTGGGTCTCCGAGAAGTCGTGCTCATGTCGTCACTACCTATACATACGCTACTGCCTACACGACATGTCACCAATTACAAAAGTTGGGTTACACTACCCTAGCTGCCCTACTTGGCAACTGTAACCCCCTACTCGGAGTAGAACTCGACCTCCTGCGGGTCGTCCTTCTCTGGTACCTCTGCTGGTGGCTCCGGATCTACCACCTCTTCTCCCATCTCGGGTTCTCCCATTGCTGGAAGACCCAAGACCACCGGTATGCCCAATACCGGAGGTACGAGGTCCTGCAATGCATGCACCTCGTCCATGGCTTTGTTGTAGTCTTCTTCCCAGCCTTGCCCTTCCTCAATAGCGTCGTCCAGCTCTTGAGCAAGGTCCTCATTCTGCTGGGTTAGGGTCTGCACCAGCTCTTGCAACGCCGCGATGTCGACACGGCTTTTCTTCTTCGCCTTCTTCAGACGATGCAACTGATCATGTTGTTCATTCAGTCGCTTGATCGTCGGAAGGAGCACATTGCAGAGTGCGCTGTGAGCACTCACGAAATGGTCTCCACGGCTTGTGCTCTCCTTGAGCCTTGTGGCGAGATGCTCCGTATGAACAGCTTGGCTGTCCATCACGGCCTTTCCCGCCCTCATTTGGAGGCTGAGGTGTGCCTCCGCGGGGTTGTACCTTGGGCAACTCGGGTTTGTTGCCTTCCGGTACCTCCCTTTCCACACCTGATGCGCCCGTCCCTCCACCGGAATGAGCGCGTATGGAGTGCCCTCCATCGCTCTCACGTGTAGCTGGCAGAAACGTGACATGGTGTCACGGGCTGCCACTTGCCACATCCCTTCCGGCTGTCTACCTCTCACCGTGATGGTGAACGGCACCCGACCGGGTGGCGTAGGTCCTGCAGAGACTTCGACATGGATTGTCCACGTCTTGTTCCCCTCCTCGCCTTCTTCCTTGGCGAAGTACTGCGGCATCTGGTTGTACCCGAAATATTGAAGCATCTGCCTCAATACTTTCGGATAGCCGCTGTGGTGAGAACAGTGAGACACCACCCACCCGTTCTCCAACTGTTTATCTGCTGTCATCTGTAAAAATATATTTGAGAAATGTCAAATATTTATTTAAACAGTAAACCATTGAGTTATAACATAAGACATGTTATTGAACCCATAAAACTTGGAAACATAGTTCAAATTTTAAGCAAATTTGACTGCTGATCTGCTGTTCAACATGACAGCCCTGATCAGTTCCCATCTCAACCTGATTTAGGCCATGTTAAAGGCAAAACCAATTCTGGAGCTTAACATCAAAGTTAAAGCTAACTTCAATAGCTTTCCAGAAAGTACCGGCTTGGCCTAAGATCGGTCCTGGTTCAAAAGTTATGAGAGGTCAAAGTTGACAGAATTTCTGGAGAACATTGGACAGCACCTCCCTGCTTTAGGTACTGATTTGATCCAAGAATTCCAGTTAATTCTGTTCCTAATCTTCTGTTACAAAGTTGTAACCCATCTCATAAACTTTCCAGAACTATCTCATTTTCTATTTTTGGATTTTTATGCAGGAAGTTATACTCAATTTACAGAGAGTTTACAGAGAGTCTTTGCTCTGCCCTGTTTCCTGGACAGTTTCAACTCTACTGCATTTTTCGATTGGTTAAGGGATGAAACACCTCTGGACCTCCACAGAAAAGTTGTAAAACACTTCCAAAGATTTCCAGAAATGTATCATATGACCCCAACCTCTAAAGAACTCAATCTCTAACCTCTGATTAACTTGAGCCTTTATTCAGCTGAAAACAGAGTGCTCTGTCCTTAACAACCTATAAGTTGAAAACTTGTTAACTTTGAATATCCTATTCAAGGGAAGGAGTTACATCAAGTTTTACTACTTTGGATCAAAATCTTTAAGTTTTAAATGAAGTTGTTCATTTAGTGGGGTGTGACGTCGATGCGTCACCAGATCATGTTGGTACTACGTCCTCACAAAGAAAAAATCTATACCGGACTTAGCCGGCTTCATTAATTCAGTGGCACTAAATGTCACTCGCACACGGATGCTATACGTCTACCGTTTCGTGGTCAGACTGCCTGCAGAAAATTCAAACAATCGACAGACTCGGCTGCACACCGAGCCCAGTATCCATACAGTCCGTACACCCAGCCGTCATCACTTGCCCGTATGTTCTCAAGCCAATCACGCCTTGAGTTACATGTTCACGTTTCAGACCACGTGACGGGGTCTCCCAAATTGCACCACGCACGCCAGGGATAGACGTTGCTCGAATACCCCAAACGACATGAAGAGTCGTAGAGGATACCAAAGCGGGTCGGGTTACCTGCCACCCGTGGGGCTCCACCCTTCAGCTTGTGCGTACTGGTGGACAGCGCTTACGTGCACCCCCCAAGACATAAACGTCCAGAGATACACGATTTTCTGACATAGACAAATAGGTTAGTATGCCACTTTCTATACACTAATAACATCCTTATATGGGCTACTAACTCGTTCCTCACTGGATTTTTGAAAAAGATGACCTTTTTAGTGCGTTAATCCTCAAGCGGGCTCTGATACCAATGCTGACACGACCCCATGGCCTTGTCGAGCCAGGATCACACTGAGGGGTGCTACGTTGCACAGCACCGGATAACACACGTCAAAGGTACAAAGCGGAAGCAAAGTTTATTACATAAAGAGGTTTATGAACATTTTACATCAAAATAGGTCCAGTCTACACGCGTAGACTACGCATCAAGTTCATGTTCAGCCCATGAACATGCCCTTGCTAGCACACACGCACACTAACACGACGGCGTGCACGACTCCCACTCGACGGGGTTTCGTCTCCTCCTCGGGAGTCCCTTCCTCATAGAACCCTGCAAAAGCTTCAAACACAAGCAGTGAGCACGAAGGCTCAGCAAGACTGACCCGTCTATCCTAAACATGGAACTTCTACATGAGGGGTGAGGGGTACATGAGATAAAAACAAGTTGCAAAGGACTCGCCTAATTAGTGGAACCTTACTTTCAAGTTTTAGCAGCAGGTTGTGGAGAACCTCACGCTAAGGCACATGAGAGAGCCACAATCAAACAAGAAACGCATTGCTCTCATGTACTTTGCCCAAAGTTGAAAGGAACTTTAATTAGCTCTAAACTACAACAAATCATTAACAATCAATTCCATCTTTCAATCAGCAACATTTTTAACATGTAACTAGCCTGTTCTTTCTACGTCACGGTACAGTGAACAAGTGGTACTCACTGACCGCGAGGGACGGCGATTATAATCGATTTACACCTGCAGGGTTACCCGAACAACCCGTCACGTACGCCCGTACTCGATGTTGCCTACAACAACCATCACGGACGCCGTACGCAACTACTTTTCACCCGTTAGCCAAATGTTGAACCGGTCCAATCGTCCCGAGCAAGAGGTCTCTGCACGCGCATCTCAGTGCCGCCAGCCGATTTACACCTCGAGCTCTCAACCTACCATCTGAACGACCAGCTATGCCTCAACACCCAGCTACCCGAGTTGCATCGGTTTCCCGGTTCCCATATAGCCGGTAGGTCTTTGGTACTATTCTAGCTTTCTCAACAGGCCCGCACACGGCTCGGTCCTCAATCGACACAAACGGAGCTATAGCACACAAGCTCCAAAGTCCTGCTGCCCTTACCCTCCGCTCGGTCTCATTTTTCTTGCCATGTGTATCATGTGCTATCTCTACCCGAGTCGAGTGCCTCTAGCCTATGCTCGCGAGTAGTTCCAACTACTCGACTTGTACCGAATCCTACACTAACTTAGCTTTGCAGTAGCTAACAGGGTTTGCAATCCTAAACCCAACCCATGGTCTTCTTGGCTATGCAATTGGGTTTCCAAACAAGACTCTAATGCACAGAATAATAGTATTCAAGTATGTGCTCAAAACAGTAAAATTTTGTAAAAAGGTTAATGCAAATCGGAGCTTGCCTTGCTGCTCTTGGTCGTAGGCTAGCTGCTCCTCCGGAGTAACGAAGTCTAGGACTTCGGGTTCCTCCTCGACCTTAGCGACTACATGATATAAGAAGTATATGTATTAATTTAAATGCATTTGTATTAAGTTTGAACTTGTGAAGTTTATAAGTCCCACTAGACAGATACATTGACTCTGAAATTTTTACTGTGGCTTGGTTACAACCTAAACAGAGACTTGGTCAAGTTTTAGATGCAGCACAGCTCAATTGAGCCCTGCACAAATAATTATGTCCTTGACCTAAATTGGAACTCTTAGGGTGTTCTAGGGATTTTCATGGAACAAGCCATGACTTTCTGAAAACTAGATTTTCAGAGGGTTCTAATGGAGTTGGTCTCACTTAATTTGAAGGTTCCTAACTAAAGATATGAGCTACACAATTTCAGAGAAAATTCTGAAAATGTTTCTGAACATTTTCTATTTTCTCTGGAACAGTTTCACTAATCACACCATTAGGTGGACCAAATGAGCTCAAAGGGACCTTAAATATTTATGGTAGTTCAGGGATATTTTGGTGAACATCCTAGCAAAATTTCAGAATTTTCCTCAGAGGGATTCTCCAGTTAAAATTCCAAATAGTTTAAATTTTGAGGAATTAATTCTGGAGAATTAAGGGTTTTCATGAAGTGGAACTTGATTGCTGGAAAGTGCTCAAAGATCTGAATCCAACAAATTTTGTTTCACTTGATTTGGAGCTTTCTAGCCAAAGTTATGAGGATTTGAAGTTTGAATGAAATCTGAAAATCGGGGAAAAGTTTAAACCTGCGGGTGGGCCACGGGGACACGTGTTGCGCACTGAGGCGTCGGCACACCGGGGTCTATGGGGTTCCTGCACGCCAGCACAACGGATCCCAGCCGCACCCGATCCTGATTTGAATTTTTAAGTCGCTGACGGCCGGGCCCCGCGTCTTCTTCTTCCTCCCGATGCTCCCTCGCGCCCGCGCCGCCTCCCTCGCCGGAGCAGACCCGCAGCTCGCTGGATTGCCACTGCCGGCTATCGCACGGTTTGAAACTCGCCGTCAGGGGGTTATCGACGTCGAGGAACACGTCTGTGGGGTCAGTTCGAGCTGGCGGTGACCGGAAATAACCCGGCGACGTGCGGCGGCCTCGGTTGAGGTTCGGCGCCGTCGGCCGTGGGTTCTAACCCGCCAAGACCTCGAACAATTAGTTCTACAGCATCAGTATACCTCTAGGAAGCTTGACAAGGTTTCAAAGGTGTTCAAAGATGGTGGCAAGTTGGTCGGCACCGGGTGACCGATCGTGCCCGCCGTGAACGTCCTCGATCGAGCTCAAAATTCGTTACTCCTAGTCGGTTTCATACCACGGATGCAGAAAGGAAATTGATCGCCGGCTAGTCCAGCGCCTATGTGTATGATTTGATAACCCAAGATCGGACTTGAGGGATGGTAAGACCCGAGAAGGATCATAGAGCGGGAATTCGAAGAATCCGTACCGGAAGCTCGGTTTAAGACCGCCGGAGCAAAATCTGGAAATTCATACCGGATTCTTCTCGGTTTGCTTCAAGACTTGGAGGAGAGCAACACGGTGGTCGCGCACTCCTGTTGCCGCTCTTGCTGGACCGTGAAAGCCTCTGTGGAACACTGTCCACGTGAGACCGTTCACCGTTCTTCAGCTCAGTCGCGGCGGTTGTCATTGATCACGGGAACGGGAGCCGAAACCCGGTGGTTCAGGCGTTGGGAGGGTGGTGCTTGAGCTCAGCGTGCTGCCTAGCAACTCGGGGGAACGAGGGTGCGATTGTTTTCTTCGTTTTCCCGATCGACCGAGCGCTCGGAGGAAGAAAAATGGCGCTGCTCGATGTCGCCCGCGAGGAGATAAAGGCAACCGGTCTTCGCTCAGGCTGAGGCGGTGACGGTCGCGTGGGGGCACGTGAAGGTCGCCCTGGGCGCCAGCGCGCGAAGGGGGAAGCAGCTGGTGGCGCCTGTTCCTTCTTGGTGGCACACCCGGCAGCTGCTCGGTGGAATTTCCCACCGAGGCTGTGACTTTGTGTGCAAGTCTTCCCTCTTAGCTCTATGACATGTGGGTCCCACTCTCCATTTTAACCTCTGAACTTAACTCCAATCTACTATTGTAAACAGTAGTTCCCACAAAGCCCCTGGTGATTTGAATTATCAACCTTTGAGCCATTTGAATTGGTTAGAATTCAAATTGGGTTTGGTTTGGATAAATTTCAGCACATGTTCAGTTTGAAATTCAAATAAAGTTTGAATTTGCCCCACTTAGCTCATGTCAAGATCAACTCCAAATGGAGTGAAAATTGGTGTGTGAGCTCACAAAAATGTGCTGAGTAAGAATATATCTCCCACTTTTGAATTCATGGGATAAAAACTGTTTGAATTTGAATGTAGTTTCAAACTGCCTCTTTCTAGCTATGCCCAAAATGGCCTCAAAAGGTTTTGAATTTGGGTGAAACTTGGCATGGACAATCCTAGCAATGTGTAGGAGTTTTTCATATGCCCAGCCCCTATATATCACATGTGGGAAATACCTCTTTTGCAATATGTGAATTTGTTCTCTAATGAGCATGTTGATAATGGTTACTTGCTCTTCAAATGTGTTCATACACTTTCTTCAAATGAGGTGTGTGGTGTGGTGATGAGCACTTTAAACATGTGTCAAAAACTGAGGCCTTTACAGCAATATCTGCAGGTTTCGTATTTAAAGCCTTGCGCGCACCTAACTGAGTGAGAACGGCTTTCATCTGGACCTGCCGTATGGAGAAGCTGATTTTTCCATCAAATTTTGGAATATCCTATTTTGTAGTCATGGTGTGCAGCAGATAACAGAAAAAGATTAATTGTGTAGTGGACTCTCTGTGTGCGTGTAGCAAAGATATAGAAACCAGACAATTTTCTTGTGTGCGAGCAAAAATCCCTCAAAGAAGTGGCCGCGGGACTCTTCCTGAGTTGGACGGAGCGAGATTGAAGCCTTGATCGAAGCTAATGAAGAGTAGCACGCCCCACGATGCAAACCCAACGATGCAAAGTCTCGATGGAGAGAAAAATCGGGCCTTGACAGCAGGCGGCTTTGCCCTAGGGGCAGAGCACTACGCGCATCTCGACGGCAACAGAAGTGCCGACTCGGGAGGCACTCGGCGGCAGGCGAGCTCGACGCAGGGGCAGAGGAGCGGAGCGTGTCCGCAGCAGACCCGCAGAGCAGCGTCGATCGGCCGTGAAGCCAAAAACACGGACGTATAGCAGATCTAATCTCTACGATGTACGAACTAATTGAAGAATCGATTTGATAGCTCTGTATACCACTTGTTATGATAAATAGAGAGGCACACAGAGATTTAATGTGAAAAAAACTCCCCCAAGGTGAAGAAAAAAATCATGAGATACAGATCTATTATTGTGGGTTATATTACAAGTACAAGGATAACCTATATTTATAGGCGTACAACAGAAAGAGATAGAGTCATATGACGCCTCTTCATTTAACGCTGACATAAAGAAGCCTGCCATTTACATGCACGTTTGCAGGCCCCGCTGCGGGCGGCCGCAAACCGCAAACCTCAGCGCAGCGGTTAGGCTAAGTAGGATGTACAGTACCCTCTTTATATTTTGCAGTTGCTTTACTCCATCGAATCTCGAATCGCCTTTCCTTTTTAGTTTTTAGCGACTGGTGGCGCGCGCACTTTTAAACTAACTGTTCGGTGCGATCACCGTTGAAATGCTTCTAGAAGAGAAGCAATACGGGTCGGCCGATCGAGACATGGAACCTCGCTCGCACGCACGCAGAGGCTGAACTTTCTGTACGAGCGAGCTGGCAGGTTGACAGGCAGGCGCCGGAAGGAACGCAAATCTAAGATGAGCATCATGGAAAGAACGTCGCGTCTCTGCTCCGCGCGATCGGCGACGGAGCTGTGGACGAACGTCTCCTGGCGCCGGCATGGGGAACCACGTGCAACGCCGCCGGTAGGATCGGTCGCTCGGCTCCGTTGGCCCGTTCGTCGAGCAGAGAGAATCGTTCTTCCGGAAGCAGAGCCAGCAGACGTGCATGCAGATGCAGCTTTGCTCTGAAGTCGATGGAAGGAGAGCTTATTACGAGTCGCCAAGGAAAAACCATGGATGAGTATATGCCAAGAAAACAGGAAAAGGGAGGAACAGAGCAATCTGGTTGAGTTGATCACTGATGACGCTCCAAAGTGTGGTTCTATGCACGGCTCCAGGTTTCACGAGCATTAAAATCAAGTTATCTGACTTCTTTTCTTAGTTTTCTACTCCATAATCACATGTCGCTTTACACGTCACCGATCCGACCGCCGTCTCGCCTCCCTTTTGGCTGGTCGTCGATCGCTTTACACGTCACATGCAAAGCGAAGCCCTTGTCTTCCGTGGTAGTGGCGGGCCGGCCGGCCGGCCGGGATAGTGTTTTATTATCTGCCGCTCGATCATCTAGCAGCTGCTGCGCACATCTGATCGAAGAGTGAGCGGCACTTGTGCACAACTGCTTCTAGAAGGTACTCCAATCGTCTGTACTGGAGGATGAGACACGCAAGATGATGCTGACGTGTGTTGGCATTTTGTGCTTGGATTGCTAGAGCTAGCGAGAGATCCGTATGTTCTTGGACACCACCATCGCACGACGACGAGCTTTGTCGATCCTATCGTGCCACGGGCCTGTCACGTCGCCTTCCGTTTGGCGTCCGTCCAGGTGGATCTCATGACGATTCGTAGTACTACTGGATCCTGCACCACGTAAATATTATCTCGTCCCAATACTGTATATTTTAGATAATGGAAAATATTTTCCGCCCTATGCAGCCTCCAGATTATTTAAAAGTTTCAGTCTCATTGCTGGTTATAAAGCGGAATTGAACCCAAATAAATATTATGGTTGACAAAGTCTATTGATATGTTTTCATCCATGTTTGACAAACAACTCCAACACAGTGGTCTTCGATAATTTGCTACTCTTTTCAAACATTTTCTTTATCTTATCATCATGCTGCAACGATATCCAAAACCACAATTACTATGTTCTAGGGAAAACAACTTGAATAAATATGAATGATTGCTATCAAAAAAGATTATATTATTTCTACATCTCCAACATTCTCAACATACATAGAGCTGTTGTCCCAACCATAATAAATTTTTTTCTCTTTTATATCATAGGCACGTAACCATTTTTCAAGCATTGTGGACACTGTTCTGAGTGCTATTAACACTAACTACAGGAAAAAGCAAAATTTACGACGGCCAAAATTATTTACGACGGTTATAGGGTTGGCCGTCGTAAATAAAGTTGGTATGGCCGCGTAAATAAGAGCTTATTTACGACGGCCTAACCGAGGCCGTCGTAAATAAGGGGCCTTATACCTATTCGCGAGTGGGCCGCCTCGCGGCCCACTCGCGCATGCTTCTCTCTCCCGCTGCCGCCCACGCCACCGCCGCACTCCGCCCGCACGGCCTCGACCCCGTCCGCCGCCCCCCCTGCCGCCGCCCGGCCCCGCCCGTCCCCGCCCAGCCCAGCCCCCGGACGTCGCTCGGCCCCGGACGCGACGCGGCCTAGCCCCCGCCAGCTGCCGCCCAGTGCCCCTGGCCTCCCCGTGCCACGTCACCGAGAAAAACAAGTAACGTTTTATATTTGTTGTTTAATTTATGTAAATTATTTGTATTAGTTTTAAATTGAATTTAGATTAGTTGTAAGTTATTTAGTTTGTGAATTTAGTTGTAATTTGTTGTTTATTGTTTGTATTAGTTGTAACTTATTAAGTTTAGTTGTAAAGTCCAGTCGGAGGCGGGAGGACACGAAGGAGGTTCGCCTCACCTAGCCAACCGATGTCGCCGCCTCCATCCGACGCTGTCGGTGCCTGGCCGCGCGCCTCCATCGCTGCACGAGCGCCGCCGGCCCCTTGCACCGCCTGGTGCTACCGTCGCCGCCTGGTGCCGCCACCTCCTTGTGTCGCCACTGTCGTCGCTCCAGACTTCCTACCTCCCGCCGCGCTTGGAGAGGAGAGAGAAGGGGTGGGGAAGATAATGAGTAGGGTTAGGGCTAAACTACAGTTTTATATAACCCATCTGAAATGTGGACGTTGTATCTCATCCAACGGTTCGTGGTGATTGGGCAAACTACATGGCTCAGATGCAGCGGTGATGGAGGTAAGTAATTTAATTTGTAATTTAATTTAAATTTATATCATTCCATTACTATTTATGTTCTAATATTTTGCAATTACAGGCCTTAGCTCGACAGAGTGGGCAGCGGATCCCGATCCCTACGTGGCAGCCGTCAGAGTTGCCCCCCCCCCCCCCCCCCCACGGATGCCCCAGCACATGGACATTTAGATATCCAGGTAATGTGGTTTTTATTTGCTATTTTCTAAACTAAGAGTAACTTAGTGTGGTAGAGGGGGGGGAGAGAGAGAGGGAGGGGGGAGAGGGAGGGAGCGAGAGTGAGAGATAGTGGTAGAGAGAGGGGGACGGAGAAAGTGGGAGTGCGGGGGAGGGAGAGGGAGAGAGTGAGAGTGAGGGAGGGAGAGAGAGAGAGTGAGAGTGAGGGGGAGAGGGAGGGACAGAGAAACAGAGTGGTAGAGGGAGAGAGAGAGGGAGTTGTAGAGAGAGAGGGAGTGAGAGGGGGAGGGATAAATAAATCAGTGAGTTGGAAGCTCAAACTCACTCTAACTATTTATTTGCATTGAAGGGATCGGCTATGGAGGCTCAAACTCCACCGCCACATCTACCGGCACCAGGAGGAGGGCGCAGAAACGGATTCTTTGGCTCCAGAGCGAGTGGAATGGGTAGTGTTTAGCTCCTTGTTGTTTTATATTTTGGATGATTATCTGGTGTGTGAATCCGAAATCTTCTTGTATATGAATATCTATTTTGTTAGCTGGCCACCGTGTCAGGGAAGATTTTCTGTTTAAAAAAAATTAAAACCTTATTTACGACGGCCAGCTACACAGGTCATCGCAAGTAAACCTACATAACTTACGACGGCCTGAGTTCCAAGCCGTCGTAAGTAAACTACTTAACTTACGATGGTCTGAGGTCCAAGCCGTCGTAAGTTAGGTGCCCAGCCCGCCACGTGGTACAGGACTGGGCGACGGCCCTTATATATGACGGCTGGTAACGACAGTCGTAAATAAGTTACTTACGACGGTGACCGTCATAAATAATATTATTTATAACCAATTAATGGAAATGGCTTGAAACCGTCGTAAATAACCAAAAATCATTGTAAATAAGTTATTTACGATGGTTTCTCGCTGTTGTAGATTGATCGATTTTTTGTAGTGCCTATAGGTGTGTTGATAGTTATCTAGATTGACTTTGCATGTTAGAAATCAAATATGTGGTGCTTAATTATTTTCATCAAAATAGTAGAAACAACACTCTTTAATGCCCTTCCAAAATTTTACCAAATTATGTTTGGTTAGAGTAACACCACTTTGAAGGTACATAGGAATGTCTTCATATTTAGATGAATTTTTAACTTCCAAATTAGTTTATGATAAAATCAGTATTTTGATTCATCTGGTGAACATACATCGAAGGATGGTGAATTGTCTAGTCTTTTTAAGATTCCACCTAAAAATATATCTCTCTTCACTTAATTTGGTATGGATTAGTTTAGCTACTAGGTCATGCCATTTATAAAGCTTTTCATCCACTATGACTCTTCTAAAGAATATATTTATTAGATCTGAATCCATCACATCACCCACCAGAGTGTGTCCACGGTGAGCAATGTTATATAAGATAGGATATATTATCCTTAATTGGTCTGAAGCAGACCCACGAGTCTTCTAAAAATTTTGTTTGTGTTCTACTTTTCATATTAAATGAACCATAAATAAGGATCTCTCTTTTTACCTTCATTAAACCCTTTCAGAAATGTGAGTCATTGGGTTTACATGTACTTGCAAAAGGGATTTTGAGCTCAGATATTTATTTATAAGCAATGTTTGCCAATGTCATTTCTCATAAAACAATTTTACAATCCATTTGCTTAACAAACATTTATTTCGGATCTCTAGATCTATTATGCCAAGACCACCCTGATCATAGGATGACATAAGATTTCCCATTTCGCAAAACGATATTTCTTTTTATCTTTATCAACGTGCAAAAAAATAGAGCTAAAATAATCTAGTTTTTTAAGGTACGCCTTTGGTATCTCAAATAAGGACATTATAGACATTGGTATGAAGCTAAGCACTAAATTGAGAAGGACCAATCTACCTTTATCACATATGCTTAGCTTTTCAACAAGCTAACTTCGTCTCGAAATGCAACTTCAATACTTCCCAATCAATATTGAGAAGTTTTGTATGATGCATTTATGTACCCAAATATCTAAAGGGGTATTCACCTATATTGCATCCGAAGAGCTATATGTATTCCTTCTCGAATTCCTGCTTTGCCATAGCAATAGATTTCGCTCTTATAAAAGTTGATCTTAACTCCACACAATTGTTTGAAACCAGATAATAATTCCCTATTTTTTGCTTCTTCCTGATCATGTTCCACGAATATGATGGTGTCATCAGCATATCATAGAATTGACAGACCATTATCAATGAGATGTGGGATGAAGACCCTCATTTGTCCGTCATCCTTTGCCCTTTTAATTTGACCCAACACTATATATGCTCACTGGAACCAAGCCAACAAACGGTACGCGAATCTGAATGCATCCAAGACTTCAGCAAGTCACTGAAATGACGAGCTTACATCACAATCTGACCATTTGCGCTATTCCGTCTATTCAAAGGTTCCAACAACGATTTCGTCGTTACAAACAACACCATAATTCTCTCCCTTGTAACTTTTTTTGTCGGTGTGATACTGTGTGAAAGAAAAGCAGGAAGCTTTGAACCTACGTGAGGAGGCCGCTCGCTTGTATTTATCTCTACACTACTAAAGTCCCGTTTAGCGTAGCTTTTGACATGATTTCTTCATAAAAATAAGCATAAGTTGTGATACAAAATACTTATGCAGAAACTTATTAGTTCAACTACTTCTTAAAATGAATGAAAAAGTAGAACATAAACACATACTATTTTTCACCAGCATTTCAAATAAGCTATTTTCATAACAAGTTGGAGACCTTCCAAACATGGCCTAATTAAAATATAAACATGTCATGCCCCTCTAATCCCCTCGTCACTCGCAAAGTCTTATCTTGGTTGCCCATGACCTTGCAGACGGTCATACGGTTGTAAACATGATTTATTTGTTGTGAGTGTTTTTCATCGATAGAATTTATTGACAGGTAATAGTCTACTCCTACTTGATTGTTTTGCCTTGGTATCAAGAATATAATGATGTATGTGGATTGTCAATCGACTAAAAGCTGAGCATAGGATGGTTGCTTTGATGATTGTATGATTCATGAGATGTTCAACTCGTTGCATCCCCCCTTTATAGGGTATAGGGGTCCTAAGGCATTGTCCATTACAGGAAAATATCGAATTTAGCCAAAATTATTAAAAACGGTACCGTCATTAATTAAAATATTCACGACGGTGTATTTTAGCCGTCGTGAATAATGCCCTTATTCATGATGGTTGAGCTAGACCGTCGTGACAATGTACTTATTCACGATGGGACCAACCACCGTCGTAAATACAACCTTATTTAGGACGGCCCTGGACCGGCCATCGTAAATAAGGGTTATATACCCGCCGCCCTCGCGCGCGCCACCTAGGCCCAACCTAGCCGGCGCTGCCTCCCAAGCACGCCGTCGCCGCCGCCAAGCGCGCCGCCGCCCCCGTGCGCCGCCGCCACGCCGGCCTCCCATGGCCCGCGTCGAGCCGCCCTCGGCCCCGCGCGTCGCCGTCGTCTTCATCCGCGCCGCCCCCGGCTTCTCCGCGCCACGCCACCTCCAAAAACGAGTAATTTAATTTAATTAGTTTGGTTATTAGTTTAATTAGTTATTTAGTTTAGTTTGTAATCAGTTTAATTTTAATAGTTTAGTTTAGTTTAGTTTGTAATTAGGTTAGTTTAATTAGTTTAGTTTAGTTTGTAATCAGTTTAGTTTCATTTGTAATTATGTTTTAATTAGTTTATTTTAGTTTAATTAGTTTAATCTAGGTGATTAATTTATTAATTAATCACTTAGTTATTTTGTAATTAGTTTGTTTTTAGTTTTTAATTAGTTTGTATTAGTTTTTTTAACTAGTTTGTAATTGTTTAATTAGTTTTTAATTGTTCAATTAGTTTCATAAGTTAATTTGTTTTAATTATTCAATTGTTTATTTAGTTTTAAATTGTTTAATTAGTTTTGAATTAGTTAATTAATTGATTGTGAATGTTTAATAATTATATATATATTAACGGGTTTCGGGCTGACTCGGCACGACTCGACACGGCCCGACCCGGCACGGCCCAACCCTGCACGGCCTGACCCGTCACAGCTCAACCTGGCACGGCACGGTCCGACCCGGCATAAGCCCTTTGAACTTTCAACTCTGACCAACTTACCCCCTCTTTCTCATTCTTTCCTCTCACGTAAATGACTGAAAAATGAAAATAAGTAACATAATCTAAAGAAATTAATTACCCGTTTCGAATCTGCACGTCTCACACGCGATAGGCATGTGAGGCGTGCAAGTTTGGAATTGTCCATTTTTGGACAACCTAAAAGTGATTGAGGACGTGCTTTTGACGAGTTAGATACGGGGTCTGGATTTGGACTTGACTTCGACAATATAAGTCTAATTTTCTCTGTTGCACCATGTTTGGGCGTGCAGTTGGAGAACAGGGGGTTCTGCTGCCGAAATTTCTTTCGGATTCGAACTCTGTGTGTCGTCATAAGCATGTTACCTCGGTCACTCTTGGGTTGATTTAGGACTTATTTCCTAGTTGTAGGTGCCGTGACAAGACATAAAAATGTACTAATAATGATTTGTCCGTTTTGAAGGTATAACCTTAGACATGGTTGAACATCGGTCTTGGATATATTCTGGTTGGAAAAAGAATGGGCATCAATCAGAGGAGTGGTTCACCAAGACAGATGCTTTTATACAACGAGCTTTTTCATTGTCCAACAGCAGTAGGGTACGGTGCCCATGTATAAAATCTCAGAACACAAAATTTTTTGACAAGGTGGCGTTGACGTTTCACTTATGTCGAAACGGTTTCATGCAAAAGTATGAGATATGGAACTTTCATGGCGAGACACGTTCCGAAGCTGTAGAAGATGAAGTGGTGGATGATAGCACGGGAGTCGATAGGATGGAGAGATGCTTGAAGCCATAGATTTTGAGTTGAAGGAGGATGCTCCTACACTGGAGGTTGAAATGTTCTTTAAGCTTCTCAAAGCTTCCGAAGAACCACTGCATAAACACACAAAAGTAACTCTTCTTAATTTCATGAGCAGACTCATGGCAATAAAGTATAAGTATTTCTTCTCCAACAATTATTATAATGATCTCAACAAATTGATCTGCGATATCCTTCTTCAACCGCATAAAGTGCCGAAAGATATGTACTAGTCTAAGAAATTGATTTCTGGTCTTGGTATGAAATATGAGAAGATTGATGTCTGCCTAGCCAACTGCATGTTTTTTTAGAAAAAGCACGCCAACGAGAAGAAATGCTTACAATGTGGCAAATCGAGATTTGTCCAGGTTGATAATGACGAAGGAGAGCGTGTACAGACTGAAGTCGCACATAAGCAGCTTTATTACTATCCTGTCACGCCTCGGTTGAAGAGCTTATTTCTCTCGAAAAGAACAGCCAGACATATGAGATGGCACAAAGAAGGTGTACGTGCGAATGTCAGAGTCATGGTGCATCCGTCCGATGGTGGGGCATGGAAGGCGTTGGACCGCTTCGATCCAGATTTCACCAACGATGCAAGAAATATTCGCATTGGGTTAGCGACAGATGGTTTCTCACCGTTCGGTACAAACGCCACACCGTACTCATGTTGGCTCGCGTTCTCTATTCCGTACAACTTACCATCATCTCTCTGTATGATGTATGAATTCGTGTTCCTTTGCCTCATCATTCCTAGATCAGATCATCCTGGTTCACGACTCAACGTGATGTTGAAGCCGTTGATTGAAGAGTTGAAATTGTTATGTATAGGAATTGAAGCATATGATTGTTACAGAAAATAGAAATTCATCCTTCGAGTTGCATACTTATGGTCTGTTCATAATTTCCCAGCATACAACATGTTTTTCGGCTGGAGTACTCATGGTTGTTTGACATGTCCGATATGTGCTGCAGACACGGAATATTTTTATCTTAGTCATGGTGGCAAGATATGTTCTCGTCTTAGTCATGGTGGGACGATTACGCCACCGCCCAGCACATTGCTCACGACAACTACTAGGAGGCTGGATGGTCCGACTTCATGGTAAGCATGAAATATATATTTCTAAAATACAAGTCTATAATATGGTTAATATCAATAATGTACAAATATATTTTTTTCAGCCACGGTACCGTTTGGAGGATGAGAGCGAGGTGGACTATGCCAGAGCTGTGTTCCATAAGAACACCCGGAAGCTCGTTACATAGTCGCTATCAAATGCAAGAATTCAAGCGACAAGAGCGTACATGAAGTTGCATCCGGAAGAGGGTGAGCTGGGTGCATTTAGGAACGTGGCTCCCAGGTACTTGACGGCGGAGCAGTACGCAGAGGTAAATTGTAAAATATTTATTTTAAAATATGGAAGAAGCACAATAGGTAAAATGTCTATAACCTAATAATAAATGTATGCAGGTCGGTGTAGCCTGGTTAGGCGGCCGCCCGGAGGACTACCATGCCATGTGTGCTCTGTGGGCGAGTCAGGGGTTCTCGTAAGTTTCTAGAACCTGTCGATAGAGCAGAGGGACGAATGGGAAGCACATGTTTGGTGCAGACGACTACTTATGTCTGGCTAAACGCATGGTAAGTGTGATTACTATTATTTTTAAATAAGTTTAAATTATTCATTGTACTAACACATATATATATAGGAGCGCGAGAGCGGTTAGGAGCCGACTCGATTTAGGTCTGGAAGAGGGGTCACGCGGGAAGTGACCCGTCACAGCCTAACCAGTTATGTTCTCAGGCGGCATCAGAAGTACTGGTGAGTTGTTTTGTATTTGTATTGAGATTTAAAATAGTTTTGATGATATTATCTTTTTGTATTTGTAGGCAAGATATGGGCAGTTGGCGGAGCGGCTTCATAGTGAAGGCTTCGATTGGCAGAGCGCGTCAATCATCCCAGAGGCCGCGTATGCAACCGGAGGCGGGAAACCTCACGGGCGGTGAGTTCTCTAATTTTTTTAATGTCAATGAATTTGAGATAAGAAAATTTAATAATCTTTCTTCTTTTGTAGGTTCACCATCTTCGATGGAGTTGTTGACTCGAGGGAGGCATGGACTTCCTCGAGTTGCTCTTCATCGCGATAGACAGGAGCGAGGTAGGCTAGCTCGCTGGAGCTTCAGAGTGTCTGGGAGGAGCTCCGCAGGACACAGGAGGAGATCCAGCTAGAAAGGGAGCGTCAAGCCGAGGATAAGAGGACTCGGGATGAGTATCAAGCCTCGTTCATTCTACAGATGCAAGCAGCAATGCAGGTATGTACTGATCGTTTTATTTAATATTTCTAACATATCAATGATGGTTATGTGACAATATTTTGTGTTCACAGGCTATGGCGGCAGGGCAGCCGACTGTCTTCCCACATTGGCAGCCCCCACAGGAGCCACAGGCCCCGTTTACCGGAGCAGAGGTATAAATTTACTCAAGCTTCCACAACATAGTCATATTTGATAAATTTAACCAAATTTCTTATAATATTACCAAAATTAGTCAAACATATACAGACCTAGTTTAACTTGAATAAGATAGGTTATAGTAAGGTAACATAGGTGAACATGCATTTTTAAACTCATAACTTATTTAACTACACTTATACATAACAGTGCTCCGCGACCAAGACTCACACGCCATCGCCGCAGCTATCGGGAGAACGAAGACTCGAGGACACTTCCGGGGTTCTGGAGGTAGCGGACGTGGTAGTGCGATGTATGTGTCTAGTGTTCATGAATTACTATTATGTTTATATTGTTTTAACTGCCTGTGTGAGCTGGCCTCAAAGCCAGTGTAGAATTTTCTCATTTTAGAAAAAAATACCAACCTTATTTATGACGGTTTTCTGGTCACGGCCGTTGTAAATAAGACATAAATATTTACGACGGCGTGCCCCGTCGTCAATAGTACCATGCTTATTCACGACGGGGCCGTCGTGAATAAAGTGGAGTATTCATGACGACCCCGTCGTAAATAAATCTCCCGCGCTACGTGGCATCCGGGGAGCATATTCGCGACGTGATCACTTAGCCGTTGCAAATAAGCTTATTCATGACGGGCGCTGTCATTAACAGTCTTATTTATGACTCATTGTCGGTGACGGCAAAAAACCGTCGTGAATAAGTCTTCTCCGTCGTGAATAACTTATTCATGATGGTTTACCCGTTATTAACGACGGTTTCCAAACGTTGTTAATTGTTTATATTCCTATAGTGGTCCGAGTCACTTATAAAGTGGGTTCATCTAATTTAGATTTTAATTATAACTTGTTATATCTAATCTTAAAATGTATGACATCTTTTCATATGTTCATAGAGTATAAACAATATATTCACCCGGACTCCACCTTTCATTTGCGAACGGAGTCCCGATCTTGAAGGTGTAGCCGTTCTGTAAACCCTAAGATGTATTGGCCTTCATACGCTTGAGCCTTCCTCAATCCAGTAGGTTGGGCCTATCTGGTGGTCATCCCCTCGTCACTATTCAGTAGTCCATCATAAGCAATTCGCAGACGTCGATTCTGGTTTCTTCTGAATGACTCTTCATTGTATTATCATTACTTAGTCAAGGTGCATCGAGTCGGCTAACTAAGTCGACCTTAAAATATCTTGATGGACTCAGAAGAGCACTTTAGATTTTTTTTGATTGCATAATAATCATTTCTACTCCTGGGGAGTCGACTGATTTCAAGTCCATACTTGAAGTTTTGTAAATGGATCAGATTATTGATGCAAATAATAAACTTATCAACTTCTAGTTTTTAAAGATATGAGCGTGATCCACAAGTTAGCTAGATAATAAACTTATCTATAAATAACCTCGTAGATACATACTAACAGAATGGATCACGCCATAGAGATATACACGATAGGGTAAGTTTATTAACTGTTGTTGTCCTGCCCTGCTCTTATAGCAAAGCTAAATTATTGAGTTGTAAACGGCTTATTTTGTGGCTTACGTGGGTGCGTGTATTTGTACGGAGTGTAAAACGGAATCCAAACAAGAGGAGTGCTCCGCTCTGCACCACATGTTCGTACTAGTTGACTAGCAGTAGTATATACAGTATTAGTACCAAGCGTGCGATTCGTACACCGTAGAGAAAACAAAGGCCACTTGTGTCACGAACGAAGAAGTCAGAGCAGTTAACTAATAATGCAGAGCCGTCACATATAAAACAGCCGGCGAGCGAATTGTCAGACAAGTGTGCCAAGACTTGAAATGCCAGCGTACAGTGTTAACCAATAATGCATAGCTTACAGACATGGCGAGCTGCTGAAGAACGGCGGCTGTACTTATTAGTTTATCGCATGTGATCCTTGCGTTCTGACGAGTGTCTGTAGCCTTGCGTGATGGTTCATCCCATGGGATCAAATCTGTTCATCTGATTTAGCGGCGGGAACTTAGATCAGCTAGCACCACCAAGGGTGTGTTTAGTTTGAGTGCTACGTTGGGACCGGGCGAAGTAATATCTGTTTTTCTGTTGTTTGATTGGAAGGCGTACTAGTATTACGAACCTGCTAAAAAATACTCTCTCTGTTTTGAATTAAATGACGTTTAGCACATATACTTTAGTTCAAATTGAACTAGATTTTTTGTCCAAAACGTCATTTATTTCAGAACAGAGGGAGTATTCATCTAATATCGGGGACCCCGTGAGCCAACTAAAGTCGATCGGCTGAGTCCATCCCATCTCTAATATACAAGTTGAATTTCATTGCAAAATAGATCAGTAACAGATTTTTAAACTAAAGGTTGTTAATTATTATGATGACAAAAGTGTTTTGTATGTAACCTCACCAAACTCATGAGAAGATAATCATACCTCATGTCTATGCTCCATCACTCCATCCAAACAAATGATAGTATCATTCCATCACTCACAATCCGCAAATCAAATAAAAAAACAGGGTTCACTCCATCACTTCAAACAAACATAAAAGTAGGATCATCGCATCCTTAAAAACAGAGATGAACCCAACTCGTACCAATTTGTCTCCAAACCAAACAAACAATAATTTGTTGAGATTGCACGTGCTTCTCGGGTAGACCCCTTCTCTCTCTTGTAGACAATGGGCCTGCAGCTCTGTTCTTCAACCACACGTCAAGACACGTGCAATCCTTTAGGGGCCACAGTACCCCTCCCGCACCTATTTTCATTTTCCTTTTCTTTATCACCTATTTTATGTTAACTCTATTTTTTCTAGTACCCCGATTTCAAAATAAATGGTGCAGCGTCATTTATTTTGAAAGGAAGGAGTATATGTTCTCCCATTCCATGTGTTCTTTGTTCAAAAAGGATGGACGAAAAGGCTACCATTAAAGGTACCTTCATTACGTGAGGAGGTAGGGACGCCACTTGTCATGAAACATCAGGAGGCGGGGCTGATGCCATTAGGGGTGGTGGCTAGAGGTAGCCCTATGTGGCTCGTCGTCACCGGATCAAGAAGGCCGGTGCGGCGGCAACATTATGAGGGGCGACGGTGGGAGGCAACCCTACTAAACAGTGGGAGGAACAGATCCTGTCGGCCTCAAGGAATATGATTTATAGCCTCAAAAGGATCCTCGTTGACTGTTCCGAGGCCGAGATCTATGCCACTCCTTGCGACTCTGGCATGGACTCTGGCATCCTCATCAGAGACTGAAGATGTATTTGAATCCAACGCCACCCTTCTCAGATTGACGAGCGGGTGGTTCAGATAGTTGTGGGCTAGTTCTCGATCTCTCCTTCGAATGCGCACGTCGCATTTGATCAATGGTATCCGGTGTGAAGACGGTCACCAATGAGACATGATTGTTTGTTCCTTTGACTAGGTTGCCTCCTTAGGAGGGGGCGGATATGTCTCTCCTCTTAAGTTGCAAACACGAGACTAAATTCAGCATCTTACAATCACTCTCGTCGTTCAGTTATTTCTCCCCCAACCATGTAGACAGTCTCAAGAGATGCAGCCGAACAATCAATAATTTGCATGATGGCTCAACTGGGCCTCACCTGATCTCTGGGTGAAAACATAATCTAATTATAGATTGACGTTGATGGCGCATTTAACGTCGCATACTCTTTAGAGCGTCGTCTTGGAGATCCTTAGTAAAGTCTTGTGGTTTATTTTTGCTTGTGGCGACGTTCGGTATGGTTGGAGGGCTTTATTCTTCGTTGTGACAACCTTTAGTGAATCTCTCTTATGCTCATCTTTATGGTCAGATGGAGATCAAACCAATAGATTGTCTCGTCCCCTTCCATTAACGACAGTATATATTGGCACAATTGTTCGTTGTTTATCGATCTTGTTTACGATTATGAATACCTAATTTAAGTGACCAATAATCAGATACACGCATGATAGATTATTGATACATTAGCAACCTTTATATGATGGTGAATTAGTAGCAGATGACAGGAGAACTCACTGTATACCGGATGCAGACGACTTTTAATACGGATATTTATATACTAAATTTATATCTTCCTGCGCCACTTTTTGTTTGTTTAATACATCAAGTTGTATGCGTGTCGGCTGTTTGCGGCACACAGAGACTAAAATATAATTCTATTTTCTAAAAAATGTGTTTCTTTATTTTAGCGCCCGCCTTTATTTTTTTATTCTGTATAAGTTTTACAACTTTCATTACTTTGTTCATAGCAGCAAAACCATTAATGTAACTTCAATTTTAGTTGCTTATCATGTCTGTGACTTAAACACCCTTTTCTCAATGTTTAAGGAAGATAAAGACCAAGGGGTGGAGGAAAAAGGAAGGTTTATTTAGTTTCTATTGGTAGACGCTGCTACAGTTGACGAAACTTTATGATTCAGTTGAGTTGGTTACATTTTTTTTGTTTACGATATTCTGCTGCTGCTGGTTACGAGAACAGAGCCGTGGAACAAGCTGCTGCTGCACGTGGTTACGCGCGCTGCTTACGAATTCTCATTCTCCCCCTCTTTTGTTTTGTCAGGTCAACCATGCCAGCTCCTCTGGTTGCTTTCGGCCTAGATATGCACGAACCTAGGGGCTCTCAAGTTACTTTCGGGAGAGGGCTCCGCGCCACCGAGCGATGATGCCCCGCCGATCCATTCGACGAGTCTACTACTCCTACTATTGATGGCCGCCCGCCCTCCCTAACAGCCAGCTCGATGGCGACGCTTCTCCGTCCACTCCACCTCACTCACCGGCACGACATGATCTCAACGATCCTGAGGCCCACGCGCGTGGGCCCCTCCCTCTCCTCGTGGTCGTTATCCTCCCCTAATCTCCCGCGCCGGCTCGAACGCCGCCGCTGATTCGGAAAACACCGACGGACGATAACGCCGCCGCCTGATGATTTCATTCGTAGACTCGCTCATCTGTCACCGTCGTAGTTTACTGTTCGTGTCTTTTTTTTCTCCCCTTCTTCTTCTATCATGTAGTAGCGTCTTTTCCGTTCTCGAACTGAACAGCTCAACGAGTTGTGTTTTGCTAGATTATAATATTCATGAGTTAGTGTTTCCTGGACAGCTGCATTCACCAGCGGATTGACATGCATAAGGAGGGCCTTGGATAGTTGAATTGATATGGTAGCATAGGCTCCCAATGCTCTTACCTCAGCAGCTTGTAACTAGAAGCCCTAGTTTTAACCATCAGCTGCTGGTGCCAGTTGATCCGTCCGTCCCGCGCGCGCTCACACCAGCGGAGGATCAACGAAGCACCGACCGTGACGTTGCTTGCGTGCCAGCGTACCGTTGGCCGTTGGTGTACCCATCCCCACTCCCGCCTCTTGACAACCCAGGCGAGGCGCCGCCTCTCCGGTCGGTGACCCGATCAGAGCGGGCGAGGCCCACGTCGTGGTCCGTCACGGTCGGCGTCGAAGTCACCGTGGCCTCGATCTCTCCGCTCCTCCCGTCCTAAGATTAAACGCGAGGCCAAAGCGCGTGTTTCGTGCCGCTCCGGATCGGGTGGGAATCAGATCAGATCAGAGCACCCCATCTTTTTTTCCTCCATATGGACGGACCACGCCTCAGTAGCGCTGCTCCGGATCCACGATCACTGCCGCCTTTCCCCCACGCGGGCGGCCGGCCACACTTCACATGGGCTAGCGCTGCCTGTAGTACTCGGATGCTCGAAGCGCCGTGACAAGGAAGAACACGACAAGGAAAAATTTTCGGTACACAAAAAATATTGGAGGTTACGGATAAAACTGATATTACCGAAATTTCGGAAATCTCGGATTCAAATTCAAATAATTTTGAATGAAATTTAAACAGATCTAAACAATTTGAACAAATTCAAACGATAAAAACGAAATATTAATTTATGAAGTCTCACCGATAAAAACAAAATTTCCGAAATTTCGATCGAAATTTGTTTCCTTGGAACACGAGGCCACGGGAGGAGGACCCACCGATCCATGGAGTCTCACGGTCGACACGAAGAAAACAGATCGAGTCGAGCCGCTAGCCGGCGCCTAATGCCCGATGGCGACGACGCCGCTCCAGCCACTTCTAGAGGTGGGAGTCGGGCTGGAACGGCTCGGAAATTTCGTGCTTTGGGCCGATTTGGCCCGCGGCCCGAAAGCACGACGGGCTATTTCGGGCCGGGCCGATAGGCACAAATTTGGAAACCTGTGGCCCGACTGGCCAATTTCGGGCCGGGCTAGGCCCGAGCACGGCCCGAATATCAGAAACCCGCGGCGCAGCAGTTCTTCCATACCAACTTAGCTGCCCGGAAAAATCCAAAAAATAAAAAAAATGCAAAAATCTCTAAAATCCAATTTTTTTTAAGAAAATTCCGAAAAATATTGGGGTTTCAGTAGGCTGAATTACATGCGTCCATTGAATTTCACATTCAAAAACATATACTTTTGCATACAATGATATGAAGTATTTGCAGTTTTTCAAACATATGAACCACAAGTCCACAACATATACCATCTCACGGCATATTTTTCAAGCACATAAAAGCACGCATAGTATGGGGGAAATATTTTATTAAAGTTTAAAGTTTTGTTACAAACTGCCTCGTTAAAAATCTTACACTCATAGTGAGCTTCCCCCGTAAGGAAAAGAGTACAATTTGTTTTATATCTTTGACATCATTCGGATCCATCAAGCTCAAGATTTTCTAATGCTTTCAATATTTCCGGATCCTCAAGGCGGTGTTGATCTATAGATTCTGCCATCTCCCAATCTTTGAGACATGTAAGACACTCAACCATCTTTGGTGTAAGAGAGAACCTGCAAGATAATAAGATAAATATATATTGATTTATAACAAGATAACAAGATAAGTCAATATATTGAGACAATCACCTCCTCTCTTCAATGATTCTTCCTGCTGAGCTAAATATGGCTTCAGATGATACACTAAAAACTGGAACGAGTAGAACGTCACGTGCTAATTGTGAGAGTACTGGAAATTGACGTTCATTGTCTTTCCACCACCCTAAGAGGTTCCTCAGCACTATCATCCTGAAAAGAAAAGAAAACATAAACATTATAAATCAAACATTACAGTTTATATGAAAAAGCTAAATATAGATATGTACCTGAAGCATTAGATCATGCGCCGCATGATCTATGTCAAGGTAGTGGGACAACTCGGCGTTTGGATTCTAATTGGACCTAGAGGACGTCGTTGTTGAAGATTTTTTAGACTTCAATTTCTTCCACATGTTAGCTGCCATACTTTTCCTCTTTTCAGTTGGTGCTCCTTCACCTCTAGAGCGAGTTTGATCGTATTTCTACTGGTACATACAAAAAACTCGAAATATCTCGGATTTAACATGTGAGTAAGCTCCAGAGTAATCAAGATCTAGATTATCACCAATAAAATTAAAGCACCTTCTAATTGCTCTATCTTCTTACATAGATCAAAGATGAGAGCAAAACAGTACAAATGTGGGATAACATCAAAATATTTTAGGTATTTTGCTTTCATTTCTTCAATAATTGTACATAGCACTAGATCATACTCATATGTCTTACAAGTTTAAGCAAAAGTCATAAGCCATTCAATATGAGAGGAGATGTGGGATAATAAATACCAGACAACAATGTTGTTACATTGTAAAATGGTTTCAAGAGGCGACAAAGGCGCCGCGTGGTATCCCAATCATGTTCATGAAGTACTATACCTGCACCTTGAGCATTCATGAAAGTAGTAAAAATTTCCTCATACCCTTTTAATTGCTTCAACATCGTGTATGTCGAGTTCCATCTCACTTTCATATCAAGTGAAAACTTTTTTGGTTTCAATGCCTTTACACGACAATACTCTCTGAAACTTCTGTAAACCTGTGGAGAATTCAAAAGATAACGAATGACACTATGAATATTATCAATACATGAACTTGCCTTTGACAACCCCGCCTGGACAATGAGATTGATGATGTGGCACACACATCTTTGATGGAGAACATATCCACCAATGTAGCTTTCTATGTGTGGCATAAGTAGATCCATAGTCCTATTGTTAGCCGATGCATTATCAAGAGTAATAGAAGCAATCTTATCTCCAGTTCCATATTCATTAATGACCTCATGCACATGAGATGCAATAGCCTCACCAGTGTGGTTCTCATCAATGAGCCGCAATCCTAATACCCTTTTATTAAGCTTATATTCATGATCTATGTAATAAGCAACAACACTCAAATTTGTTCTTTGGTGTGATGATAACCAAATATCAGATGTTAATGCAACAGAAAATGGCATAGTCTTGAATGCTTCTTTTAATATATCCATTTTATCATGATATCTTTTAAGCAAGTCACCTCTAGTAGTTTTTCTAGAAATATTATGATATTGTGGACAAAATGCATGTTGAACCATTCTTTCAAAATTAACACTCTCACCCATGCAAATAGGTTGATCATCAATTGCAATATACCTAGCAATTTCAGAACGAGCAACTTCGGGATTATAAACTCAAGTACTTACTGAACCATCCGGGTTAAAGTTGAGTTGAGTTTGAACCGCCGCACCATCTCGCAAAGATAACCACTTTATACATCCCGTATAATGTTGATTCAAATGACCCGTGCCACCACTAGAACCTGCAGTGAGAGTTTTCTTGCAATACTTGCATGTGCTTGAAATAAAAATCCACTTACCATCACGAAATTCTTTATTCTTTTCGAAATGTTGCCAACATGTCGTTGTGCTTTTGTGAGCCCGCGTGGAGGAGGATGCTTGTATAATTTCATTGCTAGGGGGCGCATCGACAGAGAAGCTCCTATTCCTAAACCTGCATTAATTGAACAACGGAGTAATACACGGAGTTATCATATGGAGATAAGCGCATACACATAGTTATCATCCAAACAGACCAAACCTGCATCTACATGTGCACCACCTTCAGCTTCGACCTCCTCCTCATACTCATAGGGTTCATTCTCTATATTTACATCATCCATTCCAAAATCTCCCATGCTTGGAGATAGGTGATGTGGATCTGGATCCTCTGGCATGGACGACAAGCTAGGATCATAATTACCACAGCTTTGGGAGCCGGAGCCGCGGGCACGATGAGATACCAACACTTTTCTTCGGTTAGGAAGCATCTTCAAAATTCAAATACAAACTGCGTGGCGTGGCGATGGGCGGGCGGTGCGGGCGCGGCGAGGCCCGGGCATGAGGAGCGCGCAGGGCGGCATGACACGGCTTGGGCGAGCCGCACGCAGCGCACGCTGGGCGCCTCGGGGCCGGGTCGGGGCATCGCGGCGCGGGCAGGGCGGGTGGGCGGCAGCGGCGCAGGCGGGCAGCAGCGGGCGGGCCTCGGGCCGTTGGGTGAGTGTGCGACTGTGCTAGGCTGCGGCTGCGAGAGTGTGGGCGGGCTAATTCTCTCACAAGGCTAAACCCTAATTTTGGGCAATTTCGGGCCGATGGGCCTTACCGGGCCGATGGGATTATTCCGGGCCGAGCCGGCCCGAACACGGCCTGAAAATCATTTTCGTGTCGGGCCACCCGAAAACGTTGAACGAGGGCACGACACGACCCAAAATACCGTACCGGGCCGGCCCGTCCCAAATATATTTCCGGCCTATTTTGTGCCTGGGCCGTGCCGGCGTGTCGGGCTTTGGCTTGCCCGAAATTAGCCCGGCCCAACTCCCAGCTCTAGCCGCCTCACTCATCCGTAACCTCGCCAAAGAAAAGTCAAAGACAGGAGGGTAATAAGGGCTGGCTCGCTGCTGACAGAGCGATGCCGTGTGCTGGTCTGCCCCCGCTGTGACAGGTCTTCATTATTTTATCCGGCGCTGTTTCTCCCTCTCTCTTCTGTTCTTTCATCTTGGAGATGAGATCTGGATGAATGTTACACATACGCTGACGGCGACACCAGCAAAAGGAAAATAATAATGATGCTGACGGCCACGAGTATTATTTTACTGCACCACCTGACATGTGGGTCGGGGGGGGGGGGGGGGGGGGTAAGGAGGCGGAGCGCCGCCGCATGGAACCCTGTCGGAGCTCGACCAACCGCTACTCGAAAAGAGGAATATGCCGTTTGTTTCTTAATAGGCATCGGTGTCGTTGAATGTAAGCAAGATAAGGCTGTCGGTTCAAAAGCCGAAGGCTATAGAATTATAGCCTTCGGTTAGGGAGCTCAGGCCGACAGCTGTAAATAAAGCCGTCGGTCACTTCCCAAAATTGACGGCTATAATTATAGCCGTCGGCCGTAACTCCGAGGCCGACGGCTATACTTGTGGGTCCGGCGCGAAACCAAAAAGCCTCCTCTCTCCCCTCTTCGCGCCTGGCCACCACACGCAAATCCCGCCCGCCGGCCGCCGGAAGGCCGCCACGCGCCCCGCCGCTAGTGTTGGAAAATTCACCGTAGCTTAGATTACAACAGCGAGCAAACACACACGAGGAAGAACAAACACGGGAATTTTAGTGTTGCACTGACTTGGAATTATTTCTGATGTTTTCTTGCATTATTTAAAGGCTATAGCGACTAGTAACTACAACCATAACCTGCACTAAAATCCGCATTACAACTGACTGGTAACTGCAACCTTAATATGCACTAAAGCTCATTATAAACTACAGTCATAACCAACACCAAAGCACATTATAAGTTATTAGTAACTGCAACTGTCGGAGTGTGAGCTACGACACTTCCCCGGCCCGCTACCGGAGCGGCCTACGGAGGTTTTTTGATTGGAGGGGCTTGACGCCTCTCACGCGATTGGACTCGAGAGAGCCGGTGAACACTAGGATTTACGTGGTTCGGGCCACTGGAGCGTAATACCCTACGTCCATGGAAGTGCTTGTTGTATTGTCTGTGCTTTTGAGCGTGTGAGGGTGCAGGGTCGCGAATGCGGAACCCTTTGTCGGGTGGTCACCCCGGTCCTTTTATAGTCCAAGGCCAGGGTGGTTACAATGTGGCTTTGGGACCGACAGGTGGTCCCGAATCTAGGTGCACCCTATATATGATCTAGGATTTTATACTCTGAGTATTGTAGTCGATGGGGGAGTTAAGTCCCGCCGCCTGGCGCGCTGAGCGCCCCTATCCATGTGTCAGGTGATGATGAAGATGCCGTTTTGTCACCGCGTCTTCTCGTCCTGCTTGGGCGGCACTGTACCCCTGTGTTGTTACCCTAATGGTGGACAAGCGAAGGGCGGAGGCGTGCGCCGTGCACCATGCTTCTGGGGAAGGCGCGAGCCTGGAATGCGTGGCCTGACAGTGTACTTCCTCCTTGACTCCGTCGACCCACAACCCACAACGAATCGTGGGGCACGCGGTGGCTTCAGAGCTCTTATCGACGGGTTTGTAGTCAGGAGACACGTGGCAGCTCCGAACCTCACCTCAACGAGGAGGCTCGGACCAGAGCTCAGGGCACGTGTCAGCTTCAGAGCCCTCATCAGCAGGGAGGTGGCTCTTAGCCTGGAGACACGTGGCAGCTCCGAACCTCACCTCAGCGGGGAGGCTTGGACCGGAGCCCAGGGCACGTGTCAGCTCTAGAGCTCTCCTCAGCAGGGAGGAGGCTCTGAGCCTAGAAACACATGGCAGCTCTAGAGCTGACCTCAACGGGGAGGCTGGGACCGGAGCCCAGAGCAAGTGTCTACTCCGGAGCTCTCCTCAGCAGGGAGGAGGCTCTGAGCCTAGAGACACGTGGCAGCTCCAGACCTCACCTCAGCAGGAAGGCTGGTATGGAGCCCAAGGCACATGTAAGCTCCGGAGGTCTTCTTTGTAGGGAGGAGTGTCGGAGCTCGGATACACGTGGAAGTTCCGGACCTCACCTCAGCGGGGAAGCTCGGACCGGAGCCCAGGGCGCATGTTAGCTCCGGAGAACCTCCTCACCAGGGAGGAGGCTCTGAGCCTAGAGACACGTGGCAGCTCCGGACCTCACCTCAGTGGGGAGGTTTGGCATAGATCCAAGGACATGTGTCGGCTCTGGAAATCAAGCGTACGTGGCAGCCCTAGGGCTGACCTTGGGGCCAAGGACACGTGACTACGCCAGAGCCCGCCTCAGTAGGGAGACGGAGCCTGGGCTGTCTTTTACCCTCCACGTGGGGTACCCGGTCTGTAGGGTACCGATAGTGTCCCCCGAGCCCATCTCGGGGGAGGCAACGAGCCCGCAAGTGGGGCCTCCATCATTCTCGCGTGGTGGTCGTACCTGGGAGGTAAAAAGACTGCACGTCCTTCGTGTAGCGGACACGCTCAACAATCGAAGCAGTAGTGCGTCGTCGTGTCTGGTCTCGATTGATGGGTCACGACGATGCACTCGAGGGGTTGCCTCGAGATAATTACTGCGGCAGCCCATGGGTCGGTCGTTGCAAACCTACCGCGCCGCTTCCCTCAGGAACCGTCAGACACTCCCAAGAAGTTACCCACCTAGCCATAGTGTCTAACGGGTGTACCTAGGTCCTACCCATCATTGGGGGAGGCGAGTTCCGCGGCGACGTGCTCGAGGGGTTGCCCCGAGGTATTTACTGCGGCAACCCATGGGTTGGTCGCTACGATTCCACCGCACCGCTTTTCTCAGGAACCACCGGACGTTCCTGAGAAGTTACCCGCCTGGCCTCCAGTGTCTGAAGGGTGGAGCTGGGTCCTACCCTGATGATAAGGTTGGGCCCGATCTTCCAAAAGGCAGGTCGATTGAGGTGGAGAACTCGACGTTGATGATCCGCGGCACTCGAGCAGCTCGAACACCCCTGCAATCACTACACTACTGCTCCGTTGGTTATCAACCGTGCAGCACAAGCTTGACCTCGCCAAGAAGGCTAATCCCTTCAAGTGCAACCGAGAACACGAGCAAGAACGTAGAAGACGCAACCTGAAAATCACGAAGTTGTGGTCTCACAAAAACCATAGAACGGCGGCTGTTTATCTAAACAAAACCCTGATGTTTGTGATGGCGGCTAGGGGTTATAAAGGAGGTGGAGGACGACCAGGGGGTGCTGGGGTCATGACCTAACCCTAAGACACATACATAATGGACTTGGACTCGATACAAGGCCCAATGGCCCAACTAGGTGAAGCAACACCTTGACAGACTCTAAACTTGATATTGTTTCGATGATTCTCTTTGACTAGGAAGGAATTTTGACGTGGGGCTAGTTCCATTGGAAAGTTTATCCTCTCAGCTTTCCGTGCATATGTAGAACGTCAAAAACAGAGTCCATATGCCTCCTGGGCATCCATTTTAAAGTGGACTGCTCCTGGGCCCCGAGTTGGACTCGAGTTTGAGTTGGCTCGGTCTCTTGCTTCTTGTTGGCGTATTTTCTGATCCTCGACACCTCAAAACCCCTCTCCACCTATATCTCCATGTCCTCTCCATGCGAGGAAACGGCATAACCAAGAAAGGATACTCGATTTGTGCAAAAGACGCACTTTTCGAGGTTACCAAACAAGCGTGCATCCCTCAAAATAGAAAAAAACAACACGTAAATATGAGAGATGTTCGTCATATGATTTGCTATAAATGAGGATATCATCGAAGTAAACCACCAAAATTTTTCCAATAAAAGCACGTAAAACCTCGTTCATTAATCGCATGAAAGTGCTAGGTGCATTAGTTAAACCAAAAGGTGTGACTAACCACTCATAAAGGCCAAACTTTGTTTTAAATGCAGTTTTCCATTTATCTCCTAATGCCATTCTTATTTGGTGGTAACCACTACGCAAGTCAATTTTTGTAAAAATGATAGCACCACTCAGTTCATCAAGCATGTCATCTAAGCGAGAAATAGGTTAACGATATCGAATGGTGATGTTATTAATCGCTCGACAATCAACACACATGCGCCAACTACCATCTTTCTTAGGAACCAAAAGAACAGGAACGGAACAAGGACTAAGACTTTCACGAATGTACCCGTGGTCCAAGAGATCTTAAACTTGTCGCTGAATTTCCTTAGTCTCCTCCGAATTCGCCCTATACGCCGCACGATTTGACAAACTTGCTCCCGGAATCAAGTCAATCTTGTGTTCAATTCCCCTCACAGGTGGCAGTCCAGGGGGTATCTGAGAGGGAAACACATCCCCAAACTCCTGCAAAAGGTTAGCAACAGTAGGGGGCAATGCAATAGACAATTCATCAAGTGAAAACATGACTTTTTTGCATACTAAAGCATAGCACATCCCTTTAGCATCAAATAAATCAGCAAGATCAGATTTAGTTGTGAGCAATGAAGGTGATTTTAACTTAATGACTTGCTGCTTTTCAGATTTTAGTCTTGTTGCTTTATCATTGTTAATTTTACTCTTCTCAAAATGCACAATTTCAGCAGGGGTCATTGGAAGCAAAGTGATTTTCTTTCCTTTATGCATGAGAGTATATTTATTGGTTCTACCATGATGAATAGCATCCGTATCAAATTCCCAAGGACGACCCAATAAAAGAGAACAAGCATCCATATGCACGACATCAAAATCAGCAAAATCATTGTAAGAACCAATCGCAAAATGTACTCTTGTTGTTGAACCATTGAATGTGGTATGGATGAGGGTGTGCTCTTGTTGTCAATCCTAGTTTGTTGACGACATCCATATTCACCAAGTTATTGCAGCTGCCTCCATCAATTATAGTGTGTACGCGACAATCCTTGAAGATGAGGAACATGTAAAAAAGATTGTGTCGTTTTAGCTTGTCATTGGCCTCCACTTTGGAGTTCAAAGCACGCTGCACAATAATGCTCATATACTTCTCCGTCGCTTATGTACCAAGTATCTCTTCACGGAGCTATATTGGTCATCATTTGTGCCTACAATGTTAGTACTAAGAGAATATTCATCTTCAACATCAGAAGTACTATCATACCTGCCATCGTTGTGTGCTATGCATGCTCGCTTGCTTGGGCAATCTTTGATCACGTGACCAAGTCCCTGACAGCTATGACACTTGATATCAGAAGTGCGGCTCGTAGAAGGTGTTGAAGATGTAGGCTTGAATGGTGTCGTCTTGCCACCGTCCTGCATGCGAGGAGGCGCAGAAGCAGGTGTTGATAGTTGGCCGCCATTGGATGGCATAGTGGTTGCACGAAAACTCCAAGATGGTGCTGTTTTGGGTGGTGTAGATGTTGAAGGCGGCGTGAAGGTGCTCCTTGTGCGATGTTGCTGTTGTTGGCATCCCTGCAATTCTTTTTCTGCCAACATAGCAAGCTGAAACAATCTGTTAACAGTATCATATTCTTTGTAATCAACAATGTCCTGAATTTCACGTCTCAACCCCCCATAAAAATGATCTATTTTATCATCCATGTCCTCTACTACCCCACAGCGCAACATACCTTTCTGTAGCTCTTGATAATACTCCTCTACGGACATGTTACCTTGGTCCAAGCGTTGCATTTTTTTCGAAGGTCGCGCTGAAAAGAAGGAGGAACAAATTGAACACACATAGCATCTTTTAATCTTTCCCATGTTGGAGGATCAGTCCTAGTTTTAACAAGTTCATTCCACCATATGATAGCAAAATTCTTAAACTCACTAGTGGCTTGATGAACCCTATGTTGTTCAGGAACAAGATGGGCATTAAAGTTTTGCTATACTATCATCTCCCAATCAAGATAAGACTCAGCATCATAAGCACCATAAAAACATGATATAATAAATTTCACTTTAGCAAAAGGATCATCAGGAGGGCGATTATAATTGTTATAACGATCATTGTAATTGTAATTATTACCTCCCATACCTCGACGGTGAGATGGACATCATGGATGGTCAACAAAGTCTTCCACGTCGAAAGCATCATCGTCACGTGCTTCAACGGGAGGCAAACGCGCCTCCATATTATCCATCTGAACAACAAGGTCGTCGACTTGGCGAGTCAAGTTTGCTAGTGTATTCTCTGTTGTCCGCATCATGTCACAAAGCTCTGCATGTGGCACACAATCACTCTCCTTGTTGTTGTTCTCCTCATCGTTGTTCTCTGACATGGTTAGTGGTGAAACAAACAAAAACAACAACAAAAAGTGTTATCCCTACCAACTAGAAAGGGTAGTGGCAATGTGGGAAGGTGGCCTTTATCTCAAGCATCTTACCACACTCTTACAAGTGTTCTTATCAACACAGCAAGTGGTGTGGACGGTGAGATAAACCAATGGTGTGGTGTAATTGCAAAGGTACTTGTTCTGCTCAAGAGAAAAGTTGGAGCTTGGATGCAAAGTATGGTGGTTAATGAGCAGAAATCGTTAACACCTAAACAAAGTTGAATAAATATTCAATGTAGGAAACTGTTGCTGGTTAACCAAGTATTCTAGGCGTAGCACAACACAAGGAAGTAGTAAGGCAAAAGAAGAATGATATGAACAACAATCACAGCACCACAAGTGTATAGACTAGGCCAATTGCTTTAATATGTGTGCTCTTCACAATCCTTTTTTTTGTTGTAATATTTTTTTTGATATTTTTCTTTTCTCAGAAACACAAATATAGGAATCACACAAATTTTCAGCTCAATTGGACATATTATGTGGCCTATAGAAAATCAAGAAGATTCTGTAAAATTCTTGCTGGAACTTTGGAGGCCGAAAAGACTATCTTCCGAGGGGGATTTTGGCCAATCTAATTTCGCCAAACCCAGCAAATCCGGGGACAATTGAATGCGAAATTTCGCGTAGATCAATTTAAAAAAATCATCCGATTTCGAGTTTGTATGCGAAAGTTACGGTCGTTTTAAGGTAGTTTGTCCGAGTTACAGTATTTGGATGTTGATTCCATCTCGGTTTTAGAACAGATCCGCAAGTGGATAAAAAAATGATTGGAAATTTGCCCAGCAACTTATAGGGTGGTATGTGATGAATCAAGGATGATTGTCACAAAGGTTTGTCACCTAATCTAGGGCTGGCAATGCGGGAGTTCACGCAAGGCGGCTAGTTAGGGCAAACCGATGAACGTTGCGGATCAGCTTGTTGTTTAGGGATTATGGAATAGGTGTCGAACAGCAAGAAAACAAGGGTGAAACATGATAACTTGGACCTAAAACACAAAGATAAACCAGCAACAATACTCGAACACACGAATGCAAACTCAACAATGCAAACCAAAAAACAAAAACTGCAAGCACTATAGGCTAGGAAGCGGTATTTTTTTGTGGCTTTTTCTATGGACTCTAGGTATGAAAAACAAAACTAATCTAATGGGAATCATAGATACTCATGGGCAACCTGGGAATCTGATACCAATTGATGAGAAGGTTAGGCTCGATATTCCAAAAGGTAGGTCGATTGAGGTGGGGAACTCGACGTTGATGATCCGCGGCACTCGAACAGTTCGAACACTCCTGGAATCACTACACCACTGCTCCGTTGGTTATAAACCATGCAACACACACCTGACCGTGCAAAGAAGGCTAATTCCTGCAAGTGCAACCGAGAACATGAGCAAGAACGTAGAAGACGCGATCTGAAAATCACGAAGTTGGGATTTCATAAAAACCATAGAACAACGACTGTTTATCTAAGCAAAACCCAGATGTTTGTGACGGTGGCTAGGGGCTATAAAGGAGGTGGAGGACGACCAGGGGGGTTCTGGGGTCGTGACCTAACCCTAAGACACATACATAATGGACTTGGACTCGATACAAAGCCCAATGGCCCAACTAGGTGATGCAACACCTTGACAAACTCTAAACTTGATATTGTTTTGACTATTCCCTTTGACCCCCAAGGAATTTTATGTGGAGCCAGCGCCATTGGAAAGTTTATCCTCTCAGCTTCCCGTGCATATGTAGAACATCAAAAACAGAGTCCGTATGCCTCCTGGGCATCCATTTTAAAGTGGACTGCTCCTGGGCCTCGTGTTGGACTCGAGTTTGAGTTGGGCTTGGTCTCTAGCTTCTTGTTGGCGTATTTTCTGGTCCTCCACGTCTCCAAACCCCTCTCCATGTATCTCTATATCCTCTCCATGATTCTTAATCATAATTAATCCATTAGGTAGCAACATACTCTCAAAATTCACATATAAAGAATTGTTCAGGAACAAGCTCACCTCTAAATTCAATTGTCGTGCTTGAGTTCTAGTAATTGGATCTTGCATGTCTACCATGGGTGTGTTGTGTATATCTGTAGGAGTGATGTCCACATCATACCCTTCATTGGGGGAGACGAGTAGCCCGTGGCGTGCAGCGATGGAAACCCAATCGCCGCACCTGTTGCCCCGCCAGAGATTGCGGATGTATATAGGTGGAGGCCTTCCGGTGAAGAGTGGTACCTTCCTGCATCATGCGGCCTTTGTCTTCCTCTTGCACGCTGGAAGCTTCCTCCCCCCAGTGCTCTCATCCACCTCATGTCTTGACACCGGTGGCCATTTCCGTCCACTTTTGTGAGATGTTTGTGTGCGTGCGGCCTTCGGTGCGGCTCCTCAAGGTGTCCTTCTCTTTGACGGTCCCAGATAGAAGCACAAGCCATCCGTATGGCCTGCTGATGGTAAGGGAACCGTCAGGGACAAGATCCTCGATTCACAGGGTGTCCCCACGCCAGTGTTAGGGGGTATCAGGTGCCTGACGGAGGAAGGCTTTGACCTCCCTAAAGGACTTGACCTTCTTTCGGTCCTGCCACATTGTCCTTCTCCAGCCAGGTGTCTAGGGGGCTTGGCTTCCTCCTGGTCTCGCCAAATCATCCTTCTCCGGCAAGGCATATAGAGGACATGGCCCACACGACATAGGGCATCGTTGCGGACAACCAAGTCTGCCATGGATGGCGTCTGGCCCACACAACACTAGATGCCACCGTCGTTGCTGTGCGGCAAATCGGTGATGCCTAACAAAAATTGAGGCGTCAGACTGATCTGTTTGCTGGCCGTCCTTGGTCTTATAGCAGGTGACCATCTCTATGCATAGAGATTGGCTTGGGGGACAACCATGTTTGCCATGGAGCAAAAGATTGCCCGACATATAGCTGCTAGGTTCCTCAGTTGCCTTGTATCCCCCTTTCTATGCCGGAACTCTTTCATTAATGAAGACTCTTTGTTTCAAATCTTGTGTGTTGTCTTGAGTAGTTGATGTAGACTTCGGACCCTTGGCAGCGCAAAGTTTTGGAATGACTTAGCCGACGTGGATAGCTCTTTGCCGATGTCACGAGCTTATTTCTTTGGGTCCTTAGTAGCGTAAGGACCCAGGGCGCTCCGACGGTGTGGCTAACACTCCTTTCGGGTCCTTGGCAGTGCAAGGACCTGAGGGAAGTTCACCCCATGTCTTCATCTTGTCGTAGCTAGTGCTCCGAGTCTTCTGCTTGCTTCTGGTGTGGTCCGACGTCCTGCTCGCGTGGTTCACCGTGATGGGCCCCTAGTAGGTGTGACCCTTGTGTTGGGGCGCACCTACCACTGGATGAGGTAGGACATCAACATCGGGCCCCCTGGGAGGTCCAAGACGCCAATGACCTGTTCGGAGCTACGGACATGGCAGAATGAAGGAGTAGTCATGCTCTCTGGTCACTCTTCCCTGTTTGGTAGCTTTACTGTGGCTTACGGTCCTCAGCTGAGCTACGGGGCTTGGGTAATTTGATGTGGGTCATCCAGGTTATGGTTAAAGCCTTGCTCAGGGGTATGAGCCACCTGGTTCCCCAGTACTGAGCTATAGCGCTGGAGAGGCAGAGTGTGTAGGCTTGGGGTACATGACCAGGTAAAGCAGGCTACACACCTTGGACCTCCCGCTGGCGTAAGCCTTTCTAGGGAGGGACCACTTGGCGCCATAAGGACCCCGAGCAAAGAGACAACCACAGAACCCTAGGTATGCTACAGGTACCTCAAGCGGACCTGTCTGCAGAAGTATAGCACAGCTCCTGCTATGGTTCAACACATGGAAAGGTGACTGGCCACACGGGCGGAGCAGTATGGAAAGAAAGCACGAAAAGAGAGGAGGTGATGTCCGGGGTCCGGTTACTTTTCTTGTCCGTAGGCGTGTTCTTTCTGGCCCCCAAGTACTCAGTTGTAGCGCAGGGAGGCAGTGGGTAGGCTTAGGGTACGGAACCAGACTAAGCAGGCTGCACGTCCTGTACCTCCCGCGGGCGTTAACCTTTCAGCGAGGAGACCTTCCAGTGCCACGGGACCTAGGACAAGTGTGTAGGATAGGCTTCGGACATGCCATTTACAGTTGATATGAATGAAAGCACAAAATGTAAAGAGAGTTGTCGAAGTGTGCCGTCGACACTTCCCCCGGGCCTGCTTCAGGAGCAACCCGCGGAGGTTCTTTTTCGGAGGGGCTAGTTCTCTCAGGAGGTCACGTTGGTTATGAGAGGATTGACACAAGGATTTTTACGTGGTTCGGGCCGTGGAGCGTAATACCCTACGTCCATGAGAGCTGTATTGCTCGAAGCTCAGAACCGCAGTTCTAAGCTTGGTGATCTGGGTGAGCTGAGTTGCCCAAAATGCCGAACCCCTTGCAACGTTGCCAACCCAAGTCTTTTATACTTCAAGGCTCGGGCGGCTTACAAGGTGGGCCTCGGGGTCCGACAGGTGGCCCCGGGGAGATTTCCTGCCATCTACCATATCTTGCAGTGAATGCTGGTAGTTGTCTCTAGCAATGGCTTCTTGGTCGTCGACCTGCCGTCCTGCCCGTGCCGCAAGCTAGGCGTAGTGGTTGATGATGGCAGGGATGGCAGGGATGGCAGGGAGTGTCTTGTCGTTGTATTTATTGGTCAACAGCTTCTGACATGGTGTGCTTGTCTTCATCGTGACGCGACTTCTCACTGTGCCACATGACAGTGGTGTGCGCCGCGTCTCCGCGTCTTGGGAAGGCGCGGGTCTTGAATGCTTGATCGGACAGGGCATGGTGTGCCTTTACTCCTGCTGCCTACCGAGCCGGGGTGGGCAGCACGGCATGTGGCGCCTTCGGAGCTCACCCCTGCGGAGGGCGTGAGGTACGGCACTGCTGGCCACATGGCTGGCCCGGGGCTCGCCTGTGAGGAGAGGGGAGGACCGGCCCCGCTAGAAACGTGGCGCCTTCTGAGCTCGCCCCTGTGAAGGAAGAGAGGCCAGGCTCTGCTGGCCACGTGGCAGGCCCTGGCTCGCCTCTGAGGAGAGGGGAGGCCCGGCCCCGCTAGACACGTGGCGCCTTCGGAGCTCGCCCCTGCAAAGGCGGCGAGGCCCGGTTCGGCTGGCCACGTGGCAGGCCCGGGGCTCTCCTCTGAGGAGAGGGGAGGCCCAACCCCACTGGACATGTTGTGCCTTCGGAGCTCACCCCTCGGAGGGCGTGAGGTCTTTAGGCAGTTTTTCTCCTGTGCGCGGGGGTACCCAGTGTTGAGGGTACCGACAGTGACCCCCAGGCCCACCTCGGGGGAGATAACGATCCTGGGGTGGGGCCTTCTTTTTTTCTGCCCTGCGCACTTTCTTGGAAACTCCTTTACGCCGGTGTAGCACGTGGCACCTTCGGAGCTCACCCCTGTGGAAGGGGTGAGGTCTGGCACTGCTGACCACGTGGCGGGCCTAGGGCTCGCCTCTAAGGAGAGGGGAGGCTCGGCCCTGCTGGACACGTGGCGCCTTCGTAGCTCACCCCTGTGGAGGGGGCGATGTCCGGATCTGCGCCTTCGGAGCTCACCCCTGCGGAGGGGGTGAGGTCTGGCTCTACGCCTTTGGAGCTCACCCCTGCGAAGGGGGTGAGGCCCGGCTCTGCACCTTCGGAGGTCACCCCTGCGGAGGGGGTGAGGTCCGGCTCTGCGCCTTCGGAGCTCACCCCTGCGGAGGGGGCGAGGCCCGGCTCTGCGCCTTTGGAGCTCACCCCTGTGGAGGGGGCGAGGTCCGACACTGCGCCTTCGGAGCTCACCCTTGCGGAGGGGGTGAGGTCCGGCTCTGCGCCTTTGGAGCTCACCCCTGCGGAGGGGGCGAGGTATGGTACTTCGCCTTCGGAGCTCACCCCTGCGGAGGGGGTGAGGTCCGGCTCTGCACTTTCGGAGCTCACCCCTACGGAGGGGGTGAGGTCCGGCACTGCGCCTTCAGAGCTCACCCCTGTGGAGGGGGTGAGGTCCGGCTCTGCGCCTTCGGAGCTCACCACCCCTGCGGAGGGGGTGAGGTCCCGCTCTGCGCCTTTGGAGCTCACCCCTGCGGAGGGGGTAAGGTCCCGCTCTGCGCCTTCGGAGCTCACCCCTGCGGAGGGGGCGAGGTCCGACACTGCGCCTTCGGAGCTCACCCCTGCGGAGGGGGTGAGGTCTGGCTTTGCGCCTTCGGAGATCACCCCTGTGGAGGGGGCGAGGTCCGGCACTGCACCTTTGGAGCTCACCCCTGCGAAGTGGGTGAGGTCCGGCTCTGCGCCTTCGGAACTCACCCCTGCGGAGGGGGCAAGGTCTGGCATTGCGCCTTTGGAGCTCACCCCTGTGGAGGGGGTGAGGTCCGTCTCTGCGCCTTCGGAACTCACCCCTGCGGAGGGGGCGAGGTCCGACACTGCGCCTTCGGAGCTCAACCCTGCGGAGGGGGCGAGGTCCAGCTCTGCGCCTTCGGAGCTCACCCCTGCGGAGGGGGCGAGGTCCGGCGCTGCGCCTTCGGAGCTCACACCTGCGGAGGGGGCGAGGTCCGACACTGCGCCTTCGGAGCTCACCCATGCGGAGGGGGTGAGGTCCGACTCTGTGCCTTCAGAGCTCACCCCTGCGGAGGGGGCGAGGTCCGGCACTGCGCCTTCGGAGCTCATCCCTGCGGAGGGGGCGAGGTCCGGCACCGCGCCTTCGGAGCTCACCCCTGCGGAGGGGGTGAGGTCTGGCACTGCGCCTTCGGAGATCACTCCTACGGAGGGGGCGAGGTCCGGCTCTGCGCCTTTGGAGCTCACCCCTACAGAGGGGGCGAGGTCTGGCACTGCGCCTTCGGAGCTCACCCCTGTGGAGGGGGCGAGGTCCGGCACTGCGCCTTTGGAGCTCACCCTTGCGGAGGAGCCGAGGTCCGGCTCTGCGCCTTCAGAGCTCACCCCTGCGGAGGGGGCGTTGTCCGACACTGCGCCTTTGGAGGTCACCCCTATGGAGGGGGCGAGGTCCGGCACTGCGCCTTCGGAGCTCACCCCTGCGGAAGGGGCAAGGTCCGGCACTGCGCTTTCGGATCTCACCCATGCGGAGGGGGCGAGGTCCGGCTCTGCGCCTTCGGAGCTCACCCCTGCGGAGGTGGTGACGTCCGACACTGCTGGCCACGTGGTAGGCCCGAGGCTCGCCACTGAGGAGAGTGGAGGCCCGGCCCTGCTGGACACGTGGCACCTTCGGAGCTCACCCCTGCGGAGGGGGTGAGGTCCTGCACTGCACACGAGTAGGGAAACGGTAATCCTCCTCAAGGGTCCTCCCTTCCGTGTCTCTTAGTCTTATTTGGCTTACAGTCCCGGGCCGATATACGGGGCTTGGGTATTCCAATGCACTCGGTACCGGAGGACTGGCTCCCTCCTTGGTCAGTGCGTAACCGTCAGGCCCCTAGTACTTACACCGTAGCGCTGGAGAGGCAGAGTGCACACGCTTTGGGTGCAGGACCAGGCAAATCAGGCTGCACACCCTGGACCTCCCGCTCTGGCGTAGGTCTTTTCCTGGAGGAGACCAACTGGCATCACAGTACCGCATGGGTGAGCTCCGAAGGCGCAGTGTCGGACCTCGCCCCCTCCGCAGGTGTGAGCTCCGAAGGCGCAGTGCCGGACCTCGCCCCCTCCGCAGGGGTGAGCTCCGAAGGCGCAGAGCTGGACCTCGCCCCCTCCACAGGGGTGAGCTCCGAAGGCGCACGTGTGCAGCAGGGCCTGGATTCCCCTCTCCTTAGAGGTGAGCCCCGGGCCTGCCACATGGCCAGCAGAGACGGACCTCACACCCTCCGCAGGGGTGAGCTCTGAAGGTGCCACATGTCCAGCAGGGCCGGGCCCCCCTCTCCTCAGAGGCGAGCCCCGGGCCTGCCACGTGGCCAGCAGAGCCGAACCTCGCCCCCTCGTCAGGGGTGAGCTCCGAATGCGCCACGTGTCCAGCAGGGCCGGGCCTCCCCTCTCCTCAGAGGCAACCCCCGGGCCTGCCACGTGGCCAGCAGAGCCGCATCTCGCCCCCTCTGCACGGGTGAGCTCCGAAGGCGCCACGTGTCCAGCAGGGCCGGGCCTCCCCTCTCCTCAGAGGCGAGCCCCGAGCCTGCCACTTGGCCAGCAGAGCTGGACCTCGCCTCCTCCGTAGGGGTGAGTTTCGAAGGCACCACGTGTGCAGCAGGGCCAGGCCTCCCCTCTCCTCAGAGGTGAGCCCCGGGCCTGCCACGTGGCCAGCAGAGCCGGACCTCGCCCCCTCCGAAGGAGTGAGCTCCGAAGACGCTATGTGTCCAGCGGGGCCAGAATTCCCCTCTCCTCAGAGGCAAGCCCCGGGCCTGCCACGTGGCCAGCAGAGCCGGACCTCACCTCCTCCGCAGGGGTGAGCTCCGAAGGCGTCACGTGTCCAGCGGGGCCAGGCCTCCCCTCCCCTTAGAGGCGAGCCCCGGGCCTGCCACGTGGCCAGAAGAGCCGGACCTCGCCCCCCCCCCCCCCCCCCCCGCAGGGGTGAGCTCCGAAGGCGCCACGTATCCAGCAGGGCCGGGCCTCCCCTCTCCTCAGAGGTGAGCCCCGGGCCTGCCACGTGGCCAGCAGAGCCGGACCTCGCCCCCTCTGCAGAGGTGAGTTCCGAAGGCGCCACGTGTCCAGCGGAGCCAGGCCACCCCTCTCCTTAGAGGCGAGCCCCGGGCCTGCCATGTGGCCAGCAGTGCCTTGCTGCCCACCCCGGCTTGGTAGGCAGCAGGAGTAAAGGCATGTCATGCCTTGTCCGATCAAGGCATTCAAGACTTGCGCCTTCCCAAGACGTGAAGGCGCGGCGCGTCCCTGTCAGGTGGCACTGTGACCAGTCGCATCACATTTAATACAAGCACACCATGTCAGAAGCTGTTGACCAATAGATACAACGATAAGACATCCCCTGCCGTCCTTGCCATCATCAACCACTACACCTAGCTTGCGGCACGGGCAGGACGGCAGAATGACGACCAAGAAGCCATTGCTAGAGACAACTACCAGCATTCACTGCAAGATATGGTAGATGGCAGGAAATCTCCCCGAGGCCACCTATCGGGCCCTGGGGCCCACCTTGTAAGCCACCCGAGCCTAGAAGTATAAAAGACTCGGGTTGGCAACGTTGTAAGGGGTTCGGATCCCTCAGCATTCGGCTCTTGGGTTAGAAAGTTCGGCATTTTGGGCAACTCAGCTCATCGACACCACCAAGCTTAGAACTACAGTTCTAAGATCCGAGCAATATAGCTTCCATGGACGTAGGGTGTTACGCTCCGGCGGCCCGAACCACGTAAAAATCCTGGTGTCAATCCTCTCACAACCAACGCGACCTCTCGAGAGGACTAGCCCCTCCGAAAAAGAACATCCGCGGGCTGCTCCTGAAGCAGGCCCGGGGGAAGTGTCGACAGAACACTTTGACATTTGGCGCGCTAGGTAGGGGGCTTTTCTCTCTTGAGACAGGTCTGTGCCAACGAAGATGACCAAGCTTCCTTCACCGGTTGGCTCTTCGTGCCCTCGTTCCCTGCGAACAATGACCAGTGAGGGTCATGTATCGACACACTCAAGGAGGAGTGTGTCGGGACAGGTTGGGAGCCCGCGTCAGACTCCAACGACGCGGACTCCTACAACCTCAAGATCTGTTGCGGCGCAGAGTGCTACTCAAGCAAGTGCACTAGCTGCCGCACGAGCGCTCCTGCACAATCCGCCTGCTGTGGATGCTCCCCGGGGGCCGCCCAGCAGTGGATCCGCGACGTCAACCACCTCGTCGCTGCTGCCGTCAACCCTCCACTGTGGCGGGGACGACGCCCCAGTCAACCAGATGTGTCGCTCTCGCGCACACCAACGGTTGACATGCAGACGGCAGACTCCCGCTCTACCAGGCTCTCAACGACAGACCTGAGGATAGAGCTCGAACGACGCCGCTTGGGGGAAGATGGTCACGTGACCATCGAGTGACAGAGGGAAAGGCGTCGCAACCACGAGGCCGACTACAGATGTCGACTACCTCGACTCAACCTGGGCCTCAGACGTTCGCCATGTGACCTCTGCCCCAGGCGTACGCCACGCAACATATGCAGCAGCCATATGCCTTGCAGTCGGCGCCCCCGGTATATGGTGCACCATTGCCCATGCCGGGGTACACCGTGCCAGCAGCGGACCAAGGGTTCGTGGCACCAGGATCTGCAGCAGCAGGGACGGGGTGTGCGGCCCTGGCGCCACACCTCCGCTTCATAGTGTGGCAACGCAAGTTCCGGCCACACCTGCCGGAGAAGTACGATGGAAGCGTCAACCCTGCAGAGTTCCTGCAGATCTACTCTACTACCATCCTCGTGGTAGGAGGGGATGAGGCCATCATGGCCAACTACTTCCCCGTCGCCTTGACTGGCCCGACACGGTCATGGCTCATGAACCTGCCCCCAGGGTTCCATAACTTTCTGGGGGAAGCTATCCCGACAGTTCACGGCAAACTTCTGCAGCTCCTACACACGTCCCGGCATGGAGCTGGACCTCCACGCCGTGCGACAGTAACCGGGGGAATCACTACGCTCCTTCATCCAGCGATTCTCCCAGATACGGAACACCATCCCCCACATCCAAAATGCCCCTGTTGTGGTTGCATTTCGACAGGGGGTTAGGGACAAGAAGATGCTCAAGAAGTTGGCCACCAGGGAGGTGCGAGACGTCTTGGAGATCTTCAATCTGGCGGAGCCAGAGCAGCAGAAGGGCGTAACTGGCACTCACAGCTAGCCTCCGAAGCAGGAGGAAAGCCCGGAGCAAGTGCTGCGCCCCAAGGGAGCAGCAAGAAGAACAAGAAGGAAGGCGGTGGCAAGGTCAAGCCGTCGGCCGGAGCTCCCGTTCCTGCAGCTGCAGCACCCGGCGGAGCTCGGGGGCCGCGCCCCGACAAGAGACCACGGCAGTCACCCGATAGTGGTAGCCGTAGTGAGACTTGCCCGGTACACAACACCAAAGGCCACACTGCTGGTGAGTGCCGGGAGATCAAGAAGCTCGCGGAGCACTTCCGCGAGGGGAAGCAACCGCGCACAGATGGTGCTCCCTTCCGCCAGAGGGAGGGCAAGCAGAAATCGACCCCCGGGACAGTGACGGCCAAGAAATGGAGTACCAGGAGCCTCAGCGCACCGTGAAGGCGGTCCACAACCATGGGGACTCTAGCTCCGGTAAATACAAGCACCGGAAGGCGCTCCATGTCATCTAAGGAGGGTCCTCGGACCCCTCGTCCCGGATCGCAGTGAAGACCCTGCGCCGAGCAGTGGCGTCGGTGGCTCCTACCCCAAGTGCAGCGCTACACCTCAAGTGGGTAGGGACCCCCATCAGCTTTGACGCCTCCGACTGCCCCAAGAACATGGCTGGGGCTGGACAGCTACCTCTCTTGTTAGCCCCAACCATAGCCAACGTGAAGATGTATCACATACTGGTGGATGGCGGGGCTGGCCTCAACCTCATCAGCCGTGCAACTTTCCAGAAGCTGCAGATTCCCATGGCCAAGCTCACCACGTCGAGCCCGTTCTCAGAGTTAGGGCCGGGACAGGTTGTCCCATATGGGAACATAAGCCTCCCGGTGACCTTAAGAGCTCCAGACAACTACCTGACAGAATATGTTCTGTTCGACGTCGCAGAGGTCGACCTCCCCTTCAACGCCATCATTGGCAGACCGGCCTTGTACCAGTTTATGGCGGTAGCCCACTACGACTACCTGGTCCTGAAGATGCCTACACCCACCAGTGTCCTCAGGATCCGTGGATACCGCACCGCTGCAGTGTTAGCCTTGGAGAAGCTCCAAGCACTTGGGGCGGCCCGAGCACCAGCCCCTGGCGGTGCAGAACCGGGCCGGGTCCACCCGAGTGCACGCCATCGTGCCGCGATCTCTGCACCCCGAGTGCAACCCTCCAACGAAGGCGACGTCCCCCTAAAGGTCATCCAAGTCGGCTCTGAGGCTGCCCAGACCACCCGCATAGCCGGGGGCCTGGACAACAAATAGGAATGCATGCTCATCACCTTCCTCCGGGACAACGTTGACGTGTTTGCATGGCAACTGTCACAGATGCCCGGGATCCCCAGGGAGGTGATTGAGCACCATCTGAAGATCTACCCCGATGCTCGGCCGACCCAGAGGAAGCCCCGGAAGCAATCCATCAAGTGGCAGAACTTCATCCGTGAAGATATAAAGAAGCTGCTCGATGTTGGCTTCATACGGGAGGTCCACCACCCCCGGTGGTTGGCAAATCCTGTTGTCGTCTCGAAGGCCGGCGGGAAGCTCCGGATGTGCATCGACTACACCAGTCTCAATAAGGCATGCCCTAAGGATCCATCCCCTCTCCCTAGAATAGATCAAATTGTAGACTCTACATCATACTGTGATTTGTTATGCTTCCTAGACGCCTACTCAGGCTTCCACCAAATACCAATGTCTAGAGAAGATGAGGAACACACTGCTTTCATAATAGTGGATGGCCTGTATTGTTATGTCTCCATGCCTTATGGTTTAAAAAATGCTCTTCCTACCTTTGTACGTGCTATGCATAAAACATTTAAAGAGCTAATCCGAGACTTAGTAGAGGTGTATGTCGATGACATCGTTGTCAAAGTCGGAAAGAGCACATCCTTGTTAGATAACCTAGCTCTAGTATTTGACAAATTGTGCTCCACACGCACCAAGCTAAACCCGGACAAATGTGTGTTCGGTGTCTCCTCTGGAAAGTTCCTTGGATTCCTGGTCTCACACCGAGGGATCAAGGCCAACCCAGAGAAGATCAAGGCCATCGAGCTGATGCGGCCCCTGGCTCGCATCAAGGACATCCAGAAGCTCACGGGATGTCTAGCTGCGCTCAGCCGGTTTATACCTAGGCTAGTTGAGCGGGCTCTTCCCTTCTTCAAGCTCCTGCACAAAGCCAGTCCATTTGTTTGGAGCGAAGAAGCAGAAGAAGCATTCCAGGGCTTGAAGCAGCACCTATCGACGCTGCCCATCATGGCTTCCCCTGAGCCCGGTGAGCATCTACTGCTCTACATTGCGGCGATGACAGAAGTGGTGAGCATGGTCCTAGTCGCAGAGCGGCCGGACCCCTCGCCACTACAACCTGCTCCTGCTGCAGAAGTCAAGCACCAAGGCTGTCAGGACCCATGGGGGGCCCCGGCAGCCAGGAGATCTCTGAGGCCAAGCCCCCGGAGACCACAGTCAACCTCCCGGAGGTCCAAGACGGCCAAGAAGTCCCCGGGTCCCAGGCCCCGGAGGTCGCCCCGGACCTAGAGGACAGGAGGTCCCAGGGTCCGGAGACAATGGAGGAAGACGTCCCGGATCCCCTAGGGAGGGTCTGGACCGTCCAAAGGGCCGTCTACTACATCAGTGAAGTCCTCCACGACGCCAAGACCAGGTACTTGGAGGTACATAAACTGTTGTATGCAGTGCCCGTGGCGTCCAGGAAGCTCCGGCACTATTTCCAAGCCCACAAGATCTCGGTGGTCACCTCCTATCGCTGAGGACCATCCTCCACAGCCCTAACACGACTCGCAACGTCGCCAAGTGGGCAGTGGAGCTGGTGGAGTTCGAGCTGGACTTCCTACCATGTCATGCCGTCAAGAGCCAAGCACTGGCTGACTTCGTGGCCGAGTGGACGCCATCACCAAGCAACCCGAGGGGCCCTAAAGGTGGAGAACCGGAGCCCCGGGCACCGGTCTTCACCGAGCCTCACTGGACGCTCTACTTCGACGGCTCCTCGCGGAAGCAAGGGGCCGGAGCCTGCGTACTGCTCCTCACACCGATGGGGGAGCAGTTCAAGTACATGGTGCGCCTCAACTTCAAGGCAACCAACAACATGGCCGAGTATGAAGCTCTCATCTTCGGCCTGAAGACGGCACTGTCTCTCGGCGTTCGCCAGTTGTTGGTAAGGGCGACTCCCAGCTAATCATCAGGCAAGTCAAGGGTGAATGCTCCTGCAACGACCCACAATTAGCTGCCTCTCTGCTGTACATGCAGATGCTGGAGAAGGACTTTGAAGCATTGGACCTATGCCATGTACAAAGTGCTGACAACACCGTGGCCGTCGACCTGTCAACGAAGGCCTCCACCGGAGCCCCGGTGCCCGAAGGAGCCTTCGAAAGGACGTTCCGCGACCCACAGCCCCGCCTGCCGAACTGGGCGAAGGGGGCGAGAGCAGCACCTTGAAGCTGGTGGTCCCGGCGGCCCTGTAGCCATGGTGCCCGCCAAGGATCGTATGCGCCACTGGGGACTCCGTGCTACCCAGCGCCCAAGATCGAGAAGCTCAAGTAAGCTTCGATGCATGGATCACAGAGGTTAGGGACTACTTGAAAGACAACATCCTTCCTGATGAACATGCATCAGCTGAACGGATTGTGCGGATGGCTAGAGATACACGCTGGTGAAAGGGGATCTCTAAAGGCATGGCATCAACGCGTCCTATTGCGGTGCATAACCCAGGAGGAAGGTTGCGACCTGCTCGCAGAAATCCACAGAGGCGAGTGCGGGAACCACGCATCTTCCCACACGCTGGTCGGTAAAGCCTTCCGGCATGGCTTCTACTGGCCAACAGCCCTCCTGGTCACCGTCAAGCTGGTTAAGAGATGCAAGGTGTGCCAGTTCCATGCCAAGAAGATCCACACACCGGCGCAGACGCTGCAGATGATCCCACCCTCGTGGCCGTTCGCAGTATGGGGGTTGGATATCCTGGGGCCCTTACCTAGAGCCGTCGGGGGATACCGGTTCCTCTACGTCGCCATCAACAAGTTCACCAAGTGGCCGGAAGCTGCACCAGTCATCACCATCAACAAGCAATCCGCAGTCAAGTTCATCAAGTCAATCGTCTGCAGGTTCAGGGTCCCAAACAGGATCATCACCGACAACGGGACCCAGTTCACCAGTGCAGCGTTCCAAGAGTACTGTGAATACCTTGGCATCCAGGTGTGCTATGCTTCCGTTGATCATCCATAGAGCAACGGGCAAGTCGAGAGAGCCAACGCCGAGATCCTTCGGGGCCTCAAGGCTCGCACCTATGCCAGCTTGGAGAAGCATGGTGCCAAGTGGGTGGACGAGCTTCCGTGCGCACTGTGGGCCAGCCGGACATCCCAGAGCCGGGCCACAGGGGAAACACCCTTCTTCATGGTATACGGGGCCAAAGTCGTGCTTCCCCCGGAGATCACCATGGGGTCTCCCCGTGTCCAAGCTTACGACGAAGCCACGCAGAACCAGCTCCGGCGTGAGGACATCAACCTCATCGACGAGGCAAGATGGCAAGCAACGCTACAAAATGCACACGGTACCGGCAGGCGCTCCGGCGCTACCACCAAAGGTCTGTGCATGCTCGGGAGCTCAAGGAAGGTGACCTGGTGCTGCGGCGCATACTTTCTCGAGAAGGGACCAACAAACTCTCCCCCAGCTGGGAAGGTCCCTTCCGAGTCACGAAAGTTTGCCGCCCCAGGTGCGTGCGGCTTGCTACATGTAAAATCCCCAAAAGTGGTAGCAAGAAAATTCTGCTCATATACACTTATGAAAGATGAGGGGAATTAAAAACTTTGAATTATAACAAGTGTGAGTTCAAAGTGAGGCTTTATACTTCCCAAAACTTCCAAACATGGAGATCTAAATGCACAACTTGGATCTTCATAGTCCAAATATTCACCCTTCCAAATTTCAGCTCATTTGGAGGAGTTTCAATATTTGTTTGGGATTAAAAGAGGAAGCCCTCTAATCTGAATTCCAAATTCAGTTTCAAATTCCAATTCCCTCAGTTTAAAAATTTGGTTTCACAACTGAGTCCTCCACCTTTGAATGAGCAGCCATGCCAAAAATTGGAAACTTTGGAGCTGGTTTGCTATATTTTTGAGGCAATACAAAGTGGAGAATTCAAACTCCTTTTCAAATTCAAATGATCAAACCCCATTCAAATTCTACACCAGAGTTCAAACCATTTGTATTCTGCAAATTCAAACTTAACTTTGGGGTGAAGCAAAGCTTTTAATGTTGAGTTGCTTGAGGGAAAAATATCAGAAAAGTTTGACTAAACAAAGGGGGAGGTGGGGCCCAGCAGTCAGCCTCCCAACAGAGCTACCGCCTCTGTTTTCATCGGCTGATCGCCGAGAGGCCGCCAGCGCCCGGTGAAACCCGCTCCTGAGGAATTCCACCGCGCCACCTCCTGGTTCCTCAATCGCCAGCCGCTTCATCACCCCCCGGTCGCAGCAACGAAGTCGGTCTTCGTTTCCCTCGGTGACTCGCCGCTCCTTTCGTTCTCTTCCGTGAGAAACCGCCTCACCGCCGTCGCTGTTTACTCCCTCGCCCACGCTCGCCTGAGCTCGGATGATCGAGCCACAAACAGCAAAAAGAAGCGCAAGAGAGTGCTCCAGCCTCCACCTTTCTTTCCCCTAAAGCTCCCTAGCTCGTGCTACGCGCAAACCCAAGATTGGCGCCGGCGATCGGAGGTGCTCGGCGGAACCCTGTTCGGTTCACCGTGGACAGCGCGCTACGGCCAGCTTCACCGCCCCTTCCCTGCACAAGAAAGGTGCGTTGTTGTCTGTAGATCGTGTTACCGAAAGCCTCAGGATGATTGATCAACCGGGTAGTGAGAATTTTGGGTTTTACCAAACCCTAGTTCATAGCAACACTCCTCGGTCTACAATCAAATTCTTCGTGTTGCGATAGCTAGAGCTCATCCTGGTCTAGGAGAAGCTTTGTTAGATCCCTGCGATCCTTCTCGCTCAAACGGTGCCGGAAACCATCAAGAACTGAAGGAGTTCTTCGAGTTTTTGTCGCCGCCGGCGTTTTGCGGGCTCGGGTCGCCGGTGAGGTCCCCTCTCCGGTGGGTTTCAGGGAGAGCGAGCTATGGGTCGAGGATGTCCATGGGACACTGGTGCTTTTGGAGCAAACCCTAGCCCGAAAAACCCACGGTTGAGGGAGAGCGAGGTCGCCGAAGTAAGCTTCAACATGGTCGCCGGTGTAAGCACCTTTCTAGCCGCTGTCATCGGCTCCCGACCCCACCATCATGTTCAGCACGGTGTAGAACTCACAGGCGGCGAGTTTGACGAAGTTTGGACCACGGGAACCCCGTCCCGGCGAGCCTCGCCGGCGTGCGCCGCCGCGGGAGGCACGGACAGCGCGAGGAAGACGAAGGAGGGCCGATCCCACCGGTCAGCCTCCGTGTTCGCGCGAGGATCGGCTTGTGGCGCCGGATCCGGTGCGGCTGCGTGGAAATAACCCCGTAGCCTCCGGTGTTGCCAAAATCTCACTGGTCCGGTTTAAAACAGTGGGCCCAGCCCAATTATTTGAAGTTTCTATTAGAGAAATAATTCCAGGAATTAGCTGATCTTTACAAGGCCATAACTTTGTGTAGAAAACTCCAAAAAGGGTGAGACCAATTTTATTAGATTCCTCATGAGGAGTACTTCACAGAGAACCAATTTTAGGCTATGAAAATGCCCAGGAATTTCTGTAGAATTGTTTTTAGTAAATCATTTAGAGATTTATTACAGGAGCAATTCTTTATGAAATATTCCCAAATTTGGGCAGAAAATCCTCTTCATAGTTACTGATCTCCAGTAAAAATTTGGGCTTCATTGGAGATCATTTGCTAGGCTAAACTGCCTTCCCAAGTTCAGCCTTTATTTGGAAATTCAAATTTAAACAGAAGCTTTTTCAAAACTCCTGTCTAAGTTCAAAAATTCATATGTCTCTGATGCTGGCTCCAAAAATGGTAAAACCAATTTTGTTAGAACCATGGAGACTTGCCCTAATCAGATCTTCCATTACTAGCTATGTCAAAGCTCCTAATTTGGGCTCACAATTCAGAGAAGCATTGTACTTGTAGGAATTTTAAAGACTACATTATGCAATGACATGTCTCCAAATTTGGCTCAAATCATCCTTAGAGAATCTAGTATCCTCTGTAAAAATCCCAAAGCCAATTAAGGATCCTAAATAGCAGTAGCTATGAATAGAAGTTCAATTCTTATAAATCCTTAATACTTATACGTGTATTTTATTACATTTCATAGAGCCGTTGGACGTCCTCCCACCAGAAGCTGACTTTCCGTTTAACTCGCAACCAGGCAAGCCCCAGTTTGCACTTAAGTACCTTTTATAAAGTTTTTCATTTGTATCACTTATGTCTAGGTTGAAATGTATGCATTAGAGTTAGGGTGATTGAAACCCCACTTGCATAGCCTCTTGACTGCTATGGTGGGTTGGGTAGTTTACAGACTCGACGAGTAGAGAATGCCATGCTAATGTTTAGGATCTCGGTAGAAGTCGAGTGGTCGGGAGCTACTCGCGAGATAGTACTTATTACACGGGATGAAAATAGGTAGCAAATGGCTTAAGATATGAAAATGAGACCCATCAGGGGAGATAGGAAGCAGTGAGCAGAGGTCTCACGTGCATAGCCCTGTTGGCGTCGGTTGAGGACCGTCCGTGTGCGGCCCTGCTGGACAAGTATCGAACAGTACCGGATGCATACTGGAATATGGGAACCAGGAAACCGATGTAATTGGTTAACCTGGGTGCCGAGGCTTACCCAACCGTAAATAAGAGTGGGTTGAGGGCAGCAAGGCGTAAATCTGCCGGTGGGCACAGTCACGCTCCACGCGGGGACCTCCTGCCCGTTACGGATGGACCGGTTCGGCATTTGGGTTGCCTTTGAAAGGTTGTTGCATACAACAGAGTAGGAAGGGGTATGGAATCACGCTTCTGAAAGTGGGTGTATGTGACGTGTTATCCGGGTGTGTCTTGATTGCAATCACCGTCCCTCGCGGTTATTTGAGTACCCGCTTGTTCACTGCACTGTGACGTAGTAAGAAGTGAAATAAGCCAAGTGAAAATGTTATATTGATCTATTAATGTCTTGAATACCTTGATTGCTGTAGTTATAGAGCTAATTAAGTTTATATTCCACTTTGGGCATCACCACATCGGAGGAAAGCGTTTCTTGTTTGATTGTGGACTTTCGATGCGAGGGCTACCTAAGGCATACAAATCCGCTGCTATAAAAACCGAAAGCAAGGATCAACTTATAGGCGTGTCTTTCTTGCAAAGTCCTTTCCTACCTTACACATCCTTGCACGTAGAGTTCCATGCTTAGGCTAGACGGTTAAGCCTTGCTGAGCCTTCGTGCTCACGGTTGCAATATTTGAGCTGTGTGTGCAGGTGAGAGTTATGAGGAAGGTTCCGAGGACGAGGCAATGCCCCCGTCGGGGTACACGGCCGAGCTGGAGCTCTGTACGCCGCCGTGATTCTCCGGTTCCATGCTGCTAGTGTGTAGCGTCCCCGGGCTGGACGGCTGCACTTTTGCTTAGTTAGTATTTGAGACTAGCTATGTATATAACTTCCGCTGTATAGTTAAGTTTCTGTAAAAGATTTCTGCTGTTTTATATTAAATAAAAGTTTGTATGTTGTTCTTAATTCTTTTCGTGTGTGCTGTTGGGTGCCGCATCGCACGGCACCACCCTATGCGATCCTGGAGTGGGTGAACCACGGGGTGGTCCCCACAGTCGTGGTATCAGAGCCGCATTGGGAATAGCACGCTCGAAAAGAGCCTATTTTGAAAACTTAGAAGTAGTCGAGTGAGGATTAGTTATTAAGCCCACATAAGGTCTATGATAGTACTAGTTATGATGGTGGAAAGCTAACATATTTGTTATACATTCTGTAACGACGCTCCGACGTCAGGTAAGAGGTAAGGTACGCCACCGCAGGCGGATCAATTGCGGTAACTCACCCTACGAGTAATAGTATGGGATGGTATACCGTGGCTTGGCACGGTAGTTAATATGAGTCTCTGGACCTCTCTATGGTCCTGAGAGCATATGAAAACGCTGATCTCCAGCGTTCTTTAGGCAAAAGTGAGAATACCCCATCGTGTGGTAAGCAACACGAAAGTATGCAACTCTTGAACGTTCAATGTTCAAAGGGCCATACGCAGCGCTCGCCATCGGCGTGCCTCAACGGTCATGAGGCAGTAGGTGGTATCCGTTGGGTTGATAAAATTCCCAACCGTGACGATGCGTTCACGCTCTACTCGGGTTCCCCATCGTGTTGTGTGAAAACACGACCATGTACCTTGAGACGTGGCTTGACTAAAGAAAGATCCGTATGGCAATGATACGGACCGTATGTTTTATTATGATATGAAACTGCCTGAAATGTCATAAACCATTGTGTGCACCATTATTGTGTGTTCTTCTGCAGATACATTAACCACGTTAGTGCATGACGTGTAGAAACCGTTTGTGAGTGACGACTTTAGTTCCACCATTTGACACGTATATGCCAGAATACCGGTTTAGGATTTTTCTTTGGTGAGGAAACGTAGTACCGACTGCATAAAAGTTTATTTTCAAAGAAAAGAGTCAAAATGAAGTTTAGGATTTCATTTAGGGGTTAGTAAACTCCTATATTGAACTAAGAGTCAATTGGGAGTATAGATTCAATCTCAAAAACTTAGGAACAATCTCCCCTGTTTTCGGCAGAAATTTTGCTGAAATTGAACAGGGCATAACTTAATATTGGTTGAACCAATGGAGGTGTGGGATACCATTCTGGAAAGGTATTGAAGTCCTCTACAATTTTTATGTAGAGTTCCAGAACAAAATCTCCCTCCAAAGGGATGAAAATCTCCGATGAGTAGGTACTGTCCAAAAACAGGGCAGACCAAATGCTCTCTGGAATTTTCTGTGTTTCGACCAAAACACTTAGTTTCACCGTTCGACGTCCAGTGACTGTTGAAAAACAGTGAGTGGAGTCGAAAAGTTTTTGCATTCCAAGTATCATTTCGAGCGAGTACATGTTTGGGTCCAGTACAATAGCGAGGAATTACACATGCTAACACACTTAATATGCCGTGGTGACCCCGATGGTCCAAAGGAACTTTTAAACCCTTAAAGTTCAATACTTTGGAACTCGATCATGTGACGCGGTCCAGGGATGTATATGTTGCATAAAGTTTATACTTTATCCATATGTGTGATTGTTATGCGCACTATTTATTCCATTCTCGCATTACCATTGTATTGACTGGATGGGCTAAACCCACAAGTGCTGATCATTGGAATGATCTGAATGCAGAATGGTGCGGACATGTTCAACGCAAGAGGAGGAAGGTCTGAGTCAAGTTCGTGGTGATGAGTCTCCACCTCCGGAGCAGACCACGACGCAACAGCAACCACCTCCTCCACCGCCAGAACTTCCAAGGAATCTTGCGGAGGTTCTCGCTGCAGTGCTTGGCTCGCGCGACGAGCAAACCGAGTTGCTGCGGATGCTAGTGCAGCAGAATGCGTCCCATCAGGGAGGACGCCAATACAATGGGCAACGCCAGCCCCAACAAAGTTCATATTCAGAATTCATGGCGACCCATCCACCGGTCTTCACGGAGGCCGAAGAACCTTTGGAGGTGGACAGCTTTATCCGCACTCTAGAGGCAAAGTTCGGGCTACTACGATGCACCGAACACCAGAAGGCCCTGTATGCAGCGCAACAGCTTCAAGGAGAAGCCGGTACCTGGTGGGCGAACTACACCGCCTCCTTACCGGCTGGCCATACCGTCACATGGACGGAGTTCCGGGAGGCGTTCCGCGCCTATCACATACCTCCCGGTGTGATGGAAATGAAGCTCCAGGAGTTCCTGGCGCTACGACAAGGCGAGAGGAGTGCTCATGAGTACTCCAGGTTATTCAACCGGCTGGTGCAGTATGCACCAGGATTTGTGGGAACGGAGGACAACAAGCGCAATGCGTTCTTACGGGGCCTGAATTCCAAGATGAAGGTCCATCTCGCCCAAAGCAATCGCGGCACATTCAACGATCTAGTTAATGCCGTGATTCTACAAGAGAATGCTCAGCGCGAGCGCGGTTCTGATAAGAGGAAACGCAGCGCGCTGACAAGAAGCAGTGGTGGGACGCCACAGAAATACCGCATGGTGTATCGCTCACCATCCGGTCAGAGATGGCAGCCACCGACGCGACCGCCTCAGTTTCGCGGTCGGCAATATAATGTGCCGGGCTTCCGACCGATGTATTCACCACAGCAACAGCAACAGCAAAGGATGGTCCCGCGTGCACCTCAGTTTCAACAGCGTGCACCGGGATTTCGGCCTCAAGTCGGCGGGACCCCGACACCTTACACGTGCTATACGTGTGGCCGTGTTGGGCACATTTCGAGGGACTGCCCCGAGCCGCGACAGGGCAGGGGTGCAGCACCGTATCAGGGTGCTAATCAGCCCCGCAATCAGCCCAAGAAACCTGCACCAAAACCCGGCAACGTCCACCACTTAGCTATCAAAGACGTGCCGGAAGGCGAACCCGTCCTCGCGGGTACGTTCTCTTACCTAGATCATCCCATAGTCATACTTTTTGACTCCGGTGCCACCCATAATTCCATAAGTCAGTCTTATGTTATTAAGTATCAACTGCCTATCATTCCCACAAATAATTCATATTTGATATGTTCTCCGGTTGGGAAAATAACAGCTGACAGAATGGTCTATAGAGCACCATTACAGTTGGGTGGAAATCTATACCTGACGTCTCTAATCATGTTAGAGAGTCAAAAACTTGATGTCATTTTAGGAATGTCGTGGCTACATCGCCATGGTGCTGTTCTTGACATCATTCCATGTGTGGTTCGTCTAAACTCTCCACTCTATGAACCACATGTTCTTATTCTTGACCATTCGGTTCTAGAAACCCCAGCCACATATAACACGGAAGCCACGAAACTTGAGGATATTTGTGTGGTCCGTGAATACCCGGATGTCTTTCCGGATGATCTTCCGGGCATGCCACCCGAAAGAGATGTCGAGTTCAAGATTGAACTCGTACCTGGGATGACACCTATCTTACGGAGACCATATAAGATGGCTCCGAATGAGCTGGCTGAACTAAAGGAGCAGCTCAACGATTTGATGAAGAAGGGTTTCATTCGACCGAGTTCCTCGCCATGGGGATGCTCGGCGCTGTTTGTGAAGAAGAAGGATGAAACCTTGAGGTTGTGTGTGGACTACCGACCTCTCAATGCCGTCACCATCAAGAATAAATATCCACTGCCCCGCATCGATATATTATTTGATCAACTTGTGGGTGCAAGTGTGTTTTCAAAGATGGATCTTCGCTCCAGTTATCATCAAATCAAGATCCGAGCGGAGGATATTCCAAAGACGGCCTTCTCGACGAGATATGGGTTGTATGAATACCTCGTCATGTCCTTTGGTCTCACCAACGCCCCGGCACATTTCATGTATCTCATGAACTCAGTGTTCATGCCGGAGTTGGACAAGTTTGTGGTGGTGTTCATAGACGACATCTTGGTTTACTCCAAGTCTGAATAGGAACACGCCAAACACTTGCATATCGTACTTCAACGATTAAGAGACCATAAGCTTTATGCTAAGTTCAGCAAGTGCGAGTTTTGGATCAGCCAAGTGCCATTCCTTGGTCATATCATTTCTGCAGAAGGCATTGCAGTCGATCCAAGCGAGATCGAACAAGTGCTGAAATGGAAATCCCCCGCATCAGTCCATGAAGTCAGGAGTTTCCTCGGGTTAGCAGGATATTATCGGAGATTCATACCAAATTTCTCCAAGCTTGCTAAGCCGATGACTGAACTGTTGAAGAAGGGGATCAAATATGTTTGGAGCTCAGCTTGTGAAGAAGCTTTCCAGGCATTAGTGAAGCATCTTACAACAGCCCCGGTGTTAGCTCAGCCGGATACAACCAAGCCCTTCGACGTATATTGTGATGCATCCGGCATCGGGCTTGTCTGTGTATTGATGCAAGGAGGCAGAGTGGTCGCCTATGGCTCACATTAACTTGGTAACCACGAGCAGCACTATCCGACACATGATCTTGAGCTCGCTGCTGTGGTGTTGGCCTTGAAGATGTGGAGGCACTATTTGCTTGGGAACTTAGTGCACCTCTACACCGACCACAAGAGTTTGAAGTATATATTCACTCAAAAGGAGTTGAATATGCGGCAACGGAGATGGTTAGAACTGATCAAAGACTATGAGATCGAGATTCACTACCATCCCGGTAAGGCAAACGTGGTTGCCGATGCCTTAAGCCGCAAATCCCATGTCAACAGTCTGTCCATCACCCCACCTGAAGAGGAGGAGCCAAGTCTGTACTTGGTTCCATATGGGGCATTGTATAATCTTGCTCTCGTCCCCACAATACGAGAGGAAATTATGGAAGCGCAGAAAAAAGATGTGGGAATGTCGCACATTCGGAGAAGGATGGAGAATGGTGAAATGAAGTGCTTCCGAAGAGATGAACACGACACGCTATGGTTTAAAGACCGTATAGTGGTACCCCGTGACATGAAGCTTCGGAAGAAAATCTTGGACGAGGCTCATTTGTCCAAGTATTCTATTCATCCGGGCAGCAACAAGATGTACCAAGATCTGAAAACCAGGTTTTGGTGGACACGGATGAAGAGAGAAATCGCAAAATACGTATCCGAATGTGATACGTATCGGCGTGTGAAGGCCGACCACATGCATAAAGCGGGACAGCTGCAACCATTAAACATTCCGGCATGGAAGTGGGAGGATATCAGCATGGACTTCATAGTTGGGTTACCTCTCACGTCTCACAAGCATGACTCGATTTGGGTGATAGTCGATCGACTAACCAAGTCGGCTCATTTTATCCCCGTACATATAAAGTACGTGGCCAAGCAATATGCGGAGCTGTACATTGCAAAGATCTTATATTTGCACGGTGTTCCCCGCGCCATCATTTCAGATCGCGGTGCGCTGTTCGTCTCTCGGTTTTGGGAACAGCTGCACGCATAGTTGGGGACCAAACTGATCTGAAGCTCCGCGTATCACCCGCAGACAGATGGTCAAACTGAACGGGTGAATCAAGTGCTTGAAGACATGCTACGCGCTTGTGCCATCCACCACGGCAAGAATTGGGACGATCATTTGCTGTTGGCGGAGTTTTCTTACAACAATGGCTACCAAGCTAGCATTAAGATGGCGCCGTATGAAGCTCTCTATGGCCGGAAATGTCGCACACCTCTCAACTGGTGCGAGTCCGGCGAGCGGGTTATCTACGGCATTGAACTTGTGAATGAGGCTGAAGAACGAGTGCGAGTAATACAAGCCAATCTCAAGGCTGCTCAATCTCGCCAGAAGAGCTATGCGGATAAAAGACGCCGCCCTCTCCACTTCGACATCGGGGACTATGTTTATGTCCGTGTGTCTCCGATGAAGGGAGTTCACCGTTTTGGAGTGAAGGGTAAACTTGCGCTGCGGTTCATTGGTCGGTTCACCGTCATTGAAATATGCGGACCCATGGCCTATCGTCTGGAGTTACCAGCGTCGCTCGCAGGGATTCACAATGTCTTCCACATCTCTCAGCTGAGGAAGTGCCTCAAACCCTCCGCTGAAATCTGAACTGAAGACATAGAAGTTCTTCAACCGGACCTCACGTACACGGAGCATCCCATCCGGATCATCGATGAAAAGACTCATGCCACAAGAAACCGGACCTTATGGTTCTACAAGGTCTTGTGGAGTAACCATACCGCTGATGAGGCGACATGGGAAAGCGAGGATTATCTACGAACATATTATCCGGACTTGCTATCATCATATACCCGGTAAAGTTTCCCCCACTTTGCTTTTCCTTTGGAATCTCGGGACGAGATTCTTTTTAAGGGGGGAGGGATGTAAAATCCCCAAAAGTGGTAGCAAGAAAATTCTGCTCATATACACTTATGAAAAATGAGGGGAATTAAAAACTTTGAATTATAAGTGTGAGTTCAAAGTGAGGGTTTAGACTTCCCAAAACTTCCAAACATGGAGATCTAAATGCACAACTTGGATCTTCATAGTCCAAATATTCACCCTTCCAAATTTCAGCTCATTTGGAGGAGTTCCAATATTTGTTTGGGATTAAAAGAGGAAGCCCTCTAATCTAAATTCCAAATTCAGTTTCAAATTCCAATTCCCTCAGTTTAAAAATTTGGTTTCACAACTGAGTCCTCCACCTTTGAATGAGCAGCCATGCCAAAAATTGGAAACTTTGGAGCTGGTTTGCTATATTTTTGAGGCAATACAAATTGGACAATTCAAACTCCTTTTCAAATTCAAATGATCAAACCCCATTCAAATTCTACACCAGAATTCAAACCATTTGAATTCTGCAAATTCAAACTTAACTTTGGGGTGAAGCAAAGCTTTTAATGTTGAGTTGCTTGAGGGAAAAATATCAGAAAAGTTTGACTAAACAAAGGGGGAGGTGGGGCCCAGCAGTCAGTCTCCCAACAGAGCTACCGCCTCTGTTTTCATCGGCTGATCGCCGAGAGGCCGCCAGCGCCCGGTGAAACCCGCTCCCGAGGAATTCCACCGCGCCACCTCCTGGTTCCTCCATCGCCAGCCGCTTCATCACCCCCCAGGCGCAGCAACGAAGTCGGTCTTCGTTTCCCTCGGTGACTCGCCGCTCTTTTCGTTCTCTTCCGCGAGAAACCGCCTCAGCGCCGTCGCTGTTTACTCCCTCGCCCACGCTCGTCCGAGCTCGGATGATCGAGCCCCAAACAGCAAAAAGAAGCACAAGAGAGTGCTCCAGCCTCCACCTTTCTTTCCCCTAAAGCTTCCTAGCTCGTGCTACGCGCAAACCCGAGATTGGCGCCGGCGATCGGAGGTGCTCGGCGGAACCCTATTCGGTTCACCGTGGACAGCGCGCTACGGCCAGCTTCACCGCCCCTTCCCTGCACAAGAAAGGTGCGTTGTTGTCTGTAGATCGTGTTACCGAAAGCCTCAGGATGATTGATCAACCGGGTAGTGAGAATTTCGGGTTTTACCAAACCCTAGTTCATAGCAACACTCCTCGGTCTACAATCAAATTCTTCGTGTTGCGATAGCTAGAGCTCATCCTGGTCTAGGAGAAGCTTTGTTAGATCCCTGCGATCCTTCTCGCTCAAACGGTGCCGGAAACCATCAAGAACTGAAGGAGTTCTTCGAGTTTTTGTCGCCGCCTTCGTTTTGCGGGCTCGGGTCACCGGTGAGGTCCCCTCTCCGGTGGGTTTCAGGGAGAGCGAGCTATGGGTCGAGGATGTCCATGGGACACTGGTGCTTTTGGAGCAAACCCTAGCCTGAAAAACCCACGGTTGAGGGAGAGCGAGGTCGCCGAAGTAAGCTTCGACATGGTCGCCGGTGCAAGCACCTTTCCGGCCGCTGTCATCGGCTCCCGACCCCACCATCGTGTTCAGCACGGTGTAGAACTCACAGGCGGCGAGTTTGACGAAGTTTGGACCACGGGAACCCCGTCCCGGCGAGCCTCGCCGGCATGCGCCGCCGCGGGAGGCACGGACAACGCGAGGAAGATGAAGGAGGGCCGGTCCCACCGGTCAGCCTCCGTGTTCGCGCGAGGATCGGCTTGTGGCGCCGGATCCGGTGCGGCTGCGTGGAAATAACCCCGTAGCCTCCGGTGTTGCCGAAATCTCACTGGTCCGGTTTAAAACAGTGGGCCCAGCCCAATTATTTTAAGTTTCTATTAGAGAAATAATTCCAGGAATTAGCTGATCTTTACAAGGCCATAACTTTGTGTAGAAAACTCCAAAAAGAGTGAGACCAATTTTGTTGGATTCCTCATGAGGAGTACTTCACAGAGAAACCAATTTTAGGCTATTAAAATGCCTAGGAATTTCTGTAGAATTGTTTTTACTAAATCCTTTAGAGATTTATTACAGGAGCAATTCTTTATGAAATATTCCCAAATTTGGGCAGCAAATCCTCTTCGTAGTTACTGATCTCCAGTAAAAATTTGGGCTTCATTGGAGATCATTTGCTAGGCTAAACTGCCTTCCCAAGTTCAGCCTTTATTTGAAAATTCAAATTTAAACAGAAGCTTTTTCAGAACTCCTGTCTAAAGTTCAAAAATTCATATCTCTCTGATGGTGGCTCCAAAAATGGTGAAACCAATTTTGTTAGAACCATGGAGACTTGCCCTAATCAGATCTTCCATTACTATCTATGTCAAAGCTCCTAATTTGGGCTCACAATTCAGAGAAGCATTGTACTTGTAGGAATTTTAAAGACTACATTATGCAATGACATGTCTCCAAATTTGGCTCAAATCATCCTTAGAGAATCAAGTCTCCTCTGTAAAAATCCCAAAGCCAATTAAGGATCCTAAATAGCAGTAGCTATGAATAGAAGTTCAATTCTTATAAATCCTTAATACTTATACATGTATTTTATTACATTTCATAATAGTGACCGAAGTTGAGGACGCACCGGAGCCGTTGGACGTCCTCCCACCAGAAGCTGACTTTCCATTTAACTCGCAACCAGGCAAGCCCCGGTTTGCACTTAAGTACCTTTTATAAAGTTTTTCATTTGTATCACTTATGTCTAGGTTGAAATGTATGCATTAGAGTTAGGGTGATTGAAACCCCACTTGCATAGCCTCTTGACTCCTATGGTGGGTTGGGTAGTTTACAGACTCGACGAGTAGAGAATGCCATGCTAATGTTTAAGATCTCGGTAGAAGTCGAGTGGTTGGGAGCTACTCGCGAGATAGTACTTATTACACGGGATGAAAAGAGGTAGCAAATGGCTTAAGATATAAAAATGAGACCCAGCAGGGGGGATAGGAAGCAGTGAGCAGAGGTCTCACGTGCGTAGCCCTGTTGGCGTCGGTTGAGGACCGTCCGTGTGCGGCCCTGCTGGACAAGTATTGAACAGTACCGGATGCATACTTGAATATGAGAACCAGGAAACCGATGTAATTGGTTAACCTGGGTGCCGAGGCTTACCCAACCGTAAATAGGAGTGGGTTGAGGGCAGCAAGGTGTAAATATGCCGGTGGGCATAGTCACGCTCCACGCGGGGACCTCCTGCCCGTTACGGATGGACCAGTTCGGCATTTGGGTTGTCTTTGAAAGGTTGTTGCATACAACAGAGTACGAAGGGGTGTGGAATCACGCTTCTGAAAGTGGGTGTATGTGACGTGTTATCCGGGTGTGTCTTGATTGCAATCACCGTCCCTCGTGGTTATTTGAGTACCCGCTTGTTCACTGCGCTGTGACGTAGTAAGAAGTGAAATAAGCCAAGTGAAAATGTCGTATTGATCTATTAATGTCTTGAATACCTTGATTGCTGTAGTTATAGAGCTAATTAAGTTTATATTCCAGTTTGGGCATCACCACATCGGAGGAAAGCGTTTCTTGTTTGATTGTGGACTTCCGATGTGAGGGCTACCTAAGGCATACAAATCCGCTGCTACAAAAACTGAAAGCAAGGATCAACTTATAGGCGTGTCTTTCTTGCAAAGTCCTTTCCTACCTTACACATCCTTGCACGTAGAGTTCCATGCTTAGGCTAGACGGTTAAGCCTTGCTGAGCCTTCGTGCTCACGGTTGCAATATTTAAGCTATGTGTGCAGGTGAGAGTTATGAGGAAGGTTCCGAGGACGAGGCAATGCCCCCGTCAGGGTACACGGCTGAGCTGGAGCCCTGTACGCCGCCGTGATTCTCCGGTTCCATGCTGCTAGTGTGTAGCGTCCCCGGGCTGGACGGCTGCACTTTTGCTTAGTTAGTATTTGAGAGTAGCTATGTATATAACTTCCGCTGTATAATTAAGTTTTTGTAAAAGACTTCCGCTGTTTTATATTAAATAAAAGTTTGTATGTTGTTCTTAATTCTTTTCGTGTGTGCTGTTGGGTGCCGCATCGCACGGCACCACCCTATGCGATCCTGGAGTGGGTGAACCACGGGGTGGTCCCCACACTACATAGGACGGTGACCCGTTCCCCAACCCTTGGAACATAGAACACCTCTGTAAGTTCTACCCTAAGAGCAGTGGTAGGACATGTTTTTTCTTTTTTCTGTAACAGATCCCATAGAGCCCAGGAGCAGAGCTCGGAGCAACTAAGCCCCAGGGGGTGGTCCAGGACTACATCCGGCTTATGTGTTCATTTAAATTATGCATTAATTTTTATGATCACCTCCCCATGCTCAAGACAGTATACGCTCATTGTATACTCGGCTCTCCTTTCCCACTCTCATGCCTAGTCGGTATTTGCCATCCTGCCGAAGGCAGTTGTGCTTGAGGTACCTGCCAAAGGCTCGGGGGCCTCTCGGACCTCCCCCTATTAGGGTACTGTGACGCCAGTTGGTCTCCTCCAGGAAAGACCTACGTCAGAACAGGAGGTCCAGGGTGTGTAGCCTGCTTTGCCTGGTCCTGCACCCAAAGCGTGCGCATTCTGCCTCCCCAGCGCTATGGTTAAGTACTAGGGGCCGGATGGTTACACCCTGAATAAGGAGGGAGCCGGACCTCCGGTACCGAGTGCACTGAATTACCCAAGCCCCGTATACCGGCCAAGGACCGTAAGCCAAATAAAACTAAGAGACAGGGAAGTGAGGACCTCTGAGCAGAATTACCGTTTCCCTACTCGTGTGCAGGACTTCCTGAGAGGCCTCCCGGACCTCCGGCACCGGAGCTCCAACACCGGCGTGCTTCAAACGGTCAGGGGACCCTGGCCTTGGCTCCCCCGTAGGAATGTGGTAGGTGTGCCCAATGCATTGGCCACACCTACCAGGGGGCCACTACGGGGACTACACAAGGGAAGGCCGGAGCACCCGGTCGTATTGAAGTCGCAAGACTTCTCAAGACCAGAGCTCCATACTCCAACTCAAGACCCCTTGGGTCCTTATGAGAACAAGGGCCCAAGGGAGGTGTATGTGCTAAAAAAGCTTCGGGATCGGGGGAGACCTCCCGAGGTCCTTACGGAGCTTAGGGCTCGGGCAGGGCAAGCCAAGAAAAGGAAGCAAAAAGCACAGGCGCATAAAACAACAAGTTTATTCATTGGAGTGCTCCTTGAGCTGGTCTACAGACAGAAGACAAAAGAAAAAGTACAAAGGCCCTCCATCTACAAGGGCAGGCATCTAAGAGTCCCCGGTCTCCCGCTGGAACCGAGAAGCAACGAGGGCGGTGACGTCTCAGACTTTGGCCCTAGCGATCTCCTCCTGCTCGTCGACGGGGCCCCACACCACCGGCTCCAGAGAGATGGAGGAGTCCCAGCTCTGGAAGCACGTAAGCATGTGCGTGACGACCTCCTTCGCCAAGCCCCTCCCCTCGAGCTCGTCGCTGATCACGGCTTCCAGCCTCTCTAGCTTGGTGCCGATGGACTCGAGTGCCGGGAGCACCTGGGCCACCTCTTACGCCGGTGCCCCCGTCCCCACGGGGCTAAAGCCGAGAGGCACTAGAGCAGACTCCGCCTGGCCAATGAAGTCCCAGACTCCCTGGGCCTCGATGGTCCACGAAGCCCGGAGCTGCTCCACCTCTTGACGAGCCGCCAGCAAGGTGCCAGGTCCTTCCTCAGCGAACATCCTCTCCTTGGCCGCCAGGTCGTTCTCCCGGAGCTGGAGCACCCGGGTAAGGCTCTCCAACTCCGACACCCGGAAGTCGGCAGCAAGCTCCCGGTTCAGCACCGCATGGCGATCCTTGGCGACCTGCTCCTCCCTTTCGGCCAAGGCCGCCTCCCGGAGTTCCAGCTCCTCGGCCCTGGCCCTCACGTCACCTTCTCCCGCCTGCAGCTGCTCGGTGACCTCCTTCTCCTTGTCCGCCACGGCGCGCTCCCACTCCGCGACGGCACACTCGCGCCGCGCCAGCTGCAACCGGATCTCCTCGTTGGTGGTGATGCAGGCTTGGACACCGTCATAGGCCTCACGGGCCTCCTGCATGATCTTCCGGGTCTCGGTGTCCAGGCGGTCGACGGTGATCTTCTGTGCAGTGAGGAGCTCCTCCTCAGCGTTGAGCCTCGCCCTCTTAGCATCTAGCTCCTCCTCGACCTCCCTGGTCTGCAGCTTCAAGAGCCGCCCCCAGCCGCGGAGGCAGTCCCTCTCGTCCACCAAGACCTCCCGCTCGCGCTCGAGCGCAGCCTGAACCTGCCGGACACTGGACTGGGCAAGTTCCATGGCGTCCGACAGGGACAGTGGAGCAGAGGAGGCCGTAGCTGCGCCGCGAACCTCCTCCATGGCGTCGTCATCCAACGGAGGAGATGCCGGCGCCACAAAACCTGAGGGAGCCGCGATGATGCGCCGATCAGGAGAAGACGGCACTGAGGCAGGGCTAGTCCCGATGCGCTCCTGTTCACCGCCCACCTAGGGACCCGCGTCAGCTCCTCCTGCGTCAGCACCCGAAGGCTGGTCGCCGCCATCCTGCTCTGCCGAGTCTTCACCAGCAGCCAGATCCCGAGCTGGCGAAGGAGGAGGAACAGGCATCGTCGTCGTCGCAGAGGCCGGTCCTTCTGGGCCAGAAGGAGAAGAGGCCTGGACTTGCACGGGGGCCGGTGAAGCTGCCGTGGCATCCGGACACTGTGGCACTGGGCTGCTACCAGCCGAAGTTGGCTGAGGGACAGATACGTCCCCGTCAGACGACGAGACCCTACAAGCACAGGGAACACTCAAGACAAGAATAAAAGAAGAGCTGAAGTACGCAAGTACTAAGACTCGATAAGTACAACTTACCGAGGGGCACGGACATTCCAGCGGGCATGAAGCCCTGGCTTGCGAGGCGGAGCAGGGCCTGGAAGCTTCACCGACCTGGTGCACGGCGACGCCGATATCGTCTAAGGTTGGCATCTCCTGGAGCAGTCTCGACCTTCGCGTCGGCTCCATGAAGAGGGGGAGGCAGGAAACAGGAATTGACAGAGAGTGGTCATCGAGGATGTCACTACTTACCCTCATCACCATCTCCTTCAGCATCTTGACGGACGGGTTGGAGTCCAAGCCCGTCTCCAGCCTGGTGCAGTCATGCACACCGGTGTAGTACCACGCCGGACGGTTGCGCTGCAGCAGAGGCGCAAGGCGGCGCGATAGGAAGTCCACCAACACCATCAGGGACATCAGCCCCTGCTCCTCCAGGAACTGGATCCGCTCCAGGGCTGGCGTGTACTCCGGCTCCAGCTCCAGGCACTCCTCCCAGAAGCGGCGCCCGGTGGATGGGGCCTCGGTCGGCAGCTGAAGACGATCGTGCTCATCAGTCTTCACGATCACCCAGTCCTCCCTCCAGCTCCCCCACCTCGAGGCACTGAAGGGTTGAAGGTACTTGCAGACCTTCTGATCCTTGTTGCGGTGCTGAAAGTAGTATGCTCCCAGCTGGTTCTTCGAGCCGCGCCCGGTCGCCCGCAGCAAGAAGAAGTGACGAAAGAGCGCCACTGAGGCGCGGACCCCACAAACATCTCGCAGAGGTGCACGAAGACAGCAGCCAAAGCGAAAGAGTTAGGGGAAAGGTGATGGAGTTGGAGACCATAAGTCTCCAGGAGATTCGCGAAGAAGGAAGAGATCGGGGGGACAAACCCGGCCAAGGCGTAGACGAGGAAGAGGACAGTCTCTCCTCTCCCTAGACGCAGGGGAAAAGATCCCCGCCGAAGACAAAGTTTCTGCTCCTCGGAGTGCCATCCAAGGAGCCTACGCACCGGCCCAAGGTCACTTGTCCGGGCGATGCGCGGCGAGGGCAGGTTGGAAGCCAACGGAGGCGAAGGAGCAGGAATTTGGAAAGCAAAGGAGGCTTGGGCGCATGAAAGTTCAAGGAAGGCGCAGGCATGGGGAGATGTGCGAAGGGAAGCCTGCGATGCAGAAGGGTTCCCTTTAAATCTCCCAGAGGCAATTCGAAACACCTCGCATGTTACGCTCAGGGCGGATGCCCCCAGGTCCATGCCCCGGCGACAATGACAAGAGGGTCCAAGCCATCCTGCCGAAGCAGTGGACCAAGAGGTCAGTCCCTCAAGCGGACAACCCGGAGGTTCCTGACAAGGAGCTGCAACGTGCAGTAATGGAAGCGTTGGGAACCGCCGCAGTTAAAGCAACTATCAAGCATGGGTCACGTCCCCACGACCCTCCTCCCAGAATTAAACGTGTGGCCACACGCCAGGGGGGGTGCTGTCCTTGTAACTGCCCCGCACGCCGGCACTTCCCGTTAATGGGGGGTACGCATGGGCCCGCGCGGTTGGGTCGTGCTGCTCTTGCAACGGCCTAAAGGAGTTTCCAAGAAAGTGAGCCGGGTAGAAAAGGTGAAGGCCCCACCCCGGGATTGTTATCTCCCCGAGGTGGGCCCAGGGACCAGTGCTGGTACTCTCAACACCGGGTACCCCCGCGCACAGGAGAAAACCGCCTAAGGACCTCGCCCCCTCCGCAGGGGTGAGCTCCGAAGGCGCCATGTGTCCAGCAGGGCCGGGCTTCCCCTCTCCTCAGAGGCGAGCCCCGGGCCTGCCACATGGCCAGTAGAGCCGGACCTCACGCCCAACGTAGGGGTGAGCTCCGAAGGTGCCACGTGTCCAGCAGGGCCGGGCCCCCCCTCTTTTTAGAAGCGAGCCCCGGGTCTTCCACGTGGCCAGCAGAGCCGGACCTCTCCCCCTCCACAGGGGTGAGCTCTGAAGGCGCCACGTGTCCAGCAGGGTCAGGCCTCCCCTCTCCTCAGAGGCGAGCCCCGGGCCTGCCACGTGGCCAGCAGAGCCGGACCTCGCCCCCTACGCAGGGGTGAGTTCCAAAGGCGCCATGTGTCCAGCAGGGCCGGGCCTCCCCTCTCCTCAGAGGCGAGCCCCGGGCCTGCCACTTGGCCATCAGAGCTGGACCTCGCTCCCTCCGTAGGGGTGAGCTCCGAAGGCGCCACGTGTCCAGCGGGGCCGGGCCTCCCCTCTCCTCAGAGGAGAGCCCCGGGCCTGCCACGTGGCCAGCAGAGCCGGACCTCACCTCCTCGCAGGGGTGAGCTCCGAAGGCGCCATGTGTCCAGCGGGGCCGGGTCTCCCCTCCCCTCAGAGGTGAGCCCCGGGCCTGCCATGTGGCCAGCAGAGCCGGACCTCGCCCCCTCCGCAGGGGTGAGCTCCGAAGGCGCCATGTGTCCAGCAGGGCCGGGCCTCCCCTCTCCTCATAGGCGAGCCCCGGGCCTGCCACGTGGCCAGCAGAGCCGGACCTCGCCCCCTTCGCAGGGGTGAGGTCCGAAGGCGCCACGTGTCCAGCGGGGCCAGGCCACCCCTCTCCTCTCTGGGCCTGCCACGTGGCCAGCAGTGCCTTGCTACCCACCCCGGCTCGGTAGGCAGCAGGAGTAAAGGCATGCCATGCCTTGTCCGATCAAGGCATTCAATACCCGCACCTTCCCAAGACGCGGAGGCGCAGCGCACGCCCCTGTCAGGTGGCCCTGTGACCAGTCGCGTCACTGTTAAGACAAGAACACCATGTCAGAAGCTGTTGACAAATAGATACAGCTACAAGACATCCCCTTCCGTCCCTACCATCATCAACCACTACGCCTAGCTTGCGGCACGGGCAGGACGGCATAATGACGACCAAGAAGCCATTGCCAGAGACAACTACCAGTATTCACTGCAAGATATGGTAGACGGCAGGAAATCTCCCCGGAGCCACTTTGTCGGGCCCCGGGGCCCACCTTGTAAGCCGCCCGAGCCTTGATGTATAAAATACTCGGCTTGGCAACGTTGCAAGGGGTTCGGATCCCTCAGCATTTGGGGTTAGACAGTTCGGCATTTTGGGCAACTCAGCTCATCCAGACCACCAAGCTTAGAACTCCGGTTCTAAGCTCCGAGCAATACAGCTCCCGTGGACGTAGGGTGTTACGCTCCGGCAGCCCGAACCACATAACAATCCTGTTGTCAATCATCTCACAACCAATACGACCTCTCGAGAGGACTAGCCCCTCCGAAAAAGATTCTCCGCGGGCTGCTCCTGAAGCAGGCCCGGGGGAAGTGTCGACGGAACTCTTCGACAGAAGATGATCACAAAAATTAATGCGTAATTTAAATGAAGACATAAGTAAGCGTGGTAGGACAGGGTTCTTTTCATTCATGTAAGTCCATAGGAGGAAAACATGCCGTACATGGAGGCAACGACCCGCCCCATTGTGAAAGGGGGCAGGGCCTACGTGCTTAGGGTACAGGACCAAGCTAAGCCGGACGTAGTCCTGGACCACCCCCTGGGGCTTAGTTGCTCCGAGCGCTGCTCCTGGGCTCTATGGATCTGTTATAGAAATAATAAACCTGTCCTACCACTGCTCTAAGGGTAGAACTTACGGAAGCAACGCGCACGCACCCGGGGCTGCAAACTTTCGTGACTCGGAAGGGACCTTTCCAGCTGGGGGAGAGTTTATTGGCCCCTTCTCGAGAAAGTATGCGCCCCAGCACCAGGTCGCCTTCCTCGAGCTCCCATGCACGGACCTATGGTGGTAGCGCCAGAGCGCCTGCCGGTACCGTGCGTTTCGGAGCATTGCTTGCCATCTTGCCTCATCGACGAGGTAGATGTCCTCATGCAGGAGCTGGTCCTGCGTGGCTTCGTCGTACGCTCGGACACGGGGGGACCCCCATGGTGATCTCCGGGGGAAGCACGGCTTCAGCCCCGCATACCATGAAGAAGGGTGTTTCCTGTGACCCGGCTCTGGGATGTCCGGCTGGCCCTCGACGTAGAGGAACCGGTATCCCCCGACGGCTCTGGGAAAGGGCCCCAGGATGTGCAGCGTCTGCACTGGTGTGTGGATCTGCTTGGCATGGAACTGGCATGCCTTGCATCTCTTAACCAGCTTGACAGCGTCCAGGAGGCTGTCGGCCAGTAGAAGCCATGCCGGAAGACTTTACCGACCAGCGTGCAGGAAGATGCGCGTTTCCCGCACTCGCCTTCGTGGATTTCTGTGAGCAGGTCGCAGACTTCCTCCTGGGTTGTGCACCGCAATAGGATGCTGTTGGCGCCACGCTTGTAGAGATACCAGCGTGTATCTCTTAGCCATCCGCACAATCCGTTCAGAAGATGCATGTTCATCAGGAAGGATGTTGTCTTTCAAGTAGTCCCGGACCTCCGTGGTCCATGCATCGGGGCTTACTTGAGCTTCTGGATCTTGGGCGCTGGGTAGCACGGAGTCCCCAGTGGCGCATACGATCCTTGGTGGGCACCATGGCTGCAGGGCCGCCGGGACCGCCAACTTCGAGGTGCTGGTCTCGCCCCCTTCGCCCGGTTCGGTAGGCCGGGCTGTGGGTCATGGCAATGTCCTTTCGAAGGCTCCTCCGAGCACCGGGGCTCCGGTGGAGGCCTTCGTTGACAGGTCGTCGGCGACGGTGTTGTCGGCGCGTGGTACATGGCACAGGTCCAAGGCCATGATGTTGGTTTCCTTGAAGTTGAGGCGCACCATGTACTTGAACTGCTCCCCTGTCGGCGTGAGGAGCAGTACGCCGGCTCCGGCCCCCCGCTTCCGTGAGGAGCCGTCGAAGTAGAGCACCCAGTGAGGCTCGGTGAAGACCGGTGCCCGGGGCTCTAGGGTCTCCACCTTCAGGGCCCCCTGGGTTGCTTGGTGATGAGGGCGCGAAGAGCCAGCCGGTGAAGGAAGCTTGGTCATCTTCGTTGGTGCAGACCTCTCTCGAGAGATAAAAGCCCCTTACCTGGCGCGCCAAATGTCAAAGTGTGCCGTCGACACTTCCCCCGGGCCTGCTTCAAGAGCAACCTACGGATGTTCTTTTTCGGAGGGGCTAGTTCTCTCGGAAGGTCACGTTGGTTGGAGAGAATTGACACAAGGATTTTTACGTGGTTCGGGCCGCCGGAGCGTAATACCCTATGTCCAGGGGAGCTGTATTGCTCGGAGCTCAGAACCGGAGTTCTAAGCTTGGTGATATGGGTGAGCTGAGTTGCCCAAAATGCCAAACCCCTTGCAACGTTGCCAACCCGAGTCTTTTATACTTCAAGGCTCAGGCGGCTTACAAGGTGGGCCCCAGGGCCCGGCAGGTGGCCCCAGGGAGATTTCCTGCCATCTACCATATTTTGCATTGAATGCTGGTAGTTGTCTCTGGCAATGGCTTCTTGGTCGTCGACCTGCCGTCCTGCCCGTGCCACAAGCTAGGCGTAGTGGTTGATGATGGCAGGGACGGCAGGGAGTGTTTTGTCTCTGTATTTATTGGTCAACAGCTTCTAACATGGTGTGCTTGTCTTCACCGTGATGTGACTGGTCACTGTGCCACCTGACAGGGGCATGCGCCGTGTCTCCGCGTCTTGGGAAGGCGTGGGTCTTGAATGCTTGATCGGACAGGGCATGGTGTGCCTTTACTCCTGCTGCCTACCGAGCCGGGTGGGCAGCATGGTATGTGGCGCCTTCGGAGCTCACCCCTGCGGAGGGCGTGAGGTCCGGCACTGCTGGCCACATGGCTGGCGCGGGGCTCGCCTCTGAGGAGAGGGGAGGCCCGGCCCCGCTGGACACGTGGCGCCTTTGGAGCTCGCCCCTGCGAAGGCGGCGAGACCCGGCTCTGCTGGCCACATGGCAGGCCCGGGCTTGCCTCTGAGGAGAGGGGAGGCCCGGCCCTGCTGGACACGTGGCGCCTTCGGAGCTCGCCCCTGTGAAGGCGGCAAGGCCCGGTTCGGATGGCCACGTGGCAGGCCTGGGGCTCTCCTCTGAGGAGAGGGGAGGCCCGGCCCCGCTGGACACGTGGCGCCTTCGGAGCTCACCCCTGCGGAGGGCGTGAGGTCCTTAGGCAGTTTTTCTCTTGTGCACGGGGGTACCCGGTACTAAGGGTACCGACAAGAGTGTAGGCAGGGTAGGACAAATTTTTCTCATTTTAGGCTTCTTTCATAGGAGGAAACAGGCCATACAAGAATACAGCGACCCGCTCCGGATAACAAGAGTAGCAGGATTCCTCCGGAGCTTAGCTGTTCTAAGCGCTGTTCCTAGATACCTTGACATCCTTTCAGAGAAAATAGGACCCTACTCTCTGTGCTAAGGATATAACTTACAGAGGTGTTCTATGTTCCATGGATTGGGTAGAGGTACCCCATCCTCCGCGGCTAGGCGGACGCACCCGGGGGCGGCATACTTGTATCACTCGGAAGGGACCCTCCCAGCTGGGGGAGAGTTTGTTTCCACCTTCTAGAGAAAGTGTTCGCCGAAGCACTAGGTCGCCCACCTCGAGCTGTCTACTCTGCACGAACCGTTGTTGATAACACCGGAGCGCTTGACGGTATTGCGCATTTTGAGCAGCTGCTTGCCACCTTTGCTCATTGACAAGGTTGATATCTTCACACCGGAGTTGATCCTGCGTGGCTTCGTCGTACGCTTGGACATGGGATGAGCCCATGGTGATTTCCGGGGAGAGGACGGCCTCGGTCCCAAACACCAGGACGAAGGGTGTTTCCCGTGTCGTGCGACTAAGGGACGTCTGGCTAGCCCATAGTGCACACTGAAGCTCTTCGACCCAATTGGCACCATGCTTTCTCAAGCTGTCGTAGGTGTGCGTCTTGAGTCCCCTAAGTATCTCGGCGTTTGCACTTTCGACTTGACCGTTGCTCTCTGGGTAAGCAACGGAAGCATAAGAAACTTGGATGTCGAGGTCTTCGTAGTAGTCTTGGAACACTGCACTGGTGAACTGGGTCTCGTTGTTGGTGATGATTCTGTTCGGGACCCCGAACCGGCAGATGATCGACTTGATGAACTTCACTGCTGACTGCTTGTTGATTGTTACTACAAGGGCAGCTTCCGGACGCTTGGTGAACTTGTCTATGGTGACGTAGAGGTATCGGCACCCTCCGACGGATCTAGGGAATGGCCCCAGGATGTCCAGCCCCCACACAGCGAAAGGCCATGAGGACAGGATCATCTGCAGCGTCTGCGCCGGTGTGTGGATCTTTTTGGCGTGGAACTGGCACGCCTTGCATCTCCTGAACAGGTCGAAGACATCCTGGAGAGCCGTCGGCTAGTAAAAGCCATGTCGGAAGGCTTTACCGACCAGCGTGCAAGAAGATGCATGGTTCCCACACTCACGTCCATGGATCTCTGCGAGCAAGTCGCAGCACTCCTCCCAGGTTATGCATGCACCGCAATGGGACGCCATTAGAGCCACGCTGATAGAGATCCCCTTCTTCCAGCGTGTATCTCTAGGCCAACCGAGTGATCGGTTCAGTGGATACACGTTCATTAGGAAGGAAATTGTATTTTAAGTAGTCCCGGATCTCCGTGATCCATACGTCGGGACCTACTTGAGCTCTTGGTTCTTGAGCGCCGGGTTGCAAGGAGTCCCCGGTGACGCTTACGAACCTTGGCGAGTGCCATGGTAGCATGGCCGCCGGGACCGTCAGCTTCGAGGTGCTGGTCCTGCCCCCTTTGCGTGGTTCGGCCGGCCAGGCGGTAGGTCACAGCAACTTCCTTTCATAGACCCCCTCAGGCACCGGAGCCAGGGTGGAAGCCTTTGTTGACAGGTCATCAGCTATTGTATTGTTGGCGCGGGGAACATATCACAAGTCCAAGGATAATAAGTCCTTCTCCAACTTCTATACTTGGAGGAGGTAGGCTAAAAGCTGTGGGTTGTTGCAGCAGCACTCTCCCTTGACTTGTTTGATGATCAACTGAGAATCACCCTTGACCAACAACTACTAGACGCCGAGGGATGGCGCTGTCTTTAACCCGAAGATGAGAGCCTCATATCCGCCATGTTGTTGGTCACCTTGAAGTCAAGTCGCGCCACGTACTTGTACTGGTCTCCGGTTGGTGTAAGGAGCAGAACCCCCGCTCTGGCACCTTGCTTCCGTGAGGAGCCATCGGAGAAGAGAGTCCAGTAAGGCCCAGTGAAGACCGGAGCTCCGGGCTCAGGTCCACCGATGTCTTGGCCCCCAGGATGGCATGGTGGTGGTGTCCACTCTGCCACGAAGTCAGCTAGCGCCTGGCTTTTCACAACATCGCACGGTAAGAAGTCCAGGTCGAACTCCGCCAGCTCTGCAGCCCATTTGACTATGTTTCTGGTTGCGTTGGGGCTGTGGAGGATGGTTCTCTGCGGGTATGAGGTAACCACTGAGATTTTGTGATCTTGGAAGTAGTGGTGCAGCTTCCTTGAAGCAACAAGGACTGCATAGAGTAGCTTGTACACCTCTAGATACCTTGTATTGGCATCGTGGTGGACCTCGCTGATGCCTGGCTGAGACCTGGCTAGATCTTCTCGGGGAGGTCCGGGACTCGGGGCCCCTAGGCACCCTGGTCCGGGAGTGCATTCCGGGAGCTCGGACCCGGATATGCATTGACCATCAGGTCCGGCTAATTGGGACCTGATTATTTCCCGTCCCTAGGGTCTCCTACGGGGTCTGAGTCCTGGGACTCTTGACCTATGGCAGCAGGAGCCTTATCTGGGACTGGAGGTCGATAGAGTTATGGCCGCTCCGCAACCAGAACGATGCTCACGACCTCATCTGTAGGAGCGATGTAGAGGAGCTGAGGCTCGCCTTGTTTTGGGGCCACCATGATCGGTACCATTATGAGGAACTTCTTCAGCTCTTGGAAAGCCTCATCTTCCTCTTGGGTCCATAGGAATGGACCAGATTTGCATAGAATCTTGAAGAACAGAAGAGCCCGCTCAGCCAGTCTAGAGATAAATCGACTGAGTGCAGCCAAGCATTCGGTAAGCTTTTGCACATCTTTGATGCGGGTTGGGGGCCACATCAATTCTATTGCCTTAATCTTCTCTGCTTTAGCTTCTATCCCTCGGTGTGATACCAAGAAACCGAGTAGCTTTCCAGCAGAGACCCCAAAGACACACTTGTCTGGGTTCAACTTCGTGCGTGTCAAATGCAGTCTGTCGAAGACTAGGGCTAGGTTGTCGAGCAGATATGCTTGCGACTTAATCTTTTCTACGATGTCGTCGACATACACCTCTACTAGGTCTTGAATGATATTCCCAAAAGTTTTGGTCATGGCATGTATGAAAGTGGGAAGGGCATTCTTAAGACCATAAGGCATGGATACATAGCAGTATAGAACATCTACCGTGATGAAGGCAATATGCTCTTCATCTTCCCTAGACATAGGTATTTGGTGTAAACCCGAATATGCATCTAGGAAGCACAGTAGATCAACAGCCGGAAGTAGAATCCACTATTACGGGGGAGGGGAAACGGATCCTTTGGACATGCCTTATTGAGGGTGGTGTAGTCGATGCACATGCAAAGCTTGCCGCCTGCCTTGGGGACGACAACAGGATTGGCCAACCATCATGGATGGTGGACCTCTCGGATGAAGCCAGCATCAAGCAACTTCTTGATTATTTCACGGATGAAGTCTTGCTGCTCGATGGATTGCTTCCGAGGCTTCTGTTGGACCGGCCTGGCGTCGGGGCGAATCTTCAGTTGGTGCTGAATCACCTCCCTGGGGATCCGGTCATTTCCGATGGTTGCCATGCAAACACGTCGACCTTGGCCCAGAGGAAGGTGACGAGCGTGTCTTCCTATTTGCTACCCATACTCCCGGCGATTCGGGTGGTCTGGGCGGCATAAGGACCGACTTGGACGACCTTGACTGGTACGTCCTCGCTGTTCGATGGCTGCACACGGGGTACAGATGTCACCCCTCACCAACGCGTGCTTCAAGGCAGCCGACTAGCTTCTGCATGACCGGAAGCAGCCTCCTGAGCAGCTGCCAGCACTTGGAGCTTTTCCAGCGCAGAAACAACCACAGTGCGGTCTCCACGGGTCTTGAGGACACCTTTTAGGGATGGCATCTTTAGAACCAGGTAGCCGTAGTGGGCTACTTCCATAAATCGGTACAGGGCAGGCCTGCCGATTATGGCATTGTTGAAGAGGCTGACCTCTGCAACGTCGAAGACGACGCTTTCTGTGCGGTAGTTCTCAGGCGTCCCAAACGTCACCGGGAGGGAGATTCTACCACACAGGAAGATTGGGTCCCGACCTACCTCCGAGAATGGCCTCGAGGGGGTAAGCCGGGACATAGGGATCTGCAGCTTTTTGAAGGCCGCGAGACTGATAACACTGAGGGACGCCCCACCATCGATCAGCACGTGGTAGAGCTTCACGTTGGAGATGGTCAGGGCAACAAGGAGAGGCAACTGCCCGGCGCCTGCCATATTCTTAGGGAAGTCGGAGGCGTCGCAGCTGATCGGCGTCTCCATCCACTTACGATGCAGCACCGGCCCAGGGGCCGGAGCGGCTGCCGCCGCTGCTCGACGCAGACTCTTGACAGCTCGCCTGGACGAGACATCGGAAGAACCCTCGTAAATCACACAGAGTGTGCCGGCCGTTTGGCTGCCGGCTCGGACAGTCCCGCCCGCCCTGGAGCTGGGGGTGGCCTCATCTTCTCCCGCCTGGAGACGAGGATGAGAAGGGCCAAAAGTCTCGCCGCAGGTGGTGATGTTCACCATGGTCGCGTGGAGAGCGTGAAAACCCCATATCTGGCACACCAAATGTCAGAGTGTGATCTACGACACTCCCCCCAGCCCGCTACCAGAGTGGCCCGTGGAGGTTCTTTGTATGGAGGGGCTTGATGCCTCTCACGCGATCGGACTCGAGAGAGCGGGTGAACACCGGGATTTATGTGGTTCGGGCCGCCGGAGCGTAATAACCTACATCCACGGGAATGCTTGCTGTATTGTCTGCGCGTTTGAGCGTGTGAGGGTGCAGGGTTGCAAACGCGGAACCCTTTGTCGGGTGGTCACCCCGGTCCTTTTATAGTCCAAGGCCGGGGTGGTTACAATTTGGCTTGGGGCCCGACAGGTGGCCCCGAAGCTAGGTCAACCCTATACATGATCTAGGGTTTTACACTCTGAGTAGAGTAGTCGGTGGGGGAGTTAAGTCCCGCCACCTGGCACGCTGAGCGCCCCTGTCCATGTCTCAGGTGATGATGAAGACGATATCTTGTCGCTGCGTCTTCTCGTTCTGCTTGGGCGGCTTAGTGTCGTTGGGCGGCGCTGTACCCTTGTCACCCCTCGCCGCCCTGTCTTGTCACCGTAATGGTGGACAGGCGGAGGACGGAGGCATGCGCCATGCACCATGCTTCTGAGGAAGGCGCGAGCCTTGAATGCGCGACTTGACAGCACACTTCCTCCTTGACTCTGCCGACCCATGGCCCACGACGGATCATGGGGCACGCGGCGGCTTCGGAGCTCTTATCGACGGGTTTGGAGCCAGGAGACACGTGGTAGCTCCGGACCTCACCTCAATGGGGAGGCTCGGACCAGAGCCCAGGGCACGTGTCAGCTCCGGAGCCCTCCTCAGCAGGTAGGTGGCTCTGAGCCTAGAGACACGTGGCAGCTTCGGACCTCACCTCAGTGGGGAGGTTCGGACCGGAGCCCAGGGCACGTGTCAGCTACGGAGCTCTCCTCAGCAGGGAGGAGGCTCTGAGGCTAGAGACACGTGGCAGCTCCGGACCTCACCTCAGCGGGAAGGCTGGGACCGGAGCCCAGGGCACGTGTCAGCTTCGGAGCTCTCCTCAGCAGGGAGGAGGCTCTGAGCCTAGAGACACATGGCAGCTCCGGACCTCACCTCAGCGGGGAGGCTGGGACCAGAGCCCAGGGAACATGTCAGCTCCGGAGCTCTCCTCAGCAGGGAGGAGTGTCAGAGCCCGGATACACGTGGCAGCTCCGGACCTCACCTCAGCGGGGAAGCTCGGACAGGAGCCCAGGGCACGTTTTAGCTCCGGAGAACCTCCTCAGCACAGAGGAGGCTCTGAGCCTAGAGACACGTGGCAGCTCCGGACCTCACCTCGGCGGGGAGGCTCGGCCCAGAGCCCAGGGCACGTGTCGGCTCTGGAACTCAAGCGGACTGGCAGCCCCAGGGCTGACCTTGGGGCCAAGGACACATGGCTACGCCAGGGACGGCCTCAGCAGGGAGGCGGGGCCTGGGCTGTCTTTTACCCCTCCATGCGGTGTACCCGGTCTGCAGGGTACCAACAGCAGCCATAATCTGCACTAAAAGAAATAAACAGCACACAGGTTTCTTCATCAATCCCCCCCTAATCCTGATGCGCGAGCTTCGTGTTGATGATCCTGCTACGGTGCAAATATCATGAAGACGATCACGTCCGAGCGGCTTTGTAAGCATGTCTGCCAGCTAGTCACCAGTATTGATGTACTCCAGCACCATCTTGCCATCGTTGACACAGTCACGAAGAAAATGATAACGAAGCTTAATGTGTTTGCACCGGTCTTGCTGACCTGGGTTCTTGGCGAGAGCAATGGTAGACTTGTTGTCGATGTAGATTGTGGGTGGGGCAACGTCTCTGTTCCGTAAATCAGCGAACAATCACGAAAGGCAGAGACCTTGACATGCCGCAGTAGTACCTGCGATATACTCCACTTCACAGGAGGAGAGCGCCACCACTCGCTGCTTCTGAGATTGCCAACTCACCAGGCTAACACCAAGAAAGAAGAAAATGTCTGACGTGCTCTTGCTATCATCATGATCACATCTAGGTCTGAGTCGCTGTAGCCGACCAGTTCGAGTGCTCCAGTGTCCCAATTGAAAATACACCCATAGTCCGACTTACCAGCGACGTACCGCAGTAGATGCTTCACGGCACTCGTGTTCAGTCGTTGGAGCCTCCATAAATCTACTGACGTATCCAACAACGAATGCAATGTCAGGGCGAGTGTGTACCAAGTACCTCAAACTCCCAACAATGCTCCTGTACATATTGGCATCAACCGGCGTATTAGTACTTGATTTGCTCAGTTTGAGTCTTGGATGCATTGGCACATCGCAGGAATTGCAGTCCTCCATCCCTACCTTCTGAAGAATTTTCCTTGCATATGCACTCTGACTCAAGGTAATGCAACCATTAGATTGTGGTATCTCGATGCCAAGATAGTAGCTGAGGGGCCCAAGATCGCTCATCTTGAAGAGCTGTTTCATCTGTCTTGAACTTGTCCACCTCCTGCTTTTGTGCACCCACAATGATGAGGTCGTCTACATACACCCCAACAAGCAGCAATGTGGTGTCGGTGCCCCTGAACGTAGAATGCATGTTCGGTGGTGCTGCACCTGAACCCAAGTGACAACATGGTGCTATCAAGCTTGGTTTTCTATGCCCTCGGCACTTGGCGAAGGCCGTAAAGTGCCTTGCGCAGCTTGTAGACTTTGTTCTCCTGTCCTTCAAGCTCAAAACCAGACGACTGAGTAACAAACACTACTTCCTCAAGATCGCCATTGAGGAATGCAGACTTGACATCCATGTGGTGTACCAGCCAACCATGATGCGCGGAGAAGGCGATCAGAAGGCGTGCTGACTCTATTCTTGCAACTGGAGCAAAAACTTCATCAAAGTCTACCCCAGCACGCTGTGCATAGCCCTTGGCTACCAATCTTGCTTTGTGCTTGATGATGACACCACTCACATCTTTCTTCAGCTTGAGAACCCACTTTAGCCCAATGGGTTTGTGGTTTGGTGGTAGCTCAACGAGTGTCCAGGTGTTGTTGTTGTTGTTGGCTTGCAGTTCCTCCAGCATGGCTTGACGCCATTCCAAGTGTGGCTCGGCCTCAGCAAACGTAGTGGGTTCCTATCCAAGAGAAAGGTGCAGATCCTCAGGCTGAGAAGTTGCAAAAACATCATCAAGCATCCTGTAACTTGTTGGTGCATCTTCCTCATCCAGATCCAAAGTCCTCCTTGCTGCAGTGGTGGGCGACACAAACTCAACCGCCGGCAGCTTGCCTTCAAGAGTGTGGTGTCGAGCTTGCCTCCGCTGTCGGTGCTCCCGCAGCGGGTGTCGATGGCAATGTATGACTCGAGGATGAATTATGGCTTGGTGTAGACATTGCTGCTCCCACATTCGCTTGCTCTCTGAGTGCCAGTGACACAGGATATTCCATCGTGAATACGTCACTTGATGATGGTGCAAAGTCGGCGCTTGAGCTCCAGTCCCACGATGCGCTCTCGTCAAAGACAACGTCACAGTTAACATGGAGATGCTTGGCGACGGGGTCGTAGATGCGATAGCCCTTGGTGCCCGGCTCGTAACCGAGGAACACCATCGGGACACTCCTGTCTTCCAGGTTGCCTACATGGGGTTTGGTCCGCTTGACATATGCCATGCAGCAGAACACACAAAGATGGTGCACAGCAGGTTTCCTGCCGTACCATGCTTCATACGGAGTCTTGCCCCCCACTGCACGTGTTGGTGCTCTGTTCAGAAGATAAACTGCCGAATTGACAGCTTCTCCACAGAATATTGCAGGCATATTTTTGGCCTTCATCATGCTACGTGCCATCGCTAGTACGGTCTGGTTCCGTCGTTCGACGGCTCCATTTTGTTGTGCGAATATGGAGCCGTCAAATGCCTCTTCACTCCCTGTCCAGCACAGAACTCAGCAAAGTTAGATGAGTTAAACTCACTACCACGATCTGTTTGCAGCATGCGTAGCCTGGTGTTGGACTCCAGCTCATAGCTTTGAACTGCTTTATAGCTTCCAATGCTTCATCCTTGGCCTCCAGCAGCGTGAGCCACATGTACCGCGACATTTCATCCACGAGTAGAAGAAAATATTTCTTGCCCGCAGATGTGGCTGATGTGATGGGACCCACACAAATCACCATGGACGAGCTCCAGTGGCTCCGTCGCCCGGTACAACGTCTGCTGCGGGAAGAAGGACCGACGTTGCTTGCCGGCAAGGCACACTTCACACAACTTGTCAGCATGGTCGATGTTCGGAAGTCCACACACCATGTTGTGGCGTGCGAGTAGTTGGAACGCCTTGAAGTTGACGTGCCCGTATCGTGCATGCCAACGCCATGAGTCATCACCAAGGCTGGCCTTCATACACACTGGTTGCACAAGTGTAAGTGGAAGGATGTAAAGACGACTGCGTGACCGATTCACCTTTGCAAGAAGTTGCTGTTGATAATCCCAGACATGCAGCACACCGTCCTCGATGAGCACGCGACCTCCAATCTCATCAAGTTGCCCAATGCTCAGAATGTTGCTCCTCAACTGAGGGATGTGGTAGACGTTCATCAAGGCACGATGGTGACCCTGCTTGGTGACGAACATGATCATGCCATAGCCGCAGATGTTGACAACAGAGCCGTCGCCAAAATGTACAGAGCCAACAGTGTTGCGGTCGAGCTCCGTGAATGTGGTTGCATCCCAGGTCATGTGGTTGGAGGCTCTCGTGTCGAGGTACCAAACAGCATCACGCGGAGCTTCATTATTCATTTCGGCGATGACCTTATTCTCTTTCAGGAACACGCGTTCGCCAGCGTCCGTGTGTTCCTCAATAGGAGCCATGAGAGATAGCAGCAGCGCTGGTTCGTCGTTGGTAGCTTCAACCTGAGACAAATGCGCCATATCCCTCTTTTCCTTGTGGCAGTATCGGGCCCAGTGACCCTTTTTGTCGCAGTACAGGCACACATCATCCTTGATGGAGGTAGCGTTGCCGCTTGATCGTGAGCCCTACCCAGATCTTGCATCGTGCGCCATGCCATCCTTGCTGTGGCCCTTCCAGTGGCGATGACGTTGTGATGAGCCACTCGAGGACCCGTTTGAATGGGACTTGCTGCTGGAGTTGTCACCATTCTCGCGGATCTTCATACGTGCAAGCCACTCCTCCGTGAGGCAGAGTTTTTCAGTGGCTGCACCAGAGGAGGAGCCAATCACTGTGTCCCGTGCCTCTGCTGCCTTGAGTCGACTAACGAGCTCCTCCACTGAGAGCGTGTTGAGGTCAAGCAGGGTCTCGATCGCCATCGCGACCCGTGAGTAGCGTGGAGGTATAACCTGCAATATCTTGCGAACAACATCTTCATCAGTGTGAATGTCACCTATAGTGTTGTCAGCTTAGAAGCGAGCACCATCGCGCGTGTGGCGAATTCTTCTGCAGACTCGCCCTCACAGAACGTGAGCGCACCGAACTCGCAATGCAGCGTCTGGGCGTTCTCCTTCCGCACACGGTCAGAGCCAACACGTACGGACGCGATGGCATCACAGGCTCACTTGGCAGACCCCTTTGCCGCGAGGCCAACCATCATCACTGGTGGCACGGCATGGAGAATTGCCTCCAAGTCCATCCGATCTTCACCAAAGTCGGCGTCGTCATAGGCCATTGCATCCCAAAGGCGCCTCGCCTCGAGCATGACCTTCATAAGCACAGCCCAGTCATTGTAGTTCGACCTCATGAGTGTCTGCCAGTTCATGGAACCACCAACCTCCTTGATGATGCGCTGGTAAACCACGACCTCACCATTGGCGTTCATACGGTGGCATCCACGATGTGGAGGCGGTGACGGCGAGACATGGCATCTTGCACGCTGTTGCCTCAGCGGCGTCAGTGACGGTCGGTGCCCTGGCGGGATGGACATGGTCACCAGAATCGACCTCGCTCTGATACCAAATGTTGGAAAATTCACCGTAGCTTAGACTACAACAGCGAGCAAACACACACGAGGAAGAAAAAACACAGAAATTTTGGTGCTGAACTGACTTAGCAGTATTTCTGATATTTTCTTGCATTGTTTAAATAATGTAGTGACTAGTAACTGCAGCCATAACTTGCACTAAAATACGTATTACAACTGACTAGTAACTGCAACCTTAACCTGCACTAAAGCTCATTAAAAACCGCAGTCATAACCAGCACTAAAGTGCATTATAACTCATTAGTAACTGCAGCCATAATCTGCACTAAAATAAATAAACAGCACACAGGTTTATTCATAAGATAGAAGCCCTGCCGCCGGCCCGTCCGGAGCGTCGCCCCGCTGCCGGTCCTCCGCGTGCCACCCCGACGCCCAACCACCGTGCGCTCGCAGCCCCGCCATCGCCCGACGCCCGGCCGCCCACCCACCCCGCGCATGCATGGCGAGCTTTCCGCCGCCGCCAGACGCCCGACGCCCCACCGCCCCGTCGCCGTGCACCCGCTGTGCGCCCGTTGCCCCTCTGCCGCGCGCTTGCCGCCTTCTCGTCCGTCGTCGCCAGCTTCAAGGGTAAGCTCAAAGCTCCCGCCTCTGTTTTTTAATGTGTGAGTAAATGCAAATGACTAATGTATTACTGCTTAACATTATGTGGTGTAATCATTAAAGTGGTATAATTTCTTTCCAATGTCGTTTACATTATGTAGTTTTGAAATTTTAGTTTGTAACGTATTACTACTTAACATTATGTTTACATTAGTTTGCAATGTCGTTTAAATTATTTAGTTGTGAACATTTTGTTGTAGTTTATTTGAAAATGGGTGACGACTGTAAGACGATCTATGATAGATGGTGTTCAGCTGGTGCGCACACTATGGAATGGGCTCATATTGCAAATGTTTTTTTCTGAACCAAGCCTTTGCTAGTGGTGCTCGTGTTGCGAAGTGTCCGTGTAACAAGTGCTGGAATAGTCGACGTCTGTATAGGTCTGAAATGGAGCGGCACCTTTGCAAGCACGGATTTTTGCCCGACAACCTGTTGTGGCGCAAGCATGAGGATATGAACGATGCTGTTGAGTCGGTCGGAAATGAGGATGAAGATCGGATGGATGATATGATAGAGGATATTGGTAGAGAGTATGAAGAGCAAACACCGCTGGAGGAGGTGCAAAAGTTTTACAGGCTTCTTGCCGCCTCAGATGAGAAAGTGCGTGAGGGCACCAATGAAACCGTTCTGCAGGTGGTCACACGACTTATGGTATCTTGAAGCTGATCAGTGATCTCCTTCTGAGAAATCATAAGATGCCGAAAGGCTTATAGCAATCTAAGAAGATTTTGCCCGGTCTGGGCATGAATTATGAGAAGATTGATGAGTGCGAGAATAATTGCATGTTGTTTTAGAAGGAACACAAGAACGATACTCACTCTATGCATTGTAATACATCTAGATATGTGGAGGTCCTGAGCGATGATGGAGAGGAAATAACTACAAAAGTACCGATCAAACAGCTTCGGTGCATGCGTATCACGTCAAGGCTTAAATGGTTGTTTCTGTCCCAAGAAACAGCGAAATAGATGAGGTAGCATTCCAAAGGGATACGTGAGAGTGATGACAAAGATGTTATGGCGCATCCTTCGGAAGGTGCGGCTTGGCAAGCTCTAGACCGTTTTGATCTGGAGTTTGCAAGAGATCTCAGGAACTTGTATTTGTTTCTCGCAGGGTTCCTGTCATGGAACTCCTGAAGCTTGCGTTGATTTTTTCAATTTGAACGGCAGAAGTGCGAGTGGCGGAGATTTAAACAACAATATGAACATGTGAATATTGCAATATTGTTTTCATTCAGACATGTGAATATGTAGCGGAGATCTTTCGGACATGTGAACTTGTTTTAATTCAAACTTGTTGAATATTGCTTGTGAATGAATTGTTTTTTGTGTGAATGAACTGTAATATGTGTGCTGAATTTGCTGGATAGCTGTTATGCTGCGTGAAATAGAGGCTTCCCAACCAGGGAGGGATAGAAAATAAGCTTAGGTAAACAAAAACTAAATTATAGCCATTGGTATCAGCCCTAGCCGACAGCTATAATTTTTTTAAAGCCGTCGGTCTCACCCACAACGGCCGACGTCTAACGTGAATTAAAGGCATCGGTCGTCCTTGGCCGATGGTTATAGACATTAAAGGTGTTGGTTCCCCAGGCCGACGACTATAACACAGAAAAGCGTCGGACTGCTAAAACCGACCCACATAATAGTTAAAAGCATCGGGACCGATGGCTATAAATGATAAAAGCGTCGTACAAAGGGCGACGTTTATAAGGTATCTACATCGGTTGCAGAAGCCAATCGACGCCTATACGGCCGATGGCCTTTTACTAGTTTCCTGTAGTGAACCTGCCCATCCGTCAACGGATCTTTGCCGTGTGCTGCTGCCCTCCACATCCATGACCTCGATTATTTTGCGACAATTTTTGTATAGATAGTAATAGCGGGATTATCTACATGAATACAATTCTAACAGTAACAAGGAGAGAATGTTTACTCAAATTCAGACCTTTGTGGTGAGTTAATACCCTAATACTTTTTGATTATTTTCTTCTCGATATGAGGCTTACAACGATGGTGTATGATAAGATCTAATACTGAATGAAATGATGTTGCACATATTCTATAGGTTTACGTTGAACTATATCTCTAACTTGTTATATTTGATATTGAGGCTGTTGTTTCTTTCTTTATTTAGTTAGAGTTCATATGGTAATCTTTCTATCTAATTTCGCTTTTCATACTAAGACAGAGTTCATATCGTATTCTATAGGCTTGATCCATCCCCCGCAACAACTTGATCTAGGAGAAGAGTGTAAAAGTCCCAAAAATGCGTATGAATAAAACTAGGTTGGAATTCTTATGTGTGGCAAATACATGAAAAATGGGACTTGCTAAAACTTTTCTTCATGCAAGTGATACATGGATGATTGTCCAAAATGAGGCTCACATTTTTATTTTAAAGTGTTGAGCCAATAAGGATTTAAATACTTCTTTGCATGCAAGTTTAAAAATCAGAGTTGAAATTCAAAGTTCACACTATGGTGGCCAAAAACTTTGAATAAACATGCAGCCATATAGTTGGAAATTGTGGGGAAAAGTTGATCACAAACTGTTCATTTGTAGGGTAGGCTCAAAAAGGAGTTGAAGAGGAGCATTTGCAAATTCTAACCAAATTTAAATTTTGTCATGCAAATTCAAACTGAATTTGGAGAATTCGAATTCTAGCCACCTTTTAAACTCAGAATTATGGGAATTGAGAGGATCAGCATGAGAATATATTTGGAGAAAAATGTGGGGTGGGACCCACATGTCATAGACCTGAAGTGTGCCTTACACACTAAGTCTAAGTCTCTGTGTGCAATTCCACCGAGTGCTCTCACCGTGGTGCCACACAGGATCTTGCCGCACCACCTCCTGCAGTTTTCTCCCACGCGCGAGCGCCCCGGGGTTGGTTCTGATCGCTTCTTCAACGTGATCCTCTCCTCAGACCGAAGCAAAGAGGTTTGCCTTCTCCTCCTCGCGAGCGACGCTGAACAGAACCGCTTTCCCCCTCCGCTGCTCGGTCGATCGGGAAACCGAAGAAACGCTCGCACCCCCCCCCCCCCGAGCTGCTAAACACTGCCCCGAGCTCAGCCTCCACCTCCCTGACCCGAAAACGAGCGAGCTCCGGCCTCCCTAGCCCGAGAACAACCGCCACAGAGGTGAACTAGCGTCAGCCGCCGATCAGGCGCTCGTAGACAGCGCTCCACAGGAGCTTTCACGATCGAGCGATCAAGGCCACGGGAGCGCGCTGGGTTGGTGCTGCTCTCAACTAAATCTCAGGCCACGCTGTGCAGCTTCGACAGCCAATTTGAAGATTTTGTCCTGGCAGCTTCACAGCGAACGTCCGGTACGGTTTCTTCAAATTCTTCCTCTCTGATCCTCCATAGGTCCTCAAATCTTGCATGTAGAAGCTGGACTAGCCGGTGATCAAAATCCCTTTAGCATCCATCGCATGAAAACACCTCAGAGCGACAGATTTCGAGCTCTACTGAGGGTGTTAGTCGCGGACCCATTCGGTCGCACGGTGAAACCATCTTTGCGGCCACTCCCGAGCTACTTTGAGGCCTTGTCGAGTTTCCTAGAGGTGCACTGGTGCTGTAGAGCTCGTCGGTACAGGTTTTGGCGGGCTGGGAACCTTGGGCGACGGCGCCGAACCTCAACAGAGGCCGCTGCACGTCGCCGGCCATCTTCCGGTCATCGGCAGTCCCAAAACACCTCACCATCGTGTTCCTCAGGGCCCTAAACCCCCTGGCGGCGAGTTTTAGCTCGAACGGTGGCCGGGAACGACCAGTCAGCGAGCACTGACTTGCTCCGGCGAGGAGGAACGCGCGGGCGCGGGAAAGAAGGCAGGGGAGGAAGACGAAGGAGTGGGCCCCGGCTGTCAGCAGCTCAGAATTTAAATCCGTGATCGGGTGTGGCTGGGATCCCGTGTGCTGGCGCGCTGAAAAGCTGTGGCCCCGGTGTGGCCCAGTTCCGATTGGCTGGCATTTAAATAAGCGGGCCCAGTGGAGTTTTCATTAGGAAAACAATTTCAGTGCTGGCTCAAACTTTGGAAAATCATAGCTCCTTGTAGAAACCTCAAAATTAAGTGATTCCAATTGGGTTGGATTCATCTTTCAGAGTTCTATCCAAATATGAACTCAGATTTGTATGAAAGTCAATATTGTATTCTGGAAAATTCTTTGAAGGTTTTCTGTAAAAGAATTATTGAGGGAGTTTGGTTTATCCAAAAATCCTCAAATTTTGCCAGAATATTCTTTAGAATATTGTTGACCTTCTAGAAACTTTTCAGCTCATTTGAGTAGGAATTTGCTAAATACAAACTGCTGTGCTCATAAGAGTCCAGAAACATTTTCAGAAATTGTCTCCCACTTCAAAAATCTATTCTGGGAAATCCCTAGCTCCAAAAATCATAGGAAAATTTAGGAAATCTCTCAGAGACATACTTTAAATTGTAGTTCACTTAATTGAGCATAATAATGCACATTACTTCAGAATAAATTCTATGAAGTAGAAATGCTTAAAGATTTTTTCTGAGAGAACTACTCAACTAAAAGTGCTGAATTTTGGACCAGGTTACTTTCATGTGACCAAGAACTCACATGTAAATTATCAGCTCAAGTTGAGCCCTTGAACTCCCTGTTCTTATTCTCCATACTTATGTATATGTGGATATACATAAGGGACATTATGAGAATTATGGAGAACACAATTTAACTCCACATTAGCTGCAATTTGGAAAGATAGGTCCCTAGGTAGTGTAGAATCTGCTGTAAAAGTTTTGAGACCATTGGAGTTCTTGTTCTTCAGTTGCTTTCAAATCTTTTCAGCTCATCTATTATGTTCATTAGGGAAAGTGATAAGTGTATAGCTAAAACACTAAGATCAATTTAGTCATTTCTGTTTCTTTGCACAACAGAGGCAAACCAAGCCATTCTTGGGTTTTCCACACAACCTCTGTTCTTAAGAATTCCATTCTATAACTTCTTTACATTACATTCTACAAAACATATGCATATGCATTTCAATAGGAACCACAACGAAGGGGATTCAAAGGAGTGATTCATTGAAGTGGATCAAGCTCCGGAGAATCAAGGGTGGATCAGCAAGGACACTAACTGATTATATACGACTACCCTGCAAAACAGGCAAGCTCCGGTTTGCATTTAACAACTGTTAAGTTTTTATTTTGTATTCACTTTCGGTTAAGATATGAATTGTGCATTAGGTCTAGTGTTTGATACTCTTCTTGCATAACCAAATGAACCCATGGAGTGTTGGGTAGGTGTCTTTCCCCGTGTAGAACTGCCATTCTTAAATACGGTTCAGTAGAAGTCGAGTGGTGAGATGCTACTCGCATGTTCAGGAACAACAGGGTCATATGGGATTGGTTCATAAATGAGTTAGCAAGTTAAAGTTGAGACCGGAAGGTTGTAGGAGCAGAAGGACATAGGGGCCTGGGTGCTATAGACCTGTCCGTTTCGTTCAAGGGCTTATCCGTATGCGGCCCTGTTGAACAAGTTTGAGTTGTGTACCGGACTTATGCTGGTATTATGGGACCCAGTAAACCAATGTACCTCGGGAAGCTGTCGTTGGGACTTTTCAGGTCGCCTCAGGCGGACGGCCGGTGTGCAGTATGTGGGGAACATTCTCATGACATCTCATGTCGGTAGGTGTACCATGAGAGTGGCTACTGTACGGGGCGACTTGATCGATTCAACGGGGGTGAAACGGGAAAAAGGCTGCCGCGTACGACGTCAGTGATGGTTGCTGTAGGCAACGTGGAGTACGGGCGTACGTGTCGTATAGTCCGGGTGTTATTGATTCGAATCACCGTCGCTCACGGGGTGTTCTCACAGTCGTGACGTAGTAAGAACTTGCATGAGAAAGGAACTAATCACATTGATTTGAAGTTTCATACTACCTTTGTATTGGATCTTGGTGAATAGGCTAGTGCAAACTCGATTCTTTTATGCCGTGAGCAATTCACATCGGGGGAAAGTGTTTCTTGTTTGATTGTGGACTCCCAATGTGGCGTGCCCAAGGTTACTTAAAATGCTGCAATTAATACCTGAAAGTAAGGATTTACTTTTAGGCGAGTTTAATTATGCTTATGCCATCCTATTTTAGGTTCATAACCTCACATAGAGTTTCATGTTTAGGGTGACGGTTAAGTCTTGCTGAGCGTTATGCTCACGGATGCTATACGAGTTGTTTTGCTGGTATTTGACTTCATGCTTAAGAGAAGGGATGCCGATGAGACTCGGGAACCTCCGAGTGCTTACTCAAAGAGCATCCTCGCCGCTGCAGATTGTCTTTGTGTTGCTAGTAAGAAACGTCCTCAGGCTGGGCGGTTTCTTTGTTGCTAGTTTAGAAATGAGTCGTGAGAGTGATAGTCTTCCATTGTAGCTTATTTTGAGATAAGTATTTGTAAAACATTCTTGTATGCTTTCGCAAATGATTTATGTAATGTGATGTGTTTCTTCGACCCGTGTGCTATCGGGTGCAGCATATCACGGTACCACCCAACGAGGTCCTGACGACGGGGCGGAGGTCCTGTCCCTCACAGCGTGGTATCAGAGCTGCGTTGGGAATAGCACATGGATTGAGCATTATATTACGTTAAAAACTTAGGATACGGTGAGATAACGGTACTAGGCCCACATAAGGACTACTATTAGCATATTATGAAGGTGGCAACCTAACTTATTTGTTATGTCAGAAAATCGTGCATCTCAGGACGGTTTATGTCTTGGGGGGTGTATGTAAGCGCTGTCCACCAGTGCGCACAAGCTGAAGGGTGGAGCCCCACGGGTGGCAGGTAACCCGACTCGCTTCAGTATCCTCTACGACTCTTCATGTCGTTTGGGGTATTCGAGCAACGCCATTCCCTAGCGTGCTTTGGGCAAGTATGGGAGACCCTGTCACATGGTCAGTAACATGAACACGTAGCTCAAGGCGTGTTTGGCTTGAGAACACCTGGGCGAGTGATGACGGCCGGGTGTACAAACTGTTATGGATACCGGGTTCGGTGTGCAGCCGAACCTGATGATTGAGTGTGTTTTATGTAGGTACTAACCAAGAAAACCTTAGTGCGTGTAGAATACGTTTGTGAGTGAACGTTTTAGTGCCACCTAAGGGTACGTATATGCCGGTGTAATCCGGTTAGGTTTTTCTTTGGTGAGGCAACGTAGTACCGTCATATGTCTTACGGTGCATCGCCACCGTACTAAACTGGATAGTCTTCTTTCCTATGAAGTACTCAATATTCGAGTGGAATGGATTCACAATAATTCTAAAAAAATGCAGAATTTTCTATTTCCTAATCATTCCTAATTTCATTCTAAAAAATAAATAAAGAACCTATACTATATTAAGGTATGGGTTCTGTGATTAATCGTTTGCTATGTCAGTATCTATACGTGTGTATTAGATGTATAAAGCCAAGACCAGCAGAATATGAAGTAGCGGATTAAGTGTCCCGCTTACCCAACCGATCCTCCCGAAGCAAGGGATGTGGTTTATGCATATTCCCCCCATTATTGGAGAAGGTTCACAAAACGAAAGGGGATTCGGAAGGCAGCTTAAGAGGATAGGCAACAAGAAGGCGGTCACCGGGTGTTCATCCATGACTAACTTTCAAACAAAAAAATTGTTGTTGGAAAGCACATATTAGTTACTGAGCTCTTCATTTGAACTAAGTTTCAAAGAAGAGAATTGTTAGGCTTCTTTTGATCTCAAAAACAGAGTGCTCTGTTCTGGCAGAAATTTTTGCTGGACTTTGACAGAGCATAACTCTGAGTAGCTTGACCCAATGTGGGTGTATGATACAGTTATGTAAAGGTTTTTAAGTGCTCTACAACTTTTCTGTAGACCTCCAGAGCAAAATCAGACACCAGATTGGTTGAATGTCCAGTTGAATGCAAACTGTTCAGAAAACAGAACAGCTGCAACCTTCTCTGGATGTTTCTGTAAATTAGACATAGCAGTCGGTAGAAAAATCTCTAAGGGTCATATGTTACACAGTTGGAAAATTTATGAAATTTGCAACAATTTTGTAGTTCATAGTTTGTTCAGAATTGTACTCCAATTGTATGTAAAACTGTGATGAAAACAGCCACATACAAAGGAGATGCTGGCAAATTTTATCCAGAAATTCTGTCAACCTTGAACAATCATAACTTTTGATCCAGAAATGCTCTAGGGGTATATGAGTATTCGTTGAAAATATACTGAAGTTAACTTTAACTTTGGTATTCAACTTGAGTTATGAAAACGCTGGTAATCGGATCAAGATCTGGGTTAAGTACAGAAAGGTCGGTTCTGGACAGAATTGGGGACTGATTATGTTGGCTTTAGGAAGATGTGTAAACATGAAGTGTTGTTATGCTTTCATAAAGTTTTAGCATGTTCATGTTTTACATACTTTCACATACTGCTTATATCGAGTTTTTACTCCCCTCAAAATTATTCTTTTGCAGTATGGTGCGTAGTCATTCTCCGAGTAGGGCTGAAAGTTCTCGCCGAGATGGCGATGACTCGACTCCACCACGGGCACCGCCATCAACGGTATGGGCGGATGTCATGGCTCAGATGGTCGAGTCAAGTCAAGAGAACACATGACTACTCCAAGCCTTGGTACAGCTAGGCTTACTCCAACATGCACAACAGGATGTTCCACCTCGGAACTCCTATTTGGACTTCTTGGCGACACAACCGCCAATTTTCACGGAAGCCAACGAACCAGTGGAAGCTGATCAGTGGCTTTGGGTTATGGAGTCCAAGTTTGGAGTGTTTGAGTGTGATGAGTATCAGAAGACATTATTTGCAGCTCAACAGCTCCATGGAGCTGCCGTAAATTGGTGGTTCTCTTATCTCGCCACCGTTCCGGAGGGTCATCAAGTGGAATGGGCGGAATTTCGTGAAGCATTCCGTGCTCGTCACATTCCTACGGGTTTTATCAAGGCCCAGCAGCAAGAATTTAGGAACTTGAGGCAGGGGGACATGAGTGTCCTCGATTATGTCAAAAGGTTTAACCTTTTGGCACAATATGCTCCTACTTATGTGACGAGCTAAGCTGCTAGGTGTGACTATTTCTTCTATGGCCTGAGTGCCATACTAAAAGAGAAGTTGGCTTTGTTCTGTGAGACCTATGTGTGCTGAATACATTGGCAATTAGGATAAAAGTTAGCATTAACATTCAAAGTTTTGAATATTGCCAAAACATTCTTCTGTGGCAAGGTCCGACAAGTTCTTTGTTAGGTCCGCCAAGTGTTGGCAAGGTCCGACGCAAGGTCCGGAGAGTTCCTGCAAGGTCCGGAGAGTTTCTGTGAGGACCGGAGCTTGTTTTTAGGGAGCTCCCGTGAAGTTCAACTCGTAGAACTGCAGCGTCTTGTTTTTTGCTTTTAACTCGCAATGTTTCAAACTTGCTTTATGGGAAGGTTTGCTTAGTATTAATTTGCTAAGTTTTTGGTGTGTTTTTGTGGTTATGGCTGTTATCATTTGATATGGTTTGCAACATGCTTATGTGACGTGCTCATGTAAGGTGTTGTGATTTTCGAACTAACGTGAGTCAAGTCGAGGACTTGTGCTCGGAAGAATTGGTTGTTTATTCATGTGCAGGTGTTGCTTGAGTTCAAGACATGGCTGGTGACGGGATCCTTGTACTAGTCTCAGGGAGGAGATGAGGTTCCAACAACCAAGTTCGGGAGAAGCTGTGGTTGAGTTGATCGGGAGGTCGCGCAGCATGTTTGGATCAAGGGCAGTGCATATGAAGGTTGCGTGTACGTCGTTGGAAGGTGTTTGCACGTATGCAAGGAGTGCATGGACGTGGCAACATTGTTCCAAGGCGTGATGAAGAGAAGTGGACGTAAAGAATTGGTCGGAAAGGTCCAACCGGCTGGATTGCGTACTCAGGCTGAGGCTGAGTCGGATATGGCTCAAATATGGAAGATTTGAGTTGGTTATGATAGAATTTCGTGCTAGGCACGAAGTTGAGTTGTTTTAGGAATGTTTTGGACGTTCCTAAGGTGTTTGGAAGTCTCAAGATTGCTTCTATCTGCGAATAGGAGAGTACTGAGCAGTTATGGTAAGTTAGGATACAAGTCCAATTAGGAGTAGGAGTCCTAGATTGGATTGTTTAGCCTGAGGGCTAGCTATAAAAGCAAGGGAGGCCAGAGCTCTCATGGGTAGAGAACTTTGGGCTGTTCCTCTTATGTTTCTATTAAATAAATTTCATAGTTTCGAGGAGCTTTTGTGCCTTGTTCGTCCGACTTGTTTTTCGTCAAGTCTTTCTCGCCGAGTTTCTGGACAGACCGACGTTGCTTCGGTGTTTCATTCATAACTCGAGTTTTACAGATCCGATTAACGTGATTCTTTTTGGGTTGTATTCACAACTCAATTATATATCATCTGTGAAATTTTCACGAGATTCGGATCTGTAGTTTTTGAGATACACGAGTTTCTTTGCAGCATTGCAGATCTGTTTTATATCGGGTAGAACAGATTGATCTTCGTTTAATGTTTTGATCGTATCTCAAGTTTTATTTCGTGTTTTCAAGTGATTCTTGTTGCATTAGATCCGTAACTTGATTCTCTACCTCTCTACTTGATTTGTCACGGTTTAACACGTTTGAAAACACTTGCACACACGGTTTCTTTAACCGATTGATTTTTTGCTGAGGGGTTTTTGTTGTTTCCGCTGCGAAAAGTTTTAATCTACCATTCACCCCCCCTCTGGTAGCTTTTCACGTGCTCTTCGATCCTACAATTGGTATCAGATCCAAGGTGCTCTAATCTTTGTGATTTGCACGTGTTTTGACTAACCATCATGGAGAAGTACTCCGCAAAACCTTGTGTGTTCAATGGCATCAATTTTCAGGTTTAGAAGGCGCGGATGGAGGCCTACATACAGGCGCAAGGTTTCGCCATATGGGAAAAGGTCTACCGGAACTTCGATGTACCACCCAACGATCAAGTTACGGCTGCGAACATGAGAGATGTTGACAACAACAACAAGGCTCGCAACTTGATCATCCAAGGATTGACTCAAAGTGACTTCGACCGTGTTGCACACCTCCGATCTGCATATGATGTTTGGAAAGCTCTTTGTGACTACCATGAAGGATCTAATACGATCAAGGAGGTAAGGCAAGATATGTTCAAGAAAGAAAACATGTGTTTTGAGATGCAACCCGGTGAGTCAATTGACGACCTTTTTGCTCGCTTTAATAAAATTCTCAACAACTTGCGTAGTGTCAATGTTAACTTTTCAGATGCTGAAAATGCTAGACAATTGTTAGGAGCATTAGATATGTCAATTTGGGAGATGAAAGTTACATATATTCGTGAATCTACTGTCATGAGTTCTCTTACTTTAGACGTGCTTTATTCTAAATTGAAAACTCATGAAATTGACATTGTCGGTACCTGAGATATGGGGTACCCCCGCGCACAGGGTAAAATGTCTAAGGAACTCGCCCTTCTCCGCAGGGAGAGCTCCGAAGGCGCCACGCGTCCGGCGGGGCCGGACCTCCCTCTCCTCAGAGGAGAGCTCCGGGCCCGCCACGTGGCATACAGAAGCCGGACCTCCCCCTCCGCGGGAGAGAGGTCCGAAGGCGCCACACGTCCAGCGGGGCCGGACTTCCCTCTCCTCAGAGAAGCCGAGCCTCCCCCTCCACGGGGGGAGGTCCGGAGGCTCCACGTGCCCCGCGGAACGGGCCCTCCTCTCCTCTGAGAAGGGCTCTGGGCCCACCACGTGGCAGCAGAACGGCGCTGCCTGCCCCCGAGCGATAGGCAGCGGGCGTAAAGACGCCCCATACCTTGCCCGTACAAGGTATTCAAGGCCCGCGTCTTCCCGAGACGCGGAGACGCGGAGCACGCTTTTGTCAGGTGCCGTTGCGCCCAGTCGCATCACAGACTGGCGCGCGGTGTCAGAACCTGCCAGCCAATAAACACCGCGACAAGACATCCCATGCCGCCTGTGATGTCATCAACCACTACGACTAGCATGCGGCATGGGCAGGGCGGCAAGATGAAGACTCAGAAGCCTTCGACCAGAGGCAACTACCGGCATAACTGCAGATACGGTAGATGATAGACAATCTTCCCGGGACCACCTGTCGGGTCCCGGCCCCCCTTGTAAGCTGCCCGAGTCTTGGACTATAAAAGGCTCGGGTAGGCGACGATAGAAAGGGTTCGCACTTTGCAACTCATACGCTAGCCATACACTCTCAAGCTGTAACTCACCCCCAAGCTCAGGACTCCGGCCCTGAGCAGCAAGCAATACAGCGAGCTCCATAGCTCGCCGTGGACGTAGGGTTTTACGCTCCGGCGGCCTGAACCACGTAAAACTCGCCGTGTCAAGCTCTTACTAACTCGTCCATCTGCGCAAGCTCTCCGCTAGGAACTAGCCCCACCGAAAAAAGAACCTCCGCGGGCTGTCCAGTGCAGGCCCGGGGGAAGTGTCGACTGAACACTTTGACATTTGGCGCGCCAGGAAGGGGGGCTTTTCCCCTAGCGCGAAGAGTTTCCGCCGACGAAGATGACCAAGCTTCCTTCAGCGGCGAACTCTCCCCCCTCGCCTCTGCGGCAAACCGCGACCAGGGGGGAGTACATGTCGACACACTCGGGATGGAGTGTGTGGGTACAAGCTGGGAGCCAGCAACCGGCTCTGGCAGCGCCGACCCCGGCAATGCAGGCTCCAACCAGCATCAAGTCTTCAGTAGCGCTGGGCGTACCCAGTGGGGGTGCGCTAGCTGCAGCGAGAGTGCTACTGTACAATCCGCCCGCTGGGGACGTGCCTCAGGCAGCGACCCGACAGTGGATCCGCGAGGTAGACCGTCTTGTCGTCGCCGCCGCAAACCCTCGACTTCGGCGGGGACGACGCTCTGGCCAACCGGTCATGTCGCTGATGCGCGCACCATTGGTTGACGAGCAGACGGCAGACTCCAGCTCTACCAGGCCCCAATCGATAGATCTGAGGACAGAGCTGGAGCGGTGTCGCCTGGGTCAAGATGCCCGGGTATACCTCGAGCAGCGCCGAGAAAGGCGTCGCTACCAAGAGGCTGACGACAGCATGACGTCGGCCTCGACCCAGCCTGAAGAGAAGACCTTCGCCACGCGATCTCTGCCCCAGGCCTGCGCCGTGCAGAATATGCCACAGTCATACGTCCTGCAGAAGGCGCCCCCGGCCTATGATGCAGCCTTGCCCATACCGGGGCACGCGGTGCTCAGTGCGAACCAAGCCTTCGCGGCACCAGAACCTGCGGCGACAGAAGCAGGGTGTGCGGCCCTCGCGCCCCACCTTCGCTTCGCAAAGTGGCCGCGCAAGTTTCGGCCGCACCTGCCCGAGAAGTACGACGGCAGCATCAACCCGGCGGAGTTCCTCCAGATCTACTCCACCGCCGTACTTGCCGCAAGAGGGAATGAAGCCGTCATGGCCAATTACTTCCCTGTCGCCTTGACAGGCCCAGCCCGGTCTTGGCTCATGAACCTCCCCCAGGGTTCCGTAACTTCCTGGGGAGAGCTTTGCCGGCAGTTCATAGCCAACTTCGGCAGTTCCTACACCCGGCCTGGCACGGAGCTCGACCTCCACGCCATCCAGCAACAACCTGGGGAGTCGTTGCGCTCTTTCATCCAGCGGTTCTCCCAGGTGCGGAACACCATCCCACACATTCAAAATGCTTCTGTGGTGGTGGCGTTCCGGCAAGGCATCCGAGACAGGAAGATGCTTGAGAAACTCGCGACCAGGGAGGTCCGCGATGCCTCAGAGCTCTTCAGCTTGGCGGACAAGTGCGCCAGAGCAGCCGAAGGACGGAACTGGCACTCACAGCCGTCCTCCGAGTCAGGAGGACTGCCCGGATCTGGTCCTACTCCCTATGGAGGCAGAAGGAAGACCAAGAGCCGAGGCAGAAGCAAGATAAGATCACCGGCCACGGCCCCAGTCATCACTGCAGCGACGCTCAGCGGGGCTCGGGGGCCGCGCCCCGACAAGAGGCAGCGAAGGTCACCGATCCCAGAAGGTGATCAGGACAATATGTGCCCCGTGCACGGCATCTATCGCCACACTACTGCCGAGTGCCGGGAGATCCGAAGGCTCGCAGAGCGCTTCCGCAAGGGGAAGCGGCAGCGGGCTGATGCCCTGCCCTTCCGTCCAAAGGAAGATGAACAGAGGGTGGATGTTCCAGACAACATCGACCACCCAGAGGAGATCCAGGAGCCTCGGCGTGTCGTGAAGGCGGCACGCAATCATGAGGACTCCAGCTCCAGTGACGATGAGCGTCGGAAGAAGCTCTACGTCATATATGGCGGGTCCGCCGATCCCTCGTCCCGAAGCGCAGTCAAGACTCTGCGCCGAGCGGTAGCGTCGGTGGCGCCACTCCCAAGTGCTGCACCGCACCTTAAGTGGATAGGGACCCCCATCAGCTTTGACGCCACCGACTGCCCCAGGAACATGGCTGGGGCTGGCCAACTGCCGCTCCTGGTAGCCCCTACCATCGCCAACGTGAGAATGTACCACATTTTGGTAGATGGAGGAGCTGGGCTGAACCTCATCAGCCGTGCAGCTTTCCAGAAGCTGCAGGTCCCGATGGCCAAGCTCACCCCGTCGAGCCCGTTCTCAGGGGTAGGGCCGGGACAGGTTATCCCCTACGGCAACATTAGCCTCCCGGTGACCTTCGGGGCTCCGGACAGCTATCGGACAGAGTACATTCTGTTCGACGTAGCGGAGATAGACCTCCCCTTCAACGCCATAATCGGCAGGCCAACCCTGTACCGGTTCATGGCTGTAGCCCACTACGGCTACCTCGTCCTGAAGATGCCAACACCGAAGGGCGTTCTCAGGATTCGTGGGGACCGCACTGCTGCAGTGTCGGCCCTGGAGAAGCTCCAAGCGCTCGCAACAGCTGGGGCATCAGCCCCCGGCAATACGGAGCCGGACCAGCTCCGCCCGAGCGCACGTCACCGTGCTTCCGCCACAGCACCCCACGTGCAACCTCTCGACGAGGGCGGCGTCCCCTTAAAGGTCGGCCAAGTCGGCGCCGAAGCTACCCAGACCACCCGGGTAGCCGGGGGCCTGGATAGCAAATAGGAAGGCGCGCTCGTCACCTTCCTCCGGCACAATGTCGACGTGTTTGCATGGCAGCCGTCACAGATGCCGGGGATCCCCAGGGAGGTGATCGAGCACCACTTGAAAGTCTTCCCCGACGCCCGGCCGGTTCAACAGAAGCCCCGCAAGCAGTCCATCGAGCGGCAAAACTTCATCCGTGAAGAAGTCAAGAAGCTGCTGGACGCTGGCTTCATACGGGAGGTCCACCACCCCCGGTGGTTGGCGAACCCCGTCGTTGTCCCGAAGGCCGGCGGGAAGCTCCGGATGTGCATCGACTACAGCAGTCTCAATAAGGCATGTCCCAAAGATCCATTCCCTCTCCCTAGAATAGATCAAATAGTAGACTCAACGTCAGGCTGTGATATGCTGTGCTTCCTAGACGCCTACTCGGGTTTCCATCAGATCCCCATGTCTAGGGAGGACAAGGAGCACACCTCCTTCATCACAGTAGACGACCTTTATTGTTATGTGTCTATGCCTTACGGCCTAAAGAATGCACTCCCCACCTTGGTGCGGGCGATGCACAAAACCTTTGGGGAGTTAATAAGAGACCTAGTTGAGGTGTACGTCGATTACATAGTTGTCAAGGTCAAGCAGGGTTCATCCTTGCTAGATAACCTAGCTTTAGTCTTTGACAAGTTGCGCTCTACGCGCACCAAGCTGAACCCAGATAAATGTGTGTTCGGCGTGTCCTCTGGGAAGCTCTTAGGGTTCCTGGTCTCGCACCGAGGGATTGAGGCCAACCCAGAGAAGATCAAGGCCATCGACTTGATGCGGCCCCCTGCCCGCGTCAAGGATGTTCAGAGACTCACGGGATGTCTAGCCGCGCTGAGTCGGTTTATACCGAGGCTAGCAGAGCGGGCACTCCCTTTCTTTAAGCTCCTGCGCAAGTCAGGCCCTTTTGCCTAGACTGACGAAGCAGAAGAGGCTTTCCAGGAGTTGAAGCGACTCCTGACGACCCTACCTATCATGGTAGCCCCTGAGCCCGGGGAGCACCTGCTGCTCTACATTGCGGCGACAACAGAAGTGGTGAGTATGGTCCTCGTCGCGGAGCGGCCAGACCCCTCACCTTCGCAACCTGCTCCGGTAGCAGAAGACAAACGCCAGGAGGCCCCGCAAGGCCAAGACGGTCTCCCGGACCCCCCAGAGGTCCAGGTCGACCTCCCGGAGGTCCAGGACGGTCTCCCGGACCCCCAAGATAAATCTCCGGGGGCCAATTGGGACCTCCCGGAGGTCCCTCAAGACCCCGCGGAGCTCCCGGATAATCAAGATAGCTTAAGGGCCTCCGGGTCCCAGTTCCCGGAGGCCCCCGTGGGTCCACTCACCTCCAGCGGGCCGGGGCCAATGGACGAGGACCTCCCAAGCCTAAGAGAGAAGGTTCGAACCATACAGAAGCCTGTCTACTACATCAGCGAAGTACTTCATGATACCAAGACAAGGTACCTAGAAGTCCACAAGCTGCTGTATGCGGTGCTCGTGGCCTCCAGGAAGCTCCGCCATTACTTCCAGGCCCACCGGGTCTCGGTAGTCACCTCGTATCCGCTGAAGACAATTCTTCACAGCCCCCATGCGACTGGCAACGTTGCTAAATGGGCGGCGGAGCTGGCGGAGTTTGAGCTGGACTTCCTCCCACGCCATGCAGTCAAGAGCCAAGCACTGGCTGACTTTGTGGTGGAGTGGACACCAACGAAGACTGACCCAGAGGGCCATGAAGGCGGTGAGCCAGAGCACCAAGCTCCAGTCTTCACTGAACCCCACTGGACACTTTTCTTCGACGGCTCCTCGCGAAAGCAGGGGGGCGGTGCCGGCGTACTGCTCCTCATGCCATCGGGGGAACAGTTTGGGTATATGGTGCGTCTAAATTTCAAGGCAACCAAGAACATGGCGGAGTATGAAGCACTCATCTTTGGCCTGCAGACAGCCCTGTCTTTAGGCGCTCGCCAGTTGTTGGCACAGGGCGACTCCCAACTGGTCATCAAGCAAGTCAAGGGCGAATGCTCCTGCAATGACCCGCAGCTAGCTGCGTATCTGCTTCACGTGCAGATGTTGGAGAAAGACTTCCTCGCCTTGGACCTGCATCACGTACCGCGCGCTGGTAATGCCGTAGCTGACAACCTTTCAACGAAGGCTTCCACCAGAGCCCCCGCGCCCGAAGGAGTTTTCGAGAGGACGTTGCTGCGGCCTACAGCCCGGCCCGCCGAGCCGGGCGAAGGGGGCTTGACCAGCACCTCGAAGCTGGCGGTCCCGGCGGCCCTACAGCCATGGATGCCGCCAAGGATCGTAAGCGTCACTGGGGACTCCGTGCAACCCAGCACTCAAGATCCAGAAGCTCAAGTCAGACCCGATGCATGGATCACGGAGATCCGGGACTACTTGAAGGACAATATCCTCCCTGATGAACATGCAACCACTAAATGTATTGTGCGTATGGCTAAGAGGTACGCGCTGGTAGAGGGGGATCTCTACCGGCGTGGCGTCAACCACATCCTATTGCGGTGCATAACCCAGGGGGAAGGCTGCGACTTGCTCGCTGAGATCCATGGAGGCGAATGTGGAAGTCACTCTTCCTCACGCACGCTTGTCGGTAAAGCCTTCCGGCATGGCTTCTACTGGCCGACAGCACTCCAGGATGCCGTCAAGCTGGTCGAGAGCTGCAAGGCGTGCCAGTTCCACGCCAAGCAGATCCATACACCGGCTCAGGCGGTACAGATGATCCCGCCCTCGTGGCCATTTGACGTATGGGGGCTGGACATCCTGGGACCATTTCCCAGAACCGTCGGGGGATTCCGGTACCTCTATGTCGCCATCGACAAGTTCACCAAGTGGCCGGAAGCTACACCAGTTGTCACCATCAACAAACAATCCGCAGTAAAGTTCATCAAGTCTATTGTCTGCCGGTTTGGGGTCCCGAACAGAATCATCACCGACAACGGGACCCAGTTCACCAGCGCAGCATTCCAAGACTACTGCGAGGACCTTGGTATTCAGGTGTGCTATGCCTCTGTCGCCCACCCAAGGAGCAATGGGCAAGTTGAGAGGGCCAACGCGGAGATTCTCCGCGGCCTTAAGACTCGCACCTTCGCCAGCCTGAAGAAACATGGTGCCAATTGGGTAGATGAGCTTCTGAGCACACTATGGGCTAACCGGACATCCCAGAGCCGGGCCACCGGGGAGACACCCTTCTTCATGGTGTATGGGGCCGAAGCTGTACTTCCCCCAGAAATCACCATGAAGTCTCACCGTGTCCGGGCTTACGACGAAGCCACGCAGGACAACCTCCGGCGTGGAGAAATCGACCTCGTCGACGAGGTCCGATTACATGCGGCACTCCGTAACGCGTGGTACAGACAAGCGCTTCGGCGCTACCACCAGAGGTCTGCGCGTGCCCGGGAGCTGCAGGAAGGTGACCTGGTGTTGCGGCGCATACTTTCTCGCGAAGGGGCCCACAAACTCTCCCCTAGTTGGGAAGGCCCCTTCCGAGTCGCGAAAGTATGTCGCCCCGGGTGTGTGCGTTTTTCCACCGAGGATGGGGACCTGCTCCCGAACCCTTGGAACATAGAACACCTCCGTAAGTTCTACCCCTAGAGCAAAAATAGGACAGTACTTTCTTTTCGTAATAAACTCCATAGAGTCCAGGAGCAGCGCTCGGAGCAGCTAAGCCTCAGGGGACGGTACAGGACTACGTTCAGCTTTGCCTGGTTCCGACTCCAAGCGCGTAGAGTCTTGCTTCCCCTCTTAATGGGGCGGGTCGTGGCCTCCATGTGTAGCCTGCCTTCCTCCTGTGGAAAGTTGTGCGAAAAGAAATCTGCTCTACTTTGCTCTTTCCTCGTACTCATTTAAATTGTGTATTAAGTCTTTTAACCACCCTTGCAGTGCATGGTTGCCATGTGCTCAGCTCCCCTCTCTACAGTCCCCAAGCACCAAGCATATGGTTAGGGGCTATAAGTCAAACAAGACTATGAGATAAGGGAGGGGGAGCCCCCAAGGAGAATTACGTTTCCTCTACCTGTGTGCAGGGCTTCCAGGCTATGGCGACAGGGGCTACATAAAGCGGGGGGAAAGGAGCTATCGGCAGCACCGGCCCAGGACTGGAAGGACCGGGCCCCACCCCATCAGCAGGGGCGAGGCCCGAAGGCCCCACGTGTCCAGTGGGTCCGGAGCTCTCGCCTCCCCTGAGGAGGGCTCCGGGCTCGCCACGTGGCAGGCGGAAACCGGACCTCCCCCCTCGGTGGGAGGGCTCCGAAAGCCCTACGTGTCCAACATGGCCGGAGCTCCCACCTCTTAAGGAGGGGGTCCGGACCCGTCACGTGGCAGGCAGATTTGGAGCTCCCCAAAGGGCGAGATCCGGAGACCCCCGGGGGCCCCTAACACGGTTAGGACCCAGGGAGGGTGTCTATGCAGAGCTCCGAGATTGGAGATGGCCTCTGAAGTACCTTGCGGAGCTAAGGACTCAGTCAGGCAAAGCCGAGAAGGAGCATCACGGTCACAAATATCTTAAAGAGTCAAACTATGCAAGGCTCCATGAGCTGGACTACAGACTCGATAAAAAGAAAGAAACAAGTCCCAAGGGTCTCCTGACACGACTAGAATCCAGAAGTTGCAAGAACGGCCGCATCACCAGGCTTCATCCCTGGCGGAACTCTCTCGCTCTATGACCCGAGCGCAGGAATCGCCTCCCTCATCACCGACGCAAAAGCCGGTGGCACCAAGGGAGCTCCTGAGGCCCCCTCCGCAGTATTCAGCGGTCTTCCTGGAGACTCTGCAGTCTGGGATCCTCCGTGGTGCATCGGCGGCTTCCTTCTCCCGAAGTTCCCTCATCATCGGCGCAAAAGCCGGTGTCGTCAAGGGTGCCCCTGGAGCCCCCTTCCCTCATCACCTGTGCAAAAGCTGGAGTCATCAAGGGTGCTCCTGAGGCCCCCCCTCCACAGCTTCATCGGTCTTCTCGGAGACACTGCCGCCTGGGATTCTCCTCGGTGCTTCAGCGGTTTCTTTGAAGACTCCACCACCTGGGAAGGGACGCAACGCCAAGGAGCTTTCTGCCTGCTGTCACCAAGGAAGGGCTCCGTCGGGAGGACAAACCAGAGACCCCTTGGCGGCGCCACCCTTAGAGGCAGGGCAGGCAGGCTCCCTGAGTCCCAGGCTTGGTGCAGACGCCGTCGCTGGAGGGGACCGAGAGCGATTCTCCCCCCATAAGGCGGGTTAAGAGCCATGGAAGAAGACAAGACTACAAAGACTCGAGGGAGGCGCAGGGGCTGGAAGCCTTATAAGGGGAGTGTACCCACATGGGGTTTTCATTTCACACCTTCTCGGGTGCAATCCCAAGTGATTCGGAACTCTTCGAATACACCGCATCGGCAACCGCCTCGGCTCCTAGACCGAGTGCCGATGACGGGTGGACCCAAGCCGCCCAACTGAAGCGGTGGGTCAAGGAGTCAGCCTCCTGCGAAGATGAGCCGGCAAGGCACTTCGGCGGTTCCCGAAGAAAGCGCTGCAACGTGCAGAAGTGGCAGTCTTGGGAACCGCCGCAGTAAAAGCAACCATCAAGTGAGCGCACGCTCCCACGATCCCGTGGCCGTTCGTGCTCCGGCAGCGGTCAATTCGGGACTTAGAGAAAGTGCACGGATCGAAAGAGACGGAGGTCCCACCTCGGGCTCGCTATCTCTCCCGAGATGGGCCCGGGGGCCACTGTCGGTACCTGAGATATGGGGTACCCCCGCGCACAGGGTAAAATTCCTAAGGAACTCGCCCTTCTCCGCAGAGAGAGCTCCGAAGGCGCCACGCGTCCGGCGGGGCCGGACCTCCCTCTCCTCAGAGGAGAGCTCCGGGCCCGCCATGTGGCATACAGAAGCCGGACCTCCCCCTCCGCGGGAGAGAGGTCCGAAGGCGCCACACGTCCAGCGGGGCCGGACCTCCCTCTCCTCAGAGGAGAGCTCCGGGCCCGCCACGTGGCCAACAGAAGCCGAGCCTCCCCCTCTGCGGGGGGAGGTCCGGAGGCTCCACGTGCCCCGCGGAACGGGCCCTCCTCTCCTCTGAGAAGGGCTCCGGGCCCGCCACGTGGCAGCAGAACGGCGCTGCCTGCCCCCGAGCGATAGGCAGCGGGCGTAAAGACGCCCCATACCTTGCCCGTACAAGGTATTCAAGGCCCGCGTCTTCCCGAGACGCGGAGACGCGGAGCACGCTTCTGTCAGGTGCCGTTGCGCCCAGTCGCATCACAGACTGGCGCGCGGTGTCAGAACCTGCCAGCCAATAAACACCGCGACAAGACATCCCATGCCGCCTGCGCCGTCATCAAGCACTACGACTAGCATGCGGCATGGGCAGGGCGGCAAGATGAAGACTCAGAAGCCTTCGACCAGAGGCAACTACCGGCATAACTGCAGATACGGTAGATGATAGACAATCTTCCCGGGACCACCTGTCGGGTCCCGGCCCCCCTTGTAAGCTGCCCGAGTCTTGGACTATAAAAGGCTCGGGTAGGCGACGATAGCAAGGGTTCGCACTTTGCAACTCATACGCTAGCCATACACTCTCAAGCTGTAACTCACCCCCAAGCTCAGGACTCCGGCCCTGAGCAGCAAGCAATACAGCGAGCTCCATAGCTCGCCGTGGACGTAGGGTTTTACGCTCCGGCGGCCTGAACCACGTAAAACTCGCCGTGTCAAGCTCTTACTAACTCGTCCATCTGCGCAAGCTCTCCGCTAGGAACTAGCCCCACCGAAAAAAGAACCTCCGCGGGCTGCCCAGTGCAGGCCCGGGGGAAGTGTCGACTGAACACTTCGACAGACATCATCTCACGTAAAAACCCCAACAAGTCTATTGCATTTGTTTCGCAACGTGACATGTCTAGTTCTAGTCAATCATCATCTAGTGGTGCACTCTCTTTGCTGTCCTCTCTAACCCTTGAACAGATTGAAGAGTTTCCAGAGGAGGAGCTTGCACTCATCTCTACTCGGTTCTCAAAAGCATTGCAAAATGTGAGAACTAGAAGGAGAGGAAGCTCCGGACCTCAACGATGTTTTGAATGTGGTAAGACAGGACATTTTCGTACGGAGTGCCCTAACCTTTCAGGTCTGACTTCACGTGAATAAAAGCAAACAAGGCCGAAGAAATCGTTTGCAAAGAATAAGAAGAAGAAAGATTTATCAATGCGCAACATAGTGCATAGTATGATCTCTGCACTTCAAGATTTCAGATCAAGTGATGTGGACACCGGTAGTGATGAAGATGAAGAAGCTATGGCAAATATGTGCTGCATGGCGAGCAAGTCAAGTTCAAGCTCCGAGGAGGCAGAAACAACAGCGACGATGAAGAGGTATGTCCCACTTGCGAAGAAATGTGTGATGCTATTTCTCGTGCCACTGTTATATTAAAGAAAAAGGATAAAAAACATAGGAACAATGCTGGTAAAATTGAATCACTAGAATCTGAAATTAATCGTATAAAAACTTTGATTCCTAGTGATGATTCTTGTTCCTCATGTGATTTGATTTATGAACAATTATCCTCTTTAAGAAGTGCACACGCATCTACACTTGATAAACTTGAACTTGAAATTGAAAAGAACAAAGAGCTTGCTGCACTTAATGATAAAAATTTGAAAAATGCTTGTTGTTCTACAATTGATTTGCATTGTTCTTCATGTGATGATCTGAATAAGAAACTAAATGATGCTATGAATGAGATTTCTATTTTGAACAATGCTTTACGTGTGCATGAAGTTAAATATTGTTCAAATTGCAAACTAAAAGGAAAAACTTCATGTGAAAACTGCTTTGATCTGTCCAATAAACTTGATGACATGCATAGGACACTAGATCGGTTTTCTAATGCAAATAAGAACCTAAACTTGCTGCTGAATTCTTCCAAGTCTTGTAATGATAAAACTGGTTTAGGTTTTAATTCCCATGCTCATGCTAAGGCACACCCACCTAAAGTTGTAAAGTCATTAGGAAGCGGTTTGATTCAAACAGCTCCTAAACAAAAAGAGGTGATTTTCAAATCTGCAGGAGTACTGTCCCATTCGGGTTCTAATAAATGTGTTGCTTGCTCATCTAGACATGATAATAAGGTTATTTTTCATTGTACCTACTGTGGTAGAGATGGTCATGTCATGTATTTTTGTTATAGACTAGCTAAACACGATAAGAAACAAAGAATACTTGCTAGATCACATAACAACCAAGCAAAATCTGCTAGACCGAATGTTCGGAGCTTGCAACCTGCTGTAATGAGTCAAAAACTTGCTCCCGGACCTACTGTTTTTTGTGCTACATATAACACATCTTCTAAGTCAGTAGTTGGGAACAAAAAATTTCGATGTTTGGCTCATAAACCTGCTGTACCTTCTCAGCTTTCGCGTGTTATTCCTGCTGGACGTCGTGTGACTCAGTACTGTATTCCTAAAAGTCTTTTAACTAACCCCAGTATTGAGTCATCGACGTATTGTGCTGCTGTGTAGGTTTCACGTTTGAGGAAGGAGAACATTTGGATTGTGAATTCAGGTTGCTCACGCCACATGACCGGTAACAAAGAATGGTTCTCCTCTCTCTCTTTTGTGTCACGTGTAGAAAATGTTACTTTCGCCGATAACTCTTCTACTCCCATAATTGTTAAAGGTCCGGTTAGAGTAAACAATCTCTACACTTTGAAAGATGTGGCACTTGTTAAAAATTTGAAATACAACTTGCTTTCGGTTTCACAATTGCTAGATAAAAATCTAGAGGTTAGCTTTGCTAAAAATTGCTGCAAGGTTGTAGATTCAAAAGGTGAGATTTTGTTTAACATGTCTAGGTTTGGAAGAGTTTTTAAAGCTGATTTTGATTTGTCAACTTCTAAGCATCGGTGTCTAGTTGCTAATGATACAAAGGATCTATATTATTGGCATCGTAGACTTGGTCACATAGGCTTTGATCATCTCACTCGTGTTAGTGCTCTCGATCGCATACGTGGGCTGCCGAAGCTTAAAAAGGACAATGATATTGTGTGCTCTTCTTGTAGACATGCTAAGTTTGTTGCAGGTTCACATGCTCCTCTCACAATGACCATGACAGCTGAACCGGGACAACTTTTACATCTTGACACAGTAGGTCCGGCACGTGTTCAATCCTTCGGAGATAAATGGTATGTGCTTGTGATTGTTGATGATTATTCCAGATATTCTTGGGTTTATTTTATGGCATCTAAGAATGAAGCTTTTTAGTCATTTTAGAACTTTATTTCTTATATTATCTATTGATCACCCAGGATCATTAAAAGCAATTAGAAGTGATAACGGAACTGAATTTAAAAACCACTCCTTTGATCACTTTTGTGCTAAAAATGGAATAGATCATCAATACTCTTCACCCTATGTACCACAACAGAATGGTGTTGTAGAAAGAAAGAACAGGACCTTAGTTGAGATGGCTAGGACTATGCTTGATGAATATCAAACTCCTAGGAAATTTTGGGCTGATGCAATTGCAACCGCTTGTTATGTCTCAAATCGTGTTTTCTTGCGTGCTAAGCTTGGAAAAACCCCATATGAGCTCCAGTTTGGACATAGGCCTAGTGTTACACACTTTAGGGTTTTTGGTTGCAAATGCTTTGTTAAGAAACATGGTAATCTTGATAAAATTGAAGCTAGATCTGTTGATGGCATGTTTCTTGGTTATCCATCTCATACTAGAGGCTACCGTGTGCTTTTACTTGACACTAACAAAATTGTGGAGACTTGCGAGGTTTCTTTAGATGAAGCTAGCCCAAGTACTAGCTCCAATATTGCAGGTCCGGATCCATATCCGCAGGGGGAGAGTATTTTTATTGAAGAAGATGAAGAAGTGGTGCTGCTGCCCGAAAACTCGGAAGTAAATAACGATCAAGCTGCTGATTTTGCACCACAACCAGCACCAACAGTCACTACTGCTGGTTCGGACCTTCCTCAATCAACAAGCTCTCCTAATCAAAGGTCCGAACATGAAGAAGAAGGTGCTTGTGAAGTGTCTACTCCCCTCCGAGTACTCAAAAGTCATCCTCCACAACAAATCATTGGAAGCTTGCATGAACGAGTCACTCGGTCCAGGTTTTGCGATCCAAACTCTCATGCTCATTCTGCTTTTGTTGCTTCTTTTGAACCCAAGGATATATCACACGCACTCACTAATGAATCTTGAATTAATGCCATGCAAGAAGAATTAGAAAATTTTGAAAGAAATAATGTTTGGAAACTTGTACCTCCACCTCAAGGTCACACATTAATTGGAACTAAATGGGTATTTAAAAATAAGCAAAGTGAGGATGGGGTTGTGGTTAGGAATAAAGCTAGGTTGGTTGCTCAAGGTTTCACTCAAATTGAAGGTCTAGATTTTGATGAAACATTTGCTCCTGTTGCTAGATTAGAAGCTATAAGAATTTTATTAGCATTTGCTGCATCTAAAGGTTTCAAGTGATATCAAATGGATGTTAAAAGTGCTTTTCTTAATGGCTACATAGAGGAGGAGGTTTATGTTAAGCAGCCACCGGGTTTTGAAAATCCAAATTTTCCTAATCATGTTTACAAACTGTCCAAAGCCTTGTACGGTCTAAAACAAGCCCCTAGAGCATGGTATGATAGGTTAAAAATATTCTTACTTGAAAAGGGGTTTACCATGGGCAAGGTTGATAAAACTCTTTTTGTACTTAAGCATGGCAGTGACTCATTATTCGTTCAAGTGTATGTGGATGATATTATCTTTGGTTGTGTTTCTCATGATCTCGTGTCCAAGTTTTCAGCTATGATGAGTTCTGAATTTGAGATGAGTATGATGGGAGAACTCACATACTTTTTGGGGCTGCAAATCAAGCAAACAAAAGAAGGAACTTTTGTGCATCAAACTAAGTATACAAAGGACCTTCTTAAGCGCTTCAACATGGACAAATGCAAGCCTCTTCGGACACCAATAGGAACAGAAACAACACTTGAACTTGACGAAGATGGTGACCCGGTCGATAAAAAAGAATACAGAAGTATGATTGGATCACTTTTGTATCTCACGGCATCAAGACCGGACATACAATTCAGCGTATGTCTTTGTGCACGTTTTCAAGCTTCTCCACGTGCTTCACATCGCCAAGCCATCAAAAGGATTCTCAGGTACCTACATGGAACTCAAGAATTTGGCATTTTTCTTCCTTCTTCCTCAACCGTTTCTTTGAAAGCTTTTTCGGATGCTGATTTTGGGGGTTATAGGATTGATAGGAAAAGTACTTCGGGTGCTTGTCATTTTCTTGGTAATTCACCTGTTGCTTGGTCCTCTAGAAAACAAAGTTCAGTTGCACAATCCACGGCCGAATCTGAATATGTAGCTGCGGCTAGCGCTTGCTCACAAATTCTTTGGATTGTTCAAACACTTAAGGACTATGGGGTTGATTTAGATAGTGTTCCACTGTTTTGTGATAACACTAGTGCAATTTGTATTGCTAAAAACCCCGTGAAACACTCTAGAACTAAGCACATTGACATTAGGTATCACTTTCTTCGTGATAATGTTGAAAAAGGAAACATTGTGCTTCACCATGTCGATACCGAACAACAATTGGCTGATATTTTTACAAAACCTTTGGATTTCACTTGTTTTTGTTTCATTCGTAGTGAAATAGGGGTTATGCATTCTCATGGCTTAAATTGAGGGGGAGTTTTTGAAACTTTGAAAGTCTATGTGTGAATCTGGAACTAAAATAATATGAGCATAGTATTTCATACATATATGACTTTGTGATTCCTTTTACAGGCTGAAAGTTCTTACTACATTACTCATGTTATACATTTTGTAGTTTTTGCCATGACTAGTAATTGGAATAATTACTTACACTAAATCTGGTCATGATCGAATTTTCTTGCTGTTTTGAACTTGTTGCGTGCTCACAAGTGCTTTTAATCATAAAAAATTAATCAAGTGATCAGCTCACATGTTGAGTTTTCAAATAAAAAATTGAGAAAAGATCAAGAGAATATGCATGCATCGCACTTCTTCTTTTGAGATTGCTTATCATTGCACTAAGATATGAACTTGGAAGGAATTGTGTATGACTAAAATCATGTCCTTAAGCTTCTGATTGTCAAATGACATAGGCTTGGCTTGGTTGGTTAGAATAAGGCTGATGCGTCATATAATCTCTTGCAAATATCATATGATCAACTTTGTGCCTTAAATGATTATGAATAATAAAAATGCAGCAACAAGTGTCATGTTTTCAGGTTTTGAAATAGTTGAGTAAGGGAGATCATGACTTGTTTAAACTGAAAAATACATTTGATCTCTAGCATGGCTTACACTACTTTATGTATCTCATTGATGTGATAGTGTAAGTAACCTGATAGTATGACTTGGATGAGCTTTGTTTTGTATGTATATGTTATAATATGCTCATAACATTTAAAAATTTCTCTTTTGAACCTTGCTGAATACATTGTCAAAGGGGGAGAAATATGTATAAGGAGAGATTTTTTTTTACACTTTGCATATGTTATACACTTTCTTCCTTCTCTGATTTTAAAAAATGGGGAGAAATTAATAAAGGGGGATAAATGAGTTTTCAAAGCTTTTCAAAACTTTTCATAAGCCAATGTTCGGATTTTAATTGGTGTTGCTAATGCATTCATCAAGGGGGAGATTGTGAGACCTGTGTGTGCTGAATACATTGGCAATTAGGATAAAAGTTAGCATTAACATTCAAAGTTTTGAATATTGCCAAAATATTCTTCTGTGGCAAGGTCCCACAAGTTCTTTGTTAGGTCCGCCAAGTGTTGGCAAGGTCCGACGCAAGGTCCGGAGAGCTCCTGCAAGGTCCGGAGAGCTTCTGTGAGGTCCGGAGCTTGTTTTTAGGGAGCTCCCGTGAAGTTCAACTCGTAGAACTGCAGCGTCTGGTTTTTGCTTTTAACTCGCAATGTTTCAAACTTGCTTTATGGGAAGGTTTGCTTAGTATTAATTTGCTAAGTTTTTGGTGTGTTTTGGTGGTTATGGCTGTTATCATTTGATATGGTTTGCAACATGCTTATGTGACGTGCTCATGTAAGGTGTTGTGGTTTTCGAACTAACGTGAGTCAAGTCGAGGACTTGTGCTCGGAAGAATTGGTTGTTTATTCATGTGCAGGTGTTGCTTGAGTTCAAGACATGGCTGGTGACGGGATCCTTGGACTAGTCTCAGGGAGGAGATGAGGTTCCAACAACCAAGTTCGGGAGGAGCTGTGGTTGAGTTGATCGGGAGGTCGCGCAGCATGTTTGGATCAAGGGCAGTGCATATGAAGGTTGCGTGTACGTCGTTGGAAGGTGTTTGCACGTATGCAAGGAGTGCATGGACGTGGCAACATTGTTCCAAGGCGTGATGAAGAGAAGTGGACGTAAAGAATTGGTCGGAAAGGTCCAACCGGCTGGATTGCGTACTCAGGCTGAGGCTGAGTCGGATATGGCTCAAATATGGAAGATTTGAGTTGGTTATGATAGGATTTCGTGCTAGGCACGAAGTTGAGTTGTTTTAGGAATGTTTAGGACGTTCCTAAGGTGTTTGGAAGTCTCAATATTGCTTCTATCTGCGAATAGGAGAGTCCTGAGCAGTTATGGTAAGTTAGGATACGAGTCCAATTAGGAGTAGGAGTCCTAGATTAGATTGTTTAGCCTGAGGGCTGGCTATAAAAGCAAGGGAGGCCAGAACTCTCGTGGGTAGAGAACTTTGGGCTGTTCCTCTTGTGTTTCTATTGAATAAAGTTCATAGTTTCGAGGAGCTTTTGTGCCTTGTTCGTCCGACTTGTTTTTCATCAAGTCTTTCTCGCCGAGTTTCTGGACAGACCAACGTTGCTTCGGTGTTTTGTTCATAACTCGAGTTTTACAGATCCGATTGATATGATTCTTTTTGGGTTGGCTTCACAACTCAATTATCTATCATCTGTGAAATTTTCACAAGCTTCGAATCTGTAGTGTTTTAGATACACGAGTTTCTTTGCAGCGTTGCAGATCTGTTTTATATCGGGTAGAACAGATTGATCTTCGTTTAATGTTTTGATTGTATCTCAAGTTTTATTTCGTGTTTTCAAGTGATTCTTGTTGCATTAGATCCTTGACTTGATTCTCTACCTCTCTACTTGATTTGCCATGGTTGAACACGTTTGAAAACACTTACACACATGGTTTCTTTAACCGATTGATTTTTTGCTGAGGGGTTTTTGTTGTTTCCGCTGCGAAAAGTTTTAATCTACCATTCACCCCCCCTCTGGTAGCTTTTCACGTGCTCTTCGATCCTACATATTCAATCAAGGCAATTACACCGAGTTGATCAGTGCTGCTGTGCTGCAAGAACAAGCGACACTTGAGTGTCAAGCAGAGAAGAGGAACCGGGATGATGTGCAAGAAGACACACCAGTTGTTCCTCGCAGATACCGTGTGGTGTATCACACACCATCCAAAGAATTATGGCAGGCGCTAGTGAGATCAACTCAGCACAGATTTCCTGCTCAAGAATCATGTCTTGAAGCAACACCCTTGCCACAGCAACGAATGATACCTGTTACATCATTGCTGCAGCCAAGTACATCAACTTCTCAACCACAAGTCAATGAAGAACTGGGGAAACCTCTGTGTTCTTATTGCCACCATTCAGGGCATTTTAGGCAAGAATGCCGGGAGAAGTTGTTGAACACCAGACAACCATCAGTATTTGGTGGTATGCCGCCACCTGCTCAAGTCAACATAACAGCATTGCAATCCGGGAGTGTGCAACATCTTGCTATTGAGGATGTCCCGGAGGGAGCACCGGTGCTAGCAGGCATGTTTACTCTCAAAGACGTGCCCGTGCTTGTACTTTTTGATTCCAGTGCAACCCACAATTTTATCAGCAAATCATGCTTGGATCAGCACCAACTATCCACCAATACTCCCACAACGAGTTATCTTATCCGTTCACCGGGAGGAAATATCTCTGCTAATCAGATTGTGTCCTGAGCAGCTTTGTGTTTGGGCGGAAAATATACCCAACATCGCTGATTATGTTGGATAGGCAGAAGATAGACATAATATTGGGGATATCTTGGTTAAATCGTCACGGTGCCATTCTCAATATCGATAACTGGACTGTCCAGATTGACTCGCCAATTCATGGACAGCACACGCTGTTTTTAGACAGCAAAGACCCAGATATGGTAGAGGCCTACCACATGGAAGCACTTAAGCTTGAAGGTATTCCGGTGGTACGTGATTATCAGAATATTTCCCGATGATTTACTGGGCATGCCGCCCGAACAGGACGTCGAGTTCAAGATTGAACTGGCGCCGGGAACAACGCCCATCTCACAAAGGCCTTACAAGATGGCACCTAACGAGCTAGCAGAGTTGAAGGAGCAACTGAATGAACTCATGAGCAAGGGTTTCATACGACCAAGTTCTTCACCTTGGGGTTGCTCTGCGCTGTTCGTTAAGAAGAAGGACGAAACACTGCGGCTATGTGTTGATTACCGTCCTCTCAATGCTGTCACGATAAAGAACAAGTATCCTTTGCCCCGCATCGACATCTTGTTCTATCAACTTGTGGGTGCAAAGGTATTTTCCAAGATGGACCTTCGGTCGGGGTATCATCAAATAAAGATCCGATCGGAGGACATACCGAAGACAACTTTCTCGACGAGATACGGACTCTATGAGTACCTCGTCATGTCATTTGGGTTAACCAACGCTCCGGCACACTTCATGTACTTGATGACTTTGGTGTTCATGCCGGAGTTAGACAAGTTCGTCGTGGTATTCATCGACGGCATATTGTTTTACTCCAAATCTGAAGAAGAGCATGCTGAACATTTGCGCATCGTGCTACAACGGCTGAGGGAGCACAAGTTATATTCCAAGTTCAGCAAATACGAATTCTGGATTAATCAAGTGCCTTTCCTAGGCCATATTATTTCAGCAGAAGGCATTGCCGTGGACCCCAGCAAGATTGAACAAGTGCTGAAGTGGGAATCTCCCAAGTCAGTCCACGAGGTCTGAAGTTTCCTAGGTTTAGCGGGGTATTATCGGAGGTTTATTCCGAGCTTCTCAAAGATTGCTAGACCAATGACGGAGCTGCTGAAGAAGGGCACTAAATACATATGGAATGCAGCATGTGAAGCCGCATTCAAAACTTTGGCGAAACATCTCACAGCTCCAGTTCTTGCTCAGCCGGACACGATGAAGCCATTTGATGTATACTGTGATGCATCCGGCATCGGTCTCGGTTGTGTTCTAATGCAAGAAGGGCGTGTAGTCGCCTATGGGTCTCGTCAACTGCGAAACCATGAGCAGCATTATCCAACTCACGATCTTGAGCTTGCTGCAGTGGTGTTGGTGTTAAAGATGTGGAGGCATTATCTGCTTGGTAATCTTGTTCACCTCTACACCGACCATAAAAGCTTGAAGTATATCTTCACGTAGAAGGAGCTGAATATGAGACAATGGAGATGGTTGGAGCTCATCAAAGATTATGAAATTGAGATCCACTATCATCCGGGAAAAGCAAACGTGGTTGCCAACGCGCTTACTCGGAAAGCCCACGTTCACAACTTGGCGATTGCTGAGTTGGAAAATGAAGAACCAAGTCTCCGTGTCATTCCGTATGGCGCGCTTTATAATCTCGCGCTCATTCCAACGATCCGTGAAGAGATTGTTAAGGCTCAAAGAAGAGACAGAGGTATGTATCACATACGGAGAAGACTAGACAACGAAGAGGTGAAATGTTTCCGAAAGGATGAGAATGGTACAATATGGTTCAACGACCGTATAGTGGTACCGCGTAATATGAAACTCCGGAAGAAAATATTGGATGAAGCCCACCTATCGAAGTTTTCCATTCATCCCGGAAATAACAAGATATATCAAGATTTGAAACAGAAATTTTGGTGGACGAGGATGAAGAGGGAGATGGCCAAGTACGTACCCGAGTGTGATACGTGTAGACGGGTCAAGGCTGATCATATGCGGAAAGCCGGACCGCTACAACCTTTGAAGATACCGACATGGAAATGGGAGGATGTGAGTATGGACTTCATTGTCGGATTACCGCTCACATCTCGGAAGCATGACTCGATATGGGTGATCGTGGACCGGTTGACGAAGTCGGATCATTTCATACCGGTGAACACTCATTTTCGAGCCAAGCAATATGCGGAGTTATACATCTCCAGAGTTATATGCTAACATGGTGTCCCGAAGACCATCGTTTCAGGTCGAGGTGTGCTGTTTGTTGCTCGGTTTTGGGAGCAGTTGCACGCCTCGTTGGGTACCAAGCTAATTAGAAGCTCCGCATAACACCCTCAAACCGATGGGCAAACTGAGAGGGTGAACCAAGTGATTGAGGACATGTTGAAAGCGTGTGCCATCCACCACGGAAGGAATTGGAATGGTCACCTACCATTGGCGGAGTTTTCATACAACAACGGTTATCAAGCGAGTATTAAAATGGCACCGTATGAAGCTCTCTACGGCCAGAAGTGTCGCACACCGCTGAATTGGTGTGAGTCTGGCGAAAGAGTTCTGTTTGGGGTTGATCTTGTGAACGAAGCCGAAGACCGAGTTTGGTTGATATAAGAGAACTTGAAGGCTGCACAATCCCGACAGAAGAGCTACGCTGATCAAAGGCGTAGGCCGTTGCATTTTGACGTCGGAGAGCACGTTTATCTTTGTGTATCTCCGATGAAGGGAATTCACCGGTTCGGTGTAAAGGGGAAACTCGCACCCCGTTTTATTGGTCCTTTTGCTATCACGGAGAAGTGCAGACCCGTAGCCTACCGGCTGGAATTACCGGCAAGTCTAGCGGGTGTCCATGATATGTTTCATGTGTCACAGCTGCGGAAGTGCCTCAAATTCACCGCTGCTGTTCGCACCGAGGAAATGGATGAATTGAAACCGGACCTTACTTATACCGAGCGACCGGTTCAGATTTTGGATGAAAAGACCCGGGGTAACCCGAAACCGGACGATCAGATTCTTCAAGGTGTTGTGGAGTAATCATACCGCGGAAAAGGCGACGTGGGAAAGTGAAGATTACCTCCGCACCAATTATCCGGAACTTTTAGCGTTGTACAGTTTGTAATACCTCTCCCGTCTCGTGCTTTTTTTGTAATCTCGGGACGAGATTCTTTTAAGGGGGGAGGAATGTAAAAGTCCCAAAAATGTGTATGAATAAAACCTAGGTTGGAATTCATATGTGTGACAAAGACATGAAAAATGGGACTTGCTAAAACTTTTCTTCATGCAAGTGATACATGGATGATTGTCCAAAATGAGACTCACATTTTTATTTTAATGTGTTGAGCCAATAAGGATTTAAATACTTCTTTGCATGCAAGTTTAAAAATCAGAGTTGAAATTCAAAGTTCACACTATGGTGGCCAAAAACTTTGAATAAACATGCAGCCATATAGTTGGAAATTGTGGGGAAAAGTTGATCACAAACTTTTCATTTGTAGGGTGGGCTCAAAAAGGAGTTCAAGAGGAGCATTTGCAAATTCTAACCAAATTCAAATTTTGTCATGCAAATTCAAACTGAATTTGGAGAATTTGAATTCTAGCCCACCTTTTAAACTCAGAATTATGGGAATTGAGAGGATCAGCATGAGAAGATATTTGGGAGAAAAAATGTGGGGTGGACCCACATGTCATAGAGCTATAGTGTGCCTTACACACTAAGTCTAAGTCTCTGTGTGCAATTCCACCGAGTGCTCTCACCGTGGTGCCACACAGGAGCTTGCCGCACCACCTCCTGCTGTTTTCTCCCACGCACGAGCGCCCCGGGGTCAGTTCTGATCGCTTCTTCAACGTGATCCTCTCCTCAGACCGAAGCAAAGAGCGTTTGCCTTCTCCTCCTCGCGAGCAACGCTGAACAGAACTGCTTTCTCCCTCCGCTGCTCGGTCGATCGGGAAACCAAAGAAACGCTCGCACCCCCTCCCCCCCCCCCCCCGAGCTGCTAAACACTGCCCTGAGCTCAGCCTCCACCTCCCTGACCCGAAAACGAGCGAGCTCCGGCCTCCCTAGCCCGAGAACAACCGCCACAGCGGCGACCTAGCGTCGGCCGCCGATCAGGCGCTCGTGGACAGGAGCTTTCATGGTCGAGCGATCAAGGCCACGGGAGCGCGCTGGGTTGGTGCTGCTCTCAACCAAATCTCAGGCCACGCCGTGCAGCTTCAACAGCCAATTTGAAGATTTTGTCCCGGCAGCTTCACAGCGAACGTACGGTATGGTTTCTTCAAATTCTTCCTCTCTGATCCTCCATAGGTCCTCAAATCTTGCACGTAGAAGCTGGACTAGCCGGCGATCAAAATCCCTTTAGCATCCATCGCATGAAAACACCTCAGAGCGACGGATTTCGAGCTCTACTGACGGTGTTCGTCGCGGACCCATTCGGTCGCACGGTGAAACCATCTTTGCGGCCACTCCCGAGCTACTTTGAGGCCTTGTCGAGTTTCCTAGAGGTGCACTGGTGCTGTAGAGCTCGTCGGTACAGGTTTTGGCGGGCTGGGAACCTTGGGCGACGGCGCCAAACCTCAACAGAGGCTGCTGCACGTCGCCGGCCATCTTCCGGTCATCGGCAGTCCCAAAACACCTCACCATCGTGTTCCTCAGGGTCCTAAACCTCCTGGCGGCGAGTTTTAGCTCAGACGGTGGCCGGGAACGGCCAGTCGGCGAGCAATGACTTGTTCCGGCGAGGAGGAACGCGCGTGCGCGGGAAAGAAGCCGGGGGAGGAAGACGAAGGAGTGGGCCCCGGCTGTCAGCAGCTCAGAATTTAAATCCGTGATCGGGTGCGGCTAGGATCCCGTGTGCTGGCGCGCTGAAAAGCTGTGGCCCCGGTGTGGCCCAGTTCCGATTGGCTGGCATTTAAATAAGCGGGCCCAGTGGAGTTTTCAGTAGAAAAACAATTTCAGTGTTGGCTCAAACTTTGGTAAATCATAGCTCCTTGTAGAAACCTCAAAATTAAGTGATTCCAATTGGGTTGGATTCATCTTTCAGAGTTCTATCCAAATATGAACTCAGATTTGTATGAAGTCAATATTGTATTCTGGAAAATTCTTTGAAGGTTTTCTGTAAAAGAATTATTGAGGGAGTTTGGTTTATCCAAAAATCCTCAAATTTTGCCAGAATATTCTTTAGAATATTGTTGACCTTATAGCAAATTTTCAGCTCATTTGAGGATCATTTGAGTAGGAATTTGCTAAATACAAACTGTTGTGTTCATAAGAGTCCAGAAACATTTTCAGAAATTGTCTCCCACTTGAAAAATCTATTCTGGGAAATCCCTAGCTCCAAAAATCATAGGAAAATTTATGAAATCTCTCAGAGACATACTTGAAATTATAGTTCACTTAATTGAGCATGAAAATGCACATTACTTCAGAATAAATTCTTTGAAGTAAAAATGCTTAAAGAATTTTTCTGAGAGAACTACTCAACTAAAAGGGCTGAATTTTGGACCAGGTTACTTTCATGTGACCAAGAACTCACATGTAAATTATCAGCTCCATTTGAGCCCTTGAACTCCCTGTTCTTATTCTCCATACTTATGTATATGTGGATATACATAAGGGACATTATGAGAATTATGGAGAACACAATTTAACTCCACATTAGCTGCAATTTGGCAAGCTAAGTCCCTAGGTAGTGTAGAACCTGCTGTAAAAGTTTTGAGGCCATTGGAGTTCTTGTTCTTCAGTTGCTTTCAAATCTTTTCAGCTCATCTATTATATTCATTAGGGAAAGTGATAAGTGTATAGCTAAAACACTAAGATCAATTTAGTCATTTCTGTTTCTTTGCACAACAGAGGCAAACCAAGCCATTCTTGGCTTTTCCACACAACCTCTGTTCTTAAGAATTCCATTCTATAACTTCTTTCCATTACATTCTATAAAACATATGCATATGCATTTCAATAGGAACCACAACGAAGGGGATTCAAAGGAGTGATTCATTGAAGTGGATCAAGCTCCGGAGAATCAAGGGTGGATCAGCAAGGACACTAACTGATTATATACGACTACCCTGCAAAACAGGCAAGCTCCGGTTTGCATTTAACAACTGTTAAGTTTTTATTTTGTATTCACTTTCGGTTAAGATATGAATGGTGCATTAGGTCTAGTGTTTGATACTCTTCTTGCATAACCAAATGAACCCATGGAGTGTTGGGTAGGTGTCTTTCCCCGTGTAGAACTGCCATGCTTAAGTACGGTTCGGTAGAAGTCGAGTGGTGAGATGCTACTCGCATGTTCAGGAACAACAGGGGCATACGGGATTGGTTCATAAATAAATTAGCAAGTTAAAGTTGAGACCGGAAGATTGTAGGAGCAGCAGGACATAGGGGCCTGGGTGCTATAGACCTGTCCGTGTCGTTCAAGGACCGACCCGTATGCGGCCCTGTTGAACAAGTTTGAGTTGTGTACGAGACTCATGCTGGTATTATGGGATCCAGTAAACCGATGTACCTCGGGAAGCTGTCGTTGGGACTTTTCGGGTCGCCTCAGGCGGACGACCGATGTGCAGTATGTGGGGAACATTCTCATGACATCTCATGTCGGTAGGTGCACCATGAGAGTGGCTACTGTACGGGGCGACTTGATCGATTCAACGGGGGTGAAACGGGGGAAAGGCTGTCGCGTACGACGTCAGTGATGGTTGCTGTAGGCAACGTCGAATACGGGTGTACGTGTCGTGTAGTCCGGGTGTTATTGATTCGAATCACCGTCGCTCGCGGGATGAACCGAGCATACTTGTTCTCATAGTCGTGACGTAGTAAGAACTTGTATGAGAAAGGAACTAATCACATTGATTTGAAGTTTCATACTACCTTTGTATTGGATCTTGGTGAATAGGCTAGTGCAAACTCGATTTTTTTATGCCGTGAGCAATTTACATTTGGGGAAAGTGTTTCTTATTTGATTGTGAACTCCTGATGTGGCATGCCCAAGGTTACTTAAAATGCTGCAATTAATACCTGAAAGTAAGGATTTACTTTTAGGCGAGTTTAATTATGCTTATGCCATCCTATTTTAGGTTCATAACCTCACATAGAGTTTCATGTTTAGGGTGACGGTTAAGTCTTGCCGAGCGTTATGCTCACGGATGCTATCTGAGTTATTTTGCAGGTATTTGACTTTAGCTTAAGAGAAGGGATGCCGATGAGACTCGGGAACCTCCGAGTGCTTACTCAAAGAGCATCCTCGCCGCTGCAGATTGTCTTTGTGTTGCTAGTAAGAAACGTCCGCGGGCTGGGCGGTTTCTTTATTGCTAGTTTAGAAATGAGTCGTGAGAGTGATAGTCTTCCGCTGTAGCTTATTTTGAGATAAGTATTTGTAAAACATTCTTGTACGCTTTCGCAAATGATTTATATAATGTGATGTGTTTCTTCGACCCATGTGCTGTTGGGTGCCGCATATCACGGTACCACCCAACAAGTTCCTGTCGACGGGGCGGAGGTCCTGTCCCTCACAAAGAGGGTGGGGATAGAAGATGAAGAGAGAAGGGAGGTCAACCTAGATCCGAGACTGAAGATAGAGACTCAGAGAGGGGCGGCTAGGTTATAGCGATTCTCATATGCACGTGTGTAGGTTCTGGGCTGAGTAGATATATAAGCCTCATGAGTATAGGGATCATGAGGAATACTTAGAGGGAGTGATTCAGGAGTTTAATAAAACTAGAGAAACCAAGTTAAATTTTAACCGTATCGATTTTATCACTTACTACAATGATTCTAGTGAGTCAAAACCCTAAGCATGCTTGTAGAAATATAAAACAAACACACAACAACATGTTAGTGGGTAGAAGCTAAGAGCAATCCTAATGATTCTACTTGCAAGAATAAATTAAAGTACATGAAATAAAACAACTAGATAGTTAAAAGAATTCTGGTTGAAATTTTCCCTTCCGTTCTTTCCCGAAGATAAGATCCAGCTCGATGTTACACATGTGCCGATGGCGACGAATCTTATTTTGCCGTGCCTTGGGGGCCAATCAACTTGTTGTTATTAAATATTGCTTCTCTCCTTGTTGGAATGATGCATGATTGAGAAAAATATCTTTTGTGTCCAGCGTGTGGTGTATGAGACGAGGAAATCGCCGGATGCCTGGTCGACGACGCCGCCCCGGTTTTCTGATCCCGTGACCGCGCGCGCGAGTACAAGACTGACATCAACCAGGGAACTGCGTCCGATTTGAGACAATATCTGCACGATTTCACAGCCAATTAACTCGCTTCCCGTCATCAACCGCGACGGATCGACGACGACGATGATCTCACGCCACAGCAAAGAGTCTTCCCCTTTGTTACAAACAGACTTGGCACCGACGGTTTGCGCCCGACGGCACTGACGGGTCAAAACGTCGCCTCTCGCAGCATCCACGAGTGGTATTGTTCTTCGATCCAGGCACGACTAAAAAGCTGTCTTTTTTCTTCTATTTTCTGTTTCGTCACAGCTGTTGCTAATTCTGTGAGTGTGATTATCTACACGATCACATCTCCTCCTTCTAGAGACAATGAGACATGACATGCAAATTGCTGCGATTGATTATAGGCAGTGCAAGTCTAGGTTTAGTCTAGTAAGAAAAGGTGAAATATTTTTCTTTTATTTTTGGTTTCCGCTTTCATGAGAACGAAAAAGCTGCGAGCTTTTTCATGACGAACCTGCATGGACCGGAAGCAAAGTGATATCGGCTAAGCTGTGCAGCCTGTGCTGCTCGGTCCAGTTATTGAGCGCCACGTAGCATGGTTAGGCTTCTATTTAAGCCCTCCTCCCTCGAGTGTGAGCACATCCCGTTCTTCCTCGTCTAATTGAGAGAGGGAGATAAGTAAGCTCAGCTCGCAGGCAGGAAAAAGATGAGGTTCCGCGGCGGCCACGATCACCAGCAGCACGTCGAGCTCATCCCGGGCCTTCCCGACGACGTCGCCGTCGACTGCCTCGCGCGCGTCCCGCACGGCTCCCACCGCGCGCTGAGCGGGGTCTGCCGCGGCTGGCGGAGCGCCGCCGCCGCACCGGAGTTCGCGTCGGCGCGCGCCGCGGCGGGAGCCACGGAGGACCTCGTGTTCCTTCTGCAGTTCGGCAACCCGTCGGCTGACGACGGACCCAAGGACGGGGACGCGCCGGCCAGCGCGCCCGCGTACGGCGTGGCGGCGTACAACGTGACCACGGGCGAGTGGCGCCGGGAGCGCGGCGCGCCTCCGATACCGGTGTTCGCGCAGTGCGCCGCGGTGGGGACCCGGCTTGCGGTGCTTGGCGGCTGGGACCCGCGGACGTTCGAGCCCGTCAGCGAGGTGTACGTGCTGGACGCCCCCACGGGCGAGTGGCGGCGGGGCGCGCCGATGCAGTCGGCGCGGTCCTTCTTCGCCTGCGCCGAGGCGGGCGGCAGGATCTACGTCGCCGGCGGGCACGACAAGCACAAGAACGCGCTCAAGACGGCGGAGGCTTACGACGCCGGCGCCGATGCGTGGGACCCGCTCCCCGACATGTCGGTCGAGCGGGACGAGTGCGACGGCATGTCCACCGTGGCCGGGGACCGGTTCCTCGCCGTCAGCGGGTACCGCACGGCGCGGCAGGGCGGGTTCGAGCGCGACGCCGAGTGGTTCGACCCGGCCACCCGCGAGTGGTGCCGCCTCGAACGCGTCCGTGCTCCACCCTCGGCGGCGCACGTCGTCGTGCGCGGCCGCGTCTGGTGCATCGAGGGCGCCGCCATGATGGAGTGGATGGGGGCCCGCCGCGGCTGGCGCGAGGTCGGGCCCTACCCGCCGGGGCTCAAGGCCGGCACGGCGCGCGCCGTCTGCGTCGGCGGCGGCGACAAGGTGGTGGTGACCGGCGCCCTGGACGGCGAGGGCGGCCGCCACGCGATCTGGGTGTTCGACATCAAGACCAAGAACTGGACCGTGGTGAAGCCCCCGCCGGAGTTCGCGGGCTTCGTCTTCTCCGTCGCCTCCCTCCGCATCTGATCTCTCCGGTCATCCGTCCCCAACCAAGAAGGCTACTACCAGTACTTCTTCTCTATGAGGTATGTCGTCCGTGATCCGTTCCCGCCATCGATGGATCTGAAATCTGAGACCGGAGATCTCCCCTTCATATGCTACTCTACTAAAAAGCATCAAACGAGCGCGAGGAAAGCTGCGAGATCTGAGATCCATGTGAGCCACGGGTGCCAATCATGAAAAAAAAAAGATTCCTCCTTTGTTGCTGTTGCCGAGTGCCGTGCCGAGATGAGTGGTGTTTGTGTCCCGAGGTGAAGGACATGCTGTTCTTCTTGTTTTTGTCCTGCAATGGACAGATGTACATACTAGTATTGTGATGAGATCTAAAAAATATCTCCTCCATGTTGATCCAGATCTGCCTGTCCAGCACTCGATTCCCACGCCGACGCGTTGGCCACCTTCGCGGCCGCTGAGGAGCAACAAATCAATCAATAAACCAGTCGCCGTTGTTGAACAACATTCCTTCTCTCTCTTCGGCAAGCATATTGAAAGCATCTTCCTTTCCCTTTTCTATTCCGTTTTTTGAAAACATCTTTTTTTTTAAAGAAGAAAACCATGGATTGATGATCTGGCAAACAAAAACCGGTGGAATTTAGGAGCGGTGATGGATGTCAACTCTCCGCCTTGATTGGTGCATTGGAGGCTAGCAGGATTGCCAGATTGCCACTGGTATTTGTATAAACTGAGCTGAATTGGATTGAGTTTGTTGGAGTATTTGGATTGCTGATCACCTAACTAAGCAGCCGTCTGCCTGCTTTGGAATTATAAAAATTAGTCTTTTTTGTTTTATAAAGAGCTTGATATCAAGGAAAAAAAATGAGGAGGTATTCCAACAAGTAGTACATCTACGTGGTGTAACTCGTCAGAGTTCTCGGATATTCCAGCTGATTTTTCTTCCCAAGGCATTATTACTATTTCGCGAGCGTTGTGCTGCTTGCAGAAACGTGGCGTCTATATTTGTATCATATGCGTGTTTTAATTATTTTCTAGAGTTTTCCTGAATGCCACGTCGCATTCTTCATTTCTATTTTTTTGCATGTGTAGCAGCTGAGGTATATGTTCTCTTGCACGTAACATCTAAAAAGAATAGTTTATACATTGAAATATATGCTCCTCAGTTTACACGTGTGTAGTTAAATTGCCTGATACGATCACTACGAGATTACCGTTACAGGTGGACATTAAAATCAGATTGAAGATTGCAGCTACAGGACATCCAAATACACCTCTTCATGTAATATCCACCCTCACATTGAAGCTTTGATATACGTGAACTAGACCAAAAGGAAACGGTACTGATCAATGCAAATATACTGGAAAATATATGCAAATATTAGTGAATCCAAAGGCAAATTAGAGTAAAATGAAAAGCAAACAAATAGAGAATAAGAATATTTTTATAATGATTCTAAAAAACTTTGTAAGTTGCCTACAAATTTTTATCTTAAGAAGAAACTTGTTAAAGATAGGGAAGATAAGTAGGAATGGGTTTTAAATTAAGATTAAAGAAAACCAGTTCAGTTTATACATGTGTTGTTAAATAGTCTTATACGATCACTACGAGATTACTGTTACAGGTGGACATTAAAATCAGATTGAAGCTTGCAGCTACATGTGGGCATCCAGATTAGGGATGGCATTCGGGTGGAGCAAAAAACTATGCAAAATGTAAACGACCGTGGGTAAAATTTAAAACCCGCGCTTGCACTACGGAAACAAATTATTTTCGTGTGCTAAGTATATTTCCGTGAGCCTATGCTTCTTCTTATTTTTGTGGGCTAGTAAAATAATAGGTATTTTCATGAAAATGTGATGTGTAGTTGACTAATAATATTATTCTTTTTATTCATATGCTCGAAACAAAACAATAAGCAGATTTTCTACACTGCAACGGTCATGTATTTTCGTGAGACAAATATAGTTAGACGAAAATATAAACATATTGTTTCCATGAGCAAGCTCGGTCCCACGACAACATTTCCTTATTATTTTCATCATTTGTGAGCCGACTTTTGACCTAAAAAAGAACTGTTTCCATGGGTCTCATATGGCTGACGATAATAACTTTATTTCATGGGCGGCCCACGAAAATAAGGCCTCTCCCATGAAAATATTTGTTTTTGTAAACTTTTTGTCTATTTTCGCGTGGTTTTGGTGCACGAAAATTGTGAGGACCGGGGTCCACATGTTTCACGAATCGCATTGGATGGTGTCGTGCGATGCGGAGCATACATGAAAAGAAACCATAAAACAGACAAAGTCTTTTATTTTTCAACATAATATAATTTACAACATTATGTACAACGAATGTAGACGCAACGGAATATACATAAACACGCACTCTCGATCCTAGCTACGCAAAAAAGAAGACGTCCAGCCCGCGGACGCTTCTCACTAGTTCCAAGAAGAGTGTAGGCAACGACAAGGTTTTCGGTGAGTTATACGGCCCATGGGGTCCGATGTCTCACCGAACAACCGTCTTCATAGTAAAACTTATACAACCTGCAAAACAACTAATAATACAACCGTGAGCACAAAGGCTCAGCAAGACTTAACTGTCTACGCTAAACATGGACTCTATATGCAGGAATATATAAAGTAGGAAAGCAGCTATTGCATTATGGAATCGCCTAAAAGTGCATCCTTATTAGCAATTTTACAGCAGCAAATTCATATGCCTTGAGCAGCCCAACATCAAAAATCCACAATCAAACAAGGAACGCTTCATCCCGATGTTGTTTTCCCTAGGTGGAATATAAATTTAGTGAGCTCTACATCTATAGAATATATGGTTGCAATACAATGAAATTATTAATTTTAGAACAACAGTGATTCAATTCAGCTCATATGAAAATATTCACTACGTCACAACTCAGCGAACAAGTGGTACTCAGCGAGGGATGGTGATTCGAATTAGGAGACACCCGGAACACACGACACATATGCCCGATCGGAAGCATCTTACCGACTACTTAACACACGTCGGATGTGGCAACCTTTCACCCTTCACCCCAATGCCGAACCAGTTCTACCGACCCATCAGAAGGCCCACTACGCAGAACACGTCGGAGTTGCTCCGCTAGCAGGTTTACACCTCTGACACCAACCCCCAAAGGACTGCGGTATAAGTTTCGACATGAGGGTACCTGAGTTAGATCAGTTTTCTGGACCCCATATATTAAGTATGCATCCGGTATAGTTCAGACTTGCTCAATAGGACGACATATGGATCGATCCTTAACCGAAACGGGCAGGGCTATTGTTCACAGACCCCTACGTCCTCCTGCCCCTACAACCTGCCCGATCTCAATTTCCATTTCAGTGGATCCATTCTCTAGAATCAAACCCATCTCAACCAAATTCCTAACCACGCGAGTAGATTCTAACTACCCGACTTGTACCGATTTCTATACAACTTAAGCATAGCAGAAACTACACGACAGTGATGTAACACTCTCAAATTAATTTCCATGCATTGCATACATTTTTCATGTAGAGAAACATTATAAAAGAAGTAGAAATGGAGAAAGAAACTATAGAAATGGAGAAAGAACTATAGAAATGGAGAAAGAACCATAGAAATGGAGAAAAGAACCATAGAAATGGAGAAAAAAGCATAGAAATTGAGGAAGAAACTATAGAAATGGAGAAAGAACATATAAATGGAGGAAGGAACCATAGAAATGGAGGAAAAACTACAGAAATGGAGAAGGGAATATATAAATGGAGAATGGGGCATAGAAATGGAGAAGGGCGATTTAGAAATGGAGAATAGGACATAGAAATGGAGAGGGGAATGTAGAAATGGAGAATGGGACATAGAAATGGAGTGGGGAATGTAGAAATGGAGAATGGGACATAGAAATGGAGAGGGGAATGGAGAAATGGAACAAGTGACATAGAAATGGTGAGGAATGGGAAAAAGATAGCTGAAATGAGCAATTCCCAAATTTCCCCCAAAATTTCTAAATTCCCCAATTCCTAAAAGGGGGAATTTTCACCACATTTTGGGGATAAAATCTCCAAGGCTGCCGCACCACAAGATATAAGTTTGTTAAGATCCAAAAAAATTGAATAGGATTCTTATTTGAGCTCTAATTGGAGTAGGACTCCTCTTTTTCCCCCTTATAGCCGACCCCTCTCTTTTTTGGTCGCCCCCTGCTGCCAAGCCCCCTTCCTTGTTGCCAAGTCACCAAGTTTCCCACCTTACCGGAATTTGGCCGCTGTCGAGCTCCGTCGGGCCCCGCGGCCGCCGGAGAAGAAGCCCGACGATCTGTCCTGCCCTAATATTCCATAGAAAAATTCCCCACTGCTTCCATTGCTAGGAGGAAGGCCCTGCCACCAAAAGGAAGTGAGGTAGGTCACCATTACCCATCTTACGACGTCGCCACTATTTCTACGCATCCGTTTTCTTCGCCCATTCGAGCAGTTTACATGTGGACAGATCGTGTTTTGATTGGTTTTTGACGGTGGAATTGATCTAGATCTTGAGTCAAGATCATCACCACGTCCACACTTGATCCCAACACCCTTGTTCATCATAAAACCCCATGAAAGCCCGTTAAAACATGCAAGAACACATACAAACTGGTTTAATAAAACAACACCGTAGGATTTGCATTCATCTACCCCGTCGCATCTTGAGTAAAGTTTGTGCATGATGATTGATTGCTGTAAATTTTGTATGTGCATGATCGTGAGTATAAGAACAAGCTCAAGAGGCCATCTACGAGGAACTACAGCACCAAGACTTCGAGACGCTTGAACAACAAGAACCACGGGAGTAATGCAAGTGCCCCTTGACCATATTGATCCCATGTTTTGAAATTGTTCTGTTTGCGAAAACTCGTATGCTTGAGTCAACTTGATGGGACACCCTTTTATAGGGGTTTACTAGTTTTGTTAACCATCCTTGTCACCGGGAAAGTTGATGAGTCGGGTATGGTCGTTTTTCCTTTTTGCTTCGCTTAATCTACGGGATACGAGAAGCTGAAATAAAACATGGTTAACTACTGCACTCATATGAATAATGATGATGAGAACTTTATGATGTTAATGGGCATATAATTGGGGAGATCCAGGCAAGCTTGGTTCGTGATTGTTGCTGGATGAGATGGTGGAACTTGCCATAGATCTAAGGACCAGTTCATGTGAGAATATGCCAGGAAAACAGTGCCACCACAAGGCCAAGTATGGGTGTGGCTTAGTGAAAGTTTCCTAGAGGGGGGTGAATAGGCTAATAAAACCTGAAACTATTGCAAACAGTGGATAAAACTTGAAGTAGGCCGGACTAGTCCGGTCTGAGGGCGGACTAGTCCGGTCTAAGTATAAATTTGCGTTTTAGGTTTCCTTTTAAGTTTATTTGAGCGGAAAATATATGGTAGTCAAGTAATATCACTAATTAGTTGTGAATGATTAGATTGCGAGATAGTAGAACAATTTATGGGTATTAACAAAACGAAAGCTTAACAAGTAATTCTAGTGAGTGAGTGAGATAGTAAAGGAACCAAGAGACACGATTTATCCCGAGGTTCGATTCCACACAGGAATCTACGTCCTCGTTGAGGAGTCCACCAAGGACCGGGTCTTTTCCAACCCTTCCCTCACCGAGCAATCACCAAGATCAAGCCCGGGCTCTCTCACTATCAATCAATGTGAATACAATGCTCTTAGGGGCTACTCACACCTTGAGGCTCCCTACGCCAACCAAGCAGTTCTACAAATCAAAGTACAACTATTAAGAACTCAAATTAATAGTTAGAGTGCAAGAGAATCAAACCGAGAGCTCAAACGTCGATCACCACGTCTTTCTTCTCACAAAACCACTAACTCCTTAAGACCCAATCTTAGGGGTCTAGAAGGTGAGGAAAGAGGCTTAGAAGAGCTCTAGGAATGAGTTTTCAGTGCTTAGCTTGTTGTACTTGAAATTCTCAACCGGGGGGTCTCCTTTTATAGAAATCTCGACATCTAGCCGTTACCAACTAAAGTCCGGACTAGTCCGGTCCCAACCCCGGACTAGTCCGTTCTTGAGGGACCACTCACGTCACAAGGCTACCAACTATAGTTTAGTGACCGTTAGACTCAAACGGTCATGAAACCACGGACTAGTCTGGCCAAGAGCGAACTAGTCTGATCTCAGTCAGGAATCTTTGTTCCATATGAGAACGGAATAGTCTGGTATGGGCGGACTAGTCCGGCCCCAAGGGCAGACTAGTCCGGTCTTACCAGACTTAGTCTAAAAACTCTCTAATCTAGAGCTGCGGACTAGTCCACCCAACTTCGGACTAGTCCGAGCTCACACAGGAACCTTTGTTCTGTCCTAATTTGGACTAGTCTGAAGGGATCAGACTAGTCCGGCCTGTGGAGAGGACTAGTCCGATGGCACTCAGAGACTTCTTCTCCGGACCTAAGCGGCTTAGTCCGCTTAGCGGACTAGTCCGGCCTCCTGGGCAGACTAGTCCGGCCTTCTGAGACTTAGTCTCATAACGGCTCAGACTCACACGAGAACGGACTAGTCCAGCCTTGAACTGACAAGTCCGAACTCACTCAGAGACTCTTTATCCGGTCCAAAACGGATTAGTCCGAGTCCGATCGGACTAGTCTGGCCCATGGTCCGGACAAGTCCGGTCTCCCTTTTTTTTCTCATACCTATGACTACTTCGTCTCATGATTCTAACTTTCTACCCTTCGTTTGAGCTCTCTAATGATTCTCAAGCACTCTAAAGGAGAAGACCCTGTACACAACTAGAAAATGTGAAAATTAATAGAAAATTCTATTTTCTACTCTTTCAAGTCTTCTTCTTTTCCTTTTGCTTCTTGAGAGACTCCATATCCATTTCTTTAATAAACACTTGTGCTCATACTCAGTAGAAACTTATTAGTATCTTAATTGTCGTCATCAATCAACCAAAACTCACGGGGATTACCTAGATGCACTTTCAATCTCTCCCTTTTTGGTGATTGATGACAACTCATTAAGATTTTTGATAAATAGATATAGTAGATTGTTTTCATAACACATGTGTGTATGATTCACTCCCCCTTAATGTGTGCACAAAGGATTGTCAAGGGAAAATATGCACAAGAGTGAGTTCTTTGGGAATTTCATACATACATGTGTTATGGTGGGGTGGCTGAGTGTGATGTGAGCATTAACCGCATTAAGAAAGATATAACATTTACGAGCAAACATATTTCAATATGGCATAATATGAAGACATAAAATATCATGGTCATTACAAAATAACATAACGTGGCATAGTTATTACAAACCATCATAAAGTGAGTGTTCAAAGAGCAAGACTATGACTAGACTACTCCCCCTTATTCTCTCCCCCTTTGGCATCAAGGCACCAAAAAGGGAAATAAAAGAGAGAAAACCTTAATCACTATCATCTTGATCTTCGTCTTGGTCACTTTGAGTCTCCTCGTCCTCATCTTCATCGTCATCTTCATTGTCATCCTCTTGATGAGTGTGGGAGGTAGGAGGAGCAGCTGAGGAGGATCCAAAGTAGGCAAGCTCGTCCTTCTTGAGAGTGGGAAATTCCGTCACTTTGTCATCATCTGATGACGGTGGAGACATAGGTATCTCCATCTTGTCACACATGGCCTTGAGATACTTCTCTTGGCGTTGCTTCATTTTCTGCGTGCGAACTTCCACCTTCCGGCACGAGGAGAATATGGCCTTGAAAATTTTGAGCAGCCCACTAGAGGAGCCACTCGATGATGGAGGGACGGATGGTCCAGCTGAGGAGGATGGAGCTGCAAAGGAGCTCCTGCCCAAGGACGCAGGAGGGCGAGGAAGAGGAGTCGGTATCTGAGGACGTAGCTTCCTGTGCTTCACATCCTTTGCAAATTCCAGTCCTGTGACTCTTTCTATCATGCACATGATGTATGGTGCATAGCCATAGGACCTGTTTGGGGTGTGGGAGATGTTGAAGATATCGTTGTATATGTAGTCAAAGACATTGAATCTCTCTCTCTTCTTCATTGAGCAACTTCAACATATTTCTGAGATACCCCTGTATCGTCCCCGCATCTCCATCTTTTGGAGCTAGAGTCTTTCTTAGAATCTTGTTCAGCACTCCAAAAAAGGTTTGATATTGTGGGTTGAGGATGCCTCATAGGAGAGATATGAAGGGTACATGAAGTCCAAGTCAACCTTTCCCAAGGTTCTCTCATTGTGAACTATGATCTCATAGTTCAAGTGCTCCCCAAGTCCAAGGATTCGAGAAAATTCATCATACAGGACAGAGTAAACCACACCATTTGTCATCCAAGTGATTTTCCTGTTTCCATAGGTGTGGAAGTAGCAGGTGGTGTAAAATTGGACTATAACCTCAATGTTCCAATCATACTGAAAAGCCATTAAGTCCTTGATTCCATGGCGTTCTGTTGCTTCAATTACTGCATCAAAAGCTTGATGCTTCTTGTTTGCCATGTATGGCCAGTCCACCCACTGAGCATCAACTACTGGTGTCTTCATTGGGAGATAGACAAGCCGGTAGTAGTCACAATGGAAGTTGCACCAGAAACGAGGGTCTGGTGTGGATTTCTCGTACTTATAAACCTCCTCTTCTCGGAACCTTCGAGCTTTGTCGGCTCCTTTCCCCTTGAAGGTTGCACTTGCCAAATTGGGTTGGCGGTTTGGGTTGTGCATAGGAGGTGCCCTCTCAAGAGGCCCAATAGGTCCCTGTGCGGATTTTCCCTTCCCCGTCTAGGGTTGTCATGAATGACGAGTCCCCTATTGGCTAAGGCCTTTTTCCTGGGAGGATCAGCTGCTTTGCCTTTTCCTTTGTCTTGGGTTGATTTTTGTGGCTCGACGTGTTGTTTTTCTTTTAGGGTTACTAGCCTCTTCCTCCTTGGAGGATCAACGGAATGAGAGGCTTGTGCTTCCCTATTAGCCCGTTTCTTTGTCCGAGCCTCCCTTGCAACAGCCTCTCCTGCCTCTGCCTCGGCTGCCACACAATAAGCGGCTTAGCGAGCCGCTTCGGCCTTGGGGTTTGGAAGAGGACTGTCACTGGGTCCTGACATGATCTGGTGAGAAAAGAAGTACTTAGTTGATGGAGCCTTGCGTTTGAAATAGTTTACAACCCCAAAGTTAGGGGCTAAGACTGTATCAGCCGGACTTGTCCGGGCCGGAGGCGGAGTAGAACGCTCCGGCCGGACTTGTCCAGTTGGAGTCCAGACTAGTCCGGACTCTATAGTTTTAAACCCTAACTTAGGTGATTTGATCACTAATTTAGCAAAGTAGTTGCAATACTATGAGGGATTGCAATAATATGGTGTAGGAATATCAGAGAAGGCCTAAGGTACTAAAGGTATGACCTAGAAATAAGATTTTCGTGAAAAGTCAAGGCTAGGTCAAAAAGTACCTTAGAGTGAAGAAATTTGATGAAATCCGTGGGTCGAAGGAGCGGAGATGGTCGGAGAAGAGTTCCCCGCACTCCACAAGCCTTGAATCGAGGATGCCTTCGAGGGATTTGAGGGAGGACTCCAAAATCGCCAATGGGGGCGAGTTTTGGAGGAGAGAAGTAAAGTGGAGGTGAATGAGGGAGAGGGAAGGGATCAGCCCGACCCTTGGAGGTTGTCTCCAGGGGCCGTACTAGTCCGGTCCTCAGTCCGGACTAGTCCGGTCTGTCGGACTAGGTCCGGACTAGTCTCTAGTCCGGACTTGTCCGGGTGCTGGGCGGACTAGTCCGTTGTGGACTTGTCAGCTGCATCTCGGACTTCTTAGGATGCCTGGACTTGTCCGGCCTCTAGGTCGGACTAGTCCAGCTCTTAAAGTCTGAAAAAATCTTATATATTAGAATTTTGCCTTTGTTTGCGGTGGATTTACTTGCACCTGCTATATGGTCCATATATAAATATATATATCAAACACACAATTACATGATGACCACAATATAGCTAAAATAATATGAGAAGAAATAGAGAAGGAACAAGTTTTTCACAATCATGCACATTTTTGAAATTTGTGAAAAATTTTGAGGACTTCTATTTGCACAACTTTTCAACTCACATTCCTAGAGTCTAGGATATTCAGCTCATTTCGAAGTTCACAAAATCATTTTTCATCTAGTGGTTTGGTGAAAATATCGGATGGTTGTTTTTCAGTTCTTACATGTGAGATAGCTATGTCCCCCTTTATAGAATGATCTCTCAAAAAAGTGATGTCGAATGTCTATATGTTTGGTCCTAGAGTGCTCAACGGGATTGTGGGCTATCTTAATGGCACTCTCGTTGTCACATAGGAGTGGAATGTGATTCATATTGTGACCATAATCCCTTAGAGTTTGTCGCATCCAAAGAAGTTGATCACAACAACTCCCAGCTACGACATACTCCGCCTCAGCTATGGAGAGAACAATGGAGTTTTGTTTCTTGGATGACCATGATACTAGGGACCTACCCAAAAATTGACAAGTCCCTGAGGTGCTTTTTCTATCTATTTTACATCCGGCGTAATCTGCATCGAAGTATCCGATGAGATTAAACTTAGATCCCTTTGGATACCATAATACTAGGTTAGGTGTGTGAACTAGATATCTTAGGATCCTTTTAACGGCTGTTAAATGACATTCTTTAGGTGATGCTTGAAATCTTGCACATAAACACTAAGCATGATATCGGGCCTAGATGCACAAAGATAAAGTAATGAGCCAATTATAGAGCTATATACCTTTTGATCCACGCTTGGTCCATCTTCATTGAGGTCAAGGTGCCCATTTGTTGCCATTGGTGTCTTGATGGGTCTTGCTTTGTCCATGTCGAACTTCTTGAGTATGTCTTGTGTGTACTTGGTTTAACTCATGAACGTGCCTTCCTTGAGTTGCTTGACTTGAAATCCGAGGAAGAACTTCAACTTTCTCATCATGGACGTCTCAAACCTATCTGTCATTATCTTACTAAACTCATTACAAAAAGATTTGTTAGTAGAACCAAATATAATGTCATCGACATGTATTTGGCACACAAAGAGATCGTTGTCTACATTCTTTGTGAAAAGTGTATAATTTGCTTTGTCTATCTTAAAGCCATTATCAATGAGAAAGTCTCTAAGACACTCATACCAAGCTCTAGGAGCTTGTTTGAGGCCATAGAGAGCTTTATGCAACTTAAACACATGATCATGATATTCTTGGTCTTCAAAGCCGGGTGGTTGCTCCACGTACACGTCCTCCTTGATTGGACTGTTTAGGAAGGCACTTTTCACATCCATTTGATAGAGTTTAAAATCATGGTGAGTAGGATTGGCTAATAGAATACGAATGGACTCAAGCCTAGCTTCGGGAGCAAAGGTTTCATCGAAATCCAAACCTTCGACTTGAGCATATCCCTTTGCCACAAGTCTGGCCTTATTTCTCGTCACCACCCCGTGTTCATCTTGCTTGTTGCGGAACACCCACTTGGTGCCTAACATATTTGCATTTGGTCTTTTCACTAGCTCCCATACTTGATTTCTTGTAAAGTTGTTCAACTCTTCTTGCATAGCTACCACCCAATCCGGATCCTTGAGTGCATCTTCCACCCTAAATGGTTCCAAGGACGACACAAAAGAGTAATGTGCACAAAAGTTAGCTATTCGAGAATGTGTTGTTACCCCTTTGTTGATATCTCCAAGGATGTTATCAACGGGGTGATCTCATTGAATGCTTTGATGAACCCTTGGGTGAGTCACTTGATTTCTTGAGTGGTTTTCTTCTTCTTATTCTCCCCCTTGATCAACATCATGGTTTCGATTTTCTCCTTCTTCAAATTGACCGTCTTGATCTTGGGGTGCTTGAGTTTGATCTTGAGTGAGAGGTGCCAACTGTTATGAGCTTGTAGCATCTTGTCCTACATTTTCTTGGGGGCGGACTTCTCCAAGCCCCATTCTTCTTAGTGCTTCACATGGTGCTTCTTCTTCATCTAGTACACATTGATCAACTTGCTCCACTTGGGAGCCATTAGTTTCATCAAACACCACGTCACGTGCAATTTCAACACACCCGGAGGATTTGTTGAAGACACGATAAGCGTAGGTGTTTGAGTCATAACCAAGTAGGAAACCTTCATCGGATTTCGAAGCAAACTTTGAAGTCCTAGGCTTCTTGTTGAGAATATAGCATTTACTTCCAAAAACTCGAAAGTAGGAGATATTGGGTTTGTTACCGGTTAGGAGCTCGTATGAGGTTTTCTTCAAAAGTTGATGGAGGTAGAGGCGGTTTGTAGCATGACAAGCGGTGTTGACTGCCTCCGCCCAAAATCGATCCGAGGTCTTGTATTCATCGAGCATGGTTCTTGCCATCTCTATGAGTGTTCGGTTCTTCCTTTCAGCCACCCCATTTTGTTCGGGAGTATAAGGGGCTGAAAACTCATGTTTGATGCCCTCTTCATCCAAATATTCTTCTACTTGAGTGTTCTTCAATTCAGAACCATTATCACTCCTTATCTTCTTAATTTTTGAGGAAAACTCGTTTTGAGCTCTCCTCAAGAACTTCTTGAGGATACCTTGAGTTTCTCCCTTATCATGCAAGAAAAATACCCAAGTGAAACGAGAATAATCATCAACAATTACAAGATCATACTTGTTACCGCCAATGCTTATATAGGTGACAGGGCCGAAGAGGTCCATGTGAAGCATCTCCAATGGTCTAGTTGTCGTCATCACATTCTTGGCGGGATGAGCTGTTCTAATTTGCTTTCCTGCTTGGCACGCACTATATGGTCTATCTTTTTCAAAAACAACATCTTTTAGTCCACAGATGTGATCCCCCTTCAGAAGTTTTTGTAAGTTCCTCATTCCAACATGGGCTAGTCTTCTATGCCACAACCATCCCATGTTGGTTTTTGCTATTAAGCATGTGTCAAGTTGAGCTTTATCTGTGGAAAAATACACCAAGTAAAGATTTCCCTTTAACACACCCTTAAAGGCAATTGAGTTATCACTTCTTCTAGAGACGGTCACATCCTCGTTAGTAAACAAGCAATTATAACCTTTATCACATAGTTGAGATATGGACAATAGGTTATAATCTAGTGATTCAACGTGTAGAACATGTGAAAGAAAGTGTTGAGAAGAGATTGCAATTTTACCAATACCGAGTACCCTTCCTTGGCTGTTGTCACCGAAATAGATGCCTTCATTTGGATCATCATTTTCTTCATACTCGACAAATATTTTCCTCTCTCCGGTCATATGGTTAGTGCACCCACTATCTAGCACCCATTTAGTGCCACCGGAGGAGTAGGCCTGCAAAACAATTTAAACTTTGCTCTTAGGTACCCAAACTTGGTTGGGTCCTTTGAGGTTAGTTACTAGGCATTTGGGCACCCACACACAAGTTTTTGGGCTCTTGTGGAGTGGCCCAACATATTTTGCATATACTTTACCAAACTTACTTTTCATAAGAACATAAGATGCATCAAAATTATGAAATACGATAGAATTTACATGTTTGGCAATTTCATGTGAGGTAGATGCAAGGTTGTCACTCTTGACTTGACTTGAGTTTTCTTTGATAAAGGCTACGCATTTGTTATTGTTTTTAAGGATTCTAGCGTTTTGCTTTCCTTCCCTAGTATAGCCAAGTCCATCTTTGATGAAGGGAGATCTTGTAATTGAATATGCACTACGTGCATATTTGATCTTCTCCTTATCAAAGATCCCACTTTTGTGTGTATTCTTGCTTTGTGCTTCTTTGAGCTCATTTTTCAAGTTTAAAACAATGCTGGCACATTTGCAAGTTTTAGAGTTGGACTCTTTACTTGTTGAGAAAGAGTTTTTGGAGAATGAATTAGTTGAGACACTTGACTTAAGTGAGTCAAGTTGTGCTTCAAAATTCTTGTGAGCTTTGGTTAAACTTACATGTTCATCTTGAACTGCTACATTCTCACTTTTAAGCTGAACACAAGTCTCCTTGCTCATGGCAAGTTCGCTTTCAAGTGTTCTACTCTTTTCTCTCTCGAGTTCAAGGAGTTTCTCAATCTCAAGGTTTCTTTCCTATTCAAGGATAAGCAATTCTTCTTGTTGATTGAGAAGCTCTTCTTGTTCAAATATTTTATCCGATAACATTTTCATTTTAGCTATAGCCTTTTTGTTTAATCCTTTAAACATGAATTCGTTTTCACTACTGCTATCAAAGTCACTATCATCTTCAATATGTAACTTAGAAGATTTAGACATTACCTTGCGCTTTCCTTCCTTTGCCATGAGGCATGTGTGACTTCGGCTCTTTCAATCACCCTTGTTTGGCAAGAGTGATTTCTTCATGGTTGGCCTCTTGATGGCTACGGTTGCCACTTTGTCTTCATCTTCGGAGGAGGATTCTTCGTTTGAGTCCCATTCTTCTCTGATGTGGGCTTGTCCATAAGTCTTCTTCTTTGTGAAGTATTTCTTATCTTGAGGCTTCCCATCCTTCTTCTTTCTCTTGTCATCTTCTTTGCTATGGGTGCAGTTCACAATGAAGTGCCCATGTTCTCCACAGTTGTAGCAAGTATTCTTTGTTCTTGACTTGCCCTTGTCTTTGCTCTTGTTCTCATAGTGATGGCTTCTCCTTCTCCTCATCAACCTTTTGAATCTTTTGATGAAGAATGCCATTTCTTCATCATCCATGTCCATGCTCTCATCATCACTTTCTTCATCTTCACTTGTGAGTTGTGTCTCTTTTGCCTTGGACTTGGATGTGTCCTTGAGAGCAATGCCCTTCTTCTTGGATGAAGTGATCTTTGCTAGGTCGTTGACATGTTGGGCTTCCTTTTCCATCATCTCGTGGTTAATGATCTTCCCTAGCACTTCATCCGGAGTCATCAAGTGAAAGTTTGGACTTTCCCGGATTAAGGTGCATAGGGTCACATTGCGAGACATAAATGCTCTTATCATTCTCTTGACCACCTCATGATCATTCCATTTCTTGCATCCGTACGCCTGACTCTTGTTGATAAGAGTTTTGAGTCAATTGTACATTTTTGAGGTGTTTCGCCTTCTTCCATGGCGAATCTTCCAAGCTCTCCTTCTATCATCTCAATCTTGGCTTCCCTCACAGATCGGTTTCCTTCATGTGCGATCTTGAGGGTGTCCCAAATATCTTTGGCGAGCTCCAACCCATCTACCTTGTTAAATTCTTCAATGCTTAGAGATGAGTTGAGCACGGCTGCCGCTTGTGCATTGCGATGGATTTGTTGTTCTTGTTCTAGGGTGAGTTAATCCTCGTCTTCGGGGATATCTATACCTGTACATACCACATGCCAAAGACTTGGTTCAAGGAAATTAGATGCAACTTCATGTTGTGTTTCCACATTGTGTAGTTAGTTCCATCAAAGTGAGGTGGTTTGCCTAGAGGAATTGATAAATAACTAGAATGAGAATTTAGGCGTTCATAGTTAAAAGGATATCGCGAGTAATCTTGTTGACTACTCTTGAGCTTCTTCTCCAACTTCTTTTTCTTTTTAGCCTCCTCCTTCTTCTTTTTGAGGAGTGCCATGAGACGAAGAACTTCTTCATCTTCTTCTGAGCTTGAAACATCTTGTGGAGGAGTAACGGCTGGAGGTGGGTTAGAACCTTGTTCTTCAAAGTTGCTCGAGCTTGCTCCTTTTCCCTTGTTGAGATCAATTTGACTACCGACCTTGTCCCCCATCTCCTCTCTAAGCGGTTAACCTTTTGTGGAGAGTTAGGCTCTGATACCTATTGAAAGTTGCCTAGAAGGGGGTGAATAGGCTAATAAAACCTGAAACTATTGCAAACAGCGGATAAAACTTGAAGCAGGCCGTACTAGTCCGGTCTGAGGGCGGACTAGTCCGGCCTAAGTATAAATTTGTGTTTTAGGTTTCCTTTTAAGTTTGTTTGAGCGGAAAATATATGGTAGTCAAGTAATATCACTAATTAGTTGTGAATGATTAGATTGCGAGATAGTAGAACAATTTACGGGTATTAACAAAATGAAAGCTTAATAAGTAATTCTAGTGAGCGAGTGAGATAGTAAAGGAACCAAGAGAAACGATTTATCCCGAGGTTCGATTCCACACAGGAATCTACGTCCTCATTGAGGAGTCCACCAAGGACCGGGTCTTTTCCAACCCTTCCCTTACCGAGCGATCACCAAGATCAAGTCTGGGCTCTCTCACTATCAATCAAATGTGAATACAATGCTCTTAGGGGCTACTCACACCTTGAGGCTCCCTACACCAACCAAGCAGTTCTAGAAATCAAAGTATAACTATTAAGAACTCAAATTATCAGTTAGAGTGCAAGAGAATCAAACCGAGAGCTCAAACGTCGATCACCACGTCTTTCCTCTCACAAAACCACTAACTCCTTAAGATCCAATCTTAGGGGTCTAGAAGGTGAGGAAAGAGGCTTATAAGAGCTCTAGGAATGAGTTTTCAGTGCTTAGGTTGTTGTACTTGCAATTCTCAGCCGGGGGGGGGTCTCCTTTTATAGAAATCCCGGCATCTAGCCGTTACCAACTAAAGTCCGGACTAGTCCGGTACCAACCCCGGAATAGTCTGTTCTTGAGGGACCACTCACGTCACAAGGCTACCAACTAAAGTTTAGTGACCGTTGGACTCAAACGGTCATGAAACCACGGACTAGTCCGATTTCAGTTAGGAACCTTTGCTCCGTATGAGAACGGACTAGTCTGGTATGGGCGAACTAGTCCGGCCCCAAGCGGACTAGTTCGGTCTTACCAGACTTAGTCTTAAAACTCTCTAATCTAGAGCTGCGGACTAGTCCACCCAACTTCGGACTAGTCCGAGCTCACATAGGAAACTTTGTTCCGTCCTAATTCAGACTAGTCTGAAGGGATCGGACTAGTCCGGCCTGTGGAGCGGACTAGTCCAATGGCACTCAGAGACTTCTTCTCCGGACCTAAGCGGCTTAGTCTTCTTAGCGCACTAGTCCAGCCTCCCGGGCAGACTAGTCCGGCCTTCTGAGACTTAGTCTCATAACGACTCAGACTCACACGACAACGGACTAGTCCGGCCTTGAACGGACAAGTCCGAACTCACTCAGAGACTCTTTATCCGTTCAAAACGGATTAGTCCGGGTCCGAACGGACTAGTCCGGCCCATGGTCCGGACAAGTCCGGTCTCCCTTTTTTTCTCATACCTATGACTACATCGTCTCATGATTCTAACTTTTTACCCTTTGTTTGAGCTTTCTAATGATTCTCAAGCGCTCTAAAGGAGAAGACCCTGTACACAACTAGAAAATGTGAAAACTAATAGAAAATTCTATTTTCTACTCTTTCAAGTCTTCTTCTTTTCCTTTTGCTTCTTGAGAGACTCCATATCCATTTCTTTGATAAACACCTGTGCTCATACTCAGTAGAAACTTATTAGTATCTTAATTGTCGTCATCAATCAACCAAAACCCACGGGGATTACCTAGATGCACTTTCACTTAGCTGATTAATTAGGTGTGTTGCTAACTTTTTATGGACCGTGGATGGCGCGGGGAATGGGAGTCGACGAGGACTGCCCTGGGAACTGCATGGCACAAGAGGGGGCCCGTGGGTGGGAGAATGGTGATTCGAGCCTGCCGGTGAAACCTCATTGAGTCCATACATCTAGTAGCCCCTTTGTAAAGGCTATTTTGTGATCTCTTGGCCATACACCGACGGTTGTGTACTGGTATAATCGAGGTTCTGCAGTCACCGACGGGTGACGAAATCACAAACTTGTGGGTAAAGTGGTGCCACCTCTGCAGAGTGTAAAACTATCATGATAGTTGTGCTTCCGGTCATAGGCACCTGCCAACTTTCATGATTAGAGGGAAATCTTAGGATGGCTATTCGGTATGGTTGTGGTATGGTCATTGGGATTGGTTTTGGAACTGTTTTGAGTCATGACAATGAGTTTGTTTCGGTTATATGAATATGAGATGATTATGAATTTTTATGAGTATGAGATGAACTTGAGAAAAATTATTGGCTGGTTGAGACTTGATAAATGGTGAATTATGATGAAAGAATGTTGCTGATTACTTGGTTATATTGGGATTTAATTCATCTAGACTTAGTTGCTGTTTTTATCATGTTTGTGAAATAAAATTTACTTGCTGCAATGAGCCTTTTTATTTCTACCTTGTTGTAAGCTACATGTCATACTTTTCCCGCACTTGCTGAGTACGATATGTACTCACCCTTGCATTACCACATATACATCACCTATAGGAGATGTGTACTTCGAGGACCATGTGGAGTACTAGGTGTGTGGACTACCGTCAACATGCTTGTGGAGTCGAAGATGGAGCCTGCTGTCTTTAGTCACTTTCCGCTGTCGTTAGTCTTCCGCTGCAAGAATAAGATAGACATTCATGAGTGAGACATTGAGTCATTGTAATAAAGTGCTTAAACCCAATTTATTCGTGGTTATATTCAGAATTCAGTTTGTGGATTACATGTATGCATTCACTTGGTTCTATTTTCGGAACCGGGTGTCACAGGTGATCTGTTCTAACCTTCCACTCCAAGAATTTTTTGTTTATGCAATTGGAGTGTCAATCACCCTTAACCTAATGCACAATACATACTAGACCGATAAAAGTGATACAAAGCAAAATATATCTAAAAGTTGTTAAATGCAAACCGGGGCTTGCCTTGCTCAACAGTTAAGTAAATGTCAGCTCTAAAGAGGAGAAATCAGCTGCTGCTCCTACCAATCGAAGTTCTTCGTCGAACTCCTTCGTCACAATCGCTATCGAAATGATTATGCAATGCAACGAGAATTAATTAGTAAAACAGCTTAGGCAAGCTATTATAACCAAAGAATGATTAAGGACTACTGAGAAGAAATAAATGGACTTCTGTTGTGTACAGAGAGTAGAAGAAAGAATTCAATTTTGTAACCCAACAGTTTTTGGTCTAGGGAATACATATTCCATTTGATGAACATATGCAAGAATATGGATAGATATTGCTGAAAACAGTATAAGATGAATTCTAATGCTTCTGAGATTTTTACAGTAATTCAAAGATTTCTCAGAGGTAATGCTTGCAAAATTTCAGAGGAAGATGATAAAGAATGTGGTCTTAAAAATCCCTAAGTGATTTTGCTCCTCTGACTTAACAGAAAAGTTCTGGAGTTTTGACATGCTGGAAAGTGTACTTTTTGTTAAATACACAATGTTATGAGTCTATAGTAATTGGTTTCACCATTTCTGGAGCTTCCTACATGGATATATTGATTTTACAAGATTTGGTAAAAAGCTGAAAATGTTTGTGTTGTTTTTCCTATTTTTCAGAGACATAGAAGATTGAAACATCATTTGGTCCTTAAAATGGAGTCAAATGACTCTGAAATTTTTACTGGAGTTCAAGGATATTTATATAAAGGTTCTGACAAAAATTGGCAATTTTCCAATTAACAGAACTCCTGGAATTAAATTTCTAAGCTTTTTCTTACAGGAATTAATGAGGCAAATCCAGTGATTTTCATACAAATTATTATGCACCACTGGATAGTTCTCATCAAGAGGATTCTAACAAAATTTATTTGACGATTTTTGGACATTTTTACAGGAAGTTATGAATGTTTGAAGTTTGATTGAAATCTGGGAATTAAAAAGAACAGGGAAATGTTTAAATTGCTGCCAGCGGGTCCCACCACGGCTTCCTTCCACCTCGGCCCGGCGGCGCCCTCGCGGCGGTGTGCTCCAGTGACGCTCACCAGAACGACGTTCCTGCCCTCCTGTGTAGCCAAGACTTGCCGCCTAGGGGTTTTCAACCACGGGGAACTCAACAGTGGGGTCAGCAAGTTCCATAGGTGGCCGGAAAACGGCTCGCGACGGGAAGCGGAGGCTGGGAAACTCCGGCGAGCTTGTCTGACCTCTACAGGGGCTTATTTTGATCCAACCTTGTTCTATAATTTCGTGATGCCACGCTGAGCATGAATATGGATCAAGCTTGCATCAAAACGGGTTGGAACTAGGACCTCACCGTTGACCTAGGTTAAAAACCGGCAGAAAATGGGAAAACTCGAAGAACACCTCGCATATTCGATGGTTTTCCATTTTTGTTGATCCAGGAGGCTTGCAGGGAGATCTAATATTCATGGTTTAATAGGAATGAGCCGATATGGATTGAGCAGCAAGAATTTCGAAGAAACTTTCATCCTGGTCCTATGAACAAGCTATCGGTAAAACTGGAAATTTAGCCTGGATATTGAACGAAACGGAGTGAGGTTTTCACCAAATTGTAGAGAAGCCTATGGCGCTTCTTTTTGCTGTAGATAGTTGCCCGAGCTATGACTTGTAGCGTTGGGGCGACAGGAGCAGTAAGGCGCACTCGAGCGGCGGCAAAGCAAACGGAGCTGAGCGGGGGGTGGGGGATAGGGGGGGGGGGGGGGGGGGGGGGCGAACGAGCGAGTGAAAGGACCCTTCACGTGGGCAAGGGCGCAGTGATCAACTCCTTCGGCGTCCTGATCGCTTCGGCGTGCACTAGAGCGGTGGAGGTCGGCTGTGGGGCTGCACCCGTGAGCTGGCGCACGCTCGGCAGGAGAAACAGAGTCGGTTGGTTCTACGTGTAGCTGACATATGGGGTTCACCTCTCCCTTCTTCATTTTTCTAAATCCCAATTAAATTATTAAACAAGCCCCAAAAATACTCAAACTTGGCAGCAAAGTTAAGTTTGATATGAGGAACTCAAAGGTTGGTTCAGATTTCAAAATTGGCAAGGTTAAAACTGAAGTCTAAATTTTATTTTCAATTTGAAAGCTCTCATGTAAATTAATCCAATTATTTACCAAATGGTTTTCAAGATTAATCCAATTTTTAGGAGATGATATTTGATACATGTGGGACCTATTGGTGAACTCAAATGTAATATTTAATAAAGTTGTATGCAGAGTTCAGATTTAGATTTGATTTACCTCTTTTAGGTAAAATTTTTTTATTCCACTAGAGAGTTTAAATTTGAATAACATTTTGAACTGAACAGCAGCTAGAAAGATATTTTTCAAAAATGGGTTTTCACAAAAATATTCCTATTTTCCACTAGTGTTCACCAGTGGTGAAAAATTAACACTCGCATTAGAGAGTTTAGGTCGGGTTTTCGGTGCCCGTCAGGTCCGATCAAGCATAACAGTAGAGTGCGACGCCCATACCTCGTCGATGGTGGCTGGGGTGACGGGCTAGCGGCTAGGGATGGCAGCGGGTAAAATATCCGTGGATATTGTTCTCCTCTATCCGTACCCGTTAGACAATATCCGTACCCAAATCAATATCCGTTATCCGCAACGGATAACAAATATTACCCTTACCCATTACCCGCGGGTATATCCTACCCATTCTTCAAGGCTTGCTCATGTAAGTAGTCCAATTAAGTAACCAATGTTCATGATCAAATAGTAAAAAATATATATTCTTCCTAGCTCTAAATAATAAAAAAGTAATACCCACAAAATAGTTTTTTCTCTATGATAATGGAAATTTTATTCGTTATCAACCCACATGTTATTATTCGGGTACGGGTAAACGGATATGAATATGACATTTTCTTACCCGATAAAAATTATCCATTACCCGAACCCGTACCCGCGGGTACAAATTCCTACCCAAATCTATACCCGTCGGATCAGATATCCGTGGGTAAGCAGGTAATGGATATCCATTGCCATATCTACTAGCGGCTGCTAAGTATTGAGTCTGGGTCGCGAGCTGGATATTGGAGACAGGGCAAGGGGAGGCGCACGACGCCACGGACCACATCCGAGGTTGGCGGCGATGGCAGAAGTCAGGAGCAGCAGCGAATAGTCAGATCCTAGTCAGTTACAAATTTTCATATTAAGAAAAACTTTTTAAAGATGGGGAAGGTAAGTAGGCATGGCTTTTGAATTAAGAAAATAAAATTGGTTTAGTGATGTAAAGATAAAAAAGCAAGTAAACACAAAACTAAATGCAAAACAACGGTATATATGTGCAAATTAGGAGGATATGTGACGCAATTGGGATGAGCGGATGCGGTTTGTAACTTAAGAGTATCCGCCTGTGATAACTCCATTATCACAGGCGGTTATATAACTACAACTAGCCGCCTGTGAAGAATATTTATCATATGCGGTTTGTAACGTAAGAGTATCTGCCTGTGATAACTCCATTATCACAGGCGGTTCTTTACTATGACTAGCTGCTTGTGAAGAATCTTTATCACAGGCGGTTTGTAACGTAAGAGTATCCACCTGTGATAACTCCATTATTACATGCGGTTCTTTTACCTACGACTGTCCGTCTGTGAATAATGTTTATCACAAGCGGTTTGTAACGTAAGATTATACACTTGTGTAACTCCATTATCGCAGGCGGTTCTTTACCTATGACTAGCCGCCAATGAAACTATATTATCACATGTGGTTCATTACCTACGATAAGTCGTCTGTGAAATTATATTATCACATGCAGTTTGTTAGGTACTACGTGATGTTGTTTATAATTTCCAGGTCAATTTCATATGCACATTCACACAGTAGAAATAATATATTGTGACAAGCATCATCGACACAATATCACCAAAAGTCATCTCATATACATATGTACATACATCTCAATTCATAGTTTACAAATTTTTCACTAAAAACTCTTTCGATGCTCATAATGGCAAAGTTCTGGCACATCAGCTATTACACGTGCATCATCGAAGAACTGCCCTTTTCGGCGGAAAATTTTGCAATGCATGAAGACACACAGTTCACTCGCAATCGTATCGGCTCCTCCACCAGGCATATCTCTAGAAACCGGCCATTCTTCGTCCACATTCGTGTGCTGCAATGAAACACATAACGAGGTTTAGAATGTGTTGGTGACAATGATAACATAATAGTATTAAAATACGCTAGTTACAATGAAAATTAAACTCAAAAGTAAGAAAATACAATATTGACATTAAGGATAACTTACATCCTCACGATTCACTCTATATTCAGGCGGTCCGAAGATGCTCGCATACATAATACTAGCATAAGACGTTCCCTGAAGGTTGTTTGGGACAAGGATAATATGTTGATATCTGTAATGCATCCTTATTAGGAGATCTCTGACCGCCAAGTTGTTTCGCGTAAAACTGTCAAGCGCTGTCATACAAGGAATGTCATATATATATATATATATATATATATATATATATATATATATATATGCGTGTATATTAAAAGTATCAAATAATCGTACGTTCTCAAAATGGCAAGGAAATCTTTGCAAGTATCTTGTGAGTAATTGGATGAGTCCAAGACCGTTCCCAAACCCTGCGTTGGCTTGATGAAGATCATTATGTAGTGTTTACTGTACACGTATAAGCACACGTGTTAAGTTAAAAATTAGCAGTAATTGCTATTTCCATGCCATGTGCCGAACTTACTCGAAGTGGTACGGAGCCTTTACGAGGTCCTTCTTATCTCTGACAAAGTTAAACATGACATGTCCTATGTAGGCTGCAACCTTTATCTTTTTATCCTTCTTTTGGCTTGCGATTGATTTTTGAAATTGTTTTTCGTCATGTGTTTGTACTGTTCTGAGTCCCGTTGCACCTGAAAGTTGAAATTCGACTTTGCAATCACTGTAGGGTCAAAGATACCTGTCTTGGAGTTCAGCTTTTAATTATCCATGTATTGCATCCTATTGAATAAGTCCGTAATTGTTATTATCTCATGAAATGTGTATGCGTGTAGTAAGAAAAGCAAATACGAAATATTAGAGGTACTTACAAGCACCAGACGAGTAGCAAGTTGATTTCGAGCATGCCTCGATAGAAAAGGCTCCACAGATCTTGAAAGAGAAGGGCCCGTTTGTCTTCTCCAATGCTCCAGAATGCTTCTTTTGACACACGAAATGTGACGTACCAAAGTTTATATTTTGTGCTGGCAGTGATATACCACTCGTGCATTCTTCTGAGCGAGAAAGGTTGTTTGCTAAGCTGTGCCAATGTCATGAACGACTTCCCATTCTCATATTCAAGAGAAGCGTCCTGAATCTTGTATATCGGAACTCCTGGTTTAACTAAAGCCGTATCTCGAGTATATTTCACACCGTCTTCTTCCCACTCCTCAATATTTTCTAATGCCGGCTCACGTGAATCACGAGATGCATTAGATTTTGTAATATTTTTCTTAATTTTTCCCGATATTTCGACTCTTCTATAGAAGGTTCCTTATTTTCGTATGATCTAACTTTCACAGGCACTGACCGAGGTGTAGTCATCGGAAGTTGGACATTGGCCTGTTGTTGAACCTGTTGTTCAACTGATTGCTCTTTATTACCAGCAACTTACTCTTGTACTGCGTCAAGCTGTTGTTCAACTGGTTGCTCTTGGTTATCTTTACTAGCAAGGTTACTATCATCCTTGCTGGGACATAGCGGGAGTGGATCTTTCTGGACTTTCGGCGAAGAAGATGGGGCTGCAGTCTTTCGAGATGCAACGGGGGTAGACATCGGCTCATCGTCCAACACGATATCACATCGGTGCCAAAGGATTAACTGGTTGACGGCCCGCCCCAGAGTCGTGATCCCCTCAGGTGTGATGTGGTCTATTTCATAATCTTCATAATCATTATCATTGATCTGAAGAACTTGCACCATAGCATAATACAACGGAAGTGACTTGCCGTTGAAGACACGATTCGGCTTTGCCATAGCACTGGCAACCTGTTATGTTTTATTCCCCACTCTACTGATCGGGACAGGAAGATGACAAGATGTGTCCTTAACAACATCATCCACAGGGAACTTATGGTTTGACCCTGAGCCTGGCATAGAATCTACACTACTAGGATAGGAAGTTGGAATTATCAAATGCTCCTTTGCCATGGGAACCATCACTCTATTCTGTGGAGTTAATTGTCCTGATTCTATAAGTCTATCTATTGTTGCTTTCATAGATTCCTTGACCTTTTAATCAATCATATCTTCAATTATCTTCTTGAACTTGTCACGTCTTCTATATAACTCTTTATCGTTCGGGAAACCATCTCTCCAAGACATCTAAGAAGAGATTGCTCTAACCTGTCCACCGTGTTCAGGGTTGCCTAGGATAGAGGTAAGTTGGTCATCCTCCCTCTTCGGCTTGAAGAGACCCTTCTGTTGCTTTTCAATTACTTCTTTCATTTTTTGCTCTACTTGGTTCATAGAGTCGGGCTTTTCAAATTTGCCCTCGCTGGTCAAACCTGACCGAGCTAAGACCCACCGCTTAGTTCTCTCATCGCAGCCTTGTAGCGGGTCAGGATTGCCCTTATTGAAAGTTTCCTCTAATATTTTATTCCATTTCTCAACTTTGGGGGTATATCCGACAGACCCCAAGCGATGATGGTATTTGTTTTTTTTGGCAAGCTCTGACCTAAATTCACTTAGGGCTTTAGCCTTAGGTGTGGTCTTTTGATAAACAAATTCTTGCCACCGAGCTTGTGTGATTTTTCACATCTTCTTCGGGCTAGAGACCTTATTGTCCTCAACATAAGCATTCATTTCACTCTTCCAACCACAAAACTTCTTGCCACAAGAGACCAATGTTGCTTTCTTTACAGCTTCTTCCGTGCCTTTTGGGAACTTAAACTATTTCTTTAACTTCTCCCACAACTCATTCTTGTCCGCCTTAGGGAATTTTCTCCAATTCTTGGTTGTGATCGGCACGATCTCTCTAACAAGACAACCGCATGCATTTCGGTACTTTGTAACAAAATCCAGTGGTTCTTGTGGAAGCCCACCTGGACTGACACTTGTTATGTATATGATGCGGTTCAATGGACCCTTATTGGGACCTCGTTGCTCTCATTTTTTCGTTTGACTGAATTGGAAAAGGATCCTTTGAAGTCTTTTTAATTTTTATATTTGGAAAAGGATCTGATGGACTATGATACGTGCCTGAACTATTGGAGTCACTAAACTCGATATCGTCGACTTCATTGTTACTACCAACACTAGTCTTCTTAGGGCTTTCCATGTTAGAACTTGAAAAGCAACAGAAGGGGTTTCTTGTTATAGTACTCAGTGATTATAAAGACATTCTAATATGTAAAATCAAATCCTAATATATAAAATAGAGTGAACATGGTGGATTTACAAAGACAACATGTATCCCTGTTATAGTACTCACTGATTACAAAGACAACATGGACTACCTGTTAGCACAACAAGACTATATCCTTTAACACAACAACTATTTTAAACAACTAATTGGTGTCACTATGAACACACACAGAAAATCTAGAAGAAACAATTGAGCTAAATTTGCTTTCTTTGTGATGTAAACAATTAATTTGCTCTCTAAGCAATTTGCTCTCTGGTCCATCTTCAAAAAAAATATAAACAATTAATCTAAGCAATTGTCAAGGTCCTTAAACAAGTAATCTAAACAATCTAAAGAGGGGATGGGGGCTCAGCGCAGTGGGAGAGCGTCGACGGTGGGGGACGGTAGGGAGGGGGCAGCGCACGGTGGGGGTAGAGGCCGGAAAGGAGGAGGTGGCGCGGGGGTGCGGCGGCGATGGTGCCGGAGGGGGACATAAAAGGGAGGAGGGAGGCGGCGGCGAGGGCGAGGAGGGAGGAGGCACGGGGAGGGGGGAGGGAAGGATGCGGCGCGGGGGACAGAGAAGGGAGAAGGGAGAGAAGGGAGGAAAGAGGCGGACGTACATAGATTGCAATGGTGACGGCGACGAAGCTCGGCGGCGAGGACGGTGAGGAAGAAGCTCTGCGGCGAAAGGTTTGGTGGCAAAAAAAATTTTGGCAGCCTGACGGCGTCTAAGTGAAATCTCCAGGGTTGTTTTTTTTTCAAGGAGACCGAGTGGCCTTATATAGACGCAGATTTTCACAGGCGGCTCTTAGTTAAACACCACCCGCGAAGATGTATTAGTGCATGTGGTTTGTAAATTGAAATTCAGAACCTCCTGAGCGGTCTTATATAGGCGCAGATATTCATAGGCGGCTCTTAGTTAAACACTGCTTGTGAAAAATGTTTAAATTGTGATCTTTATAGTATATTTGTCTGTTGCCACTTCGCACGCAGAGATAATAAATGTGCACCGTTGTGACAATGAACATATAGAACTGCAATCACATTGCAATTCAGAGATAAACATTTGCATCTCAATGAACGTTTCATAGTTTATAAACATTGCGTGCCCTCTAAACTATACATTTCAGTCTTATATTCCTATGAAGCTCCCATTGATCGATCTAAACTGTACCGTTGAGCTTGCTCCCAAACATGTCTCTTATATTCCCCTGGATCCTGAAAATAACATTGACATTCTTTAAATTAACAAATGTCGAATGAGGAATGATATATAACCTAGGTTGCTCTCTAAGACAAAGTTACTACCCTTGATAAGTAGATTATAGCAATCATTTTCAACATCGGGCGCATTTGGATGATTAAGCAAACACTGAACTTCAAGTAGTAAAATTTTGACAGTAATACTAGGACACCACCCCTACAAAATATCAATTTAAGCAACATAAGAAACCACTTCAAATAATTTCGGCAACAATTACTAATGACTTCAGCAAAATAAGTCTATCTTACAATCTCTTGATCAAGAACTCCAAGGCAGAGTGCTCCTGAGAGATGGACATTCGGGTGGAAGAAACCAGGTGGAAAGGCGCATCTTGGAGGTACCAAGGGATAGTGCTCCGAGAAAGAGATTGTCATTGGGTAGTAACCACCTTTTCAGTCAGTCTACAAAGGAAATTCATTAATAAGGGAATGATGGTTATACTGGATTGTGCTTATTCTTCATGACTTACCCCTTCTTTACCGGGGACGATGCACTGCCACTTCATTAAGTCTCCCGACCTAGGCTTCACAGAGAAACCCTACATAGAGAAATTGGACAACAAGTGAAGCAAATGGCGAGTCATGAAATTGCAAATACCAAAAACAAACAAGACGGAAAAGCAAAACTACAGCGTTTAAGTTCACCAGTCCATTGCAGAGCTACATACAACCATGCGACCGATGTGCCATATGTACATACATGGGGGTGGTTCTTGCGCCACGTCAAGCGCTCCTCCTTGACTCGACAACGCGCCAAGTCATTAACAAAGTTCCCAACCATGAAGTAGGGAGTAGTGACGGCGATGTACACGACGACGGTGACGGCGAACAGTGCACGGCAGGTGGCGGTCGCACTGGAGTTGGCCGATCGTTAAGGGTTCGAAGAGAGAGTGGCCGGAGTTGGACGGAAGGGAGACACGTGACCCGAGGAGAAGGAGGTGCGGAGAACTTAATTGCGGCCAGTGGTACAGAGACGGGCGAGATAAAAGCGCGTCTTCTATTGTTGACAAAGGGAGACACGCCGCTCGAGGAGGAAGAGCGACCAGCGTGCGACCTTCCTCCTTAATAAATTAAACACCGCCTGCGAAGATGTATTATCACAGTTTCTCTTTGAATTAATATTCTTGATCAAAATGAGGGAGCTTGTAAAAGCCCAAATAACAAGTTCTTGTAATATGATTAGTATTACAGGCGCCCATTAAATTTCACTTGGAAAAATCTTTGAAATTGGTCAGAACATAAAAAACAAATAAATAGGTTATTTGTCATTTTGTATCATGCATAATACAATGATTTTGTGAATCAATTTTTCTATGGGACTTTTTAGTCATCATACCAATCTCTACGAATTTTTTCAGATTTTTACAAACTTGTTTGAATCAATGTGTGTTCAAAATTTGAAGAATGCCTCATATGTATATGAGCATTTCATTAGAATAATGAATAATTTGAATTTTGACATGTTGGATTGCTTTAAAAAATTAATAAAATTCATACATGTATAAATATAACACTATGTTCATACAAACCAACTTTCAGTGGAAGATCCATTTTTTAGAGATATGAAAACCTGAATAATATGTGCATATAAATTAGTTCTATATTTACCAAAACATAACAATTGTTACCTATATAAGTTTTAAACTTTTTGTTCCATCTGGTATATTTTAATTTTTGAAAAATATATAAAAAAAAGAATAATCGAGTTTGGACTTAATTTGCATAATCTATACATGTTTGAGTATTTACAATGGAATCTAAATAAAAAAATGACACAAAGGAAGAAGAAGCTAAAGAGCAGACCTATGTAGAGACAATTATCACATGCGGTTTTTCAATATAGAACCACCTGTGAAAATAGTTTACTAAGTTTAGGATTATTTAATATTCTTGATCAAAATAAGGGGGCTTGTAAAAGCCCGAATAATATGTTCTTGTAATATGATTTAGTATTTCAGATGCCCATTAAATTTCACTTAGAAAAACTTTTGATTGGTCAGAACATAAAAAATAAATAAATAGGTTATTTGTCATTTTTTATCTTGCATAATACAATGATTTTATCAGTGAATTTTTCTATGGGACTTTTTAGTTATCATACCAACCTCTATGATTTTTTTCAGATTTTTAAAAAATCGTTTGAATCAATGTGTGTTGAAAACTTGAAGAATGCCTCATATGTATATGAGCATTTCATTAGAATGAAGAATAATTTCAATTTTGACATGTTGGATTGCTTTAAAAAAATTAACAAAATCCATACATGTATAAATAAGACAATATGTTCATACAAACCAACTTTCAGTGGAAGACAAAATATAATTTTATTCTTGAGTTTCACATAGGGTCTTCTCTTTTAGAGTGCTTGAGAATCGTTAGAGAGCTCAAATTTTTAGTTAGAATCTTGGGAGGGAATAGTCATAGGTATGGCTGAGAATGTAGACCGGACTTGTCCGGACTCAAGGCCGGACTAGTCCGAGCCAACCAGACTATTCTATTTTGGACCAGACTACAAGTCTCTGAGTGAGTTCGGACTTGTTCGTTTTAGGCCGGACTAGTCCGTTCTTGTGTAAGTCTGAGCCCTTCTGAGACCAAGTCCCAGAAGGCCGGACTAGTCCGCCCATGGGGCCGGACTAGTCCGCCTGTCAGACTAAGCCGCTTAGGTCTGGAGGAAGTACCTTTGAGTGACCTCGGACTAGTCCGCTCAGCTGGCCGGACTAGTCCGGTTTCTTTAGACTAGTCCGGTTTAGGACGGAACAATTGTTCCTGTGTGAGCTCGGACTAGTCCGGATATGGCCAGACTAGTCCGTAATGTGAGATTAGAGAGTTTTTGAGACTAAGTCTGGTAAGACTGGACTAGTCCACCCTTCTGGTCGGACTATTCCGCTACTAGCCAAACTAGTCCGTTCTCACCCGGAGCAAAGGTTCCTGTGTGAGATCGGACTAGTCTGCTCCTCAATGGACTAGTTCGGGATTTTATGACCGTTTTAATGGCCGTTTGAATTCAAAGTTCACGGGGACTTTAGTTGGTAGCCGTTGTGACGTAAGTGGTCCCCGATGGTCGGACTAGTCCGGGGTTCTGGCCGGACTAGTCCGGGGTTCTGGCTGGACTAGTCTGAACTTTAGTAGATGTAACGGTTAGATGTCGGGATCCCTATAAAAAGGGACCCCTGGCTTCAAATGGAATGTTCTGTAACCCTAGCGCTGAAAACTATTTCTTTGAGCTCTTCTAAGCCTCTTTCCTCACCTTATTGACCCCTAAGATTTGATCTTGAGGGGTTTGTGGATTTGTGAGAAGAGAGATGCGGTGATCAACGTTCGAGCTCTCGGTTTGAATCTCTTGCACTCTAATTGTTAATTTGAGTTCTTGGCTGTTGTATTTTGTTTCCTAGAACTGTTAGGTTGTTGTAAGGAGCCTCAAGTTGTGAGTAGCCCCTAAGAATATTGTATTCACTCTTTGATTGATAGTGAAGAACCCGGGCTTGATCTTGGTGATCGCTCGGTGAGGGTAGGGTTGGAAGAGACCCGGTCCTTTGTGGACTCCTCAACGGGGACGTAGATTCCTGTGTGGAATCGAACCTCGGGATAAATCGAGTCTCTTGATTCCTTTACTTTCTCATTTATTCACTAGAGTTGCTTGTTAGGTTTTGTCTTGCTCAAAATCTGTTAATTGCTTTATAGTTGTGAATCTTGCAATCCAATCAGTTTCTCATTCACAAACTAGTTGATTAGATTGTTAGATTACTTACATATCTTCCGCTTAAACAAACTTGAAAATAAATCCATAAAAACGCAATTTCTATACCTAGACCGGACTAATCCACCCCCAGACAGGACTAGTCTGGCCCTTCAGGTTTAATCCACTGTTTTCAGCAGTTTCAGGTTTTATTAGCCTATTCACCCCCCTCTAGGCAACTTTTAATTGGTATTAGAGCCTAACTCTCCACAAAAGCTTAACCGCTTGAAGAGGAGATGGGGGACAAGACCAGTAGCCAAGTTGATCCTACAAAGGAAAAAGGAGCAAGTCCGAGCAATTTCGAAGAGCAAGGTTCTAACCCACCTCCAGCTGTTACTTCTCCACAAGACGTCTCAAGCTCGGAATAAGATGAAGAAGTTCTTTGTCTCATGGATCTCCTAAAGAAGAAGGAGGAATCTAAGAAGAAAAGGAAGGAGAAATTGGAGAAGAAGCTCAAGAGTAGTCAACAAGACTACTCGCGATATCCTTTTAATTATGAGCGTCTAAATTCACATTTTAGTTATTTGTCATTTTCCTTAGGCAAACCACCTCACTTTGATGGAACTAACTATACCATGTGGAAGCACAACATGAAGTTGCATCTAATCTCCTTAAACCCAAGTCTTTGGCATGTTGTTTGTACATGTATAGATATCCCCGAAGATGAGGATGAACCCACCTAAGAGCAAGAACAACAAATCCACCGCAATGCACAAGGGACGGCTATGCTCAACTCATCCCTAAGCCTTGAAGAATTCAACAAGGTGAATGGGTTAGAGCTCGCCAAAGATATTTGGGACGCCCTTAAGATCGCACATGAAGGAAACCATCCGTGAGGGAAGCCAAGATCGAGATGATCAAAGGAGAGCTTGGAAGGTTCGCCATGGAAGAAGGCGAAACACCTCAAGAAACGTACAACCGGCTCAAAACTCCCATCAACAATAGTCGGGCGTATGGATGCAAGAAATGGAATGATCATGAGGTGGTCAAGAGGATGATAAGATATTTCATGCCTCGCAATGTGACCCTATGCACTCTAATCTGGGAAAGTCCAAACATCCACATGATGACTCCGGATGAAGTGTTAGGGAAGATCATCAACCATGAGATGATGGAGAAGAAATCCCAACACGTCAACGACCTAGCAAAGATCACCTCATCTAAGAAGAACGGCATTGCTCTCAAGGTGACATCCAAGTCCAAGGGAAAAGAAATGCAACTCACAAATGATGATGAATAGAGTGATGATGATAGCACAGACATGGATGATGAAGAAATGGCCTTCTTCATCAAAAGATTCAAAAGAATGATGAGGAGAAGAAAAAGGCATCACTATGAGAACAAGAGCAAGGACAAGGGCAAGTCAAGAACAAAGAAGACTTGCTACAACTGCGGCGAATACGTGCATTTCATTGTAAATTGCCCCCATAGCAAGGAAGATGAAAAGAGGAAGAAGAAGGATGGGAAGCCTGAAGACAAGAAGATCTTCAGAAAGAAGAAGGCTTATGGACAAGCTCACCTTGGAAAAGAGTGGGACTCAAACGAATAGTCCTCTTCTAAATATGAAGAAAAGGTGGCAACCATTGCCATCAAGAGACCAACCATGAAGAAATCACTCTTGCCAAACAAGGGTTATTGGAAGAGCCCAAGCCACTCATGCCTCGTGGCAAAGGAAGGAAAGCGTAAGGTAATATCTAAACCTTCCAAGTTACACATTGTTGATGATGATGATGATTTTGATAGCAATAGAGAAAATGAAATCATGTTTAAGGGCTTAAACAAAATGCTATATCTAAAATGAAAATGCTATCGGATGAAATATTTGAACAAGAAGAGCTTCTCAATCAACAAGAAGAATTGCTTATCCTTGAGAAGGAAAGAAACCTTGAGATTGGGAAGCTCCTTGAACTTGAGAGAGATAAGAGTAGAGCACTTGAAAGGTGAACTTTCCTTGAGCAAGGAAACTTGTGTTGAACGTAAGAGTATGAATGTAGTACTTCAAGATGAACTTGTGAGTTTGACCAAGACTCACAAGAATCTTGAAGCACAATACAACTCACTTAAGTCAAGTATCTCAACTACTTCATCCTCCAAGAACTCGTCCTCAACAAATATAGAATCCAATACTAAGACTTGCAAATGTGCTAATCTTGAAAAATGAGCTCAAAGAGGCACAAAGAAAAAATACAAACAAAAGTGGGATCTTTGATAAGGAGAAGATCAAATATGCACGTAGTGCATACTCAATCACAAGATCTCCTCTTATCAAAGATGGACTTGGTTATACTAGGGGAGGAAAGCAAAATGCTAGAATCATCAAGAATAAAAACAAGCGTGCAGCTTTTGTCAAAGAGAACTCAACTCAAGTCAAGAATAACAACCTTGCATCTACCTCACATGAAATTGCCAAAAATAAAAACTCTACCGTATTTCATAACTTTGATGCATCTTATGTTCTTATGAAGAGCATGTATGGTCGAGTATATGCTAAATATGTTGGGCCACTCCACAAGAGTCTAAAAACTTGTATGTGGGTGCCCAAATGCCTTGTGACTAACCTCAAAATACCCAACCTAGTTTGGGTACCTAAGACCAAAGCTTATGCACTAATCATATGACCGGAGAGAGAAAGATGTTCGTTGAGTATGAAGAAAATGATGATCCAAGTGAAGGCATCTACTTTGGCGACAATAGTTAAGGAAGGGTGCTCGGTATTGGTAAAATTGCAATCTCTTCTCAACACTCGCTCTCTCATGTTCTACATGTTGAATCACTAGATTATAACCTATTGTCCATATCTCAACTATGTTAGAAAGGTTATAATTGCTTGTTTACTAAAGAGGGTGTGACCGTCTCTAGAAGAAGTGATAACTCGATTGCCTTTAAGGGTGTGTTGAAGGGAAAGCTTTATTTAGTGGATTTCTCCATGGATAAAGCTCAACTTGACACATGCTTAATAGCAAAAACCAACATAGGATGGTTATGGCATAGGAGACTAGCCCATGTTGGAATGAGGAACTTACAAAAACTTCTAAAGGGGGATCACATCCGTGGACTAAAGGATATTGTTTTTGAGGAAGATAGGCCATGTAGCGTGTGTCAAGTCGGAAAACAAATTGGAGCAGCTCATCCCGCCAAGAATGTGATGATGACAACAAGACCATTGGAGATGCTTCACATGGACCTCTTCGGTCCAATCACCTACATAAGCATTGGCGGTAACAAATATGGTTTAGTAATTGTTGATGACTATTCTCGCTTTACTTAGGTATTTTTCTTGCATGATAAGGTAGAAACTCAAAATGTCCTCAAGAAGTTCTTGAGGAGAGATCAAAACGAGTTCTCCTTAAGAATCAAGAAGATAAGGAGTGAAAACGGCTCCGAATTCAAGAACACCCAAGTAGAAGAATACTTGGATGAAGAGGGCATCAAGCATGAGTTTTCGGCCCCCTACTCCCCCGAACAAAATGGGGTGGCCGAAAGGAAGAACCGCACACTCATAGAGATGGCAAGAACCATGCTTGATGAGTACAAGACTTCGGATCGGTTTTGGGCGAAAGAGGTCAACACTGTTTGCCACACCACAAACCGCCTCTACCTCCATCGACTTTTGAAGAAAACTCCATATGAGCTCCTAACCGGTACCAAACCCAACATCTCTTACTTTCGTGTTTTTGTAAGTAAATGCTACATTCTCAACAAGAAGCCTAGGACTTCGAAGTTTGCATCGAAATCCGATGAAGGTTTCTTACTTGGTTATGACTCAAACACCTACGCCTATCGTGTTTTCAACAAAACCTCCGGTTGTGTTGAAATCGCACGTGACGTGGTGTTTGATGAAACTAATGGCTCCCAAGTGGAGCAAGAGAAGCACCATGTGTAGCACTAAGAAGAATGGGGCTTGGAGATGTCCATCCTCAAGAAGATGTAGGACAAGATGCTCCAAGTTCATCACAATCAGAGCCTCTCACACAAGATCAAACTCAAGATCCCCAAGATGAAGACGGTCAAGTTCAAGAAGGAGAAAATCGAGACCATGACGTTGATCAAGGGGGAGACGAAGAAGAAGACCACTCAATAACTCAAATGCCTCACACAAGGTTTCATCAAAGCATTCAACGGGATCACCCCGTTGACAACATTCTTGGAGATACCACAGAAGGGGTAACAACACGATCTCGAATGGTTAACTTTTGTGCGCATTACTCTTTTGTGCCCTCCTTGGAACCATTTAGGGTGGAAGAAGCACTCAAGGATCCGGATTGGGTGGTGGCTATGCAAGAAGAGTTGAACAACTTCACAAGAAACCAAGTGTGAGAGTTGGTGAAGAGACCAAACGCAAATGTGGTAGGCACCAAGTGGGTGTTTCGCAACAAGCAAGACGAACACGGAGTGGTGACACGGAACAAGGCACGACTTGTGGCAAAGGGATATGCTCAAGTCGAAGGTTTGGACTTTGATGAAACCTTTGCTCCCATAGCAAGGCTTGAGTCAATTCGTATTCTATTGGCCTATGCTACTCACCATGATTTCAAGCTTTATCAAATGGATGTGAAAAGCGCCTTACTCAACGGTCCAATCAAGGAGGAAGTGTACGTGGAGAAACCACCCGGCTTTGAAGATCAAGAATATCCTAATCATGTGTTTAAATTGCATAAAGCTCTCTATGGCCTCAAACAAGCTCCTAAAGCTTGGTATGAGTGCCTTAGAGACTTTCTTATTGATAATGGTTTTAGGATAGACAAAGCTGATTACACTCTTTTCATAAAGAATGTGGATGATGATCTCTTTGTGTGCCAAATATATGTCGATGACATTATATTTGGTTCGACTAACAAATCTTTTTGTAATGAGTTTAGTAAGATAATGACGGATAGGTTTGAGATGTACATGATGGGGGAGTTGAAGTTCTTCCTAGGATTTCAAGTCAAGCAACTCAAGGAAGGCACGTTCATTAGTCAAATGAAGTACACACAAGACATACTCAATAAGTTTGACATGGACAAGGCCAAACCCATCAAGACACCAATGGCAACGAACGGGCACCTCGATCTCAATGAAGATGGACCAAGCGTGGATCAAAAGGTATATCACCCTATGATTGGTTCATTGCTTTATCTTTTTGCATCTAGGCCCGATATCATGCTTAGTGTATGCTTGTGTGCAAGATTTGAAGCCTCTCCTAAAGAATGTCACTTAAGTGCCGTTAAAAGAATTTTAAGATATTTAGTTCACACACCGAACCTAGGGTTGTGGTATCCAAAGGGGTCTAAGTTTAATCTCATCGGGTATTCTGATGCGGATTACGCTGGATGTAAAGTAGATAGGAAAAGCACCCCCGGGACTTGTAAATTCTTGGGTAGGTCCCTAGTATCATGGTCATCCAAGAAACAAAATTCCATTGCCCTTTCCACAGCCGAAGCGGAGTATGTTGCAGCCGGAAGTTGTTGTGCTCAACTTCTTTGGATGCGACAAACCCTAAGGGATTATGGTTACAATATGAACCACATTCCACTCCTATGCGACAATGAGAGTGCCATTAAGATTGCCCATAACCCCGTTGAACACTCTAGGACCAAACACATAGACATCCGGCACCACTTATTGAGAGACCATTCTATAAAGGGGGACATAGCTATCTCACATGTAAGAACCGAAAAACAAATAGACGGTATTTTCACCAAGCCACTAGATGAAAAACGATTTTGTGAACTTTGAAATGAACTAAACATCCTAGACTCTAGGAATGTGTCTTGAAATGTTGTACATCTGAATGCTAGTAATTTGGAATCTTCAAATATTTTCACAAACTTCAAAAATATGCATGATTGTGAAAAACTTGTCCCCCTTCTAATTTTCTCTCACATTATTTTTAGATATATTATGGTCATCATCTAATTGTGTGCTTTGGTATATATTGACCATAGTTATCTAATAGAAGGTGCAAGTAAATTCACCTTAATCACTCTTGGCGAAATTCTAATATATAGGAATTTATCAGCCTTCAAGAACCGGACTAGTCCGCCCTACAGGCCGGACAAGTCCAGATACCTTAAATAATCTGAGATGCAGCAGACAAGTCCACAACGGACTAGTCCGGACTGCATCCGGACAATTTTGGACCACACACTAGTTTGGACCTAGTCCGACATACCGGACTAGTCCAGACAGCAAACCGGACTAGTCCGGCCCCTGGAGACTTAACCTCCAAGGGTCAGGGTCGAACCCCCCTCCCTCTCTCATTCACTTCTACACCTCTCTTCTCCTCCAAAACTCGCCCCCATTGGCGATTTTGGAGCTCTCCCTCAAATCCCTCGAAGGAATCCTCAACTCAAGGCTTGTGGAGTGCAGGGAACCCTTTCCCGACCATCTCCGCTCCTTCGATCCGCGGATTTCATCAAATTTCTTTGTTCTAAGGTACTTTTTGACATAACTTTGATCTTTCAAAAATCCCTTGTTTCTAGGTCATATTTCTAGTGCCTTAGGCCTTCCCTGATGACCTTACGTCATATTGTTGTATTCCTTGTAGCATTGTGTCTAGTTTTTGTGAATTTGTGCTCAAATCGCTTAAGTTAGAGTTTAAAACTATAGAGTCCAGACTAGTCTGGACACTGGCCGGACAAGTCCGGCCTGGGCAGACTAGTCTGCCCCAGGCCCGGACAAGTACGGATGATGCAGTTTTAGCCCCTAACTTTGTGAATGTGCACTAATTCAAACGCAATGCTTTCATGTCTAATATTTCCCTTTCATCTATCACCAGATCATGTCAGGATCCGGAGACAATCCTCTTCCCAACCCCGAGGCCGAAGCAGCTCGCCAAGCTGCCTATCGTGCAGTAGCTGAGGCCGAAGCGGGTGAGGCTGTAGCAAGGGAGGCTCGGACAAAGAAACAGGCTGACAGGGAAGCACAAGCATCTCAGTCTGTTGATCCTCCAAGAAGGAAGAGGCTAGTAACCTTGAAGAAAAAACAACAAGCTCAGTCACAAGGAACTGCCCAAGACAAAGGGAAAGGAAAAGCAGCAGATCCTCCCAGGAAAAAGGCTTTGGCCAATAGGGGACTTGTCATTCGTGACAACCCTAGGCGTGGAAGGGGGAATCCCCCACAAGGACCAGTTGGGCCACTTGAGAGAGCACCACCCATGCATAATCCAAATCGCCAACCCAATTTGGTGAGTGCAACACTCAAAGGCAAGGAAGCTGAGAAAGCCAAAAGGCTAAGAGAGAAATAAGTCTACAAGTATGAGAAGGCCACACCAGACCCTCGCTTCTGGTGGGACTTCCATTGTGACTATTACCGGCTTGTCTATCTTCCAATGAAGACACCGGTAGTCGATGCTTAGTGGGTGGATTGGTCCTATATGGCGAACAAGAAGCATCAAGATTTTGATGTAGTGACTGAAGCTGTAGAATGCCATGGGATCAAGTATTTGATGGATTTCAGTATGACTGGAACATCGAAGTCATAGTCCAATTCTACACCACCTGCTACTTCCACACTTACGGAAATAGGAAGATCACTTGGATGACAAATGGTGTGGTGTACTCGGTGCTGTATGATGAGTTTGTAGGATCCTCGGGCTTGAAGAGCATTTGAACTATGATATCATAGTTCACAATGAATGGACCTTGGGAAAGGATGACTTGGACTTTATGTATCCATCATACCTCACCTATGAGCCATCCTCAACTCACAACATCAAGCCTTTCTTTTGGAGTGCTCAACCGAATCTTGAGGAAGACACTAGCTCCAAAGGATGGAGATGCGGGGATGATACAAGGGTATCTAAGGAACTTGTTGAAGCTACTCAATGAAGAAGAGAGGTTCAACATCTTCGACTACATTTACAATGATATCTTCAACATCTCCTACACTCCAAACAGGTCTTGTGGCTATGCGCCATATATTATGTGCATGATCAAGAAAGTCACCGGCATGGAATTTGCCAAGGACGTGAAGCACAGGAAGCTGCGTCCACAAATGCCGAATCCTCTTCCTCGCCCTCCTGTGTCCTTGGGTAGGAGCTCCTCTGCAGATCCATCCTCTTCAGCTGGGCTGTCTGCTCCTCCATCGTCGAGCGACTCTTCTAGTGGGCTACTCAAAATCTTCAAGGCAATCTTCTCTTCATGCCAGAAGGTGGAAGTTTGCACAGAGAAAATGAAGCAACGCCAAGAGAAGTACCTCAAGGCAATGTGCGACAAGATGGAGATACCTATGTCTCCACCATCATCAGATGATGAAGGAGTAACCGAGTTTCCCACTCTCACCGAGGACGAGCTTGCCTACTTTGGTGAAGGTGGTTCCTCCTCTGCTGCTCCTCCTACCTCCCATGCTCATCATGAGGATGACGATGAAGACGATGATGAAGATGAAGAAATTCAAAGTGAACAAGGCGAAGATCAAGATGAAGACGATAGGGATTAGGCCCTTCTCTCTTTTCTTTTTCTTTTTGGTGCTTTGATGCCAAAGGGGGAGAGAAAGAGGGGGAGTAGTCTAGTTTAAGATTTTTAAAATTCTTGTCTTGTTTTGTAATGACTATGCCACATTATGTCTTCATACTATGCCATGTTGAGATGATCTTGTTAGTTGATGTCATTTATATTCGCCTCAATGCATTTTACACTCCTTTTATCACATCACACTTAGACACCCCACCATAACACATGTGTGTATGAAATCCCCATAGAACTCATTCATGTGCATATCTTTCTTGAAAACTCTTGTGCACACATTTAGGGGGAGTAAAATCATACATATATGTATTATGAAAACAAACTCTTATATCCATTAATCGAGAGTCTTAATGTGTTGTCATCAATCACCAACAAGGGGGAGATTGAAAGTGCATCTAGGTAATCCCCGTGGGTTTTGGATGATTGATGACGACAATTAAGATACTAATGAGCTTTACTGAGTATGAGCACATGTCCTTGAGATAGGAATGAATTTGGAGTCTCTCAAAAAGCAAAAAGGAAAAGAAGAAGACATGCAAGAGTAGCAAATAAAATTTTATTCTTAAGATTCACATTTTCTAGTTGTGCACAGGGTCTTCTCTTTTAGAGTGCTTGAGAATCATTAGAGAGCTCAAATTTTTAGTTAGAATCTTGGGAGGGAATAGTCATAGGTATGGCTGAGAATGTAGACCACACTTGTCCAGACTCAAGGCCGGACTAGTCCGACCCAACCGGATTATTCCGTTTTGGACCGGACTACAAGTCTCTGAGTGAGTTTAGACTTGTCCGTTTTAGGCCGGACTAGTCCGTTCTTGTGTAAGTCTGAGCCCTTCTAAGACCAAGTCCCAGAAGGCCGGACTAGTCCACCCATAGGGTCGGACTAGTCCGCCTGTCAGACTGAGCCGCTTAGGTCCGGAGGAAGTACCTCTGAGTGACCTCGGACTAGTCCGCTGAGCTGGCCGGACTAGTCCTGTTTCTTTAGACTAGTCCGGTTTAGGACGAAATAATTGTTCCTGTGTGAGCTCGGACTAGTCCGGATATGGCCAGACTCCTCCATAATGTGAGATTAGAGAGTTTTTCAGACAAAGTCTGGTAAGATCGGACTGGTCCGCCCTTGTGGCCGGACTAGTCCGCTACTAGCCAGACTAGTCCGTTCTCACCCAGAGCAAAGGTTCCTGTGTGAGATCGGACTAGTCCGCTTCTCAACGGACTAGACCGGGATTTTATGACCATTTGAATTCAAAGTTCGCGACTACTTTAGTTGGTAGCCTTTGTGACGTAAGTGGTCCCCCAAGGCTGGACTAGTCCGGGGTTCTGGCCGGACTAGTCCGGACTTTAGTAGGTGTAACGGTTAGATGTCGGGATCCTTACAAAAAGTGGACCCGGGCTTCAAATGGAATGTTCTGCAGCCCTAGCGCCAAAAACTCTTTCCTTGAGCTCTTATAAGCCTCTTTCCTCACCTTCTTGACCCCTAAGATTAGATCTTGAGAGGTTTGTGGATTTGTGAGAGGAGAGGCATGGTGATCACCGTTTGAGCTCTCAGTTTGAATCTCTTGCACTCTAATTGTTAATTTGAGTTCTTGGCTGTTGTATTTTGTTTCTTAGAACTGCTAGGTTATTGTAGGGAGCCTCAAGTTGTGAGTAGACCCTAAGAATATTGTATTCACTCTTTGATTGATAGTGAAGAACCCAGGCTTAATCTTGGTGATCGCTCAATGAGGGTAGGGTTGGAAGAGACCCGGTCTTTTGTGGACTCCTCAACGGGGACGTAGATTCCTATGTGGAATCGAACCTCGGGATAAATCGATTTTCTTGATTCCTTTACTTTCTCGTTTATTCACTAGAGTTGCTTGTTAGGTTTTGTCTCGCTCAAAACCTGTTAATTGCTTTATAGTTGTGAATCTTGCAATCCAATCAGTTTCTCATTCACAAACTAGTTGATTAGATTGTTAGATTACTTACATATCTTCCGCTTAAACAAACTTGAAAAGAAATCCATAAAAATGCAATTTCTATACCAAGACCGGACTAGTCCGCCCCCAGACCGGACTAGTGCGGCCCTTCAGGTTTAATCCGCTATTTTCAGTAGTTTCAGATTTTATTAGCCTATTCACCCCCTCTAGGCAACTTTCAACGTTTTAGTCATCATACCAATCTCTGTGATTATTTTCAGATTTTTAAAAAATTGTTTGAATCAATGTGTGTTTAAAATTTGAATAATGGCTCATATGTATATGAGCATTTCATTAGAATGATAGATAATTTGAATTTTGACGTGTTGGATTTTTTAAAAAAATTAACAAATAAATACATGTATAAATAAGACAATATGTTTATACAAACCAATTTTCAGTGGAAGATCCATTTTTAGGATATATGAAAATCTAAATAATATGTACATATAAATTAATTCTATATTTACCAAAATATAAAAATGTTACTTATATAAGTTTTAAACTTTTTGTTTCATCTGATATATATTAATTTTTGAAGAATATAGAAAAAAGAATCATCGAGTTTGGACTTAATTTGTAAAATCTATACATGTTTGAGTATTTACATTAGAATCTAAATAAAAAATGAAGCAAAGGAAGAAGAAACTGAAGAGCAGACTTAAGAAGAGGCAATTATCACATGCGGTTTTTCAATATAGAACCGTCTGTGAAAAAAGTTTACTAAGTTTAGGAGTAATTAATATTCTTGATCAAAATGAGGGGGCTTGTAAAAGTCCAAATAGCAAGTTTTTATAATATGATTTAGTATTACAAGCGCCCATTAAATTTCACCTAAAAAACCTTTGAAATTGGTCAGAACATAAAAAATAAATAAATAGGTTATTTATCATTTTTGTATCTTGCATAATACAATTATTTTGCAAGTGAATTTTTCTGTTGATCTTTTTAGTCATCATACCAACCTCTATGATTTTCTTTCAGATTTTTAAAAAATTGTTTGACTCAATGTCTGTTTAAAATTTGAATAATGCCTCATGTGTTTATGAGCATTTCATTAGAATGATAAATAATTTGAATTTTGACATGTTGGATTTTTTGAAAAAAATTACAAAATTTATACATGTATAAATAAGATAATATGTTCATACAAACCAATTTTTAATGGAAGATCCATTTTTTAGGAGATATGAAAATATATGAATATGTGCATATAAATTAAGTCTATATTTAACAAAACATAAAAATGTTATCTATATAATTTTTAAACTTTTTGTTCCATCTGGTATATATTAATTTTTGAAGAATATAGAAAAAAGAATCATCTAGTTTAGAATTAATTTGCAGAGAATGTAAATAAAAAATGAAGCAAAGGAAGAAGAAACTGAAGAGCAGACCTATGAAGAAGCAATTATCACATTCGGTAATATGATTTAGTATTACAGGTGCTCATTTCACTTGGAGAAATCTTTGAAAATGATCAGAACATAAAAAACAAATAAATAGGTTGATTATCATTTTTGTATCTTGCATAATACAATGATTTTGTGAGTTAATTTTTCTATGGGACATTTTAGTCATCATACCAACCTTTATGATTGCTTTCAGATTTTTAAAAATTTGTTTAAATTAATGTGTGTTCAAAATTTCAAGAATGCCTCATATGTATATGAGCATTTTATTAGATTGATAGATAATTTGAATTTTGACATGTTGGATTGCTTTACAAAAATTAATAAAATTCATACATGTATAAATAAGACTATATGTTCATACAAACCAACTTTCAGTGAAGGATTTATTTTTTAAGATATGAAAATCTGAATAATATGTGCATATAAATTAATTCTCTATTGACTAAAATATAACAATGTTACCTATATAAGTTTTAAACATTTTGTTCATATGGAATATATTAATTTTTGAAGAATATAGAAAATCATTGAGTTTGAACTTAATTTGCAGAATCTATACATGTTTGAGTGTTTACATTGGAATTTAAATATAAAATGATGCAAAGGAAGAAGAAACTGAATAACAGACCTATGAAGAGATAATTATCACTTGCGGTTTTTCAATATAGAACAGCCTATGAAAAAAGTGTACTAAGTTTAGGATTAATTAATATTCTTGATCAAAATGAGCGGGCTTGTAAAAGCCCAAATAACATGTTATTGTAATATGATTTAGTATTACATGTGCCCATTAAATTTTACTTGAAAAAACCTTTGAAATTGGATAAGAACATAAAAAAGTAAATAGGTTATTTATCATTTTTGTATCTTGCATAATACAATGATTTTATGGGTGAATGTTTCTATGGGACTTTTTATCATCATACCGACCTCTATGATTTTTTTTAAGATTTTTAAAAAATCATTTGAATTAATGTGTGTTCAAAATTTGAAGAATGTCTCATATGTATATGAGCATTTCATTAGAATGATGGATAATTTAAATTTTGATATGTTCGATTCCTTTAAAAAATTAACAAAATTCATACATGTATAAATAATACAATATGTTCATACAAACCAACTTTCAGTGGAAGATTCATTTTTTAGGAGATATGTAAATCTGAATAATATATGTATATAAATTAATTCTATATTTATTAAAATATAACAATGTTACCTATATAAGTTTTAAACTTTTTTCCCTCTGGTATATACTAATTTCTGAAGAATATAGAAAAAAGAATCATCGAGTTTGGACTTAACTTGCAAAGTCTATACATGTTTGAGTATTTACATTAGAATCTAAATAAAAATGAAGCAAAGGAAGAAGAATTTAAAGAGCAGACCTATGAAGAGGCAATTATCACATGCGGTTTTTCAATATAGAACCGCTTGTGAGAAAAGTACTAATTTTAGGAATTAATATTCTTGATTAAAATGAGAAGACTTGTTAAAGCCCAAATAACTTGTTCTTGTAATATGATTTAGTATTACAGGTGCCTATTAAATTTCACTTTAAAAAATATTTGAAATTGGTTAGAACATAAAAAAATTGTTTGAATCATTGTGTGTTCAAAATTTGAAGAATGCCTCATATGTATATGAACATTTCATCAGAATGATGAATAATTTTAATTTTGATAAGTTGCGTTGCTTTAAAAATTAACAAAATTCATACATGTATAAATAAGACAATATGTTCATATAGACCAACTTTCAGTTCAAGATCCATTTTTTAGAAAATATGAAAAATCTGAATAATATGTGCATATAAATTAATTTTATATTTTCAAAACATAACAATGTCACCTATATAAGTTTTAAACTTTTTGTTCCATCTGGTATATATTAATTTTTAAAGAATATAGAAAAAATAATCATCGAGTTTAGACTTAATTTGCAGAATCTATACATGGTTGAGTATTTAAATTGAAATCTAAATAAAAAATAAAGCAAAGGAAGAAGAAACTGAAGATCAGACCTATGAAGAAGCGATTATCAGATGTAGTTTTTCAATATAGAGCCAGATGTGAAAAAAGTTTACTAAATGTAGGATTAATTAATATTCTTGATCAAAAAGAGGGGGCTTGTAAAAGCCCAAATAGCAAATTCTTGTAATATAATTTAGTATTACAGGTGCACAATAAATTTTACTTAGAAAAACCTTTGAAATTGGTTAGAACATAAAAAGGGGTTATTTGTCATTTTTATATCTTGCATAATACAATGACTTTGTGAGTGAATTTTTTATGGGACTTTTTAATCATCATACCAACCGCTATTACTTTTTTCTAGATTTTTAAAATATTGTTTGAGCAAATGTGTGTTCAAAATTTGAAGAATGCCTCATATGTATATGAGTATTTTATTAGAATGATGGATAATTTGAATTTTGGCATGTTGGATTTGCTTTAAAAAAATTAACAAAATTCAGACATATATAAATAAGACAATATGTTCATACAAACCAATTTTCAAGGGAAGATCCATTTTTTATGAGATATGAAAATTGAATAATATGTGTATATAAATTAAGTTTTAAATTTTTTGTTCCATCTGCTATATATTAGTTTTTAAAGAATATAGAAAAAAGAATCATCGAATTTGGACTTAATTTGCAGAATCTATACATGTTTGAGTATTTACATCAGAATCTAAATAAAAAGTGAAGCAAAGTAAGAAGAAACTGAAGAGCAGACCTTTGAAAACCCGCCTTTGATAATGGACGACTATATAAAGTACCGCTCGAGCACCACAAAAACCTAACTCGGGAGATTCCACATCGACACCGTCAGGCTACCAAAAAATACATTTGCCCCTCGCCGCCGCCTTCCTGGTGTCGCCGCCGCTTCCGTTCCCTCCCTTACTGCCGAGCCTATGTCGCCGTCCTCGCCCTCGCCTCCACGTGCGTGCACGTCTTCGTCCTCGTCTCCAAGTGTCATCACTGTACGCTAGCTCTATAAACCTTGTTTGATAAGCAATATTAATGACACTAATGGTGCGCTTGATTTTACTGAATAAGGTGTCACATAAGCAATATTATTTCTCTAATATTTGTTTGTATGAACTTGCTCAAGAAATGGTTAGTATTATATTTTTATTTTTACGGTTTCACATAGAAGATGGACCGCTGAGCGTGGATGTACAACATGCCAAGACCTGATCCCATGTACATTCAAAATGTTACAAACTTTATTGAAACGTCCAAGAGACATGCGAAGATGCAAAATATAAATGACGTATTATGTCCATGTATCTATTGTGAAAATAAGACTTCTTGGGTAGATACTATAGCAATCCAATCTCATTTGTTGAAAAGGGGTTTAAAAAAAACTACACAATATGGATTGAGCTTGGTGCGTTAGATACACATGAGGTGGATAAAGACGATGAGAGAGGTTCCGATGACGATAATGCTCATATCGATTATGGTAGTGACAATTAGGATGATGATGGTGATGATGATGAGTTTGATTGTGAGAAGATGTTGCGTCACATTTGTAACACCCCAAAACCTGTTAAAAGGGGAATTTAAATTTTTTTTGGACGTATTGCATGTGGTGCAGAAATTCAAATTCAAATTGGAATTCAAATTAAACTCAAAACAGAAAAGAAAAAGAAAAATAAAAAGAAAAAACAAACCCCCCGGCCAGTGGGCTGAAACCCACCAGCCGGCCCACCTCACCCCCGCGCCAGCCCGCAGCCGCACGCCCCGTTTTCTTCTCACTGACATGTGGGGCCCGCCATCCTCTTCCTCCTCGCGCGCGCGCTCGGCCGACCGGGACTCCTCTCTCTCCCCCGAATCAAAACCACCCCGGATACTCGCGTATCCCAGCCGAATTTCGGTTCTGGACGACGCAAACTCGATCACAACCGAACGCCGCCCTCCCCTGGCTATATAAACACCGGCATCGTCCCGATTTTCACCCGTGATCAGCTGTTTTTCCTCCCGGTGAGAACCGAAGCTCCGATCACCGTTTTCTCTCGATCTCTGCTCGGGTTCTCCGATCTAACGCGCCGATCGTGTTCCACCGCCTCCGGGGAATCACGCAGGTGCAGAAAACTCGGTGGTTTGCGCTTCAAACACAGCGCCGACGAGCATCGCCGTGAATTCACCTCGGACCTCGTCGCCGACCGCCTTCCAGGACCTCCGAGCTCAAGAAAAACCCTGAGGTGAGATCCCCGACCTCCCCTCTACCGATCTATGCCATGAAATCCCAGTTTTAGGAAGAATAGACGAAGATCTGAAGTTTTCCGGCAAGATCGCCGCCTTCCGCCGCCGCGCGCCGCCGGCAGCGCCGCCCGCGCTCGGTCAGAGCGACGTGGCCGCTTGTGCGCCGTCTATTTTAAATCGCACGGTAGAATTTAAATTCCCGCGTACCGGTTCGACGTTATAACCTCAGCCGTCTATTTTGAATCGGACGGTCCACGTCAGCCCCGCATTATAAAGGCCGGGATTCTTACGCGCTACTCCTTGGGGATCTCGGAAAATACGAGCTAGCCCCGGAAACTTCTGATCTAGCCCCTGGAACTTCAGAAATTCATGTAAATTCAATTAAAAATCAGTTTTAGCCCCTGGACTTAATAAAAATTAGCAAAACCCCTCTGTTATGCATAGTTAGGCCCCTAGAAATTCTTAAAATAATATAATAGACCCTGTAGTGGGGTGAGTTTACCTTTTTAACCCTATGTGATATTAAATTTAGGAATTTGAATATGTGATTAGTATTTAAAATTTAAAAGATGGGACAAACACATTGTAAATTCAAATTTAAACTTTCCTAGCACTTGGAAAACTTTGGAGTGAGTTAAAAATAGATTTTAAGCTGAAATGAATCTTTCTAATTGATTATTCACATTTATTAGTTATAGGGACACATTTTTAGGTTAGAGAATAATTCTGAAAATTGGTAAAATAAATGTAAATTAGTTCACATCAGAGGAGAAGTTCAAAAATATATTATTTAATATTTTAGATCAGAACCTATTCTGTTTAGATGATGTGTCTTACTATTTTCATAATAAAGTTCACAATTAGGTATAGAAAATAAATCTTAAAATATAGGAAAACAGGTATGTATAACTAGAAAATGATAAATGAAATCTCCAAAATCAAAGATTTCAGTTTAGGATTTGGTAGAAGATCTGAAAACCCATTTGGAGCAGGAAAATACCTTCCATGCATACTTGGTAGCTAAGATGTGTATCAATTGAATATAAGGAATTTGTTTAAATTAGAAATTCATATATAGTGTGCAAACATAAATCTGAATACAAAAGTTACAAATCATATGCACATGTTTAAAAGTGCATGTAAGCCTAAAATCAACACACATAGAGTAACCACAACACATAGAAATGTGAATGTGTGGTTTGTATGAAGTGAAAGTGTGAACTATGTCTTATGGATTGTTGTTTTCTTTTGCTATGTGTGATGGTATGAGTAGAACCTGCTCCAGAGCAAATTCTTCCTTTCCAAGATCAGGACTATCCATTCCCAGAGCAGCAGGAAGAAGGCAAGTGTCCTTGACCACTTTGATCCTATGCTAGGATATGTAGATAGAATTATTTGCATTGTCAATTGAAATATGAAACCCATGCTAGGAAGTTTCCCTAGAATTGCATTATCTTGTTTTCCTTGTAGCTTGGGATTGGGATTTATTTTATCATATCATTCATTTACATGCTTATGCTTAGCCATGCTTAGAATGGGATAATTGGGATATGAGATCATCAGTTTATTTACCATACTCTTGAATGAGATGTTATGAGTTATGTAGAGGTAGGGATCAAGGCAAGTTGGATGATTTGGTTGGTGCTGGGTGCACGAGACTCGGGTTTGTGTTTAGTACTTGCCTGGATCCTAAGGACCGGTTCATGGAGCATGTAACCTGGCTTTACCGTGCCAACCACATGCTGAGATGGGGCAGCTTGGCCAATTAATTAGGTGTATCCCTGGCGTCGTATGGGTGTGTTGGATGGTGCGGGGAGTAGGTGTCAGCTGGACTACCATATGAACCGCAAGGCTCAAGAGGGGGACACTGCAGCGGGGTTGGAGCCTCTTGTATGCTGTTAGGGGTGAAACCTCAGTGGGCCCATGCTCGTCGGGAATCCCATTGTAAAGGCTTCGTAGTGATCTCCTGGCTACACACCTGGGAAGTGTGAATGTGGTTCGTAGCCACTGGCATAATGGAGGTTCTTTTAGTCCACCCGACAATGGGGGATGAAATCACTACATGTGGGTACAGTGGTGCAAAATCTGCAGTGTCAAAACTGTCATGACAGCCGTGCTCACGGTCAAGAGCGGCTTGGACTTATTTATGATTAGAGGATGATGGATTTGGAAGTTGAGGATGTTAAGCAGGGAGCTTGACATTGGATATGATGATTATGGTTACTTGATTTTGATGATGGGTTGGGAGATTTGGATCATTTCACCTGTGTAGTAATGTAGGTGCTTAATAAGCTAAGGTAATAGGTATTAACTACGTAGTGCTTTAACCATGAGTTCAACCTCTCCTTGTTCTAGCCATGCATGACATAACTTTCCCACACTTTCTGAGTACCATCGGTACTCAACCCTGCATATTTGTTGGTTTATATTGGTGCTCAGGTCAAGAGAATGATGTGGTGTTTAATGATCAAGACTTTGGACCCGAAGAAGGTTTCTAGGTTCATGGAGTCCCCCGGGCAACGCCTGTGACGGAGCCCACAAGAATAATATTTCTGCTGCTGTTTTATTTACATATTATGAACTTATTATCGTCCATCGAGACGTATGCTATGTAAGACTTATTTATATTCGACACCTGGCTTGTAATAAATGATTCTTCACTATTTGTCATCACATGTATGAGAAAATGATCCCGGCATACATGTGATATTCACTCGGTTGTTCTTCGGAGAAACCGGGTGTGACAGAAGTGGCATCAGAGCCAAGGTTGCCCATAGGAACGTGGACCTAGGTAGAAATGGACGTATTTAAGGACCTATTTTCTTAAAAACTATTTTCACAAAGGTGTGGGTTGAAAAGTGTTATTTAATGGGCCACTTTATTCATCTTCCCCCATCTTTTATTCAAAATAGGATTTTTTGTTTAAAATCTTATCTAACTTAATTTTAAATGCTTTATGTTTTAGATGGTTCGCATGATCCGCACCGCCCGCAAGTCCACCGGAGGGAGAGTTCCCGTTGTTGCCCTTGCCCTGAGAGAGGAGCGCCGTCCGGTGACGTATCTCTCCTACGGATTGGCAGTGGGAGGCTTGTAGCACCGTCTTCGACGCATGCTCCAAGCCGCCGGCAATACGGGCAAGCTAATCATACACTATAGCTCCACTAGGACCATCCGTGAGAGGCGGGAAGAATGGAGTTCAGAGATGAGGATTATCCACGAAAATCAGCTGCTTAAGATCCACCGCTCTCCAGCTTGTCGAGCGACACAGGTCGATGCGGAGAAGGATGTCACCTGGGAGGCCATCACCTGTCAGAGTCACATCTATCGTCGTCACCTGGACAGGACTGAGTACATGTATGTCCTCCAGCACGAGAGTGGTACAACGGAGTACAAGTACCCACCAGTGCAGCAGGGGACTTCCCATGAGCACATGGGCTTGTGCTTGGAGGATGCTGCTATGCTCAGCACTCGACTGCAGGAGTGTCAGCAGGAGCTTCAGGATGTTCGTGACACCCTGAAGGAAACCGAGGCGTTGCTTCGAGCCAGCTTGAGGGCGAGAGAAAGAGGAGATGGGAATGAACTGTGTGTCACCGTGAATGACACATGGACTCCTAACTCCCCAGATCGCCGGGCGATCAGGCGTCGTCGCACTTCTCCACCAGCAGCCTCCCCACCCAAAGCGGAGTCAGAAGGCAGCCGCAATAATGAGGAAGATCCCGAGGAGCCAGCTCAGTGATACGAGCCGTGTAAAGTCCTTCCCCATAGTTCAGCAGGTTATCGAGTAGGCGAGTCAATACTTTAGTTAATAGTGTGTTAATGTGTGGTGTGTGACGTGAGTTGTGGAAGCCATCAGCAGTTGTCCACAACCTCGTCTTCAGGTTGCTTTGCTTTGATGTGTGAACCCCTATGAAATTAATAGTGCATTTATTTTTGCGTGAGACATGAACCCTCAGAAAAATATAAATACAACAAGGCCTCAACATTACAAAGTGTAAACAAATAAAATTGGTAAGATAATATGTAATGCTTTAAATTGACATTTGGTTGATCATGATAGATGGCCGGAAGAGGAAAGGGTCGTGGTGCCAACCCCGCCAACAACAACGATGAGGCCAGCAACCCTCATCTTTCTGGAGGCCAAGACAGGGGTGGTCGCTGTGAAGGAGTTGATCTCATCCACCAAATGCTTGAGAATCAAAATCAGCTCATCCAGAACTTGACTCAAGTGGTGGCCAACTTGCACCAAGCTCCACCGCCACAAGCTGCACCACGCCAACCAAGGTTGAGTGAGTTTCTAGGAACTCAACCTCCAAGGTTTGCAAGTGCTGCTGAACCTCTGGAGGCAGATGATTGGCTAAAGACCATTGAGAGCAAGATGAGGATTATACAATGTCAAGGGTATGCGAGGGTGCTGTTTGCCTCTCACCAATTGCATGGGCATGCTGCTGATTGGTGGACCGCTTACGGGGCCGCCCATCATGACCCTGAGAACATCACTTGGGAAGAGTTCAAGCATAGCTTCCGCAACTATTACATACCAAGGGGTGAACTCAAAAACAAGAGAAAGGAATTCTTGGGATTGCAGCAAGGAAACATGACTGTGAGGGAATACCTCACTAAATTCACTCAACTATCCCGTTATGCCCCACGGGACATAGAGACTGATGAGCAGAAACAGGATTGCTTCGTGGAAGGACTTACAACAGAAATGCAGTGTGCAATGTCCTCCAACGAGTATGAAAGTTTCCAAAAGATGGTGGACAGAGCATTTGTTGTGGAAAGGAAGCTGAAGGCCTTGGAAAATGAAAACAAGAGGAAGGCCGGATGGTCACACCAAGCCTCGGGTAGCAACACCCGCCCACGTCTGATGCAGCAAACCGCAGGGCAGACGAGCCGTGCTGCGGTACCCTACTCAGCACCGAGAGGGTACAACCCAAACTTCAGGCCTCCGTCAGCACCAACGCAGCCACAATGGCAGTTTGTACAGCAGCCTCGCCCCGCATATCAACCTCGACCAGCAGTACAAGGACCCCCAAACCAACCCCAAGACAACAAAGGCCAGCCACCTAAGGTTGGGGTGCAATGCTTTAACTGTGGTGAAGTGGGGCACTACGCCCAAAAGTGCCCAAAGAAGAAGCCCGTGCAGCCGCAACAGAAGAATGTGATGCGAGGACGGGTGAACCACATGACCATGGAGGAAGCACGAGAGACACCAGACGTAGTAGTTGGTAAGTTTCCTGCCAATTTACACATTGCAACCCTGTTGTTTGATTCTGGTGCTACCCACTCGTTCATTGCCCAAGGGTTTGTTAAGAAGCATGATCTAGCAACAACACAAATGAACCATATGCTAGCCGTAAACTCTCCCGGTGGAGAAATAAGGACAAGACAAGTGTGTCCCAAGGTGAATCTAGACATTCATGGGGTGGTATTTACTGCCAACCTCATAGTGATAGATTCACAAGGGATAGATATAATTTTGGGCATGGATTGGTTGACCAGACATAAGGGAATCATCCATTGTTCGACCAGAACGGTGGAACTAACTCACCCTAGTGGCACAAGAGTAAAGTTCATAACAATACAAGAGCCTAGGAGGGACATTAAATTAAATCAAGTTGAGGTGGAAGTGGAGGAGATCAGGATTATCAGGGAATATCCAGATGTTTTTCCGAAGGAGTTGCCAGGTATGCCTCCAGATCGTGAAGTGAAATTCGCGATTGAGCTAGTGCCTGGAACAGCTCCGATATACAAGAGACCTTATCGGATGGACTCCAAGCAGCTAGGAGAACTCAAGGATCATTTAAGAGAATTGACGGAGAAGGGGTATATTCATCCTAGTTCCTCACCATGGGGAGCTCCAGTGATATTTGTGCCCAAGAAGGACGGAACCCAAAGGTTATGCGTAGATTACCGTGCCTTGAATGAAGTAACCATCAAGAACAAGTACCCATTACCTCGCATTGAAGACTTGTTCGATCAGTTGAGGGGAGCTTGTGTGTTCTCGGAAATTGATCTCAGGTCGGGATACCACCAACTTAAGATAAGGCAAACTGATATTCCAAAGACAACTTTCGTATCTCGGTATGAACTGTATGAATACACCGTCATGCATTTCGGACTAACTAATGCCCCGGCATACTTCATGTATCTCATGAACAAGGTATTCATGGAATATCTGGACAAATTTGTGGTGGTTTTCATAGATGACATTCTCGTCTTCTCCAAAGATGAAGAGGAACATGAGAAACATCTAAGGTTGGTGTTGCAGAAGCCGAGAGAACACCAACTATATGCCAAGTTGAGCAAGTGTGAGTTTTGGCTGAAGAGAGTTCCCTTCTTAGGACATATAATCTCGGAGGGAGGAATCTCCGTAGATCCCGCCAAGATCGAGGATGTACAGAAGTGGAAGACCCCTGAGAATGTCGGGGACGTTCGAAGCTTCTTGGGATTGGCTGGATACTATCGACGGTTTATTGAGTGATTCTCCAAGATCTCGAGACCCCTCACCAAACTGTTGGAGAAGGGAATCACATTCACATGGACGCCGCAGTGCGAGACGAGTTTTCAGGAGCTAAAGAAAAGATTGACAACAGCCCCAGTGCTAGTTATGCCAGATATGCAGAAGAACTTTTCGGTGTACTGCGATGCCTCTGGAAACGGGTTGGGATGTGTTCTCATGCAAGAAGGGCACGTCGTGACTTATGCATCCCGGCAGCTCCGGAAACACGAGGAGAACTATCCTACACATGACCTAGAACTAGCCACAGTGGTACACGCGTTGAAAATTTGGCGGCACTACTTGATGGGGAAGAGGACAGAGATATATACGGATCATAAGAGTTTAAAGTACACTTTCACACAGCCAGATCTCAACCTCAGACAAAGGAGATGGTTAGAGCTAATCAATGACTTTGATGTGGGCATCAACTATCATCCTGGGAAAGCAAACATCGTGGCAGATGCTTTAAGCCGGAAAGTGCAGGTCAATAGGTTGTGGTGGTTTGCTTGCCGTAGATCTAAAAACCGGTTCATGCGAGCACATGCCAGGAAAACGGTGCCACCATAAGGCCAAATATGGGTGCGGCTTAGCTGACTAATTAGGTGTGATGCTAGCTTGTTATGGACCATTGTATGGGCGGGGAATGGAAGTCAAGGAGGACTACCCTAGGAACTGCATGGCACCAGAAGGGGCCCGTGGGTGGGAGAATGGAGATTTGAGCCTGACGGTGAAACCTCAGTGTGTCCGTACATCCTAGTAGCCCCTTTGTAAAAGGTTATCTTGTGATCTCTTGGCCATACACCAACGGTTGTGTAATGGTATAATGGAGGTTTTCTTGTCACCGACGGGTGCGAAATCACGAACTTGTGGGTAAAGTGGTGCCACCTCTGCAGAGTGTAAAACTATCATGATAGCCATGCTTCCGGTCACAAGCACCTGGCCTTCCATGATCAGAGGCAAAACTTCGGATGGATATTGGATATGGTCATTGGGATTGATTTTGGGACTGTTTTAGGTTATGACAATGAATTTGGTTTTGGCTATATTAAAATGGGATGGTTATGAATATTTATGAGTATGAGATGAACTTGAGAATGAGTATTGGCTGGTTGAGACTTGATAAATGGTGAATTATAATGAAAGTATGTTGCTGAATTACTCGGTTATGTTCGGATTTAACTCATCTAGGAATAGTTGCTGTTTTTACCATGTTTGTGAAATTAATATTTGCTTGCTGCAATGAACCTTTTTATTGGCTACCTTGTTGTAAGCTACATGTCATACTTTAACTGCACTTGCTGAGTACGACATATACTCACCCTTGCATTCCCACATATACATCAGCTACAGGAGAAGAGTACTTCGAGGAACATGTGGAGTACTAGGCGTGCGCACTACCGTCAACATGCCTGTGGAGTTGAAGTTGGAGCCTGCTATCATAGTCATTTTCCGCTGTCGTTTAGAGTCTTCCGCTGCTAAATAAGTTGGATATTCATGAGTGAGACATTGAGTCATTGCAATAAAGTACTTAAAGACTATTTGTACGTGGTTATATTCTGAATTCAGTTTGTGGAATACATCTGTATGTGTGATGAACATCCTGGGCACACATATGTATTCACTTGGTTCATTTTTGGAACCGGGTGTCACACTGCACTAGATCAAGAATTGGCCTACGTGTGTTTTGTGTGGTTTTTGAATCCTCCCCACTAAACTTAGAAAAATCTGGCACCCTAAAGCCCCTAGGATACGGGACATTATCATAGTGGTCGGAGAAAGGATTTCGGTAGTTTCTAATGCTTGCTTTGGTCGTTACCCCAAACTCCCTAAGTGTCCTGGCCACTTGATCTCCAAGTCATCGCGTGGAGAATTTTTTGATGCCATGGGAGGCTCTGGCAAGTTGAAAGGTGCAGCTTGTCGCGGTGGTGGAGGAAAACAAGCGTCGAGGACTGGTCTGAGCAGCACACCACTGCCTGTGGTTAGCATGGCAGGTCCATACGTGACAGTTTGGTAATATGGTTGCTGCATGTTCATGATTGGCTGTCTAGCTTGGATGTAATATGGCGGCATGCAAGATGATGAGGTACTCGCTATGTTTGTTGCTGCACTACTCGTGTTGATGTCTACACGTTTGCCCCCCACCTCGTCTTGCAGTTGCTGGACGGTAGATCGGATCTGCCAATGGAGATTTTGATCTATTGTGTGTTCTACATCGGCTTTGAATGTGTCAAAGGAATCTTTGAGCCTATCCGCTACCGACGATGCCATCTGCTCTAGGTCCGCATTGTACTTGGTAGCTGCCATTACATCTACAAGTTGAACAAGTTCTTCGAGGGATATCAGTGCGCTAACCTTGTGTGCTGTTGCCTCGCGCGTGTTGGCCTTCTCGATGATGCCTCCTCACGTTTTCTGGAAACACGCCACCTTGGTTTGCAGACGTGCCATCTTCTCTTCGTGGATCTCTTGCTCTAACTCTTCTTGGATGCATTCATGGTCCTTCGGTGAGAGATCTTCCAGCTGGACATTGATGATGTTGCTCACGTTGATGGCTTTGCCATCGGCCTTCCTCCTAGATGCATCTGCCATGATCATTCCGGTTTGGTCGATACAAGAACACGCCTGTCGGTACCCTGTAGACTGAGTACCCCCGCATGGAGGGTTCAAGACAGCCCAGACCCTACCTCCCTGTTCAGGCGGGCGCTGGCTCGGCCACGTGTCCTTGGCCTCGGACCAGGCCTCCTTGCTGAGGCATGGTTCAGCGCTGCCATGTGTGCCCGGCCTTGGGGCCAAACCTCACCATAGAGGATGCCTCCGGAGCCGCCACGTGTCCTTGGTCCTAGACTTGGCCTCCCCGCTGAACCAGGGTCCAGCGCTGCCACGCGTTCCCAGGCTCCGGGCTGGATCTCCCCGCAGAGGATGGCTCCGGAGCCGCCACGTGTCTTTGGCCCCGTACCTAGCCTCCCCGCTGAGGCAGGGTCCGGCGCTGCCATGTGTGGCCAGGCTCCGGGTCGGACCTCCCCGCAGAGGAGGGCTCCGGAGCCACCATGTGTCCTTGGCCCCGGACCTGGCATCCCTGTTGAGGCTAGGTTCGGCACTGCCACGTGTCCCCAGGCTCCCGGCCTGACCTCCCCGGTGAGGAGGTGGCCCCGGACTTAGCCTCCCCGCTGACGCAGGGTCCGGCGCTGCCACGTGTCTCCAGGCTCTGGGCCTGACTTCCCGCTGAGGAGGGCTCTAGAGCCACCACGTGTACTTGGCCCTGGACCTGGCCTCACCGCTGAGGCAGGGTCCAACGCTGCCACGTGTCTCCGGGCTCCGTACCCGGCTTCCCTGAAGAGGAGGGCTCCAGAGTCGCCACATGTCCCACGATCTGTCATGGGCCATAAGACTCTGGAGTTAAGGAAGACGTGCGCTGTCAGGCCACACATTCAAGATTCACGCCGTTCCCAGAAGCATGACGTAAGGCGCACGCATCCGCCCACTCCCGTTCATCATTACGGTGACAAGACTGGGCTATGAGACGTGACAGTATCACAATGCCGCCCAATGGCACAGTACTACCCAGCGACCGAGAGGACGTGGCGACAAAACAACGTCTTCATCATCACTTGCTACTCAGTCAGAGGCGCCTGACGCGTCAGGCAGCGCGCCTTAACTCCACCGACTGCGATATCACATGTAGCTGTAAATACCCTAGATCGTGTATAGGGTACAGACAGCCGCGGGGCCACCTGTCAGGCCCTGAGCCACGATATAACTGTCCCAGCCTTGAGCTATAAATGGACCGGGGCAGCCTCTGGGCAATGGGTTCGCAACCCAGCCAGCTCACTCACTCACACGCACAGGCTATACAACTCTCACTACCGTGGACGTAGTGTTTTGCGCTCCGGCGGCTCAAACCACGTAAATGTGGCCGGGCACTCACCGCCGACTCCAGGGGAGAGATGAGGAGGCCACTTCCTGCTCCAGGGCGGGTACATCTGGCCGGGCAGGCGACCAGATGGTCGCCGTGCCCACGGCGGCCTTCTGCCTCCACGGCGGTAACCACAGTGACACCCGGTTCCGAAAACAGAACCAAGTTAATGCATATGTGTGCCCAGGATGTTCATCACACATACACATGTAATCCACAAACTGAATTCAGAATATAACCATGAATAAATAGTGTTTAAGTACTTTATTACATCAACTAATTGTCTCACTCATGAATCTCTAACTTATTCTTGCAGCGGAAGTCTCTAAACGACAGCGGAAATAACTAAATAGCAGCAGGCTCCATCTTCAACTCCACAGACATGTTGACGGTAGTTCGCATGCCTAGTACTCCACATGGTCTTCGAAGTACTCTTCTCCTGTTGCTGATGTTTATGTGATAATGCAAGGGTGAGTACATGTCGTATTCAGCAAGTGCGGGAAAAGTATGACATTTGGCTTACAACAAGGTAGGAAATAAAAAGACTCATTGCAGCAAGCAAATTTTATTTCACAAAACATGGTAAAAACAGCAACTAAGTCTAGATGAATTAAATCCCAATATAACCAAGTAATCAGCAACATTCTTTTATCATAATTCATCATTTATCAAGTCTCAACCAGCCAATAATCTTTCTCAATTTCATCTCATACTCATAAATATTCATAACCATCTCATTATTCATATAACCGAAGCCAAACTCATTTTCATGACTCAAAACAGTTCCAAAATCAATCCCAATGACCATACCACAACCATACCGAATAACCATCCCAAGTTTTCCCTCTAATCATGGAAGTTGGCCAGGTGCTTGTGACCAGAAGCACGGCTATCATGATAATTTTACACTCTAGAGCGGTGGCACCACTTTACCCACAAGTTTGTGATTTCGTCACCCATCGGCGACTGCAGAACCTCCATTATACTAGTACACAACCGTCGGTGTATGGCCAAGAGATCATAAAATAGCCTCTACAAAGGGGCTACTAGATGTATGGACTCACTGAGATTTCACCGGCAGGCTCGAATCACCATTCTCCCACCCACGGGCCCCCTCTTGTGCCATGCAGTTCCCAGGGCAGTCCTCGAATTCCATTCCCCGCGCCATCCACGGTCCATAACAAGCTAGCAACACATCTAATTAATCAGCTAAGCCGCACCCATACTTGGCCTTATGGTAGCACTGTTTTCCTTGCATATTCTCGCATGAACCGGTCCTTAGATCTACGGTAAGTACCACCATCTCATCCAGCAACATTCACGAACCAATCTTGCCTAGATCTCCCCGATTCCATGTCCATTAACATCATCAAGATCTCATCATCATTATTCATATGGGTGCAATAGCTAAACATGTTTTATTTCAGCTTCCCGTATCCCGTGAACTAAGCGAAGCAAAAAGGAAAAATGATCATATCCGACTCATCAACTTTTCCGGCGACAAGAATGGTTAACAAAACTAGTAAACTCTTATAAAAGAGTGTCCTATCAAGTTGACTCAAGCATACGAGTTTTCGCAAACATAACAGTTTCAAAATATGGGATCAATATGGTCAAGGGCCACTTGCCTTGCTCCCGTGGTTCTTGTTGTTCGAACGTCTCAAAATCTTGGTGCTGTAGTTCCCCGTAGATAGCCTCTTGAGCTTGTCCTTCTACTCATGACCACGCACATATAAAATTTACAGCAATCAAACATCATGCACAAACTTTACTCAAGATCCTATGGTGCTGTTTTATTAAACCAGTTTGTACGTGTTCTTGTATGTTTTAACGGGCTTTCGTGGGGTTTTATGATGAACAAGAGTGTAGAGATCAAGTGTGGATGTGGTGATGGTCTTGACTCAAGATCTAGATCAATTCCACTGTAAAAAACCGATCAAAACACGGTCTGTCCACACGTAAAAGTTTGCTCGAAGGGGGCGAAGAAAACGGATGCGTAGAAACAGCGGCGACGTCGTAAGATGGGTAATGGGGACCTACCTCACTTCCTTTTGGTGGCAGGGCCTTCCTTCTAGCAATGGCACCAGTGGGGAATTTTTCTATGGAAGATTAGGGCAGGACAGATCATTGGCCTTCTTCTCCGGCGACGGTGGGGCTCGACTGTGACGCCCTCAATTCTGTGGAAAACCACGGAACCGAGAACTGATGCATATGTGTGCCCAGGATGTTCATCACACATTATGTTCCACAAACTGAATTCAAAATATATATAACCACGAATAACAGAGTTTATTACAATGTCTCATGAGTCTTGGACTCATGCTCACAGCGAAAGTCTATAATGAAGCGTCGATAGTATCCAGCCATCCCAGGAAAGCTCTGAATATCCCTCACGTTTTGCGGTTGATCCCACTTCAGAACATCTCTCACTTTACCGGGGTCAACCGATACCCCTTCTTCGGAGATAATATGGCCTAGGAACCATATTTCCTTTAGCCAAAATTGACTTGTTAAGCTTGGCATACAATTGATGCTCACGCATTTTCTGCAAGGTCAATTTCAACTATTATTCATGCTCCTCCTCACTTTTTGAATACACCATAATGTCATCGATGAAAATCACGACAAACTTATCCAAGTACTCCATGAAAACCTTGTTCATAAGGTACATGAAGTATGCGGGTGTATTTGTTAACCCAAAAGACATGACGGTATATTCATACGAACCATACCATGTTCGAAAGGCTGTCTTGGGTATATCGGAGGGCTTAATCTTCAGTTGTAAGTATCCTGACCGAAGATCAATCTTGGAGAACAATCGGGCTCCTTTCATTTGATCAAATAGGTCCTCTATACGGGGCAGAGGGTATTTGTTCTTGATTTTCACCTCGTTGAGAGACCTATAGTCCACGCACATCCTTTGGGTTCCATCTTTCTTTTCTACGAAGAGCACAGGAGCTCCCCATGGTGACGAGTTTGGACGTATAAAACCCTTCTCCAACTGCTCTTGGATTTGCTTCTTGAGTTCTACTAGTTCAATGACGGGCATCCTATAGGGTCTCTTCGCTATGGATGCAGTTCCGGGTACCGAATCAATGACAAACTCAATGTCCCGATCAGGGGGCATACCTGGTAGCTCCTCTGAAAACACGTCCGAGAATTCTTGAACCACTGGAATGTTGTCCAATGTTGCTCCTTCAACGTGGTTCAAGATTGCCTTCTCGTGGTTTGTTGGGCTGACTCAAACTCGACACGGATATCGTGCTCATTTGTTAATTGCACGCTCCTTTCAGCACATTGGATTACCCCGTTGTGCTTGCTTAACCAATCCATCCCAAGTATTATGTCAAGCCCTTAGGAATCCAAGACAATGAGGTTGGCAAGGAAGTCTACCCCCCTTATTTTAAGGCTTACTTTCAGACATACTATATCAGTCCTCATCTCTCCTCCGGGGGAATTAACTAACATAGCACATTTTAGGTGTGATATGGGTAGATTATGCTTGGCAACATACTTGGATGATATGAAGGAATGTGATGCTCCAGAATCAAATAAGATGGTGGCGAGGTTGGAGTTGGCAAAGAACATACCAATTACGACGTCCTCAGCCTGTTGTGCTTCCTCAGCAGAGACATGGTTCACATTGCCGCGAGCATAGTTCTGTTGTCCCCGGTTTCCTTGATTGTCCCCTCCGTTCGGTCGCGGGTTCTGTTTGGGCACGTTGCCTTGCTGTCCAGGGCCTCTTCTCGGGCACTGGTTCGCAAAGTGTCCTAGTTCCCCGCATGCAAAGCATGCCCTGTTGCCTACGGCAGCAGGTACGTTGGGGCGGGGGTTTTGAACCGGAGCACCCATGTTGGGTCGGGGCACAGGAGGCATGGGCACACGAGGTGCTGGTGCAACGGGTGACTGACTAGGGCGATATGCAGGAGTGGTCGATCCATACTGTGGTGCAGCTGGGGGCATGTACCAAGGTCGTACGTTGCTCCCTTGGGGCTGGTATGACATCTTCCTCTTGTACTCGCGCTCGATCTCTCGGATCTTGCTTTCGACTACTATAGCCTTGTCAACCAGCTTCTGAAAGCTCGCGTAGTCATTGTTGAGGAGCTGAACCTGGATCTCATTGTTCAACCCTCTCATGAACAGATATTGCTTCCTTTGGTCTGAGTTGACATCTTCGGGGGCATACCGGGACAGTTGTGTGAACTTGTTGAGATACTCATTCACGCTTTTCTGTCCTTGGCGGAGACCTTCAAACTCCTGTCTCTTGAGCATCATTACACCAGCAGGGATGTAATGAGAGCGGAAACTTTCCTTGAACTCAGTCCAAGTGATCGTCTCCGGGTCGATATGAGCGTTGCATAGGGCATCCCACGAGTCAGCGGCAGCTACCATAAGTTGGTGTGACGCAAAGAGGACCTTCTCTCGGTCATTGCACTGCACTTTGCCAAGCTTCTTCTCTATGGATTTCAACCAGTCGTCGGCCTCCATGTGGTCGTTAGCTTGAGCAAAAGTGGATGGTCGAGTCCTCATGAACTCACCCAGTCTGTTATGAGCCGGCGGAGGTGGTGGCAGTGGTGCCGGAACGGGGTTGTTGTTGTTGGCCTACAACTGACGCAAAGTTTGGATCATGGTTTGCATAAGTTGGTTTTGCATGGCCATCAACCGTTCCAGATTGTTCTCACCATCTTCGGGGTTAACAGGAACTTCATCGTGATCATCCTCTTGGTTGTCACAGACGTTCCTTCGGCCGGCGTTTCCCCTCACCATCTGTGAGAGAGAATGAAATAGAATAGGAGGTTAGAAGGTCAGGTAGATCCCCTTAACTATATGCATCAAGGTAGGTTAGACTATATTAATTAGCCCATATGAGGATGTGAACAAGTGCCGAAGCATCTCACACCTCTTTCTACTTATGTGTGGATATGAACAACGTGTTGAGACGTCCCACGACTCACACTAAGCACACAATCATAAACAATCATCACAAGGGCTCACACAACTCCTATTCAAGGTTGGTTTTCTATGTCATGATAGTTTCAAGGCCAATCTATGCATCCTAGTCTTGCATCCTATGGTCAGTGTGGCTTAGCTACCAATCTGTGTCAGATACTAATCTGTGATTGTATCCAGGTGTGTAATCTACCCTCATCCGTGGTTTTGGTATCAATCTGTGATCTATCTAGGTTCTGTGATCTATCCGTGGCAGGTTGATACCAATCTGTGTTTCCTATTTAGGCTTGTAACCCACTGTCAACCGTGGCTCTGATATCAATCTGTGATGCCCTCAATTCTGTGGAATACCACAGAATCGAGAACTGATGCATATGTGTGCCCAAGATGTTCATCACACATACACATATGTTCCACAAACTGAATTCAGAATATATATAACCACGAATAACAGAGTTTATTACAATGTCCTATGAGTCTTGGACTCATGTTCACAGCGGAAGTCTTATTTTTATGCAGCGAAAGTCTTTATTCTAATGCGGAAGCAATCTAACTAATGCGGAAGCAAATCTAAGCAGCAGTGGCTCCATCTCTACTCCATCCCCACAGGCAAGGTTGAGAACAGATCACACGCCTAATGCTTCCCTTGGTCTTCATAGTAATCTTCTCCTGTTGCTGATGATGAAATAATGCAAGTTTGAGTACAATAATGTACTCAGCAAGTGCGGAAAAATATGATATGTAGCTCACAACAAGGTAGGTATAAAAAGACTCATTGCAGAAAGCAAAGTTATTTATCAAACCATGATAAAACAGCAACTCATTTTTAAGTGAATGTAATCTCAACATGTATTAAAAATACCAATCATACCTCCATTATGTTCATTACCTTTCATGTCACAACCAGTCATCAATTAACCTCATTCTTGCTCATGAATACCTCCTCGTATTCGCTACCATCTCATCTCATAAACAACTTCGTCTAACACCGAGACCAATCTTGTTGCCATGACTCAACAGTCATGCAACCCATCTTATCACCCGGACTCAACAGTCCCAAAACAAAACCAAAACCAAACCATCCAAAACTATAACCATTAATCATATCCAATAACCATCCCAACTAATCATGGAAGTTGGCCAGGCGCTCGTGACCGTAAGCTCGTCTATCATGATAGTTTTAAGACTCTGCAGAGTTTGCACCTCTTTACCCACAAGTTTGTGATTTCGTCACCCGTCGGCGACTGCAGAACCTCCATTATACCAGTACACAACCGTTAGTGTATGGCCAAGATGTCACACCCGGTTTCTCTGAAGAACAACCGAGTGAATATCACATGTATGCCAGGATCATTTTCTCATACATGTGATGACAAATAGTGAAGCATCATTTATTACAAGCCAGGTGTCGAATATAAATAAGTCTTACATAGCATATGTCTTGATGGACGATAATAATTTCATAACAAGTAAATAAAATAGCAGCGGAATATTATTCTTGTGGGCTTCGTTACAGGCGTTGCCCGGGGGTCTCCATGAACCTAGAAACCTTCTTCGGGTCCAAAAGTCTTGGTCATTATACACCACCTCATTATCTTGACCTGAGCAGCAATATAAACCAACAAATATGCAAGGTTCAGTACCGATGGTACTCAGCAAGTGTGGGAAAGTTATGTCATGCATGGCTATAACAAGGGGAGGTTGAACTCATGGTTAAAGCACTACGCAATTAATACCTATCACCTTAGCTTATTAAGCACCTACGTTACTACACAGGTGAAATGGTCCCGATCTCCCATCCCATCATCATAATCAAATAACCATAACATCATTTCCAATGTTAAGCTCCCCGCTTAACATCCACAACTTCCAAAACCATCAATCCTCTAATCATGAATAAGTCCAAGCCGCTCTTGACCGTGAGCACGGCTGTCATGACAGTTTTGACTCTGCAGAGTTTGTACCACTGTACCCACATGTAGTGATTTCATCCCTCGTTGCCGGGTGGACTAAAAGAACCTCCATTATGCCAGTGGCTACGAACCACATTCACACTTCCCAGGTGTGTAGCCAGGAGATCACTACGAAGCCTTTACAAAGGGATTCCCGACGAGCGTGGGCCCACTGAGGTTTCACCCCTAACAGCATACAAGAGTCTCCAACCCCGCTGCAGTGGCCCCTTCTTGAGCCTTGCGGTTCATATGGTAGTCCAGCTGACACCTATTCCCCGCACCATCCAACACACTCATACTACGCCGGGGATACACCTAATTAATTGGCCAAGCTGCCCCATCTCAGCATGTGGTTGGCACTGTAAAGCTAGGTTACATGCTCCATGAACCGGTCCTTAGGATCCAGGAAAGTACTAAATACAAACCCGAGTCTCGTGCACCCAGCACACAACCAAAACATCCAACTTGTCTTGATCCCTACCTCTACATAACTCACAATATCTCATTCAAGAGTATGGTAAAATAAACTGATGATCTCACATCCCAATTATCCCATTCTAAGCATGACTAAGCATATGCATGATAATAAATGACATGATAAAATGAATCCCAACCCAAGCTACAAGGAAACAGGGTAATGCAATTCTAGGGAAACATCCTAGCATGGGTTTCATATTTCAATTGACAATGCAAATAATTCTACCTACACATCCTAGTATAGGATCAAAGTGGTCAAGGACACTTGCCTCCTTCCTGCTGCTCTTGAAATGGGTAGTCCTGATCTTGGAAAGGGATAACTTGCTCTTGAGCAGATTCTACATCATACCATCACACATAGCAAAAGAAAAACAACAATCCATAAGACATAGTTCACACTTCCACTTCATACAAACCACACATTCATATTTATGAAAGTCATTCACCATTATATGTGTTGTGGCTACTCTATGTGTGTTGATCTGTGGCTTGCATGCACTTTTAATCATGTGTATATGATCCCTACTTTTGTGTTCACATTTATACTTACATACTATATACATATGAGTTTCCAATTTAAATAAATTCCTTATATTCAATTACTACCCCTTTTAGCTACCAAGTATGCATGAAAGGTATTCTCCTACTCCATATGTGTCTTCAGAATTTCTACCAACCCTAAACTGGATTCTTTGGATATTAGAAACTTCATTTATCATTTACTAGTTGCTATATTTTCAGATTTATTTCTTATGCTTAAATGTGAGCTTTATTATGAAAATAACAAAATACATCATCTAAACAGAATAGGTTCTGATCTAAAATATTTACTAATATATTTTTGACCTTTGCCTCTGATGTAAACTATTTTACAGTTATTTTTCCTATTTTCCAGAACAATTCTTTACTTAAAAATGTGTCCCTAAATATGAATAATAAATTAAACAGATTCATTTCAGCCCAAAATATATTTTTATCTCACTCCAAAGTTTTCTAAATACTGAGAAAGTTTTTAATTTAATTATGACAATATGTTTGTCCCACTTTTAAATTTTAAACACTAGCCACATATTCAATTTTCCTAATTTAAATATCAAACAGGGTTAAAAAGATAAACTCACCCCACTACAGGGTCTATAATATTATTTTAAGAATTTTCAGGGGTCTACCTACTCATAACAGAGGAGTTTTCCATATTTTTATTAAGTCCAGGGGCTAAAACTGATTTTTAAATGAATTTACATGATTTTCTGAAGTTCTAGGGGCTAGATCAGAAGTTTCTGGGGCTAGCTCTTATTTCCCGAGAACCCCAGGGGGTAGCACGTAAGATTTCCAGTCTTTATAACGCGGAGCTGACGTGGACCGTCCGATTTTAAACCGACGGCTGAGATTATAACGTCGAACCGGTACGCGGGGATTTAAACTCTACCGTGCGATTTAAAATAAACGGCACACAAGCGGTCACGTCGCTCTGATCGAGCGCGGGCGGCGCTGCCCGGCGGCGCACGGCGGCGGGAAGCGGCGATCTCGCCGGAGACTTTCGGATCTTCGAGAATTCTTTCTAGAACTGTAATCTTATGGCATAGATCGGTAGAGGGGAGGTCGGGGATCTCACCTCGGGGGTTTTCTCGAGCTCGGAGGTCCTGGAAGGCGGTCGGCGACGAGGTCCGAAGTGAAACCACGGCGAGGCTCGTCGGCGCTGTGTTTGAACCGCAAGTCACCGAGTTTTCTGCACCTGCAGGGTTCCCCAGAGGCGGTGGATCAAGACCAACGAGTTAGATCGGAATTTCCGAGCTTAGATCGGCCAGAATTCGCCGGAGAAGGCTCGGGTTCTCACCGGAGGAAAAACAGCAGATCGCGTGGAAAAACAGAACGAGGCCGGGGTTTTTATAGACGGGGGATGGCGGCGGGTTTGTTTAGATCGAGTGGGAGTCCTCCGGAACCAGAATTCAGCCGGAAATCCGGTCGGTTGCGATCGCGCGCGCGCGGGTGAACAGTCCGAGTTTCAGACGATCGGGGGTTAGGGATGACAGGTGGGTCCCACCTGTCTGAGAGAGAGAGCGCGGGCGCGCGGCTGCGGGCTGGCGCGGGGGCAGGGTGGGTCGGCTGGTGGGTTTCGGTCCACTGGCCGGTTTTTTTCTGTTTTCCTTTTTCTTTTTCTATTTTTTTTTCTGTTTTGAGTTTAATTTGAATTCCAGTTTGAATTTGAATTATTGCAAAACATGCAATACGTCCAAAAAATTTTAAATTCCCCTCTTAACATGATTTAGGTTCTTAACAAGATTTTTGGGGTGTTACACAAGAGATCACAAAATAGTCTTTACAAAGGGGCTACTAGATGTATGGAGTCACTAAGGTTTCACCGGCAGGCTAGAATCTCCAATTCTCCCACCCACGGGCCCCCTCTTTTGCCATGCAGATCCCAGGGCAGTTCTCACTCGACTCCCATTCCCCGCGCCTTCCACGGTCCATAAAAATATATCAACTTACCTAATTACTCAGCTAACCCGCACCCATACTTGGCCTTGTGGTGTCACTGTTATCCTGGCATGTGCTCGCATGAACCGGTCCTTAGCTCTATGGCAAGTAAGCCACCATCTCATGCTACCTCATTCACAAACCCAATGTTGCCTAGATCTCCCTCCGATCCATGTTCATTAACCACATCAATTTCTCATTATCATTATGAGTGCAGTTAGCAAGACACATCTATTTCGCTTCCCAATCCCCTGGACTCAGCGAAGCATAAAGCAAAAATCATACCCGACTCATAAACTTCTCTGGCGAAAAGGGTGGTTTAACCAAAACTAGTAAACTCCTATAAAAGGGTTTCCCATCATGTTTTACTCAGCACACACACCTTTTCGCAAAACAAAACAGTTTTTCCAAAAACATAGGATCAATATGGTCAAGGAGCACTTGTCTTGTTCTTGCGGTTCCGGTTGCTCTTGGATCTTGAAACCTTGTTGTTACAGCTTGTCGTAGACAGCTCTCTGAGCTTGCCCTGCTATACAGGATCACGCACATACAAGATCCATAGCAATCAATATTATGCACAAACTTTAACTAGATGCGATGATGCATATGCATGCTATCCTATGATCAGTTTTTATTAGATCGGTTTATACTGTTCTTGTGTGGCTTATATGGATTCTATGATGAACAGAGGTGTTCGGATCAAATGTGGATGTGGCGATGATCTTGTCTTTAGATCAACCCAATCAACAAGTGATCTGTCCATGAGAAAGCTTCTGTTCGAAAGAAATCGAAGAACAGATGCAAAGAAAACATAACGATATCGTAAGGTGGTATTGGAGACCTACCTTACATTCTTCTCCTAGCAAGCCAAATCGTTGGGCTCCCTTCCGGTGATATTCCTCGACTGAACTCCGGCGATGGGCTTACTCTGCGAGTTGGGGCTAGGGCTCTAAGTTATCGGCTTAGGAGTTGGAAAAGAAGTTTGTGGGTTTCGGCCAGAGGTTCTGGGTTCTATTTATAATTGGGAGAAGAAGAGTTCTAATCTGATTGTATCTCGAATAAGAGTCCTATTCAGATTATCGTTGAATCTTAACAACTTATCTTTAGTCGATTTGGTGCGGTAACATTGTGGAATTCAGGTCGGTTTCTCCTCTGTACCGATATTTCTATGCGTACAGAATCCAAAAACCCTCTCCAGAACCCGTTACCTCCACGGTGATGAGCTCCGGAAGCTCCACGTGTCCATCGGGGCCTCGTCTCCCCTTTTCCGCAGAGACGAGCTCCGGTTGTGCCGCGTGTCAAGCGAGCGAGACCTCCCTTTCTCCAGAGGCGAGCTCCGCGTGCGCCACGTATCCTGGCGGTCCGGACCTCCTCTCTTGTTCGAAGGTGGCTCCGCGCACGCCACGTGTTAGTGCCGGACCTTCCCTTCTCCGAAGGTGAGTCCCGTAAATGACACGCATCAAGTAGCATCGGACTTTTCTTTTTCCTCAGAGACGGGCTCCGACGTAGACACGTGTCCAACAGTGACGGACCTCCCGGAGATAAGCTCCAGTGACGACACGTGTCCAATAGAACCGGACCTCTCGGAGGTGAGCTCTGAAACTGACACGTATCCCGTGCGACTGGTCCTCTGATTTCCGCGGTGACTAGCTCCAACGGTGACATGTGTCCTGTGGAAATGCCTTTGCTTCTTCTGCAGAGGCTAGCTCCGGGGGCAACACGTGTCCTACAGGGTCGGACCTCTCCTCCTTTGCGGAGATGAGCCCCGAGCCTGCAACATAGCCAGTTTAGCGGCGGACCTCTCTCCACTTCGCAGGGATGAGCTCCGAACACGCCATGTGGCCAGCGGGCCGCGGAAGTTGTCTTCGGCGCTCTCTGGGAACTGGATTCGGCTCTAATTGGCTATCTTTTAATATTTTTCTTTGTTCCTACTTCTTTTAAAATGTTCTCTCTTAATGGAACATGAATATATGCAGAAACCAAAAATAAGGGTGTCACATCGACGGAGCTCGACAGCGGCCAAATTCTGGCAGGGGGGAGACTTGGCGCATTGGCAGCAAGGAAGGGGGCTTGGCAGCAGGGGGAGGACGTCCAAAATAGAGAGGGGTCAGCCAAGGGGGTGGGGGTTATATTTATAAGGGGGAAAAGGAGAGTCCTACTCCAATTGGAGCTCAAATAAGAGTCCTATTCAATTTTGAATCTCAACAAACTTATCTTTTCAGTTAGGTGCGGCAGCCTTGGGGATTTTGCGCGCCTAGGAAGGCAGCGCGCTTGGGATGCGGAGGAGCTATTATCGCCCAGCTCCCTAACCTAATGCGGCCGGACCGCAGGGAACCTTAGCATGGGGGGACGTCCTAATCCTTTTGCGAATACCCCCTAAAGCCACCGGTATAACACCTGGCATGGATACCCAGTCCTGCGTGAAAAAGATACCGCGAGAACGATCTTTTTCAATATAATCATCGCGCAATAAATCAACAAAACCTAAAGTCATTTCGCGAGGCAGAACCTCCTCTATCCACTCGGAACTGATTCCTACAACGGCAAAACAACAGCTTCCTTTCCACCTTCCTTTCCTTGAATTGACGTATATGAGCGTAGTATCAGGTACGCCTGGGGCTCCCCCCAAATGTGGGGAAAATTCTCCTTTTGTGGAATTGGGGAATTTGGAAATTTTGGGGGGAATTTGGTGAAATTTGGGAATGGGCTATCTTTTTCCCATTCCTCACCATTTCTATGTCACTTGCTCAATTTCTACATTCCTCTCTCCATTTCTATGTCTCATTCTCCATTTCTATATTCCCCTCTCCATTTCTATGTCTCATTCTCCATTTCTACATTCCCCTCTCCATTTATACGTCACATTCTCCATTTCTACATTGCCCTTCTCTATTTCTATGCCCCATTCTGTATTTCTATATCCCCTTCTCCATTTCTGTGTTTTTTCCTCCATTTTTATGGTTCCTTCCTCTATTTCTATGGTTCTTTCTCAATTTCTATGGTTCTTTCTCCATTTCTATGATTCTTTCTCCATTTCTATAGTTCTTTCTCCATTCCTATAGTTCTTTCTCCATTTCTACATCTTTTATAATGTTTCTCTACATGAAAAATGTATGCAATGCATCGAAATGAATTTGAGGGTGTTACAAACCTACCCCCCTTAAACTGAATCTCACCCTCGAGATTCGATAGAGTAGAGAATAGATGAGGGAATTCTGCCTTGAGGTCTTATTCACGCTCCCATGTAGTTTCGGCTTCCGTGTGATGACTCCATTGTACCTTGCACCAACGGATCACTTTGTTCCTCGTGACCCTTGTACATCTTTGTACACCCGGGATGTATGGAATAAGGTGAGTCATGTGCCTCCTTTAATATCGTGTCGTGGATGTGCTTCACGTTAGGCACACAAATCCTTTTACCTAACCAAAGTGTCTTCCTTGAAATCGTTTTCTAGGCCTTGTCGGATTCTTTCCTTGATTTCCTCATCCGTTGCTTGGCCATCTCGTATCTCTTGTTCCAGCGAGGAGTTTAGTTCTATCACCTCCATCTCGTTCAAGAACCCAAGATGTAACCGTTCGAACTTCTTGCGCAGCTCGGGCAACAGTTCCCGAACCGTGAGTTGGTGACATGCTCCCTTTCGGCTCAACGCATCAGCTACTACATTGGCCTTTCCGGGGTGATAGTTGATTCCAACATCATAATCCTTCATGAGTTCCAACCATCGACATTGTCTCAAATTCAGATCCGTTTGCGTGAATATATACTTGAGGCTTTTACGATCCGTATAGATCTCACATCGGTGGACAAGGATATAATGTCTCCAAATCTTCAAGGCATGTACCACGGCTGCAAGTTCTTAGTCATGTGTGAGGTAATTTAGCTCATGTTTCTTTAGTTGTCTCGACGCATAGGCTACCACTTGTCCTTCTTGTATGAGCACACATCCAAGCCCTTGCCTTGATGAGTCACAATATATATCAAAGCTTTTGCTCACGTCCGGCAATACCAAAACCGGCGCTGTGGTTAGTCTCTTCTTGAGCACCTCAAATCTTTCTTGGTGCACTGGTGTCCACTGAAATGCTTTTCCCTTCACTAGCAATTCAGTCATAGGCTTCGCTATTTTGGAGAAATCCTTGATGAACCAGCGGTAGTATCCAGCCATTCCAAGGAAACTCCGAATATCTCTCACATTCTACGGTTGGTTCCACTTCAGAACATCTCCCACTTTTTCAGGATCAACCGATACTCCTCCTTCGGATATGATGTGGCCTAGGATCGATATCTCCTTTAGCCAAAATTGACACTTGCTGAACTTGGCATACAATTGATGCTCTCGCAGTTTCTGCAATGTCAATCTCAAGTGTTCTTCATGTTCTTCCTCACTTTTCGAATACACCATGTATCATCGATAAAAACCACGACGAACTTGTCCAAGTACTCCATGAAGACCTTATTCATGAGGTATATAAAGTATGCGGGTGCATTCGTGAACCCAAAAGACATAATGGTATACTCATATGAACCATACCGTATTCGAAATGCAGTCTTGGGTATGCCGGAGGGCTTAATCTTCAGCTGTAAATATCCCGACCGAAGATCAATCTTGGAGAAAATTCGAGCACCTTTCATTTGGTCGAACAGGTCCTCTATACGGGGCATCGGGTATTTATTCTTGATCGTCACCTCATTGAGAGACCTATAATCCACATACATCATTTGGGTCCCATCCTTCTTGTCTACGAAGAGCACGGGGGCTCCCCATGGTGACGAGCTTGGACGTATAAAACCCTTTTCTAGCTGCTCCTGAATTTGCTTCTTAAGTTCCATTAGTTCATTAGCGGGCATCTTATATGGCCTTTTCACTATAGGTGCAGTTCTGGGTACAAAATCAATGGCAAATTCAATGTCCCGGTCAGGTGGCATACCTGGAAGTTCTTCCGGGAACACATCTAAAAATTTTTCAACCACCGGAATGCTTCCCAATGTTGCTTCTTCGACGTGGTTCAACGCTGCCTTCTCGGTCACCGGTTGGGCTGACTCGAATTCAATACGAGTACCGTGCTCATTTATCAACTGCACGCTCCTCTCAGCACATTGAATCACTCCGTTTTGCTTGCTTAACCATTCCATTCCATGTATTATGTCAATCCCTTGGGAATCCAAGAATATAAGGTTGGCAAGAAAGTCTACCCCACTTATTTTAAGGCTTACTTTTGGACATACTATATTTGTAGGAGCTAGAATTCAGATTTGAGAGAAATGATTTCCCAACTATATGCATCAAGGTATATGAACAAAGTATCTTCTTTTATTAATTTCAGCCTATATGAGCATGTGAACACGTGCCAAAGCGTCTCACATCTCTCCACTATATGTGGATGTGGATATTCGCCGAAGCGTCCCACAACTTACATCAGCACACAAACACAAGCAATCATCATAAAAATTCATCACACCACTCTTATTCAAGCTACTACGATCTTAACGTTTCTATTACAGCTTTATTCAATGGAAACCTAAACTTAATCGTGAGAACCGGTGCTGTTCTCACCGTGTGACGGGGGTGGTCCATACATCGGCGCACGCCATGATGAGTCGGCAGTCCATGTAGGGTTAGATGACGCTGGTGCTCTATTTGCTCCCGCGTTGGCACGAGTCTCCTCTTGTTTCTCCAGCAAATACAACTTCTTGTGGAGGTAACGGATCTCTCCTTGTGCGCTTGCGTAGAGGTTTCCTAACTCCACGAGCAATCTCTGAGACTTGTCAGCAGCTTGTGGGTTGGAAAGAGCTGTTACATGGGGTACAATGATCTCACTTGTACCACTCTTCCGACACGGGTGCAGCTCAAAAGTTGTGTCCTCAATCTGTCCATGGAAGGCGTAGCACAGTCCGGTGAGTGCTTCCCATGCAGCATCGTCGATAGCTTCTGCCCTTGTAGCTCTCCATGTGGGTGTGAAGTGCCGAATGACAACCCTACGTTAGATAGGATGGTTACATCAGCCTTCCACTCTTCATGTCCGCGACGAGGGACTTTTTTAAGGAGATACTCCGGGTATAAGCTGCAGCAATCCAGAAATTCTTTGAGCTCCCTGGATGTGTGTCCTCCTTCCATTCCATCGGACCAAAATTCTTGAACTGAATGGTTGGCCCATTCATCACCTTCATTACTGGTCTCAGCAAGGGTGGCTCCTCCTCGGGTTCATCTTCTCCCGTCATAGTTTCATGAGGATCCACGGGGTATAAGCCCGCGTGAAACTCCTCCTAAGGTGCGTACCAATGCTGTTCTTATGGATCATCCTCCATATCATCTTCGAATGGTTCCACCTATTCAGGATCCTCTTCCTCATGTAAATAGCTATTGACTTCATCTTCATCATGAAGTTCCGTCTTCACTTCTTCCCAATATGGTCCATCGGACACCTCAATGGGGTTAAGAGCACTCCCACGTGGTGGTGGACGAGTCCTTATGCATGCTGTGCTCCTGGTCACCAGCATCTATAAATAAGACATGAGAAATAACTCCCAAAATCTCAGAAATTATGGAGCAAGAAAGAAAAGGCGTTTCTGTACAAAAGAAGAGAAAAGAGGGGCTGAAAATAGCACTTTACGGTGGCTGAATTGAAAAGAAAAGTGCAGCAGCAAGCAATTTTCAAAAATAGAAGTTTAGAGGGATGTGCCTATGTGTTTTAGAGTGTCCAATCTACCTAGGCTTGCGTCCTACGGTCAATGTGACTCTGATACCAATCTGTGACACCCGGTTTCGGAAACACAACCAAGTTAATGCATATGTGTGACCAGGATGTTCATCACACATACACATGTAATTCACAAACTGAATTTAGAATATAACCATGAATATATAGTGTTTAAGTACTTATCGACTAATTGTCTCACTCATGAATCTCAAACTTATTCTTGCAGCGGAAGTCTCTAAACGACAGCGGAAATAACTAAATAGCAGCAGGCTCCATCTTCAACTCCACAGGCATGTTGACGGTAGTTCGCACGCCTAGTACTCCACATGGTCTTCGAAGTACTCTTCTCCTGTTGCTGATGTTTATGTGAGAATGCAAGGGCGAGTACATGTCATACTCAGTAAGTGCGGGAAAAGTATGACATGTGGCTTACAACATGATAGGAAATAAAAAGGCTCATTGTAGCAAGCAAATTTTATTTCACAAAACAAGGTAAAAACAGCAACTACGTCTAGATGAATTAAATCCCAATATAACCAAGTAATCAGCAACATTCTTTCATCATAATTCACCATTTATCAAGTCTCAACCAGCCAATAATCTTTCTCAAGTTCATATCATACTCATAATATTCATAACCATCTCATTATTCATATAACCGAAGCCAAACTCATTTTCATGACTCAAAACAGTTCCAAAGTCAATCCCAATGACCATACCGAATAACCATCCCAAGTTTTCCCTCTAATCATGGAAGTTGGTCAGGTGCTTGTGACTGGAAGCACGGCCATCATGTAGTTTTACACTCTGGAGAGGTGGCACCACTTTACCCACAAGTTTGTGATTTCGTCACCCGTCGGGCGACTGCAGAACCTCCATTATACCAGTACACAACCGTCGATGTATGGCCAAGAGATCACAAAATAGCCTTTACAAAGGGGCTACTAGATGTATAGGCTCACTAAGGTTTCACCGGCAGGCTCGAATCACCATTCTCCCACCCACGGGCCACCTCTTGTGCCATGCAGTTCCCAGGGCAGTCCTTCTCGACTCCCATTCCCTGCGCCATCCACGGTCCATAACAAGCTAGCAACACACCTAATTAATCAGCTAAGCCGCACCCATACTTGGCCTTGTGGTGGCACTATTTTTCTGGCATATTCTCGCATGAACCGGTCCTTAGATCTACGGCAAGTACCACCATCTCATCCAGCAACATTCACGAACCAAGCTTGCCTAGATCTCCCCAATTCCATATCCATTAACATCATCAAGATCTCATCATCATTATTCATATGAGTGCAGTAGCTAGACATGTTTTATTTCAGCTTCCCGTATCTCGTGAATTAAGCGAAGCAAAAAGGAAAAACGATCATACCTGACTCATCAACTTTCCCGGTGACAAGAATGGTTAACAAAACTAGTAAACCCCTATAAAAGGGTGTCCCATCAAGTTGACTCAAGCATACGAGTTTTCGCAAACATAACAGTTTCAAAACATGGGATCAATATGGTCAAGGGGCACTTGCCTTGCTCCCGTGATTCTTGTTGTTCGGACGTCTCAAAGTTTTGGTGTTGTAGTTCCTCATAGATAGCCTCTTGAGCTTGTCCTTCTACTCATGACCACGCACATACAAAATTTACAGCAATCAAATATCATGCACAAACTTTACTCAAGATGCAATAGGGTAGATGAATGCAAATCCTATGGTGTTTTTTTATTAAACCAGTTTGTACGTGTTATTGCATATTTTAACGGGCTTTCATGGGGTTTTATGAGGATCAAGAGTGTAGAGATCAAGTGTGGATGTGGTTATGATCTTGACTCAAGATGTAGATCAATTCCACCGTCAAAAACTGATCAAAACACGGTCTGTCCACACGTAAAAGTTTCTGCTCGTAGGGGGCGAAGAAAACGGATGCGTAAAACAACGGCGACATTGTAAGATGGGTAATGGGGACCTACCTCACTTCCTTTTGGTGGCAGGGCCTTCCTTCTAGCAATGGCAGCAGTGGAGAATTTTTCTATGGAAGATTAGGGCAGGACAAATCATCGGGCTTCTTCTCCGGCGACGGCGGGGCTCGACGGAGCTCGACGATGGCCAAATTCTGGCAAGGGGGGGGGGGGACTTGGCGACTTGGCAGCAAGGAAGGGGGCTTGGCAGCAGGGGGAGGACATCCAAAATAGAGAGGGATCGGCCAAGGGGGTGAGGGTTATATTTATAAGGGGGGAAAGGAGAGTCCTACTCCAATTGGAGCTCAAATAAGAGTCCTATTCAATTTTGGATCTCAACAAACTTATCTTTTCAGTTAGGTGCGGCAGCCTTGGGGATTTTATCCCCCCAAATGTGGGGAAAATTCTCCTTTTGTGGAATTGGGGAATTTGGAAATTTTGGGGGGAATTTGGTGAAATTTGGGAATGGGCTATCTTTTTCCCATTCCTCACCATTTCTATGTCACTTGCTCCAGGTCTACATTCCCCTCTCCATTTCTATGTCTCATTCTCCATTTTTACATTCCCCTCTCTATTTCTATATCCCATTCTCCATTTCTACATTCTCCTCTCCATTTCTATGTCCCATTCTCCATTTCTACATTGCCCTTCTCCATTTCTATGCCCCATTCTCCGTTTCTATATCCCCTTCTCCATTTCTGTGGTTTTTCCTCCATTTCTATGGTTCCTTCCTCCATTTCTATGGTTCTTTCTCCATTTCTATGGTTCCTTCCTCCATTTCTATGGTTCTTTCTCCATTTCTATGGTTCTTTTCTCCATTTCTATGGTTCTTTCTCTATTTCTATAGTTCTTTCCCCATTCCTATAGTTCTTTCTCCATTTCTACATCTTTTATAATGTTTCTCTACATGAAAAATGTATGCAATGCATGAAAATAAATTTGAGGGTGTTACAAACACGCCGCCAATTCCATGCCCGGAGAGCGTTCTGGTTGCAGCACACGCTCTTCTCCACAACCCCCTAGCGAGGGAGCTACCCCAGGGGCGGCAGAGCAGTGGCGCAACGACGTCGACCACCTCGTCGCCGCTGCCATGAATACGACCGCCTACAGAAGGCAGTGGGCCAAGCCCTCACAGACCCAGTCGCATACCCCGACGGTGGCCCACGAGACGGCGATGACACGCACGGCGACCATGGCCAGGCAGGCCACAGCCAACCTCACGGTCGATCTAGACTGCCACCACGTGAGCGAAGATGGTCACGCCACCATCGAGCGACACCGCGAGAGGCGCCGCAACCTCGAGGAAGAGTACGACATCCTGAGTGCTGTACCAACGGGGCGCCCTGTGCAGACTCCAGCCTCTCCAGGAGCAGGCGGGGGCTGCATGGCGCTAGCCCTGCACCTTTGCATGGTGGTCTAGCCAACCAAGTTCCGGCCCCACTTGCAAGAGAAGTACGACAGGACTGTCAACCCGCCGAGTTCCTGCAGATCTACTCCACCTCCATCCTAGCTGCAGGAGGGAATGAGGCTGTCATGGCCAACTACTTCCTGGTGGCCCTGACCGGCACTGCCCGATCATGGCTCATAAATCTCCCCATGGGAAGAGTTGTGCTGGAGATTCACAGTCAACTTTGGGAGTTCCTACACGCGCCCCGGCAGCGAGCTCAACCTCCACGCCGTGCGTCAGCGCGAGGGGGAGTCGCTGTGATCCTTCATCCAATGATTCTCCCAGATCAGGAACACCATCTCTGGCATCTCCAATGCCTCCATTGTTGTCGCCTTCCGGTTGGGCGTTAGAGACAAGAAGATGCTTGAGAAGTTAGCCACGCATGATATGCAAGACGTCTCCGAGCTCTTCAGCCTGGCGGACAAGTGCGCCAGGGCCACAGAGGGCCGAGACTGGCACTCACGACCCGCCTCAACGGCGGGGAGTGCCGGTGAAGCCGCGGCTCAGGGCAGCGGCAAGAAGAAGAAGGTTGGAGGCAAGGACAAGCCTCTAGCCGGGGCACCCACCATCGCCACTACAACAGCTGGTGAGGGCCGTACCACGCACCGACAAGCGCCTGTGACCGCCGTCCATCAGTGACAACAACCAATGGTGCCCGGTGCACAACTCCAGCCGCCACGGTGCAAGCGAGTGCCGTGAGATCAAGAAGCTCGCAGAGCGTTTCCGTGAGCTGCAGCAGCAGCAGCGCCAAGACGGCGCACCTTTCCACCAGCGGGAGGGCAAGCAGAAGGCTGACCCTGAGGTCGGCGCAGAGTAGGAGATGGAGTATCAGGACACCAAGTGGGCACTGAAGTCCGTCTACGGCCACTCCAACTCTGACTCCAGTGCCGACAACGAGCGGCGCAAGATGCTCCACATGATGTACCAGGGTTCCTCCGACATCACGTGCCGGCGAGCTGTCAAGACCCTACGTCGAGCGGTGGCAGCGGCTGCTCCAACCCCCGGGCCGGCACCCCGCCACAAGTGGATGGAGACGCCGATCAGCTTTGACACCTCTGACTGCCCCAAGAATATGGTGGGCGCCAGGCATCTGCCACTTCTCGTCACCCCCACCATCGCCAACGTGAAGCTCTACCACGTGCTGATCGATGGTGGGGCGTCACTCAACGTCATCAGCCTTGCAGCTTTCAAGAATCTGCAGATCCCTATGTCCAAGCTCACCCCCTCACATCCATTCTCGGGGGTGAGCTGGGACCCTATCTTCCCGTGAAGTAGCATCCCCCTCCTGGTGACATTCGAGACACTTGAGATCTACTGCACGGAGAGTGTCGTCTTCGACTTTACGGAGGTCAGCCTCCCCTTCAACGCCATCATCGGCAGGCCAGCCCTGTACCAATTCATGGCGATAGCCAACTACGGCTACATGATCTTGAAGATGCCGACACTAGAAGGCGTCCTCAAGATCCCCGGAGACCGCACTGCTGCCGTCTCAGCGTTGGAGAAGCTCCAAGTGCTAGCAGTGGCGCAAGTGGCCGCTTCCAGCTACGGTGAAGCTAGCCAACTGCCTCCAAGCATGCGCCAGCAAGGGATGACATCTGTACCCCACGTGCAGCCCTCAGACGGTGAGGACATCCCTGTCAAGGTCATCCAAGTCGGCTCCGATGTTGCCCAGACCACCTGCATCATTGGGGGCTGGGTGACAAATAGGAAGACGCGCTCGTCACCTTCCTACAGGCCAATGTCGACGTGTTTGCATGGCAGCCGTCAGAGAGATACCCGGTATCCCCAGGGAGATGATTTAGCACCATCTGAAGATCTACCCCAACACCATGCCAGTGCAACAGAAGAATTGGAAGCAGTCCATCGAGCGGCAAGACTTCATCCGTGAAGAAATCAAGAAGCTGCTCGATGCTGGCTTCATCCAAGAGGTCCACCATCCACGGGTGGCTGGCCAACCCTGTTGTCGTCCCCAAGGCTGGCGGCAAGCTTCGAATGTGCATCGACTACACCACTCTCAATAAGGCATGTCCAAAGGATCCATTTCCCCTCCCCCGTATAAACCAAATAGTTAATTCTACATCCCATTGTGATCTACTGTGTTTCCTAGACGCTTACTCAGGTTTTCATCAAATACCTATGTTTAGGGAAGATGAAGAGCATACTGCCTTCATAACAGTAGATGGTCTATATTGTTATGTATCCATGCCTTATGGTATTAAGAATGCTCTTCCCACTTTTGTACATTCTATGCATAAAACATTTGGGAATCTCATTCATGACCTAGTAGAGGTGTACGTCGATGACATTGTTGTCAAGGTTAAGTCGCAAGCATATTTGCTCGACAACATAGCCCTAGTCTTCGACAGGTTGCGTTTGACAAAACGAAGTTGAACCTAGACAAGTTTTCTTCGGGGTCTCTGCCAGAAAGATGCTTTGTTTCATGGTCTCACACCGAGGAATTGAAGCTAAACTAGAGAAGATTAAGGCAATAGAATTAGTGCGGCCACCTGCCTGCATCAAAGACGTGCATAAGCTCACGGGATGCTTGGCTGCGCTCAGCCGGTTTATCTCTAGACTGGCTGAGCGGGCTCTCCTGTTCTTCAATCTTCTACGCAGGTCGGGACCATTCATATGGAACGAGGAGGCAGATGAGGCGTTCAAGGAGCTGAAGAAGTTCCTCACGACGCTGCCGATCATGGTGGCTCCGGAACAAGGCGAGCCTCTACTCCTCTACATCGCCACAACAACGGAGGTCATGAGCATGGTTCTCGTTGCAGAGCGACCGGAACTCCAGTGACCCCGAGTCCCAGATGAGGCCCCTGCTGCTGGTCCAGAGTCCTAGGACTCGGTCTCCATAGGAGACCCAAGGGATGGTGAGTTACTTATGTTCCGGCCAGCCGGACCTAAGAGCGAAAGAACATTTGGGTCCCAGCTCCCAGAGTGTAGTCCCAGACCAGGGGGCCAGGGTCCCCGAGTCCCGGACCTCCCAAAGAAGAGCCGGCCAGGTCCCAGTCAGCTAGATCTGACGACCAATGCACCTTCGAGTCCCGACTCCCGGAGTGCAGTCCCAGACCAGCGGACCGGGGGCCCCGAGTCCCGGACCTCACCAAGAGAACGTACCGGACAACTCTGGGTAGGCTCGGATCATTCAACATCCAGTCTACTTCATAAGCGAGGTCCTCCATGATGTCAAGACAAGATATGTGGAGGTGAACAAGCTGCTCTACGCAGTCCTCATTGCATCAAGGAAGCTGTGCCACTACTTCCAAGCTCACAAGATCTCAGTGGTTACCTCGTATCCACTGAAAGCCATCCTCCACAGCCCCAATGCAACCAGGAACGTGGCCAAGTGGGCTGCAGAGCTGGCGGAGTTCGAGCTGGACTTCTTGCCATGCCATGCAGTGAAGAGCCAGGTGCTAGCTGACTTCATGGCAGAGTGGACACCACCACCGTGCCACCCAGGGGGCCAAGACATCGGTGAACCAGAGCCCAGAGCTCCGGTCTTCACTAGGCCTCATTGGACCCTCTTCTTCAACGACTCCTCGAGCAAGCAAGGTACCGGAGCAGGGGGTTCTGCTCCTCGCTCTGACTGGGGAGCAGTTCAAGTACATGGTGCGGCTTGACTTCAAGGCTACCAACAAGATGGTGGAGTATGAGGCTCTCATCTTTGGGTTAAAGAACGTGTTGTCCCTCGGCGTCCAATAGTTGTTGGTCAAGCGTGATTCTCAGCTGATCATCAAGCAAGTCAAGGGAGAGTGTTGCTGCAACGACCCTCAGCTTGCAGCCTATCTCTTCCAAGTGCAGAAGTTGGAGGACTTCCAAGTCTTGTATCTGTGCCATGTTCCTCATGCCAACAACACAATTACTGATGACCTGTCAATGAAGGCTTCCACCTGGGCTCCGGTGCCTGAGGGGGTCATCGAGAGGAAGTTGCTGCGACCTAACGCCTGGCCTGCCGAACCAGACGAAGGTGGTGAGATCAGCACCTTAGAGCTGGCGGCCCAGCGGTCCTGCTACCATGGAGCTCGCCAAGGATCATAAGCATCACCGAGGACTCCATGCAACCCGACGCTCAAGATTCAGAAACTCAAATAGGTCCCGACGCATGGATCACGGAGGTCTGGGACTACTTGAAAGACAATATCCTTCCCAATGAACATGTATCTGCTGAACGGATCTGTGACACCCGGTTCCAAAAATGAACCAAGTGAATGCATATGTGTGCCCAGAATATTCATCACACATACACATGTACTCCACAAACTGAATTCAGAATATAACCACGTACAAATAGTATTTAAGTACTTTATTACAATGACTCAATGTCTCACTCATGAATATCCAACTTATTTAGCAGCAGAAGACTCTAAACGACAGCGGAAAATAACTAAAACAGCAGGCTCCAACTTCAACTCCACAGTCATGTTGACGGTAGTGCGGATGCCTAGTACTCCACATGTTCCTTTGAAGTATTCTTCTTCAGTAGCTGATGTATATGTGGGAATGCAAGGGTGAGTACATGTCGTATTCTTCTCCATACCCGAATAAACATCTCAAGTTTTTGCCTCTAATCATGCAAGTTGGCCAGGTGCTTGTAACCGGAAGCACGGCTATCATGATAGTTTTACACTCTGCAGAGGTGGCAACACTTAACCCACAAGTTCGTGATTTCGTCACCCGTCGGCGACTAGAAAAACCTCCATTATACCAGTACACAACCGTCGGTGTATGGCCAAGAGATCACAAAATAGCCTTTACAAAGGGGTTACTAGGATGTATGGACACACTGAGGTTTCACCGGCAGGCTTGAATCTCCATTCAACCATCCACGGGCCCCCTCTTGTGCCATGCAGTTCCCAGGGAAGTCCTCCTTGACTCTCATTTTTCACGCCATCCAACGGTCCATAACAAGCTAGCAAAACACCTAATTAGTCAGCTAAGCCGCACCCATTTTTGGCCTTGTGGTGACACTGTTTTTCTGGCATGTGCTCACATGAACCGGTCCTTAGATCTACGGCAAGCAAACCACCATATCATTCAGCAACATCCATGAACCAAGCTTGACTAGATCTCCCTGATTCTATGCTCATTAACATCATCAAATTATCATCATCTTCATTTATATGAGTGCAGTAGCTAACAAGGTTTTATTTCAGCTTCACGTATCCCGTAAGTTAAGCGAAGCAAAAAGGAAAAACGACCATACCCGACTCATCAACTTTTCCAGCAACAAGAATGGTTAACAAAACTAGTAAACTCCTATAAAAGGGTGTCCCATCAAGTTGACACAAGCATATGAGTTTTCACAACCAAAATAGTTTCAAAAACATGTGATCAATATGGTCAAGGGGCACTTGCCTTGCTCCCATGGTTTGTGTTGCTCAAGCGTCTCGAAGTCTTGGTGATGTAGCTCCTCGTAGACTGCCTCTTGAGCTTGTTCTTCTACTCACGACCACGCACATACAAAATTTACAGTAATCAATTATCATGCACAAACTTTACTCAAGATGCAATGAGGTGAATGAATGCAATTCCTATGGTACAGTTGTATAAAAAAAAGTTTGTACGTGTTCTTGCATGTTTTAGTAGGCTTTCATAGGGTTTTATGATGATCAAGGTTGCTGGGATCAAGTGTGGACATGGTTACAATCTTGACACCATGTGTAGATCAATCCCACCATCAAAAATCGATCAAAACATGGTCTGTCCACCCGCTGAATTTTCTGCTCGCAGGGGGTGAAGAAAACGGGTGCGTAGAAACAGTGGCGATGTTGTAAGAGGGGTAACGAAGACCTACCTCACTTCTTTCTCACGGCAGCGTCTCCCTCCTTGCAATGGCAGCAGCGGGAGATTTTGCGACGGACCGAAATCCGTACATCCCAGGATCTCAGAGGGTGGTACCGCACGATGCGACATCCGACAGCACACATCATAAGGAAACCATAGTATTACATTGAAAACATGCTGAATATATACAAAAGTAGTACAGTCTTCAGTTACAACTCCTGTACAGAGTCTACTACAGCAGAAGATAATTATACAACTCACGCCAACACCTAACTAGCAAAAGTTGGTTGTCCGGCCCTACGGACAACCCACACTAGCTGCACTCAGTCTCAGCGTGGCGTGTATGGCTCCCACTCAGTCGTAGTCCCCGACGGAGGGTAGCCCTCGCCGGTGGACTCGTACTCCGAGTCCGTGGGGTACTTCTCACCTGCAAACACTTATAGCAGCAACCGTAAGCACGATGGCTCAGCAAGTCTTAACCGACTCTCCTACACATGAAACTCTACATGCAGGTTATACCGAATATAGGATGACAATTTGCAGCAAACAGACACGCCTACAAGTTTATTCTTAGTTCATCTTTTAGCCACAAGTTAACGTTTCATGAATCTAAAATTTAGTAAGCAATATTTGGTGACACACATGTAACAAAACAAGTTATTCATATCAGCAATATTGAATCATAACATTCCATATGTTAACCTACGTCACGACTCAGTAACCAAGTGGTACTCATTACCGCGAGGAACGGCGAATCGACTCACACATGCAGGGATACCCGAAGAGCACGTCACGTATGCCCATCCGTGGAGCTGCACAGTACGATCACTCGATGTCGTACGGAACAACCTTTCACCAAACAGCCCAAACGTCGAACCGGTCGCACACAAACAGACAGGAGGTTCCCTACACGGAGCATCTCTCTATGGCCGTTAGTGGATTTCCACCTTGCTGCCCTCAACCTACACCTATAAATCGGTGCGTTATGCCTCGACGCCCGGAGGTATAGGTTACATCAGTTTATCAGACTCCATATATCCGATATGCCTTCGGTACATTCAAACTTGATCAGCGTGGGCCGCATACGGATCGGTCCTCAATCGATAGGGACAGGGCTACACATACAAGACTTCCTCTTGTTGTGTACTAGCCCCTGCCTAGTCTCATTTTGTTACTACAGTTATCTCACATCTCTAACCAATCCCGTGTGTCCCGAACTCTATACTCGTGAATAGATTCCAACTACTCGACTTGTACCGAAGTCAATAAACATTAAGCACAGCATGAACTACTCGAGGACTTAGACATTACACTTACTTCTTTTGGAATAATCTGGTTATGCATTTGGGGTTTCATCCATCCTACACCTAATGCACACACATACTTCACGCTAAGTGTATATAAAGCAAAACATTATAAAACTTGTTAAATACAAACCGGGGCTTGCCTTGTTACTGCTGGTCAAGGGTTAGTGTCTCCTCCGGAAGTATAAATTCCAAAACCTCCGGGGTCTCCTCGCGTTCAGCAACTACACGTAAGCAATTTTAAATGCAAACGTGTTGAATTGAGGATATAAAGACCATAGCTCTATCTAGACATCCCAATTGGCTCTGAAAATTTACTGGGGCTTGGTAAGAACGTAACCAGAAACTCGACCAAATTTCATTTGAATCAAAGCCTATTTGAGCTCTGCCCAAATAAAGGTCTAAATGGTCATTACTAGAGCTTCTAAGGATTTCCAGGGATTTTCATGGATCAAACAATTATTTTCTAGAAACTAGAGTTTGAGATGGTTCTAATGGAGTTGGTTTAATGTAATTTGTAGAATCCTAGAGAAAGTTATGCCCTAATCAAGATTTGAGAAAATTCTGAAAAATGTTTCAATATATTTTTCTATTTTCTCAGGGCAGTTCACTTAATTACACAATTAGGGGGACTAAATGAACTTGAATGGATCTGAAATTTTTCCTGTCACACAAGGATTTTCAAATGAACATCCTAGCCAAATTTCTAAATTTTCCATAAAAGAATTCTCCAGATAAAATTCCCAACAGTTTAAAATTTAGGGAATTAATTCAGGAAAAACAATAAGTTTCATGAACTGAAACTTATTTTGCTGGATAGTGCTCAAAGATCTGAATCCAACAAAATTGGGTTCACTAAATTCGGAGCTTCCTAGCGAAAGTTATACGCATTTGAAGTTTAAACTGAAATCTGAAAATCTCAGAAATGTTTAAAACTCTGACCACGGGCCCCACCCCTCTCAGCCTTCGTCTACCTCGTGCCCGACGCTCGGGTCGCGGCGCGCGTCGACGAGGTCCACTGGAATGGTGTTTCTGGCCGTCTCCGGGGCTGGTACTCGCCGCCTCTAGGTTTTAGACCACGGGGAACTCGTTCGTGGGGCCGGCTAGGGCTCTAGGTGGCCGGAACCTAGTCGGTGACGGGCCGCGGCTACGGAGCAACTCCGGCGACATCGCCCGGCTCCTACAGAAGCTTATTCCGATCAACCCTTGGCCCTACAGCTCCGTGGTGACATGCTAAGGCGGATATGGAGTCGGTTCGCCGTGAAAACAGCCGGAGATGGGAGCTCACCGTCGACCTAGGTCCAACATCGGCGGAAACTCAAAAAACTCTAGAGCAGAGCCTAAACTTGATGGTTTTTGATGATTTTTTATCCTAGATGGTCATGGGAAAGTGTGGAACGTGTGTGAGCTCGGCATACGCTGTGGTGGACTAATCACCATGAATTTTGGAGTTTTGAGCGGCTCGGTTCTATGAACACCGAAACGATAAATGGAGAAATTCTCCCTCGGTGATGCAGGAAAAGATGAGCGGTTTGCACCGGCAGGTCAAGCACCTTAGGGCGGTCAGGTTTTTGTGTTGATCGTCGGCCACGAGATGGCTTGTATCAATCGGGCGCCAGAGAGCCGAAACAACCGAGCGGCGGTGAGTTTTTTCTTCGGAGCAGAGCAAGAGTGTGAACGGTCGGGGAAAAGGATGTTCACGTGGCAGAGCGCGCTGCTTATAGCCTTTGGCCACCAGAACAGCTGAGCAGGAGGTGGCGCTCACATCACTGCTCGGGGTTGAGCTGCAGCCCGCGCTGGCACACTCTCGGCAACAGCCCGGAGAACAGAAGCGGTTCCCTCAGTTGATGAGACTGACATGTGGGCCCTCTCTCCCCCTTATCTTCTTTTCTTTTATTTATGCTGCAAAGATTTCAGCTACTCACCATTTAATTGTAGACTTCACTCTCAAGTCATGAGTGGAATTTTATTTCCTCAAATTGAAGTTAGTTTGGCTAAATTTGATTCACATTTGAACTTGAAATTCAAATTCAGTTTTGAATTAAACCAAATATAGCTCCTGACAAGATGAACTCCAATGAGGATGAAAATTGGGGGAGTAACTCAGAAAAATGTGCTGACTTTGAATATGAAGTTAACTTTTGAATCCAAGTGATGAAAGTGGCTGAAATTTTAATTTGTATTCAAATACCCCTTTTTGCAATTGTATCCAAAAGTGCCTCAAAATAATTTGAACTTGCATGAAACTTGGCATGAGCACTCCTAAGAATGATAATATTTGAAGAGCGTCAACATAGTCATTAGATGATAAACTCACAAAATGCAAGAGTGGTACTTCCCACATGCATCATATAGGGGCTGAGCATATGAAAAACGTCTACACCTTGCTAGGAATGCTCATGCAAAATTTCACCCGAATCTAAAACCTTTGGAGGTATTTTTGGGCATAATTAGAAAGAGACTAGTTTGAACTTAAATTCAAATTTAAACTCCTTTCATCCCATGAATTTAAAAGTGGGATCCATATTCACACTCAGCACATTTTTGTGAGCTCACACACCAATTTTCACTCTATTTGGAGCTGATCTTGACATAAGCTATTTTAGCTAAATTCAAATCAAATTTGAATTTCAGTTCAAATGTGCTACAGATTCAATCAAACCCATTTCCACAATTTGATCACTTTACAAACCATATCCTAATTTGGGTGATTGATCAAATGACCAAGGGTAGGAAGGTCCCTACTATTTTGAGCAATGGGAAAATTGAATTTCAGAGGTTAAACTAGATGGTGGGGCCCTCTTGTCAGCTTCACAAGTGAGCAAACCGACTGGAGAACAGAGGCTTCGGTTCTCGGGTTGCAGCAGAGGGTGCCACGGCAAGACAGCACGTGCTTGCCGCCTCTAGCCACCGAGCCGCCTCTCTGCTCTCTTATCCTCGTGCCCGACCGCTCCCCGGATCTTTTCACTGCTCACAGCTCGATTGCTTCGTTCCCGAATGAAAGAACATCGCCGCTCACCCGAACTCGCTGTGCCACCATCGACCGGCCGAAGAAACGGCTTGCACGCTGAACTGAGGTTGCACACGAGGTCGCCGACCTTCACTCGACATGTTCCAGCCCTCGGCCGCGTGTGATCAGCTTCCGTTGAGCTCCATAGCACCATTCTTTCTTCATTGGTTCAAACCGAGCCGCCGTCACGGGAACAACTTGTCCGGCCATTACATCTCACATTTCCCCGAGCTGTGAACAGAAAAGAGGTTCGTCATAGTTCTCTCTTTCATTACCGCAAGCTCTGGCGGCGTGACATGAGCTGCCGTTGCCGTAATTTCATGGTTTTGTGCCGGTGTATAAAAGAGGCCGTCGGACCACTTCACAAAATTTTTGCTACACACCGCACCACTCATCACCTAACTTAGAGAACTATTTCTAGACGTCTGTGCGAGTCCATAGGATCAGAATCGGAGAACCATCAGGTATAGCCACTGTTCTCCGAGTTTTACTAGTATTTCCAATTTCCGACCTAGGTCGCACGGTGACATACTAGTTGGGGCCATTTCCGAGCTCATCTGTGTTCATTACGACCTTCCCTAGGGTGCACTGATGCTCTACGTCCTTTTACTTGATAATTTGGGGTGCTAGGAAGCCCGGCCGACACGGCCGAAGTTCTTCCAAAGCCGGCGGTCATCGCCGGCCATACTCCGGTTGTTTTCATGTCGAGCTAAGGCTAGCACCGTGTTCCTCGTACGTGTTTAGGCAGAGGCGGCAAATATCTCGAAGTTCGGCGCACGGCAGAGCCCTCCGGCGAGCACTCCGCGAGGGGGCCGGCAGCCGAGCCGGAATGGTGGGAGGTTGAAGAAGCCCCAGGCCCCACGTGTCAGCGAGCAGATATTTAAACTGAAGATCAGCTGTGGCTCCGGATCGTCTGCGGCTGCATGCGTAAAACTACGTGACCCCGTGTATCAGCCGCTGACGAGCCGACACGTAGCCCCGGTCCCACGCGCAGCAATTTAAACATTTCCCGAATTTCTGTTTCTAGTTCAAACTTCAAACCCACATAACTTTGATGAACCCAACGGGTACGGGGGACGCCCTATCTTTCCATGAGAGATGTTGGTAATGAACGAATTTGGTGGAGGCCGACGTTGGCTGCCCGACTACCACAACCAGAATGGTGTGGCGCCTTGAGCGACAGTTACACCGTCTCCTGGTAACTACGATTTGGGTGGAGGTCGACGTTGTGGTACCCGACTACAACAACCACAAGGATGCTGCGCCTTAGCGATAGTTACACCGGCTCCTGTTGTTGCTGTACTTGCCGTGCCAAGAACAGCCTTGAACCTGCAAGCAATCGAAGAATGCCAAGAACAGCCTTGAACCTGCAAGCAATCGAAGAACAAGCAAGAACAAGATAACAAGCAAACACTCACGGGTGTGAAAAAGTTGGGGTTCTGATTCAAGTAATCGGAAGGTCTCGTCGGCACTTGCGTTACAAGGAAGTAGCAAATGGCTAAACTTACAGAAAACAAAACCCGCCCTGTCAAGGAGCTCTTGGACTATTTAAATAGGGGAGGGAAGAGGGAAATTCGTCTAGCAACAAAGGTAGGATGTGATCTCACTTATTCCCTTCCTTTTTCTGTGATAAACTACCATTTAATAGGGAAAGAAAGAGGGAAACCCATCCAGCAGCAAGGCAGGATATGATTTACTCTATTTCTTTCCTTATTATAGCACATCTATCTTTAAATAGGGGAAGAGAGAATTTCGTCCAGCAGCAAAGTTGGACGAGATTTCCCTTATTCCTTTCCTTATTTGTCTAAATCTCTCTTTATTACATGGCCCCAGCCTCAAGATTTCTCCTCGGGTGGAGCAGCCTTTATTGCATTAATCCCTCCATCCCTCCTAGCTGGATCAATTCCCAAGCACCTAATAATAACAAGGTCATCACAAGGCTTTAATAGGTCCCCATTTGAAGGATAATTACTTTGAACAGTCAGGAATGAATTCACCTGATAATTAAGTTGACGTGCACAAGCGCGTGTCATTGGACCTTGATTAGATGAGAGTGGTGAGTGGGCTGGTGTTGTGGTTGTATCAATGGTAGCGATGTCCGCATCATCCTCGCCTTCTTGCAATTGAGTCGTCCTCGACTCAAATGTGTCTTCCTCGCCCATATATGGTTTCAAATCTGCAATATTAAAAGAGGAAGTAACCCCAAAATGTGCAGGCAACTCAATTTCATATGCATTATCATTAATTTTTTGAAGCACTTTGAAGGGTCCAGCAGCTCTAGGTAGTAATTTAGATTTTCTCAAATCAGGAAATTTATCCTTTCTCAAATGCACCCAAACCAAATCACCAGGTTCAAAAGTAACATGCTTCCTACCCTTGCTACCGGCTTGTTGTTACTTAGCGTTCATGCTCTCAATGTTTGCTTTAGTTTGCTCATGCATTTTAAGAATTAATTCAGCACGACGAGAAGCATCAAAATTCAATTTCTCTGAAAGTGGCAGAGCTAAAAGATCAATGGGAGCACGAGGAATAAAACCATATACAATCTGAAAAGGGCACAATTTAGTAGTAGAATGCAGCGAACGATTGTAAGCAAATTCAATATGAGGCAAACATTCTTCCCATAATTTGATGTTATGTTTCAGAACAGCCCTTAGCATGGTAGATAAACTACGGTTCACTACTTCGGTCTGTCCATCAGTTTGAGGGTGACAAGTGGTAGAAAAGAGTAATTTTGTCCCTAACTTAGCCCATAAGGTTTTCCAAAAATGACTAAGAAATTTGGCATCTCTATCTGAAACAATAGTGTTTGGAACCCCATGCAAACGAACAACTTCTCGAAAGAACAAATCAGCAATATGGGTAGCATCATCAGTTTTGTGGCATGGTATGAAATGTGCCATTTTAGAAAATCTTTTGACAACAACAAAAATACTATCCCTCCCCTTCTTTGTTCTAGGCAATCCTAAAATAAAATCCATAGAAACATCCTCCTATGGAGCACTAGGAACAGGAAGAGGCATGTATAAACCATGTGGATTAAGACGGGACTTAGCTTTTTGACAGATGGTGCAACGAGCAACAAACCGCTCCACATCTCTCCTCATCTTTGTCCAAAAGAAATGGATTGCTAAGATGTCTTCCGTCTTCTTGACACCAAAGTGTCCCATCAATCCTCCACCATGTGCTTCCTGCAATAGTAAGATACATACAAAACACGCTGGAATGCACAATTTGTTAGTTCGAAACACAAAACCATTAGTGAGAACAAACTTGTTCCATGTTTTTCCTTCTTTACATTGCAGCAGCACATCTTTAAAATCAGCATCAAAAGCATATTGTTCTTTAATTGTTTCCAAGCCAAAAATCTTAAAATCAAGTTGGGACAACATATTGTAACGGTGAGATAAGGCATCCGCAATGACATTATCTTTTCCTTTCTTGTGTTTGATGACATAAGGAAAGGACTCAATGAATTCTACCCACTTGGCATGCCTACGGTTCAGATTAGTTTGGTTCTTAATGTGCTTCAAAGATTCATGATCAGAATGTATAACAAATTCTTTAGGCCATAAATAATGTTGCCATGTTTCCAAAGTTTGTACTAGTGCATATAATTCTTTATCATAAGTGGAATAGTTCAGACTAGGTCCATTCAGTTTCTCGCTAAAATAAGCAATAGGTTTCCCCTCTTGCAACAAGACACCTCCCAATCCAATACCACTAGCATCACATTTCAATTCAAATGTCTTACTGAAATCTGGTAATTGGAGAAGGGGTGTATGAGTTAACCTATTCTTCAAAGTTGCAAATGCAGCCTCTTGCGCCTTGCCCCATGTGAATGGAGCACCCTTCTTTGTAAGCTCATGCAGTGGGCCTGCTATGGTGCTGAAGTCTTTCACAAAACGACGATAGAATCCAGCAAGTCCAAGAAAGCTTCGTACTTGTGTGACCGTGGTAGGAGTCGGCCAGCTGTGTATCTCCTCCACCTTAGCTTGATCAACTTCAATTCCCTGTGGTGTCACAACATAGCCAAGAAAAGAAACTCAATCCGTGCAAAAGGTGCACTTGTCAATGTTACCAAATAAGCGTGCATCACGTAAAGCATTGAAAACAGCACGGAGATGATCAAGATGAACTTCGAGAGATGTGCTATAGATCAAGATGCCATTGAAATATACTACCACAAATCTTCCAATGAAAGCACGTAAAACCTCATTCATTAATCTCATGAAAGTGCTAGGAGCATTCGTGAGACCAAAAGGCATGACTAACCACTCATACAACCCAAACTTTGTTTTAAACGCTGTTTTCCATTCATCACCTAGCTTCATGCAAATTTGATGGTATCCACTATGCAAATCAATTTTAGAGAAAATCATCAAGCCACTAAGTTCATCAAGCATATCATCTAACCTAGGAATAGGATGACGATATCTAATGGTAATGTTATTAATTGCTCGACAATCTACACACATGCATCATGATCCATCTTTCTTTAGGACCAAAAGGACAGGAACGGAGCAAGGACTAAGGGACTCACGCACATAACCTTTGTCGAGTAATTCCTGTACTTGCCGCTGAATCTCCTTAGTCTCCTCCGGATTGGTCCTGTATGGTGCTCGGTTGGGCAAAGAAGCCCCAGGGATGAGGTCAATCTGATGCTCAATCCCTCTCAATGGTGGCAGCCCGGCTGGTACCTCTTGTGGAAACACATCAGCGTATTCCTGCAAAAGCTTAGTGATAGAAGGAGGCAAAGCACATGGTGTGTCGTGAAGTAAGAGCAAAGCTTCTTTGCAAACAAACACATAGCAGATTGCAGTATCACTTTTTAATTTAAACAAATCAGATTTGGAAGCAAAAAAACAAGCTCTCGTTAATTTTATTTCATTCTTCTTCATATGAGCAGATTTGGAATTGTCAGTCTTAGGCTGTACTGATTTTTTCACGACATCTGAATCTTCATTTTCAGCAGATTTCTTATTTTTCTCTTTGCAAGCTCTAGCAATGTCATCCTTCAAAATAGCATCAGGGGACATCGGGTGCAAAACAAGTTTCTTCTCATGATGCATGAAAGAGTATTAATTTGATTTACCATGATGTAATGTATCTTTATCAAATTGCCAAGGTCGACCAAATAGCATAGAACAAGCTTGCATAGGTACCACATCACAATCATGTAATCATGGTAGGAACCAATTGCAAATTCGACACGAACCAGACGTGTTACCTTAAGCTTACCACTGTCGTTGAACCATTGGATGTAGTAGGGATGTGGATGTGGAAGTGTTGTCATCCCAAGCTTTTCTACCATGGTAGCACTTGCTAAATTGTTGCAGCTTCCTCCATCAATAATAATGCGACACGATCGTTCCAAAACTACACACTTAGTTTGGAATAGATTGTGTCGCTGGTTCTGTTCAGCTTTGATCATTTGGGCACTCAAGACACGCCTCACAACAAGACTCTCATAGTGGGCAGCATGATCAGCCCCAATGTGCTCTTCATCATCATTCTTCTTTTCTGCTTCATGTGCAGCAAGCATGGCATATGTTTCATTATCTAAATCACTAGCGGATGAGTACTCACCATTTTCTCGTACAACCAGCACACGCTTGCTTGGGCAGTCCCTTCGTAGGTGCCCAAAACCCTTGCACTGGAGGCATTGAATGTCTTTTGTTCTCCCGGTAGAAGCAATGGAAGAAGAAGTGTTGGCTGCAACTTGGGTGGATCCTTTTGTTGTCTCGATTGCACGCGAAGGTGCTGATTTTGATGTAGTCCTGGGCAACCCATTGGAAGCATCGTCTGGAGAATCATGCTTAGTACCAGCAGCACTTGAGCGGAACTGCCATGAGGTAGTTCGACCTGCAGAAATGTTAGTTCTTGTACGTCGTCCCTGCACTTCTCTTTCAGCCTTACAAGCAAGATGAAATAATCGAGTGACGTTAGTATTCCTTATAAGCCAATATGTCCTGAATTTCTCTTGTTAAACCACCCATAAACCTAGCCATTGCAGCCTCTTCATTTTCAACTAGGCCACAACGCATCATGCCTATTTGAAGTTCTTGATAGAATTCCTCAACAGATTTGTTGCCTTGTCTAAGTTGTTGTAATTTATGCAACAGGTCACGAGCATGATAGGAAGGAACAAAACGACGACGCATGACTCGTTTCAAAGCATTCCAAGTTTGTGGTACGGTAGCTGGATTTTTAGTTTGATATTCATGTCACCAAACAGAAGCAAAGTCAGTGAATTCACTAGTGGCAGCTCTAACCTTTTTATCATCAGGGAAATCATGTCATGCAAATTTTTGATCTACTGACAATTCCCAAGAGAGATATGCATCCGGATCATATTTACCATCAAAAGGTGGTATGGAGAATTTAATGCTGCGTAGGGAATCGTCATTGTCACGTACCTCGCGTCGTTGAGCTCAACCACCCATACCATGATGGTCGCGACGTGGCTGCCGTTAATACCTGAAAGGTCCATCATCAAGCTCAGTATCCGCCGAATACTCCGCCTCGTCATATCTTGCAGCACTGCCAACGGAGTCGTGGCTGTCATCAACATGTCTTTGCCTCTCTTCGCGTCCAACCTGTTCCATCCTCTCCAATCGCTCAATGATTGCTGCAAGAGAAGTGTTAATAGCCCCAGCAGTGCTTTCTAATGTGGTCAGTTTGGTGTTGGTGCAAATCTGCGTCGACTCTAATTGACCAATGCGTTCATTGGTGACTTGAATATCCTCATTGAGAGCATCTATGTGTATCTTTACTTGGCGTTCGAAATGCTGAATGATGCCCCTCGTACGTGGTGAATGTGGAGATGTCCCATTCGCATCAGCTGACATGGTTAGTAAAGAAAGGAAATACAACAGCAAGCAGATTAATCCTAACAGTTGCTAAGAGGTGGTAGGACAACACAATTCCTCACTAGCAAGAAATCAAGGTCTTACAAGTTCTTACCATGCGATGCAGGAGGCGCCGGCAATCAGCAAGAACAACAACAAACGGTGGCTGCCAGCACAACCTTATGGTGTCGTAGACAATTTTGTGGAGCTGTAGGTGGCTGCTAGACACAATTTGTACAAAGGAACAGCTAGTACCACATTAGTCACAACAAGTTGAATAAACGTTCCACGATGGTATTGTGCTGTTCCTAGCTCAAACCTTACTAGAGACGTGAGCCGTAACTTCACGTGACGTTGGATTACTATGGTAGGGAAGTTCGAGCAGCCCGATCCGTTGTGTTTCAACAACGTTGAAAACAGCAAGTTGAACTTCGAAACATGAAACAAATGTTACACAAATTGTCTCTCTTTTTTTGTACTTAGAAACTTTTTTTATTGTAATCAGTGCGGCTTTTCTTTTTGCACGTGCCTTTTTCTTGCTGATCCGTGCAGCTTTTCTTTTGGACTTGCCTTTTTTCTCAACTTTGGGTAGATAATGGAAATGGACTGAGAACAAAGTGGCACGAACTCAAAACTCTAGCGGTGAAAAACATAGGACCAGCAACTTGACACAAAAATGCAACCGTGAATTCAACAAGTCGAGAGCTAAGTAGCCAAGCAAAAGGCTCAAAGTGTTTTTAGGATTTTTTTAGAGCGAACTTTTGTAGGCAAAAGTGGACTGTAGGTAAATGAAGAACAAGGAGAAGGAAATCTCTCACCGAGCTACCTGAAATCTGATACCACTTGATGAACCCAACGGGTACGGGGGACACCCTATCTTTCGATGAGAGATGTTGGTAATGAACGAATTTGGTGGAGGCCGACGTTGGCTGCCCGACTACCACAACCAGAATGGTGTGGCGCCTTGAGCGACAGTTACACCGTCTCCTGGTAACTACGATTTGGGTGGAGGTCGACGTTGTGGTACCCGACTACAACAACCACAAGGATGCTGCGCCTTAGTTACACCGGCTCCTGTTGTTGCTGTACTTGCCGTGCCAAGAACAGCCTTGAACCTGCAAGCAATCGAAGAACAAGCAAGAACAAGATAACAAGCAAACACTCACGGGTGTGGAAAAGTTGGGGTTCTGATTCAAGTAATCGGAAGGTCTCGTCGACACTTGTGTTACAAGGAAGTAGCAAATGGCTAAACTTACAGAAAACAAAACTCGCCCTGTCAAGAAGCTCTTGGACTACTTAAATAGGGGAGGGAAGAGGGAAATTCATCCAGCAACAAAGGTAGGACGTGATCTCCCTTATTCCCTTCCTTTTTCTGTGATAGACTACCATTTAATAGGGAAAGAAATAGGGAAACCCATCCAGCAGCAAGGCAGGATATGATTTCCTCTATTTCTTTCCTTATTATAGCACATCTATCTTTAAATGGGGGAAGAAAGAGAGAATTTCGTCCAGCAGCAAAGTTGGACGAGATTTCCCTTATTCCTTTCCTTATTTGTCTAAATCTCTCTTTATTACATGGCCCCAGCCTCAAGATTTCTCCTCGGGTGGAGCAGCCTTTATTGCATTAATCCCTCTATCCCTCCTAGCTGGATCAATTCCCAAGCACCTAATAATAACAAGGTCATCACAAGGATTTAATAAGTCCTCATTTGAAGGATAATTACTTTGAACAGCCAGGAATGAATTCACCTGATAATTAAGTTGACGTGCACGAGCGCGTGCCATTGAACCTTGATTAGCTGAGAGTGGTGAGTGGGCTGGTGTTGTGGTTGTATCAACGGTAGTGATGTCCGCATCAAACTTTGGCTAGGAAACTCTAAATCAAGTGAACCAAATTTTTTTGGATTCAGCTCTCTGAGTACTTTCCAACAAATCAAGTTTCACTTTATGAAAATCTTTATTTCTCCATAATTAATTCTTCAAATTTAAACTGTTTACAATTTTAACTGGAGAACCCTTTGGTGGAAAATTCTGAAATTTGACCAGTATGTTCATCATAATATCCCTTAGATACCATAAAAAATTCAGATTCATTTGAGCTCATTTGATCTACCTAATGGTGTGATTAATGAAACTGTTCCACAGAAAATGAAAAATGTCCAGAAACATTTTTCAGATTTTCTCTGAACTTGTTTATCTCATATCTTTGGCTAGCAATTTTCAAATTAGGTGAAAACAATTCCATTAGAATCCTTAGAAAATTTAGTTTCCAGAAAGTCATGGCTTGCTCCATGAAAATCCTTAGAACATCCTAAGAGCTCCAATTAAGGCCAACTACACATTTATTTGTAGAGGGCTCAAATGAGATTTGCTACAAATAAAATTTGGCTAAGTATCTTTTTAGGTTGTATCGAAACCACAGTAAAAATTTTAGAGTCATTGGGCCTGTGTAGTAGTACCTATAATATTAACTCTCAACTTATATGCATTTAAATTGATACATACATGTAATTGTCTCATATAGTCGCCGAGGTTGAGGAGGAGCCAGAAGTCTTAGACTTCATAACTCTGGAGGAACAGCTAGCCTACGACCAACAACAGCAAGGAAATCCGGTTTGCATTGGTCTTTTATAAATTTTACTGTTTTTAGAACTTACTTTGAGTATCCACTTCATTTATGCATTAGAGTCTTGTTTGAAAACCCAAATGCATAGCCAAGAAAACCTTGGTTTGGGCTTAGGTTTTTAAACCTCGCTTAGCTATTGCCATGCTAAGATAGTGTAGGATTCAGTACAAGTCGAGTAGTTGGAACTGCTCACGAGAGTACGCTAGGGGCACACTACTCGGTTAGAGATAGCAAATGGAACACATGGCAAGAAAAATGAGACCGAGCGGAGAGTAAGAGCAGCAGGACTTTGGGGCCTATGTGCCATAGCTCCGCTTGTGTCGATTGAGAACCGAGCCGTGTGCGGGCCTATTGAACAAGCTATAACAGTACCGAAGACCTACCGAATATATGGAAACCAGGAAACCAATGTAATTCGTGTAGCTAGGTGTTGAGGCATAGCTCGTCGTTCAGGGGGTAGGTTGAGAGCTTGAGGTGTAAATCAACCTGCGGCACTGCGGATGTGTGCACAGAGATCTCTTGCTCGGGACGATGGGACCGGTTTAACATTTGGCTGACGGATGAAAGGTAGTCGTGTACGACGTCTATGATGGTTGCTGTAGGCAATATTGAGTACGGGCGTACGTGACGGGTTATTCGGGTAACCCTGCAGGTGTAAATCGATTATAATCGACGTCCCTCGCGGTCAATGAGTACCACTTGTTCACTGTACCGTGATGTAGAAAGAACATACTAGATTCATGTTAAAAGTTGCTGATTGAAAGCTATACCTTGGTTGCTAATGAAATGTTGTAGTTTAGAGCAAATTAAAGTTCTTTTCAAACTTGGGCAAAGCACATGAGAGAAATGTATTTCTTGTTTGATTGCGGCTCCTTATATGTCTTATCGTGAGGTTCTCCATAATTTGCTGCTAAACCTTGAAGGTAAGGTTCAACTATTTAGGCGTGCCCTTTGCAACTTACTTTTCTATTACACATTGCAATTCTAGCATGTAGAGTTACATGTGTAGGTGAGACGGGTCAGGCTTGCTGAGAGCATCCGTGCTCACTGCTTGTGTTTGAAGCTTTTATAGGGTGTTATGAGGAGGAGACGGACCCCCAAGAGGGCAACCCCGTCGAATAGGAGTCATGCACGCCGCCGTGTTAGTGTGTGTGCATGCTAGTAAGGACATGTTCACGGGCTGAATGTGAACTCTTTTGCGTAGTCTACGGCCGTTAGTGTAGACTTGACTTATTTTGTTGTAAACATGTTCAAAAATAGTTTATTGTTATAAAACTTTTGCTTCCGCGTTGTACCTTTTACGTGTGTTATACGGTGCTGTGCAACGCAACACCCCTCAGCATAATCCGGGCGAGTCGAGGCCAGTGTGGCCCTCGCAAACATGTCCAAGTACTCCATGAAGACCTTATTCATGAGGTACATAAAGTATGCAGGTGCATTCGTCAACCCAAATGACATAACGGTATATTCATACGAACCATACCGTGTTTGAAATGCAGTCTTAGGTATGTTGGAGGGCTTAATCTTCAGCTAGAAGTATCCCAACCGAAGATCAATCTTGGAGAAAATCCGGACACCGTTCATTTTATTGAATAAGTCCTCTATGCCAGGCAGCGGGTACTTATTCTTGATTGTCACATCGTTAAGAGACCTATAGTCCACACACATCCTTTAGGTTCCATCCTTCTTATCCACGAAGAGCACGGGGGCTCCCCATGTTGATGAGCTTGGCCGTATAAAACTCTTATCTAGCTGCTCCTGAGTTTGCTTCTTGAGCTCCACTAATTCATTATCAGGCATCCTATATGGCCTCTTCGCTATAGGTGCAGTTCCGGGTACTAAATCAATGGAAAATTCAATGTCCCGGTCAGGTGGCATACCTGGAAGTTCTTCCGGGAACACATATGAATATTCTCGAACCACCGGAATGCTTTCCAATGTCGCTTCTTCAATGTGGTTCAGCACTGCCTTCTCAGTTGCAGGTTGGGCTGCCTCAAACTCAATACGAGTATTGTGCTCACTCGTCAACTACACGATCCTTTGAGCGCATTGAATTACTCTATTGTACTTGCTTAACTAGTCCATTTCAAGTATTATGTCAATTACTTGGGAAGCAAAGATGATAAGGTTGGCAAGAAAGTCTACTCCCCTTATTTTAAGACTTACTTTCAGACTCATCTGTCCACTGGGAGAATTAATCAACATAGTTTGTTTTAGGTGGGATATGGGCAGGTTATACTTGGCAACATACTTGGATGGTATGAATGAATGCGATGCTCCGAAATCAAAGAAAACAGTGGCTGGGATGGAGTTGGCGAGAAACATACCAATCACGACGTCCTGAGCTTATTTTGCTTCCTCAACGGAGATGTGATTCACATTGCCACGAGCATAGTTCTGCTGTCCATGGTTACCTTGCATTGCTCCTCCATTCGGTCGTGGGTTCTGCTTAGGTGCATTGCTCGACACTCCAAGGCCTTTCTTTGGGCACTGGTTTGCAAAGTGTAACGCCTCTCCGCATGAAAAATATGCCTTGTTGCCCATAACAGCAGGAATGTTGGGGTGAGACTTGTTTTGAGCATAGGCGCCCATGTTGGGACAGGGACCAGGAGGCATGGGCAAACGGGGTGCTTGCATTAAATAGGGCATTGCTGTGATGGCTGATTAGAGCGAGGTGGATTTGCAGGGCGGAAAGTAGAAGCGGACGGGCCATAGTGTGGTGCAGCTGGTGGCATGAAGCGGGGGTGTACATTTCTTCCTTGTGGCTGTCCTTGGTATGGCATCTTTCTCTTGCCCTCTTGTTCAATCTCACGGATCTTGCTCTCCACCACTATAGCTTTGTCAACAAGCTTTTGGAAGTTTGCATAATCATTGTTGAGCAGCTGAACTTGAATTTCATTGTTCAATACCCTCATGAACTGCGTTCTATGATCCGAGTTGACATCTTCTGGAGCATACCTTTACAGCTGCGTGAACTTGTTGATATATTCATTCACGCTCTTCGTTCCTTGCCGGAGACGTTCAAACTCCTGCCATTTAAGCATCATGACTCCTTCAGGGATATAGTGAGGGCAGAAACTCACCTTAAATTCAGCCCAAGTGATTGTCTCCTGATTGACATGAGCATTGCAAAGAGCGTCCCACAATCAGCGGCTGCTCCCATAAGCTGGCGTGATGCGAAGAGAACTTTCTCCTGATCATTGCACTGAACAATAGCAAGCTTCTTTTCCATAGACTTCAGCCAATTATCAGCCTCCATAGGATCATTGGCTTGTGCAAAAGTAGGCAGCCTAGTCCTCATAAACTCTCCCAATCTGTTGTGAGCCGGCGGTGTTGGCGGTGGTGGCGGTGAGGGTGCAGGAACGGGGTTAGGGTTGTTGTTGTTATTGGCCTGCAGCTGTACCAATGTTTGCATCATAGTTTGCATGAGCTAGTTCTCCATAGCCATCAACCGTTCAAGGTTGCTTGCATCAGCCCTAGGGTCGGCATCATCAGGAACTTCCACATTGCCATCCTCATGTGGTTCATTGTTACCACGAGCATTCCTTCGTTGGCGGTTGGAATTTTCCCACGCCATCTGTGAGAGACTAGAGTAGGAAATAGAAATTTATATTGATCCCCCAACTATATGCATCAAGGTGTATGGACTAAGCAACTTCTTTTATTAATTACAGCCTATATGAGGATGTGAACAAGTGCTGAAGCATGTCACATTTCTCCAATATATGTGGATGTGGACATTCACCAAAGCATCCCACAACTCACACCAAGCACACAATCCTAAGCAATAATACTGAAAATTCAGCACACCACTCTTATTTCAGCCTACTACGTCTAAGCGTTCCTATTATAACTTTATTCAATGGGAAACCTAAACTTAATTGTGAGAACCATTGTTGTTCTCGCCGTGTGATGGGGGTGGTCCATACATGGGCGCACACCATGGTGAGTCGGTAGTCCATGTAGGGATAGATGACGCTGCTGCTCCATTTGCTCCCGCGTTGGCACGAGTCTCCTCTTGTTTTTCTAGCAAATACAACTTCTTGCTTAGGTAGCGGATCTCTTCTTGTGCGCTTGCATAGCGGTTTCCTAACTCCACGAGCAACCTCTGAGACTTAACAGCAGCTTGTGGGTTGGAAGGATCTCCTCCATGGGGTCCAATTATCTCCCTTGTACCACTCTTCCGATACGGGTGCAGCTCAAAGGTAGTGTTCTCAAGCTGCTCACGGAAAGCGTAGCACAGTTCGGTGAGTGCATCCCATGCAGCATCATCAATAGTTTCTGCCCTTGTAGCTCTCCATGTGGGTGCAAAGTGTCATGTGACAACCCTACCGTTAGATAGGATGGTTACCTCAGCCTTCCAATCTTCATGTCCGATATGAGGGACTTTCTTGAGGAGATACTCCGGGTATAAGTTGCACCAATCAAGGAACTCTATAAGCTCCTTTTATATGTGTCCTCCCTCCATCCCGTCGGACCGGAATTCTTGAACTGAACAGATGGCCCATTCATCACCTTCATTCTCGGCCTCAGCAGGGGGTGGCTCCTCTTCGGATTCATCTCCTTTCGTCATAGCTTCATGAGGCTCCGCTGGGTGTAATCCCGCATGAAATTCCTCCTAAGGTGCATACAACTGCTGCAGTTCTTGTGGATCATCTTCCATGTCTTCTTCGATCGGTTCCACCTCTTCCAGATCTTCTTCCTCATGCATGGAGCAACTGACTTCATATTTCTCATGAGGTTCCATCTTCACCTCCTCCCAATACGGTTCATCGGACACCTCAATGGGGTTAAGTGCACTCCCAAGTGGTGGTTGACGAGTCCTTACGCGTGTTGTGCTTCTAGTCATCGGCATCTATAAATAAGACATGAGAAACTTTAGAGAAGAAGGAAATAACTCCAAAACTTCAGAAGGTATGAAGCAAGAAAATAAAAGTGTTGCTGTCCAAAAGAAGAGAAAAAGAGGGGCTGAAAATAGCACTTTACAGTGGTTGAGTGGACAAGTAAAGTGCAGCACCAAGCAAATTTTGAAAATAGAAGTTCAGAGGTGTGTTCCTATGTGTTTTAGACTGTCCATTCTATCTAGGCTTCTGTCCTATGGTCAACGTGGCTCTGATACCAATTTGTGACACCCGGTTTCAGAAATGAACCAAGTGAATGCATATGTGTGCCCAGGATATTCATCACACATACACAACTTTATCACAAACTGAACTCAGAATATAACCATGTACAAATAATGTTTAAGCACTTTATTACATTGACTCATTGTCTCACTCATGAATATCTAACTTATTCTTGCAGCGGAAGACTCTAAACAATAAAGCAAAATGACTAAAACAGCAGGTTCCAACTTCAACTCCACAGGCGTGTTGACGGTAGTGCGCACGCCTAGTACTCCACCTGTTTCTTGAAGTATTCTTCTCCTGTAGCTGATTTATTTGTGGGATGCAAGGGTGAGTACATGTCGTACTCAGCATGTGCGGGAAAAGTATGACATGTAGCTTATAACAAGGTAGGAAATAAAGAGGTTCATTGCAGCAAGCAAATTTTATTTCACAAATATGGTAAAAACAACATCTATCTCTAGGTGAGTTAAATCCCATCATAACCAAGTAATTAATCGTCCCCCCATCATAATTCATCATGAATCAAGCCTCAACCAGCCAATACTCTTTCTCAAGTTCATCTCATACTCATAAATGCTCATGATCATCTCATTTTCATAGAACCAAAACCAAACTCATTGTCATAACCCAAAACAGTCCCAAAACCAAATCCAATGACCATACCCGAGTAACCATCCCATGTTTTGCCTTTACATGAAAGTTGGCCAGGTGCTTGTAACCAGAAGCACGGCTATCATGATAGTTTTACACTCTACAGAGGTGGTACCACTTTACCCACAAGTTCATGATTTCGTCACCCGTCGGTGACTAGAAAGAACCTTCATTTTTCAACTACACAACCTTCGGTGTATGGCCAAGAGATCACAAAATAGCCTTTACAAAGGGGCTACTAGAACGTACAGACCCACTGAGGTTTCACCGGCAGGCTCGAATATCCATTCTCCCACCCACGGGCCCTCTCGTGTGCCATGCAGTTCCTAGGGCAGTCCTCCTCGACTTCCATTCTCCGCGCCATACAATGGTCCATAACGAGCTAGCAACACTTCATTAGTCAGCTAAGACGCACCCATATTTGGCCTTGTGGTGGCACTGTTTTCCTGGCATGTGCTCGCATGAACCAGTCCTTAGATCTATGGCAAGCAAACCACCATCTCATTCAGCAACATCCACGAACCAAGCTCGCCTAGATCTCCCCGATTCCATGCTCATTAACATCATCAAGTTCTCATTATCTTTATTCTCATGAGTGCAGTATATAAACATATTTTATTTCAGCTCCCCGCATCCCGTAAGTTGAGCGAACCAAAAAGGAAAAACGACCATACCCGACTCATCTACTTTCTCGATGACAAGGATGGTTAACAAAACTAGTAAACTCCAATAAAAGGGTGTCCCATCAAGTTGACACAAGCATACAAGTTTTCGCAAGCAAAACAGTTTCAAAAGTGTTGCCTTGCTCCCGTGGTTCGTGTTGCTCAAGCGTCTCGAAGACTTGGTGCCGTCATAGTTCCTCGTTATCGAAGTGTGTAGCCGACACTTCCCCCGGGCCTGCTCTGGGCAGCCCGCGGAGGTTCTTTTTCGGAGGGGCTAGTTCCTCACGGAGAGCTTACGCGTTAGGGACGATGGAGGGAGAAGCTTGACACTTGGATTTCTACGTGGTTCAGGCCGCCGGAGCGTAATACCCTACATCCACGGTGAGCTGAGTTGCTCGTTGTATTGCTTATTGCTCAGGAGCGAACCCTGCGTGAGAGTGTAAGATGTCGAATGGCTAAAGTGCGAACCCTTGCTAACGTTGCCTACCCGAGCCTTTTATAGTCCAAGGCTCGGGTAGCTTACAAGGTGGGCCCGGGACCCGACAGGTGGTGCCGGGGAGATTGTCTGCCATCTACCGTATCCGCAGTTACACCGGCAGTTGTCTCTGCCGAGGGTTTCAATGTCTTCGTTCTGCCGCCCTGTCCATGTCGCAAGCTAGTTGTAGTGGTTGGCAGAGGCGGCAGGGGATGTCTTTTCGCTGTGTTTATTAGCGTGCAGGCTCTGACGCGGCGTGCTAGTCTTCACTGCGATGTGATTGGGTGCAACGGCACCTAAAAGAGGCGTGCTCCGCGTCTCCGCGCCTTGGGAAGGCGCGGGTCTTGAATACCTTGTACAGGCAAGGTATGGCGCGTCTTTACTCTTGCCGCCTACCACGCGGGGGCAGGTAGCGCTGCTCTGCTGGTCACGTGGCAGGCCCGGAGCTCTCCTCTAAGGAGAGGGAGGTCTGGCCCCGCCGGACACGTGGAGCCTTCGGAGCTCTCCCCAGGGAGGGGGGAGGTCCGGCTCTGCTGACCACGTGGCGGGCCCGGAGCTCTCCTCTAAGGAGAGGGAGGTGCGGCCCCGCTAGACACGTGGAGTCTTCGGAGCTCTCCCCGCGGAGGGGGGAGGTCCGGCTCTGCTGGCCACGTGGCGGGTCCAGATCTCTCCTCTGAGGAGAGGGAGGTCCGGCCCCGCTGGACACGTGGAGCCTCCGGAGCTCTCCCCGCGGAGGGGGGAGGTCCGGCTCGGTTGGCCATGTGGCAGGCCTGGAGCTTACCTTTGAGGAGAGGGATGTCCGGCTCTGCTGGAAACGTGACAGCTTCGGAGCTCTCCCTGCAGAGAAGACTGAGGTCCTTAGGCAGTTTTCCCTGTGCGCAGGGTGTAAAAGCCCCAAAAACGTGAATGCCAAGATGACGGACGTTTGAGCATCATTGTGTTTTGGGTTCATGGAAAAAGGGGACTTACAAAAAACTTTCTTACACAGGATGGTATACGTGGGGTTTAACAACACGGGTTCAAGCATTAATTTGGATGTGTTGAACCAAGGTGGAGTTAAACTCATGTGTGATCATATATGCGTATGAGGAAGAATTAAAAGCAGCCCTTTAGACTCAAATGCTCCCCTCAAAGTGCCGCCAAATTCTTGAACACACATGGGACCTCCCACATTTGAAGGGAGGAGAGTTAGGGTGGCAACTTTCTGTTTTGAGAGTGAGCTAGAGAGGAGTGAATTATGATCATGTTTGAATTCATGTTAAATTCAAACATGTTAAGACAAAGGAATGACTGGAGTTTGTGTCACATGAAATGATGAACACAAACATGGACATGTGGGGAAAACTAACATTTTCTTTAGCTTGTCCTGAAACATGTTGACCCAGGGGGAGAATTTCACTCCTAAAGATCTAACTCATGTGTACATCCTCTATGGGTAGAGGGGGAGGAAATTTAAACCCTAATTTGGAATCTTGGCAAAGAATTCATGTCTAGATTACCCAAGGGCCCATATGTGAGGTGACCAATGAATTTCTCAGGTATTAAAGAGCTCAAGTTCCAAATTTGAAGAAGTTTTGAGCTCATAGACCAATTGTTCAAGCATTATTGGAGGTCACCTTCAAATTCAAATTTTAATTGGGAAATTGAACCAAACGTGCTCAATTTTGAAATCTGAGCTCATAGTTAGGTTCTTTAGGTTCAAATAAGTGGGTAGGCAAAGTTTCATGAATTTTTGAAATGATTTTCTACCCATTTGGCAAATGGACTTCAATTTGCACGGGAATTCAAATTCAAATGAGCAATTAGATGAAACTTGTCCAAACCTTCAAATTCAGACCGGGATCAAATGTTCCCACTATTGAAGGGAGCCATTCTATAATTTTGAGAAAAATTGAGAAGGATAAGAAGGAGGCAGTGGGGCCCGCATGTCATAGTGCTGTCTAGACTTGCACCCTAAGTCTGCTCCCCTGTTCATTACTCCACCGAGACGTTGCTTCCGGGCGACACCGAGCAGCTCGGTCCCCGGTCACCGACGCCAGCTCCTGCTCTCCCGAGGCCACCTCCTGCTGCTGTGGCGTGTAGTCGATTATCTCCCGCCCTCATCCGCTCACGGGGTGCTGTTTCCGCTCACAAAACCGCCACACCGATGTTTCACGGCTTCCTCGCGCTGAACCGAACACAGCTCGCCGCCCTCTCTAAAACTCGATCGGGAGACGGCCAAACTCGGGCCACCGAGCTCCCCGAGCTGTGCCAGCAGCGCTGTTGGGTCGTCCCCTACCTTCTCCACTCGCCACCGAGCTAGCCGAGCCTCTCTGCGCCGAGAACGCAGCTTTTCGCGCGGCAGCCTAACACAAGCCGGCAATCGGTCTCCCGTGGACAGCTCCACAGGGAGCTTCTAGTGCCCGAGCAAGAACACTTTCGGATGCGCTGTTCCTCGGTGATGCTCACCTCCGAAGCACAGGCCATGACGTGGACGACAGAGCACGAATTCGAGAAAAGATCTCCGGCGGCCATAAACTGACCTTCTGGTAAAGAAATCTCAAATTCGATCTCAGTCTTCACTCTTAGTTCCCCATATCTTGCACAAAGGGCCGAAACTAGTCGGCGAACAATTATTCTTCACAACCCTAGCTTAGAAACGCATGTAGACCACCTAATTATCGAGTTTTCCGAGCTCAAACCTAGGAGGTGTCTCGGGTGCACGGTGAAGAACCATTTGCCGTTGTTACCGAGCAATTCCAAGGCTATGCCGAGCTTCCCTAGCATCCAAGGATGCTGTAGAGCCAATTCCTCGCAAGTTTGGCGGGCTAGGAACACCTGTCGACCGCGCCGGACTTCTCCCGAGATGGCCGCACGTCGCCGGCACATTTCCGGTGATCTAGCACCCACGCCAACCCCGCCAACGTGCTCCCCGACCCTGTGAACCCCCGGGCGGCGAGTCTCCGGCCGGGAGATGGCCGGAAACACCGGCCCGGTGAGCTCCGGCGAAGGTCTGGCGGCGGGACAGCGCGGGAGCGGGAAAGTGACCCGAGGAAGAAGATGATCCGGGCGGGCCCCACGTGTCAGCGACCGAGAGTTTAAAAACTGATCACTTGTGGCTCGGTGGTCCCGTGTGGCTGCGCGCCAAAATGGTGTGGCCCGGTGTGGCTGGAATCTCACTGGCTGCAATTTAAAACGTGGGCCCAAGTCATTTTCAATAGCAAAACAATTTCCAGTTTCAGCTCCAACTTAGGAAATTCATAACTTGGTGTAGGAAACTCCAAATTAGGTGATTCAAATTGGGTTGTATTCCTTTTGCAAAGGTCTATCCAAATATGAACCCCAATTTGTATGAAATTCAATATTAAATTCTGGATAATTCTTTTAAGTTTTTCTGTAAAAGAATTATTGAGAGAGTTTGGTTTATCCAAAATTCCTCAATTTTTGCCAGAATATTCTTTAGGATATTATTGGACTTTCAGCAAAGTTTCAACTCAATTGAAGTTTATTTGAGTAGGAATTTCCAGAGTACAATCTGCTGTGCTCAAAACTGTCCAGAAACTTTTCCAGAAAATGGTTTTCCTTTGTAAAATCAGTTCTGGGAAATACTTAGTTCCAAAAATCATAGGAAAATTCAGACATGCTCTATGAGCCCTACTTGGAATGATAGTTCAGTTGTTTGGGCATGAAAATGCACATTGCTTCAGAATTAATTCCTGGTAGCAGAACTGCTTCAAAAATTATTCTGGGAGAACTACTCAAGTATAAAGTCTGAATTTTGTACCAAAGTACTTTCATGTGACCAGGAACTCACCTGTAAAGTTTCAACTCAAATTGAACTTTAGATCTACCTGTTCTTGTTCTCCATGCTTATGTATATGAGCAAAACATAGAGAATTATAGTGGGAATTATGGAAGACACAATTTCCACTCACATTAGCTGCAATTTGGCAAGCTAAGTCTCTGTGTAATGTATGACTTCAGGTAAAAATTTCGAAGTCATTGGAGATCAGGACCTTTAGTTCCTTTCAACCCATTTCAATTCATGTCACATGTCCATTAGGAACCACAGAACATGTTAATGGAAATTCTTATGGACATGTGGTTTCTTCCCTAATCCCTCTGCACCACAGGGACAAAAACTTCATTCTTAGTACTCCCACACAGTTCCCTGTTATTAACAAGTTGAGTCTTTACCTCTTTATATTGTATTATAAGAACATATTCATATACATATCGATAGGACTTACGACGGAGGCAACCAATGGAGAAGTTCGACGGAGTGATTCCATTGAAGTGGACCAGTTGATCAAGCCTCAAGGGAGACAAGACTCTAACTGAACTATATACTATTGGACCCTGCAAAACAGGCAAGCCCCGGTTTGCATTTAACTACCCCTAAGTTTTTATTTTGTATACAATACGTCGGTTAGGATGAATTGTGCATTAAGTCTAGATGTTTGATACTACTCTTGCATGACCAGAAAACCTATGGAGTATTTGGGTATGTGTCCTTCCACCGTGTAGAATATGCCATGCTTAAGTAGGACTCGGTAGAAGTCGAGTGGCTGGACGCTACTCGCGTGTATTGGAAATTGGGAGCATAGGGGATTGGTTCAAAAGGTTGCTAGTAAGTTGAAATGAGACCGGGCAGGGTGTAGGGGCAACAGGACTTGGGGGCCTAGGTGCTTAGATGTCCGTGTCGGTTGAGGACCGATCCGTATGCGGCCCTGCTGAACAAGTATTGAACGTATCGAAGGCATATCGGATATATGGGACCCGATAAACCGATGTAGCCTAAACCTCCGGGCGTCGAGGCGTAGCACACCGATTTATAGGTGTAGGTTGAGGGCAGCAAGGTGGAAATCTGCCAACGGGCATAGAGAGATGCTCCGTGTGAGGAACCTCCTGCTCGTTTCGGTGCGACCGGTTCGACGTTTGGGCTGTTGGGTGAAAGGTTGTCCCGTACGACATCAGGGGAGCGTGCTGTGTGCGGCTCCGAGTATGGGCGTACGTGACGTGCTATTCGGGTATCCCTGCAGGTGTATAACGAGTCGATTTGCCATCCCTCGCGGTTATGAGTACCGCTTGTTCACTGTGTCGTGACGTAGAGGTAACTTGCACTGAGATAAGAATTAATCATCATTGTTTTGAAGTTAATACTAGTAACATAATGTTATGATTTGTGAATAGGTTAGTGCGAATTCGATTCATTCCCACCATGAGCAAGTTACATCGGGAGAAAGCGTTTCTTGTTTGATTGTGGACTCCCGATGTGAGGTGCCCAAGGTTAAACTTAGTTGCTGCTAATAACATTTGAAAGTAAGGATCCAATTATAGGCGAGTTCATATGCAATGTGCTATCCTATGTTAAGTTTTTACCCTCATGTAGAGTTCCATGCTTAGGGCCGACGGTTAAGTCTTGCTGAGCGTTATGCTCACGGATACTATACAAGTTGTTTTGCAGGTAATAACACTACGCTACTGAATATGGTTGTCCGACGAGACTCGGAACTCTCCGAGTGGTAAACTCATGGAAACCCTTGCCGCTGCTGTTGTCATCGTGATGCTAGTGAGAAGGGTCCCCGGGCGGGATGTCTTCTCTGTTGCTTAGCACAGATATGAGACGTGAGTTGTGTTAGTCTTCCGCTGTAGAGTATTTTGAGAAATACTTGTAAAACTTACATTTTGTAAGCTTCCGCTTGGTTTATGTAATATGATGTTTTATTATGTGTGCTGTTGGGTGCCGCATCGCACGGCACCACCCAATGCGATTCCCGGGCGAGGTGCCCCGTCCCCGTGTCTGCACAGGCAGCGTCGGGCCCTCACAGCATGGTATCAGAGCCGCATTGGTAATAGCACACAGAATAAGGATCACATTACGACAAAAACTTAGGATACGGTGAGATAACTGTACTAAGCCCACATAAGGACTGCTATTAGCATATTATGAAGGTGGCAAGCTAACCTATTTGTTATGTCGGAAAATCGTGCATCTCGGGACGTCTATGTCTTGGGGGGTGCACGTATGCGCTGTCCACCAGTGCGCACAAGCTAAAGGGTGGAGCCCCACGGGTGGCAGGTTACCCAACCCGCTTTAGTATCCTCTACGACTCTTCGTGTCGTTTGGGGTATTCGAGCAACGCTTTTCCCTAGCGTGCTTTGGGCAAGTATGGGAGACCCCGTCACGTGGTCAGTAACGTGAACATGTAGCTCAAGGCGTGTTTGGCTTGAGAACACCTGTGCGAGTGATGACGGACGGGTGTACCAACTATATGGATACCGGGTTCGGTGTGCAGCCGAACCTGATGATTGAGTGTGTTTTATGTAGGTGCTAACCACGAAAACCTTAGTACGGGTAGAACACGTTTGCGAGTAACCGTTTTAGTGCCACCTAAGGATACGTATATGCCGGTGTAACCCGGTTAGGTCTTTCTTTGGTGAGGCAACATAGTACCGTCATATGTCTTACGGTGCATCGACACCGTACTACATTGGATAGTTTCTTTCCTATGAATAAATCATTCATGATTAACTTTTAAGCTAAAAATGGATGGTTAGAAGCACATATTAGTTACTGAGCTCTTCGTTTGGACTGAGTTTCAAAGAAGAGGCTTGCTAGGTTTCCATTGATTTCTAAAACAGAGTGCCCGGTTCTGGCAGAAATTTTGCTGGAACTTGACAGGGCATAACTCTGAGTATCTGGACTCAATGAAGGTGTTTGATACAGTTCTGGAAAGGTTTTTAAGTGATCTACAACTTTTCTTTAGAACTCCAGAGCAGAATCACACGCCAACTTTGTTGAATGTCCAGGTAAATGCAAACTGTTCAGAAAACAGAACAGCTGCAACACTCTCTAGATGTTTATGTAAATTAGACATAACCGTCTGTAGAAAAATCTCTAAGGGTCAGATGATACACCGTTGGGAAGGTTATGGAATTTGCAATATTATTGTAGTTCAAAGTTTGTTCAGATTTTATTGTATTTGCATATACAACTGTGATAGAAATAGCCGCGTACAAAGGAGATGCTGACAAATTTTATCCAGGAATTCTGTCAAACTTGGAGCAATCACAACCTTGGATCCAGAAATGATCTTGAGGCATAGGAGTACTCGTTGGAAAGATACTGAAATCAACTTTAATTTTGGTATTCAACTTGAGTTATGAACATGCGATTAAACAGATCAAGATCTGGGTTAGAACAGACAGGTCTGTTCTGCACAGCAAAGAGGGTTAGTTAGGCCGACCACACGGAAGTGACTAAACCCGAGGATATTCCGGTGTTATGTGAATGCCGATGTGTTTCTGGGCAGATTTCCGAACATGACGTCAAGTTCAACTCTGAACTGGTGCCAGAAACAACCTCAATTTCACCGAAGCCGCATAAGATGGCACCCGATGAACTGGCGAAGTAGAAGGAGCAACTAAGTGATTCATGAGCAAATGTTTTATATGACCTAGCTCATCACCTTGGAGTTGCTCTGTGCTGTTTGTTAAGAAGAACGACGAGACACTGAGATTAAGTGTTGATCATCGTTCTCTCAATGCCATCACTATGAAGGACAATAAGGGTACTCTATGGGTTAAAGACCGTATAGTTGTACCTCGTAAGATGATGCTCTATGGCTGGAAATGTCGCGCACCACTGAAGAGGTGCGAGTACGGCAGAAGGGTACTGTTCAGTGTTGATTGGTCAATAAAGCCGATGACCGAGTTCGAACAATAGGAAGCGAACGTGAAGGCTACATAATCCCGACAGAAAAAGCTACAAGGATCGAAGGCGTCGACCGTGGCATTTTGACGTCGGAGAGCACCTTTACCTTCATGTATCTCCGATGAAAGGAATTCACCGGTACGATGTAAAGGGGAGGTTTTGCTCCCCGAGCTTTAGATGCATTGGCTACCACAAAGGAGTGCGGACCCGTAGGCTGGAACTACCGGCATGTATTGCGGGTGTCTGTGACATAGTCAGGTGTCACGGCTGCGGAAATGCCTCAAGTCTTTCGTTGCGGTCCACACTAAAGAAGACGACTAGTTGGAGCCGGATCGTGCCCCACGAACGACCGGTTCAGACTATCGATGAAAAGAATCCGGAACACCTGAAATTGGATATTAAGGTTGTACCAGGCGGTGTGGAGTAATCTTACCATGAAAGAAACAACGTGGCAAGCAAATATTATCTCCGCATGAACTATCCAGAATTTTTATCATCGTACCGCTTGGCATTACCTCTCCCGTCTCGTTCTCCATTGGAATCTCGGGACGAGATTCTTTTTAAGGGGGGAGGAATGTAAAAGCCCCAAAAACGTGAATGCCAAGATGACGGACGTTTGAGCATCATTGTGTTTTGGGTTCATGGAAAAAGGGAGTTACAAAAAACTTTCTTACACAGGATGGTATACGTGGGGTTTAACAACACGGGTTCAAGCATTAATTTGGATGTGTTGAACCAAGGTGGAGTTAAACTCATGTGTGATCATACATGCGTATGAGGAAGAATTAAAAGCAGCCCTTTAGACTCAAATGCTCGCCTCAAAGTGCCGCCAAATTCTTCAACACACATGGGACCTCCCACATTTGAAGGGAGGAGAGTTAGGGTGGCAACTTTCTGTTTTGAGAGTGAGCTAGAGAGGAGTGAATTATGATCATGTTTGAATTCATGTTAAATTCAAACATGTTAAGGCAAAGGAATGACTGGAGTTTGTGTCACATGAAATGATGAACACAAACATGGACATGTGGGGAAAACTAACATTTTCTTTAGCTTGTCCTAAAACATGTTGACCCAGGGAGAGAATTTCACTCCTAAAGATCTAACTCATGTGTACATCCTCTATGGGTAGAGGGGAAGGAAATTTAAACCCTAATTTGGAATCTTGGCAAAGAATTCATGTCTAGATTACCCAAGGGCCCATATGTGAGGTGACCAATGAATTTCTCAGGTATTAAAGAGCTCAAGTTCCAAATTTGGAGAAGTTTTGAGCTCATAGACCAATTGTTCAAGTATTATTGGAGGTCACCTTCAAATTCAAATTTGAATTGGGAAACTGAACCAAACGTGCTCAATTTTGAAATCTGAGTTCATAGTTGGGTTCTTTAGGTTCAAATAAGTGGGTAGGCAAAGTTTCATAAATTTTTGAAATGATTTGCTACCCATTTGGCAAATTGACTTCAATTTGCATGGGAATTCAAATTCAAATGGGAAATTGGATGAAACTTGTCCAAACCTTCAAATTCAGACCGGGTTCAAATGTTCCCACTATTGAAGGGAGCCATTCTACAATTTTGAGAAAAATTGAGAAGGATAAGAAGGAGGCAGTGGGGCCCACATGTCATAGTGCTGTCTAGACTTGCACCCTAAGTCTGCTCCCCTGTTCATTACTCCACCGAAACGTTGCTTCCGGGCGACACCGAGCAGCTCGGTCCCCGGTCACCGACGCCAGCTCCTGCTCTCCCGAGGCCACCTCCTGCTGCTGTGGCGTGTGGTCGATTAGCTCCCGCCCTCATCCGCTCACGGGGTGCTGTTTCCGCTCACAAAACCGCCACACCGATGTTTCACGGCTTCCTCGCGCTGAACCGAACACAGCTCGCCGCCCTCTCTGAAACTCGATTGGGAGACGGCCAAACTCGGGCCACCGAGCTCCCCGAGCTGTGCCAGCAGCGCTGTGGGGTCGTCCCCTACCTTCTCCACTCGCCACCGAGCTAGCCGAGCCTCTCTGCGCCGAGAACGCAGCTTTTCACGCGGCAGCGTAACACAAGCCGGCAATCGGTCTCCCGTGGACAGCTCCACAGGGAGCTTCTCATGCCCGAGCAAGAACACTTTCGGATGCGCTGTTCCTCGGTGATGCTCACCTCCGAAGCACAGGCCATGACATGGACGACAGAGCACGAATTCGAGAAAAGATCTCCGGCGGCCATAAACCGACCTTCCAGTAAAGAAATCTCAAATTCGATCTCAGTCTTCACTCTTAGTTCCCCATATCTTGCACAAAGGGCCGAAACTAGTCGGCGAACAATTATTCTTCACAACCCTAGCTTAGAAACGCATGTAGACCACCTAATTTTCGAGTTTTCCGAGCTCAAACCTAGGAGGTGTCTCGGGTGCACGGTGAAGAACCATTTGCCGCTGTTGCCGAGCAATTCCAAGGCTATGCCGAGCTTCCCTACCATCCAAGGATGCTGTAGAGCCAATTCCTCGCAAGTTTGGCGGGCTAGGAACACCTGTCGACGGCGCCGGACTTCTCCCGAGATGGCCGCACGTCGCCGGCACATTTCCGGTGATCTAGCACCCAGGCCAACCCCGCCAGCATGCACCCCGACCCTGAGAACCCCCGGGCGGCGAGTCTCCGGCCGGGAGATGGCCGGAAACACCGGCCCGGTGAGCTCCGGCGAAGGTCCGGCGGCGGGACAGCGCGGGAGCAGGAAAGTGACCCGAGGAAGAAGATGATCCAGGCGGGCCCCACGTGTCAGCGACCGAGAGTTTAAAAACTGATCAGTTGTGGCTCGGTGGTCCCGTGTGGCTGCGCGCCAAAATGGTGTGGCCCGGTGTGGCTGGAATCTCACTGGCTGCAATTTAAAACGTGGGCCCAAGTCATTTTCAATAGCAAAACAATTTCCAGTTTCAGCTCCAACTTAGGAAATTCATAACTTGGTGTAGGAAACTCCAAATTACGTGATTCAAATTGGGTTGTATTCCTTTTGCAAAGTTCTATCCAAATATGAACCCCAATTTGTATGAAATTCAATATTAAATTCTGGATAATTCTTTTAAGTTTTTCTGTAAAAGAATTATTGAGAGAGTTTGGTTTATCCAAAATTCCTCAATTTTTGCCAGAATATTCTTTAGGATATTATTGGACTTTCAGCAAAGTTTCAACTCAATTGAAGTTGATTTGAGTAGGAATTTCCAGAGTACAATCTGCTGTGCTCAAAACTGTCCAGAAACTTCTCCAGAAAATGGTTTTCCTTTGTAAAATCAGTTCTGGGAAATACTTAGTTCCAAAAATCATAGGAAAATTCAGACATGCTCTATGAGCCCTACTTGGAATGATAGTTCAGTTGTTTGGGCATGAAAATGCACATTGCTTCAGAATTAATTCCTGGTAGCAGAACTGCTTCAAAAATTATTCTGGGAGAACTACTCAAGTATAAAGTCTGCATTTTGTACCAAAGTACTTTCATGTGACCAGGAACTCACCTGTAAAGTTTCAACTCAAATTGAACTTTAGATCTACCTGTTCTTGTTCTCCATGCTTATGTATATGAGCAAAACATAGAGAATTATAGTGGGAATTATGGAAGACACAATTTCCACTCACATTAGCTGCAATTTGGCAAGATAAGTCTCTGTGTAATGTATGACTTCAGGTAAAAATTTCGAAGTCATTGGAGATCAGGACCTTTAGTTCCTTTCAACCCATTTCAATTCATGTGACATGTCCATTAGGAACCATAGAACATGTTAATGGAAATTCTTATGGACATGTGGTTTCTTCCCTAATCCCTCTGCACCACAGGGACAAAAACTTCATTCTTAGTACTCCCACACAGTTCCCTGTTATTAACAAGTTGAGTCTTTACCTCTTTATATTGCATTATAAGAACATATTCATATACATATCAATAGGACTTACGACGGAGGCAACCAATGGAGAAGTTCAACGGAGTGATTCCATTGAAGTGGACCAGTTGATCAAGCCTCAAGGGAGACAAGACTCTAACTGAACTATATACTATTGGACCCTGCAAAACAGGCAAGCCCCGGTTTGCATTTAACTACCCCTAAGTTTTTATTTTGTATACAATACGTCGGTTAGGATGAATTGTGCATTAAGTCTAGATGTTTGATACTACTCTTGCATGACCAGAAAACCTATTGAGTATTTGGGTAGGTGTCCTTCCACCGTGTAGAATATGCCATGCTTAAGTAGGACTCGTTAGAAGTCGAGTGGCTGGACGCTACTCGCGAGTATTGGAAATCGGGAGCATAGGGGATTGGTTCAAAAGATTGCTAGTAAGTTGAAATGAGACCGGGCAGGGTGTAGGGGCAACAGGACATGGGGGCCTGGGTGCTTAGACCTGTCCGTGTCGGTTGAGGACCGATCCGTATGCGGCCCTGCTGAACAAGTATTGAACGTACCGAAGGCATATCGGATATATGGGACCCGATAAACCGATGTAGCCTAAACCTCTGGGCGTCGAGGCGTAGCACACCAATTTATAGGTGTAGGTTGAGTGCAGCAAGGTGGAAATCTGCCAACGGGCATAGAGAGATGCTCCGTGTGGGGAACCTCCTGCTCGTTTCGGTGCGACCGGTTCGACGTTTGGGCTGTTGGGTGAAAGGTTGTCCCGTACGACATCAGGGGAGCATGCTGTGTGCGGCTCCGAGTATGGGCGTACCTGACGTGCTATTCGGGTATCCCTGCATGTGTATAAAGAGTCGATTCGCCGTCCCTCGCGGTTATGAGTACCGCTTGTTCACTGCGTCGTGACGTAGAGGTAACTTGCACTGAGATAAGAATTAATCATCATTGTTTTGAAGTTAATACTAGTAACATAATGTTATGATTTGTGAATAGGTTAGTGTGAATTCGATTCATTCCCATCATGAGCAAGTTACATCGGGAGAAAGCGTTTCTTGTTTGATTGTGGACTCCCGATGTGAGGTGCCCAAGGTTAAACTTAATTGCTGCTAATAACATTTGAAAGTAAGGATCCAATTATAGGCGAGTTCATATGCAATGTGCTATCCTATGTTAAGTTTTTACCATCATGTAGAGTTCCATGCTTAGGGCCGACGGTTAAGTCTTGCTGAGCGTTATGCTCACGGATACTATACAAGTTGTTTTCTAGGTAATAACACTACGCTACTGAATACGGTTGTCCGATGAGACTCGGAACTCTCCGAGTGGTAAACTCATGGAAACCCTTGCCGCTGCTGTTGTCATCGTGATGCTAGTGAGAAGGGTCCCCGAGCGGGATGTCTTCTCTGTTGCTTAGCACAGATATGAGACGTGAGTTGTGTTAGTCTTCCGCTGTAGAGTATTTTGAGAAATACATGTAAAACTTACATTTTGTAAGCTTCCGCTTGGTTTATGTGATATGATGTTTTATTATGTGTGCTGTTGGGTGCCGCATCGCACGGCACCACCCAATGCGATTCCCGGGAGAGGTGCCCCGTCCCCGTATCTGCACGGGCAGCGTCGGGCCCTCACACGGGGTACCCCATACTGATGTACCGACAGTGGCCCCCGGGCCCATCTCGGGGGAGATAGCGAGCCCGAGGTGGGGCCCCCGTCTCTTCCACTCCACGCACCTTCTCGAAGACCCGCATTGACCGTTGCCGGAGCACGAACATGTAAGGGCCTCAGTTTTTGACACACATTTGCAGTGTTCATCACCACACCACACACCTCATTTGAGAAAGAATGATGAACACAACTGAAGAGCAAGTAACAATTATCAACATGCTCATTAGAGAACAAACTTACATATTGCAAAAGTGGTATTTCCCACATGTGATATAGATGGGCTGGACATATGAAAACCCCTACACTTTATTAAGGATGTCCATGCCAAGTTTCACCCAAATTCAAAATCTTTTTGAGGTCAGTTTGGGTATAGTTAGGAAGAGGGCAGTTTGGAACCATATTCAAATTCAAACTGTTTTTATCCAATGAATTTAAAAGTGGGGGGCATATTCTTACTCAGCACATTTTTGTGAGCTCACACACCAATTTTCACTCCATTTGGAGTTGATCTTGACATGAGCTAAGTGGGAGAAATTCAAACTTTATTTGAATTTCAAACTGAACTTGTGCTGAAATTCATTCAAACCAAACCTCATTTGAACTTTGATCAATTCAAATGGCTCATGGGTGAATAATTTGAATTGCCAAGGGTAGTATGTGGTTCACTGTTTACAACAGTGATTAGGAGTAAATTTCAGAGGTTAAAACTGGAGGTGGGACCCACATGTCAGCCACTACTCAGATCAAACCGACTGAGACTTTTTCACTCGGGTCGCCGAGCTGCAGCGGTGATCGCCACCGAGGCCAGCCGCCGCGCCACCAGCTGCTTGCCCATGCGCGGGCATGAGGCGGTGCAGAGCCTTCTTAAGGCGCCTGCCCCCTCCTCGGCCGAGGCACCACCGTTCTTCCCCGCAAGAACTCAGCGCCGGCCGAAAACTTCCACAGCTCGGACTTGATCGGAGAACGCCGATCGCAGCTCCCTCCTTCCACTCCAGAGCCCCAGCAAGGTACTAGAGACCTTCCTCCATCCTCCCCGTTGCTAGAATTCGATTGAAACCGAGTGATATCGGCTGTGCCGAAAGATCAAATTCGGGACTTGGAACCGCCGCACCTCGGGCTCTCGTGGACAGCCCAACCAGGGCGTTGTCACGCCCGAGCCAAGGCACCCTTGGACGCGCGGGTGACCGGTGCTGCTCATCCCCGAGCCACAGCTCGAGTGGTTGCTCACCGGCGGCAAATTTCCACTTTCCCCCTTTCTGTGTGCAGAACGACCTTCGGGTACGGTTCTGTTTAATTCGTGCTCTAGAAAGGATTAGAGGGCCTCAGGCCGCTCTCACACGAGCTAGACACGGTAACGCACAAGTTGTCTTCACAACTCTGGGCCGGAGAACCTCTGTGCCCGGCGTAATTTAAGGTCTACTAATGGCGGAACGAACGGGCGGCATCAGGCGCACGGTGAGGACCTATTTCGGGCCTTCCCCGAGCTGCCTCGAGCTCATGTCGACCTTCTCTGAGGTCCACTGATGCTCCCTGACCGATTTCCCAAGTAGCTGAGGTGCTAGGGTAGTCAGCCGACATGGCCGAAATCGTTCTGAGGTGGCGGCTCGTCGCCGACCATGCTCCGGCCATTGTCATGAGCAGCTAACCCTAGAATCCTGTTCCCCGAGTAAAAGTAGGCAGGGGCGGCCAGAATCGAGAAGTTTGGAGCTGTACAGCAGCCGGCGGCGAGATCCCTCGGCGGCGGGGCGCGGGTGTCGCGAGGTTGAAGAAGGGGGTGGACCCCAGCTGTCAGCGGGAGATATTTTGAATCGGGATCCGGCTGCGGCCAGGATCGGGTGTGCTGGCGCGCAAAATCCTTGTGGGCCGCGATGTGCCATCGCCTAGGCGTGCGACGCGTGTCCCCTGGGCCCACGCGCGAGTTTAAACTTTTCCCCGATTTTCAGATTTCCTTCAAACTTCAAATCCTTATAACTTTGGCTAGAAAGCTCCAAATTGAGTGAACCAAATTTTGCTGGATTCAGCTCTCTGGGTACTTTCCATAAAATCAAGTTTCACTTCATGAAATTCCTTATTTCTCCAGAATTAATTCCTTAAAGTTTAAACTGTTAGGAATTTTAACTGGAGAATCATTTGGAGGAAAATCCTGAAATTTTGCTGAGATGTTCACCAAAATATCCTTGAACAACCATAAAAATTTCAGATCCATTTGAGCTCATTTAATCCACCTAATGGTGTGATTAGTGAAACTGTTCCAGAGAAAATAGAAAATGTTCAGAAACATTTTCAGAATTTTCTCTGAAATTGTTTAGCTCATATCTTTAGTTAGAGACTTCCAAATTAAGTGAGACCAACTCCATTAGAACCCTCTGAAAATCTAGTTTTCAGAAAGTCATAGTTTGTCTCATGAAAATTCCTAGAACACCCTAAGAGTTCCAATTAAGGTCAAGGACATAATTATTTGTGGAGGGCTCAAATGAGCTTTGCTGCAACTAAAACTTGACCAAGTCTCTGTTTAGGTTGTAACCAAGCCACAGTAAAAGTTTCACAGTCATTAGGTCTGTCTAGCAAGGGTTATAGACTTCACAACTTCAAAGTTAATACAAATGCATTTAAATTGATACATATGTTTCTTATATCATGTAGTCGCTAAGGTCAAGGAGGAACCCGAAGTCCTAGACTTCGTTACTCCGGAGGAACAACTAGCCTACGACCAAGAGCAGCAAGGCAAGCCCCGGTTTGCATTAACCTTTTTACAAATGTTTATTGTTTTGAGCACATCTTTGAATGTTGTTCTTTGCATTAGAGTCTTGATTGGAAACCCAACTGCACAGCCAAGAAAACCATAGGTTGGGTTTAGGATTGAAAACCTCGTTAGCCACTGCATTGCTAGGATAGAGTAGGATTCGGTACAAGTCGAGTAGTTGGAACTACTCGCGAGAATAGGCTAGAGGCACATTGCTCGGGTAGAGATAGCACATGATACACATGGCAAGAAAATGAGACCGAGCGGAGAGTAAGGGCAGCAGGACTTTGGGGCCTGTGTGCTGTAGCTCCGCTTGTGTCGGTTGAGGACCGAGCCGTGTGCGGGCCTGTTGAACAAGCTAGAACAGTACCGAAGACCTACCGGCTATATGGGAACCGGGAAACTGATGTAACTCGGGTAGCTGGGTATTGAGGCATTGCCCGTCGTTCAGAGGGTAGGTTGAGAGCTCGAGGTGTAAATCGGCTGGCGGCACAGAGATGCGCGTGCAGAGACCTCTTGCTCGGGACGATGGGACCGGTTCAATATTTGGCTAACGGGTGAAAGGTAGTCGCATACGGCGTTCGTGATGGTTGTTGTAGGCAACATCGAGTACGGGCGTACGTGACGGGTTGTTCGGGTAACCCTGCAGGTGTAAATCGATTATAATCACCGTCCCTCGCGGTCAGTGAGTACCACTTGTTCACTGTACCGTGACGTAGAAAGAACAGGCTAGTTACATGTTAAAATGTTGCTGATTGAAAGCTGGACATTGATTGTTAATGATATGCTGTAGCTTAGAGCTAATTAAAGTTCTTTTCAACTTTGGGCAAAGTACATGAGAGAAATGCGTTTCTTGTTTGATTGCGGCTCTCTCATGTGACTTAGCGTAAGGTTCTCCACAACCTGCTGCTAAAACTTGAAAGTAAGGTTCTACTAATTAGGCGAGTCCTTGCAAATGATTTTTACCTCATACCACCCATTACCCTCATGTAGAAGTTCCATGTTTAGGTGAGACGGGTCAGACTTGCTGAGCCTTCGTGCTCACTGCTTGTGTTTGAAGCTTTTGCAAGATTCTATGAGTAAGGGACTCCCGAAGAGGAGACGGAACCCCAGGAGGGGAACCCCGTCGAGTGGGAGTCGTGCACACCGCAGAGTTAGTGTGCGTGTGTGTGCTAGCAAGGACACGTTCGAGGGCTGAACGTGCACTTGATGCTTGGTCTACGCCCGCGAGTGTAGACTGAACTTATTTTGATGTAAACATGTTCATAAACTTGTTTATGTAATAAAACTTCCGCTTCCGCTTTGCACCTTTGACGTGTGTTATACGGTGCTGTGCAACGCAGCACCCCTCAGCGTGATCCTGGCTCGACAGGACCAATGGGGTCGTGTCAGCGTGGTATCAGAGCTCGCTTGAGGTTTAACACAGTACAAAGGTCTTCTTTTTCAAAAATCCAGTGAGGAACGAGTTAGTAGCCCGTATAAGGATGTTATTAGTATATAGAAAGTGGCTTATTAACCTATTTGTTATGTCGGAAAATCGTGCATCTCGGGACGTTCATGTCTTGGGGGGTGCACGTAAGCGCTGTCCACCAGTGCGCACGAGCTGAAGGGTGGAGCCCCACGGGTGGCAGGTAACCCGACCCGCTTTAGTATCCTCTACGACTCTTCATGTCGTTTGGGGTATTCGAGCAACGTCTGTCCCTGGCGTGCGTGGTGCAACATGGGAGACCCCGTCACGTGGTCTGAAACGTGAACACGTAACTCAAGGCGTGTTTGGCTTGAGAACATCCGGGCGAGTGATGACGGCCGGGTGTACGAACTGTATGGATTCCGGGCTCGGTGTGCAGCCGAGTCTGATAATTGTTTGAGTTTCTGCAGGTATCCTGACCACGAAACGGTAGACGTGTAGCATCCGTGTGCGAGTGACGTTTAGTGCCACTGAAATAACGAAGCCGGCTAAGTCCGGTATAGGTTTTTCTTTGTGAGGACGTAGTACCGACAAAATCTGGTGACGCATCGACGTCACACCCAACTAAATAAACAACTTCATTGTAAAAACTGGAAGGTTTTAATCCAAAGTAGTAAAACTTGATGTAACTCCTTCCCTTGAACAGGATATTCAAAGTTAACAAGCTTTCAACTTATAGGATGTTAAGGACAGAGCACTCTGTTTTCAGCTGAATCAAGGCTGAAGTTAATCAGAGGTTAGAGGTTGAGTTCTTTCGAGGTTGGGGTCGTATGATACATTTCTGGAAAGCGTTGGAAGAGCTTTACAACTCTTCTGTTGAGGTCCAGAGGTGTTTCATCCCTTAACCACTCGAAAAATGCAGTAGAGTTGAAACTGTCCAGAAAACAGGACAGAGCAAAGACTCTCTGTAAACTCTCTGTAAATTAAGCATAACTTCCTGCTTAAAAATCCAAAAATAGGAAATGAGGTACTTCTGGAAAGCTTATGAGATGTGTTACGACTTTGTAACAGAAAGTTTTGTCAGATTGGGAACAGAATTAACTGGGATTCTTGGATTAATTCAGTACCTAAAGCAGGGGGGTGCTGTCCAATTGATTCCAGAAATTCTGTTAACTTTGACATCTCATAACTTTTGAACCAGGACAGATCTTAGGTCAACCAAATACTTTCTGGAAATCTATTGAAGTTAACTTTAACATTGATGTTGAGCTCCAGAATTGGTTTTACCTTTAACATGGCCTAAATTAGGTCGGTGTGGAAACTGGTCAAGGCTGTCATGGAACAGCAGATCAGCAGTCAAATTTGTTTAAAATTTGAACTATGTTTCCAAGTTTTATGGGTTCAATGACATGTTTTATGTTATAACTCAGGGGTTACTGTTTAAATAAATATTTGACATTTCTCAAATATATTTTTACAGATGGCAGCAGATAAACGGTTGGAGAACGGATGGGTAGTTTCCCACTGCTCTGACCGTAGCGGCTACCCGGAAGCATTGTGGCAAATGCTCCAATATTTCGGGTACAACCAGATGCCGCAATACTTCGCCAAGGAAGAAGGCGAAGAGGGGAACAAGACATGGACGATCCATGTCGAGGTTCCTGCAGGGCCTACGCCACCCGGTTGGGTGCCATTCACCGTCACGGTGAGAGGAAGACAACAGGAAGGGATGTGGCAAGTGGCAGCCCGTGACACTATGTCACGTTTCTGCCAACTACACGTGCAGGCTATGGAGGGAACTCCATACGCACTCGTTCCGGTGGAGGGACGAGCTCAGCATGTGTGGGAGGAGAGGTACCTGGAGGCAACAGACCCAAATTGCCCAAGGTACAACCCGGCGGAGGCAAACCTCAGCCTCCAAATGAGGGCGGGAAACGCTGTGATGGACAGCCAAGCTGTTCATACGGAGCATCTCGCCACCAAGCTCAAGGAGAGCACAAGCCGTGGAGATCATTTTGAGAGTGCTCACAGCGCACTCCACAATGTGCTCCTTCCGACGATCAAGCGACTGAATGAACAACACAATCAGTTGCGTCGTCTGAAGAAGGCAAAGAAGAAGAGCCGTGTTGACATCGCGGCGTTGCAAGAGCTGGTGCAGACCCTAACCCAGCAGAATGAGGACCTTGCTCAAGAGCGGGACGATTCTATTGAGGAAGGCCAAGGCTGGAAAGAGGACTACAACCAGGCTATGGACGAGGTGCATGCATTGCAGGACCTCGTGCCCCCGGTATTGGGCATACCGGTAGTCTTGGGTCTTCCAGCCATGGGAGAACCCGGAATGGGAGAAGAGGTGGTAGACCCCGAGCCACCAGCAGAGGTACCGGAGGAGGACGACCCACAGGAGGTCGAGTTCTACTCCGAGTAGGGGGTTACGGTTGCCAAGTAGGGCAGCTAGGGTAGCGTAACCCAACTTTTGTAAACGGTGACATGTCGTGTAGACAGTAGCGCATGTATAGGTAGTGACGACATGAGCACGACTTCTCGGAGATCTGAGAATAATGTATCTTGTATAAAGTTTATGCTTTATCAATATATGTGAATGTTGTGCAAGTTAATCATGCGTCGCTTCAATACCTACTGCTGTTTATGGAATTTTGAGTAAGACATGTGCTAATTGCTGCTGTGTTGAATTTCAGAATGACGCGTACTCGTGCCAACCCTGATGTTGGAGGTACTAGCCAAGGGGGAGAGACCTCCCAACCACCTCCCGAGGACTCCTCGGGACAGCAGCAGCAACAGCAACAGCAAACACTGCCACCGCCACTGCCAACGGTTACATTGGCCGACATTATCGCGGCAATGGCGGGCTCGCATCAGCAGCACACAGAGTTGCTGCAGACTCTCATCGCTAATACGTCTCGCCCAGAGAGACGTCAAGATCGTGAGGAGCGCCAACAGAGCTCCTACTCCGACTTCCTGGCGACTCATCCCCCTGTATTCTCAAGGGCGGATGAACCACTTGACGCGGACAACTGGCTCCGCGCCATAGAGATGAAGTTCGGGCTGCTCCAAATCAGCGAGCAGCGCAAGACTCAGTTCGCGGTCCAGCAGCTCCAAGGATCCGCGAGCGCGTGGTGGGCCAACTTCTGTGCTTCCCAGCCCACCGACCGAGTGATGACCTGGGCGGAGTTCCGGACGGCCTTCAGGGCCTATCATATACCGCCCGGTTTGATGAAGAGGAAGACGCAGGAGTTCCTACACCTGCAACAAGGGAGCCGGAACACGCTGGAATACTCCAGGGCGTTCAATGATCTCGCGCTCTACGCGTCGTATCACGCGGATACAGACGAGAAGCGGCGAAACCATTTTTACCAGGGGCTTAACCCGCTCCTGAAGGACAAGTTGGCGATGTTCAATCGCGGCAGCCTCAACGACATCATTGATGCTGCGATTGTTCAGGAGGACTCCGGCAAGGAGGTGGCGGCGGCAGAGCGAAAGCGAAGCGTGCCGCAGAGCACCGGAGAAGGAGGCGGTCCTTCTCAGAAGTTTCGGATGGTGAATCGCCCACCATCAGGCCGACGCTGGCAACCACCACAGCGGTCGATGCCGTTCCGCAGTCGGCTGTACTCTTCACCGGCATTCCGGCCGGCACTGCCAGTACCACCCCAACAACAACAGCAGCAGCGGGCGATGCCGCGTGCGTTTGCACCTCCGCAACGCATGCCGGGCTTTCGTCCACCGAGTACTCCACCAGCAGCGGCCACATGTTACAAGTGTGGTCGTCCAGGACACTTCGCGAGCAGTTGCCCGGAGAGGCAAGGCGGCGGAGTGGCACCACAGTTTCTGGGGAGGAATCAACCCCGGAACCCTACTAATGCGCGGCGGGCAAACCCTAGGCCCGGCACTGTCCACCAACTTGCCATTGAGGACGTGCCGGAGGGCGAGCCAATCCTTGCGGGTATGTTCCAACTCCACCAGCATCCCGCTATAGTACTGTTTGATTCAGGCGCCACGCATAATTTTATTAGCCAAGCTTTCATTGCTAAACACAGTTTGCCAATACTACCCACCGATAGTCCATATTTAATTTGTTCACCGGGTGGGAAGATTTCAGCAAGCGTAATGGTCTCCAAAGCACCATTATGCTTAGCGGGTAGAGTGTACCCCACGTCTCTCATTATCTTAGAGGGACAGAAGGTCGATGTCATCCTAGGGATGTCGTTGTTAACCCACCACGGCGCTGTTTTAGACACCGTCCTTCGAGTCGTGCACTTAAACTCAGAAGTGCACGGTTCTCACTCATTATTTCTGGACAGTCCAGAAATAAAACTTCCAAGTGTCTATCAGTCCACAACTATCAGATTGGAAGATATTCCAGTGGTCCGAGAGTTCCCTATGTATTCCCGGACGATTTGCCGGGGATGCCACCCGATAGAGAGGTGGAGTTCAAGATTGAACTTACACCAGGAACCATGCCAATATCCCGAAGGCCGTACAAGATGGCGCCCAAGGAGTTGGCTGAACTGAAGACTCAGCTCACGGACCTTCTGGAGAAGGGTTTTATTAGGCCGAGCTCCTCCCCATGGGGCTGTTCGGCATTATTTGTCAAAAAGAAGGATGAAACGTTGCGGCTTTGCGTGGACTATCATCCATTAAATGCCGTAACCATCAAGAACAAGTACCCGGAGCTGGACAAGTTTGTCGTGGTCTTCATCGACGACATCCTGGTATACTCCAAGTCGGAGGAAGATCACAAGAAACATCTGTGTATAGTCTTGCAACGGCTGCGGGATCACAAGTTATACGCAAAGTTCAGCAAATGCGAGTTTTGGATATCGCAAGTGCCTTTCCTCGGGCATATCATCTCAGCGGAGGGTATCGCTGTGGACCCGAGCAAGATCACGCAAGTGCTGAATTGGAAATCCCCGAGAACTGTTCATGAGGTACGGAGTTTCCTCGGACTCGCGGGATATTATCGGAGGTTCATTCCGAACTTCTCGAAGATTGCCAAGCCAATGACAGAGCTGCTGAAGAAGGCTACCAAATATGTTTGGAGTCCAGCATGTGAAGCGGCATTCAAGGCTTTAGTCAAGCACCTGACATCAGCACCGGTTTTGGCGCAGCCAGACACAACAAAACCGTTCGATGTGTACTGCGATGCATCCGGCATTGGGCTCGGATGTGTGCTGATGCAAGACCGAAGAGTGGTCGCGTATGGATCACGGCAGCTTAGGAACCATGAGCAAAATTATCCAACTCACGACTTGGAGCTCGCTGCCGTGGTACTTGCACTAAAAATGTGGAGGCACTACCTACACGGTAACCTCGTACATTTATATACCGACCACAAAAGCCTCAAGTACATATTCACTCAGAAGGAGCTGAACATGAGGCAACGAAGATGGTTAGAACTGATAAAGGATTACGAGATAGAGATCCATTATCATCCGGGCAAGGCAAACGTTGTGGCAGATGCGCTGAGCCGCAAGTCACACGTCAATAATCTGACCATCACACCGTTGGAAGAGAGCGAACCACCACTACGTGTGATTCCACACGGAGCTCTCTACAACCTAGCTTTGATCCCCACCATCCGTGAAGAGATAGCGGCAGCCCAGAAGAATGACAAGGGCATGTCACATTTACGGAGACGTGTAGACAGTGGGGAGTTGAAATGTTTCCGGAAGGACGGAGACGGCGTCCTATGGTTCAAGGACCGGATCGTCGTACCCCGAAACCCGGAGTTACGGAAGAAAATATTTGATGAGGCTCACTTATCAAAATTTTCTATTCACCCCGGCAGCAACAAAATGTATCAAGAACTCAGAAGAAAGTTTTAGTGGACACGGATGAAGCGAGAGACTGCAAAGTACGTGTCCGAGTGTGATACATGTCGAAGGGTGAAGGCAGACCACATGCGGAAACCGGGACTGCGGCAACCACTGGGCATTCCTGCCTGGAAGTGGGAGGACGTGAGCATGGATTTCGTCGTCGGTTTACCCACCACCTTACAGAAACATGATTCGGTGTGGGTGATCGTCGATCGGCTCACCAAAGTTGCCCATTTCATCCCGGTCAACACCAACTACAACGCCAAGAAGTACGCTGAACTGTACATCTCACGGATCCTATGCTTATACGGCGTACCCCGTACCATCATATCGGACCGGGGCACTTTATTTGTGTCCCGTTTTTGGGAGCAGCTACACGCTGCCTTGGGGACGAAGCTGATCTGTAGTTCAGCCTACCACCCGCAGACGGATGGACAAACCGAGCGGGTAAATCAAATTCTAGAAGACATGCTACGAGCTTGCGCTATCGACCACGGCAAGAGTTGGGATGATCACCTGCCGTTAGCCGAGTTCTCGTACAACAATGGGTACCAAGCCAGCATCAAGATGGCGCCCTATGAGGCGCTATACGGAAGAAAATGCCGCACACCATTGAACTGGTGTGAGTCTGGCGAAAGGGTTACCTTCGGGGTTGACCTTGTCAACAACGCGGAAGAAAAGGTTCGACTAATTCAAGCGAACCTAAAAGCCGCTCAATCCCGTCAGAAACAGTATGCGGACCGGAGAAGGCGCCCATTACAATTCGAAGTTGGAGATCACGTATATCTACGGGTGTCCCCAATGAAGGGCGTAAACAGATTTGGGGTGAGAGGAAAGTTGGCACCCCGATTCATCGGTCCATTCCAGATTACCGAAAGATGTGGATCGGTGGCATACCGGCTGAAATTACCAGAAGCACTTTCCGGTGTGCACGACGTCTTTCACATTTCCCAGCTAAGGAAGTGTCTCAAGCTATCAACTACCGTTCAGCTGGAGGACATTGAAGAACTGCAACCGGATCTCACCTATCGGGAGGAACCGGTGCAGATTATTGATGAAAAGGCCCGAACCACACGCAACCGTACGTTGTGGTTCTACAAGGTTCTATGGAGTAATCACTCCATGGACGAAGCGACATGGGATAGCGAAGAATTCCTTCGCACTAACTACCCTGACTTTTTCACGTCGCATATCCGGTAATTTTCTACCGTCCTCTCTCTCATTTTCACCTTATAATCTCGGGACGAGATTCTTTTAAGGGGGGAGGAATGTAAGGGCCTCAGTTTTTGACACACATTTGCAGTGTTCATCACCACACCACACACCTCATTTGAGAAAGAATGATGAACACAACTGAAGAGCAAGTAACAATTATCAACATGCTCATTAGAGAACAAACTTACATATTGCAAAAGTGGTATTTCTCACATGTGACATAGATGGGCTGGACATATGAAAATCCCTACACTTTATTAAGGATGTCCATGCCAAGTTTCACCCAAATTCAAAACCTTTTTGAGGTCAGTTTGGGTATAGTTAGGAAGAGGGCAGTTTGGAACCATATTCAAATTCAAACTGTTTTTATCCAATGAATTTAAAATTGGGGGGCATATTCTTACTCAGCACATTTTTGTGAGCTCACACACCAATTTTTACTCCATTTGGAGTTGATCTTGACATGAGCTAAGTGGGAGAAATTCAAACTTTATTTGAATTTCAAACTGAACTTGTGCTGAAATTCATTCAAACCAAACCTCATTTGAACTTTGATCAATTCAAATGGCTCATGGGTGAATAATTTGAATTGCCAAGGGTAGTATGGGGTTCACTGTTTATAACAGTGATTAGGAGTAAATTTCAGAGGTTAAAACTGGAGGTGGGACCCACATGTCAGCCACTGCTCAGATCAAACCGACTGAGACTTTTTCACTCGGGTCGCCGAGCCGCAGCGGTGATCTTCACCGAGGCCAGCCGCCGCGCCACCAGCTGCTTGCCCACGCGCGGGCATGAGGCGGTGCAGAGCCTTCTTAAGGCGCCTGCCCCCTCCTCGGCCGAGGCACCACCGTTCTTCCCTGCAAGAACTCAGCGCCGGCCGAAAACTTCCGCAGCACGGACTTGATCGGAGAACGCCGATCGCAGCTCCCTCCTTCCACTCCAGAGCCCCAGCAAGGTACTAGAGACCTTCCTCCATCCTCCCCGTTGCTAGAATTCGATTGAAACCGAGTGATATCGGCTGTGCCGAAAGATCAAATTCGGGACTTGGAACCGCCGCACCTCGGGCTCTCGTGGACAGCCCAACCAGGGCGTTGTCACGCCTGAGCCAAGGCACCCTTGGACGCGCGGGTGACCGGTGCTGCTCATCCCCGAGCCACAGCTCGAGTGGTTGCTCACCGGCGGCGAATTTCCACTTTTCCCCTTTCTGTGTGCAGAACGACCTTCGGGTACAGTTCTGTTTAATTCGTGCTCTAGAAAGGATTAGAGGGCCTCAGGTCGCTCTCACACGAGCTAGACACGGTAACGCACAAGTTGTCTTCACAACTCTGGGCCGGAGAACCTCTGTGCCCGGCGTAATTTAAGGTCTACTAATGGCGGAACGAACGGGCGGCATCGGGCGCACGGTGAGGACCTATTTCGGGCCTTCCCCGAGCTGCCTCGAGCTCATGTCGACCTTCTCTGAGGTCCACTGATGCTCCCCGACCGATTTCCCAAGTAGCTGAGGTGCTAGGGTAGTCAGCCGACATGGCCGAAATTGTTCTGAGGTGGCGGCTCATCGCCGACCATGCTCCGGCCATTGTCATGAGCAGCTAACCCTAGAATCCTGTTCCCCGAGTAAAAGTAGGCAGGGGCGGCCAGAATCGAGAAGTTTGGAGCTGTACAGCAGCCGGCGGCGAGCTCTCCGGCGAGATCCCTCGGCGGCGGGGCGCGGGTGTCGCGAGGTTGAAGAAGGGGGTGGACCCAGCTGTCAGCGGGAGATATTTTGAATCGGGATCCGGCTGCGGCCAGGATCGGGTGTGCTGGCGCGCAAAATCCTTGTGGGCCGCGATGTGCCATCGCCTAGGCGTGCGACGCGTGTCCCCTGGCCCACGCGCGAGTTTAAACTTTTCCCCGATTTTCAGATTTCCTTCAAACTTCAAATCCTTATAACTTTGGATAGAAAGCTCCAAATTGAGTAAACCAAATTTTGCTAGATTCAGCTCTCTGGGTACTTTCCAGAAAATCAAGTTTCACTTCATGAAATTCCTTATTTCTCCAGAATTAATTCCTTAAAATTTAAAATGTTAGGAATTTTAACTGGAGAATCCTTTAGAGGAAAATCCTGAAATTTTGCTGAGATGTTCACCAAAATATCCTTGAACCACCATAAAAATTTCAGATCCATTTGAGCTCATTTAATCCACCTAATGGTGTGATTAGTGAAACTGTTCCAGAGAAAATAGAAAATGTTCAGAAACATTTTCAGAATTTTCTCTGAAATTGTTTAGCTCATATCTTTAGTTAGAGACTTCCAAATTAAGTGAGACCAACTCCATTAGAACCCTCTGAAAATCTAGTTTTCATAAAGTCATAGTTTGTCTCATGAAAATTCCTAGAACACCCTAAGAGTTCCAATTAAGGTCAAGGACATAATTATTTGTGGAGGGCTCAAATGAGCTTTGCTGCAACTAAAACTTGACCAAGTCTCTGTTTAGGTTGTAACCAAGCCACAGTAAAAGTTTCACAGTCATTAGGTCTGTCTAGCAAGGGTTATAGACTTCACAACTTCAAAGTTAATACAAATGCATTTAAATTGATACATATGTTTCTTATATCATGTAGTCGCTAAGGTCAAGGAGGAACCCGAAGTCCTAGACTTCGTTACTCCGGAGGAACAACTAGCCTACGACCAAGAGCAGCAAGGCAAGCCCCGGTTTGCATTAACCTTTTTACAAATGTTTATTGTTTTGAGCACATCTTTGAATGTTGTTCTTTGCATTAGAGTCTTGATTGGAAACCCAACTGCACAGCCAAGAAAACCATAGGTTGGGTTTAGGATTGAAAACCTCGTTAGCCACTGCATTGCTAGGATAGAGTAGGATTCGGTACAAGTCGAGTAGTTGGAACTACTCGCGAGAATAGGCTAGAGGCACATTGCTCGGGTAGAGATAGCACATGATACACATGGCAAGAAAATGAGACCGAGCGGAGAGTAAGGGCAGCAGGACTTTGGGGCCTGTGTGCTGTAGCTCCGCTTGTGTCGGTTGAGGACCGAGCCGTGTGCGGGCCTGTTGAACAAGCTAGAACAGTACCGAAGACCTACCGGCTATATGGGAACCGGGAAACTGATGTAACTCGGGTAGCTGGGTATTGAGGCATTGCCCGTCGTTCAGAGGGTAGGTTGAGAGCTCGAGGTGTAAATCGGCTGGCGGCACAGAGATGCGCGTGCAGAGACCTCTTGCTCGGGACGATGGGACCGGTTCAATATTTGGCTAACGGGTGAAAGGTAGTCGCGTACGGTGTCCGTGATGGTTGTTGTAGGCAACATCGAGTACGGGCGTACGTGACGGGTTGTTCGGGTAACCCTGCAGGTGTAAATCGATTATAATCGCCGTCCCTCGCGGTCAGTGAGTACCACTTGTTCACTGTACCGTGACGTAGAAAGAACAGGCTAGTTACATGTTAAAATGTTGCTGATTGAAAGCTGGACATTGATTGTTAATGATATGCTGTAGCTTAGAGCTAATTAAAGTTTTTTTCAACTTTGGGCAAAGTACATGAGAGAAATGCGTTTCTTGTTTGATTGCGGCTCTCTCATGTGCCTTAGCGTAAGGTTCTCCACAACCTGCTGCTAAAACTTGAAAGTAAGGTTCTACTAATTAGGCGAGTCCTTGCAAATGATTTTTACCTCATACCACCCATTACCCTCATGTAGAAGTTCCATGTTTAGGTGAGACGGGTCAGACTTGCTGAGCCTTCGTGCTCACTGCTTGTGTTTGAAGCTTTTGCAGGATTCTATGAGGAAGGGACTCCCGAAGAGGAGACGGAACCCCAGGAGGGGAACCCCGTCGAGTGGGAGTCGTGCACGCCGCAGAGTTAGTGTGCGTGTGTGTGCTAGCAAGGACACGTTCGAGGGCTGAACGTGCACTTGATGCTTAGTCTACGCCCGCGAGTGTAGACTGAACTTATTTTGATGTAAACATGTTCATAAACTTGTTTATGTAATAAAACTTCCGCTTCCGCTTTGCACCTTTGACGTGTGTTATACGGTGCTGTGCAACGCAGCACCCTCAGCGTGATCCTGGCTCGACAGGACCAATGGGGTCGTGTCAGAACAGTCGTGGGATCGCGGGAGCGTGTGCCCCACTTGATGACTGCTTTTACTGCGGCGGTTCCCAAGGCTGCCACTTCTGCACGTCGCAGCGCCTTTTTGGGAACCGCCGAAGTGTCTTGCTGGATCGTCTCCTTGGGAGACTGACTTCTTGGCCCACCGCTTCAGCTGGACGGCTTGGGTCCACTTGTCATCGACGCTTGGTCTTGGAGCTGAAGCGGTTGTCCAAGCGGCGTATTTGAAGAGTTTCAAATCATTTTGAATCACGCCTAGGAAGTTTAAAAGGGCTCACCCGCATCGCGGCTTCCCTTCGCACTTCCCAGCGCTTGCATCTTCCTTGAGCTCTTGCGCCCTTGTCTTCCCCGTGCTTGAGTTTCCATCTGCCATGGCTTCTAACTTGCCTCCGCAGAAGAAACGCGTCCGGTCTTCTCCGGCGGCGGCGTTTGCGCCAAGTCAGGGATCCAGGGCGCCTGCGCGTCCTGCTTCTGAAGATGGCGTCTCGTCCGGTGGTGACTCCAAGAGGCTTCGGGCTCATCATCTCGATGGGACTCCTCTCAAGCGGCGACGGCCCGATGGTCCCGGGCGTCGCACCCTCCTTCCTCAGGGGGTGGAGCTCCGAGGGGAAGCACTGGCGCTTCGATGCCCAGGGGCGAGTCTAGGGCTCAGGCGCCCCGGTCTGCAAGCATCCCTGCTGCTGGCTCAGCAGAAGGCGGTGCTGGGCGGGGCAGCGCTCGATCTCATGCGGGGGCGCAGGCACCCCGTGCTCCTGGAGCTGGATCAGCATCTAAGGGGGCTTCCGAAGCGTCCCCTGCTTTTTCAGCCCAGGCAACTGCAGGGCAGCCCCAGGTGGCGACGATGGGCTCCAGTGGTCCTACCCCGACTCGGAAGCCGGGGTTCAGAGCCTGTTGGAGTGCCCGTGTCCCTCGGTAAGTGTCATCCTTACCGGTTTCCAGCGCCTGCATCCTTTCCTTCTTCTCTTAACTCGGGAGTCTCCCATGTTTGCAGGGACCCCTCGAGTGCCGGTAACGTTTCCGTTTCCCGTCCATCCCCGACTGACGGGGGATCTGTGCCGCAGCGCCCGGCAGCTGAAACGGTCGCAGCGGCCCCCAAGCCGGCGCAGGCTCCTTCTGCGCCAGTCGGCCCGGCTCCTGCAGCAGTGGCGACACCTCCTGTTTATCCCCCTTTCCCCCTTCACCAGCTCGGGAGCTGGCTGTTGCTGAAGATTCGGCGGGACCGGCTGGCGGTGTCCCGCCTCCTGTCGTCGAAGCGGCAGAAACTGCCGCGGGCCCTACGGCGGGCAGCGAACCGGGGTGCACCGGGAGCGAGCCTGCCCCAGTGCCGGCTTCTCCCGATCAGTGCTTTATCCCGGTCGCCGGAGCGTCAACTTCTCCTGAAGACGACGTGATGGAGGAAGTCGGGGGCGCGGCTTCGGCCTCTGCCGCCCCGCTGCCCCTGGCAGATACCCTCGTGCTCGCCCAGACGAGCGTCCGGCAGGTTCTGGCCGCGCTCGGTCGCGAGCGGGAGGAGCAGGTAGGTGAGAGGGATCGCCTCCTCACCTGGGGGCGTCTCTTGAAGGAGCGGACCGAGGAGGTCAGGGAGGAGCTTGACTCGAGGCGGGCGTCGCTCGATGTTGTGGAGACGCTCCTTGACCGTCAGAAGAGGGCCGTCGACCGCCTGGACTCCGAGACGCGGCGGCTCCACAAGGAGGCCCTCGAGGCGCATGCCCGGACCGAGGTGAATTTCTCTGCTTTGGAGGAGGTGCGGCTGAAGCAGGCGCGCCGCGAGCGCGTCATTGCTGACCGGGAGCAGGCCGTGGCGGCTTAGGCAGAGAAGGTCACCGCGCGGCTGGCGGCTGGCGAGGACGACCTGAGAGCCCTAGCTATCGAGCTGGAGACCCAGAAGGCAGATCTGGCATTGAGGGAGGAGCAAGTCTCCCGGGAGCGCCAGGCGGTCCTGGATCGGGAGCTGGCTGCCGACTTCCGGGCTTCGGAGGTGGAGCGGCTTGCCCAGAGTCTTCAGCTCCGGGAAGACTCTCTGGCGGCCAAGAAGAAGGAATTCTCTGATGAGGGTCTCGATGCCTTGCTGGCCGCCCGCCGCGAGATGGAGGAGCTCCTGGCCTCGCGTTCCTCCGAGGTCCGGGCGGTCTCGAGCTTCGTCGACCAGGCAGGGTCCTCCCTGGTCCCCCTTGGCTTCAGCCCGGTGAGGGCAGCGGCCCCGGCGCAGAAGGTGGCCGAGGTGATCCCCGCGCTTGAGCCTATCGGCGCCAAGCTGAACAGGCTTGAAGCGGTGGTCGCCGGTGAGCTCGAGGCGTAGGGACGGGGCCTGGCAATGGAGGTTGCTACGCACGTGCTGGCGTGCTTCCGGAGCCGGGTTCCCTCCCTCTCTCTGGAGCCAGTGAGGCAGGGCCCCGCCGCAGAGCGGAAGGAAGCCGCCAGGGCTCAAGTCGGGACGTGGCTGCCCTTGTAGCCTCTAGGTTCCGGCGCAAGCCAGGGGAGTCCTAGGGCTTGTATCTTTTCTTTTTTTTTTGTTTTTGTTGAGTCTGTAGTCCAGCTCATGGAGCCTCGAATGAATAGACTCATGTTGTTTTCTGTGTCTGTGTTCTTTTATCTTCTTCTTGGCTTGGCCTGGCCGAGTCCTTAGCTATGCAAGGTACTCAGAGGTCTTCACCAATCTTGAAGTCTTGCACAGGCACCTTCCTCGGGTCCTTATTGAGTTAAGGGCCCCAGGGGTCTTCGGAGCTCGCCCCGTGAGAACGGGGAGGTCCGGCTCTGCCAACCACGTGGCGGTCCTGGAGCTCTCCTATGAGAAGATGGAGGTCCGACCCCGCGGGACACGTGGAGCCTTCGGAGCTCACCCCTGCGGAGGGGGCGAGGCTCGGCTCTGCCGGCCACGTGGCGGGCCCGGAGCTTCCCTCTGAGGAGAGGGGAGCTCCGGCCCTGCTGGACAAGTGGGGCCTTTGGGGCTCGCCCCTGCGGAAGGGGCGAGACCCGGATCCTCCGGTCTTGCGCTGGAGTAGTCGATAGCTCCAGCCCTCCCCTATGCGGTTCCCGTAGCTAAAACCTGAAGGTCCTGCACACAGGTAGAGGAAGCGTAATTCTCCTCGAGGGCTTTCCCTTCCCCGTCTTTTAGTCTTATTTGGCTTACGGTCCTTGCCCGGTATACGGGGCTTGGGCAATTCTGTGCGCAAGGCGCCGGGGGTCTGGCTCCTTCCGAGGTCAGGGTACGATCGTCTGACCCCTAGTACTCCCCTGGACCTCCGAAGGACAGGGCGCGCACACTTTGGGTCGGAACCGGCAAAGCGGGCTACGCACCCTGGACCCCCCATGCACAGCTCAGGCCTTTCCTGGAGGTGACCAACTGGCACCGCAACACCTGACTGGGGGAGGCCCGAAAGGCCCCCTGGCCATCGGCAGGTGCCTCAAGCGCAACCGCCTTCAGTAGGATAGCAAATGCTGACTATGGATGAGAGCGGGAAAGGGGAGCTAAATATACGGTGAGCATACATGGAAAGTGCGGTCATAGAAATTAATGTGTAATTTAAATGAGCACATAAGTAAGAACGTGGTAGAACATGTTTCTGTGTGAATGCCCATAGGACGAAGGCAGGCTGAACATGGAGGCAACGACCCACCCCATTAGGTAGGGAAGCAAGACTCTACGCGCTTGGGGTCGGAACCAGGCCAAGCTGAACGTAGTCCTGGACCGTCCCCTGAGGCTTAGCTGCTCCGAGCGCTGTTCCTGGAGCCTATGGGATCCATTACAGAAAGGAAAAGGCATGTTCTACTAATGCTCTGGGGTTAGAACTTACTGTGATGTTCCATGTTCCAAGGGTTCGGGAGCGGATCCCATCCTTGGTGGAGAGGCGTATGTACCTGGGGCGGCAACTTTCGTGACTCGGAAGGGACCTTCCCGGCTGGGGGAGAGTTTATTGGTCCTTCGTGGGAAAGTGTGTGCCGCGGCACCAGGTCGCCTTCTTGTAGTTCCCAGACGCGCTTGGTCCTTTGGCGGTAGCGCCGGAGCACCAGCCGGGACCGTGCGTTGTGGAGGGTTGCTTGTAATCGTGCCTCGTCAACGAGGTCGATATCTTCACGCCGGAGCTGGTCCTGTGCGGCTTCTCCTGGGAGCCCCGGGGTACCTTCCTCTATTGGCTCAGGCCGACAAGAGGTAGGCGGACCCGGACTCTTCTTGGGGGACCCAAGATGTCTTCTTCCATTGGCTCAGGCCGACAGGAGGTTGACGGATCCTGGGTGGCCCCCTGGAGGTGAGGCCGAGGCACGGAGACGTGCACTCGGGTGGAGCTGGCCCAGTTCTGCACCGCCGGAGGCTGGTACTTGGGCTGCTGCAATTGCTTGGAGCTTTTCCAAGGCTGATACTGCAACAGTGCAGTCTCCACAGATCTTTGGGGCAGTCGTAGTGGGCTACCGCCCTGACTCGTCATCGCTGGAGCTGGAGTCCTCATAGTTGTGTACCGCCTTCACGGCGCGCTGAGACTCCTGGAACCCCACCTGGTGGTCGACATTGTCTTGGGCGTCGACCTTCTGCTTGCCCTCCCTTTGACGGAAGGGAGGGGCGTCAGCACGCGGTTGCTTCCCCTTGTGGAAGCGCTCCGTGAGCTTCTGAATCTCCCAGCACTCAGCAGTAGTATGGCTGCTGGTGTTGTGCACGGGGCACGGCTTGCCTTGGTCACCATCTGGGGCTGGTGACTGTCGCTGCCTCTTGTCGGGGCGTGGCCCCCGAGCTCCACTGGGTGCTGCTGCTGCAGCAACGGGAGCTGCGGTCGGTGGCTTCATCTTGCCACTGCCCCGGTTCTTGATCTTCTTGTTGCTTCCATGGGAAGCAGCGCCAGATCCGGGCTGTCCTCCTGATTCGGAGGCTGGTTGTGAATGCCAGTTCCGCCCTTCTGCTGCCTGGCGCACTTGCCCGCCAGGCTGAAGAGCGCAGAGACGTCGCGAACCTCTCTGGTCACGAGCTTCTCAAGCATCTTCTTGTCCCGTACACCCTGCCGGAACGCCACCACCACAGAAACATTTTAGATATGCAGGATGGTGTTCCGTACCTAGGAGAATCGCTGGATGAAGGAGCTCAGCGTCTCTCCAGGTTGTTGCTGGATGGCGTGGAGGTCGAGCTCCGTGCCAGGCCAGGTGTAGGAGCTGCCGAAGTTGGCGGTGAACTGCAGGCAGAGCTCTCCCCAGGAGGTTATGGAACTCTGGGGGAGGTTCATGAGCCAAGACCGAGCTGGGCCAGTCAAGGTGACGGGGAAGTAGTTGGCCATGACAGCCTCGTCCCCTCTTGCAGCAAGGACGGCGGTGGAGTAGATCTGGAGGAACTCTGCCGGGTTGACGCTGCCGTCATACTTCTCGAGCAGGTGCGGCCAAAACTTGCGTGGCCACCTCGCGAAGCGAAGGTGGGGCGCCAGGGCCGCACATCCTGCTCCTGTTGCCGCAGGCGTTGGTGCCGTGAACGCTTGGTTCGCTGCTGGCACAGTGTACCCCGGTATGGGCAAAGCTGCACCATAGACCGGGGGCGCCATTTGCAAAGCATATGGCTGTGGCATATGCTGCGTGGCATATGCCTGGGGCAGAGATCGCGTGGCGAAAGTCTGCGACTCAGGCAAGGTTGAGGCAGACGTCATGCCGTCGCCGGCCTCTTGGTTGCGACGCCTTTCTCGTCGTCGCTCGAGGAACACTCGGGCATCTTGACCCAAGTGGCATCGTTCAAGCTCTGTACTCAGGTCCATCGACGGAGCCTGGTGGAGCTGGAATCTGCCGTCTGCCCGTCAACCGTTGGCGTGTGCGTCAGCGACACAGCCGGATGGCCGGGGCGTCGTCCCCGCCGAAGTCGAGGGTTTGCGGCGGCGACAACGAGACAGTCTATCTCGCGAATCCACTGCTGGGTCGCTGACCGAGGCGCGTCCCCAGCAGGTGGATTGCGCAGTAGCGCTCTTGCTGCAGCTAGCACGCTCCCGTGGGGGACGCTCAGTGCTGCAGAGGATCTCACGCTCGCTGGAGTCTGCGTTGCTGGAGTCGGCGCTGCCGGAGTCGGCTGCTGGCTTCCAGCTTGTGCCGACACACTCCGTCTAGAGTGTGTCGAGACGTAGTGCCCGCTAGTCACGGTCCGTCGTGAACGCGGGGGAGGAGAGCTTGCCGCTGAAGGAAGCTTGGTCATCTTCGCCGGCAAAAGATCGTCACGCAAGGGAAAAGCCCCCTACCTGGTGCGCCAAATGTCGAAGTGTATGGTCGACACTTCCCCCGGACCTGCTCTGGGCAGCCCGCAGAGGTTCTTTTTTGGAGGGGCTAGACGCTTGCGGAGAGCTTCAGCGTTAGGGACGAGTGAGGGAGAAGCTTGACACGGCGAGTTTTACGTGGTTCATGCCACCGGAGCGTAAAACCCTACGTCCACGGTGAGCAGAGGTGCTCGCTGTATTGCTTTCTGCTCAGAACCTGAGTCCTTAGCTTGAGGGTGAGTAATGTCTAGAGTGCGAGTTCACAGGGTTCGAACCCTTGCTAACGTTGCCTACCCGAGCCTTTTATAGTCCAAGGCTCGAGTAGCTTACATGGGGGGCCCGGGACCCGACAGGTGGTCTCGGGGAGATTTCCTGTCGTCTACCGTATCTGCAGTTATGCCGGTAGTTGTCTCTGGCAAAGGCTTCCGAGTCTTTGTTCTGCCACCCTGCCCATGCCGCAAGCTAGTCGTAGTGGTTGATGATGGCAGGGGCGGCAGGGGATGTCTTGTTGCTCTGTTTATTGGCGGGCAGGCTCTGACACGGCGCGCCAGTCTGCGGTGTGACTGGGCGCAACGCACCTGACAGAGGTGTGCTCCGTGTCTCCGTGTCTCGGGAAGGCGCGGGCCTTGAATACCTTGTATGGGCAAGGTATGGCGCGTCTTTATGCCCGCTGCCTACCGCGCGGGGGCAGGCAGCGTTGTCCTGCTGGCCACATGGCGGGCCCGGAGCTCTCCTCTGAGGAGAGGGAGGTCCGGCCCCGCGGGACACGTGGAGCCTTCGGAGCTCTCGCCACGGAGGGGGGAGGTCCGGCTGCTGCTGGCCACGAGGCGGGCCCGGAGCTCTCTTCTGAGGAGAGGGAGGTCCGACCCCACGGGACACGTGGAGCCTTCGGAGCTCTCCCCACAGAGGGGGGAGGTCCGGCTGCTGCTGGCCACGTGGCGGGTCTGGAGCTCTCCTCTGAGGAGAGGGAGGTCCGGCCCAACTGGACACGTGGCGCCTTCGGAGCTCTCCCTGCGGAGAAGGGCGAGGTCCTTAGGCATTTTCCCCTGTGCGCGGGGGTACCCCGTATCGAGGGTACCGACAACGTGGTCTTGTCACCGCGTCTTCTCACCCTGCTTGGGCGGCACTGTACTGCTGTCATGCCTTCGCGCTGTCTTGTCACCGTAGTGGCGAGCAGGGCAGAGAACGGAGTCGTGCTTAGTGACCCGTGCTTCCTTCTTGACTTCGTCAACCCATGGACCACGATGGATCGTGGGGCACGTGGTGGCTCTGGATCTCTTATCGACGAAGCTTGGTGCCAGGGGACATGTGGCAGCTCCGGACCTCACCTCAGCAGGGTGGCTCGGGCCAGGGCCTAGGGCACGTGTGTGCACCGGAGCTGTCCTCAGCGGGGAGGTGGCTCGGAGCCAGGGGACACGTGGTAGCTCTGGACCTCAACTCAGCGGGGAGGCTCAGACCGGAGCCCAGGGCACGTGTCAGCACGGGAGCTGTCCTCAGTAGGGAGGTGGCTCAGAGCTAGGGGACACGTGGCAGCCCAGACCTCACCTCAGCGGGAAAGCTCAGACCGGAGCCCAGGGCACGTGTCGGCCCCGGTGCTGTCCTCAGCAGGGAGGTGGGTCGGAGCCAGGGGCACGTGTCAGCCTCGAACCTCACCTCAGCGGGAAGGCTCGGACCGGAGCCTAGGGCACGTGTAAGCTCTAGAGCTCAAGCGCGCGTGGCAGCCCCAGGGCTGACCAAGGGGCCAAGTGCACGTGGCTACGCTAGGGCCCGCTCGAGCAGGGGAGGCGGGGCCTTGGCTGTCTTTTACCCACTATGCGAAGGTACCTGGTCTCCAGGGTACCGATAGTGGCCCCCCGAGCCCATCGCGGGGGAGGCAACGAGCCCATAGGTGGGGCCTCCATCTCTCCCACGTGGTGGTTTTAAAGCTGCACTTTGGAAACTGATGCAGTGCCAAGACTTCCACGTAGTGGACAAGTGGTTGTACCTGGTAGACGAAAAGGCTGCACGTCCTTGGCACAGTATACATAACAGCCAGTAAAAGAAGCAGCGTGTCATCGCGGCTGTCGGTACCTGAGATATGGGGTACCCCCGCGCACAAGGTAAAATGCCTAAGGAACTCGCCCTTCTCCGCAGGGAGAGCTCCGAAGGTGCCACGCGTCCGGCGGGGCCAGACCTCCCTCTCCTCAGAGGAGAGCTCCGGGCCCACCACGTGGCATACAGAAGCCGGACCTCCCCCTCCGCGGGAGAGAGGTCCGAAGGTGCCGCGTGTCCAGCGGGGCCGGACCTCCCTCTCCTCAGAGGAGAGCTCCGGGCCCGCCACGTGGCCAACAGAAGCCGAGCCTCCCCCTCCGCGGGGAGAGGTCCGGAGGCTCCACGTGCCCCGCGGGACTGACCCTCCTCTCCTCTGAGAAGGGCTCCGGGCCCGCCACATGGCAGCAGAACGACGCTGCATGCCCCGAGCGGTAGGCAGCGGGCGTAAATACGCCCCATACCTTGCCCGTACAAGGTATTCAAGGCCCGCGTCTTCCCAAGACGCGAAGACACGGAGCACGCTTCTGTCAGGTGCCGTTGCGCCCGGTCGCATCACAGACTGGCGCGCGGTGTCAGAACCTGTCAGCCAATAAACACCGCGACAAGACATCCCATGCCGCCTGCGCCGTCATCAACCACTACGACTAGCATGCGGCATGGGCAGGGCGGCAAGATGAAGACTCAGAAGCCTTCGACCAGAGACAACTACCGGCATAACTGCAGATACGGTAGATAATAGATAATCTTCCCGGGACCACCTGTCGGGTCCCGGCTCCCTTGTAAGCTGCCCGAGTCTTGGACTATAAAAGGCTCGGGTAGGCGTCGATAGCAAGGGTTCGCACTTTGCAACTCATACGCTAGCCATACACTCTCAAGCTGTAACTCACCCCCAAGCTCAGGCCTCCGGCCCCCGAGCAGCAAGCAATACAGCGAGCTCCATAGCTCGCCGTGGACGTAGGGTTTTACGCTCCGGCGGCCTGAACCACATAAAACTCGCCGTGTCAAGCTCTCACTAACTCGTCCATCTGCGCAAGCTCTCCGCTAGGGACTAGCCCCACCGAAAAAAGAACCTCCGCGGGCTGCCCATTTCAGGCCCGGGGGAAGTGTCGACCGCACACTTCGACTTTTGGCGCGCCAGGTAGGGGGCTTTTCTCCTAGCGCGACGAGTTTCCGCCAACGAAGATGTCCAAGCTTCCTTCAGCGTCAAACTCTCCCCCTCCGCGTTCACGGCGAACCGTGACCACTGGGGAGTACACGTCGACGCACTCAGGACGGAGTGTGTCGGCACAAGCTGGTAGCCAGCAGCCGACTCCGGCTATGCAGGCCCCAACCAGTGTGAGATCTTCTGCAGCGCTGAGCGTACACCATGGAGGTGCGCTAGCTGCAGCAAGAGCGCTGCTGCGCAACCCACCTGCGGGGGATGCGCCCCATTCAGCGACCCAGCAATGGGTCCGCGAGGTGGACCGCCTCATCGTCGCCGCCGCGAACCCTCGGTTTCGGTGAGGACGGCGCCCAGAACAACCGGCTGTGTCGCTGACGCACACACCCACGGTTGACGGGCTAACGGCGGATTCCAGCTCCTCCAGGCTCCTGTCGACGGACCTGCGAAGGGAACTGGAACGGTGCCACTTGGGCCAGGACGCCCGGGTGTACCTTGAGCGACGCCGAGAAAGGCGTCGCAACCATGAGGCTGGCGACAGCATGTCGTCGGCCTCGACACAACCAGAACGGCAGGCCTTCGCCACGCGAGCCCTGCCTCAGGCATATGCTGCGCAGCATATGCCACAACTATATGCGGCGCAAGCAGCGGCCCCGGTCTATGGTGCAGCCTTGCCCATGCCGGGATACGCGGTGCCAAGTGCGAACCAAGCGTTCGCAGCGCCAGTACCTGCAGCAGCAGGTGCAGGATGTGCGGCCCTTGCACCCCACCTTCGCTTCGCAAGGTGGCCACGCAAGTTTCGCCCGCACCTGCCCGAGAAGTACGACGGCAGCGTCAACCCAGCGGAGTTCCTCCAGATCTACTCCAAAGCCGTACTTGTCGCAGGAGGGGACGAGGCTGTCATGGCCAACTACTTCCCCGTCGCCTTGACCGGCCCAGCTCGGTCTTGGCTCATGAACCTACCTCAGGGGTCCATAACCTCCTGGGGAGAGCTCTGCCGGCAGTTCGTCGCCAACTTCGGCAGCTCCTACACCCGTCCCGGCACGGAGCTTGACCTCCACGCCGTCAAACAACAACCTGGGGAGTCGCTGCGCTCTTTCATCCAGCGGTTCTCTCAGGTACGCAACACCATCCCACATATCCAAAGTGCCTCTGTGGTGGTGGCATTCCGACAGGGTGTCCGGGACGAGAAAATGCTTGAGAAGCTCGCGACCAGAGAGGTCCGCGACGTCTCGGAGCTCTTCAGCCTGTCGGACAAGTGCGCCAGAGCAGCTGAAGGGCGGAACTGGCACGCTCTGCCGACCTCTGAGTCAGGAGGACAGCCCGGGTCCGGTGCTGCTGCCTATGGGGGTGGCAAGAAGACCAAGAACCGGGGGAGTGGCAAGATGAAGTCACCATTCACGGCCCCCGTCGCCGCAGCTGCAACGACCAGTGGAGCTCGGGGGCCACGCCCCGACAAAAGGCAGCGGCAATCACCGGCCCCAGACAGTGACCAAGGCGGGCTATGCCCCGTGCATGGCACCTGCAACCATACTGCAGCCGAGTTCTGGGAGATCCAGAGGCTCGCAGAGCGCTTCCGCAAAGGAAGACAGCAGAGGGCTGAAGCGCCGTCCTACCCTCAGAGGGATGGCAAACAGAAGGTCGATGCCCCAGTCTCTGCTGCCCACCAGGTGGGGTTCCAGGAGCCTCAGCGTGTCATTAAGACAGTGCATGACGGTGAGTACTCCAGTTCCGACGGTGACAGGCCAGGGCGTTAGCCAACTGCGGCGCCCCTCCGTGCCTCGAACATACCTCTCGGGGGCCGCCTAAGGTCTGTCAACCCCTTGAAGGCCTTGCCAGAAGGGGAAGACACCTTAGGTCATCCAAGACGAGCCCGGGCCTACCTACCCCTTGAAGGCCTTAGCCAGAAGGGGAGAACTCCCCGGGGGCCCCCAGGAGAAGCCGCGCAGGACCTGATCCAGCGCGAAGATAACAACCTCGTCGACAAGACTCGGCTGCAGGGAACACCCCGCAATGCACGGTCTCGGCTAATGCTCTAAGCACTACCGCCAAAGAACCAAACGCGTCGGGGGCCTGCAGGAGGGCAACTTGGTGAAGCGGCACGCTCTATTCCAAGAAGGACCCATAAGCTCTCCCCCAGCAGGGAAGGTTCCTTCTGAATCATGAAAGTTGCCGCCCCAAGTACACATGCCTTCCAACCGAGAGTGGGATCCGTTCCCAAAAATCCTTGCCATGGAGCAACACTGTAAGCCCTACTTCCTGAGCATCAGTAGAACAGGGTTATTCCCTTTTGTAATAGATCCAATAGAATTTAGGAACAGCGCTTGGGGCAGCTAAGTCTCAAGGGACGGTACAGGACTACGTCCAGTTTAGCCTGGTTCCGACCCTAAGCGCGTAGAGTCTTGCTTCCCTTGAAGACAAGGCGGAACATTGCCTCCCTGTACAGCCAGAATTCCACCTATGGGTACGAATACAGAGACCTGTTCTACTTAGCTCTCTTTCATGCGCTCATTTAAATTATGCATTAATTTTTATGATCGCACTATCTCTGTATGTTCATCGTACATCTAGCTCCCCCTCTCCTGCGCTCATCCATAGTCGACATTCGCTATCCTACCGAAGGCAGCTGCGCTTGAGGCACCTGCCGATGGCCGAGTGAGTCTCTCGGGCCTCCCCCAGTCAGGTGTTGCGGTGCCAGTTGGTCACCTCCAGGAAAGGCCTGCGTTGTGCATGGGGGGTCCAGGGTGCGTATCCAGCTTAGCCGGCCCAGAGCACAAAGCATGCGCATCCTGCCCTCCGGAGGTCCAGGGGGGTACGTCCGCTTTGCCTGGTCATGAACCCAAAGCGCGTGCACTCTGCTTCCCCAGCGCACGGCCCGGTACTAGGGATTGGACGGCCGTACCCGGACCTCGGAGGAAGCCGGAGCTCCGGCGCCTCGTGCACAGAATTGCCCAAGCCCCGTATAGCGAATCAGGATCGTAAGACGGATAAGACTAGGAGACGGGAGGGGAGGACCCCCCGAGGAGAATTATGTTTCCTCTGCCTGTGTGCAGGACCTCCAGGTTACGGCAACAGGGACTGCATGAAGCAGGGGGAAAGGAGCTACCAGCTACTCCGGCCTAGGACTGGAAGGACCGGGACCTGCCCCTCCAGCAGGGGCGGGACCCGGGGGCCCCACGTGTCCAGCAGGCCCAGAACTCTCTCCTCCCTTGAGGGCTCCGGGCTCGCCACGTGGCAGGCGGAAACCGGACCTCCCGCCTCGGCGGGAGGGCTCCGAAAGCCCTACGTGTCCAACATGGCCGGAGCTCCCGCCTCTTAAGGAGGAGCTCCGGACCCGCCACGTGGCAGGCAGATCTGGAGCTCCCCGAAGGGCGAGATCCGGAGACCTCCGGGGGCCCCTAACACGGTTAGGACCCGGGGACGGTGTCTGTGCAAAGCTCCAAGATTGGAAATGGCCTCTGAGTACCTTGCGGAGCTAAGGACTCAGTCAGGCAAAGCCAAGAAGGAGAGAAAAAGCATCACAGACACAAGTATCCAAAAGAGTCAAATTAATCGAGGCTCCTTGAGCTGGACTACAGACTCGATAAGAAGAAAGAAACAAGTCCTAAGGACCTCCCGGCTCCCGCCGGAACCTTGCGGCTATAAGGGTGGCCACATCCTCGACTTCTGCCCTGGCAGCTTGCTCCCGCTCTGCGGCTGGGCCCTCTCTCGCTGGTTCTAGCGAAAAAGAGGGGTCGCGGCTCTTAAAACATGCCAGCACATGTGAGGCGACCTCTAAGGCTAGGCCGCGCCCCTCGGCCTCAAGCTCACTGGCGACCACCGAGTCTAGCCTGTCCAGCTTGGCGCCGATCGACTCCAGCGCGGGGATCACCTCCAACGCGGGGGCCGCGGTCCTCACCGGACTGAAGCCAAGAGGGATCAGGGCGGACCCTGCTCGATCCACGAAGCTCGAGACTGCAAGAGCCTCGGAGGACCGCAAGGCCGAAAGCTCCTCCACCTCGCGGGGGGCCGCCTGCAGAGCCTCCAGGTCCCTCTCGGAGAATTCCTTCTCCTTGGCCGCCAGGGAGCTCTCCCGAAGGTGAAGAGCCTTGGCGAGCCGCTCCAACTAAGCGGCCTTGAAGTCGGCGGTCAACTCCTGGTCCAAGACCGCCCGGCGATCACGGGAGACCTGTTCTTCTCTCAAGTCGAGGTCTGCCTTCAGGATCTCCAGCTCCTCCATCCGAGCTCGAAGGTCATCCTCGCCCGCAGCCAGCTGCGCCGCGAGCCTCTCCGCCTCAGCTGCCACGCAACGCTCCCGTTCCTCAACGGCGAGTTCACGGTGCTCCAGCCGCTGCCGTATCTCCACAGCAGCAGAGAGGCTCTCCTCGGCCCGGGCGTGTGCCTCCAGGGTCTCCCTGTTGATCCGCCGCGATTCGGTGTCCATGCGGTCGACAGCCCGCTTCATCCGGTCGAGGAGCGCTTCCCTGAAGTCGAGCAACTCCCGCCTGGAGTCGAGCTCACTCTTAACCTTCACGGTCCTCTCCCGCAAAAGGTTCCCCCAGATGAGGAGGCGGTCCCGTTCAACCGTATACTCCTCCCGCTCGTGCCCTAGTGCAGCCAAGACCTGCCGGACGCTCGTCTCGGCAAGCGCGAAGGCGTCCGCCAGAGGCAATGGAGCAACAGAGGCCGGGGCAGTCCCCCCGACCTCCTCCATTACCTCGTCCTCAGGAAGAGCCGACGCACTGGCAACCGAGACGAGACGCCAATCAGGAGAAGCTGGCTCCGAGGCTCTGGCAGCCAGGCCAGCCGGGCTCTCTTCGGCTTCTGGCTCCTTGACCTGAGGAGAGGGGCGAGCCGGGGAAGGCGGTGCTGAAGAAGAGGCCGGGCCGTCTAGTGCAGGGTCAACCTGCGCTGGCTTGGGGGCCGCGGTGGCCGTCTCGGCAGGAAGAGACGACGCTGCCGCGGAGTCCGGGCACACCGGAACAGGACCCTGGCTCCGAGCGCAGCGGCACAGATTCCCCGCAAGTCGGGGAAGGCCGGGAAGCGCGGACACTCCAGCGGGCTCTGAACCCCGACTTCCGAGCCGGGGTAGGAATTCCAGAGCCCGCTACCGTCACCGACGGCCGCTCCGCAGTCGCTTGGACTGGCGGAACAGGGGACGCCCCAGAAGCTTCCCCCAGCGCATCAACCCGGGGCCTCTTCGAGTCGCCACCGGAGGGATTGTCAGGCACCCCAGAATCCCGACTTGGCGCGGACGCCGCTGCTGGAGGAGATCGAGCGTGCTTCTTCTCTGGCGGCGGGTTGGAAGCCATGGCAAGGGAGAACTCAAAGGCAAGACAGCAAAAGCACAAGAGTCCGAGGAGAAACGCAGAGAAGTGCGAAGGGAAGCTGCAATGTGGGTAAGACCCCCTCTAAAAAACTTCCCGGTTGCAATTCCAAGCGATTCGGAACTTTTCGAGTACCCCGCACCGGCAACCGCTTCGGTTCCTAGACCGAGTGCCGATGACGGGTGGGCCCAAGCCGCCTACTGAAGCGGTGGGGTCAAGGAGTCAGTCTCCTGAGAAGATGAGCCGGCAAGGCACTTCGGCGGTTCCCGAAGAAAGCGCCGCAACGTGCAGAAGCTGCAGTCTTGGGAACCGCCGCAGTAAAAGCAACCATCAAGTGAGCGCACGCTCCCACGATCCCGTGGCCGTTCGTGCTCCGGCAGCGGTCAATTCGGGACTTAGAGGAAGTGCGCGGATCGGAAGAGACGGAGGTCCCACCTCGGGCTCGCTATCTCCCCCGAGATGGGCCCGGGGGCCACTGTCGGTACCTGAGATATTGGGTACCCCCGCGCACAAGGTAAAATGCCTAAGGAACTCGCCCTTCTCCGCAGGGAGAGCTCCGAAGGCGCCACGCGTCCGGCGGGGCCGGACCTCTCTCTCCTCAGAGGAGAGCTCCGGGCCCGCCACATGGCATACAGAAGCCGGACCTCCCCCTCCGCGGGAGAGAGGTCCGAAGGTGCCGCGTGTCCAGCGGGGCCGGACCTCCCTCTCCTCAGAGGAGAGCTCCGGGCCCGCCATGTGGCCAACAGAAGCCGAGCCTCCCCCTCCGCGGGGAGAGGTCCGGAGGCTCCACGTGCCCCGCGGGACTGACCCTCCTCTCCTCTTAGAAGGGCTCCGGGCCCGCCACGTGGCAGCAGAACGACGCTGCCTGCCCCGAGCGGTAGGCAGCGGGTGTAAATACGCCCCATACATTGCCCGTACAAGGTATTCAAGGCCCGCGTCTTTCCAAGACGCGGAGACGCGGAGCACGCTTCTGTCAGGTGCCGTTGCATCCAGTCGCATCACAGACTGGCGCGTGGTGTCAGAACCTGTCAGCCAATAAACACCGCGACAAGACATCCCATGCCGCCTGCGCCGTCATCAACCACTACGACTAGCATGCGGCATGGGCAGGGCGGCAAGATGAAGACTCAGAAGCCTTCGACCAGAGACAACTACCGGCATAACTGCAGATATGGTAGATAATAGATAATCTTCCCGGGACCACCTGTCGGGTCCCGGCTCCCTTGTAAGCCGCCCGAGTCTTGGACTATAAAAGGCTCGGGTAGGCTTCGATAGCAAGGGTTTGCACTTTGCAACTCATACGCTAGCCATACACTCTCAAGCTGTAACTCACCCCCAAGCTCAGGCCTCCGGCCCCGAGCAGCAAGCAATACAGTGAGCTCCATAGCTCGCCGTGGACGTAGGGTTTTACGCTCCGGCGGCCTGAACCATGTAAAACTCGCCGTGTCAAGCTCTCACTAACTCGTCCATCTGCGCAAGCTCTCCGGTAGGGACTAGCCCCACCGAAAAAAGAACCTCCGTGGGCTGCCCAGTGCAGGCCCGGGGGAAGTGTCGACCGCACACTTCGACAGCGGCTACTCTTGATTGATGGGTCACAGCAACGCACTCGAGGGGTTGCTTCGGGGTAGTTACTGCGGCAACCAATGGGTTGGCTGCCACAGTTCCACCGCGCCGCTCTTCTCGAGAACCGTCGGACGTTCCCAAGACGTTACTCACCTGGCCCCCAGTGTCTGACGGGTGGACCTAGATGCTACCTATCGTTGGGGGAGGTGAATAACTCATGGCGACGTGCATGAGAGGTTGCCTCAGGGCACTTACTGTGGCAACCAATGGGTTAATTGCCACAGTTCCACCGCACCACTCTTCTCGGGAACCGCCGAACGTTCCCGAGATGTTACTCGCTCGGCCCGTGGTGTCTGACGGGTGGACCTGGGTCTAACCCATCGTTGGGGAAGGCAAATAACCCACGGTGTGCAGAGCTGAAAGCCCAATCGTCACACCTGTTGCCCTGCCAGAGGTCGCAGTCGTGTATAAAAGGGGGCCTTTCGATGTTGGATGGCACCCTCCCTCACCATGTGGACTTTGTTCTCCTCTTGCGCGTTGGAAGCTTCCGCTTCTCAGCACTCTCGCCCACCAGATGCTCTTACATTGGTAGCCATCTTCATCCACTTTTGTGAGATGTTTGTGTGTGTGCGGCCTTCGGTGCAGCCCACTGAGGCCTCCCTCTTCTTGACGGTCCCGGATAGAAGCACAAGCCATCTTGATGGATGTCGATGGTAAGGGAGGCCATCGGGGACAGGATCCTCGACTCAGAAGGAGTCCCTACGCTAGTGTCATGTGGGACATGTCCTCTAGGCGCCTCACCGAAGAAGGGCTACCTGCCAGCACGGAGGAAGGTTAAGTCCAGAGTGATCAAGCCTTCCTCTAGGTACTATTGTGGACAACAAAATCCACCATAGATGGCGTTTGGCCTACACGAAACCGGATGTCATCATTGCCTCGGTCCAGAATGAGTTGCTGCCGTCCTCGGTCTTACAGCAGGTGACCATCTCTCTGCGCAGAGATTGGCTTGGGGGACAACTAAGTATGCCATGGAGCAGTAGATTGCTCGACTTGTAGCTGCTGAGTTCCTTAGTTGCCTTGTATCCCATTTTGTATGCCAGAACTCTATCATTAATGGATGCTCTTTGTATCAAGTCTTGTATTGTCTTGAATTGTTGATGTAGACTTCGGACCCTTAGTAGCGCAAGGGTCTGGAACAACTGAGTCGATGTGGATAGCTCTTTGCCGATGTCTCAAGCTTGTTCCTCTGGGTCCTTAGCATCGTAAGGACCTAGGGCGCCCCAGCGGCCTGGCTACCACTCCTTCCGGGTCCTCGGCGGCGTAAGGATCTAAGGGAAGTTTGGTCCTTGTCTTCAGCTTGTTCCAAGGAGACACGTGGCAGCTATGGACCTCTCCTCTGCGGGAAGGCTTTGGACCGGAGCCCGGGGCACATGTCAGATCTGGAACTCTTCCTGTAGGGTGTAGGCTCTGGAGCAAGGTGACACGTGGCAGCTTCGGAGCTCACCTCAGCAGGGAGGCTTTGGACCGGGGCTTAGGGCACGTGTGAGCTCCGGAGCTTCCCCTCAGCAGGGAGGAGGAGGCTCTGAGCCAGATGATGCATGGCAGCTCCGGGTTCCACCTCAGCAGGGAGGCTTCGGACCGGAGCCCAGGGCACGCATCGGCTCCGGAACTCAAGTGCACGTGGCAGCCCCCGGGCTGACCTTAGGGCAAGGGCACATGGCTTGCCTGTTTACAGTTGATATGCTTGAGGAAGCACAAAGTGTAAAAGGAGAATGCACAGGACACGTGTGAGCTCCGGAGCTATCCTCAGCGAGGAGGAGGCTCTAAGCCAGGTGATGCGTTGCAGCTCCGGGTTCCACCTCAGCAGGGAGGCTTTGGACCGGAGCCCAGGGCATGCATCGTCTATGGAAGTCAAGCACACGTGGCAGCCCCAGGGCTGACCTTAGTGCCAAGGGCACGTGGCTTACCCATTTACAGTTGATATGCTTGAGAAGCACAAACTGTAAAGGGAGAATGCACAGGGCACGTGTGAGCTCCTGAGCTATCCTCAGTGGGGAGGAGGCTCTGAGCTAGATGATGCGTGGCAGCTCCGGGTTCCACCTCAGCAGGGAGACTTTGGACCGGAGCCCAGGGCATGTGTCGGCTCCGGAACTCAAGCGCATGTGGCAGCCTCAGGGCTGACCTTAGGGCCAAGGGCACGTGACTTGCCCGTTTACAGTTGATATGCTTGAGGAAGCACAAACTGTAAAGGGGGAATGCACAGTGCACATGTGAGCTCCGGAGCTATCCTCAGCGGGGAGGAGGCTCTGAGCCAGGTGATGCGTGGCAGCTCCGGGTTCCACCTCAGCAGGGAGGCTTCGGACTGGAGCCCAGAGCACGCATCGTCTCCGGAACTCAAGCCCACATGGCAGCCTTAGGGCTGACTTTAGGGCCAAGGGCATGTGGCTTGCTCGTTTACAGTTGATATGTTTGAGGAAGCACAAACTATAAAGGGAGAATGCACAGGGCACATGTGAGCTCAGGAGCTATCCTCAGCGAGGAGGCTCTAAGCCAGGTGATGCGTGGCAGCTCCAGGTTCCACCTCAGCAGGGAGGCCTCGGACCGGAGCCTAGGGCACACATCGGCTCCGGAATTCAAGCGCACGTGGCATCCCTAGGGCTAACCATAGGGCCAAGGGCACGTGGCTTGCCCGTTTACAGTTGATATGTTTGAGGAAGCACAAACTGTAAAGGGAGATTGCACAGGGCAAGGCTAAACTTTCTCACTTCAGACTCTTTTGCATAGGAGGAAACAGGTTGTAATAGAAGGCAGCGACCCATCCCAGATGTCGAGAGTGACAGGACTCCTCCGGAACTTAGTTGTTCTAAGCGCTGTTCCTAGACACTATGACACCCTTTTAGAGAAAATAAAACCCTACTGCTGTGCTAAGGATAAAACTTAAGGAGGTGTTCTATGTTCCATGGATTGGGTAGAGGTACCCCATCCTCTATGGCTAGGTGCATGCACCCGGGGCGGCATACTTGTGTCACTCAAAAGGGGCCATCCCAGCTGGGGGAGAATTTGTTCACTCCTCGAGAATGTATTCGCCGTAGCACCAGGTCGCCCACCTCGAGCTGTCTACTCTGAAGAACCGCTGCTGAAAACGCCGGAGCGCTTGACAGTATCGCACGTTTTGGACAGCTGCTTGCCACCTTTGCTCATCGACAAGGTCAATATCTTCACGCCGGAGCTGGTCATATGTGGCTTCGTCGTACGCTCGGACACGCGATGAGCCTATGGTGATTTCCGGTGGGAGGATGGCCGCAGTCCCATACACCAGGAAGAAGGGTGTTTCCCCTGTCGAGCAATTGAGGGACATCCGGCTAGCCCACAGTGTACACAGAAGCTCTTCAACTCAATTGGCACCATGCTTCTTCAAGCTGTTCTAGGTGCGCGTCTTGAGTCCCTTGAGAATCTTGGCGTTTGCTCTTTCGGCTTGACTGTTACTCTCTGGGTGAGCAATAGAAGCATAGCAAACTTTGATGCCGAGGTCTTCACAACAGTTTTAGAATACTGCACTGGTGAACTGGGTCCCGTTGTCAGTGATGATTCTGTTCGGGACCCCGAACTGGCAGATGATTGACTTGATGAACTTGACTGCAAACTGCTTATTGATAGTTATCACAGGGGTAGCTTCCGGCCAGTTGGTGAACTTGTCTACGGCGATGTAGAGGTACCGGTACCCTCCGACGGATCTGGGGAATGGCCTTAGGATGTCCAACCCCCACACAGCGAAGGGTCATGAGGGCGGGATCATTTGCAGCATCTGTGCTGGTGTTTGGATCTGCTTAGCGTGGAACTGACACGCCTTTCATCTCTTAAACAGGTCGACGGCATCCTGAAGAGCTGTCGGCCAGTAAAAGTCATGCCAAAAGTCCTAACCAACCAGCGTGCCGGAAGATGCATGATTCCCACGCTCGCCTCCATGGATCTCTGGGAGCAGGTCACAGCCCTCCTCCCAGGTTATGCACTGCAATAGGACGCCATTAGTGCCATGCCGGTAGAGATCCCCTCTTATCAGCGTGTATCTCTTAGCCAACCGAGCGATCCGTTCAGCGGATACACGTTCATCAGGAAGGAAATTGTCTCTCCTCGGATCTCCGTGATCCACATGTTGGGACCTACTTGAGCACTTGGATCTTGAGCGTCGGGTTGCACGGAGTCCCCGGTGACACTTATGATCCTTGGCGGGCACCATGGTTACATGGCCGCCGGTACTGCCAGCTTTGACATGGTCCCTCCCCCTTCGCCTGGTTTGACCGGCCAGGTGGTAGGTCACAACAACTTCCTTTCAAAGACTCCCTCAGGCACCGGAGCCTAAGTGGAAGCCTTTTGTCGAAGTGTGCGATCGACACTTCCCCCGGGCCTGCACTGGGCAGCCCGCGGAGGTTCTTTTTTCGGAGGGGCTAGTTCCTAGCGGAGAGCTTGCGCGAATGGACGAGTTAGTGAGAGCTTGACACGGGAAGTTTTACGTGGTTCAGACCGCCGGAGCGTAAAACCCTACGTCCACGGCGAGCTATGGAGCTCGCTGTATTGCTTGCTGCTCAGGGCCGGGGGCCTGAGCTTGGGGGTGAGTTACAGCTTGAGAGTGTATGGCTAGCGTATGAGTTGCCGAATGCGAACCCTTGCTATCGACGCCTACCCGAGCCTTTTATAGTCCAAGGCTCGGGCGGCTTACAAGGGAAGCCGGGACCCGACAGGTGGTCCCGGGGAGATTGTCTATTATCTACCGTATCTGTAGTTATGCCGGTGGTTGCCTCCGGTCGAAGGCTTCTGAGTCTTCCTTTTGCTGCCCTGCCCATGCCGTGCGCTAGTCGTAGTGGTTGATGACGGCGCAGGCAGCATGGGATGTCTTGTCGCGGCGTTTATTACCTGTCAGGTTCTGACACCACGCGCCAGTCTGTGATGCGACTGGACGCAACGGCACCTGACAGGCGCGTGCTCCGCGTTTCCGCGTCTTGGTAAGACGCGGGCCTTGAATTCCTTGTACGGGCAAGGTGAGGGGCGCCTTTACGCCCGCTGCCTACCGCCCGGGGGCAGGCAGCACCGTTCTTCCAGCCACGTGGTGGGTCCGGAGCTCTTCTCTGAGGAGAGGGAGGTCCGGCCCCGCTGGACGCGTGGCGCCTTCGGACCTCTCTCCCGCAGAGGGGGAGGTCCGACTTCTGCATGCCACGTGGCGGGCCCGGAGCTCACCTCTGAGGAGAGGGAGGTCCGGCCTCGCTGGACGCGTGGCGTCTTCGGACCTCTCTCCCGCGGAGGGGGAGGTCCGGCTTCTGTATGCCACGTGGCAGGCCTGGAGCTCTCCTCAGAGGAGAGGGAGGTCCGGCCCCGCCAGACGCGTGGCGCCTTCGGAGCTCTCCATGCGGAGAAGGGCGAGCACCTTAGGCATTTTACCCTGTGCGCGAGGGTACCCCATATCTCAGGTACCGACAGTGGCCCCCGGGGCCATCTCGGGGGAGATAGCGAGCCCGAGGTGGGACCTCCGTCTCTTCCGATCCGCGCACTTTCTCTAAGTCCCGACTTAACCGCTGCTGGAGCACGAATGGCCGCGGGGTCGTGAGAGCGTGCGCCCACTTGATGATTGCTTTTACTGCGGTGGTTCCCAAGGCTGCCACTTCTGCACGTTGCGGCGCTTTCTTCGGGAACCGCCGAAGGGCCTTGCCGGCTCATCTTCTTAGGAGACTGACTCCTTGCCCCCACCGCTTCAGTTAAGCGGCTTGGGCCCACCCGTCATCGGCACTCGGTCTAGGAACAGAAGTGGTTGCGGGTGCGGGGTATCCGAAGAGTTCCGAATCGCTTGGAACTGCACCGGGAAGCTTTTTAGAGGGGGTCTCACCCACGTTGTAGCTTCCCTTCGCACTTCTCTGCGTTTCTTCTTGGACTCTTGCGCTTTTGCTTTCTTGCCTTTGAGCTCTCCCTTGCCATGGCTTCCAACCCGCTGCCAGAGAAGAAACACGCCCGATCTCCTCCAGCAACGGCACCGGTGCCAAGTCGGGATTCTGGGGTGCCTGACACTCCCTCCGGTGGCGACTTGAAGAGGCCCCGGGCTGATGTGCTAGGGGAAGCCTCTGTGGCGTCCCCTGTTCCGCCAGTCCAAGCGACTGCGGAGCGGTCGTCGGAGACGGTAGCGGGCTCTGGAAATCCTACCCCGGCTCGGAAGTCGGGGTTCAGAGCCCGCTGGAGTGTCCGCATTTCCCGGCCTTCCCCGTCTTGCGGGGAATCTGTGCCGACGCGCTCGGAGCCAGGGGCGACCGCTGCGGCTGCCAGGCCAGCGCGGACTTCTCCTGTTCCAGTGTGCCCGGACTCCGTGGTGGCGCCGTCTCTTCCTGCCGAGACGGTTACCGCGGCCCCCGAGCCAGCACAGGTTGATCCTGCACTAGGCAGCCTGGCTTCTTCTCCAGCTCCGTCTTCCCCGGCTCGTCCCTCTCCTCAGGTCAAGGAGCCTGAAGCTGAAGAAAGTCTGGTTGGCCCGGCTGCTAGGGCCGCTGGGCCAGTTTCTCCTGATCGGCGTCTCGTCTCGGCGGCTGCCGCGCCGGCTCTTCCCGAAGACGAGGTAATGGAGGAGGTCGGAGGGACTGCCCCAGCTTCTGTAGCTCCACTGCCTCTGGCGGACGCCTTCGCGCTCGCCGAGTCGAGCGTCCGGCAGGTCTTGGCTGCACTAGGGCGCGAGCGGGAGGAGTATACGGTTGAACGGGACCGCCTCCTCACCTGGGGGAACCTTTTGCAGGAGAGGACCGCGAAGGTTAAGAGCGAGCTCGACTCCAGACGGGAGTTGCTCGACTTCCGGGAAACGCTCGTCGACCGGATGAAGCGGGCTGTTGACCGCATGGACACCCAGTCACGGCGGATCAACAGGGAGGCCCTGGAGGCTCACGCCCGGGCTGAAGAGAGCCTCTCAGCTGCTGTGGAAATACGGCAGCGGTTGGAGCGCCGCGAACTCGCCGTTGAGGAGTGGGAGCGTTCCGTGGCAGCTGAGGCAGAGAGGGTCGCCGCGCAGCTGGCTGCGGGCGAGGATGACCTCCGAGCTCGGATGGAGGAACTGGAGATTCTGAAGGCAGACCTCGACTTGAGGGATGAACAGGTCTCCCATGATCGCCGGGCGGTCTTGGACCGCGAGTTGACTGCCGGCTTCAGGGCCGCTGAGTTGGAGCGGCTAGCCGAGACCCTCCGCCTTCGGGAGAGTTCCCTGGTGGCCCAGGAGAAGGAATTCTCCAAGAGGAACCTGGAGGCTCTGCGGGCGGCCCACCGCGAGGTGGAGGAACTCTCAGTCCTACGGTCCTCCGAGGTCCTTGCGGTCTCAGGCTTCGTGGATCGGGTGGGGTCCGCCCTGATCCCTCTTGGTTTCAGTCCGGTGAGGGCCGCAACTCCCGCATTGCAGGTGGCAGAGGTGATCCCTGCATTGGAGTCGATCGGCGCCAAGCTGGACAGACTCGACTCAGTGGTCGCCAGCGAGCTTGAAGCCGAGGGCCACGGCTTGGCTTTAGAGGTCGCCTCGCATGTGCTGGCATGCTTCAAGAGCCGCGACCCCTCTTTCTCACTGGAGCCAGCAAGAGAGGGCCCAGCTGCGGAGCGGGAGGAAGCTGCCAGGGCTGAAGTCACGGATGTGGCCGCCCTTGTAGCAGCAAGGTTCCGGCGAGAGACGGGTGATCCTTAGGACTTGCTTTTCCCTTTTTTATCGAGTCTGTAGTCCAGCTCAAGGAGCCTTGCTTAAATTGACTCTCTTGGATACTTGTGTCTGTGATGCTTTTCCCTCCTTCTTGGCTTTGCCTGGCTGAGTCCTTAGCTCCACAAGGTACTCAGAGGTCATTTCCAATCTTGGAGCTTTGCTCAGACACCCCCCCGGGTCCTAACTATGTTAGGGGCCCCCGGAGGTCTCCGAACCTCGCCCTATGGGGGGGGCCCAAATCTGCCGGCCACGTGGTGGGTCCGGAGCTCCTCCTTAAGAGACGGGAGCTCCGGTCATGTTGGACATGTAGGGCTTTCGGAGCCCTCCCGCTGAGGGGGGAGGTCCGGTTCCTGCCTGCCACGTGGCGAGCCCGGAGCCCTCAAGGAAGGAGTTCCGGGCCTGCTGGACACGCGGGGCCCCCGGGCCCTGCCCCTCTGGGGGGGGCAGGTCCCGGTCCTTCCAGTCCCAGGCCGGTGTAGCTGGTAGCCCCTTTCCCCCCGCTTCATGCAGTCCCTGTTGCCGTAACCTGAAGGTCCTGCACACAGGTAGAGGAAACGTAATTCTCCTCGGGGGGTCCTCCCCTCCTGTCTCCTAGTCTTATCTGTCATATGGTCCTGGCCCGCTATACGGGGCTTGGGCAATTCTGTGCACGAGGCGCCGGAGCTCCGGCTCCCTCCGGGGTCCGGGTACGGCCGTCCGATCCCTAGTACCGGGCCATGCGTTGGGGAAGCAGGGTGCACGCGCTTTGGGTTCATGACCAGGCAAAGCGGACGTACTCCCCTGGACCTCCGGAGAGCAGGATGCGCATGCTTTGGGCTCTGGGCCGGCTAAGCTGGATACGCACCCTGGACCCCCCATGCACAATGCCGGCCTTTCCTGGAGGTGACCAACTGACACCGCAACACCTGACTGGGGGAGGCCCGAGAGACTCACTCGGCCATCGGCAGGTGCCTCAAGCGCAGCCGTCTTCGGGAGGATAGCAAATGCCGACTATGAATGAGCGCAGGAGAGGGGGAGCTAGACGTATGATGAACATACAGAGATAGTGCGATCATAAAAATTAATGCATAATTTAAATGAGCGCATGAGAAGGAGCTAAGTAGAACAGGTCTCTGTATTCGCGCCCATAGGTGGAATTCTGGCTGTTCGTGGGGGCAATGTTCCGCCTCGTCTACAAGGGAAGCAAGACTCTACGCGCTTAGGGTCGGAACCAGGCTAAACTGGACGTAGTCCTGTACCGTCCCTTGAGACTTAGCTACCCCAAGCTCTGTTCCTATGTTCTATGGGGTCTATTACAGAAGTGAATAACCCTGTTCTACCGATGCTCAGTAAGTAGGACTTACAGTGTTGCTCCATGGCAAGGATTTTTGGGAATGGATCCCACTCTCGGTTGAAAGGCATGTATACCTGGGGCGGCAGCTTTCATGATTCGGAAGGGACCTTCCCTGCTGGGGGAGAGCTTATGGGTCCTTCTTGGAATATAGCGTGCCGCTTCACCAGGCTGCCTTCTTGCGGGCCCCCGTCGCGTCTGGTTCTTTGGCAGTATTGCTTAGAGCATTAGCCGAGACCGTGCGTTGTGGGGTGTTCCCTGCAAGCCGAGTCTTGTCGAAGTTGTTGTCTTCACGCTGGATCAGGTCCTGCGTGGCTTCTCTCCGGGGCCCCCGGGGAGTTCTCCCCTTCTGGCTAAGGCCTTCAAGGGGTAGGTGGACCCGGGCTCGCCTTGGATGACCTAAGGCGTCTCCCCCTTCTGGCAAGGCCTTCAAGGGGTTGACGGACCCTAGGCGGCCCCCGAGAGGTATGTTCGAGGCACGGAGGCGTGCCGCAGCTGGCCTTGGCCCGTCACCGTCAGAACTGGAGTCTTCACCGTCATGCACTGTCTTTATGACACGCTGAGGCTCCTGGAACCCCACTTGGTGGGGAGCGGTGACTGGGGCATCGGCCCTCTGTTTGCCATCCCTCTGAGGGTAGGGCGGTGCTTCAGCCCTCTGCTGTCTTCCATTACGGAAGCGCTCTGCGAGCCTCTGGATCTCCCAGCACTCGGCAGCTGTATGGTTGCAGGTGCCATGCACGGGGCATAGCCCGCCCTGGCCACTGTCTGGGGCCGGTGATTGCCGCTGCCTCTTGTCGGGGCGCGGCCCCCGAGCTCCGCTGGTTGTCGCAGCTGCGGCGACGGGGGCCGTGAATGGTGGCTTCATCTTTCCACTCCCCCGGTTCTTGGTCTTCTTGCCACCCCCATAGGCAGCAGCTCCGGACCCGGGCTGCCCTCCTGACTCGGAGGTCGGTAGTGCGTGCCAGTTCCGCCCTTCGGCTGCCCTGGCGCACTTATCCGCCAGGCTGAAGAGCTCTGAGACGTCGCGGACCTCTCTGGTCGCGAGCTTCTCGAGCATTTTCTCGTCCCGGACACCCTGTCGGAACGCCACCACCACAGAGGCGCTTTGGATATGTGGGATGGTGTTGCGCACCTGAGAGAACCGCTGGATGAAAGAGCGCAGCGACTCCCCAGGTTGTTGCTTGACGGCGTGGAGATCGAGCTCCGTGCCGGGACGGGTGTAGGAGCTGCCGAAGTTGGCGACGAACTGCCGGCAGAGCTCACCCCAGGAGGTTATGGACCCCTGGGGTAGATTCATGAGCCAGGACCGGGCTGGGCCGGTCAAGGCGACGGGAAAGTAGTTGGCCATGACAGCCTCATCGCCTCCTGCAGCAAGTACGGCGGTGGAGCAGATCTGGAGGAACTCCGCCGGGTTGACGCTTCCGTCGTACTTCTCGGGCAAGTGCGGGCGAAACTTGCGCGGCCACCTTGCGAAGCGAAGGTGGGGCGCAAGGGCCGCACATCCTGCACCTGCTGCTGTAGGTACTGGTGCTGCGAGCAGGTGGTTCACACCTGGCAGCACGTATCCCGGCATGGGCAAGGCTGCACCATAGGCCGGGGCCGCTACTTGCGGCGCATATGGTGGTGGCATATGTTGCGCAGCATATGCCTGAGGCGGGGCTCGCATGGCGAAGGCCTGCCTTTCCGGTTGTGTCGAGGCCGATGACATGCTGTCGCCTGCCTCATGGTTGCGACGCCTCTCTCGACGTCGCTCGAGGTACACTCGGGCGTCCTGCCCCAAGTGGCACCGCTCCAGTTCCCTTCGCAGGTCCGTCGACAGGAGCCTGGAGGAGCTGGAATCTGCCGTTAGCCCGTCAACCGTGGGTGTGCGCGTCAGCGACACAGCTGGTTGCCCTGGGCGCCGCCCTCGCCGAAACCGAGGGTTCGCGGCGGCGACGACGAGGCGGTCCACCTCACGGACCCATTGCTGGGTTGCTAAATGGGGTGCATCCCCTGCAGGTGGGTTGCGCAGCAGCGCCCTTGCTGCAGCTAGCGCACCAACATGGTGTACGCTCAGCGCTGCAGAAGACCTTACGCTGGTCGGGGCCTGCATAGCCGGAGTCGGCGTTGCCGGAGTCGGCTGCTGGCTACCCGCTTGTGCCGACACACTCCGTCCTGAGTGCGTCGACATGTACTCTCCGCTGGTCACGGTTCGCCGTGAATGCAGAGGAGGAGAGCTTGCCACTGAAGGGAGCTTGGTCATCTTCGTTGGCGGAAACTCGTCGCGCTAGGGGAAAAGCCCCCTACCTGGCGCGCCAAATGTCGAAGTGTGCGATCGACACTTCCCCCGGGCCTGCATTGGGCAGCCCGCGGAGGTTCTTTTTTCGGAGGGGCTAGTTCCTAGCGGAGAGCTTGCGCGAATGGACGAGTTAGTGAGAGCTTGACACGGGAAGTTTTACGTGGTTCAGGCCGCCGGAGCGTAAAACCCTACGTCCACGGCGAGCTATGGAGCTCGCTGTATTGCTTGCTGCTCAGGGCCGGGGGCCTGAGCTTGGGGGTGAGTTACAGCTTGAGAGTGTATGGCTAGCGTATGAGTTGCCGAATGCGAACCCTTGCTATCGACGCCTACCCGAGCCTTTTATAGTCCAAGGCTCGGGCGGCTTACAAGGGAAGCCGGGACCCGACAGGTGGTCCCGGGGAGATTGTCTATTATCTACCATATCTGTAGTTATGCAGGTGGTTGCCTCCGGTCGAAGGCTTCTGAGTCTTCCTTTTGCCGCCCTGCCCATGCCATGCGCTAATCGTAGTGGTTGATGATGGCGCAGGCAGCATGGGATGTCTTGTCGCGGCGTTTATTACCTGTCAGGTTCTGACACCACGCGCCAGTCTGTGATGCGACTGGATGCAACGGCACCTGACAGGCGCGTGCTCCGTGTTTCCGTGTCTTGGGAAGACGCGGGCCTTGAATTCCTTGTACGGGCAAGGTGAGGGGCGCCTTTACGCCCGCTGCCTACCGCCCGGGGGCAGGCAGCACCGTTCTTCCAGCCACGTGGCGGGTCCGGAGCTCTTCTCTGAGGAGAGGGAGGTCCGGCCCCGCTGGACGCGTGGCGCCTCCGGACCTCTCTCCCGCGGAGGGGGAGGTCCGACTTCTGCATGCCACGTGGCGGGCCCGGAGCTCACCTCTGAGGAGAGGGAGGTCCGGCCTCGCTGGACGCGTGGCGTCTTCGGACCTCTCTCCCGCGGAGGGGGAGGTCCGGCTTCTGTATGCCACGTGGCGGGCCCGGAGCTCTCCTCTGAGGAGAGGGAGGTCCGGCCCCGCCAGACGTGTGGCGCCTTCGGAGCTCTCATTGCGGAGAAGGGCGAGCACCTTAGGCATTTTACCCTGTGCGCGGGGGTACCCCATATCTCAGGTACCGACACCATTGTTGACAGGTCGTCGGATATTGTATTATTGGCACGGGGAATATGGCACAAGTCCAATGATAAGAAGTCCTTCTCCAACTTGTGTACTTGTAGGAGATATGCTGTGGGTCATTGCAGCAGCACTCTCCTTTGACTTGTTTGATGATCAACTGAGAATCACCATTGACCAAACACTGTTGGACGCCGAGTGACAGTGCGGTCTTCAACCTAAAGATGAGAGTCTCATACTCCGCCATGTTGTTGGTCGCCTTGTAGTCAAGTCGCACCATGTACTTGAACTGCTCTCCAGTTGATGTAATGAGCAGAACCCCCGCTCCGGCACACTGCTTTCACGAGGAGCCGGCGAAGAAGAGAGTCCAGTAGGGCTCAGTGAAGACCAGAGCTCTGGGCTCTTGCTCACTGATGTCCTGTCCCCCTGGCTGGCATGGTGGTGGAGTCCACTCTGCCATGAAGTCATCTAACGCATGGCTTTTCACCACATGGCGCGCGGTAAGAAGTACAACTCGAACTCCGCCAACTCCGCAGCCCATTTAGCTATGTTTTCAGTGGCGTTGGGGCTGTGGAGGATGGTTCTCAGCGGGTATGAGGTAACCACCGAGATCTCGTGAGCTTGGAAGTAATGGCGCAGCTTCCTAGATGCAATGAGGGCTGCATAGAGCAGTTTGTGCAACTCCATATATCTTATCTTGGCATCGTAGAGGACCTTGCTGTTGAAGTAGACCGGACGCTGGATGGGCTGGACCCACCCGGAGAGGTCTGAAGCGTCTTCTTGTAGAGGTCTGAGACTCGGGGTGTAACACCCTCAATTTCATAGTCATGCATTGCATATAGAAAAACATTATAAAATAAATAGACAATGGGAAAGAATCATAAAAATGGGAGAAAGATAGCTGAAAAGAGTCAATTCCAATTCGCCGAGGAGCGCTGTCGACACTTCCCGTGGCCCGCTGGCCACATGGCGCCTTTGGAGCTCATCCCTACGGAGGGGGGTGAGGTCTGGCACTGCTGGCCACGTGACAGGCTCGGAGCTCGCCTGTGAGGAAGGGACGAGGTCCGGCCCCACTGGACACGTGTCGTCTTTGGAGCTAGTCTGTGGGGAGAAGCGAGGCTCAGCCCCGTGGGACATGTGTTGACTTCGGAGCTAGTCTCTGCAGAGAAGCGAGGCCCAGCCCGCGGGACACGTGTCACTCTCGGAGCTCGCCTCCGGGAGGTCCAGCCCACTGGACACGTGTCACCCTCGGAGCTTGCCTCCGAGAGGTCCGGCCCCGCTGGACACGTGTCGTCCTTGGAGCTCACCTCCGAGGAGAAGAGAGGTCCGGCCCTCTGGACACGTGTCGCCCTCGGAGCTCGACTCCGAGAGGTCCGGCCCCGCTGGACACGTGTCACCCTCGGAGCTTGCCTCCGAGAGGTCCGGCCCCACTGGACACGTGTCGTCCTCGGAGCTCACCTCCAAGGAGAAGAGAGGTCCGGCCCGCTGGACACGTGTCGCCCTCGGTGCTCGACTCCGAGAGGTCAGGCCCCGCAGGACAAGTGTCGTCCTCGGAGCTCACTTCCGAGGAGAAGGGAGGTCCAACACTGCTGGACATGTGTCGTCCTCGGAGCTCACCTCCGAGGAGAAGGGAGGTCCGACGCTGTTGGACACGTGTCGCCACCGGAGCTCGCCTCTGTAGAGAGGGGAGGCCCCGCCCTGCCAGACACATGGCGCACGCGGAGCTCGCCTCTCAGGAAAAAGGATGCCCCGCCCCGCCAGACACGTGGCGCACACGGAGCTCGCTGACACGACCCCATTGGTCCTGTCGAGCCAGGATCACGCTGAGGGGTGCTGCGTTGCACAGCACCGTATAACACACGTCAAAGGTGCAAAGCGGAAGCGGAAGTTTTATTACATAAACAAGTTTATGAACATGTTTACATCAAAATAAGTTCAGTCTACACTCGCGGGCGTAGGCTAAGCATCAAGTGCACGTTCAGCCCTCGAACGTGTCCTTGCTAGCACACACGCACACTAACTCTGCGGCGTGCACGACTCCCACTCGACGGGGTTCCCCTCCTGGGGTTCCGTCTCCTCTTCGGGAGTCCCTTCCTCATAGAACCCTGCAAAAGCTTCAAACACAAGCAGTGAGCACGAAGGCTCAGCAAGTCTGACCCGTCTCACCTAAACATGGAACTTCTACATGAGGATAATGGGTTACATGAGGTAAAAATCATTTGCAAGGACTCGCCTAATTAGTAGAACCTTACTTTCAAGTTTTAGCAGCAGGTTGTGGAGAACCTTACGCTAAGGCACATGAGAGACCCGCAATCAAACAAGAAACGCATTTCTCTCATGTACATTGCCCAAAGTTGAAAAGAAATTTAGTTAGCTCTAAGCTACAGCATATCATTAACAATCAATGTCCAGCTTTCAATCAGCAACATTTTAACATGTAACTAGCCTGTTCTTTCTACGTCACGGTACAGTGAACAAGTGGTACTCACTGACCGCGAGGGACGGCGATTATAATCGATTTACACCTGCAGGGTTACCCGAACAACCCGTCACGTACGCCCGTACTCGATGTTGCCTACAACAACCATCACGGACGCCGTACGTGACTACCTTTCACCCGTTAGCCAAATATTGAACCGGTCCCATCATCCCGAGCAAGAGATCTCTGCACGCGCATCTCTGTGCCGCCAGCCGATTTACACCTCGAGCTCTCAACCTACCCTCTGAACGACGGGCAATGCCTCAATACCCAGCTACCCGATTTACATCAGTTTCCCGGTTCCCATATAGCCGGTAGGTCTTCGGTACTGTTCTAGCTTGTTCAACAGGCCCGCACACGGCTCGGTCCTCAATCGACACAAGCGGAGCTACAGCACACAGGCCCCAAAGTCCTGCTGCCCTTACTCTCCGCTCGGTCTCATTTTCTTGCCATGTGTATCATGTGCTATCTCTACCCGAGCAATGTGCCTCTAGCCTATTCTCGCGAGTAGTTCCAACTACTCGACTTGTACCGAATCCTACTCTATCCTAGCAATGCAGTGGCTAACGGGGTTTGCAATTCTAAACCCCAACCCATGGTTTTCTTGGCTATGCAGTGGGGTTTCCAAACAAGACTCTAATGCACAGAATAAAGGAAACAAGTATGTGCTCAAAACAATAAAAATTTGTAAAAATGGTTAATGCAAACCGGAGCTTGCCTTGCTGCTCTTGGTCGTAGGCTAGCTGTTCCTCCGGAGTAACGAAGTCTAGGACTTCGGGTTCCTCCTCGACCTTAGCGACTACATGGTATAAGAGACATATGTATCAATTTAAATCCATTTGTATTAACTTTGAAGTTGTGAAGTCTATAACCTTTGCTAGATAGACCTAATGACTGTGAAACTTTTACTGTGGCTTGGTTACAACCTAAACAGAGACCTGGTCAAGTTTTAGTTGCAGCAAAGCTCATTTGAGCCCTCCACAAATAATTATGTCCTTGACCTTAATTGGAACTCTTAGGGTGTTCTAGGAATTTTCATGAGACAAACTATGACTTTCTGAAAACTAGATTTTCATAGGGTTCTAATGGAGTTGGTCTCACTTAATTTGGAAGTCTCTAACTAAAGATATGAGCTAAACAATTTCAGAGAAAATTCTGAAAATGTTTCTGAATATTTTCTATTTTCTCTGGAACATTTTCACTAATCACACCATTAGGTTGATTAAATGAGCTCAAATGGATCTGAAATTTTTATGGTGGTTCAAGGATATTTTGGTGAACATCTCAGCAAAATTTCAGGATTTTCCTCTAAAGGATTCTCCAGTTAAAATTCCTAACAGTTTAAACTTTAAGGAATTAATTCTGGAGAAATAAGGAATTTCATGAAGTGAAACTTGATTTTCTGGAAAGTACCCAGAGAGCTCAATCCAGCAAAATTTGGTTTACTCAATTTGGAGCTTTCTAGCCAAAGTTATAAGGATTTGAAGTTTGAAGGAAATCTGAAAATCGGGGAAAAGTTTAAACTCTGGCTTGTGGGCCCCGCACACAGTGCGTCGTCTCCCTCCTCGCGCCAACTGCGCGGCGGCGGCGTTCTCCGGCGACCTTCGCCAGAACTGAGTTCCCGGCCACCCCCCGGCCCGAAACTTGCCGCCTGCCCCTTTACTGACCCCCTGGACTCGATGGTGGGGTCGCCGGCCGCCGGCGATGACCGGAAACCCGTGCGCACCGATGACAGCACCTGCTAGGGTTCCGGTGAGGTCGGTCCCACTCTCCCGTGCACCAAATCGACCTGAAATCGGTCGGAGAGCATCAGTAGAGCATGGGAAACACGAACCAGGGCTGGGTGGAAGCTAGAAACGCCGGCAACTAGGCTCTCGACGGTGAGCCGAGGTGTTCAGCCATGGCGGCGGGTAAAACAGCCATATCATGGCCGATTCTCGATGGTTTTCTCTAATTCCAGTTCGAGCGTGGGCGCTATCGTGCGTAGAAGCTACTCGGTAACGAGCTCGTCCATCCCTCGTGCATAGAGAACGAATTTCACCCGAAGGTGAGCTCGGTCCTTATGAACTGATCAAGAGTAAATTTGGAAATTCTCGGCCGAGGGTTGATCAATTGCCAAACGGCTTGCGGCTATTCCACCTACATACAATCACGTACCTTTCTTGTGTAGAGAATAGGACGTGACAACGGCTGTGCCGTGCTGTCCACGGGAGCCCGAGCGGCGGCGATGTCCGGCTCGCCGGAGAAATGGCTCGTACAGCTCGAGGACGCTTGCTCACTGGCCAACACGGGGTCTAGGAGGTTGCGCACGATCTCTTGGTGCCGTTTTGCTGTGGAGGAGGCTGTGCTCGCGAGTGATCGGGCTTGATCAAGCGTGAGCTCGAGCGGCGGCGATGGCAGTGGAAGAACAGGTCGTGCACGTCGGCAGCTCGGGGAATGGGCGACTGAAGCACGCCGGGGAGGGAATAAGTAGCCCGGCGGCTGGTCTCCGGCTTGGGGCGCGCAGCAGGAGCTGGCGCCGGCTGCCCCCCTCGGTGGCGCGCGCACACTGCACCCGGGAACCGACTGAACTGTGTTTCAGTCGGTTTGTGTTGAAGTAGAGGCTGACATGTGGGTCCCACCCCCCATTTTAACCTCTGAAATTTACTCCTAATCACTGTTGTAAACAGTGAACCCCATACTACCCTTGGTAATTCAAATTATTCACCCATGAGCCATTTGAATTGACAAAGTTCAAATGAGGTTTGGTTTGAATGAATTTCAGCACAAGTTCAGTTTGAAATTCAAATAAAGTTTGAATTTCTCCCACTTAGCTCATGTCAAGATCAACTCCAAATAGAGTGAAAATTGGTGTGTGAGCTCACAAAAATGTGCTGAGTAAGAATATGCCTCCCACTTTTAAATTCATGGGATAAAAACAGTTTGAATTTGAATATGGTTTCAAACTGCCCTCTTCCTATCTATACCCAAAATGACCTCAAAAAGGTTTTGAATTTGGGTGAAACTTGGCATGGACATCCTTAGCAAAGTGTAGGAGTTTTCATATGTCCAGCCCATCTATATCACATGTGGGAAATACCACTTTTGCAATGTGTGAGTTTGTTCTCTAATGAGCATGTTGATAATTGTTACTTGCTCTTCATTTGTGTTCATCATTCTTGCTCAAATGAGGTGTGTGGTGTGGTGATGAACACTGCAAATGGGTGTCAAAAACTGAGGCCCTTACATTCCTCCCCCCTTAAAAGAATCTCGTCCCGAGATTATATGGTGAAAATGAGAGAGAGGACGGTGGAAAAATTACCGGATATGCGACGTGAAAAAGTCGGGGTAGTTAGTGCGAAGGAATTCTTCGCTCTCCCATGTCGCTTCGTCCATGGAGTGGTTACTCCATAGAACCTTGTAGAACCACAATGTACGGTTGCGTGTGGTTCGGGCCTTTTCATCAATAATCTGCACCGGTTCCTCCCGATAGGTGAGATCCGGTTGCAGTTCTTCAATGTCTTCCAGCTGAACGGTAGTTGATAGCTTGAGACACTTCCTCAGCTGGGAAATGTGGAAGACGTCGTGCACACCGGAAAGTGCTTCTGGTAATTTCAGCCGGTATGCCACCGATCCACATCTTTCGGTAATCTGGAATGGACCGATGAATCGGGGTGCCAACTTTCCTCTCACCCCAAATCTGTTTACGCCCTTCATTGGAGACACCCGTAGATATGCGTGATCTCCAACTTCGAATTGTAATGGGCGCCTTCTCCGGTCCGCATACTGTTTCTGACGGGATTGAGCGGCTTTTAGGTTCGCTTGAATTAGTCGAACCTTCTCTTCCGCGTTGTTGACCAGGTCAATCCCGAAGGTAACCCTTTCGCCAGACTCACACCAGTTCAGTGGTGTGCGGCATTTTCTGCCGTACAGCGCCTCGTAGGGCGCCATCCTGATGCTGGCTTGGTACCTATTGTTGTACGAGAACTCGGCTAACGGCAAGTGATCATCCCAATTCTTGCCGTGGTTGATAGCGCAAGCTCGTAGCATGTCTTCTAGGATTTGATTTACCCGCTCGGTTTGCCCATCCGTCTGCGGATGGTAGGCTGAACTACGGATCAGCTTTGTCCCCAAGGCAGCGTGTAGCTGCTCCCAAAAACGGGACACAAATAAAGTGCCCCGGTCCGATATGATGGTATGGGGTACGCCGTATAAGCATAGGATCCGTGAGATGTACAGTTCAGCGTACTTCTTGGCGTTGTAGTTGGTGTTGACCGGGATGAAATGGGCAACTTTGGTGAGCCGATCGACGATCACCCACACCGAATCATGTTTCTGTAAGGTGGTGGGTAAACCGACGACGAAATCCATGCTCACGTCCTCCCACTTCCAGGCAGGAATGCCCAGTGGTTGCAGCAGTCCCGGTTTCCGCATATGATCCGCCTTCACCCTTCGACATGTATCACACTCGGACACGTATTTTGCAGTCTCTCGCTTCATCCGTGTCCACCAAAACTTTCTTCTGAGTTCTTGATACATTTTGTTGCTGCCGGGGTGAATAGAAAATTTTGATAAGTGAGCCTCATCAAAGATTTTCTTCCGTAACTCCGGGTTTCGGGGTACGACGATCCGGTCCTTGAACCATAGGACGTCGTCTCCGTCCTTCCGGAAACATTTCAACTCCCCACTGTCTACACGTCTCCGCAAATGTGACATGCCCTTGTCATTCTTCTGGGCTGCTGCTATCTCTTCACGGATGGTGGGGATCAAAGCTAGGTTGTAGAGAGCTCCGTGTGGAATCACATGTAGTGGTGGTTCGCTCTCTTCCAACGGTGTGATGGTCAGATTATTGACGTGTGACTTGCGGCTCAGCGCATCTGCCACAATGTTTGCCTTGCCCGGATGATAATGGATCTCTATCTCGTAATCCTTTATCAGTTCTAACCATCTTCGTTGCCTCATGTTCAGCTCCTTCTGAGTGAATATGTACTTGAGGCTTTTGTGGTCGGTATATAAATGTACGAGGTTACCGAGTAGGTAGTGCCTCCACATTTTTAGTGCAAGTACCACGGCAGCGAGCTCCAAGTCGTGAGTTGGATAATTTTGCTCACGGTTCCTAAGCTGCCGCGATCCATACGCGACCACCCTTCGGTCTTGCATCAGCACACACCCAAGCCCAATGCCGGATGCATCGCAGTACACATCGAACGGTTTTGTTGTGTCTGGCTGCGCCAAAACCGGTGCTGATGTCAGGTGCTTGACTAAAGCCTTGAATGCTGCTTCACATGCTGGACTCCAAACATATTTGGTAGCCTTCTTCAGCAGCTCTGTCGTTGGCTTGGCGATCTTCGAGAAGTTCGGAATGAACCTCCGATAATATCCCGCGAGTCCGAGGAAACTCCGTACCTCATGAACAGTTCTCGGGGATTTCCAATTCAGCACTTGCGTGATCTTGCTCGGGTCCACAGCGATACCCTCTGCTGAGATGATATGTCCGAGGAAAGGCACTTGCGATATCCAAAACTCGCATTTGCTGAATTTTGCGTATAACTTGTGATCCCGCAGCCGTTGCAAGACTATACGCAGATGCTTCTTGTGATCTTCCTCCGACTTGGAATATACCAGGATGTCGTCGATGAAGACCACGACAAACTGTAACACCCAAAATTTTGATTCAAAACACTAAACCATGTTCAGAGGGGAATTTAAAAATTTTTGGACGTGTTGCATGTTTTGCAAAAATTCAAATTCAAACTGGAATTCAAATTATACTCAAAACAGAAAAGAAATGGAAAAAGAAAAAGAGAAACGGAAAAAAACCGGCCAGTGGGCCGAAACCCGCCAGCCGGCCCAGCTTCCCCGCGCCAGCCCGCCCACGCGCGCGCCGCGCTGCCTCTCACAGACGGGTGGGACCCGCCTGTCATCCCTAACCCCGCAACCCCGGACTTTTCCCCGAGCGCGCGCGATCTTAACCGATCGGAAAACCCGTCCCGCAGCCCGAATTCCGGTCCCAGAAGAATCCAACTCGATCACAACTGACCCACCGCCCTCCCCCGGCTATAAAAACCCCAGCCCCGATCGGTTTTTCTCACGCGATCGCCGATTTTCACTCCGGTGAGCACCGAGACTTCGCCGGTGAATTCTAGCCGATCTAAGCTCGGAAACTCTGATCTAACTCGCTGGTCTTGATCCACCGCCTCCGGGGAGCTTTGCAGGTGCAGAAAACTCGGAGACTTACGGTGTAAATCCAGCGCCGACGAGCTTCGCCGTGGTTTTGCCTCGGACCTCGCCGCCGATCACTTTCCAGGACCCCCGAGCTCGAGAAAACCCCCGAGGTGAGATCCCTGACCTCCCCTCTACCGATCTAGGCCATAAGATCACAGTTCTAGGCAGAATTCTCGAGGATCCGAAACTTTCCGGCGAGATCGCCGCTTCCCGCCGCCGTGCGCCGCCGGCAGCGCCGCCCGCGCTCGATCGGAGCGACGTGGCCGCTTGTGCGCCGTTTATTTTAAATCGCACGGTAGACTTTAAAACCCCGCGTACCGGTTCGATGTTATAATCTCAGCCGTCGGTTTAAAATCGGACGGTCCACGTCAGCCCCGCGTTATAAAGACTGAAATTCTTACGTGCTACCCCCTGGGGTTCTCTGGAATTGAGAGCTAGCCCCGGAAACTTCAGATCTAGCCCCTGGAACTCCAGAAAATCGTGTAAATTCATTTAAAAATCAGTTTTAGCCCCTGGACTTAATAAAAATTAGGAAAAACACCTCTGATAAGTGTAGCTAGACCCTTGGAAATTCTGAAAATAATATTATGGACCCTGTAATGGGGTGAGTTTACCTTTTTAGCCCTGTTTAGTATTTAAATTAGGAAATTGAATATGTGGCTAGTGTTTAAAAATTAAAAAGTGGGACAAACATATTGTCATAATTAAATTAAAAACTTTCTCAGTATTTAGAAAACTTTGGGGTGAGATAAAAACATATTTTGGGCTGAATTGAATCTGTTTAATTTATTATTCACATTTAGGGACACATTTTTAAGTAATGAATAGTTTTAGAAAATAGGGAAAATAATTACGAAATAGTTTACATCAGAGGCAAAGGTCAAAATATGTTATTAAATTATTTAGGACCAGAACCTATTATGTTTAGATGATGTGTATTACTAATTTCATAATAAAATACACAATTATGCATAGGAATATAAATCTGAAAATATAGCAACTAGTAAATGATAAATGGAGTTTTTAAAATCCAAAGAGTTCAGTTTAGGGTTGGTAGAAATTATGAAGGCACATATGGGGAAGAAAAATACTTTTCATACACACTTGGTAGTAAAAAGGTGTAGTAGTTGAATATAAGAAATTTATTAGAAACCCATATAAATAGTATGTAGGTATAAATGTGGACACAAAAGTAGGAATCATATATACATGGTTAAAAGTGCATGCAAGCCACAACTTAACACACATAAAGTAACCACAACACATATAATGGTAAAGAACTTTTATAAATATGAATGTGTGGTTTGTATGAAGTAGAAGTGTGAACTATGTCTTATGATTGTTGTTTTTCTTTTGCTATGTGTGATGGTATGAAGTAGAACCTGTTCAAGAGCAAGTTAACCCTTTCCAAGGTCAGGACTACCCATTTCAAGAGCAGCAAGAAGGAGGCAAGTGTCCTTGACCACTTTGATCCTATGCTAGGATGTGTAGATAGAATTATTTGCATTGTCAAGTTAAATATGAAACCCATGCTAGGAAGTTTCCCTAGAATTGCATTACCTTGTTTCCTTGAAGCTTGGGTTGGGATTTATTTTGTCATGTCATTTATTTACATGCATATGCTTAGCCATGCTTAGAATGGGATATTTGGGATATGAGATCATCAGTTTATTTTACCATACTCTTGAATGAGCTATTGTGAGTTATGTAGAGGTAGGGATCAAGGCAAGTTGGATGTTTTGGTTGTGTGTTGGGTGCACGAGACTTGGGTTTATGTTTAGTACTTGCCTGGATCCTAAGGACCGGTTCATGGAGCATGTAACCCGGCTTTACAGTGCCAACCACATGCTGAGATGGGGCAGCTTGGCCAATTAATTAGGTGTATCCCCGGCGTAGTATGGGTGTGTTGGATGGTGCGGGGAGTAGGTGTCAGCTGGACTACCATATGAACCGCAAGGCTCAAGAGGGGGCCACTGCAGCGGGGTTGGAGCCTCTTGTATGCTGTTAGGGGTGAAACCTCAGTGGGCCCACGCTCGTCGGAAATCCCTTTGTAAAGGCTTCGTAGTGATCTCCTGGCCGCACACCTGGGAAGTGTGAATGTGGATCGTAGCCACTGGCATAATGGAGGTTCTTTTAGTCCACCCGGCAACGGGGGATGAAATCACTACTTGTGGGTATAGTGGTACAAACTCTGCAGAGTCAAAACTGTCTTGACAGCCGTGCTCACGGTTAAGAGCGGCCTGGACTTATTCATGATTAGAGGAGTGAAGGTTTTTGGAAGTTGTGGATGTTAAGCGGGGAGCTTAACATTGGAAATGATGTTATGGTTATTTGGTTATGATGATGGGATGGGAGATTTGGACCATTTCACCTGTGTAGTAATGAAGGTGCTTAATAAGCTAAGGTGATAGGTATTAATTGCGTAGTGCTTTAACCATGAGTTCAACCTCTCCTTGTTCTAGCCATGCATGATATAATTTTCCCACACTTGCTGAGTACCATTGGTACTCAACCTTGCATATTTGTTGGTTTATATTGCTGCTCAGGTCAAGATAATGAGGTGGTGTATAACGAGCAAGATTTTGGACCCGAGGAAGGATTTTAGGTTCATGAAGACCCCGGGCAACGCCTGTGATGGAGCCCTAAAGAATAATATTCCACTGCTAGTTTATTTACTTGTGATGAAGCATTAGTGTCCATTGAGACATTTGCGATGTAAGACTTATTTATATTCGACACCTGGCTTGTAATAAATGATGCTTCACTATTTGTCATCACATGTATGAGAAAATGATCCTGGCATACATGTGATATTCACTTGGTTGTTTCTTCGGAAAAACCGGGTGTGACACAAACTTGTCCAGCTCCGGCATGAACACCGAGTTCATTAAGTACATGAAGTGAGCTGGAGCATTGGTGAGGCCGAAGGACATGACCAGGTACTCATAAAGTCCGTACCTTGTCGAGAAAGCTGTCTTTGGAATGTCCTCCACCCTTATCTTAATCTGATGGTACCCGGATCTTAAATCCATCTTGGAAAAGATCTTTGCTTCGACCAACTGATCAAACAACATGTCGATTCGTGGCAACGGGTACTTGTTCTTGATGGTTACGGCATTTAATGGATGGTAGTCCACGCAAAGCCGCAGCGTCTCATCCTTCTTCTTAACAAATAATGCCGAACAGCCCCATGGGGAGGAGCTCGGCCTAATGAAACCCTTCTCCAGAAGGTCCGTGAGCTGAGTCTTCAGTTCAGCCAACTCCTTGGGCGCCATCTTGTACGGCCTTCGGGATATTGGCATGGTTCCTGGTGTAAGTTCAATCTTGAACTCCACCTCTCTATCGGGTGGCATCCCCGGCAAATCGTCCGGGAATACATCAGGGAACTCTCGGACCACTGGAATGTCTTCCAATCTGATGGTTGTGGCTTGATAGACACTTGGAAGTTTTATTTCTGGACTGTCCAGAAATAATGAGTGAGAACAGTGCATTTCTGAGTTTAACTGCACGACTCGAAGGACGGTGTCTAAAACAGCGCCGTGGCGGGTTAACCACGACATCCCTAGGATGACATCGACCTTCTGTCCCTCCAAGACAATGAGAGACGTGGGGTACACTCTACCCGCTAAGCATAATGGTGCTTTGGAGACCATTACGCTTGCTAAAATCTTCCCACCCGGTGAACAAATTAAATATGGACTATCGGTGGGTAGCATTGGCAAACTGTGCTTAGCAATGAAAGCTTGGCTAATAAAATTATGCGTGGCGCCTAAATTAAACAGTACTATAGCGGGATGCTGGTGGAGTTGGAACATACCCGCAAGGATTGGCTCGCCCTCCGGCACGTCCTCAATGGCAAGCTGGTGGACAGTGCCGGGCCTAGGGTTTGCCCGCAGTGCATTAGTAGGGTTCCGGGGTTGATTCCTCCCCGGAAACTGTGGTGCCACTCCGCCGCCTTGCCTCTCCGGGCAACTGCTCGCAAAGTGTCCTGGACGACCACACTTGTAACATGTGGCCGCTGCTGGTGGAGTACTTGGTGGACGAAAGCCCGGCATGCGTTGCGGAGGTGCAAACGCACGCGGCATCGCCCTCTGCTGCTGTTGTTGTTGCAGTGGTGCTGGCAGTGCCGGCCGGAATGCCGGTGAAGGGTATGGCCGACTGCGGAACGGCATCGACCGCTGTGGTGGCTGCCAGCGTGGGCCTGATGGTGGGCGATTCACCATCCGAAACTTCTGAGAAGGACCGCCTCCTTCTCCGCTGCTCTGCGGCGCGCTTCGCTTTCGCTCTGCCGCCGCCAACTCCTTGCCAGAGTCCTCCTGAATAATCGCAGCATCAATGATGTCGTTGAGGCTGCCGCGATTGAACATCGCCAATTTATCCTTCAGGAGCGGGTTAAGCCCCTGGTAGAAATGGTCCCGCCGCTTCTCGTCTGTATCCGCGTGATACGACGCATATAGCGCGAGATCGTTAAACGCCCTGGAGTATTCTAGCGTGTTCCGGCTCCCTTGTTGCAGGTGTAGGAACTCCTGCGTCTTCCTCTTCATCAAACCGGGCGGTATATGATAGGCCCTGAAGGCCGTCCGGAACTCCGCCCAGGTCATCACTCGGTCGGTGGGCTGGGAAGCACAGAAGTTGGCCCACCACGCGCTCGCGGATCCTTGGAGCTGCTGGACCGCGAACTGAGTCTTGCGCTGCTCGCTGATTTGGAGCAGCTCGAACTTCATCTCTATGGCGCGGAGCCAGTTGTCCGCGTCAAGTGGTTCATCCGCCCTTGAGAATACAGGGGGATGAGTCGCCAGGAAGTCGGAGTAGGAGCTCTGTTGGCGCTCCTCACGATCTTGACGTCTCTCTGGGCGAGACGTATTGGCGATGAGAGTCTGCAGCAACTCTGTGTGCTGCTGATGCGAGCCCGCCATTGCCGCGACAATGTCGGCCAATGTAACCGTTGGCAGTGGCGGTGGCGGTGTTTGCTGTTGCTGTTGCTGCTGCTGTCCCGAGGAGTCCTCGGGAGGTGGTTGGGAGGTCTCTCCCCCTTGACTGGTACCCCCAACGTCAGGGTTGGCACGAGTACGCGTCATTCTGAAATTCAAAACAGCAGCAATTAGCACATGTCTTACTCAAAATTCCATAACAGCAGTAGGTATTGAAGCGACACATGATTAACTTGCACAACATTCACATATATTGATAAAGCATAAACTTTATACAAGATACATTATTCCCGGATCTCCGAGAAGCCGTGCTCATGTCGTCACTACCTATACATACGCTACTGTCTACACGACATGTCACCGATTACAAAAGTTGGGTTACGCTACCCTAGCTGCCCTACTTGGCAACCGTAACCCCCTACTCGGAGTAGAACTCGACCTCCTGTGGGTCGTCCTCCTCCGGTACCTCTGCTGGTGGCTCGGGGTCTACCACCTCTTCTCCCATTCCGGGTTCTCCCATGGCTGGAAGACCCAAGACTACCGGTACGCCCAATACCGGGGGCACGAGGTCCTGCAATGCATGCACCTCGTCCATAGCCTGGTTGTAGTCCTCTTCCCAGTCTTGTCCTTCCTCAATAGCGTCGTCTCGCTCTTGAGTAAGGTCCTCATTCTGCTGATTTAGGGTCTGCACCAGCTCTTGCAACGCCGCGATGTCAACACGGCTCTTCTTCTTTGCCTTCTTCAGACGACGCAACTGATTGTGTTGTTCATTCAGTCGTTTGATCGTCGGAAGGAGCACATTGCGGAGTGCACTGTGAGCACTCTCAAAATGATCTCCACGGCTTGTGCTCTCCTTGAGCTTGGTGGCGAGATGCTCCGTATGAACAGCTTGGCTGTCCATCACAGCGTTTCCCGCCCTCATTTGGAGGCTGAGATTTGCCTCCGCGGGGTTGTACCTTGGGCAACTCGGGTCTATCGCCTCCAGGTACCTCTCTTCCCACACATGCTGAGCTCGTCCCTCCACCGGAACGAGTGTGTATGGAGTACCCTCCATAGCCTGCACATGTAGTTGGCAGAAACGTGACATAGTGTCACGGGCTGCCACTTGCCACATCCCTTCCGGTTGTCTTCCTCTCACCGTGACGGTGAATGGCACCCAACCGGGTGGCGTAGGTCCTGCGGAAACTTCGACATGGATCGTCCACGTCTTGTTCCCCTCTTCGCCTTCTTCCTTGGCGAAGTATTGCGGCATCTGGTTGTACCCGAAATATTGAAGCATTTGCCACAATGCTTCCGGGTAGCCGCTACGGTCAGAACAGTGGGAAACTACCCACCCGTTCTCCAACTATTTATCTGCTGCCATCTGTAAAAATATATTTGAGAAATGTCAAATATTTATTTAAACAGTAAACCATTGAGTTATAACATAAGATATGTCATTGAACCCATAACACTTGGAAACATAGTTCAAATTTTTAAACAAATTTGACTGCTGATCTGCTGTTCCCATGACAGTCGTGACCAGTTTCCATATCAACCTGATTTAGGCCATGTTAAAGGCAAACCCAGTCCTGGAGCTCAACATCAAAGTTGAAGCTAACTTCAATAGCTTTGCAGCCAGTATTTGCTTGGCCTAAGATCTGTCCTGGTTCAAAAGTTATGAAATGTCAAAGTTAACAGAACTTCTGGAAACAATTGGACAGCACCTCCCTGCCTTAGGTACTGATTTGATCCAAGAATCCCAGTTACTTCTGTTCCTAATCTGACAAAACCTTCTGTTACAAAGTTGTAACCCATCTCATAAGCTTTCCAGAACTAGCTCATTTCCCATTTTTGGATTTTTAAGCAGGAAGTTATGCTTAATTTTACAGAGAGTCTACAGAGAGTCTTTACTCTGTCCTGTTTTCTGGACAGTTTCAACTCTACTGCATTTTTCGAGTGGTTAAGGGATGAAACACCTCTGGATCTCAACAGAAAAGTTGTAAAGCTCTTCCAAAGCTTTCCAGAAATGTATCATACGACCCCAATCTCGAAAGAACTCAACCTCTAGCCTCTGATTAACTTCAGCCTTGATTCAGCTGAAAACAGAGTGCTCTGTCCTTAACAACCTATAAGTTGAAAACTTGTTAACTTTGAATATCCTGTTCAAGGGAAGGAGTTACATCAAGTTTTACTACTTTGGATCAAAACCTTCAAGTTTTTAAATGAAGTTGTTCATTTAGTTGGGTGTGACGTCGATGCGTCACCAGATTATGTCGGTACTACGTCCTCACAAGGAAAAACCTATACCGGACTTAGCCGGCTTCGTTAGTTCAGTGGCACTACTCGTCACTCGCACACGGATGCTACACGTCTACCATTTCGTGGTAAGGCTACCTGCAGAAACTCAAACAATCATCAGACTCGGCTGCACACCGAGCCCGGAATCCATACAGTTCGTACATCCGGCCGTCATCACTCGCCCGGATGTTCTCAAACCAAACACACCTTGAGTTACGTGTTCACGTTTCAGACCACGTGACGGGGTCTCCCATGTTGCACCACGCACGCCAGGGACAGACGTTGCTCGAATACCCCAAACGACATGAAGAGTCGTAGAGGATACTAAAGCGGGTCGGGTTACCTGCCACCTGTGGGGCTCCACCCTTCAGCTTGTGCGCACTGGTGGACAGCGCTTACGTGCACCCCCCAAGACATGAACGTCCCGAGATGCACGATTTTCCGACATAACAAATAGGTTAATAAGCTACTTTTTATATACTAATAACATCCTTATACGGGCTACTGATTCGTTCCTCACTGGATTTTTGAAAAAGGAGACCTTTGTACTGTGTTAAACCTCAAGCGAGCTCTGATACCACGCTGACACGACCCCATTGGTCCTGTCGAGCCACGATCACGCTGAGGGGTGCTGCGTTGCACAGCACCGTATAACACATGTCAAAGGTGCAAAGCGGAAGCGGAAGTTTTATTACATAAACAAGTTTATGAACATGTTTACATCAAAATAAGTTCAGTCTACACTGGCGGGCGTAGGCTAAGCATCAAGTGCACGTTCAGCCCTCGAACGTGTCCTTGCTAGCACACACGCACACTAACTCTGCGGCGTGCACGACTCCCACTCGACGGGGTTCCCCTCCTGGGGTTCCGTCTCCTCTTCGGGAGTCCCTTCCTCATAGAACCCTGCAAAAGCTTCAAACACAAGCAGTGGGCACGAAGGCTCAGCAAGTCTGACCCGTCTCACCTAAACATGGAACTTCTACATGAGGATAATGGGTTACATGAGGTAAAAATCATTTGCAAGGACTCGCCTAATTAGTAGAACCTTACTTTCAAGTTTTAGCAGCAGGTTGTGGAGAACCTTACGCTAAGGCACATGAGAGAGCCGCAATCAAACAAGAAACGCATTTCTCTCATGTACTTTGCCCAAAGTTGAAAAGAACTTTAGTTAGCTCTAAGCTACAGCATATCATTAACAATCAATGTCCAGCTTTCAATCAGCAACATTTTAACATGTAACTAGCCTGTTCTTTCTACGTCACGGTACAGTGAACAAGTGGTACTCACTGACCGCGAGGGACGGCGATTATAATCGATTTACACCTGCAGGGTTACCCGAACAATCCGTCACGTACGCCCGTACTCGATGTTGCCTACAACAACCATCACGGACGCCGTACGCGACTACCTTTCACCCGTTAGCCAAATATTGAACCGGTCCCATCGTCTCGAGCAAGAGGTCTCTGAACGCGCATCTCTGTGCCGCCAGCCGATTTACACCTCGAGCTCTCAACCTACCCTCTGAACGACGGGCAATGCCTCAATACCCAGCTACCCGAGTTACATCAGTTTCCCGGTTCCCATATAGCCGGTAGGTCTTCGGTACTGTTCTAGCTTGTTCAACAGGCCCGCACACGGCTCGGTCCTCAATTGACACAAGCGGAGCTACAGCACACAGGCCCCAAAGTCCTGCTGCCCTTACTCTCCGCTCGGTCTCATTTTCTTACCATGTGTATCATGTGCTATCTCTACCCGAGCAATGTGCCTCTAGCCTATTCTCGCGAGTAGTTCCAACTACTCGACTTGTACCGAATCCTACTCTATCCTAGCAATGCAGTGGCTAACGGGGTTTGCAATCCTAAACCCCAACCCATGGTTTTCTTGGCTATGCAGTGGGGTTTCCAAACAAGACTCTAATGCACAGAATAAAGGAAACAAGTATGTGCTCAAAACAATAAAAATTTGTAAAAATGGTTAATGCAAACCGGAGCTTGCCTTGCTGCTCTTGGTCGTAGGCTAGCTGTTCCTCCGGAGTAACGAAGTCTAGGACTTCGGGTTCCTCCTCGACCTTAGCGACTACATGGTATAAGAGACATATGTATCAATTTAAATGCATTTGTATTAACTTTGAAGTTGTGAAGTCTATAACCTTTGCTAGATAGACCTAATGACTGTGAAACTTTTACTGTGGCTTGGTTACAACCTAAACAGAGACCTGGTCAAGTTTTAGTTGCAGCAAAGCTCATTTGAGCCCTCCACAAATAATTATGTCCTTGACCTTAATTGGAACTCTTAGTGTGTTCTAGGAATTTTCATGAGACAAACTATGACTTTCTGAAAACTAGATTTTCAGAGGGTTCTAATGGAGTTGGTCTCACTTAATTTAGAAGTCTCTAACTAAAGATATGAGCTAAACAATTTCAGAGAAAATTCTGAAAATGTTTCTGAACATTTTCTATTTTCTCTGGAACAGTTTCACTAATCACACCATTAGGTGGATTAAATGAGCTCAAATGGATCTGAAATTTTTATGGTAGTTCAAGGATATTTTGGTGAACATCCCAGCAAAATTTCAGGATTTTCCTCCAAAGGATTCTCCAGTTAAAATTCCTAACAGTTTAAACTTTGAGGAATTAATTCTGGAAAATTAAGGGTTTTCATGAAGTGAAACTTTATTTGCTGGAAAGTACTCGGAGAGCTGAATCCAGCAAAATTTGGTTCACTCAATTTGGAGCTTTCTAGCCAAAGTTATAAGGATTTGAAGTTTGAACTGAAACTGAAATTCGGGAAAAAGTTTAAACTCTGGCTTGTGGGCCCCGCACACAGTGCGTCGTCTCCCTCCTCGCGCCAACTGCGCGGCGGCGGCGTTCTCCGGCGACCTTCGCCGGAACTGAGTTCCCGGCCACCCCCCGGCCCGAAACTTGCCGCCTGCCCCTTTACTGACCCCCTGGACTCGATGGTGGGGTCGCCGGCCGCCGGCGATGACCGGAAACCCGTGCGCACCGATGACAGCACCTGCTAGGGTTCCGGTGAGGTCGGTCCCACTCTCCCGTGCACCAAATCGACCGGAAATCGGTCGGAGAGCATCAGTAGAGCATGGGAAACACGAACCAGGGCTGGGTGGAAGCTAGAAACGCCGGCAACTAGGCTCTCGACGGTGAGCCGAGGTGTTCATCCATGGCGGCGGGGAAAACAGCCATATCATGGCCGATTCTCGATGGTTTTCTCTAATTCCAGTTCGAGCGTGGGCGCTATCGTGCGTAGAAGCTACTCGGTAACGAGCTCGTCCATCCCTCGTGCATAGAGCACGAATTTCACCCGAAGGTGAGCTCGGTCCTTATGAACTGATCAAGAGTAAATTTGGAAATTCTCGGCCGAGGGTTGATCAATTGCCAAACGGCTTGCGGCTATTCCACCTACATACAATCACACACCTTTCTTGTGTAGAGAAGAGGATGTGACAACGGCTGTGCCGTGCTGTCCACGGGAGCCCGAGCGGCGGCGATGTCCGGCTCGCCGGAGAAATGGCTCGTACAGCTCGAGGACGCTTGCTCACTGGCCAACACGGGGTCTAGGAGGTTGCTCACGATCTCTTGGTGCCGTTTTGCTGTGGAGGAGGCTGTGCTCGCGAGTGATCGGGCTTGATCAAGCGTGAGCTCGAGCGGCGGCGATGGCAGTGGAAGAACAGGTCGTGCACGTCGGCAGCTCGGGGAATGGACGACTGAAGCACGCCGGGGAGGGAATAAGTAGCCCGACGGCTGGTCTCCGGCTTGGGGCACGCAGCAGGAGCTGGCGCCGGCTGCCCCCCTCGGTGGCGCGCGCACACTGCACCCGGGAACCGACTGAACTGTGTTTCAGTCGGTTTGTGTTGAAGTAGAGGCTGACATGTGGGTCCCACCCCCCATTTTAACCTCTGAAATTTACTCCTAATCACTGTTGTAAACAGTGAACCCCATACTACCCATGGCAATTCAAATTATTCACCCATGAGCCATTTGAATTGATCAAAGTTCAAATGAGCTTTGGTTTGAATGAATTTCAGCACAAGTTCAGTTTGAAATTCAAATAAAGTTTGAATTTCTCCCACTTAGCTCATGTCAAGATCAACTCCAAATGGAGTGAAAATTGGTGTGTGAGCTCACAAAAATGTGCTGAGTAAGAATATGCCTCCCACTTTTAAATTCATGGGATAAAAACAGTTTGAATTTGAATATGGTTTCAAACTGCCCTCTTCCTATCTATACCCAAAATGACCTCAAAAAGGTTTTGAATTTGGGTGAAACTTGGCATGGACATCCTTAGCAAAGTGTAGGAGTTTTCATATGTCCAGCCCATCTATATCACATGTGGGAAATACCACTTTTGCAATGTGTGAGTTTGTTCTCTAATGAGCATGTTGATAATTGTTACTTGCTCTTCATTTGTGTTCATCATTCTTGCTCAAATGAGGTGTGTGGTGTGGTGATGAACACTGCAAATGGGTGTCAAAAACTGAGGCCCTTACACTCGCCTCTGAGGAACAGGAAGGCCCCGCCCCGCTGGACGCGTGGCAGGTCCAGAGCTCGCCTCTGAGGAGAAGCAAGGACCGGCCCCCGCTGGACACGTGGCGTCTCCGGAGCTCACCACTGCGGAGATGCGAGGTCCTTAGGCGGTTTTTCCTCCTATGCACAGGAGTATCCGGTACGGAGGATACTGACACAATTTCCCACATGTTGCTGCTGCACCAAAACAATTGGAGATAAATTTGATAAGATACAAAAACAAATTGAATAGGACTCTTATTTGAGCTCCAATTGGAGTAGGACTCTTCTTTCACCCCTTATAAATAGAACCCAAAACCCCTGGCCGCAACCACGTACCTATCTTCCACCTCCCGAGTTGACGACTTGGAGGCCCTAGCTCCCAACTCGCCGAGTTGAACCCCCTGCCGGAGTTCAGTCGCCAGTGAGCCCCACCGGTGAGCCCGCCGACGAGCGCCGTCACGCTTCGCCGTCGCTGCTGTCATTGCTAGGAGGAAGGCCCCGCCACCAAAGAGAAGTGAGGTAGGTCTTCGTACCCATCTTACGACCTCGTCGTGGTTTCTTCACATCTGTTTTCTTCGTTCCCTTCGAACAGAAGCTGTTTCGTGTGGACACATCACGTGTTGATTGATTTTTGACGTTGGAATTGATCTAAATCTTGAGTCAAGATCATCACCACATCCACACTTGATCCTTACACCCTTGTTCACCATAAAACCCCATGCAAGCCCAGTAAAACATACAAGAACACGTACAAACTGGTCTAATAAAACAGCATCATAGGATTTGCACAATTGCATCTTGAGTAAAGTTTGTGCATGATGTTTGATTGCTATAATTTTGTATGTGTGTGGTCGTGAGTAGAAGGACAAGCTCAGAAAGCTATCTACGAAGAACTACAGCACCGAGACTTCGAGACACGTGAGCAACAAGAGCCACAGGAGCAAGGCAAGTGCCCCTTGACCAAATTGATCTCATGTTTTGGAAACTGTTTTGTTTGCAAAAACATGTATGCTTGAGTCAACTTGATGGGACACCCTTTTATAGGAGTTTACTAGTTTGATTAATCACCCTTGTCGTCGGGGAAGTTGATGAGTCGGGTATGGTCGTTTTTCCTTTTTTGCTTCGCTTAGCTTACGGGTTACGGGAAGGCGAGATAGAACATATCTAGCTATAGCACTCATATGAATAATGATGATGAGAACTTGATGATAATAATGAGCATAGAATCGGGGGAGAGCTAGGCAAGCCTGGCTCTTGGATGTGGTAGAATGAGATGGTTGTTTACTTGCCGTAGATCTAAGAACCGGTTTGTCGAAGTGTTCGGTCGACACTTCCCCCGGGCCTGCACTGGGCAGCCCGCGGAGGTTCTTTTTTCGGTGGGGCTAGTCCCTTGCGGAGAGCTTGCGCGGATGGGCGAGTTAGTAAGAGCTTGATGCGGTGAGTTTTACGTGATTCAGGCCGCCGGAGCGTAAAACCCTACGTCCACGGTGAGCTATGGAGCTCGCTGTATTGCTTGCTGCTCAGGGCCGGAGTCCTGAGCTTGGGGGTGAGTTACAGCTTGGGAGTGTATGGCTAGCGTATGAGTTGCAGAGTGCGAACCAACAGGGTTCGAACCCTTGCTAACGTTGCCTACCCGAGCCTTTTATACTCCAAGACTCGGGTGGCTTACAAGGGGGGCCCGGGATCCGACAGGTGGTCCCGGGGAGATTGTCTATTATCCACCGTATGTGCAGTTATGCTGGTAGTTGTCTCTGGCGAAGGCTTCTGAGTCTTCGTCTTGCAGCCCTGCCCATGCCGCATGCTAGTCGTAGTGGTTGATGACAGCGGGGGCGGCATGGGATGTCTTGTCGCTACGTTTATTGGCTGGCAGGCTCTGACACCGCGCGCCAGCCTGTGATGCGACTGGGCGTAACGGCACCTGACAGAGGCGTGCTCCGCGTCTCCGCGTCTTGGGAAGGCGCGGGCCTTGAATACCTTGTACGGGCAAGGTATGGGGCGTCTTTACGCCCGCTGCCTACCGCCCGGGGGCAGGCAGCGCTGTTCTGCTGGACACGTGACGGGCCCGGAGCCCTCCCCAGTGGAGAGGGAGGTCCGGCCCCGCAGGACACGTGGAGCCTTCGGACCTCTCCCCGCGGAGGGGGAGGTACGGCTTCTGCCGGCCACGTGGCGGGTCCGGAGCTCTCCTCTGAGGAGAGGGAGGTCCGGCCCCGTGGGACACGTGGCACCTTCGAAGCTCTCCCCTCGGAGGGGAGAGGTCTGGCTGCTGTAGGCCACGTGGCGAGCCCGGAGCTCTCCTCTGAGGAGAGGGAGGTCCGGTCCCACTGGACACGTGGCACCTCCGGAGCTTTCCCTGCGGAGAAGGGCGAGGTCCTTAGGCATTTTCCCCTGTGCGCGGGTGTCGGTACCCGCGATATGGGGTACCCCCGCGCACAGGGGAAAATGCCTAAGGATCTCGCCCTTCTCCGCAGGGAGAGCTCCGAAGGCGCCACGCGTCCAGCGGGGCCGGACCTCCCTCTCAGAGGAGAGCTCCGGGCCCACCACGTGGCATACACAAGCCGGACCTCCCCCTCCGCGGGAGAGAGGTCCGAAGGTGCCGCGTGTCCGGAGAGGCCGGACCTCCCTCTCCTCAGAGAGGAGCTCTGGGCTCGCCGCGTGGCCAACAGAAGCCGAACCTCCCCCTCCGCGGGGAGAGGTCCGAAGGCTCCACGTGTCCTGCGGGCCGGACCCCCCTCTCTTCTGAGGAGGGCTCCGGGCCCGCCACGTGGCCAGCAGAACGGCGCTGCCTGCCCCCGAGCGATAGGCAGCGGGCGTAAAGATGCCCCATACCTTGCCCGTACAAGGTATTCAAGGCCCTCGCCTTCCCAAGACGCGGAGCACGCCTCTGTCAGGTGCCGTTGCGCCCAGTCGCATCACAGACTGGCGTGCAGTGTCAGAGGCTGCCAGCCAATAAACGCAGCGACAAGACATCCCAATGCCGCCCCCGCTGTCATCATCCACTACGACTAGCATGCGGCATGGGCAGAGCTACAAGACGAAGACTCAGAAGCCTTCAGCAGAGACAACTACCGGCATAACTGCAGATACGGTAGATATCAGTTAATCTTCCCGGGACCACCTGTCGGGTCCCGGCCCCCCTTGTAAGCCACCCGAGTCTTGGACTATAAAAGGCTCGGGTAGGCGACGTTAGCAGACGTTCGGACTCTAGCCATCCGCACCCCTGGGTTCGCACTCTGCAACTCATACGCTAGCCATACACTCCCAAGCTGTAACTCACCCCCAAGCTCAGGACTCCGGCCCTGAGAAGCAAGCAATACAGCGAGCTCCATAGCTCGCCGTGGACGTAGGGTTTTACGCTCCGGCGGCCTGAACCACGTAAAACTCACCGCGTCAAGCTCTTACTAACTCGTCCATCCGCGCAAGCTCTCCGCAAGGGACTAGCCCCACCGAAAAAAGAACCTCCGTGGGCTGCCCAGTGCAGGCCTGGGGGAAGTGTCGACCAAACACTTCGACATTTGGCGTGCCAGGAAGGGGGCTTTTCCCCTTGCGCAACGAGTTTCCGCCGATGAAGATGACCAAGCTCCCTTCAGCGGCAAACTCACCTCCCCCGCCTCCGCGGCGAACCGCGACCAGGGGGGAGTACATGTCGACACGCTCAGGGCGGAGTGTGTCGAAACGAGCTGGGAGCCAGCAACCAGCTCTGGCAGCGCTGACCCCGGCAATGCAGGCTCCAACCAGCGTCAGGCCTTCAGTAGCGCCGGGCGTACCCGGTGGGGGTGCGCTAGCAGCAGCAAGGGCGCTACTGCACAATCCGCCTGCTGGGGACGCGCCTCTGGCAGCGACCCAGCAGTGGATTCACGAGGTAGACCGTCTTGTCGTCGCCGCCGCAAACCATTGACTTCGGCGGGGACGACGCTCCGGCCAACCGGCTGTGTCGCTGACGCGCACGCCAACGGTTGACGGGCAGACGGCGGGTTCCAGCTCCACCAAACTTCCGTCGATGGACCTGAGTACAGAGCTGGAACGGTGCCACTTGGGCCAAGATGCCCGAGTGTTCCTCGAGCAACGTCGAGAAAGGCGTCTGTCGAAGTGTGCGATCGACACTTCCCCCGGGCCTGCACTGGGCAGCCCGTGGAGGTTCTTTTTTCGGAGGGGCTAGTTCCTAGCGGAGAGCTTGCGCGAATGGACGAGTTAGTGAGAGCTTGACACGGGAAGTTTTACGTGGTTCAGGCCACCGGAGCGTAAAACCCTACGTCCACGGCGAGCTATGGAGCTCGCTGTATTGCTTGCTGCTCAGGGCCAGGGGCCTGAGCTTGGGGGTGAGTTACAGCTTGAGAGTGTATGGCTAGCGTATGAGTTGCAGAATGCGAACCCTTGCTATCGACGCCTACTCGAGCCTTTTATAGTCCAAGGCTCGGGCGGCTTACAAGGGAAGCCGGGACCCGACAGGTGGTCCCGGGAAGATTGTCTATTATCTACCGTATCTGTAGTTATGCCGGTGGTTGCCTCCGGTCGAAGGCTTCTGAGTCTTCCTTTTGCCGCCCTGCCCATGCCGTGCGCTAGTCGTAGTGGTTGATGACGGCGCAGGCGGCATGGGATGTCTTGTCGCGGCGTTTATTACCTGTCAGGTTCTGACACCACGCGCCAGTCTGTGATGCGACTGGACGCAACGGCACCTGACAGGCGCGTGCTCCGCGTTTCTGCGTCTTGGGAAGACGCGGGCCTTGAATTCCTTGTACGGGCAAGGTGAGGGGCGCCTTTACGCCCGCTGCCTACCGCTCGGGGGCAGGCAGCACCGTTCTTCCAGCCACGTGGCGGGTCCGGAGCTCTTCTCTGAGGAGAGGGAGGTCCGGCCCCGCTGGACGCGTGGCGCCTTCGGACCTCTCTCCCGCGGAGGGGGAGGTCCGGCTTCTGCATGCCACGTGGCGGGCCCGGAGCTCACCTCTGAGGAGAGGGAGGTCCGGCCCCGCTGGACGCGTGGCGTCTTCGGACCTCTCTCCCGCGGAGGGGGAGGTCCGGCTTCTGTATGCCATGTGGCGGGCCCGGAGCTCTCCTCTGAGAAGAGGGAGGTCCGGCCCCGCCAGACGCGTGGCGCCTTCAGAGCTCTCCCTGCGGAGAAGGGCGAGCACCTTAGGCATTTTATCCTGTGCGTGGGGGTACCCCATATCTCAGGTACCGACAGTAGCCCCCGGGCCCATCTCGGGGGAGATAGCGAGCCCGAGGTGGGACCTCCGTCTCTTCCGATCTGCGCACTTTCTCTAAGTCCCGACTTGACCGCTGCTGGAGCACGAACGGCCGTGGGGTCGTGAGAGCGTGCGCCCACTTGATGATTGCTTTTACTGCGGTGGTTCCCAAGGCTGCCACTTCTGCATGTTGCGGCGCTTTCTTCGGGAACCGCCGAAGGGCCCTGCCGGCTCATCTTCTCAGGAGACTGACTCCTTGACCCCACCACTCCAGTTAAGCGGCTTGGGCCCACCCGTCATCGGCACTCGGTCTAGGAACCGAAGCGGTTGCGGGTGCGGGGTATTCGAAGAGTTCCGAATCGCTTGGAACTGCACCGGGAAGCTTTTTAGAGGGGGTCTCACCCACATTGTAGCTTCCCTTCGCACTTCTCTGCGTTTCTTCTTGGACTCTTGCGCTTTTGCTTTCTTGCCTTTGAGCTCTCCCTTGCCATGGCTTCCAACCCGCTGCCAGAGAAGAAACGCGCCCGATATCCTCCAGCAACGGCGCCGGTGCCAAGTCGGGATTCTGGGGTGCCTTACACTCCCTCCGGTGGCGACTCGAAGAGGCCCCGGGCTGATGTGTTAGGGGAAGCCTCTGTGGCGTCCCCTGTTCCGCCAGTCCAAGCGACTGCGGAGCGGTCGTCGGAGACGGTAGCGGGCTCTGGAAATCCTACCCCGGCTCGGAAGTCGGGGTTCAGAGCCCGCTGGAGTGTCCGCGCTTCCCGGCCTTCCCCGTCTTGCGGGGAATCTGTGCCGATGCGCTCGGAGCCAGGGGCGACTGCTGCGGCCCCCAGGCCAGCGCGGACTTCTCCTGTTCCGGTGTGCCCGGACTCCGCGGCGGCGCCGTCTCTTCCTGCCGAGACGGTTACTGCGGCCCCCGAGCCAGCACAGGTTGATCCTGTACTAGGCGGCCTGGCTTCTTCTCCAGCTCCGTCTTCCCCGGCTCGTCCCTCTCCTCAGGTCAAGGAGCCTGAAGCTGAAGAGAGCCCGGCTGGCCCGGCTGCCAGGGCCGCTGGGCCAGTTTCTCCTGATCGGCGTCTTGTCTCGGCGGCTGGCGCGCCGGCTCTTCCCGAGGACGAGGTAATGGAGGAGGTCGGTGGGACTGCCCCAGCTTCTGTTGCTCCATTGCCTCTGGCAGACGCCTTCGCGCTCGCCGAGTCGAGCGTCTGGCAGGTCTTGGCTGCGCTAGGGCGCGAGCGGGAGGAGTATACGGTTGAACGGGACCGCCTCCTCACCTGGGGGAACCTTTTGCGGGAGAGGACCGCGAAGGTTAAGAGCGAGCTCGACTCCAGGCGGGAGTTGCTCGACTTCCGGGAAACGCTCGTCGACCGGATGAAGCAGGCTGTTGACCGCATGGACACCCAGTCACGGCGGATCAACAGGGAGGCCCTGGAGGCTCACGCCCGGGCCGAAGAGAGCCTCTCTGCTGCTGTGGAAATACGGCAGCGATTGGAGCGCCGCGAACTCGCCGTTGAGGAGCGGGAGCGTTCCGTGGCAGCCGAGGCAGAGAGGGTCGCCGCGCAGCTGGCTGCGGGCGAGGATGACCTCCGAGCTCGGATGGAGGAGCTGGAGATTCTGAAGGCAGACCTTGACTTGAGGGATGAACAGGTCTCCCATGATCGCCGGGCGGTCTTGGACCGCGAGTTGACTGCCGGCTTCAGGGCCGCTGAGTTGGAGCGGCTAGCCGAGACCCTCCGCCTTCGGGAGAGTTCCCTGGCGGCCCAGGAGAAGGAATTCTCCAAGAGGAACCTGGAGGCTCTGCGGGCGGCCCGCCGCGAGGTGGAGGAGCTCTCAGCCCTACGGTCCTCCGAGGCCCTTGCGGTCTCAAGCTTCGTGGATTGGGCGGGGTCCGCCCTGATCCCTCTTGGTTTCGGTCCGGTGAGGGCCGCAACTCCCGCATTGCAGGTGGCAGAGGTGATCCCTGCATTGGAGTCGATCGGCGCCAAGCTGGACAGACTCGACTCGGTGGTCGCCAGCGAGCTTGAAGCCGAGGGCCGCGGCTTAGCTTTAGAGGTCGCCTCGCATGTGCTGGCATGCTTCAAGAGCCGCGACCCCTCTTTCTCACTGGAGCCAGCAAGAGAGGGCCCAGCCGCGGAGCGGAAGGAAGCTGCCAGGGCTGAAGTCGAGGATGTGGCCGCCCTTGTAGCCGCAAGATTCCAGCGAGAGTCGGGAGGTCCTTAGGACTTGCTTCTCACTTTTTTATCGAGTCTGTAGTCCAGCTCAAGGAGCATTGCTTAATTTGACTCTCTTGGATACTTGTGTCTGTGAGGCTTTTCCCTCCTTCTTGGCTTTGCCTGGCTGAGTCCTTAGCTCCGCAAGGTACTCAGAGGTCATTTCCAATCTCGGAGCTTCGCACAGACACCCCCCCCGGGTCCTAACCGTGTTAGGGGCCCCCGGAGGTCTCCGAACCTCGCCCTATGGGGGGCTCCAAATCTGCCGGCCACGTGGTGGGTCCGGAGCTCCTCCTCAAGAGACGGGAGCTCCGGTCATGTTGGACACGTAGGGCTTTCGGAGCCCTCCCGCTGAGGGGGGAGGTCCGGTTCCTGCCTGCCACGTGGCGAGCCCGGAGCCCTCCTCAAGGAAGGAGAGAGTTCCGGGCCTGCTGGACACGTGGGGCCCCCAGGCCCCGCCCCTGCTGGAGGGGCAGGTCCCGGTCCTTCCAGTCCCAGGCCGGTGTAGCTGGTAGCTCCTTTCCCCCCGCTTCATGCAGTCCCTGTTGCCGTAACCTGAAGGTCCTGCACACAGGTAGAGGAAACGTAATTCTCCTCGGGGGCTCCCCCCTCTATTCCTTAGTCATATCTGCAGCAAATTCCGACTAAAGATGGAAATGAGAAGAGGGAATTGAACGCATAGTGAGCACGCGTTAGCAGGGTAATCATAGAAATTTAACAAGTAAATTAAATGAGTACCAAAGAAGAGCAACGTAGGGTGGGCTTCTTTTCATATAAATTTCCATACGGGGGAAGGAGGGCCGCATATGTAGGCCACGGCCCACCTCAAGGGAAGCAAGACTCTACGCGCTTGGGGTCGGAACCAGGCGAAGCTGAACGTAGTCCTGGACCGTCCACTGAGGCTTAGTTGCTCCAAGCCCGGTTCACGGACTTTTATGGAAATTACTATGAAAAGAAGGGCCTGCCTGATTGTCGCTCTAGGGGTAGAACTTACAGCGGTGTTCCGTGTTCCGAAGGTTCGGGAGCGGGTCCCTGTCTTCGGTTCTGGGGAATGGTCCCAGGCCCGGGATGTCCAGCCCTAGTACGGCAAATGGCCATGCGGACTGGATCATCCGTACCGTCCAAGCCGGTGTATGGATCTGCTTGGCATGGAACAGGCATGCCCAGCAGCTCTCGACCAGCTCGACGGCATCCTGGAGTGTTGCCGGCTAGTAGAAGCCATGCCGAAAGGCTTTACCGACAAGCGTGCGTGAGGAAGAATGACTCCCACATTCGCCTCCATGGATCTCAGCGAACAAGTCGCAGCCTTCCCCCTGGGTTGTGCACCGCAATAGGATGTGGTTGGCGCCACGTCGGTAGAGATCCCCCTCTACCGCCATGTGTCTCTTAGCCATACGCGCAATCCGTTCAGCGGATACACGTTCATCAGGGAGGATATTGTCTTTCAAGTAGTCCCGGACCTCCGTGATCCATGCATCGGGTCTGACTTGAGCATCTGGATCTTGAGCGCTGGGCTGCACGGAGTCCCCAGTGACGCTTATGATCCTTGGCGGCGCTCATGGCCGCCGGGACCGCCAGCTTCGAGGTGCTGGTCTAGCCCCCTTCGCCCGGCTCGGCGGGCTGGGCTGTGGGTCGCGGCAACGTCCTCTCGAGGCCCCCTTCAGGCACAGTGGCTCCGGTGGCAGTGGGGGCCCTCGTTGAAAGGTCGTCAGCTGCGGTCTTGCTAGCGCGCGGTACGTGGTGCAGGTCCAAGGCGAGGGGGTTTGTCTCCGCCGTCTTGGTTGATAACCAGACTGGGGATTGCCCTGAGCCAACGACTAGCGAGAAGGATGAGCACTCCATACTCTGCTATGGTGTTGGCTGCCTTGGAATTGAGACGCGCCACATACCCAGACTGCTCCCCCGATGGCATGAGGAACAGTACGCTAGCATCGGCCCCCTGCTTTCGCCGGGAGCCGTGGGCGAACATCATTTGATGAGTCCTGATGAAGGTCAGGGCTCAGGGTCCTGTTTCATCGTCTTCATGGCCTCCTAGATCAAACTTCAGTAGCTCCGCCGCCCATTCGGCGGCATTGCCCGTCGCATGGGGCTGCAAGAGATAGCTTTTAGCCTGGGGAGATCGCCGGGTGCCCTGCACTCGGGGGTCCTCAGACTGCTTTGGACCTCACGGGAAGCTCCGCTGTCGTCCTGGGGGCTCCGGGAGGTTGTGTCAGGGATCCGAGGTCTGGTCCTCTGGCGCTTGCTTCTTGGTAGCGGAACAGGTTACTGTGGTATGGGGTTAAAGCCATTGCGCGAAAACCAGAAATTCGCGGGACCCCTAGCTATGCCGAGTCGGCTTACGCCGGGATTAGTAGGTAGGGGGCGCCCTTCAACTACTTCAGACACAGGGGTCTGATGGGAGCCCTAGCAAGCATTTGGGAAGCGCAGCATATCACAGCCTGGTATCGAGTCTACTATTTGCTCTATCAGCCGAAGAGAAAATAGGTCTTTAGGACATGCCTTATTGAGACTGGTGTAGTGGATGCGCTTCTGGAGCTTCTCGCTGGCCTTCGGGATAATAACACGGTTTGCCAAGCGCCGGGAGCGGCGGACTCTCCGTCTCGTCGGACGGCTGGGCGTCGGGAAAGACCTTTAAGTAATGCTCCATCACCTCCCTGAGGATCTCTGGCCTCGGTGATGGCTGTCATGCAGCACATCGACCTCATGTCGGAGGGGGGCAACGAGCGCGCCTTCCTATATGCTACCCGGGCCCCTGGCTACCCGGGTGGTCCGGGTGGCATCGGCGCTGATTCAGATGAGCCTTGTGGGGACGTCGTCCTCATCAAGGAGTTGCACGTGGGGTGCGGCGGTAGAGGCACGGTGGCGTGCACTCGGGTGGAGCTGGTTTGGTCCTGTACTGCCGAGGGCTGGTGCTCTAGTTGCTGTAAGCGCCCGAAGCCTTCCCAAGGCTAATACTGCGGCAACACGGTCTCCACAACCTTGGGGACGCCTGTTGGTGTAGGCATCTTCAAGACAAGGTAGCCGTAGTGGGCTACTGCCATGAATCAGTACAGGGCTGGCCTACCGATTGTGGCATTGAAGGGGAGATCAGTCTCGGCCATGTCGACCAGAATGTACTCCGTCCGGTAGCTGTCCGGTGCCCCAAAGGTCACCGGGAGGCTGATGCGGCCGTAGGAAACGACCTGTCCCGGCCCTACCCCTGAGAATGGGCTTGACGGGGCGAGCTTGGCCAACGGGATCTGCAGCTTCTGGAAGGCTGCGTGACTGATGAGGTTCAGTCCAGCCCCACCATCCACCAGAACGTGATACATCTTCACGTTGGCGACGGTAAGGGCCACCACGAGCGGTAGTTGGCCGGCCCCAGCCATGTTCCTGGGGCGGTCGGTATCATTAGAGCTGATGGGGGTTCCCATCCACCTGAGGTGCGGTACTGCACCTGGGAGGGGAGCCACCGACGCTACCGCTCGTCGCAAGGCCTTAGCCATGCTTCTGGTCAGGGGGGTCAGCAGACCCGCCGAAGATGTCACAGGGCATCTTCCAGTGCTCGTCGTCACTGGATATGGAGCTTCCATGATTGCGCGCTGCCTTTGCGGCGCGCCGGAGCTCCTGGAAATCCATCTGGCGGTCGTCGCCGTCTCGGGCCTCGACCTTTTGGTTGCCCTCCCTTACTATAGGATGGGGCATCAGCTAGGGGCTGCTTCCCCTTCCGGAAGCGCCCCGCGAGCTTCTGGATTTTCCGGCCTCTGGAGGAATTCCGCCTGGTTGATGCTGCCGTCGCGCTTCTCAGGCGAGAGTGACCGAAACTTGCGCGGCCATTTTGTGAAGCGAAGGCGGGGCGCGGGGGCCGCACACCCCGCTTCTGTCGCCGCAGGTTCTGATGCCACGAATGCTTGGTTCGCGCTGAGCATCGCATGCTCCGGCGGCCATACACAGGACATACGACTGTAGCATATTGAGTAGCAGCGCTCTTCGCTGCAGCTAGCGCACCTTCACTAGGTACATCCAGCGCTACTGAAAACCTGACGCTGGTCGGAGCCGGCATTGCCGGGGTCGGCGCTGCCAGAGCCGGTTGCTGGCTCCCAGTGCAGGTATCGGCGCCGCGAACGCCTGGTCCTCCGCTGGCACAGTATGCCCCGGTATGGGCAAGGCCGCTCTATGGACCGGGGACGCCGTTTGCAGGGCATATGGTTGTGGCATATACTGCGCGAAGTATGCCTGGGGCAGAGCCTGCGTAGCGAAGATCTGTCCTTCAGGCTGGGTCGAGGCCGACGTCAAGTCGGTCTACTTCGCGAATCCACTGCTGGGTCGCCGCCTGAGGCGCGTCCCCAGCAGGTAGATTGTGCAGTAGCGCCCTTTCTCGGCGTTGCTTGAGGTATACCCGGGCATCTTGACCCGAGCGACACCGCTCCAGCTCTGTCCTCAGATCCATCGATTGAGGGCTGGCAGAGCTGGAGTCTGCCGTCTGTTCGTCAACCATCAGCGTGCGTATCAGCGACACGGCCGGTTGGTCAGAGTGTCGTCTCCGCTGGAGTGGCGGGCTTGCGGCAGCGACGACAAGACGGTCTACCTCGAGAATCCACCGCTGGGTCGCTGCCTGAGGCGCGTCCCCAGCGGGCGGATTGTGCAGTAGCGCTCTTGCTACAGCTAGCGCACCCCCTCCGGGTACGCCCGGCGCTACTGAAGATCTGACGCTGGTTAGAGCCTGCATTGCCGGGGTCGGCGCTGCCAGAGCCGGTTGCTGGCTCCCAGCTTGTACTGACACACTCCGTCCCGAGTGTGTTGGCTTGTACTCTCCCCTGGTCGCGGTTCGTCGTGAATGCGGTGGGGGAGAGTTTGCCGCTGAAGGGAGCTTGGTCATCTTCGTCGGCGGAAACTCGTCGTGCTAGGGGAAAAACCCCCTTCCTGGCGCGCCAAATGTCGAAGTGTGCGATCGACACTTCCCCCGGGCCTGCACTGGGCAGCCCGCGGAGGTTCTTTTTTCGGAGGGGCTAGTTCCTAGCGGAGAGCTTGCGCGAATGGACGAGTTAGTGAGAGCTTGACACGGGAAGTTTTACGTGGTTCAGGCCGCCGGAGCGTAAAACCCTACGTCCACGGCGAGCTATGGAGCTCGCTGTATTGCTTGTTGCTCAGGGCCGGGGGCCTGAGCTTGGGGGTGAGTTACAGCTTGAGAGTGTATGGCTAGCGTATGAGTTGCGGAATGCGAACCCTTGCTATCGACGCCTACCCGAGCCTTTTATAGTCCAAGGCTCGGGCGGCTTACAAGGGAAGCCGGGACCCGACAGGTGGTCCCGGGAAGATTGTCTATTATCTACCGTATCTGTAGTTATGCCGGTGGTTGCCTCCGGTCGAAGGCTTCTGAGTCTTCCTTTTGCCGCCCTGCCCATGCCGTGCGCTAGTCGTAGTGGTTGATGACGGTGCAGGCGGCATGGGATGTCTTGTCGCGGCGTTTATTACCTGTCAGGTTCTGACACCACGCGCCAGTCTGTGATGCGACTGGACGCAACGGCACCTGACAGGCGTGTGCTCCGCGTTTCCGCATCTTGGGAAGACACGGGCCTTGAATTCCTTGTACGGGCAAGGTGAGGGGCGCCTTTACGCCCGCTGCCTACCGCTCGGGGGCAGGCAGCACCGTTCTTCCAGCCACGTGGCGGGTCCGGAGCTCTTCTCTGAGGAGAGGGAGGTCCGGCCCCGCTGGACGCGTGGCGCCTTCGGACCTCTCTCCCGCGGAGGGGGAGGTCCGGCTTCTGCATGCCACGTGGCGGGCCCGGAGCTCACCTCTGAGGAGAGGGAGGTCCGGCCCCGCTGGACGCGTGGCGTCTTCGGACCTCTCTCCCACGGAGGGGGAGGTCCGGCTTCTGTATGCCACGTGGCGGGCCCGGAGCTCTCCTCTGAGAAGAGGGAGGTCCGGCCCCGCCAGACGCGTGGCGCCTTCGGAGCTCTCCCTGCGGAGAAGGGCGAGCACCTTAGGCATTTTATCCTGTGCGCGGGGGTACCCCATATCTCAGGTACCGACAGCGTCGCACTCAAGAGGCTGGCGACAACATGACGTCGGCCTCGACCCAGCCTGGAGGGCAGACCTTCGCTACGCGAGCTCTGCCCCAGGCGTACGCCGCACAGCATAAGCCACAACCATGTGCTCTGCAAGCGGCGTCCCCGGCCTATGGCGCAACCTTGCCCATACCGGGGTACACTGTGCCAGGCGCAACCAAGCGTTCGCGGCACCAGTACCTGCACTGGGAGCCAGCAACCGGCTCTGACAGCGCCGACCCCGGCAATGCAGGCTCCAACTAGCGTCAGGTCTTCAGTAGCGCTGGGCGTACCCGGCGGGGGTGCGCTAGCCGCGACAAGAGCGCTACTGCACAATCCGCCTGCTGGGGACGCGCCTCAGGCAGCGACCCAGCAGTGGATTTGCGAGGTAGACCGTCTTGTCGTCGCCGCCCCAAACCCTTGGCTTCGGCGGGGACGACGCTCCGGCCAACCAGCGGTGTCGCTGACGCGCACGCCAACTGTTGACGGACAGACGGCGGATTCCAGCTCCAGCAGGCTTCCGTCGATGGACCTGAGGACTGAGCTGGAATGATGCCACCAGGGCCAAGACGCCCGAATGTTCCTCGAGCGGCGACGAGAAAGGGGTCGCAGCCAAGAGGCCGGCGTCAGCATGACGACTGCCTCAACCCTGCCTGAGGCGCAGACTTTCGCCACGCGAACTCTGCCCCAGACATACGCCACGCAGCATATGCCACAGCCATATGTCCTGCAAACGGCGCCCCCGGTCTATGGCGCAGCCTTGCCCATACCGGGGTACACTGTGCCAGCAGCGAACCAAGCGTTCGCGGCACCAACACCTGCAGCAACAGGGGCAGGATGTACGGCCCTGGAGCCCCACCTCCGCTCCACGAGGTGGCCACGTAAGTTTCGGCCACACCTGCCCGAGAAGAACGACGGCAGCGTCAACCCGGCGGGGTTCCTCCAGAACTACTCCACCGCCATACTTGCCGCAGGAGGGGATGAGGCCGTCATGGCCAAGCTACTTCCCCGTCGCCTTGACCGGCCCAGCCCGGTCTTGGCTAATGAACCTCCCTCAGGATTCCATAACTTCCTGGGGAGAGCTCTGCGGGCAGTTCATCGCCAACTTCGGCAGCTCCTACACCCGTCCCGGCACGGAGCTTGACCTCCAAGCCATCAAGCAACAACCTGGGGAGTCGCTGCGCTCCTTCATCCAGCGGTTCTCCCAGTTACGCAACACCATTCCGCATATTCAAAGTTGTCGGTACCTGAGATATGGGGTACCCCCGCGCACAGGGTAAAATGCCTAAGGTGCTCGCCCTTCTCCGCAGGGAGAGCTCCGAAGGCGCCACGCGTCCGGCGGGGCCGGACCTCCCTCTCCTCAGAGGAGAGCTCCGGGCCCGCCACAAGGCATACAGAAGCCGGACCTCCCCCTCCGCGGGAGAGAGGTCCGAAGACGCCACGCGTCCAGCGGGGCCGGACCTCCCTCTCCTCAGAGGAGAGCTCCGGGCCCGCCACGTGGCATACAGAAGCCGGACCTCCCCCTCCGTGGGAGAGAGGTCCGAAAGCGCCACGTGTCCAATGGGGCCGGACCTCCCTCTCCTCAGAGGAGAGCTCTGGACCCGCCACGTGGCCAGAAGAACGGTGCTTCCTGCCCCCGAGCGGTAGGCAGCGGGCGTAAAGGCGCCCCACACCTTGCCCATACAAGGTATTCAAGGCCCGCGTCTTCCCAAGACGCGGAAACGCGGAGCACGCGTCTGTCAGGTGCCGTTGCACCCAGTCGCATCACAGACTGGCGCGCGGTGTCAGAACCTGCCAGGTAATGAACGCTGCGACAAGACATCCCATGCCGCCTGTGCCGTCATCAACCACTACGACTAGCGTGCGGCATGGGCAGGGCGGCAAGATGAAGACTCAGAAGCCTTCGACCAGAGGCAACTACCGGCGTAACTACAGATACGGCAGATAATAGACAATCTTCCCGGGACCACCTGTCAGGTCCCGGCACCCCTTGTAAGCCGCCCGAGTCTTGGACTATAAAAGGCTCGGGCAGGCGTCGATAGCAAGGGTTCGCATTTTGCAACTCATACGCTAGCCATACACTCTCAAGCTGTAACTCACCCCCAAGCTCAGGCCCCCGGCCCTGAGCAGCAAGCAATACAGCGAGCTCCATAGCTTGCCGTGGACGTAGGGTTTTACGCTCCGGCGGCCTGAACCACGTAAAACTCTCTGTGTCAAGCTCTCACTAACTCGTCCATCTGCGCAAGCTCTTCGCTAGGAACTAGCCCCTCCGAAAAAAGAACCTCCGTGGGCTGCCCAGTGCAGACCCGGGGGAAGTGTCGACCGAACACTTCGACATTTGGCGCGCCAGGAAGGGGGCTTTTCCCCTAGCGCGACGAGTTTCCGCCGACGAAGATGACCAAGCTTCCTTCAGCGGCAAACTCTCCTCCCCCGCGTTCACGGCGGACCGTGACCACTGGGGAGTACATGTCGACACACTCAGGACGGAGTGTGTCGGCACAAGCGGGTAGCCAGCAGCCGACTCCGGCAACGCCGGCTCCGGCTATGCAGGCCCCAACCAGTGTGAGGTCTTCTGCAGCGCTGAGCGTACACCATGGAGGTGCGCTAGCTGCAGCAAGAGCGCTGCTGCGCAACCCACCTGCGGGGGATGCGCCCCATTCAGCGACCCAGCAATGGGTCCGCGAGGTGGACCGCCTCGTCGTCGCCGCCGCGAACCCTCGGTTTCGGCGAGGACGGCGCCCAGGGCAACCGGCTGTGTCGCTGACGCGCACACCCACGGTTGACGGGCCAACGGCGGATTCCAGCTCCTCCAGGCTCCTGTCGACGGACCTGCGAAGGGAACTGGAACGGTGCCACTTGGGGCAGGACGCCCGGGTGTACCTCGAGCGACGTCGAGAAAGGCGTCGCAACCATGAGGCAGGCGACAGCATGTCGTCGGCCTCGATGCAACCAGAAGGGCAGGCCTTCGCCATGCGAGCCCCGCCTCAGGCATATGCTGCGCAACATATGCCACCACCATATGCGCCGCAAGTAGCGGCCCCGGTCTATGGTGCAGCCTTGCCCATGCCGGGATACGCGGTGCCAGGTGCGAACCACCTGTTCGCAGCGCCAGCACCTGCAGCAGCAGGTGCAGGATGTGCGGCCCTTGCACCCCACCTTCGCTTCGCAAGGTGGCCGCGCAAGTTTCGCCCGCACTTGCCCGAGAAGTACGACGGTAGTGTCAACCCAGCGGAGTTCCTCCAGATCTACTCCACCGTCGTACTTGCTGCAGGAGGCGACGAGGCTGTCATGGCCAACTACTTCCCCGTCGCCTTGACCGGCCCAGCCCGGTCCTGGCTCATGAATCTACCTCAGGGGTCCATAACCTCCTGGGGTGAGCTCTGCCGGCAGTTCGTCGCCAACTTCGGCAGCTCCTACACCCGTCCCGGCACGGAGCTTGACCTCCACGCCGTCAAACAACAACCTGGGGAGTCGCTGCGCTCTTTCATCCAGCGGTTCTCTCAGGTGCGCAACACCATCCCACATATCCAAAGCGCCTCTGTGGTGGTGGCGTTCCGACAGGGGGTCCGGGACGAGAAAATGCTTGAGAAGCTCGCGACCAGAGAGGTCCGCGACGTCTCGGAGCTCTTCAGCCTGGCGGACAAGTGCGCCAGAGCAGCTGAAGGGCGGAACTGGCACGCACTGCCGACCTCCGAGTCAGGAGGGCAGCCCGGGTCCGGCGCTGCTGCCTATGGGGGTGGCAAGAAGAACCAGGGGAGCGGGAAGATGAAGTCACCATTCACGGCCCCCATCGCCGCAGCTGCGACAACCAGTGGAGCTCGGGGGCCACACCCCGACAAGAGGCAGCGGCAATCACCGGCCCCAGACAGTGGCCAAGGCGGGCTATGTCCCGTGCATGGCACCTGCAACCATACTGCTGCCGAGTGCTGGGAGATCCAGAGGCTCGCAGAGCGCTTCCGCAATGGAAGACAGCAGAGGGCTGAAGCACCGCCCTACCCTCAGAGGGATGGCAAACAGAAGGTCGATGCCCCAGTCACCGCTGCCCACCAGGTGGGGTTCCAGGAGCCTCAGCGTGTCATAAAGACAGTGCATTGACGGTGAGGACTCCAGTTCTGACAGTGATGGGCCAAGGCGTTAGCCAGCTACGGCACGCCTCCGTGCCTCGAACATACCTCTCGGGGGCCGCCTAAGGTCCGTCAACCCCTTGAAGGCCTTGCCAGAAGGGGAAGACGCCTTAGGTCATCCAAGGCGAGCCCAGGTCCACCTACCCCTTGAAGGCCTTAGCCAGAAGGGGAGAACTCCCCGGGGGCCCCCGAGAGAAGCCACGCAGGACCTGATCCAGCGTGAAGATAACAACTTCGACAAGACTCGGCTTGCAGGGAACACCCCACAACGCACGGTCTCGGCTAATGCTCTAAGCACTACCGCCAAAGAACCAAACGCGACGGGGGCCCGCAAGAGGGCAACCTGGTGAAGCGACACGCTATATTCCAAGAAGGACCCATAAGCTCTCCCCCAGCAGGGAAGGTCCCTTCCGAATCATGAAAGCTGCCGCCCCAGGTACACATGCCTTTCAACCGAGAGTGGGATCCATTCCCAAAAAATCCTTGCCATGAAGCAACACTGTAAGTCCTACTTACTGAGCATCGGTAGAACAGGGTTATTCACTTCTGTAATAGACCCCATAGAACTTAGGAACAGAGCTTGGGGTAGTTAAGTCTCAAGGGACGGTACAGAACTACGTCCAGTTTAGCCTGGTTCTGACCCTAAGCGCGTAGAGTCTTGCTTCCCTTGTAGACGAGGTGGAACATTGCCCCCATGTACAGCCAGAATTCCACCTATGGGCACGAATACAGAGACCTGTTCTACTTAGCTCCCTCTCATGCGCTCATTTAAATTATGCATTAATTTTTATGATCGCACTATCTCTGTATGTTCATCATACGTCTAGCTCCCCCTCTCCTGCGCTCATACATAGTCGGCATTTGCTATCCTCCCGAAGGCGGCTGCGCTTGAGGCACCTGCCGATGGCCGAGTGAGTCTCTCGGGCCTCCCCCAGTCAGGTGTTGCGGTGCCAGTTGGTCACCTCCAGGAAAGGCCAGCGTTGTGCATGGGGGGTCCAGGGTGCGTATCCAGCTTAGCCGGCCCAGAGCCCAAAGCATGCGCATCCTGCTCTCCGGAGGTCCAGGGGAGTACGTCCGCTTTGCCTGGTCATGAACCCAAAGCGCGTGCACTCTGCTTCCCCAGCGCATGGCCCGGTACTAGGGATCGGACGGCCGTACCCGGACCTCGGAGGGAGCCGGAGCTCCGGCGCCTCGTGCATAGAATTGCCCAAGCCCCGTATAGCGGATCAGGACCATAAGACGGATAAGACTAGGAGACGGGAGGGGAGGACCCCCCGAGGAGAATTACGTTTCCTCTACCTGTGTGCAGGACCTTTAGGTTACGGCAACAGTCACTGCATGAAGCGGGGGGAAAGGAGCTACCAGCTACACCGGCCTGGGACTGGAAGGACCGGGACCTGCCCCTCCAGCAGGGGCGGGGCCTGGGGGCCCCACGTGTCCAGCAGGCCCGGAACTCTCTCCTTCCTTGAGGAGGGCTCCGGGCTCGCCATGTGGCAGGCAGGAACCGGACCTCCCCCCTCAGCGGGAGGGCTCCGAAAGCCCTACGTGTCCAACATGACCGGAGCTCCCGTCTCTTGAGGAGGAGCTCCGGACCCACCACGTGGCCGGCAGATTTGGAGCCCCCCATAGGGCGAGGTTCGGAGACCTCCGGGGGCCCCTAACACGGTTAGGACCCGGGGAGGGTGTCTGTGCGAAGCTCCGAGATTGGAAAGGCCTCTGAGTACCTTGCGGAGCTAAGGACTCAGCCAGGCAAAGCCAATAAGGAGGGAAAAAGCATCACAGACACAAGTATCCAAGAGAGTCAAATTAAGCAAGGCTCCATGAGCTGGACTACAGACTCGATAAAAAGGGAGAAACAAGTCCTAAGGACCTCTCGGCTCTCGCCGGAACCTTGCGGCTACAAGGGCGGCCACATCCTCGACTTCAGCCCTGGCAGCTTCCTCCCGCTCCGCGGCTGGGCCCTCTCTTGCTGGCTCCAGCGAGAAAGAGGGGTCGCGGCTCTTGAAGCATGCCAGCACATGCGAGGTGACCTCTAAAGCTAAGCCGCGGCCCTCGGCTTCAAGCTCACTGGCGACCACCGAGTCGAGTCTGTCCAGCTTGGCGCCGATCGACTCCAATGCAGGGATCACCTCTGCCACCTTCAATGCGGGAGTTGCGGCCCTCACCGGACTGAAGCCAAGAGGGATCAGGGCGGACCCCGCTCGATTCACGAAGCTTGAGACCGCAAGGGCCTCGGAGGACCGTAAGGCTGAGAGCTCCTCCACCTCACGGCGGGCCGCCTGCAGAGCCTCCAGGTTCCTCTCGGAGAATTCCTTCTCCTTGGCCGCCAGGGAACTCTCCGGAAGGCGGAGAGTCTCGGCTAGCCGCTCCAACTCAGCGGCCTTGAAGCCAGCAGTCAACTCCCGGTCCAAGACCGCCCGGCGATCATGGGAGACCTGTTCCTCCCTCAGGTCAAGGTCTACCTTCAGAATCTCGAGCTCCTCCATCCGAGCTCGGAGGTCATCCTCGCCCGCGGCCAGCTGCGCGGCGACCCTCTCTGCCTCAGCTGCCACGGAACGCTCCCGCTCCTCGACGGCGAGTTCGCGGCGCTCCAACCGCTGCCGTATTTCCACAGCAGCAGAGAGGCTCTCTTCGGCCCGGGCGTGTGCCTCCAGGGCCTCCCTGTTGATCCGCCGCGACTGGGTGTCCATGCGGTCAACAGCCCGTTTCATCCGGTCGACGAGCGCTTCCCTGAAGTCGAGCAACTCCCGCCTGGAGTCGAGCTCGCTCTTAACCTTCGCGGTCCTCTCCCGCAAAAGGTTCCCCCAGATGAGGAGGCGGTCCCGTTCAACCGTATACTCCTCCCGCTCACGCCCTAGCGCAGCCAAGACCTGCCGGACGCTCGACTCGGCAAGCGCGAAGGCGTCCGCCAGAGGCAATGGAGCAACAGAGGCTGGGGCAGTCCCTCTGACCTCCTCCATTACCTCGTCCTCAGGAAGAGCCGACGCGCCAGCCGCCGAGACGAGACGCCGATCAGGAGAAGCTGGCTCCGCGGCTCTGGCAGCCAGGCCAGCCGGGCTCTTTTCAGCTTCTGGCTCCTTGACCTGAGGAGAGGGACGAGCCGGGGAAGACGGTGCTGGAGAAGAAGCCAGGCCGCCTAGTAAAGGATCAACCTGTGCTGGCTCGGGGGCCGCGGTGGCCGTCTCGGCAGGAAGAGACGACGCCGCCGCGGAGTCCGGGCACACCGGAACAGGAGAAGTCCGCGCTGGCCTGGGGGCCGCGGCAGTTGCCCCTGGCTCCGAGCGCATCGGCACAGATTCCCCGCAAGACGGGGAAGGCCGGGAAGCGCGGACACTCCAGCGGGCTCTAAACCCCGACTTCCGAGCCGGGGTAGGATTTCCAGAGCCCGCTACCGTCTCCGACGGCCGCTCCGCAGTCGCTTGGACTGGCGGAACAGGGGACGCCCCAGAGGCTTCCCCCAGCGCATCAGCCCGGGGCCTCTTCGAGTCGCCACCGGAGGGAGTGTCAGGCACCCTAGATTCCCGACTTGGCACCGACGCCGTTGCTGGAGGAGATCGAGCGTGTTTCTTCTCTGGCAGCGGGTTGGAAGCCATGGCAAGGGAGAACTCAAAGGCAAGAGAGCAAAAGCACAAGAGTCCGAGAAGAAACGCAGAGAAGTGCGAAGGGAAGCTACAATGTGGGTAAGGCCCCCTCTAAAAAGCTTCCCGGTGCAGTTCCAAGCGATTCGGAACTCTTCGAATACCCCGCACCCGCAACCGCTTCGGTTCCTAGACCGAGTGCCGATGACGGGTGGGCCCAAGCCGCTTAACTGGAGCGGTGGGGTCAAGGAGTCAGTCTCCTAAGAAGATGAGACGGCAAGGCACTTCGGCGGTTCCCGAAGAAAGCGCCGCAATGTGCAGGAGTGGCAGTCTTGGGAACCGCCGCAGTAAAAGCAATCATCAAGTGAGAGCACGCTCTCACGATCCCGTGGCCGTTCGTGCTCCGGCAGCGGTCAATCCGGGACTTAGAGAAAGTGCGCGGAACGGAAGAGGCGGAGGTCCCACCTCGGGCTCGCTATCTCCCCCGAGATAGGCCCGGGGGCCACTGTCGGTACCTGAGATATGGGGTACCCCCGCGCATAGGGTAAAATGCCTAAGGTGCTCGCCCTTCTCCGCAGGGAGAGCTCCGAAGGCGCCACGCGTCCGGCGGGGCCGGACCTCCCTCTCCTCAGAGGAGAGCTCCGGGCCCGCCACGTGGCGTACAGAAGCCAGACCTCCCCCTCCGCGGGAGAGAGGTCCGAAGACGCCACGCGTCCAGCGGGGCCGGACCTCCCTCTCCTCAGAGGAGAGCTCCGGGCCCGCCACGTGGCATACAGAAGCCGGACCTCCCCCTCCGCGGGAGAGAGGTCCGAAGGCGCCACGCGTCCAACAGGGCCGGACCTCCCTCTCCTCAGAGGAGAGCTCTGGACCCGCCATGTGGCCAGAAGAACGGTGCTGCCTGCCCCCGAGCGGTAGGCAGCGGGCGTAAAGGCGCCCCACACCTTGCCCGTACAAGGTATTCAAGGCCCGCGTCTTCCCAAGACGCAGAAACGCGGAGCACGCGTCTGTCAGGTGCCGTTGCGCCTAGTCGCATCACATACTGGCGCGCGGTGTCAGAACCTGCCAGGTAATGAATGCTGCGACAAGACATCCCATGCCGCCTGCGCCGTCATCAACCACTACGACTAGCGTGCGGCATGGGCAGGGCGGCAAGATGAAGACTCAGAAGCCTTCGACCAGAGGCAACTACCGGCGTAACTACAGATACGGCAGATAATAGACAATCTTCCCGGGACCACCTGTCGGGTCCCGGTACCCCTTGTAAGCCGCCCGAGTCTTGGACTATAAAAGGCTCGGGCAGGCGTCGATAGCAAGGGTTCGCATTTTGCAACTCATACGCTAGCCATACACTCTCAAGCTGTAACTCACCCCCAAGCTCAGGCCCCCGGCCCTGAGCAGCAAGCAATACAGCGAGCTCCATAGCTCGCCATGGACGTAGGGTTTTACGCTCCGGCGGCCTGAACCACGTAAAACTCTCTGTGTCAAGCTCTCACTAACTCGTCCATCTGCGCAAGCTCTCCGCTAAGAACTAGCCCCTCCGAAAAAAGAACCTCCGCGGGCTGCCCAGTGCAGACCCGGGGGAAGTGTCGACCGAACACTTCGACAAAAGTGCTTCTGTGGTGGCGGCACTTCGACAGTGTCCAGGACAAGAAGATGCTTGGGAGGCTTGCAACCAGAGAGGTCTGCGATGCCTCCGAGCCCTTCAGCCTGGCGGACAAGTGCGCCAGAGCAGCCGGAGGGCGGAGCTGGCACTCTCTGCCAGCTTCCGAAGCCGGAAGACAGCCCGAAGACGGCGGAGTTCAAGCTGAGCTCCCGACCACGTCAGACAGCCAAGAGCCAAGCACTGGCTGACTTCGTGGCTGAGTGGACGCCAACGAAGGCTGACCCAGGGGGCCGCGAAGACGGTGAACCAAAGTACCGAGCTCCGGTCTTCACCGGGCCTCACTGGACGCTCTTCTTCGACGGCTCCTCGCGAGAGCAGGGGGCCGGTGCCGGCGTACTGCTTCTCATGCCATCGGGGGAGCAGTCTGGGTACATGGTGCGTCTCAATTCCAAGGCAACCAACAACTTGGCAGAGTATGAAGCACTCATCTTTGGCCTAAAAGACAGTCCTGTCTCTGTGCGCTCGCCAGTTGTTGGCGCAGGGCGACTCCCAGCTAGTTATCAAGCAAGTTAATGGTGAATGCCCCTGCAATGACCCGCAGCTAGCTGCTTATCTGCTTCACGTGCGGATGTTGGAGAAAGAATTCCTCGCCTTGGACCTGCGCCATGTACCGCGCGCTTGCATGGCCGCAGCTGACGACCTCTCAACGAAAGCCTCCATCGGAGCCCCTGCGCATGATGGAGTCTTCGAGAGGACGTTGCTGCGGTCAGCCCGGCCCGCCGAGCCGGGCGAAGGGGGCTGAACCAGTGCCTCGAAGCTAGGCAGTCCCGGCGGCCCTGGATGCCGCCAAAGGATCGTAAGAGTCACTGGGGACTCCGTGCAACCCAGCGCTCAAGGTCCAGAAGCTCAAGTAGTCCCGATGCATGGACCACGGAGGTTCGGGACTCCTTGAAGGACATCCTTCCTGATGAACGTGCATCCGCTGAACGGGTGGTGCAGATGGCTAAGTGCTACGCGCTGGTATCTATACTGGCGTGGCGCCACGACATTCTATTGCGGTGCATAACCCAGGAGGAAGGCTGCGATTAGCTCGCAGTAGTCCAAGGAGGCGAGTGCTGGGAACGCTCACCGTCCCGCACGTTGGTCGGTTAAGCCACCCGGCATGGCTCCTACTGACCGAGAGCCACCTGGACGCCGTCAAACCGGTTAGGGATGCAATGCGTGCCAGGTCCACGCCAAGCAGACCCACACAACCGGTGCAGACGCGCACCCAGAGCCGTCGGGGGATACCGACTCCTCCATGTCGAGGGCCAGCCGGACTTCCCAGGGCCGGGTCACGGGAACTACCCTTCCACATGGTATGCGGGGCCGAAGCCATGCTTCCCCCTGATATAGCCAAGGGGGTCCCCCCGTGTCCGGCGTACGACGAAGCCACGCATGACCCGCTCTGCGTGAAGACAGGCGCTCCGACGCTACCCAGTAAGTTCACCATGCTTACTTAGGTGTTTATTTAAATTACGCATTAATTTATATGAACACCTCCCCACGCTCTAGACAGTGTGCATCCATTGTACACTCGGCTCCTCTTTCCGGCTCTCATGCATAGTCGATATTTGCCGTCCTGCCGAAGGCGGTAGTGCTTGGGGTACCTGCCAGAGGCCCGGTGGCCTTTTGGATCTCCCCCTATAAGGGTACTGCACCGCCAGTTGGTCTCCTCCAAGAAAAGACCTACGCTAGAACGGGGGGTCAGGAGCCTTGCTTTGCCCGGTCTTGCACCTAAAGCATGCGCACTCTGCCTCCCGGCGCTACGGTCTGAGTACCAGGGGGCCGGGCGGTTACACCCTGACTGGGGCTGGGGCCAGACCTCCGGGACCAAGTGCACTGGATTACCCAAGCCCCGTATTCCGGCCTGGGACAGTAAGCCAAATGAGACTAAGGGATAGGAAAGGGGGGACCACTGAGCAGTTCCGGACCTCCGTCCCCACAGCTGGGCCGAGCTCCGAGGCCAGCCCTCGCCCTCCTTTCAGAGGCGAGCGCTGATGCCGGACCTCACGCCCTTCGCTGGCCTGAGCTCCGATGACTTCCGGACTCCGCCTCCACAGCCAGGCCGAGCTCCGAGGCCAGCCCTCGTCCTCCTTTCTGAGGCGAGCGCTGATGTCGGACCTCACGCCCTTCGCTGGCCTTAGCTCCGATGACTTCCGGACTCCGCCTCCACAGCCAGGCCGAGCTCCGAGGCCAGCCCTCGCCCTCCTTTCAGAGGCGAGCGCTGATGCCGGACCTCACGCCCTTCGCTGGCCTGAGCTCCGATGACTTCCAGACTCCGCCTCCACAGCCAGGCCGAGCTCCGAGGCCAGCCCTCGCCCTCCTTTCAGAGGCGAGCGCTGATGCCGGACCTCACGCCCTTCGCTGGCCTGAGCTCCGATGACTTCCGGACTCCGCCCCCATAGCTGGGCCGAGCTCCGAGGCCAGCCCTCGCCCTCCTTTCAGAGGCGAGCGCTGACGCCGGGCCTCACGCCCTTCGCTGGCCTGAGCTCCGATGACTTCCGGACTCCGCCTCCACAGCCAGACCGAGGTCCGAGGCCAGCCCTCGCCCTCCTTTCAGAGGCGAGCGCTGATGCCGGACCTCACGCCCTTCGCTGGCCTGAGCTCCGATGACTTCCGGACCTCCGCCCCCACAGCCGGGCCGAGCTCCGATGCCAGGCTTCACCCTCTCCTAAGAGGCTGAACACCAAAGCCGTCAAGACCCTGCCAGCACAGGGAGTACTCAAGACAAGAAAGTGCGCGGATCAGAAGAGACGAAGGTCCCACCTCGGGCTCGCTATCTCCCCCGAGATGGGCCCGGGGGCCACTGTCGGTACCCTCGATATGGGGTACCCCCGCGCACAGGGGAAAATGCCTAAGGATCTCGCCCTTCTCCACAGGGAGAGCTCCGAAGGCGCCACGCATCCAGCGGGGCCGGACCTCCCTCTCCTCAGAGGAGAGCTCCGGGCCCACCACGTGGCATACAGAAGCCGGACCTCCCCCTCCGCGGGAGAGAGGTCCGAAGGTGCCGCGTGTCTGGAGAGGCCGGACCTCCCTCTCCTCAGAGAGGAGCTCCGGGCTCGCCGCGTGGCCTACAGAAGCCGAACCTCCCCCTCCGCGGGGAGAGGTATGAAGGCTCCACGTGTCCTGCGGGGCCAGACCCCCCTCTCTTCTGAGGAGGGCTCCGGGCCCGCCACGTGGCCAGCAGAACGGCGCTGACTGCCCCCGAGCGATAGGCAGCGGGCGTAAAGATGCCCCATACCTTGCCCGTACAAGGTATTCAAGGCCCGCGCCTTCCCAAGACGCGGAGCACGCCTCTGTCAGGTGCTGTTGCGCCCAGTCGCATCACAGACTGGCGTGCAGTGTCAGAGGCTGCTAGCCAATAAACGCAGCGACAAGACATCCCAATGCCGCCCCTGCCGTCATCATCCACTACGACTAGCATGCGGCATGGGCAGAGCTACAAGACGAAGACTCAGAAGCCTTCGGCAGAGACAACTACCGGCATAACTGCAGATACGGTAGATATCAGTCAATCTCCCCGGGACCACCTGTCGGGTCCCGGCCTCCCTTGTAAGCCACCCGAGTCTTGGACTATAAAAGGCTCGGGTAGGCGACGTTAGCAGACGTTCGGACTCTAGCCATCCGCACCCCTGGGTTCGCACTCTGCAACTCATACGCTAGCCATACACTCCCAAGCTGTAACTCACCCTCAAGCTCAGGACTCCGGCCCTGAGCAGCAAGCAATACAGCGAGCTCCATAGCTCGCCGTGGACGTAGGGTTTTACGCTCCGGTGGCCTGAACCACGTAAAACTCACCGCGTCAAGCTCTTACTAACTCGTCCATCCGCGCAAGCTCTCCGCAAGGGACTAGCCCCACCGAAAAAGAACCTCCACGGGCTGCCCAGTGCAGGCCCGGGGGAAGTGTCGACCGAACACTTCGACAGCGGGGGTACCCCATATCACGGGTATCGACAGTGGCCCCCAGGCTCTCCTCGGGGGAGGTAACGAGCCCGAGGTGAGGCCTTCTCCTACCCGCGCACTTTCTTGTCTTGAGTACTCCCTGTGCTGGCAGGGTCTTGACGGCTTCGGAGTTCAGCCTCTTAGGAGAGGGTGAAGCCTGGCATCGGAGCTCGGCCCGGCTGTGGGGGCGGAGGTCCGGAAGTCATCGGAGCACAGGTCCACGAAGGGCGTGAGGTCCGGCATCAGGGCTCGCCTCTGAAAGGAGGGCGAGGGCTGGCATCGGAGCTCGGCCCAGCTGCGGGGGCGGAGGTCTGGAAGTCATCAGAGCTCAGGCCAGCGAAGGGCGTGAGGTCCGGAGGTCATCGGAGCTCAGGCCAGCGAAGGGCGTGAGGTCCGGCATCAGCGCTCGCCTCTGAAAGGAGGGCGAGGGCTGGCCTCGGAACTTGGCCCAGCCGTGGGGGCGAAGGTCCGGAAGTCATCGGAGCTCAGGCCAGCGAAGGGCGTGAGGTCCGGCATCAGCACTCGCCTCTGAAAGGAGGGCGAGGTCTGGCCTCGGAGCTCGGCCTGACTGTGGAGGCGGAGTCCGGAAGTCATCGGAGCTCAGGCCAACGAAGGGCGTGAGGTCCGGCATCAGCGCTCGCCTCTGAAAGGAGGGCGAGGGCTGACCTCGGAGCTCGGCCCAGCTGCGGGGGCGGAGGTCCGGAAGTCATCGGAGCTCATGCCAGCGAAGGGCGTGAGGTCCGGCATCAGCGCTCGCCTCTGAAAGGAGGGAGGGCTGGCCTCGGAGCTCGGCCTGGCTGTGGAGGCGGAGTCCGGAAGTCATCAGAGCTCAGGCCAGCGAAGGGCGTGAGGTCCGGCATCAGCGCTCGCCTCTGAAAAGAGGGCGAGGGCTGGCCTCGGAGCTCGGCCCAGCTGTGGGGGCGGAGGTCCAGAACTGCTCAGTGGTCCCCCCTTTTCTGTCCCTTAGTCTCATTTGGCTTACTGTCCCAGGCCGGAATACAGGGCTTAGGTAATCCAGTGCACTTGATCACGGAGGTCTGGCCCCAGCCCCAGTCAGGGTGTAACCGTCCGGCCCCCTGGTACTCAGACCGTAGCGCCGGGGGGCAGAGTGCGCATGCTTTGGGTGCAAGACCGGGCAAAGCAAGCTCGATCTTGAACTCGACATCCCGCTCAGGTGGTGTAACACCCCAAATTTTGATTCAAAACCCTAAACCATGTTCAGAGGGGAATTTAAAAATTTTTGGACGTGTTGCATGTTTTGCAAAAATTCAAATTCAAACTGAAATTCAAATTAGACTCAAAACAGAAAAGAAATGGAAAAAGAAAAAGAGAAAACGGGAAAAAACCGGCCAGTGGGCCGAAACCCGCCAGCCGACCCAGTTTTCCCCGCGCCAGCCCGCCCCCGCGCGCGCCGCGCTGTCTCTCACAGACGGGTGGGACCCACCTGTCATCCCCAACCTCGCTCGCGCCGACCCCGGACTTTTCCCCCCCGAGCGCGCGCGATCTTAACCGATTGAAAACTGCGTCCCTCAGCCCGAATTCTGATCCCAGAAGAATCCAACTCGATCACAACTGACTCACCGCCCTCCCCGGCTATAAAAACCCCAGCCCCGATCGGTTTTTCCCACGCGATCGCCAATTTTCACTCCGGTGAGCACCGAGACTTCGCCGGTGAATTCTGGCCGATCTAAGCTCGGAAACTCTGATCTAACTCGCTGGTCTTGATCCACCGCCTCCGGGGAACTTTGCAGGTGCAGAAAACCCGAAGACTTACGGTATAAACCCAGCGCCGACGAGCTTCGCCGTGGTTTTGCCTCGGACCTCGCCGCCGATCACTTTCCAGGACCCCCGAGCTCGAGAAAACCCCCGAGGTGAGATCCCTGACCTCCCCTCTACCGATCTATGCCATAAGATCACAGTTCTAGGCAGAATTCTCGAGGATCCGAAACTTTCCGGCGAGATCGCCGCTTCCCGCCGCCGTGCGCCTCCGGCAGCACCGCCCGCACTCGATCAGAGCGACGTGGCCGCTTGTGCGCCGTTTATTTTAAATCGCACGGTAGACTTTAAAACCCCGCTTACCGGTTCGATGTTATAATCTCAGCCGTCGGTTTAAAATCGGACGGTCCATGTCAGCCCCGCATTATAAAGACTGGAATTCTTACGTGCTACCCCCTGGGGTTCTCTGGAATTGAGAGCTAGCCCCGGAAACTTCAGATCTAGCCCCTGGAACTCCAGAAAATCATGTAAATTCATTTAAAAATCAGTTTTAGCCCCTGGACTTAATAGAAATTAGGAAAAACACCTCTGATAAGTGTAGCTAGACCCCTAGAAATTATGAAAATAATATTATAGACCCTGTAATGGGGTGAATTCATTATTTTAGCCCTGTTTAGTATTTAATTTAGAAAATTGAATATGTAACTAGTGTTTAAAAATTAAAAAGGGGGACAAACATAATTGTCAAAATTAATTAAAAACTTTCTCAGTACTTAGAAAACTTTGGAGTGAGCTAAAAAAATATTTTTGGGCTGAAATGAATCTGTTTCATTAGTTATTCACATTATTTAGTATAGGGACACATTTTTAAGTAAAGAATAGCTATAGAAAAAAAAAAGAGAAAATAATTATGAAATAGTTTACATCAGAGGCCAAGGTCAAAATGTGTTATTAAATTATTTAGGGCCAAAACCTATACTGTTTAGATGATGTGTATTACTAGTTTCATAATAAAATATACAATTATGCATAGGAATATAAATCTGAAAATATAGCAACTAGTAAAAGATAAATGGAGTTTCTAAAATCCAAAGAATTCAGTTTAGGGTTGATAGAAATTATGAAGGCACATATGGAGAAGAAAAATACTTTTCTTACATACTTGGTAGTTTAATATAAGGAATTTATTTAAAAACTGAAACACACACACATATATATAAATATAGTATGTAAGTATAAATATGAACACCAAAGTAGGAATCATACACATATAAATAAAAGTGTATGCAAGCCACAGATCAACACACAAAGTAACCACAACACATATATTGGTGAATGAATTTCATAAATATGAATGTGTGGTTTGTATGAAGTAAGAAGTGTGAACTATGTCTTATGATTGTTGTTTTTCTTTTGCTATGTGTGATGGTATGAAGTAGAACCTGTTCAAGAGCAAGTTAACCCTTTACAAGATCAGGACTACCCATTTCAAGAGCAGCAAGAAGGAGGCAAGTGTCCTTGACCACTTTGATCCTATGCTAGGATGTGTAGATAGAACTATCTGCATTGTCAAATGAAATATGAAACCCATGCTAGGAAAGTTTCCCTAGAATTGCATTACCTTGTTTCCTTGTAGCTTGGGTTGGGATTTATTTTGTCATGTCATTTATTTCCATGCATATGCTTAGCCATGCTTAGAATGGGGTATTTGGGATATGAGATCATCAGTTTATTTTACCATACTCTTGAATGAGCTAATGTGAGTTATGTAGAGGTAGGGATCAAGGCAAGTTGGATGTTTTGGTTGTGTGCTGGGTGCACGAGACTCGGGTTTGTGTTTAGTACTTGCCTGGATCCTAAGGACCGGTTCATGGAGCATGTAACCCGGCTTTACAGTGCCAACCACATGCTGAGATGGGGCAGCTTGGCCAATTAATTAGGTGTATCCCCGGCGTAGTATGGGTGTGTTGGATGGTGCGGGGAGTAGGTGTCAGCTGGACTACCATATGAACCGCAAGGCTCAAGAGGGGGCCACTGCAGCGGGGTTGGAGCCTCTTGTATGCTGTTAGGGGTGAAACCTCAGTGGGCCCACGCTCGTCGGAAATCCCTTTATAAAGGCTTCGTAGTGATCTCCTGGCCGCACACCTGGGAAGTGTGAATGTGGATCGTAGCCACTGGCATAATGGAGGTTCCTTTAGTCCACCAGGCAACGGGGGATGAAATCACTACTTGTGGGTACAGTGGTACAAACTCTGCAGAGTCAAAACTGTCTTGACAGCCGTGCTCACGGTTAAGAGCGGCCTGGACTTATTCATGATTAGAGGATTGATGGTTTTGGAAGTTAAGCGGGGAGCTTAACATTGGAAATGATGTTATGGTTATTGGATTATGATAATGGGTTGGGAGATTGGGACCGTTTCACCTGTGTAGAAATGTAGGTGCTTAATAAGCTAATGTGATAGGTATTAATTGCGTAGTGCTTTAACCATGAGTTCAACCTCTCCTTGTTCTAGCCATGCATGATATAATTTTCCCACACTTGCTGAGTACCATTGGTACTCAACCTTGCATATTTGTTGGTTTATATTGCTGCTCAGGTCAAGATAATGAGGTGGTGTATAATGACCAAGATTTTGGACCCGAGGAAGGATTTTAGGTTAATGAAGACCCCCGGGCAACGCCTGTGATGGAGCCCTAAAGAATAATATTCCGCTGCTAGTTTATTTACTTGTGATGAACTTATTATTGTCCATCGAGACATTTACTATGTAAGACTTACTTATATTCGACACCTGGCTTGTAATAAATGATGCTTCACTATTTGTCATCACATGTATGAGAAAATGATCCTGGCATACATGTGATATTCACTTGGTTGTTCTTCGGAAAAACCGGGTGTGACAGAGGTGGTATCAGAGCCAAGGTTGCCCGTAGGAACGTGGACCTAGGTAGAAATGGACGTATTTAAGGGCCCTATTTTCTTAAAAACTATTTTCCAAGGTGCGGGTTGAAGAGTGTTATTTAAGGGGTCATTTTCTTCATCTTACCCCAAATTTTCCTTCAAAATGGGATTTTGGTTTAAAAAGTTTATCTAACCTAATTTTTAAATTCTTTTTGTTTTAGATGGTTCGCATGATTCGCACTGCTCGCAAGTCCACGGGAGGGAGAGTTCCCGTAGTTGCCCTTGCCGAAAGAGAGGAGAGTCGCCCCGTGACGTACCTTTCCTACCGATTGGCAGTTGGAGACTTGTTGCGCCGTCTTCGGCGTATGCTCGAAGCCGCCGGCAATACGGGCAAGCTAATCATCCACTATAACTCCACCAGGACCATCCGTGAGAAGAGGGAAGAATGGAGTTCGGAGATGAGGATTATACACGAGAATCAGCTGCTTAAGATTCACCACTCTCCAGCTTGTCGAGCAACACAAGTTGACGCGGAGAAAGATGTCACCTGGGAGGCCATCACCTGCCAGAGTCACATCTATCGTCGCCACTTGGACAAAACTGAGTACATGTATGTCCTCCAACGTGAGAGTGGCACCACGGAGTACAAGTACCCACCAGTGCAGCAAGGGACTTCCCATGAGCACATGGACTTGTGCTTGGAGGATGCTGCTATGCTCAGCACTCGACTGCAGGAGTGTCAACAAGAGCTTCAGGATGTCCGAGACACCCTGAAGGAAACGGAGGCGTTGCTGCGAGCTTGCTTAAAGGCGAGAGAAAGAGGAGATGGGAATGAACTGTGTGTCACCGTGAGTGATACATGGACTCCTGACTCCCCGGATCGCCGAGCGATCAGGCGTCGTCGCACTTCTCCACCAGCAGCCTCCCCACCCAAAGTAGAGTCAGAAGGTAGCCGAAATGAGGAGGAAGATACCGAAGAGCCAGCTCAAGAGGACGAGTAGTGTAGAGTCTTTCCCCTAGCTAGCAAGAGGTCGAGTAGTCGAGTCGTTACGTAGTTAATGGTGTGATGATGCTTGGTGTGTGACGTGAGTTGTGGAAGCCATGAGCAATTGTCCACAGCCTCGTCTTCAGATTGTTTTGCTTGGGTGTGTGAACCCACAGGAAATAATAGTGCATTTATTTGGTGTGAGATATAAACCCTCGTAAAATTTTAACAAAGCCTCAACACCTCAAAGCACCAACAAATGAAAGTAGTAAGATGATACTAAATGATATCAAATTAACATTTGTTGATTCTGCCAGATGGCCGGAAGAGGAAAAGGACGTGCTGCCAACCCCGCCAACAACAATGATGAGGCATGCAACCCTCATCTTTCTGGAGGCCAGGACAGGGGTGGTCGCCGTGAAGAAGTTGATCCTCTCCACCAAATGCTGGAGAATCAAAATCAGCTTATCCAGAACTTGACTCAAGTGGTGGCCAACTTGCATCAAGTTCCACCTCCACAAGCTGCACCACGCCAACCAAGGTTGAGTGAGTTTCTAAGAACTCAACCTCCAAAGTTTGCAAGTGCTGCTGAACCTCTGGAGGCAGATGATTGGCTGAAGACCATTGAAAGTAAGATGAGGATAATACAATGCCAAGGGTATGAGAGGGTGTTGTTTGCCTCTCATCAATTGCATGGACCTGCTGCTGATTGGTGGACCGCCTACGTGGCCGCCCATCATGACCCTGAGAACATCACTTGGGAAGAGTTCAAGCGTAGCTTCCGCAACCATTACATCCCAAGAGGTGAACTCAAAAACAAGAGGAAGGAATTTTTGGGACTGCAGCAGGGAAACATGACTGTGAGGGAATACCTCACTAAATTTACTCAACTATCCCGTTATGCTCCACGAGACATAGAGACTGATGAGCAGAAACAAGATTGTTTCGTGGAAGGACTTACCGCAGAGATGCAGTGTGCAATGTCCTCCAATGAGTATGAAAGCTTTCAAAAGATGGTGGACAGAGCATTTGTGGTGGAAAGGAAGCTAAAGGCCTTGGAAAATGAGAATAAGAGGAAGGCAGGGTGGTCACATCAGGCCTCAGGGAGCAACACCCGCCCACGTATGATGCAACAACCTACGGGGCAGACAAGCCGTGCTGCGGTACCCTATTCAGCACCAAGAGGGTACAACCCAAACTACAGGCCACCCGCAGCACCAGCACAGCCGCAACGCCAGTTTGTGCAGCAGCCTCGCCCCGCATATCCACCTCGACCAGCAGTGCAAGGACCCCCGAACCAACCCCAAGACAACAAAGGCCAAGCACCTAAGGTTGGGGTGCAATGTTTTAGCTGTGGTGAAGTGGGGCACTACGCCCATAAATGCCCAAAGAAGAAGCCTGCGCCGCCACAACAGCAGAATGTAGTGAGAGGACGGGTGAACCACGTCACTATGGAGGAAGCACAAGAGGCACCCGACGTGGTAGTTGGTAAGTTTCCTGCCAATTTACACCTTGCAACTCTGCTGTTTGATTCTGGTGCTACCCACTCGTTCATTGCTCAAGGGTTTGTTAAGAAGCATGACCTAGAGACCACACAAATGAACCATATGCTAGCGGTAAACTCTCCAGGTGGAGAAATAAGGACAAGACAAGTGTGTCCCAAAGTGAGCCTAGACATTAATGGGGTAGTATTTACGGCTAACCTCATAGTGATAGATTCACAATGGATAGATATTATTTTGGGTATGGATTGGTTGACCAAACATAAAGGAATCATCCATTGTTCGACCAGAACGGTGGAACTAACTCACCCCAATGGCACAAGAGTAAAGTTCATAACGATACACGAGCCTAGGAGGGACATTAAATTAAATCAAGTGGAGGTGAAAGTTGAGGAAATCAGGACTATCAGGGAATATCCAGATGTTTTTCCGGAGGAATTGCCAGGTATGCCTCCCGACCGTGACGTGGAATTCGCAATTGAGCTAGTACCGGGAACAGTCCCGATATACAAGAGACCTTATCGAATGGACTCCAAGCAGCTAGAAGAGCTCAAGGATCATTTGAGAGAACTGACGGAGAAGGGGTATATTCGCCCTAGTTCCTCACCATGGGGAGCTCCGGTGATATTTGTGCCTAAGAAAGACGGAACCCAAAGGTTATGCGTGGATTACCGTGCCTTGAATGAGGTAACCATCAAGAACAAGTACCCATTACCCTGCATTGAAGACTTGTTTGATCAGTTGAGGGGAGCTTGTGTGTTCTCGAAAATTGATCTCAGGTCGGGATACCACCAACTCAAGATAAGGCAATCTGATATTCCCAAGACAGCTTTCGTATCTCGGTACGGACTGTATGAATACATTGTCATGCCTTTCGGGCTAACCAATGCCCCGGCATATTTCATGTACCTCATGAACAAGGTATTCATGGAATATCTGGACAAATTTGTGGTGGTTTTCATAGATGATATTCTCATCTTCTCCAAAGATGAAGAAGAACATGAGAAACATCTAAGGTTGGTGTTACAGAGACTGAGAGAACACCAACTATATGCCAAGTTGAGCAAGTGTGAGTTTTGGCTGAAGAGAGTTCCCTTTTTAGGACATATAATCTCGGAGGGAGGAATCTCCGTCGATCCCGCCAAAATCGAGGATATCCAGAAGTGGAAGACCCCTGAAAATGTCGGGGAAGTTCGAAGCTTTTTGGGATTGGCTGGATACTATCGACGGTTTATTGAGGGATTCTCCAAGATCTCGAGACCTCTCACCAAACTGTTGGAGAAGGGAATCACATTCACCTGGACGCCACAGTGCGAGACGAGCTTTCAGGAGTTAAAGAAGAGATTGACAACAGACCCAGTGTCGGTTATGCCAGATATGCAGAAGAATTTCACAGTGTACTGCGATGCCTCTGGAAATGGGTTGGGATGTGTTCTCATGCAAGAAGGACATGTCGTGGCATATGCATCCCGGCAACTTCGGAAGCACGAGAAGAACTATCCTACACATGACATAGAACTAGCTGCAGTGGTACACGCGTTGAAAATTTGGCGGCACTATTTGATGGGGAAGAGGACAGAAATATATACGGATCATAAGAGTTTGAAGTACATATTCACACAACCAGATCTCAACCTCAGACAAAGGAGATGGTTAGAGCTAATCAATGACTTTGATATAGGCATCAACTATCATCCCGGGAAAGCAAATGTCGTGGCCGATGCTTTGAGTCGGAAAGTGCAGGTCAATAAGTTGAGCTTGAAGGACATGCCCGCAGAATTGAAGGACGAGGTTATCAGGCTCAATCTATGTCTAGTAAATAGTGGTGAAGCCATCGCCATGGAAGTGGACTCCACACTCGAGCAAGACATACGCGAGGGCCAAAAGAATGATGAGAAGATACAAGAGATCAGACAGCTCATCAAGGAAAATAAAGCTCCTGGTTTTAGAGAGGATGAACAGGGAACGGTGTGGCACGGGAAAAGGATCTGTGTGCCAGAAGTAAGGGAGATTCGTGAATTGATTTTGAAGGAGGCTCACGATTCTGACTATTCCATTCATCCTGGGAGTACGAAGATGTACCAGGACCTCAAAAGCAGGTATTGGTGGTATGGCATGAAGCGAGATGTCGCGGAACATGTTGCCCTATGTGACACATGTCAGTTGGTGAAAGCAGAACATCAACGACCCGCGGGATTATTGCAACCACTTAAAGTACCTGAATGGAAGTGGGAAGAAATCAGCATGGATTTTGTCGTGGGATTGCCTAGGACCCAATCCGGGTATGATTCAATATGGGTCATTATTGATAGGCTAACCAAGGTAGCTCATTTCATTCCGGTGAAAGAAAGCTACAGCGGATCCAAATTGGCGGAATTGTACATGTCAAGGATTGTGTGTTACCATGGAGTGCCAAAGAAGATAGTGTCGGACCGAGGGACACAGTTCACCTCGAGGTTTTGGCAAAAGTTGCATGAAACCATGGGAACCCATCTGAATTTCAGCTCTGCCTATCATCCCCAAACTGACGGGCAGACGGAGAGAACCAATCAGATCCTTGAAGATATGTTAAGGGCATGTGCACTCAAAAACAATAGGAGTTGGGACAAGAACTTACCGTATGCGGAGTTTTCCTATAACAACAGCTATCAAGCTAGTATGAAAATGTCACCATTTGAAGCTTTGTATGGAAGGAAGTGCAGAACTCCCCTATTTTGGAACCAAACAGGAGAAAGTAAAGTATTTGGTCCAGAAGTGCTACAAGAAGCCGAGGCGAAGGTGAGGGAGATTCGCAACAACTTGAGGATAGCACAAACACGCCAGAAGAGTTATGCTGATGTACGAAGAAGAGAACTCGTTTTCAACGTGGGAGACTATGTTTATCTCAAGGTGTCCCCTATCAGAGGACTTCGTCGGTTCAAGGTGAAAGGGAAGTTGTCACCTCGATACATCGGACCCTTTCAAGTTTTGGAAAGAAAAGGCGAAGTGGCGTACCAACTAGAGTTACCGGTTCATCTATCGGACGTGCACGATGTATTCCATGTGTCACAACTCAAGAAATGCCTGAGGACGCCTGAAGAGGTGTTACCCATGAATGAAGTGGATGTAGCTGATGATTTATCTTATGCTGAGCAACCATACAAGATTTTGGAGACGATGGAACGCCTCACCAGAAACAAGAGAATCCGGATGTGCAAGGTGCAGTGGAAGCATCACTCAGAAGAGGAAGCTACCTGAGAACGGGAAGATGAGCTCAAGGCACAGTTTCCGGAATTGTTTTCTTAGAAACACCAATCTCGAGGACGAGATTTCTTTTAAGGGGGGTAGAGCTGTAACACCCCAAATTTTGATTCAAAACCCTAAACCATGTTCAGAGGGGAATTTAAAAATTTTTGGGCGTCTTGCATGTTTTGCAAAAATTCAAATTCAAACTGGAATTCAAATTAGACTCAAAACAGAAAAGAAATGGAAAAAGAAAAAGAGAAAACGGGAAAAAACCGGCCAGTGGGCCGAAACCCGCCAGCCGGCCCAGTTTTCCCCGCGCCAGCCCGCCCCCCCGCGCGCCGCGCTGTCTCTCACAGACGGGTGGGACCCACCTGTCATCCCCAACCTCGCTCGCGCCGACCCCAGACTTTTCCCCCACGAGCGCGCGCGATCTTAACCGATTGAAAACCGCGTCCCTCAGCCCGAATTCTGATCCAAGAAGAATCCAACTCGATCACAACTGACTCACCGCCCTCCCCCGGCTATAAAAACCCCAGCCCCGATCGGTATTTCCCACGCGATCGCCGATTTTCACTCCGGTGAGCACCGAGACTTCGCCGGTGAATTCTGGCCGATCTAAGCTCGGAAACTCTGATCTAACTCGCTGGTCTTGATCCACCGCCTCCGGGGAACTTTGCAGGTGCAGAAAACCCGAAGACTTACGGTGTAAACCCAGCGCCGACGAGCTTCGCCGTGGTTTTGCCTCGGACCTCGCCGCCGATCACTTTCCAGGACCCCCGAGCTCGAGAAAACCCCCGAGGTGAGATCCCTGACCTCCCCTCTACCGATCTATGCCATAAGATCACAGTTCTAGGCAGAATTCTCGAGGATCCGAAACTTTCCGGCGAGATCGCCGCTTCCCGCCGCCGTGCGCCGCCGGCAGCGCCGCCCGCACTCGATCAGAGCGACGTGGCCGCTTGTGCGCCGTTTATTTTAAATCGCACGGTAGACTTTAAAACCCCGCTTACCGGTTCGATGTTATAATCTCAGCCGTCGGTTTAAAATCGGACGGTCCATGTCAGCCCCGCATTATAAAGACTGGAATTCTTACGTGCTACCCCCTGGGGTTCTCTGGAATTGAGAGCTAGCCCCGGAAACTTCAGATCTAGCCCCTGGAACTCCAGAAAATCATGTAAATTCATTTAAAAATCAGTTTTAGCCCCTGGACTTAATAGAAATTAGGAAAAACACCTCTGATAAGTGTAGCTAGACCCCTGAAAATTATGAAAATAATATTATAGACCCTGTAATGGGGTGAATTCATTATTTTAGCCCTGTTTAGTATTTAATTTAGAAAATTGAATATGTAACTAGTGTTTAAAAATTAAAAAGGGGGACAAACATAATTGTCAAAATTAATTAAAAACTTTCTCAGTACTTAGAAAACTTTGGAGTGAGCTAAAAAATTATTTTTGGGCTGAAATGAATCTGTTTCATTAGTTATTCACATTATTTAGTATAGGGACACATTTTTAAGTAAAGAATAGCTATAGAAAAAAAAGGGAAAATAATTATGAAATAGTTTACATCAGAGGCCAAGGTCAAAATGTGTTATTAAATTATTTAGGGCCAAAACCTATACTGTTTAGATGATGTGTATTACTAGTTTCATAATAAAATACACAATTATGCATAGGAATATAAATCTGAAAATATAGCAACTAGTAAAAGATAAATGGAGTTTCTAAAATCCAAAGAATTCAGTTTAGGGTTGATAGAAATTATGAAGGCACATATGGAGAAGAAAAATACTTTTCTTACATACTTGGTAGTTTAATATAACGAATTTATTTAAAAACTGAAACACACACACATATATATAAATATAGTATGTAAGTATAAATATGAACACCAAAGTAGGAATCATACACATATAAATAAAAGTGTATGCAAGCCACAGATCAACACACAAAGTAACCACAACACATATGATGGTGAATGAATTTCATAAATATGAATGTGTGGTTTGTATGAAGTAAGAAGTGTGAACTATGTCTTATGATTGTTGTTTTTCTTTTGCTATGTGTGATGGTATGAAGTAGAACCTGTTAAAGAGCAAGTTAACCCTTTCCAAGATCAGGACTACCCATTTCAAGAGCAGCAAGAAGGAGGCAAGTGTCCTTGACCACTTTGATCCTATGCTAGGATGTGTAGATAGAACTATCTGCATTGTCAAATGAAATATGAAACCCATGCTAGGAAAGTTTCCCTAGAATTGCATTACCTTGTTTCCTTGTAGCTTGGGTTGGGATTTATTTTGTCATGTCATTTATTTCCATGCATATGCTTAGCCATGCTTAGAATGGGGTATTTGGGATATGAGATCATCTGTTTATTTTACCATACTCTTGAATGAGCTAATGTGAGTTATGTAGAGGTAGGGATCAAGGCAAGTTGGATGTTTTGGTTGTGTGCTGGGTGCACGAGACTCGGGTTTGTGTTTAGTACTTGCCTGGATCCTAAGGACCGGTTCATGGAGCATGTAACCCGGCTTTACAGTGCCAACCACATGCTGAGATGGGGCAGCTTGGCCAATTAATTAGGTGTATCCCCGGCGTAGTATGGGTGTGTTGGATGGTGCGGGGAGTAGGTGTCAGCTGGACTACCATATGAACCGCAAGGCTCAAGAGGGGGCCACTGCAGCGGGGTTGGAGCCTCTTGTATGCTGTTAGGGGTGAAACCTCAGTGGGCCCACGCTCGTCGGGAATCCCTTTGTAAAGGCTTCGTAGTGATCTCCTGGCCGCACACCTGGGAAGTGTGAATGTGGATCGTAGCCACTGGCATAATGGAGGTTCCTTTAGTCCACCAGGCAACGGGGGATGAAATCACTACTTGTGGGTACAGTGGTACAAACTCTGCAGAGTCAAAACTGTCTTGACAGCCGTGCTCACGGTTAAGAGCGGCCTGGACTTATTCATGATTAGAGGATTGATGGTTTTGGAAGTTAAGCGGGGAGCTTAACATTGGAAATGATGTTATGGTTATTGGATTATGATAATGGGTTGGGAGATTGGGACCGTTTCACCTGTGTAGAAATGTAGGTGCTTAATAAGCTAAGGTGATAGGTATTAATTGCGTAGTGCTTTAACCATGAGTTCAACCTCTCCTTGTTCTAGCCGTGCATGATATAATTTTCCCACACTTGCTGAGTACCATTGGTACTCAACCTTGCATATTTGTTGGTTTATATTGCTGCTCAGGTCAAGATAATGAGGTGGTGTATAATGACCAAGATTTTGGACCCGAGGAAGGATTTTAGGTTAATGAAGACCCCCGGGCAACGCCTGTGATGGAGCCCTAAAGAATAATATTCCGCTGCTAGTTTATTTACTTGTGATGAACTTATTATTGTCCATCGAGACATTTACTATGTAAGACTTACTTATATTCGACACCTGGCTTGTAATAAATGATGCTTCACTATTTGTCATCACATGTATGAGAAAATGATCCTGGCATACATGTGATATTCACTTGGTTGTTCTTCGGAAAAACCGGGTGTGACAGGTGGCATGCCCGGAAGATCATCCGGGAACACGTCGGGATACTCCCGGACTACGGGGATGTCCTCCAACTTGAGACCTTCAGTATTGGTGACCGCTGAAACCTCCCGGACTGGATTATCTAAGAGGAGGGACTGTGGACGGTGTAATGGGAAGTTGAGGTGAACCGTCCGTGATGGGGTTTCCAGGACAGCGCCATGGTAACTTAGCCATGACATTCCCAAGATTGCATCAATCTTCTGCCCCTCAAGGATAATCATAGTGGTGGAATATATCTTCCCACCTAAGCACAATGGTGCTTTTGGAACCATCATCGTTGCTGAAATCTTTCCTCCCGGTGAGCAGATCATATAGGAACACTCGGTTGGAAAGACTTCCAGCTGATGCTTAACCACATATGATGCACTTATGAAGTTGTGGGTTGCACCAGAATCAAACAATATTATGATGGCTTGATGGTTGAGAGTGAACGTATCCGCCAGCACGTTGCCTCCTTCTGGGGCGTCCTCATTGTCGAGGTTGCGGACGCCACCAGTCCGCTGACCAACCTTCTTCACCGGAGGTCGGCCTCGAGCACCGCCCTGGAGCTGGGCTTGCCCGCTGCTCTGCTGCCCCTGGGGACAGTCCTTCGCGAAGTGGCCCACCTGGCCACACGTGAAGCAGGTGAAACGGGGCGGTCCCCCGCTGATCGGTGGACGGAAACCCGGGGCGCGTTGTGGCGGTGAAAACGCCTGGGGTACCGTCTGCTGCTGCTGCTGCTGTCTTGGTGGTGGCATCGGTGGACGGAACGAGGGTGACTGGAAAGGACTTCCCCCGAACCGTTGAGGTCGCGCCGGTGGATGCCACTGCTGTCCGGATGGTGTCCGATACACCATACGGTACTTCTGAGGCGCGCCACCACCGCTGCTAGGTGGAGCGTTGCGCTTCCTCTGCTCAGCTGCCAACTCCCGCTGAGCATCCTCTTGCATAATCGCGGCATTGACTAGGTTGTTGAAAGTGCCGCGATTCCACTGAACGAGGTGCGTCTTCATTTCGGGGTGTAACCCCCGATAGAAATGCTCCCTCTTCTTCTCCTCCGTGGAGATATAGTCTGACGCATATTGCGCCAGATGGTTGAAGGCACGGGAGTAGTCGTGGGCACTCCTCCCGCCCTGCTTCAGTTCCAAAAATTCTTGGAACTTCCTCTTCATTATTCCGGGAGGAATGTGGTAGGCGCGGAACGCCTCCCGGAACTCTTGCCATTCCACGGCATGGCCAGCCAGACGTGAGGCGATGTAATTCGCCCACCACGCACCAGCAGCACCGTGGAGCTGCTGTGCTGCGAACAGAGTCTTCTGCCGCTCCGTGCATTGGAGCAGCCCGAACTTGGACTCGATGGTCCGCAGCCAGTTATCCGCCTCCAGTGGTTCCTCAGCTTCGGTGAACACTGGAGGGTGCGTACTCATGAAATCCGAGTACGACACATCACGGGGCTCCCGAGGCCCTCTATCTTGACGTCCCCCCGCCTGGGACGTATTCTGCACGATCGTGCGGAGCAGGTCGGTCTGCTCCTCACGACCTCCCACCAATGCCGCTATCACATCTGCTAGAGTAAGCGGAGGCGGCGGTGGTGGCTGCTGCTGCGGGGTGCTGTCGTAGGTCGGTGGCTGGGAGTCATCGCCTCCCCCTTGGCTAGAGCCACCCACCTCGTGCGTGGTCCTAGTGCGAACCATCTGCAACCATACGATAAGAACATCAGTCCCGCAAGAGAGTGCATGCAGTCCAATTGAAATAGGTGTAAAACATAATGACAATAAAAACATACGATACATCTCGTAAGTAGATAGTGTAATAGCTTTGCACAAGCTACACCATTACCAGACCAAACACAAGCTAGTTTAATCCACTTGATGAACCTCCGCTTTGGAAACTCACCATAACTAGGTTTGGCCACCACGAGACATTACTATCGCGTTGTCATCACATATACCACCCTTAGGGTACAACGCCCTCTCCAATGAGTTCAACTGTCATTCTTCTGTCAGAATGACCAGTTTCTACCTATTCCAAGTTTTGATCTGGTTCTGGGCATTTTCATGACTCAAGTTGAATACCAAAGTTAAAGTTAACTTCAGTATCTTTCCAACGAGTACTCATTTGCCCCTAGATCAGCTTTGGTTAAAAAGTTATGCTAATTAAAAGTCAGCAGAATTTCTGGAAGAATTTTAACAGCACCTCCCTTGGAAGTGGCTGTTTTCAACCCTGATTTCCACTAAATTCTGTGCTGAACTTTCAGAAACTTTGAATTGCAAAGATGTCACACATCTTCTACCCTTTCTAAGGATGTATTATATAACAATTTTAGATTTTTCTACTGGGAGTTATGTTTGAAAAATAGATCAGTCCAGAGGATGTTTTACTCTGCCCTGGTTCTGGACAGTTTACATTCCTCTGTGATTTCAGCCATCTTAAGGCGAGTTTCAGCTCTGGAAGTCTACAACAAAGTTGTAGAGTACTCGAATACCTTTCCAGAACTATATAGCACACCTCCCTGGGCTAAAAGACCTGTAAGTTATGCCCTGTTGAAGATCAGCAAACTTGCTGTCCAAAGCAGAGCACTCTGTTTTTCAGTCTTTTTGGAACTACACTTACCACTATCCCATTCTTATGCCTAACCAGGGTCCTAAATGTTGAACCTATAGATTTTAATTTCTTGTTATCATTATTTTCATGCATATGCCTACAATATCTCGGTACTACGTTCCTCACAAAAGAAAATTCTAACCGGATCATACCGGCATATACGTCTCAAATGTGGCACTAAACGGTCTCTCGCACACGTTTTCTACACGGATACATACGTGGTTAGTACCTGCAAAAGACCACACAATAATGGTGCACACAAGGGTTTTGTTTCCATTTCAGGCAGTACCATATTTAAAAGTAAATACAAACGCCTGTATCATTGTCATACGGCCGTCCTTGAGCTAAGTCACGTCTCAAGGTACATGATCGTGTTTCAACACCACACGACGGGGAACCCGAGTATGCCATGAACGGGTCGTCACGGTTGGGAATATTATCAACCCAACAGATACCACCTACTGCCCTGCAGGGCACGCCGATGGCAAGCGCTGCGTATGTCCTCCTGGGCTATTTCCAGACGAACACACTCTCGCGTTACTGACCACGCGATGGGGTCTCCACTTACTTGCCTAATGCACGCTAGAGATCAGCGTTTCATATGAACTCAGGAACATGAAGAGTCCAAGAGTTTCATATTGACGTCTCACACCAAGCTGTGAGATCAATCCCTGAACCACGTTCCTCGTCAGGGAGAGCTAACCGACATTGAACCGTGTCGAAGTGTGCGATCGACACTTCCCCCGGGCCTGCACTGGGCAGCCCGCGGAGGTTCTTTTTTCGGAGGGGCTAGTTCCTAGCGGAGAGCTTGCGCAGATGGACGAGTTAGTGAGAGCTTGACACGGGGAGTTTTACGTGGTTCAGGCTGCCGGAGCGTAAAACCCTACGTCCACGGCGAGCTATGGAGCTCGCTGTATTGCTTGCTGCTCAGGGCCGAGGGACCTGAGCTTGGGGGTGAGTTACAGCTTGAGAGTGTATGGCTAGATTATGAGTTGCAAAATGCGAACCTTGCTATCGACGCCTACCCGAGCCTTTTATAGTCCAAGACTCGGGTGGCTTACAAGGGGGGCCGGGACCCGACAGGTGGTCCCGGGGAGATTGTCTATTATCTGCTGTATCTGTAGTTACGCCGGTGGTTACCTCTGGTCGAAGGCTTCTGAGTCTTCATTTTGCCGCCCTGCCCATGCCGCGCGCTAGTCGTAGTGGTTGATGACGGCGCAGGCGGCATGGGATGTCTTGTCGCGGCGTTTATTACCTGGCAGGTTCTGGCACCGCGCGCCAGTCTGTGATGCGACTGGGCGCAACGGCACCTGACAGGCGCGTGCTCCGCGTTTCCGCGTCTTGGGAAGACGCGGGCCTTGAATACCTTGTACGGGCAAGGTGTGGGGCGTCTTTACGCCCGCTGCCTACCGCTCGGGGGCAGGCAGCACCGTTCTTCTAGCCACGTGGCGGGTCCGGAGCTCTTCTCTGAGGAGAGGGAGGTCCGGCCCCGCTGGACGCGTGGCGCCTTCGGACCTCTCTCCCGCGGAGGGGGAGGTCTGGCTTCTGCATGCCACGTGGCGGGCCCCGAGCTCACCTCTGAGGAGAGGGAGGTCCGGCCCCGCTGGACGCGCGGCGTCTTCGGACCTCTCTCCTGCGGAGGGGGAGGTCCGGCTTCTGTATGCCATGTGGCGGGCCTGAAGCTCTCCTCTGGGGAGAGGGAGGTCCAGCCCCGCCAGACGTGTGGCGCCTTCGGAGCTCTCCCTGTGGAGAACGGCGAGCACCTTAGGCATTTCACCCTGTGCGTGGGAGTACCCCATATCTCAGGTACCGACAGTGGCCCCCGGGCCCATCTCGGGGGAGATAGCGAGCCCGAGGTGGGACCTCCGTCTCTTACGATCCGCGCACTTTCTTTAAGTCCCGAATTGGCCGCTGCCGGAGCACGAACGGCCGCGGGGTCGTGAGAGCGTGCGCTCACTTGATGACTGCTTTTACTGCGGAGACGGGAGCCCCGGCCATGTTGAACACCCAGGGCTTTCGGAGCTCTCCCACCGCGGGGGTAGGTCCGGTTTCCGCCTGCCACGTGGCGAGCCCGGAGCCCTCCTCAAGGGAGGAGAGAATTCTGGGCCTGCTGGACACGTGGGGCCCCCGGGTCCCGCCCCCTCTAGCCCTGGGTCGAAGTAGTTGGTAGCTCCTTTCCCCCTATTTCACGCAGTCCCCGTTGCCGCAACCTGGAAGTCCTGCACACAGGTAGAGGAAACGTAATTCCACTTGGGGGCTCCCCCTCCCTTATCTCATAGTCTTATTTGACTTACAGCCCCCAACCATATGCTTGATGCTTGGGGACTTGTAGAGAGGGGGAGCTGAGCACATGGCAACCATGTACTGCAAGGGTGATAAAAAAAGAACTCAATTCACAATTTAAATGAGTACAAGGAAAGAGCAAAGTAGGGCAGACTTCTTTTCGTACAACCTTCCATAGGAGGAAGGCAGGCTAAACATGGAGGCCACGACCCACCCCATTAAGAGGGGAAGCAAGACTCTACGCGCTTGGAGTCGGAACCAGGCAAAGCTGAACGTAGTCCTGGACCGTCCCCTGGGGTTTAGCTGCTCCGAGCGCTGCTCCTTGACTCTATGGGGTTCATTACGAAAAGAAAGTACTGACCTATTTTTGCTCTTAGGGGTAGAACTTACGGAGGTGTTCTATGTTCCAAGGATTCGGGAGCAGGTCCCCATCCTCGGTGGAAAGGCGCACACACCCGGGGTGGCATACTTTCGCGACTCGGAAGGGGCCTTCCCAACTAGGGGAGAGTTTGTGGGCCCCTTCGCGAGAAAGTATGCGCCGCAACACCAGGTCACCTTCCTGCAGCTCCCGGGCACGCACAGACCTCTGGTGGTAGCGCCGAAGCGCCTGTCTGTACCGCGCGTTACGGAATGCCGCATGTAATCGGACCTCATCGACGAGGTCGGTTTCTCCACGCCGGAGGTTGTCCTGCGTGGCTTCGTCGTAAGCCCGGACACGGTGAGACTTCATGGTGATTTCTGGAGGGAGTACAGCTTCGGCCCCGTACACCATGAAGAAGGGTGTCTCCCCGGAGGCCCGGCTCTGGGATGTCCGGTTAGCCCATAGTGTGCTCGGAAGTTCTTCTACCCAATTGGCACTATGTTTCTTCAGGCTGGCGAAGGTACGAGTCTTGAGGCCCCAGAGAATCTCCGCATTGGCCCTCTCGACTTGCCCATTGCTCTTCGGGTGAGCGACAGAGGCATAGCATACCTGAATGCCAAGGTCCTCGCAGTAGTCTTGGAACGCTGCACTGGTGAACTGGGTCCTATTGTCAGTGATGATCCTGTTTGGGACCCCGAACCGGCAGACAATGGACCTGATGAATTTTACTGCTGATTGTTTATTGATGGTGACAACTGGTGTAGCCTCCGGCCACTTGGTGAACTTGTCGATAGCGACATAGAGGTACCGGAACCCCCCGACGGTTCTGGGAAATGGTCCCAGGATGTCCAGCCCCCACACGGCAAACGGCCACGAGGGCGGGATCATCTGTACCGCCTGAGCCAGTGTATGGATCTGCTTGGCGTGGAACTGGCACGCCTTGCAGCTCTCGACCAGCTTGACGGCAGCCTGGAGTGCTGTCGGCCAGTAGAAGCCGTGCCGGAAGGCTTTACCGACAAGCGTGCGTGAGGAAGAATGACTTTCACATTCGCCTCCATGGATCTCAGCGAGCAAGTCGCAGCCTTCCCCCTGGGTTATACACCGCAATAGGATGTGGTTGGCGCCACGCCGGTAGAGATCCCCCTCTACCAGCGCGTACCTCTTAGCCATACGCACAATCCGTTCAGCGGTTGCATGTTCATCAGGGAGGATATTGTCCTTCAAGTAGTCCCGGATCTCCGTGATCCATGCATCGGGTCCGACTTGAGCTTCTGGATCTTGGGCGCTGGGTTGCACGGAGTCCCCAGTGACGCTTACGATCCTTGGCGGCGCCCACGGTTGTAGGGCCGCCGGGACCGCCAGCTTCGAGGTGCTGGTCAAGCCCCCTTCGCCCGGCTCGGCGGGCCGGGCTGTGGGCCGCAGCAACGTCCTCTCGAAGACTCCTTCGGGCACAGGGGCTCCGGTGGAAGCCTTCGTTGAAAGGTCGTCGGCTGCGGTATTACCGGCGCGCGGTACGTGGTGCAGGTCCAAGGCGAGGAATTCTTTCTCCAACATCTGCACGTGAAGCAGATATGCAGCTAGCTGGGGGTCATTGCAGGAGCATTCGCCCTTGACTTGCTTCATGACCAGCTGGGAGTCGCCCTGTGCCAACAACTGGCGAGCGCCAAAGACAGGGCTGTCTGCAGGCCAAAGATGAGTGCTTCATACTCCGCCATGTTGTTGGTTGCCTTGAAATTGAGACGCACCATATACCCAAACTGTTCCCCCGATGGCATGAGGAGCAGTACGCCGGCACCGGCTCCCTGCTTTCGCGAGGAGCCGTCGAAGAAGAGTGTCCAGTGGGGTTCGGTGAAGACCGGAGCTTGGTGCTCCGGTTCTCCGCCCCCATGGCCCCCTGGGTCAGTCTCCGTTGGTGTCCACTCCGCCACAAAGTCAGCCAGTGCTTGGCTCTTGACTGCATGGCGTGGGAGGAAGTCCAGCTCAAACTCCGCCAGCTCCGCCGCCCATTTAGCAACGTTGCCAGTCACATGGGGGCTGTGAAGAATTGTCTTCAGTGGATACGAGGTGACTACCGAGACCCGGTGGGCCTGGAAGTAATGGCGGAGCTTTCTGGAGGCCACGAGCACCGCATACAGCAGCTTGTGGACTTCCAGGTACCTTGTCTTGGCATCATGAAGTACTTCGCTGATGTAGTAGACAGGCCTCTGTACGGTTCGAACCCTCTTTCTCAGGTCTGGGAGGTCCTCGTCCATTGGCCCTGGCCCACTGGAGGTGGGCGGACCCACGGGGGCCTTCGGGGGCTGGGACCCGGAGGCCCTTAAGCTATCTTGATTGTCCGGGAGCTCCGGGGGGTCTTGGGGGACCTCTGGGAGGTCCCATTTGGCCCCCGGGGGGTCCCGCGGGGCCCCCGGGGGTTTATCTTGGAGGTCCGGGAGACTGCCCAGGACCTCCGGGAGGCCGACCTGGACCTCCGGGAGGTTTCCTTGGAGGCCCGGGAGACCGTCTTGGTCCTGCGGGGCCTCCTGGCGTCTGTCTTCTGCTACCGGAGCAGGTTGTGAAGATGAGGGGTCCGGTCGCTCTGCGACGAGGACCATACTCACTACTTCAGTTGTCGCCGCGATGTAGAGCAACAGGTGCTCTCCGGGCTCAGGGGCTACCATGATTGGTAGGGTCGTCAGGAGTCGCTTCAACTCATGGAAAGCCTCTTCTGCTTCGTCAGTCCAGGCAAAAGGGCCTGAGTTGCGCAGGAGCTTAAAGAAAGGGAGTGCCCGCTCTGCTAGCCTCGGTATAAACCGACTCAGCGCGGCTAGACACCCTGTGAGTTTCTGGACATCCTTGACGCGGGCAGGGGGCCGCATCAAGTCGATGGCCTTGATCTTCTCTGGGTTGGCCTCAATCCCTCGGTGCGAGACCAGGAACCCTAAGAGCTTCCCAGAGGACACGCCGAACACACATTTATCTGGGTTCAGCTTGGTGCGCGTAGAGCGCAACTTGTCAAAGACTAAAGCTAGGTTATCTAGCAGGGACGGACCCTGCTTGACCTTGACAACTATGTCATCGACATACACCTCAACCAGGTCTCTTATTAACTCCCCAAAGGTTTTGTGCATTGCCCGCACAAAGGTGGGGAGTGCATTCTTTAGGCCGTAAGGCATAGACACATAGCAATAAAGGCCGTCTACTGTGATGAATGAGGTGTGCTCCTCGTCCTCCCTAGACATGGGGATCTGATGGAAACCCGAGTAGGCGTCTAGGAAGCACAGCATATCACAGCCTGACGTTGAGTCTACTATTTGATCTATTCTAGGGAGAGGGAATGGATCTTTAGGACATGCCTTATTGAGACTGGTGTAGTCGATGCACATCCGGAGCTTCCCGCCAGCCTTCGGGACAACGACGGGGTTCGCCAACCATCGGGGGTGGTGGACTTCCCGTATGAAGCCAGCGTCCAGCAGCTTCTTGACTTCTTCACGGATGAAGTTTTGCCGGTCGATGGACTGCTTGCGGGGCTTCTGTTGAACCGGCCGGGCGTCGGGAAAGACTTTCAAGTGGTGCTCGATCACCCTCCTGGGGATCCCCGGCATCTGTGATGGCTGCCATGCAAACACGTCGACGTTGTGCCGGAGGAAGGTGACGAGCACGCCTTCCTATTTACTATCCAGGCCCCCGGCTACCCGGGTGGTCTGGGTAGCTTCGGCGCCGACTTGGACGACCTTTAAGGGGACGCGGCCCTCGTCGAGAGGTTGCACCCGGGGTGCTGTGGTGGAAGCACGGTGACGTGCATTCGGGCGGAGCTGGTCCGACTCCGTATTGCCGGGGGTTGATGCCCCAGCTGCTGCGAGTGCTTGGAGCTTCTCCAGGGCCGACACTGCAGCAGTGCGGTCCCCTCGAATCCTGAGAACACCTGTCGGTGTCGGCATCTTCAGGACAAGGTAGCCGTAATGGGCTACAGCCATGAACCGGTACAGGGCTGGCCTGCCGATTATGGCGTTGAAGGGGAGGTCTATCTCCGCTACGTCGAACAGAATGTACTCTGTTCGATAGCTGTCCGGAGCCCCGAAGGTCACCGGGAGACTAATGTTGCCGTAGGGGCTAACCTGTCCCGGCCCTACCCCTGAGAACGGACTCGACGGGGTGAGCTTGGCCATCGGGATTTGCAGCTTCTGGAAAGCTGCACGGCTGATGAGTTTCAGCCCAGCCCCTCCATCCACCAAAACGTGGTACATTCTCACGTTGGCGATGGTAGGGGCCACCAGGAGCGGTAGTTGGCCGGCCCCAGCCATGTTCCTGGGGCAGTCGGTGGCATCAAAGCTGATGGGTCCCCATCCACTTTAGGTGCGGTGCAGCACTTGGGAGTGGCGCCACCGACACTACCGCTCGGCGCAGAGTCTTGACTGCGCTTCGGGATGAGGGGTCGGCGGACCCGCCGTATATGACGTAGAGCTTCTTCCGACGCTCATCGTCGCTGGAGCCGGAATCCTCGTGATTGCGTGCCGCCTTCATGACACGCGGAGGCTCCTGGATCTCCTCTGGGTGGTCGATGTTGTCTGGAACATCCACCCTCTGCTCATCTTCCTTTGGACGGAAGGGCAGGTCATCAGCCCGCTGCCGCTTCTCCTTGCGGAAGCGCTCTGCGAGCCTTCGGATCTCCCGGCACTCGGCAGCAGTGTGGCGACAGCTGCCGTGCACGGGGCACATATTGTCTTTATCACCTTCTGGGATTGGTGATCTTCGCTGCTTCTTGTCGGGGCGCGGCCCCCGAGCCCCACCGAGCGTCGCTGCAGTGACGACTGGGGCTGCGGTCGGTGACTCTATCTTGCTTCTGCCTCGGTTCTTGGCCTTCCTGCTGCCTCCACAGGGAGTAGGACTAGATCCGGGCAGTCCCCCTGACTCGGAGGATGGCAGCGAGTGCCAGTTCCGTCCTTCGGCAGCTCTGGCGCATTTGTCGGCCAAGCTGAAGAGCTCTGAGACGTCGCGGACCTCCCTGGTCGCGAGCTTCTCGAGCATCTTCCTGTCCCGGACGCCTTGCCGGAACGCCACCACCACAGAAGCATTTTGAATGTGTGGGATGGTGTTCCGCACCTGGGAGAACTGCTGGATGAAAGAGCGCAGCGACTCCCCAGGTTGCTGCTGGATGGCGTGGAGGTCGAGCTCCGTGCCAGGCCGGGTGTAGGAGCTGCCGAAGTTGGCTACGAACTGTCGGCAAAGCTCTCCCCAGGAGGTGACGGAACCTTGGGGGAGGTTCATGAGCCAAGACCGGGCTGGAACGGTCAAGGCGACAGGGAAGTAATTGGCCATGACGGCTTCATTCCCTCCTGCGGCAAGTACGGCGGTGGAGTAGATCTGGAGGAACTCCGCCGGGTTGACGCTGCCGTCGTACTTCTCGGGCAGGTGTGGCCGAAACTTGCGCGGCCACTTCGCAAAGCGAAGATGGGGCGCGAGGGCTGCACACCCTGCTCTGTCACCGCAGGTTCTGGTGCCGCGAACGCTGAGTTCGCACCAGGTACAGTGTACCCCGGTACGGGCAAAGCTGCCCCATAGGCCGGGGGCGCCATCTGCAGTACATATGACTGTGGCATATTCTGCACGGCGCAGGCCTGGGGCAGAGATCGCATGGCGAAGGTCTGCTCTTCAGGCTGGGTCGAGGCCGACGTCATGCTGTCGTCAGCTTCTTGGTAGCGACGCCTTTCTCGGCGTTGCTCGAGGTATACCCGGGCATCTTGACCCGAGCGACACCGTTCCAGCTCTGTCCTCAGATCCATCGATTGAGGGCTGGCAGAGCTGGAATCTGCCGTCTGTTCATCAACCATCGGCGTGCGTATCAGCGACACGGCCGGCTGGTCAGAGTGTCGTCTCCGCCGGAGTCGCGGGCTTGCGGCAGCGACGACAAGACGGTCTACCTCGAGAATCCACCGCTGGGTCGCTGCCTGAGGCGCGTCCCCCGCGGGCGGATTGTGCAGTAGCGCTCTTGCTGCAGCTAGCGCACCCCTTCCGGGTACGCCCGGCGCTACTGGAGATCTGACGCTGGTTGGAGCCTGCATTGCCGGGGTCGGCGCTGCCAGAGCCGGTTGCTGGCTCCCAGCTTGTACTGACACACTCCGTCCTGAGTGTGTTGGCTTGTACTCCCCCCTAGTCGCGGTTCGCCACGGAGGCGGGGGAGGTGAGCTTGCCGCCGAAGGGAGCTTGGTCATCTTTGTCGGCGGAAACTCGTCGCGCTAGGGGAAAAGCCCCCTACCTGGCGCGCCAAATGTCGAAGTGTGCGATCGACACTTCCCCCGGGCCTGCACTGGGCAGCCCGCGGAGGTTCTTTTTTCGGAGGGGCTCGTTCCTAGCGGAGAGCTTGCGCAGATGGACGAGTTAGTGAGAGCTTGACACGGGGAGTTTTACGTGGTTCAGGCCGCCGGAGCGTAAAACCCTACGTCCACGGCGAGCTATGGAGCTCGCTGTATTGCTTGCTGCTCAGGGCCGGGGGACCTGAGCTTGGGGGTGAGTTACAGCTTGAGAGTGTATGGCTAGCTTATGAGTTGCAAAATGCGAACCCTTGCTATCGACGCCTACCCGAGCCTTTTATAGTCCAAGACTCGGGTGGCTTACAAGGGGGGCCGGGACCCGAAAGGTGGTCCCGGGGAGATTGTCTATTATCTGCCGTATCTGTAGTTACGCCGGTGGTTGCCTCTGGTCGAAGGCTTCTGAGTCTTCATTTTGCCACCCTGCCCATGCCGCGCGCTAGTCATAGTGGTTGATGACGGCGCAGGCGGCATGGGATGTCTTGTCGCGGCGTTTATTACCTGGCAGGTTCTGACACCGTGCGCCAGTCTGTGATGCGACTGGGCGCAACGGCACCTGACAGGCGCGTGCTCCGCGTTTCCGCATCTTGGGAAGACGCGGGCCTTGAATACCTTGTACGGGCAAGGTGTGGGGCGTCTTTACACCCGCTGCCTACCGCTCGGGGGCAGGCAGCACCGTTCTTCTAGCCACGTGGCGGGTCCGGAGCTCTTCTCTGAGGAGAGGGAGGTCCGGCCCCGCTGGACGCGTGGTGCCTTCGGACCTCTTTCCCGCGGAGGGGGAGGTCCGGCTTCTGCATGCCATGTGGCGGGCCCGGAGCTCACCTCTGAGGAGAGGGAGGTCCGGCCCCGCTGGACGCGCGGCGTCTTCGGACCTCTCTCCTGCGGAGGGGGAGGTCCGGCTTCTGTATGCCACGTGGCAGGCCCGGAGCTCTCCTCTGGGGAGAGGGAGGTCCGGCCCCGCCAGACGCGTGGCGCCTTCGGAGCTCTCCCTGCGGAGAAGGGCGAGCACCTTAGGCATTTCACCCTGTGCGCGGGGGTACCCCATATCTCAGGTACCGACAAACCGCTTTCGGTGGCGTTCCTTACAATACTTACCAGAGCGTAGGTGCGTCGTTACATAATTGAAATTCAGAATTATAACACATAGGTTAGACTTTGCCACCTTAAGTAACTATGCTAATATAGTCCTTACTTGGGCAACTACCGATTCCTCACCGTACCCTAAGTTTTTCCCATAATGCAGTCCTTAAGTACTGTGCTATCCCCACTGCAGCTCTGATACCAGGCTGTGGCGGACCGGAATCCGCTCATCCAGGATCGCAGAGGGTGGTGCCGCGCGATGCGACAACCGACAGCACACGTCATAAGAACACATTATATTACATGGGAAAAACAAACTGAATGTACAAAATAGTACACTTCTCAGTTACAAACTAGTGTCTTTATTACACAGCGGAAGTTTCTTTTATACAACTCACGCCCGCCTATCTAGCAAGAGTGGTCGCCCAGCCCTAGGGCAACCCACACTAGCTGCACTCCTCAGCTCAGCGCGGCGTGTACGGCTCCCACTCAGCCGTGGTCCCCGACGCAGGGTAACCCTCGCCGGTGGACTCGTACTCCGAGTCCGTGGGTGGCTCCTCACCTGAAAAACACTTAAGCAGCAACCGTGAACACGAAGTCTCAACAAGACTTAACCGACTCACCTAAGCATGAAACTCTACATGAGGTGTACAATGACATAGGATAGAATATTGCAGCAAATGGACACGCCTACAAGTTCATCCTTAGTTCATCTTTTAGCAACAAGTTAACAGTTCATGAAGATGAAATTTAGTAAGCAATATTTGGTGGCACACATGTAGCAATACAATTATATCATAACAGCAATATTGAATCATAACATTTCATTCATTAGTCTACATTACGACGCAGTGAACAAGCGGCACTCGTCACCACGAGGGACGGCGAATCGACTCGATATACACCTGCAGGGAAAACCCAAAGAGCATGTCACGTACGCCCACCCGTGGAGCTGCATAGCACGCTCACTCGATGTCGTACGGGACAACCTTTCACCCAACAGCCCAAACGTCAAACCGGTCGCACCGAAACGAGCAGGAGGTTCCCCACACGGAGCATCTCTCTATGCCCGTTGGCAGATTTCCACCTTGCTGCCCTCAGCCTACACCTATAAATCGGTGCGTTATGCCTCGACGCCAGGAGGTTTAGGCTACATCGGTTTATCGGGGCCCATATATCCGATATGCCTTCGGTACGTTCAATACTTGTTCAGCAGGGCCGCACACGGATCGGTCCTCAATCGACACGGGCAGGGATGCGCACACAAGACTCCCTCTTGCTGCGCCCTAGCCCCTGCCTAGTCTTATTTTCATTACTAAAGTGATCTCACATCACTCAACCGAACCCGTGTGTCCCAATGCCTATCTCGCGAGTAGATTCCGACTACTCGACTTGTACCGAAGTCCTATGAATCATTAAGCATAGCCTGTCTACCCGAGTTCCTCGACACTACCCTCACTCTTTTAGGAACCTTTGGTTATGCAAGTGGGGTTTCATTCATACTATACCTAGTGCACAATCATACTTCATATGACACATGTAAACAAAGTAAAACTTATAAAAAGGTTAATGCAAACCGGGGCTTGCCTTGTTGCTGCTGGTCAGTAGTTAGTTCTTCGTCCGGAAGAAGGAAATCCAGCACTTCCGGGGTCTCTTCTTCAATGGCTACACGTTGAATACAATACTACATGTAAATTTAAATGCAAATGTGTGAATTTAAATACATAATTGCTAATAACTCTAGCTAGCCCTCCCCTTTGGGTTCTGAGATTTTTATGGTGGATTGGTAGGGTCCTAACCAGAGTTGTGACCAAGTTTTATTTGAAACAAAGTTCAATTGAATCTTGTACAAATAAAAGCCTCTTTGGTCAATAATTGAGCCTCTAAGTAATTCTAGGGTTTTTCATGGCTCCCACCATTACTTTCTGGAAACTAGAATTTAGGATGGTTCTAATGGAGTTGGTTTCATGTCATTTGAAGAATTCTACAGAAAGTTATGTCCTAATTAAGATTGGAGAAAATCTGAAAAATGTTTCTGTACATTTTTTCTATTTTCTCTGGGCAGTTCCCTTAATCACCCAATTAGGGTAACTAAATGAACTTGGATGAGTCTGAAAACTTTACTGGGATTCAGGGATTTTCCAATGAACCTTTCAGCCAAATTTCAGAATTTTTCATAACGTAGTTCTCCAGATAAAATTCCCAACAGTTTAAACTTTAGGGATTTAATTCTGAGAAAATATTCACTTTCATTAGCTGAATTTGGTATTGCTGGAAAGTGCTCAGAGAGCTGAATCCAACAAAATTTGGTTCACCCGATTTGGAGCTTTCTAGCCAAAGCTATGAGGATTTGAAGTTTGGAAGAATTCTGAAAATCGGGGGGGAAAGTTTAAACTCTCGGGGCCCGCGGGGACACGTGTCGAGCGCGGAGGTGTCCGGCATACCGGGGATACCACATGTGTCGAGCGTGGAGGTGTCCCGTGTCGAGCGTGGAGGTGTCCGGCACACCGGGGATACCACACGTGTCGAGCGCGGAGGTGTCCGGCACCCCGGAGCTCACAGGGTATTTGCGCGCCAGCACAGCCGATCCCTGGCCACACCCGATCCCGATTTAAATTCTTCAGCCGCTGACACGTGGGTCAGCCGGCTTCGTCTCCCTCCCGCCGTTCTCTCGTGCCCGCGCCGCCGACCTCGCCGGAGCAGGCTCGGGGCTCGCCGGCCCGCCGCTGCCGGACCTCCCAGGGGCTGAAACTCGCCGCCAGGGGGTTGTCAACGTCGAGGAACACGTCGGGGGTGACAGGTCAGGCTGGGGGTGACCTGAAATAGCTCGGCGACGTGCCGCGGCCTCGGTTGAGGTTCGACACCGTCGAACGTGGTTTCTAAACCCGCCAACACCTCGAACAAATGGCCCTACAGCATCAGTGTACCTCTCTAGGAAGCTCGACAAGGTGTCAAAAGGGTTCAGGGATGGCGGCAAGTCGGTCGGCACCGTGTGACCGATCGTGCCCGCCATGACTGCCCTCGATCGAGCTCGAAATTCGTCACTCCTAGACAGTTTCACGCTACGGATGCAGAAAAGAACTTGACCGCCGGCTAGTCCAGAATCTATGTGCAAGATTTGATGACCTCCGAAAGATCATAGAGCGAGAATTTAAAGAAACCGTACCGGAAGCTCGGTTTACGGTCGCCGGAGCAAAAACTGGAAATTCTCTGCGGATTCTTCACGGTTGGCTTCCAAACTTGGAGGAGAGCAGCACGGTGGTCGCGCGCTCCTGTTGCCTCTCTCGCTGGACCGTGAAAACGCCTGTGGAACGCTGCCCACGGGCGCCTGACTCTCGGCTGAGGCTAGGTCGCCGCGGTGGTGATCGTCTTTGGGCAAAGGAGGTCGGAGCTCGAGGTTTCTGGCGTTGGAGAGGTGGAGTGCGAGCTCAGGTGGCTGTCTAGCAGCTCAGGGACGAAGGAGGAGATGGTTTTGCTGGTTTTCCCGATTGAGCAGAGAGCTGCGGCGAGAAACAATGTCGCTGCTCGGGTTTGCCCGCGAGAAGATAAAGCCGGCCGACTCCTGCTCGGCTGAGGCGGTGCCGGTCGCGTGGGGGCGCGAGCCAGCCGCCCTGGGCGCCAGCGCGTGGAGAGGGAAGCAGCTGGTGGCGCCGGTAGCTGCTCGGTGGCACAGCCGACAGCTGCTCGGTGGAATTTCCCACCGAGACTCTGACTTTGGGTGCAAGTTTCTCCTTCTCCCCTCTATGACATGTGGGTCCCACCCGGGGTTTTAACCTCTGAAATTTATTCCTAATCACTGTTGTAAACAGTGAGCCCCATAATACCCCTGGTGATTCAAATTATTCACCCCTAAGCCATTTGAATTGAATAGAATTCAAATTGGGTTCGGTTTGAGTGAATTTCAGGACAAGTTCAGTTTTGAATTCAAATAAAGTTTGAATTCATCCCACTTAGCTCATGTCAAGATCAACTCCAAATGGAGTGAAAATTGGTGTGTGAGCTAACAAAAACGTTCTGAATAAGAATATGCCTCCCACTTTTAAATTCATGGGACAAAAACAGTTTGAATTTGAATGTGGTTTCAAACTGCCCTCTTTCTATCTATACCCAAAATGACCTCAAAAAGGTTTTGAATTTGGGTGAAACTTGGCATGGACATCCTTAGCAATGTGTAGGAGTTTTCATAAGTCCAACCCACCTATATCACCTGTGGGGCAATGCCACTTTTGCGATATGTGAGTTTGTTCTCTAATGAGCATGTTGATGGTGGTTACATGCTCTTCATTTGTGTTCATCATCTTTCCTCAAATGAGGTGTGTGGTGTGGTGACGAACACTTCAAATGTGTGCCCAAAACTGAGGCCCTTACAGAAGGCGCGGGTCTTGAATACCTTGTACGGGCAAGGTATGGCGCGTCTTTACTCATGCTGCCTACCGCGCGGGGGCAGCCAGCGCTGCTCTGCTGGCCACGTGGCGGGTCCGAAGCTCTGCTTTGAGGAGAGAGAGGTCCGGCCCCACGGGACACGTTGAGCCTTCTGAGCTCTCCCCGTGGAGGGGGGAGGTCCGGCTCTGGCGTCCACGTGGCGGGCCCGGAGCTCTCCTCTGAGGAGAGGGAGGTCCGGCGCCGCTGGACACGTGGAGCCTTCGGAGCTCTCCCCGCGGAGGGGGGGTGTCCAGCTCAGTTGGCCACGTGGCAGGCCCGGAGCTATCCTCTGAGGAGAGGGAGGTCCGGCCCCGCTTGACACGTGGAGCCTTCGGAGCTCTCCCCACGGATGGGGGAGGTCCGTCTCAGTTGGCCACATGGCGGGCCCGGAGCTATCCTCTGAGGAGAGGGAGGTCCGGCCCCGCTGGACACATGGTGCCTTCGGAGCTCTCCCTGCGGAGAAGGGCGAGGTCCTTAGACAGTTTCCCCTGTGCGCGGGGGTACCCCTTATTGAGGGTACCGACAGTGGCCCCCGGACCCATCTCGAGGGAGATAGCGAGCCCGAGGTGGGCCCCAGTCTCTTCCGCTCCGCGCACCTTCTCGAAGACCCGCATTGACCGTTGCCGGAGCACGAACAGTAGCGGGATCGTGGGAGCGTGTGCCCCACTTGATGGCTGCTTTTACTGCGGATGTCGGTACCTGCGATATGGGGTACCCCGCGCACAGGGAAAAATGTCTAAGGAACTCACCCTTCTCCGCAGGGAGAGCTCCGAAGGCGCCACGCGTCCGGCGGGGCCGGACCTCCCTCTCCTCAGAGGAGAGCTCCGAGCCCGCCACGTGGCATACAGAAGCCGGACCTCCCCCTCCGTGGGAGAGAGGTCCGAAGGTGCCACGTATCCGGCGGGGCCGGGCCTCCCTCTCCTCAGAGAGGAGCTCCGGGCCCGCCACGTGGCCGACAGAAGCCGAACCTCCCCCTCCGAGGAGAGAGGTCCGAAGGCTCCACGTGTCCCGCGGGGCCAGACCCCCCCTCTCCTCTGAGGAGGGCTCCGGGCCCGCCACGTGGCCAGCAGAATGGCGCTGCCTGCCCCCGAGCGATAGGCAGTGGGCGTAAAGATGCCCCATACCTTGCCCGTACAAGGTATTCAAGGCCCGCGTCTTCCCAAGACGCGGAGACGCGGAGCACGCCTCTGTCAGGTGCCATTGCGCCCAGTCGCATCACAGACTGGCGTGCAGTGTCAGAGCCTGCCAGCCAATAAATGCAGCGACAAGACATCCCATGCCACCCGCGCCGTCATCAACCACTACGACTAGCATGCGGCATGGGCAGGGCTGCAAGACAAAGACTCAGAAGCCTTCGCCAGAGACAACTACCGGCATAACTGCAGATACGGTAGATCACAGTCAATCTCCCCGGGACCACCTGTCGGGTCCCGGGCCCCCCTTGTAAGCCACACGAGTCTTGGACTATAAAAGACTCGGATAGGTGACGATAGCAAGGGTTCGCACATTCGCAACTCATATGCTAGCCATTCACCCCCAAGCTGTAACTCATCCTCAAGCTCAGGACTCCGGTTCTGAGCAGCAAGCAATACAGCGAGCTCCATAGCTCGCCGTGGACGTAGGGTTTTACGCTCCGGCGGCCTGAACCACGTAAAACTCGCCGTGTCAAGCTCTTACTAACTCGTCCATATGCTCAAGCTCTCCGCAAGGGACTAGCCCCACCGAAAAAAGAACCTCCATGGGCTGCCCAGTGCAGGCCCGGGGGAAGTGTCGACCGAACACTTCGACATTTGGCGCGCCAGGTAGGGGGCTTTTTCCCTTGCACGACGTGTTTCCGCCGACGGAGATGACCAAGCTTCCTTCAGCGGCAAACTCTCCTCCTCCGCGTTCACGGCGAACCGTGACCAGCGGGGAGTACATGTCGACGCACTCAGGACGGAGTGTGTCGGCACAAGCTGGTAGCCAGCAGCCGACTCCGGCAACGCCGACTCCGGCAATGCAAGCTCCGACCAGTGTGAGATGTTCTGCAGCGCTGAGCGTACACCATGGGGGTGTGCTAGCTGCAGCAAGAGCACTACTCCGCAACCCACCTGCTGGGGATGTGCCCCATTGAGCGACCCAACAGTGGGTCCGCGAGGTGGACCGCCTCGTCGTCGCCGCCACGAACCCTCGGTTTCAGCGAGGGCGACGCTCCGGCCAACCGGCTGTGTCGCTGACGCGCACGCCAACGGTTGACGGGCAGACGGCGTGTCGAAGTGTGCGATCGACACTTCCCCCGGGCCTGCACTGGGCAGCCCGCGGAGGTTCTTTTTTCGGAGGGGCTAGTTCCTAGCGGAGAGCTTGCGCGAATGGACGAGTTAGTGAGAGCTTGACACGGGAAGTTTTACGTGGTTCAGGCCGCCGGAGCGTAAAACCCTACGTCCACGGCGAGCTATGGAGCTCGCTGTATTGCTTGCTGCTCAGGGCCGGGGGCCTGAGCTTGGGGGTGAGTTACAGCTTGAGAGTGTATGGCTAGCGTATGAGTTGCCGAATGCGAACCCCCGCTATCGACGCCTACCCGAGCCTTTTATAGTCCAAGGCTCGGGCGGCTTACAAGGGAAGCCGGGACCCGACAGGTGGTCCCGGGGAGATTGTCTATTATCTACCGTATCTGTAGTTATGCTGGTGGTTGCCTCCGGTCGAAGGCTTCTGAGTCTTCCTTTTGCCGCCCTGCCCATGCCGTGCGCTAGTCGTAGTGGTTGATGACGGCGCAGGCGGCATGGGATGTCTTGTCGCGGCGTTTATTACCTGTCAGGTTCTGACACCACGCGCCAGTCTGTGATGCGACTGGACCCAACGGCACCTGACAGGTGAATGCTCCGTGTTTCCGCGTCTTGGGAAGACGCGGGCCTTGAATTCCTTGTACGGGCAAGGTGAGGGGCGCCTTTACGCCCGCTGCCTACCGCTCGGGGGCAGGCAGCACCGTTCTTCCAGCCACGTGGCGGGTCCGGAGCTCTTCTCTGAGGAGAGGGAGGTCCGGCCCCGCTGGACGCGTGGCGCCTTCGGACCTCTCTCCCGCGGAGGGGGAGGTCCGACTTCTGCATGCCACGTGGCGGGCCCGGAGCTCACCTCTGAGGAGAGGGAGGTCCGGCCTCGCTGGACGCGTGGCGTCTTCGGACCTCTCTCCCGCAGAGGGCGAGGTCCGGCTTCTGTATGCCACGTGTCGGGCCCGGAGCTCTCCTCTGAGCAGAGGGAGGTCCGGCCCCGCCAGACGCGTGGCGCCTTCGGGGCTCTCCCTGCAAAGAAGGGCGAGCACCTTAGGCATTTTACCCTGTGCGCGGGGGTACCCCATATCTCAGGTACCGACAGTGGCCCCCGGGCCCATCTCGGGGGAGATAGCGAGCCCGAGGTGGGACCTCCGTCTCTTCCGATCCGCGCACTTTCTCTAAGTCCCGACATGACCGCTGCCGGAGCACGAACGGCTGCGGGGTCATGAGAGCGTGCGCCCACTTGATGATTGCTCTTACTGCGGGGACGGGAGCCCCGGCCATGTTGAGCACGCAGGGCTTTCGGAGCTCTTCCACCGTGGGGGGAGGTCCGGCTTCCGTCTGCCACGTGGCGAGCCCGGAGCCCCTCTCAAGGAAGGGGAGAGTTCCGGGCCTGCTGGACTCGTGGGACCCCTGGGTCCCGCCCCCTCTAGCGCTGGGTCGAAGTAGTTGGTAGCTCCTTTCCCCCTACTTCACGCAGTCCCCGTTGCCGCAATCCTGGAAGTCCTGCACACAGATAGAGGAAACGTAATTCTACTTGGGGCTCCCCCTCCCTTGTTTTACAGTCTTATTTGACTTACAGCCCCCAACCATACGCTTGATGCTTGGGGGTTTGTAGAGAGGGGGAGCTGAGCACACGGCAGCCATGTACTGCAAGGGTGATAAAAAAGTAACTCAATTCACAATTCAAATGAGTACAAGGAAAGAGCAAAGTAGGGCAGACTTCTTTTCGCACAACCTTCCATAGGAGGAAGGCAGGCTAAACATGGAGGCCATGACCCACCCCATTAAGAGGGGAAGCAAGACTCTACGCGCTTGGAGTCGGAACCAGGCAAAGCTGAACGTAGTCCTGGACCGTCCCCTGGGGTTTAGCTGCTCCGAGCGCTGCTCCTGGACTCTATGGGGTTCATTACGAAAAGAAAGTACTGACCTATTTTTGCTCTTAGGGGTAGAACTTACGGAGGTGTTCTATGTTCCAAGGATTTGGGAGCAGGTCCCCATCCTCGGTGGAAAGGCGCAAACACCCGGGGCGGCATACTTTCGTGACTCGGAAGGGGCCTTCCCAATTAGGGGAGAGTTTGTGGGCCCCTTCGCGAGAAAGTATGCGCCGCAACACCAGGTCACCTTCCTGCAGCTCCCGGGCACGCACAGACCTCTGGTGGTAGCGCCGAAGCGCCTGTCTGTACCGCGCGTTACGGAGTGCCGCATGTAATCGGACCTCGTCGACGAGGTCGATTTCTCCACGCCGGAGGTTGTCCTGCGCGGCTTCGTCGTAAGCCCGGACACGGTGAGACTTCATGGTGATTTCTGGAGGGAGTACAGCTTCGGCCCCGTACACCATGAAGAAGGGTGTCTCCCCGGTGGCCCGGCTCTGGGATGTCCGGTTAGCCCATAGCGTGCTCGGAAGTTCATCTACCCAATTGGCACCATGTTTCTTCAGGCTGGCGAAGGTACGAGTCTTGAGGCCCCGGAGAATCTCCGCATTGGCCCTCTCGACTTGCCCATTGCTCTTCGGGTGAGCGACCGAGGCATAGCATACCTGAATGCCAAGGTCCTCGCAGTAGTCTTGAAATGCTGCGCTGGTGAACTGGGTCCCATTGTCAGTGATGATCCTGTTTGGGACCCCGAACCGGCAGACAATGGATCTGATGAATTTTACTGCTGATTGTTTATTAATGGTGACAACTGGTGTAGCTTCCGGCCACTTGGTGAACTTGTCGATGGCGACATAGAGGTACTGGAACCCCCCGATGGTTCTGGGGAATGGCCCCAGGATGTCCAGCCCCCACACGGCAAACGGCCACGAGGGCGGGATCATCTGTACCGCCTGAGCCGGTGTATGGATCTGCTTGGCGTGGAACTGGCACGCCTTGCAGCTCTCGACCAGCTTGACGGCATCCTGGAGTGCTGTCGGCCAGTAGAAGCCATGCCGGAAGGCTTTACCGACAAGCGTGCGTGAGGAAGAATGACTTCCACATTCGCCTCCATGGATCTCAGCGAGCAAGTCGCAGCCTTCCCCCTGGGTTATACACCGCAATAGGATGTGGTTGGCGCCACGCCGGTAGAGATCCCCCTCTACCAGCGCGTACCTCTTAGCCATACGCACAATCCGTTCAGCGGTTGCATGTTCATCAGGGAGGATATTGTCCTTCAAGTAGTCCCGGATCTCCGTGATCCATGCATCGGGTCTGACTTGAGCTTCTGGATCTTGAGCGCTGGGTTGCACGGAGTCCCCAGTGACGCTTACAATCCTTGGCGGCGCCCACGGTTGTAGGGCCACCGGGACCGCCAGCTTTGAGGTGCTGGTCAAGCCCCCTTCGCCCGGCTCGGCGGGCCGGGCTGTGGGCCGCAGCAACGTCCTCTCAAAGACTCCTTCGGGCGCAGGGGCTCCGGTGGAAGCCTTCGTTGAAAGGTCGTCGGCTGCGGTATTACCGGCGCGCAGTACGTGGTGCAGGTCCAAGGCGAGGAATTCTTTCTCCAACATCTGCACGTGAAGCAGATATGCAGCTAGCTGGGGGTCATTGCAGGAGCATTCGCCCTTGACTTGCTTGATGACCAGCTGGGAGTCGCCCTGTGCCAACAACTGGCGAGCGCCTAAAGACAGGGCTGTCTGCAGGCCAAAGATGAGTGCTTCATACTCCGCCATGTTGTTGGTTGCCTTGAAATTGAGACGCACCATATACCCAAACTGTTCCCCCGATGGCATGAGGAGCAGTACGCCGGCACCGGCCCCCTGCTTTTGTGTCACACCTGGTTTTTCCGAAGAACAACCAAGTGAATATCACATGTATGCCAGGATCATTTTCTCATACATGTGATGACAAATAGTGAAGCATCATTTATTACAAGCCAGGTGTCGAATATAAATAAGTCTTACATCACAAATGTCTCAATGAACACTAATGCTTCATCACAAGTAAATAAACTAGCAGCGGAATATTATTCTTTAGGGCTCCATCACAGGTGTTGCCCGGGGGTCTTCATGAACCTAAAAACCTTCCTCGGGTCCAAAGTCTTGGTCGTTATACACCACCTCATTATCTTGACCTGAGCAGCAATATAAACCAACAAATATGCAAGGTTGAGTACCAATGGTACTCAGCAAGTGTGGGAAAATTATATCATGCATGGCTAGAACAAGGAGAGGTTGAACTCATGGTTAAAGCACTACGCAATTAATACCTATCACCTTAGCTTATTAAGCACCTACATTACTACACAGGTGAAATGGTCCCAATCTCCCATCCCATCATCATAACCAAATAACCATAACATCATTTCCAATGTTAAGCTCCACGCTTAACATCCACAACTCCCAAAAACCTTCACTCCTCTAATCATGAATAAGTCCAGGCCGCTCTTAACCGTGAGCACGGCTGTCAAGACAGTTTTGACTCTGCAGAGTTTGTACCACTGTACCCACAAGTAGTGATTTCATCCCCCGTTGTCGGGTGGACTAAAAGAACCTCCATTATGCCAGTGGCTACGATCCACATTCACACTTCCCAGGTGTGTGGCCAAGAGATCACTACGAAGCCTTTACAAAGGGATTCCCGACGAGCGTGGGCCCACTGAGGTTTCACCCCTAACAGCATACAAGAGGCTCCAACCCCGCTGCAGTGGCCCCCTCTTGAGCCTTGCGGTTCATATGGTAGTCCAGCTGACACCCTTCTCCCCGCACCATCCAACACACCCATACTACGCCGGGGATACACCTAATTAATTGGCCAAGCTGCCCCATCTCAGCATGTGGTTGGCACTGTAAAGCCGGGTTACATGCTCCATGAACCGGTCCTTAGGATCCAGGCAAGTACTAAACACAAACCCAAGTCTCGTGCACCCAGCACACAACCAAAACATCCAACTTGCCTTGATCCCTACCTCTACATAACTCACAATGTCTCATTCAAGAGTATGGTAATTTAAACTGATGATCTCATGTCCCAAATATCCCATTCTAAGCATGGCTAAGCATATGCATGTAAATAAATGACATGGTAAAATAAATCCCAACCCAAGCTTCAAGGAAACAAGGTAATGCAATTCTAGGGAAACTTCCTAGCATGGGTTTCATATTTAACTTGACAATGCAAATAATTCTATCTACACATCCTAGCATAGGATCAAAGTGGTCAAGGACACTTGCCTCCTTCTTGCTGCTCTTGAAATGGGTAGTCCTGATCTTGGAAACTGATAGCTTGCTCTTGAACAGGTTCTACTTCATACCATCACACATAGCAAAAGAAAAACAACAATCATAAGACATAGTTCACACTTCTACTTCATACAAACCACACATTCACATTTATGAAAGTTTCTTTACCATTTTATGTGTTGTGGATACTCTATGTGTGTTGATTTGGGGCTTGCATACACTTTTATTTACATGTGTATGATTCCTACTTTGGTGTTCATATTTATACTCACATATTATATATATATATATATATATACATGTATATATGTGTGTTTCAGTTTTAAATAAATTCCTTATATATTAAACTACCAAGTATGTATGAAAAGTATTTTTCTTCTCCATATGTGCCTTCATAATTTCTATCAACCCTAAACTGAATTCTTTGTGTTTTAGAAACTCCATTTATCCTTTACTAGTTTCTATATTTTCAGATTTATATTCTTATGCATAATTGTGCATTTTATTATTAAATTATTAATACACACTACCTAAACAGATTAGGTTCTGGTCCTAAATAATTTTAAGATCATATTTTGACCTTGGCTTCTGATGTATACTATTTCATAATTATTTTCCCTATTTTTCTTTAACTATTCTTTACTTAAAAATGTGTCCCTATACTATTAAATGTGAATAATAGATGAAACAGATTTATTTCAGCCCAAAAATATATTTTTATCTCACTCCAAAGTTTTCTAAGTACTGAGAAAGTTTTTAATAATTTTGACAATTATGTTTGTCCCCCTTTTTAATATTTAAACACTAGTTACATATTCAATTTTCTAAATTAAATACTAAACAGGGCTAAAATAATGAATTCACCCCATTACAGGGTCTATAATATTATTTTCATAATTTCCAGGGGTCTAGCTACACTTTTCAGAGGTGTTTTTCTTAATTTCTATTAAGTCTAGGGGCTAAAACTGATTTTTAAATGAATTTACATGATTTTCTGGAGTTCCAGGGGCTAGATCTGAAGTTTCCGGGGCTAGCTCTCAATTCCAGAGAACCCCAGGGGGTAGCACGTAAGAATTCCTGTCTTTATAATGCGGGGCTGACGTGGACCGTCTGATTTTAAACCGACGGCTGAGATTATAACATCGAACCGGTACGCGGGGTTTTAAAGTCTACCGTGCGATTTAAAATAAACGGCGCACAAGCGGCCACGTCGCTCTGATCGAGCGCGGGCGGCGCTGCCGGCGGCGCACGGCGGCGGGAAGCGGCGATCTCGCCGGAAACTTTCGGATCCTCGAGAATTCTGCCTAGAACTGTGATCTTATGGCCTAGATCGGTAGAGGGGAGGTCAGGGATCTCACCTCGGGGGTTTTCTCGAGCTCGGGGGTCCTGGAAAGTGCTCGGCGGCGAGGTCCGAGGCAAAACCACGGCGAAGCTCGTCGGAGCTGGATTTGCACCGTAAGTCTTCGGGTTTTCTGCACCTGCAAAGTTCCCCGGAGGCGGTAGATCAAGACCAACGAGTTAGATCAGAGTTTCCGAGCTTAGATCGGCCAGAATTCACCGGCGAAGTCTCGGTGCTCACCGGAGTGAAAATCGGCGATCGCGTGAGAAAAACTGATCGGATCGGTTGTTTTTATAGCCGGGGAAGGGCGGTGGTTCTGTTGTGATCGAGTTAGAGTCCTCAGGGTCCAGAATTCGGCTGCGGGACGCGGTTTCCCGATCGGTTGCGATCGCGCGCGCGGGGAAGAAGTCCGGGGTCGCGGGGTTAGGGATGACAGGCAGGTCCCACCCGTCAGCGAGGGGCAGCGCGGCGCGCGCGGGGGCGGGCTGCGCGGGGGTTTGCTGGGCCGGCTGGGGTTTCGGCCCACTGGCCAGTTTTTTTCCGGTTTTCCTTTTTCTTTTTCCATTTCTTTTCTGTTTTGAGTCTAATTTGAATTCCAGTTTGAATTTGAATTTTTGCAAAACATGCAACACGTCCAAAAATTTCTAAATTCCCCTCTGAACATGGTTTATGGTTCTAAATCAAAATTTGAGTTTTGACTAAAAATTTGGGGTGTTACAGCTCTACCCCCCTTAAAAGAAATCTCGTCCTCGAGATTGGTGTTTCTAAGAAAACAATTCCGGAAATTGTGCCTTAAGCTCATCTTCCCGTTCCCAGGTGGCTTCCTCTTCTGAGTGATGCTTCCACTGCACCTTGCACATCCTGATTCTCTTATTTCTGGTGAGGCGTTCCATTGTCTCCAAAATCTTGTATGGTTGCTCGGCATAAGACAAATCCTCAGCTACATCCACTTCATTCATGGGTAACACCTCCTCAGGCGTCCTCAGACATTTCTTGAGTTGCGACACATGGAACACATCGTGCATGTCCGACAGATGAACCGGCAACTCTAGTTAGTACGCCACTTCGCCTTTTCTTTCCAAAACTTGAAAGGGTCCGATGTATCGAGGTGACAACTTCCCTTTCACCTTGAACCGACGAAGTCCTCTGATAGGGGACACCTTGAGATAAACATAGTCTCCCACGTTGAAAACGAGTTCTCTTCTTCGTACATCAGCATAACTCTTCTGGCGTGTTTGTGCTATCCTCAAGTTGTTGCGAATCTCCCTCACCTTTGCCTCGGCTTCTTGTAGAACTTCTGGACCAAACACTTTACTTTCTCCTGTTTGGTTCCAAAATAGGGGAGTTCTGCACTTCCTTCCATACAAAGCTTCAAACGGTGACATCTTCATACTGGCTTGATAGCTGTTGTTATAGGAAAACTCCGCATACGGTAAGTTCTTGTCCCAACTCCTATTGTTTTTGAGTGCACATGCCCTTAAAATATCTTCAAGGATCTGATTGGTTCTCTCCGTCTGTCCGTCAGTTTGGGGATGATAGGCAGAACTGAAATTCAGATGGGTTCCCATGGTTTCATGCAACTTTTGCCAAAACCTCGAGGTGAACTGTGTCCCTCGGTCCGACACTATCTTCTTTGGCACTCCATGGTAACACACAATCCTTGACATGTACAATTCTGCCAATTTGGTTCCGCTGTAGCTTTCCTTCACCGGAATGAAATGAGCTACCTTGGTTAGCCTATCAATAATAACCCATATTGAATCATACCCGGACTGGGTCCTAGGCAATCCCACGACAAAATCCATGCTGATCTCTTCCCACTTCCATTCAGGCACTTTGAGTGGTTGCAGCAATCCCGCGGGTCGTTGATGTTCTGCTTTCACCAACTGACATGTGTCACATAGGGCAACATGTTCCGCGACATCTCGCTTCATGCCATACCACCAATACCTGCTTTTGAGGTCCTGATACATCTTCGTACTCCCAGGATGAATGGAATAGTCGGAATCGTGAGCCTCCTTCAAAATTAATTTACGAATCTCCTTTACTTCTGGCACACAGATCCTTTTCCCGTGCCACACCGTTCCTTGTTCATCCTCTCTAAAACCAGGAACTTTATTTTCCTTGATGAGCTGTCTGATCTCTTGTATCTTCTCATCATTCTTTTATCCCTCGCGTATGTCTCGCTCAAGTGTGGAGTCCACTTCCATGGCGATGGCTTCACCACTATTTACTAGACATAGATTGAGCCTTATAACCTCGTCCTTCAATTCTGCAGGCATATCCTTCAAGCTCAACTTATTGACCTGCACTTTCCGACTCAAGGCATCGGCCACGACGTTTGCTTTCCCGGGATGATAGTTGATGCCTACATCAAAGTCATTGATTAGCTCTAACCATCTCCTTTGTCTAAGGTTGAGATCTGGCTGTGTGAATATGTACTTCAAACTCTTATGATCCGTATATATCTCTGTCCTCTTCCCCATCAAATAGTGCCGCCAAATTTTCAACGCGTGTACCACTGCAGCTAGTTCTAAGTCATGTGTAGGATAGTTCTTCTCGTGCTTCCGAAGCTGCCGGGATGCATATGCCACGACATGTCCCTCTTGCATGAGAACACATCCCAACCCGTTTCCAGAGGCATCGCAGTACACCGTGAAATTCTTCTGCATATCTGGCATAACCAACACGGGGGCTGTTGTCAATCTCTTCTTTAGCTCCTGAAAGCTCGTATCGCACTGTGGCGTCCAGGTGAATGTGATTCCCTTTTCCAACAGTTTGGTGAGAGGTCTCGAGATCTTGGAGAATCCCTCAATAAACCGTCGATAGTATCCAGCCAATCCCAAAAAGCTTCGAACTTCCCCGACATTTTCAGGGGTTTTCCATTTCTGGATATCCTCGATTTTGGCGGGATCTACAGAGATTCCTCCCTCCGAGATTATATGTCCTAAAAAGGGGACTCTCTTTAGCCAAAACTCACACTTGCTCAACTTGGCATACAGTTGGTGTTCTCTCAGCCTCTGTAACACCAACCTTAGATGTTTCTCATGTTCTTCTTCATCTTTGGAGAAGACGAGAATATCATCTATGAAAACCACCACAAATTTGTCCAGATATTCCATGAATACCTTGTTCATGAGGTACATGAAATATGCCGGGGCATTGGTTAGCCCGAAAGGCATGACAGTGTATTCATACAGTCCGTACCGAGATACGAAAGCTGTCTTGGGAATATCAGATTGCCTTATCTTGAGTTGGTGGTATCCCGACCTGAGATCAATTTTCGAGAACACGCAAGCTCCCCTCAACTGATCAAACAAGTCTTCAATGCGGGGTAATGGATACTTGTTCTTGATGGTCACCTCATTCAAGGCACGGTAATCCACGCATAACCTTTGAGTTCCATCTTTCTTAGGCACAAATATTACCGGAGCTCCCCATGGTGAGGAACTAGGGCGAACATACCCTTTTTCCATCAATTCCCTCAAATGATCCTTGAGCTCTTCTAGCTGCTTGGAGTCCATTCGATAAGGTCTCTTGTATATCGGGGCTGTTCCCGGTACTAGCTCGATTGCGAATTCCACGTCACGGTCGGGAGGCATTCCTGGCAACTCCTCCGGAAAAACATCTGGATATTCGCTGATAGTCCTGATTTCCTCAACTTTCACCTCCACTTGATTTAATTTAATGTCTCTCCTAGCATCGTGTATCGTTATGAACTTTACTCTTGCGCCACTAGGGTGAGTTAGTTCCACCGTTCTGGTCGAACAATGGATGATTCCTTTATGTTTGGTCAACCAATCCATACCCAAAATAATATCTATCCCTTGTGAATCGATCACTATGAGGTTAGCGGTAAATACTACCCCATTAATGTCTAGGTTCACTTTGGGACACACTTGTCTTGTCCTTATTTCTCCACCTGGAGAGTTTACCGCTAGCATATGGTTCATTTGTGTGGTTGCTAGGTCATGCTTCTTAACAAACCCTTGAGCAATGAACGAATGGGTAGCACCAGAATCAAACAGCAGAGTTGCAAGGTGTAAATTGGCAGGAAACTTACCAACTACCACGTCGGGTGCCTCTTGTGCTTCCTCCATAGTGACGTGGTTCACCCGTCCTCTCATTACGTTCTGCTGCTGTGGCTGCGTGGGCTTCTTCTTTGGACACTTATGGGCGTAGTGTCCCACTTCACCACAGCTGAAACATTGCACCCCAATCTTAGATGCTTGGCCCTTGTTGTCTTGGGGTTGGTTTGGGGGTCCTTGCACTGCTGGTCGAGGTGGATATGCGGGGCGAGGCTGCTGCACAAACTGACGTTGCGGCTGTGCTGGTGCTGCGGGAGGCCTGTAGTTTGGGTTGTACCCTCTTGGTGCTGAATAGGGTACCGCAGCACGGCTCGTCTGCCCCGTAGGTTGCTGCATCATACGTGGGCGGGTGTTGCTCCCTGAGGCTTGATGTGACCACCCAGCCTTCCTCTTATTCTCATTTTCCAGGGCCTTTAGCTTCCTTTCCACCACAAATGCTCTGTCCACCATCTTTTGAAAGCTTTCATACTCATTGGAGGACATTGCACACTGCATCTCTGCGGTAAGTCCTTCCACGAAACAATCTTGTTTCTGCTCATCTGTCTCTATGTCTCGTGGAGCATAACGGGATAGTTGAGTGAATTTAGTGAGGTATTCCCTCACCGTCATGTTTCCCTGCTGCAGTCCCAAAAACTCTTTCCTCTTGTTTTTGAGTTCACCTCTTGGGATGTAATGGTTGCGGAAGCTACGCTTGAACTCTTCCCAAGTGATGCTCTCCGGGTCATGATGGGCGGCCACGTAGGCGGTCCACCAATCAGCAGCAGGTCCTTGCAATTGATGAGAGGCAAACAGCACCCTCTCATACCCTTGGCATTGTATGATCCTCATCTTACTTTCAATGGTCTTCAGCCAATCATCTGCCTCCAGGGGTTCAGCAGCACTTGCAAACTTTGGAGGTTGAGTTCCTAGAAACTCACTCAACCTTGGTTGGCGTGGTGCAGCTTGTGGAGGTGGAACTTGATGCAAGTTGGCCACTACTTGAGTCAAGTTCTGGATGAGCTGATTTTGATTCTCCAGCATTTGGTGGAGAGGATCAACTTCTTCACGGCGACCACCCCGGTTCTGGCCTCCAGAAAGATGAGAGTTGCATGCCTCATCATTGTTGTTGGCGGGGTTGGCAGCACGTCCTTTTCCTCTTCCGGCCATCTGGTAGAATCAACAAATGTTAATTTGAAAGCATTTAGTATCATCTTACTACTTTCACTTGTTTGTACTCTGAAGTGTTGAAGTTTTGTTAAAATCTTATGAGGGTTTTATATCTCACACCCAATAAATGCACTATTATTTCCTGTGGGTTCACACACCAAAGCAAAACAATCTGAAGACGAGGCTGTGGACACTTGCTCATGGCTTCCACAACTCACGTCACACACCAAGCATTATCACACCATTAACTACGTAACGACTCGACTACTCGACCTCTTGCTAGCTAGGGGAAAGACTCTACACTACTCATCCTCTTGAGCTGGCTCCTCGGGATCTTCCTCCTCATTTCGGCTACCTTCTGACTCTGCTTTGGGTGGGGAGGCTGCTGGTGGAGAAGTGCGACGACGCCTGATCGCTCGGCGATCCGGGGAGTCAGGGGTCCATGGATCACTTACGGTGACACACAGTTCATTCCCATCTCCTCTTTCTCTCGCCTTTAAGCAAGCTCGCAGCAATGCCTCCGTCTCCTTCAGAGTATCTCGGACATCCTGAAGCTCTTGTTGACACTCCTGCAGTCGAGTGCTGAGCATAGCAGCATCCTCCAAGCACAAGTCCATGTGCTCATGGGAAGTCCCTTGCTGCACCGGTGGGTACTTGTACTCCGTGGTACCACTCTCACGTTGGAGGACATACATGTACTCAGTTTTGTCCAAGTGGCGACGATAGATGTGGCTCTGGCAGGTGATGGCCTCCCAAGTGTCATCTCTCTCCGCGTCAACTTGTGTTGCTCGACAAGCTGGAGAGTGGTGGATCTTAAGCAGCTGATTCTCGTGTATAATCCTCATCTCCGAACTCCATTCTTCCCTCTTCTCACGGATGGTCCTGGTGGAGTTAAAGTGGATGATGAGCTTGCCCGTATTGCCGGCGGCTTCGAGCATACATCGAAGACGGCGCAACAAATCTCCTACTGCCAATCCGTAGGAAAGGTACGTCACTGGACGGCTCTCCTCTCTTTCAGCAAGGGCAACTACGGGAACTCTCCCTCCCGTGGACTTACGAGCGGTGCGAATCATGCGAACCATCTAAAACAAAAGAATTTAAAATTAGGTTAGATAAATTCTCAAACAAAAAAAATCCTATTTTGAATGAAAGTTGGGGTAAGATGAAGAAAATAACTCTTTAAATAATATTTTTTCAACCCTCACTGGAAAATAGTTTTTAAGAACATAGGGCCCTTAAATACGTCCATTTCTACCTAGGTCCACGTTCCTACGGGCAACCTTGGCTCTGATACCACCTCTGTCACACCTGGTTTTTCCGAAGAACAACCAAGTGAATATCACATGTATGCCAGGATCATTTTCTCATACATGTGATGACAAATAGTGAAGCATCATTTATTACAAGCCAGTTGTCGAATATAAATAAGTCTTACATCACAAATGTCTCAATGAACACTAATGCTTCATCACAAGTAAATAAACTAGCAGCGGAATATTATTCTTTAGGGCTCCATCACAGGTGTTGCCCGGGGGTCTTCATGAACCTAAAAACCTTCCTCGGGTCCAAAGTCTTGGTCGTTATACACCACCTCATTATCTTGACCTGAGCAGCAATATAAACCAACAAATATGCAAGGTTGAGTACCAATGGTACTCAGCAAGTGTGGGAAAATTATATCATGCATGGCTAGAACAAGGAGAGGTTGAACTCATGGTTAAAGCACTGCGCAATTAATACCTATCACCTTAGCTTATTAAGCACCTACATTACTACACAGGTGAAATGGTCCCAATCTCCCATCCCATCATCATAACCAAATAACCATAACATCATTTCCAATGTTAAGCTCCCCGCTTAACATCCACAACTCCCAAAAACCTTCACTCCTCTAATCATGAATAAGTCCAGGCCGCTCTTAACCGTGAGCACGGCTGTCAAGACAGTTTTGACTCTGCAGAGTTTGTACCACTGTACCCACAAGTAGTGATTTCATCCCCCGTTGCCGGGTGGACTAAAAGAACCTCCATTATGCCAGTGGCTACGATCCACATTCACACTTCCCAGGTGTGTGGCCAAGAGATCACTACGAAGCCTTTACAAAGGGATTCCCGACGAGCGTGGGCCCACTGAGGTTTCACCCCTAACAGCATACAAGAGGCTCCAACCCCGCTGCAGTGGCCCCCTCTTGAGCCTTGCGGTTCATATGGTAGTCCAGCTGACACCCTTCTCCCCGCACCATCCAACACACCCATACTACGCCGGGGATACACCTAATTAATTGGCCAAGCTGCCCCATCTCAGCATGTGGTTGGCACTGTAAAGCCGGGTTACATGCTCCATGAACCGGTCCTTAGGATCCAGGCAAGTACTAAACACAAACCCAAGTCTCGTGCACCCAGCACACAACCAAAACATCCAACTTGCCTTGATCCCTACCTCTACATAACTCACAATGTCTCATTCAAGAGTATGGTAATTTAAACTGATGATCTCATGTCCCAAATATCCCATTCTAAGCATGGCTAAGCATATGCATGTAAATAAATGACATGGTAAAATAAATCCCAACCCAAGCTTCAAGGAAACAAGGTAATGCAATTCTAGGGAAACTTCCTAGCATGGGTTTCATATTTAACTTGACAATGCAAATAATTCTATCTACACATCCTAGCATAGGATCAAAGTGGTCAAGGACACTTGCCTCCTTCTTGCTGCTCTTGAAATGGGTAGTCCTGATCTTGGAAACTGATAGCTTGCTCTTGAACAGGTTCTACTTCATACCATCACACATAGCAAAAGAAAAACAACAATCATAAGACATAGTTCACACTTCTACTTCATACAAACCACACATTCACATTTATGAAAGTTTCTTTACCATTTTATGTGTTGTGGATACTCTATGTGTGTTGATTTGGGGCTTGCATACACTTTTATTTACATGTGTATGATTCCTACTTTGGTGTTCATATTTATACTCACATATTATATATATATATATATACATGTATATATGTGTGTTTCAGTTTTAAATAAATTCCTTATATATTAAACTACCAAGTATGTATGAAAAGTATTTTTCTTCTCCATATGTGCCTTCATAATTTCTATCAACCCTAAACTGAATTCTTTGTGTTTTAGAAACTCCATTTATCCTTTACTAGTTTCTATATTTTCAGATTTATATTCTTATGCATAATTGTGCATTTTATTATTAAATTATTAATACACACTACCTAAACAGATTAGGTTCTGGTCCTAAATAATTTTAAGATCATATTTTGACCTTGGCTTCTGATGTATACTATTTCATAATTATTTTCCCTATTTTTCTTTAACTATTCTTTACTTAAAAATGTGTCCCTATACTATTAAATGTGAATAATAGATGAAACAGATTTATTTCAGCCCAAAAATATATTTTTATCTCACTCCAAAGTTTTCTAAGTACTGAGAAAGTTTTTAATAATTTTGACAATTATGTTTGTCCCCCTTTTTAATATTTAAACACTAGTTACATATTCAATTTTCTAAATTAAATACTAAACAGGGCTAAAATAATGAATTCACCCCATTACAGGGTCTATAATATTATTTTCATAATTTCCAGGGGTCTAGCTACACTTTTCAGAGGTGTTTTTCTTAATTTCTATTAAGTCTAGGGGCTAAAACTGATTTTTAAATGAATTTACATGATTTTCTGGAGTTCCAGGGGCTAGATCTGAAGTTTCCGGGGCTAGCTCTCAATTCCAGAGAACCCCAGGGGGTAGCACGTAAGAATTCCTGTCTTTATAATGCGGGGCTGACGTGGACCGTCTGATTTTAAACCGACGGCTGAGATTATAACATCGAACCGGTACGCGGGGTTTTAAAGTCTACCGTGCGATTTAAAATAAACGGCGCACAAGCGGCCACGTCGCTCTGATCGAGCGCGGGCGGCGCTGCCGGCGGCGCACGGCGGCGGGAAGCGGCGATCTCGCCGGAAACTTTCGGATCCTCGAGAATTCTGTCTAGAACTGTGATCTTATGGCCTAGATCGGTAGAGGGGAGGTCAGGGATCTCACCTCGGGGGTTTTCTCGAGCTCGGGGGTCCTGGAAAGTGCTCGGCGGCGAGGTCCGAGGCAAAACCACGGCGAAGCTCGTCGGAGCTGGATTTGCACCGTAAGTCTTCGGGTTTTCTGCACCTGCAAAGTTCCCCGGAGGCGGTGGATCAAGACCAACGAGTTAGATCAGAGTTTCCGAGCTTAGATCGGCCAGAATTCACCGGCGAAGTCTCGGTGCTCACCGGAGTAAAAATCGGCGATCGCGTGAGAAAAACTGATCGGATCGGTTGTTTTTATAGCCGGGGAAGGGCGGTGGTTCTGTTGTGATCGAGTTAGAGTCCTCAGGGTCCAGAATTCGGCTGCGGGACGCGGTTTCCCGATCGGTTGCGATCGCGCGCGCGGGGAAGAAGTCCGGGGTCGCGGGGTTAGGGATGACAGGCGGGTCCCACCCGTCAGCGAGGGGCAGCGCGGCGCGCGCGGGGGCGGGCTGCGCGGGGGTTTGCTGGGCCGGCTAGGGTTTCGGCCCACTGGCCAGTTTTTTTCCGGTTTTCCTTTTTCTTTTTCCATTTCTTTTCTGTTTTGAGTCTAATTTGAATTCCAGTTTGAATTTGAATTTTTGCAAAACATGCAACACGTCCAAAAATTTCTAAATTCCCCTCTGAACATGGTTTATGGTTCTAAATCAAAATTTGAGTTTTGACTAAAAATTTGGGGTGTTACATTTTGCGAGGAGCCGTCGAAGAAGAGTGTCCAGTGGGGTTCGGTGAAGACCGGAGCTTGGTGCTCCGGTTCTCCGCCCCCATGGCCCCCTGGGTCAGCCTCCGTTGGTGTCCACTCCGCCACAAAGTCTGCCAGTGCTTGGCTCTTGACTGCATGGCATGGGAGGAAGTCCAGCTCAAACTCCGCTAGCTCCGCCGCCCATTTAGCAACGTTGCCCGTCGCATGGGGGCTGTGAAGAATTGTCTTCAGTGGATACGATGTGACTACCGAGACCCGGTGGGCCTGGAAGTAATGGCAGAGCTTCCTGGAGGCAACGAGCACTGCATACAGCAGCTTGTGGACTTCCAGGTACCTTGTCTTGGCATCATGAAGTACTTCGCTGACGTAGTAGACAGGCCTCTGTACGGTTCGAACCCTCTTTCTCAGGTCTAGGAGGTCCTCGTCCATTGGCCCTCTGGAGGTGGGCGGACCCACGGGGACCTCCGGGAGCTGGGACCCGGAGGCCCTTAGGCTATCTTGATTGTTCGGGAGCTCCGGGGGGTCTTGGGGGACCTCTGGGAGGTCCCATTTGGCCCCCGGGGGGTCCTGCGGGGCCCCCGGGGGTTTATCTTGGAGGTCCGGGAGACTGCCCCGGACCTCCGGGAGGCCGACCTGGACCTCCGGGAGGTTGCCTTGGAGGCCCGGGAGACCGTCTTGGTCCTGCGGGGCCTCCTGGCGTTTGTCTTCTGCTACCGGAGCAGGTTGTGAAGATGAGGGGTCGGGCCGCTCTGCGACGAGGACCATACTCACTACTTCAGTTGTCGCCGCGATGTAGAGCAACAGGTGCTATCCGGGCTCAGGGGCTACCATGACTGGTAGGGTCGTCAGGAGTCGCTTCAACTCCTGGAAAGCCTCTTCCGCTTCGTCAGTCCAGGCAAAGGGGCCCGACTTGCGCAGGAGCTTAAAGAAAGGGAGTGCCCGCTCTGCTAGCCTCGGTATAAACCGACTCAGCGCGGGTAGACATCCTGTGAGTTTCTGGACATCTTTGACGCGGGCAGGGGCCCGCATCAAGTCGATGGCCTTGATCTTCTCTGGGTTGGCCTCAATCCCCCGGTGCGAGACCAGGAACCCTAAGAGCTTCCCAGAGGACACGCCGAACACACATTTATCTGGGTTCAGCTTGGTGCGTGTAGAGCGCAACTTGTCAAAGACTAGGGCTAGGTTATCTAGCAGGGACGGACCCTGCTTGACCTTGACAACTATGTCATCGACATACACCTCAACCAGGTCTCTTATTAACTCCCCAAAGGTTTTGTGCATTGCCCGCACAAAGGTGGGGAGTGCATTCTTTAGGCCGTAAGGCATAGACACATAGCAATAAAGGCCGTCCACTGTGATGAAGGAGGTGTGCTCCTCGTCCTCCCTAGACATGGGGATCTGATGGAAACCCGAATAGGCGTCTAGGAAGCACAGCATATCACAGCCTGACGTTAAGTCTACTATTTGGTCTATTCAGGGAGAGGGAATGGATCTTTAGGACATGCCTTATTGAGACTGGTGTAGTCGATGCACATCCGGAGCTTCCCGCCGGCCTTCGGGACAACGACGGGGTTCGCCAACCATCGTGGGTGGTGGACCTCCCGTATGAAGCCAGCGTCCAGCAGCTTCTTAACTTCCTCACGGATGAAGTTCTGCCGCTCAATGGACTGCTTGCGGGGCTTCTGTTGAACCGGCCGGGCGTCGGGGAAGACTTTCAAGTGGTGCTCGATCACCTTCCTGGGATCCCCGGCATCTGTGACGGCTGCCATGCAAACACGTCGACGTTGTGCCGGAGGAAGGTGACGAGCGCGCCTTCCTATTTACTATCCAGGCCCCCGGCTACCCGGGTGGTCTGGGTAGCTTCGGCGCCGACTTGGACGACCTTTAAGGGGACGCCGCCCTCGTCGAGAGGTTGCACCCGGGGTGCTGTGGTGGAAGCACAGTGACGTGCACACGGGCGGAGCTGGTCCGATTCCGTATTGCCGGGGGCTGAGGCCCCAGCTGTCGCGAGTGCTTGGAGCTTCTCCAGGGCCGACACTGCAGCAGTGCGGTCCCCACGAATCCTGAGAACACCTGTCGGCGTTGGCATCTTCAGGACAAGGTAGCCGTAATGGGCTACAGCCATGAACCGGTACAGGGCTGGCCTGCCGATTATGGCGTTGAAGGGGAGATCTATCTCCGCTACGTCGAACCGGATGTACTCTGTTCGATAGCTGTCCGGAGCCCCGAAGGTCACCGGGAGACTAATGCTGCCGTAGGGGATAACCTGTCCCGGCCCTACCCCTGAGAACGGACTCGACGGGGTGAGCTTGGCCATCGGGATCTGCAGCTTCTGGAAAGCTGCACGGCTGATGAGGTTCAGCCCAGCCCCTCCGTCCACCAAAACGTGGTACATTCTCACGTTGGCGATGGTAGGGGCCACCAGGAGCAGCAGCTGGCCGGCCCCAGCCATGTTCCTGGGGCAGTCGGTGGCATCAAAGCTGATGGGGGTCCCCATCCACTTTAGGTGCGGTGCCGCACTTGGGAGTGGCGCCACCGACGCTACCGCTCGGCGCAGAGTCTTGACTGCGCTTCGGGACGAGGGGTCAGCGGACCCGCCGTATATGACGTAGAGCTTTTTCCGACGCTCATTGCCGCTGGAGTCGGAATCCTCGTGATTGCGTGCCGCCTTCACGACACGCGGAGGCTCCCGGATCTCCTCTGGGTGGTCGATGTTATCTGGAACATCCACCCTCTGCTCCCCTTCCTTTGGACGGAAGGGCAGGTCATCAGCCCGCTGCCGCTTCTCCTTGCGGAAACGCTCTGCGAGCCTTCGGATCTCCCGGCACTCGGCAGCAGTGTGGCGACAGCTGCCGTGCACGGGGCACATACTGCCTTTATCACCTTCTGGGATTGGTGATCTTCGCTGCTTCTTGTCGGGTCGCGGCCCCCGAGCCCCACCGAGCGTCGCTGCAGTGACGACTGGGACTGCGGTCGGTGACTCTATCTTGCTTCTGCCTCGGCCCTTGGCCTTCCTTCTGCTTCCACAGGGAGTAGGACTGGATCCGGGCAGTCCCCCTGACTCGGAGGATGGCAGCGAGTGCCAGTTCCGTCCTTCGGCAGCTCTGGCGCATTTGTCCGCCAAGCTGAAGAGCTCTGAGACGTCGCGGACCTCCCTGGTCGCGAGCTTCTCGAGCATCTTCTTGTCCCGGACGCCTTGCCGGAACGCCACCACCACAGAAGCATTTTGAATATGTGGGATGGTGTTCCGCACCTGGGAGAACCGCTGGATGAAAGAGCGCAGCGACTCCCCAGGCTGCTGCTGGAAGGCGTGGAGGTCGAGCTCCATGCCAGGCCGGGTGTAGGAGCTGCCGAAGTTGGCTACGAACTGTCGGCAAAGCTCTCCCCAGGAGGTGACAGAACCTTGGGGAAGGTTCATGAGCCAAGACCGGGCTGGACCGGTCAAGGCGACAGGGAAGTAATTGGCCATGACGGCTTCATTCCCTCCTGCGTCAAGTACGGCGGTGGAGTAGATCTGGAGAAACTCCGCCGGGTTAACGCTGCCGTCGTACTTCTCGGGCAGGTGTGGACGAAACTTGCACGGCCACTTCGCAAAGCGAAGATGGGGCGCGAGGGCTGCACATCCTGCTTCCATCACCGCAGGTTCTGGTGCCGCGAACGCTGTGTTCGCACCAGGCACAGTGTACCCCGGTACGGGCAAAGCTGCACCGTAGGCCAGGGGCGCCATCTGCAGTACATATGATTGTGGCATATTCTGCACAGCGCAGGCCTGGGGCAGAGGTCGCATGACGAAGGTATGCTCTTCAGGCTGGGTCGAGGCCGACGTCATGCTGTCGTCAGCTCCTTGATAGCGACGCCTTTCTCGGCGTTGCTCGAGGTATACCCGGGCATCTTGACCCGAGCGACACCGCTCCAGCTCTGTCCTCAGATCCATTGATTGAGGGCTGGCAGAGCTGGAATCTGCCGTCTGTTCATCAGCCATCGGCGTGCGTATCAGCGACACGGCCGGCTGGTTGGAGTGTCGTCTCCGCCGGAGTCGTGGGCTTGCGGCAGCGACGACAAGACGGTCTACCTCGAGAATCCACCGCTGGGTCGCTGCCTGAGGCGTGTCTCCAGCGGGCGGATTGTGCAGTAACGCTCTTGCTGCAGCTAGCGCGCCCCTTCCGGGTACGCCCGGCGCTACTGGAGATATGACGCTGGTTAGAGCCTGCATTGCCGGGGTCGGCGCTGCCAGAGCCGGTTGCTAGCTCCCAGCTTGTACTGACACACCCCGTCCTGAGTGTGTTGGCTTGTACTCCCCCCTATCCGCGGCTTGCCGCGGAGGCGGGGGAGGTGAGCTTGCCGCCGAAGGGAGCTTGGTCATCTTCGTTGGCGGAAACTCGTCGCGCTAGGGGAAAAGCCCCCTTCCTGGTGCGCCAAATGTCGAAGTGTGCGATCGACACTTCCCCCGGGCCTGCACTGAGCAGCCCGCGGAGGTTCTTTTTTCGGAGGGGCTAGTTCCTAGCGGAGAGCTTGCGCGAATGGACGAGTTAGTGAGAGCTTGACACGGGAAGTTTTATGTGGTTCAGGCCGCCGGAGCGTAAAACCCTACGTCCACGGCGAGCTATGGAGCTCGCTGTATTGCTTGCTGCTCAGGGCCGGGGGCCTGAGCTTGGGGGTGAGTTACAGCTTGAGAGTGTATGGCTAGCGTATGAGTTGCCGAATGCGAACCCCCGCTATCGACGCCTACCCGAGCCTTTTATAGTCCAAGGCTCGGGCGGCTTACAAAGGAAGCCGGGACCCGACACTTGGTCCCGGGGAGATTGTCTATTATCTACCGTATCTGTAGTTATGCCGGTGGTTGCCTCCGGTCGAAGGCTTCTGAGTCTTCCTTTTGCCGCCCTGCCCATGCCGTGCGCTAGTCATAGTGGTTGATGACGGCGCATGCGGCATGGGATGTCTTGTCGCGGCGTTTATTACCTGTCAGGTCCTGACACCACGCGCCAGTCTGTGATGCGACTGGACGCAACGGCACCTGACAGGCGCGTGCTCCGCGTTTCCGCATCTTGGGAAGACGCGGGCCTTGAATTCCTTCTACGGGCAAGGTGAGGGGCGCCTATAGCCCGCTGCCTACCGCTCGGGGGCAGGCAGCACCGTTCTTCCAGCCACGTGGCGGGTCCGGAGCTCTTCTCTGAGGAGAGGGAGGTCCGGCCCCGCTGGACGCGTGGCGCCTTCGGACCTCTCTCCCGCGGAGGGGGAGGTCCGACTTCTGCATGCCACGTGGCGGGCCCGGAGCTCACCTCTGAGGAGAGGGAGGTCCGGCCTCGCTGGACGCGTGGCATCTTCGGACCTCTCTCCCGCGGAGGGGGAGGTCCGGCTTCTGTATGCCACGTGTCGGGCCCGGAGCTCTCCTCTGAGGGAGGGAGGTCCGGCCCCGCCAGATGCGTGGCGCCTTCGGGGCTCTCCCTGCAGAGAAGGGCGAGCACCTTAGGCATTTTACCCTGTGCGCGGGGGTACCCCATATCTCAGGTACCGACACGGCGGATTCCAGCTCCTCCAGGCTCCCGTCGACGGACCTAAGAAGGGAGCTGGAACGGTGCCACTTGGGCCAGGATGCCCGGGTGTACCTCGAGCGACGTCGAGAAAGGCGTCGCAACCAGGAGGTTGGCGACAGCATGACGTCGGCCTCGACCCAGCCTGGAGGGCATATCTTCGCCACGTGAGCCCTGCCCCAGGCATACGCCGTGCAGCATATGTCACAACCATATGCACTGCAAGCGGCGCCCCCGGTCTATGGTGCAGCCTTGCCCATGCCGGGGTACACGGTGCCAAGTGCGAACCAAGCGTTTGCAGCGCCAATACCTGCGGCAACAGGAGCAGGATGTGCGGCCCTTGCACCCCACCTTCGCTTCGCGAGGTGGCCGCGCAAGTTTCAGCCGCACCTGCCCGAGAAGTACGACGGTAGCGTCAACCCGGCGGAGTTCCTCCAGATCTACTCCACCGCCGTACTTGCCGCAGGAGGGGATGAGGCTGTCATGCCTAACTACTTCCCCGTCGCCTTGACCGGCCCAGCTCGGTCTTGGCTCATGAATCTCCCACAGGGGTCCATAACTTCCTGGGGAGAGCTCTGCCGGCAGTTCGTCGCCAACTTCGGCAGCTCCTACACCCGTCCTGGCACGGAGCTTGACCTCCACGCCGTCAAACAACAACCTGGAGAGTCGCTGCGCTCTTTCATCCAGCGGTTCTCCCAGGTACGCAACACCATCCCGCATATTCAAAGTGCTTCTGTGGTGGTGGCGTTCCGGCAGGGTGTCCGGGATGAGAAAATGCTTGAGAAGCTCGCGACCAGAGAGGTCCGCGATGTCTCTGAGCTCTTCAGCCTGGCGGACAAATGCGCTAGAGCAGCTGAAGGGCGGAACTGGCACTCTCTGCCGACCTCCGAGTCAGGAGGACATCCCGGGTCCGGCGCTGCTGCCTATGGGGGTGGCAAGAAGGCCAAGAACCGGGGGAGTGGCAAGATGAAGTCATCGTTCACGGCTCCCATCGCCGCAGCAGCGACGACTAGTGGAGCTCGGGGGCCACGCCCCGACAAAAGGCAGCGGCAGTCACCGGCCCCAGATAGTGACCAGGGCGGGCTATGCCCCGTGCATGGCGCCGGCAACCATACTGCCGCCGAGTGCTGGGATATCCAGAGGCTCGCAGAGCGCTTCTGCAAAGGAAGACAACGGAGAGCTGAAGCACCGCCCTACCCTCAGAGAGATGGCAAGCAGAAAGTCGACGCTCCAGTCAGCGCCGCCCACCAGGTGGGGTTTCAGGAGCCTCAGCGTGTCATAAAGACAGTGCATAACGGTGAGGACTCCAGCTCCGATGGTGGCGGACCGGGGCGGTAGCCGACTGTGGCTGCCGTCCCAGGTCAGTGGAGGCTGCACTGCTGCGGCGTCAACCTTGGAGAAGCCCCAAGTAGTCACAGCAGCCCAAGCACCGATCACAAAGGTGCAAGGTTGGGCCAGCCTCACCCGAGAGCACGCCTCCGTGCCTCGGACATACCTCCCGGGGGCCGCCCAAGGTTTGTCAACCCCTTGAAGGCCTTGCCAGAAGGGGAAGACGCCTTAGGTCTTCCAAGACGAGCCCGGGTCCACCTACCCCTTGAAGGCCTTAGCCAGAAGGGGAGAACTCCCCGGGGGCCCCCAGGAGAAGCCGCGCAGGACCTGATCCAGCGTGAAGATGACAACCTCGTCAACGAGACTCGGTTGAAGGTAACACCCCACAACGCACGGTCTCGGCTGATGCTCTAAGCACTACCGCCAAAGAACCAAGCGCGTCAGGGACTTGCAGAAGGGCAACCTGGTGTCGCGGCACGCACTTTCCCGAGAAGAACCTATAAACACTCCCCCAGCAGGGAAGGTCCCTTCCGAATCATGAAAGCTTCCGCCCCAGGTACACATGCCTTTCAACCGAGTGTGGGATCCGTACCCAAAACCCTTGGCATGGAGCAACACTGTAAGTCCTACTCCCCGAGCATTAGTAGAACAGGGTTATTCCCTTCTGTAATGAATCCCATAGAATTTAGAAACAGAGCTTGGGGCAGCTAAGTCTCAAGGGACAGTACAGGACTACGTCCAGTTTAGCCTGGTTCCGACCCTAAGCGCGTAGAGTCTTGCTTCCCTTGTAGACGAGGCGGATCATTGCCTCCATGTACAGCCAGAATTCGACCTATGGGCATGAACACAGAAACTTGTTCTACTTAGCTCTCTCTCATGCGCTCATTTAAATTATGCATTAATTTTTATGATCGCACTATCTATGTATGTTCATCGTACATCTAGCTCCCTCTCTCCTGCGCTCATCCATAGTCAGCATTCGCTATCCTACCGAGGGCGGCCGCGCTTGAGGCACCTGCCGATGGCCGAGTGAGTCTCTCGGGCCTCCCCCAGTCAGGTGTTGCGGTGCCAGTTGGTCACCTCCAGGAAAGGCCTGCATTGTGCATGGGGGGTCCAGGGTGCGTATCCCGCTTAGCAGGCCCCGAGCCCAAAGCATGTGCATCCTGCTCTCCGGAGGTACAGGGGAGTACAACCACTTTGCCTGGTCATTAACCCAAAGCACGTGCACTCTGCTTCCCCAGCGCACGGCCCGGTACTAGGGATCGGACGACCGTACCCGGACCTCGGAGGGAGCCGGAGCTCCGGCGCCTCGAGCACAGAATTGCCCAAGCCCCGTATAACGGATCAGGATCGTAAGCCGAATAAGACTAGGAGACGGGAGGGGAGGACCCCCCGAGGAGAATTACGTTTCCTCTGCCTGTGTGCAGGACCTCCAGGTTACGGCAATGGGGACTGCATGAAGCGGGGGGGGGGGGGGGGGGGGGGGGGAAGGAGCTACCAACTACTCCGGCCTAGGACTGGAAGGACCGGGTCCCGCCCCTTCAGCAGGGGCGAGGCCCAAAGGCCCCACGTGTCCGGCGGGCCCAGGGCTCCCGTCTCCCCTGAGGGGGGCTCCGGACTCGCCATGTGGCAGGCGGAAACCGGACCTCCCCCTCGGGGGGAGGGCTCTGAAAGCCCTACGTGTCCAGCAGGGCCAGAGCTCCTGCCTCCTGAGGAGGGGCTCCGGACCCGCCACGTGGCAGGCAGATCTGGAGCTCCCCATAGGGCGAGATCCGGAGACCCCCGGGGGCCCCTAACACAGTTAGGACCCGGGAAAGGTGTCTGTGCAGAGCTCCGAGATTGGGGAAGGCCTCTGAGTACCTTGCGGAGCTAAGGACTCAGTCAGGCAAAGCCAAGAAGGAGAGAAAAGGCATCACAGACACAAATATCTAAAAGAGTCAAATTATTCGAGGCTCCATGAGCTGGACTACAGACTCGATAAAAAGGGAGAAACAAGTCCTAAGGACCTCCCGGCTCACGCCGGAACCTAGCGGCTACAAGGGCGGCCACATCATCGACTTCAGCCCTGGCAGCTTCCTCCCGCTCCACGGCTGGACCCTCTCTCGCTGGTTCCAGGGAGAAAGAGGGGTCGCGGCTCTTGAAGCATGCCAGCACATGTGAGGCGCTCTAAGGCTAGGCCGCGTCCCTCGGCCTCAAGCTCGCTGGCGACCACCGAGTCTAGTCTGTCCAGCTTGGCGCCGATCGACTCCAGCGCGGGGATCACCTCCGCCACCTTCAACGCAGGAGCCGCTGTCCTCACCAGACTGAAGCCAAGAGGGATCAGGGCGGACCCTGCTCGATCAACGAAGCTTGAGACCGCATGAGCCTCGGAGGACCGCAAGGCCGAGAACTCCTCCACCTCGCGGCGGGCTGCCTGCAGGGCCTCTAGGTTTCTCTCGGAGAATTCCTTCTCCTTGGCCACCAGGGAGCTCTCCCAAAGATGGAGAGCCTTGGCGAGCCGCTCCAACTGAGAAGCCTTGAAGTCGGCGGCCAACTCCTGTTCCAAGACCGCCCGGCGTTCGCGGGAGACCTGTTCCTCCCTCAAGTCGAGGTCTGCCTTCAGAATCTCTAGCTCCTCGATCCGAGCTCGAAGGTCATCCTCGTCCGCCACCAGCTGCGCGGTGACCCTCTCCGCCTCTGCTGCCGTGGAACGCTCCCGTTCCTCAACGACGAGTTTACGGCGCTCCAACCGCTGCCGTATCTCCTCAGCGGCAGAGAGGCTCTCCTCGGCCCGGGCATGTGCCTCCAGGGCCTCCCTGTTGATCCGCCGATTCGGCGTCCATGCGGTTGACAGCCCGCTTCAGCCAGTCGAGGAGCACTTCCCTGAAGTCGAGCAACTCCTGCCTGGAGTCAAGCTCGCTCTTGACCTTCGCGGTCCGCTCCCGCAAAAGGTTCTCCCAGGTGAGGAGGCGGTCCCGTTCAACTGTATACTCCTCCCGCTCGCGACCTAGTGCAGCCAAGACCTGCCGGACACTCGTCTCGGCAAGCGTGAAGGCATCTGCCAGGGGCAATGGAGCAACAGAGGCCGCGGCAGTTCCCCCGACCTCCTCCATCACCTCGTCCTCAAGAGGAGTCGATGCACCGGCGACCGAGATGAGACGCCGGTCAGGAGAAGCTGGCGCCGGGGCTCTGGCAGCCGGACCTGCCGGGCCCTCTTTAGCTTCTGGCTTCTTGACCTGTGGAGAGGGGCGAGCCGGGGAAGGCGGCGCTGGAATAAAGGCCGGGCCGCCTGGTGCAGGGTCGACCTGCGCTGGCCTGGGGGCCGCGGCGGCCGTCTCGGCAGGAAGAGGTGACGCCGCCGCGGAGTCCGGGCACACCGGAACAGGAGAAGCACGCGCTGGCTTGGGGGCCGCGGCAACTGTCCCGGGTTCCGAGCGCAACGGCACAGACTCCCCGCCAGTCGGGGATGGCCGGGAAGTGCGGACACTCCAGCGGGCTCTGAACCCCGACTTCCGAGCCGGGGTAGGACTCCCAGAGCCCGCTGCCGTCACTGACGGCCGCTCCTCAGCCGCTTGAACTGGCGGAGCAGGGGATGCCCCAGAAGCTCCCCTCAACACATCAGCCCGGGGCCTCTTTGAGTCGCCACCGGAAGGAGTGCCAGGCACCCCAGGTTCCCGACTTGGCACAGACGCCGCCGCTGGAGGAGATCGAGCGCGCTTCTTCTCTGGTGGCGGGTTGGAGGCCATGACGAGGGAGGACTCAAGGGCAAGAGGGCAAAGGCACAAGAGTCCAAGAAGAAGCGCTGGGAAGTGCGAAGGGAAGCCACAATGCGGGTAAGATCCCCTCTAAAACCTTCCCGGGTGCAATTCCAAGCGATTCGGAACTCTTCGAATACGCCGCATCGGCAACCGCTTCGGCTCCAAGACCGAGCGCCGATGACAGGTGGACCCAGGCCGTCCTGCTGAACCGGTGGGTCAAGGAGTCAGTCTCCTAAGAAGACAGGCCGGCAAGGCGCTTCGGCGGTTCCCGAAGAAAGCGCTGCAACGTGCAGAAGTGGCAGTCTTGGGAACCGCCGCAGTAAAAGCGACCATCAAGTGGGCGCACGCTCCCACGATCCCGCGGCCGTTCGTGCTCCGGCAGCGGTCAATGCAGGACTTAGAGAGAGTGCGAGGATCAGAAGAGACGGAGGTCCCATCTTGGGCTCACTATCTCCCCTGAGATGGGCCCGGGGGCCACTGTCGGTACCTGCGATATGGGGTACCCCCGTGCACAGGGGAAAATGCCTAAGGAACTCGCCCTTCTCCGCAGGGAGAGCTCCGAAGGCGGCACGCGTCCGGCGGGGCCGGACCTCCCTCTCCTCAGAGGAGAGCTCCGAGCCCACCACGTGGCATACAGAAGCCGGATATCCCCCTCCGCGGGAGAGAGGTCCGAAGGTGCCATGTATCCGGCGGGGCCGGGCCTCCCTCTCCTCAGAGAGGAGCTCTGGGCCCGCCACGTGGCCGACAGAAGCCGAACCGCCCCCTCCGAGGGGAGAGGTCCGAAGGCTCCACGTGTCCCGCGGGGCCGGACCCCCCTCTCCTCTGAGTAGGGCTCCGGGCCCGCCACGTGGCCAGCAGAATGGCGCTGCCTGCCCTCGAGCGATAGGCAGCGGGCGTAAAGACGCCCCATACCTTGCCCGTACAAGGTATTCAAGGCCCGCGTCTTCCCAAGACGCGGAGCACGCCTCTGTCAGGTGCCGTTGCGCCCAGTCGCATCACAGACTGACGCGCATTGTCAGAGCCTGCCAGCCAATAAACGCAGCGACAAGACATCCCATGCCGCCCGCGCCGTCATCAACCACTACGACTAGCATGCGGCATGGGCAGGGTTGCAAGACGAGGACTCAGAAGCCTTCGCCAGAGACAACTACCGGCATAACTGCAGATACGGTAGATCACAGTCAATCTCCCCGGGACCACCTGTCGGGTCCCGGGCCCCCTTGTAAGCCACCCGAGTCTTGGACTATAAAAGACTCGGATAGGCGACGATAGCAAGGGTTCACACTTCCGCAACTCATACGCTAGCCATTCACCCCCAAGCTGTAACTCATCCTCAAGCTCAGGACTCCGGTTCTGAGCAGCAAGCAATACAGCGAGCTCCATAGCTCGCCGTGGACGTAGGGTTTTATGCTCCGGCGGCCTGAACCACGTAAAACTCACCGTGTCAAGCTCTTACTAACTCGTCCATACGCTCAAGCTCTCCGCAAGGGATTAGCCCCACCGAAAAAAGAACCTCCGCGGGCTGCCCAGTGCAGGCCCGGGGGAAGTGTCGACCGAACACTTCGACAGCGGCGGTTCCCAAGGCTGCCACTTCTGCATGTTGCCGCACCTTTTCGGGAACCGCCGAAGCGTCTTGCCGGATCGTCTCCTTGGGAGACTGACTTCTTAGCCCACCGCTTCAGCTGGACGGCTCGGGTCCACTTGTCATCGACACTTGGTCTTGGAGCTGAAGTGTTTGTCCAAGCGGCATATTGAAAGAGTTTAGAATCGCTTTGAATCGCGCCTGGAAAGTTTAAAAGGGGATCTTACCTGCATCGCGGCTTCCCTTCGCACTTCCCAGCGCTTGCATCTTCCTTGAGCTCTTGCGCCCTTGTCTGCCCTGTCCTTAAGCTTCCGTCTGCCATGGCTTCCAACTGCCTCCGGAGAAAAAACGCGCCCGGTCTCCTCCGGCGGCGGCGTTTGCGCCAAGTCAGGAATCCAGGGCGTCTGCGCGTCCTGCTTCTGGAGATGGCGCTCCGTCCGGCGGCGACTCCAAGAGGCCTCGGGGTCACCATCCCGATGGGACTCCTCTCGAGTGGCGACGGGCTGATGGTTCCAGGACGTCGCGTCCTCCTTCCTCAGGAGGTGGAGCCTCGAGGGGGAGTGCTGGTGCGTCGATGTCCACGGGCGAGTCAAGAACTCAGGCGCCCTGGGCCTAGGGAGGCGGATTGGCTCCTAGGGGGCTTCAGAAGCTTCCTCTGTTCCGCCAGCCCGTGCGACTGAGGGGCAGCCCTCAGCGGCGACGGCAGGCTCTAGTGGACCTACCCCGGTTCAGAAGCCGGGGTTCAGAGCCTGTTGGAGCGCTCGTGTCCCTCGTTAAGTGTCGCCCTTACCGAGTTCCAGAGCCTGTATTCTTATCTTCTTTTCTTAACTCTGAGAGTCTCCCATGTCTGCAGAGACCCCTCAAGTGCCGGTAACGTTTCCGTTTCCCGGCCATCCCCGACTGACGGGGGATCTGCGCCGCAGTGCCCGGAAGCCGAAACGGTCGCAGCGGCCCCCAAGCCAGCGCAAGTTCCTTCTGTGCCGGTCGGCCCGGCTCGTGCAGCAGTGGCGACTCCTCCCGTTCATCCCCCTTCACCGGCTCGGGAGCCGGCTGTCGCTGAAGGTTCGGCGGGACCGGCTGGCGGTGTCCCGCCTCCTGTTGCCGAAGCGGGAGAAGCTTCCACGGGCCCTAGGGTGGGCAGCGAACCGGGGCGCACCGGGAGCGAGCCTGCCCCAGTACCGGCTTCTTCTGACCAGAGCCTTATTCCGGTTGCCGGAGCGTCGACTCCTCCTGAAGACGACGTGATGGAGGAGGTCGGGGCACGGCTTCGGCCTCTGCCGCCCTGCTGCCCCTTGCAGACGCTCTTGAGCTCGCCCAGACGAGTGTCCGGCAGGTCCTGGCCGCGCTCGGTCGAGAGCGGGAGGGGCAGGCCGTAGAGAGAGATCACCTCCTCACCTGGGGGCGCCTCTTGAAGGAGCGAACCGAGGAGGTCAGGGAGGAGCTTGACTCGAGGCGGGCGTCGCTCGATGTCATAGAGGCACTCCTTGACCGTCAGAGGAGGGCCGTCAACCGGCTGGACTCCGAGACTCGGCGGCTCCACCAGGAGGCCCGTGAGTCTCACGCTCAGGCCGATGAGCGTCTCTCCACTTTGGAGGATCTGCGTCTGAAGCTGGAGCACCGTGAGCGCGCCATCGCGGACCAGGAGCGCTCTGCGGCGGCCGAGGCGGAGAAGATCGCCGCATGGCTGGGTGTTGGCGAGGGCGACCTGAGGGCCCGAGCCAAGGAGCTGGAGTCCTGGAAGGCAGACCTGGTCGCGAGAGAGGAGCAGGTCTCCCGGAAGCACCAGGCGGCCCTGGATCGGGAGCTGGCAGCGGACTTCCGGGCTTCGGAGCTGTAGCAGCTTGCCCAGAGTCTCCAGGTTCGGTAGAGCTCGCTGGCAACCAAGGAGAAGGAATTCTCCGAGGGGGGCCTCGATGCTCTGCTGGCAGCCCGCCGCGAGGTGGAGGAGCTCCTGGCCTCGCGGTCCTCCGAGGCCCGGGCAGTCTCGAGCTTCGTCGACCAGGCAGGGTCCGCCTTGGTCCCTCTTGGCTTCAGCCCTGTGAGGGCAGCGGCCTCGGCGCAGAAGGTGGCCGAGGTGATCCCCGCGCTCGAGTCTATCGGCGCCAAGCTGTACAGGCTCGAAGCGGTGGTTGCCGGTGAGCTCGAGGCAGAAGGAAGGGGTCTGGCGACGGAGGTCGCCGCGCACGTGCTGGCGTGCTTCCGGAGCCGGGATCCCTCCTTCTCACTGGAGCCAGCGATGCAGGGCCCTGCCTCTGAGCGGGAGGAAGCCACCAGGGATGAAGTAGGAGACGTAGCCGCCCTTGTAGCCTCTAGGTTCCGGCGTGAACCAGGGGAATCCTAGAGCTTGTATATTTTTTTATCGAGTCTGTAGCTCAGCTCATGGAGCCTTGAATAAATAGACTCTTGTTATTTTTCGTGCCTGTATAATTTTGGCTTCTCCTTGGCTTGGCCTGGCCGAGTCCTTAGCTCCGCAAGGTACTCAGAGGTCCTCACCAACCTTGAAGTCCTGTACAGGCACCTTCCTCGGGTCCTTATTGAGTCAAAGGCCCCAGGGGTCTTCGGAGCTCGCCCCGTGAGAACGGGGAGGTCCGGATCTGCCGACCACGTGGCGGCCCCAGAGCTCTCCTCTGAGAAGATGGAGGTCCGTCTCTGCGGGCCACGTGGAGCCTTAGGAGCCCACCCCTGCGGAGGGGGCGAGGCTCGGCTCTGCCGGCCACGTGGCGGGCCCGGAGCTACCCTCTGAGGAGAGGGAAGCTCCGGCCCCGCTGGACACGTGGGGCCTTCGGGGCTTGCCCCTGCGGAAGGGGCAAGACCCGGATCCTCTGGTCTTGCGCTGGAGTAGACGATAGCTCTATTCCCCCCTTCGTGCGGTCCCCGTAGCTAATACTTGGAGATCCTGCACACACGTAGAGGAAGCATAATTCTCCTCGGGGGTTCTCCCCCCCCCCCCCCCCCCCCCCGTCTCTTAGTCTTATTTGCCTTACGGTCCTAGTCCGGTATACGGGGCTTGGTCAATTCTGTGCGCGAGGCGCCGGGGCTCCGGCTTCCTCCGAGGTTAGGGTACGATCGTCCGGCCCCTAGTACCGGGCCCAACACCGGGGAGGCAAAGTGCACAGGCTTTCGGTACGGAACCAGGCAAAGCGGTTGTACTCCCCTGGACATCCGAAGGACAGGGCACGCACGCTTTGGGTCGGAACCGGCAAAGTAGGATACGCACCCTGGACCCCCCATGCACAGCACGGACCTTTCCCGGAGATGACCAACTGGCACCGCAACACCTGACTGGGGGAGGCCCGAAAGGCCCCCTGGCCATCGGCAGGTGCCTCAAGCGCACCACCTTCGGTAGGATAGCTGTCGAAGTGTGTAGTCGACACTTCCCCCGGACCTGCTCTGTGCAGCCCACGGAGGTTCTTTTTCGGAGGGGCTAGACACTTGCGGAGAGCTTCAGCGTTAGGGACGAGTGAGGGAGAAGCTTGACACACGGAGTTTTACGTGGTTCAGGCTGCCGGAGCGTAAAACCCTACGTCCACGGTGAGCAGAGGTGCTCGCTGTATTGCTTGTTGCTCAGAACCGGAGTCCTGAGCTTGAGGGTGAGTGATGTCTAGAGTGCGAGTTCCCAGAGTTCGAACCTTGCTAACGTTGCCTACCCGAGCCTTTTATAGTCCAAGGCTCGAGTGGCATACAAGGTGGGCCCGGGACCCGACAGGTGGTCCTGGGGAGATTGCCTGCTGACTACCGTATCTGCAGTTATGCCGGTAGTTGTCTCTGGCGAAGGCTTCCGAGTCTTTGTTCTGCCGCCCTGCCCATGCCGCAAGCTAGTCGTAGTGGTTGATGATGGCAGGGGCGGCAGGGGATGTCTTGTTGCTGTGTTTATTGGCGGGCAGGCTCTGACACGGCGCGCCAGTCTGCGATGTGACTGGGCATAACGGCACCTGACAGAGGCGTGCTCCACGTCTTGGGAAGGCGTGGGCCTTGAATACCTTGTACGGGCAAGGTATGACGCGTCTTTACGCCCGCTGCCTACTGCGCGGGGGCAGGCAGCGTTGTTCTGCTGGCCACGTGGCAGGCCCGGAGCTCTCTTCTAAGAAGAGGGAGGTCCGGCCCCGCGGGACACGTGGAGCTTTCGGAGCTCCCCCCCACGGAGGGGGGAGGTCCGGCTTCTGCTGGCCACGTGGCGGGCCCGGAGCTCTCCTCTGAGAAGAGGGAGGTCCGGCCCCACGGGACACGTGGAGCCTTCGGAGCTCCCCCCACGGAGGGGGGAGGTCCGGCTTCTGCTGGCCACATGGCGAGTCCGGAGCTCTCCTCTGAGGAGAGGGAGGTCCGGCCCCGCTGGACACGTGGCGCCTTCGGAGCTCTCCCTGTGGAGAAGGGCGAGGTCCTTAGGCATTTCCCCCCTGTGCGCGAGGGTACCCTATATCGAGGGTACCGACAGTGGCCCCCGGGCCCATCTCGAGGGAGATAGCGAGCCCGAGGTGGGGCCTCCGTCTCTTCCGTTCCGCACACTTTCTCTAAGTCCCGCATTGACCGTTGCCGGAGCACAAACAGTCGCGGGATCGTGGGAGTGTGCGCCCACTTGATGGTTGCTTTTACTGCGGCAGTTCCCAAGGCTGCCATTTCTGCACGTTGCGGTGCTTTTTTCGGGAACCGCCGAAGCGCCTTGCCGGCTCGTCTCCTTGGGAGACTGACTTCTTGGCCCACCGTTTCAGCTGGACGACTTGGGTCCACTTGTCATCGGCGCTCGGTCTTGGAGCAGAAGCGGTTGCCCATGCGGCGTATTCGAAGAGTTTCGAATCGCTTTGAATCGCACCTGGGAAGTTTTAAAAGGGGATCTTACCCGCATCGCGGCTTCCCTTTGCACTTCCCAGCGCTTTGCACCTTCAGTGAGTTCTTGCGCCTTTGCCTTCTGCCATGGCTTCCAACCCGCCTCCAGAGAAGAAGCGCGCTCGATCTCCTCCGGTGGCGGTGTCTGTGCCGAATCAGGGAACCAGGGCGCCTGCACGGCCTGCTCCTGGAGATGGCGCTCCGTCCGGTGGTGACCCTAAGAGGTCTCGGGCTCATCATCCCGACGGGACTCCTCTTGAGCGACGACAGGCTGAAGGTTCCCGAGCGTCGCGTCCTCCCCCCTCAGGCGGTGGAGTCTCCAAGGAAACTGCTGATGCGTTGAGGAAGGCTTCAGGCAGTGGAGTCTCCAAGGAAACTGCTGACGCGCCGAGGAGGGCTTCAGGCGGTGGAGTCTCCAAGGAGACTGCTGATGTGTCGAGGGGAGCTTCAGGAGCATCCCCTGCTCTGTCAGTCCGGGCGACTGCGGAGCGGCCGTCGGCGGCGACGGCGGGCTCTAGTGGTCCTACCCTGGCTCGGAAGCTAGGGTTCAGAGCCCGTTGGAGTGCTCGCGTTTCTCGGCCTTCCCTGACTGATGGGGTGTCTGCGCCACAGCGCTCGGAAGCCGAGACGGTTGTCGCGGCCCCCAAGCCAGCACAGGTTCCTCCTGTACCAGGCGGCCGACTTCTGTGGCAACGTCGACCCCCTCCACTCGTCCTCCTCCACCGGCTCAGGAGCCAGCTGCTGGTGAGGGTTCGGCGGGTCCGGCTGTCGAAATCCCGACACCGGCTTCTCCTGACCGGCGTCTCATCCCGGTTGCCGGTGCGTCGTCTTCTCTTGAAGACGACATGATGGAGGAAGTCGGGGGCACCGCTCCAGCCTCTGCTGCCCCACTGCCCCTGTCAGATGCTCTCGTGCTCGCCCAGACGAGCGTTCGGCAGGTCTTGGCTGCGCTCGGTCGTGAGCGAGAGGAGCAGGTGGTTGAGAGGGATCGCCTCCTCACCTGGGGGAACCTTTTGCGGGAGCGGACCGCGAAGGTCAAGGGTGAGCTCGAATCTAGGAGGGAGTCGCTTGACATCATGGAGGCGCTCCTCGACCGGCAGAAGCGGGCCGTCGACCGTCTAGACTCCGAGACGCGGTGGCTCCACAGGGAGGCCCTTGAGGCGCATGCCCGGGCCGAGGAGAACTTCTCTACCCTGGAGGAAGTACGGCAGAGGCTGGTGCACCGTAAGAGCGCCTTTGAGGACCAGGAGCGCTCGGTGGCGGCCGAGGCGGAGAGGGTCGCTGCGCGGCTGGCAGCGGGCGAGGGCGACCTGCGAGCTCGGGCCACGGAGCTAGAGGCCCGGAAGGCAGACCTTGCCACGAGGGAAGAGCAGGTCTCCCGAGAGCGCCAGGCGATCCTGGATCAGGAGTTGGCTGCCGACTTCCGGGCTTCAGAGTTGGAGCGGCTTGCCCAGACTCTCCGCCTTCGGGAAAGCTTCCTGGCGGCCAAGGAGAAGGAATTCTCTTAGGGAAGCCACGACGCCCTCCGGGCAGCCCGCCGCGAGGTAGAGGAGCTCTTGGCCTCGCGGTCTTCCGAGGCCCGTGTGGTCTCGAGCTTCGTCGACCAGGCAGGGTCCGCCTTGGTCCCCCTTGGCTTCAGCCCGGTGAAGACGGTGGCCCCTGCGCTGAAGGTGGCTGAAGTGATCCCCGCGCTGGAGTCAATCGGCGCCAAGCTGAGCAAGCTAGACGCGGTGGTTGCCGGCGAGCTCGAGGCAGAGGGACGGGGCCTGGCTGTGGAGGTTGCCACGCATGTGTTGGCATGCTTCAGGAGCCGGGACCCTTCTTTCTCACTGGAGCCAGCGAGACAGGGCCCTGCCGCAGAGCGGGAGGAGACCGCCAGGGCTGAAATCGGGGATGTGGCTGCCCTTGTAGCCTCTAGGTTCCGGCGCGAGCCAGAGGGACCCTAGGGCTTGTACCTCCCTCTTTTTTTTATTGAGTCTGTATTCCAGCTCATGGAGCCATGAATAAATAGACTCTTGTGATCTTTTGTGCCTGTTATGCTTTTGTCTTCTTCTTGGTTTCGCCTGGCCGAGCCCTTAGCTCCGCAAGGTACTCAGAGGCCTTCACCAATCTCGAAGCTCTGCACAGACACCTTCCCCAGGTCCTTATTGTATTAAGGGCCCCGGAGGTCTCCGGAGCTTGCCCCATGAGAATGGGGAGGTCCGGATCTGCCGGCCACGTGGCGGGCCCAGAGCTCCCCTCTGAGGAGAGGGAGGTCCGGCCCCGTGGGACACGTGGAGCCTTCGGAGCTCTCCCCTCGGAGGGGGAGGTCCGGCTTCCTCCGGACACATGGCGGATCCGGAGCTCCTCCTGAGGAGGCGGGAGCTCCGGCCCCGCTGGACACGTGGGGCCTTCGGGCCTCATCCCTGTTGAAGGGGCGAAACCCGAATCCTCCGGTCTTGCGCTGGAGTAGTCGATAGCTCCTTGCCCCCACCTCATGCAGCCCCGTAGCTATAACCTGGAGGTCCTGCACACAGGTAGAGGAAACGTAATTCTCCTCGGAGGGGTTCTCCCCCCCCCCCCCCCCCCCCCCCCCGTCTCTTAGTCTTATTCGGCTTACGGTCCTAGTCCGGTAGACGGGGCTTGGGCAATTCTGTGCGCAAGGCACCGGGGCTCCGGTTCCCTCCAAGGTCCGGGTACGACCATCCGGCCCCTAGTACCGGACCGTACACCGGGGAAGCAGAGTGCACAGGATTTGGGTACGGAACCAGGCAAAGCGGCTGTACTCCCCTGGACCTCCGGAGGGCAGGGAGCGCACGCTTTGGGTACATAGCCGGCTGAGCGGGATACGCACACTGGACCCCCCATGCACCACGCAGGCATTTCCTGGAGGTGACCAACTGGCACCGCAACACCTGACTGGTGGAGGCCCGAGAGGCCCTCTGGCCATCGGCAGGTGCCTCAAGCGCAACCGCCTTTGGTAGGATAGCAAATGCTGCCTATGGATGAGCGCGGGAAAAGGAGAGCTAAATGTACGGTGAGCATATGTCGGTACCTGAGATATGGGGTACCCCCGCGCACAGGGTAAAATGCCTAAGGAACTCGCCCTTCTCCGCAGGGAGAGCTCCGAAGGCGCCACGCGTCCGGCGGGGCCGGGCCCCCCTCTCCTCAGAGGAGAGCTCCGGGCCCGCCACGTGGCCAACAGGAGCCGAGCCTCCCCCTCCGCGGGGAGAGGTCCGGAGGCTCCACGTGCCCCGCGGAACGGGCCCTCCTCTCCTCTGAGAAGGGCTCCGGGCCCGTCACGTGGCAGCAGAACGGCGCTGCCTGCCCCCGAGCGATAGGCAGCGGGCGTAAGGACGTCCCATACCTTGCCCGTACAAGGTATTCAAGGCCCGCGTCTTCCCGAGACGCGGAGCACGCTTCTGTCAGGTGCCGTTGCGCCCAGTCGCATCACAGACTGGCGCGCGGTGTCAGAACCTGCCAGCCAATAAACACCGCGACAAGACATCCCATGCCGTCTGCGCCGTCATCAACCACTACGACTAGCATGCGGCATGGGCAGGGCGGCGAGATGAAGACTCAGAAGCCTTCGACCAGAGGCAACTACCGGCATAACTGCAGACATGGTAGATGATAGACAATCTTCCCGGGACCACCTGTCAGGTCCCAGCCCCCCTTGTAAGCTGCCCGAGCTTTGGACTATAAAAGGCTCGGGTAGGCGTCGATAGCAAGGGATCGCACTTTGCAACTCATACGCTAGCCATACACTCTCAAGCTGTAACTCACCCCCGAGCTCAGGCCTCAAGTCCTGAGCAGCAAGCAATAGAGCGAGCTCCATAGCTCGCCATGGACTTAGGGTTTTACGCTCCGGCGGCCTGAACCACGTAAAACTCGCCGTGTCAAGCTCTTACTAACTCGTCCATCTGCGCAAGCTCTCCGCTAGAGACTAGCCCCACCAAAAAAAGAACCTCCGTGGGCTGCCCAGTGCAGGCCCGGGGGAAGTGTCGACTGAACACTTCGACATTTGGCGCGCCAGGTAGGGGGCTTTTCTCCTAGCGCAACGAGTTTCCGCCGGCGAAGATGACCAAGCTTCCTTCAGCGGCAAACTCTCCCCCTCCGCGTTCACGGCGAACCGTGACCACTGGGGAGTACATGTCGACACACTCAGGACAGAGTGTGTCGGCACAAGCTGGTAGCCAGCAGCCGACTCCGGCTGTGTAGGCCCCGACCAGTGTGAGATCTTCTGCAGCGCTGAGCGTACACCATGGAGGTGCGCTAGCTGCAGCAAGAGCGCTGCTGCACAACCCACCTGCGGGGGATGCGCCCCATTCAGCGACCCAGCAATGGGTCCGCAAGGTGGACTGCCTCGTCGTCGCCGCCGCGAACCCTCGGTTTCGGCGAGGACGGCGCCCAGGACAACCGGCTGTGTCGCTGACGCGCACGCCCACGGTTGACGGGCTAACGGCGGATTCCAGCTCCTCCAGGCTCCTGTCGATGGACCTGAGAAGGGAGCTGGAACGGTGCCACTTGGGCCAGGACGCCCGGGTGTACCTCGAGCGACGCCGAGAAAGCCGTCGCAACCATGAGGCTGGCGACAGCATGTCGTCGGCCTCGACACAACCTGAAGGGCAAGTCTTCGCCACGCGAGCCCTGCCTCAGGCATATGCCGTGCAGCATATGCCACAACCATATGCGCCGCAAGCAGCGGCCCCGGTCTATGGTGCAGACTTGCCCATGCCGGGATACGCGGTGCCAAGTGCGAACCGAGCGTTCGCACTGCCAATACCTGCGGCAGAAGTAGCAGGATGTGCAGCTCTTGCACCCGACCTTCGCTTCGCAAGGTGGCCACGCAAGTTTCGCCCGCACCTGCCCGAGAAGTACGACGGCAGCGTCAACCCGGCGGAGTTCCTCCAGATCTACTCCACCGCCGTACTTGCCGCAGGAGGGGACGAGGCTGTCATGGCCAACTACTTCCCCGTCGCCTTGACCGGCCCAGCTCGGTCTTGGCTCATGAATCTACCTCAGGGGTCCATAACCTCCTGGGGAGAGCTCTGCCGGCAGTTCGTCGCCAAATTCGGCAGCTCCTACACCCGTCCCGGCACGGAGCTTGACCTCCACGCCGTCAAGCAACAACCTGGGGAGTCGCTGCGCTCTTTCATCCAGCGGTTCTCTCAGGTACGCAACACCATCCCACATATCCAAAGTGCCTCTGTGGTGGTGGCGTTCCGACAGGGTGTCCGGGACAAGAAAATGCTTGAGAAGCTCGCGACCAGAGAGGTCCGCGATGTCTCGGAACTCTTCAGCCTGGTGGACAAGTGCGCCAGAGCAGCTGAAGGGCGGAACTGGCACGTTCTGCCGACCTCCGAGTCAGGAGGACAGCCCGGGTCCGGTGCTGCTGCCTATGGGGGTGGAAAGAAGGCCAAGAACCGGGGGAGTGTCAAAATGAAGTCACCATTCACGGCCCCCGTCGCCGCAGTTGCGACGACTAGTGGAGCTCGGGGGCCACGCCTCGACAAAAGGCAGCGGCAATCACCGGTCCCAGACAGTGACCAGGGCTGGCTATGCCCCGTGCATGGCACCGGCAACCATACTGCTGCCGAGTGCTGGGAGATCCAGAGGCTTGCAGAGCGCTTCCGCAAAGGAAGACAGCAGAGGGCTGAAGCACCGCCCTACACTCAGAGGGATGGCAAACAGAAGGTCGATGCCCCAGTCACCGCTGCCCATCGGGTGGGGTTCCAGGAGCCTCAGCGTGTCATAAAGACAGTGCATGACGGTGAGGACTCCAGTTCCGACGGTGACAGGCCAGGGCGTTAGCCAACTGCGGCGCGCCTCCGTGCCTCGAGCATACCTCTCGGGAGCCGCCTCAGGTCTGTCAACCCCTTGAAGGCCTCGCCAGAAGTGGAAGACGCCTTAGGTCATCCAAGACGAGCCCGGGCCTACCTACCCCTTGAAGGCCTTAGCCAGCAGGGGAGAACTCCCTGGGGGCCCCCAGGAGAAGCCGCGCAGGACCTGATCCAGCGCGAAGATAACAACCTCGTCAACAAGACTCGGCTGCAGGGAACACCCCACAACGCGCGGTCTCGGCTAATGCTCTAAGCACTACCGCCAAAGAACCAAACGCGTCGGGAGCCTGCAGGAGGGCAACCTGGTGTAGCGGCACGCTCTATTCCAAGAAGGACCCATAAGCTCTCCCCCAGCAGGGAAGGTCCCTTCCAAATCATGAAAGCTGCCGCCCCAAGTACACATGCCTTCCAACCGAGAGTGGGATCCATTCCCAAAAATCCTTGCCATGAAGCAACACTGTAAGTCCTACTTCCTGAGCATCAGTAGAGCAGGGTTATTCCCTTCTGTAATGGATCCCATAGAATTTAGGAACAGAGCTTGGGGCAGCTAAGTCTCAAGGGACGGTACAGGACTACATCCAGTTTAGCCTGGTTCACCCTAAGCGCGTAGAGTCTTGCTTCCCTTGTAGACAAGGCGGAACATTGCCTCCATGTACAGCCAGAATTCCATCTATGGGCACGAATACAGAGACCGGTTCTACTTAGCTCTCTCTCATGCGCTCATTTAAATTATGCATTAATTTTTATGGTCGCACTATTTCTGTATGTTCATCGTACATCTAGCTCCCCCTCTCCTGCGCTCATCCATAGTCGGCATTCGCTATCCTACCGAAGGCGGCTGCGCTTGAGGCACCTGCCGATGGCCGAGTGAGTCTCTCGGGCCTCCCCCAGTCAGGTGTTGCGGTGCCAGTTGGTTACCTCCAGGAAAGGCCTGCGTTGTGCATGGGGGGTCCAGGGTGCATATCCAGATTAGCCGGCCATGAGCCCAAAGCATGCGCATCCTGCCCTCCGGAGGTACAGGGGAGTACAACCGCTTTGCCTGGTCATGAACCCAAAGCACGTGCACTCTGCTTCCCCAGCGCATGGCCCGGTACTAGGGATCGGACGGCCGTAACCGGACCTCGGAGGGAGCCGGAGCTCCGGCGCCTCGTGCACAGAATTGCCCAAGCCCCGTATAGCGAATCAGGATCGTAAGACGGATAAGACTAGGAGACGGGAGGGGAGGACCCCCCGAGGAGAATTACGTTTCCTCTGCCTGTGTGCAGGACCTCCAGGTTACGGCAACAGGGACTGCATGAAGCAGGGGGAAAGGAGCTACCAACTACTCCGGCCTAGGACTGGAAGGACCGGGACCTGCCCCTCCGGCAGGGGCGGGACCCAAGGGCCCCACGTGTCTAGCAGGCCCGGAACTCTCACCTCCCTTGAGGAGGGCTCCGGGCTCACCACGTGACGGGCAGAAACCGGACATCCCCCCCCCCCGGTGGGAGGGCTCCGAAAGCCCTACGTGTCCAGCAAGGCCGGAGCTCCAGCCTCTTAAGGAGGGGCTCCGGACCCGCCACGTGGCAGGCAGAATTGGAGCTCCCCATGGGGCGAGATCCGGAGACCCCCGGGGGCCCCTAACACGGTTAGGACCCGGGGAAGGTGTCTATGCGGAGCTCCGAGATTGGAGATGGCCTCTGAGTACCTTGTGGAGCTAAGGACTCAGTCAGGCAAAGCCAAGAAGGAGAGAAAAAGCATCACAGACACAGATATCTAAAAGAGTCGAACTAAGCAAGGCTCCATGAGCTGGACTACAGACTCGATAAAAAGAGAGAAACAAGTCCTAAGGACCTCCCGGCTCCCGCCGGAACCTTGCGGCTACAAGGGCGGCCACATCTTCGACTTCTGCCCTGGCAGCTTGCTCCCGCTCTGCGGCTGGGCCCTCTCTCGCTGGTTCTAGCGAAAAAGAGGGGTCGCGGCTCTTAAAGCATGCCAGCACATGTGAGGCGACCTCTAAGGCTAGGCCGCGCCCCTCGGCCTCAAGCTCGCTGGCGACCACCGAGTCTAGCCTGTCCAGCTTGGCGCCGATCGACTCCAGCGCGGGGATCACCTCCAACGCAGGGGCCGCGGCCCTCACCGGACTGAAGCTAAGAGGGATCAGGGCGGACCCCGCTCGATCCACGAAGCTCGAGACCGCAAGAGCCTCGGAGGACCGCAAGGCCGAAAGCTCCTCCACCTCGCGGCGGGCCGCCTGTAGAGCCTCCAGGTTCCTCTCGGAGAATTCCTTCTCCTTGGCTGCCAGGGAGCTCTCCCAAAGGTGGAGAGTCTTGGCGAGCCGCTCCAACTCAGCGGCCTTGAAGTCGGCGGTCAACTCCCGGTCCAAGACAGCTGGGCGATCACGGGAGACCTGTTCCTCCCTCAAGTCGAGGTCTGCCTTCAGGATCTCCAGCTCCTCGATCCGAGCTCGAAGGTCATCCTCGCCCGCCGCCAGCTGCGCGGCGACCCTCTCCGCCTCAGCTGCCATGGAACGCTCCCGTTCCTCAACGGCGAGTTCAAGGCGCTCCAACCGCTGCTGCATGTCCACAGCAGCAGAGAGGCTCTCTTCGGCCCGGGCGTGTGCCTCCAGAGCCTCCCTGTTGATCCGCCGTGATTGGGTGTCCATGCGGTCGACAGCCCACTTCATCCGGTCGAGGAGCACTTCCCTGAAGTCGAGCAGCTCCCGCCTGGAGTCGAGCTCGCTCTTAACCTTCGCGGTCCTCTCCCGCAAAAGGTTCCCCCAGGTGAGGAGGCGATCTCGTTCAACCGTATACTCCTCCCGCTCGCGACCTAGTGCAGCAAGACCTGCCGAATGCTTGTCTCGGCAAGCGCGAAGGCATCCGCCAGGGGCAATGGAGCGACAGAGGCTGGGGCAGTCCCCCCGACCTCCTCCATTACCTCATCCTCAAGAGGAGTCGACGCACCAGCAACCGAGACGAGACGCCAATCAGGAGAAATTGGCTCCAAGGCCCCGGCAGCCGGGCCAGCCGGGCTCTCTTCAGCTTCTGGCTCCTTGATCTGAGGAGAAGGGCGAGCCGGGGAAGGCGGTGCTGGAGAAAAGGCTGAGCCGCCTAGTGCAGGGTCGACCTGCGCTGGCTTGGGGGCCGCGGTGGCAGTCTCGACAGGAAGAGACGACGCAGCCGCGGAGTCCGGGCACACCGGAACAGGAGAAGTTCGCGCTGTCCTGGGGGCCGCGGCAGTTGCCCCTGGCTCCGAGCGCAGCGGCACAGATTCCCCGCAAGTCGGGGAAGGCCGGGAAGCGTGGACACTCCAGCGGGTTCTGAACCCCGACTTTCGAGCCGGGGTAGGACTCCCAGAGCCCGCTACCGTCACTGACGGCCGCTCCGCGGTCGCTTGAACTGGCGGAACAGGGGACGCCCCAGAAGCTTCCCCCAGCGCATCAGCCCGGTGCCTCTTCGAGTCGCCACCGGAGGGAGTGTCAGGCACCCCAGAATCCCGACTTGGCACAGACGCCACTGCTGGAGGAGATCAAGCGCGCTTCTTCTCTGGTGGCGGGTTGGAAGCCATGGCAAGGGAGAACTCAAGGGCAAGAGAGCAAAAGCACAAGAGTCCGAGAAGAAACACAGAGAAGTGCGAAGGGAAGCTGCAATGTGGGTAAGACCCCCTCTAAAAACTTCCCGGGTGCAATTCCAAGCAATTCGGAACTCTTCGAATACCCTGCACCGGCAACCGCTTCGGTTCCTAGACCGAGTGCCGATGACGAGTGGGCCCAAGCCGCCTAACTGAAGCGGTGGGGTCAAGGAGTCAGTCTCCTGAGAAGATGAGCCGGCAAGGCACTTCGGCGGTTCCCGAAGAAAGCGCTGCAACGTGCAGAAGTGGCAGTCTTGGGAACCGCCGCAGTAAAAGCAACCATCAAGTGAGCGCACGCTCCCACGATCCCGCGGCCGTTCGTGCTCCGGCAGCGGTCAATTCGGGACTTAGAGAAAGTGCGCGGATCGAAAGAGACGGAGGTCCCACCTCGGGCTCGCTATCTCCCCCGAGATGGGCCCGGGGGCCACTGTCGGTACCTGAGATATGGGGTACCCCCGCGCACAGGGTAAAATGCCTAAGGAACTCGCCCTTCTCCGCAGGGAGAGCTCCGAAGGCGCCACGCGTCCGGTGGGGCCGGACCTCCCTCTCCTCATTGGAGAGCTCCGGGCCCGCCACGTGGCATACAGAAGCCGGACCTCCCCCTCCGCGGGAGAAAGGTCCGAAGGCGCCACGCGTCCAGCGGGGCCGGGCCCCCCTCTCCTCAGAGGAGAGCTCCGGGCCCGCCACGTGGCCAACAGGAGCCGAGCCTCCCCCTCCGCGGGGAGAGGTCCGGAGGCTCCACGTGCCCCGCGGAACGGGCCCTCGTCTCCTCTGAGAAGGGCTCCGGGCCCATCACGTGACAGCAGAACGGCGGTGCCTGCCCCCGAGCGATAGGCAGCGGGCGTAAGGACGTCCCATACCTTGCCCGTACAAGGTATTCAAGGCCCGCGTCTTCCCGAGACGCGGAGACGCGGAGCATGCTTCTGTCAGGTGCCGTTGCGCCCAGTCACATCACAGACTGGCGCGCGGTGTCAGAACCTGCCAGCCAATAAACACCGCGACAAGACATCCCATGCCGCCTGCGCCGTCATCAACCACTACGACTAGCATGCGGCATGGGCAGGGCGGCGAGATGAAGACTCAGAAGCCTTCGACCAGAGGCAACTACCGGCATAACTGCAGATACGGTAGATGATAGACAATCTTCCCGGGACCACCTGTCGGGTCCCGGCCCCCCTTGTAAGCTGCCCGAGCCTTGGACTATAAAAGGCTCGGGTAGGCGTCGATAGCAAGGGTTCACACTTTGCAACTCATACGCTAGCCATACACTCTCAAGCTGTAACTCACCCCCGAGCTCAGGCCTCCAGTCCTGAGCAGCAAGCAATACAGCGAGCTCCATAGCTCGCCGTGGACGTAGGGTTTTACGCTCCGGCGGCCTGAACCACGTAAAACTCGCCGTGTCAAGCTCTTACTAACTCGTCCATCTGCGCAAGCTCTCCGCTAGAGACTAGCCCCACCGAAAAAAGAACCTCCGCGGGCTGCCCAGTGCAGGCCCGGGGGATCCGCTCATCCAGGATCGCAGAGGGTGGTTGTCAGCAGGTGTGGTCGACACTTCCCCCGGATCTGCACTGGGCAGCCCGTGGAGGTTTTTTTTCGGAGGGGCTAGTCGCTTGCGGAGAGCTTAAGCGCAGGGACGAGTTAAGGAAGAGCTTGACACGGCGAGTTTTATGTGGTTTGGGCCGCCGGAGAGTAAAACCCTACGTCCACGGTGAGTTGAGGAGCTCGCTGTTTTGCTTGTTGCTCAGAACCGGAGTCCTGAGCTTAAGGATGAGTTATGTCTAGCGTATGGATGGCAAGAGTGCGAACCCTTGCTAACGTCGCCTACCCGAGCCTTTTATAGTCCAAGGCTCGTGTGGCTTACAAGGGGGGCCCGGGACCCGACAGGTGGTCCCAGGGAGATTGCCTACCGACTATCGTATCTGCAGTTATGTCGGTAGTTGTCTCTGGCGAAGGCTTCCAAGTCTTCGTTCTGCTGCCCTGCCCATGCCGTATGCTAGCCGTAGTGGTTGAGGACGGCGGGGACGGCAGGGGATGTCTTGCCGCTGCGTTTATTGGCTGGCAGGTTCTAACCCCGCGCGCCAGTCTGTGATGCGACTGGGTGCAACGGCACCTGACAGAGGCGTGCTCCACGTCTCCACGTCTTGGGAAGGCGCGGGCCTTGAATACCTTGTACGGGCAAGGTATGGGGTGTCTTTACGCCCGCTGCCTACCACTCGGGGGCAGGCAGTGCTCTTCTGCTGGACATGTGGCGGGCCCGGAGCCCTTCTCAGAGAAGCGGGAGGTCCGGCCCCGCAGGACACATGGAGCCTTCGGACCTCTCCCCACGGAGGGGGAGGTCTGGCTTCTGTCGGCCACGTGGCGGGCCCGGAGCTCTCCTCTGAGGAGAGGGAGGTCCGGCCCCGCTGGACACGTGGAGCCTTCGGACCTCTCCCCGGCGGAGGGGGGAGGTCCGGCTTATGCAGGCCACGTGGCGAGCCCGGAGCTCTCCTCTGAGGAGAGGGAGGTCCGGCCCCGCCGGACGCGTGGTGCCTTCGGAGCTCTTCCTGCGGAGAAGGGCGAGATCCTCAGGCATTTTCCCCTGTGCGCGGGGGTACCCCATATCGCGGGTACCGACAGTGGCCCCCAGGCCCATCTTGGGGGAGATAGCGAGCCTGAGGTGGGACCTCCGTCTCTTCTGTTCCGCGCACTTTCTCTAAGTCCCGCATTGACCGCTGCCGGAGCACAAACAGTCATGGGATCGTGGGAGCGTGCGCCCACTTGATGGTTGCTTTTACTGCGGCGGTTCCCAAGACTGCCACTTCTGCATGTTGCGGTGCTTTCTTCGGGAACCGCCGGAGCGTCTTACCGGCTCGTCTTCTTGGGAGGCTGACTCCTTGACCCGCCGCTTCAGCTGGGCAGCTTGGGTCCACCTGTCATCGGCGCTCGGTCTTGGAGCCGGAGCGGTTGCCGATGCGGCATATTCAAAGAGTTTCGAATCGCTTGGAATTGCACCTGGGAAGTTTTAAGAGGGGATCTTACCCGCATTGCGGCTTCCCTTCGCACTTCCCAGCGCTTTTCCTTGGACTCTTGTGCCTTTGTCTTCTTGCCTTTGAGTCCTCCCTCATCATGGCTTCCAACCCGCCCCCAGAGAAGAAACGCGCTCGATCTCCTCCAGCGTCGGCATCTGTGCCAAGTCGGGGATCTGGGGTGCCTGCACCTCCTGCTTCTGGAGATGGCACTCCTTCCGGTGGGGACACAAAGAGGCCCCGGGCTGATGCGTCGAGGGGAGCTTCTGGAGCATCCCCTGCTCCGTCAGTCCAGGCGACTGCGGAGCGGCCGTCAGTGACGACGGCGTGCTCTGGGGACCCTACCCCGGCTCGGAAGTCAGGGTTCAGAGCCCGCTGGAGTGTTCGCGCTTCCCGGCCGTCCCCGACTGGTGGGGAGTCTGTGCCGTTGCGCTCGGAAACCGGGACGGCTGCCACGGCCCCCAAGCCAGCGCGAGTTTCCCCTGCTCCAGCGTGCCCGGATTCCATGGCTGTGTCATCTCCTCCTACCGAGACGGCTGCTGCGGGCCCCAAGCCAGCGCAGGTCAACCCTGTACCAGGCGACCCAGCTTCTACTTCAGCGTCGGGTGAGAGTTCGGCGGGTCCGGCTGTCAGAGTCCCGGCGCCAGCTTCTCCTGACCGGCGTCTCATCCCGGTCGCTGGTGCATCGCCTACTCTTGAGGAAGATGTGATGGAGGAGGTCGGGGGAGCTGCTCCGACCTCTGCTGCCCCACTGCCTCTGGCGGATGCCTTCGCGCTCGCCCAAGCGAGCGTCCGGCAGGTCTTGGCCGCACTTGGTCGTGAGCGGGAGGAGCATACGGTTGAAAGGGATCGCCTCCTCATCTGGGTGAACCTTTTGCGGGAGCAGACCGCGAAGGTCAAGGGCGAGCTTGATTCCAGGCAGGAGTCGCTTGACTTCAGGGAAGCGCTCCTCGACCGGCTGAAACGGTCTGTTGACCGCCTGGACGCCGAAATGCGACGGCTCCACAGGGAGGCCCTTGAGGCACACGCCCGGGCCGAGGAGAGCCTCTCTGCCGTGGAGGAGATACAGCAGCTATTGGAGCGCCGTAAACTCACCGTTGAGGACCGGGAGCGTTCCACGGCAGTCGAGGCGGAGAGGGTCGCCGCGCGGCTGGCGGCGGGCGAGGCTGACCTGCGAGCTCGGGCCAGGGAGCTAGAGGCCCGGAAGACAGACCTGGCCATGAGGGAGGAACAGGTCTCCCGCGAGCGTCAGGCGATCCTGGATCGGGAATTGGCCTCCGACTTCCGGGTTTCTCAGTTGGAGCGGCTTGCCCAGTCTCTTCGCCTTCGGGAAAGCTCCCTGGCGGCCAGGGAGAAGGAGTCCTCCGAGGGAAGCCGCGACGCCCTGCGAGCAGCCCGCCGCGAGGTAGAGGAGCTCTTGGCTTCACGGTCCTCCGAGGCCCGTGCAGTTTCGAGCTTCGTCGACCAGGCGGGGTCCACCTTGGTCCCTCTCGGCTTCAGCCCGGTGAAGGCGGTGGCTCCTGCGCTGAAGGTGGCTGAAGTGATTCCCGCACTGGAGTCACTTGGCGCCAAGCTGAGCAGGCTGGACTCAGTGGTTGCCAGCGAGCTTGAGGCAGAGGGACGGGGCCTGGCCTTGGAGGTTGCCACGCATGTGCTGGCCTGCTTCAAGAGCCGGGACCCTTCCTTCTCACTGGAGCCAGTGAAAGACGGTCCTGCCGCGGAGCGGGAGGAGATGGCCAGGGCCGAAGTCGGGGAAGTGGCCGCCCTTGTAGCCTCTAGGTTCCGACGCGAGCAAGGAGGCCCCTAGGACTCGCTTCTTTCTTTTTATCGAGTCTGTAGACCAGCTCGTGGAGCCATGAATAAATAGACTCTCTTGAATGTTTGTGCCTGTAATGCTTTTTGTCTTCTTCATGGTTTTGCCTGGCCGAGTCCTTAGCTCCACAAGGCACTCAGAGGCCTTTACCAATCTCGAAGCTCTGCACAGGCACCTTCTCCGGGTCCTTACTGTATTAAGGACCCCGGAGGTCTCCGGAGCTCGCCCCATGGGGAGGTCCGGATCTGCCGGCCACGTGGCGGGTCCGGAGCCCCTCCTGAGGAGGCAGGAGCTCCGACCCTGCTGGACACGTGGGGCCTTCAGAGCACCCCTCAAAGGGGGAGGTCCGGTTTCCGCCAGCCACGTGGCGAGTCTGGAGCCCCCCTCTGCGAGGCGGGAGCTCCGGGCCCGCTGGACACGTGGGGCCTTCGGGCCTCGCCCCTGTGGAAGGGGTGGGACCCGGACCTTCCGATCCTATGCTGGAGTAGTTAGTAGCTCCTTGCCCCCCGCTTCATGCAGCCCCCATTGCTGTAACCTGGAGGTCCTGCACACAGGCAGAGGAAACGTAATTCTCCTCAGGGGGTCCTCCCCTCTCGTCTCTTAGTCTTATTCGACTTACGATCCTGATCCGTTATACGGGGCTTGGGCAATTCTGTGCGCGAGGCGCCGGGGCTCCGGCTCCCTCCAAGGTCCGGGTACGATTGTCCGATCCCTAGTACCGGACCGTGCACCGGGGAAGCAGAGTGCACAGGCTTTGGGTACGGAACCAGGCAAAGCAGCTGTACTCCCCTGGACCTCCGGAGGGCAGGATGCACACGCTTTGGGCACAGAGCCGGCTAAGCGGGATACGCACCCTGGACCCCCCATGCACGGCACAGGCCTTTTCTGGAGGTGACCAACTGGCACCGCAACACCTGACTGGGGGAGGCCCGAGAGACCCACTTGGCCATCGGCAGGTGCCTCAAGCGCAGCCGCCTTCGGTAGGATGGCAAATGCTGACTATTGATGAGCGCGGGAGAGAGGGAGCTAGATGTACGATGAACATACATAGAGAGTGCGATCATAAAAATTAATGCGTAATTTAAATGAGCACATGAGAGAGAGAGTGAAGTAGAACATGTTTCTGTGTAAATGCCCATAGGGGGAAGTCTGGCTGTACATGGAGGCAATGACCCGCCTCATTAAGAAGGGAAGCAAGACTCTACGCGCTTAGGGTCGGAATCAGGCTAAGCTGGATGTAGTCCTGGACCGTCCCCTGAGTCTTAGCTGCCCCAAGCGCTGTTCCTAGACTCTATGGGATTTATTACAGAAGGGTATGACCCTGTTCTACTAACACTCAGGAGGTAGGACTTACAGTGTTGTTCCATGCCAAGGGTTTTGGGAACGGATCCCATACTCGGTTGAAAGGCATGTGTACCTGGGACGGCAGCTTTCGTGATTCGGAAGGGAACTTCCCGGCTGGGGGAGAGTTTATAGGTCCTTTGCAGGAAAGTGCGTGCCGTGGCACCAGGTTGCCTTCCTGCAGGTCCCTGACGCGTTTGGTCCTTTGGCGGTGGTGCTAGAGCACCAGCTGAGACCGTGCGTTGTGGGGTGTCACCTGCAGCCGAGTCTCATCGACGAGGTTGTCATCTTCACGCTGGATCAGGTCCTGCGCGGCTTCTCCTGGGCACCCCGGGGAGCTCTCCCCTTCTGGCTAAGGCCTTCAAGGGGTAGGAGGACCCGGACCCTTTTTGGGAGACCCAAGGCGTCTTCCCCTTCTGGCAAGGCCTTCAAGGGGTTGACAGATCCTGGGCAGCCCCCAGGATGTATGATCGAGGCATGGAGGCGTGCACTCGGGTGGAGCTGGCACGGTTCTGCACCATCAGGCTGGTGCTTGGGCTGCTGTGACTACTTGGAGCTCCTCCAAGGTTGATATCGCAGCAGTGCAGTCTCCACTGAGGTTGTCATCTTCACGCTGGATCAGGTCCTGCGCGGCTTCTCCTGGGCGCCCCGGAGTACCCTCCCCTTCTGGCTAAGGCCTTCAAGGGGTAGGAGAACCCAGACTCTTCTTGGGAGACCCAAGGCGTCTTTCCCTTCTGGCAAGGCCTTCAAGGGGTGGACAGACCCTGGGCGGCCCCCCGGAGGTACGGCCGAGGCACAGAGGTGTGCTCTCGGGTGGGGCTGGCCCGATCCTGCACCGTTGGGATTGGTGCTTGGGCTGCTGCGACTACTTGGAGCTTCTCCAAGGTGGACGCCGCAGCAGTGCAGCCTCCACTGACTTTTCGGGGTATCCACAGTTGGCTACCGCCCCGGCCCGTCACCATCGGAGCTGGAGTCCTCACCGTTGTGCACCGTCCTCATGACGTGCTGAGGCTCCTGAAACCCCACCTGGTGGCTGACGCTGACTGAGGCGTCGACTTTCTGCTTGCCCTCCCTCTGAGGGAGGGGCGAGGCCTCAGCTCTCAGCTGCCTCCCTTTGCGGAAGCGCTCTGCGAGCCTCTGGATGTCCCAGCACTCGGCAGCAGTATAATTGCTGGTGCCATGCACGGGGCACAGCTCGCCCTGGTCACTATCTGGGGCTGGCGACTGCCGCTGCCTTTTGTCGGGGCGTGGCCCCCGAGCTCCACTGGGTGTCGCTGCTGCGGCGACAGGAGCCGCGATCGATGACTTCATCTTGCCACCCCCCCCCCCCCCCCCCGGTTCTTGGCCTTCTTGCCACCTCCATAGGAAGCAGCGCCGGACCCGGGCTGCCCTCCTGACTCGGAGGCTGGCAGAGAGTGCCAGTTCCGCCCTTCGGCTGCTCTGGCGCACTTGTCCGCCAGGCTGAAGAGCTCGGAGACGTCGCGGACCTCTCTGGTCGCGAGCTTCTCAAGCATTTTCTCGTCCCGGATACCCTGCCAGAACGCCACCACCACAGAAGCACTTTGAATATGCGGGATGGTGTTGCGTACCTGGGAGAACCGCTGGATGAAGAAGCGCAGTGATTCCCCAGGTTGTTGCTTGATGGCGTGGAGGTCAAGCTCCGTGCCGGGACGGGTGTAGGAGCTGCCGAAGTTGGCGATGAACTGCCGGCAGAGCTCTCCCCAGGAAGTTATGAAACCCTGGGGGAGGTTCATGAGCCAAGACCGGGCTGGGCCGGTCAAGGCGACGGGGAAGTAGATGGCCATGACGGCCTCATCCCCTCCTGCGGCAAGTACGGCGGTGGAGTAGATCTGGAGAAACTCCGCCGGGTTGACGCTGCCGTCGTACTTCTCGGGCAGGTGCGGCTGAAACTTGCGCGGCCACCTTGCGAAGCGAAGGTGGGGCGCCAGGGCCGCACATCCTGCTCCTGTTGCCGCAGGTGTTAGTGCCGCGAACGCTTGGTTCGCCGCTGGCACAGTGTACCCCGGTATGGGCAAGGCTGCGTCATAGACCGGGGACGCCGTTTGCAAAGCATATGGCTGCGGCATATGCTGTGCGGCGTATGCCTGGGGCAGAGATCGCGTGGCGAAGATCTGCTCTTCAGGCTGGGTCGAGGCCGACGTCATGCTGTCGCCAGCCTCTTGGTTGCAAAGCCTTTCTCGACGTCGCTCGAGGTACACCCGGGCATCTTGGCCCAAGTGGCACCGTTCCAGCTCTGTCCTCAGGTCCGTCGACGGAAGCCTGGTGGAGCTGGAGTCCGCTGTCTGCCCGTCAACCGTTGGCGTGCGCGTCAGCGACACCGCCAGTTGGCCGGAGTGTCGTCCCCGCCGAAGTCGAGGGTTTGCAGCGGCGATGACGAGACGGTCTACCTCACGAATCCACTGCTGGGTTGTTGAATGGGGTGCGTCCCCAGCAGGTGGGTTGCGCAGTAGCGCTCTTGCTGCAGCTAGCGCACCCCCGTGGGGAACGCTCAGCGCTGCAGAAGATCTCACGCTGGTTGGGGCCTGCATTGCCGGAGTCGGCGTCGCCGGAGTCGGCTGCTGGCTGATGCGGACATCGCTACCGTTGATACAACCACAACACCAGCCCATTCACCACTCTCAGCTAATCAAGGTCCAATGACACGCGCTCGTGCACGTCAACTTAATTATCAGGTGAATTCATTCCTGGTTGTTCAAAGTAATTATCCTTCAAATGGAGACCTATTAAAGCCTTCTGATGACCTTGTTATTATTAGGTTCTTGGGAATTGATCCAGCTAGGAGGGATGGAGGGATTAATGCAATAAAGGCTGCTCCACCCGAGGAGAAATCTTGAAGCTGGGGCCATGTAATAAAGAGAGATTTAGACAAATAAGGAAAGGAATAAGGGAAATCTCGTCCAACTTTGCTGCTGGACGAAATTCCCTCTTTGTTCCCCCATTTAAAGATAGATGTGCTATAATAAGGAAAGAAATAGAGGAAATCATATCCTGCCTTGCTGCTGGATGGGTTCCCCTCTTTCTTTCCCTATTAAATGGTAGTCTATCACAGAAAAAGGAAGGGAATAAGGGAGATCACGTCCTACCTTTGTTGCTGGACGAATTTCCCTCTTCCCTCCCCTATTTAAGTAGTCCAAGAGCTCCTTGACAGCACGGGTTTTGTTTTCTGTAAGTTTAGCCATTGCTACTTCCTTGTAATGCAAGTGTCGACGAGACCTTCCGATTACTTGAATCAGAACCCCAACTTTTTCACACCCGTGAGTGTTTGCTTGTTATCTTGTTCTTGCTTGTTCTTCGATTGCTTGCAGGTTCAAGGTTGTTCTTGGCACGGTAAGTACAGTAACAACATGAGCCGGTGTAACTATCGCTAAGGCGCAGCATCCTTGTGGTTGTTGTAGTCGGGTAGCACAACGTCGACCTCCACCCAAATCGTAGTTACCAGGAGACGGTGTAACTGTCGCTCAAGGCGCCACATCATTCTGGTTGTGGTAGTCGGGCAGCCAACGTCGGCCTCCACCAAATTTGTTCATTACCAACATCTCTAAAAGATAGGGCGTCCCTCGTACCCGTTGGGTTCATCACTGGCTTCCAGCTTGTGCCGACACACTCCGTCCTGAGTGCGTCGACACGTACTCCAGAGGAGAGCTTGCCGCTGAAGGTAGCGTGGGGACCACCCCGTGGTTCACCCACTCCAGGATCGCATAGGGTGATGCCGTACGATGCGGCACACAACAACACACCAGAAAAGAATAAAGAACAACATACAAACTTTTATTTAATATAAAACAGCGGAAGTCTTTTACAAAATATAACTATACAGCGGAAGTAATGTACATTAGTAGCCTCTCATCCTAAATATGCAAAAGTGCAGCCGTCCAGCCCAGGGACGCTACACGCTAGCAGCATGGAACCGGAGAAATCACGGCGGCGTGCAGGGCTCCATCTCGGCCGTGTACCCTGACAGGGGCATCGCCTCATCCTCGGAACCCTCCTCATAGCTCTCACCTGCATACAGCTCAAATATTGCAACCGTGAGCACGATGGCTCAGCAAGGCTTAACCGTCTGACCTAGGCATGGAACTATAAATGCAGGGAGGTGTATGATAGGAAAAGGAATTTGCGACAAAGACACGCCTATAAGTTGATCCTTACTTTCAGTTTTATAGCGTCAAATTCATGTGCCTTAGGCAGCCCTCACATCGGAAGTCCACAATCAAACAAGAAACGCTTTCCTCCGATGTGGTGATGCCCAAAGCGGAAAGTAAACTTAATTAGCTCTACATCTACAGCAGACATGGTTTCCAAAACATTAATATATCATCACAGCATATTATCATTCAACTGGCTTACTTCACTTCTTACTACGTCACGAAACAGTGAATAAGCGGTACTCAAATAACCGTGAGGGACGGTGATTGCAATCAGGAGACACCCGGACAACACGTTGCATACACCCACTTTCAGAAGCATGATTCCACACCCCTTCCTACTCTGTTGTATGCAACAACCTTTCAAAGGCAACCCAAACACCGAACCGGTCCATCCGTAACGGGCAGAAGGTCCCCGCGTGGAGCGTGACTGTGCCCACCGGCAGATTTACACCTTGCTACCCTCAACCCACTCCTGTTTACGGTTGGGTAAGCCTCGGCACCCAGGTTAACCATTTACATCGGTTTCCTGCTTATGTCAGTATGCCATCCGGCACTGTTCGATACTTGTTCAGCAGGCCCGCACACGACTCGGTCCTCAATCGACACCAACAGGGCTATGCACGTGAGACCTCCGCTCACTGCTTCCTATCCCCCCTGCTGGGTCTCATTTTTGCCACACTTAAGCCATTTTCTATTCTGACCAAACCGTGTGATAAACCTTACCTCGTGAGTAGATTCCAACTACTCGACTTCTACCGAGGTCCTAAGCATATTAGCGGGGCCTTGTCTACTCGTCGGCTCTGTAAGCTATCCAACCCTTCATAGGATTTAAAAGGTTGTGCAAGTGGGGTTTCAAACACCTTAACTCTAATGCAAACATTCACCCTAGACATAAGTGATACAAATAAAGAATTTTATAAAAGGTACTTAAGTGCAAACCGGGGCTTGCCTGGTTGCGAGTCAGAGAAGAAGTGAGCTTCTGGTGGCAGGACGTCCAAAGGCTCCGGTGTATATTCAACTTCGGTCACTATGATGAAATGTAATAAAATACATGTGTAAGTATTAAAGGTTTATAGAAATTGAACTTCTATTCATAGCTACTGCTATTTAGGATCCTTAATTGGCTTTGGGAATTTTTCAGTGGATACTATACTCTCTAAGGATGACTTGAGCCAAATTTGGAGACATGTCATTGCATAATGTAGTCTTTAAAATTCCTACAAGTACAATGCTTATCTGAATTTTGAGCCCAAATCAGGAGCTTTGACATAGCTAGAAATGGAAGATCTGATTAGGGTAAGTCTCCATGGTTCTAACAAAATTTGTTTCACCATTTTTGGAGCTACCATCAGAGAGATATGAATTTTTGAAGTTGAACAGGAGTTCTGAAAAGTTTCTGTTTAAATTTGAATTTTCCAAATAAAGGTTGAACTTTGGAAGGTAATTTGACCTAGCAAATGAACTCCAATGAAGCTCAAATTTTTACTGGAGATCAGTAATGTCATGAGGAACTTCCTGGCCAAATTTGAAGAAATTCCATAACAGAGATATTCTGGACTAAATTCCCAAAGGTTTAACTTTGATGAATCTTGGAGAAATATCCAGAGATCTTCAGATCAATTTCTTTGCATTTCTGCAGAGTACTGACTGAGAGAAATCCAACAAAATTTGTTTCACAAATTTTGGACATCCCTACAGAGAGTTATGGAGGTATGAAGTTTGAACCAATTTTCTGGAAATCAATTCTATGATTTTTAGATAATTTATTTAATCCTGAGATAACCTACTGATTAAGCCCTCTAAATAAGCTCCAAAAATCCTAAAATTTTTACTGGAGGTCAGGCACTATGAAAAGGACTAGCTTCCCAAATTTGGGAATATTTCATAAAGAATTGCTCCTGTAATAAATCCCTAAAGGATTTATTAAAACAATTCTACAGAAATTCCAGGGCATTTTCATAGCATGCAATTTGTTCCTCTGTAAAGTACTCCTCCTAAGGATTCAGACAAAATTTGTCTCACCATTTTTGGAGCTGTCTACACAAAGTTATGAATTTTTCAAACTGTGATAGCTCTCTGTTTAAAATCTACACAGAGACTTAACAGGGGGGCCCACTGGTCAGGTCCTTCTTCAACCTCCCGCCAGAGGCGCGCGTGCACACCAGTTCAAATCGTGGCATGGCTCGTTCTCCCTCATTTCTCCACCAAATTAGCTCCGGTTTCGCCCTACATGCTCCTGGGAACATGGCGCAGCTGCCGGGCAAGGTTTCCACGCATGAAAATGGCCGAAAACAGGCCGGCACCGGTGGGGCGGCTCGGGAGCTCGGCATCAACGCGTTCTGGCGCGTCCGAAGCTTCCCCCGACGATCTACCTTGCCCTAAAGCATCACCAATGATCGGGGAACATGGAACGCAGGCTAAACTTGCAGCAAATGGCCGGAACATAGGGTTCACCGGAGGACCGACCTGTTTTTGCCGCCGCCGGCGATTTCTCGTTGCCCGGGGCCTGTGGTGGACGGTTTGATGTGTGCTTTGGCGTGGGAGGGCGCTAGGATCCCAAGTTTCTGTGGCTTGAAGTGTAGAACCGATGATCAACCGCGTTGGACGAATTTCCAGTTTTGATGTGGGTCGGTTCTTCACGTGTACCGGCGCCAAAATCCAAATTCCAGCGAGACAGTGATGGGGAAGGGCAAGGTGACTGCGGTAGCATGATCTACACACCTTGGCGCACCTTAGGGAGGTGCTGGACGTGCAGGAGAGGCGTTGGAGCGGCCGGAACGTGAGGAGCAGTGAGGGACGACGTGCTCTGTGTTCTCCCGGTGAAGAACGGCTCGGGCACTGCGAGGGGAGCTCGGGGATGAGATGAGGAGCGGTGGAACACGTTGAGGAGGCGCCGGCGCAGCTCCTGGGTGGCTCAAACGGTGCTAGGAAGGGCTGGAGGGCTGCTGAACCACAAGCACAGAGAGGGGGCGCACTGTTTTTCCTTCGCTGGACGCTCGAGCACCTGAGGAAACCGGTTGGAGGCAGGGAATAGAAATTGGTTTGGGCAGCTGCTTTGGATAGAAATCACCACGCCCCAAATTCTGCCTTCGGGAGCAAGTCTCTGCAAGCTGCTCTGTGGAGGGAAGCACAGCTTGGTGATCAACCGAAGGGAAAACAGAGATGAAAAAGGAAACTGTGTGGCTGACATGTGGGTCCCACCACCTCAGATTTTTATTCAATTTCCACATATATTTCTCCCCCAGCTACTCAACAATTAAGGCTATACTTCATCCCAAAGTTAAGTTTGAATTTGCAGAATTCAAATGGTTTGAATTCTGGTATAGAAGTTGAATATGGTTTGATCATTTGAATTTGAAAATGAGTTTAAATTCTCCACTTTGTATTGCCTAAAAAATATAGCAAACCAGTTCCAAAATTTCCAATTTTTGGCATGGCTGCTCATTCAAAGATGGAGAACACATTTGTGAAACCCAATTTTCAAACTGAGGGAATTAGAATTTGAAACTGAATTTGAAATTTAGATTAGAGGGCTCTTCCTTTTAATTCCAAATAAATATTGAAACTCCTCCAAATGAGCTGAAATTTGGAAGGGTGAATATTTGGACTATGAAGATCCAAGCTGTGCATTTAGATCCCCATGTTTGGAAGTTTTTGGAAGTCTAAACCCTCACTTTGAACTTACCCCATTATAATTCAAAGTTTTAATTCTCCTCTTTTTCATAAGTGCACATGAGCAGAATTTTCTTGCTACCACTTTTGGGGATTTTACAGGTAGCTTGGTCATCTTCGTCGGCAGAAACTCGTCGCGCAAGGGAAAAGCCCCCTACCTGGCGCGCCAATGTCGAAGTGTGTGGTCGACACTTCCCCCGGATCTGCACTGGGCAGCCCGCGGAGGTTCTTTTTTGGAGGGGCTAGTCACTTGCGGAAGCGCAGGGACGAGTTAAGGAAGAGCTTCACACGGTGAGTTTTACGTGGTTCGGGCCGCCGGAGCATAAAACCCTACGTCCACGGTGAGCTGAGGAGCTCGCTGTATTGCTTGTTGCTCAGAACCGGAGTCCTGAGCTTGAGGATGAGTTATGTCTAGCGTACGGATGGCAAGAGTGCGAACCCTTGCTAACGTCGCCTACCCGAGCCTTTTATAGTCCAAGGCTCGTGTGGTTTACAAGGGGGGCCCGGGACCCGACAGATGGTCCCGGGGAGATTGCCTGCCGACTATCGTATCTGCAGTTATGCCGGTAGTTGTCTTTGGCGAAGGCTTCCGAGTCTTCGTTCTGCTGCCCTGCCCATGCCGTATGCTAGCCGTAGTGGTTGAGGACCGCGGGGGCGGCAGGGGATGTCTTGTTGCTGTGTTTATTGGCTGGCAGGTTCTGACACCACGCGCCAGTCTGTTATGCGACTGGGCGCAACGGCACCTGACAGAGGCGTGCTCCGCGTCTCCGCATCTTGGGAAGGCGCGGGCCTTGAATACCTTGTACGGGCAAGGTATGGGGCGTCTTTACGTCCGCTGCCTACCACTCGGGGGCAGGCAGTGCTCTTCTGCTGGACACGTGGTGGGCCCGGAGCCCTCCTCAGAGAAGCGGGAGGTCCGGCCCCGCTGGACACGTGGAGCCTTCGGACCTCTCCCCGGCGGAGGGGGGAGGTCCGGCTTATGCAGGCCACGTGGCGAGCCCGGAGCTCTCCTCTGAGGAGAGGGAGGTCCGGCCCCGCCGGACGCGTGGCGCCTTCAGAGCTCTTCCTGCGGAGAAGGGCGAGATCCTCAGGCATTTTCCCCTGTGCGCGGGGGTACCCCATATCGCGGGTACCGACAGTGGTGCCGCGCGATGCGACACCCGACAGCACACGTCATAAGAACACATTATATTACATGGGAAAACAAACTGAATGTACAAAGTATTACACTTCTCAGTTACAAACTAGGGTCTTTATTACACAGCGGAAGTTTCTTTTATACAACTCACGCCCGCCTATCTAGCAAAAGTCGGTTGCCCAGCCCTAGGGCAACCCACACTAGCTGCACTCCTCAGCTCAGCGCGGCGTGTACGGCTCCCACTCAGCCGTGGTCCCCGACGGAGGGTAACCCTCGCCGGTGGACTCATACTCCGAGTCCGTGGGTGGCTCCTCACCTGAAAAATATTTAAGTAGCAACCGTGAGCACGAAGGCTCAACAAGGCTTAACTGACTCACCTAAGCATGAAACTCTACATGAGGTGTACCATGACATAGGATAGCAATGTTGCAGCAAATGGACACGCCTACAAGTTCATCCTTAGTTCATCTTTTAGCAACAAGTTAACGGTTCATAAAGCTGAAATTTAGTGAGCAATATTTGGTGTCACACATGTAGCAATACAATTATATCATCACAGCAATACTGAATCATAACATTTCATTCATTAGTCTACGTTACGACGCAGTGAACAAGCGGTACTCGTCACCGCGAGGGACGGCGAATCGACTCGATATACACCTGCAGGGAAACCCAAAGAGCACGTCACGTACGCCCACCCGTGGAGCTGCACAGCACGCTCACTCGATGTCGTACGGGACAACCTTTCAGCCAACAGCCCAAACGTCAAACCGGTCGCACCGAAACGGACAGGAGGTTCCCCACACGGAGCATCTCTCTATGCCCGTTGGCAGATTTCCACCTTGCTGCCCTCAACCTACACCTATAAATCGGTGTGCTATGCCTCGACGCCCGGAGGTTTAGGCTACATCGGTTTATCGGGGCCCATATATCCGATATGCCTTTGGTACGTTCAATACTTGTTTAGCAGGGCCGCACACGGCTCGGTCCTCAATCGACATGGACAGGGCTGCGCACACAAGACTTCCTCTTGCTGCGCCCTAGCCCCTGCCTAGTCTCATTTTCATTACTAAAGTGATCTCCCATCACTCGAACTAAACCCATGTGTCCCAGCCTATCTCGCGAGTAGATTCCAACTACTCGACTTGTACCGAAGTCCTATCAAAGTGGTGGGATATAGTTTCCCACCTAAACACAGAGATGCCTTTGGAATCATCATATTAGCTGAAATCTTACCTCCCGGTGAGCAGATCATATAAGTGCAGTCGGTTGGGAAGACTTGCATTTGATGCTTAGCCACATAGGACGCACTTATAAAGCTGTGGGTTGCACCAGAATCAAACAATATGACGATGGCGCCAGCACGTTGTCTCCCTCTGGGGCTTCCTCATTGTCGAGGTTGCGGACGCCTCCAGTCCGCTGACCAACCTTCTTCATCGGAGGTCAGCCTCGAGTACCGCCCTGAAACTGGGCTTGCCCGCTGCTCTGCTGCCCCTGGGGACAGTCCTTCGCGAAGTGGCCTGCCTGGCCACACGTGAAGCAGGTGAAACGGGGCGGTCCCCCGCTGATCGGTGGACGGAATCCCGGGGCGCGTTGTGGCGGTGGAAACGCCCGGGGTACCGTCTGCTGCTGCTGCTGTCTAGGTGGTGGCATCGGCGGACGGAACAGAGGTGACTGAAAAGGACGTCCCCCGAACCATTGAGGTCGTGCCGGTGGATGCCACTGCTGCCCGGATGGTGTCCGATACACCATACGGTACTTCTGGGGAGCGCCACTCCCACCGCTGGGTGGAGCGCTGCGCTTCCGCTGCTCAGCTGCCAACTCCCGCTGAGCATCCTCTTGCATGATCGCGGCATTGACTAAGTCGTTGAATGTGCCGCGATTCCACTGAACGAGATTTGTCTTTATTTCGGGGTGTAACCCCCGATAGAAGTGCCCCCGCTTCTTCTCCTCAGTGGAAATATAGTCTGACGTGTACTGCACCAGATGTTTGAAGGCACAGGAGTAGTCGTGGGCACTCCTCCCGCCCTGCTTCAGTTCCAAAAATTCTTGGAACTTCCTCTTCATGATCCCGGGAGGAATGTGATATGCGCGGAACGCCTCCCGGAACTCTTGCCATTCCACGGAATGGCAAGCCGGACGTGAGGCAACATAATTCGCCCACCACGCACCAGCGGCACCGTGGAGTTGCTGCGCTGCGAACAGAGTCTTCTGCCGCTCCGTACATTGGAGCAGCCCGAACTTGGACTCGATGGTCCGCAGCCAGTTGTCCGCCTCCAGTGGTTCTTCGGCTTCGGTGAACACTGGAGGGTGCGTACTCATGAAATCCGAGTACGACACTTCCCGGGGCTCACGAGGCCCTCTATCTTGACGTCCCCCCGCCTGGGACGTATTCTGCACGATCATGTGGAGCAGGTCGGTCTGCTCCTCATGATCTCCCACTAGTGCCGCTATCACATCCGCTAAAGTAAGCGGAGGCGGCGGTGGTGGCTGCTGCTGCGGGCTGCTGTCGTAGGCCGGTGGCTGGGAGTCATCACCTCCCTGTTGGCTAGAGCCACCAACCTCGTGCGTGGCTGTTGGTACCCGTGATATGGGGTACCCCCGTGCACAGGGGAAAATGCCTAAGGATCTCGCCCTTCTCCGCAGGGAGAGCTCCGAAGGCGCCACGCGTCCGGCGGGGCCGGACCTCCCTCTCCTCAGAGGAGAGCTCCGGGCTTGCCACATGGCCTGCAGAAGCCGGACCTCCCGCTCCGCGGGAGAGAGGTCCGAAGGTGCCACGTGTCCAGAGGGGCCGGACCTCCCTCTCCTCAGAGGAGAGCTCCGGGCCCGCCACGTGGCCGGCAGAAGCCGGACCTCCCCCTCCGGAGGAGAGGTCCGAAGGCTCCACGTGCCCCACGGGGCCGGACCCCCTCTACTCTGAGGAGGGCTCCGGGCCCGCCACGTGTCCAGCAGAAGAGTGGTGCCTGCCCCCGAGCGGTAGGCAGCGGGCGTAAAGTCGCCCCATACCTTGCCCGTACAAGGTATTCAAGGCCCGCGCCTTCCCAAGACGCGGAGACGCGGAGCACGTCTCTGTCAAGTGCCGTTGCGCCCAGTCGCATCACAGACTGGCACGCGGTGTCAGAACCTGCCAGCCAATAAACGCAGCGACAAGACATCCCATGCTGCCTCCGCCGTCATCAACCACTACGACTAGCATGCGGCATGGGCAGGGCGGCAAGATGAAGACTCAGAAGCCTTTGCCAGAGACAACTACCGGCATAACTGCAGATATGGTAGATAACAGTCAAACTCCCTGGGACCACCTGTCGGGTCCCGGGCCTCCCTTGTAAGCCACCTGAGTCTTGGACTATAAAAGGCTCGGGTAGGCGACGTTAGCAAGGGTTTGCACTCTAGCCATTAGCACCCAGGGTTCGCACTCCCGCAACTCATACGCTAGACATCAGTCATCCCCAAGCTCAGGACTCCAGTTCTGAGCAGCAAGCAATAAAGCGAGCTCCTTAGCTCGCCGTGGACGTAGGGTTTTACGCTCCGGCGGCCTGAACCACGTAAAACTCGGCGTGTCAAGCTTTTCCTAACTCGTCCATACGCTCAAGCTCTCCGCAAGTGACTAGCCCCACCGAAAAAAGAACCTCCGCGGGCTGCCCAGTGCAGGCCCGGGGGAAGTGTCGACCGAACACTTCGACATTTAGCGCGCCAGGTAGGGAGTTTTCCCTTGCGCGACGAGTTTCCGCCGACGAAGATGACCAAGCTTTCTTCAGCGGCAAACTCTTCTCCCCCGCGTTCGCGGCGAACCGTGACCGACACACTCAGGACGGAGTGTGTCGGCGCAAGCTGGGAGCCAGCAGCCGGCTCTAGCAGCGCCGACCCCGGCAATGCAGGCTCCGACCAGCGTGAGATCCTCTGCAGCGATAAGCGAACCCCACAGGGGTGCGCTAGCTACAGCAAGAGCGCTACTGCGCAACCCACCTGCTGGGGACGCACCTCATTCAGCAACCCAGCAGTGGATACGCGAGGTAGACCGTCTCGTCGTCGCCGCCGCAAACCCTCGATTTCGGCGGGGACGACACTCCGGTCAACCAGCAGTGTCGCTGACGCGCACGCCCACGGTTGACGGGCAGACGGCGGACTCCAGCTCCACCAGGCCTCCGATGACGGACCTGAGGGCAGAGCTGGAGCGATGCCACTTGGGCCAAGATGCCCGAGTGTTCCTCGAGCGACGTCGAGAGAGGCGTCGCATCCAAGAGGCTGGCGACAGCATGACGTCGGCCTCGACCCAGCCTGAAGGGCAGATCTTCGCCACGCGAGCTCTGCCCCAGGCGTACGCCGCGCAGCATATGCCACAACCATATGCCCTGCAAACGGCGTCCCCGGTCTGTGGCGCAGCCTTGCCCATACCGGGGTACACAGTGCCAGGTGCGAACCAAGCGTTCGCGGCACCAATACCTGCGGCAACAGGAGCAGGATGTGCGGATCTTGCACCCCACCTTCGCTTCGCAAGGTGGCCGTGCAAGTTTCGGCCGCACCTGCCCGAAAAGTACGACGGCAGCGTCAACCCGGCGGAGTTCCTCCAGATCTACTCCACCACCGTACTTGCCGCAGGAGGGGATGAGGCCGTCATGGCCAACTATTTCCCCGTCGCCTTGACCGGCCCAGCCCGGTCTTGGCTCATGAACCTACCCCAGGATTCCATAACCTCCTGGGGAGAGCTCTGCCAGCAGTTCGTCGCCAACTTCGGCAGTTCCTACACCCGGCCTGGCACGGAGCTCGACCTCCACGCCATCCAGCAACAACCAGGGGAGTCGCTGCGCTCTTTCATCCAGCGGTTCTCCCAGGTGCGGAACACTATCCCACACATCCAGAACGCTTCTGTGGTGGTGGCGTTCCGACAAGGCATTCGGGACAAGAAGATGCTCGAGAAGCTCGCGACTAGGGAGATCCGCGACGTCTCGGAGCTCTTCAGCCTGGCGGACAAGTGTGCCAGAGCAGCCGAAGGGCGGAGCTGGCACTCACTGCCAGCCTCCGAGCCAGGGGGTCAGCCGGGTTCTGGCGCCGCTTCCTATGGAAGCAGGAAGATCAAGAACAGGGGCGGTGGCAAGATGAAGCCGCCAGCCGCGGTCCCCGTTGCCGCAACAGCGGCGCCCAGGGGAGCTCGGGGGCCGCGCCCCGACAAAAGGCCGCGACAATCACCGGCTCCAGACGGAGGCCAGGGCGAGTTATGCCCCGTGCACGGCACCAGTAACCATACTGCTGCCGAGTGCCGGGAAATCCAGAAGCTCGTGGAGCGCTTCGGGAAAGGGAAGCAGCTTTTAACTGATGCCCCACCCTACCGTCAAAGGGAGGGCAAGCAGAAGGTCAACGCCCCAGACAACGTCAACCGCCAGGTGGAGTTCCAGGAGCTTCAGCGCGCCGTGAAGGCGGTGCACAATCATGAGAGCTCCAGCTCCAGTGAAGACGAGCACCGGAAGATGCTCTACGTCATCTTCGACGGGTCCGCGGACCCCTCGTCCTGAAGCGCGGCTAAGGCCTTGCGCCGAGCGGTAGCGTCGGTGGCTCCCCTCCCGAGTGCAGCACCGCACCTCAGGTGGATGGGAACCCCCATCAGCTTCGATGCCACCGACTGCCCCAGGAACATGGCTGGGGCCGGCCAACTACCGCTCGTGGTGGCCCCCACCATCGCCAACGTAAGGATGTACCACGTTTTGGTGGATGGCGGGACTGGACTGAACCTCATCAGTCGTGCAGCCTTCCAGAAGCTGCAGATCCCGATGGTCAAGCTCACCCCATCGAGCCTGTTCTCAGGGGTAGGGCCGGGACAGGTCGTTCCCTACGGCCACATCAGCCTCCCGGTGACCTTTGGGGCACCGGACAGCTATCGGACAGAGTACATTCTGTTCGACGTGGCCGAGATCGACCTCCCCTTCAACGCCATAATTGGCAGGCCAGCCCTGTACCGATTCATGGCGGTAGCCCACTACGGCTACCTTGTCTTGAAGATGCCTACACCAACAGGCGTCCTCAAGGTTTGTGGAGACCGTACTGCCGCAGTGTTAGCCTTGGAAAAGCTCCAGGCGCTTACAGCAGCTAGAGCACCAACCCCAGGCAGTGCAGAACCAAACCGGCTCCACCCAAGTGCACGCCACTGTGCCTCTACCACAGCACCCCATGTGCAACCCCTCGACGAGGATGATGTCCCCTTGAGGCTCGTCCGAATCAGCGCCGATGCCACCCAGACCACCCGGGTAGCCGGGGGCCTGGATAGCAAATAGGAAGGCGCGCTCGTTACCTCCCTCCGGCACAAAATCGATGTGCTGCATGACAGCCGTCGCAGATGCCAGAGATCCCTAGGGAGGTGATTGGGCACTATCTAAAGGTCTTCCCCTACGCCCGGCCAGTCCGACAGAAGCCCCTCAAGCAGTCCACCGAGCAGTAAAGCCCCATCCGCGAAGAAACCAAGAAGCTGCTGGGCGCTGGCTCCATACGGAAAGTCCACCACCACCGGTGCTTGGCGAACCCTGTTGTTGTCCCAAAGGCCGGCGGGAAGCTCCGGAAGTGCATCGACTACACCAGTCTCAATAAGGCATGTCCTAAATATCTATTTTCTCTCCCTATGATAGATCAAATAGTAGACTCGACGTCAGGCTGCGATATGCTGTGCTTCCTAGATGCTTACTCGGGTTTCTACCAGACCCCTATGTCTAGAGAAGATGAAGAGCACACCTCCTTCATCACTGTCGGTACCCGCGATATGGGGTACCCCCGCGCACAGAGGAAAATGCCTAAGGAACTCGCCCATCTCCACAGGGAGAGCTCCGAAGGCGCCACGTGTTCGGCGGGGCCAGACCTCCCTCTCCTCAGAGGAGAGCTCCGGGCCCGCCACGTGGCATACAGATGCTGGACCTCCCCCACCGCGGGAGAGAGGTCCGAAGGTGCCACGTATCCAGTGGGGCCGGACCTCCCTCTCCTCAGAGAGGAGCTCCGGGCCCGCCACGTGGCCGACAGAAGCCGAACCTCCCCCTCCACGGGGAGAGGTCCGAAGGCTCCACGTGTTCTGCGGGGCCGGACCCCTCCTCTCCTCTGAGGAGGGCTCCGGGCCCGCCATGTGGCCAGAAAAATGGCGCTGCCTGCCTCAGAGCGATAGGCAGCGGGCATAAAGACGCCCCATACCTTGCCCGTACAAGGTATTCAAGGCCCGCGTCTTCCCAAGACGTGGAGACGCGGAGCACGCCTCTGTCAGGTGCCGTTGCGCCCAGTCGCATCACAGACTGGCGCGCAGTGTCAGAGCCTGTCAGCCAATAAACGCAGCGACAAGACATCCCATGCCGCCCGCGCCGTCATCAACCACTACGACTAGCATGCGGCATGGGCAGGGCTGCAAGACGAAGACTCAGAAGCCTTGGCCAGAGACAACTACCGGCATAACTGCAGATACGGTAGATGATAGACAATCTCCCCGGGACCACCTGTCGGGTCCCGGGCCCCCCTTGTAAGCCACACGAGTCTTGGACTATAAAAGACTCGAGTAGGCGACGATAGCAAGGGTTCACACTCTAGCCATTCACCCCCAAGCTGTAACTCATCCTCAAGCTCAGGACTCCGGTTCTGAGCAGCAAGCAATACAGCGAGCTCCATAGCTCGTCGTGGACGTAGGGTTTTACGCTCCGGCGGCCTGAACCACGTAAAACTCGCCGTGTCAAGCTCTTACTAACTCGTCCATACGCTCAAGCTCTCCGCAAGGGACTAGCCCCACCGAAAAAAGAACCTCCGCGGGCTGCCCAGTGCAGGCCCGGGGGAAGTGTCGACCGAACACTTCGACATTTGGCGCGCCGGGTAGGGGGCTTTTCCCCTGCGCGACGAGTTTCCGCCGACGAAGATGACCAAGCTTCCTTCAGCGGCAAACTCTCCTCCCCCGCCTCTGCGGCGAACCGCGACCAGGGGGGAGTACATGTCAACACACTCGGGACAGAGTGTGTCGGTACAAGCTGGGAGCCAGCAACCGGCTCTGGCAGCGCCGACCCTGGCAATGCAGGCTCCAACCAGCGTCAGATCTTCAGTAGCGCTGGGCGTACCTGTGGGGGTGCGCTAGCTGCAGCAAGAGCGCTACTGCACAATCCGCCCGCTGGGGACGCGCCTCAGGCAGCGACCCAGCAGTGGATTCGCGAGGTAGACCGTCTCGTCGTCGCCACCGCAAACCCTCGACTTCGGCGGGGACGACGCTCTGGCCAACCGGCCATGTCGCTGATGCGCACGCCAATGGTTGACGAGCAGACGGCAGATTCCAGCTCTACCAGGCTCCAGTCGACAGATCTGAGGACAGAGCTGGAGCGGTGTCACTTGGGTCAAGATGCCCGGGTATACCTCGAGCAACGCCGAGAAAGGCGTCGCAACCAAGAGGCTGGCGGCAGCATGACGTCGGCCTCGACCCAGCCTGAAGAGCAGACTTTCGCCACGCGATCTCTGCCCCAGGCCTACGCCGTGCAGAATATGCCACAGTCATATGTCCTGCAGATGGCGTCCCCGGCCTATGGCGCAGCCTTGCCCATACCGGGGTACACTGTGCCCGGTGCAAACCGAGCGTTCGCTGCACCAGAACCTGCAGCGACAGAAGCAGGATGTGCGGTCCTCGCGCCCCACCTTCGCTTCGCGAAGTGGCCGCGCAAGTTTCGGTCGCACCTGCCCGAGAAGTATGATGGCAGCGTCAACCCGGCAGAGGTCCTCCAGATCTACTCCACCGCCGTACTTGCCGCAGGAGGGAATGAAGCCGTCATGGCCAATTACTTCCCTGTCGCCTTGACCGGTCCAGCCCGGTCTTGGCTCATGAACCTCCCCCAGGGTTCCATAACTTCCTGGGGAGAGCTCTGCCGGCAGTTCATCGCCAACTTCGGCAGTTCCTACACCCGGCCTGGCACGGAGCTCGACCTCCACGCCATCCAGCAACAACCGGGGGAGTCGCTGCGCTCCTTCATCCAGCGGTTCTCCCAGGTGCGGAACACCATCCCACACATTCAAAATGCTTCTGTGGTGGTGGCGTTCCGGCAAGGCGTACGGGACAGGAAGATGCTCGAGAAGCTCGTGACCAGAGAGGTCCGCGATGTCTCCGAGCTCTTCAGCCTGGCAGACAAGTGCACCAGGGCAGCCGAAGGGCGAAACTGGCACTCACTGCCATCCTCCGAGTCAGGAGGACAGCCCGGATCTGGTCCTACAACCTATGGAGGCAGCAAGAAGGCCAAGAACCGAGGCAGAGGCAAGATAGAATCACCGACCGCAGCTCCAGTCGTCACTGCAGCGACGCTTGGTGGGGCTCGGGGGCCGCGCCCTGACAAGAGGCAGCGAAGATCACCAATCCCAGAAGGTGATCAAGACAATATATGCCCCGTGCACGGCAGCTGTCGCCACACTACTGCCGAGTGCCGGGAGATCCGAAAGCTCGCAGACCGCTTCTGCAAAGGGAAGCAGCAGCGGGCTGATGCCCCACTGTCGGTACCCTCAATACCGGGTACCCCCGCGCACAGCATAAAACTTCCTAAGGACCTCGCTCCCTCTGCAGGGGCGAGGTTTGAAGGCGCCACGTGTCCAGCGGGGCCATAGCACCCCTCCCCACGGAGGATAGCTCCGAGCCTGCCACGTGGCCCAGGAGGCCGGACCACACCCCCTCCGCGGGGGTGAGCTCCGAAGGCTCCACGTATCCAGCGGAGCCGGAGCTCCCCCTCTCCTCAGAGGAGAGCTCCGGGTCCGACGCGTGGCCAGCAGAGCAGTGCTGCCGCCCGGTGCGGTAGGCAGCAGGAGTAAAGGCGCGCCATGCCTTTACCGAACAAAGCATTCAAGATCTGCGCCTTCCCAAGATGCGAAGACGCGGAGCACGCCTCTGTCAGGTGCCGTTGCGCCCAGTCGCATCACAGACTGGCGCGCGGTGTCAGAACTTGCCAGCCAATAAACGCAGCGACAAGACATCCCATGCCGCCCCCGCCGTCATCAAGCACTACGACTAGCATGCGGCGTGGGCAGGGCGGCAAGACGAAGACTCAGAAGCCTTCGCCAGAGACAAATACCGACATAACTGAGGATACGGTAGTCTGCAGGCAATCTCCCCGGGACCACCTGTCGGGTCCCGGGCCCCCCTTGTAAGCCACCCGAGCCTTGGACTATAAAAGGCTCGGGTAGGCAACGTTAGCAAGGGTTCGCACTTTAGCCACTCGCACCCTGGGTTCGCACCTCGGCAACTCATACGCTAGCCATTCACACCCAAGCTGTAACTCACCCCCAAGCTCAGGACTCCGGCCCTGAGCAGCAAGCAATACAGCGAGCTCCATAGCTCGCCATGGACGTAGGGTTTTACGCTCTGACGGCCTGAACCACGTAAAACTCACAGTGTCAAGCTCTTACTAACTCGTCCATCCGCACAAGCTCTCCGCAAGGGTCTAGCCCCACCGAAAAAAGAACCTCCGCGGGCTGCCCAGTGCAGGCCCGGGGGAAGTGTCGACCGAACACTTCGACATTTGGCGCGCCAGGTAGGGGGCTTTTCCCTTGCGTGACGAGCTTCTGCCGACGAAGATAACGGAGCTTCCTTCAGCGGCAAGCTCTCCTCCCCCGCGTTTGCGGCGAACCGTGACTAGCGGGGAGTACGTGTCGACACACTCGGGACGGAGTGTGTCGGCACAAGCTGGTAGCCAGCAGCCGACTCCGGCAACGCTGACTCCGGCAATGCAGGCCCCAACCAGCGTGAGATCTTCTGCAGCGATAAGCGTACCCCATAGGGGTGCGCTAGCTGCAGCAAGAGCGCTACTGCGCAATCCACCTGCTGGGGACGCACCCCATTCAGCAACCCAGCAGTGGATACGCGAGGTAGAGCGCCTCGTCGTCGCCGCCGCAAACCCTCGACTTCGGCGGGGACGACACTCCAGCCAACCGGCAGTGTCGCTGACGCGCACGCCAATGGTTGACGGGCAGACGGCGGATTCCAGCTCCATCAGGCTTCCGTCAACGGACCTGAGGACAGAGCTGGAGCGGTGCCACTTGGGCCAGGATGCCGGGGTGTACCTCGAGCGACGTCGGGAAAGGCGTCGCAACCAAGAGGCTGGCGACAGCATGACGTCGGCCTCGACCAGCCTGAAGTGCAGATCTTCGCCATGTGGACTCTGCCCCAGGCATACGCCGCGCAGCATATGCCACAGCCGTATGCTTTGCAAACGGCGTCCCCGGTCTATGGCGCAGCCTTGCCCATACCAGGGTACACAGTGCTAGCGGCGAACCAAGTGTTCGCGGCATCAACACCTGCGGCAGCAGGAGCAGGATGTGCGGCCCTGGCACCTCACCTTCGCTTCGCGAGGTGGCTGCACAAGTTTCGGCCACACCTGCCCGAGAAGTACGACGGCAGTGTCAACCCGGCGGAGTTTCTCCAGATCTACTCCACCACCGTACTTGCCGCAGGAGGGGATGAGGCCGTCATGGCCAACTACTTCCCCGTCGCCTTGACTGACCCAGCCCGGTCTTGGCTCATGAACCTCCCCCAGGGTTCCATAACTTCCTGGGGAGAGCTCTGCCGGCAGTTCATTGCCAACTTCGGCAGTTACTACACCCGTCCTGGCACGGAGCTTGACCTCCACGCCATCACACAACAACCTGGGGAATCACTACGCTACTTCATCCAGCGGTTCTCCCATGTACGCAACACCATCCCGCACATTCGAAGTGCTTCTGTGGTGGTGGCGTTCCGGCAGGGTGTCCGGGACGAGAAGATGCTTGAGAAGCTTGCGACCAGAGAGGTCTGCGATGCCTCTGAGCTCTTCAGCCTTGCGGACAAGTGCGCCAGAGCAGCCAAAGGGCAGAATTGGCACTCACTGCCAGCTTCCAAAGCCGGAAGACAGCCCGAAGACGACGGAGTTCAAGCTGAGCTCCCGACCACGTCAGACAGCCAAGAGCCAAGCACTGGCTGACTTCGTGGCTGAGTGGACCCCAACGAAGGCTGACCCAGGGGGCCGCGAAGACGGTGAACCAAAGTACCGAGCTCCGGTCTTCACCGGGCCTCACTGGACGCTCTTCTTCGACGGCTCCTTGCGAAAGCAGGGGGCCGGTGCCGGCGTGCTGCTTCTCATGCCATCGGGGGAGCAGTCTGGGTACATGGTGCGTCTCAATTCCAAGGCAACCAACAACTTGGCAGAGTATGAAGCACTCATCTTTGGCCTAAAAGACAGTCCTGTCTCTGGGCGCTCGCCAATTGTTGGCGCAGGGCGACTCCCAGCTAGTTATCAAGCAAGTTAAGGGTGAATGCCCCCGCAATGACCCACAGCTAGCTGCTTATCTGCTCCACGTGCGGATGTTGGAGAAAGACTTCCTTGCCTTGGACCTGCGCAATGTACCGCGTGCTGGCAAGGCCGCAGCTGACAACCTCTCAACGAAGGCCTCCATCGGAGCCCCTGCGCCCGAAGGAGTCTTCGAGACAACGTTGCTGCGGTACACAGCCTGGCCCACCGAGCCGGGCGAAGGGGGCTGAACCAGTGCCTCGAAGCTAGGCAGTCCCGGCGGCCCTGCAGCCATGGATGCCGCCAAAGGATCGTAAGCGTCACTGGGGACTCCGTGCAACCAAGCGCTCAAGATCCAGAAGCTCAAGTAGTCCCGATGCATGGACCACGGAGGTCCGGGACTCCTTGAAGGACATCCTTCCTGATGAACGTGCATTCGCTGAACGGGTGGTGCGGATGGCTAAGTGCTACGCGCTGGTATCTTTACTGGCGTGGCGCCACGACATCCTATTGCGGTGCATAACCCAGGAGGAAGGCTGCGACTAGCTCGCAGTAGTCCACGGAGGCGAGTGCTGGGAACGCTCATCGTCCCGCACGCTGGTCGGTTAAGCCACCCGGCATGGCTCCTACTGACCGAGAGCCACCTGGACGCCGTCAAACCGGTTAGGGATGCAATGCGTGCCAAGTCCACGCCAAGCAGACCCACACAACCGGTGCAGACGCGCACCCAGAGCCGTCGGGGGATACCGGCTCCTCCATGTCGAGGGCCAGCCGGACTTCCCAGGGCCGGGTCACGGGAACTACCCTTCCACATGGTATGCGGGGCCGAAGCCATGCTTCCCCCCGAGATCGCCATGGGGGTCCCCTCGTGTCCGGCGTACGACGAAGCCACGCATGACCCGCTCTGCGTGAAGACAGGCGCTCCGACGCTACCCCAGTAAGTTCACCATGCTTACTTAGGTGTTTATTAAATTACGCATTAATTTATATGAACACCTCCCCACGCTCTAGACAGTGTGCGTCCATTGTACACTCGGTTCCTCTTTCCTGCTCTCATGCATAGTCGATATTTGCCGTCCTGCCGAAGGCGGTTGTCGGTACCTGAGATATGGGGTACCCCCGCGCACAGGGTAAAATGCCTAAGGAACTCGCCCTTCTCCGCAGGGAGAGCTCTGAAGGCGCCACGCGTCCGGCGGGGCCGGACCTCCCTCTCCTCAGAGGAGAGCTCCGGGCCCGTCACGTGGCATACAGAAGCCGGACCTCCCCCTCCGCGGGAGAGAGGTCCGAAGGCGCCACGCGTCCAACGGGACCGGACCTCCCTCTCCTCAGAGGAGAGCTCCGGGCCCGCCACGTGGCCAACAGAAGCTGAGCCTCCCCCTCCGCGGGGAGAGGTCCGGAGGCTCCACGTGCCCCGCGGAGCTGACCCTCCTCTCCTCTGAGAAGGGCTCCGGGCCCGCCACGTGGCAGCAGAACGGCGCTGCCTGCCCCGAGCGGTAGGCAGTGGGCGTAAAGGCACCCCATACCTTGCCCGTACAAGGTATTCAAGGCCCGCCTCTTCCCAAGACGCGGAGACACGGAGCACGTGTCTGTCAGGTGCCGTTGCGCCCAGTCGCATCACATACTGGCGCGCGGTGTCAGAACCTGCCAGCCAATAAACACCGCGACAAGACACCCCATGCCACCTGCACCGTCATCAACCACTACGGCTAGCATGCGGCATGGGCAGGGCGGCAAGATGAAGACTCAGAAGCCTTCGACCAGGGGCAACTACCGGCATAACTGCAGATACGGTAGATGATAGACAATCTTCCCGGGACCACCTGTCGGGTCCCGGCCCCCCTTGTAAGCTGCCCGAGCCTTGGACTATAAAAGGCTCGGGTAGGCGTCGATAGCAAGGGTTCGCACTTTGCAACTCATACGCTAGCCATACACTCTCAAGCTGTAACTCACCCCCGAGCTCAGGCCTCCGGTCCTGAGCAGCAAGCAATACAGCGAGCTCCATAGCTCGCCGTGGACGTAGGGTTTTACGCTCCGGCGGCCTGAACCACGTAAAACTCGCCGTGTCAAGCTCTTACTAACTCGTCCATCTGCGCAAGCTCTCCGCTAGAGACTAGCCCCACCGAAAAAAGAACCTCCGCGGGCTGCCCAGTGCAGGCCCGAGGGAAGTGTCGACTGAACACTTCAACAGCGGTAGTGCTTGGGGTACCTGCCAGAGGCCCGGTGGCCTTTTGGATCTCCCCCTGTAAGGGTACTGTACCGCCAGTTGGTCTCCTCCGAGAAAAGACCTACGCTAGACCGGGGGGTCAGGAGCCTTGCTTTGCCCGATCTTGCACCCAAAGCATGCGCACTCTGCCCCCCGGCACTACGGTCTGAGTACCAGGGGGCCGGACGGTTACACCCTGACTGGGCTGGGGCCAGACCTCCGGGACCAAGTGCACTGGATTACCCAAGCCCCGTATTCCGGCCTGGGATAGTAAGCCAAGTGAGACTAAGGGACAGGAAAGGGGGGACCACTGAGCAGTGCCGGATTCTGCCCCCCATAACTGGGCCGAGCTCCGAGGCCAGCCCTCACCTTCCTTTCAGAGGTGAGCGCTGATGCTGGACCTCATGCCCTTCGCTGGCCTGAGCTCCGATGACCTCCGGACCTCACGCCCTTCGCTGGCCTGAGCTCCGATGACCTCCGGACCTCACGCCCTTCGCTGGCCTGAGCTCCGATGACTTCCGGACCTCACGCCCTTCGCTGGCCTGAGCTCCAATGACTTCCGGACCTCCGCCCCCGCAGCTGGGCTGAGCTCCGATGCCAGCCCTCGCCCACCTTTCAGAGGCGAGCGCTGATGCCGGACCTCACGCCCTTCGCTGGCCTGAGCTCCGATGACTTCCGGACCTCCGCCCCCCACAGCTGGGCCGAGCTCCGAGGCCAGCCCTCGCCCTCCTTTCAGAGGCGAGCGCTGATGCCGGACCTCACGCCCTTCGCTGGCCTAAGCTCCGATGACTTCCGGACCTCCGCCCCACATAGCTGGGCCGAGCTCCGAGGCCAGCCCTCGCCCCCCTTTCAGAGGCGGGCGCTGATGCCGGACCTCACGACCTTCACTGGCCTAAGCTCCGATGACCTCCGGACCTCACGCCCTTCGCTGGCCTGAGCTCCGATGACTTCCGGACCTCCGCCCCCGCAGCTGGGCCGAGCTCCGATGCCAGCCCTCGCCCACCTTTCAGAGGCGAGCGCTGATGCCGGACCTCACGCCCTTCGCTGGCCTGAGCTCCGATGACTTCCGGACCTCCGCCCCCCACAGCTGGGCCGAGCTCCGAGGCCAGCCCTTGCCCTCCTTTCAGAGGCGAGCGCTGATGCCGGACCTCACGCCCTTCGCTGGCCTGAGCTCCGATGACCTCCGGACCTCACGCCCTTCGCTGGCCTGAGCTCCGATGACTTCCGGACCTCCGCCCCCGCAGCTGGGCCGAGCTCCGATGCCAGCCCTCGCCCACCTTTCAGAGGCGAGCGCTGATGCAGCACCTCACGCCCTTCGCTGGCCTGAGCTCCGATGACTTCCGGACCTCCACCCCCACAGCTGGGCCGAGCTCCGAGGCCAGCCCTCGCCCTCCTTTCAGAGGTGAGCGCTGATGCCGGACCTCACGCCCTTCGCTGGCCTGAGCTCCGATGACTTCCGGACCTCCGCCCCCACATAGCTGGGCCGAGCTCCGAGGCCAGCCCTCGCCCTCCTTTCAGAGGCGAGCGCTGATGCCGGACCTCACGACCTTCGCTGGCCTGAGCTCTGATGACCTCCGGACCTCACGCCCTTTGCTGGCCTGAGCTCCGATGACCTCCGGGCCTCACGCCCTTCGCTGGCCTGAGCTCCGAGGCCAGCCCTCACCCTCCTTTCAGAGGCGAGCGCTGATGCTGGACCTCACGCCCTTCGCTGGCCTGAGCTCCGATGACTTCCGGACCTCCGCCCCCCACAGCTGGGCCGAGCTCCGAGGCCAGCCCTCGCCCTCCTTTCAGAGGAGAGCGCTGATGGCGGACCTCACGCCCTTCGCTGGCCTGAGCTCGGATGACCTCCGGACCTCACGCCCTTCGCTGGCCTGAGCTCCGATGACTTCCGGACCTCCGCCCCTGCAGCTGGGCAGAGCTCCGATGCCAGGCTTCGCCCTCTCCTCAGAGGCTGAACTCCGAAGCCGTCAAGACCCTGCCAGCACAGGGAATACTCAATACAAGAAAGTGCGCGGGTAGGAGAAGGCCCCACCTCGGGCTCGTTACCTCCCCCAAGGTGAGCCCGGGGGCCACTGTCGGTACCCTCAATACCGGGTACCCCCGCGCACATCATAAAACTTCCTAAGGACCTCGCTCCCTCTGCAGGGGCGAGGTTTGAAGGCGCCACGTGTCCAGCGGGGCCGGAGCACCCCTCCCCACGGAGGATAGCTCGAGCCTGCCACGTGGCCCAGGAGGCCGGACCACACCCCCTCCGCGGGGGTGAGCTCCGAAGGCTCCACGTGTCCAGCGGAGCCGGAGCTCCCCCTCTCCTCAGAGGAGAGCTCCGGGTCCGACGCGTGGCCAGCAGAGCAGTGCTGCCGCCCGGTGCGGTAGGCAGCAGGAGTAAAGGCGCGCCATGCCTTTACCAAACAAAGCATTCAAGACCCGCGCCTTCCCAAGACGCGGAGCACGCCTCTGTCAGGTGCCGTTGTGCCCAGTCGCATCACAGACTGGCGCGCGGTGTCAGAACCTGCCAGCCAATAAACGCAGCGACAAGACATCCCATGCCGCCCCCGCCGTCATCAATCACTACGACTAGCATGCGGCATGGGCAGGGCGGCAAGACGAAGACTCAGAAGCCTTCGCCAGAGACAACTACTGACATAACTGCGGATACGGTAGTCTGCAGGCAATCTTCCCGGGACCACCTGTCGGGTCCCGGGCCCCCCTTGTAAGCCACCCGAGCCTTGGACTATAAAAGGCTCGGGTAGGCAACGTTAGCAAGGGTTCGCACTTTAGCCACTCGCACCCTGGGTTCGCACCTCGGCAACTCATACGCTAGCCATTCACACCCAAGCTGTAACTCACCCCCAAGCTCAGGACTCCGGCCCTGAGCAGCAAGCAATACAGCGAGCTCCATAGCTCGCCGTGGACGTAGGGTTTTACGCTCCGGTGGCCTGAACCACGTAAAACTCACAGTGTCAAGCTCTTACTAACTCATCCTTCCGCGCAAGCTCTCCGCAAGGGTCTAGCCCCACCGAAAAAAGAATCTCCGCGGGCTGCCCAGTGCAGGCCCGGGGGAAGTGTCGACCGAACACTTCGATACCCACCCTTCCGTCCAAAGGAGGGCAAACAGAGGGTCGATGTCCCAGACAGCATCGACCACCCAGAGGAGTTCCAGGAGCCTCAGCGCGCCGTGAAGGCGGCACGCAGTCATGAGGACTCCAGCTCCAGCGACGATGAGCGTCGAAAGAAGCTCTACGTCATATACGGCGGGTCCGCCGACCCCTCGTCCCGAAGCGCAGTCAAGACTCTGCGCCGAGCGGTAGCGTCGGTGGCGCCACTCCCAAGTGCCGCACCGCACCTTAAGTGGATGGGGACCCCCATCAGCTTTGACGCCACCGACTGCCCCAGGAACATGGCTGGGGCCGGCCAACTACCGCTCTTGGTAGCTCCGACCATCGCCAACGTGAGAATGTACCACGTTTTGGTAGATGGTGGAGCTGGGCTGAACCTCATCAGCCGTGCAGCTTTCCAGAAGCTGCAGATCCCGATGGCCAAGCTCACCCCGTCGAGCCCGTTCTCAGGGGTAGGGCCGGGACAGGTCATTCCCTACGGCAACATTAGCCTCCCGGTGACCTTCGGAGCTCCGGACAGCTATCGGACAGAGTACATTCTGTTCGACGTAGCGGAGATAGACCTCCCCTTCAACGCCATAATCGGCAGACCAGCCCTGTATCGATTCATGGCAGTAGCCCACTACGGCTACCTCGTCCTGAAGATGCCAACACCGACGGGCGTCCTCAGGATTCGTGGAGACCGCACTGCTGCAGTGTCGGCTTCAGAGAAACTCCAAGCGCTCGCAACAGCTGGGACATCAGCCCCCGGCAGTGCAGAGCCGGTCCAGCTCCGCCCGAGCGCACTCCACCGTGCCTCCGCCACAGCACCCCGGGTGCAACCTCTCGACGAGGGCGGCATCCCCTTAAAGGTCGTTCAAGTCGGCGCCGAAGCCACCCAGACCATCCGGGTAGCCGGGGGCCTGGATAGCAAATAGAAAGGCGCGCTCGTCACCTTCCTCCGGCACAACGTTGACGTGTTTGCATGGCAGCTGTCGGTACCTGAGATATGGGGTACCCCCGCGCACAGGGTGAAATGCCTAAGGTGCTCGCCCTTCTCCGCAGGGAGAGCTCCGAAGGCGCCACGCGTCTGGCGGGGCCGGACCTCCCTCTCCTCAGAGGAGAGCTCCGGGCCCGCCACGTGGCATACAGAAGCCGGACCTCCCCCTCCGCGGGAGAGAGGTCCGAAGACGCCGCGCGTCCAGCGGGGCCGGACCTCCCTCTCCTCAGAGGTGAGCTCCGAGCCCGCCACGTGGCATGCAGAAGCCGGACCTCCCCCTCCGCGGGAGAGAGGTCCGAAGGCGCCACGCGTCCAGCGGGGCCGGACCTCCCTCTCCTCAGAGAAGAGCTCTGGACCCGCCACGTGGCTAGAAGAACGGTGCTGCCTGCCCCCGAGCGGTAGGCAGCGGGCGTAAAGACGCCCCACACCTTGCCCGTACAAGGTATTCAAGGCCCGCGTCTTCCCAAGACGTGGAAACGCGGAGCACGCGCCTGTCAGGTGCCGTTGCGCCCAGTCGCATCACAGACTGGCGCGCGGTGTCAGAACCTGCCAGGTAATAAACGCCGCGACAAGACATCCCATGCCGCCTGCGCCGTCATCAACCACTACGACTAGCGCGCGGCATGGGCAGCGCGGCAAAATGAAGACTCAGAAGCCTTCGACCAGAGGCAACCACTGGCGTAACTACAGATACGGCAGATAATAGACAATCTCCCCGGGACCACCTGTCGGGTCCCGGCCCCCCTTGTAAGCCACCCGAGTCTTGGACTATAAAAGGCTCGGGTAGGCGTCGATAGCAAGGGTTCGCATTTTGCAACTCATAAGCTAGCCATACACTCTCAAGCTGTAACTCACCCCCAAGCTCAGGTCCCCCGGCCCTGAGCAGCAAGCAATACAGCGAGCTCCATAGCTCGCCGTGGACGTAGGGTTTTACGCTCCGGCGGCCTGAACCACGTAAAACTCCCCGTGTCAAGCTCTCACTAACTCGTCCATCTGCGCAAGCTCTCCGCTAGGAACTAGCCCCTCCGAAAAAAAGAACCTCCACGGGCTGCCCAGTGCAGGCCCGGGGGAAGTGTCGATCACACACTTCGACATTTGGCGCGCCAGGTAGGGGGATTTTCCCCTAGCGCGACGAGTTTCCACCGACAAAGATGACCAAGCTCCCTTCAGCAGCAAACTCTCCCCCTCCGCATTCACGGCGAACCGTGACCAGCAGGGAGTACATGTCGACGCACTCAGGACAGAGTGTGTCGGCACAAGCGGGTAGCCAGCAGCCGACTCCGGCAACGCCGACTCCGGCCATGCAGGCCCCGACCAGTGTGAGGTCTTCTGCAGCGCTGAGCGTACACCATGGAGGTGCGCTAGCTGCAGCAAGAGCGCTGCTGCGCAACCCGACTGCGGGGGATGTGCCCCATTCAGCGACCCAGCAATGGGTCCACGAGGTGGACCGCCTCGTCGTCGCCGCCGCGAACCCTCGGTTTCGGCGAGGACGGCGCCCAGGGCAACCGGCTGTGTCGCTGACGCGCACACCCACGGTTGACGGGCTAACGGCGGATTCCAGCTCCTCCAGGCTCCTGTCGACGGACCTGCGAAGGGAACTGGAACGGTGCCACTTGGGGCAGGACGTCCGGGTGTACCTCGAGCGACATCGAGAAAGGCGTCGTAACCATGAGGCAGGCGACAGCATGTCGTCGGCCTCGACGCAACCAGAAGGGCAGGCCTTCGCCATGCAAGCCCCGCCTCAGGCATATGCTGCGCAACATATGCCACCACCATATGCGCCGCAAGTAGCGGCCCCGTCCTATGGTGCAGCCTTGCCCATGCCGGGATACGTGGTGCCAGGTGCGAACCACCTGTTCGCAGCGCCAGTACCTGCGGCAGCAGGTGCAGGATGTGCGGCCCTTGCACCCCACCTTCGCTTCGCAAGGTGGCCGCGCAAGTTTCGCCCGCACTTGCCCGAGAAGTATGACGGAAGCGTCAACCCAGCGGAGTTCCTCCAGATCTACTCCACCGCTGTACTTGCTGCAGGAGGCGATGAGGCTGTCATGGCCAACTACTTTCCCGTCGCCTTGACCGGCCCAGCCCAGTCCTGGCTCATGAATCTACCCCAGGGGTCCATAACCTCCTGGGGTGAGCTCTGCCGGCAGTTCGTCGCCAACTTCGGCAGCTCCTACACCCGTCCCGGCACGGAGCTTGACCTCCACGCCGTCAAACAACAACCTGGGGAGTCGCTGCGCTCTTTCATCCAGCGGTTCCCTCAGGTGCGCAACACCATCCCACATATCCAAAGCGCCTCTGTGGTGGTGGCGTTCCGACAGGGTGTCCGGGACGAGAAAATGCTTGAGAAGCTCGCGACCAGAGAGGTCCGCGATGTCTCGGAGCTCTTTAGCCTGGCGGACAAGTGCGCCAGAGCAGCCGAAGGGCGGAACTGGCACGCACTGCCGACCTCCGAGTCAGGAGGGCAGCCCGGGTCCGGTGCTGCTGCCTATGGGGGTGGCAAGAAGACCAAGAACCGGGGGAGTGGGAAGATGAAGTCACCATTCACGGCCCCCGTCGCCGCAGCTGCGACAACCAGTGGAGCTCGGGGGCCGCGCCCCGACAAGAGGCAGCGGCAATCACCGGCCCCAGACAGTGGCCAAGGCGGGCTATGCCCCGTGCATGGCACCTGCAACCATACAGCTGCCGAGTGCTGGGAGATCCAGAGGCTCGCAGAGCGCTTCCGCAATGGAAGACAGCAGAGGGCTGAAGCACCGCCCTACCCTCAGAGGGATGGCAAACAGAAGGCCGATGCCCCAGTCACCGCTGCTCACCAGGTGGGGTTCCAGGAGCCTCAGCGTGTCATAAAGACGGTGCATGACGGTGATGACTCCAGTTCCGACAGTGATGGGCCAAGGCTTTAGCCAGCTACGGCACGCCTCCGTGCCTCGAACATACCTCTCGGGGGCCGCCTAGGGTCCGTCAACCCCTTGAAGGCCTTGCCAGAAGGGGAGACGCCTTAGGTCATCCAAGGCGAGCCCGGGTCCACCTACCCCTTGAAGGCCTTAGCCAGAAGGGGAGAACTCCCCGGGGGCCCCCGAGAGAAGCCACGCAGGACCTGATCCAGCGTGAAGATAACAACTTCGACAAGACTCGGCTTGCAGGGAACACCCCACAACGCACAGTCTCGGCTAATGCTCTAAGCACTACCGCCAAAGAACCAAACGTGACGGGGGCCCGCAAGAGGGCAGCATGGTGAAGCGGCACGCTATATTCCAAGAAGGACCCATAAGCTCTCCCCCAGCAGGGAAGGTCCCTTCCGAATCATGAAAGCTGCCGCCCCAGGTACACATGCCTTTCAACTGAGAGTGGGACCCATTCCCAGAAAATCCTTGCCATGAAGCAACACTGTAAGTCCTACTTGCTGAGCATCGGTAGAACAGGGTTATTCGCTTCTGTAATAGACCCCATAGAACTTAGGAACAGAGCTTGGGGTAGCTAAGTCTCAAGGGACGGTACAGGACTACGTCCAGTTTAGCCTGGTTCCGACCCTAAGCGCGTAGAGTCTTGCTTCCCTTGTAGACGAGGCGGAACATTGCCCCCATGTACAGCCAGAATTCCACCTATGGGCATGAATGCAGAGACCTGTTCTACTTAGCTCCCTCTCATGCGCTCATTTAAATTATGCATTAATTTTTATGATCGCACATCTCTGTATGTTCATCATACGTCTAGCTCCCCCTCTCCTGCGCTCATCCATAGTCGGCATTTGCTATCCTCCCGAAGGCGGCTGCGCTTGAGGCACCTGCCGATGGCCGAGTGAGTCTCTCGGGCCTCCCCCAGTCAGGTGTTGCGGTGCCAGTTGGTCACCTCCAGGAAAGGCCAGCGTTGTGCATGGAGGGTCCAGGGTGCGTATCCAGCTTAGCCGGCCCAGAGCCCAAAGCATGCGCATCCTGCTCTCCGGAGGTCCAGGGGAGTACGTCCGCTTTGCCTGGTCATGAACCCAAAGTGCGTGCACTCTGCTTCCCCAGCGCATGGCCCGGTACTAGGGATCGGACGGCCGTACCCGGACCTCGGAGGGAGCCGGAGCTCCGGCGCCTCGTGCACAGAATTGCCCAAGCCCCGTATAGCGGGTCAGGACCATAAGACGGATAAGACTAGGAGACAGGAGGGGAGGACCCCCCGAGGAGAATTACGTTTCCTCTACCTGTGTGCAGGACCTTCAGGTTACGGCAACAGGGACTGCATGAAGCGGGGGGAAAAGGAGCTACCAGCTACACCGGCCTGGGACTGGAAGGACCGGGACCCGCCCCTCCAGCAGGGGCGGGGCCCGGGGGCCCCACGTGTCCAGCAGGCCCGGAACTCTCTCCTTCCTTGAGGAGGGCTCCGGGCTCGCCACGTGGCAGGCAGGAACCGGACCTCCCCCCTCAGGGGGAGGGCACCGAAAGCCCTACGTGTCCAACATGACCGGAGCTCCCGTCTCTTGAGGAGGAGCTCCGGACCCACCACGTGGCCGGCAGATTTGGAGCCCCCCATAGGGCCAGGTTCGGAGACCTCTGGGGGCCCCTAACACGGTTAGGACCCGGGGAGGGTGTCTGTGCGAAGCTCCGAGATTGGAAATGGCCTCTGAGTACCTTGCGGAGCTAAGGACTCAGCCAGGCAAAGCCAAGAAGGAGGGAAAAAGCATCACAGACACAAGTATCCAAGAGAGTCAAATTAAGCAAGGCTCCTTGAGCTGGACTACAGACTCGATAAAAAAGGGAGAAGCAAGTCCTAAGGACCTCCCGGCTCTCGCCGGAACCTTGCGGCTACAAGGGCGGCCACATCCTTGACTTCACCCCTGGCGGCTTCCTCCCGCTCCGCGGCTGGGCCCTCTCTTGCTGGCTCCAGCGAGAAAGAGGGGTCGCGGCTCTTGAAGCATGCCAGCACATGCGAGGCGACCTCTAAAGCTAAGCCGCGGCCCTCGGCTTCAAGCTCACTGGCGACCACCGAGTCGAGTCTGTCCAGCTTGGCGCCAATCGACTCCAATGCAGGGATCACCTCTGCCACCTTCAATGCGGGAGTTGCGGCCCTCACCGGACTGAAGCCAAGAGGGATCAGGGCGGACCCCGCTCGATCCACGAAGCTTGAGACCGCAAGGGCCTTGGAGGACCGTAGGGCTGAGAGCTCCTCCACCTCGCGGCGGACCGCCTGCAGAGCCTCCAGGTTCCTCTCGGAGAATTCCTTCTCCTTGGCCGCCAGGGAACTCTCCCGAAGGCGGAGAGTCTCGGCTAGCCGCTCCAACTCAGCGGCCTTGGAGCCGGCAGTCAACTCCTGGTCCAAGACCGCCCGGCGATCATGGGAGACCTGTTCATCCCTCAAGTCAAGGTCTGCCTTCAGAATCTCCAGCTCCTCCATCCGAGCTCGGAGGTCATCCTCGCCCGCGGCCAGCTGCGCGGCGACCCTCTCTGCCTCAGCTGCCACGGAACGCTCCCGCTCCTCAACAGCGAGTTCACGGCGCTCCAACCGCTGCCGTATTTCCACAGCAGCAGAGAGGCTCTCTTCGGCCCGGGCGTGAGCCTCCGGGGCCTCCCTGTTGATCCGCCGCGACTGGGTGTCCATGCGGTCAACAGCCCGCTTCATCCGGTCGACGAGCGCTTCCCTGAAGTCGAGCAACTCCCGCCTGGAGTCGAGCTCGCTCTTAACCTTCGCGGTCCTCTCCCGCAAAAGGTTCCCCCAGATGAGGAGGCGGTCCCGTTCAACCGTATACTCCTCCCGCTCGCGCCCTAGCACAGCCAAGACCTGCCGGACGCTCGACTCGGCAAGCGCGAAGGCGTCCGCCAGAGGCAATGGAGCAACAGAGGCTGGGGCAGTCCCTCCGACCTCCTCCATTACCTCGTCCTCAGGAAGAGCCGACGCGCCAGCCGCCGAGACGAGACGCCGATCAGGAGAAGCTGGCTCCACGGCTCTGGCAGCCAGGCCAGCCGGGCTCTTTTCAACTTCTGGCTCCTTGACCTGAGGAGAGGGACGAGCCGGGGAAGACAGTGCTGGAGAAGAAGCCAGGCCACCTAGTGCAGGATCAATCTGTGCTGGCTCGGGGGCCACGGTTGCCGTCTCGGCAGGAAGAGACGACGCCGCCGCGGAGTCCGGGCACACCGGAACAGGAGAAGTCCGCGCTGGCCTGGGGGCCGCAGCAGTTGCCCCTGGCACCGAGCGCATCGGCACAGATTCCCCGCAAGACGGGGAAGGCCGGGAAGCGCGGACACTCCAGCGGGCTCTAAACCCCGACTTCTGAGCCGGGGTAGGATTTCCAGAGCCCGCTACCGTCTCCGACGACCGCTCCGCAGTGCTTGGACTGGCGGAACAGGGGACGCCCCAGAGGCTTCCCCCAGCACATCAGCCCAGGGCCTCTTCGAGTCGCCACCGGAGGGAGTGTCAGGCACCCCAGAATCCCGACTTGGCACCGACGCCGTTGCTGGAGGAGATCGAGCGCGTTTCTTCTATGGCAGCGGGTCGGAAGCCATGGCAAGGGAGAACTCAAAGGCAAGAGAGCAAAAGCGCAAGAGTCCAAGAAGAAACGCAGAGAAGTGCGAAGGGAAGCTACAATGTGGGTAAGACCCCCTCTAAAAAGCTTCCCGGTGCAGTTCCAAGCGATTCGGAACTCTTCGAATACCCCGCACCCGCAACCGCTTCGGTTCCTAGACCGAGTGCCGATGACGGGTGGGCCCAAGCCGCTTAACTGGAGCGGTGGGGTCAAGGAGTCAGTCTCCTAAGAGGATGAGCCGGCAAGGCCCTTCGGCGGTTCCCGAAGAAAGCGCCGCAACGTGCAGAAGTGGCAGCCTTGGGAACCGCCGCAGTAAAAGCAATCTCAAGTGGGCGCACGCTCTCACGACCCCGCGGCCGTTCGTGCTCCGGCAGCGGTCAAGTCGGGACTTAGAGAAAGTGCGCGGATCGGAAGAGACGGAGGTCCCACCTCGGGCTCCCTATCTCCCCCGAGATGGGCCCGGGGGCCACTGTCGGTACCTGAGATATGGGGTACCCCTGCGCACAGGGTGAAATGCCTAAGGTGCTCGCCCTTCTCCGCAGGGAGAGCTCCGAAGGCGCCACGCGTCTGGCGGGGCCGGACCTCCCTCTCCTCAGAGGAGAGCTCCGGGCCCGCCACGTGGCATACAGAAGCCGGACCTCCCCCTCCGCGGGAGAGAGGTCCGAAGACGCCGCGCGTCCAGCGGGGCCGGACCTCCCTCTCCTCAGAGGTGAGCTCCGGGCCCGCCACGTGGCATGCAGAAGCCGGACCTCCCCCTCCGCGGGAGAGAGGTCCGAAGGCGCCACGCGTCCACCGGGGCCGGACCTCCATCTCCTCAGAGAAGAGCTCCGGACCCGCCACGTGGCTAGAAGAACGGTGCTGCCTGCCCCCGAGCGGTAGGCAGCGGGCGTAAAGACGCCCCACACCTTGCCCGTACAAGGTATTCAAGGCCCGCGTCTTCCCAAGACGTGGAAACGCGGAGCACGCGCCTGTCAGGTGCCGTTGCGCCCAGTCGCATCACAGACTGGCGCGCGGTGTCAGAACCTGCCAGGTAATAAACGCCGCGACAAGACATCCCATGCCGCCTGCGCCGTCATCAACCACTACGACTAGCGCGCGACATGGGCAGCGCGGCAAAATGAAGACTCAGAAGCCTTCGACCAGAGGCAACCACTGGCGTAACTACAGATACGGCAGATAATAGACAATCTCCCCGGGACCACCTGTCGGGTCCCGGCCCCCCTTGTAAGCCACCCGAGTCTTGGACTATAAAAGGCTCGGGTAGGCGTCGATAGCAAGGGTTCGCATTTTGCAACTCATAAGCTAGCCATACACTCTCAAGCTGTAACTCACCCCCAAGCTCAGGTCCCCCGGCCCTGAGCAGCAAGCAATACAGCGAGCTCCATAGCTCGCCGTGGACGTAGGGTTTTACGCTCCGGCGGCCTGAACCACGTAAAACTCCCCGTGTCAAGCTCTCACTAACTCGTCCATCTGCGCAAGCTCTCCGCTAGGAACTAGCCCCTCCGAAAAAAAGAACCTCCACGGGCTGCCCAGTGCAGGCCCGGGGGAAGTGTCGATCACACACTTCGACATTTGGCGCGCCAGGTAGGGGGATTTTCCCCTAGCGCGACGAGTTTCCACCGACAAAGATGACCAAGCTCCCTTCAGCAGCAAACTCTCCCCCTCCGCATTCACGGCGAACCGTGACCAGCAGGGAGTACATGTCGACGCACTCAGGACAGAGTGTGTCGGCACAAGCGGGTAGCCAGCAGCCGACTCCGGCAACGCCGACTCCGGCCATGCAGGCCCCGACCAGTGTGAGGTCTTCTGCAGCGCTGAGCGTACACCATGGAGGTGCGCTAGCTGCAGCAAGAGCGCTGCTGCGCAACCCGACTGCGGGGGATGTGCCCCATTCAGCGACCCAGCAATGGGTCCACGAGGTGGACCGCCTCGTCGTCGCCGCCGCGAACCCTCGGTTTCGGCGAGGACGGCGCCCAGGGCAACCGGCTGTGTCGCTGACGCGCACACCCACGGTTGACGGGCTAACGGCGGATTCCAGCTCCTCCAGGCTCCTGTCGACGGACCTGCGAAGGGAACTGGAACGGTGCCACTTGGGGCAGGACGTCCGGGTGTACCTCGAGCGACATCGAGAAAGGCGTCGTAACCATGAGGCAGGCGACAGCATGTCGTCGGCCTCGACGCAACCAGAAGGGCAGGCCTTCGCCATGCAAGCCCCGCCTCAGGCATATGCTGCGCAACATATGCCACCACCATATGCGCCGCAAGTAGCGGCCCCGTCCTATGGTGCAGCCTTGCCCATGCCGGGATACGTGGTGCCAGGTGCGAACCACCTGTTCGCAGCGCCAGTACCTGCGGCAGCAGGTGCAGGATGTGCGGCCCTTGCACCCCACCTTCGCTTCGCAAGGTGGCCGCGCAAGTTTCGCCCGCACTTGCCCGAGAAGTATGACGGAAGCGTCAACCCAGCGGAGTTCCTCCAGATCTACTCCACCGCTGTACTTGCTGCAGGAGGCGATGAGGCTGTCATGGCCAACTACTTTCCCGTCGCCTTGACCGGCCCAGCCCAGTCCTGGCTCATGAATCTACCCCAGGGGTCCATAACCTCCTGGGGTGAGCTCTGCCGGCAGTTCGTCGCCAACTTCGGCAGCTCCTACACCCGTCCCGGCACGGAGCTTGACCTCCACGCCGTCAAACAACAACCTGGGGAGTCGCTGCGCTCTTTCATCCAGCGGTTCCCTCAGGTGCGCAACACCATCCCACATATCCAAAGCGCCTCTGTGGTGGTGGCGTTCCGACAGGGTGTCCGGGACGAGAAAATGCTTGAGAAGCTCGCGACCAGAGAGGTCCGCGATGTCTCGGAGCTCTTTAGCCTGGCGGACAAGTGCGCCAGAGCAGCCGAAGGGCGGAACTGGCACGCACTGCCGACCTCCGAGTCAGGAGGGCAGCCCGGGTCCGGTGCTGCTGCCTATGGGGGTGGCAAGAAGACCAAGAACCGGGGGAGTGGGAAGATGAAGTCACCATTCACGGCCCCCGTCGCCGCAGCTGCGACAACCAGTGGAGCTCGGGGGCCGCGCCCCGACAAGAGGCAGCGGCAATCACCGGCCCCAGACAGTGGCCAAGGCGGGCTATGCCCCGTGCATGGCACCTGCAACCATACAGCTGCCGAGTGCTGGGAGATCCAGAGGCTCGCAGAGCGCTTCCGCAATGGAAGACAGCAGAGGGCTGAAGCACCGCCCTACCCTCAGAGGGATGGCAAACAGAAGGCCGATGCCCCAGTCACCGCTGCTCACCAGGTGGGGTTCCAGGAGCCTCAGCGTGTCATAAAGACGGTGCATGACGGTGATGACTCCAGTTCCGACAGTGATGGGCCAAGGCTTTAGCCAGCTACGGCACGCCTCCGTGCCTCGAACATACCTCTCGGGGGCCGCCTAGGGTCCGTCAACCCCTTGAAGGCCTTGCCAGAAGGGGAGACGCCTTAGGTCATCCAAGGCGAGCCCGGGTCCACCTACCCCTTGAAGGCCTTAGCCAGAAGGGGAGAACTCCCCGGGGGCCCCCGAGAGAAGCCACGCAGGACCTGATCCAGCGTGAAGATAACAACTTCGACAAGACTCGGCTTGCAGGGAACACCCCACAACGCACAGTCTCGGCTAATGCTCTAAGCACTACCGCCAAAGAACCAAACGCGACGGGGGCCCGCAAGAGGGCAGCATGGTGAAGCGGCACGCTATATTCCAAGAAGGACCCATAAGCTCTCCCCCAGCAGGGAAGGTCCCTTCCGAATCATGAAAGCTGCCCCCCCCAGGTACACATGCCTTTCAACTGAGAGTGGGACCCATTCCCAGAAAATCCTTGCCATGAAGCAACACTGTAAGTCCTACTTGCTGAGCATCGGTAGAACAGGGTTATTCGCTTCTGTAATAGACCCCATAGAACTTAGGAACAGAGCTTGGGGTAGCTAAGTCTCAAGGGACGGTACAGGACTACGTCCAGTTTAGCCTGGTTCCGACCCTAAGCGCGTAGAGTCTTGCTTCCCTTGTAGACGAGGCGGAACATTGCCCCCATGTACAGCCAGAATTCCACCTATGGGCATGAATGCAGAGACCTGTTCTACTTAGCTCCCTCTCATGCGCTCATTTAAATTATGCATTAATTTTTATGATCGCACTATCTCTGTATGTTCATCATACGTCTAGCTCCCCCTCTCCTGCGCTCATCCATAGTCGGCATTTGCTATCCTCCCGAAGGCGGCTGCGCTTGAGGCACCTGCCGATGGCCGAGTGAGTCTCTCGGGCCTCCCCCAGTCAGGTGTTGCGGTGCCAGTTGGTCACCTCCAGGAAAGGCCAGCGTTGTGCATGGAGGGTCCAGGGTGCGTATCCAGCTTAGCCGGCCCAGAGCCCAAAGCATGCGCATCCTGCTCTCCGGAGGTCCAGGGGAGTACGTCCGCTTTGCCTGGTCATGAACCCAAAGTGCGTGCACTCTGCTTCCCCAGCGCATGGCCCGGTACTAGGGATCGGACGGCCGTACCCGGACCTCGGAGGGAGCCGGAGCTCCGGCGCCTCGTGCACAGAATTGCCCAAGCCCCGTATAGCGGGTCAGGACCATAAGACGGATAAGACTAGGAGACAGGAGGGGAGGACCCCCGAGGAGAATTACGTTTCCTCTACCTGTGTGCAGGACCTTCAGGTTACGGCAACAGGGACTGCATGAAGCGGGGGGAAAAGGAGCTACCAGCTACACCGGCCTGGGACTGGAAGGACCGGGACCCGCCCCTCCAGCAGGGGCGGGGCCCGGGGGCCCCACGTGTCCAGCAGGCCCGGAACTCTCTGCTTCCTTGAGGAGGGCTCCGGGCTCGCCACGTGGCAGGCAGGAACCGGACCTCCCCCCTCAGGGGGAGGGCACCGAAAGCCCTACGTGTCCAACATGACCGGAGCTCCCGTCTCTTGAGGAGGAGCTCCGGACCCACCACGTGGCCGGCAGATTTGGAGCCCCCCATAGGGCCAGGTTCGGAGACCTCTGGGGGCCCCTAACACGGTTAGGACCCGGGGAGGGTGTCTGTGCGAAGCTCCGAGATTGGAAATGGCCTCTGAGTACCTTGCGGAGCTAAGGACTCAGCCAGGCAAAGCCAAGAAGGAGGGAAAAAGCATCACAGACACAAGTATCCAAGAGAGTCAAATTAAGCAAGGCTCCTTGAGCTGGACTACAGACTCGATAAAAAAGGGAGAAGCAAGTCCTAAGGACCTCCCGGCTCTCGCCGGAACCTTGCGGCTACAAGGGCGGCCACATCCTTGACTTCACCCCTGGCGGCTTCCTCCCGCTCCGCGGCTGGGCCCTCTCTTGCTGGCTCCAGCGAGAAAGAGGGGTCGCGGCTCTTGAAGCATGCCAGCACATGCGAGGCGACCTCTAAAGCTAAGCCGCGGCCCTCGGCTTCAAGCTCACTGGCGACCACCGAGTCGAGTCTGTCCAGCTTGGCGCCAATCGACTCCAATGCAGGGATCACCTCTGCCACCTTCAATGCGGGAGTTGCGGCCCTCACCGGACTGAAGCCAAGAGGGATCAGGGCGGACCCCGCTCGATCCACGAAGCTTGAGACCGCAAGGGCCTTGGAGGACCGTAGGGCTGAGAGCTCCTCCACCTCGCGGCGGACCGCCTGCAGAGCCTCCAGGTTCCTCTCGGAGAATTCCTTCTCCTTGGCCGCCAGGGAACTCTCCCGAAGGCGGAGAGTCTCGGCTAGCCGCTCCAACTCAGCGGCCTTGGAGCCGGCAGTCAACTCCTGGTCCAAGACCGCCCGGCGATCATGGGAGACCTGTTCATCCCTCAAGTCAAGGTCTGCCTTCAGAATCTCCAGCTCCTCCATCCGAGCTCGGAGGTCATCCTCGCCCGCGGCCAGCTGCGCGGCGACCCTCTCTGCCTCAGCTGCCACGGAACGCTCCCGCTCCTCAACAGCGAGTTCACGGCGCTCCAACCGCTGCCGTATTTCCACAGCAGCAGAGAGGCTCTCTTCGGCCCGGGCGTGAGCCTCCGGGGCCTCCCTGTTGATCCGCCGCGACTGGGTGTCCATGCGGTCAACAGCCCGCTTCATCCGGTCGACGAGCGCTTCCCTGAAGTCGAGCAACTCCCGCCTGGAGTCGAGCTCGCTCTTAACCTTCGCGGTCCTCTCCCGCAAAAGGTTCCCCCAGATGAGGAGGCGGTCCCGTTCAACCGTATACTCCTCCCGCTCGCGCCCTAGCACAGCCAAGACCTGCTGGACGCTCGACTCGGCAAGCGCGAAGGCGTCCGCCAGAGGCAATGGAGCAACAGAGGCTGGGGCAGTCCCTCCGACCTCCTCCATTACCTCGTCCTCAGGAAGAGCCGACGCGCCAGCCGCCGAGACGAGACGCCGATCAGGAGAAGCTGGCTCCACGGCTCTGGCAGCCAGGCCAGCCGGGCTCTTTTCAACTTCTGGCTCCTTGACCTGAGGAGAGGGACGAGCCGGGGAAGACAGTGCTGGAGAAGAAGCCAGGCCACCTAGTGCAGGATCAATCTGTGCTGGCTCGGGGGCCACGGTTGCCGTCTCGGCAGGAAGAGACGACGCCGCCGCGGAGTCCGGGCACACCGGAACAGGAGAAGTCCGCGCTGGCCTGGGGGCCGCAGCAGTTGCCCCTGGCACCGAGCGCATCGGCACAGATTCCCCGCAAGACGGGGAAGGCCGGGAAGCGCGGACACTCCAGCGGGCTCTAAACCCCGACTTCTGAGCCGGGGTAGGATTTCCAGAGCCCGCTACCGTCTCCGACGACCGCTCCGCAGTGCTTGGACTGGCGGAACAGGGGACGCCCCAGAGGCTTCCCCCAGCACATCAGCCCAGGGCCTCTTCGAGTCGCCACCGGAGGGAGTGTCAGGCACCCCAGAATCCCGACTTGGCACCGACGCCGTTGCTGGAGGAGATCGAGCGCGTTTCTTCTATGGCAGCGGGTCGGAAGCCATGGCAAGGGAGAACTCAAAGGCAAGAGAGCAAAAGCGCAAGAGTCCAAGAAGAAACGCAGAGAAGTGCGAAGGGAAGCTACAATGTGGGTAAGACCCCCTCTAAAAAGCTTCCCGGTGCAGTTCCAAGCGATTCGGAACTCTTCGAATACCCCGCACCCGCAACCGCTTCGGTTCCTAGACCGAGTGCCGATGACGGGTGGGCCCAAGCCGCTTAACTGGAGCGGTGGGGTCAAGGAGTCAGTCTCCTAAGAGGATGAGCCGGCAAGGCCCTTCGGCGGTTCCCGAAGAAAGCGCCGCAACGTGCAGAAGTGGCAGCCTTGGGAACCGCCGCAGTAAAAGCAATCTCAAGTGGGCGCACGCTCTCACGACCCCGCGGCCGTTCGTGCTCCGGCAGCGGTCAAGTCGGGACTTAGAGAAAGTGCGCGGATCGGAAGAGACGGAGGTCCCACCTCGGGCTCCCTATCTCCCCCGAGATGGGCCCGGGGGCCACTGTCGGTACCTGAGATATGGAGTACCCCCGCGCACAGGGTGAAATGCCTAAGGTGCTCGCCCTTCTCCGCAGGGAGAGCTCCGAAGGCGCCACGCGTCTGGCGGGGCCGGACCTCCCTCTCCTCAGAGGAGAGCTCCGGGCCCGCCACGTGGCATACAGAAGCCGGACCTCCCCCTCCGCGGGAGAGAGGTCCGAAGACGCCGCGCGTCCAGCGGGGCCGGACCTCCCTCTCCTCAGAGGTGAGCTCCGGGCCCGCCACGTGGCATGCAGAAGCCGGACCTCCCCCTCCGCGGGAGAGAGGTCCGAAGGCGCCACGCGTCCACCGGGGCCGGACCTCCATCTCCTCAGAGAAGAGCTCCGGACCCGCCACGTGGCTAGAAGAACGGTGCTGCCTGCCCCCGAGCGGTAGGCAGCGGGCGTAAAGACGCCCCACACCTTGCCCGTACAAGGTATTCAAGGCCCGCGTCTTCCCAAGACGCGGAAACGCGGAGCACGAACCTGTCAGGTGCCATTGCGCCCAGTCGCATCACAGACTGGCGCGCGGTGTCAGAACCTGCCAGGTAATAAACGCCGCGACAAGACATCCCATGCCGCCTGCGCCGTCATCAACCACTACGACTAGCGCGCGGCATGGGCAGGGCGGCAAAATGAAGACTCAGAAGCCTTCGACCAGAGGCAACCACCGGCGTAACTACAGATACGGCAGATAATAGACAATCTCCCCGGGACCACCTGTCGGGTCCCGGCCCCCCTTGTAAGCCACCCGAGTCTTGGACTATAAAAGGCTCGGGTAGGCGTCGATAGCAAGGGTTCGCATTTTGCAACTCATAAGCTAGCCATACACTCTCAAGCTGTAACTCACCCCCAAGCTCAGGTCCCCCGGCCCTGAGCAGCAAGCAATACAGCGAGCTCCATAGCTCGCCGTGGACGTAGGGTTTTACGCTCCGGCGGCCTGAACCACGTAAAACTCCCCGTGTCAAGCTCTCACTAACTCGTCCATCTGCGCAAGCTCTCCGCTAGGAACTAGCCCCTCCGAAAAAAAGAACCTCCGCGGGCTGCCCAGTGCTGCCCAGTGCAGCCGTCACAGATGCCGGGGATCCCCAGGGAGGTGATCGAGCACCACATAAAAGTCTTCTCCGACGCCCGGCCGGTTGAACAGAAGCCCCGCAAGCAGTCCATCGAGCGGCAAAACTTCATTCGTGAAGAAGTCAAGAAGCTGCTGGACGCTGGCTTCATACGGGAGGTCCACCACCCCCGGTGGTTGGCGAACCCCGTCTGTCGGTACCTGCGATATGGGGTACCCCCGCGCACAGGGGAAAATGCCTAAGGAACTCGCCCTTCTCCGCAGGGAGAGCTCCGAAGGCGCCACGCGTCCGGCGGGGCCGGACCTCCCTCTCCTCAGAGGAGAGCTCCGGGCCCGCCACGTGGCATACAGAGGTCGGACCTCCCCCTCCGCGGGAGAGAGGTCCGAAGGTGCCACGTATCTGGCGGGGCCGGACCTCCCTCTCCTCAGAGAGGAGCTCCGGACCCGCCACGTGGCCGACAGAAGCCGAACCTCCCCCTCCGTGGGGAGAGGTCCGAAGGCTCCATGTGCCCCGCAGGGCCGGACCCTCCTCTCCTCTGAGAAAAGCTCCGAGCCCGCCACGTGGCCAGCGGAACGACGCTGCCTGCCCCCGAGCGATAGGCAGCGGGAATAAAGACACCCCATACCTTGCCCGTACAAGGTATTCAAGGCCCGCGTCTTCCCAAGACGCGGAGACGCGGAGCACGCCTCTGTCAGGTGCCGTTGCGCCCAGTCGCATCACAGACTGGCGCGTGGTGTCAGAACCTGGCAGCCAATAAACACCGCGACAAGACATCCCATGCCGCCTGCGCCGTCATCAACCACTACGACTAGCATGCGGCATGGGCAGGGCGGCAAGACCCAGACTCGGAAGCCTTCGCCAGAGACAACTACCGGCATAACTGCAGATACGGTAGATAACAGTCAATCTCCCTGGGACCACCTGTCGGGTCTCGGGCCCCCTTGTAAGCCACCCGAGTCTTGGACTATAAAAGGCTCGGGTAGGCCACGATAGCAAGGGTTCGCACCTCTGCAACTCATACGCTAGCCATTCACACCCAAGCTGTAACTCACCCCCAAGCTCAGGACTCCGGCCCTGAGCAGCAAGCAATACAGCGAGCTCCATAGCTCGCCGTGGACGTAGGGTTTTACGCTCCGGTGGCCTGAACCACGTAAAACTCACAGTGTCAAGCTCTTACTAACTCGTCCATCCGCGCAAGCTCCCCGCAAGGGACTAGCCCCACCGAAAAAAGAACCTCCGCGGGCTGCCCAGTGCAGGCCCGGGGGAAGTGTCGACTGAACACTTCGACACCGTCGTTGTCCCGAAGGCCGGTGGGAAGCTCCGGATGTGCATCGACTACACCAGTCTCAATAAGGCATATCCCAAAGATCCATTCCCTCTCCCTAGAATAGATCAAATAGTAGACTCAACATCAGGCTGTGATATGCTGTGTGTCGAGGTGTTCGGTCGACACTTCCCCCGGGCCTGCACTGGGCAGCCCGCGGAGGTTCTTTTTTCGGTGGGGCTAGTCCCTTGCGGAGATCTTGCACGGATGGACGAGTTAATAAGAGCTTGACACAGTGAGTTTTACGTGGTTCAGGCCGCCGGAGTGTAAAACCCTACGTCCACGGCGAGCTATGGAGCTCGCTGTATTGCTTGCTGCTCAGTGCCGGAGTCCTGAGCTTGGGGGTGAGTTACAGCTTGGGAGCGTATGGCTAGCGTATGAGTTGCAGAGTGTGAACCCTTGCTATCGTCGCCTACCCGAGCCTTTTATAGTCCAAGACTCGGGCGGCTTACAAGGGGGGCCGGGACCCGACAGGTGGTCTCGGGAAGATTGTCTATTATCTACCGTATCTGCAGTTATGCCGGTAGTTGTCTCTGGTCGAAGGCTTCTGAGTCTTAGTCTTGCCGCCCTGCCCATGCCGCATGCTAGTCGTAGTGGTTGATGACGGCGCAGACGGCATGGGATGTCTTGTCGCGGTGTTTATTGGCTGGCAGGTTCTGACACCGCGCGCCAGTCTGTGATGCGACTGGGCTCAACGGCACCTGACAGAAGCGTGCTCCGCGTCTCCGCGTCTTGGGAAGACGCGGGCCTTGAATACCTTGTACGGGCAAGGTATGGGGCGTCTTTACGCCCGCTGCCTATCGCTCGGGGGCAGGCAGCGCCGTTCTGCTGCCACGTGGTGGGCCCGGAGCCCTTCTCAGAGGAGAGGAGGGCCCGTTCCGCGGGGCACGTGGAGCGTCCGGACCTCTCCCCGCGGAGGTGGAGGCTCGGCTTCTGTTGGCCACATGGCGGGCCCGGAGCTCTCCTCTGAGGAGAGGGAGGTCCGGCCCCGCTGGACGCGTGGCGCCTTCGGACCTCTCTCCCGCGGAGGGGGAGGTCTGACTTCTGCATGCCACGTGGCGGGCCCGGAGCTCTCCTCTGAGGAGAGGGAGGTCCGGCCCCGCCGGACGCGTGGCGCCTTCGGAGCTCTCCCTGCGGAGAAGGGCGAGTTCCTTAGGCATTTTCCCCTGTGCGCGGGGGTACCCCATATCTCAGGTACCGACAGTGGCCCCCGGGCCCATCTCGTGGGAGATAGCGAGCCCGAGGTGGGACCTCCGTCTCTTCCGATCCGCGCACTTTCTCTAAGTCCCGAATTGACCGCTGCCGGAGCACAAACGGCCGCGGGGTCGTGGGAGCGTGCACTCACTTGATGGTTGCTTTTACTGTGGCGGTTCCCAAGACTGCCACTTCTGCACGTTGCGGCGCTTTCTTCGGGAACCGCCGAAGTGCCTTGCCGGCTCATCTTCTCAGGAGACTGAATCCTTGACCCACCGCTTCAGTTGGGCGGCTTGGGTCCACCCGTCATCGGCACTCGGTCTAGGAGCCGAAGCGGTTGCCGATGCGGTGTATTCGAAGAGTTCTGAATCGCTTGGAATTGCACCCAGGAAGTTTTTAGAGGGGATCTTACCCACATTGCGGCTTCCCTTCGCATTGCGCTTGTACTTCCCTTGAACTCTTGCGCCCCGGCTTTCCTGCCCTTGTGCCCTCTTTCGCCATGGCTTCCAACTTGCTCCCAACGCGCCTCGTTCGTTCTTCCGATCTCGGGCCAGTGCGCAGGCTGCTGGGCTGGCGCTCAGAAGAACAGAAACATCGGCTTCGCCGAGGATCTCTCCCCTTGGTCCTGGAAAAGGGGGAGATAGTCTTCTTCACCGCTTATGCTCTGGCGGGGTTCGTTCCGCCGATTTCTTCCTTCTTTGTCACCCTGCTGGAGACATATGGTCTCCAGCTCCACCATCTTTCCCCCAACTCTTTCGCAATGGCTGCTGTTTTTGTCCACTTCTGCGAGATGTTCGTGGGGGTGCACGCCTCCGTGACACTCTTCCGCCACTTCTTTGTGCTGCGGACGACTGGGCGCGGCTTGAAGACTCAGATGGGGGCATACTACTTCCGGCATCGCTGCAAGGACCCCAAGGTCTCCGGATACCTTCTGCCCTTCAGCGCATCAAGGTGGGAAAACTGGAGGGAGAGCTGGGTGGTAGTGCAGACCGACGAGCACGATTGCCTACAACTCCCAACCGCCAGCCCAACCACCGATCGCCGCTTCTGGGAGGAGATCCCTGAGCTGGAGCAGGAGTACTCCCCGGTCTTGGAGCGGATCCGGTTCTTGGCCAACGAGGGGCTGACGTCTCTAATGGTGCTGATGGACTCTATGTCGCGCCGTATTGCCCCCTTGCAGCAGCGTAGCCGCCCAGCGTGGTACTACACCGGCGAGCAGGACTGTACCAGGCTGGAGAGGGGCCCTGTCGAAGTGTTCAGTCGACACTTCTCCCGGGCCTGCACTGGGCAGCCCGCGGAGGTTCTTTTTTCGGTGGGGCTAGTCTCTAGCGGAGAGCTTGCGCAGATGGACGAGTTAGAAAGAGCTTGACACGGCGAGTTTTACGTGGTTCAGGCCGCCGGAGCGTAAAACCCTACGTCCACGGCGAGCTATGGAGCTTGCTGTATTGCTTGCTGCTCAGGAACGGAGGCCTGAGCTCGGAGGTGAGTTACAGCTTGAGAGTGTCTAGCTAGCGTATGAGTTGCAAAGTGCGAACCCTTGCTATCGACGCCTACCCGAGCCTTTTATAGTCCAAGGCTCGGGCAGCTTACAAGGGGGGCCGGGACCCGACAGGTAGTCCCGGGAAGATTGTCTATCATCTACCATATCTGCAGTTATGCCGGTAGTTGCCTCTGGTCGAAGGCTTCTGAGTCTTCATCTTGCCGCCCTGCCCATGCCGCATGCTAGTCGTAGTGGTTGATGACGGCGCAGGCGGCATGGGATGTCTTGTCGTGGTGTTTACTGGCTGGCAGGTTCTGACACCGCGCGCCAGTCTGTGATGCGACTGGGCGCAACGGCACCTGACAGAAGCGTGCTCCGTGTCTCCGCGTCTTGGGAAGACGCGGGCCTTGAATACCTTGTACGGGCAAGGTATGGGGCGTCTTTACGCCCGCTGCCTATCGCTCGGGGCAGGCAGCGTCGTTCTGTTGCTATGTGGCGGGCCCGGAGCCCTTCTCAGAGGAGAGAAGGGTCAGTCCCGCAGGGCACGTGGACCCTCCGGACCTCTCCCCGCGGAGGGAGAGGCTCGGCTTCTGTTGGCCACGTGGCAGGCCCGGAGCTCTCCTCTGAGGAGAGGGAGGTCCGGCCCCGCTGGACACGCGGCGCCTTCGAACCTCTCTCCCACGGAGGGGGAGGTCCGGCTTCTGTATGCCACATGGCGGGCCCGGAGCTCTCCTCTGAGGAGAGGGAGGTCCGGCCCCGCCGGACGCGTGGCGCCTTCGGAGCTCTCCCTGCGGAGAAGGGCAAGTTCCTTAGGCATTTTACCCTGTGCGCGGGGGTACCCCATATCTCAGGTACCGACAGGCCCCGGCTCTGACCCTTCCGACGGGGAGCTGAACGAGATGGTGAGCAAGGTGAGCGGTGACTACATTCCAGTGGCGACCCCGCCCTTCCGCCCTCTGCCACCCCCCTCTTCTTGGAGCCTCAGAGGAGGTCAGAGCTCCTGCGGAAGATGCCGAACCTTGACGACATCGGGATCGCCGTCCGGCCGGTCGGGGATGCCTTCCGGGGTATCACCATTCCAGGAACCGAGCACTCCGGGTCAGGGCATGAGGCATCCGCTGCTGTCAAACCCTCCCCCAGAGCCGACGGAACCCAAGCCGTCGACAAAGGGAAAGGAAAGGAGCCGCCCCCCGGGCATCTAGAGAAGAAACGCGCCCGGTCTCCTCCGAGGGCGCCGCCTGCGCCGAGTCAGGGTGCCGGAGCTACTTTGCTCCCATCTCCCGGGGGTGCTGGTCCATCGGGTGGCGACCCGAAGAGGCCCCGAGTGTCCCTCCCCGGCGGGTCTCTCCCCGGACAGCGGCCATCCGAATCAGCCCAAGTACCTCGCCATCCTTCCTCAAGCGGAGGGATTTCCAGGACGGATGTTGGTGGGGCGACGCCGGCGAGTGTGCCGGTGATCCAGGCGTCACATTCCGCGACCGTTCCAGCCGCTGGTCCCGGCGGTTCAGCTACAGCCCAGAGGCCAGTGCTGCAAGCCCGTTGGAGCGCTCATGCCGCCCAGTAAGTGTTGCTCTTTCTGGCTTGTAGGAGCAGAGCTCTTGTCTCTTCTCTTATCCTGAGGGCTTTCTCTTCCTGCAGGGACCGACCAGCTGCCGGGGGCGGCCCTCTTATCCGGCCGCCTTCAACCGACGGAAGCTCCGCGCCTCAGCACCTGGGGACCGTGGTGGCTCCCATGGCCCCCAAATTGACGGGGGCACCCTCTGCGCCAGCGGGTTCACTCTCCGCGGTGGACGCATCTGCTCCTATCCGCTGACACGACCCCAATGGTCCTGTCGAGCGAGGATCACGCTGAGGGGTGCTGCGTTGCACAGCACCATATAACACACGTCAAAGGTACAAAGCGGAAGCGAAATTTTGTTACATAAACAAGTTTATGAACATGTTTACATCAAAATAAGTTCAGTCTACACTCGCGGGCGTAGACTAAGCATCAAGTGCACGTTCAGCCCTCGAACGTGTCCTTGCTAGCACACGCGCACACTAACTCTGCGGCGTGCACGACTCCCACTCGACGGGGTTTCCCTCCTGGGGTTCCGTCTCCTCTTCGGGAGTCCCTTCCTCATAGAACCCTGTAAAAGCTTCAAACACAAGCAGTGAGCACGAAGGCTCAGCAAGTCTGACCCATCTCACCTAAACATGGAACTTCTACATGAGGGTAATGGGTTACATGAGGTAAAAATCATTTGCAATGTAACACCCCAAATTTTGATTCAAAACTCTAAACCATGTCCAGAGGGGAATTTAAAATTTTTTGGACGTGTTGCATGTTTTGCAAAAATTCAAATTCAAACTGGAATTCAAATTATACTCAAAACAGAAAAGAAATGGAAAAAGAAAAAGAGAAACGGGAAAAAAACCGGCCAGTGGGCCGAAACCCGCCAGCCGGCCCAGTTTCCCCGCGCCAGCCCGCCCCCGCGCGCGCCGCGCTGTCTCTCACAGACGGGTGGGACCCGCCTGTCATCCCTAACCCCGCGACCCCGGACTCTCTCCCGCGCGCGCGATCGCAACCGACCGGATTTCCGCGTCCCGCAGCCCGAATTCTGGTCCCAAACGACTCAAACTCGATCGCAACAGACCCACCGCCCTCCCCCGGCTATAAAAACCCCAGCCTTGATCGGTTTTTCCCACGCGATCACCGATTTTTACTCCGGTGAGCACCGAGACTTCGCCGGTGAATTCTGGCCGATCTAAGCTCGGAAACTCTGATCTAACTCGCTGGTCTTGATCCACCGCCTCCGGGGAGCTTTGCAGGTGCAGGAAACTCGGAGACTTACGGTGTAAATCCAGCACCGACGAGCTTCACCGTGGTTTTGCCTCGGACCTCGCCGCCGATCACTTTCCAGGACCCCCGAGCTCGAGAAAACCCCCGAGGTGAGATCCCTGACCTCCCCTCTACCGATCTATGCCATAAGATCACAGTTTTAGGCAGAATTCTCGAGGATCCGAAACATTCCGGCGAGATCGCCGCTTCCCGCCGCCGTGCGCCGCCGGCAGCGCCGCCCGCGCTCGATCAGAGCGACGTGGCCGCTTGTGCGCCGTTTATTTTAAATCGCACGGTAGACTTTAAATCCCCGCGTACCGATTCGATGTTATAATCTCAGCCGTCGGTTTAAAATCGGACGGTCCACGTCAGCCCCGCATTATAAAGACTGGAATTCTTACGTGCTACCCCCTGGGGTTCTCTGGAATTGAGAGCTAGCCCCGGAAACTTCAGATCTAGCCCCTGGAACTCCAGAAAATCATGTAAATTCATTTAAAAATCAGTTTTAGCCCCTGGACTTAATAGAAATTAGGAAAAACACCTCTGATAAGTGTAGCTAGACCCCTAGAAATTATGAAAATAATATTATAGACCCTGTAATGGGGTGAATTCATTATTTTAGCCCTGTTTAGTATTTAATTTAGAAAATTGAATATGTAACTAGTGTTTAAAAATTAAAAAGTGGGACAAACATAATTGTCAAAATTAATTAAAAACTTTCTCAGTACTTAGAAAACTTTGGAGTGAGATAAAAATCTATTTTTGGGCTGAAATGAATCTGTTTCATTTATTATTCACATTTATTAGTATAGGGACACATTTTTAAGTAAAGAATAGTTATAGAAAAATAGGGAAAATAATTATGAAATAATCTACATCAGAAGCCAAGGTCAAAACATGTTATTAGATTATTTAGGACCAGAACCTATACTGTTTAGGTGATGTGTATTACTAATTTTATAATAAAATATACAATTATGCATAGGAATATAAATCTGAAAATATAGCAACTAGTAAATGATAAATGGAGTTTTTAAAATCTAAAGAGTTCAGTTTAAGTGTGGTAGAAATTATGAAGGCACATATGGAGAAGAAAAATATTTTTCATACATACTTGGTAGTTTAGTGTAAGTAATTTATTTAAAACTGAAACACACACACACACATATATATATATATATATATATATATATATATATATATATATATATATATATATATATATAGTATGTAAATATAAATATGAACACCAAAGTAGGAATCATATACATATACATAAAAGTGTGTGCAATCCACAGATCAACACACAAAGTAACCACAACACATATAATGGTGAATGAATTTCATAAATATGAAATGTGTGGTTTGTATGAAGTAGAAGTGTGAACTATGTCTTATGATTGTTGTTTTTCTTTTGCTATGTGTGATGGTATGAAGTAGAACCTGTTCAAGAGCAAGTTATTCCTTTCCAAGATCAGGACTACCCATTTCAAGAGCAGCAAGAAGGAGGCAAGTGTCCTTGACCACTTTGATCCTATGCTAGGATGTGTAGATATAATTATTTGCATTGTCAAGTTAAATATGAAACCCATGCTAGGAAGTTTCCTAGAATTGCATTACCTTGTTTCCTTGAAGCTTGGGTTGGGATTTATTTTGTCATGTCATTTATTTCCATGCATATGCTTAGCCATGCTTAGAATGGGATGTTTGGGACATGAGATCATCAGTTTATATTACCATACTCTTGAATGAGACATTGTGAGTTATGTAGAGGTAGGGATCAAGGCAAGTTGGATGTTTTGGTTGTGTGCTGGGTGCACGAGACTTGGGTTTGTGTTTAGTACTTGCCTGGATCCTAAGGACCGGTTCATGGAGCATGTAACCCGGCTTTACAGTGTCAACCACATGCTGAGATGGGGCAGCTTGGCCAATTAATTAGGTGTATCCCCGGCATAGTATGGGTGTGTTGGATGGTGCGGGGAATAGGTGTCAGCTGGACTACCATATGAACCGCAAGGCTCAAGAGGGGGCCACTGCAGCGGGGTTGGAGCCTCTTGTATGCTGTTAGGGGTGAAACCTCAGTGGGCCCACGCTTGTCGGGAATCCCTTTGTAAAGGCTTCGTAGTGATCTCCTGGCTACACACCTGGGAAGTGTGAATGTGGAACGTAGCCACTGGCATAATGGAGGTTCTTTTAGTCCACCCGGCAACGGGGGATGAAATCACTATTTGTGGGTACAGTGGTACAAACTCTGCAGAGTCAAAACTGTCTTGACAGCCGTGCTCACGGTTAAGAGCGGCCTGGACTTATTCATGATAGAGGTGTGAAGGTTTTTGGAAGTTGAGGATGTTAAGCGGGGAGCTTAACATGGGAAATGATGTTATGGTTATTAGATTATGATGATGGGATGGGAGATTGGGACCATTTCACTTGCGTAGTAATGTAGGTGCTTAATAAGCTAAGGTGATAGGTATTAATTGCGTAGTGCTTTAACCATGAGTTCAACCTCTCCTTGTTCTAGCCATGCATGATATAATTTTCCCACACTTGCTGAGTACCATTGGTACTCAACCTTGCATATTTGTTGGTTTATATTGCTGCTCAGGTCAAGATAATGAGGTGGTGTATGATGACCAAGACTTTGGACCCGAGGAAGGTTTTTAGGTTCATGAAGACCCCCGGGCAACGCCTGTGATGGAGCCCTAAAGAATAATATTCCGCTGCTAGTTTATTTACTTGTGATGAAGCATTAGTGTCCATTGAGACATTTGCGATGTAAGACTTATTTATATTCGACACCTGGCTTGTAATAAATGATGCTTCACTATTTGTCATCACATGTATGAGAAAATGATCCTGGCATACATGTGATATTCACTTGGTTGTTTCTTCGGAAAAACCGGGTGTGACATGCAAGGACTCGCCTAATTAGTAGAACCTTATTTTCAAGTTTTAGCAGCAGGTTATGGAGAACTTTACGCTAAGGCACATGAGAGAGCCGCAATCAAACAAGAAACGCATTTCTCTCATGTACTTTGCCCAAAGTTGAAAGGAATTTTAGTTAGCTCTAAGCTACAGCATATCATTAACAATCAATGTCCAGCTTTCAATCAGCAACATTTTAACATGTGACTAGCCTGTTCCTTCTACGTCACGGTACAGTGAACAAGTGGTACTCACTGACCGCGAGGGACGGCGATTATAATCGATTTACACCTGCAGGGTTACCCGAACAACCCGTCACGTACGCCGGTACTCGATGTTGCCTACAACAACCATCACGGACGCCGTACGCAACTACCTTTCACCCGTCAGCCAAATATTGAACCGGTCTCATCGTCCCGAGCAAGAGGTCTCTGCACGCGCATCTCTGTGCCGCCAGCCGATTTACACCTCGAGCTCTCAACCTACCCTCTGAACGACGGGCAATGCCTGTCACACCCGGTTTTTCCGAAGAACAACCAAGTGAATATCACATGTATGCCAGGATCATTTTCTCATACATGTGATGACAAATAGTGAAGCATCATTTATTACAAGCCAGGTGTCGAATATAAATAAGTCTTACATTGCAAATGTCTCAATGGACACTAATGCTTCATTACAAGTAAATAAACTAGCAGCGGAATATTATTCTTTAGGGCTCCATAACAGGCGTTGCCCGGGGTCTTCATGAACCTAAAATCCTTCCTCGGGTCCAAAATCTTGGTCATTATACACCACCTCATTATCTTGACTTGAGCAGCAATATAAACCAACAAATATGCAAGGTTGAGTACCAATGGTACTCAGCAAGTGTGGGAAAATCATATCATGCATAGCTAGAACAAGGAGAGGTTGAACTCATGGTTAAAGCACTACGCAATTAATGCCTATCACCTTAGCTTATTAAGCACCTACATTACTACACAGGTGAAATGGTCCCAATTTCCCATCCCATCATTGTAATCCAATAACCATAACATCATTACCAAAGTTAAGCTCCCCGCTTAACTTCCAAATCCATCAACGCTCTAATCATGAATAAGTCCAGGCCGCTCTTAACCGTGAGCACGGCTGTCAAGACAGTTTTGACTCTGCAGAGTTTGTACCACTGTACCCACAAGTAGTGATTTCATCCCCCGTTGCCGGGTGGACTAAAAGAACCTCCATTATGCCAGTGGCTACGATCCACATTCACACTTCCCAGGTGTGTAGCCAGGAGATCACTACGAAGCCTTTATAAAGGGATTCCCGACGAGCGTGGGCCCACTGAGGTTTCACCCCTAACAGCATACAAGAGGCTCCAACCCCGCTGCAGTGGCCCCCTCTTGAGCCTTGCGGTTCATATGGTAGTCCAGCTGACACCTACTCCCCGCACCATCCAACACACCCATACTACGCCAGGGATACACCTAATTAATTGGCCAAGCTGCCCCATCTCAGCATGTGGTTGACACTGTAAAGCCGGGTTACATGCTCCATGAACCGGTCCTTAGGATCCAGGCAAGTACTAAACACAAACCCAAGTCTCGTGCACCCAGCACACAACCAAAACATCCAACTTGTCTTGATCCCTACCTCTACATAACTCACAATAGCTCATTCAAGAGTATGGTAAAATAAACTGATGACCTCATATCCCAAATATCCCATTCTAAGCATGGCTAAGCATATGCATGTAAATAAATGACATGACAAAATAAATCCCAACCCAAGCTTCAAGGAAACAAGGTAATGCAATTCTAGGGAAACTTCCTAGCATGGGTTTCATATTTAACTTGACAATGCAAATAATTCTATCTACACATCCTAGCATAGGATCAAAGTGGTCAAGGACACTTGCCTCCTTCTTGCTGCTCTTGAAATGGGTAGTCCTGATCTTGGAAAGGGTTAACTTGCTCTTGAACAGGTTCTACTTCATACCATCACACATAGCAAAAGAAAAACAACAATCATAAGACATAGTTCACACTTCTACTTTATACAAACCACACATTCAGATTTATGAAATTCATTCACCATTATATGTGTTGTGGTTACTTTATGTGTGTTGAGTTGTGGCTTGCATGCACTTTTAACCATGTGTATATGATTCCTACTTTTGTGTCCACCTTTATACTTACATACTATTTATATGGGTTTCCAATAAATTTCTTATATTCAACTACTTCACCTTTTTACTACCAAGTGTGTATGAAAAGTATTATTCTTCCCCATATGTGCCTTCATAATTTCTACCAACCCTAAACTGAATTCTTCGTATTTTAGAAACTCCATTTATCATTTACTAGTTGCTATATTTTCAGATTTATATTACTATGCATAATTGTGTATTTTATTATAAAATTAGTAATACACATCATCTAAACAGAATAGGTTCTGGTCCTAAATAATTTAATAACATATTTTGACTTTTGCCTCTGATGTAAACTATTTTATAATTATTTTACCTATTTTCTATAACTATTCTTTACTTAAAAATGTGTCCCTATACTAATAAATATGAATAATAGATGAAACAGATTTATTTCAGCCCAAAAATATATTTTTATCTCACTCCAAAGTTTTCTAAGTACTGAGAAAGTTTTTAATTAATTTTGACAATTATGTTTGTCCCCCTTTTTAATTTTTAAACACTAGTTACATATTCAATTTTCTAAATTAAATACTAAACAAGGCTAAAATAATGAATTCACCCCATTACAGGGTCTATAATATTATTTTCATAATTTCCAGAGGTCTATCTACACTTATCAGAGGTGTTTTTCCTAATTTCTATTAAGTCCAGGGGTTAAAACTGATTTTTAAATGGATTTACATGATTTTCTGGAGTTCCAGGGGCTAGATCTGAAGTTTCCGGGGCTAGCTCTCAATTCCAGAGAACCCCAGGGGGTAGCACGTAAGAATTCCAGTCTTTATAACGCGGGGCTGACGTGGACCGTCCGATTTTAAACCGACGGCTGAGATTATAACATCGAACCGGTATGCGGGGTTTTAAAGTCTACCGTGCGATTTAAAATAAACGGCGCACAAGCGGCCACGTCGCTCTGATCGAGCGCGGGCGGCGCTGCCGGCGGCGCACGGCGGCGGGAAGCGGCGATCTCGCCGGAAAGTTTCGGATCCTCGAGAATTCTGCCTAGAACTGTGATCTTATGGCCTAGATCGGTAGAGGGGAGGTCAGGGATCTCACCTCGGGGGTTTTCTCGAGCTCGGGGGTCCTGGAAAGTGCTCGGCGGCGAGGTCCGAGGCAAAACCACGGCGAAGCTCGTCGGCGCTGCGTTTACACCGTAACTCTCCGAGTTTTCTGCACCTGCAAAGTTCCCCGGAGGCGGTGGATCAAGACCAGCGAGTTAGATCAGAGTTTCCGAGCTTAGATCGGCCAGAATTCACCGGCGAAGTCTCGGTGCTCACCGGAGTGAAAATCGGCGATCGCTTGAGAAAAACTGATCGGAGCTGGGGTTTTTATAGCCGGGGGAGGGCGGTGGGTCTGTTGCGATCGAGTTGGATTCTTCTGGGACCAGAATTCGGGCTGTGGGACGGGTTTTCCGATCGGTTAAGATCGCGCGCGCTCGGGGAAAAGTCCGGGGTCGCGCGGTTAGGGATGACAGGCGGGTCCCACCCGTCTGTGAGAGGCAGCGCGGCGCGCGCGGGGGCGGGCTGGCGCGGGGAAGACTGGGCCGGCTGGCGGGTTTCGGCCCACTGGCCGGTTTTTTTCCGTTTCTCTTTTTCTTTTTCCATTTCTTTTCTGTTTTGAGTATAATTTGAATTCCAGTTTGAATTTGAATTTTTGCAAAACATGCAACACGTCCAAAAATTTTTAAATTCCCCTCTGAACATGGTTTAGAGTTTTGAATCAAAATTTGGGGTGTTACAGCTCTACCCCCCTTAAAAGAAATCTCGTCCTCGAGATTGGTGTTTTTAAGAAAACAATTCCGGAAATTGTGCCTTAAGCTCATCTTCCCGTTCCCAGGTGGCTTCCTCTTCTGAGTGATGCTTCCACTGCACCTTGCACATCCGGATTCTCTTGTTTCTGGTGAGGCGTTCCATTGTATCCAAAATCTTGTATGGTTGTTCGACATAAGATAAATCTTCAGCTACATCCACTTCATTCATGGGTAACACCTCCTCAGGCGTCCTCAGGCATTTCTTGAGTTGTGACACATGGAATACATCGTGCACGTCCGATAGATGAACCGGTAACTCTAGTTGGTACGCCACTTTGCCTTTCCTTTCCAAAACTGGAAAGGGTCCGATGTATCGCGGTGACAACTTCCCTTTCACCTTGAACCGACGAAGTCCTCTGATAGGGGACACCTTGAGATAAACATAGTCTCCCACGTTGAAAACGAGTTCTCTTCTTCGTACATCAGCATAACTCTTCTGGCGTGTTTGTGCTATCCTCAAGTTGTTGCGAATCTCCCTCACCTTCGCTTCGGCTTCTTGTAGCACTTCTGGACCAAACACTTTGCTTTCTCCTGTTTGGTTCCAAAATAGAGGAGTTCTGCACTTCCTTCCATACAAAGCTTCAAACGGTGACATCTTCATACTAGCTTGATAACTGTTGTTATAGGAAAACTCCGCATACGGTAAGTTCTTGTCCCAACTTCTATTGTTTTTGAGTGCACATGCCCTCAACATATCTTCAAGGATCTGATTGGTTCTCTCCGTCTGCCCGTCAGTTTGGGGATGATAGGCAGAACTGAAGTTCAGATGGGTTCCCATGGTTTCATGCAACTTCTGCCAAAACCTCGAGGTGAACTGTGTCCCTCGGTCCGACACTATCTTCTTTGGCACTCCATGGTAACACACAATCCTTGACATGTACAATTCTGCCAATTTGGATCCGCTGTAGCTTTCTTTCACAGGGATGAAATGAGCTACCTTGGTTAGCCTATCAATAATGACCCATATTGAATCATACCCGGATTGGGTCCTAGGCAATCCCACGACAAAATCCATGCTGATTTCTTCCCACTTCCATTCAGGCACTTTGAGTGGTTGCAGTAATTCCGCGGGTCGTTGATGTTCTGCTTTCACCAACTGACATGTGTCACATAGGGCAACATGTTCCGCGACATCTCGCTTTATACCATACCACCAATACCTGCTTTTGAGGTCCTGGTACATCTTCGTACTCCCAGGATGAATGGAATAGTCAGAATCATGAGCCTCCTCTAAAATCAATTCACGGATCTCCTTTACTTCTGGCACACAGATTCTTTTCCCGTGCCACACCGTTCCTTGTTCATCCTCTCTAAAACCAGGAGCTTTATTTTCCTTGATAAGCTGTCTGATCTCTTGTATCTTCTCATCATTCTTTTGGCCCTCGCGTATGTCTCGCTCGAGTGTGGAGTCCACTTCCATGGCGATGGCTTCACCACTATTTACTAGACATAGATTGAGCCTTATAACTTCGTCCTTTAATTCTGCGGGCATTTCTTTCAAGCTCAACTTATTGACCTGCACTTTCCGACTCAAAGCATCGGCCACTACGTTCGCTTTCCCGGGATGATAGTTGATGCCCACATCAAAGTCATTAATTAGCTCTAACCATCTCCTTTGTCGGAGGTTGAGATCTGGCTGTGTGAATATGTACTTCAAACTCTTATGATCCGTATATATCTCTGTCCTCTTCCCCATCAAATAGTGCCGCCAAATTTTCAACGCGTGTACCACTGCAGCTAGTTCTAGGTCATGTGAAGGATAGTTCTTCTCGTGCTTCCGAAGCTGCCGGGATGCATATGCCACGACATGTCCTTCTTGCATGAGAACACATCCCAACCCATTTCCAGAGGCATCGCAGTACACTGTGAAATTCTTCTGCATATCTGGCATAACCAACACTGGGGTTGTTGTCAATCTCTTCTTTAGCTCTTGAAAGCTCGTCTCGCACTGTGGCGTCCAGGTGAATGTGATTCCCTTCTCCAACAGTTTGGTGAGAGGTCTCGAGATCTTGGAGAATCCCTCAATAAACCGTCGATAGTATCCAGCCAAGCCCAAAAAGCTTCGAACTTCCCCGACATTTTCAGGGGTTTTCCACTTCTGGATATCTTCGATTTTGGCGGGATCTACGGAGATTCCTCCCTCCGAGATTATATGTCCTAAAAAGGGAACTCTCTTCAGCCAAAACTCACACTTGCTCAACTTGGCATATAGTTGGTGTTCTCTCAACCTCTGTAACACCAACCTCAGATGTTTCTCATGTTCTTTTTCATCTTTGGAGAAGACGAGAATATCATCTATGAAAACCACCACAAATTTGTCCAGATATTCCATAAATACCTTGTTCATGAGGTACATGAAATATGCCGGGGCATTGGTTAGCCCGAAAGGCATGACAGTGTATTCATACAGTCTGTACCGAGATACGAAAGCTGTCTTGGGAATATCAGATTGCCTTATCTTGAGTTGGTGGTATCCCGACCTGAGATCAATTTTCGAGAACACACAAGCTCCCCTCAACTGATCAAACAAGTCTTCAATGCGGGGCAATGGGTACTTGTTCTTGATGGTTACCTCATTCAAAGCACGGTAATCCACGCATAACCTTTGGGTCCCGTCTTTCTTGGGCACAAATATCACCGGAGCTCCCCATGGTGAGGAACTAGGGCGAATATACCCCTTCTCTGTCAATTCTCTCGAATGATCCTTGAGCTCTTCTAGCTGCTTGGAGTCCATTCGATAAGGTCTCTTGTATATCGGGGCTGTTCCCGGTACTAGCTCAATTGCGAATTCCACGTCACGGTCGGGAGGCATAACTGGCAACTCCTCCGGAAAAACATCTGGATATTCCCTGATAGTCCTGATTTCCTCAACTTTCACCTCCACTTGATTTAATTTAATGTCCCTCCTAGGCTCGTGTATGGTTATGAACTTTACTCGTGCCACTGGGGTGAGTTAGTTCCACCGTTCTAGTCGAACAATGTATGATTCCTTTATGTTTGGTCAACCAATCCATACCCAAAATAATATCTATCCCTTGTGAATCTATCACTATGTGGTTAGCCGTGAATACTACCCCATTAATGTCTAGGCTCACTTTGGGACACACTTGTCTTGTCCTTATTTCTCCACCTGGAGAGTTTACCGCTAGCATATGGTTCATTTGTGTGGTTGCTAGGTCATGCTTCTTAACAAACCCTTTAGCAATGAACGAGTGGGTAGCACCAGAATCAAATAGCAGGGTTGCAAGGTGTAAATTGGCAGGAAACTTACCAACTACCACGTCGGGTGCCTCCTGTGCTTCCTCCATAGTGACATGGTTCACCCGTCCTCTCAATACATTCTGTTGTTGTGGTAGCGCAGGCTTCTTCTTTGGGCATTTATGGGCGTAGTGCCCCACTTCACCACAGCTAAAACATTGCACCCCAATCTTAGATGCTTGGCCCTTGTTGTCTTGGGGTTGGTTTGGGGGTCCTTGCACTGCTGGTCGAGGTGGATATGCGGGGCGAGGCTGCTGCACAAACTGACGTGGCGGCTGTGCTGGTGCTACGGGAGGCCTGTAGTTTGGGTTGTACCCTCTTGGTGCTGAATAGGGTACCGCAGCACGGCTCGTCTGCCCCGTAGGTTGCTGCATCATACGTGGGCGGGTGTTACTCCCTGAGGCCTGATGTGACCACCCAGCCTTCCTCTTATTCTCATTTTCCAGGGCCTTTAGCTTCCTTTCCACCACAAACGCTCTGTCCACCATCTTTTGAAAGCTTTCATACTCATTGGAGGACATTGCACACTGTATCTCTGCGGTGAGTCCTTCCACGAAACAATCTTGTTTCTGCTCATCAGTCTCTATGTCTCGTGGAGCATAACGGGATAGTTGAGTAAATTTAGTGAGGTATTCCCTCACCGTCATGTTTCCCTGCCGCAGTCCCAAAAACTCCTTCCTCTTATTTTTGAGTTCACCTCTTGGGATGTAGTGGTTGCGGAAACTACGCTTGAACTCTTCCGAAGTGATGTTCTCAGGGTCATGATGGGCGGCCACATAGGCGGTCCACCAATCAGCAGCAGGTCCCTGCAATTGATGAGAGGCAAACAGCACCCTCTCATACCCTTGGCACTGTATGATCCTCATCTTACTTTCAATAGTCTTCAGCCAATCATCTGCCTCCAGAGGTTCAGCAGCACTTGCAAACTTTGGGGGTTGAGTTCCTAGAAACTCACTCAACCTTGGTTGGCGTGGTGCAGCTTGTGGAGGTGGAACTTGATGCAAGTTGGCCACCACTTGAGTCAAGTTCTGGATAAGCTGATTTTGATTCTCCAGCATTTGGTGGAGAGGATCAACTTCTTCACGGCGACCACCCCGGTCCTGGCCTCCAGAAAGATGAGGGTTGCATGCCTCATCATTGTTGTTGGCGGGGTTGGCAGCACGTCCTTTTCCTCTTCCGGCCATCTGGCAGAATCAACAAATGTTAATTTGATACCATTTGGTATCATCTTACTACTTTCATTTGTTGGTACTTTGAGGTGTTGAGGCTTTGTTAAAATTTTACGAGGGTTTATATCTCACACCAAATAAATACACTATTATTTCCTGTGGGTCCACACACCAAAGCAAAACAATCTGAAGACAAGGCTGTGGACAATTGCTCATGGCTTCCACAACTCACGTCACACACCAAGCATTATCACACCATTAACTACGTAACGACTCGACTACTCGACCTCTTGCTAGCTAGGGGAAAGACTCTACACTACTCGTCCTCTTGAGCTGGCTCCTCGGGATCTTCCTCCTCATTTCGGCTACCTTCTGACTCTGCTTTGGGTGGGGAGGCTGCTGGTGGAGAAGTGCGACGACGCTTGATCGCTCGGCGATCCGGGGAGTCAGGAGTCCATGGATCACTCACAGTGACACACAGTTCATTCCCATCTCCTCTTTCTCTCGCCTTTAAGCAAGCTCGCAGCAACGCCTCCGTTTCCTTCAGGGTGTCTCGGACATCCTGAAGCTCTTGTTGACACTCCTGCAGTCGAGTGCTGAGCATAGCAGCATCCTCCAAGCACAAGTCCATGTGCTCATGGGAAGTCCCTTGCTGCACCGGTGGGTACTTGTATTCCGTGGTACCACTCTCACGTTGGAGGACATACATGCACTCAGTTTTGTCCAAGTGGCGACGATAGATGTGACTCTGGCAGGTGATGGCCTCCCAAGTGACATCCTTCTCCGCGTCAACTTGTGTTGCTCGACAAGCTGGAGAGTGGTGAATCTTAAGCAGCTGATTCTCGTGTATAATCCTCATCTCCGAACTCCATTCTTCCCTCTTCTCACGGATGGTCCTGGTGGAGTTATAGTGGATGATTAGCTTGCCCGTATTGCCGGCGGCTTCGAGCATACGCCGAAGACGGCGCAACAAGTCTCCTACCGCCAATCCGTAGGAAAGGTACGTCACTGGGCGACTCTCCTCTCTTTCGGCAAGGGCAACTACGGGAACTCTCCCTCCTGTGGACTTACGAGCGGTGCGAATCATGCGAACCATCTAAAACAAAAGAATTTAAAATTAGGTTAGATAGATTCTCAAACAAAAATCCTATTTTGAATGAAAGTTGGGGTAAGATGAAGAAAATGACTCCTTTAATAACACTTTTCCACCCACACCTTGGAAAATAGTTTTTAAGAAAATAGGGCCCTTAAATACGTCCATTTCTACCTAGGTCCACGTTCCTACGGGCAACCTTGGCTCTGATACCACCTCTGTCACACCCGGTTTTTCCGAAGAACAACCAAGTGAATATCACATGTATGCCAGGATCATTTTCTCATACATGTGATGACAAATAGTGAGGCATCATTTATTACAAGCCAGGTGTCGAATATAAATAAGTCTTACATTGCAAATGTCTCAATGGACACTAATGCTTCATTACAAGTAAATAAACTAGCAGCGGAATATTATTCTTTAGGGCTCCATAACAGGCGTTGCCCGGGGTCTTCATGAACCTAAAATCCTTCCTCGGGTCCAAAATCTTGGTCATTATACACCACCTCATTATCTTGACCTGAGCAGCAATATAAACCAACAAATATGCAAGATTGAGTACCAATGGTACTCAGCAAGTGTGGGAAAATCATATAATGCATAGCTGGAACAAGGAGAGGTTGAACTCATGGTTAAAGCACTACGCAATTAATGCCTATCACCTTAGCTTATTAAGCACCTACATTACTACACAGGTGAAATGGTCCCAATTTCCCATCCCATCATTGTAATCCAATAACCATAACATCATTACCAAAGTTAAGCTCCCCGCTTAACTTCCAAATCCATCAACGCTCTAATCATGAATAAGTCCAGGCCGCTCTTAACCGTGAGCACGGCTGTCAAGACAGTTTTGACTCTGCAGAGTTTGTACCACTGTACCCACAAGTAGTGATTTCATCCCCCGTTGCCGGGTGGACTAAAAGAACCTCCATTATGCCAGTGGCTACGATCCACATTCACACTTCCCAGGTGTGTAGCCAGGAGATCACTACGAAGCCTTTACAAAGGGATTCCCGACGAGCGTGGGCCCACTGAGGTTTCACCCCTAACAGCATACAAGAGGCTCCAACCCCGCTGCAGTGGCCCCCTCTTGAGCCTTGCGGTTCATATGGTAGTCCAGCTGACACCTACTCCCCGCACCATCCAACACACCCATACTACGCCGGGGATACACCTAATTAATTGGCCAAGCTGCCCCATCTCAGCATGTGGTTGGCACTGTAAAGCCGGGTTACATGCTCCATGAACCGGTCCTTAGGATCCAGGCAAGTACTAAACACAAACCCAAGTCTCGTGCACCCAGCACACAACCAAAACATCCAACTTGTCTTGATCCCTACCTCTACATAACTCACAATAGCTCATTCAAGAGTATGGTAAAATAAACTGATGATCTCATATCCCAAATATCCCATTCTAAGCATGGCTAAGCATATGCATGTAAATAAATGACATGACAAAATAAATCCCAACCCAAGCTTCAAGGAAACAAGGTAATGCAATTCTAGGGAAACTTCCTAGCATGGGTTTCATATTTAACTTGACAATGCAAATAATTCTATCTACACATCCTAGCATAGGATCAAAATGGTCAAGGACACTTGCCTCCTTCTTGCTGCTCTTGAAATGGGTAGTCCTGATCTTGGAAAGGGTTAACTTGCTCTTGAACAGGTTCTACTTTATACCATCACACATAGCAAAAGAAAAACAACAATCATAAGACATAGTTCACACTTCTACTTTATACAAACCACACATTCAGATTTATGAAATTCATTCACCATTATATGTGTTGTGGTTACTTTATGTGTGTTGAGTTGTGGCTTGCATGCACTTTTAACCATGTGTATATGATTCCTACTTTTGTGTCCACCTTTATACTTACATACTATTTATATGGGTTTCCAATAAATTTCTTATATTCAACTACTTCACCTTTTTACTACCAAGTGTGTATGAAAAGTATTATTCTTCCCCATATGTGCATTCATAATTTCTACCAACCCTAAACTGAATTCTTCGTATTTTAGAAACTCCATTTATCATTTACTAGTTGCTATATTTTCAGATTTATATTCCTATGCATAATTGTGTATTTTATTATAAAATTAATAATACACATCATCTAAACAGAATAGGTTCTGGTCCTAAATAATTTAATAACATATTTTGACTTTTGCCTCTGATGTAAACTATTTTATAATTATTTTACCTATTTTCTATAACTATTCTTTACTTAAAAATGTGTCCCTATACTAATAAATATGAATAATAGATGAAACAGATTTATTTCAGCCCAAAAATATATTTTTATCTCACTCCAAAGTTTTCTAAGTACTGAGAAAGTTTTTAATTAATTTTGACAATTATGTTTGTCCCCCTTTTTAATTTTTAAACACTAGTTACATATTCAATTTTCTAAATTAAATACTAAACAAGGCTAAAATAATGAATTCACCCCATTACAGGGTCTATAATATTATTTTCATAATTTCCAGGGGTCTATCTACACTTATCAGAGGTGTTTTTCCTAATTTCTATTAAGTCCAGGGGTTAAAACTGATTTTTAAATGGATTTACATGATTTTCTGGAGTTCCAGGGGCTAGATCTGAAGTTTCCGGGGCTAGCTCTCAATTCCAGAGAACCCCAGGGGGTAGCACGTAAGAATTCCAGTCTTTATAATGCGGGGCTGACGTGGACCGTCCGATTTTAAACCGACGGCTGAGATTATAACATCGAACCGGTACGCGGGGTTTTAAAGTCTACCGTGCGATTTAAAATAAACGGCGCACAAGCGGCCACGTCGCTCTGATCGAGCGCGGGCGGCGCTGCCGGCGGCGCACGGCGGCGGGAAGCGGCGATCTCGCCGGAAAGTTTCGGATCCTCGAGAATTCTGTCTAGAACTGTGATCTTATGGCCTAGATCGGTAGAGGGGAGGTCAGGGATCTCACCTCGGGGGTTTTCTCGAGCTCGGGGTCCTGGAAAGTGCTCGGCGGCGAGGTCCGAGGCAAAACCACGGCGAAGCTCGTCGGCGCTGCGTTTACACCGTAACTCTCCGAGTTTTCTGCACCTGCAAAGTTCCCCGGAGGCGGTGGATCAAGACCAGCGAGTTAGATCAGAGTTTCCGAGCTTAGATCGGCCAGAATTCACCGGCGAAGTCTCGGTGCTCACCGGAGTGAAAATCGGCGATCGCGTGAGAAAAACTGATCGGAGCTGGGGTTTTTATAGCCGGGGGAGGGCGGTGGGTCTGTTGCGATCGAGTTGGATTCTTCTGGGACCAGAATTCGAGCTGCGGGACGGGTTTTTCGATCGGTTAAGATCGCGCGCGCTCGGGGAAAAGTCCGGGGTCGCGGGGTTAGGGATGACAGGCGGGTCCCACCCGTCTGTGAGAGGCAGCGCGGCGCGCGCGGGGGCGGGCTGGCACGGGGAAGACTGGGCCGGCTGGCGGGTTTCGGCCCACTGGCTGGTTTTTTTCCGTTTCTCTTTTTCTTTTTCCATTTCTTTTCTGTTTTGAGTATAATTTGAATTCCAGTTTGAATTTGAATTTTTGCAAAACATGCAACACCTCCAAAAATTTTTAAATTCCCCTCTGAACATGGTTTAGAGTTTTGAATCAAAATTTGGGGTGTTACAATGCCTCAATACCCAGCTACCCGAGTTACATCAGTTTCCCGGTTCCCATATAGCCGGTAGGTCTTCGGTACTGTTCTAGCTTGTTCAACAGGCCCGCACACGGCTCGGTCCTCAATCGACACAAGCGGAGCTATAGCACACAGGCCCCAAAGTCCTGCTGCCCTTACTCTCCGCTCGGTCTCATCTTTCTTGCCATGTATATCATGTGCTATCTCTACCCGAGCAATGTGCCTCTAGCCTATTCTCGCGAGTAGTTCCAACTACTCGACTTGTACCGAATCCTACTCTATCCTAGCAATGCAGTGGCTAACAAGGTTTTCAATCCTAAACCCAACCCATGGTTTTCTTGGCTATGCAGTTGGGTTTCCAATCAAGACTCTAATGCAAAGAACAATATTCAAAGATGTGCTCAAAACAATAAACATTTGTAAAAAGGTTAATGCAAACCGGAGCTTGCCTTGCTGCTCTTGGTCGTAGGCTAGCTGTTCCTCCGGAGTAAGGAAGTCTAGGACTTCGGGTTCCTCCTCGACCTTAGCGACTACATGATATAAGAAACATATGTATCAATTTAAATGCATTTGTATTAACTTTAAAGTTGTGAAGTCTATAACCCTTGCTAGACAGACCTAATGACTGTGGAACTTTTACTGTGGCTTGGTTACAACCTAAACAGAGACTTGGTCAAGTTTTAGTTGCAGCAAAGCTCATTTGAGCCCTCCACAATTAATTATGTCCTTGACCTTAATTGGAACTCTTAGGGTGTTCTAGGAATCTTCATGAAGCAAACTATGACTTTCTGAAAACTAGATTTTCAGAGGGTTTTAATGGAGTTGGTCTTACTTAATTTGAAGGTTCCTAGCTACAGATATGAGCTAAATAATTCCAGAGAAAATTCTGAAAATGTTTCTGAACATTTTCTATTTTCCCTGGAACAGTTTCACTAATCACACCATTAGGTGTATTAAATGAGCTTCAATGGGTCTGAAATTTTTATGGTAGTTCAGGGATATTTTGGTGAACATCCCAGCAAAATTTCAGGATTTTCCTCCAAAGGATTCTCCAGTTAAAATTCCAAACAGTTTAAACTTTGAGGAATTAATTCTGGAGAATTAAGGGTTTTCATGAAGTGAAACTTGATTTGCTGGAAAGTGCTCAAAGAGCTGAATCCAGCAAAATTTGGTTCACTCGATTTGGATCTTTCTAGCCAAAGTTATGAGGATTTGAAGTTTGGAAGAATTCTAAAAATCGGGGGGAAAAGTTTAAACTCTCGGGGCCCGCGGGGACACGTGTCGAGTGTGGAGGTGTCCGGCACACCGGAGCTCACAGGGTATTTGCGCGCCAGCATAGCCGATCCCCGGCCACACCTGTAACACCCCGAAATTTTGATTCAAAACACTAAACCATGTTCAGAGGGGAATTTAAAAATTTTTGGACGTGTTGCATGTTTTACAAAAATTCAAATTCAAACTGGAATTCAAATTATACTCAAAACAGAAAAGAAATGGAAAAAGAAAAAGAGAAACAGAAAAAAACTGGCTAGTGGGCCGAAACCCGCCAGCCGGCCCAGCTTCCCCGCGCCAGCCCGCACCCGCGCGCGCCGCGCTGCCTCTCACAGACGGGTGGGACCCGCCTGTCATCCCTAACCCCGCGACCCCGGACTTTTCCCCGAGCGCGCGCGATCTTAACCGATCGGAAAACCCGTCCCGCAGCCCGAATTCCGGTCCCAGAAGAATCCAACTCGATCACAACTGACCCACCGCCCTCCCCCGGCTATAAAAACCCCAGCCCCGATCGGTTTTTCTCACACGATCGCCGATTTTCACTCCGGTGAGCACCGAGACTTCGCCGGTGAATTCTAGCCGATCTAAGCTCGGAAACTCTGATCTAACTCGCTGGTCTTGATCCACCGCCTCCGGGGAACTTTGCAGGTGCAGAAAACTCGGAGAGTTACGGTGTAAACGCAGCGCCGACGAGCTTCGCCGTGGTTTTGCCTCGGACCTCGCCGCCGATCACTTTCCAGGACCCCCGAGGTGAGATCCCTGACCTCCCCTCTACCGATCTATGCCATAAGATCACAGTTTTAGGCAGAATTCTCGAGGATCCGAAACTTTCCGGCGAGATCGCCGCTTCCCGCCGCCGTGCGCCGTCGGCAGCGCCGCCCGCGCTCGATCGGAGCGACGTGGCCGCTTGTGCGCCGTTTATTTTAAATCGCACGGTAGACTTTAAAACCCCGCGTACCGGTTCGATGTTATAATCTCAGCCGTCGGTTTAAAATCGGACGGTCCACGTCAGCCCCGCGTTATAAAGACTGAAATTCTTACGTGCTACCCCCTGGGGTTCTCTGGAATTGAGAGCTAGCCCCGGAAACTTCAGATCTAGCCCCTGGAACTCCAGAAAATCGTGTAAATTCATTTAAAAATCAGTTTTAGCCCCTGGACTTAATAAAAATTAGGAAAAACACCTCTGATAAGTGTAGCTAGACCCCTGGAAATTATGAAAATAATATTATAGACCCTGTAATGGGGTGAATTCATTATTTTAGCCCTGTTTAGTATTTAATTTAGAAAATTGAATATGTAACTAGTGTTTAAAAATTAAAAAGGGGGACAAACATAATTGTCAAAATTAATTAAAAACTTTCTCAGTACTTAGAAAACTTTGGAGTGAGATAAAAATCTATTTTTGGGCTGAAATGAATCTGTTTCATTTATTATTCACATTTATTAGTATAGGGACACATTTTGAAGTAAAGAATAGTTATAGAAAAATAAGGAAAATAATTATGAAATAGTCTACATCAGAAGCCAAGGTCAAAATATGTTATTAAATTATTTAGGACCAGAACCTATACTGTTTAGGTGATGTGTATTACCAATTTCATAATAAAATACACAATTATGCATAGGAATATAAATCTGAAAATATAGCAACTAGTAGATGATAAATGGAGTTTTTAAAATCCACAGGGTTCAGTTTAGGGTTGGTAGAAATTATGAAGGCACATATGGGGAAGAAAAATACTTTTCATACACACTTGGTAGTAAAAAGGTGTAGTAGTTGAATATAAGAAATTTATTGGAAACCCATGTAAATAGTATGTAGGTATAAATGTGGACACAAAAGTAGGAATCATATATACATGGTTAAAAGTGCATGCAAGCCACAACTTAACACACATAAAGTAACCACAACACATATAATGGTAAAGAACTTTTATAAATATGAATGTGTGGTTTGTATGAAGTAGAAGTGTGAACTATGTCTTATGATTGTTGTTTTTCTTTTGCTATGTGTGATGGTATGAAGTAGAACCTGTTCAAGAGCAAGTTAACCCTTTCCAAGATCAGGACTACCCATTTCAAGAGCAGCAAGAAGGAGGCAAGTGTCCTTGACCACTTTGATCCTATGCTAGGATGTGTAGATAGAATTATTTGCATTGTCAAGTTAAATATGAAACCCATGTTAGGAAGTTTCCCTAGAATTGCATTACCTTGTTTCCTTGTAGCTTGGGTTGGGATTTATTTTGTCATGTCATTTATTTCCATACATATGCTTAGCCATGCTTAGAATGGGATATTTGGGACATGAGATCATCAGTTTATATTACCATACTCTTGAATGAGACATTGTGAGTTATGTAGAGGTAGGGATCAAGGCAAGTTGGATGTTTTGGTTGTGTGCTGGGTGCACGAGACTTGGGTTTGTGTTTAGTACTTGTCTGGATCCTAAGGATCGGTTCATGGAGCATGTAACCCGGCTTTACAGTGCCAACCACATGCTGAGATGGGGCAGCTTGGCCAATTAATTAGGTGTATCCCCGGCGTAGTATGGGTGTGTTGGATGGTGCGGGGAGTAGGTGTCAGCTGGACTACCATATGAACCGCAAGGCTCAAGAGGGGGCCACTGCAGCGGGGTTGGAGCCTCTTGTATGCTGTTAGGGGTGAAACCTCAGTGGGCCCACGCTCGTCGGGAATCCCTTTGTAAAGGCTTCGTAGTGATCTCCTGGCCGCACACCTGGGAAGTGTGAATGTGGATCGTAGCCACTGGCATAATGGAGGTTCTTTTAGTCCACCCGGCAACGGGGGATGAAATCACTACTTGTGGGTACAGTGGTACAAACTCTGCAGAGTCAAAACTGTCTTGACAGCCGTGCTCACGGTTAAGAGCGGCCTGGACTTATTCATGATTAGAGGAGTGAAGGTTTTTGGAAGTTGTGGATGTTAAGCGGGGAGCTTAACATTGGAAATGATGTTATGGTTATTTGGTTATGATGATGGGATGGGAGATTTGGACCATTTCACCTGTGTAGTAATGTAGGTGCTTAATAAGCTAAGGTGATAGGTATTAATTGCGTAGTGCTTTAACCATGAGTTCAACCTCTCCTTGTTCTAGCCATGCATGATATAATTTTCCCACACTTGCTGAGTACCATTGGTACTCAACCTTGCATATTTGTTGGTTTATATTGCTGCTCAGGTCAAGATACTGAGGTGGTGTATAACGACCAAGATTTTGGACCCGAGGAAGGATTTTAGGTTCATGAAGACCCCCGGGCAACGCCTGTGATGGAGCCCTAAAAGAATAATATTCCGCTGCTAGTTTATTTACTTGTGATGAAGCATTAGTGTCCATTGAGACATTTGCGATGTAAGACTTATTTATATTCGACACCTGGCTTGTAATAAATGATGCTTCACTATTTGTCATCACATGTATGAGAAAATGATCCTGGCATACATGTGATATTCACTTGGTTGTTCTTCGGAAAAACCGGGTGTGACAGAGGTGGTATCAGAGCCAAGGTTGCCCGTAGGAACGTGGACCTAGGTAGAAATGGACGTATTTAAGGGCCCTATTTTCTTAAAAACTATTTTCCAAGGTGTGGGTTGAAGAGTGTTATTTAAGGAGTCATTTTCTTCATCTTACCCCAAATTTTCATTCAAAATGGGATTTTTGTTTAAAAAGTTTATCTAACCTAAGTTTTAATTCTTTTTGTTTTAGATGGTTCGCATGATTTGCACCGCTCGCAAGTCCACAGGAGGGAGAGTTCCCGTAGTTGCCCTTGCCGAAAGAGAGGACAGTCGTCCAGTGACGTACCTTTCCTACGGATTGGCAGTAGGAGACTTGTTGCGCCGTCTTCGACGTATGCTCGAAGCCGCCGGCAATACGGGCAAGCTAATCATCTACTATAACTCCACCAGGACCATCCGTGAGAAGGGGGAAGAATGGAGTTCGGAGATGAGGATTATACACGAGAATCAGCTGCTTAAGATTCACCACTCTCCAGCTTGTCGAGCAACACAAGTTGACGCGGAGAAAGATGTCACCTGGGAGGCCATCACCTGCCAGAGTCACATCTATCGTCGCCACTTGGACAAAACTGAGTACATGTATGTCCCCCAACGTGAGAGTGGTACCACGGAGTACAAGTATCCACCGGTGCAGCAAGGGACTTCCCATGAGCACATGGACTTGTGCTTGGAGGATGCTGCTATGCTCAGCACTCGACTGCAGGAGTGTCAACAAGAGCTTCAGGATGTCCGAGACACTCTGAAGGAAACGGAGGCATTGCTGCGAGCTTGCTTAAAGGCGAGAGAAAGAGGAGATGGGAATGAACTGTGTGTCACCGTGAATGATACATGGACTCCTGACTCCCCGGATCGCCGAGCAATCGGGCGTCATCGCACTTCTCCACCAGCAGCCTCCCCACCCAAAGCAGAGTCAGAAGGTAGCCGAAATGAGGAGGAAGATCCCGAGGAGCCAGCTCAAGAGGACGAGTAGTGTAGAGTCTTTCCCCTAGCTAGCAAGAGGTCGAGTAGTCGAGTCGTTACGTAGTTAATGGTGTGATGATGCTTGGTGTGTGACGTGAGTTGTGGAAGCCATGAGCAATTGTCCACAGCCTCGTCTTCAGATTGTTTTGCTTTGGTGTGTGAACCCACAGGAAATAATAGTGCATTTATTCGGTGTGAGATATAAACTCTCGTAAAATTTTAACAAAGCCTCAACACCTCAAAGTACCAACAAATGAAAGTAGTAAGATGATACTAAATGGTATCAAATTAACATTTGTTGATTCTGCCAGATGGCCGGAAGAGGAAAAGGACGTGCTGCCAACCCCGCCAACAACAATGATGAGGCATGCAACCCTCATCTTTCTGGAGGCCAGGACAGGGGTGGTCGCCGTGAAGAAGTTGATCCTCTCCACCAAATGCTGGAGAATCAAAATCAGCTTATCCAGAACTTGACTCAAGTGGTGGCCAACTTGCATCAAGTTCCACCTCCACAAGCTGCACCACGCCAACCAAGGTTGAGTGAGTTTCTAGGAACTCAACCCCCAAAGTTTGCAAGTGCTGCTGAACCTCTGGAGGCAGATGATTGGCTGAAGACTATTGAAAGTAAGATGAGGATCATACAGTGCCAAGGGTATGAGAGGGTGCTGTTTGCCTCTCATCAATTGCAGGGACCTGCTGCTGATTGGTGGACCGCCTATGTGGCCGCCCATCATGACCCTGAGAACATCACTTGGTAAGAGTTCAAGCGTAGCTTCCGCAACCACTACATCCCAAGAGGTGAACTCAAAAATAAGAGGAAGGAGTTTTTGGGACTGCGGCAGGGAAACATGACGGTGAGGGAATACCTCACTAAATTTACTCAACTATCCCGTTATGCTCCACGAGACATAGAGACTGATGAGCAGAAACAAGATTGTTTCGTGGAAGGACTCACCGCAGAGATGCAGTGTGCAATGTCCTCCAATGAGTATAAAAGCTTTCAAAAGATGGTGGACAGAGCGTTTGTGGTGGAAAGGAAGCTAAAGGCCCTGGAAAATGAGAATAAGAGGAAGGCTGGGTGGTCACATCAGGCCTCAGGGAGTAACACCCGCCCACGTATGATGCAGCAACCTACGGGGCAGACGAGCCGTGCTGCGGTACCCTATTCAGCACCAAGAGGGTACAACCCAAACTACAGGCCTCCCGCAGCACCAGCACAGCCGACACGTCAGTTTGTGCAGCAGCCTCGCCCCGCATATCCACCTCGACCAGCAGTACAAGGACCCCCAAACCCACCCCAAGACAACAAGGGCCAAGCACCTAAGATTGGGGTGCAATGTTTTAGCTGTGGTGAAGTGGGGCACTACGCCCATAAATGCCCAAAGAAGAAGCCTGCGCCGCCACAACAACAGAATGTATTGAGAGGACGGGTGAACCATGTCACTATGGAGGAAGCACAGGAGGCACCCGACGTGGTAGTTGGTAAGTTTCCTGCCAATTTACACCTTGCAACCCTGCTGTTTGATTCTGGTGCTACCCACTCGTTCATTGCTCAAGGGTTTGTTAAGAAGCATGACCTAGCAACCACACAAATGAACCATATGCTAGCGGTAAACTCTCCAGGTGGAGAAATAAGGACAAGACAAGTGTGTCCCAAAGTGAGCCTAGACATTAATGGGGTAGTATTTACTGCTAACCTCATAGTGATAGATTCACAAGGGATAGATATTATTTTGGGTATGGATTGGTTGACCAAACATAAAGGAATCATCCATTGTTCGACCAGAACGGTGGAACTAACTCACCCCAATGGCACAAGAGTAAAGTTCATAACAATACACGAGCCTAGGAGGGACATTAAATTAAATCAAGTGGAGGTGAAAGTTGAGGAAATCAGGACCATCAAGGAATATCCAGATGTTTTTCCGGAGGAGTTGCCAGGTATGCCTCCCGACCGTGACGTGGAATTCGCAATTGAGCTAGTACCGGGAACAGCCCCGATATACAAGAGACCTTATCGAATGGACTCCAAGCAGCTAGAAGAGCTCAAGGATCATTTGAGAGAATTGACGGAGAAGGGGTATATTCGCCCTAGTTCCTCACCATGGGGAGCTCCGGTGATATTTGTGCCCAAGAAAGACGGAACCCAAAGGTTATGCGTGGATTACCGTGCCTTGAATGAGGTAACCATCAAAAACAAGTACCCATTGCCTCGCATTGAAGACTTGTTTGATCAGTTGAGGGGAGCTTGTGTGTTCTCGAAAATTGATCTCAGGTCAGGATACCACCAACTCAAGATAAGGCAATCTGATATTCCCAAGACAGCTTTCGTATCTCGATACGGACTGTATGAATACACTGTCATGTCTTTCGGGCTAACCAATGCCCCGGCATATTTCATGTACCTCATGAACAAGGTATTCATGGAATATCTGGACAAATTTGTGGTGGTTTTCATAGATGATATTCTCGTCTTCTCCAAAGATGAAGAAGAACATGAGAAACATCTAAGGTTGGTGTTACAGAGGCTGAGAGAACACCAACTATATGCCAAGTTGAGCAAGTGTGAGTTTTGGCTGAAGAGAGTTCCCTTTTTAGGGCATATAATCTCGGAGGGAGGAATCTCCGTGGATCCCGCCAAAATCGAAGATATCCAGAAGTGGAAGACCCCTGAAAATGTCGGGGAAGTTCAAAGCTTTTTGGGATTGGCTGGATACTATCGACGGTTTATTGAGAGATTCTCCAAGATCTCGAGACCTCTCACCAAACTGTTGGAAAAGGGAATCACATTCACCTGGACGCCACAGTGCGATACGAGCTTTCAGGAGCTAAAGAAAAGATTGACAACAGCCCCAGTGTTGGTTATGCCAGATATGCAGAAGAATTTCACAGTGTACTACGATGCCTCTGGAAATGGGTTGGGATGTGTTCTCATGCAAGAAGGACATGTCGTGGCTTATGCGTCCCGGCAGCTTCGGAAGCACGAGAAGAACTATCCTACACATGACCTAGAACTAGCTGCAGTGGTACACGCGTTGAAAATTTGGCGGCACTATTTGATGGGGAAGAGGACAGAGATATATACGGATCATAAGAGTTTGAAGTACATATTCACACAGCCAGATCTCAACCTCAGACAAAGGAGATGGTTAGAGCTAATCAATGACTTTGATGTGGGCATCAACTATCATCCCGGGAAAGCAAACGTCGTGGCCGATGCTTTGAGTCGGAAAGTGCAGGTCAATAAGTTGAGCTTGAAGGACATGCCTGCAGAATTGAAGGACGAGGTTATAAGGCTCAATCTATGTCTAGTAAATAGTGGTGAAGCCATCGCCATGGAAGTGGACTCCACACTCGAGCAAGACATACGCGAGGGCCAAAAGAATGATGAGAAGATACAAGAGATCAGACAACTCATTAAGGAAAATAAAGCTCCTGGTTTTAGAGAGGATGAACAGGGAACGGTGTGGCACGGGAAAAGGATCTGTGTGCCAGAAGTAAAAGAGATCCGTGAATTAATTTTGAAGGAGGCTCACGATTCTGACTATTCCATTCATCCTGGGAGTACGAAGATGTACCAGGACCTCAAAGTCAGGTATTGGTGGTATGGCATGAAGCGAGATGTCGCGGAACATGTTGCCCTATGTGACACATGTCAGTTGGTGAAAGCTGAACATCAACGACCCGCGGGATTACTGCAACCACTCAAAGTGGGTGAATGGAAATGGGAAGAAATCAGCATGGATTTTATCGTGGGATTGCCTAGGATCCAATCCGGGTATGATTCAATATGGGTCATTATTGATAGGCTAACCAAGGTAGCTCATTTCATCCCTGTGAAAGAAAGCTACAGCGGATCCAAATTGGCAGAATTGTACATGTCAAGGATTGTGTGTAACCATGGAGTGCCAAAGATAGTGTCGGACCGAGGGACACAGTTCACCTCGAGGTTTTGGCAAAAGTTGCATGAAACCATGGGAACCCATCTGAATTTCAGCTCTGCCTATCATCCCCAAACTGACGGGCAGACGGAGAGAACCAATCAGATCCTTGAAGATATGTTAAGGGCATGTGCACTCAAAAACAATAGGAGTTGGGACAAGAACTTACCGTATGCGGAGTTTTCCTATAACAACAGTTATCAAGCTAGTATGAAGATGTCACTGTTTGAAGCTTTGTATGGAAGGAAGTGCAGAACTCCTCTATTTTGGAACCAAACAGGAGAAAGCAAAGTGTTTAGTCCAGAAGTGCTACAAGAAGCCGAAGCGAAGGTGAGGGAGATTCGCAACAACTTGAGGATAGCACAAACACGCCAGAAGAGTTATGCTGATGTACGAAGAAGAGAACTCGTTTTCAACGTGGGAGACTATGTTTATCTCAAGGTGTCCCCTATCAGAGGACTTCGTCGGTTCAAGGTGAAAGGGAAGTTGTCACCTCGATACATCGGACCCTTTCAAGTTTTGGAAAGAAAAGGCGAAGTGGCATACCAACTAGAGTTACCGGTTCATCTATCGGATGTACACGATGTATTTCATGTGTCACAACTCAAGAAATGTCTGAGGACGCCTGAGGAGGTGTTACCCATGAATGAAGTGGATGTAGCTGAAGATTTGTCTTATGCCGAGCAACCATACAAGATTTTGGAGACAATGGAACGCCTCACCAGAAATAAAAGAATCCGGATGTGCAAGGTGCAGTGGAAGCATCACTCAGAAGAGGAAGCTACCTGGGAACGGGAGGATGAGCTCAAGGCACAATTTCCGGAATTGTTTTCTTAGAAACACCAATCTCGAGGACGAGATTTCTTTTAAGGAGGGTAGAGCTGTAACACCCCGAAATTTTGATTCAAAACACTAAACCATGTTCAGAGGGGAATTTAAAATTTTTTGGACGTGTTGCATGTTTTGCAAAAATTCAAATTCAAACTGGAATTCAAATTATACTCAAAACAGAAAAGAAATGGAAAAAGAAAAAGAGAAACGGAAAAAAAACCGGCCAGTGGGCCGAAACCCGCCAGCCGGCCCAGCTTCCCCGCGCCAGCCCGCCCCCGCGCGCGCCGCGCTGCCTCTCACAGACGGGTGGGACCCGCCTGTCATCCCTAACCGCGCGACCCCGGACTTTTCCCCGAGCGCGCGCGATCTTAACCGATCGGAAAACCCGTCCCACAGCCCGAATTCCGGTCCCAGAAGAATCCAACTCGATCACAACTGACCCACCGCCCTCCCCCGGCTATAAAAACCCCAGCCCCGATCGGTTTTTCTCACGCGATCGCCGATTTTCACTCCGGTGAGCACCGAGACTTCGCCGGTGAATTCTAGCCGATCTAAGCTCGGAAACTCTGATCTAACTCGCTGGTCTTGATCCACCGCCTCCGGGGAACTTTGCAGGTGCAGAAAACTCGGAGAGTTACGGTGTAAACGCAGCACCGACGAGCTTCGCCGTGGTTTTGCCTCGGACCTCGCCGCCGATCACTTTCCAGGACCCCCGAGCTCGAGAAAACCCCCGAGGTGAGATCCCTGACCTCCCCTCTACCGATCTATGCCATAAGATCACAGTTTTAGGCAGAATTCTCGAGGATCCGAAACTTTCCGGCGAGATCGCCGCTTCCCGCCGCCGTGCGCCGCCGGCAGCGCCGCCCGCGCTCGATCGGAGCGACGTGGCCGCTTGTGCGCCGTTTATTTTAAATCGCACGGTAGACTTTAAAACCCCGCGTACCGGTTCGATGTTATAATCTCAGCCGTCGGTTTAAAATCGGACGGTCCACGTCAGCCCCGCGTTATAAAGACTGAAATTCTTACGTGCTACCCCCTGGGGTTCTCTGGAATTGAGAGCTAGCCCCGGAAACTTCAGATCTAGCCCCTAGAACTCCAGAAAATCGTGTAAATTCATTTAAAAATCAGTTTTAGCCCCTGGACTTAATAAAAATTAGGAAAAACACCTCTGATAAGTGTAGCTAGACCCCTAGAAATTATGAAAATAATATTATAGACCCTGTAATGGGGTGAATTCATTATTTTAGCCCTGTTTAGTATTTAATTTAGAAAATTGAATATGTAACTAGTGTTTAAAAATTAAAAAGGGGGACAAACATAATTGTCAAAATTAATTAAAAACTTTCTCAGTACTTAGAAAACTTTGGAGTGAGATAAAAATCTATTTTTGGGCTGAAATGAATCTGTTTCATTTATTATTCACATTTATTAGTATAGGGACACATTTTGAAGTAAAGAATAGTTATAGAAAAATAAGGAAAATAATTATGAAATAGTCTACATCAGAAGCCAAGGTTAAAATATGTTATTAAATTATTTAGGACCAGAACCTATACTGTTTAGGTGATGTGTATTACCAATTTCATAATAAAATACACAACTATGCATAGGAATATAAATCTGAAAATATAGCAACTAGTAGATGATAAATGGAGTTTTTAAAATCCAAAGGGTTCAGTTTAGTGTTGGTAGAAATTATGAAGGCACATATGGGGAAGAAAAATACTTTTCATACACACTTGGTAATAAAAAGGTGTAGTAGTTGAATATAAGAAATTTATTGGAAACCCATGTAAATAGTATGTAGGTATAAATGTGGACACAAAAGTAGGAATCATATATACATGGTTAAAAGTGCATGCAAGCCACAACTTAACACACATAAAGTAACCACAACACATATAATGGTAAAGAACTTTTATAAATATGAATGTGTGGTTTGTATGAAGTAGAAGTGTGAACTATGTCTTATGATTGTTGTTTTTCTTTTGCTATGTGTGATGGTATGAAGTAGAACCTGTTAAAGAGCAAGTTAACCCTTTCCAAGATCAGGACTACCCATTTCAAGAGCAGCAAGAAGGAGGCAAGTGTCCTTAACCACTTTGATCCTATGCTAGGATGTGTAGATAGAATTATTTGCATTGTCAAGTTAAATATGAAACCCATGCTAGGAAGTTTCCCTAGAATTGCATTACCTTGTTTCCTTGTAGCTTGGGTTGGGATTATTTTGTCATGTCATTTATTTCCATGCATATGCTTAGCCATGCTTAGAATGGGATATTTGGGACATGAGATCATCAGTTTATATTACCATACTCTTGAATGAGACATTGTGAGTTATGTAGAGGTAGGGATCAAGGCAAGTTGGATGTTTTGGTTGTGTGCTGGGTGCACGAGACTTGGGTTTGTGTTTAGTACTTGCCTGGATCCTAAGGACCGGTTCATGGAGCATGTAACCCGGCTTTACAGTGCCAACCACATGCTGAGATGGGGCAGCTTGGCCAATTAATTAGGTGTATCCCCGGCGTAGTATGGGTGTGTTGGATGGTGCGGGGAGTAGGTGTCAGCTGGACTACCATATGAACCGCAAGGCTCAAGAGGGGGCCACTGCAGCGGGGTTGGAGCCTCTTGTATGCTGTTAGGGGTGAAACCTCAGTGGGCCCACGCTCGTCGGGAATCCCTTTGTAAAGGCTTCGTAGTGATCTCCTGGCCGCACACCTGGGAAGTGTGAATGTGGATCGTAGCCACTGGCATAATGGAGGTTCTTTTAGTCCACCCGGCAACGGGGGATGAAATCACTACTTGTGGGTACAGTGGTACAAACTCTGCAGAGTCAAAACTGTCTTGACAGCCGTGCTCACGGTTAAGAGCGGCCTGGACTTATTCATGATTAGAGGAGTGAAGGTTTTTGGAAGTTGTGGATGTTAAGCGGGGAGCTTAACATTAGAAATGATGTTATGGTTATTTGGTTATGATGATGAGATGGGAGATTTGGACCATTTCACCTGTGTAGTAATGTAGGTGCTTAATAAGCTAAGGTGATAGGTATTAATTGCGTAGTGCTTTAACCATGAGTTCAACCTCTCCTTGTTCTAGCCATGCATGATATAATTTTCCCACACTTGCTGAGTACCATTGGTACTCAACCTTGCATATTTGTTGGTTTATATTGTTGCTCAGGTCAAGATACTGAGGTGGTGTATAACGACCAAGATTTTGGACCCGAGGAAGAATTTTAGGTTCATGAAGACCCCCGGGCAACGCCTGTGATGGAGCCCTAAAAGAATAATATTCCGCTGCTAGTTTATTTACTTGTGATGAAGCATTAGTGTCCATTGAGACATTTGCGATGTAAGACTTATTTATATTCGACACCTGGCTTGTAATAAATGATGCTTCACTATTTGTCATCACATGTATGAGAAAATGATCCTGGCATACATGTGATATTCACTTGGTTGTTCTTCGGAAAAACCGGGTGTGACAACACCCGATCCCGATTTAAATTCCTCAGCCGCTGACACGTGGGCCAGCCGGCTCCTCCTTCCTCCCGCCGTTCTCTCGCGCCCGCGCCGCCGACATCGCCGGAGCAGACTGGGGGCTCGTCGGCTCGCCGCTGCCGGACCTCCCATAGTCTGAAACTCGCCGCCAGGGGGTTGTCGACGTCGAGGAACACGTCGGTGGTGTCAGGTCGGGCTGGGGGTGACCGGAACTAGCTCGGCGACGTGCCGCGGCCTCGGTTGAGGTTCGGCGCTGTCGACCGTGGGTCCTAACCCGCCAACACCTCGAACAAACGGTCCTACAGCATCAGTGTACCTCTAGGAAGCTCGACAAGGTGTCTAAAGGGTTTAGGGATGGCGGCAAGTCGGTCGGCACCGTGTGACCGATCGTGCCCGCCATGGCCGCCCTCGATCGAGCTCAAAATTCGTTACTCCTAGACAGTTTTACACGACGGATGCAGAAAAGAACTTGATCGCCAGCTAGTCCAGCGTCTATGTGCAGGATTGGATGACCTCCGAAAGTTCATAGAGCGATAATTTAAAGAAACCGTACCGGAAGCTCGGTTTACGGTCGCCGGAGCAAAAACTGGAGATTCTCTATGGATTCTTCACGGTTTGCTTCCAAACTTGGAGGAGAGCAGCACGGTGGTCGCGCGCTCCGGTTGCCTCTCTCGCTGGACCGTGGAAACACCTGTCGAACGCTGCCCACGGGCGCCTGACTCTCGGCTGAGGCTAGGTCGCCGCGGTGGCGATCGTTTTCGGGCAAAAGAGGTCGGAGCTCGGGGTTTCTGGCGTTGGGGAGGTGAAGTGCGATCTCAGGTGGCCGTCTAGCAGCTCGGGGAGGGAGAAGGCGAGCTGGTTTCGCGGTTCTCTGATCGAGCAGAGAGGCGGCAGGTTGGTGGCTCGGTGATCACGGAAGAGGAGGAAATGATCGGTGCCTGCCCCCGTGGAGCGCCTTAAGAGGGCCCTGGAACCGCCCTTGGGCTCGCGTGTGGGCGCGGGAAGCAGCTGGTGGCGCTGTTGCTCCTCGGTGGCGAGCGCAGCTGCTCCCGAGCGTGGAGTCGGCAGCCGCTCGGTGGAAGTTCCCACCGAGACTCTGACTTTGGGTGAAAGTTTCTCCTTCTTCCCTCTATGACATGTGGGTCCCGCCCGGGGTTTTAACCTCTAAAATTTACTCCTAATCACTGTAGTGAACAGTGAGCCCCATAATACCCCTGGGTATTCAAATTATTCACCCATGAGCCATTTAAATTGAATAGGATTCAAACTGGGTTTAGTTTGAGTGAATTTCAGCACAAGTTCAGTTTGGAATTCAAATAAAGTTTGAATTTGTCCTACTTAGCTCACGTCAAGATCAACTCCAAATGGTGTGAAACTTGGTATGTGGGCTCACAAAAATGTGCTGAGTAAGAATATGCCTCCCACTTTTAAATTCATGGGATAAAAACAGTTTGAATTTGAATATGGTTTCAAACTGTCATCTTTCTAGCTATACCCAAAATGACCTCAAAAAGGTTTGGGATTTGGGTGAAACTTGGCATGGACATCCTTAGCAATGTGTAGGAGTTTTCATATGCCCAGCCCACCTATATCACATGTGGGAAATACCACCTTTGCAATGTGTGAGTTTGTTCTCTAATGAGTATGTTGATGGTGGTTTCTTGCTCTTCATTTGTGTTCATCATCTTTCCTCAAATGAGGTGTGTGGTGTGGTGATGAACACTTCAAATATGTGTCAAAAACTGAGGCCCTTAAATTCCTCCCCCCTTAAAAGAATCTCGTCCCGAGATTATAAGGTGAAAATGAGAGAGAGGACGGTGGAAAATTACCGGATATGCGACGTGAAAAATTCAGGGTAGTTAGTGCGAAGGAATTCTTCGCTCTCCCATGTCGCTTCGTCCATGGAGTGATTACTCCATAGAACCTTGTAGAACCACAATGTACGGTTGCGTGTGGTTCGGGCCTTTTCATCGATAATCTGCACCGGTTCCTCCCGATAGGTGAGATCCGTTGCAGTTCTTCAATGTCTTCCAGCTGAACGGTAGTTAATAGCTTAAGACACTTTCTCAGCTGGGCAATGTGAAAGACGTCGTGTACACCGGAAAGTGCTTCTGGTAATTTCAACCGGTATGCCACTGATCCACATCTTTCGGTAATCTGGAATGGACCGATGAATCGGGGTGCCAACTTTACTCTCACCCCAAATCTGTTTACGCCCTTCATTGGAGATACCCGTAGATATACGTGCTCTCCAACTTCGAATTGTAATGGGCGCCTTCTCCGGTCCGCATACTGTTTCTGTCAGGATTGACCGGCTTTTAGGTTTGCTTGAATCAGTCGAACCTTTTCTTCCACGTTGTTGACAAGGTCGATCCCGAAGATAACCCTTTCGCCAGACTCACACCAGTTCAATGGTGCGGCATTTTCTTCCGTATAGCGCCTCGTAGGGCGCCATCTTGATGCTGGCTTGGTACCCATTGTTGTACGAGAACTCGGCTAACGGCAAGTGATCATCCCAATTCTTGCCGTGGTCGATAGCGCAAGTTCGTAGCATGTCTTCTAGAATCTGATTTACCCGCTCGGTTTGTCCATCCGTCTGCGGGTGGTAGGCTGAACTACGGATCAGCTTCGTTCCCAAGGCAGCGTGTAGCTGCTCCCAAAAACGGGACACAAATAAAGTGCCCCGGTCCGATATGATGGTACGGGGTATGCCGTATAAGCATAGGATCCGTGAGATGTACAGTTCAGCGTACTTCTTGGCGTTGTAGTTGGTGTTGACCGGGATGAAATGGGCAACTTTGGTGAGCCGATCGACGATCACCCACACGGAATCATGTTTCTGTAAGGTGGTGGGTAAACCGACGATGAAATCCATGCTCACGTCCTCCCACTTCCCGGCAGGAATGCCCAATGGTTGCAGCAGTCCCGGTTTCCGCATATGATCTGCCTTCACCCTTCGACATGTATCACACTCGGACACGTATTTTGCAACCTCGCGCTTCATCCGTGTCCACCAAAACTTTCTTCTGAGTTCTTGATACATCCTGTTGCTGCCGGGGTGAATAGAAAACTTTGATAAGTGAGCCTCATCAAAGATTTTCTTCCGTAATTCCGGGTTTCGGGGTACGACGATCCGGTCCTTGAACCATAGGACACCGTCTCCGTCCTTCCGGAAACATTCGAACTCCCCACTGTCTACACGTCTCCGCAAATGTGACATGCCCTTGTCATTCTTCTGGGCTGTCGCTATCTCTTCACGGATGGTGGGGATTAAAGCTAGGTTGTAGAGAGCTCCGTGTGGAATCACATGTAGTGGTGGTTCACTCTCTTCCAACGGTGTGATGGTCAGATTATTGACGTGTGACTTGCGGCTCAGCGCATCTGCCACTACGTTTGCCTTGCCCGAATGATAATGGATCTCTATCTCATAATCCTTTATCAATTTTAACCATCTTCGTTGCCTCATGTTCAGCTCCTTCTGAGTGAATATGTACTTGAGACTTTTGTGGTCGGTATATAAATGTACGAGGTTACCGAGTAGGTAGTGCCTCCACATTTTTAGTGCAAGTACCACGGCAGCGAGCTCCAAGTCGTGAGTTGGATAATTTTGCTCATGGTTCCTAAGCTGCCGTGATCCATACGCGACCACTCTTCGGTCTTGCATCAGCACACACCCGAGCCCACTGCCGGATGCATCGCAGTACACCTCAAACGGTTTTGTTGTGCCTGGCTGCGCCAAAACCGGTGCTGATGTCAGGTGCTTGACTAAAGCCTTGAATGCTGCTTCACATGCTGGACTCCAAACATATTTGGTAGCCTTCTTCAGCAGCTCTTGTCATTGGCTTGGCAATCTTCGAGAAGTTCGGAATGAACATCCGATAATATCCCGCGAGTCCGAGGAAACTCCGTACCTCGTGAACAGTTCTCGGGGATTTCCAATTCAGTACTTGAGTGATCTTGCTCGGGTCCACAGCGATACCTTCCGCTGAGATGATATGCCCGAGGAAAGGCACTTGCGATATCCAAAACTCGCATTTGCTGAATTTTGCGTATAACCTGTGATCCCGCAGCCGTTGCAAGACTATACGCAGATATTTCTTGTGATCTTCCTCCGACTTGGAATATACCAGGATGTCGTCGATGAAGACCACGACAAACTTGTCCAGCTCCGGCATGAATACCGAGTTCATTAAGTACATGAAGTGAGCTGGAGCATTGGTGAGGCCGAAGGACATGACCAGGTACTCATAGAGTCCGTACCTCGTCGAGAAAGCCGTCTTCGGAATGTCCTCAGCCCTTATCTTAATCTGATGGTACCCGGATCTTAAATCCATCTTGGAAAAGATCTTTGCTTCGACCAACTGATCAAACAACATGTCGATCCGTGGCAACGTGTACTTGTTCTTGATGGTTACGGCATTTAATGGATGATAGTCCACGCAAAGCCGCAACGTCTCATCCTTCTTCTTGACAAATAATGCCGAACAGCCCCATGGTGAGGAGCTCGGCCTAACAAAACCCTTCTCCAGAAGGTCCGTGAGCTGAGTCTTCAGTTCAGCCAACTCCTTGGGCGCCATCTTGTACGGCCTTCGGGATATTGGCATGGTTCCCGGTGCAAGTTCAATCTTGAACTCCATCTCTCTATCGGGTGGCATCCCCGGCAAATCGTCCGGGAATACATCAGGGAACTCTCGGACCACTGGAATGTCTTCCAATCTGATGGTTGTGGCTTGATAGACACTTGGAAGTTTTATTTCTGGACTGTCCAGAAATAAAGAGTGAGACTCGTGCACTTCTGAGTTCAAGTGCACGACTCGGAGGACGGTGTCTAAAACAGCGCCGTGGCGGGTTAACCACGACATGTCACCGATTACAAAAGTTGGGTTACGCTACCCTAGCTGCCCTACTTGGCAACCGTAACCCCCTACTCGGAGTAGAACTCGACCTCCTGTGGATCGTCCTCCTCCGGTACCTCTGCTGGTGGCTCTGGGTCTACCATCTCTTCTCCCATCCCGGGTTCTCCCATTGCTGGAAGACCCAAGACTACCGGTATGCCTAACACCGGGGGCACGAGGTCCTGTAAAGCATGCACCTCGTCCATAGCTTGGTTGTAGTCCTCTTCCCAGCCTTGTCCTTCCTCAATAGCGTCGTCCCGCTCTTGAGCAAGGTCCTCATTCTGCTGGGTTAGGGTCTGCACCAGCTCTTGCAACGCCGCGATGTCAACACGGCTCTTCTTCTTTGCCTTCTTCAGACGACGCAACTGATTGTGTTGTTCATTCAGTTGCTTAATCGTCGGAAGGAGTACATTACGGAGTGCGCTGTGAGCACTCTCGAAATGATCTCCACGGCTTGTGCTCTCCTTGAGCTTGGTGGCGAGATGCTCCGTATGAACAGCTTGGCTGTCCATCACAGCGTTTCCCGCCCTCATTTGGAGGCTGAGATTTGCCTCCGCGGGGTTGTACCTTGGGCAACTCGGGTCTGTTGCCTCCAGGTACCTCTCTTCCCACACATGCTGAGCTCGTCCCTCCACCGGAACGAGTGCTTATGGAGTGCCCTCCATAGCCTGCACGTGTAGTTGGCAGAAACGTGACATAGTGTCACGGGCTGTCACTTGGCACATCCCTTCCGGTTGTCTTCCTCTCACCGTGACGGTGAATGGCACCCAACCGGGTGGCGTAGGTCCTGCAGGAACCTCGACATGGATCGTCCACGTGTTGTTCCCCTCTTCGCCTTCTTCCTTGGCGAAGTATTGCGGCATCTGACTATACCCGAAATATTGGAGCATTTGCCACAATGCATCCGGGTAGCCGCTACGGTCAGAACAGTGGGAAACTACCCACCCGTTCTCCAACTGTTTATCTGCTGCCATCTGTAAAAATATATTTGAGAATTGTCAAATATTTATTTAAATAGTAAACTATTGAGTTATAACATAAGATATGTCATTGAACCCATAACACTTGGAAACATAGTTTAAAGTTTTAAACAAATTTGACTGCTGATCTGCTGTTCCCATGACAGCCTTGACCAGTTTCCATTTCAACCTGATTTAGGCCAGGTTAAAAGCAAAACCAGTCCTGGAGCTCAACATCAAAGTTGAAGCTAACTTCAATAGCTTTCCAGCCAGTATTTGCTTGGCCTAAGATCTGTCCTGGTTCAAAAGTTATGAGATGTCAAAGTTAACAGAATTTCTGGAATCAATTGGACAGCACCTCCCTGCTTTAGGTACTGAATTGATCCAAGAATCCCAGTTAATTCTGTTCTCAATCTGACAAAACTTTCTGTTACAAAGTCGTAACCCATCTCATAAGCTTTCCAGAAGTACCTCATTTCCTATTTTCGGATTTTTAAACAGGAAGTTATGCTTAATTTAGAGAGTTTACAGAGAGTCTTTGCTCTGTCCTGTTTTCTGGACAGTTTCAACTCTACTGCATTTTTCGAGTGGTTAAGGGATGAAACACCTCTGGACCTCAACAGAAGAGTTGTAAAGCTCTTCCAACGCTTTTCAGAAATGTATCATACGACCCCAATCTCGAAAGAACTCAACCTCTAGCCTCTGATTAACTTCAGCCTTGATTCAGCTGAAAACAGAGTGCTCTGTCCTTAACAACCTATAAGTTGAAAGCTTGTTAACTTTGAATATCCTGTTCAAGGGAAGGAGTTACATCAAGTTTTACTACTTTCGATCAAAACTTTCAAGTTTTAATTGAATTTGTTCATTTAGTTGGGTGTGACGCCGATGCGTCACCAGATCATGTCGGTACTACGTCCTCACAAAGAAAAACCTATACCGGACTTAGCCGGCTTCGTTATTTCAGTGGCACTAAACGTCACTCGCACACGGATGCTAAACGTCTACCGTTTCGTGGTCAGGCTACCTGCAGAAACTCAAATAATCATCAGACTCGGCTGCACACCGAGCCCGGAATCCATACCGTTAGTACACCCGGCCGTCATCACTCGCCCGGATGTTCTCAAGCCAACCACGCCTTGAGTTACGTGTTCACGTTTCAGACCACGTGACGGGGTCTCCCAAATTGCACCAGGCACGCCAGGGACAGACGTTGCTCGAATACCCCAAACGACATGAAGAGTCGTAGAGGATACTAAAGCGGGTCGGGTTACCTGCCACCCGTGGGGCTCCACCCTTCAGCTTGTGCGCACTGGTGGACAGCGCTTACGTGCACCCCCCAAGACATGAACGTCCCGAGATGCACGATTTTCCGACATAACAAATAGGTTAATAAGCCACTTTCTATATACTAATAACATCCTTATACGGGCTACTAACTCGTTCCTCACTGGATTTTTTTTTGAAAAAGAAGACCTTTGTTCTGTGTTAAACCTCAAGCGAGCTCTGATACCAACGCTGACACGACCCCAATGGTCCTGTCGAGCCAGGATCACGCTGAGGGGTGCTGGGTTGCACAGTACCATATAACACACGTCAAAGGTACAAAGCGGAAGCGAAATTTTATTACATAAACAAGTTTATGAACATGTTTACATCAAAATAAGTTCAGTCTACACTCGCGGGCGTAGACTAAGCATCAAGTGCACGTTCAGCCCTCGAACGTGTCCTTGCTAGCACACACGCACACTAACTCTACGGCGTGCACGACTCCCACTCGACGGGGTTCCCCTCCTGGGGTTCCGTCTCCTCTTCGGGAGTCCCTTCCTCATAGAACCCTGCAAAAGCTTCAAACACAAGCAGTGAGCACGAAGGCTCAGCAAGTCTGATCCGTCTCACCTAAACATGGAACTTCTACATGAGGGTAATGGGTTACATGAGGTAAAAATCATTTGCAAGGACTCGCCTAATTAGTAGAACCTTATTTTCAAGTTTTAGCAGCAGGTTGTGGAGAACTTTACGCTAAGGCACATGAGAGAGCCGCAATCAAACAAGAAACGCATTTCTCTCATGTACTTTGCCCAAAGTTGAAAGGAACTTTAGTTAGCTCTAAGCTACAGCATATCATTAACAATCAATGTCCAGCTTTCAATCAGCAACATTTTAACATGTGACTAGCCTGTTCTTTCTACGTCACGGTACAGTGAACAAGTGGTACTCACTGACCGCGAGGGACGGCGATTATAATCGATTTACACCTGCAGGGTTACCCGAACAGCCCGTCACGTACACCCGTACTCGATGTTGCCTACAACAACCATCACGGACGCCGTACGCAACTACCTTTCACCCGTCAGCCAAATATTGAACCGGTCCCATCGTCCCGAGCAAGAGGTCTCTGCACGCGCATCTCTGTGCCGCCAGCCGATTTACACCTCGAGCTCTCAACCTACCCTCTGAACGACGGGCAATGCCTCAATACCCAGCTACCCGAGTTACATCAGTTTCCCGGTTCCCATATAGCCGGTAGGTCTTCGGTACTGTTCTAGCTTGTTCAACAGGCCCGCACACGGCTCGGTTCTCAATCGACACAAGCGGAGCTATAGCACACAGGCACCAAAGTCCTGCTGCCCTTACTCTCCGCTCGGTCTCATCTTTCTTGCCATGTATATGTCACACCCGGTTTTTCCGAAGAACAACCAAGTGAATATCACATGTATGCCAGGATCATTTTCTCATACATGTGATGACAAATAGTGAAGCATCATTTATTACAAGCCAGGTGTCGAATATAAATAAGTCTTACATCGCAAATGTCTCAATGGACACTAATGCTTCATCACAAGTAAATAAACTAGCAGCGGAATATTATTCTTTTAGGGCTCCATCACAGGCGTTGCCCGGGGGACTTCATGAACCTAAAAACCTTCCTCGGGTCCAAAATCTTGGTCATTATACACCACCTCATTATCTTGACCTGAGCAGCAATATAAACCACCAAATATGCAAGGTTGAGTACCAATGGTACTCAGCAAGTGTGGGAAAATCATATCATGCATAGCTAGAACAAGGAGAGGTTGAACTCATGGTTAAAGCACTACGCAATTAATGCCTATCACCTTAGCTTATTAAGCACCTACATTACTACACAGGTGAAATGGTCCCAATTTCCCATCCCATCATTGTAATCCAATAACCATAACATCATTACCAAAGTTAAGCTCCCCTCTTAACTTCCAAATCCATCAATGCTCTAATCATGAATAAGTCCAGGCCGCTCTTAACCGTGAGCACGGCTGTCAAGACAGTTTTGACTCTGCAGAGTTTGTACCACTGTACCCACAAGTAGTGATTTCATCCCCCGTTGCCGGGTGGACTAAAAGAACCTCCATTATGCCAGTGGCTACGATCCACATTCACACTTCCCAGGTGTGTAGCCAGGAGATCACTACGAAGCCTTTACAAAGGGATTCCCGACGAGCGTGGGCCCACTGAGGTTTCACCCCTAACAGCATACAAGAGGCTCCAACCCCGCTGCAGTGGCCCCCTCTTGAGCCTTGCGGTTCATATGGTAGTCCAGCTGACACCTACTCCCCGCACCATCCAACACACCCATACTACGCCGGGGATACACCTAATTAATTGGCCAAGCTGCCCCATCTCAGCATGTGGTTGACACTGTAAAGCCGGGTTACATGCTCCATGAACCGGTTCTTAGGATCCAGGCAAGTACTAAACACAAACCCAAGTCTCGTGCACCCAGCACACAACCAAAACATCCAACTTGCCTTGATCCCTTCCTCTACATAACTCACAATGTCTCATTCAAGAGTATGGTAATATAAACTGATGATCTCATGTCCCAAATATCCCATTCTAAGCATGGCTAAGCATATGCATGGAAATAAATGACATGACAAAATAAATCCCAACCCAAGCTACAAGGAAACAAGGTAATGCAATTCTAGGGAAACTTCCTAGCATGGGTTTCATATTTAACTTGACAATGCAAATAATTCTATCTACACATCCTAGCATAGGATCAAAGTGGTCAAGGACACTTGCCTCCTTCTTGCTGCTCTTGAAATGGGTAGTCCTGATCTTGGAAAGGGTTAACTTGCTCTTGAACAGGTTCTACTTCATACCATCACACATAGCAAAAGAAAAACAACAATCATAAGACATAGTTCACACTTCTACTTTATACAAACCACACATTCAGATTTATGGAATTCATTCACCATTATATGTGTTGTGGTTACTTTATGTGTGTTGAGTTGTGGCTTGCATACACTTTTAACCATGTGTATATGATTCCTACTTTTGTGTCCACCTTTATACTTACATACTATTTATATGGGTTTCCAATAAATTTCTTATATTCAACTACTTCACCTTTTTACTACCAAGTGTGTATGAAAAGTATTATTCTTCCCCATATGTGCCTTCATAATTTCTACCAACCCTAAACTGAATTCTTTGTATTTTAGAAACTCCATTTATCATTTACTAGTTGCTATATTTTTAGATTTATATTCCTATGCATAGTTGTGTATTTTATTATGAAATTGGTAATACATATCACCTAAACAGTATAGGTTCTGGTCCTAAATAATTTAATAACATATTTTGACCTTGGCTTCTGATGTAGACTATTTCATAATTATTTTCCTTATTTTTCTATAACTATTCTTTACTTCAAAATGTGTCCCTATACTAATAAATGTGAATAATAAATGAAACAGATTCATTTCAGCCCAAAAATAGATTTTTATCTCACTCCAAAGTTTTCTAAGTACTGAGAAAGTTTTTAATTAATTTTGACAATTATGTTTGTCCCCCTTTTTAATTTTTAAACACTAGCTACATATTCAATTTTCTAAATTAAATACTAAACAGGGCTAAAATAATGAATTCACCCCATTACAGGGTCTATAATATTATTTTCATAATTTCCAGGGGTCTAGCTACACTTATCAGAGGTGTTTTTCCTAATTTTTATTAAGTCCAGGGGCTAAAACTGATTTTTAAATGAATTTACACGATTTTCTGGAGTTCCAGGGGCTAGATCTGAAGTTTCCGGGGCTAGCTCTCAATTCCAGAGAACCCCAGGGGGTAGCACGTAAGAATTCCAGTCTTTATAACGCGGGGCTGACGTGGACCGTCCGATTTTAAACCGACGGCTGAGATTATAACATCGAACCGGTAAGCGGGGTTTTAAAGTCTACCGTGCGATTTAAAATAAACGGCGCACAAGCGGCCACGTCGCTCTGATCGAGCGCGGGCGGCGCTGCCGGCGGCGCACGGCGGCGGGAAGCGGCGATCTCGCCGGAAAGTTTCGGATCCTCGAGAATTCTGCCTAGAACTGTGATCTTATGGCCTAGATCGGTAGAGGGGAGGTCAGGGATCTCACCTCGGGGGTTTTCTCGAGCTCGGGGGTCCTGGAAAGTGCTCGGCGGCGAGGTCCGAGGCAAAACCACGGCGAAGCTCGTCGGCGCTGCGTTTACACCGTAACTCTCCGAGTTTTCTGCACCTGCAAAGTTCCCCGGAGGCGGTGGATCAAGACCAGCGAGTTAGATCAGAGTTTCCGAGCTTAGATCGGCCAGAATTCACCGGCGAAGTCTCGGTGCTCACCGGAGTAAAAATTGGCGATCGCGTGGGAAAAACTGATCGGAGCTGGGGTTTTTATAGCCGGGGGAGGGCGGTGGTTCTGTTGCGATCGAGTTGGATTCTTCTGGGACCAGAATTCGGGCTGCGGGACGGGTTTTCCGATCGGTTAAGATCGCGCGCGCTCGGGGAAAAGTCCGGGGTCGCGGGGTTAGGGATGACAGGCGGGTCCCACCCGTCTGTGAGAGGCAGCGCGGCGCGCGCGGGGGCGGGCTGGCGCGGGGAAGACTGGGCCGGCTGGCGGGTTTCGGCCCACTGGCCGGTTTTTTCCGTTTCTCTTTTTCTTTTTCCATTTCTTTTCTGTTTTGAGTATAATTTGAATTCCAATTTGAATTTGAATTTTTGCAAAACATGCAACACGTCCAAAAATTTTTAAATTCCCCTCTGAACATGGTTTAGAGTTTTGAATCAAAATTTGGGGTGTTACAGTATATCATGTGCTATCTCTACCCGAGCAATGTGCCTCTAGCTTATTCTCGCGAGTAGTTCCAACTACTCGACTTGTACCGAATCCTACTCTATCCTAGCAATGCAGTGGCTAACGAGGTTTTCAATCCTAAACCCAACCCATGGTTTTCTTGGCTATGCAGTTGGGTTTCCAATCAAGACTCTAATGCAAAGAACAATATTCAAAGATGTGCTCAAAACAATAAACATTTGTAAAAAGGTTAATGCAAACCGGAGCTTGCCTTGCTGCTCTTGGTCGTAGGCTAGCTGTTCCTCCGGAGTAACGAAGTCTAGGACTTCGGGTTCCTCCTCGACCTTAGCGACTACATGATATAAGAAACATATGTATCAATTTAAATGCATTTGTATTAACTTTGAAGTTGTGAAGTCTATAACCCTTGCTAGACAGACCTAATGACTGTGAAACTTTTACTGTGGCTTGGTTACAATCTAAACAGAGACTTGGTCAAGTTTTAGTTGCAGCAAAGCTCATTTGAGCCCTCCACAATTAATTATGTCCTTGACCTTAATTGGAACTCTTAGGGTGTTCTAGGAATCTTCATGAAGCAAACTATGACTTTCTGAAAACTAGATTTTCAGAGGCTTCTAATGGAGTTGGTCTTACTTAATTTGAAGGTTCCTAGCTACAGATATGAGCTAAATAATTCCAGAGAAAATTCTGAAAATGTTTCTGAACATTTTCTATTTTCCCTAGAACAGTTTCACTAATCACACCATTAGGTGGATTAAATGAGCTTCAATGGGTCTGAAATTTTTATGGTAGTTCGGGGATATTTTGGTGAACATCCCAGCAAAATTTCAGGATTTTCCTCCAAAGGATTCTCCAGTTAAAATTCCAAACAGTTTAAATTTTGAGGAATTAATTCTGGAGAATTAAGGGTTTTCATGAAGTGAAACTTGATTTGCTGGAAAGTGCTCAAAGAGCTGAATCCAGCAAAATTTGGTTCACTCGATTTGGATCTTTCTAGCCAAAGTTATGAGGATTTAAAGTTTGGAAGAATTCTGAAAATGGGGGGGGGGGGGGGGAAAGTTTAAACTCTCGGGGCCCGCGGGGACACGTGTCGAGTGTGGAGGTGTCCGGCACACCGGAGCTCACAGGGTATTTGCGCGCCAGCACAGCCGATCCCCGGCCACACCCGATCCCGATTTAAATTCCTCAGCCGCTGACACGTGGGCCAGCCGGCTCCTCCTTCCTCCCACCGTTCTCTCGCGCCCGTGCCGCCGACCTCGCCGGAGCAGACTCGGGGCTCGTCGGCTCGCCGCTGCCGGACCTCCCATGGTCTGAAACTCGCCGCCAGGGGATTGTCGACGTCGAGTAACACGTCGGTGGTGTCAGGTCGGGCTGGGGGTGACCGGAAATAACTCGGCGACGTGCCGCGGCCTCGGTTGAGGTTCGGCGCTGTCGACCGTGGGTCCTAACCCATCAACACCTCGAACAAACGGTCCTACAGCATCAGTGTACCTCTAGGAAGCTCGACAAGGTGTCTAAAGGGTTTAGGGATGGCGGCAAGTCGGTCGGCACCGTGTGACCGATCGTGCCCGCCATGGCCGCCCTCGATCGAGCTCAAAATTCGTTACTCCTAGACAGTTTTACACCACGGATGCAGAAAAGAACTTGATCGCCGGCTAGTCCAGCGTCTATGTGCAGGATTGGATGACCTCCGAAAGATCATAGAGCGAGAATTTAAAGAAACCGTACCGGAAGCTCGGTTTACGGTCGCCGGAGCAAAAACTGGAGATTCTCTATGGATTCTTCACGGTTGCTTCCAAACTTGGAGGAGAGCAGCACGGTGGTCGCGCGCTCCGGTCGCCTCTCTCGCTGGACCGTGAAAATGCCTGTCGAACGCTGCCCACGGGCGCCTGACTCTCGGCTGAGGCTAGGTCGCCGGGGTGGCGATCGTTTTCGGGCAAAAGAGGTCGGAGCTCGGGGTTTCTGGCATTGGGGAGGTGAAGTGCGATCTCAGGTGGCCGTCTAGCAGCTCGGGGAGGGAGAAGGCGAGCTGGTTTCGCGGTTCTCCGATCGAGCAGAGAGGCGGCAGGTTGGTGGCTTGGTGATCACGGAAGAGGAGGAAATGATTGGTGCCTGCCCCCGTGGAGCGCCTTAAGAGGGTCCTGGAACCGCCCTTGGGCTCGCGTGTGGGCGCGGGAAGCATCTGGTGGCGCTGTTGCTCCTCGGTGGCGAGCGCAGCTGTTCCCGAGCGTGGAGTCGGCAGCCGCTCGGTGGAAGTTCCCACCGAGACTCTGACTTTGGGTGAAAGTTTCTCCTTCTTCCCTCTATGACATGTGGGTCCCACCCGGGGTTTTAACCTCTGAAATTTACTCCTAATCACTGTAGTGAACAGTGAGCCCCATAATACCCCTGGGTATTCAAATTATTCACCCATGAGCCATTTGAATTGAATAGGATTCAAACCGGGTTTGGTTTGAGTGAATTTCAGCACAAGTTTAGTTTGGAATTCAAATAAAGTTTGAATTCGTCCTACTTAGCTCACGTCAAGATCAACTCCAAATGGAGTGAAACTTGGTGTGTGGGCTCACAAAAATGTGCTGAGTAAGAATATGCCTCCCACTTTTAAATTCATGGGATAAAAACAGTTTGAATTTGAATATGGTTTCAAACTGTCCTCTTTCTAGCTATACCCAAAATGACCTCAAAAAGGTTTGGGATTTGGGTGAAACTTGGCATGGACATCCTTAGCAATGTGTAGGAGTTTTCATATGCCCAGCCCACCTATATCACATGTGGGAAATACCACCTTTGCAATGTGTGAGTTTGTTCTCTAATGAGTATGTTGATGGTGGTTACTTGCTCTTCATTTTGTTCATCATCTTTCCTCAAATGAGGTGTGTGGTGTGGTGATGAACACTTCAAATATGTGTCAAAAACTGAGACCCTTACATCCGCCCTCCTTCACCAGTCCAGAAGTCCGGTCCTGAGACCGGGAGGGCTGCTGTAGGTGCGCCTGCTGGCCCCCTGGCCTCCTTAGGACAGCGCCCCACCCTGGTTGCTGAGGCGCCGGCGCCTCCGCCGGTCTTAGACTCGTCAGGGGGGTCCAGCGGCGTGACTCCTGTCCCCCCTGCTCCGGCGCCCGTGTGGGACGCCCTGGGGCGTGTTCAGACCAGCGCCCGGCAGCTCCAATCTGCCTTTGAGCAGGAGCGGGGGGCGCTGGCCGGCGAGAGGGAACGCCTTCTCAGCTGGCAGCAGCGGGCCCGGGAGGCTAAGGCGGACCTTGACTCGAGGCAGTCAAGGCTTGAGACCATGAGTGCTCTGCTTGGCACTCAGAAGAAGGCCATTAGCCGCTTGGAGTCAGAGGCCCAGCGGGTTCGTGCCACCTACCGCGAGGCTCTGGCCCACGCTGAAGCCAAAGCCAAGGAGCGTTCCGCCGCCGCGGAGGAGTTGCAGCTGCAGGTAGCCCGTCGAGAGCGCGCCGTCGCTGATCGGGAACGCGCCGCTGCGGCCGAGGAGGAGAAGACCACCGCCCGGCTGAGGGCCAAAGTGGAGGAGCTAAGGGCTCGGTCCGAGGAGCTGGATCTCCGTGAGTCGGCTGTCGCCGCGAGGGAGGAGCAGTTCTCCAAGGAGCGCCAGGCGGCGATGGATCGCGAGCTGGCGGCTCGCCAAGAGGTAGAGAAGCTCCAGTCCTCGCGGTCTGCGGAGGCCCAGGCAGTCTGGGGCTTTATTGCCAATGCGGGGTCCGCCTTGGCTCCTCTTGGTTTCAGCCCTGTGCAGGTGGAGGCTCCAGCGCGGCCGATGTCCGAAGCGATCCCGGCCCTTGAGTCTATCGGCGACGAGCTGGGTCGGCTCGAATCAGTGATCGCCGACGAGCTGGAAGCGGAAGGTCGGGGCCTTGCGAAGGAGGTTGCTATGCACGTTCTGTCGTGCTTCCTGAGCCGAGACCCTTCCTTTTCTCTGGGGCCGGTTCGTCTAGGACCCGTTGCCGATCGGGAGGAAGCTGCCAGGGCCGAAGTCGAGGACTTAGCTGCCCTCGTGGCCTCTAGGTTTCATCCGGGGACTCTTAGGCATCTGCCCCCGTGGCCACAAGGCCCTGTACTTCCTTTTTTTATTTTTATTGAGTCTGTAGCCCAGCTCGTGGAGCCTTCGTATGGACAGACTCCTGTTTCTTTTTTTGTCTGCATGTCCTAGTCTTCTTCTTGGCTTTTCCTGGCCGAGTCCTTAGCTCTGCAAGGTACTTGGAGGCCTTGACCAATCTCGAAGCTCTGCATAGACACCTTCTCCGGGTCCTCACTGTATACTAAGGGTTCCGGAGGTCTCCAGAACCCGCCTCACGAGATCGGAGGGGGGTCCGGGCCTGTTGGTCACGTGGCAGGCCCGGAGCTCCCGCCTGAGGAGATGTCCGGGCTTGCGGGGCACGTGGAGTCCTCGGGCCTCTCCCCGCAGAGGGGGGAGGTCCGGCTTCTGTAGACCACGCGGCGGGCCTGGAGCTCCCCCTCAAGGAGGTGGAAGGTCTGGCCCTGCTGGACACGTGGGACCTTCGGGCCTCGCCCCTGTGAGGTCTAGTTCTTTGGTCTTACCTTGGGGTTTCGGTCTTGCGCGATCCCGTAGCGGCCCCCTGGTAGGTGCGTTCCATTGGATGGATGTGCCTACCATACTCCTGCGGGGAGCTGAGACCGAGAGGTCCTGCACACAAGTAAGGAAAACGTAATTCTCCTTGGGTGCTCCCCCCTCTATCTCTTAGTCTTATTTGGCTTACGGTCCCCGTCCACTTATACGGTGCTTGGGAACTACCGTGCGCGAAGTGCCGGGGGCTTGGGGCCCCCCTGGCTCTCGGCCTGTACCTCCCACGCAACCGCCTTTGGCAGGGCAGCAAATGCCGACTAAAGATGAGAATGAGAAGAGGGAGCTGAACGCATGGTGAGCATGCGCTAGCAGGGTAATCATAAAAATTTAATAAGTAAACTAAATGAGCACCAAAGAAGAGCAACGTAGGACAGGTTTCTTTTCATATAAATTTCCATAGGGGGAAGGCAGGCTGAATATGTAGGCCACGACCCGCCTCAAGGGAAGCAAGACTCTACGCGCTTGGGGTCGGAACCAGGCGAAGCTGAACGTAGTACTGGACCGTCCCCTGAGGCTTAGCTGCTCCAAGCACTGTTCCTGGACTGTTATGGAATTTATTATAAAAAGAAGGGTCTGTCCTATTGTTGCTCTAGGGGTAGAACTTACAGTGGTGTTCTGTGTTCCGAAGGTTCGGGAGCGGGTCTCCATCCTCGGTTCTGGGGAATGGTCCCAGGCCCAGGATGTCCAGCCCCAGTATGGCAAATGGCCATGTGGGCTGGATCATCTGTACCGTCCAAGCCGGTGTATGGATCTGCTTGGCGTGGAACAGGCATGCCTGGCAGCTCTCGACCAGCTCGACGGCATCCTGGAGTGTTGCCGGCTAGTAGAAGCCATGCCGAAAGGCTTTACCGACAAGCGTGCGTGAGGAAGAGTGACTCCCACATTCGCCTCCATGGATCTCAGCGAACAAGTCGCAGCCTTCCCCCTGGGTTATGCACCGCAATAGGATGTGGTTGGCGCCGCGTCGGTAGAGATCCCCCTCTACCGCCATGTGTCTCTTAGCCATACGCACAATCCGTTCAGCGGATACACGTTCATCAGGGAGGATATTGTCTTTCAAGTAGTCCCGGACCTCCGTGATCCATGCATCAGGTCTGACTTGAGCATCTGGATCTTGAGCGCTGGGTTGCACGGAGTCCCCAGTGACGCTTATGATCCTTGGCAGCGTCCATGGCCGCCGGGACCGCCAGCTTCGAGGTGCTGGTCTAGCCCCCCTTCGCCCGGCTTGGCGGGCCGGGCTGTGGGCCGCGGCAACGTCCTCTCGAAGCCCCCTTCAGGCACAGGGGCTCCGGTGGGGGTCTTCGTTGAGAGGTCGTCAGCTGCGGCCTTGCTAGCGCGCGGTACGTGGTGCAGGTCCAAGGCGAGGAAGTCTGTCTCCACCATCTTGGTTGATAACCAGGCTGGGAGTCGCCCTGAGCCAACGACTAGCGAGAAGGATGAGCGCTTCATACTCTGCTATGTTGTTGGTTGCCTTGGAATTGAAATGCACCACATACCCAGACTGCCCCCCCGATGGCGTGAGGAACAGTATGCTAGCACCGGCCTCCTGCTTTCGCAAGGAGCCGTCGACGAGCAGCATTCAGTAAGGCCTGGTGAAGGCCAGGGCTCAGGGTCCTGGTTCACCGTCTCCGTGGCCCCCTGAGTCAGCCTGCGTTGGCGTCTACTTCAGCCACAAGTCAGCTAGTGCTCGGCTGATGTCTGCATGACGGGGAAGGAAGCCTAGCTCAAACTCCAGTAGCTCCGCCACCCATTTGGCGGCATTGTCCGTCGCGTGGGGGCTGTGGAGGATAGCTTTCAGCCTGGGGAGGCCGCCGGGTGCTTGATACTCGGAGGTCCCCCAGGCTGCCTTGGACCTTCCGGGAAGCTCCGCTTATGTCCCGGGAGCTCCGGGGGGTCCCGTTGGACGTCCGGGAGGTTCTGTTGGGCCTCCGGGGAGGGGGGGGGGGTCCCGTTGCACCTCCGGGAGGTCCTGCTGGTCCTCCGGGAGGTTGTGTCGGGGATCCGGGGTCCGGTTTGGGCCTCCGGGGTTTCTTGGTACTTGTTTCTTGACAACGAAACAGGTTACGGTGGTATGGGGTCCAGCCACTCTGCGGTGAGGACCACACTCACTTCTGCAGCCATCGCCGTGATGCAGAGCAGGAGATGCTCTTCGGGCTCGGGGGCTCCTATTACGGGTGGGGCCGGATTTACGTAGGGGCTTTAGAGAAGCTTCGCTTTGCTAACCCCGGCATAAACCGACTCGGCGCAGCTAGGTATCCCACGAATTTCTGGTCTTCGCGCCAATGGCTTTGACCCTCTCTGGGTTAGCCTCAGCTCCTCGGCGTGAGGCCAGGTATTCTAAGCGTTTTCCAGAGGGTATACCAAGCTCACATTTGTCGGACGGACGAAGACTAAGGCCAGATTATCTAGTAGGGACGAACCCTGTCTGATCTTGACAATCAATGCCTTCGACACACACCCCAACTGAGTCTCCCATTAGCTCTCCTAAGGTCTTGTGCATTGCACGTACGAAGGTAGGGAGAGCATTCCTTAGGTCATAAGGCATAGAGGCATAACAGTACAGGGCGACTACTGTGGTAAAGGGTGCCCTTCAACTTCTCCAGACACAGGGGTCTGGTGGGAACCCGAGTAAGCATTTAGGAAGCACAGCATATCGCAGCCTGGCATCGAGTCTACTATTTGGTCTATCATAGGGAGAGAAAATAGGTCTTTAGGACATGCCTTATTGAGGCTGGTGTAGTCGATGCGCTTCCGGAGCTTCTCGCCGGCCTTCGGGACGACAACATGGTTCACCAAGCACCGGGGGTGGCGGACTTTCCGTCCTGTCGGACTGGCTGGACGTCGGGAAAGACCTTTAAATAGTGCTCAATCACCTCCCTAGGGATCTCTGGCCTCCGCGACGGCTGTCATGCAGCACATCGACATCGTGCCGGAGGGGGGCAACGAGCGCGCCGTCCTATTTGCTATCCAGGCCCCCGGCTACCCGGGTGGTCTGGGTGGCATCGGTGCTGATTCGGACGAGCCTTGTGGGGACGTCGTCCTCGTCGAGGGGTTGCACGTGGGGTGCTGTGGTAGAGGCACGGTGGCGTGCACTTGGGTGGAGCTGGTTTGGTTCTGCACTGCCTAGGGTTGGCGCTCTAGTTGCTATGAGCGCCTGAAGCTTTTCCAAGGCTAACACTGCGGCAGCACGGTCTCCACAAACCTTGAGGACGCCTATTGGTGTAGGCATCTTCAAGACAAGGTAGCCGTAGTGGGCTACTGCCATGAATCGGTACAGGGCTGGCCTGCCGATTATGGCGTTGAAGGGGAGGTCAATCTCGGCCACGTCGAACAGAATGTACTCTGTCCGGTAGCTGTCCGGTGCCCCAAAGGTCACCAGGAGGCTGATGTGGCCGTAGGGAACGACCTGTCCCGGCCCTACCCCTGAGAACGGGCTCGATGGGGCGAGCTTGGCCATCGGGATCTGCTGCTTCTGGAAGGCTGTGCGACTGATGAGGTTCAGTCCAGCCCCGCCATCCACCAAAACATGGTACACCTTCATGTTGGCGATGGTGGGGGCCACCACAAGAGGTAGTTGGCCGGCCCCAGCCATGTTCCTGGGGCAGTCGGTGTCATCAAAGCTGATGGGGCTTCCCATCCACCTGAGGTGCGGTGCTGCACCTGGGAGGGGAGCCACCGACGCTACCGCTCAGCGCAAGGCCTTAGCCGCGCTTCGGGACGAGGGGTCAGCGGACCCGCCGAAGATGACATAGAGCATCTTCCGATGCTCGTCATCACTGGAGCTGGAGCTCCCATGATTGCGCACTGCCTTTACGGCGCGCTGAAGCTCCTGGAACTCCACCTGGCGGTCGACGCCGTCTAGGGCTTTCGACCTTCTGCTTGTCCTCCCTTTGACTGTAGGGTGGGGCATCAGTTAGGGGCTGCTTCCCTTTCCGGAAGCGCTCCGCGAGCTTCTGGATTTCCCGTCATTCGGCAGCGGTATGATAACTGGTGCCATGCACAGGGCATAATTCATCCTGGCCCCCGTCTGGGGCCGGTGATTGTCGCGGCCTCTTGTCAGGGCGCGGCCACCGAGCTCCACTGGGCGCCGCCGTTGTGGCAACGGCGACCGCGGCTGATGACTTTATCTTGCTTCCGCCTCCGTTCTTGATCTTCCTGCCGCTTCTGTATGAAGCGTCGCCGGATCCCGGCTGACCCCCTGGCTCGGGGGCCGGCAGAGAGTGCCAGTTCCGCCCTTCGGCTGCTTTGGCACACTTGTCCGCCAGGCTGAAGAGTTCTGAGACATCGCGGACCTCCCTGGTCGCGAGCTTCTCGAGTATCTTCTTTTCCCGAACGCCTTGCCGGAACGCCACCACCACAGAAGCGTTCTGGATGTGTGGGATGGTGTTCCGCACCTGGGAGAACCGCTGGATGAACGAGCGCAGCGACTCCCCTAGTTGTTGTTGGATGGCGTGGAGGTCGAGCTCCGTGCCTGGCCGGGTATAGGAACTGCCGAAGTTGGAGACAAACTGCTGGCAGAGCTCTCCCCAGGAGGTTATGGAATCCTGGGGTAGGTTCATGAGCCAAGACCGAGCTGGGCCGGTCAAGGCGACAGGGAAGTAGTTGGCCATGACAGCCTCGTCCCTCCTGCGGCAAGTACGGCGGTGGAGTAGATCTGGAGGAACTCCGCCGGGTTGACGCTACCATCGTACTTCTCAGGCAGGTGCGGGCGAAACTTGCGTGGCCACCTCGCGAAGCGAAGGTGGGGTGCAAGAGCTGCACATCCCGCTCCTGCTGCCGCAGGTATTGGCACTGCGAACGCTTGGTTCGCACTTGGCACCGCGTATCCCGGCATGGGCAAGGCTGCACCATAGACCGGGGGCGCTGCTTGCGGCGCATATGGTTGTGGCATATGCTGCGCGGCATATGCCTGAGGCAGGGTCCGCGTGGCGAAGACCTGCCCTCCAGGTTGTGTCGAGGCCGACGTCATACTGTCGCCAGCCTCATGGTTGCGACGCCTTTCTCGACGTCGCTCGAGGTACACCCGGGCATCCTGGCCCAAGTGGCACCGTTCCAGCTCCCTTCCCAGGTCCGTCGACGGGAGCCTGGAGGAGCTGGAATCCGCCGTTTGCCCGTCAACCGTGGGCGTGCGCGTCAGCGACACAGCCGGTTGTCCGGGGCGCCGTCCTCGCCGAAACCGAGGGTTCACGGCGGCGACGACGAGGCGGTCCACCTCGCGGACCCATTGCTGGGTCGCTGAATGGGGCGCATCCCCGCCAGGTGGGTTGTGCAGCAGTGCTCTTGCTGTAGCTAGCGCACCCCCATGGTGTACGCTCAGCGCTGCAGAAGATCTCACACTGGTCGGAGCCTGCATCGCCGGGGTTGGCGTTGCCGGAGTCGGCTGTTGGCTACCAGCTTGTGCCGACACACTCGGTCCTGAGTCTGTCGACATGTACTCCCCGCTGGTCATGGTTCGCCGTGAACGCGGGGGAGAGCTTGGCGCTGAAGGAAGCTTGGTCATCTTCGTCGGCGGAAACTCGTCGCGCTAGGAGAAAAGCCCCCTACCTTGCGCGCCAAATGTCGAGGTGTTCGGTCGACACTTCCCTCGGGCCTGCACTGGGCAGCCCGCGGAGGTTCTTTTTTCGGTGGGGCTAGTCCCTTGCGGAGAGCTTGCGCGGATGGACGAGTTAGTAAAAGCTTGACACGGTGAGTTTTACGTGGTTCAGGCTGCCGGAGCGTAAAATCCTACGTCCACGGCGAGCTATGGAGCTCGCTGTATTGCTTGCTGCTCAGGGCCGGAGTCCTGAGCTTGGGGGTGAGTTACAGCTTGGGAGTGTATGGCTAGCGTATGAGTTGCAGAGTGCGAACCCTTGCTATCGTCGCCTACCCGAGCCTTTTATAGTCCAAGACTCGGGCGGCTTACAAGGGGGGCCGGGACCCAACAGGTGGTCCCAGGAAGATTGTCTATTATCTACCGTATCTGCAGTTATGCCGGTAGTTGTCTCTGGTCGAAGGCTTCTGAGTCTTCGTCTTGCCGCCCTGCCCATGCCGCATGCTAGTCGTAGTGGTTGATGACGGCGTAGGCGGCATGGGATGTCTTGTCGCGGTGTTTATTGGCTGGCAGGTTCTGACACCGCGCGCCAGTCTGTGATACGACTGGGCGCAACGGCACCTGACAGAAGCGTGCTCCACGTCTCCGCGTCTTGGGAAGACGCGGGCCTTGAATACCTTGTACGGGCAAGGTATGGGGCATCTTTACGCCCGCTGCCTATCGCTCGGGGGCAGGCAGCGCCGTTCTGCTGCCACGTGGCGGTCCCGGAGCCCTTCTCAGAGGAGAGGAGGGCCCGTTCCGCGGGGCACGTGGAGCCTCCGGACCTCTCCCCGAGGAGGGGGAGGCTCGGCTTCTGTTGGCCACGTGGCGGGCCCGGAGCTCTCCTCTGAGGAGAGGGAGGTCCGGCCCCGCTGGACGCGTGGCGCCTTCGGACCTCTCTCCCACGGAGGGGGAGGTCCAGCTTCTGTATGCCACATGGCGGGCCCGGAGCTCTCCTCTGAGGAGAGGGAGGTCCGGCCCCGCCGGACACGTGGCGCCTTCGGAGCTCTCCCTGCGGAGAAGGGCGAGTTCCTTAGGCATTTTCCCCTGTGCGTGGGGGTACCCCATGTCTCAGGTACCGACACTGTGCTTCCTAGACGCCTACTCGGGTTTCCATCAGATCCCCATGTCTAGGGAGGATGAGGAGCACACCTCCTTCATCACAGTAGATGGCCTTTATTGTTATGTGTCTATGCCGTACGGCCTAAAGAATGCACTCCCCACCTTTGTGCGAGAAATGCACAAAACCTTTGGGGAGTTAATAAGAGACCTAGTTGAGGTGTACGTCGATGACATAGTTGTCAAGGTCAAGCAGGGTTCATCTTTGTTAGATAACCTAGTCTTAGTTTTTGACAAGTTGCGCTCTACGCGCACCAAGCTGAACCCCGACAAATGTGTGTTCGGTGTGTCCTCTGGGAAGCTCTTAGGATTCCTGGTCTCGCACTGAGGGATTGAGGCCAACCCAGAGAAGATCAAGGCCATCGACTTGATGCGGCCCCCTGCCCGCGTCAAGGACGTCTAGAAACTCACGGGATGCCTAGCCGCGCTGAGTCGATTTATACCTAGGCTAGCAGAGCGGGCACTCCCTTTCTTTAAGCTCCTGCGCAAGTCAGGCCCATTTGCCTGGACTGACGAAGCAGAAGAGGCTTTCCAGGAGTTGAAGCGACTCCTGACGACCCTACCTATCATAGTAGCCCCTGAGCCCGGAGAGCACCTGCTGCTCTACATCGCGGCGACAACTGAAGTGGTGAGTATGGTCCTCGTCGCAGAGCGGCCGGACCTCTCATCTTCACAACCTGCTCCGGTAGCAGAAGACAGACGCCAGGAGGCCCCGCAGGACCAAGACGGTCTTCCGGACCTCCAAGGCAACCTCCCGGAGGTCCAGGGCGGTCTCCCGGACCCCCAAGATAAACCCCCGGGGGTCCTGAGGGACCCCCCGGGGGCCAAATGGGACCTCCCGGAGGTCCCTCAAGACCCCCCGGAGCTCCCGGATAACCAAGATAGCTTAAGGGCCTCCGGGTCCCAGCTCCCGGAGGCCCCCGTGGGTCCACTCACCTCCAGCGGGCCAGGGCCAATGGGCGAGGACCTCCCAGGCCTAAGAGAGAGGGTTTGAACCATCCAGAGGCCTGTCTACTACATCAGCGAAGTACTTCATGATGCCAAGACAAGGTACCTAGAAGTCCACAAGTTGCTGTATGCGGTGCTCGTGGCCTCCAGGAAACTCCGCCATTACTTCCAGGCCCACCGGGTCTCGGTAGTCACCTCGTATCCGCTGAAGACAATTCTTCACAGCCCCCATGCGACTGGCAACGTTGCTAAATGGGCGGCGGAGCTGGCGGAGTTTGAGCTGGACTTCCTTCCACGCCATGCAGTCAAAAGCCAAGCACTGGCTGACTTTGTGGCAGAGTGGACACCAACGAAGACTGACCCAGGGGGCCATGAAGACGATGAACCAGAGCACCAAGCTCCGGTCTTCACCGAGCCCCACTGGACACTTTTCTTCGACGGCTCCTCGCGAAATCAGGGGGCTGGTGCCGGCGTACTGCTCCTCATGCCATCGGGGGAACAGTTTGGGTACATGGTGCGTCTCAATTTCAAGGCAACCAACAATATGGCAGAGTATGAAGCACTCATCTTTGGCCTGCAGACAGCCCTGTCTTTAGGCGCTCGCCAGTTGTTGGCACAGGGCGACTCCCAGCTGGTCATCAAACAAGTCAAGGGCAAATGCTCCTGCAATGACCCACAGCTAGCTGTGTATCTGCTTCACGTGCAGATGTTGGAGAAATAATTCCTCGCCTTGGACCTGCGCCACGTACCGCGCGCTGGCAACGCTGCAGCTGACAACCTTTCAATGAAGGCTTCCACCGGAGCCCCCGCGCCCGAAGGAGTTTTCGGGAGGACGTTGCTGCGGCCCACAGCCCGGCCCGCCGAGCCGCGCGAAGGGGGCTTGACCAGCACCTCGAAGCTGGCGGTCCCGGCGGTCCTACAACCATGGATGCCGCCAAGGATCGTAAGCGTCACTGGGGACTCCGTGCAACCCAGCGCTCAAGATCCAGAAGCTCAAGTCAGACCCGATGCATGGATCACGGAGATCCGGGACTACTTGAAGGACAACATCCTCCCTGATGAACATGCAACCGCTGAACAGATTGTGCGTATGGCTAAGAGATACGCGCTGGTAGAGGGGGATCTCTACGGGCGTGGCGCCAACCACATCCTATTGCGGTGCATAACCCAGGGGGAAGGCTGCGACTTGCTCGCTGAGATCCATGGAGGCGAATGTGGAAGTCACTCTTCCTCACGCACGCTTGTCGGTAAAGCCTTCCGGCATGGCTTCTACTGGCCGACAGCACTCCATGATGCCGTCAAGCTGGTTGAGAGCTGGAAGGCATGCCAGTTCCATGCCAAGCAGATCCATACACCGGCTCAGGCGGTACAGATGATCCTGCCCTCGTGGCCATTTGCCGTATGGGGGCTGGACATCTTGGGACCATTTCCCAGAACCGTCGGGGGATTCCGGTACCTCTATGTCGCCATCGACAAGTTCACCAAGTGGCCGGAGCCACGCCAGTTGTCACCATCAACAAGCAATCTGCAGTAAAGTTCATCAAGTCTATTGTCTGCCAGTTCGTGGTCCCGAACAGAATCATCACCAACAACGGGACCCAGTTCACCAGCGCAGCCTTCCAAGACTACTGCAAAGACCTCGGCATTCAGGTGTGCTATGCCTCTGTCGCCCATCCAAAGAGCAATGGGCAAGTCGAGAGGGCCAACGCGAAGATTCTCCGGGGCCTTAAGACTCGCACCTACGCCAGTCTGATGGAACATGGTGCCAATTGTGTAGATGAGCTTCCGAGCACACTATGGGCTAACCGGACATCCCAGAGCCGGGCCACCGGAGAGACACCCTTCTTCATGGTGTATGGGGCCGAAGCCGTACTCCCCCCAGAAATCACCATGAAGTCTCACCGTGTCCGGGCTTACGACGAAGCCACGCAGGACAACCTCCGGCGTGGAGAAATCGACCTCGTCGACGAGGTCCGATTGCATGCAGCACTCCGTAACGCACGGTATAGATAAGCACTTCGTCGCTACCACCAGAGATCTGTGCGTGCCCGGGAGCTGCAGGAAGGTGACCTGGTGCTGCGGCGCATATTTTCTCGCGAAGGGACCCACAAGCTCTCCCCTAGTTGGGAAGGCCCTTTCCAAGTCGCGAGAGTATGCCGCCCCGGGTGTGTGCGCCTGTCCACCGAGGATGGGGACCTGCTCCCAAACCCTTGGAACATAGAACACCTCCGTAAGTTCTACCCTTAGAGCAAAGATAGGACAGTCCTTTCTTTTCGTAATAAACTCCATAGAGTCCAGGAACAGCGCTCGGAGCAACTAAGCCCCAGGGGACGGTACAGGACTACGTTCAGCTTTGCCTGGTTCCGACTCCAAGCACGTAGAGTCTTGCTTCCCTTCTTAATGGGGCGGGTCGTGGCCTCCATGTTTAGCCTGCCCTCCTCCTGTGGAAAGTTATACGAAAAGAAACCTGTTCTACTTTGCTCTTTCCTCGTACTCATTTAAATTGTGTACTAAGTTTTTTATGACTACCCTTGCGGTGCATGACTGCCATGTGCTCAGCTCCCTCTTCTCATTCTCACCACTAGTCAGCATTTGCTGCCCTACCAGAGGCGGTTGCGCTGGAGGTACCTGTCGATAGTCGAAGGGGCCCCGAGCCCCCGGCACTCAGCGCACTTCAGTCCCCGAGCACCGTGCGTATGGTTAGGGACCGTAAGTCAAATAAGACTATGAGATAAGGGAGGGGGAGCCCCCAAGGAGAATTACATTTTCCCTACTTGTGTGCAGGACCTCTCGGCCTCAAATCTCTACAGGAATGTGGTAGGAGCGCCTGACCAATGGGACGCCCCTGCCAGGGGGCCACTACGGGATTACGCAAGACCGGAACTCCAAGACAAGACCGAAGGATCCACGGGTCCAGCGGGACCGGACCCCCCCTCTGAGGGGAGGGGCCTGAAGGCCCCACGTGTACCGCAGGTCCGGACCTCCCTCTCCTCAGAGGAGAGCTCCGGGTCCGCCACGTGGCCGGCTGATCCGGGCCTCCCCATCCTCATGAGGTGGGCCCCGAGGACCTCCGGGGCCCTTAATATAATAAGGACCCGGGGAAGGTGCCGGAGCAGAACGTCGAGATTGGTGAAGGCCTCTGAGCACCTTGCGGAGCTAAGGGCTCGGCCAGGCAAAACCAAGAAGAAGACGGAAAATATCGCAGGCACGAAGGGTCATAAGAGTTCATATATTCATGGCTCCATGAGCTGGGCTACAAACTCGATGAAAAAGAAAGAAACAAGCCCCAAGGTTCCCCTAACACGACCAGGGTCTAGAAGTTGCAAGAACGGCCGCGTCACTAGGCTTCAGCCCTGGCGGCGTCCTCCCGCTCCATGATCCGAGCGCAGGAATCGCCTCCCTCATCACCAGCGCAAAAGCCGGTGTCATCAAGGGTGCTCCTGAGGCCCCCTCCACAGTTTCAGCGGTCTTCTTGGAGACTCTGCGGCCTGGAATGCTCCTTGGTGCATCAGTGTTTTCCTTCTCCTGAAGTTCCCTCATCACAGGCGCAAAAGCCGGTGTCATCAAGGGTGTTCCTGAGGCCCCCTCCGCTGATTCAGCGGTCTTCTTGGAGACTCTGCCGCCTGGAATTCTCCTTGGTGCTTCAGCGGTTTCTTTGAAGACTCCACCATCTGAGAAGGGACGCAACGCCAGGGAGCTTTCTGCCTGCCATCACCGAGGAAGGGCCCCATCAGGAGGACAAACCTGAGACCCCTTGGAGGCGCCTGTCGAAGTGTTCGGTCGACACTTCCCCCGGGCCTGCACTGGGCAGCCCGCGGAGGTTCTTTTTTCGGAGGGGCTAGTTCCTAGCGGAGAGCTTGCGCAGATGGATGAGTTAGTGAGAGCTTGACACGGGGAGTTTTACGTGGTTCAGGCCGCCGGAGCGTAAAACCCTACGTCCACGGTGAGCTATGGAGCTCGCTGTATTGCTTGCTGCTCAGGGCCGGGGGCCTGAGCTTGGGGGTGAGTTACAGCTCGAGAGTGTATGGCTAGCGTATGAGTTGCAAAATGCGAACCCTTGCTATCGACGCCTACCCGAGCCTTTTATAGTCCAAGGCTCGGGCAGCTTACAAGGGGGGCCGGGACCCGACAGGTGGTCCCGGGAACATTGTCTATCATCTACCATATCTGTAGTTACGCCGGTCGCTGCCTCTGGTTGAAGGCTTCTGAGTCTTCATCTTGCCGCCCTGCCCATGCCGCACGCTAGTCGTAGTGGTTGATGACGGCGCAGGCGGCATGGGATGTCTTGTCGCAGCGTTTATTAGCTGGCAGGTTCTGACACCGCGCGCCAGTCTGTGATGCGACTGGGCGCAATGGCACCTGACAGACGCGTGCTCCGTGTTTCCGCGTCTTGGGAAGACGCGGGCCTTGAATACCTTGTACGGGCAAGGTGTGGGGTGCCTTTACGCCCGCTGCCTACCACTCGGGAGCAGGCGGCACCGTTCTTCTGGCCACGTGGCAGGTCCGGAGCCCTTCTCTGAGGCGGGAAGGGTCCGGCCTGCGGGGCACGTGGAGCCTCCGGACCTCTCCCCGTGGAGGGGGAGGTCCAGCTTCTGTATGCCACGTGGCGGGCCCTCCCTCTCCTCTGCGGAGAGGGAGGTCCGGCCCCGCTGGACGCGTGGCGTCTTCGGACCTCTCTCCCGTGGAGGGGGAGGTCCGGTTTCTGTATGCCACGTGGTGGGCCCGGAGCTCTCCTCTGAGGAGAGGGAGGTCCGGCCCCGCCGGACGCGTGGCGCCTTCGGAGCTCTCCCTCCGGAGAAGGCCGAGTACCTTAGGCATTTTACCCTGTGCGCGGGGGTACCCCATATCTCAGGTACCGACAGTGGCCCCCGGGCCCATCTCGGGGGAGATAGCGAGCCCGAGGTGGGACCTCCGTCTTTTCCGATCCGCGCACTTTCTCTAAGTCCCGAATTGACCGCTGCCGGAGCACGAACGGCCACGGGATCGTGAGAGCGTGCGCTCACTTGATGATTGCTTTTACTGCGGTGGTTCCCAAGACTGCCACTCCTGCACGTTGCGGCACTTTCTTCGGGAACCGCCGAAGTGCCTTGCCGGCTCATCTTCCTAGGAGACTGACTCCTTGACCCCACCGCTTCAGTTAAGCGGCTTGGGCCCACCCGTCATCGGCACTCGGTCTAGGAACCGAAGCGGTTGCGGGTGCGGGGTATTCGAAGAGTTCCGAATCGCTTGGAACTGCACCGGGAAGCTTTTTAGAGGGGGTCTTACCCACATTGCAGCTTCCCTTCGCACTTCTCTGCGTTTCTTCTCGGACTCTTGTGCTTTTGCTCTCTTGCCTTTGAGTTCTCCCTTGCCATGGCTTCCAACCCGCTGCCAGAGAAGAAACGCGCTCGATCTCCTCCAGCAACAGCGTCGGTGCCAAGTCAGGATTCTGGGGTGCCTGACACTTCCTCCGGTGGCGACTCGAAGAGGCCCCGGGCTGATGCGCTGGGGGAAGCCTCTGGGGCGTCCCCTGTTCCGCCAGTCCAAGTGACTGCGGAGCGGCCGTCGGAGACGGTAGCGGGCTCTGGAAATCCTACCCCGGCTCGGAAATCGGGGTTCAGAGCCCGCTGGAGTGTCCGCGCTTCCCGGCCTTCCCCGTCTTGCGGGGAATCTGTGCCGATGCGCTCGGAGCCAGGGGCAACTGCCGCAGCCCCCAGGCCAGCGCGGACTTCTCCTGTTCCGGTGTGCCCGGACTCCGCGGCGGCGTCGTCTCTTCCTGCCGAGACGGCCACCGCGGCCCCCGAGCCAGCACAGGTTGATCCTGCACTAGGCGGCCAGCTTCTTCTCCAGCACCGCCTTCCCCGGCTCGTCCCTCTCCTCAGGTCAAGGAGCCAGAAGCTGAAAAGAGCCCGGCTGGCCTGGCCGCCAGAGCCGCGGAGCCAGCTTCTCCTGATCGGCGTCTCGTCTCGGCTGCTGGTGCGTCGGCTCTTCCTGAGGACGAGGTAATGGAGGAGGTCGGGGGTCTGCCCCAGCCTCCGTTGCTCCATTGCCTCTGGCGGACGCCTTCGCGCTTGCCGAGTCGAGCGTCCGGCAGGTCTTGGCTGCGCTAGGGCGCGAGCGGAAGGAGTATACGGTTGAACGGGACCGCCTCCTCATCTGGGGGAACCTTTTGCGGGAGAGGACCGCGAAGGTTAAGAGCAAGCTCGACTCCCGGCAGGAGTTGCTCGACTTCAGGGAAGCGCTCGTCGACCGGATGAAGCGGGCTGTTGACCGCATGGACACCCAGTCGCGCCGGATCAACAGGGAGGCCCTGGAGGCACACGCCCGGGCCGAAGAGAGCCTCTCTGCTGCTGTGGAAATACGGCAGCGGTTGGAGCACCGTGAACTCGCCGTTGAGGAGCGGGAGCGTTCCGTGGCAGCTGAGGCAGAGAGGGTCGCCGCGCAGCTGGCCGCGGGCGAGGATGACCTCCGAGCTCGGATGGAAGAGCTGGAGATTCTGAAGGCAGACCTTGACTTGAGGCAGGAACAGGTCTCCCATGATCGCCGGGCGGTCTTGGACCGGGAGTTGACTACCGGCTTCAAGGCCGCTGAGTTGGAGCGGCTAGCAAAGACTCTCCACCTTCGGGAGAGTTCCCTGGCGGCCAAGGAGAAGGAATTCTCCGAGAGGAACCTGGAGGCTCTGCAGGCGGCCCGCCGCGAGGTGGAGGAGCTCTCAGCCTTGCGGTCGTCCGAGGCTCTTGCGGTCTCAAGCTTCGTGGATCGAGCGGGGTCCGCCCTGATCCCTCTTGGCTTCAGTCCGGTGAGGGCCGCAACTCCCGCATTGAAGGTGGCAGAGGTGATCCCTGCGTTGGAGTCGATCGGCGCCAAGCTGGACAGACTCGACTCGGTGGTCGCCAGCAAGCTTGAGGCCGAGGGCCGCGGCTTAGCTTTAGAGGTCGCCTCGCATGTGCTGGCATGCTTCAAGAGCCGCGACCCCTCTTTTTCGCTAGAGCCAGCGAGAGAGGGCCCAGCCGCGGAGCGGGAGGAAGCTGCCAGGGCTGAAGTCGAGGATGTGGCCGCCCTTGTAGCCGCAAGGTTCCGGCGAGAGCCGGGAGGTCCTTAGGACTTGTTTCTCCCTTTTTTTATCGAGTCTGTAGTCCAGCTCATGGAGCCTTGCTTAATTTGACTCTCTTGGATACTTGTGTCTGTGATGCTTTTTCCCTCCTTCTTGGCTTTGCCTGGCTGAGTCCTTAGCTCCGCAAGGTACTCAGAGGCCATTTCCAATCTCGGAGCTTCGCACAGACACCCTCCCCGGGTCCTAACCGTGTTAGGGGCCCCCGAAGGTCTCCGAACCTCGCCCTATGGGGGGCTCCAAATCTGCCTGCCACGTGGCGGGTCCGGAGCTCCTCCTCAAGAGATGGGAGCTCCGGTCATGTTGGACACGTAGGGCTTTCGGAGCCCTCCCGCTGAGGGGGGAGGTCCGGTTCCTGCCTGCCACGTGGCGAGCCCGGAGCCCTCCTCAAGGAAGGAGAGAGTTCCGGGCCCGATGGACACGTGGGGCCCCCGGGCCCCACCCCTGCTGGAGGGGCAGGTCCCGGTCCTTCCAGTCCTAGGCCGGAGTAGCTGGTAGCTCCTTTCCCCCCGCTTCATGCAGTCCCTGTTGCCGTAACCTGAAGGTCCTGCACACAGGCAGAGGAAACGTAATTCTCCTCGGGGGGTCCTCCCCTCCCGTCTCCTAGTCTTATCCGTCTTATGGTCCTGACCCGCTATACGGGGCTTGGGCAATTCTGTGCACGAGGCGCCGGAGCTCCGGCTCCCTCCGAGGTCCGGGTACGGCCGTCCGATCCCTAGTACCGGGCCATGCGCTGGGGAAGCAGAGTGCACGCGCTTTGGGTTCATGACCAGACAAAGCGGATGTACTCCCCTGGACCTCCGGAGGGCAGGATGCGCATGCTTTGGGCTCTGGGCCGGCTAAGCTGGATACGCACCCTGGACCCCCCATGCACAACGCTGGCCTTTCCTGGATGTGACCAACTGGCACCGCAACACCTGACTGGGGGAGGCCCGAGAGACTCACTCGGCCATCGGCAGGTGCCTCAAGCGCAGCCTCCTTCGGTAGGATAGCAAATGCCGACTATGGATGAGCGCAGGAGAGGGGGAGCTAGATGTACGATGAACATACAGAGATAGTGCGATCATAAAAATTAATGCATAATTTAAATGAGCGCATGAGAGAGGGCTAAGTAGAACAGGTCTCTGTATTCGTGCCCATAGGTGGAATTCTGGCTGTACATGGGGGCAATGTTCCGCCTCGTCTACAAGGGAAGCAAGACTCTACGCGCTTAGGGTCGGAACCAGGCTAAACTGGACGTAGTCCTGTACCGCCCCTTGAGACTTAGCTACCCCAAGCTCTGTTCCTAAATTCTATGGGGTCTATTACAGAAGTGAATAACCCTGTTCTACCAATGCTCAGTAAGTAGGACTTACAGTGTTGCTTCATGGCAAGGATTTTTTGGGAATGGATCCCACTCTCGGTTGAAAGGCATGTGTACCTGGGGCGGCAGCTTTCATGATTCGGAAGGGACCTTCCCTGCTGGGGGAGAGCTTATGGGTCCTTCTTGGAATATAGCGTGTCGCTTCACCAGGTTGCCCTCTTGCGGGCCCCCGTCGCGTTTGGTTCTTTGGCGGTAGTGCTTAGAGCATTAGCCGAGACCGTGCGTTGTGGGGTGTTCCCTGCAAGCCGAGTCTTGTCGAAGTTGTTATCTTCACGCTGGATCAGGTCCTGCGTGGCTTCTCTCGGGGGCCCCCGGGGAGTTCTCCCCATCTGGCTAAGACCTTCAAGGGGTAGGTGGACCCGGGCTCGCCTTGGATGACCTAAGGCGTCTTCCCCTTCTGGCAAGGCCTTCAAGGGGTTGACGGATCTTAGGCGGCCCCCGAGAGGTATGTTCGAGGCACGGAGGCGTGCCGTAGCTGGCTAACGCCCTGGCCCGTCACCGTTGGGACTGGAGTCCTCACCGTCATGCACTGTCTTTATGACACGCCGAGGCTCCTGGAACCCCACCTGGTAGGCAGCGGTGACTGGGGCATCGGCCTTCTGTTTGCCATCCCTCTGAGGGTAGGGCGGTGCTTCAGCCCTCTGCTGTCTTCCATTGCGCAAGCGCTCTGCGAGCCTCTGGATCTCCCAGCACTCGGCAGCAGTATGGTTGCAGGTGCCATGCACGGGGCATAGCCCGCCTTGGCCACTGTCTGGGGCCGGTGATTGCCGCTGCCTCTTGTCGGGGTGTGGCCCCCGAGCTCCACTGGTTGTCACAGCTGCGGCGATGGGGGCCGTGAATGGTGACTTCATGTTTCCACTCCCCCGGTTCTTGGTCTTCTTGCCACCCCCATAGGCAGCAGCACCGGACCCGGGCTGCCCTCCTGACTCGGAGGTCGGCAGTGCGTGCCAGTTCCGCCCTTCAGCCGCTCTGGCGCACTTGTCCGCCAGGCTAAAGAGCTCCGAGACGTCGCGGACCTCTCTGGTCACGAGCTTCTCAAGCATTTTCTCGTCCCGGACACCCTGTCGGAACGCCACCACCACAGAGGCGCTTTGGATATGTGGGATGGTGTTGCGCAACTGAGAGAACCACTAGATGAAAGAGCGCAGCGACTCCCCAGGTTGTTGTTTGACGGCGTGGAGGTCGAGCTCCGTGCCGGGACGGATGTAGGAGCTGCCGAAGTTGGCGACGAACTGCCGGCAGAGCTCACCCCAGGAGGTTATGGACCCCTGAGGTAGATTCATGAGCCAGGACCGGGCTGGGGCGGTCAAGGCGACGGGGAAGTAGTTGGCCATGACAGCCTCGTCGCCTCCTGCAGCAAGTACGGCGGTGGAGTAGATCTGGAGGAACTCCGCTGGGTTGACGCTACCGTCGTACTTCTCGGGCAAGTGCGGGCGAAACTTGCGCGGCCACCTTGCGAAGCGAAGGTGGGGTGCAAGGGCCGCACATCCTGCACCTGCTGCTGCAGGTACTGGCGCTGCGAACATGTGGTTCGCACCTGGCACCGCGTATCCCGGCATACGCAAGGCTGCACCATAGACCGGGGCCGCTACTTGCGGCGCATATGGTGGTGGCATATGTTGCGCAGCATATGCCTGAGGCGGGGCTCGCATGGCGAAGGCCTGCCCTTCTGGTTGTGTCGAGGCCGACGACATGCTGTCGCCTGCCTCATGGTTGCGACGCCTTTCTCGACGTCGCTCGAGGTACACCCGGGCGTCCTGCCCCAAGTGGCACCGTTCCAGTTCCCTTCGCAGGTCCGTCCACAGGAGCCTGGAGGAGCTGGAATCCGCCGTTAGCCCGTCAACCGTGGGTGTGCGCGTCAGCGACACAGCCGGTTGCCCTGGGCGCCGTCCTCGCCGAAACCTAGGGTTCGCGGCGGCGACGACGAGGCGGTCCACCTCGCGGACCCATTGCTGGGTCGCTGAATGAGGCGCATCCCCCGCAGGTGGGTTGCGCAACAGCGCTCTTGCTGCAGCTAGCGCACCTCCATGGTGTACGCTCAGCGCTGCAGAAGACCTCACACTGGTCGGGGCCTGCATAGCCGGAGTCGGCGTTGCCGGAGTCGGCTGCTGGCTACCCGCTTGTGCCGACACACTCCGTCCTGAGTGTGTTGACATGTACTCCCCAGTGGTCACGGTCCGCCTTGAACGCGGGGGAGGAGAGTTTGCCGCTGAAGGAAGCTTGGTCATCTTCGTCGGCGGAAACTCGTCGCGCTAGGGGAAAAGCCCCCTACCTGGCGCGCCAAATGTCGAAGTGTTTGGTCGACACTTCCCCCGGGCCTGCACTGGGCAGCCCGCGGAGGTTCTTTTTTCGGAGGGGCTAGTTCCTAGCGGAGAGCTTGCGCAGATGGACGAGTTAGTGAGAGCTTGACACGGGGAGTTTTACATGGTTCAGGCCGCCGGAGCGTAAAACCCTACGTCCACGACGAGCTATGGAGCTCGCTGTATTGCTTGCTGCTCAGGGCCGGGGGCCTGAGCTTGGGGGTGAGTTACAGCTCGAGAGTGTATGGCTAGCGTATGAGTTACAAAATGCGAACCCTTGCTATCGACGCCTACCCGAGCCTTTTATAGCCCAAGGCTCGGGCAGCTTACAAGGGGGGCCGGGACCCGACAGGTGGTCCCTGGAAGATTGTCTATCATCTACCGTGTCTGTAGTTACGCCGGTCGCTGCCTCTGGTTGAAGGCTTCTGAGTCTTCATCTTGCCGCCCTGCCCATGCCGCACGCTAGTCGTAGTGGTTGATGACGGCGCAGGCGGCATGGGATGTCTTGTCGCAGCGTTTATTAGCTGGCAGGTTCTGACACCGCGCGCCAGTCTGTGATGCGACTGGGCGCAACGGCACCTGACAGACGCGTGCTCCGCGTTTCCGCGTCTTGGGAAGACGCGGGCCTTGAATACCTTGTACGGGCAAGGTGTGGGGCGCCTTTACGCCCGCTGCCTACCGCTCGGGAGCAGGCGGCACCGTTCTTCTGGCCACGTGGTGGGTCCGGAGCCCTTCTCTGAGGCAGGAAGGGTCCAACCTGTGGGGCATGTGGAGCCTCCGGACCTCTCCCCACGGAGGGGGAGGTCCAGCTTCTGTATGCCACGTGGCGGGCCCGGAGCTCTCCTCTGCGGAGAGGGAGGTCCGGCCCCGCTGGACGCGTGGCGTCTTCGGACCTCTCTCCCGCGTAGGGGGAGGTCCGGCTTCTGTATGCCACGTGGCGGGCCCGGAGCTCTCCTCTGAGGAGAGGGAGGTCCGGCCCCGCCGGACGCGTGGCGCCTTCGGAGCTCTCCCTGCTAGAAGGGCGAGTACCTTAGGCATTTTACCCTGTGCGCGGGGGTACCCCATATCTCAGGTACCAACAGCGCCACCTCCAGAGGCAAGGCAGGCAGGTTCCCTGGGTCCCAGACTTGGTGCAGACACCGTCGCTGGAGGAAATCGAGAGCGACCCCCCCCCCCCCAAAAAAGCGGGTTAGAAGCCATGGAAGAAGACAAGACCGCAGGGACTCGAGGGAGGTGCAAGGGTTGGAAGCCTTATAAGGGGAGCGCACCCACGTGGCGGTTTCTTTTCACACCTCCCAGGTACGAGTCAAAGCGATTCGGAACTCTTCGAATACGCCACATCGGCAACCGCTTCGGCTCCTAGACCGAGCGACCGATGACAGGTGGACCCAAGCCGGCCGACTGAAGCGGTGGGTCAAGAAGTCAGTCTCCTAAGAAGACAAGCCAGCAAGGCACTTCGGCGGTTCTTGAAGAAAGCACCGCAACATGCAGAAGTGGCAGTCTTGGGAACCGCCGCAGTAAAAGCAACCATCAAGTGGGCGCGCGCTCCCACGATCCCGCGGCCGTTCGCGCTCCGGCAGCGGCCAATGCGGGACTTAGAGAAAGTGCGCGGATCAGAAGAGACGGAGGTCCCACCTCGGGCTCGCTATCTCCCCCGAGATGGGCCCGGGGGCCACTGTCAGTACCCGCGATATGGGGTACCCCCGCGCACAGGGGAAAATGCCTAAGGAACTCGCCCTTCTCCGCAGGGAGAGCTCCGAAGGCGCCACGCGTCCGGCAGGGCCGGACCTCCCTCTCCTCAGAGGAGAGCTCCGGGCCTGCCACGTGGCATACAGACGACGGACCTCCCCCTCCATGGGAGAGAGGTCCGAAGGTGCCACGTATCCGGCGGGGCCGGACCTCCCTCTCCTCAGAGAGGAGCTCCAGGCCCGCCACATGGCCGACAGAAGCCGAACCTCCCCCTCCGCGGGGAGAGGTCTGAAGCCTCCACGTGTTCTGCGGGGCCGGACCCCTCCTCTCCTCTGAAGAGGGCTCCGGGCCTGCCACATGGCCAGCAAAACGGCGCTGCCTGCCCCAGAGCGATAGGCAGCGGGCGTAAAGATGCCCCATACCTTGCCCGTACAAGGTATTCAAGGCCCACGTCTTCCCAAGACGCGGAGACGCGGAGCACGCCTGTCGAAGTGTTCGGTCGACACTTCCCCCGGGCCTGCACTGGGCAGCCCGCGGAGGTTCTTTTTTCGGTGGGGCTAGTCCCTTGCGGAGAGCTTGCGTTGATGGACGAGTTAGTAAGAGCTTGACGCGGTGAGTTTTACGTGGTTCAGGCCGCCGGAGCGTAAAATCCTACGTCCACGGCGAGCTATGGAGCTCGCTGTATTGCTTGCTGCTCAGGGCCGGAGTCCTGAGCTTGGGGGTGAGTTACAGCTTGGGAGTGAATGTCTAGCGTATGAGTTGCAGAGTGCGAACCCAGGGTGCTAATGGCTAGAGTGCGAACCCACAGGGTTCGAACCCTTGCTAACGTTGCCTACCCGAGCCTTTTATAGTCCAAGACTCGGGTGGCTTACAAGGGGGGCCCGGAACCCGACAGGTGGTCCCGGGGAGATTGTCTACTATCTACCGTATCTGCAGTTATGCCGGTAGTTGTCTCTGGCGAAGGCTTCTGAGTCTTCGTCTTGCAGCCCTGCCCATGCCGCATGCTAGTCGTAGTGGTTGATGACGGCGGGGGCGGCATGAGATGTCTTGTCGCTGTGTTTATTGGCTGGCAGGCCCTGACACTGCGCGCCAGTCTGTGATGTGACTGGGCGCAACGGCACCTGACAGAGGTGTGCTCCGCTTCTCCGCGTCTTGGGAAGGTGCGGGCCTTGAATACCTTGTACGGGCAAGGTATGGGGCGTCTTTACGCCCGCTGCCTACCGCTCGGGGGCAGGCAGCGCTGTTCTGCTGGACACGTGGCGGGCCCGGAGCTCTCCTCTGAGGAGGGGGAGGTCCGGCCCCGCAGGACACGTGGGGTCTTCGGACCTCTCCCCCGCGGAGAGGGGAGGTCCGGCTTCTGTCGGCCACGTGGCGGGTCCGGAGCTCTCCTCTAAGGAGTGGGAGGTCCGGCCCTGCGGGACATGTGGCACCTTCGGAGCTCTCCCCACGGAGGGGGGAGGTCTGGCTGCTGTAGGCCACGTGGCGAGCCCGGAGCTCTCCTCTGAGGGGAGGGAGGTCCAGCCCCACTGGACACGTGGCGCCTTCGGAGCTTTCCCTGCGAAGAAGGGCGAGACCCTTAGGCATTTTCCCCTGTGCGCGGGGGTACCCCATATCGCGGGTACCGACAGTGGCCCCCGGGCTCACCTCGGGGGAGGTAACGAGCCCGAGGTAAGGCCTTCTCCTACCCGCGCACTTTCTTGTCCTGAGTACTCCCTGTGCTGGCAGGGTCTTGACGGCTTTGGAGTTCAGCCTCTTAGGAGAGGGTGAAGCCTGGCATCGGAGCTCGGCCCGGCTGTGGGGGCGGAGGTCCGGAAGTCATCGGAGCACAGGTCCACGAAGGGCGTGAGGTCTGGCATCAGGGCTCGCCTCTGAAAGGAGGGCAAGGGCTGGCATCGGAGCTCGGCCCAGCTGTAGGGGCGGAGGTCCGGAAGTCGTCGGAGCTCAGGCCAGCGAGGGGCGTGAGGTCCGGAGGTCATCGGAGCTCAGGCCAGCGAAGTGCGTGAGGTCCGGCATCAGCGCTCGCCTCTGAAAGGAGGGCGAGGGCTGGCCTCGGAACTTGGCCCAGCCGTGGGGGCGAAGGTCCGGAAGTCATCGGAGCTCAGGCCAGCGAAGGGCGTGAGGTCCGGCATCAGCGCTCGCCTCTGAAAGGAGGGCGAGGGCTGGCCTCGGAGCTCGGCCTGACTGTGGAGGTGGAGTCCGGAAGTCATTGGAGCTCAGGCCAACGAAGGGCGTGAGGTCCGGCATCAGCGCTCGCCTCTGAAAGGAGGGCGAGGGCTGACCTCGGAGCTCGGCCCAGCTGCGGGGGCGGAGGTCCGGAAGTCATCGGAGCTCGTGCCAGCGAAGGGCGTGAGGTCCGGCATCAGCGCTCGCCTCTGAAAGGAGGGCGAGGGCTGGCCTCGGAGCTCTGCCTGGCTGTGGAGGCGGAGTTCGAAAGTCATCGGAACTCAGGCCAGCGAAGGGCGTGAGGCCCGGCATCAGCGCTCGCCTCTGAAAGGAGGGCGAATGCTGGCATCAGAGCTCGGCCCAGCTGTGGGGGCGAAGTCCGGCACTGCTCAGTGGTCCCCCTTTCCTGTCCCTTAGTCTCATTTGTCTTACTGTCCCAGGCCGGAATACGGGGCTCGGGTAATCCAATGCACTTGGTCCCGGAGGTCTGGCCCCAGCCCCAGTCAGGGTGTAACCGTCCGGCCCCCTGGTACTCAGACCGTAGCGCTGGGGGGCAGAGTGCGCATGCTTTGGGTGCAAGACCGGGCAAAGCAAGGCTCCTGACCCCCCGGTCTAGCGTAGGTCTTTTCTCGGAGGAGACCAACTGGCGGTACAGTACCCTCACAGGGGGAGATCTAAAAGGCCACCGGGCCTTTGGCAGGTACCCCAAGCACTACCTTTTTCGGCAGGACAGCAAATATCGACTATGCAGAGCAGGAAAGAGGAACCAAGTGTACAATGGACGCACACTTTCTAGAGCGTGTTGAGGTGTTCATATAAATTAATGCGTAATTTAAATGAACACCTAAGTAAGCATGGTGAACTTACTGGGGTAGCGTCGGAGCGCCTGTCTTCACGCAGAGCGGGTCATGCGTGGCTTCGTCGTACGCCGGACACGGGGGGACCCCCATGGCGATCTCAGGGGGAAGCATGGCTTCGGCCCCGCATACCATGTGGAAGGGTAGTTCCCGTGACCCGGCACTGGGAAGTCCGGCTGGCCCTCGACATGGAGGAGCCGGTATCCCCCGATGGCTCTGGGTGCGCGTCTGCACCGGTTGTGTGGGTCTGCTTGGCGTGGACCTGGCACGCATTGCATCCCTAACCGGTTTGACGGTGTCCAGGTGGCTCTCGGTCAGTAGGAGCCATGCCGGGTGGCTTAACTGACCAACGTGCGGGACGATGAGCGTTCCCAGCACTCGCCTCCTTGGACTACTGCGAGCTAATCGCAGCCTTCCTCCTGGGTTATGCACCGCAATAGGATGTCGTGGCGCCACGCCAGTAAAGATACCAGCGCGTAGCACTTAGCCATCCGCACCACCCGTTCAGCGGATGCACGTTCATCAGGAAGGATGTCCTTCAAGAAGTCCCGGACCTCCGTGGTCCATGCATCGGGACTACTTGAGCTTCTGGATCTTGAGCGTTGGGTTGCACGGAGTCCCCAGTGACTCTTACGATCCTTTGGCGGCATCCAGGGCCGCCGGGACTGCCTAGCTTCGAGGCACTGGTTCAGCCCCCTTCGCCCGGCTCGGCGGGCCGGGCTGTGGACCGCAGCAACGTCCTCTCGAAGACTCCTTCGTGCGCAGGGGCTCCGATGGAGGCTTTCGTTGAGAGGTCATCAGCTGCGGCCGTGCAAGCGCGCGGTACATGGCGCAGGTCCAAGGCGAGGAATTCTTTCTCCAACATCCGCATGTGAAGCAGATAAGCAGCTAGCTGTGGGTCATTGCAGGGGCATTCACCCTTAACTTGCTTGATAACTAGCTGGGAGTCGCCTTGCGCCAACAACTGGCGAGCGCCCAGAGACAGGACTGTCTTTTAGGCCAAAGATGAGTGCTTCATACTCTGCCAAGTTGTTGGTTGCCTTGGAATTGAGACGCACCATGTACCCAGAGTGCTCCCCCGATGGCATGAGAAGCAGTACGCCGGCACCGGCCCCCTGCTTTCGCGAGGAGCCGTCAAAGAAGAGCGTCCAGTGAGGCCCGGTGAAGACCAGAGCTCGGTACTTTGGTTCACCGTCTTCGCGGCCCCCTGGGTCAGCCTTCGTTGGCGTCCACTCAGCCACGAAGTCAGCCAGTGCTTGGCTCTTGGATGTCTGACGTGGTCGGGAGCTCAGCTTGAACTCCGCCGTCTTCGGGCTGTCTTCCGGCTTCGGAAGCTGGCAGTGAGTGCCAGCTCCGCCCTCCGGCTGCTCTAGCGCACTTGTCCGCCAGGCTGAAGGGCTCGGAGGCATCGCAGACCTCTCTGGTTGCAAGCCTCTCAAGCATCTTCTTGTCCTGGACACTGTCGAAGTGCCGCCACCACAGAAACACTTTGAATATGTGGAATGGTGTTGCGTACCTGGGAGAACCGCTGGATGAAGGAGCGCAGCGACTCCCCAGGTTGTTGCCTGATGGCTTGGAGATCAAGCTCCGTGCCGGGACGGGTGTAGGAGCTGCCGAAGTTGGCGATGAACTGCCGGCAGAGCTCTCCCCAGGAAGTTATGGAACCCCGAGGGAGGTTCATTAGCCAAGACCGGGCAGGGCCGGTCAAGGCGACGGGGAAGTAGTTTGGCCATGACGGCCTCATCCCCTCCTGCGGCAAGTACGGCGGCGGAGTAGATCTGGAGGAACCCCGTCGGATTGACGCTGCCGTCGTACTTCTCGGGCAGGTGCGGCCGAAACTTGCGCGGCCACCTCGTGAAGCGGAGGTGGGGCTCCAGGGCCGTACATCCTGCCCCTGTTGCTGCAGATGTTGATGCCGCGAACGCTTGGTTCGCCGCTGGCACAGTGTACCCCGGTATGGGCAAGGTTGTGCCATAGACCGGGGCGCCGTTTGGAGGACATATGGCTGTGGCATATGCTGCGTGGCGTATGTCTGGGGCAGAGTTCACGTGGCGAAAGTCTGCGCCTCAAGCAGGGTTGAGGCAATCGTCATGCTGACGCCGGCCTCTTGGCTGCGACGCCTTTCTCGTCGCCGCTCGAGGAACATTCGGGCGTCTTGGCCCAGGTGGCATTGTTCCAGCTCAGTCCTCAGGTCCGTCGACGGAAGCCTGGTGGAGCTGGAATCCGCCGTCTGTCCGTCAACCGTTGGCGTGCGCGTCAGCGACACAGCCGGTTGGCCGGAGCGTCGTCCCCGCCGAATTCAAGGGTTTGCAGCGGCGACGACAAGACGGTCTACCTCGCGAATCCACTGCTGGGTCGCTGCCTGAGGCGCGTCCCCAGCAGGCGGATTGTGCAGTAGCGCTCTTGTTGCGGCTAGCGCACCCCCGCCGGGTACGCCCAGCGCTACTGAAGACCTGACGCTGGTTGGAGCCTGCATTGCCAGGGTCAGCGCTGCCAGAGCCAGTTGCTGGCTCCCAGTGCAGGTACTGGTGCCGCGAACGCTTGGTTGCGCCTGGCACAGTGTACCCCAGTATGGGCAAGGTTGCGCCATAGGCCGGGGACGCCGCTTGCAGAGCACATGGTTGTGGCTTATGCTGTGCGGCGTACGCCTGGGGCAGAGCTCGCGTAGCGAAGGTCTGCCCTCCAGGCTGGGTCGAGGCCGACGTCATGTTGTCGCCAGCCTCTTGAGTGCGACGCCTTTCTCGACGTCGCTTGAGGAACACTCGGGCATCTTGGCCCAAGTGGCACCGTTCCAGCTCTGTCCTCAGGTCCGTCAACGGGAGTTTGGTGGAGCTGGAACCCGCCGTCTGCCCGTCAACCGTTGGCGTGCGCGTCAGTGACACAGCCGGTTGGCCGGAGTGTCGTCACCGCCAAAGTCGAGGGTTTGCGGCGGCGACGACGAGACGGTCTACCTCGTGAATCCACTGCTGGGTTGCTGCCTGAGGCGCGTCCCCAGCAGGCGGATTGTGCAGTAGCGCCCTTGCTGCTGCTAGCGCACCCCCACCGGGTACGCCCGGCGCTACTGAAGGCCTGACGCTGGTTGGAGCCTGCATTGCCGGGTTCGGCGCTGCCAGAGCCGGTTGCTGGCTCCCAGCTTGCCCTGACACACTCCGTCCTGAGTGTGTCATCATGTACTCTCCCCTGGTCACGGTTTGCCGCGGACGCAGGGGGGGGAGAGTTTGCCGCTGAAGAAAGCTTGGTCATCTTCGTCGGTGGAAACTCGTCGCGCAAGGGGAAAAGCCCCTACCTGGCGTGCCAAATGTCGAAGTGTTTGGTCGACACTTCCCCCGGGCCTGCACTGGGCAGCCCGCGGAGGTTCTTTTTTCGGTGGGGCTAGTCCCTTGCGGAGAGCTTGCACGGATGGACGAGTTAGTAAGAGCTTGACGCGGTGAGTTTTACGTGGTTCAGGCCGCCGGAGCGTAAAACCCTACGTCCACGGCGAGCTATGGAGCTCGCTGTATTGCTTGCTGCTCAGGGCCGGAGTCTTGAGCTTGGGGGTGAGTTACAGCTTGGGAGTGAATGTCTAGCGTATGAGTTGCAGAGTGCGAAGCCAGGGTGCTAATGGCTAGAGTGCGAACCCACAGGGTTCGAACCCTTGCTAACGTTGTCTACCCGAGCCTTTTATAGTCCAAGACTCGGGTGGCTTACAAGGGGGGCCCGGGACCCGACAGGTGGTCCCGGGGAGATTGTCTATTATCTACCGTATCTGCAGTTATGCCGGTAGTTGTCTCTGGCGAAGGCTTCTGAGTCTTCGTCTTGCAGCCCTGCTCATGCCGCATGCTAGTCGTAGTGGTTGATGACGGCGGGGGCGGCATGAGATGTCTTGTCGCTGTGTTTATTGGCTGGCAGGCCCTGACACCGCGCACCAGTCTGTGATCTGACTGGGCGCAACGGCACCTGACAGAGGTGTGCTCCGCGTCTCCGCGTCTTGGGAAGGCGCGGGCCTTGAATACCTTGTACGGGCAAGGTATGGGGCGTCTTTACGCCCACCGCCTACCGCTCGGGGGCAGGCAGCGCTGTTCTGCTGGACACTTGGCGGGCCCGGAGCTCTCCTCTGAGGAGGGGGAGGTCCGGCCCTGCAGGACACGTGGAGCCTTCGGACCTCTCCCCCGCGGAGGGGGGAGGTCCGGCTTCTGTCGGCTGCTGGCTACCCGCTTGTGCCGACACACTCCGTCCTGAGTGTGTTGACATGTACTCCCCAGTGGTCACGGTCCGCCTTGAACACGGGGGAGGAGAGTTTGCCGCTGAAGGAAGCTTGGTCATCTTCGTCGGCGGAAACTCGTCGCGCTAGGGGAAAAGCCCCCTACCTGGCGCGCCAAATGTCGAAGTGTTCGGTCGACACTTCCCCCGGGCCTGCACTGGGCAGCCCGCGGAGGTTCTTTTTTCGGAGGGGCTAGTTCCTAGCGGAGAGCTTGCGCAGATGGACGAGTTAGTGAGAGCTTGACACGGGGAGTTTTACATGGTTCAGGCCGCCGGAGCGTAAAACCCTACGTCCACGGCGAGCTATGGTGCTCGCTGTATTGCTTGCTGCTCAGGGCCGGGGGCCTGAGCTTGGGGGTGAGTTACAGCTCGAGAGTGTATGGCTAGCGTATGAGTTACAAAATGCGAACCCTTGCTATCGATGCCTACCCGAGCCTTTTATAGTCCAAGGCTCGGGCAGCTTACAAGGGGGGCCGGGACCCGACAGGTGGTCCCGGGAAGATTGTCTATCATCTACCGTGTCTGTAGTTACGCCGGTCGCTGCCTCTGGTTGAAGGCTTCTGAGTCTTCATCTTGCCGCCCTGCCCATGCCGCACGCTAGTCGTAGTGGTTGATGACGGCGCAGGCGGCATGGGATGTCTTGTCGCAGCGTTTATTAGCTGGCAGGTTCTGACACCGCGCGCCAGTCTGTGATGCGACTGGGCGCAACGGCACCTGACAGACGCGTGCTCCGCGTTTCCGCGTCTTGGGAAGACGCGGGCCTTGAATACCTTGTACGGGCAAGGTGTGGGGCGCCTTTAAGCCCGCTGCCTACCGCTCGGGAGCAGGCGGCACCGTTCTTCTGGCCACGTGGTGGGTCCGGAGCCCTTCTCTGAGGCAGGAAGGGTCCGACCTGCGGGGCATGTGGAGCCTCCGGACCTCTCCCCGCGGAGGGGGAGGTCCAGCTTCTGTATGCCATGTGGCGAGCCCGGAGCTCTCCTCTGCGGAGAGGGAGGTCCGGCCCCGCTGGATGCGTGGCGTCTTCGGACCTCTCTCCCGCGGAGGGGGAGGTCCGGCTTCTGTATGCCACGTGGCGGGCCCGGAGCTCTCCTCTGAGGAGAGGGAGGTCCGGCCCCGCCGGACGCGTGGCGCCTTCGGAGCTCTCCCTGCTAGAAGGGCGAGTACCTTAGGCATTTTACCCTGTGCGCGGGGGTACCCCATATCTCAGGTACCAACAGCGCCACCTCCAGAGGCAAGGCAGGCAGGTTCCCTGGGTCCCAGACTTGGTGCAGACACCGTCGCTGGAGGAAATCGAGAGCGACCCTCCCCCCCCCCCCAAAAAAAAGCGGGTTAGAAGCCATGGAAGAAGACAAGACCGCAGGGACTCGAGGGAGGTGCAAGGGTTGGAAGCCTTATAAGGGGAGCGCACCCACGTGGCGGTTTCTTTTCACACCTCCCAGGTACGAGTCAAAGCGATTCGGAACTCTTCGAATACGCCACATCGGCAACCGCTTCGGCTCCTAGACCGAGCGACCGATGACAGGTGGACCCAAGCCGGCCGACTGAAGCGGTGGGTCAAGAAGTCAGTCTCCTAAGAAGACAAGCCAGCAAGGCACTTCGGCGGTTCTTGAAGAAAGCACCGCAACGTGCAGAAGTGGCAGTCTTGGGAACCGCCGCAGTAAAAGCAACCATCAAGTGGGCGCGCGCTCCCACGATCCCGTGGCCGTTCGCGCTCCGGCAGCGGCCAATGCGGGACTTAGAGAAAGTGCGCGGATCAGAAGAGACGGAGGTCCCACCTCGGGCTCGCTATCTCCCCCGAGATGGGCCCGGGGGCCCCTGTCAGTACCCGCGATATGGGGTACCCCCGCGCACAGGGGAAAATGCCTAAGGAACTCGCCCTTCTCCGCAGGGAGAGCTCCGAAGGCGCCACGCGTCCGGCGGGGCCGGACCTCCCTCTCCTCAGAGGAGATCTCCAGGCCCGCCACGTGGCATACAGACGACGGACCTCCCCCTCCGCGGGAGAGAGGTCCGAAGATGCCACGTATCCGGCGGGGCCGGACCTCCCTCTCCTCAGAGAGGAGCTCCGGGCCCGCCACATGGCCGACAGAAGCCGAACCTCCCCCTCCGCGGGGAGAGGTCCGAAGCCTCCACGTGTTCTGCGGGGCCGGACCCCTCCTCTCCTCTGAGGAGGGCTCCGGGCCCGCCACATGGCCAGCAAAACGGCGCTGCCTGCCCCAGAGCGATAGGCAGCGGGCGTAAAGATGCCCCATACCTTGCCCGTACAAGGTATTCAAGGCCCGCGTCTTCCCAAGACGCGGAGACGCGGAGCATGCCTGTCAAAGTGTTCGGTCGACACTTCCCCCGGGCCTGCACTGGGCAGCCCGCGGAGGTTCTTTTTTCGGTGGGGCTAGTCCCTTGCGGAGAGCTTGCGTGGATGGACGAGTTAGTAAGAGCTTGACGCGGTGAGTTTTACGTGGTTCAGGCCGCTGGAGCGTAAAATCCTACGTCCACGGCGAGCTATGGAGCTCGCTGTATTGCTTGCTGCTCAGGGCCGGAGTCCTGAGCTTGGGGGTGAGTTACAGCTTGGGAGTGAATGTCTAGCGTATGAGTTGCAGAGTGCGAACCCAGGGTGCTAATGGCTAGAGTGCGAACCCACAGGGTTCGAACCCTTGCTAACGTTGCCTACCCGAGCCTTTTATAGTCCAAGACTCGGGTGGCTTACAAGGGGGGCCCGGGACCCGACAGGTGGTCCCGGGGAGATTGTCTACTATCTACCGTATCTGCAGTTATGCCGGTAGTTGTCTCTGGCGAAGGCTTCTGAGTCTTCGTCTTGCAGCCCTGCCCATGCCGCATGCTAGTCGTAGTGGTTGATGACGGCGGGGGCGGCATGAGATGTCTTGTCGCTGTGTTTATTGGCTGGCAGGCCCTGACACTGCGCGCCAGTCTGTGATGTGACTGGGCGCAACGGCACCTGACAGAGGTGTGCTCCGCTTCTCCGCGTCTTGGGAAGGTGCGGGCCTTGAATACCTTGTACGGGCAAGGTATGGGGCATCTTTACGCCCGCTGCCTACCGCTCGGGGGCAGGCAGCGCTGTTCTGCTGGACACGTGGCGGGCCCGGAGCTCTCCTCTGAGGAGGGGGAGGTCCGGCCCCGCAGGACACGTGGGGTCTTCGGACCTCTCCCCCGCGGAGAGGGGAGGTCCGGCTTCTGTCGGCCACGTGGCGGGTCCGGAGCTCTCCTCTAAGGAGTGGGAGGTCCGGCCCTGCGGGACATGTGGCACCTTCGGAGCTCTCCCCACGGAGGGGGGAGGTCTGGCTGCTGTAGGCCACGTGGCGAGCCCGGAGCTCTCCTCTGAGGGGAGGGAGGTCCAGCCCCACTGGACACGTGGCGCCTTCGGAGCTTTCCCTGCGAAGAAGGGCGAGACCCTTAGGCATTTTCCCCTGTGCGCGGGGGTACCCCATATCGCGGGTACCGACAGTGGCCCCCGGGCTCACCTCGGGGGAGGTAACGAGCCCGAGGTAAGGCCTTCTCCTACCCGCACACTTTCTTGTCCTGAGTACTCCCTGTGCTGGCAGGGTCTTGACGGCTTTGGAGTTCAGCCTCTTAGGAGAGGGTGAAGCCTGGCATCGGAGCTCGGCCCGGCTGTGGGGGCGGAGGTCCGGAAGTCATCGGAGCACAGGTCCACGAAGGGCGTGAGGTCTGGCATCAGGGCTCGCCTCTGAAAGGAGGGCAAGGGCTGGCATCGGAGCTCGGCCCAGCTGTAGGGGCGGAGGTCCGGAAGTCGTCGGAGCTCAGGCCAGCGAGGGGCGTGAGGTCCGGAGGTCATCGGAGCTCAGGCCAGCGAAGTGCGTGAGGTCCGGCATCAGCGCTCGCCTCTGAAAGGAGGGCGAGGGCTGGCCTCGGAACTTGGCCCAGCCGTGGGGGCGAAGGTCCGGAAGTCATCGGAGCTCAGGCCAGCGAAGGGCGTGAGGTCCGGCATCAGCGCTCGCCTCTGAAAGGAGGGCGAGGGCTGGCCTCGGAGCTCGGCCTGACTGTGGAGGTGGAGTCCGGAAGTCATTGGAGCTCAGGCCAACGAAGGGCGTGAGGTCCGGCATCAGCGCTCGCCTCTGAAAGGAGGGCGAGGGCTGACCTCGGAGCTCGGCCCAGCTGCGGGGGCGGAGGTCCGGAAGTCATCGGAGCTCGTGCCAGCGAAGGGCGTGAGGTCCGGCATCAGCGCTCGCCTCTGAAAGGAGGGCGAGGGCTGGCCTCGGAGCTCTGCCTGGCTGTGGAGGCGGAGTTCGAAAGTCATCGGAACTCAGGCCAGCGAAGGGCGTGAGGCCCGGCATCAGCGCTCGCCTCTGAAAGGAGGGCGAATTCTGGCATCAGAGCTCGGCCCAGCTGTGGGGGCGAAGTCCGGCACTGCTCAGTGGTCCCCCTTTCCTGTCCCTTAGTCTCATTTGGCTTACTGTCCCAGGCCGGAATACGGGGCTCGGGTAATCCAATGCACTTGGTCCCGGAGGTCTGGCCCCAGCCCCAGTCAGGGTGTAACCGTCCGGCCCCCTGGTACTCAGACCGTAGCGCTGGGGGGCAGAGTGCGCATGCTTTGGGTGCAAGACCGGGCAAAGCAAGGCTCCTGACCTCCCGGTCTAGCGTAGGTCTTTTCTCGGAGGAGACCAACTGGCGGTACAGTACCCTCAAAGGGGGAGATCCAAAAGGCTACCGGGCCTTTGGCAGGTACCCCAAGCACTACCGTTTTCGGCAGGACGGCAAATATCGACTATGCATGAGAGCAGGAAAGAGGAACCAAGTGTACAATGGACGCACACTTTCTAGAGCGTGTTGAGGTGTTCATATAAATTAATGCGTAATTTAAATGAACACCTAAGTAAGCATGGTGAACTTACTGGGGTAGCGTCGGAGCGCCTGTCTTCACGCAGAGCGGGTCATGCGTGGCTTCGTCGTACGCCGGACACGGGGGGACCCCCATGGCGATCTCAGGGGGAAGCATGGCTTCGGCCCCGCATACCATGTGGAAGGGTAGTTCCCGTGACCCGGCCCTGGGAAGTCCGGCTGGCCCTCTTCATGGAGGAGCCGGTATCCCCCGATGGCTCTGGGTGCGCGTCTGCACCGGTTGTGTGGGTCTTCTTGGCGTGGACCTGACACGCATTGCATCCCTAACCGGTTTGACGGTGTCCAGGTGGCTCTCGGTCAGTAGGAGCCATGCCGGGTGGCTTAACTGACCAACGTGCGGGACGATGAGCGTTCCCAGCACTCGCCTCCTTGGACTACTGCGAGCTAATCGCAGCCTTCCTCCTGGGTTATGCACCGCAATAGGATGTCGTGGCGCCACGCCAGTAAAGATACCAGCGCGTAGCACTTAGCCATCCGCACCACCCGTTCAGCGGATGCACGTTCATCAGGAAGGATGTCCTTCAAGGAGTCCCGGACCTCCGTGGTCCATGCATCGGGACTACTTGAGCTTCTGGATCTTGAGTGTTGGGTTGCACGGAGTCCCCAGTGACTCTTACGATCCTTTGGCGGCATCCAGGGCCGCCGGGACTGCCTAGCTTCGAGGCACTGGTTCAGCCCCCTTCGCCCGGCTCGGCGGGCCGGGCTGTGGACCGCAGCAACGTCCTCTCGAAGGCTCCTTCGTGCGCAGGGGCTCCGATGGAGGCTTTCGTTGAGAGGTCATCAGCTGCGGCCGTGCAAGCGCGCGGTACATGGTGCAGGTCCAAGGCGAGGAATTCTTTCTCCAACATCCGCATGTGAAGCAGATAAGCAGCTAGCTGTGGGTCATTGCAGGGGCATTCACCCTTAACTTGCTTGATAACTAGCTGGGAGTCGCCTTGCGCCAACAACTGGCGAGCGCCCAGAGACAGGACTGTCTTTTAGGCCAAAGATGAGTGCTTCATACTCTGCCAAGTTGTTGGTTGCCTTGGAATTGAGACGCACCATGTACCCAGAGTGCTCCCCCGATGGCATGAGAAGCAGTACGCCGGCACCGGCCCCCTGCTTTCGCGAGGAGCCGTCAAAGAAGAGCGTCCAGTGAGGCCCGGTGAAGACCAGAGCTCGGTACTTTGGTTCACCGTCTTCGCGGCCCCCTGGGTCAGCCTTCGTTGGCGTCCACTCAGCCACGAAGTCAGCCAGTGCTTGGCTCTTGGATGTCTGACGTGGTCGGGAGCTCAGCTTGAACTCCGCCGTCTTCGGGCTGTCTTCCGGCTTCGGAAGCTGGCAGTGAGTGCCAGCTCCGCCCTCCGGCTGCTCTAGCGCACTTGTCCGCCAGGCTGAAGGGCTCGGAGGCATCGCAGACCTCTCTGGTTGCAAGCCTCTCAAGCATCTTCTTGTCCTGGACACTGTCGAAGTGCCGCCACCACAGAAACACTTTGAATATGTGGAATGGTGTTGCGTACCTGGGAGAACCGCTGGATGAAGGAGCGCAGCGACTCCCCAGGTTGTTGCTTGATGGCTTGGAGATCAAGCTCCGTGCCGGGACGGGTGTAGGAGCTGCCGAAGTTTGCGATGAACTGCCGGCAGAGCTCTCCCCAGGAAGTTATGGAACCCCGAGGGAGGTTCATTAGCCAAGACCGGGCAGGGCCAGTCAAGGCGACGGGGAAGTAGTTTGGCAATGACGGCCTCATCCCCTCCTGCGGCAAGTACGGCGGCGGAGTAGATCTGGAGGAACCCCGCCAGATTGACGCTGCCGTCGTACTTCTCGGGCAGGTGCGGCCGAAACTTGCGCGGCCACCTCGTGAAGCGGAGGTGGGGCTCCAGGGCCGTACATCCTGCCCCTGTTGCTGCAGATGTTGATGCCGCGAACGCTTGGTTCGCCGCTGGCACAGTGTACCCCGGTATAGGCAAGGTTGTGCCATAGACCGGGGCGCCGTTTGGAGGACATATGGCTGTGGCATATGCTGCGTGGCGTATGTCTGGGGCAGAGTTCGCGTGGCGAAAGTCTGCGCCTCAAGCAGGGTTGAGGCAATCGTCATGCTGACGCCGGCCTCTTGGCTGCGACGCCTTTCTCGTCGCCGCTCGAGGAACATTCGGGCGTCTTGGCCCAGGTGGCATTGTTCCAGCTCAGTCCTCAGGTCCGTCGACGGAAGCCTGGTGGAGCTGGAATCCGCCGTCTGTCCGTCAACCGTTGGCGTGCGCGTCAGCGACACAGCCGGTTGGCCGGAGCGTCGTCCCCGCCGAATTCAAGGGTTTGCAGCGGCGACGACAAGACGGTCTACCTCACGAATCCACTGCTGGGTAGCTGCCTGAGGCGCGTCCCCAGCAGGCGGATTGTGCAGTAGCGCTCTTGTTGCGGCTAGCGCACCCCCGCCGGGTACGCCCAGCGCTACTGAAGACCTGACGCTGGTTGGAGCCTGCATTGCCAGGGTCAGCGCTGCCAGAGCCAGTTGCTGGCTCCCAGTGCAGGTACTGGTGCCACGAACGCTTGGTTGCGCCTGGCACAGTGTACCCCAGTATGGGCAAGGTTGCGCCATAGGCCGGGGACGCCGCTTGCAGAGCACATGGTTGTGGCTTATGCTGTGCGGCGTACGCCTGGGGCAGAGCTCGCGTAGCGAAGGTCTGCCCTCCAGGCTGGGTCGAGGCCGACGTCATGTTGTCGCCAGCCTCTTGAGTGTGACGCCTTTCTCGACGTCGCTCGAGGAACACTCGGGCATCTTGGCCCAAGTGGCACCGTTCCAGCTCTGTCCTCAGGTCCGTCGACGGGAGTTTGGTGGAGCTGGAACCCGCCGTCTGCCCGTCAACCATTGGCGTGCGCGTCAGTGACACAGCCGGTTGGCCGGAGTGTCGTCCCCGCCGAAGTCGAGGGTTTGCGGCGGCGACGACGAGACGGTCTACCTCGTGAATCCACTGCTGGGTTGCTGCCTGAGGCGCGTCCCCAGCAGGCGGATTGTGCAGTAGCGCCCTTGCTTCTGCTAGCGCACCCCCACCGGGTACGCCCGGCGCTATTGAAGGCCTGACGCTGGTTGGAGCCTGCATTGCCGGGTTCGGCGCTGCCAGAGCCGGTTGCTGGCTCCCAGCTTGCCCTGACACACTCCGTCCTGAGTGTGTCATCATGTACTCTCCCCTGGTCACGGTTTGCCGCGGACGCGGGGGGGAGAGTTTGCCGCTGAAGGAAGCTTGGTCATCTTCGTCGGTGGAAACTCGTCGCGCAAGGGGAAAAGCCCCCTACCTGGCGTGCCAAATGTCGAAGTGTTTGGTCGACACTTCCCCCGGGCCTGCACTGGGCAGCCCGCGGAGGTTCTTTTTTCGGTGGGGCTAGTCCCTTGCGGAGAGCTTGCACGGATGGACGAGTTAGTAAGAGCTTGACGCGGTGAGTTTTACGTGGTTCAGGCCGCCGGAGCGTAAAACCCTACGTCCACGGCGAGCTATGGAGCTCGCTGTATTGCCTGCTGCTCAGGGCCGGAGTCCTGAGCTTGGGGGTGAGTTACAGCTTGGGAGTGAATGTCTAGCGTATGAGTTGCAGAGTGCAAACCCAGGGTGCTAATGGCTAGAGTGCGAACCCACAGGGTTCGAACCCTTGCTAACGTTGCCTACCCGAGCCTTTTATAGTCCAAGACTCGGGTGGCTTACAAGGGGGGCCCGGGACCCGACAGGTGGTCCCGGGGAGATTGTCTATTATCTACCGTATCTGCAGTTATGCCGGTAGTTGTCTCTGGCGAAGGCTTCTGAGTCTTCGTCTTGCAGCCCTGCTCATGCCGCATGCTAGTCGTAGTGGTTGATGACGGCGGGGGCGGCATGAGATGTCTTGTCGCTGTGTTTATTGGCTGGCAGGCCCTGACACCGCGCACCAGTCTGTGATGTGACTGGGCGCAACGGCACCTGACAGAGGTGTGCTCCGCGTCTCCGCGTCTTTGGAAGGCGCGGGCCTTGAATACCTTGTACGGGCAAGGTATGGTGCGTCTTTACGCCCACCGCCTACTGCTCGGGGGCAGGCAGCGCTGTTCTGCTGGACACTTGGCGGGCCCGGAGCTCTCCTCTGAGGAGGGGGAGGTCCGGCCCCGCAGGACATGTGGAGCCTTCGGACCTCTCCCCCGCGGAGGGGGGAGGTCCGGCTTCTGTCGGCCACGTGGCGGGTCCGGAGCTCTCCTCTAAGGAGGGGGAGGTCCGGCCCCGCGGGACATGTGTCACCTTCGGAGCTCTCCCCACGGAGGGGGAGGTCTGGCTGCTGTAGGCCACATGGCGAGCCCGGAGCTCTCCTCTGAGGGGAGGGAGGTCCAGCCCCACTGGACACGTGGCACCTTCGGAGCTTTCCCTGCGGAGAAGGGCGAGACCCTTAGGCATTTTCCCCTGTGCGCGGGGGTACCCCATATCGCGGGTACCGACAACGCCTCTGTCAGGTGCCGTTGCGCCCAATCGCATCACAGACTGGCGCGCAGTGTCAGAGTCTGCCAGCCAATAAACGCAGCGACAAGACATCCCATGCCGCCCGTGCCGTCATCAACCACTACGACTAGCATGCGGCATGGGCAGGGCTGCAAGACGAAGACTCAGAAGCCTTTGCTAGAGACAACTACCGGCATAACTGCAGATACGGTAGATGATAGACAATCTCCTCGGGACCACCTGTCGGGTCCCGGGCCCCCCTTGTAGCCACCCGACTCTTGGACTATAAAAGACTCGGGTAGGCGACGATAGCATGGGTTCACACTCTAGCCATTCACCCCCAAGCTGTAACTCATCCTCAAGCTCAGGACTCCAGTTCTGAGCAGCAAGCAATACAGCGAGCTCCATAGCTCGCCGTGGACGTAGGGTTTTACGCTCCGGCGGCCTGAACCACGTAAAACTCGCCGTGTCAAGCTCTTACTAACTCGTCCATAGGCTCAAGCTCTCCGCAAGGGACTAGCCCCATCAAAAAAAGAACCTCCGCGGGCTGCCCAGTGCAGGCCCGGGGGAAGTGTCGACCGAACACTTCGACAATCACAGTAGTCGGTCTGTACTGTTATGCCTCTATGCCTTATGGCCTAAGGAACGCTCTTGTCGGTACCTGCGATATGGGGTACCCCGCGCACAGGGGAAAATGCCTAAGGAACTCGCCCTTCTCCGCAGGGAGAGCTCCGAAGGCGCCACGCGTCCGGCGGGGCCGGACCTCCCTCTCCTCAGTGGAGAGCTCCGGGACCGCCACGTGGCATACAGAGGCCGGACCTCCCCCTCCGCGGGAGAGAGGTCCGAAGGTGCCACGTATCTGGCAGGGCCGGACCTCCCTCTCCTCAGAGAGGAGCTCCGGACCCGCCATGTGGCCGACAGAAGCCGAACCTCCCCCTCCGCGGGGAGAGGTCCGAAGGCTCCACGTGCCCCACGGGGCCGGACCCTCCTCTCCTCTGAGAAGGGCTCCGAGCCCGCCACGTGGCCAGCGGAACGGCGCTGCCTGCCCCCGAGCGATAGGCAGCGGGCGTAAAGACGCCCCATACCTTGCCCGTACAAGGTATTCAAGGCCCGCGTCTTCCCAAGACGCGGAGACGCGGAGCATGCCTCTGTCAGGTGCCGTTGCGCCCAGTCGCATCATAGACTGGCGCGCGGTGTCAGAACCTGCCAGCCAATAAACACCGCGACAAGACATCCCATGCCGCCTGCGCCGTCATCAACCACTACGACTAGCATGCGGCATGGGCAGGGCGGCAAGACGGAGACTCGGAAGCCTTCGCCAGAGACAACTACCTGCATAACTGCAGATACGGTAGATAACAGTCAATCTCCCCGGGACCACCTGTCGGGTCCCGGGCCCCCTTGTAAGCCACCCGAGTCTTGGACTATAAAAGGCTCGGGTAGGCGACGATAGCAGGGGTTCGCACCTCTGCAACTCATACGCTAGCCATTCACACCCAAACTGTAACTCACCCCCAAGCTCAGGACTCCGGCCCTGAGCCGCAAGCAATATAGCGAGCTCCATAGCTCGCCGTGGACGTAGCGTTTTACGCTCCGGCGGCCTGAACCACCTAAAACTCACAGTGTCAAGCTCTTACTAACTCGTCCATCCGTGCAAGCTCTCCGCAAGGGTCTAGCCCCACCGAAAAAAGAACCTCCGCGGGCTGCCCAGTGCAGGCCCGGGGGAAGTGTCGACCGAACACTTCGACATTTGGCGCGCCAGGTAGGGGGCTTTTCCTCTTGCGCGACGAGTTTCCGCCGACGAAGATGACCAAGCTTCCCTCAGCGGCAAACTCTCCCCCTCCGCATTCACGGCGAACCGTGACCAGTGGGGAGTACATGTCGACGCACTCAGGACGGAGTGTGTCGGCACAAGCTGGTAGCCAGCAGACGATTCCGGCAACGCCGACTCCGGCGATGCAGGCTCCGACCAGTGTGAGATCTTCTGCGGCGCTGAGCGTACACCATGGGGGTGCGCTAGCTGCAGCAAGAGCACTGCTGCGCAACCCACCTGCTGGGGATGCGCCCCATTCTGCGACCCAACAATAGGTCCGCGAGGTGGACCGCCTCGTCATCGCCGCCGCGAACCCTCGGTTTCGGCAAGGGCGACGCCCCGGTCAACCGGCTGTGTCGCTGACGCGCACGCCCACAGTTGACGGGCAAACGGCGGATTCCAGCTCCTCCAGGCTCCCGTCGACGGATCTGAGAAGGGAGCTGGAACGGTGCCACTTGGGCAAGGATGCCCGGGTGTACCTCGAGCGACGTCGAGAAAGGCGTCGCAACCATGAGGCTGGCGACAGCATGACGTCAGCCTCGACACAACCTGGTGGGCCGATCTTTGCCACGCGAGTCCTGCCTCAGGCATACGCCACGCAGCATATGCCACAACCATATGCGCCGCAAGCAGCGCCCCCGGTCTATGGTACAGCCTTGCCCATACCGGGGTACACGGTGCCAAGTGCGAACCAAGCGTTCGCAGCACCAATACCTGCGGCAGCAGGAGCAGGATGTGCGGCCTTGGCACCCCACCTTCGCTTCACGACGTGGCCGCGCAAGTTTCGGCCGCACATGCCCGAGAAGTACGACGGTAGCGTCAGCCCGGCGGAGTTCCTCCAGATCTACTCCACCGCCGTACTTGCCGCAGGAGGGGATGAGGCTGTCATGGCCAACTACTTCCCCGGCGTCTTGACCAGCCCAGCTCGGTCTTGGCTCATGAATCTCCCACAGGGGTCCATAACCTCCTGGGGAGAGCTCTGCCGGCAGTTCGTCGCCAACTTCGGCAGCTCCTACACCCGTCCCGGCACGGAGCTTGATCTCCACGCCGTCAAGCAATAACCTGGGGAGTCGCTGCGCTCTTTCATCCAGCGGTTCTCCCAGGTACGCAACACCATCCCGCATATTCAATGTGCTTCTGTGGTGGTGGCGTTCCGACAGGGTGTCCGGGACGAGAAAATGCTTGAGAAGCTCGCGACCAGAGAGGTCCATGACGTCTCTGAGCTCTTCAGCCTGGCGGACAAATGTGCCAGAGCAGCTGAAGGGCCGAACTGGCACTCTCTGCCAACCTCTGAGTCAGGAGGTGTGGCGCCCTCAATTCTGTGGAAAACCACAGAACCGAGAACTAATGCATATGTGTGCCCAGGATGTTTATCACACATACACATACGTTCCACAAACTGAATTCAAATTATATATTACCACAAATAACAGAGTTTATTACAGCACCTCATGAGTCTTGGGCTCATGCTCACAGCGGAAGTCCTTATTTCTATGCAGCGGAATTCTTATTTTTAATGCGGAAGCAAAAACTAATGCGGAAGCAAAACTAAGCAGAAGTGGCTCCATCTCTATTCCCTCCACAGGCAAGGTTGAGAACAGATCACATGCCATAATGCTCTACCCGGTCTTCATAGTAGTCTTCTCTTGCTGTTGATGGAGAAATAATAATGCAAGTTTAAGCACAATGATGTACTCAGCAAGTGCGGGAATAACACATGATATGCAGCTTATAAACAAGGTAGGTATAAAAGGCTTATTTGCAGAAAAGCAAATTTATAAAACCATTGATAAAACAGCAACTTAACTTTAGATGAATGTAGTCTCAGCATGTGTTAAATTACCAACATACCTCCATCACTTCCCGTGTTCCATCCGAACATTAACCAATCCTTTACTTATACTCACGAATACCTCCTCGTATTCGCTACCATCTCATCTCATAAAACAACCTCGTCTCGCACCGAGACCAATCTCATGTCATGACCCATTAGTCATGCAACCATCTCATCTCCCGAACTTAACAGTCCCAAACCAATCCATAACCAAGATCCTTCCCAAAAACCATTCCAGTAACCATCCCATCTAATCATGGCAGTTTAGCCAGGTGCTCATGACCGTAAGCTCGGCTATCATGATAGTTTTAGACTCTGCAGAGTTTGCACCTCTTTACCCACAAGTTTGTGATTTCGTCACCCATCAGCGACTGCAGAACCTCCATTATACCAGTACACATCCGTTAGTGTATGGTCAAAAGATCACAAAATAGCCTTTACAAAGGGGTTACTAGATGTATGGACTCACTAAGGTTTCACCGGCAGGCTAGAATCTCCAATTCTCCCACCCACGGGCCCCCTCTTGTGCCATGCAGTTCCCAGGACAGTCCTCACTCGACTCCCATTCCCCGCGCCTTCCACAGTCCATAACACTCTAGCAACTTACCTAATTACTCAGCTAAGCCGCACCCATACTTGGCCTTGTGGTGGCACTGTTATCCTGGCATGTGCATGCATGAACCGGTCCTTAGATCTATGGCAAGCAAAACCACCATCTCATGCTACCTCATTCACAAACCCAGTCTTGCCTAGATCTCCCTCCGATCCATGTTCATTATTAACATTAGTTTCCCCTTATTATTATGAGTGCAGTTAGCTAGACACATCTATCTCGCTTCCCAATCCCATGGACTCGGCGAAGCATAAAACAAAAACCATACCCGACTCATAAAACTTCCCAGGTGACAAGGCTGGTTTAACCAAAACTAGTAAACTCCTATAAAATGGCTTCCCATCATGTTTGACTCAGCACACACACCTTTTCGCAAAACAAAATAGTTTTTCCTAAAACATAGGATCAACATGGTCAAGGAGCACTTGCCTTGTTCTTGTGGTTCCGGTTGTTCTTGATTCTCAAAACCTTGTTGCTGCAGCTCGTCGTAGACAGCTTCCCGAACCTGTCCTGCTATGTAGGATTCACGTGCATACAAGATTCACAGCAATCAATATTATTCACAAAACCCTAAACTAGATGCGATGATGTACATGCATGCTATCCTATGATTAGATTGATCTGTCCGTGTTCTTGCATGGCTTGCATGGTCAGAGGTGTTCGGATCAAAGGTGGTCGTGGCGATGATCTTGTTTTTAGATCAAACTGATCATCGAGTGATCTGTCCATGAAAAGGCTTCTGTTCGAAAGGAATCGAAGAACAGATGCAAGAGATGAATAACATGATGTCGTAAGGTGGTATTGAAGTCCTACCTCACGCTCTTATTGTCTTCGAGGTCCTCCTCAGACCTCTTGGTTCTTCTCCGATGATCTCCCTTGTTGCGCTTCAGTGATGTTTTGCTCGGCGAGTTAGGGCTAGAGTGCTAAGTCGTCGGCTCAGGAGTTGAAAGAGAAGTCCGTGGTTTCGGACAGAGGTTTTGGGTTCTATTTATAATCGGGAAGAGAAGAGTTCTAATCTGATTGGATCCCGAATAGAAGTTTTATTCAAATCTTGTTGGATCCTGACGTCTTATCTTGGGTAACATTGCGGAGTTCGGATCGGTTTTCGTTGCGTATTGGTATCTTTACGCGTAAAAACCGCTCCAGACTCGTTACCTCCGTGATGATGAGCTCCGGAAGCTCCATGTGTCCTCCGGGCCTGGTATCTCTTCATCCGCAGAGACGAGCTCCGGTCGTGTCGCGTGTCAATCGATCGAGACCTCCCTCTTCTTCGGAGGTGAGCTCCGCGCACGCCACGTGTGAGTGCCGGTCTTTCCACCTTTCCTTCCCTCAGGGACATGCCCCGAGGTCGACACGTGTTTAACAGCGACGGACCTCCGGAGATAAGCTCCGGTGGCGACACGTGTTCAATAGATCCGGACTTCTCGGAGATGGGTTTCGAAATTAACACATATCCCGTGCGACTGGTCCCCTAACTTCCGCGAGGACTAGCTCCGTGGATGACACGTGTCCTATGAAAAATGCCTTTGCTTCTTCCGCAGAGGCTATCTCCAGCGGGCAGTACGTGTCCCACAGGGTCGGACCTCTTTCCAATTGCGGAGGTGACCCCCGAGCCTGCCACGTATCCATTTTAACGTCGGACCTCTCCAATTTCTTCAGGGATGAGTTCCGAACACACCACGTGGTCTGCTGGTCGTGAAAGTTGCCTTCGGTGCTCTCAGAAAGCTTTACTGGCTATTCTTTTGATACTTGTTTCTATTCCCTCTTTACTAAAAATGTTATTCTTCTTCATAAACATGAACATATGCTGACACCCGAGATGAGGGTGTCACAAATCTACCCCCCTTAAATTGAATCTCGCCCTCGAGATTCGTTAGTAGAAAATAGATAGGGGAATTCAGCCTTAATATCCTCTTCACGCTCCCATGTGGCTTCAGCTTCAGTGTGATGGCTCCATTGTACCTTGCACCATCGAATCACTTTGTTTCGGGTGACCCTTTCTTTTACGTCCAAGATTCGGATAGGGTGTTCTGCGTAAGTCAGGTCCTCTTGAAGTTTAAGTTCTCCCATTGATACTTGTTCCTCTGGTATTCTCAAGCACTTCTTGAGCTGAGATACATGAAACACGTCATGTACGTCGGAGAGGTGGTTTGGGAGCTCTAGTTGGTAGGCTACTTCTTCTCGCTTGTCCAAAATCTTAAATGGTCCGATGTAGCGAGGCGCTAGTTTGCCTTTGACTTTAAAACGTCGTTGGCCTCGGATAGGCGATACCTTAAGGTATACAAAGTCTCCAACTTCAAAGGTCAACTTCCTACGCCTGTTGTCCGCATAGCCTTTCTGTTGTGACTGAGCAGCCTTTAATTTCTTCCGTATCGTTTGGACTTGCTTTTCAGCCTCTTGTAGTACTTCGGGTCCAAACACCTGGTTCTCTCCAGTCTCGTTTCAGAACAGTGACGTTCTACACCGTCTACCATATAAGGCTTCGAAAGGCGACATCTTCAAGCTAGCTTGATAGCTGTTGTTATAGGAGAACTCGACATACGGTAAACTCCTATCCCAACTACGCCCACGTTTCAAGGCGCAAGCTCTCAGCATGTCCTCCAAAATTTGGTTCGTCCTTTCGGTTTGCCCATCTGTTTGTGGGTGATAGGCGGAGCTAAAATCTAGTCGTGTACCCATGACTTTCTGCAGCTTCCTCCAGAATCTAGAGGTAAACTGAGAACCTCGATCTGAGACTATCCTCTTCAGAACTCCATGACGGCACACGATCTGCTCCATGTACAACTCTGCCAACTGTGTAACGTTGTAACTGGCCTTTACCGGAAGAAAATGGGCGGTTTTTGTTAACCGGTCCATAATGACCCAGATGGAGTCGTATCCTGACTGAGTTCTTGACAATCCGACAATAAAGTCCATACTGATGTCCTCCCATTTCCATTCAGGTATTTTCAAAGGTTGCAACAATCCAGCGGGTTTTTGATATTCGGCTTTTACCCGTTGGCATGTGTCGCATAGGGCAACGTATTCGGCTATATCCCTTTTCATACCATCCCACCAATAGCAAGTTTTCAAGTCCTTGTACATTTTGGTGCTCCCCGGATGTATGGAATAGGGTGAATCATGTGCCTCCCTTAATATCATGTCGCGAAGGTGTCTTAGGTTTGGCACACAAATCCTTTTTCCTAGCCAAAGCGTACCCTTTTCATCCTCTTTGAAATCCTTCTCTATCCCTTGTCGGATTCTTTCCTTGATTTCCTTGATCCCCTCGTCCGTTGCTTGTCCCTTTCTTATTTCTTGCTCCAATGAGGAGTGGATCTCCATCATTTCCATGCTATTCAAGAATCCGAGGTGTAACCGTTCGAACTCCTTTCGAAGTTCGGGTGGTAGCTCCCGAACCGTGAGTTGGTGGCATGCTCCCTTTCTGCTCAATGCGTCAGCGACCACATTGACCTTCCCGGGGTGGTAGTTGATTCCCACATCATAATCCTTTATAAGTTCTAACCATCGACTTTGCCTCAAATTCAAGTCCGTTTGTGTAAATATGTACTTGAGGCTTTTATGATCCGTATAGATCTCACATCGATGACCAAGGATATAATGTCTCCAAATCTTTAATGCATGCACCACTGCTGCTAACTCCAAATCATGTGTAGGATAGTTAAGCTCGTGCTTCTTTAATTGTCGTGAGGCATAGGCTACCACTTGCCCTTCCTGCATGAGTACACATCCGAGCCCTTGTCTGGATGCGTCACAATATATGTCAAAGCTCTTGCTTACGTCTGGCAATACCAGAACTGGTGCTGTGGTTAGCCTTTTCTTGAGTTCCTCAAAACTTTCTTGGCAGGCTTGTGTCCATTGAAAGACTTTTCCCTTCATTAGCAACTCCGTCATAGGTTTTGCTATTTTTGAGAAGTCTTTAATGAAGCGCCGATAGTATCCTGCCATCCCAAGGAAACTCTGAACATCCCTCACGCTCTTCGGTTGGTCCCATTTCATAACATCTCTCACCTTTCCAGGATCAACCGATACCCCTTCCTTGGAGATGATGTGGCCTAGGAAAGATATTTCCTTAAGCCAAAATTGACACTTGTTGAGCTTGGCATACAACTGATGCTCACGCAACTTCTGCAATGTCAATCTCAGATGTTCTTCATGCTCCTCCTTACTTTTTGAATACACCATAATGTCGTCGATGAAAACCACGACGAACTTGTCCAAGTACTCCATGAAAACCTTATTCATAAGGTACATGAAGTATGCGGGTGCATTCGTTAATCCAAAGGACATAACAGTATATTCATATGAACCATACCGCGTCCGAAAGGCTGTCTTAGGTATATCGGAGGGCTTAATCTTCAGCTAGAAATATCCCGACCGAAGATCAATCTTGGAGAACACTTGGGCTCCTTTCATTTGATCGAACAGGTCCTCTATACGGGGCAGAGGGTATTTATTCTTGATTGTTACTTCGTTGAGAGACCTGTAGTCCACCCATATTCTTTGGATTCCGTCCTTCTTGTCCACGAAAAGTACCGGAGCTCCCCATGGTGACGAACTTGGCCGGATAAAACCCTTCTCCAACTGTTCTTGAATTTGCTTCTTTAGTTCAACTAACTCGTTGACGGGCATCCTATACGGTCTCTTAGCTATAGGTGCAGTTCCAGGTACCAAATCTATGGCAAACTCAATATCCCGGTCAGGTGGCATACCTGGAAGTTCTTCCGGGAACACATCCGAAAATTCCTGAACCACTAGAATGTTGTCCAATGCTACTCCTCCAACATGGTTCAGATTCGCTCGTTCGGTCGCCTGCGGGGCTGACTCAAACTCGACACGGATACCGTGTTCGTTTGTCAATTGCACGCTTCTCTCAGCGCATTGGATTACTCTATTGTGCTTGCTTAACCAGTCCATTCCGAGTATGATGTCAATTCCATGGGAGTCCAAGACAATAAGGTTGGCAAGGAAATCTACCCCCCTTATTTTAAGGCTTACCTTAGTACATACTATACTAGTCCTCATTTCTCCTCCGGGAGAATTAACTAACATAGCACATTCTAGGTGGGATACGGGTAGATGATGTTTGGCAACATATTTAGATGATATGAAGGAATGCGATGCTCCGGAATCAAATAAAATGGTGGCTGGATTGGAGTTGGCAAGGAACATACCAATTGCGACGTCCTCAGCCTGTTGTGCTTCCTCAGCAGTGACATGGTTAACGTGGCCACGAGCATAGTTCTGCGGTCCAAGGTTCCCTTGGTTGTCCCCTCCGTTTGGTCGCTGGTTCTTCTTGGGCACGTTACCTTGCTGTCCAGGGCCTCTCCTCAGGCACTGGTTAGCGAAGTGGCCTACTTCCCCGTATGCAAAGCATGCCCTGTTGCCTACGGCAGCAGGTATGTTGGGGCGGGGGTTTTGAACAGGAGCGCCATTGTTAGGCCGGGGCGCAGGAGGCATGGGCACACGAGGTGCCGGTGCAACGGGCCGTTGCTGTGGTGGCTGACCAGGGCGGTACGTAGGAGTGGTCGATCCATACTGCGGTGCAGGAGGCATGTATATAGGTCGTACGTTGCTCCCTTGGGGCTGGTATGGGATCTTCCTTTTGCACTCGCGCTCGATCTCTCGGATCTTGTTTTCAACCACAATAGCCTTATCAACTAGCTTCTGGAAGCTTACGTAGTCATTGTTGAGGAGCTGAATCTGGATCTCATTGTTCAACCCTCTCATGAACAGGTACTGCTTCCTCTGATCTGAGTTGACATCTTCGGGGGCATATCGGGACAGTTGTATGAACTTGTTGAGATACTCGTTCACACTTTTCTGCCCTTGGCGGAGACCTTCAAACTCCTGCCTCTTGATCATCATTACGCCAACAGGAATGTAGTGGGAGCGGAAACTTTCCTTGAACACAGTCTAAGTGATTGTCTCCGGGTTGGCATGAACGTTGCTCAAGGCATCCCACCAGTCAGCAGCTGCTCCCATTAGTTGGTGCGATGCAAAGAGAACCTTCTCTCGGTCGTTGCACTGAACAATGGCAAGCTTCTTCTCTATAGATTTCAACCAATCATTGGCCTCTATTGGATCGCTTGCTTGAGCAAAGGTGGGTGGTCGAGTCCTCATGAACTCTCCCAGCCTGTTATGAGCCGGTGGTGGTGGTGGCGGTGGTGCCGGAACGGGGTGTTGGTTGGCCTGCAACTGACACAAGGTTTGGATCATGGTTTGCATAAGCTGGTTTTACATGGCCATCAACCTTTCTAGCTTGTTTTCGCCAGCTCCGGGGTTAGCAGGAACTTCCTCGTGGTCATCTTCCCGGACGTTCCTTCGGCTGGCGTTTCCTCTCACCATCTGTGAGGGGGAACGAAATAGAATAGAAGGTTAGAAGATTAGGTAGGTCTTATATGCATCAAGGTGAGTTGGACTATATATATTAGCCCTTATGAGGATGTGATCAAGTGTCGAAGCATTTCACTCCTCTTTCTTCTTACGTGTGGATATGGATAACGTTTTTGAGACGTCCCACCATTCACACTAAGCACATATTCACAATTAATCATTACAAGGGCCCACTCAACTCCTATTCAAGGATGGTTCCCTATGCCAAGGTGGTTTCAAAGCCAATCTAAGTTATTCACCCTAGGATGATTCCCTTGGTCAGTGTGGCTTAGCTACCTATGACTTCTATTCAGGGGTGTAACTTGCTGTCCACCCGTGGCTCTAATATCAATCTAAGGCTTCTATCTTAGGCGTGTAACCTACTGTCAACCCGTGGCTCTGATACCAATCTGTGACGCTCTCAATTCTGTGGAAAACCACGGAACCGAGAACTAATGCATATGTGTGCCCAGGATGTTTATCACACATACACATACGTTCCATAAACTGAATTCAGATTATATATTACCACGAATAACGGAGTTTATTACAGCACCTCATGAGTCTTGGGCTCATGCTCACAGCGGAAGTCCTTATTTCTACGCAGCGGAATTCTTATTTTAAATGCGGAAGCAAAAACTAATGCGGAAGCAAAACTAAGCAGAAGTGGCTCCATCACTATTTCCTCCACAGGCAAGGTTGAGAACAGATCACACGCCATAATGCTCTACCCGGTCTTCATAGTAGTCTTCTCTTGCTGTTGATGGAGAAATAATAATGCAAGTTTGAGCACAATCATGTACTCAGCAAGTGCGGGAATAACACATGATATGCAGCTTATAAACAAGGTAGGTATAAAAGGCTTATTTGCAGAAAAGCAAATTTATAAAACCATTGATAAAACAGCAACTTAACTTTAGATGAATGTAGTCTCAGCATGTGTTAAATTACCAACATACCTCCATCACTTCCCGTGTTCCATCCGAACATTAACCAATCCTTTACTTATACTCACGAATACCTCCTCGTATTCGCTACCATCTCATCTCATAAAACAACCTCGTCTCGCACCGAGACCAATCTCATGTCATGACCCATTAGTCATGCAACCATCTCATCTCCCGAACTTAACAGTCCCAAACCAATCCATAACCAATAACCATAACCAAGATCCTTCCCAAAAACCATTCCAGTAACCATCCCATCTAATCATGGCAGTTTAGCCAGGTGCTCATGACCGTAAGCTCGGCTATCATGATAGTTTTAGACTCTGCAGAGTTTGCACCTCTTTACCCACAAGTTTGTGATTTCGTCACCCGTCGGCGACTGCAGAACCTCCATTATACCAGTACACATCCGTTGGTGTATGGTCAAGAGATCACAAAATAGCCTTTACAAAGGGGTCACTAGATGTATGGACTCACTAAGGTTTCACCGGCAGGCTAGAATCTCCAATTCTCCCACCCACGGGCCCCCTCTTGTGCCATGCAGTTCCCAGGGCAGTCCTCACTCGACTCTCATTCCCCGCGCCTTCCACAGTCCATAACACTCTAGCAACTTACCTAATTACTCAGCTAAGCCACACCCATACTTGGCCTTGTGGTGGCACTGTTATCCTGGCATGTGCATGTATGAACCGGTCCTTAGATCTATGGCAAGCAAAACCACCATCTCATGCTACCTCATTCACAAACTCAGTCTTGCCTAGATCTCCCTCCGATCCATGTTCATTATTAACATTAGTTTCCCCTTATTATTATGAGTGCAGTTAGCTAGACACATCTATCTCGCTTCCCAATCCCATGGACTCAGCAAAGCATAAAACAAAAACCATACCCGACTCATAAAACTTCACAGGTGACAAGGGTGGTTTAACCAAAACTAGTAAACTCCTATAAAAGGGCTTCCCATCATGTTTGACTCAGCACACACACCTTTTCGCAAAACAAAATAGTTTTTTCCCAAAACATAGGATCAACATGGTCAAGGAGCACTTGCCTTGTTCTTGCGGTTCCGGTTGTTCTTGATTCTCAAAACCTTGTTGCTGCAGCTCGTCGTAGACAGCTTCCCGAACCTGTCCTGCTATGTAGGATTCACGTGCATACAAGATTCACAGCAATCAATATTATTCACAAAACCCTAAACTAGATGCGATGATGTACATGCATGCTATCCTATGATTAGATTGATCTGTCCATGTTCTTGCATGGCTTGCATGGTCAGAGGTGTTCGGATCAAAGGTGGTCGTGGCGATGATCTTGTTTTTAGATCAAACTGATCATCGAGTGATCTGTCCACGAAAAGGCTTCTGTTCGAAAGGAATCGAAGAACAGATGCAAGAGATGAACAACATGATGTCGTAAGGTGGTATTGAAGTCCTACCTCAAGCTCTTCTTGTCTTTGAGGTCCTCCTCAGACCTCTTGGTTCTTCTCCGATGATCTCCCTTGTTGCACTTCGGCGATGTTTTGCTCGGCGAGTTAGGGCTAGAGTGCTAAGTCGTCGGCTCAGGAGTTGAAAGAGAAGTTCGTGGTTTCGGCCAGAGGTTTTGGGTTCTATTTATAATCGGGAAGAGAAGAGTCCTAATCTGATTGGATCCCGAATAGAAGTTTTATTCAGATCTTGTTGGATCCTGACGTCTTATCTTGGGTAACATTGCGGAGTTCGGATCGGTTTTCGTTGCGTATTGGTATCTTTACGCGTAAAAACCGCTCCAGACTCGTTACCTCCGTGATGATGAGCTCCGGAAGCTCCACGTGTCCTCCGGGCCTGGTATCTCTTCATCCGCAGAGACGAGCCCCGGTCGTGCCGCGTGTCAATCGATCGAGACCTCCCTCTTCTTCGGAGGTGAGCTCCGCGCACGCCACGTGTGAGTGCCGGTCTTTCCGCCTTTCCTTCCCTCAGGGACATGCCCCGAGGTCGACACCTGTTTAACAGCGACGGACCTCCGGAGATAAGCTCCGGTGGCGACACGTGTTCAATAGATCCGGACTTCTCGGAGATGGGTTCCAAAATTAACACATATCCCGTGCGACTGGTCCCCTAACTTCCGCGAGGACTAGCTCCGTGGATGACATGTGTCCTATGAAAAATGCCTTTGCTTCTTCCGCAGAGGCTATCTCCAGCGGGCAGTACGTGTCCCACAGGGTCGGACCTCTTTCCAATTGCGGAGGTGACCCCCGAGCCTGCCACGTATCCATTTTAACGTCGGACCTCTCCAATTTCTTCGGGGATGAGTTCCGAACACACCACGTGGTCTGCTGGTCGTGAAAGTTGCCTTCGGTGCTCTCAGAAAGCTTTACTGGCTATCCTTTTGATACTTGTTTCTGTTCCCTCTTTTCTAAAAATGTTCTTCTTCTTCATAAACATGAACATATGCTGACACCCGAGATGAGGGTGTCACAGGAGGACAGCCCGGGTCCGGCGCTGCTGCCTATGGGGGTGGCAAGAAGGCCAAGAACCGGGGGAGTGGCAAGATGAAGTCATCGTTCGCGGCTCCCATCGCCGCAGCAGCGACGACTAGTGGAGCACGGGGGCCACGCCCCGACAAAAGGCAGCGGCAGTCACCGGCCCCAGATAGTGACCAGGGCGGGCTATGCCCCGTGCATGGCGCCGGCAACCATACTGCTGCCGAGTGCTGGGATATCCAGAGGCTCGCAGAGCGCTTCCACAAAGGAAGACAGCAGAGAGCTGAAGCACCGCCCTACCCTCAGAGAGATGGCAAGCAGAAGGTCGATGCCCCAGTCACTGTCGCCCATCAGGTGGGGTTTCAGGAGCCTCAGCGTGTCATAAAGACAGTGCATAACGGTGAGGAATCCAGCTCCGACGGAGACGTGCCAGGGCGGTAGCCGGCTGCGGCTGCCGTCCCGGGTCAGTGGAGGCTGCACTGCTGCGGCGTCAACCTTGGAGAAGCCCCAAGTAGTCGCAGCAGCCCAAGTACCGACCATAATGGTGTGAGGTCGGGCCAGCCCCACCCGAGAGCACGCCTCCGCACCTCGGACATACCTCCCGGGGGCCGCCCAAGGTCTGTCAACCCCTTGAAGGCCTTGCCAGAAGGGGAAGACGCCTTAGGTCATCTAAGACGAGCCTGGGTCCACCTACCCCTTGAAGGACTTAGCCAGAAGGGGAGAACTCCCCGGGGGCCCCCAGGAGAAGCCGCGCAGGACCTGATCCAGCGTGAAGATAAAAACCTCATCGACGAGACTCGGCTGCAGGTAACACCCCACAATGCAAGGTCTCGGCTGATGCTCTAAGCACTACCGCCAAAGAACCAAACGCATCAGGGACCTGCAGAAGGGCAACCTGGTGTCGCGGCACGCTCTTTCCCGAGGACCCATAAACTCTCCCCCAGCAGGGAAGGTCCCTTCCGAATCATGGAAGCTGCCGCCCCAGGTACACATGCCTTTCAACCGAGTGTGGGATCCGTTCCCAAAACCCTTGGCATGGAGCAACACTGTAAGTCCTACTCCCCGAGCATCAGTAGAACAGGGTCATTCCCTTCTGTAATGAATCCCATAGAATTTAGGAACAGAGCTTGGGGCAGCTAAGTCTCAAGGGACGGTACAGGACTATGTCCAGTTTAGCCTGGTCCCGACCCTAAGCGCGTAGAGTCTTGCTTCCCTTGTAGACGAGGCGGAATATTGCCTCCATGTACAGCCAGAATTCCACCTATGGGCATGAACACAGAAACCTGTTCTACTTAGCTCTCTCTCATGCGCTCATTTAAATTATGCTTTAATTTTTATGATCGCACTATCTATGTATGTTCATCGTACATCTAGCTCCCCCTCTCCCGTGCTCATCCATAGTCAGCATTCGCTGTCCTACCGAGGGCGGCTGCGCTTGAGGCACCTGCCGATGGCCGAGTGAGTCTCTCGGGCCTCCCTCAGTCAGGTGTGTTGCGGTGCCAGTTGGTCACCTCCAGGAAAGGCCTGCGTTGTGCATGGGGGGTCCAGGGTGCGTATCCCGCTTAGCAGGCCATGAGCCCAAAGCGTGTGCATCCTGCCCTCTGGAGGTACAGGGGAGTACAACCGCTTTGCCTGGTCATGAACCCAAAGCACGTGCACTCTGCTTCCCCAGCGCACGGCCCGGTACTAGGGATCGGACGACTGTACCCGGACCTCGGAGGGAGCCGGAGCTCCGGCGCCTCGAGCACAGAATTGCCCAAGCCCCGTATAACGGATTAGGATCGTAAGACGAATAAGACTAGGAGACGGGAGGGGAGGACCCCCCGAGGAGAATTACGTTTCCTCTGCCTGTGTGCAGGACCTCCAGGTTACGGCAACGGGGACTGCATGAAGCGGGGGGAAAGGAGCTATCAACTACTCCGGCCTAGGACTGGAAGGACCGGGTCCCGCCCCTTCAGCAGCGTCGAGGCCCGAAGGCCCCACGTGTCCAGCGGGCCTGGAGCTCCCGCCTCCCCTGAGGGGGGGCTCCGGACTCACCACGTGGCAGGCGGAAACCGGACCTCCCCCCCGGTGGGAGGGCTCCGAGAGCCCTACGTGTCCAGCAGGGCCAGAGCTCCTGCCTCCTAAGGAGGGGCTCCGGACCCACCACGTGGCAGGCAGATTTGGAGCTCCCCATAGGGCGAGATCTGGAGACCCCCCGGGGCCCATAACACGGTTAGGACCCGGGGAAGGTGTCTGTGCAGAGCTCCGAGATTGGAGTACCTTGCGGAGCTAAGGACTCAGTCAGGCAAAGCCAAGAAGGAGAGAAAAGGCATCACATACACAAATATCTAAAAGAGTCAAACTATGCGAAGCTCCATGAGCTGGACTACAGACTCGATAAAAAGGGAGAAACAAGTCCTAAGGACCTCCCGGCTCCCGCCGGAACCTTGCGGCTACAAGGGCGGCCACATCCTCGACTTCAGCCCTGGCAGCTTCCTCCCGCTCCGCGGCTGGGCCCTCTCTCGCTGGTTCTAGCGAGAAAGAGGGGTCATGGCTCTTGAAGCAGGCCAGCACGTGTGAGGCGACCTCTAAGGCTAGGCCGCGTCCCTCGGCCTCAAGCTCGCTGGCGACCACCGAGTCTAGCCTGTCCAGCTTGGCGCCGATCGACTCCAGCGCGGGGATCACCTCTGCCACCCTCAACGCAGGAACCGCTGCCCTCACCGGACTGAAGCCAAGAGGGATCAGGGCGGACCCGCTCGATCAACGAAGCTTGAGACCGCAAGAGCCTCGGAGGACCGCAAGGCCGAGAGCTCCTCCACCTCGCGGCGGGCTGCCTGCAGAGCCTCTAGGTTTCTCTCGGAGAATTCCTTCTCCTTGGCCGCCAGGGAGCTCTCCCGAAGGTGGACAGTCTTGGTGAGCCGCTCCAACTCAGAAGCCTTGAAGTCGGCGGCCAACTCCCGTTCCAAGACCACCCGGCGTTCGTGGGAGACCTGTTCCTCCCTCAGGTCGAGGTCTGACTTCAGAATCTCTAGCTCCTCGATCCGAGCTCGAAGGTCATCCTCGCCCGCCGCCAGCTGCGTGGCGACCCTCTCCGCCTCGGCTGCCGTGGAACGCTCCCGTTCCTCAACGGTGAGTTTACGGTGCTCCATCCACTGCCGTATCTCCTCAGCGGCAGAGAGGCTCTCCTCGGCCCGGGCGTGAGCCTCCAGGGCCTCCCTGTTGATCCGCCGCGATTCGGCGTCCATACGGTTGACAGCCCGCTTCAGCCGGTCGAGGAGCAATTCCCTGAAGTCGAGCAACTCCTGCCTGGAGTCGAGCTCGCTCTTGACCTTCGCGGTCCGCTCCCGCAAAAGGTTCTCCCAGGTGAGGAGGCGATCCCGTTCAACTGTATACTCCTCCCGCTCGCGACCTAGTGCAGCCAAGACCTGCCGGACGCTCGTCTCGGCAAGCGTGAAGGCATCTGCCAGGGGCAATGGAGCAACAGAGGCCAGGGCAGTTCCCCCGACCTCCTCCATCACCTCGTCCTCAAGAGGAGTCGATGCACCAGCAACCAAGACGAGACGCTGGTCAGGAGAAGCTGGCGCCAGGGCTCTGGCAGCCGGACCTGCCGGGCCCTCTTTAGCTTCAGGCTTCTTGACCTGTGGAGAGGGGCGAGCCGGGGAAGGCGGCGCTGGAATAAAGGCCGGGCAGCCTGGTGCAGGGTCGACCTGCGCTGGCTTGGGGGCCGCGGCGGCCGTTTCGGCAGGAAGAGACGACGCCGCCGCGGAGTCCGGGAACACCGGAACAGGAGAAGCTCGTGCTGGTTTGGGGGCCGCGGCAGTTGCCCCGGGCTCCGAGCGCAACGGCACAGACTCCCCGCTAGTCGGGGATGGCCGGGAAGCGCGGACACTCCAGCGGGCTCTGAACCCCGACTTCCGAGCCGGGGTAGGACTCCCAGAGCCCGCTGCCGTCACTGACGGCCGCTCCGTAGTCGCTTGAACTGGCGGAGCAGGGGACACCCCAGAAGCTCCCCTCAACGCATCAGCCTGGGGCCTCTTTGAGTCGCCACCGGAAGGAGTGCCAGGCACCCCAGATTCCCGACTTGGCACAGACGCCGCCGCTGGAGGAGATCGAGCGCGCTTCTTCTCTGGTGGCGGGTTGGAGGCCATGGCGAGGGAGGACTCAAGGGCAAGAGGGCAAAAGCACAATAGTTCGAGAAGAAACACTGGGAGGTGCGAAGGGAAGCCGCAATGCGGGTAAGATCCCCTCTAAAAACCTTCCCAGGTGCAATTCCAGGCGATTCAGAACTCTTCGAATACACCGCTTTGGCTCCTAGACCGAGCGCCGATGACAGGCGGACCCAAGCCGCCCGACTGAAACGGTGGGTCAAGGAGTCAGTCTCCTAAGAAGACAAGCCGGCAAGTCACTTCGGCGGTTCCCGAAGAAAGCGCCGCAACATGCAGAAGTGGCAGTCTTGGGAACCGCTGCAGTAAAAGCAACCATCAAGTGGGTGCACGCTCCCACGATCCTGCGACCGTCCGTGCTCCGGCTGCGGTTGATGCGAGACTTAGAGAAAGTGCGCGGATCAGAAGAGACGGAGGTCCCACCTCGGGCTCACTATCTCCCCCGAGATGGGCCCGGGGGCCACTGTCAGTACCTGCGATATGGGGTACCCCCGCGCACAGGGAAAATGCCTAAGGAACTCGCCCTTCTCCGCAGGGAGAGCTCCGTAGGCGCCACGCATCGGGCGGGGCCGGACCTCCCTCTCCTCAGAGGAGAGCTCCGGGACCGCCACGTGGCATACAGAGGTCGGACCTCCCCCTCCGCGGGAGAGAGGTCCGAAGGTGCCACGTATCTGGCGGGGCCGGACCTCCCTCTCCTCAGAGAGGAGCTCCGGACCCGCCACATGGCCGACAGAAGCCGAACCTCCCCCTCCGTGGGGAGAGGTCCGAAGGATTCACGTGCCCCGCGGGGCCGGACCCTCCTCTCCTCTGAGAAGGGCTCCGAGCCCGCCACGTGGCCAGCGGAACGGCGCTGCCTGCCCCCGAGCGATAGGCAGCGGGCGTAAAGACGCCCCATACCTTGCCCGTACAAGGTATTCAAGGCCCGCGTCTTCCCAAGATGCGGAGCACGCCTCTGTCAGGTGCCGTTGCGCCCAGTCGCATCACAGACTGGCGCGCGGTGTCAGAACCTGCCAGCCAATAAACACCGCGACAAGACATCCCATGCCGCCTGCACCGTCATCAACCACTACGACTAGCATGCGGCATGGGCAGGGCGGCAAGACGGAGACTCAGAAGCCTTCGCCAGAGACAACTACCGGCATAACTGCAGACACGGTAGATAACAGTCAATCTCCCCGGGACCACCTGTCGGGTCCCGGGCCCCCTTGTAAGCCACCCGAGTCTTGGACTATAAAAGGCTCGGGTAGGCGACGATAGCAGGGGTTTGCACCTCTGCAACTCATACGCTAGCCATTCACACCAAAGCTGTAACTCACCCCCAAGCTCAGGACTCCGGCCCTGAGCAGCAAGCAATACAGCGAGCTCCATAGCTCGCCGTGGATGTAGGGTTTTACGCTCCGGCGGCCTGAACCACGTAAAACTCACAGTGTCAAGCTCTTACTAACTCGTCCATCCGCGCAAGCTCTCCGCAAGGGTCTAGCCCCACCGAAAAAAGAACCTCCGTGGGCTGCCCAGTGCAGGCCCGGGGGAAGTGTCGACCGAACACTTCGACAGCTCTCCCTACCTTCGTACGTGCAATGCACAAGACCTTAGGAGAGCTAATCAAAGACTCAGTTGAGGTGTGTGTCGAAGACATTGTTGTTAAGGCCAGGCAGAGTTCATCCCTACTAGATAACCTGGCCTTAGTCTTCGTCCTTCCGACAAGTGTGAGTTCGGTGTATCCTCTGGAAAACCCTTAGAATTCCTGGCCTCACGCCGAGGAACTGAGGCTAACCCAGAAAAGATCAAAGCCATCGGCTCGAGGCGGCCCCCCGCCCGCATCAAAAAAGTCCAGAAATTCGTGCGATGCCTAGCTGCGCTGAGTCGGTTTATACCGAGGTTAGCAACGCGAACGCTCCTGTCGGTACCTGAGATATGGGGTACCCCCGCGCACAGAGTAAAATGCCTAAGGTGCTCGCCCTTCTCCGCAGGGAGAGCTCCGAAGGTGCCACGCGCCTGGCGGGGCCGGACCTTCCTCTCCTCAGAGGAGAGCTCCGGGCCCGCCACGTGGCATACAGAAGCCGGACCTCCCCCTCCGCGGGAGAGAGGTCCGAAGACGCCACGCGTCCAGCAAGGCTGGACCTCCCTCTCCTCAGAGGTGAGCTCCGGGCCCGCCACGTGGCATGCAGAAGCCGGACCTCCCCCTCCGTGGGAGAGAGGTCCGAAGGCGCCACGCGTCCAGCGGGGCCGGACCTCCCTCTCCTCAGAGAAGAGCTCCGGACCTGCCACGTGGCTGGAGGAACGGTGCTGCCTGCCCCCGGGTGGTAGGCAGCGGGCGTAAAGGCGCCCCTCACCTTGCCCGTACAAGGAATTCAAGGCCCGCGTCTTCCCAAGACGCGGAAACGTGGAGCACGCGCCTGTCAGGTGCCGTTGCGTCCAGTCGCATCACAGACTGGCGCGCGGTGTCAGAACCTGACAGGTAATAAACGCCGCGACAAGACATCCCATGCCGCCTGCGCCGTCATCAACCACTACGACTAGCGCACGGCATGGGCAGGGCGGCAAAAGGAAGACTCAGAAGCCTTCGACCGGAGGCAACCACCGGCATAACTACAGATACGGTAGATAATAGACAATCTCCCCGGGACCACCTGTCGGGTCCCGGCTTCCCTTGTAAGCCGCCCGAGCCTTGGACTATAAAAGGCTCGGGTAGGCGTCGATAGCAAGGGTTCGCATTCTGCAACTCATATGCTAGCCATACACTCTCAAGCTGTAACTCACCCCCAAGCTCAGGCCCCCGGGCCCTGAGCAGCAAGCAATACAGCGAGCTCCATAGCTCGCCGTGGACGTAGGGTTTTACGCTCCGGCGGCCTGAACCACGTAAAACTTCCCGTGTCAAGCTCTCACTAACTCGCCCATTCGCGCAAGCTCTCCGCTAGGAACTAGCCCCTCCGAAAAAAGAACCTCCGCGGGCTGCCCAGTGCAGGCCCGGGGGAAGTGTCGATCGCACACTTCGACATTTGGCGCGCCAGGTAGGGGGCTTTTTCCCTAGCGCGACGAGTTTCCGCCAACGAAGATGACCAAGCTCCCTTTGGCGGCAAGCTCACCTCCCCCGCCTCCGCGGCAAGCCGCGGATAGGGGGGAGTACAAGCCAACACACTCAGGACGGAGTGTGTCAGTACAAGCTGGGAGCCAGCAACCGGCTCTGGCAGCGCCGACCCAGGCAATGCAGGCTCCAACCAGCGTCATATCTCCAGTAGCACCGGGCGTACCCGGAAGGGGCGCGCTAGCTGCAGCAAGAGCGCTACTGCACAATCCGCCCGCTGGAGACGCGCCTCAGGCAGCGACCCAGCGGTGGATTCTCGAGGTAGACCGTCTTGTCGTCGCTGCCGCAAGCCCATGACTCCGGCGGAGACGACACTCCAACCAGCCGGCCGTGTCGCTGATACGCACGCCGATGGCTGATGAACAGATGGCAGATTCCAGCTCTGCCAGCCCTCAATCGATGGATCTGAGGACAGAGCCGGAGCGGTGTTGCTCGGGTCAAGATGCCCGGGTATACCTCGAGCAACGCCGAGAAAGGCGTCGCTACTAGCCTGAAGAGCAGACCTTCGCCATGCGACCTCTGCCCCAGGCCTGCGCTGTGCAGAATATGCCACAGTCATATGTACTGCAGATGGCGCCCCCGGCCTACGGTGCAGCTTTGCCCGTACCGGGGTACACTGTGCCTGGTGCGAACTCAGCGTTTGCGGCACCAGAACCTGCGGTGACGGAAGCAGGATGTGCAGCCCTCGCGCCCCATCTTCGCTTTGCAAAGTGGCCGCGCAAGTTTCGGCCATACATGCCCGAGAAGTACGACGGCAGCGTCAACCCGGTGGAGTTTCTCCAGATCTACTCCACCGCCGTACTTGCCGCAGGAGGGAATGAAGCCGTCATGGCCAATTACTTCCCTGTCGCCTTGACCGGTCCAGCCCGGTCTTGGCTCATGAACCTCCCCCAAGGTTCCGTCACCTCCTGGGGAGAGCTTTGCCGACAGTTCGTAGCCAACTTCGGCAGCTCCTACACCCGGCCTGGCACGGAGCTCGACCTCCAAGCCGTCCAGCAGCAGCCTGGGGAGTCGCTGCGCTCTTTCATCCAGCGGTTCTCCCAGGTGCGGAACACCATCCCACACATTCAAAATGCTTCTGTGGTGGTGGCGTTCCGGCAAGGGGTCCGGGACAAGAATATGCTCGAGAAGCTCGCGACCAGGGAGGTCCGCGACGTCTCAGAGCTCTTCAGCTTGGCGGACAAATGCGCCAGAGCTGCCGAAGGACGGAGCTGGCACTCGCTGCCATCCTCCGAGTCAGGAGGACTGCCCGGATCCAGTCCTACTCCCTGTGGAAGCAGCAGGAAGGCCAAGGGCCGAGGAAGAAGCAAGATAGAGTCACCGACCGCAGTCCCAGTCGTCACTGCAGCGACGCTCGGTGGGGCTCGGGGGCCGCGCCCCGACAAGAAGCAGCGAAGATCACCAATCCTAGAAGGTGATAAAGACAGTATGTGCCCCGTGCACGGCAGCTGTCGCCACACTGCTGCCGAGTGCCGGGAGATCCGAAGGCTCGCAGAGTGTTTCCGCAAGGAGAAGCGGCAGCGGGCTGATGACCTGCCCTTCCGTCCAAAGGAAGGTGAGCAGAGGGTGGATGTTCCAGATAACATCGACCACCCAGAGGAGATCCGGGAGCCTCCGCGTGTCGTGAAGGCGGCACGCAATCACGAGGATTCCGACTCCAGCGGCGATGAGCGTCGGAAGAAGCTCTACGTCATATACGGCGGGTCCCCCGACCCCTCGTCCCGAAGCGCAGTCAAGACTCTGCGCCGAGCGGTAGCGTCGGTGGCGCCACTCCCAAGTGCTGCACCGCACCTAAAGTGGATGGGGACCCCCATCAGCTTTGATGCCACCGACTGCCCCAGGAACATGGCTGGGGCCGGCCAGCTGCCGATCCTGGTGGCCCCTACCATCGCCAACGTGAGAATGTACCACGTTTTGGTGGATGGAGGGGCTGGGCTGAACCTCATCAGCCGTGCAGCTTTCCAGAAGCTGCAGATCCCGATGGCTAAGCTCACGCCGTCGAGTCCGTTCTCAGGGGTAGGGCCGGGACAGGTTATCCCCTACGGCAGCATTAGTCTCCCGGTGACCTTCGGGGCTCCGGACAGCTATCGAAAAGAGTACATCCAGTTCGACGTAGCGGAGATAGACCTCCCATTCAACGCCATAATCGGCAGGCCAGCCCTGTACCGGTTCATGGCTGTAGCCCATTACGGCTACCTTGTCCTGAAGATGCCAACGCCGACAGGTGTTCTCAGGATTCGTGGGGACCGTACTGCTGCAGTGTCGGCCCTGGAGAAGCTCCATGCACTCGCGACAGCTGGGGCCTCAGACCCCGGCAATACGGAATCGGACCAGCTCCGCCCGTGTGCACGTCACCGTGCTTCCACCACAGCACCCCGGGTTTAACCTCTCGACGAGGGCGGCGTCCCCTTAAAGGTCGTCCAAGTCGGCGCCGAAGCTACCCAGACCACCCGGGTAGCCGGGGGCCTGGATAGTAAATAGGAAGGCGCGCTCGTCACCTTCCTCCAGCACAACGTCGACGTGTTTGCATGGCAGCCGTCACAGATGCCGGGGATCCCCAGGAAGGTGATCGAGCACCACTTGAAAGTCTTCCCCGACGCCCGGCCGGTTCAACAGAAGCCCCGCAAGCAGTCCATTGAGCGGCAGAACTTCATCCGTGAGGAAGTCAAGAAGCTGCTGGACGCTGGCTTCATACGGGAGGTCCACCACCCACGATGGTTGGCGAACCCCGTCGTTGTCCCGAAGGCCGGCGGGAAGCTCCGGATGTGCATCGACTACACCAGTCTCAATAAGGCATGTCCTAAAGATCCATTCCCTCTCCCTAGAATAGACCAAATAGTAGACTCAACGTCAGGCTGTGATATGCTGTGCTTCCTAGACGCCTATTCGGGTTTCCATCAGATCCCCATGTCTAGGGAGGACGAGGAGCACACCTCCTTCATCACAGTGGACGGCCTTTATTGCTATGTGTCTATGCCTTACGGCCTAAAGAATGCACTCCCCACCTTTGTGCGGGCAATGCACAAAACCTTTGGGGAGTTAATAAGAGACCTGGTGGAGGTGTATGTTGATGACATAGTTGTCAAGGTCAAGCAGGGTCCGTCCCTGCTAGATAACCTAGCCCTAGTCTTTGACAAGTTGCGCTCTACACGCACCAAGCTGAACCCAGATAAATGTGTGTTCGGCGTGTCCTCTGGGAAGCTCTTAGGGTTCCTGGTCTCGCACCGGGGGATTGAGGCCAACCCAGAGAAGATCAAGGCCATCGACTTGATGCGGTCCCCTGCCCGCGTCAAAGATGTCCAGAAACTTACAGGATGTCTAGCCGCGCTGAGTCGGTTTATACCGAGGCTAGCAGAGCGGGCACTCCCTTTCTTTAAGCTCCTGCACAAGTCGGGCCCCTTTGCCTCGACTGACGAAGCGGAAGAGGCTTTCCAGGAGTTGAAGCGACTTCTGACGACCCTACCAGTCATGGTAGCCCCTGAGCCCGGAGAGCACCTGTTGCTCTACATCGCGGCGACAACTGAAGTAGTGAGTATGGTCCTCGTCGCAGAGCGGCCGGACCCCTCATCTTCACAACCTGCTCCGGTAGCAGAAGACAGACGCCAGGAGGCCCCGCAGGACCAAGACGGTCTCCCGGGCCTCCAAGGCAACCTCCCGGAGGCCCAGGTTGGCCTCCCGGAGGTCCTGGGCAGTCTCCCGGACCTCCAAGATAAACCCCCGGGGGCCCCGCGGGACCCCCTGGGGGCCAAATGGGACCTCCCAGAGGTCCCCCAAGACCCCCCGGAGCTCCTGAACAATCAAGATAGCTTAAGGGCCTCCGGGTCCCAGCTCCCGGAGGACCCCGTGGGTCCGCCCACCTCCAGAGGGCCAATGGACGAGGACCTCCCAGACCTGAGAAAGAGGGTTCGAACCGTACAGAGGCCTGTCTACTACGTCAGCGAAGTACTTCATGATGCCAAGACAAGGTACCTGGAAGTCCACAAGCTGCTGTATGCGGTGCTCGTTGCCTCTAGGAAGCTCCGCCATTACTTCCAGGCCCACCGGGTCTCGGTAGTCACCTCGTATCCACTGAAGACAATTCTTCACAGCCCCCATGCGACGGGCAACGTTGCTAAATGGGCGGCGGAGCTAGCGGAGTTTGAGCTGGACTTCCTCCCACGCCATGCAGTCAAGAGCCAAGCACTGGCTGACTTTGTGGCGGAGTGGACACCAACGGAGGCTGACCCAGGGGGCCATGGGGGCGGAGAACCAGAGCACCAAGCTCCAGTCTTCACCGAACCCCACTGGACACTCTTCTTCAACGGCTCCTCGCGAAAGCAGGGGGCCGGTGCCGGCATACTGCTCCTCATGCCATCGGGGGAACAGTTTGGGTATATGGTGCGTCTCAATTTCAAGGCAACCAACAACATGGCGGAGTATGAAGCACTCATCTTTGGCCTGCAGACAGCCCTGTCTTTAGGCGCTCGCCAGTTGTTGGCACAGGGCGAATGCTCCTGCAATGACCCCCAGCTAGCTGCATATCTGCTTCACGTGCAGATGTTGGAGAAAGAATTCCTCGCCTTGGACCTGCACCACGTACCGCGCGCCGGTAATACCGCAGCCGACGACCTTTCAACGAAGGCTTCCACCGGAGCCCCTGCGCCCGAAGGAGTCTTTGAGAGGACGTTGCTGCGGCCCACAGCTCGGCCCGCCGAGCCGAGCGAAGGGGGCTTGACCAGCACCTCGAAGCTGGCGGTCCCGGTGGCCCTACAACCGTGGGCGCCGCCAAGGATTGTAAGCGTCACTGGGGACTCCATGCAACCCAGCGCTCAAGATCCAGAAGCTCAAGTCAGACCCGATGCATGGATCACGGAGATCCGGGACTACTTGAAGGACAATATCCTCCCTGATGAACATGCAACCGCTGAACGGATTGTGCGTATGGCTAAGAGGTACGCGCTGGTAGAGGGGGATCTCTACCGGCGTGGCGCCAACCACATCCTATTGCGGTGTATAACCCAGGGGGAAGGCTGCGACTTGCTCGCTGAGATCCATGGAGGCGAATGTGGAAGTCATTCTTCCTCACGCACGCTTGTCGGTAAAGCCTTCCGGCATGGCTTCTACTGGCCGACAGCACTCCAGGATGCCGTCAAGCTGGTCGAGAGCTGCAAGGCGTGCCAGTTCCACGCCAAGCAGATCCATACACCGGCTCAGGCGGTACAGATGATCCCGCCCTCACGGCCGTTTGCCGTGTGGGGGCTGGACATCCTGGGGCCATTCTCCAGAACCGTCGGGGGGTTCCGGTACCTCTATGTCGCCATCGACAAGTTCACCAAGTGGCCGGAAGCTACACCAGTTGTCACCATTAATAAACAATCAGCAGTAAAATTCATCAGATCCATTGTCTGCCGGTTCGGGGTCCCAAAAAGGATCATCACTGACAATGGGACCCAGTTCACCAGCGCAGCATTTCAAGACTACTGCGAGGACCTTGGCATTCAGGTATGCTATGCCTCGGTCGCTCACCCGAAGAGCAATGGGCAAGTCGAGAGGGCCAATGCGGAGATTCTCCGGGGCCTCAAGACTCGTACCTTCGCCAGCCTGAAGAAACATGGTGCCAATTGGGTAGATGAACTTCCGAGCACGCTATGGGCTAACCGGACATCCCAGAGCCGGGCCACCGGGGAGACACCCTTCTTCATGGTGTACGGGGCCGAAGCTGTACTTCCTCCAGAAATCACCATGAAGTCTCACCGTGTCCGGGCTTACGACGAAGCCGCGCAGGACAACCTCCGGCGTGGAGAAATCGACCTCGTCGACGAGGTCCGATTACATGCGGCACTCCGTAACGCGCGGTACAGACAGGCGCTTCGGCGCTACCACCAGAGGTCTGTGCGTGCCCGGGAGCTGCAGGAAGGTGACCTGGTGTTGCGGCGCATACTTTCTCGCGAAGGGGCCCACAAACTCTCCCCCAGTTGGGAAGGCTCCTTCCGAGTCACGAAAGTATGCCGCCCCGGGTGTGTGCGCCTTTCCACCGAGGATGGGGACCTGCTCCCGAATCCTTGGAACATAGAGCACCTCCGTAAGTTCTACCCCTAAGAGCAAAAATAGGTCAGTACTTTCTTTTCGTAATGAACCCCATAGAGTCCAGGAGCAGCGCTCGGAGCAGCTAAACCCCAGGTGACGGTCCAGGACTACGTTCAGCTTTGCCTGGTTCCGACTCCAAGCGCGTAGAGTCTTGCTTCCCCTCTTAATAGGGTGGGTCGTGGCCTCCATGTTTAGCCTGCCTTCCTCCTATGGAAGGTTGTGCGAAAAGAAGTCTGCCCTACTTTGCTCTTTCCTTGTACTCATTTGAATTGTGAATTGAGTTATTTTTTTAGCACCCTTGCAGTACATGGCTGCCGTGTGCTCAGCTCCCCCTCTCTACAAACCCCCAAGCATCAAGCGTATGGTTGGGGGCTGTAAGTCAAATAGGACTGTAAAACAAGGGAGGGGGAGCCCCAAGAAGAATTACGTTTCCTCTACCTGTGTGCAGGACTTCCAGGTTACGGCAACGGGGACTGCGTGAATTAGGGGGAAAGGAGCTACCAACTACTTCGACCCAGGGCTAGAGGGGGCGGGACCCAGAGGTCCCACGAGTCCAGCCGGCCCGGAACTCTCCCCTTCCTTGGGAGGGGCTCCGGGCTCGCCACGTGGCAGACGGAAGCCGGACCTCCCCCCGTAGTGGAAGAGCTCCGAAAGCCCTGCGAGCTCAACATGGCCGGGGCTCCCGCCCCCGCAGTAAGAGCAATCATCAAGTGGGCGCACGCTCTCACGACCCCGCAGCCGTTCGTGCTCCGGCAGCGGTCATGTCGGGACTTAGAGAAAGTGCGCGGATCGGAAGAGACGGAGGTCCCACCTCGGGCTCGCTATCTCCCCCGAGATGGGCCCGGGGGCCACTGTCGGTACCTGAGATATGGGGTACCCCCGCGCACAGGGTAAAATGCCTAAGGTGCTCGCCCTTCTCCGCAGGGAGAGCTCCGAAGGCGCCACGCGCCTGGCGGGGCCGGACCTTCCTCTCCTCAGAGGAGAGCTCCGGGCCTGCCATGTGGCATACAGAAGCCAGACCTCCCCCTCCGCGGGAGAGAGGTCCGAAGACGCCACGCGTCCAGCAAGGCCGGACCTCCCTCTCCTCAGAGGTGAGCTCCGGGCCCGCCACGTGGCATGCAGAAGCCGGACCTCCCCCTCCGCGGGAGAGAGGTCCGAAGGCGCCACGCGTCCAGCAGGGCCGGACCTCCCTCTCCTCAGAGAAGAGCTCCGGACCTGCCACGTGGCTGGAGGAACGGTGCTGCCTGCCCCCGGGCGGTAGGCAGCGGGCGTAAAGGCGCCTCTCACCTTGCCCGTACAAGGAATTCAAGGCCCGCGTCTTCCCAAGACGCGGAAACGCGGAGCACGCGCCTGTCAGGTGCCGTTGCGTCCAGTCGCATCACAGACTGGCACGCGGTGTCAGAAACTGACAGGTAATAAACGCCGCGACAAGACATCCCATGCCGCCTGCGCCGTCATCAACCACTACGACTAGCGCACGGCATGGGCAGGGCGGCAAAAGGAAGACTCAGAAGCCTTCGACCGGAGGCAACCACCGGCATAACTACAGATACGGTAGATAATAGACAATCTCCCTGGGACCACCTGTCGGGTCCCGGCTTCCCTTATAAGCCGCCCGAGCCTTGGACTATAAAAGGCTCGGGTAGGCGTCGATAGCAAGGGTTCGCATTCTGCAACTCATACGCTAGCCATACACTCTCAAGCTGTAACTCACCCCCAAGCTCAGGCCCCCGGGCCCTGAGCAGCAAGCAATACAGCGAGCTCCATAGCTCGCCGTGGACGTAGGGTTTTACGCTCCGGCGGCCTGAACCACGTAAAACTTCCTGTGTCAAGCTCTCACTAACTCGTCCATTCGCGCAAGCTCTCCGCTAGGAACTAGCCCCTCCGAAAAAAGAACCTCCGCAGGCTGCCCAGTGCAGGCCCGGGGGAAGTGTCGATCGCACACTTCGACAGCTCCACTTCCCTAAGCTCCTACGCAAATCTGGCCCATTCGCTTGGACCGACGAAGCGGAGGAAGCTCCCCAGGAGCTGAACCAGCTCCTGATGACCCTACCCGTAATGGTAGCCCCCGAGCCTGAAGAGCATCTGTTGCTCTACATCGCGGCGACGGCTGCAGTGGTGAGTATGGTTCTCGCCGCAGAGCTTCCGGACCCCTCATCGCCACAACCTGCTCCGGTATCGGGAAACAAGCGCCAGGAAACCCCGGAGGTCAGAGACGACCCCCCAGGTCTCCGAGGCAACCCCCCGGAGGTCCAAAACGGACCCCGGACCCCCACACAACCTCCCGGAGGACCAGCAGGACCTCCCGGAGGTGCAACGGGACCCCCCCCCCCCCCCCCCCGGAGGCCCAACAGAACCTCCCGGACGCCCAACAGAACCTCCCGGACGTTCAACGGGACCCCCCAGAGCTCCCGGGAAATCAGCGGGACCTCCCAGAGGTCCAAGACAGCCTGGGGACCTCTGAGTATCAGCTCCCGGCGGCCTCGCCGGGCCCGCGGGAGGTTCTGTCTACTTCATCAGCGAGGTCCCCCATGACGCCAAGACAAGGTACCTGGAGGTACATAAGCTGCTGTATGCAGTGCTCATGGTGTCCAGGAATCTCCGCCACTGCTGCCAAACAGACCGGGCCTCAGTGGCCACCTCCTACCAGCTGAAGGCTATCCTCCTCAGCCCCCACGCGGCGGACGATGCTGCCAAATGGGCAGCGAAGCTACTAGAGTTTGAGCTAGGCTTCCTTCCTCGTCACGCAGGCAACAGCCAAGCACTAGCTGACTTCGTGGCTGAAGTGGACGCCAATGCAGGCTGACCCAGGGGGCCATGAAGATGGTGAACCAGGACCCCGAGCTCTGGCCTTCACCGGGCCTTACTGGACGCTCTTCTTCGATGGCTCCTTGCGAAAGCAGGGGGCCGGTGCTAGCGTACTGTTCCTCATGCCATCGGGGGAGCAGTCTGGGTATATGGTGCGTCTCAATTCCAAGGCAACCAACAACATGGCAGAGTATGAAGCACTCATCCTTGGCCTAAAGATAGCCCTGTCTCTAGGCGCTCGCCAGTTGTTGGCACAGGGCGACTCCCAGCTACTTATCAAGCAAGATGGTGGAGAAAGACTTCCTCGCCTTGGACCTGCGCCACGTACCGCGCGCTGGAAAGGCCGCTGCTGACGACCTCTCAACGAAGACCCCCACCGGAGCCCCTGTGCCCGAAGGGGGCTTCGAGAGGACGTTGCCGCGGCCCACAGCCCGGCCCACCGAGCCGGGCAAAGGGGGCGAGACCAGCACCTCGAAGCTGGCGGTCCCGGCGGCCATGGATGCCGCCAAGGATCGTAAGCGTCACTGGGGACTCCGTGCAACCCAGCGCTCAAGATCCAGACGCTCAAGTCAGACCCGATGCATGGATCACGGAGATCCGGGACTACTTGAAAGACAATATCCTCCCTGATGAACGTGTATCCGCTGAACGGATCGTGCGTATGGCTAAGAGACACGTGATGGTAGAAGGGGATCTCTACCGACGCGGCGCCAACCGCGTCCTATTGTGGTGCATAACCCAGGGGGAAGGCTGCGACTTGCTCGCTGAGATCCATGGAGGCGAATGTGGGAGTCACTCTTCCTCACGCACGCTTGTCGGTAAAGCCTTCCGGCATGGCTTCTACTAGCCAACAACACTCCAGGATGCCGTCAAGCTGGTCGAGAACTGCAAGGCGTGCCTATTGAAGTGTTCGGTCGACACTTCCCCCGGGCCTGCACTGGGCAGCCCGCGGAGGTTCTTTTTTCGGAGGGGCTAGTTCCTAGCGGAGAGCTTGCGCAGATGGACGAGTTAGTGAGAGCTTGACACGGGGAGTTTTACATGGTTCAGGCCGCCGGAGCGTAAAACCCTACGTCCACGGCGAGCTATGGAGCTCGCTGTATTGTTTGCTGCTCAGGGCCGGGGGGCCTGAGCTTGGGGGTGAGTTACAGCTTGAGAGTGTATGGCTAGCGTATGAGTTGCAAAATGCGAACCCTTGCTATCGACGCCTACCCGAGCCTTTTATAGTCCAAGACTCGGGCAGTTTACAAGGGGTGCCGGGACCCGACAGGTGGTCCCGGGAAGATTGTCTATTATCTACCGTATCTGTAGTTACGCCGGTAGTTGCCTCTGGTCGAAGTCTTCTGAGTCTTCATCTTGCCGCCCTGCCCATGTCGCACGCTAGTCGTAGTGGTTGATGACGGCGCAGGCGGCATGGGATGTCTTGTCGCAGCGTTTATTAGCTGGCAGGTTCTGACACCGCGCGCCAGTCTGTGATGCGACTGGGCGCAACGGCACCTGACAGACGCGTGCTCCGCGTTTCCGCGTCTTGGGAAGACGCGGGCCTTGAATACCTTGTACGGGCAAGGTGTGGGGCGCCTTTACGCCCGCTGCCTACCACTCGGGGGCGGGCAGCACCGTTCTTCTGGCCACGTGGCGGGTCCGGAGCCCTTCTCTGAGGAGAGAAGGGTCCGGCCTGCGGGGCACGTGGAGCCTCCGGACCTCTCCCCGCGGAGGGGGAGGTCCGGCTTCTGTATGCCATGTGGCGGGCCCGGAGCTCTCCTCTGCGGAGAGGGAGGTCCGGCCCCGCTGGACGCATGGCGTCTTCGGACCTCTCTCCCGCGGAGGGGGAGGTCCGGCTTCCGTATGCCACATGGCGGGCCCGGAGCTCTCCTCTGAGGAGAGGGAGGTCCGGCCCCGCCGGCCGCGTGGCGCCTTCGGAGCTCTCCCTGCGGAGAAGGGCGAGTACCTTAGGCATTTTACCCTGTGCGCGGGGGTACCCCATATCTCAGGTACCGACAGTGGCCCCCGGGCCCATCTCGGGGGAGACAGCGAGCTCGAGGTGGGACCTCCGTCTCTTCCGATCTGTGCACTTTCTCTAAGTCCCGAATTGACCGCTGCCGGAGCACGAACAGCCACGGGATCGTGAGAGCGTGCGCTCACTGGATGATTTTTTTTACTGCGGAGACGGGAGCCTCGGCCATGTTGGACGCACAGGGCTTCCGGAGCTCCTCCACTGCGGGAGGAGACCCGGTTTCCACCTGCCACATGGCGGGCCCGGAGCCCTCCTCAGGGGAGGGGTGAGTTCCAGGCCTGCTGGACACGTAGGGCCCCCGGGCCCCGCCCCTTCTAGTCCTGGGTCAAAGTAGTTGGTAGCTCCTTTCCCCCCACTTCATGCAGTCCCCGTTGCCGTAACCTGGAAGTCCTGCACACAGGTAGAGGAAACGTAATTCTCCTTGGGGGCTCCCCCTCCCTTATCTCAGTCTTATTTGACTTGTAGCCCCAACCATACGCTTGGTGCTTGGGGACTTGTAGAGAGGGGGAGCTGAGCACATGGCAACCATGTACTGCAAGGATGATAAAAACTCAATTCACAATTTAAATGAGTACAAGGAAAGAGCAAAGTAGGGCGGATTTCTTTTCGTACAACCTTCCAAGGGAGGAAGGCAGGCTAAACATGGAGGCCACGACCCACCCCATTAAGAGGGGAAGCAAGACTCTACGCGCTTGAAGTCGGAACCAGGCAAAGCTGAACGTAGTCCTGGACCGTTCCCTGGGGTTTAGCTGCTCCGACCGCTGCTCCTGGACTCTATGGAGTTCATTACGAAAAGAAAGTACTGTCCTATTTTTGCTCTTAAGGGTAGAACTTACGGGGGTGTTCTATGTTCCAAGGGTTCGGGAGCAGGTCCCCATCCTCGGTGGAAAGGCGCACGCACCCGGGGCGGCATACTTTCGCGACTCGGAAGGGGCCTTCCCAACTAGGGGAGAGTTTGTGGGCCCCTTCGCGAGAAAGTATGCGCCGCAACACAAGGTCATCTTCCTGCAGCTCCCGGGCACGCACAGACCTCTGGTGGTAGCGCCGAAGCGCCTGTCTGTACCGCGCTGTCGAAGTGTGCGATCGACACTTCCCCCGGGCCTGCACTGGGCAGCCCGCGGAGGTTCTTTTTTTCGGAGGGGCTAGTTCCTAGCGGAGAGCTTGCGTGAATGGACGAGTTAGTGAGAGCTTGACACGGGCAGTTTTACGTGGTTCAGGCCGCCGGAGCGTAAAACCCTACGTCCACGGCGAGCAATGGAGCTCGCTGTATTGCTTGCTGCTCAGGGCCGGGGGCCTGAGCTTGGGGGTGAGTTACAGCTTGAGAGTGTATGGCTAGCGTATGAGTTGCAGAATGCGAACCCTTGCTATCGACGCCTACCCGAGCCTTTTATAGTCCAAGGCTCTGGCGGCTTACAAGGGAAGCCGGTACCCGACAGGTCGTCCCGGGAAGATTGTCTATTATCTACCGTATCTGTAGTTATGCCGGTGGTTGCCTCTGGTCGAAGGCTTCTGAGTCTTCCTTTTGCCGCCCTGCCCATGCCGCATGCTAGTCGTAGTGGTTGATGACGGCGCAGGCGGCATGGGATGTCTTGTCGCGGCGTTTATTGGCTGGCAGGTTCTGACACCGCGCACCAGTCTGTGATGCGACTGGGTGCAACGGCACCTGACAGACGTGTGCTCCGCGTTTCCGCGTCTTGTGAAGACGCGGGCCTTGAATACCTTGTACGGGCAAGGTGTGGGGCGCCTTTACGCCCGCTACCTACCGCTCGGGGGCGGGCAGCACCGTTCTTCTGGCCACATGGCGGGTCCGGAGCCCTTCTCTGAGGCGAGAAGGGTCCGGCCTGCGGGGCACGTGGAGCCCCCGGGCCTCTCCCCGTGGAGGGGGAGGTCCAGCCTCTGTATGCCACATGGCGGGCCCGGAGCTCTCCTCTGCGGAGAGGGAGGTCCGGCCCCGCTAGACGCGTGGCGTCTTCGGACCTCTCTCCCACGGAGGGGGAGGTCCGGCTTCTGTATGCCACGTGGCGGGCCCGGAGCTCTCCTCTGAGGAGAGGGAGGTCCGGCCCCGCCGGACGCGTGGCGCCTTCGGAGCTCTCCCTGCGGAGAAGGGCGAGTACCTTAGGCATTTTACCCTGTGCGCGGGGGTACCCCATATCGAGGGTACCGACAGTGGCCCCCGGGTCCATCTCGGGGGAGATGGCGAGCCCGAGGTGGGACCTTCGTCTCTTCTGATCCGCGCACTTTCTTGTCTTGAGTACTCCCAGTGCTGGCAGGGTCTTGACGGCTTCGATGTTCAGCCTCTTAGGAGAGGGTGAAGCCTGACATCGGAGCTCGGCCCGGTTGTGGGGGCGGAGGTCCGGAAGTCATCGGAGCTCAGGCCAGTGAAGGGCGTGAGGTCCGGCATCAGCGCTCGCCTCCGAAAGGAGGGCGAGGGCTGGCCTCGGAGCTCGACCTGGCTGTGGAGGCGGAGTCCGGAAGTCATCGGAGCTCAGGCCAGCGAAGGTCGTGAGGTCCGGCATCAGCGCTCGCCTCTGAAAGAAGGGCGAGAGCTGGCCTCGGAGCTCGGCCTGGATGTGGAGGCGGAGTCCGGAAGTCATCGGAGATCAGGCCAGCGAAGGGCGTGAGGTCCGGCGTCAGCGCTCGCCTCTGAAAGGAGGGCGAGGGCTGGCCTCGGAGCTCGGCCTGGCTGTGGAGGCGGAGTCCGGAAGTCATCGGAGCTCAGGCCAGCGAAGGGCGTGAGGTCCGGCATCAGCGCTCGCCTCTGAAAGGAGGGCAAGGGATGGCCTCGGAGCTCGGCCTGGCTGTGGGGGCGGAGGTCCGGAACTGCTCAGTGGTCCCCCCTTTCCTATCCCTTAGTCTCATTTGGCTTACTGTCCCAGGCCGGAATACGGGGCTTGGGTAATCCAGTGCACTTGGTCCCGGAGGTCTGGCCCCAGCCCCAGTCAGGGTGTAACCGCCCGGCCCCCTGGTACTCAGACCGTAGCGCCGGGAGGCAGAGTGCGCATGCTTTTGGTGCAAGACCGGGCAAAGCAAGGCTCCTGACCCCCCGTTCTAGCGTAGGTCTTTTGTCGGAGGAGACCAACTGGCGGTGCAGTACCCTTATAGAGGGAGATCCAAAAGGCCACCGGGCCTCTGGCAGGTACCCCAAGCACTACCGCCTTCGGCAGGACGGCAAATATCAACTATGCATGAGAGCAGGAAAGAGGAACCGAGTGTACAATGGACGCACACTGTCTAGAACGTGGGGAGGTGTTCATATAAATTAATGCGTAATTTAAATAAACACCTAAGTAAGCATGGTGAACTTACTGGGGTGGCGTCGGAGCGCCTGTCTTCACGCAGAGCGGGTCATGCGTGGCTTCGTCGTACGCCGGACACGGGGGGACCCCCATGGCTATATCAGGGGGAAGCATGGCTTCGGCCCGGCATACCATGTGGAAGGGTAGTTCCCGTGACCCGGCCCTGGGAAGTCCGGCTGGCCCTCGACATGGAGGAGCCGGTATCCCCCGATGGCTCTGAGTGCGCGTCTGCACCGGTTGTGTGGGTCTGCTTGGCATGGACTTGGCACGCATTGCATCCCTAACCAGTTTGATGGCGTCCAGGTGGCTCTCGGTCAGTAGGAGCCATGCCGGGTGGCTTATCTGACCAACGCGCGGGACGATGAGCGTTCCCTGCACTCGCCTCCTTGGACTACTGCGAGCTAGTCGCAGCCTTCCTCTTGGGTTATGCACCGCAATAGGATGTCGAGACGCCACGCCAGTAAAGATACCAGCGCGTAGCACTTAGCCGTCCGCACCACCCGTTCAGCGGATGCACGTTCATCAGGAAGGATGTCCTTCAAGGAGTCCCAGACCTCCGTGGTCCATGCATCGGGACTACTTGAGCTTCTGGATCTCGAGCGCTGGGTTGCACGGAGTCCTCAGCGACTCTTACGATCTTTTGGCGGCATCCAGGGCCGCCGGGACTGCCTAGCTTCGTGGCGTCGGTTCAGCCCCCTTCGCCCGGCTCGGCGAGCCGGGCTGTGGACCGCAGCAACGTCCTCTTGAAGACTCCTTCGTGCACGGGGGCTCCGATGGAGGTCTTCATTGAGAAGTTGTCGGCTGCGGCCGTGCCAGCGCGCGGTTCATGGCGCAGGTCCAAGGCGAGGAATTCTTTCTCCAATATCTGCACGTGAAGCAGATAAGCAGCTAGCTGTGGGTCATTGCAGGGGCATTCACCCTTAACTTGTTTGATAACCAGCTGGGAGTCGCCCTGTGCCAACAACTAGCAAGCGCCCAAAGACAGGACTGTCTTTTAGGCCAAAGATGAATGCTTCATACTCTGCCAAGTTGTTGGTTACCTTGGAATTGAAACGCACCATGTACCCAGACTGCTCCCCTGATGCCATGAGAAGCAGTACACCGGCACCGGCCCCCTGCTTTCGCGAGGAGCCGTTGAAGAAGAGCGTCCAGTGAGGCCCGGTGAAGACCGGAGCTCGGTGCTTTGGTTCACCGTCTTCGCGGCCCCCTGGGTCAGCCTTCGTTGGCGTCCATTCAGCCACGAAGTCAGCCAGTGCTTGGCTCTTGGCTGTCTGACATGGTCGGGAGCTCAGCTTGAACTCCGCCGTCTTCGGGCTGTCTTTCGGCTTCGGAAGCTGGCAGTGAGTGCCAGCTCCGCCCACCGGCTGCTCTGGCGCACTTGTCCGCCAGGCTGAAGTGCTCAGAGGCATCGCAGACCTCTTTGGTCGCAAGCTTCTCAAGCATCTTCTCGTCTCGGACACTGTCAAAGCGCCACCACCATAGAAGCACTTTGAATATGCGGGATGGTGTTGCATACCTGGGAGAACCGCTGGATGAAGGAGCGCAGCGACTCCCCAGGTTGTTACTTGATGGCTTGGAGGTCAAGCTCCGTGCCGGGACGGTTGTAGGAGCTGCCGAAGTTGGCGATGAACTGCCGGCAGAGCTCTCCCCAGGAAGTTATGGAACCCCGAGGGAGGTTCATGAGCCAAGACCGGGTCGGGCCGGTCAAGGCATCAGGGAAGTGGTTGGCCATGACGGCCTCATCCCCTCCTGCGGCAAGTACGGCGGTGGAGTAGACGTGAAGGAACTCCGCGGGGTTGACGCTGCTGTCGAACTTTTCGGGCAGGTGCGGCCAAAACCGGAGCCTGGTGTAGCTGGAATCTGCCGTGTGCTCACCAACCATTGGCGTGCGCATCAGCGACACGGCCGGTTGGCTGGAGCGTTGTCCCCGCCGAAGTTGAGGGTTTGTGGCGGCGACGACGAAATGGTCTACCTCGCGAATCCGCTGTTGGGTCGCTGCCTGAGGCGCGTCCCCAGCAGGCGGATTGAGTAGCAGCGCTCTTGCTGCGGCTAGCGCACCCCCGCCGGGTACGCCCAGCGCTACTGAAGACCTGACACTGGTCGGAGCCTGCATTGCCGGGGTCGGCGCTGCCAGAGCCGGTTGCTGGCTCCCAGTGCAGGTATTGGTGCCGCGAACGCTTGGTTCGCCGCTGGCACAGTGTGCCCCGGTATGGGCAAGGCTGCTCCATAGACCGGGGACGCCGATTGCGGGGCATATGGTTGTGGCATATGCTGCGCGGCGTATGCCTGGGGCAGAGCTTGCGTGGCGAAGATCTGCCCTTCAGGCTGGGTCGAGGCCGACGTCATAATGTCGCCAGCCTCTTAGTTGCGACGCCTTTCTCGACGTCGCTCGAAGAACACTCGGGCATCTTGGCCCAAGTGGCATCGCTCCGGCTCTGCCCCCAGGTCCGTCGATGGAAGCCTGGTGGAGCTGGAGTCCACCGTCTGCTCGCCAACCATTGGCGTGCGCATCAGCGGCACGGCCGGTTGGCCGGAGCGTCGTCCCTGCCAAAGTCGAGGGTTTGCGGCGGCGACGACGAGACGGTCTATCTCTCGAATCCACTGCTGGATCGCTGCCTGAGGCGCGTCCCCAGCAGACAGATTGCACAGTAGCGCTCTTGCTGCGGCTGGCGCACCCCCGCCGGGTACGCCCAGTGCTACTGAAGACCTGACACTAGTTGGAGCCTGCATTGCCGGGGTCGGCGCTGCCAGAGCCGGTTGCTGGCTCCCAGTGCAGGTACACAGTGTACCCCGGTATGGGGAAGGTTGCGCCATAGGCCGGGGACGCCGCTCGCAGAGCACATGGTTGTGGCTTATGCTGTGCGGCGTACGCCTGGGGCAGAGCTCACGTAGCGAAGGTCTGCCCTCCAGGCTGGGTCGAGGCCGATGTCATGTTGTCGCCAGCCTCTTGAGTGCGACGCCTTTCTCAACGTCGCTCGAGGAACACTCGGGCATCTTGGCCCAAGTGGCACCGTTCCAGCTCTGTCCCCAGGTCCGTCGACGGAAGCTTGGTGGAGCTGGAACCCGCCGTCTGCCCGTCAACCGTTGGCGTGCGCGTCAGCGACACAGCTGGTTGCCCTGGGCGCCGCCCTCGCCGAAACCGAGGGTTCGCGGCGGCGACGACGAGGCGGTCCACCTCACGGACCCATTGCTGGGTTGCTGAATGGGGCACATCCCCTGCAGGTGAGTTGCGCAGCAGCGCCCTTGCTGCAGCTAGCGCACCTCCATGGTGTACGCTCAGCGCCGCAGAAGACCTCACGCTGGTCGGGGCCTGCATAGCCGGAGTCGGCGTTGCCGGAGTCGGCTGCTGGCTACCCGCTTGTGACGACACACTCCGTCCTGAGTGCGTCGACATGTACTCTCCGCTGGTCACGGTTCGCCGTGAATGCGGAGGAGGAGAGCTTGCCGCTGAAGGGAGCTTGGTCATCTTCGTTGGCGGAAACTCGTCGCGCTAGGGGAAAAGCCCCCTACCTGGCGCGCCAAATGTCGAAGTGTGCGATCGACACTTCCCCCGGGCCTGCACTGGGCAGCCCGCGGAGGTTCTTTTTTTCGGAGGGGCTAGTTCCTAGCGGAGAGCTTGCGCGAATGGACAAGTTAGTGAGAGCTTGACACGGGAAGTTTTACGTGGTTCAGGCCGCCGGAGCGTAAAACCCTACGTCCACGGCGAGCTATGGAGCTCGCTGTATTGCTTGCTGCTCAGGGCTGGGGGCCTGAGCTTGGGGGTGAGTTACAGCTTGAGAGTGTATGGCTAGCGTATGAGTTGCAGAATGCGAACCCTTGCTATCGACGCCTACCTGAGCCTTTTATAGTCCAAGGCACGGGCGGCTTACAAGGGAAGCCGGGACCCGACAGGTGGTCCCGGGAAGATTGTCTATTATCTACCGTATCTGTAGTTATGCCGGTGGTTGCCTCTGGTCGAAGGCTTCTGAGTCTTCCTTTTGCCGCCCTGCTCATGCCGCATGCTAGTCGTAGTGGTTGATTACGGCGCAGGCGGCATGGGATGTCTTGTCGCGGCGTTTATTAGCTGGCAGGTTCTGACACCGCGCGCCAGTCTGTGATGCGACTGGGCGCAACGGCACCTGACAGACGCGTGCTCCGCGTTTCCGCGTCTTGGGAAGACGCGGGCCTTGAATACCTTGAACGGGCAAGGTGTGGGGCGCCTTTACGCCCGCTGCCTACCGCTCGGGGGCGGGCAGCACCGTTCTTCTGGCCACGTGGCGGGTCCGGAGCCCTTCTCTGAGGAGAGAAGGGTCCGGCCTGCGGGGCACGTGGAGCCTCCGGACCTCTCCCCGCGGAGGGGGAGGTCCGGCTTCTGTATGCCATGTGGCGGGCCCGGAGCTCTCCTCTGCGGAGAGGGAGGTCCGGCCCCGCTGGACGCGTGGCGTCTTCGGACCTCTCTCCCGCGGAGGGGGAGGTCCAGCTTCTGTATGCCACGTGGCGGGCCCGGAGCTCTCCTCTGAGGAGAGTGAGGTCCGGCCCCGCCGAACGCGTGGCGCCTTCGGAGCTCTCCCTGCGGAGAAGGGCGAGTACCTTAGGCATTTTACCCTGTGCGCGGGGGTACCCCCATATCTCAGGTACCGACAGTGGCCCCCGGGCCCATCTTGGGGGAGATAGCGAGCCCGAGGTGGGACCTCCGTCTCTTCCGATCCGCGCACTTTCTCTAAGTCCCGAATTGACCGCTGCCGGAGCATGAACGGCCACGGGATCGTGAGAGCGTGCGCTCACTTGATGATTGCTTTTACTGCGGCGGTTCCCAAGACTGCCACTCCTGCACGTTGCGGCGCTTTCTTCGGGAACCGCCGAAGTGCCTTGCCGGCTCATCTTCTTAGGAGACTGACTCCTTGACCCCACCGCTTCAGTTAAGCGGCTTGGGCCCACCCGTCATCGGCACTCGGTCTAGGAACCGAAGCGGTTGCGGGTGCGGGGTATTCGAAGAGTTCCGAATCGCTTGGAACTGCACCGGGAAGCTTTTTAGAGGGGGTCTTACCCACATTGCAGCTTCCCTTCGCACTTCTCTGTGTTTCTTCTCGGACTCTTGTGCTTTTGCTCTCTTGCCTTTGAGTTCTCCCTTGCCATGGCTTCTAATCCGCTGCCAGAGAAGAAACGCGCTCGATCTCCTCCAGCAACGGCGTCGGTGCCAAGTCGGGATTCTGGGGTGCCTGACACTCCCTCCGGTGGCGACTCGAAGAGGCCCCGGGCTGATGCGCTGGGGGAAGCCTCTGGGGCGTCCCCTTTTCCGCCAGTCCAAGCGACTGTGGAGCGGCCGTCGGAGAGGGTACCGGGCTCTGGAAATCCTACCCCGGCTCGGAAGTCGGGGTTTAGAGCCCGCTGGAGTGTCCGCGCTTCCCGGCCTTCCCCGTCTTGCGGGGAATCTGTGCCGATGCGCTCGGAGCCAGGGGCAACTGCCGCGGCCCCCAGGCCAGCGCGGACTTCTCCTGTTCCGGTGTGCCCGGACTCCGCGGCGGCGGCGTCTCTTCCTGCCGAGACGGCCACCGCGGCCCCCGAGCCAGCACAGGTTGATCCTGCACTAGGCGGCCTGGCTTCTTCTCCAGCACCGCCTTCCCCGGCTCGTCTGTCGGTACCTGAGATATGGGGTACCCCCGCGCACAGGGTAAAATGCCTAAGGTACTCGCCCTTCTCCGCAGGGAGAGCTCCGAAGGCGCCACGCGTCCGGTGGGGCCGGACCTCCCTCTCCTCAGAGGAGAGCTCCGGGCCCGCCACGTGGCATACAGAAGCCGGACCTCCCCCTCCGCGGGAGAGAGGTCCGAAGACGCCACGCGTCCAGCGGGGCCGGACCTCCCTCTCCGCAGAGGAGAGCTCCGGGCCCGCCACGTGGCATACAGAAGTCGGACCTCCCCCTCCGCGGGGAGAGGTCCGGAGGCTCCACGTGCCCCGCAGGCCGGACCCTTCTCTCCTCAGAGAAGAGCTCCGGACCCGCCACGTGGCCAGAAGAACGGTGCTGCCCGCCCCCGAGCGGTAGGCAGCGGGCGTAAAGGCGCCCCACACCTTGCCCGTACAAGGTATTCAAGGCCCGCGTCTTCCCAAGATGTGGAAACGCGGAGCACGCGTCTGTCAGGTGCCGTTGCACCCAGTCGCATCACAGACTGGCGCGCGGTGTCAGAACCTGCCAGCTAATAAACGCTGCGACAAGACATCCCATGCCGCCTGCGCCGTCATCAACCACTACGACTAGCGTGCGGCATGGGCAGGGCGGCAAGATGAAGACTCAGAAGCCTTCGACCAGAGGCAACTACCGGCGTAACTACAGATACGGTAGATAATAGACAATCTTCCCAGGACCACCTGTCGGGTCCCGGCACCCCTTGTAAGCCACCCGAGTCTTGGACTATAAAAGGCTCGGGTAGGCATCGATAGCAAGGGTTCGTATTTTGCAACTCATACGCTAGCCATACACTCTCAAGCTGTAACTCACCCCCAAGCTCAGGCCCCCGGCCCTGAGCAGCAAGCAATACAGCGAGCTCCATAGCTCGCCGTGGACGTAGGGTTTTACGCTCCGGCGGCCTGAACCACGTAAAACTCTCCGTGTCAAGCTCTCGCTAACTCGTCCATCTGCGCAAGCTCTCCGCTAGGAACTAGCCCCTCCAAAAAAAGAACCTCCGCGGGCTGCCCAGTGCAGGCCCGGGGGAAGTGTCGACCGAACACTTTGACATTTGGCGCGCCAGGTAGGGGGCTTTTCCCCTAGCGCGATGAGTTTCTGCCGACGAAGATGACCAAGCTTCCTTCAGCGGCAAACTCTCCTCCCCCGCGTTCACGGCGGACCGTGACCACTGGGGAGTACATGTCGACACACTCAGGACGGAGTGTGTCGGCACAAGCGGGTAGCCAGCAGCCGACTCCGGCAACGCCGACTCCGGCTATGCAAGCCCCGACCAGTGTGAGGTCTTCTGCAGCGCTGAGCGTACACCATGGAGGTGCGCTAGCTGCAGCAAGAGCGCTGTTGCGCAACCCACCTGCGGGGGATGCACCCCATTCAGCGACCCAGCAATGGGTCCGCGAGGTGGACCGCCTCGTCGTCGCCGTCGCGAACCCTAGGTTTCGGCGAGGACGGCGCCCAGGGCAACCGGCTGTGTCGCTGACGCGCACACCCACGGTTGACGGGCTAACGGCGGATTCCAGCTCCTCCAGGCTCCTGTCGACGGACCTGCGAAGGGAACTGGAACGGTGCCACTTGGGGCAGGACGCCCGGGTGTACCTCGAGCGACGTCGAGAAAGGCGTCGCAACCATGAGGCAGGCGACAGCATGTCGTCGGCCTCGACGCAACCAGAAGGGCAGGCCTTCGCCATGCGAGCCCCGCCTCAGGCATATGCTGCGCAACATATGCCACCACCATATGCGCCGCAAGTAGCGGCCCCGGTCTATGGTGCAGCCTTGCCCATGCCGGGATACGCGGTTCCAGGTGCGAAGCACCTGTTTGCAGCGCCAGTACCTGCAGCAGCAGGTGCAGGATGTGCGGCCCTTGCACCCCACCTTCGCTTCGCAAGGTGGCCGCGCAAGTTTCGCCCGCACTTGCCCGAGAAGTACGACGGTAGCGTCAACCCAGCGGAGTTCCTCCAGATCTACTCCACTGCCGTACTTGCTGCAGGAGGCGACGAGGCTGTCATGGCCAACTACTTCCCCGTCGCCTTGACCGGCCCAGCCCGGTCCTGGCTCATGAATCTACCTCAGGGATCCATAACCTCCTGGGGTGAGCTCTGCCTGCAGTTCGTCGCCAACTTCGGCAGCTCCTACACCCGTCCCGGCACGGAGCTCGACCTCCACGCCGTCAAACAACAACCTGGGGAGTCGCTGCGCTCTTTCATCCAGTGGTTCTCTCAGGTGCGCAACACCATCCCACATATCCAAAGCGCCTCTGTGGTGGTGGCGTTCCGACAGGGGGTCCGGGACGAGAAAATGCTTGAGAAGCTCGCGACCAGAGAGGTCCGCGACGTCTCGGAGCTCTTCAGCCTGGCGGACAAGTGCGCCAGAGCAGCTGAAGGGCGGAACTGGCTCGCACTGCCGACCTCCGAGTCAGGAGGGCAGCCCGGGTCCGGTGCTGCTGCCTATGGGGGTGGCAAGAAGACCAAGAACCGGGGGAGTGGGAAGATGAAGTCACCATTCACGGCCCCCGTCGCCGCAGCTGCGACAACCAGTGGAGCTCGGGGGCCACGCCCCGACAAGAGGCAGCGGCAATCACCGGCCCCAGACAGTGGCCAAGGCGGGCTATGCCCCGTGCATGGCACCTGCAACCATACTGCTGCCGAGTGCTGGGAGATCCAGAGGCTCGCAGAGCGCTTCCGCAATGGAAGACAGCAGAGGGCTGAAGCACCGCCCTACCCTCAGAGGGATGGCAAACAGAAGGCCGATGCCCCAGTCACCGCTGCCCACCAGGTGGGGTTCCAGGAGCCTCAGCGTGTCATAAAGACAGTGCATGACGGTGAGGACTCCAGTTCCGACGGTGACGGGCCAGGGCGTTAGCCAGCTACGGCACGCCTCCGTGCCTCGAACATACCTCTCGGGGGCCGCCTAAGGTCCGTCAACCCCTTGAAGGCCTTGCCAGAAGGGGAAGACGCCTTAGATCATCCAAGGCGAGCCCGGGTCCACCTACCCCTTGAAGGCCTTAGCCAGAAGGGGAGAACTCCCCGGGGGCCTCCGAGAGAAGCCACGCAGGACCTGATCCGGCGTGAAGATAACAACTTCGACAAGACTCGGCTTGCAGGGAACACCCCACAACGCACGGTCTCGGCTAATGCTCTAAGCACTACCGCCAAAGAACCAAAACGCGATGGGGGCCCGCAAGAGGGCAACCTGGTGAAGCGGCACGCTATATTCCAAGAAGGACCCATAAGCTCTCCCCCAGCAGGGAAGGTCCCTTCTGAATCATGAAAGCTGCCGCCCCAGGTACACATGCCTTTCAACCGAGAGTGGGATTGTCGGTACCCTCAATATGGGGTACCCCCGCGCACAGGGTAAAATGCCTAAGGTACTCGCCCTTCTCCGCAGGGAGAGCTCCGAAGGCGCCACCCGTCCGGCGGGGCCGGACCTCCCTCTCCTCAGAGGAGAGCTCCGGGCCCGCCACGTGGCATACAGAAGCCGGACCTCCCCCTCCGTGGGAGAGAGGTCCGAAGACGCCACGCGTCCAGCGGGGCCGGACCTCCCTCTCCGCAGAGGAGAGCTCCGGGCCCGCCATGTGGCATACAGAGGCTGGGCCTCCCCCTCCGCGGGGAGAGGCCCGGAGGCTCCACGTGCCCCACAGGCCGGACCCTTCTCGCCTCAGAGAAGGGCTCCGGACCCACCACGTGGCCAGAAGAACGGTGCTGCCCGCCCCCGAGCAGTAGGCGGCGGGCATAAAGGCGCTCCCCACCTTGCCCGTACAAGGTATGCTAGGCCCGCGTCTTCCCAAGATGCGGAAACGCGGAGCACGCGTCTGTCAGGTGCCGTTGCGCCCAGTCGCATCACAGACTGGCGCGCGGTGTCAGAACCTGCCAGCCAATAAACGCTGCGACAAGACATCCCATGCCGCCTGCGCCGTCATCAACCACTACGACTAGCGTGCGGCATGGGCAAGAAGGCAAGATGAAGACTCAGAAGCCTTCGACCGGAGGCAACCACCGGCATGATGTAACACCCCAAATTTTGATTCAAAACTCTAAACCATGTTCAGAGAGGAATTTAAAAATTTTTGGACGTGTTGCATGTTTTGCAAAAATTCAAATTCAAACTGGAATTCAAATTATACTCAAAACAGAAAAGAAATGGAAAAAGAAAAAGAGAAACGGGAAAAAAACCGGCCAGTGGGCCGAAACCCGCCAGCCGGCCCAGTTCCCCCCGCGCCAGCCCGCCCCCGCGCGCGCCGCGCTGTCTCTCACAGACAGGTGGGACCCACCTGTCATCCCTAACCCCGCGACCCCGGACTCGCTCCCGCGCGCGCGCGATCGCAACCGACCGGATTTCTGCGTCCCTCAGCCCGAATTCTGATCCCAGAAGAATCCAACTCGATCACAACTGACTCACCGCCCTCCCCCGGCTATAAAAACCCCAGCCCCGATCGGTTTTTCCCACGCGATCGCCGATTTTCACTCCGGTGAGCACCGAGACTTCGCCGGTGAATTCTGGCCGATCTAAGCTCGGAAACTCTGATCTAACTCGCTGGTCTTGATCCACCGCCTCCGGGGAACTTTGCAGGTGCAGAAAACCCGAAGACTTACGGTGTAAACCCAGCGCCGACGAGCTTCGCCGTGGTTTTGCCTTGGACCTCGCCGCCGATCACTTTCCAGGACCCCCGAGCTCGAGAAAACCCCCGAGGTGAGATCCCTGACCTCCCCTCTACCGATCTATGCCATCAGATCACAGTTCTAGGCAGAATTCTCGAGGATCCGAAACTTTCCGGCGGGATCGCCGCTTCCCGCCGCCGTGCGCCGCCGGCAGCGCCGCCCGCGCTCGATCAGAGCGACGTGGCCGCTTGTGCGCCGTTTATTTTAAATCGCACGGTAGACTTTAAATCCCCGCGTACCGGTTCGATGTTATAATCTCAGCCGTCGGTTTAAAATCGGACGGTCCACGTCAGCCCCGCATTATAAAGACTGGAATTCTTACGTGCTACCCCCTGGGGTTCTCGGGAAATAAGAGCTAGCCCCGGAAACTTCTGATCTAGCCCCTGGAACTCCAGAAAATCATGTAAATTCATTTAAAAATCAGTTTTAGCCCCTGGACTTAATAAGAATTAGTAAAAACACCTCTGATAAGTGTAGCTAGACCCCTGGAAATTATGAAAATAATATTATAGACCCTGTAATGGGGTGAATTCATTATTTTAGCCCTGTTTAGTATTTAATTTAGAAAATTGAATATGTAACTAGTGTTTAAAAATTAAAAAGGGGGACAAACATAATTGTCAAAATTAATTAAAAACTTTCTCAGTACTTAGAAAACTTTGGAGTGAGATAGAAATATATTTTTGGGCTGAAATAAATCTGTTTCATCTATTATTTACATTTATTAGTATAGGGACACATTTTTAAGTAAATAATAGTTATAGAAAAATAGGGAAAATAATTATGAAATAGTCTACATCAGAAGCCAAGGTCAAAATATGTTATTAAATTATTTAGGACCAAAACCTATACTGTTTAGATGATGTGTGTTACTAGTTTCATAATAAAATACACAATTATGCATAGGAATATAAATATGAAAATATAGCAACTAGTAAATGATAAATGGAGTTTCTAAAATACAAAGAGTTCAGTTTAGCGTTGATAGAAATTATGAAGGCACATATGGGGAAGAAAAATACTTTTCATACACACTTGGTAGTAAAAAGGTGTAGTAGTTAAATATAAGAAATTTATTGGAAACCCATATAAATAGTATGTAGGTATAAATGTGGACACAAAAGTAGGAATCATATATACATGGTTAAAAGTGCATGCAAGCCACAACTTAACACACATAAAGTAACCACAACACATATAATGGTAAAGAACTTTTATAAATATGAATGTGTGGTTTGTATGAAGTAGAAGTGTGAACTATGTCTTATGATTGTTGTTTTTCTTTTGCTATGTGTGATGGTATGAAGTAGAACCTGTTCAAGAGCAAGTTATTCCTTTCCAAGATCAGGACTACCCATTTCAAGAGCAGCAAGAAGGAGGCAAGTGTCCTTGACCACTTTGATCCTATGCTAGGATGTGTAGATAGAACTATCTGCATTGTCAAATGAAATATGAAACCCATGCTAGGAAAGTTTCCCTAGAATTGCATTACCTTGTTTCCTTGTAGCTTGGGTTGGGATTTATTTTATCATGTCATTTATTTACATGCATATGCTTAGCCATGCTTAGAATGGGATATTTGGGATATGAGATCATCAGTTTATATTACCATACTCTTGAATGAGACATTGTGAATTATGTAGAGGTAGGGATCAAGGCAAGTTGGATGTTTTGGTTGTGTGCTGGGTGCACGAGACTTGGGTTTGTGTTTAGTACTTGCCTGGATCATAAGGACCGGTTCATGGAGCATGTAACCCGGCTTTACAGTGCCAACCACATGCTGAGATGGGGCAGCTTGGCCAATTAATTAGGTGTATCCCCGGCGTAGTATGGGTGTGTTGGATGGTGCGGGGAGTAGGTGTCAGCTGGACTACCATATGAACCGCAAGGCTCAAGAGGGGGCCACTGCAGCGGGGTTGGAGCCTCTTGTATGCTGTTAGGGGTGAAACCTCAGTGGGCCCACGCTCATCGGGAATCCCTTTGTAAAGGCTTCGTAGTGATCTCCTGGCTACACACCTGGGAAGTGTGAATGTGGATCGTAGCCACTGGCATAATGGAGGTTCTTTTAGTCCACCCGGCAACGTGGGATGAAATCACTACTTGTGGGTACAGTGGTACAAACTCTGCAGAGTCAAAACTGTCTTGACAGCCGTGCTCACGGTTAAGAGCGGCCTGGACTTATTCATGATTAGAGGATTGATGGTTTTGGAAGTTAAGCGGGGAGCTTAACAATGGAAAGGATGTTATGGTTATTGGATTATGATAATGGGTTGGGAGATTGGGACCTTTTCACCTGTGTAGTAATGTAGGTGCTTAATAAGCTAAGGTGATAGGTATTAATTGCGTAGTGCTTTAACCATGAGTTCAACCTCTCCTTGTTCTAGCCATGCATGATATAATTTTCCCACACTTGCTGAGTACCGTTGGTACTCAACCTTGCATATTGTTGGTTTATATTGCTGCTCAGGTCAAGATAATGAGGTGGTGTATAATGACCAAGATTTTGGACCCGAGGAAGGATTTTAGGTTCATGAAGACCCCCGGGCAACGCCTGTGATTGAGCCCTAAAGAATAATATTCCGCTGCTAGTTTATTTACTTGTGAAGAACTTATTATTGTCCATCGAGACATTTACTATGTAAGACTTACTTATATTCGACACCTGGCTTGTAATAAATGATGCTTCACTATTTGTCATCACATGTATGAGAAAATGATCCTGGCATACATGTGATATTCACTTGGTTGTTTCTTCGGAAAAACCGGGTGTGACAGAGGTGGTATCAGAGCCAAGGTTGCCTGTAGGAACGTGGACCTAGGTAGAAATGGACGTATTTAAGGGCCCTATTTTCTTAAAAACTATTTTCCAAGGTGTGGGTTGAAGAGTGTTAGTTGAGGAGTCATTTTCTTCATCTTACCCCAACTGTCATTTAAAATAGGATTTTTGTTTGAGAATTTATCTAACCTAATTTTAAATTCTTTTGTTTTAGATGGTTCGCATGATCCGCACCGCTCGTAAGTCCACAGGAGGGAGAGTTCCCGTAGTTGCCCTTGCCGAAAGAGAGGAGAGTCGTCCAGTGACGTACCTTTCCTACGGATTGGCAGTAGGAGACTTGTTGCGCCGTCTTCGACGTATGCTCGAAGCCGCCGGCAATACGGGCAAGGTAATCATCCACTATAACTCCACCAGGACCATCCGTGAGAAGAGGGAAGAATGGAGTTTGGAGATGAGAATTATACACGAGAATCAACTTCTTAAGATTCACCACTCTCCAGCTTGTCGAGCAACACAAGTTGACGCGGAGAAAGATGTCACCTGGGAGGCCATCACCTGCCAGAGTCACATCTATCGTCGCCACTTGGACAAAACTGAGTACATGTATGTCCTCCAACGTGAGAGTGGTACCATGGAGTACATGTACCCACCGGTGCAGCAAGAGACTTCCCATGAGCACATGGACTTGTGCTTGGAGGATGCTGCTATGCTCAGCACTCGATTGCAGGAGTGTCAACAAGAGCTTCAGGATGTCCGAGACACCCTGAAGGAAACAGAGACGTTGCTGCGAGCTTGCTTAAAGGCGAGAGAAAGAGGAGATGGGAATGAACTGTGTGTCACCGTGAGTGATCCATGGACTCCTGACTCCCCGGATCGCCGAGCAATCAGGCGTCGTCGCACTTCTCCACCAGCAGCGTCTCCACCCAAAGCAGAGTCAGAAGGTAGCCGAAATGAGGAGGAAGATCCCGAGGAGCCAGCTCAAGAGGACGAGTAGTGTAGAGTCTTTCCCCTAGCTAGTAAGAGGTCGAGTAGTCGAGTCGTTACGTAGTTAATGGTGTGATAATGCTTGGTGTGTGACGTGAGTTGTGGAAGCTATGAGCAATTGTCCACAGCCTCGTCTTCAGATTGTTTTGCTTTGGTGTGTGAACCCACAGGAAATAATAGTGCATTTATTTGGTGTGAGATATAAACCCTCGTAAAATTTTAACAAAGCCTCAAAACCTCAAAGCACCAACAAATGAAAGTAGTAAGATGATACTAAATAATATCAAATTAACATTTGTTGATTCTGCCAGATGGCCGGAAGAGGAAAAGGACGTGCTGCCAACCCCGCCAACAACAATGATGAGGCATGCAACCCTCATCTTTCTGGAGGCCAGGACCGGCGTGGTCGCCGTGAAGAAGTTGATCCTCTCCACCAAATGCTGGAGAATCAAAATCAACTCATCCAGAACTTGACTCAAGTGGTGGCCAACTTGCATCAAGTTCCACCTCCACAAGCTGCACCACGCCAACCAAGGTTGAGTGAGTTTCTAGGAACTCAACCTCCAAAGTTCGCAAGTGCTGCTGAACCTCTGGAGGCAGATGATTGGCTGAAGACCATTGAAAGTAAGATGAGGATCATACAGTGCCAAGGGTATGAGAGGGTGCTGTTTGCCTCTCATCAATTGCATGGACCTGCTGCTGATTGGTGGACCGCCTACGTGGCCGCCCATCATGACCCTGAGAACATCACTTGGGAAGAGTTCAAGCGTAGCTTCCGCAACCATTACATCCCAAGAGGTGAACTCAAAAAAAAAGAGGAAGGAATTTTTGGGACTGCAGCAGGGAAACATGACTGAGGGAATACCTCACTAAATTTACTCAACTATCCCGTTATGCTCCACGAGACATAGAGACTGATGAGCAGAAACAAGATTGTTTCGTGGAAGGACTTACCGCAGAGATGCAGTGTGCAATGTCCTCCAATGAGTATGAAAGCTTTCAAAAGATGGTGGACAGAGCATTTGTGGTGGAAAGGAAGCTAAAGGCCCTGGAAAATGAGAATAAGAGGAAGGCTGGGTGGTCACATCAAGCCTCAGGGAGCAACACCCGCCCACGTATGATGCAGCAACCTACGGGGCAGACGAGTCGTGCTGCGGTACCCTATTCAGCACCAAGAGGGTACAACCCAAACTACAGGCCACCCGCGGCACCAGCACAGCCGCCACGTCAGTTTGTGCAGCAGCCTCGCCCCGCATATTCACCTCGACCAGCAGTGCAAGGACCCCCAAACCAACCCCAAGACAACAAGGGCCCAGCATCTAAGATTGGGGTGCAATGTTTCAGCTGTGGTGAAGTGGGGCACTACGCCCATAAATGCCCAAAGAAGAAGCCTGCGTCGCCACAACAGCAGAATGTAGTGAGAGGACGGGTGAACCACGTCAATATGGAGGAAGCACAAGAGGCACCCGACGTGGTAGTTGGTAAGTTTCCTGCCAATTTACACCTTGCAACTCTGCTGTTTGATTCTGGTGCTACCCACTCGTTCATTGCTCAAGGGTTTGTTAAGAAACATGACCTAGAAACCACACAAATGAACCATATGCTAGCCGTAAACTCTCAAGGTGGAGAAATAAGGACAAGACAAGTGTGTCCCAAAGTGAGCCTAGACATTAATGGGGTAGTATTTACTGCTGACCTCATAGTGATAGATTCATAAGGGATAGATATTATTTTGGGTATGGATTGGTTGACCAAACATAAAGGAATCATCCATTGTTCGACCAGAACGGTGGAACTAACTCATCCCAATGGCACAAGAGTAAAGTTCATAACGATACACGAGCCTAGGAGGGACATTAAATTAAATCAAGTGGAGGTGAAAGTTGAGGAAATCAGGACTATCAGGGAATATCCAGATGTTTTTCTGGAGGAATTGCCAGGTATGCCTCCCGACCGTGACGTGGAATTCGCAATTGAGCTAGTACCGGGAACATCTCCGATATACAAGAGACCTTATCGAATGCACTCCAAGCAGCTAGAAGAGCTCAAGGATCATTTGAGAGAATTGACGGAGAAGGGGTATATTCGCCCTAGTTCCTCACCATGGGGAGCTCCGGTGATATTTGTGCCCAAGAAAGATGGAACCCAAAGGTTATGCGTGGATTACCGTGCCTTGAATGAGGTAACCATCAAAAACAAGTACCCATTACCCCGCATTGAAGACTTGTTTGATCAGTTGAGGGGAGCTTGTGTGTTCTCGAAAATTGATCTCAGGTCGGGATACCACCAACTCAAGATAAGGCAATCTGATATTCCCAAGACAGCTTTCGTATCTCGGTACGGACTGTATGAATACACTGTCATGCCTTTCGGGCTAACCAATGCCCCGGCATATTTCATGTACCTCATGAACAAGGTATTCATGGAATATCTGGACAAATTTGTGGTGGTTTTCATAGATGATATTCTCATCTTCTCCAAAGATAAAGAAGAACATGAGAAACATCTAAGGTTGGTGTTACAGAGGCTGAGAGAACACCAACTATATGCCAAGTTGAGCAAGTGTGAGTTTTGGCTGAAGAGAGTTCCCTTTTTAGGACATATAATCTCGGAGGGAGGAATCTCCGTCGATCCCGCCAAAATCGAGGATATCCAGAAGTGGAAGACCCCTGAAAATGTCGGGGAAGTTCGAAGCTTTTTGGGATTGGCTGGATACTATCGACGGTTTATTGAGGGATTCTCCAAGATCTCGAGACCTCTCACCAAACTGTTGGAGAAGGGAATCACATTCACCTGGACGCCACAGTGCGAGACGAGCTTTCAGGAGTTAAAGAAGAGATTGACAACAGCCCCAGTGTTGGTTATGCCAGATATGCAGAAGAATTTCACAGTGTACTGCGATGCCTCTGGAAATGGGTTGGGATGTGTTCTCATGCAAGAAGGACATGTCGTGGCATATGCATCCCGGCAACTTCGGAAGCACGAGAAGAACTATCCTACACATGACCTAGAACTAGCTGCAGTGGTACACGCGTTGAAAATTTGGCGTCACTATTTGATGGGGAAGAGGACAGAGATATATACGGATCATAAGAGTTTGAAGTACATATTCACACAGCCAGATCTCAACCTCAGACAAAGGAGATGGTTAGAGCTAATCAATGACTTTGATATAGGCATCAACTATCATCCCGGGAAAGCAAGCGTCGTGGCCGATGCTTTGAGTCGGAAAGTGCAGGTCAATAAGTTGAGTTTGAAGGACATGCCTGCAGAATTGAAGGACGAGGTTATAAGACTCAATCTATGTCTAGTAAATAGTGGTGAAGCCATCGCCATGGAAGTGGACTCCACACTTGAGCAAGACATACGCGAGGGCCAAAAGAATGATGAGAAGATACAAGAGATCAGACAGCTTATCAAGGAAAATAAAGCTCCTGGTTTTAGAGAGGATGAACAAGGAACGGTGTGGCACGGGAAAAGGGTCTGTGTGTCAGAAGTAAAAGAGATCCGTGAATTAATTTTGAAGGAGGCTCACGATTCCGACTATTCCATTCATCCTGGGAGTATGAAGATGTACCAGGACCTCAAGAGCAGGTATTGGTGGTATGGCATGAAGCGAGATGTCGCGGAACATGTTGCCCTATGTGACACATGTCAGTTGGTGAAAGCTGAACATCAACGACCCGCGGGATTATTGCAACCACTCAAAGTGCCTGAATGGAAGTGGGAAGAAATCAGCATGGATTTTGTCGTGGGATTGCCTAGGACCCAATCCGGGTATGATTCAATATGGGTCATCATTGATAGGCTAACCAAGGTAGCTCATTTCATCCCTGTGAAAGAAAGCTACAGCGGATCCAAATTGGCAGAATTGTACATGTCAAGGATTGTGTGTTACCATGGAGTGCCAAAGAAGATATTGTCGGACCGAGGGACACAGTTCACCTCGAGGTTTTGGCAAAAGTTGCATGAAACCATGGGAACCCATCTGAATTTCAGCTCTGCCTATCATCCCCAAACTGACGGGCAGACGGAGAGAACCAATCAGATCCTTGAAGATATGTTAAGGGCATGTGCACTCAAAAACAATAGGAGTTGGGACAAGAACTTACCGTATGCGGAGTTTTCCTATAACAACAGCTATCAAGCTAGTATGAAAATGTCACCGTTTGAAGCTTTGTATGGAAGGAAGTGCAGAACTCCTCTATTCTGGAACCAAACAGGAGAAAGTAAAGTGTTTGGTCCAGAAGTGCTACAAGAAGCCGAAGCGAAGGTGAGGGAGATTCGCAACAACTTGAGAATAGCACAAACACGACAGAAGAGTTATGCTGATGTACGAAGAAGAGAGCTCGTTTTCAACGTGGGAGACTATGTTTATCTCAAGGTGTCCCCTATCAGAGGACTTCGTCGGTTCAAGGTGAAAGGGAAGTTGTCACCTCGATACATCGGACCCTTTCAAGTTTTGGAAAGAAAAGGCGAAGTGGCGTACCAACTAGAGTTACCGGTTCATCTATCGGACGTGCACGATGTATTTCATGTGTCACAACTCAAGAAATGCCTGAGGACGCCTGAAGAGGTGTTACCCATGAATGAAGTGGATGTAGCTGAGGATTTGTCTTATGCCGAGCAACCATACAATATTTTGGAGACGATGGAACGCCTCACCAGAAACAAGAGAATCCGGATGTGCAAGGTGCAGTGGAAGCATCACTCAGAAGAGGAAGCTACCTGGGAACGGGAAGATGAGCTCAAGGCACAATTTCCGGAATTGTTTTCTTAGAAACACCAATCTCGAGGACGAGATTTCTTTTAAGGGGGGTAGAGCTGTAACACCCCAAATTTTGATTCAAAACTCTAAACCATGTTCAGAGGGGAATTTAAAATTTTTTGGACGTGTTGCATGTTTTGCAAAAAATTCAAATTCAAACTGGAATTCAAATTATACTCAAAACAGAAAAGAAATAGAAAAAGAAAAAGAGAAACGGGAAAAAAACCGGCCAGTGGGCCGAAACCCGCCAGCCGGCCCAGTTCCCCCCGCGCCAGCCCGCCCCCGCGCGCGCCGCGCTGTCTCTAACAGACAGGTGGGACCCACCTGTCATCCCTAACCCCGCGACCCCGGACTCGCTCCCGCGCGCGCGCGATCGCAACCGACCGGATTTCTGCGTCCCTCAGCCCGAATTCTGATCCCAGGAGAATCCAACTCGATCACAACTGACTCACCGCCCTCCCCCGGCTATAAAAACCCCAGCCCCGATCGGTTTTTCCCACGCGATCGCCGATTTTCACTCCGGTGAGCACCGAGACTTCGCCGGTGAATTCTGGCCGATCTAAGCTCGGAAACTCTGATCTAACTCGCTGGTCTTGATCCACCGCCTCCGGGGAACTTTGCAGGTGCAGAAAACCCGAAGACTTACGGTGTAAACCCAGCGCCGACGAGCTTCGCTGTGGTTTTGCCTCGGACCTCGCCGCCGATCACTTTCCAGGACCCCCGAGCTCGAGAAAACCCCCGAGGTGAGATCCCTGACCTCCCCTCTACCGATCTATGCCATCAGATCACAGTTCTAGGCAGAATTCTCGAGGATCCGAAACTTTCCGGCGGGATCGCCGCTTCCCGCCGCCGTGCGCCGCCGGCAGCGCCGCCCGCGCTCGATCAGAGCGACGTGGCCGCTTGTGCGCCGTTTATTTTAAATCGCACGGTAGACTTTAAATCCCCGCGTACCGGTTCGATGTTATAATCTCAGCCGTCGGTTTAAAATCGGACGGTCCACGTCAGCCCCGCATTATAAAGACTGTAATTCTTACGTGCTACCCACTGGGGTTCTCGGGAAATAAGAGCTAGCCCCGGAAACTTCTGATCTAGCCTCTGGAACTCCAGAAAATCATGTAAATTCATTTAAAAATCAGTTTTAGCCCCTGGACTTAATAAGAATTAGGAAAAACACCTCTGATAAGTGTAGCTAGACCCCTGGAAATTATGAAAATAATATTATAGACCCTGTAATGGGGTGAATTCATTATTTTAGCCCTGTTTAGTATTTAATTTAGAAAATTGAATATGTAACTAGTGTTTAAAAATTAAAAAGGGGGACAAACATAATTGTCAAAATTAATTAAAAACTTTCTCAGTACTTAGAAAACTTTGGAGTGAGATAGAAATATATTTTTGGGCTGAAATAAATCTGTTTCATCTATTATTTACATTTATTAGTATAGGGACACATTTTTAAGTAAATAATAGTTATAGAAAAATAGGGAAAATAATTATGAAATAGTCTACATCAGAAGCCAAGGTCAAAATATGTTATTAAATTATTTAGGACCAAAACCTATACTGTTTAGATGATGTGTGTTACTAGTTTCATAATAAAATACACAATTATGCATAGGAATATAAATCTGAAAATATAGCAACTAGTAAATGATAAATGGAGTTTCTAAAATACAAAGAGTTCAGTTTAGCGTTGATAGAAATTATGAAGGCACATATGGGGAAGAAAAATACTTTTCATACACACTTGGTAGTAAAAAGGTGTAGTAGTTGAATATAAGAAATTTATTAGAAACCCATATAAATAGTATGTAGGTATAAATATGGACACAAAAGTAGGAATCATATATACATGGTTAAAAGTGCATGCAAGCCACAACTTAACACACATAAAGTAACCACAACACATATAATGGTAAAGAACTTTTATAAATATGAATGTGTGGTTTGTATGAAGTAGAAGTGTGAACTATGTCTTATGATTGTTGTTTTTCTTTTGCTATGTGTGATGGTATGAAGTAGAACCTGTTCAAGAGCAAGTTATTCCTTTCCAAGATCAGGACTACCCATTTCAAGAGCAGCAAGAAGGAGGCAAGTGTCCTTGACCACTTTGATCCTATGCTAGGATGTGTAGATAGAACTATCTGCATTGTCAAATGAAATATGAAACCCATGCTAGGAAAGTTTCTCTAGAATTGCATTACCTTGTTTCCTTGTAGCTTGGGTTGGGATTTATTTTGTCATGTCATTTATTTACATGCATATGCTTAGCCATGCTTAGAATGGGATATTTGGGATATGAGATCATCAGTTTATATTACCATACTCTTGAATGAGACATTGTGAATTATGTAGAGGTAGGGATCAAGGTAAGTTGGATGTTTTGGTTGTGTGCTGGGTGCACGAGACTTGGGTTTGTGTTTAGTACTTGCCTGGATCCTAAGGACCGGTTCATGGAGCATGTAACCCGGCTTTACAGTGCCAACCACATGCTGAGATGGGGCAGCTTGGCCAATTAATTAGGTGTATCCCCGGCGTAGTATGGGTGTGTTGGATGGTGCGGGGAGTAGGTGTCAGCTGGACTACCATATGAACCGCAAGGCTCAAGAGGGGGCCACTGCAGCGGGGTTGGAGCCTCTTGTATGCTGTTAGGGGTGAAACCTCAGTGGGCCCACGCTCGTCGGGAATCCCTTTGTAAAGGCTTCGTAGTGATCTCCTGGCTACACACCTGGGAAGTGTGAATGTGGATCGTAGCCACTGGCATAATGGAGGTTCTTTTAGTCCACCCGGCAACGGGGGATGAAATCACTACTTGTGGGTACAGTGGTACAAACTCTGCAGAGTCAAAACTGTATTGACAGCCGTGCTCACGGTTAAGAGCGGCCTGGACTTATTCATGATTAGAGGATTGATGGTTTTGGATGTTAAGCGGGGAGCTTAACAATGGAAAGGATGTTATGGTTATTGGATTATGATAATGGGTTGGGAGATTGGGACCTTTTCACCTGTGTAGTAATGTAGGTGCTTAATAAGCTAAGGTGATAGGTATTAATTGCGTAGTGCTTTAACCATGAGTTCAACCTCTCCTTGTTCTAGCCATGCATGATATAATTTTCCCACACTTGCTGAGTACCGTTGGTACTCAACCTTGCATATTGTTGGTTTATATTGCTGCTCAGGTCAAGATAATGAGGTGGTGTATAATGACCAAGATTTTGGACCCGAGGAAGGATTTTAGGTTCATGAAGACCCCCGGGCAACGCCTGTGATGGAGCCCTAAAGAATAATATTCCGCTGCTAGTTTATTTACTTGTGAAGAACTTATTATTGTCCATCGAGACATTTACTATGTAAGACTTACTTATATTCGACACCTGGCTTGTAATAAATGATGCTTCACTATTTATCATCACATGTATGAGAAAATGATCCTGGCATACATGTGATATTCACTTGGTTGTTTCTTCGGAAAAACCGGGTGTGACACATGACTACAGATACGGTAGATAATAGACAATCTTCCCGGGACCACCTGTCAGGTCCCGGCTTCCCTTGTAAGCCGCCCGAGCCTTGGACTATAAAAGGCTCGGGTAGGCGTCGATAGCAAGGGGTTCGCATTCTGCAACTCATACGCTAGCCATACACTCTCAAGCTGTAACTCACCCCCAAGCTCAGGCCCCCGGCCCTGAGCAGCAAGCAATACAGCGAGCTCCATAGCTCGCCGTGGATGTAGGGTTTTACGCTCCGGCGGCCTGAACCACGTAAAACTTCCCGTGTCAAGCTCTCACTAACTCGTCCATTCGCGCAAGCTCTCCGCTAGGAACTAGCCCCTCCGAAAAAAGAACCTCCGCGGGCTGCCCAGTGCAGGCCCGGGGGAAGTGTCGATCGCACACTTCGACATTTGGCGCGCCAGGAAGGGGGCTTTTCCCCTAGCGTGACGAGTTTCCGCCGACGAAGATGACCAAGCTTCCTTCAGCGGCAAACTCTCCCTCTCCGTGTTCATGGCGAACCGTGACCAGGGGAGAGTACATGATGACACACTCAGGACGGAGTGTGTCAGGGCAAGCTGGGAGCCAGCAACCGGCTCTGGCAGCGCCGACCCCGGCAATGCAGGCTCCATCCAGCGTCAGGCCTTCAGTAGCGCCGGGCGTACCCGGTGGGGGTGCGCTAGCCGAAGCAAGGGCGCTACTGCACAATCCGCCTGCTGGGGGTGCGCCTCAGGCAGCGACCCAGCAGTGGATTCGCGAGGTAGACCGTCTTGTCGTCGCCGCCGCAAACCATTGACTTCGGCGGGGACGACGCTCCGACCAACCGGCTATGTCGCTGACGCGCACGCCAACGGTTGACGGGCAGACGGCGGGTTCCAGCTCCACCAAGCTTCCGTCGACGGACCTGAGGACAGAGCTGGAACGGTGCCACTTGGGCCAAGATGGCCGAGTGTTCCTCGAGCGACGTCGAGAAAGGCGTCGCACTCAAGAGGCTGGCGACAACATGACGTCGGCCTCGACCCAGCCTGGAGGGCAGACCTTCAGTACGTGAGCTCTGCCCCAGGCGTACGCCGCACAGCATAAGCCACAACCATGTGCTCTGTGAGCGGCGTCCCCGGCCTATGGCGCAACCTTGCCCATACCGGGGTACACTGTGTACCTGCACTGGGAGCCAGCAACCGGCTCTGGCAGCGCCGACCCCGGCAATGCAGGCTCCAACTAGTGTCAGGTCTTCAGTAGCACTGGGCGTACCCGGCGGGGGTGCGCCAGCCGCAGCAAGAGCGCTACTGCACAATCTGCCTGCTGGGGACGCGCCTCAGGCAGCGACCCAGCAGTGGATTCGAGAGATAGACCGTCTCGTCGTCGCCGCCGCAAACCCTCGACTTCGGCGGGGACGACGCTCCGGCCAACCGGCCGTGCCGCTGATGCGCACGCCAATGGTTGGCGAGCAGACGGTGGACTCCAGCTCCACCAGGCTTCCGTCGACGGACCTGGGGGCAGAGCCGGAGCGATGGCACTTGGGCCAAGATGCCCGAGTGTTCTTCGAGCGACGTCGAGAAAGGCGTCGCAACTAAGAGGCTGGCGACAGTATGACGTCGGCCTCGACCCAGCCTGAAGGGCAGATCTTCGCCACGCGAGCTCTGCCCCAGGCATACGCCGCGCAGCATATGCCACAACCATATGCCCCGCAAACGGCGTCCCCGGTCTATGGAGCAGCCTTGCCCATACCGGGGCACACTGTGCCAGCGGCGAACCAAGCGTTCGCGGCACCAATACCTGCACTGGGAGCCAGCAACCGGCTCTGGCAGCGCTGACCCCGGCAATGCAGGCTCCGACCAGTGTCAGGTCTTCAGTAGCGCTGGGCGTACCCGGTGGAGGTGCGCTAGCCGCAGCAAGAGCGCTGCTACTCAATCCGCTTGCTGGGGACGCGCCTCAGGCAGCGACCCAGCAGCGGATTCACGAGGTAGACCGTTTCGTCGTCGCCGCCACAAACCCTCAACTTCGGCGGGGACAACGCTCTGGCCAACCTGCTGTGTCGCTGATGCGCACGCCAATGGTTGGTGAGCACACGGCAGATTCCAGCTACACTAGGCTCCGGTTTTGGCCGCACCTGCCCGAAAAGTTCGACAGCAGCGTCAACCTGGCGGAGTTCCTTCAGGTCTACTCCACCGCCGTATTTGCCGCAGGAGGGGATGAGGCCGTCATGGCCAACTACTTCCCCGACGCCTTGACCGGCCCGACCCGGTCTTGGCTCATGAACCTCCCTCGGGGTTCCATAACTTCCTGGGGAGAGCTCTGCCGGCAGTTCATCGCTAACTTCGGCGGCTCCTACAACCGTCCCGGCACGGAGCTTGACCTCCAAGCCATCATGTAACAACCTGGGGAGTCGCTGCGCTCCTTCATCCAGCGGTTCTCCCAGGTACGCAACACCATCCCGCATATTCAAAGTGCTTCTATGGTGGTGGCACTTCGACAGTGTCCGAGACGAGAAGATGCTTGAGAAGCTTGCGACCAAAGAGGTCTGCGATGCCTCTGAGCACTTCAGCCTGGCGGACAAGTGCGCCAGAGCAGCCGGTGGGCGGAGCTGGCACTCACTGCCAGCTTCCAAAGCCGGAAGACAGCCCGAAGACGACGGAGTTCAAGCTGAGCTCCCGACCACGTCAGACAGCCAAGAGCCAAGCACTGGCTGACTTCGTGGCTGAGTGGACGCCAACGAAGGCTGACCCAGGGGGCCTCGAAGACAGTGAACCAAAGTACCGAGCTCCGGTCTTCACCGGGCCTCACTGGACGCTCTTCTTCGACGGCTCCTCGCGAAAGCAGGGGGCCGGTGCCGGCGTACTGCTTCTCATGCCATCGGGGGAGCAGTCTGGGTACATGGTGCATTTCAATTCCAAGGCAACCAACAACTTGGCAGAGTATGAAGCACTCGTATTTGGCCTAAAAGACAGTCCTGTCTCTGGGCGCTCACCAGTTGTTGGCACAGGGCGACTCCCAGCTGGTTATCAAGCAAGTTAAGGGTGAATGCCCCTGCAATGACCCACAGCTAGCTGCTTATCTGCTTCACGTGCAGATGTTGGGGAAAGAATTCCTCGCCTTGGACCTGTGCCATGAACCGCGCGCTGGCACGGCCGCAGCCGACAACTTCTCAATGAAGACCTCCATCGGAGCCCCCGTGCACGAAGGAGTCTTCGAGAGGACGTTGCTGCGGTCCACAGCCCGGCCCGCCGAGCCGGGCGAAGGGGGCTGAACCGACGCCACGAAGCTAGGCAGTCCCGGCGGCCCTGGATGCCGCCAAAGGATCGTAAGAGTCGCTGAGGACTCCGTGCAACCCAGCGCTCGAGATCCAGAAGCTCAAGTAGTCCCGATGCATGGACCACGGAGGTCCGGGACTCCTTGAAGGACATCCTTCCTGATGAACGTGCATCCACTGAACGGGTGGTGCGGATGGCTAAGTGCTACACGCTGGTATCTTTACTGGCGTGGCGCCTCGACATCCTATTGCGGTGCATAACCCAGGAGGAAGGCTGCGACTATCTCGCAGTAGTCCAAGGAGGCGAGTGCAGGGAACGCTCATCGTCCCGCGCGTTGGTCAGATAAGCCACCCGGCATGGCTCCTACTGACCGAGAGCCACCTGGACGCCGTCAAACTGGTTAGGGATGCAATGCATGCCAAGTCCACGCCAAGCAGACCCACACAACCGGTGCAGACGCGCACTCAGAGCCGTCGGGGGATACCGGCTCCTCCATGTCGAGGGCCAGCCGGACTTCCCAGGGCCGGGTCACGGGAACTACCCTTCCACATGGTATGCAGGGCCGAAGCCATGCTTCTCCCTGATATAGCCATGGGGGTCCCCCCGTGTCCGGCGTACAACGAAGCCACGCATGACCCGCTCTGCGTGAAGACAGGCGCTCCGACGACACCCCAGTAAGTTCACCATGCTTACTTAGGTGTTTAATTAAATTACGCATTAATTTATATGAACGCCTCCCCACGCTCTAGACAGTGTGCGTCCATTGTACACTCGGTTCCTCTTTCCTGCTCTCATGCATAGTCGATATTTGCCGTCCTGCCGAAGGCGGTAGTGCTTGGGGTACCTGCCAGAGGCCCGGTGGCCTTTCGGATCTCCCTCTATAAGGGTATTGCACCGCCAGTTGGTCTCCTCCGAGAAAAGACCTACGCTAGAACGGGGGGTCAGGAGCCTTGCTTTGCCCGGTCTTGCACCAAAAGCATGCGCACTCTGCCTCCCGGCGCTACGGTCTGAGTACCAGGGGGCCGGGCGGTTACACCCTGACTGGGGCTGGGACCAGACCTCCGGGACCAAGTGCACTGGATTAACCAAGCCCCGTATTCCGGCCTGGGACAGTAAGCCAAATGAGACTAAGGGATAGGAAAGGGGGGACCACTGAGCAGTTCCGGACTCCGCCTCCACAGCCAGGCCGAGCTCCAAGGCCAGCTCTCGCCCTTCTTTCAGAGGCGAGCGCTGATGCCGGACCTCACGACCTTCGCTGGCCTGAGCTCCGATGACTTCCGGACCTCCGCCCCCACAACCGGGCCGAGCTCCGATGTCAGGCTTCACCCTCTCCTAAGAGGCTGAACATCGAAGCCGTCAAGACCCTGCCAGCACAGGGAGTACTCAAGACAAGAAAGTGCGCGGATCAGAAGAGACGAAGGTCCCACCTCGGGCTCGCCATCTCCCCCGAGATGGGCCCGGGGGCCACTGTCGGTACCCTCGATATGGGGTACCCCCGCGCACAGGGTAAAATGCCTAAGGTACTCGCCCTTCTCCGCAGGGAGAGCTCCGAAGGCGCCACCCGTCTGGCGGGGCCGGACCTCCCTCTCCTCAGAGGAGAGCTCCGGGCCTGCCACTTGGCATACAGAAGCCGGACCTCCCCCTCCGTGGGAGAGAGGTCCGAAGACGCCACGCGTCCAGCGGGGCCGGACCTCCCTCTCCGCAGAGGAGAGCTCCGGGCCCGCCATGTGGCATACAGAGGCTGGGCCTCCCCCTCCACGGGGAGAGGCCCGGAGGCTCCACGTGCCCCACAGGCCGGACCCTTCTCGCCTCAGAGAAGGGCTCCGGACCCACCACGTGGCCAGAAGAACGGTGCTGCCCGCCCCTGAGCAGTAGGCGGCGGGCATAAAGGCGCTCCTCACCTTGCCCGTACAAGGTATTCAAGGCCCGCGTCTTCCCAAGACGCGGAAACGCGGAGCACGCGTCTGTCAGGTGCCGTTGCGCCCAGTCGCATCACAGACTGGCGCGTGGTGTCAGAACCTGCCAGCCAATAAACGCTGCGACAAGACATCCCATGCTGCCTGCGCCGTCATCAACCACTACGACTAGCGTGCGGCATGGGCAAGGCGGCAAGATGAAGACTCAGAAGCCTTCGACCGGAGGCAACCACCGGCATGACTACAGATACGGTAGATAATAGACAATCTTCCCGGGACCACCTGTCGGGTCCCGGCTTCCCTTGTAAGCCGCCCGAGCCTTGGACTATAAAAGGCTCGGGTAGGCGTCGATAGCAAGGGGTTCGCATTCTGCAACTCATACGCTAGCCATACACTCTCAAGCTGTAACTCACCCCCAAGCTCAGGCCCCCGGCCCTGAGCAGCAAGCAATACAGCGAGCTCCATAGCTCGCCGTGGACGTAGGGTTTTACGCTCCGGCGGCCTGAACCACGTAAAACTTCCCGTGTCAAGCTCTCACTAACTCGTCCATTCGCGCAAGCTCTCCGCTAGGAACTAGCCCCTCCGAAAAAAGAACCTCCGCGGGCTGCCCAGTGCAGGCCCGGGGGAAGTGTCGATCGCACACTTCGACAGGGATCCATTCCCAAAAAATCCTTGCCATGAAGCAACACTGTAAGTCCTACTTACTGAGCATCGGTAGAACAGGGTTATTCACTTCTGTAATAGACCCCATAGAATTTAGGAACAGAGCTTGGGGTAGCTAAGTCTCAAGGGACGGTACAGGACTACGTCCAGTTTAGCCTGGTTCTGACCCTAAGCGCGTAGGGTCTTGCTTCCCTTGTAGATGAGGCGGAACATTGCCCCCATGTACAGCCAGAATTCCACCTATGGGCACGAATACAGAGACCTGTTCTACTTAGCTCTCTCTCATGCGCTCATTTAAATTATGCATTAATTTTTATGATCGCACTATCTCTGTATGTTCATCGTACATCTAGCTCCCCCCATCCTGCGCTCATCCATAGTCGGCATTTTCTATCCTACCGAAGGCGGCTGTGCTTGAGGCACCTGCCGATGGCCGAGTGAGTCTCTCGGGCCTCCCCCAGTCAGGTGTTGCGGTGCCAGTTGGTCACCTCCAGGAAAGGCCAGCGTTGTGCATGGGGGGTCCAGGGTGCGTATCCAGCTTAGCCGGCCCAGAGCCCAAAGCATGCGCATCCTGCTCTCTGGAGGTCCAGGGGAGTACGTCCGCTTTGCCTGGTCATGAACCCAAAGTGCGTGCACACTGCTTCCCCAGCGCATAGCTCGGTACTAGGGATCGGACGGCCGTACCCGGACCTCGGAGGGAGCCGGAGCTCCGGCGCCTCGTGCACAGAATTGCCCAAGCGGTTGGATCGCCGCGAACTCGCCATTGAGGAGCGGGAGCGTTCCGTGGCAGCTGAGGCAGAGAGGGTCGCCGCGCAGCTGGCCGCGGGCGAGGATGACCTCCGAGCTCGGATGGAGGAGCTGGAGATTCTGAAGGCAGACCTTGACTTGAGGGAGGAACAGGTCTCCCATGATCGCCGGGCGGTCTTGGACGGGGAGTTGACTGCCGGCTTCAAGGCCGCTGAGTTGGAGCGGCTAGCCAAGACTCTACACCTTCAGGAGAGTTCCCTGGCGGCCAAGGAGAAGGAATTCTCCGAGAGGAACCTGGAGGCTCTGCAGGCGGCCCGCCGCGAGGTGGAGGAGCTCTCAGCCTTACGGTCCTCCGAGGCTCCTGCGGTCTCAAGCTTCGTGGATCGAGCGGGGTCCGCCCTGATCCCTCTTGGCGTCAGTCCGGTGAGGGCCGCAACTCCCGCATTGAAGGTGGCAGAGGTGATCCCTGCGTTGGAGTCGATCGGCGCCAAGCTGGACAGACTCGACTCGGTGGTCGCCAGTGAGCTTGAAGCCGAGGGCCGCGGCTTAGCTTTAGAGGTCGCCTCGCATGTGCTGGCATGCTTCAAGAGCCGCGACCCCTCTTTCTCGCTGGAGCCAGCGAGAGAGGGCCCAGCCGCGGAGCGGGAGGAAGCTGCCAGGGCTGAAGTCGAGGATGTGGCCGCCCTTGTAGCCGCAAGGTTCCGGCGAGAGCCGGGAGGTCCTTAGGACTTGTTTCTTCCTTTTTTATCGAGTCTGTAGTCCAGCTCATGGAGCCTTGCTTAATTTGACTCTCTTGGATACTTGTGTCTGTGATGCTTTTTCCCTCCTTCTTGGCTTTGCCTGGCTGAGTCCTTAGCTCCGCAAGGTACTCAGAGGCCATTTCCAATCTCGGAGCTTCGCACAGACACCCTCCCCGGGTCCTAACCGTGTTAGGGGCCCCCGGAGGTCTCCGAACCTCTCCCTATGGGGGGCTCCAAATCTGCCTGCCACGTGGCGGGTCCGGAGCTCCTCCTCAAGAGACAGGAGCTCCGGTCATGTTGGACACGTAGGGCTTTCGGAGCCCTCCCGCTGAGGGGGGAGGTCCGGTTCCTGCCTGCCACGTGGCGAGCCCGGAGCCCTCCCCAAGGAAGGAGAGAGTTCCGGGCCCGCTGGACACGTGGGGCCCCCAGGCCCCGCCCCTGCTGGAGGGGCAGGTCCCGGTCCTTCCAGTCCCAGGCCGGAGTAGCTGGTAGCTCCTTTCCCCCCGCTTCATGCAGTCCCTGTTGCCGTAACCTGAAGGTCCTGCACACAGGCAGAGGAAACGTAATTCTCCTCGGGGGATCCTCCCCTCCCGTCTCCTAGTCTTATCCGTCTTATGGTCCTGACCCGCTATACGGGGCTTGGGCAATTCTGTGCACGAGGCGCCGGAGCTCCGGCTCCCTCCGAGGTCCGGGTACGGCCGTCCGATCCCTAGTACCGGGCCATGCGCTGGGGAAGCAGAGTGCACGCGCTTTGGGTTCATGACCAGGCAAAGCGGACGTACTCCCCTGGACCTCCGGAGAGCAGGATGCGCATGCTTTGGGCTCTGGGCCGGCTAATTGAAACTCTGCCTCCCCACTAATTTGGACTTGAGGAATCCAATTATGCACTTTGATCCTTGTTTTAGATGCTGCAACCATGAGTATGAATGTAACAGTTTTGAATCACCCTCTCATGTGTCATGTGTAAACTCCCCCCTTTGTGAAAGTGTAGGCTTTCCCCTCTAACCACTCTTTTGATGGAGGTTACTTGCTCTTCACACTTTTTCACAATCTATCCACAACAAAACTGTGGTGTTGTGTGGTGATAAAAAGTTTTTGCAAGTCACTTTTCTTGGGCTTTTACACCAGGTTGCCTTCTTGCAGGTCCTTGACGCGCTTGGTCCTTTGGCGGTAGTGCTAGAGTACCAGCCGAGGCCATGCATTGTGGGGTGTCACCTGCAGTCATGCCTCATCGACGAGGTCGTTATATTCATGCTGGAGTGGGTCCTGCACGGCTTCTCCCGGGAGCCCCGGGGTACCTTCCCCTTCAGGCTAAGGCCGTCAAGAGGTAGGAGGACCCGGACTCTTCTTGGGAGACCCAAGGCGTCTTTCCCCTTCTGGCTAAGGCCGTCAAGAGGTTTACAGACCCTGGGCGGCCCCCAGGAGGTAAGGCCGAGGCACAGAGACGTGCACTCGGGTGGAGCTGGCCCGGTTCTGCACCGTCAGGGCTGGTGCTTGGGCTGTTGCAACCACTTGGAGCTTCTCCAAGGTTGATATCGCAGCAGTGCAGTCTCCACTGACTTTTTGGGGCAGCCGTAGTTGGCTACTGCCCTGGCTCGTCATCACTGGAGCTGGAGTCCTCACCGTTGTGCACCGTCTTTATGGCGTGCTGAGGCTCCTGAAACCCCACCTTGTGGCCAATGCTGACTGAGGCGCCGACCTTCTGCTTGCCCTCCCTTTGATGGAAGGGCGGAGCATCAGCTTGTAGCTGCCTCCCTTTGCGGAAGTGCTCCGCGAGCCTCTGGATGTCCCAGCAGTCAGCAGCAGTATGGTGGCTGGTGCCATGCACGGGGCATAGCTCGCCTTGGTCACCATCTGGAGCTGGTGACTGTCGCTGCCTTTTGTCAGGGCGTGGCCCCCGAGCTCCACTGGGTGCCGCTGCTGCGGCAACGGGAGCCGCGGCCGGTGGCTTCATCTTGCCACCGCCCCGGTTCTTGATCTTCTTGCCGCTTCCATAGGAAGCAGCGCCAGATCCGGGCTGTCCTCCTGACTTGGAGGCTGGCAGAGAGTGCCAGTTCCGCCCTTCTGCTGCTCTGGCGCACTTGTCCTCCAGGCTGAAGAGCTCTGAGACGTCGCGAACCACTCTGGTCACGAGCTTCTCAAGCATCTTCTTGTCCCGGACACCCTGCCGAAACGCCACCACCACAGAAGCACTTTGAATGTGCGGGATGGTGTTGCGTACCTGGGAGAACCGCTGGATGAAGGAGCGCAGCATCTCTCCATGTTGTTGCTGGATGGCGTGAAGGTCGAGCTCTGTGCCAGGCCGGGTGTAGGAGCTGCTGAAGTTGGCGGTGAACTGCCGGCAGAGCTCTCCCCAGGAGGTTATGGAACCCTGGGGGAGGTTCATGAGCCAAGACCGGGCTGGGCCGGTCAAGGCGACGGGGAAGTAGTTGGCCATGACAGCCTCGTCCCCTCCTGCAGCAAGGACGGCGGTGGAGTAGATCTGGAGGAACTCCGCCGGGTTGACGCTGCCATCGTACTTCTCGGGCAGGTGCGGCCGAAACTTGCACGGCCACCTTGCGAAGCGAAGGTGGGGCGCCAGGGCCGCACATCCTGCTCCTGTTGCCGCAGGCGTTGGTGCCGCGAACACTTAGTTCGCTGCTGGCACAGTGTACCCCGGTATGGGCAAGGCTGCGCCATAGACCGGGGGCACCGTTTGCAGGGCATATGGCTGTGGCATATGCTGCATGGCGTATGCCTGGGGCAGAGATCGCGTGGCGAAAGTCCGCGCCTCAGGCAGGGTCGAGGCAGACGTCATGCTGTCGCCGGCCTCTTGGTTGCGACGCCTTTCCTGTCGTCGCTCGAGGAACACTCAGGCATCTTGGCCCAAGTGGCATCGTTCCAGCTCTGTCCTCACTCTGTCCTCAGGTCCGTCGATGGGAGTCTGGTGGAGCTGGAATCTGCCGTCTGCCCGTCAACCGTCGGCATCCGCGTCAGCGACACAGCTGGTTGGCCGGAACGTCGTCCCCGCCGAAGTCGAGGGTTTGCGGCGGCGACGACGAGACGGTCTACCTCGCGAATCCACTACTGGATCGCTGACCGAGGCGCGTCCCCAGCAGGCGGATTGTGCAGTAACGCTCTTGCTGCAGCTAGCGCGCCCCCATGGGGGATGCTCAGCGCTGCAGAGGATCTAACGCTTGCTGGAGCCTGCGTTGCCGGAGTCGGCGCTGCCGGAGTCGGCTGCTGGCTTCCAGCTTGCACCGACACACTCCGTCCAGAGTGTGTCGAGACGTAGTCCCCGCTAGTCACGGTCCGTCGTGAACGCGGGGGAGGAGAGCTTGCCGCTGAAGGAAGCTTGGTCATCTTTGCCGGCAAAAGCTCGTCGCGCAAGGGAAAAGCCCCCTACCTGGCGCGCCAAATGTCGAAGTGCGTAGTCGACACTTCCCCCGGACCTGCTCTGGGCAGCCCGCGGAGGTTCTTTTTCGGAGGGGCTAGACACTTGCGGAGAGCTTCAGCGTTAGGGACGAGTGAGGGAGAAGCTTGACATGCGGAGTTTTATGTGGTTCAGGCCGCCGGAGCGTAAAACCCTACGTCCATGGTGAGCAGAGGTGCTCGCTGTATTGCTTGTTGCTTAGAACCGGAGTCCTGAGCTTGAGGGTGAGTGATGTCTAGAGTGCATGTTCCCAGAGTTCAAACCTTGCTAACGTTGCCTACCCGAGCCTTTTATAGTCCAAGGCTCAAGTGTCTTACAAGGTGGGCCCGGGACCTGACAGGTGGTCCCGGGGAGATTGCCTGCCGACTACCGTATCTGCAGTTATGCCGGTAGTTGTCTCTGGCGAAGGCTTCCGAGTCTTCGTTCTGCCGCCCTGCCCATGCCGCAAGCTTGTCGTAGTGGTTGATGATGGCAGGGGCAGCAGGGGATGTCTTGTTGCTGTGTTTATTGGCGGGCAGGCTCTGACACGGCGCGCCAGTCTGCGATGTGACTGGGTGCAACGGCACCTGACAGAGGCGTGCTCCGCGTCTTGGGAAGGCGCGGGCCTTGAATACCTTGTACGGGCAAGGTATGGCTCGTCTTTACGCCCGCTGCCTACCGCGCGGGGGCAGGCAGCGTTGTTCTGCTGGCCACGTGGCGGGCCCGGAGCTCTCCTCTAAGAAGAGGGAGGTCCGGCCCCGCGGGACACGTGGAGCCTTCGGAGCTCTCCCCCACGGAGGGGGGAGGTCCGGCTTCTGCTGGTCACGTGGCGGGCCCGGAGCTCTCCTCTGAGAAGCGGGAGGTCCGGCCCCGTGGGACACATGGAGCCTTCGGAGCTCCCCCCACGGAGGGGGGAGGTCCGGCTTCTGCTGGCCACGTGGCGAGTCCGGAGCTCTCCTCTGAGGAGAGGGAGGTCCGGCCCCGCTGGACACGTGGCGCCTTCGGAGCTCTCCCTGCGGAGAAGGGCGAGGTCCTTAGGCATTTCCCCCCTGTGCGCGAGGGTACCCCATATCAAGGGTACCGACAATAGCAAATGCCGACTTTGGATGAGAGCAAGAAAGGGGAGCTAAATGTACGGTGAGCATACATGGAAAGTGCGTCATAGAAATTAATGCGTAATTTAAATGAGCACATAAGTAAGAGCGTGGTAGAACAAGCTTCTGTGTTAATACCCATAGGAGGAAGGGAGGCTGATCATGGAGGCAACGACCCGCCCCATTAAGAAGGGAAACAAGACTCTACGCGCTTGGGGTCGGAACCAGGCCAAGCTGGACGTAGTCCTGGACCGTCCCCTGGGGCTTGGCTGCTCCGAGCGCTGTTCATGGTCCCTATGGGATCTATTACAGAAAGAAAAAGGCATGTTCTACTAATACTCTCGGGATAGAACTTACAGTGATGTTCCATGCTCCAAGGGTTCGGGAGCGGATCCCATCCTTGGTGGAGAGCGTATGCACCTGGGGCGGCAACTTTCGTGACTCGGAAGGGACATTCCCGGCTGGGGGAGAGTTTATAGGTACTTCGCGGAAAAGTGTGCACCGCGGCACCAGGTCGCCTTCTTGTAGCCTCCAGACGGGCTTGGTCTTTTGGCGGTAGCGCCGGAGCGCTAGCCGGGACCGTGCGTTGTGGAGTGTTGCTTGTAATCGTGCCTCGCCGACAAGGTCGATATCTTCACGCCGGAGCTGGTCCCGCGCGGCTTCTCCCGGGAGCCCCGGGGTACCTGTCGAAGTGTGTAGCCGACACTTCCCCCGGGCCTGCTCTGGGCAGCCCGTGGAGGTTCTTTTTCGGAGGGGCTAGTCACTCATGTAGAGCTTCTGCGTTAGGGACGATTGAGGGAGAAGCTTGACACAGGGATTTTTACGTGGTTCAGGCTGCCGGAGCGTAAAACCCTATGTCCACGGTGAGCAGAGTTGCTCGCTGTATTGCTTGCTGCTCAGAACCGGTGTCCTGAGCTTGAGGGTGTGAGATGTCGAATGGATAGAGTGCGAGAGTGCATAAGATGCGAACCCTTGCTAACGTTGCCTACCCGAGCTTTTTATAGTCCAAGGCTCGAGCGGCTTACAAGGTGCGCACGGGACCCGACAGGTGGTCCGGGGGAGATTGCCTGCCATCTACCGTATCTGCAGTTACGCAGGTAGTTGTCTCTGGCGAAGGCTTCCGAGTCTTTTTTCTGCAGCCCTGCCCATGCCGCAAGCTAGTCGTAGTGGTTGATGATGGCAGGGGCGGCAGGGGATGTCTTGTCACTGTGTTTATTGGCGGACAGGCTCTGACACGGTGCGCCAGTCTGCGATGTGACTGGGCGCAACGACACCTGACAGAGGCGTGCTCCGTGTCTCCGCGCCTTGGGAAGGCGCGGGTCTTGAATACCTTGTACGGGCAAGGTATGGCGCGTCTTTACTCTTGCTGCCTACCGCGCGGGGGCAGGCAGCGCTGCTCTGCTGGCCACGTGGCGGGCCCGAAGCTCTCCTCTGAGGAGAGGGAGGTCCGGCCCCGCGGGACATGTGGAGCCTTCCGAGCTCTCCCCGCGGAGGGGGGGAGGTCCGGCTTCTGCTGGCCACGTGGCAGGCCCGGAGCTCTCCTCTGAGGAGAGGGAGGTCCGGCCCCGCAGGACATGCGGAGCCTCTGGAGCTCTCCCCGTGGAGGGGGGAGGTCCAGCTCAGTTGGCCACGTGGCGGGTCCGGAGCTCTCCTCTGAGGATAGGGAGGTCCGGCCCCGCTGGACACATGGCGCCTTCGGAGCTCTCCCTTTGGAGAAGGGCGAGGTCCTTAGGCGTTTCCCCCTGTGCGCGGGGGTACCCCGTATCGAGGGTACCGACAGTGGCCCCCGGGCCCATCTCGGGGGAGATAGCGAGCCCGAGGTGGGGCCTCCGTCTCGTCCATCCCGCGCACCTTCTCTAAGACCCGCATTGACCGTTGCCGGAGCACGAACAGTCGTGGGATCGTGGGAGCGTGTGCCCACTTGATGGTTGCTTTTACTGCGGCTGTCCCCAAGGCTGCCACTTCTGCACGTCGCAGCGCTTTTTCAGGAACCGCCGAAGCGTTTTGCCAGCTCGTCTCCTTGGGAGACTGACTTCTTGGCCCACCGCTTCAGCTGGACGGCTTGGGTCCACTTGTCATCGATGCTTGATTTTGGAGCCGAAGCGGTTGCCCAGCGGCGTATTCGAAGAGTTTCAAATCGCTTTGAATCACACCTGGGAAGTTTAAAAGGGGATCTTACCCGCATCGCGACTTCCCTTCACACTTCCCAGCGCTTGCACCTTCCTTGAGTTCTTGCGCCTTTGTCTTCCCTGTCCTTGAGCTTTCTCCTGCCATGGCTTCCAACCTGCCTCCGTCGCGCCTCACTCAGTCGGCCGAGCTCGGACCAGTGCGCAGGCTGCTGGGCTGGCACGCGGAGGAGCAGAAGAGTCGGCTCTGCCAGGGATCTCTCCCCCTGCTCCTGGAGAAGGGGGAAATGGTCTTCTTTACTGCCTACGCCATGGCGGGGTTTGTCCCGCCAATTTATTCCTTCTTCGTTACGCTTCTGGAGACGTACGCTCTCCAGCTCCAGCACCTTTCCCCCAACTCCTTCGCGATGGCCGCCGTCTTCGTCCATTTCTGCGAGATGTTCATGGGGGTGCACGCTTCAGCGACACTCTTCCGCTACTTCTTCGTGCTGCGGACGACCGGGCGCAGTTCGAAGACTCAGCTGGGGGCATACTACTTCCAGCATCGCTGCAATGATCCGAAAGCCTCTGGGTACCTTCTACCTTTCGGCGCGTCGAGGTGGGAAAACTGGAGGGAGAACTGGGTGATCGTGCAAACCGACGAGCACGAACGCCTGCAGCTCCCAACTGCCGGCCCAACCACCGAGCGTCGCTTCTGGGAGGAGATCCCGGAGCTGGAGCAGGAGTACGCACCGGTCTTGGAGCGGATCCGGTTCCTGGCCAACGAGGGGCTGACGTCCCTGATGGTGCTGGTGGATTTCTTGTCGCACCGTATTGCGCCCTTGCAGCAATGCAACCGCCCGACGTGGTACTACACCGGCGAGCTCGACTGCACCAGGTTGGAGAGGGGTCTCGGCTCCGATCCTTCTGATGAAGAGTTGTACGAGATGGTGGCCAAGGTGAGCAGCGACTACGTCACCGGCGGCGACCTCGCCTTCCCAGCCTCTGGCACTCCCCTCTTCTTGGAGCCGCAGAGGAGGGCGGAGCTGCTGCGGAAGATGCCGAATCTCGACGACATTGGGATCGCCGTTCGTCAGGTTGGGGACGCCATCCGGGGCATCTCGATTCCCAGGATCGAGCACTCCGGATCGGGGCGCGAGGCGTCTGTCGCTGTCCAACCCAAACTGAGGGCCGGCGGGGCTCAGGCCGCCGACAAGGGGAAGGGAAAGGAGTTGGCCCCCGGGCAGCCAGAGAAGAAACGTGCCCGGTCTCCTCCGAGGGCGTCGCTTGCGCCGAGCAAGTGGGCTAGGGCACCCTTGCACCCACCTCCCGGAGGCGCTGGTTCGTCGATTGGTGACCCAAAGAGACCCCAGGTTTCTCACTCCGGCGGGTCTCTTCTCAGACAGCGGCGGTCCGAGGAACCCCAAGCATCCCGCCACCCTTCCTCAGGCGGGGGAGCTTCCAGGAAGGACGCCGGTGGGGCGACACCCGGGAGTGTGCCGGGGGCTCAGATGCCACAGCCAGCGAGCGTTCCGGCTACCGGTCCTGGCGGTTCTGCCCCGGCCCAGAGGCTGGGGCTCCAAGCCTGTTGGAGCGCTCACGCTGCCCGGTAAGTGTTGCTCTTTCTGGCTTGTAGAAGTAGCGTACCTTTCTCCTCTCTTAGCCTGAGAGCTTCCTTTGCCTGCAGGGACTCACCGGCTGCCGGGGGCGAGCCTATTTCCCAGCCATCTCCAGTCAGCGGAGGCTCTGTGCCGCAGCATCCGGGAACTGTGGTGGTTCCGATGGCCCCCAAGTGGGCGGGGGCTTCTTCTGTGCCGGCGGGCTCACCCCCTGCGATGGCGGTGGCAGCACCTGCTTGTCCTCCTTCGCCAGCCCGGAAGTCCGGTGCTGAGGCTGGAGGTTAGGGGCACGGCTCCTGCCCCCGCTGCCCTGCTGCCCATATGGGATGCCTTGGGGCGTGCTCAGGCTGGCGTCCGACAGATCCAGGCCGCCTTTGAGCGGGAGCGGGAGGTGCTGGCTGGAGAGAAGAAGCGCCTCCTCAGCTGGGAGCATCTCCTGCAGCAGCGGACCCAGGAGGCTAAGGCAGAGCTCGACTCGAGCCAGTCGAGACTTGATGCCATGGGGGCTCTGCTCGACGCTCAGAAGAGGACCGTCAACCGCCTGGGCTCAGAGACCTCGCGGCTCCGCGCTACTTTCCGCGAAGCTCAGGCCAAGGCCGAAGCTCGCTACACTGCCGTGGAGGAGTTGTGGCTGCAGGTAGTTCGCGGAGAGTGCGCCATCGCAGATCGGGATCGTGCCGTGGCGGCCAAGGAGGAGAAGGTCGCCGCACGGCTGGAGGCCAGAGAGGGCGAGCTGAGGGCCCGGGCCGAGGAGATGGAGCTCTGCGAGTCGGCTGCTGCCACGAGGGAGGAGCAATCCTTCCGGGAGCGCCAGGCGGCGCTGGATCGCAAGCTGGCGGCCCGCCAAGAGGTGAAGAAGCTCCAGGCTTCACGGTCTATCGAGGCCCGGGAGGTCTGAAGCTTTGTTACTGAGGCGGGGTCCGACTTGGTTCCCCTTGGTTTCAGCCCGGTGCGGATGGAGGCTCCAGCGCCGGAGGTGTCTGAGGCAATCCCGGCGCTTGAGTCCATCAGTGCCAAGCTGGGCCGGCTCGAAGCGGTGGTCGCCAACGAGCTTGAGGTGGAGGGACGAGTCCTAACGAAGGAGGTCGCTACGCATGTGCTGGCGTGCTTCCGGAGCCAAGACCCTTCCTTCTCTCTGGAGCCAGTCCGACTAGGCCCCGCCGTCGAGCGGGAGGAAGCTGCCAGGGCCGAGGTCGGGGACATGGCCGCCCTCGTGGCCTCTAGGTTTCAGCGGGAGTCCAGGGACTCTTAGGCAGCCACCCCCGTGGCCAGAAGGCCCTGTATCTCTTCTCCTTTTTTTTACTTTTGTTGAGTCTGTAGTCCAGCTCATGGAGCTTTACATGAATAGACTCTCGTTATTTTCCGTGTCTGTATATTTTTATCTTCTCCTTGGCTTGGCCTGGCCGAGTCCTTAGCTCCGCAAGGTACTCAGATGTCTTCACCAACCTTGAAGTCTTGTACAGACACCTTCCTTGGGTCCTTATTGTATCAAGGGCCGAAGGGATCTTTGGAGCTCGCCCCGTGAGAACGGGGAGGTCCATATCCGCCGGCCACATGGCGGGCCCGGAGCTCTCCTCTGAGAAGATGGTGGTCCGACCCCGCGGGACACGTGGGGCCTTCAGAGCTCACCTCTGCGGAGGGGGCGAGGCCCGGAGCTACCTGCTGACGAGAGGGGGGCTCCGGCCCCGCCGGACACGTGGAGCCTCCGGAGCCCGCCCCTGCAGAGGGTGCGAGGTCCGGATCTTTCGGTCTTGCGTTGGAGCTCCGGTCTTGCGCGGTCCCGTAGTGGCCCCCTGGTAGGTGTGGCCAATTGATTGGGCGCTCCTACCATACTCCTTCGGGGAGCTAAGGCCGGGAGGTCCTGCACACAAGTAAGGGAAACGTAATTCTCCTTGGGGCTCCCCCTTCCCTATCTCATAGTCTTATTTGGCTTATGATCCTGATCCGGTGTACGGGGCTTGGGAACTTCAGTGCGCGAAGTGCCAGGGGCTCGAGGGCCCCTGGCCATCGGCAGGTTCCTCAAACACGACCGTCTTCGGTAGGATAGCAAATGCCGACTAGAGGTGAGAATGGGGAAAGGAAGCTGAGTGCATGGTAAGCATACACAGGAAGTGCGGTCATAAAAATTAATACGTAATTTAAATGAGTACAAGGGAAGAGCAAAGTAGGACAGGTTTCTTTCCATATAAATTTCCATAGGAGGAAGGCAGGCTAAACATGGAGGCAACGACCCGCCCCATTAAGAAGGGAAGCAAGACTCTACGCGCTTAGGGTCGGAACCAGGCCAAGCTGAACATAGACCTGGACCGTCCCCTGAAACTTAGCTGCTCCGAGCGCTGTTCCTGGACTCTATGGAATCTATTACAAAAAGAAGAGACTGTCATTATTGCTCTAGGGGTAGAACTTACGGAGGTGTTCTATGTTCCAAGGGTTCGGGAGCGGATCCCCATCCTCGGTGGAAAGGCGTACGCACCCGGGGCGGCAAACTTTCATGACTCGGAAGGGACCTTCCCAGCTGGGGGAGAGTTTGTCGGTCCCTTCACGAGAAAGTATGCGCCGCAACACCAGGTCGCTTTCCTGCAGCTCCCGGACACGCACAGACCTTTGGTGGTAGCGCCGGAGCGCTTAACGGTACCGTGCATTACGGAGTGCTGCATGTAATCGAGCCTCGTCGACAAGGTCGATGTCTTCACGCCGGAGGTTGTCCTGCGCGGCTTCGTCGTAAGCTCGGACACGGAGGGACCCCATGGTGATCTCTGGGGGAAGCACAGCCTTGGTCCCATACACCATGAAGAAGGGTGTCTCTCCGGTGGCCCGGCTCTGGGATGTCCGGTTAGCCCATAGTGTGCTCGGAAGCTCGTCCACCCACTTGGCGCCATGTTTCTTCAAGCCGGCGTAGGTGCGAGTCTTGAGGCCCCGAAGAATCTCGGCGTTGGCCCTCTCAACTTGCCCATTGCTCTTTGGGTGAGCAATGGAGGCATAGCACACCTGGATGCCGAGGTCTTCGCAGTATTCTTGGAACGCTGCGCTGGTGAACTGGGTCCCGTTGTCAGTGATGATTCTGTTCAGGACCCCGAACCGGCAGACGATCGACTTGATGAACTTTACTGCAGATTGCTTGTTGATGGTGACGACGGGTGTGGCTTCTGGCCACTTGGTGAACTTGTCGATGGCGACATAGAGGTACCGGAATCCCCCGACGGCTCTGGGGAATGGTCCCAGGATGTCCAACCCCCATACGGCGAATGACCATGAGGGCGGGATCATCTGAACCGCGTGAGCCGGTGTGTGTATCTGCTTGGCGTGGAACTGGCACGCCTTGCAGCTCTCGACCAGCTTGACGGCATCCTGGAGTGCTGTCGGCCAGTAGAAGCCATGCCGGAAGGCTTTACCGACGAGTGTGCGTGAGGAAGAGTGACTCCCACATTCGCCTCCATGGATCCCAGCGAGCAAGTCGCAGCCTTCCCCCTGGGTTATGCACCGCAATAGGACGTGGTTGGTGCCACGCTGGTAGAGATCCCCTTCTACCAGCGCATACCTTTTAGCCATGCGCACGATACGTTCAGCGGATACACGTTCATCAGGGAGGATGTTGTCTTTCATGTAGACCCGGATCTCCGTGATCCATGCATCGGGTCTGTCGAAGTGTTCGGTCGACACTTTCCCCCGGGCCTGCACTGGGCAGCCCGCGGAGGTTCTTTTTTCAGTGGGGCTAGTCCCTTGCGGAGAGCTTGCGCGGATGGACGAGTTAGTAAGAGCTTGACACGGTGAGTTTTACGTAGTTCAGGCCACCGGAGCGTAAAACCCTACGTCCACGGCGAGCTATGGAGCTCGCTGTATTGCTTGCTGCTCAGGGCCGGAGTCCTGAGTTTGGGGGTGAGTTACAGCTTGGGAGTGTATGGCTAGCGTATGAGTTGCAGAGTGCAAACCCTTGCTATCGTCGCCTACCCGAGCCTTTTATAGTCCAAGACTCGGGCAGCTTACAAGGGGGCCGGGACCCGACAGGTGGTCCTGGGAAGATTGTCTATCATCTACCGTATCTGCAGTTACGCCGGTAGTTGTCTCTGGTCGAAGGCTTCTGAGTCTTCGTCTTGCCGCCCTGCCCATGCCGCATGCTAGTCGTAGTGGTTGATGACGGCGCAGGCGGCATGGGATGTCTTGTCGCGGTGTTTATTGGCTGGCAGGTTCTGACACCGCGCGCCAGTCTGTGATGCGACTGGGCGCAACGGCACCTGAAAGAAGCGTGCTCCGCGTCTCTGCGTCTTGGGAAGACGCGGGCCATGAATACCTTGTACGGGCAAGGTATGGGGTGTCTTTACGCCCGCTTCCTATCGCTCGGGGGCAGGCTCCGCCGTTCTGCTGCCACGTGGAGGGCCCGGAGCCCTTCTCAGAGGAGAGGAGGGCCCGGTCCGCGGGGCACGTGGAGCCTCCGGACCTCTCCCCGCGGAGGGAGAGGCTCGGCTTCTGTCGGCCACATGGCGGGCCCGGAGCTCTCTCTGAGGAGAGGGAGGTCCGGCCCCGCTGGACGCGTGGCGCCTTCGGACCTCTCTCCCTTGGAGTGGGAGGTCCGGCTTCTGTATGCCACGTGGCGGGCCCGGAGCTCTCCTCCGAGGAGAGGGAGGTCTGGCCCTGCCAGACGCGTGGCGCCTTCGGAGCTCTCCCTGCGGAGAAGGGCGAGTTCCTTAGGCATTTTCCCCTGTGCGCGGGGGTACCCCATATCTCAGGTACCGACAGTGGCCCCCGGGCCCATCTCGGGGGAGATAGCGAGCCCGAGGTGGGACCTCTGTCTCTTCTGATCCGCGCACTTTCTCTAAGTCCCGAATTGACCGCTGCCGGAGAACGAATGGCTGCGGGATTGTGGGAGCGTGCGCTCACTTGATGGTTGCTTTTACTGCGGCGGTTCCCAAGACTACCACTTCTGCACGTTGCGGCTCTTTCTTCGGGAACCGCCGAAGTGCCTTGCCGGCTTGTCTTCTGGGGCGTCTGACTCCTCGACCCACCGCTTCAGTTGGGCGGCTTGGGTCCACCTTTAATCGGCGCCCGGTCTCGGAGCCAACGCGGTCGCCGATGCGATGTTTTCGGAGGTTTTTGAATTACCTCGAACCATCCCTGGAAAGTTTTAAAAGGGGATCTCACCCGCATCGCGGCTTCCCTTTGCATTGCGCTCGTACTTCCCTTGAACTCTTGCGCCCTGGCTTTCCTGCCCTTGTGCCCTCTTTCGCCATGGCTTCCAACTTGCTCCCGACGCGCCTCATTCGTTCTTCCGAGCTTGGGCCAGTGCGCAGGCTGCTGGGCTGGCGCTCAGAAGAACAGAAACATCGGCTTCGCCGAGGATCTCTCCCCTTGGTCCTGGAAAAGGGGGAGATAGTCTTCTTCACCGCTTATGCTCTGGCGGGGTTCGTTCCGCCGATTTCTTCCTTCTTTGTCACCCTGCTGGAGACATATGGTCTCCAGCTCCACCATCTTTCCCCCAACTCTTTCGCAATGGCTGCTGTTTTTGTTCACTTCTGCGAGATGTTCGTGGGGGTGCACGCCTCCGTGACGCTCTTCCGCCACTTCTTTGTGCTGCGGACGACTGGGCGCGGCTCGAAGACTCAGATGGGGGCATACTACTTCCAGCATCGCTGCAAGGACCCCAAGGTTTCCGGATACCTTCTGCCCTTCAGCGCATCAAGGTGGGAAAACTGGAGGGAGAGCTGGGTGGTAGTGCAGACCGACGAGCACGATCGCCTACAACTCCCAACCGCCAGCCCAACCACCGATCGCCGCTTCTGGGAGGAGATCCCTGAGCTGGAGCAGGAGTACCCCCGGTCTTGGAGCGGATCCGGTTCTTGGCCAACGAGGGGCTGACGTCTCTAATGGTGCTGATGGACTTTATGTCGCGCCGTATTGCCCCCTTGCAGCAGCGTAGCCGCCCACCGTGGTACTACACCGGCGAGCAGGACTGTACCAGGCTGGAGAGGGGCCCCGGCTCTGACCCTTCCGACGAGGAGCTGAACGAGATGGTGAGCAAGGTGAGCGGTGACTACATTCCCAGTGGCGACCCCGTCCTTCCGCCCTCTGCCACCCCCCTCTTCTTGGATCCTCAGAGGAGGTCAGAGCTCCTGCGGAAGATGCCAAACATTGACGACATCGGGATCGCCGTCCGGCAGGTCGGGGATGCCTTCCGGGGTATCATCATTCCAGGAACCGAGCACTCTGGGTCAGGGCATGAGGCATCCGCTGCTGTCAAACCCTCCCCCAGAGCCGACGGAACCCAAGCCGTCGACAAAGGGAAAGGAAAGGAGCCGCCCCCCGGGCATCTAGAGAAGAAACGCGCCCGGTCTCCTCCGAGGGTGCCGCCTGCACCGAGTCAGGGTGCCAGAGCTACTTTGCTCCCATCTCCCGGGGGTGCTGGTCCATCGGGTGGCGACCCGAAGAGGCCCCGAGTGTCCCACCCCGGTGGGTCTCTCCCCAGACAGCGGCCGTCCGAATCAGCCCAAGTACCTCGCCATCCTTCCTCAAGCGCAGGGGTTTCCAGGACGGATGTTGGTGGGGCGACGCCGGCGAGTGTGCCGGGGATCCAGGCGTCATATTCCGCGACTGTTCCAGCCGCTGGTCCCGGCGGTTCAGCTACAGCCCAGAGGCCAGTGCTGCAAGCCCGTTGGAGCGCTCATGCCGCCCAGTAAGTGTTGCTCTTTCTGGCTTTTAGGAGCAGAGCTCTTGTCTCTTCTCTTATCCTGAGGGCTTTCTCTTCCTGCAGGGACCGACCAGCTGCCGGGGGCGGCCCTCTTATCCAGCCGCCTTCAACCGACGGAAGCTCCGGCCTCAGCACCTGGGGACCGTGGTGGCTCCCATGGCCCCCAAATCGATGGGGGCACCCTCTGCGCCAGCGGGTTCACTCTCCGCGGTGGCCGCATCTGCTCCTATCCGCCCTCCTTCACCAGTCCAGAAGTCCGGTCCTGAGACCGGGAGGGCTGCTGTAGGTGCGCCTGCTGGCCCCCTGGCCTCCTTAGGACAGCGCCCCACCCTGGTTGCTGAGGCGCCGGCGCCTCCGCCGGTCTTAGACTCGTCAGGGGGGTCCAGCAGCGTGACTCCTGTCCCCCCCTGCTCCGGCGCCCGTGTGGGACGCCCTGGGGCGTGTTCAGACCAGCGCCCGGCAGCTCCAATCTGCCTTTGAGCAGGAGCGGGGGGCGCTGGCCGGCGAGAGGGAACACCTTCTCAGCTGGCAGCAGCGGGCCCAGGAGGCTAAGGCGGACCTTGACTCGAGGCAGTCAAGGCTTGAGGCCATGAGTGCTCTGCTTGGCACTCAGAAGAAGACCATTAGCCGCTTGGAGTCAGAGGCCCAGCGGGTTCGTGCCACCTACCGCGAGGCTCTGGCCCACGCTGAAGCCAAAGCCAAGGAGCGTTCCGCCGCCGCGGAGGAGTTGCAGCTGCCGGTAGCCCGTCGAGAGCGCGCCGTCGCCGATCAGGAACGTGCCGCTGCGGCCGAGGAGGAGAAGACCACCGCCCGGCTGAGGGCCAAAGTGGAGGAGCTAAGGGCTCGGTCCGAGGAGCTGGATCTTCGTGAGTCGGCTGTCGCCGCGAGGGAGGAGCAGTTCTCCAAGGAGCGCCAGGCGGCGATGGATCGCGAGCTGGCGGCTCGCCAAGAGGTAGAGAAGCTCCAGTCCTTGCGGTCTGCCGAGGCCCAGGCAGTCTGGGGCTTTATTGCCAAGGCGGGGTCCGCCTTGGCTCCTCTTGGTTTCAGCCCTGTGCAGGTGGAGGCTCCGGCGCGGCCGATGTCCGAAGCGATCCCAGCCCTTGAGTCTATCGGCGACGAGCTGGGTCGGCTCAAATCAGTGATCGCCGACGAGCTGGAAGCGGAAGGTCGGGGCCTTGCGAAGGAGGTTGCTATGCACGTTCTGTCATGCTTCCTGAGCCGAGACCCTTCCTTTTCTCTGGGGCCGGTTCGTCTAGCACCCATCGCCGATCGGGAGGAAGCTGCCAGGGCCGAAGTCAAGGACTTAGCTGCCCTCGTGGCCTCTAGGTTTCATCGGGAGTCCGGGGACTCTTAGGCATCTGCCCCCATGGCCACAAGGCCCTGTACTTCCTTTTTTATTTTTGTTGAGTGTGTAGCCCAGCTCGTGGAGCCTTCGTATGGACAGACTCCTGTTTCTTTTTGTGTCTGCATGTCCTAGTCTTTTTCTTGGCTTTTCCTGGCCGAGTCCTTAGCTCCGCAAGGTACTCCGAGGCCTTGACCAATCTCGAAGCTCTGCATAGACACCTTCTCTGGGTCCTCACTGTATACTAAGGGTTCCGGAGGTCTCCAGAACCCGCCTCACGAGATCGGAGGGGGGTCCGGGCCTGTTGGTCACGTGGCGGGCCCGGAGCTCCCGCCTGAGGAGAGGTCCGTGCTTGCGGGGCACGTGGAGTCCTCGGGCCTCTCCCTGCAGAGGGGGGAGGTCCGGCTTCTGTAGACCACGCGGCGGGCCCGGAGCTCCCCCTCAAGGAGGTGGAAGGTCTGGCCCTGCTGGACACGTGGGACGTTCGGGCCTCGCCCCTGTGAGGTCTAGTTCTTTGATCTTACCTTGGGGTTTCGGTCTTGCGTGATCCCGTAGCGGCCCCCTGGTAGGTGCGTTCCATTGGATGGATGTGCCTACCATACTCCTGCGGGGAGCTGAGGCCGAGAGGTCCTGCACACAAGTAAGGAAAACGTAATTCTCCTTGGGGGCTCCCCCCCTCTATCTCTTAGTCTTATTTGGCTTACGGTCCCCGTCCACTTATACGGTGCTTGGGAACTACCGTGCGCGAAGTGCCGGCGGCTTGGGGCCCCCCTGGCTCTCGGCCGGTACCTCCCATGCAACCGCCTTTGGCAGGGCAGCAAATGCCGACTAAAGATGAGAATGAGAAGAGGGAGCTGAACGCATGGTGAGCACGCGTGTCGGTACCTGAGATATGGGGTACCCCCGTGCACAGGGGAAAATGCCTAAGGAACTCGCCCTTCTTCGCAGGGAGAGCTCCGAAGGCGCCACGCATCCGGCGGGGCCGGACCTCCCTCTCCTCAGAGGAGAGCTCCGGGCCCGCCACGTGGCATACAGAAGCCGGACCTCCCCCTCCGCAGGGAGAGCTCCGAAGGCGCCACGCATCCGGCGGGGCCGGACCTCCCTCTCCTCAGAGGAGAGCTCCGGGCCCGCCACGTGGCATACAGAAGCCGGACCTCCCCCTCCGTGGGAGAGAGGTCCGAAGGCGCCACGCGTCCAGTGGGGCCGGACCTCCCTCTACTCAGAGGAGAGCTCCGGGCCCGCCACGTGGCCAACAGGAGCCGAGCCTCCCCCTCCGCGGGGAGAGGTCCGGAGGCTCCACGTGCCCCGCGGAACGTGCCCTCCTCTCCTCCGAGAAGGGCTCCGGGCCCACCACGTGGCAGCAGAACGGCGCTGCCTGCCCCCGAGCGATAGGCAGCGGGCGTAAAGACGCCCCATACCTTGCCCGTACAAGGTATTCAAGGCCCGTGTCTTCCCAAGACGCGGAGACACAGAGCACACTTCTGTCAGGTGCCGTTGCGCCCAGTCGCATCACAGACTGGCGCGCGGTGTCAGAACCTGCCAGCCAATAAACACCACGACAAGACATCCCATGCCGCCTGCGCCGTCATCAACCACTACGACTAGCATGCGGCATGGGCAGGGCGGCAAGATGAAGACTCAGAAGCCTTCGACCAGAGGCAACTACCGGCATAACTGCAGATATGGTAGATAATAGACAATCTTCCCGGGACCACCTGTCGGGTCCCGGCCCCCCTTGTAAGCTGCCCGAGTCTTGGACTATAAAAGGCTCAGGTAGGCGACGATAGCAAGGGTTCGCACTCTACAACTCATACGCTAGCCATACACTCCCAAGCTGTAACTCACCCCCAAGCTCAGGACTCCGGCCCTGAGCGGCAAGCAATACAGCGAGCTCCATAGCTCGCCGTGGACGTAGGGTTTTACGCTCCGGCGGCCTGAACCACGTAAAACTCACCGCGTCAAGCTCTTACTAACTCGTCCATCCGCGCAAGCTCTCCGCAAGGGACTAGCCCCACAGAAAAAAGAACCTCCGCGGGCTGCCCAGTGCAGGCCCGGGGGAAGTGTCAACCAAACACTTCGACATTTGGCGCACCAGGTAGGTGGCTTTTCTCCTAGCGCGACGAGTTTCCGCCGACGAAGATGACCAAGCTTCCTTCAGCGGCAAACTCTCCCCCTCTGCGTTCACGGCGAACCGTGACCAGTGGGGAGTACATGTCGACACAGTCAGGACGGAGTGTGTCGGCACAAGCTGGTAGCCAGCAGTCGACTCCGGCAACGCCGACTTTGGCGATGCAGGCTCCGACCAGTGTGAGATCTTCTGCAGCGCTGAGCGTACACCATGGGGGTGCGCTAGCTGCGGCAAGAGCACTGCTGCGCAACCCACCTGCGGGGGATGCGCCCCATTCAGCGACTCAGCAATGGGTCCGCGAGGTGGACCACCTCGTCGTCGCCGCCGTGAACCCTCGGTTTCGGCGAGGACGGCGCCCAGGACAACCTGTTGTGTCGCTGACGCGCACACCCACGGTTGACGGGCAAATGGCGGATTCCAGCTCCTCCAGGCTCCTGTCGACGGACCTGAGAAGGGAGCTGGAACGGTGCCACTTGGGCCAGGATGCCCGGGTGTACCTCGAGCGACGTCGAGAAAGGCGTCGCAACCATGAGGCTGGTGACAGCATGTCGTCGGCCTCGACACAACCTGGAGGGCAGGTCTTCGCCACGCGAGCCCTGCCTCAGGCATATGCCGCGCAGCATATGCCACAACCATATGCGCCGCAAGCAGCGCCCCCGGTCTATGGTGCAGCCTTGCCCATGCCGGGATACGCGGTGCCAAGTGTGAACCAAGCGTTCGCAGCGCCAATACCTGCAGCAGCAGGTGCAGGATGTGCGGCCCTTGCACCCCACCTTCGCTTCGCAAGATGGCCGCGCAAGTTCCGGCCGCACCTGCCCGAGAAGTACGACGGTAGCGTCGACCCGCCGGTTCCTCCAGATCTACTCTACCGCCATACTTGCCGCAGGAGGGGACGAGGCTGTCATGGCCAACTACTTCCCCGTCGCCTTGACCGGCCCAGCTCGGTCTTGGCTCACGAATCTACCTCAGGGGTCCATAACTTCCTGGGGAGAGCTCTGCCGGCAGTTCGTTGCCAACTTCGGCAGCTCCTACACCCGTCCCGGCACGGAGCTTGACCTCCACGCCGTCAAGCAACAACCTGGGGAGTCGCTGCGCTCTTTCATCCAGCGGTTCTCCCAGGTACGCAACACCATCCCGCATATCCAAAGTGCTTCTGTGGTGGTGGCGTTCCGACAGGGTGTCCGGGACGAGAAAATGCTTGAGAAGGTCGCGACCAGAGAGGTCCGCGATGTCTCTGAGCTCTTCAGTCTGGCGGACAAATGCGCCAGAGCAGCTGAAGGGCGTAACTGGCACTCTCTGCCGACCTCTGAGCCAGGTGGACAACCCAGGTCCGGCGTTGCTGCATATGGGGGTGGCAAGAAGGCCAAGAACCGGGGGAGTGGCAAGATGAAGTCATCGTTCACGGCTCCCGTCGCCGCAGCAGCGACGGCTAGTGGAGCTCGGGGGCCACGCCCTGACAAAAGGCAGCGGCAGTCACCGGCCCCAGACAGTGACCAGGGCGGGCTATGCCCCGTGCATGGCGCCGGCAACCATACTGCTGCCGAGTGCTGGGATATCCAGAGGCTCGCAGAGCGCTTCCGCAGAGGAAGACAGCAGAGAGCTCAAGCACCGCCCTACCCTCAGAGGGATGGAAAACAGAAGGTCGATGCCCCAGTCACCGCTGCCCATCAGGTGGGGTTCCAGGAGCCTCAGCGTGTCATGAAGACAGTGCATAACAGCGAGGACTCCAGCTCCGACGGTGACGGGCCAGGGCGGTGGCCAACTGCGGCACGCCTCCGTGCTTCGTACATACCTCCCGGGGGCCGCCCAAGATCTGTCAACCCCTTGAAGGCCCTGCCAGAAGGGGAAGACGCCTTGGGTCATCCAAGACGAGCCCGGGTCCACCTACCCCTTGAAGGCCTTAGCCAGAAGGGGAGAACTCCCCGGGGGCCCCCAGGAGAAGCCGCACAGGACCTGATCCAGCGCAAAGATGACAACCTCGTCGACGAGACTTGGCTGCAGGTAACACCCCACAACGCGCGGTCTCGGCTGATGCTCTAAGCACTACCGCCAAAGAACCGAACGCATCGGGGACCTGCAGGAGGGCAACCTGGTGTCGCGGCACGCTCTATTCCAAAAAGGACCCATAAACTCTCCCCCAGCAGGGAAGGTCCCTTCCGAATCATGAAAGCTGCCGCCCCAGGTACATATGCCTTTCAACCGAGTGTGGGATCTGTCGGTACCTGAGATATGGGGTACCCCCGCGCACAGGGTAAAATGCCTAAGGAACTCGCCCTTCTCCGCAGGGAGAGCTCCGAAGGCGCCACGCGTCCGGCGGGGCCGGGCCTCCCTCTCCTCAGAGGAGAGCTCCGGGCCCGCCATGTGGCATACAGAAGCCGGACCTCCCCCTCCGCGGGAGAGAGGTCCGAAGGCGCCGCGTGTCCAGCGGGGCCGGACCTCCCTCTCCTCAAAGGAGAGCTCCGGGCCCGCCACGTGGCCAACAGAAGCCGAGCCTCCCCCTCCGTGGGGAGAGGTCCGGAGGCTCCACGTGTCCCGCGGGGCTGACCCTCCTCTCCTCTGAGAAGGGCTCCGGGCCCGCCACGTGGCAACAGAGCGACGCTGCCTGCCCCGAGCGATAGGCAGCGGGCGTAAATACGCCCCATACCTTGCTCGTACAAGGTATTCAAGGCCCGCGTCTTCCCAAGACGCGGAGACGCGGAGCACGCTTCTGTCAGGTGCCGTTGCGCCCAGTCGCATCACAGACTGGCGCGCGGTGTCAGAACCTGTCACCCAATAAACACCGCGACAAGACATCCCATGCCGCCTGCGTCGTCATCAACCACTACGACTAGCATGCGGCATGGGCAGGGCGGAAAGATGAAGACTCAGAAGCCTTCAGCCAGAGACAACTACCGGCATAACTGCAGATACGGTAGATAATAGACAATCTTCCCGGGACCACCTGTCGGGTCCCGGCTCCCCTTGTAAGCCGCCCGAGTCTTGGACTATAAAAGGCTCGGGTAGGCGTCGATAGCAGGGGTTCGCACTTTGCAACTCATATGCTAGCCATACACTCTCAAGCTGTAACTCACCCCCAAGCTCAGGCCTCCAGCCCTGAGCAGCAAGCAATACAGCGAGCTCCATAGCTCGCCGTGGACGTAGGGTTTTACGCTCCGGCGGCCTGAACCACGTAAAACTCGCCGTGTCAAGCTCTTACTAACTCGTCCATCTGCGCAAGCTCTCCGCTAGAGACTAGCCCCACCGAAAAAAGAACCTCCGCGGGCTGCCCAGTGCAGGCCCGGGGGAAGTGTCGACCGAACACTTCGACATTTGGCGCGCCAGGAAGGGGGCTTTTCTCCTAGCGCGACGAGTTTCCGCCGACGAAGATGACCAAGCTTTCTTCAGCGGCAAACTCTCCCCCTCCGCGTTCACGGCGAACCGTGACCACTGGGGAGTACATGTCGACGCATTCAGGACGGAGTGTGTCGGCACAAGCTGGTAGCCAGCAGCCGACTCCGGCAACGCCGACTCCGGCTATGCAGGCCCCAACCAGTGTGAGATCTTCTGCAGCGCTGAGCGTACACCATGGAGGTGCGCTAGCTGCAGCAAGAGCGCTGCTGCGCAACCCACCTGCGGGGGATGCGCCCCATTCAGCGACCCAGCAATGGGTCCGCGAGGTGGACCACCTCGTCGTCGCCGCCGCGAACCCTCGGTTTCGGCGAGGACGGCGCCCAGGACAACCGGCTGTGTTGCTGATGCGCACACCCACGGTTGACGGGCTAACGGCGGATTCCAGCTCCTCCAGGCTCCTGTCGACGGACCTGCGAAGGGAACTGGAACGGTGCCACTTGGGCCAAGATGCCCGGGTGTACCTCGAGCGACGCCGAGAAAGGCGTCGCAACCATGAGGCTGGCGACAGCATGTCGTCGGCCTCGACACAACCAGAAGGGCAGACCTTCGCCACGCGAGCCCTGCCTCAGGCATATGCTGTGCAGCATATGCCACAACTATATGCGCCGCAAGCAGCGGCCCTGGTCTATGGTGCAGCCTTGCCCATGCCGGGATACGCGGTGCCAAGTGCGAACCAAGCGTTCGCAGCGCCAGTACCTGCAGCAGCAGGTGCAGGATGTGCGGCCCTTGCATCCCACCTTCGCTTCGCAAGGTGGCCACGCAAGTTTCGCCCGCACCTCCCCGAGAAGTACAATGGCAGCGTCAACCCAGCGGAGTTCCTCCAGATCTACTCCACCGCCGTACTTGCTGCAGGAGGGGACGAGGCTGTCATGGCCAACTACTTCCCCGTCGCCTTGACCGGCCCAGCTCGGTCTTGGCTCATGAATCTACCTCAGGGGTCCATAACCTCCTGGGGTGAGCTCTGCCGGCAGTTCGTCGCCAACTTCGGCAGCTCCTACACCCGCCCCGGCACGGAGCTTGACCTCCACGCCATCAAGCAACAACCTGGGGAGTCGCTGCGCTCTTTCATCCAGCGGTTCTCTCAGGTACGCAACACCATCCCGCATATCCAAAGTGCCTCTGTGGTGGTAGCATTCCGGCAGGGTGTCCGAGACGAGAAAATGCTTGAGAAGCTCGCGGCCAGAGAGGTCCGCGACATCTCGGAGCTCTTCAGCCTGGCGGACAAATGCGCCAGAGCGGCTGAAGGGCGGAACTGGCACGCTCTGCCGACCTCCGAGTCAGGAGGGCAGCCCGGGTCCGGTGCCGCTGCCTATGGGGGTGGCAAGAAGACCAAGAACCGGGGGAGTGGAAAGATGAAGTCACCATTCACGGCCCCCGTCGCTGCAGCTGCGACGACCAGTGGAGCTCGGGGGCCACGCCCCGACAAAAGGCAGCGGCAATCACCGGCCCCAGACAGTGACCAAGGCGGGCTATGCCCCGTGCATGGCACCTGCAACCATACTGCTGCCGAGTGCTGGGAGATCCAGAGGCTCGCAGAGCGCTTCCTCAAAGGAAGACAGCAGAGGGCTGAAGCGCCGCCCTACCCTCAGAGGGATGGCAAACAGAAGGTCGATGCCCCAGTCACTGCTGCCCACCAGGTGGGGTTCCAGGAGCCTCAGCGTGTCATAAAGACAGTGCATGACGGTGAGGACTCCAGTTCCGACGGTGACAGGCCAGGGCATTAGCCAACTGTGGCGCGCCTCCGTGCCTCGAACATACCTCTCGGGGGCCGTCTAAGCTCTGTCAACCCCTTGAAGGCCTTGCCAGAAGGGGAAGACGCCTTAGGTCATCCAAGACGAGCCCGGGCCTACCTACCCCTTGAAGGCCTTAGCCAGAAGGGGAGAACTCCCCGGGGCCCCCAGGAGAAGCCGCGCAGGACCTGATCCAGCGTGAAGATAACAACCTCGTCGACAAGACTCGGCTGCAGGGAACACCCAGCAACGCACGGTCTCGGCTGATGCTCAAAGCACTACCGCCAAAGAACCAAACGCGTCGGGGGCCTGCAGGAGGGCAACTTGGTGAAGCGGCACGCTCTATTCCAAGAAGGACCCATAAGCTCTCCCCCAGCAGGGAAGGTCCCTTCCGAATCATGAAAGCTGCCGCCCCAAGTACACATGCCTTTCAACCGAGAGTGGGATCCGTTCAAAAAAATCCTTGCCATGGAGCAACACTGTAAGTCCTACTTCCTGAGCATCAGTAGAACAGGGTTATTCCTTTCTGTAATAGATCCCATAGAATTTAGGAACAGCGCTTGGGGCAGCTAAGTCTCAAAGGACGGTACAGGACTACGTCCAGTTTAGCCTGGTTCTGACCCTAAGCGCGTAGAGTCTTGCTTCCCTTGAAGACAAGGCAGAACATTGCCTCCCTGTACAGCCAGAATTCCACCTATGGGTACGAATACAGAGACCTGTTCTACTTAGCTCTCTCTCATGCGCTCATTTAAATTATGCATTAATTTTTATGATCGCACTATCTCTGTATGTTCATCGTACATCTAGCTCCCCCTCTCCTGCGCTCATCCATAGTCGGCATTTGCTATCCTACCGAAGGCGGCTGCGCTTGAGGCACCTGCCGATGGCCGAGTGAGTCTCTCGGGCCTGCCCTAGTCAGGTGTTGCGGTGCCAGTTGGTTACCTCCAGGAAAGGCCTGCGTTGTGCATGGGGGGTCCAGGGTGCGTATCCAGCTTAGCCGGCCCAGAGCCCAAAGCATGCGCATCCTGCCCTCCGGAGGTCCAGGGGAGTACGTCCGCTTTGCCTGGTCATGAACCCAAAGCGCGTGCACTCTGCTTCCCCAGCGCACGGCCCGGTACTAAGGATCGGACAGCCGTACCCAGACCTCGGAGGCAGCCGGAGCTCCAGCGCCTCATGCACAGAATTGCCCAAGCCCCATATAGCGAATCAGGATCGTAAGACGGATAAGACTAGGAGACGGGAGGGAAGGACCCCCCGAGGAGAATTACGTTTCCTCTGCCTGTGTGCAGGACCTCCAGGTTACGGCAACAGGGACTGTGTCGGTACCTGAGATATGGGGTACCCCCGCGCACAGGGTAAAATGCCTAAGGTACTCGCCCTTCTCCGCAGGGAAAGCTCCGAAGGCGCCACGCGTCCGGCGGGGCCGGACCTCCCTCTCCTCAGAGGAGAGCTCCGGGCCCGCCACATGGCATACAGAAGCCGGACCTCCCCCTCCGCGGGAGAGAGGTCTGAAGACGCCACGCGTCCTGCGGGACCGGACCTCCCTCTCCGCAGAGGAGAGCTCCGGGCCTGCCACGTGGCATACAGAAGCCGGACCTCCCCCTCCGCGGGGAGAGGTCCGGAGGCTCCACGTGCCCCGCAGGCCGGACCCTTCTCTCCTCACAGAAGGGCTCCGGACCCGCCACGTGGCCAGAAGAACGGTGCTGCCCGCCCCCGAGCGGTAGGCAGCGGGCGTAAAGGCGCCCCACACCTTGCCTGTACAAGGTATTCAAGGCCCGCGTCTTCCCAAGACGCGGAAACGCGGAGCACGCGTCTGTCAGGTGCCGTTGCGCCCAGTCGCATCACAGACTGGCGCGCGGTGTCAGAACCTGCCAGCTAATAAACGCTGCGACAAGACATCCCATGCCGCCTGCGCCGTCATCAACCACTACGACTAGCGTGCGGCATGGGCAGGGCGGCAAGATGAAGACTCAGAAGCCTTCGACCAGAGGCAACTACCGGCATAACTACAGATACGGTAGATAATAGACAATCTTCCTGGGACCACCTGTCGGGTCCCAGCACCCCTTGTAAGCCGCCCGTGTCTTGTACTATAAAAGGCTCGGGTAGGCGTCGATAGCAAGGGTTCGCATTTTGCAACTCATACGCTAGCCATACACTCTCAAGCTGTAACTCACCCCCAAGCTCAGGCCCCCAGCCCTGAGCAGTAAGCAATACAGCTAGCTCCATAGCTCGCCGTGGACGTAGGGTTTTACGCTCCGGCGGCCTGAACCACGTAAAACTCTCCGTGTCAAGCTCTCGCTAACTCGTCCATCTGCGCAAGCTCTCCGCTAGGAACTAGCCCCTCCAAAAAAAGAACCTCCGCGGGCTGCCCAGTGCAGGCCCGGGGGAAGTGTCGACCGAACACTTCGACATTTGGCACGCCAGGTAGGGGGATTTTCCCCTAGCGCGACGAGTTTCCGCCGACGAAGATGACCAAGCTTCCTTCAGCGGCAAACTCTCCCCCCATCGTTCGCGGCAAACCGTGACCAGGGGAAAGTACATGATGACACACTCAGGACGGAGTGTGACAGGGCAAGCTGGGAGCCAGCAACCGGCTCTGGCAGCGCCGACCCCGGCAATGCAGGCTCCATCCAGCGTCAGGCCTTCAGTAGCGCCGGGCGTACCCGGTGGGGGTGCGCTAGCTGCAGCAACGGCGCTACTGCACAATCCGCCTGCTGGGGACGCACCTCAGGCAGCGACCCAGCAGTGAATTCGCAAGGTAGACTGTCTTGTCGTCGCCGCCGCAAACCATTGGCTTCGGCGGGGACGACGCTCCGACCAACCGGCTGTGTCGCTGACGCGCATGCCAGCGGTTGACGGCCAGACGACGGGATTCCAGCTCCACCAAGCTTCCGTCGACGGACCTGAGGACAGAGCTGGAACGGTGCCACTTAGGCCAAGATGCCTGAGTGTTACTCGAGCGACGTCAAGAAAGGCGTCGCACTCAAGAGGCTGGCGACAACATGACGTCGGCCTCAACACAGCCTGAAGGGCCGACCTTCGCTACGTGAGCTCTGCCCCAGGCATACGTCGCACAGCATATGCCACCACCATATGCCCTGCAAACAGCGTCCCCGGTCTATGGAGCGGTCTTGTCCATACTGGGGCACATTGTGCCAGCAGAGAACCAAGCGTTCACGGCACCGATACCTGCACTGGGAGCCAGCAACCGGCTCTGGCAGCGCCGACCCCGGCAATGCAGGCTCCGACCAGCGTCAGGCTTTCAGTAGCGCTGGGTGTACCTAGTGAGGGTGCGCTAGCCGCAGCGAAGAGCGGGCACCGGAGCGTATGCCCCCGGTTGCCGGGGCATGCGGTGCTCAGCGCGAACCAAGCATTCGCAGCATCAGAACCTGCGGCGACAGAAGCAGGGTGTGCGGCCCTCGCGCCCCGCCTTCGCTTCACAAAATGGCTGCGCAAGTTTCGACCGCTCTTGCCTGAGAAGTACGACGGCAGCATCAACCCGGCGGAATTCCTCCAGACGCCAGGAAATCCAGAAGCTCGCGGAGCGCTTCCGGAAGGGGAAGCAGCCCCTAACTGATGCCCCACCCTATAGTCAAAGGGAGGGCAAGCAGAAGGTCGAGGCCCGAGACGGCGACGACCGCCAGGTGGAGTTCCAGGAGCTCTCGCGCGCCGTAAAGGCAGTACACAGTCATGGGAGCTCCAGCTCCAGTGACGACAAGCACTGGAAGATGCCCTGTGACATCTTCGGCGGGTCCGCCAACCCCCTGTCCCGAAGCATGGCTAAGGCCTTGCGCCGAGCGGTAGCGTCGGTGGCTCCCCTTCCAAGTGCAGTACCGCACCTCAGGTGGATGGGAACCCCCATCAGCTTCGATGACACCGACTGCCCCAGGAACATGGCTGGGGCCGGCCAACTGCCGCTCGTGGTGGCCCTTACCATTGCCAACGTGATGATGTACAACGTTTTGGTGGATGGTGGGGCTGGACTGAACCTCATCAGTCACGCAGCCTTCCAGAAGCTGCAGATCCCGATGGCCAAGCTCGCCCCATCAAGCCTGTTCTCAGGGGTAGGGCCGGGACAGGTCGTTCCCTACGGCCACATCAGCCTCTCGGTGACCTTTGAGGCACCGGACAGCTACCGGACAGAGTACATTCTGTTCGACGTGGCCGAGATTGACCGCCCCTTCAATACCATAATCGGTAGGCCAGCCTTGTACCGATTCATGGCAATAGCCCACTACGGCTACCTTGTCTTGAAGATGCCTACACCAACAGGCATCCTCAAGGTTTGTGGAGACCGTGCTGCCGCAGTATTAGCCTTGGAAAGGCTTCGGGCGCTTACAGCAACTAGAGCGCCAGCCCTCGGCAGTACAGAACCAAACCAGCTCCACCTAAGTGCACGCCACCGTGCCTCTACCACCGCACCCTGCGTGCAACCCCTTGATAAGGACGACGTCTCCACAAGGTTCGTCCGAATCAGCGCCGATGCCACCCAGACCACCCGGGTAGCCGGGGGCCCGGGTAGCATATAGGAAGGCGCGCTCGTTGCCCCCCTCCGGCATGAGGTCGATGTGCTGCATGACAGCCATCACCGAGGCCAGAGATTCCTAGGGAGGTGATGGAGCACTACTTGAAGGTCTTTCCCGACGTCCAGCCGTCTGACGAGACGGAGAGTCCGCTGCTCCCGGCGCTTGGCAAACCGTGTTATTATCCCGAGGGCCAGCGAGAAGCTCCGGAAGCGCATCCACTACACCAGTCTCAATAAGGCATGCCCTAAAAGACCTATTTTCTCTTCCTATGATAGAGCAAATAGTAGACTCAATACCAGGCTGTGATATGCTGCGCTTCCCAAATGCTTGCTAGGGCCCCCATCAGACCCCTGTGTCTGAAGTAGTTGAAGGGCGCCCCCTATCTGCTAATCCCGGCGTAAGCCGACTCGGCATGGCTAGGGGTCCCACGAATTTCTGGTTTTCGCGCAATGGATTTAACCCCATACCACAGTAACCTGTTCCGCTACCAAGAAGCAAGCACCAGAAGACCAGACCTCGGATCCCCGACACAACCTCCCGGAGGACCAGCCGGACCTCCCGGAACCCCCGGGACGACAGCGGAGCTTCCCGCAAGGTCCAAAGCAGCCTGAGGACCCCCGGGTGTCGGGCACCCGGCGGTCTCCCCAGGCTAAAAGCCATCCCCCTCAGCTCCACGCGGTGGGCGATGCCGCTAAATGGGCGTCGGAGCTACTGGAGTTTAATCTAGGTTCCCTTTCCCATCATACAGACATTAACAGAGCATTAGTTCACTTGTGGCTGAAGTAGACGCACGCTCAGGGGGCCACGAAGATGATGAAACAGGACCCTGAGCCCTGACCTTCACCAGGCCTTATCAAATGATGTTCGTCAACGGCTCCTCGCGAAAGCAGGGGGCCGATGCTAGCGTACTGTTCCTCAAGCCACCGGGGGAGCAGTCTGGGTATGTGGCGCGTTTCAATTCCAAGGCAGCCAACAACATAGCAGAGTATGGAGTGCTCATCCTTCTCGTTAGTCGTTGGCTCAGGGCAATCCCCAGTCTGGTTATCAACCAAGACGGCGGAGACAGACCCCCTCGCCTTGGACCTGCACCACGTACCGCGCGCTACCAAGGCCGCAGCTGATGACCTTTCAACGAGGGCCCCCACTGCCACCAGAGCCACTGTGCCTGAAGGGGGCCTCGAGAGGACGTTGCCGCGACCCACAGCCCGGCCCGCCGAGCCGGGCGAAGGGGGATAGACCAGCACCTCGAAGCTGGCAGTCCCGGCGGCCATGAGCGCCGCCAAGGATCATAAGCGTCACTGGGGACTCCGTGCAACCCAGCGCTCAAGATCCAGATGCTCAATGTCAGACCTGATGCATGGATCACGGAGGTCCGGGACTACTTGAAAGACAATATCCTCCCTGATGAACGTGTATCCGCTGAACGGATTGCGCGTATGGCTAAGAGACACATGGCGGTAGAGGGGGATATCTACCGACGTGGCGCCAACCACATCCTATTGCGGTGCATAACCCAGGGAGAAGGCTGTGACTTGTTCGCTGAGATCCATGGAGGCGAATGAGGGAGTCATTCTTCCTCACGCACGCTTGTCGGTAAAGCCTTTCGGCATGGCTTCTACTAGCCGGCAACACTCCAGGATGCCGTCGAGCTGGTCGAGAGCTGCTAGGCGTGCCTGTTCCACGCCAAGCAGATCCATACACCGGCTTGGACGGTACAGATGATCCAGCCCGCATGGCCTTTTGCTGTGCTGGGGCTGGACATCCCGGGCCTGGGACCATTCCCCAGAACCGATGACAGGGACCCGCTCGCGAACCTTCGGGACACGGAACACCGCTGTAAGTTCTACCCCTAGAGCAACAATAGGGCAGGCCTTTCTTTTTGTAGTAATTTCCATAAAAGTCCGTGAACAGGGCTTGGAACAACTAAGCCTCAGGGGACGGTCCAGGACTACGTTCAGCTTCGCCTGGTTCCGACCCCAAGCGCGTAGAGTCTTGCTTCCCTTGAGGTGGGTCGTGGCCTACATATGCGGCCCGCCTTCCCCCGTATGGAAATTTATATGAAAAGAAACCTACCCTACGTTGCTCTTCTTTGGTACTCATTTAATTTACTTATTAAATTTTTATGATTACCCTACTAACGCGTGCTCACTATGCGTTCAACTCCCTCTTCTCATTTTCATCTTCAGTCGGAATTTGCTGCAGATACAACTAAGGAATAGAGGGGGGAGCCCCCAAGGAGAATTACTTTTTCCTTACTTGTGTGCAGGACTTCTCAGCCTAGCTCCCCGCAGGAGTATGGTAGGCGCATCCACCCAATAGAACGCACCTACCAGGGGGCCGCTACGGGATCGCGGTAGGCCAAAAACCCTAAGGTAAGATCAAAGGGCTAGCCCTCACAGGGGCGAGGTCCGAAGGCCCCACGTGTCCAGCAGGGCCGGACCTCCCACCTCTTTGAGGGGAGCTCCGGGACCGCCGCGTGGTCTACAGAAGTCGGACCTCCCCCCTCTGCGGGGAGAGGCCCGGGGCCTCCACGTGCCCTGCGAGCCCGGACCTCCTCTCAGACGGGAGCTCCGGGCCCGCCACGTGACCAACAGGCTCGGACCCCCCTCCGACCTCGTGAGGCGGGTCCTGGAGACCTCCGGAACCCTTAGTATACAGTGGGGACCCGGACATGGTGTCTATGCAGAGCTTCAAGATTGGTCAAGGCCTCCGAGTCCTTGCGGAGCTAAGGGCTCGGTCAGGAAAGGCCAAGAAGAAGACTAGGGCATGCAGACACAGAAAGAAACAGGAGTCTGTCCATACAAAGGCTCCACGAGCTGGGCTACAGACTCAACAAAAATAAAAAAGGAAGTACAGGGCCTTGTGGACACGAGGGCGGATGCCTAAGGATCCTCGGACTCCCGATGAAACCTAGAGGCCATGAGGGCAGCTAAGTCCTTGACTTCGGCCCTGGCAGCTTCCTCCTGGTCGACGATGGGTCCTAAACAGACCGGCCCCAGGGAAAAGGAAGGGTCTCGGCTAACGAAGCACGACAGAACATGCATCGCAACCTCCTTTGCAAGGCCCCGACCTTCCGCTTCCAGCTCGTCGGCGATCACTGATTCGAGCCGACCTAGCTCGTCGCCGAGCGACTCAAGGGCTGGGGCCGCTTCGGACACCGGCCGTGCTGGGGTCTCCACCGGCACAGGGCTAAAACCAAGAGGAGCCAAGGCGGATCCCGCCTTAGCAATGAAGCACCAGACCGCCTGGGCCTCGGCAGTCCGCATGGACTGGAGCCTCTCTACCTCTTGGCAGGCCGCTAGCTCGCGATCCATCGCCGCCTGAAGCTCCTTGGAAGACTGCTCTGCCCTCGCGGCGACAGCCGACTCACGGAGCTCCAACTCCTCAGTCCGAGCCCTTAGCTCCTCCACCTTGGCCCTCAGCCGAGCGGTGGTCTTCTCCTCCTCGGCCGCAGCAGCGCGTTCCCGATCAGCGACGGCGTGCTCCCGACGGGCTACCTGCAGCTGCAACTCCTCCGCGGCGGTGGAACACTCCTTGGCTTTGGCTTCAGCTTTGGCCAGAGCCTCGCGGTAGGTGGCACGAACCCGCTGGGCCTCTAACTCCAAGCGGGTAATGGCCTTCTTCTGGGTGCCAAGCAGAGCACTCATGGCCTCAAGCCTTGACTGCCTTGAGTCGAGGTCCGCCCGGGCTCGCTGCTGCCAGCTGAGAAGGCGTTCCCTCTCGCCGGCCAATGCCTTCCGCTCCTGCTCAAAGGCGGATTGGAGCTGCCGGGTGCTGGTCTGGGCATGCTCCAGGGCATCCCACACGGGCACTGGAGCAGGGGGGGCAGGAGCCGCGCCGCTGGACCCCCCGGACGAGTCCAAGACCGGCGGGAGCGCCGGCGCCTCGGCAGCTACGGGGGGACGCTGTCCTAAGCAGGCCAGGGGGCCAGCAGGCACCCCTACAGCAGCCCTCCCGGTCTCAAGACCTGGCTTCTGGGCTGGTGAAGGAGGGCGGGTAGGAGCAGATGCGGCCACTGAGGCCACTGCCCCCGTCGATTTGGGAGCTATGGGGGCCGCCGTGGTCCCCAGGTGCCGAGGCGCGGAGCCCCCGCTGGTTGAAGGCGTCCGGATAAGAGGCCCGCCCCTGGCAGCCGGTCGGTCCCTGCAAAGAAAAAGAAGCCCTCAGAATAAAAGAAGAGGCAGGAGCTCTGCTCTTATAAGTCAGAAAGAATAACACTTACTGGGCGGCATGAGCGCTCCAGCGAGCTTGCAGCACTGGCCTCTGGGCTATAGCTGAACTGCCAGGACCAGCGGCTGGAACGGTCGCGGAATGGGACGCCTGGACCTCCGGCGCGCTCGCCGGCGTCGTCCCACCAACATCCGTCCTGAGAGCCCCGCCGCTCGAGGGAGGATGGCGAGATACTTGGGCTGATTCGGACGGCTGCTGTCTGGGGAGAGACCCGCCGGGGAGGGACACTCGGGACCTCTTCGGGTCGCCACCCGATGGACCAGCAACTCCGGGAGATGGAAGCAAAGTAGCTCCGGCACCCTGGCTTGGCACAGGCAGCACCCTCGGAGGAGACCGAGCGCGTTTTTTCTCTAGATGCCCGGGTGCCGGCTCTTTTCCTTTCCCTTTATCGGCGGCTTGGGTTCCGTCGGTTCTGGGGGAGGGTTTGGCAGCAGCGGATGCCTCATGCCCTGATCCGGGGTGCTCGGCTCCTGGAATGGTGATACCCCGGAGGGCATCCCCGACCTGACGAACGGCAATCCCGATATCATCAAGGTTCGGCATCTTCTGCAGGAGCTCCGACCTCCTCTGAGGCTCCAAGAAGAGGGGGTGGCAGAAGGCGGAAGGGCGGGGACGCCGCTGGGAATATAGTCACCGCTCACCTTGCTCACCATCTCCTCCAGCTCTTCGTCGGTAGGGACAGAGTCGGGACCTCTCTCCAGCCTGGTACAGTCCTGCTCACCGGTGTAGTACCACGCGGGGCGGCCGGCGTTGCTGCAAGGGAGCAATGCGGCGTGACACAAAGTCCATCAGCACCATTAGAGACGTCAGCCCCTCGTTGGCCAAGAACCGGATCCGCTCCAAGACCGGAGTGTACTCCTGCTCCAACTCAGGGATCTCCTCCCAGAAGTGGCGATCGGTGGTTGGGCTGGCGGTTGGGAGTTGTAGGCGATCGTGCTCGCCGGTCTGCACTACCACCCAGCTCTCCCTCCAGTTCTCCCACCTTGATGCGCTGAAGGGCAGGAGGTATCCGGAGACCTTGGGGTCTTTGCAGCGATGCTGGAAGTAATATGCCCCCATCTGAGTCTTTGAGCCGCGTCCAGTCGTCCGCAGCACAAAGAAGTGGCGGAAGAGCGTCACGGAGGCGTGCACCCCCACGAACATCTCGCAGAAGTGAACAAAAACTGCCGCCATTGCGAAGGAGTTGGGGGAGAGATGGTGGAGCTGGAGACCGTATGTCTCCAGCAGGGTGACAAAGAAGGAAGAAATCGGCGGAACGAACCCCGCCAGAGCATAAGCGGTGAAGAAGACTATCTCCCCCTTTTCCAGGACCAGGGGGAGAGATCCTCGGCGGAGCCGATGCTTCTGCTCTTCCGAGCGCCAGCCCAGCAGCCTGCGCACTGGCCCGAGCTCGGAGGAGCGAACGAGGCGCGTCGGAAGCAAGTTGGAAGCCATAGCGAAAGAAGGCGCAAGGGCAGGAGAGCCGGGGCACAAGAGTTCAAGGGAAGTACGAGCGCAATGCGAAGGGAAGCCGCGATGCGGGTGAGATCCCCTTTTAAAAACTTTCCAGGGATGGTTCGAGGTAATTTGAAAACCTCCGGAAACATCGCACCAGCGACCTCGTCGGCTCCGAGACTGGGCGCCGATGAAAGCTGGGCCCAAGCCGCTTAACTAAAGCGGTGGGGTCAAGGAGTCAGTCTCCTGAGAAGATGAGCCGGCAAGGCACTCCGGCGGTTCCCGAAGAAAGCGCCTCAACATGCAGAGGTGGCAGCCTTGGGAACCGCCGCAGTAAAAGCAATCATCAAGTGGGCGCACGATCTCACGACCCCAAGGCCGTTCGTGCTCCGGCATCGGTCAATTCGGGACATAGAGAAAGTGCGCGGATCGGAAGAGACGGAGGTCCCACCTCGGGCTCGCTATCTCCCCCGAGATAGGCCCGGGGGCCACTGTCAGTACCTGAGATATGGGGTACCCCCGCGCACAGGGTAAAATGCCTAAGGTACTCGCCCTTCTCCGCAGGGAGAGCTCCGAAGGCGCCACGCGTCCGGCGGGGCCGGACCTCCCTCTCCTCAGAGGAGAGCTCCGGGCCCGCCACGTGGCATACAGAAGCCGGACCTCCCCCTCTGCGGGAGAGAGGTCCGAAAACGCCACGCGTCCTGCGGGGCCGGACCTCCCTCTCTGCAGAGGAGAGCTCCGGGCCTGCCACGTGGCATACAGAAGCCGGACCTCTCCCTCCGCGGGGAGAGGTCCGGAGGCTCCACGTGCCCCGCAGGCCGGACCCTTCTCTCCTCAGAGAAGGGCTCCGGACCCGCCACGTGGCCAGAAGAACGGTGCTGCCCGCCCCCGAGCGGTAGGCAGCGGGCGTAAAGGCGCCCCACACCTTGCCCGTACAAGGTATTCAAGGCCCGCGTCTTCCCAAGACGCGGAAACGCGGAGCACGCGTCTGTCAGGTGCCGTTGCGCCCAGTCGCATCACAGACTGGTGCGCGGTGTCAGAACCTGCCAGCTAATAAACGCTGCGACAAGACATCCCATGCCGCCTGCGCCGTCATCAACCACTACGACTAGTGTGCGGCATGGGCAGGGCGGCAAGATGAAGACTCAGAAGCCTTCAACCAGAGGCAATTATCGGCATAACTACAGATACAGTAGATAATAGACAATCTTCCCGGGACCACCTGTCGGGTCCCGGCACCCCTTGTAAGCCGCCCGAGTCTTGTACTATAAAAGGCTCGGGTAGGCGTCGATAGCAAGGGTTCGCATTTTGCAACTCATACGCTAGCCATACACTCTCAAGCTGTAACTCACCCCCAAGCTCAGGCCCCCAGCCCTGAGCAGCAAGCAATACAGCGAGCTCCATAGTTTGCCGTGGACGTAGGGTTTTACGCTCCGGCGGCCTGAACCACGTAAAACTCTCCGTGTCAAGCTCTCGCTAACTCGTCCATCTGCGCAAGCTCTCCGCTAGGAACTAGCCCCTCCGAAAAAAGAACCTCCGCGGGCTGCCCAGTGCAGGCCCGGGGGAAGTGTCGACCGAACACTTCGACAGACTGCATGAAGCAGGGGGGAAGGAGCTACCAGCTACTCCGACCTAGGACTGGAAGGACCGGGACCTGCCCCTCCAGCAGGGGCGGGACCCGGGGGCCCCACGTGTCCAGCAGGCCCGGAACTCTCTCCTCCCTTGAGGAGGGCTCCGGGCTCGCCACGTGGCAGGCGGAAACCGGACCTCCCCCCTCGGCGGGAGGACTCCGAAAGCCCTACGTGTCCAACATGGCCGGAGCTCCCGCCTCTTAAGGAGGAGCTCCGGACCCGCCACGTGGCAGGGAGATCAGGAGCTCCCCGAAGGGCGAGATCCGGAGACCTTCGGGGGCCCCTAACACGGTTAGGACCCGTGGAGGGTGTCTGTGCAAAGCTCCGAGATTGGAAATAGCCTCTGAGTACCTTGCGGAGCTAAGGACTCAGTCAGGCAAAGCCAAGAAGGAGAGAAAAAGCATCACACACACAAGTATCCAAAAGAGTCAAATTAAGCGAGGCTCCTTGAGCTGGACTACAGACTCGATAAGAAGAAAGAAACAAGTCCTAAGGACCTCCCGGCTCCCGCCGGAACCTTGCGGCTATAAGGGTGGCCACATCCTCGACTTCTGCCCTGGCAGCTTGCTCCCGCTCTGCGGCTGGGCCCTCTCTCGCTGGTTCTAGCGAAAAAGAGGGGTCGCGGCTCTTAAAGCATGCCAGCACATGTGAGGCGACCTCTAAGGCTAGGCCGCGCCCCTCAGCCTCAAGCTCGCTGGCGACCACCAAGTCAAGACTGTCCAGCTTGGCGCCGATCGACTCCAGCGCGGGGATCACCTCCAACGCAGGGGCCGCGGTCCTCACCGGACTGAAGCCAAGAGGGACCAGGGCGGACCCCGCTTGATCCACGAAGCTCGAGACTGCAAGAGCCTCGGAGGACCGCAAGGCCGAAAGCTCCTCCACCTCGCGGTGGGCCGCCTGCAGAGCCTCCAGGTCCCTCTAGGAGAATTCCTTCTCCTTGGCTGCCAGGGAGCTCTCCCAAAGATGGAGAGCCTTGGCGAGCCGCTCCAACTCAGCAGCCTTGAAGTCGGCGGTCAACTCCCGGTCCAAGACCGCCCGGTGATCACGGGAGACCTGTTCTTCCCTCAAATCGAGGTCTGCCTTCAGGATCTCCAGCTCCTCCATCCGAGCTCGAAGGTCATCCTCGCCCGCAGCCAGCTGCGCGGCGACCCTCTCCGCCTCAGCTGCCATGCAACGCTCCCGTTCCTCAATGGCGAGTTCACGGCACTCCAACCGCTGCCATATCTCCACAGCGGCAGAGAGGCTCTCCTCGGCCCGGGCATGTGCCTCCAGGGTCTCCCTGTTGATCCGCCGTGATTCGGTGTCCATGCCGTCGACAGCCCGCTTCATCCGGTCGAGGAGCGCTTCCCTGAAGTCGAGCAACTCCCGCCTGGAGTCGAGCTCACTCTTAACCTTCGCGGTCCTCTCCCGCAAAAGGTTCCCCCAGATGAGGAGGCGGTCCCGTTCAACCGTATACTCCTCCCGCTCGCGCCCTAGTGCGGCCAAGACCTGCCGGACGCTCGTCTCGGCAAGCGCGAAGGTGTCCGCCAGAGGCAATGGCGCAACAGAGGCCGGGGCAGTCCCCCCGACCTCCTCCATTACCTCGTCCTCAGGAAGAGCCGACGCACCAGCAACCGAGACGAGACGCCGATCAGGAGAAGCTGGCTCCGAGGCTCTGGCAGCCAGGCCAGCCGGGCTCTCTTCAGCTTCTGGCTCCTTGACCTGAAGAGAGGGGCGAGCCGGGGAAGGCGGTGCTGAAGAAGAGGCCGGGCCGTCTAGTGCAGGGTCAACCTGCGCAGGCTTGGGGGCCGCGGTGGCCGTCTCGGCAGGCAGAGACGACGCCGCCGCGGAGTCCGGGCACACCGGAACAGGAGAAGTTTGCGCTGGCCTGGGGGCCGCGGCAGTTGCCCCTGGCTCCGAGCACAGCGGCACAGATTCCCCGCAAGTCGGGGAAGGCCGGGAAGCACGGACACTCCAGCGGGCTCTGAACCCCGACTTCCGAGCCGGGGTAGGACTTCCAGAGCCCGCTACCGTCACTGACGGCCGCTCCGCAGTCGCTTGGACTGGCGGAACAGGGGACGCCCCAGAAGCTTCCCCCAGCGCATCAACCCGGGGCCTCTTCGAGTCGCCACCGAAGGGAGTGTCAGGCACCCCAGAATCCCGACTTGGCGCGGACGCCGCAGGTGGAGGAGATCGAGCGCGCTTCTTCTCTGGCGGCAGGTTGGAAGCCATGGCAAGGGAGAACTCAAGGGCAAGAGAGCAAAAGCACAAGAGTCCGAGGAGAAACGCAGAGAAGTGCGAAGGGAAGCTGCAATGTGGGTAAGACACTGTCGAAGTGTTCGGTCGACACTTCCCCCGGGCCTGCACTGGGCAGCCCGCGGAGGTTCTTTTTTCGGTGGGGCTAGTTCCTAGCGGAGAGCTTGTGCAGATGGAACGAGTTAGTAAGAGCTTGACACGGCGAGTTTTACCTGGTTCAGGCCGCCGGAGCGTAAAACCCTACGTCCACGGCGAGCTATGGAGCTCGCTGTATTGCTTGCTGCTCAGGACCGGAGGCCTGAGCTCGGGGGTGGGTTACAGCTTTGAGAGTGTATGGCTAGCGTATGAGTTGCAAAATGCGAACGCTCGCTATCGACGCCTACCCGAGCCTTTTATAGTCCAAGACTCGGGCGGCTTACAAGGGGAGCCGGGACCCGACAGGTGGTCCCGGGAAGATTGTCTATTATCTACCGTATCTGCAGTTATGCCGGTAGCTGACTCTGGTCGAAGGCTTCTGAGTCTTCATCTTGCCGTCCTGCCCATGCCGCACGCTAGTCGTAGTGGTTGATGACGGCGCAGGCGGCATGGGATGTCTTGTCGCGGCGTTTATTGGCTGGCAGGTTCTGACACCACGCGCCAGTCTGTGATACGACTGGGCGCAACGGCACCTGACAGAAGCGTGCTCTGCGTCTCCGCGTCTTGGGAAGACGCGGGCCTTGAATACCCTGTACGGGCAAGGTATGGGGCGTATTTACGCCCGCTGCCTACCGCTCGGGGTAGGTAGCGTCGTTCTGCTACCACGTGGCGGGCCCGGAGCCCTTCTCAGAGGAGAGGAGGGTCAGTCCCGCGGGGCACGTGGAGCCTCCGGACCTCTCCCCGCAGAGGGGAGGCTCGGCTTCTGTTGGCCACGTGGCGGGCCCGGAGCTCTCCTCTGAGGAGAGGGAGGTCCGGCCCCGCTGGACACGCGGCGCCTTCAAACCTCTCTCCCGCGGAGGGGGAGGTCCGGCTTCTGTATGCCACATGGCGGGCCCGGAGCTCTCCTCTGAGGAGAGGGAGGTCCGGCCCCGCCGGACGCGTGGCGCCTTCGGAGCTCTCCCTGCGGAGAAGGGCAAGTTCCTTAGGCATTTTACCCTGTGCGCGGGGGTACCCCATATCTCAGGTACCGACAATGGCCCCCGGGCCCATCTCGGGGGAGATAGCAAGCCCGAGGTGGGACCTCTGTCTCTTCCAATCCGCGCACTTCCTCTAAGTCCTGAATTGACCGCTGCCGGAGCACGAACGGCCACGGGATCGTGGGAGCGCGCGCTCACTTGATGGTTGCTTTTACTGCGGCGGTTCCCAAGACTGCCACTTTTGCGGTGCTTTCTTCGGGAACCGCCGAAGTGCCTTGCCGGCTCATCTTCTCAGGAGACTGACTCCTTGACCCACCGCTTCAGTTGGGCGGCTAGGGTCCACCTTTCATCGGCATTCGGTCTAGGAACCGAAGCGGTTGCCGGTGCGGGATATTCGAAGAGTTCCGAATCGCTTGGAATTGCACCGGGAAGCTTTTTAGAGGGGGTCTTACCCACATTGCAGCTTCCCTTCGCACTTCTCAGCGTTTCTTCTCGGACTCTTGTGCTTTTGCTCTCTTGCCTTTGAGTTCTCCCTTGCCATGGCTTCCAACCCGCTGCCAGAGAAGAAACGCGCTCGATCTCCTCCAGCAACGGCGTCGGTGCCAAGTCGGGATTCTGGGGTGCCTGACACTCCCTCCGGTGGCGACTCGAAGATGCCCCGGGTTGATGTGCTGGGGGAAGCTTCTGGGGCGTCCACTGTTCCGCCAGTCCAAGCGACTGCGGAGCGGCCGTCAGTGACGATAGCGGGCTCTGGGAGTCCTACCCCGGCTCGGAAGTCGGGGTTCAGAGCCCGCTGGAGTGTCCGCGCTTCCCGGCCTTCCCCGACTTGCGGGGAGTCTGCGCCGCTGCGCTCGGAGCCAGGGGCAACTGCCGCGGCTCCCAGGCCAGCGCGAACTTCTCCTGTTCAGGTGTGCCCGGACTCCGCGGCAGCGTCATCTCTTCCTGCCGAGACGGCCACCGCGGCCCCCAAGCCAGCGCAGGTCGACCCTGCACTAGGCGGCCCGGCCTTTTCTCCAGCACCGCCTTCTCTGGTTCGCCCCTCTCCTCAGGTCAAGAAGCCTGAAGCTGAAAAGGGCCCGGCAGACCTGGCTGCCACAGCCTCGGAGCCAGCTTCTCCTGATCGGCATCTCGTCTCGGTTGCTGGTGCGTCGGCTCTTCCTGAGGACGAGGTAATGGAGGAGGTCGGGTGGACTGCCCCGGCCTCTGTTGCTCCATTGCCTCTGGCGGATGCCTTCACGCTTGCCGAGATGAGCGTTCGGCAGGTCTTGGCTGCATTAGGGCACGAGCGGGAGGAGTATACGGTTGAACGGGATCGCCTCCTCATCTGGGGGAACCTTTTGCGGTAGAGGACCGCGAAGGTTAAGAGTGAGCTCGACTCCAGGCAGGAGCTGCTCGACTTCAGGGAAGCGCTCGTCGACCGGATGAAGCGGGCTGTCGACCGCATGGACACCCAATCGCGGCGGATCAACAGGGAGGCCCTGGAGGCACACGCCCGGGCCGAAAGAGAGCCTCTCTGCTGCTGTGGAGATACGGCAGCGGTTGGAGCGCCGTGAACTCGCCGTTGAGGAACGGGAGCGTTCCATGGCAGCTGAGGCGGAGAGGGTCGCCGCGCAGCTGGCTGCGGTCGAGGATGACCTTCGAGCTCGTATGGAGGAGCTGGAGATCCTGAAGGCAGACCTCGACTTGAGGGAGGAACAGGTCTCCCGTGATCGCCGGGCGGTCTTGGACCAGGAGCTGACCGCCGACTTCAAGGCCGCTGAGTTGGAGCGGCTCGCCAAGACTCTCCACCTTCGGGAGAGCTCCCTGGCGGCCAAGGAGAAGGAATTCTCCGAGAGGAACCTGGAGGCTCTGCAGGTGGCCCGCCGCGAGGTGGAGGAGCTCTCAGCCTTGCGGTCCTCCGAGGCTCTTGCGGTCTCAAGCTTCGTGGATCGAGCGGGGTCCGCCCTGATCCCTCTTGGCTTCAGTCCGGTGAGGGTTGCGACTCCTGCATTGAAGGTGGCGGAGGTGATCCCTCCGTTGGAGTCGATCGGCGCCAAGCTGGACAGACTCGACTCGGTGGTCGTCAACGAGCTTGAGGCCGAGGGCCGCGGCTTAGCTTTAGAGGTCGCCTCGCATGTGCTGGCATGCTTCAAGAGCCACGACCCCTCTTTTTTGCTAGAGCCAGCGAGAGAAGGCCCAGCCGCGGAGCGGGAGGAAGCTGCCAGGGCTGAAGTCGAGGATGTGGCCGCCCTTGTAGCCGCAAGGTTCCGGCGAGAGCCGGGAGGTCCTTAGGACTTGTTTCTCCCTTTTTATCGAGTCTGTAGTCCAGCTCATGGAGCCTTACTTAATTTGACTCTCTTGGATACTTGTGTCTGTGATGCTTTTTCTCTCCTTCTTGGCTTTGCCTGACTGAATCCTTAGCTCCGCAAGGTACTCAGAGGCCATCTCCAATCTCGGAGCTTCGCACAGACACCCTCCCCGGGTCCTAACCGTGTTAGGGGCCCCCGGAGGCCTCCGGATCTCGCCCTATGGGGAGCTCCAAATCTGCCTGCCACGTGGCGGGCCTGGAGCTCCCCCTCAAGAGACGGGAGCTCCGGCCATGTTGGTCACGTAGGGCTTTCGGAGCCCTCCCACCGAGGGGGGAGGTCCGGTTTCCGCCTGCCACATGGCGAGCCCAGAGCCCTCCTCAAGGGAGGAGAGAGTTCTGGGCCCGCTGGACACGTGGGGCCCCCGGGTTCCGCCCCTGCTGGAGGGGCAGGTCCCGGTCCTTCCAGTCCTAGGCCGGAGTAGCTGGTAGCTCCTTTCCCCCTGCTTCATGCAGCCCCTGTTGCCGTAACCTGGAGGTCCTGCACACAGGCAGAGGAAACGTAATTCTCCTCGGGGGGTCCTCCCCTCCCGTCTCCTAGTCTTATCCGTCTTACGATCCTGATTCTCTATACGGGGCTTGGGCAATTCTGTGCACGAGGCGCCGGAGCTCCGGCTCCCTCCGAGGTCCGGGTACGGCCGTCCGATCCCTAGTACCGGGCCATGCGCTGGGGAAGCAGAGTGCACGCGCTTTGGGTTCATGACCAGGCAAAGCGGACGTACTCCCCTGGACCTCCGGAGGGCAGGATGCGCATGCTTTGGGCTCTGGGCCGGCTAAGCTGGATACGCACACTGGACCCCCCATGCACAACGCAGGCCTTTCCTGGAGGTAACCAACTGGCACCGCAACACCTGACTGGGGGAGGCCCGAGAGACTCACTCGGCCATCGGCAGGTGCCTCAAGCGCAGCCGCCTTCGGTAGGATAGCAAATGCCGACTATGGATGAGCGCAGGAGAGGGGGAGCTAGATGTACGATGAACATACAGAGATAGTGCGATCATAAAAATTAATGCATAATTTAAATGAGCGCATGAGAGAGAGCTAAGTAGAACAGGTCTCTGTATTTGTACCCATAGGTGGAATTCTGGCTGTACAGGGAGGCAATGTTCCACCTTGTCTTCAAGGGAAGCAAGACTCTACGCGCTTAGGGTCGGAACCAGGCTAAACTGGACGTAGTCCTGTACCGTCCTTTGAGACTTAGCTGCCCCAAGCGCTGTTCCTAAATTCTATGGGATCTATTACAGAAAGGAATAGCCCTGTTGTACTGATGCTCAGTAAGTAGGACTTACAGTGTTGCTCCATGGCAAGGATTTTTGGGAACGGATCCCACTCTCGGTTGGAAGGCATGTGTACTTGGGGCGGCAGCTTTCATTATTCGGAAGGGACCTTCCCTGCTGGGGGAGAGCTTATGGGTCCTTCTTGGAATAGAGCATGCCGCTTCACCGAGTTGCCCTCCTGCAAGCCCCCGACGCGTTTGGTTCTTTGGCGGTAGTGCTTTGAGCATTAGCCGAGACCGTGCGTTGCGGGGTGTTCCCTGCAGCCGAGTCTTGTCGACAAGGTTGTTACCTTCGCGCTGGATCAGGTCCTGCGCGGCTTCTCCTGGGGGCCCCCGTGGAGTTCTCCCCTTCTGGCTAAGGCTTTCAAGGGGTAGGCAGTCCTGGGCTCGTCTTGGATGACCTAAGGCGTCTTCCCCTTCTGGCAAGGCCTTCAAGGGGTTGACAGACCTTAGGCGGCCCCCGAGAGGTATGTTCGAGGCACGGAGGCGCGCCGCAGTTGGCTAACGCCCTGGCCTGTCACCGTCAGAACTGGAGTCCTCACCGTCATGCACTGTCTTTATGACACGCTGAGGCTCCTGAAACCCCACCTGGTGGGCAGCAGTGACTGGGGCATCGACCTTCTGTTTGCCATCCCTCTGAGGGTAGGGCGGCGCTTCAGCCCTCTGCTGTCTTCCTTTGCGGAAGCGCTCTGTGAGCCTCTGGATCTCCCAGCACTCGGCGGCAGTATGGTTGCAGGTGCCATGCACGGGGCATAGCCCGCCTTGGCCACTGTCTGGGGCCGGTGATTGCCGCTGCCTTTTGTCGGGGCGTGGCCCCCGAGCTCCACTGGCCGTCGTAGCTGCGGCGACGGGGGCCGTGAATGGTGACTTCATCTTGCCACCCCCCCCCCCGGTTCTTGGTCTTCTTGCCACCACCATAGGCAGCAGCACCGGACCCGGGCTGTCCTCCTGACTCGGAGGTCGGCAGAGCGTGCCAGTTCCGCCCTTCAGCTGCTCTGGCGCACTTGTCCGCCAGGCTGAAGAGCTCCGAGACGTCGCGGACCTCTCTGGTCGCGAGCTTCTCAAGCATTTTCTCGTCCCGGACACCCTGTCGGAACGCCACCACCACAGAGGCACTTTGGATATGCGGGATGGTGTTGCGTACCTGAGAGAACCGCGGGATGAAAGAGCGCAGCGACTCCCCTGGTTGTTGCTTGACGGCGTGGAGGTCAAGCTCCGTGCCGGGACGGGTGTAGGAGCTGCCGAAGTTGGCGACGAACTGCCGGCAGAGCTCTCCCCAGGAGGTTATGGACCCCTGAGGTAGATTCATGAGCCAAGACCGAGCTGGGCCGGTCAAGGCGACGGGGAAGTAGTTGGCCATGACAGCCTCATCCCCTCCTGCGGCAAGTACGGCGGTGGAGTAGATCTGGAGGAACTCGCTGGGTTGACGCTACCGTCGTACTTCTGGGCAGATGCGGGCGAAACTTGCGTGGCCACCTTGCAAAGCGAAGGTGGGGTGCAAGGGCCGCACATCCTGCACCTGCTGCTGCAGGTGCTGGTGCTGCGAACGTTTGGTTCGCACCTGGCACCGCGTATCCGGCATGGGCAAGGCTGCACCATAGGCCGGGGCCGCTACTTGCGGCGCATATAGCTGTGGCATATGCTGCGCGGCATATGCCTGAGGCAGGGCTCGCGTGGCGAAGGCCTGCCCTTCTGGTTGTGTCGAGGCCGACGACATGCTGTCGCCTGCCTCATGGCTGCGACGCCTCTCTCAGCGTCGCTCGAGGTACACCCGGGCGTCCTGGCCCAAGTGGCACCATTCCAGTTTCCTTTGCAGGTCCGTCGACAGGAGCCTGGAGGAGATGGAATCCGCCGTTAGCCCGTCAACCGTGGGTGTGCACGTCAGCAACACAGCCGGTTGTCCTGGGCGCCGTCCTCGCCGAAACCGAGGGTTCGCGGCGGCGACGACGAGGCGGTCCACCTCGCGGACCCATTGCTGGGTCGCTGAATGGGGCGCATCCCCCGCAGGTGGGTTGCGCAGCAGCGCTCTTGCTGCAGCTAGCGCACCTCCATGGTGTACGCTCAGCGCTGCAGAAGATCTCACACTGGTCGGGGCCTGCATAGCCGGAGTCGGCGTTGCCGGAGTCGGCTGCTGGCTACCAGCTTGTGCCGACACACTCCGTCCTGAGTGTGTCGACATGTACTCCCCAGTGGTCACGGTTCGCCGTGAACGCGGAGGGGGAGAGTTTGCCTCTGAAGGAAGCTTGGTCATCTTCGTTGGCGGAAACTCGTCGCGCTAGGAGAAAAGCCCCCTTCCTGGCGTGACAAATGTCGAAGTGTTCGGTCGACACTTCCCCCAGGCCTGCACTGGGCAGCCCGCGGAGGTTCTTTTTTCGGTGTGGCTAGTTCCTAGCGGAGAGCTTGCGCAGATGGAACGAGTTAGTAAGAGCTTGACACGGCGAGTTTTACGTGGTTCAGGCTGCCGGAGCGTAAAACCCGACGTCCACGGCGAGCTATGGAGCTCGCTGTATTGCTTGCTGCTCAGGACTGGAGGCCTGAGCTCGGGGGTGGGTTACAGCTTTGAGAGTGTATGGCTAGCGTATGAGTTGCAAAATGCGAACGCTCGCTATCGACGCCTACCCGAGCTTTTTATAGTCCAAGACTCGGGCGGCTTACAAAGGGAGCCGGGACCCGACAGGTGGTCCCGGGAAGATTGTCTATTATCTACCGTATCTGCAGTTATGCCGGTAGCTGACTCTGGTCGAAGGCTTCTAAGTCTTCATCTTGCCGCCCTGCCCATGCCGCACGCTAGTCGTAGTGGTTGATGACGGCGCAGGCAGCATGGGATGTCTTGTCGCGGCGTTTATTGGCTGGCAGGTTCTGACACCGCGCGCCAGTCTGTGAAACGACTGGGCGCAACGGCACCTGACAGAAGCGTGCTCCGCGTCTCCGTGTCTTGGGAAGACGCGGGCCTTGAATACCTTGTACGGGCAAGGTATGGGGCGTATTTACGCCCGCTGCCTACCGCTCGGGGCAGGCACCGTCGTTCTGCTACCACGTGGCGGGCCCGGAGCCCTTCTCAGAGGAGAGGAGGGTCAGTCCCGCGGGGCACGTGGAGCCTCCGGACCTCTCCCCGCGGAGGGGAGGCTCGGCTTCTGTTGGCCACGTGGCGGGCCCGGAGCTCTCCTCTGAGGAGAGGGAGGTCCGGCCCCGCTGGACACGCGGCGCCTTCGGACCTCTCTCCCGCGGAGGGGGAGGTCCGGCTTCTGTATGCCACGTGGCAGGCCCGGAGCTCTCCTCTGAGGAGAGGGAGGTCCGGCCCCGCCGGACGCGTGGCGCCTTCGGAGCTCTCCCTGCGAAGAAGGGCGAGTTCCTTAGGCATTTTACCCTGTGCACGGGGGTACCCCATATCTCAGGTACCGACAGACCCCCTCTAAAAACTTCCTGGGTGCAATTCCAAGCGATTCGGAACTCTTCGAGTACCCCGCACCGGCAACCGCATCGGTTTCTAGACCGAGTGCCGATGACGGGTGGGCCCAAGCCGCCTAATGAAGCGGTGGGGTCAAGGAGTCAGTCTTCTGAGAAGATGAGCCGGCAAGGCACTTCAGCTGTTCCCGAAGAAAGCGCCGCAACGTGCAGAAGTGGCAGTCTTGGGAACCGCTGCAGTAAAAGCAACCATCAAGTGAGCGCACGCTCCCACGATCCCGTGGCCGTTCGTGCTCCGGCAGCGGTCAATTCGGGACTTAGAGGAAGTGCGCGGATCGGAAGAGACGGAGGTCCCACCTCGGGCTCGCTATCTCCCCCGAGATGGGCCCGGGGGCCACTGTCGGTACCTGAGATATGGGGTACCCCCGCGCACAGGGTAAAATGCCTAAGGAACTCGCCCTTCTCCGCAGGGAGAGCTCCGAAGGCGCCACGCGTCCGGCGGGGCCGGACCTCCCTCTCCTCAGAGGAGAGCTCCGGGCCCGCCACGTGGCATACAGAAGCCGGACCTCCCCCTCCGCGGGAGAGAGGTCCGAAGGCGCCGCGTGTCCAGCGGGGCCGGACCTCCCTCCCCTCAGAGGAGAGCTCCGGGCCTGCCACGTGGCCAACAGAAGCCGAGCCTCCCCCTCCGCGGGGAGAGGTCCGGAGGCTCCACGTGTCCCGCGGGGCTGACCCTCCTCTCCTCTGAGAAGGGCTCCGGGCCCGCCACGTGGCAGCAGAGCGACGCTGCCTGCCCCGAGCGATAGGCAGCGGGCGTAAATACGCCCCATACCTTGCCCTACAAGGTATTCAAGGCCCGTGTCTTCCCAAGACGCGGAGACGCGGAGCACGCTTCTGTCAGGTGCCGTTGCGCCCAGTCGCATCACAGACTGGCGCGCGGTGTCGGAACCTGTCAGCCAATAAACACCGCGACAAGACATCCCATGCCGCCTGCGTCGTCATCAAACACTACGACTAGCATGCGGCATGGGCAGGGCGGCAAGATGAAGACTCAGAAGCCTTCGGCCAGAGACAACTATCGGCATAACTGCAGATACGGTAGATAATAGACAATCTTCCCGGGACCACCTGTCGGGTCCCGGCTCCCCTTGTAAGCCGCCCGAGTCTTGGACTATAAAAGGCTCGGGTAGGCGTCGATAGCAGGGGTACGCACTTTACAACTCATACGCTAGCCATACACTCTCAAGCTTTAACTCACCCCCAAGCTCAGGCCTCCAGCCCTGAGCAGCAAGCAATACAGCGAGCTCCATAGCTCGCCGTGGACGTAGGGTTTTACGCTCCAGCGGCCTGAACCACGTAAAACTCGCCGTGTCAAGCTCTTACTAACTCGTCCATCTGCGCAAGCTCTCCGCTAGAGACTAGCCCCACCAAAAAAAGAACCTTCGCGGGCTGCCCAGTGCAGGCCCGGGGGAAGTGTCGACCGAACACTTCGACAGGATCCGTTCCCAAAAAACTATTGCCATGAAGCAACACTGTAAGTCCTACTTCCCGAGCATCAGTAGAACAGGGTTATTCCCTTCTGTAATGAATCCCATTGAATTTAGGAACAGAGCTTGGGGCAGCTAAGTCTCAAGGGACAGTACAGGACTACGTCCAGTTTAGCCTAGTTCCGACCCTAAGCGCGTAGAGTCTTGCTTCCCTTGTAGACGAGGCGGAATATTGCCTCCATGTACAGCCAGAATTCCACCTATGGGCATGAATACAGAAACCTGTTCTACTTAGCTCTCTCTCCTGCGCTCATTTAAATTATGCATTAATTTTTATGACCGCACTATCTTTGTATGTTTATCGTACATCTAGCTCCCCCTCTCCTGCGCTCATCCATAGTCGGCATTCGCTATCCTACTGAAGGCGGCTGCGCTTGAGGCACCTGCCGATGGCCGAGTGAGTTTCTCGGGCCTCCCCCAGTCTGGTGTTACGGTGCCAGTTGGTCACCTCCAGGAAAGGCCTGCGTTGTGCATGGGGGGTCCAGGGTGCGTATCCAGCTTAGCAGGCCATGAGCCCAAAGCATGCGCATCCTGCCCTCCGGAGGTACAGGGGAGTACAACCGCTTTGCCTGGTCATGAACCGAAAGCACGTGCACTCTGCTTCCCCAGCGCATGGCCCGGTACTAGGGATCGGACGGCCGTACCCGGACCTCGGAGGGAGCCGGAGCTCCGGCGCCTCGTGCACAGAATTGCCCAAGCCCCGTATAACGGATCAGGATCGTAAGACGGATAAGACTAGGAGACGGGAGGGGAGGACCCCCCGAGGAGAATTACGTTTCCTCTGCCCGTGTGCAGGACCTCCAGGTTGCGGCAACAGGGACTGCATAAAGCAGGGGGAAAGGAGCTACCAACTACTCTGGCCTAGGACTGGAAGGAACGGGTCCTGCCCCTTCAGCAGGGGCGGGACCCGAGGGCCCCACGTGTCCAGCGGGCCCGGAGCTCTCGCCTCCCCTGAGGAGGGCTCCGGGCTCGCCACGTGGCAGGCGGAAACCAGACCTCCCCCCCCCCCCCGGTGGGAGGGCTCCGAAAGCCCTATGTGTCCAGCATGGCCGGAGCTCCTGCCTCTTAAGGATGGGCTCCGGACCCGCCATGTGGCAGGCAGATTTGGAGCTCCCAATAGGGCGAGATCCGGAGACCCCCGGGGGCCCCTAACACGGTTAGGACCCGGGGAGGGTGTCTATGCAGAGCTCCGAGATTGGAGATGGCCTCTGAGTACCTTGCGGAGCTAAGGACTCAGTCAGGCAAAGCCAAGAAGGAGAGAAAAAGCATCACAGACACAAATATCCAAAAGAGTCGAACTAAGCGAGGCTCCATGAGCTGGACTACAGACTCGATAAAAAGGGAGAAACAAGTCCTAAGGACCTCCCGGCTCCCGCCGGAACCTTGCGGCTATTAGGGCGGCCACATCCTCGACTTCAGCCCTGGCAACTTCCTCCCGCTCCGCGGCTGGGCCCTCTCTCGCTGGCTCTAGCGAGAAAGAGGGGTCGCGGCTCTTGAAGCATGCCAGCACATGTGAGGCGACCTCTAAGGCTAGGCCGCGTCCCTCGGCCTCAAGCTCGCGGGCGACCACCGAGTCTAGCCTGTCCAGCTTGGCGCCGATCGACTCCAGCGCAGGGATCACCTCCGCCACCTTCAACGCAGGAGCCGCGGCCCTGACCGGACTGAAGCCAAGAGGGATCAGGGCGGACCCCGCTCGATCCACGAAGCTTGAGACTGCAAGAGCCTCGGAGGACCGCAAGGCCGAGAGCTCCTCCACCTTGCGGCGCGCCGCCTGCAGAGCCTCCAGGCTCCTCTCGGAGAATTCCTTCTCCTTGGCCGCCAGGGAGCTCTCCCGAAGATGGAGAGTCTTGGCGAGCCACTCCAACTCAGCAGCCTTGAAGTCGGCGGCCAACTCCCGGTCCAAGACCGCCCGGCGATCACGGGAGACCTGTTCCTCCATCAAGTCGAGGTCTGCCTTCAGGATCTCCAGCTCCTCGACCCGAGCTCGAAGGTCATCCTCGCCCGCCGCCAGCTGCGCGGCGACCCTCTCCGCCTCAGCTGCCGTGGAATGCTCCCGTTCCTCAACGGCGAGTTTACGGCGCTCCAACTGCTGCCGTATCTCCACAGCAGCAGAGAGGCTCTCCTCGGCCCGGGCGTGTGCCTCCAGGGCCTCCCTGTTGATCCGCCGCGATTGGGTGTCCATGCGGTCGACAGCCCGCTTCATCCGGTCGAGGAGCACTTCCCTGAAGTCGAGCAACTCCCGCCTGGAGTCGAGCTCACTCTTAACCTTCGCGGTCCTCTCCCGCAAAAAGTTCCCCCAGGTGAGGAGGCGATCCCGTTCAACCGTATACTCCTCCCGCTCGCGACCTAGTGCAGCCAAGACCTGCCGAACGCTCGTCTCGGCAAGCGCGAAGGCATCCGCCAGGGGCAATGGAGCAACAGAGGCCGGGGCAGTCCCCCCGACCTCCTCCATTACCTCGTCCTCAAGAGGAGTCGACGCACCAGCAATCGAGACGAGACGCCGATCAGGAGAGCTGGCTCCGAGGCTCTGGCAGCCGGACCTGCCAGGCTCTCTTCAGCTTCTGGCTCCTTGACCTGTGGAGAGGGGCGAGCCGGGGAAGGCGGCGCTGGAGTAAAGGCCGGGCCGCCTAGTGCATGGTCGACCTGCGCTGGCTTGGGGGCCGCGGTGGCCGTCTCGGCAGGAAGAGACGACGCCGCCGCGGAGTCCGGGCACACCGGAACAGGAGAAGTTCGCGCTGGCCTGGGGGCCGCGGCAGTTGCCCCTGGCTCCGAGCGCAACGGCACAGACTCCCCGCAAGTCGGGGATGGCCGGGAAGCGCGGACACTCCAGCGGGCTCTGAACCCCGACTTCCGAGCCGGGGTAGGAATCTCAGAGCCCGCTACCGTCACTGACGGCCGCTCCGCAGTCGCTTGAACTGGCATAACAGAGGACGCCCCAGAAGCTTCCCTGAACGCATCAGCCCGGGGCCTCTTTGAGTCGCCACCGGAGGGAGTGCCAGGCACCCCAGATTCCCGACTTGGCACAGACGCCGCCGCTGGAGGAGATCGAGCGTGCTTCTTCTCTGGTGGCGGGTTGGAGGCCATGGCGAGGGAGAACTCAAGGGCAAGAGAGCAAAAGCACAAGAGTCCGAGAAGAAACACAGAGAAGTGCGAAGGGAAGCCGCAATGTGGGTAAGATCCCCTCTAAAACCTTCCCGGGTGCAATTCCAAGCGATTCGGAACTCTTCGAATACACCGCATCGGCAACCGCTTCGGCTCCTAGACCGAGAGCCGATGACGGGTGGACCCAAGCCACCCAACTGAAGCGGTGGGTCAAGGAGTCAGTCTCCTGAGAAGATGAGCCGGCAAGGCACTTCGGCGGTTCCCGAAGAAAGCGCCGCAACGTGCAGAAATGGCAGTCTTGGGAACCACTGCAGTAAAAGCAACCATCAAGTGAGCGCAAGCTCCCACGATCCCGCGGCGGTTCGTGCTCCGGCAGTGGTCAATTCGGGACTTAGAGAAAGTGCGCGGATCGGAAGAGACGGAGGTCCCACCTCGGGATCGCTATCTCCCCTGAGATGGGCCCGGGGGCCACTGTCGGTATCTGAGATATGGGGTACCCCCGCGTACAGGGGAAAATGCCTAAGGATCTCGCCCTTCTCCGCAGGGAGAGCTCCGAAGGCGCCACGCATCCGGCGGGGCCGGACCTCCCTCTCCTCAGAGGAGAGCTCCGGGCCCACCACGTGGCATACAGAAGCCGGACCTCCCCCTCCGCAGGGAGAGCTCCGAAGGCGCCACGCATCCGGCGGGGCCGGACCTCCCTCTCCTCAGAGGAGAGCTCCGGGCCCGCCACATGGCATACAGAAGCCGGACCTCCCCCTCCGCGGGAGAGAGGTCCGAAGGCGCCACGCGTCCAGCGGGGCCGGACCTCCCTCTCCTCAGAGGAGGGCTCCGGGCCCGCCACGTGGCCAACAGGAGCCGAGCCTGCCCCTCCGCGGGGAGAGGTCCGGAGGCTCCACGTGCCCCGCAGAACGGGCCCTCCTCTCCTCTCAGAAGGGCTCCGGGCCCGCCACGTGGCAGCAGAACGGCGCTGCCTGCCCCCGAGCGATAGGCAGCGGGCGTAAAGACGCCCCATACCTTGCCCGTACAAGGTATTCACGGCCCGCGTCTTCCCAAGACGCGGAGACGCATAGCACGCTTCTGTCAGGTGCCGTTGTGCCCAGTCGCATCACAGACTGGCGCGTGGTGTCAGAACCTGCCAGCCAATAAACACCGCGACAAGACATCCCATGCCGCCTGCACCGTCATCAACCACTACAACTAGCATGCGGCATGGGCAGGGCGGCAAGATGAAGACTCAGACCCCTTCGACCAGAGGCAACTACCGGCATAACTGCAGATACAGTAGATAATAGACAATCTTCCCGGGACCACCTGTCGGGTCCCGGCCCCCTTTGTAAGCTGCCCGAGTCTTGGACTATAAAAGGCTCGGGTAGGCGACGATAGCAAGGGTTCGCACTCTACAACTCATACGCTAGCCATACACTCCCAAGCTGTAACTCACCCCCAAGCTCAGGACTCCGGCCCTGAGTGGCAAGCAATACAGCGAGCTCCATAGCTCGCCGTGGACGTAGGGTTTTACGCTCCGGCGGTCTGAACCACGTAAAACTCACCGCGTCAAGCTCTTACTAACTCGTCCATCCGCGCAAGCTCTCCGCAAGGGACTAGCCCCACCGAAAAAAGAACCTCCGCGGGCTGCCCAGTGCAGGCCCGGGGGAAGTGTCGACCGAACACTTCGACAACGCGCTAGCAGGGTAATCATAAAAATTTAATAAGTAAACTAAATGAGCACCAAAGAAGAGCAACGTAGGACAGGTTTCTTTTCATATAAATTTCCATAGGGGGAAGGCAGGCTGAATATGTAGGCCACGACCCGCCTCAAGGGAAGCAAGACTCTACGCACTTGGGGTCGGAACCAGGCGAAGCTGAACGTAGTCTGGGACTGTCCCCTGAGGCTTAGCTGCTCCAAGCACTGTTCCTGGACTGTTATGGAATTTATTATAAAAAGAAGGTGTCGAAGTGTGCGGTCGACACTTCCCCCGGGCCTGCACTGGGCAGCCCGCGGAGGTTCTTTTTTTGGTGGGGCTAGTCTCTAGCGGAGAGCTTGCGCAGATGGACGAGTTAGTGAGAGCTTGACACGGCGAGTTTTACGTGGTTCAGGCCGCCGGAGCGTAAAACCCTACGTCCACGGCGAGCTATGGAGCTCGCTGTATTGCTTGCTGCTCAGGACCGGAGGCCTGAGCTTGGGGGTGAGTTACAGCTTGAGAGTGTATGGCTAGCGTATGAGTTGCAAAGTGCAAACCCCTGCTATCGACGCCTACCCGAGCCTTTTATAGTCCAAGACTCGGGCGGCTTACAAGGGAGCCGAGACCCGACAGGTGGTCCCGGGAAGATTATCTATTATCTACCGTATCTGCAGTTATGCCGGTAGTTGTCTCTGGTCGAAGGCTTCTGAGTCTTCATCTTGCCGCCCTGCCCACGCCGCATGCTAGTCGTAGTGGTTGATGACGGCGCAGGCGGCATGGGATGTCTTGTCGCGGTGTTTATTGGCTGACAGGTTCTGACACCATGCGCCATCTGTGATGCGACTGGGCGCAACGGCACCTGACAGAAGCGTGCTTCGCATCTCCGCGTCTTGGGAAGACGCGGGCCTTGAATACCTTGTACGGGCAAGGTATGGGGCGTATTTACGCCCGCTGCCTACCGCTCGGGGCAGGCAGCGTCGTTCTGCTGCCACGTGGCGGCCCCGGAGCCCTTCTCAGAGGAGAGGAGGGTCAGCCCCGCGGGGCACGTGGAGCCTCCGGACCTCTCCCCGCGGAGGGGAGGCTCGGCTTCTGTTGGCCACGTGGCGGGCCCGGAGCTCTCCTCTGAGGAGAGTGAGGTCCGGCCCCGCTGGACACGCAGCACCTTTGGACCTCTCTCCCGCGGAGGGGGAGGTCCGGCTTCTGTATGCCACGTGGCGGGCCCGGAGCTCTCCTCTGAGGAGAGGGAGGTCCGGCGCCGCTGGACGCGTGGTGCCTTCGGAGCTCTCCCTGCGGAGAAGGGCGAGTTCCTTAGGCATTTTACCTTGTGTGCGGGGGTACCCCATATCTCAGGTACCGACAGAAGGGTATGTCCTATTGTTGCTCTAGGGGTAGAACTTACAGTGGTGTTCTGTGTTCCGAAGGTTCGGGAGCGGGTCCCCATCCTCGGTTCTGGGGAATGGTCCCAGGCCCAGGATGTCCAGCTCCAGTATGGCAAATGGCCATGTGGGCTGGATCATCTGTACCGTCCAAGCCGGTGTATGGATCTGCTTGGCGTGGAACAGGCACGCCTGGCAGCTCTCGACCAGCTCGACGGCATCCTGGAGTGTTGCCGGCTAGTAGAAGCCATGCCGAAAGGCTTTACCGATAAGCGTGTATGAGGAAGAGTGACTCCCACATTCGCCTCCATGGATCTCAGCGAACAAGTCGCAGCCTTCCCCCTGGGTTATGCACCGCAATAGGATATGGTTGGCGCCGTGTCGGTAGAGATCCCCCTCTACCGCCATGTGTCTCTTAGCCATACGCACAATCCGTTCAGCGGATACACATTCATCAGGGAGGATATTGTCTTTCAAGTAGTCCCGGACCTCCGTGATCCATGCATCGGGTCTGACTTGAGCATCTGGATCTTGAGCGCTGGGTTGCACGGAGTCCCCAGTGACGCTTATGATCCTTGGCGGCATCCATGGCCGCCGAGACTGCCAGCTTTGAGGTGCTGGTCTAGCCCCCTTCGCCCGGCTCGGCGGGCTGGGCTGTGGGCCGCGGCAACGTCCTCTTGAAGCCCCCTTCAGGCACAGGCGCTCCAGTGGGACTCTTCGTTGAGAGGTCGTCAGCTGCGGCCTTGCTAGCGCGCGATACGTGGTGCAGGTCCAAGGCGAGGAAATCTGTCTCCACCATCTTGGTTGATAACCAGGCTGGGAGTCGCCCTGAGCCAACGACTAGCGAGAAGGATGAGCGCTTCATACTCTGCTATGTTGTTGGTTGCCTTGGAATTGAAACGCACCACATACCCAGACTGCCCCCCCGATGGCGTGAGGAACAGTACCCTAGCACCGGCCCCCTGCTTTTGCAAGGAGCCGTCGACGAGCAGCATTCAGTAAGGCCTGGTGAAGGCCAGGGCTCAGGGTCCTGGTTCACCATCTCCGTGGCCCCCTGAGTCAGCCTGCGTTGGCATCTACTTCAGCCACAAGTCAGCTAGTGCTCGGCTGATGTCTGCATGACGGGGAAGGAAACCTAGCTCAAACTCCAGTAGCTCCGCCGCCCATTTGGCGGCATTGTCCGTCGCGTGGGGGCTGTGGAGGATAGCTTTCAGCCTGGGGAGGCCGCCGGGTGCTTGATACTCGGAGGTCCCCCAGGCTGCCTTGGACCTTCCGGGAAGCTCCGCTGATGTCCCGGGAGCTCCGGGGGGTCCCGTTGGACGTCCGGGAGGTTCTGTTGGGCCTCCGGGGGGGTCCCGTTGCACCTCCGGGAGGTCCTGCTGGTCCTCCGGGAGGTTGTGTCGGGGATACGGGGTCCGGTTTGGGCCTCCGGGGTTTCTTGGTACTTGTTTCTTGACAGCGAAACAGGTTACGGTGGTACGGGGTCCAGTCACTCTGCGGTGAGGACCACACTCACTTCTGCAGCCATCGCCGTGATGCAGAGCAGGAGATGCTCTTCGGGCTCGGGGGCTCCTATTATGGGCGGGTCGGATTTACGTAGGGGCTTTAGAGAAGCTTCTCTTTGCTAACCCCGGCATAAACCGACTCGGCGCAGCTAGGGATCCCACGAATTTCTGGTCTTCGCGCCAATGGCTTTGACCCTCTCTGGGTTAGCCTCAGCTCCTCGGCGTGAGGCCAGGTATTCTAAGGGTTTTCCAGAGGGTATACCAAGCTCACATTTGTCGGATGGACGAAGACTAAGGTCAGGTTATCTAGTAGGGACGAACCCTGTCTGATCTTGACAATCAATGCCTTCGACACACACCCTAACTGAGTCTCCCATTAGCTCTCCTAAGGTCTTGTGCATTGCACGTACGAAGGTAGGGAGAGCATTCCTTAGGTCATAAGGCATAGAGGCATAACAGTACAGGGCGACTACTGTGGTAAAGGGTGCCCTTCAACTTCTCCAGACACAGGGGTCTGGTGGGAACCCGAGTAAGCATTTAGGAAGCACAGCATATCGCAGCCTGGCATCGAGTCTACTATTTGGTCTATCATAGGGAGAGAAAATAGGTCTTTAGGACATGCCTTATTGAGGCTGGTGTAGTCGATGCGCTTCCGGAGCTTCTCGCCGGCCTTCGGGACGACAACATGGTTCGCCAAGCACCGGGGGTGGCGGACTTTCCGTCCTGTTGGACTGGCTGGACGTCAGGAAAGACCTTTAAATAGTGCTCAATCACCTCCCTAGGGATATCTGGCCTCCGCGACGGCTGTCATGCAGCACATCGACATCGTGCCGGAGGGGGGCAATGAGCACGCCTTCCTATTTGCTATCCAGACCCCCGGCTAACCGGGTGGTCTGGGTGGCATCGGCGCTGATTCGGACGAGCCTTGTGGGGACGTCGTCCTCGTCGAGGGGTTGCACCCGGGGTGCTGTGGTAGAGGCACGGTGGCGTGCACTTCGGTGGAGCTGGTTTGGTTCTTCACTGCCTAGGGTTGGCGCTCTAGTTGCTGTAAGCGCCTGAAGCTTTTCCAAGGCTAACACTGCAGCAGCACGGTCTCCACAAACCTTGAGGTCGCCTGTTGGTGTAGGTATCTTCAAGACAAGGTAGCCGTAGTGGGCTACTGCCATGAATCGGTACAGGGCTGGCCTGCCGATTATGGCGTTGAAGGGGAGGTCAAGCTCGGCCACGTCGAACAGAATGTACTCTGTTCGGTAGCTGTCCGGTGCCCCAAAGGTCACCGGGGGGCTGATGTGGCCGTAGGGAACGACCTGTCCCGGCCCTACCCCTGAGAACGGGCTCAATGGGGCAAGCTTGGCCATCGGGATCTGCAGCTTCTGGAACGCTGCGCGACTGATGAGGTTCAGTCCAGCCCCGCCATCCACCAAAACGTGGTACACCTTCATGTTGGCGATGGTGGGGGCCACCACGAGCGGTAGTTGGCCGGCCCCAGCCATGTTCCTGGGGCAGTCGGTGTCATCGAAGCTGATGGGGGTTCCCATCCACCTGAGGTGCGGTGCTGCACCTGGGAGGGGAGCCACCGACGCTACCGCTCGGCGCAAGGCCTTAGCCGCGCTTCGGGATGGGGGGTCAGCGGACCCGCCGAAGATGACATAGAGCATATTCCGGTGCTCATCATCACTGGAGCTGGAGCTCCCATGATTGCGCACTGCCTTTACGGCGCGCTGAAGCTCCTGGAACTCCACCTGGCGGTCGATGCCATCTAGGGCTTCGACCTTCTGCTTGTCCTCCCTTTGACTGTATGGTGGGGCATCAGTTAGGGGCTGCTTCCCTTTCCGGAAGCGCTCCGCGAGCTTCTGGATTTCCCGGCATTCGGCAGCGGTATGATAATTGGTGCCATGCACAGGGCATAATTCATCCTGGCCCCCATCTGGGGCGGTGATTGTCGCGGCCTCTTGTCAGGGCGCGGCCCCCGAGCTCCACTGGGCACCGCCGTTGTGGCAACGGGGACCACGGCTGATGACTTTATCTTGCTTCCGCCTCCGTTCTTGATCTTCCTGCCGCTTCCGTATGAAGCGTCGCCGGATCCCGGCTGACCCCCTGGCTTGGGGCCCGGCAGAGAGTGCCAGTTCCGCCCTTCGGCTGCTCTGGCACACTTGTCCGCCAGGCTGAAGAGTTCTGAGACATCGCGGACCTCCCTGGTCGTGAGCTTCTCGAGCATCTTCTTGTCCCGAACGCCTTGCCGGAATGCCACCACCACAGAAGCGTTCTGGATGTGTGGGATGGTGTTCCGCACCTGGGAGAACCGCTGGATGAACGAGCACAGCGACTCCCCTGGTTGTTGTTGGATGGCGTGGAGGTCGAGCTCCGTGCCAGGCCGGGTATAGGAACTGCCGAAGTTGGAGACAAACTGCCGGCAGAGCTCTCCCCAGGAGGTTATGGAATCCTGGGGTAGGTTCATGAGCCAAGACCGAGCTGGGCCGGTCAAGGTGACGGGGAAGTAGTTGGCCATGACAGCCTCGTCCCCTCCTGCGGCAAGTACGGCGGTGGAGTAGATCTGGAGGAACTCCGCCGGGTTGACGCTACCGTCGTACTTCTCAGGCAGGTGCGGGCGAAACTTGCGTGGCCACCTCGCGAACCGAAGGTGGGGTGCAAGAGCTGCACATACCGCTCCTGCTGCCGTAGGTATTGGCACTGTGAACGCTTGGTTCGCACTTGGCACCGCGTATCCCGGCATGGGCAAGGCTGCACCATAGACCGGGGGCGCTGCTTGCGGCGCATATGGTTGTGGCATATGCTGCGCGGCATATGCCTGAGGCAGGGCTCACGTGGTGAAGACCTGCCCTCCAGGTTGTGTCGAGGCTGACGTCATGCTGTCGCCAGCCTCATGGTTGCGACGCCTTTCTCGACGTCGCTCGAGGTACACCTGGGCATTCTGGCCCAAGTGGCACCGTTCCAGCTCCCTTCCCAGGTCCGTCGACGGGAGCCTGGAGGAGCTGGAATCCGCCGTTTGCCCATCAACCGTGGGCGTGCGCGTCAGCGACACAGCCGGTTGTCCGGGGCACCGTCCTCGCCGAAACCGAGGGTTCGCGGCGGCGACGACGAGGCGGTCCACCTTGCGGACCCATTGCTGGGTCGCTGAATGGGGCGCATCCCCGGCAGGTGGGTTGCGCAGCAGTGCTCTTGCTGCAGCTAGCGCACCCCCATGGTGTACGCTTAGCGCTGCAGAAGATCTCACACTGGTCGGAGCCTGCATCGCCGGGGTCGGCGTTGCCGGAGTCGGCTGTTGGCTACCAGCTTGTGCCGACACACTCCGTCCTGAGTGTGTCGACATGTACTCCCCGCTGGTCACGGTTCGCCGTGAACGCGGGGGAGGAGAGCTTGCCGCTGAAGGAAGCTTGGTCATCTTCGTCGGCGGAAACTCGTCGCGCTAGGAGAAAAGCCCCCTACCTGGCGCGCCAAATGTCGAAGTGTTCGGTTGACACTTCCCCCGGGCCTGCACTGGGCAGCCCGCGGAGGTTCTTTTTTCGATGGGGCTAGTCTCTAGCGGAGAGCTTGCGCAGATGGACGAGTTAGTAAGAGCTTGACACGGCGAGTTTTACGTGGTTCAGGCCGCCGGAGCGTAAAACCCTACGTCCACGGCGAGCTTTGGAGCTCGCTGTATTGTTTGCTGCTCAGGGCCGGAGTCCTGAGCTTGGGGGTGAGTTACAGCTTGGGAGTGTATGGCTAGCGTATGAGTTGCAGAGTGTGAACCCTTGCTATCGTCGCCTACCCGAGCCTTTTATAGTCCAAGACTCGGGCAGCTTACAAGGGGGGCCGGGACCCGACAGGTGGTCCCGGGAAGATTGTCTATCATCTACCGTATCTGCAGTTATGCCAGTAGTTGTCTCTGGTCGAAGGCTTCTGAGTCTTCGTCTTGCCGCCCTGCCCATGCCGCATGCTAGTCGTAGTGGTTGATGACGGCGCAGGCGGCATGGGATGTCTTGTCGTGGTGTTTATTGGCTGGCAGGTTCTGACACCGCGCGCCAGTCTGTGATGCGACTGGGCGCAACGGCACCTGACAGAAGCGTGCTCCGCGTCTCCGCGTCTTGGGAAGACGCAGGCCTTGAATACCTTGTACGGGCAAGGTATGGGGCGTCTTTACACCCGCTGCCTATCGCTCGGGGGCAGGCAGCACCGTTCTGCTGCCACGTGGCGGGCCCGGAGCCCTTCTCAGAGGAGAGGAGGGCCCGGTCCGCGGGGCACGTGGAGCCTCCGGACCTCTCCCCGCGGAGGGGGAGGCTCGGCTTCTGTTGGTACCTGAGATATGGGGTACCCCCGCGCACAGGGTAAAATGCCTAAGGAACTCGCCCTTCTCCGCAGGGAGAGCTCCGAAGGCGCCACGTGTCCGGCGGGGCCGGACCTCCCTCTCCTAAGAGGAGAGCTCCGGGCCCGCCACGTGGCATACAGGAGCCGGACCTCCCCCTCCGCGGGAGAGAGGTCCGAAGGCGCCGCGTGTCCAGCGGGGCCGGACCTCCCTCTCCTCAGAGGAGAGCTCCGGGCCCGCCACGTGGCCAACAGAAGCCGAGTCTCCCCCTCCGCGGGGAGAGGTCCGGAGGCTCCACGTGCCCCGCGGGACTGACCCTCCTCTCCTCTGAGAAGGGCTCCGGGCCCGCCACGTGGCAGCAGAACGACGCTGCCTGCCCCGAGCGGTAGGCAGCGGGCGTAAATACGCCCCATACCTTGCCCGTACAAGGTATTCAAGGCCCGCGTCTTCCCAAGATGCGGAGACGCGGAGCACGCTTCTGTCAGGTGCCGTTGCGCCCAGTCGCATCACAGACTGGCGCGCGGTGTCAGAACCTGTCAGCCAATAAACACCACGACAAGACATCCCATGCCGCCTGCGCCGTCATCAACCACTATGACTAGCATGCGGCATGGGCAGGGCGACAAGATGAAGACTCAGAAGCCTTCGACCAGAGACAACTAACGGCATAACTGCAGATACGGTAGATAATAGACAATCTTCCCGGGACCACCTGTCGGGTCCCGGCTCCCCTTGTAAGCCGCCCAAGTCTTGGACTATAAAAGGCTCGGGTAGGCGTCGATAGCAAGGGTTCGCACTTTGCAACTCATACGCTAGCCATACACCCTCAAGCTGTAACTCACCCCCAAGCTCAGGCCCCCGGTCCTGAGCAGCAAGCAATACAGCGAGCTCCATAGCTCGCCGTGGACGTAGGGTTTTACGCTCCGGCGGCCTGAACCACGTAAAACTTGCCGTGTCAAGCTCTTACTAACTCGTCCATCTGCGCAAGCTCTCCGCTAGAGACTAGCCCCACCGAAAAAAGAACCTCCGCGGGCTGCCCAGTGCAGGCCCGGGGGAAGTGTCGACCGAACACTTCGACATTTGGCGTGCCAGGTAGGGGGCTTTTCTCCTAGCGCGACGAGTTTCCGCCGACGAAGATGACCGAGCTTCCTTCAACGGCGAACTCTCCCCCCTCGCCTCTGCGGCAGACCGCGACTAGGGGGGAATACATGTCGACACACTCGGGACGGAGTGTGTCGGTACGAGCTGGGAACCAGCAACCGGGTCTGGCAGCGCCGACCCCGGCAATGCAGGCTCCAACCAGCTTCAAGTCTCCAGTAGCACTGGGCGTGCCCAGTGGGGGTGCGTTAGCTGCGGCGAGAATGCTACTGTACAATCCGCCGGCTGGGGACGCGCCTCAGGCAGCGACCCGGCAGTGGATCCGCGAGGTAGACCGTCTCGTCGTTGCCGCCGCAAGCCCTCGACCTCGGCGGGGACGACGCTCTGGCCAATTGGTCGTGTCGCTGATGCGCGCACCTTTGGATGGCGAGCAGACGGCAGACTCCAGCTCTACCAGCCCCCAGTCAACAGATCTGAGGACAGAGCTGGAACGGTGTTACCTGGGTCAAGATGCCTGGGTATACCTCGAGCGGCGCCGAGAAAGGCGTCGCCACTAAGAGGCTGACGACAACATGACGTCGGCCTCGACCCAGCCTGAAGAGCAGACCTTCGCCACGCGATCTCTGCGCCAGGCCTGTGCCGTGCAGAATATGCCACAGTCATATGTCCTGCATATGGCGCCCCCGGCCTATGGTGCAGCCTTGCCCATGACGGGGCATGCGGTGCTCAGTGCGAACCAGGCGTTCGCGGCACCAGAACCTGCGGCGACAGAAGCAGGGTGTGCGGCCCTCGCGCCCTACCTTCGCTTCGCAAAGTGGCCGCGCAAGTTTCGGCCGCTCCTGCCCGAAAAGTACGACGGCAGCATCAACCCGGCGGAATTCCTCCAGATCTATTCCACCGCCGTACTTGCCGCAGGAGGGAATGAAGCCGTCATGGCCAATTACTTCCCTGTCGCCTTGACCGGCCCAGCTCGGTCTTGGCTCATGAACTTCCCCCAGGGTTCCGTAACTTCCTGGGGAGAGCTTTGCCGACAGTTCATAGCCAACTTCGGCAGTTCCTACACCCGGCCCGGCACGGAGCTTGACCTCCACGCCATCCAACAACAACCTGGGGAGTCGTTGCGCTCTTTCATCCAGCGGTTCTCCCAGGTGCGGAACACCATCCCGCACATTCAAAATGCTTCTGTGGTGGTGGCGTTCCGGCAAGGCGTCCGAGACAAGAAGATGCTCGAGAAACTCGCAACCACGGAGGTCCGCGATGCCTCGGAGCTCTTCAGCTTGGTGGACAAGTGCGCCAGAGCAGCCGAAGGACGGAACTGGCACTCACAGCCATCCTCCGGGTCAGGAGGGCTGCCAGGATCTGGTCCTACTCCCTATGGAGGCAGCAGGAAGACCAAGAGCCGGGGCAGAAGCAAGATAAGACCGCCGGCCGCGACCCAAGTCGTCACTGCGGTGACGCTCAGTGGGGCTCGGGGGCCGCGCCCTGACAAGAGGCAGCGAAAGTCACCGACCCCGGAAGATAGCCAAGACAACATGTGCCCCGTGCACGGCAGCTGTCGCCACACTACTGCAGAGTGCCGGGAGATCCGAAGGCTCGCAGAGCGCTTCCGCAAGGGGAAGCTGCAGCGGGCTGATGCCCTGCCCTTCTGTCCAAAGGAAGATGAGCAGGGGGTGGATGTTCCAGACAACATCGACCACCCAGAGGAGATCCAGGAGTCTCAGCGTGTTGTGAAGGCGGCACGCAATCATGAGGACTCCGGCTCCAGCGACGATGAGCGTCGGAAGAAGCTCTACATCATATACGGCGGGTCCGCCGACCTCTCGTCCCGAAGCGCAGTCAAGACTCTGCGCCGAGCGGTAGCATCGGTGGCGCCACTGCCAAGTGCTGCACCGCGCCTTAAGTGGATGGGGACCCCCATCAGCTTTGACGCCACCGACTGCCACAGGAACATGGCTGGGGCCGGCCAACTACCGCTCCTGGTGGCCCCTACCATCGCCAACGTGAGAATGTACCACGTTTTGGTAGATGGAGGGGCTGGGCTGAACCTCATCAGCCATGCAGCTTTCCAGAAGCTGCAGGTCCCGATGGCCAAGCTCACCCCGTCGAGCCCGTTCTTAGGGGTTGGGCCGGGACAGGTTATCCCCTACGGCAACATTAGTCTCCCGGAGACCTTCGGGGCTCCGGACAGCTATCGAACAGAGTATATTATGTTCGACGTAGTGGAGATAGACCTCCCCTTCAACGCCATAATCGGCAGGCCAGCCCTGTACCGGTTCATGGCTGTAGCCCACTACGGCTACCTCGTCCTGAAGATGCCAACACCGACGGGCGTTCTCAGGATTCGTGGGGACCGCACTGCTGCAGTGTCGGCCCTGGAGAAGCTCCAAGCACTCGCAACAGCTGGGGCATCAGCCCCCAGCAATACGGAGCCGGACCAGCTCCGCCCGAGCGCACGTCACCGTGCTTCCACCACAGCACCCCGGGTGCAACCTCTCGACGAGGGTGGCGTCCCCTTAAAGGTCGTCCAAGTCGGCGCCGAAGCTACCCAGACCACCCGGGTAGCCGGGGGCCTGGATAGCAAATAGGAAGGCGCGCTCGTCACCTTCCTCCGGCACAACGTCGACGTGTTTGCATGGCAGCCGTCACAGATGCCGGGGATCCCCAGGGAGGTGATCGAGCACCACTTGAAAGTCTTCCCCGATGCCCGGCCGGTTCAACAGAAGCCTCGCAAGCAGTCTATCGAGCGGCAAAACTTCATCCGTGAAGAAGTCAAGAAGCTGCTGGACGCTGGCTTCATACGGGAGGTCCACCACCCCCGATGGTTGGCGAACCCCGTCGTTGTCCCGAAGGCCAGCGGGAAGCTCCGGATGTGCATCGACTACACCAGTCTCAATAAGGCATGTCCTAAAGATCCATTCCCACTCCCTAGAATAGATCAAATAGTAGACTAAACGTCGGGCTGTGATATGCTGTGCTTCCTAGACGCCTACTCGGGTTTCCATCAGATCCCCATGTCTAGGGAGGACGAGGAGCACACCTCCTTCATCACAGTAGACGGCCTTTATTGCTATGTGTCTATGCCTTACGGCCTAAAGAATGCACTCCCCACCTTTGTGCGGGCGATGCACAAAATCTTCGGGGAGTTAATAAGAGACCTAGTTGAGGTGTATGTCGATGACATAGTTGTCAAGGTCAAGCAGGGTTCATCCCTACTAGATAACCTAGCTTTAGTCTTTGACAAGTTGCGCTCTATGCGCACCAAGCTGAACCCAGATAAATGTGTGTTCGGCGTGTCCTCTGGGAAGCTCTTAGGGTTCCTGGTCTCGCACCGAGGCATTGAGGCCAACCCAGAGAAGATCAAGGCCATCGACTTGATGCGTCCCCATGTCCGCGTCAAGGATGTTCAGAGACTCACGGGATGTCTAGCCGCGCTGAGTCGGTTTATACCGAGGCTAGCAGAGCGGGCACTCCCTTTCTTTAAGCTCCTGCACAAGTCAGGCCCCTTTGCCTGGACTGACGAAGCAGAAGAGGCTTTCCAGGAGTTGAAGCGACTCCTGACGACCCTACCTATCATGGTAGCCCCTGAGCCCGGGGAGCACTTACTGCTCTACATTGCGGCGACAACAGAAGTGGTGAGTATGGTCCTTGTCGCGGAGCGGCCGGACCCCTCACCCTCGCAACCTGCTCCGGTAGCAGAAGTCAGACGCCAGGGGGCCCCGCAGGGCCAAGACGGTCTCACGGACCCCCTGGAGGTCCAAGACGACCTCCCGGAGGCCCAGGACGGCCTCCCGGACCCCCAAGATAAATCTCCAGGGTCCAATTGGGATCTCCCAGAGGTCCCTCAAGACCCCCCGGAGCTCCCGGATGATGAAGAAACCTTAAGGGCCTCCGGGCCCCAGTTCCCGGAGGCCCCCGTGGGTCCACCCACCTCCGGCGGGCCGGGGCCAATGGACGAGGGGCTCCCAAGCCTACGAGAGAGGGCCCAAACCATACAGAGGCCTGTCTACTACATCAGTGAAGTACTTCATGAGGCCAAGACAAGGTACCTAGAAGTCCACAAGCTGCTGTATGCGGTGCTCGTGGCCTCCAGGAAGCTCCGCCACTACTTCCAGGCCCACCGGGTCTCGGTAGTCACCTTGTATCCGCTGAAGACAATTCTTCACAGCCCCCATGCGACTGGCAACATTGCTAAATGGGCGGCGGAGCTGGCGGAGTTTGAGCTGGACTTCCTCCCACGTCATGCAGTCAAGAGCCAAGCACTGGCTGACTTTGTGGCGGAGTGGACACCAACGACGACTGACCCAGGGGGCCATGAAGGCGGTGAGCCAGAGCCCAAAGCTCCGGTCTTCACCGAACCCCACCGGACACTCTTCTTCGACGGCTCCTCGCGAAAGCAGGGGGCCGGTGCCGGCGTACTGCTCCTCATGCCATCGGGGGAACAGTTTGGGTATATGGTGCGTCTACATTTCAAGGCAACCAACAACATGGCGGAGTATGAAGCACTCATCTTTGGCCTGCAGAAAGCCCTGTCTTTAGGCGCTCGCCAGTTTTTGGCACAGGGCGACTCCCAAATGGTCATCAAGCAAGTCAGGGGCGAATGCTCCTGCAATGACCCGCAGCTAGCTGCCTATCTGCTCCACGTACAGATGTTGGAGAAAGAATTCCTCGCTTTGGACCTGCACCACGTACCGCGCGCTGGTAATGCCGCAGCCGACAACCTTTCAAAGAAGGCTTCCACCGGAGCCCCTGCGCCCGAAGGAGTTTTCGAGAGGACGTTGCTGCGGCCCACAGCCCGGCCCGCCGAGCCGGGCGAAGGGGGCTTGACCAGCACCTCGAAGCTGGCGGTCCCGGTGGCCCTACAGCCATGGATGCCGCCAAGGATCGTAAGCGTCACTGGGGACTCCGTGCAACCCAGCGCTCAAGATCCAGAAGCTCAAGTCAGACCCGATGCATGGATCACGGAGATCCGGGACTACTTGAAGGACAATATCCTCCCTGATGAACATGCAACCGCTGAACGGATTTTGCGTATGGCTAAGAGGTACGCGCTGGTAGAGGGGGATCTCTACCGGCGTGGCGCCAACCACATCCTATTGCGGTGCATAACCCAGGGGGAAGGCTGCGACTTGCTCGCTGAGATCCATGGAGGCGAATGTGGAAGTTATTCTTCCTCACGCGCGCTTGTCGGCAAAGCCTTCCGGCATGGCTTCTACTGGCCGACAGCACTCCAGGATGCCGTCAAGCTGGTCGAGAGCTGCAAGGCGTGCCAGTTCCACGCCAAGCAGATCCATACACCGGCTCAGGCGGTACAGATGATCCCGCCCTTGTGGCCGTTTGCCGTATGGGGGCTGGACATCCTGGGACCATTTCCCAGAACCGTCGGGGGATTCCGGTACCTCTAGTCGCTATCGACAAGTTCACCAAGTGGCCGGAAGCTACACCAGTTGTCACCATCAACAAACAATCCGCAGTAAAATCCATCAAGTCTATTGTCTGCCGGTTCGGGGTCCCAAACAGGATCATCACCGACAACGGGACCCAGTTCACCAGCGCAGCATTCCAAGACTACTGCGAGGACCTTGGTATTCAGGTATGCTATGCCTCTGTCGCCCACCTGAGGAGCAATGGGCAAGTTGAGAGGGCCAACGCGGAGATTCTCCGGGGCCTTAAGACTCGCACCTTCGCCAGCCTGAAGAAACATGGTGCCAATTGGGTAGATGAGCTTCCGAGCACACTATGGGCTAACCAGACATCCCAGAGCCGGGCCACCGGGGAGACACCCTTCTTCATAGTGTACGGGGCTGAAGCTGTACTTCCCCCAGAAATCACCATGAAGTCTCACCGTGTCCGGGCTTACGACGAAGCCACGCAGGACAACCTCCGGCGTGGAGAAATCGACCTCGTCGACGAGGCCCGATTACATGCGGCACTCCGTAACGCGAGGTATAGATAAGCGCTTCGGCGCTACCACCAGAGGTCTGTGCGTGCCCGGGAGCTGCAGGAAGGTGACCTGGTGTTGCGGCGCATACTTTCTCGCGAAGGGGCCCACAAACTCTCCCCTAGTTGGGAAGGCCCCTTCCGAGTCGCGAAAGTATGCCGCCCCGGGTGTGTGCGCCTTTCCACCGAGGATGGGGACCTGCTCCCGAACCCTTGGAACATAGAACACCTCCGTAAGTTCTACCCCTAGAGCAAAAATAGGACAGTACTTTCTTTTCATAATAAACTCCATAGAGTCCAGGAGCAGCGCTCGGAGCAGCTAAACCCCAGGGGACGGTCCAGGACTACGTTCAGCTTTGCCTGGTTCCGACTCCAAGCGCGTAGAGTCTTGCTTCCCCTCTTAATGGGGTGGGTCGTGGCCTCCATGTTTAGCCTGCCTTCCTCCTATGGAATGTTGTACGAAAAGAAATCTGCTCTACTTTGCTCTTTCCTTGTACTCATTTAAATTGAGAATTGAGTTTTTTAATCACCCTTGCAGTGCATGGTTGCCATGTGCTCAGCTCCCCCTCTCTACAAGTCCCCAAGCGCCAAGCATATGGTTGGGGGCTCTAAGTCAAATAAGACTATGAGATAAGGGAGGGGGAGCCCCCAAGGAGAATTACGTTTCCTCTACCTATGTGCAGGACCTCCAGGTTGCGGCAACTAGGACTGCATGAAGCAGGGGGAAAGGAGCTACCAACTACTCCGACCTAGGACTGGAAGGACCAGGACCTGCCCCTCCTGAGCCGAGACCCTTCCTTTTCTCTGGGGCCGGTTCGTCTAGCACCCATCGCCGATCGGGAGGAAGCTGCCAGGGCCGAAGTCAAGGACTTAGCTGCCCTCGTGGCCTCTAGGTTTCATCGGGAGTCCGGGGACTCTTAGGCATCTGCCCCCATGGCCACAAGGCCCTGTACTTCCTTTTTTATTTTTGTTGAGTGTGTAGCCCAGCTCGTGGAGCCTTCGTATGGACAGACTCCTGTTTCTTTTTGTGTCTGCATGTCCTAGTCTTTTTCTTGGCTTTTCCTGGCCGAGTCCTTAGCTCCGCAAGGTACTCCGAGGCCTTGACCAATCTCGAAGCTCTGCATAGACACCTTCTCTGGGTCCTCACTGTATACTAAGGGTTCCGGAGGTCTCCAGAACCCGCCTCACGAGATCGGAGGGGGGTCCGGGCCTGTTGGTCACGTGGCGGGCCCGGAGCTCCCGCCTGAGGAGAGGTCCGTGCTTGCGGGGCACGTGGAGTCCTCGGGCCTCTCCCTGCAGAGGGGGGAGGTCCGGCTTCTGTAGACCACGCGGCGGGCCCGGAGCTCCCCCTCAAGGAGGTGGAAGGTCTGGCCCTGCTGGACACGTGGGACATTCGGGCCTCGCCCCTGTGAGGTCTAGTTCTTTGATCTTACCTTGGGGTTTCGGTCTTGCGTGATCCCGTAGCGGCCCCCTGGTAGGTGCGTTCCATTGGATGGATGTGCCTACCATACTCCTGCGGGGAGCTGAGGCCGAGAGGTCCTGCACACAAGTAAGGAAAACGTAATTCTCCTTGGGGGCTCCCCCCCTCTATCTCTTAGTCTTATTTGGCTTACGGTCCCCGTCCACTTATACGGTGCTTGGGAACTACCGTGCGCGAAGTGCCGGCGGCTTGGGGCCCCCCTGGCTCTCGGCCGGTACCTCCCATGCAACCGCCTTTGGCAGGGCAGCAAATGCCGACTAAAGATGAGAATGAGAAGAGGGAGCTGAACGCATGGTGAGCACGCGTGTCGGTACCTGAGATATGGGGTACCCCCGTGCACAGGGGAAAATGCCTAAGGAACTCGCCCTTCTTCGCAGGGAGAGCTCCGAAGGCGCCACGCATCCGGCGGGGCCGGACCTCCCTCTCCTCAGAGGAGAGCTCCGGGCCCGCCACGTGGCATACAGAAGCCGGACCTCCCCCTCCGCAGGGAGAGCTCCGAAGGCGCCACGCATCCGGCGGGGCCGGACCTCCCTCTCCTCAGAGGAGAGCTCCGGGCCCGCCACGTGGCATACAGAAGCCGGACCTCCCCCTCCGTGGGAGAGAGGTCCGAAGGCGCCACGCGTCCAGTGGGGCCGGACCTCCCTCTACTCAGAGGAGAGCTCCGGGCCCGCCACGTGGCCAACAGGAGCCGAGCCTCCCCCTCCGCGGGGAGAGGTCCGGAGGCTCCACGTGCCCCGCGGAACGTGCCCTCCTCTCCTCCGAGAAGGGCTCCGGGCCCACCACGTGGCAGCAGAACGGCGCTGCCTGCCCCCGAGCGATAGGCAGCGGGCGTAAAGACGCCCCATACCTTGCCCGTACAAGGTATTCAAGGCCCGTGTCTTCCCAAGACGCGGAGACACAGAGCACACTTCTGTCAGGTGCCGTTGCGCCCAGTCGCATCACAGACTGGCGCGCGGTGTCAGAACCTGCCAGCCAATAAACACCACGACAAGACATCCCATGCCGCCTGCGCCGTCATCAACCACTACGACTAGCATGCGGCATGGGCAGGGCGGCAAGATGAAGACTCAGAAGCCTTCGACCAGAGGCAACTACCGGCATAACTGCAGATATGGTAGATAATAGACAATCTTCCCGGGACCACCTGTCGGGTCCCGGCCCCCCTTGTAAGCTGCCCGAGTCTTGGACTATAAAAGGCTCAGGTAGGCGACGATAGCAAGGGTTCGCACTCTACAACTCATACGCTAGCCATACACTCCCAAGCTGTAACTCACCCCCAAGCTCAGGACTCCGGCCCTGAGCGGCAAGCAATACAGCGAGCTCCATAGCTCGCCGTGGACGTAGGGTTTTACGCTCCGGCGGCCTGAACCACGTAAAACTCACCGCGTCAAGCTCTTACTAACTCGTCCATCCGCGCAAGCTCTCCGCAAGGGACTAGCCCCACAGAAAAAAGAACCTCCGCGGGCTGCCCAGTGCAGGCCCGGGGGAAGTGTCAACCAAACACTTCGACATTTGGCGCACCAGGTAGGTGGCTTTTCTCCTAGCGCGACGAGTTTCCGCCGACGAAGATGACCAAGCTTCCTTCAGCGGCAAACTCTCCCCCTCCGCGTTCACGGCGAACCGTGACCAGTGGGGAGTACATGTCGACACAGTCAGGACGGAGTGTGTCGGCACAAGCTGGTAGCCAGCAGTCGACTCCGGCAACGCCGACTTTGGCGATGCAGGCTCCGACCAGTGTGAGATCTTCTGCAGCGCTGAGCGTACACCATGGGGGTGCGCTAGCTGCGGCAAGAGCACTGCTGCGCAACCCACCTGCGGGGGATGCGCCCCATTCAGCGACTCAGCAATGGGTCCGCGAGGTGGACCACCTCGTCGTCGCCGCCGTGAACCCTCGGTTTCGGCGAGGACGGCGCCCAGGACAACCTGTTGTGTCGCTGACGCGCACACCCACGGTTGACGGGCAAATGGCGGATTCCAGCTCCTCCAGGCTCCTGTCGACGGACCTGAGAAGGGAGCTGGAACGGTGCCACTTGGGCCAGGATGCCCGGGTGTACCTCGAGCGACGTCGAGAAAGGCGTCGCAACCATGAGGCTGGTGACAGCATGTCGTCGGCCTCGACACAACCTGGAGGGCAGGTCTTCGCCACGCGAGCCCTGCCTCAGGCATATGCCGCGCAGCATATGCCACAACCATATGCGCCGCAAGCAGCGCCCCCGGTCTATGGTGCAGCCTTGCCCATGCCGGGATACGCGGTGCCAAGTGTGAACCAAGCGTTCGCAGCGCCAATACCTGCAGCAGCAGGTGCAGGATGTGCGGCCCTTGCACCCCACCTTCGCTTCGCAAGATGGCCGCGCAAGTTCCGGCCGCACCTGCCCGAGAAGTACGACGGTAGCGTCGACCCGCCGGAGTTCCTCCAGATCTACTCTACCGCCATACTTGCCGCAGGAGGGGACGAGGCTGTCATGGCCAACTACTTCCCCGTCGCCTTGACCGGCCCAGCTCGGTCTTGGCTCACGAATCTACCTCAGGGGTCCATAACTTCCTGGGGAGAGCTCTGCCGGCAGTTCGTTGCCAACTTCGGCAGCTCCTACACCCGTCCCGGCACGGAGCTTGACCTCCACGCCGTCAAGCAACAACCTGGGGAGTCGCTGCGCTCTTTCATCCAGCGGTTCTCCCAGGTACGCAACACCATCCCGCATATCCAAAGTGCTTCTGTGGTGGTGGCGTTCCGACAGGGTGTCCGGGACGAGAAAATGCTTGAGAAGGTCGCGACCAGAGAGGTCCGCGATGTCTCTGAGCTCTTCAGTCTGGCGGACAAATGCGCCAGAGCAGCTGAAGGGCGTAACTGGCACTCTCTGCCGACCTCTGAGCCAGGTGGACAACCCAGGTCCGGCGTTGCTGCATATGGGGGTGGCAAGAAGGCCAAGAACCGGGGGAGTGGCAAGATGAAGTCATCGTTCACGGCTCCCGTCGCCGCAGCAGCGACGGCTAGTGGAGCTCGGGGGCCACGCCCTGACAAAAGGCAGCGGCAGTCACCGGCCCCAGACAGTGACCAGGGCGGGCTATGCCCCGTGCATGGCGCCGGCAACCATACTGCTGCCGAGTGCTGGGATATCCAGAGGCTCGCAGAGCGCTTCCGCAGAGGAAGACAGCAGAGAGCTCAAGCACCGCCCTACCCTCAGAGGGATGGAAAACAGAAGGTCGATGCCCCAGTCACCGCTGCCCATCAGGTGGGGTTCCAGGAGCCTCAGCGTGTCATGAAGACAGTGCATAACAGCGAGGACTCCAGCTCCGACGGTGACGGGCCAGGGCGGTGGCCAACTGCGGCACGCCTCCGTGCTTCGTACATACCTCCCGGGGGCCGCCCAAGATCTGTCAACCCCTTGAAGGCCCTGCCAGAAGGGGAAGACGCCTTGGGTCATCCAAGACGAGCCCGGGTCCACCTACCCCTTGAAGGCCTTAGCCAGAAGGGGAGAACTCCCCGGGGGCCCCCAGGAGAAGCCGCACAGGACCTGATCCAGCGCAAAGATGACAACCTCGTCGACGAGACTTGGCTGCAGGTAACACCCCACAACGCGCGGTCTCGGCTGATGCTCTAAGCACTACCGCCAAAGAACCGAACGCATCGGGGACCTGCAGGAGGGCAACCTGGTGTCGCGGCACGCTCTATTCCAAAAAGGACCCATAAACTCTCCCCCAGCAGGGAAGGTCCCTTCCGAATCATGAAAGCTGCCGCCCCAGGTACATATGCCTTTCAACCGAGTGTGGGATCTGTCGGTACCTGAGATATGGGGTACCCCCGCGCACAGGGTAAAATGCCTAAGGAACTCGCCCTTCTCCGCAGGGAGAGCTCCGAAGGCACCACGCGTCCGGCGGGGCCGGGCCTCCCTCTCCTCAGAGGAGAGCTCCGGGCCCGCCATGTGGCATACAGAAGCCGGACCTCCCCCTCCGCGGGAGAGAGGTCCGAAGGCGCCGCGTGTCCAGCGGGGCCGGACCTCCCTCTCCTCAAAGGAGAGCTCCGGGCCCGCCACGTGGCCAACAGAAGCCGAGCCTCCCCCTCCGTGGGGAGAGGTCCGGAGGCTCCACGTGTCCCGCGGGGCTGACCCTCCTCTCCTCTGAGAAGGGCTCCGGGCCCGCCACGTGGCAACAGAGCGACGCTGCCTGCCCCGAGCGATAGGCAGCGGGCGTAAATACGCCCCATACCTTGCTCGTACAAGGTATTCAAGGCCCGCGTCTTCCCAAGACGCGGAGACGCGGAGCACGCTTCTGTCAGGTGCCGTTGCGCCCAGTCGCATCACAGACTGGCGCGCGGTGTCAGAACCTGTCACCCAATAAACACCGCGACAAGACATCCCATGCCGCCTGCGTCGTCATCAACCACTACGACTAGCATGCGGCATGGGCAGGGCGGAAAGATGAAGACTCAGAAGCCTTCAGCCAGAGACAACTACCGGCATAACTGCAGATACGGTAGATAATAGACAATCTTCCCGGGACCACCTGTCGGGTCCCGGCTCCCCTTGTAAGCCGCCCGAGTCTTGGACTATAAAAGGCTCGGGTAGGCGTCGATAGCAGGGGTTCGCACTTTGCAACTCATATGCTAGCCATACACTCTCAAGCTGTAACTCACCCCCAAGCTCAGGCCTCCAGCCCTGAGCAGCAAGCAATACAGCGAGCTCCATAGCTCGCCGTGGACGTAGGGTTTTACGCTCCGGCGGCCTGAACCACGTAAAACTCGCCGTGTCAAGCTCTTACTAACTCGTCCATCTGCGCAAGCTCTCCGCTAGAGACTAGCCCCACCGAAAAAAGAACCTCCGCGGGCTGCCCAGTGCAGGCCCGGGGGAAGTGTCGACCGAACACTTCGACATTTGGCGCGCCAGGAAGGGGGCTTTTCTCCTAGCGCGACGAGTTTCCGCCGACGAAGATGACCAAGCTTTCTTCAGCGGCAAACTCTCCCCCTCCGCGTTCACGGCGAACCGTGACCACTGGGGAGTACATGTCGACGCATTCAGGACGGAGTGTGTCGGCACAAGCTGGTAGCCAGCAGCCGACTCCGGCAACGCCGACTCCGGCTATGCAGGCCCCAACCAGTGTGAGATCTTCTGCAGCGCTGAGCGTACACCATGGAGGTGCGCTAGCTGCAGCAAGAGCGCTGCTGCGCAACCCACCTGCGGGGGATGCGCCCCATTCAGCGACCCAGCAATGGGTCCGCGAGGTGGACCACCTCGTCGTCGCCGCCGCGAACCCTCGGTTTCGGCGAGGACGGCGCCCAGGACAACCGGCTGTGTTGCTGATGCGCACACCCACGGTTGACGGGCTAACGGCGGATTCCAGCTCCTCCAGGCTCCTGTCGACGGACCTGCGAAGGGAACTGGAACGGTGCCACTTGGGCCAAGATGCCCGGGTGTACCTCGAGCGACGCCGAGAAAGGCGTCGCAACCATGAGGCTGGCGACAGCATGTCGTCGGCCTCGACACAACCAGAAGGGCAGACCTTCGCCACGCGAGCCCTGCCTCAGGCATATGCTGTGCAGCATATGCCACAACTATATGCGCCGCAAGCAGCGGCCCTGGTCTATGGTGCAGCCTTGCCCATGCCGGGATACGCGGTGCCAAGTGCGAACCAAGCGTTCGCAGCGCCAGTACCTGCAGCAGCAGGTGCAGGATGTGCGGCCCTTGCATCCCACCTTCGCTTCGCAAGGTGGCCACGCAAGTTTCGCCCGCACCTCCCCGAGAAGTACAATGGCAGCGTCAACCCAGCGGAGTTCCTCCAGATCTACTCCACCGCCGTACTTGCTGCAGGAGGGGACGAGGCTGTCATGGCCAACTACTTCCCCGTCGCCTTGACCGGCCCAGCTCGGTCTTGGCTCATGAATCTACCTCAGGGGTCCATAACCTCCTGGGGTGAGCTCTGCCGGCAGTTCGTCGCCAACTTCGGCAGCTCCTACACCCGCCCCGGCACGGAGCTTGACCTCCACGCCATCAAGCAACAACCTGGGGAGTCGCTGCGCTCTTTCATCCAGCGGTTCTCTCAGGTACGCAACACCATCCCGCATATCCAAAGTGCCTCTGTGGTGGTAGCATTCCGGCAGGGTGTCCGAGACGAGAAAATGCTTGAGAAGCTCGCGGCCAGAGAGGTCCGCGACATCTCGGAGCTCTTCAGCCTGGCGGACAAATGCGCCAGAGCGGCTGAAGGGCGGAACTGGCACGCTCTGCCGACCTCCGAGTCAGGAGGGCAGCCCGGGTCCGGTGCCGCTGCCTATGGGGGTGGCAAGAAGACCAAGAACCGGGGGAGTGGAAAGATGAAGTCACCATTCACGGCCCCCGTCGCTGCAGCTGCGACGACCAGTGGAGCTCGGGGGCCACGCCCCGACAAAAGGCAGCGGCAATCACCGGCCCCAGACAGTGACCAAGGCGGGCTATGCCCCGTGCATGGCACCTGCAACCATACTGCTGCCGAGTGCTGGGAGATCCAGAGGCTCGCAGAGCGCTTCCTCAAAGGAAGACAGCAGAGGGCTGAAGCGCCGCCCTACCCTCAGAGGGATGGCAAACAGAAGGTCGATGCCCCAGTCACTGCTGCCCACCAGGTGGGGTTCCAGGAGCCTCAGCGTGTCATAAAGACAGTGCATGACGGTGAGGACTCCAGTTCCGACGGTGACAGGCCAGGGCATTAGCCAACTGTGGCGCGCCTCCGTGCCTCGAACATACCTCTCGGGGGCCGTCTAAGCTCTGTCAACCCCTTGAAGGCCTTGCCAGAAGGGGAAGACGCCTTAGGTCATCCAAGACGAGCCCGGGCCTACCTACCCCTTGAAGGCCTTAGCCAGAAGGGGAGAACTCCCCGGGGCCCCCAGGAGAAGCCGCTCAGGACCTGATCCAGCGTGAAGATAACAACCTCGTCGACAAGACTCGGCTGCAGGGAACACCCAGCAACGCACGGTCTCGGCTGATGCTCAAAGCACTACCGCCAAAGAACCAAACGCGTCGGGGGCCTGCAGGAGGGCAACTTGGTGAAGCGGCACGCTCTATTCCAAGAAGGACCCATAAGCTCTCCCCCAGCAGGGAAGGTCCCTTCCGAATCATGAAAGCTGCCGCCCCAAGTACACATGCCTTTCAACCGAGAGTGGGATCCGTTCAAAAAAATCCTTGCCATGGAGCAACACTGTAAGTCCTACTTCCTGAGCATCAGTAGAACAGGGTTATTCCTTTCTGTAATAGATCCCATAGAATTTAGGAACAGCGCTTGGGGCAGCTAAGTCTCAAAGGACGGTACAGGACTACGTCCAGTTTAGCTTGGTTCTGACCCTAAGCGCGTAGAGTCTTGCTTCCCTTGAAGACAAGGCAGAACATTGCCTCCCTGTACAGCCAGAATTCCACCTATGGGTACGAATACAGAGACCTGTTCTACTTAGCTCTCTCTCATGCGCTCATTTAAATTATGCATTAATTTTTATGATCGCACTATCTCTGTATGTTCATCGTACATCTAGCTCCCCCTCTCCTGCGCTCATCCATAGTCGGCATTTGCTATCCTACCGAAGGCGGCTGCGCTTGAGGCACCTGCCGATGGCCGAGTGAGTCTCTCGGGCCTGCCCTAGTCAGGTGTTGCGGTGCCAGTTGGTTACCTCCAGGAAAGGCCTGCGTTGTGCATGGGGGGTCCAGGGTGCGTATCCAGCTTAGCCGGCCCAGAGCCCAAAGCATGCGCATCCTGCCCTCCGGAGGTCCAGGGGAGTACGTCCGCTTTGCCTGGTCATGAACCCAAAGCGCGTGCACTCTGCTTCCCCAGCGCACGGCCCGGTACTAAGGATCGGACAGCCGTACCCAGACCTCGGAGGCAGCCGGAGCTCCAGCGCCTCATGCACAGAATTGCCCAAGCCCCATATAGCGAATCAGGATCGTAAGACGGATAAGACTAGGAGACGGGAGGGAAGGACCCCCCGAGGAGAATTACGTTTCCTCTGCCTGTGTGCAGGACCTCCAGGTTACGGCAACAGGGACTGTGTCGGTACCTGAGATATGGGGTACCCCCGCGCACAGGGTAAAATGCCTAAGGTACTCGCCCTTCTCCGCAGGGAAAGCTCCGAAGGCGCCACGCGTCCGGCGGGGCCGGACCTCCCTCTCCTCAGAGGAGAGCTCCGGGCCCGCCACATGGCATACAGAAGCCGGACCTCCCCCTCCGCGGGAGAGAGGTCTGAAGACGCCACGCGTCCTGCGGGACCGGACCTCCCTCTCCGCAGAGGAGAGCTCCGGGCCTGCCACGTGGCATACAGAAGCCGGACCTCCCCCTCCGCGGGGAGAGGTCCGGAGGCTCCACGTGCCCCGCAGGCCGGACCCTTCTCTCCTCACAGAAGGGCTCCGGACCCGCCACGTGGCCAGAAGAACGGTGCTGCCCGCCCCCGAGCGGTAGGCAGCGGGCGTAAAGGCGCCCCACACCTTGCCTGTACAAGGTATTCAAGGCCCGCGTCTTCCCAAGACGCGGAAACGCGGAGCACGCGTCTGTCAGGTGCCGTTGCGCCCAGTCGCATCACAGACTGGCGCGCGGTGTCAGAACCTGCCAGCTAATAAACGCTGCGACAAGACATCCCATGCCGCCTGCGCCGTCATCAACCACTACGACTAGCGTGCGGCATGGGCAGGGCGGCAAGATGAAGACTCAGAAGCCTTCGACCAGAGGCAACTACCGGCATAACTACAGATACGGTAGATAATAGACAATCTTCCTGGGACCACCTGTCGGGTCCCAGCACCCCTTGTAAGCCGCCCGTGTCTTGTACTATAAAAGGCTCGGGTAGGCGTCGATAGCAAGGGTTCGCATTTTGCAACTCATACGCTAGCCATACACTCTCAAGCTGTAACTCACCCCCAAGCTCAGGCCCCCAGCCCTGAGCAGTAAGCAATACAGCTAGCTCCATAGCTCGCCGTGGACGTAGGGTTTTACGCTCCGGCGGCCTGAACCACGTAAAACTCTCCGTGTCAAGCTCTCGCTAACTCGTCCATCTGCGCAAGCTCTCCGCTAGGAACTAGCCCCTCCAAAAAAAGAACCTCCGCGGGCTGCCCAGTGCAGGCCCGGGGGAAGTGTCGACCGAACACTTCGACATTTGGCACGCCAGGTAGGGGGATTTTCCCCTAGCGCGACGAGTTTCCGGCGACGAAGATGACCAAGCTTCCTTCAGCGGCAAACTCTCCCCCCATCGTTCGCGGCAAACCGTGACCAGGGGAAAGTACATGATGACACACTCAGGACGGAGTGTGACAGGGCAAGCTGGGAGCCAGCAACCGGCTCTGGCAGCGCCGACCCCGGCAATGCAGGCTCCATCCAGCGTCAGGCCTTCAGTAGCGCCGGGCGTACCCGGTGGGGGTGCGCTAGCTGCAGCAACGGCGCTACTGCACAATCCGCCTGCTGGGGACGCACCTCAGGCAGCGACCCAGCAGTGAATTCGCAAGGTAGACTGTCTTGTCGTCGCCGCCGCAAACCATTGGCTTCGGCGGGGACGACGCTCCGACCAACCGGCTGTGTCGCTGACGCGCATGCCAGCGGTTGACGGCCAGACGACGGGATTCCAGCTCCACCAAGCTTCCGTCGACGGACCTGAGGACAGAGCTGGAACGGTGCCACTTAGGCCAAGATGCCTGAGTGTTACTCGAGCGACGTCAAGAAAGGCGTCGCACTCAAGAGGCTGGCGACAACATGACGTCGGCCTCAACCCAGCCTGAAGGGCCGACCTTCGCTACGTGAGCTCTGCCCCAGGCATACGTCGCACAGCATATGCCACCACCATATGCCCTGCAAACAGCGTCCCCGGTCTATGGAGCGGTCTTGTCCATACTGGGGCACATTGTGCCAGCAGAGAACCAAGCGTTCACGGCACCGATACCTGCACTGGGAGCCAGCAACCGGCTCTGGCAGCGCCGACCCCGGCAATGCAGGCTCCGACCAGCGTCAGGCTTTCAGTAGCGCTGGGTGTACCTAGTGAGGGTGCGCTAGCCGCAGCGAAGAGCGGGCACCGGAGCGTATGCCCCCGGTTGCCGGGGCATGCGGTGCTCAGCGCGAACCAAGCATTCGCAGCATCAGAACCTGCGGCGACAGAAGCAGGGTGTGCGGCCCTCGCGCCCCGCCTTCGCTTCACAAAATGGCTGCGCAAGTTTCGACCGCTCTTGCCTGAGAAGTACGACGGCAGCATCAACCCGGCGGAATTCCTCCAGACGCCAGGAAATCCAGAAGCTCGCGGAGCGCTTCCGGAAGGGGAAGCAGCCCCTAACTGATGCCCCACCCTATAGTCAAAGGGAGGGCAAGCAGAAGGTCGAGGCCCGAGACGGCGACGACCGCCAGGTGGAGTTCCAGGAGCTCTCGCGCGCCGTAAAGGCAGTACACAGTCATGGGAGCTCCAGCTCCAGTGACGACAAGCACTGGAAGATGCCCTGTGACATCTTCGGCGGGTCCGCCAACCCCCTGTCCCGAAGCATGGCTAAGGCCTTGCGCCGAGCGGTAGCGTCGGTGGCTCCCCTTCCAAGTGCAGTACCGCACCTCAGGTGGATGGGAACCCCCATCAGCTTCGATGACACCGACTGCCCCAGGAACATGGCTGGGGCCGGCCAACTGCCGCTCGTGGTGGCCCTTACCATTGCCAACGTGATGATGTACAACGTTTTGGTGGATGGTGGGGCTGGACTGAACCTCATCAGTCACGCAGCCTTCCAGAAGCTGCAGATCCCGATGGCCAAGCTCGCCCCATCAAGCCTGTTCTCAGGGGTAGGGCCGGGACAGGTCGTTCCCTACGGCCACATCAGCCTCTCGGTGACCTTTGAGGCACCGGACAGCTACCGGACAGAGTACATTCTGTTCGACGTGGCCGAGATTGACCGCCCCTTCAATACCATAATCGGTAGGCCAGCCTTGTACCGATTCATGGCAATAGCCCACTACGGCTACCTTGTCTTGAAGATGCCTACACCAACAGGCATCCTCAAGGTTTGTGGAGACCGTGCTGCCGCAGTATTAGCCTTGGAAAGGCTTCGGGCGCTTACAGCAACTAGAGCGCCAGCCCTCGGCAGTACAGAACCAAACCAGCTCCACCTAAGTGCACGCCACCGTGCCTCTACCACCGCACCCTGCGTGCAACCCCTTGATAAGGACGACGTCTCCACAAGGTTCGTCCGAATCAGCGCCGATGCCACCCAGACCACCCGGGTAGCCGGGGGCCCGGGTAGCATATAGGAAGGCGCGCTCGTTGCCCCCCTCCGGCATGAGGTCGATGTGCTGCATGACAGCCATCACCGAGGCCAGAGATTCCTAGGGAGGTGATGGAGCACTACTTGAAGGTCTTTCCCGACGTCCAGCCGTCTGACGAGACGGAGAGTCCGCTGCTCCCGGCGCTTGGCAAACCGTGTTATTATCCCGAGGGCCAGCGAGAAGCTCCGGAAGCGCATCCACTACACCAGTCTCAATAAGGCATGCCCTAAAAGACCTATTTTCTCTTCCTATGATAGAGCAAATAGTAGACTCAATACCAGGCTGTGATATGCTGCGCTTCCCAAATGCTTGCTAGGGCCCCCATCAGACCCCTGTGTCTGAAGTAGTTGAAGGGCGCCCCCTATCTGCTAATCCCGGCGTAAGCCGACTCGGCATGGCTAGGGGTCCCACGAATTTCTGGTTTTCGCGCAATGGATTTAACCCCATACCACAGTAACCTGTTCCGCTACCAAGAAGCAAGCACCAGAAGACCAGACCTCGGATCCCCGACACAACCTCCCGGAGGACCAGCCGGACCTCCCGGAACCCCCGGGACGACAGCGGAGCTTCCCGCAAGGTCCAAAGCAGCCTGAGGACCCCCGGGTGTCGGGCACCCGGCGGTCTCCCCAGGCTAAAAGCCATCCCCCTCAGCTCCACGCGGTGGGCGATGCCGCTAAATGGGCGTCGGAGCTACTGGAGTTTAATCTAGGTTCCCTTTCCCATCATACAGACATTAACAGAGCATTAGTTCACTTGTGGCTGAAGTAGACGCACGCTCAGGGGGCCACGAAGATGATGAAACAGGACCCTGAGCCCTGACCTTCACCAGGCCTTATCAAATGATGTTCGTCAACGGCTCCTCGCGAAAGCAGGGGGCCGATGCTAGCGTACTGTTCCTCAAGCCACCGGGGGAGCAGTCTGGGTATGTGGCGCGTTTCAATTCCAAGGCAGCCAACAACATAGCAGAGTATGGAGTGCTCATCCTTCTCGTTAGTCGTTGGCTCAGGGCAATCCCCAGTCTGGTTATCAACCAAGACGGCGGAGACAGACCCCCTCGCCTTGGACCTGCACCACGTACCGCGCGCTACCAAGGCCGCAGCTGATGACCTTTCAACGAGGGCCCCCACTGCCACCAGAGCCACTGTGCCTGAAGGGGGCCTCGAGAGGACGTTGCCGCGACCCACAGCCCGGCCCGCCGAGCCGGGCGAAGGGGGATAGACCAGCACCTCGAAGCTGGCAGTCCCGGCGGCCATGAGCGCCGCCAAGGATCATAAGCGTCACTGGGGACTCCGTGCAACCCAGCGCTCAAGATCCAGATGCTCAATGTCAGACCTGATGCATGGATCACGGAGGTCCGGGACTACTTGAAAGACAATATCCTCCCTGATGAATGTGTATCCGCTGAACGGATTGCGCGTATGGCTAAGAGACACATGGCGGTAGAGGGGGATATCTACCGACGTGGCGCCAACCACATCCTATTGCGGTGCATAACCCAGGGAGAAGGCTGTGACTTGTTCGCTGAGATCCATGGAGGCGAATGAGGGAGTCATTCTTCCTCACGCACGCTTGTCGGTAAAGCCTTTCGGCATGGCTTCTACTAGCCGGCAACACTCCAGGATGCCGTCGAGCTGGTCGAGAGCTGCTAGGCGTGCCTGTTCCACGCCAAGCAGATCCATACACCGGCTTGGACGGTACAGATGATCCAGCCCGCATGGCCTTTTGCTGTGCTGGGGCTGGACATCCCGGGCCTGGGACCATTCCCCAGAACCGATGACAGGGACCCGCTCGCGAACCTTCGGGACACGGAACACCGCTGTAAGTTCTACCCCTAGAGCAACAATAGGGCAGGCCTTTCTTTTTGTAGTAATTTCCATAAAAGTCCGTGAACAGGGCTTGGAACAACTAAGCCTCAGGGGACGGTCCAGGACTACGTTCAGCTTCGCCTGGTTCCGACCCCAAGCGCGTAGAGTCTTGCTTCCCTTGAGGTGGGTCGTGGCCTACATATGCGGCCCGCCTTCCCCCGTATGGAAATTTATATGAAAAGAAACCTACCCTACGTTGCTCTTCTTTGGTACTCATTTAATTTACTTATTAAATTTTTATGATTACCCTACTAACGCGTGCTCACTATGCGTTCAACTCCCTCTTCTCATTTTCATCTTCAGTCGGAATTTGCTGCAGATACAACTAAGGAATAGAGGGGGGAGCCCCCAAGGAGAATTACTTTTTCCTTACTTGTGTGCAGGACTTCTCAGCCTAGCTCCCCGCAGGAGTATGGTAGGCGCATCCACCCAATAGAACGCACCTACCAGGGGGCCGCTACGGGATCGCGGTAGGCCAAAAACCCTAAGGTAAGATCAAAGGGCTAGCCCTCACAGGGGCGAGGTCCGAAGGCCCCACGTGTCCAGCAGGGCCGGACCTCCCACCTCTTTGAGGGGAGCTCCGGGACCGCCGCGTGGTCTGCAGAAGTCGGACCTCCCCCCTCTGCGGGGAGAGGCCCGGGGCCTCCACGTGCCCTGCGAGCCCGGACCTCCTCTCAGACGGGAGCTCCGGGCCCGCCACGTGACCAACAGGCTCGGACCCCCCTCCGACCTCGTGAGGCGGGTCCTGGAGACCTCCGGAACCCTTAGTATACAGTGGGGACCCGGACATGGTGTCTATGCAGAGCTTCAAGATTGGTCAAGGCCTCCGAGTCCTTGCGGAGCTAAGGGCTCGGTCAGGAAAGGCCAAGAAGAAGACTAGGGCATGCAGACACAGAAAGAAACAGGAGTCTGTCCATACAAAGGCTCCACGAGCTGGGCTACAGACTCAACAAAAATAAAAAAGGAAGTACAGGGCCTTGTGGACACGAGGGCGGATGCCTAAGGATCCTCGGACTCCCGATGAAACCTAGAGGCCATGAGGGCAGCTAAGTCCTTGACTTCGGCCCTGGCAGCTTCCTCCTGGTCGACGATGGGTCCTAAACAGACCGGCCCCAGGGAAAAGGAAGGGTCTCGGCTAACGAAGCACGACAGAACATGCATCGCAACCTCCTTTGCAAGGCCCCGACCTTCCGCTTCCAGCTCGTCGGCGATCACTGATTCGAGCCGACCTAGCTCGTCGCCGAGCGACTCAAGGGCTGGGGCCGCTTCGGACACCGGCCGTGCTGGGGTCTCCACCGGCACAGGGCTAAAACCAAGAGGAGCCAAGGCGGATCCCGCCTTAGCAATGAAGCACCAGACCGCCTGGGCCTCGGCAGTCCGCATGGACTGGAGCCTCTCTACCTCTTGGCAGGCCGCTAGCTCGCGATCCATCGCCGCCTGAAGCTCCTTGGAAGACTGCTCTGCCCTCGCGGCGACAGCCGACTCACGGAGCTCCAACTCCTCAGTCCGAGCCCTTAGCTCCTCCACCTTGGCCCTCAGCCGAGCGGTGGTCTTCTCCTCCTCGGCCGCAGCAGCGCGTTCCCGATCAGCGACGGCGTGCTCCCGACGGGCTACCTGCAGCTGCAACTCCTCCGCGGCGGTGGAACACTCCTTGGCTTTGGCTTCAGCTTTGGCCAGAGCCTCGCGGTAGGTGGCACGAACCCGCTGGGCCTCTAACTCCAAGCGGGTAATGGCCTTCTTCTGGGTGCCAAGCAGAGCACTCATGGCCTCAAGCCTTGACTGCCTTGAGTCGAGGTCCGCCCGGGCTCGCTGCTGCCAGCTGAGAAGGCGTTCCCTCTCGCCGGCCAATGCCTTCCGCTCCTGCTCAAAGGCGGATTGGAGCTGCCGGGTGCTGGTCTGGGCATGCTCCAGGGCATCCCACACGGGCACTGGAGCAGGGGGGGCAGGAGCCGCGCCGCTGGACCCCCCGGACGAGTCCAAGACCGGCGGGAGCGCCGGCGCCTCGGCAGCTACGGGGGGACGCTGTCCTAAGCAGGCCAGGGGGCCAGCAGGCACCCCTACAGCAGCCCTCCCGGTCTCAAGACCTGGCTTCTGGGCTGGTGAAGGAGGGCGGGTAGGAGCAGATGCGGCCACTGAGGCCACTGCCCCCGTCGATTTGGGAGCTATGGGGGCCGCCGTGGTCCCCAGGTGCCGAGGCGCGGAGCCCCCGCTGGTTGAAGGCGTCCGGATAAGAGGCCCGCCCCTGGCAGCCGGTCGGTCCCTGCAAAGAAAAAGAAGCCCTCAGAATAAAAGAAGAGGCAGGAGCTCTGCTCTTATAAGTCAGAAAGAATAACACTTACTGGGCGGCATGAGCGCTCCAGCGAGCTTGCAGCACTGGCCTCTGGGCTATAGCTGAACTGCCAGGACCAGCGGCTGGAACGGTCGCGGAATGGGACGCCTGGACCTCCGGCGCGCTCGCCGGCGTCGTCCCACCAACATCCGTCCTGAGAGCCCCGCCGCTCGAGGGAGGATGGCGAGATACTTGGGCTGATTCGGACGGCTGCTGTCTGGGGAGAGACCCGCCGGGGAGGGACACTCGGGACCTCTTCGGGTCGCCACCCGATGGACCAGCAACTCCGGGAGATGGAAGCAAAGTAGCTCCGGCACCCTGGCTTGGCACAGGCAGCACCCTCGGAGGAGACCGAGCGCGTTTTTTCTCTAGATGCCCGGGTGCCGGCTCTTTTCCTTTCCCTTTATCGGCGGCTTGGGTTCCGTCGGTTCTGGGGGAGGGTTTGGCAGCAGCGGATGCCTCATGCCCTGATCCGGGGTGCTCGGCTCCTGGAATGGTGATACCCCGGAGGGCATCCCCGACCTGACGAACGGCAATCCCGATATCATCAAGGTTCGGCATCTTCTGCAGGAGCTCCGACCTCCTCTGAGGCTCCAAGAAGAGGGGGTGGCAGAAGGCGGAAGGGCGGGGACGCCGCTGGGAATATAGTCACCGCTCACCTTGCTCACCATCTCCTCCAGCTCTTCGTCGGTAGGGACAGAGTCGGGACCTCTCTCCAGCCTGGTACAGTCCTGCTCACCGGTGTAGTACCACGCGGGGCGGCCGGCGTTGCTGCAAGGGAGCAATGCGGCGTGACACAAAGTCCATCAGCACCATTAGAGACGTCAGCCCCTCGTTGGCCAAGAACCGGATCCGCTCCAAGACCGGAGTGTACTCCTGCTCCAACTCAGGGATCTCCTCCCAGAAGTGGCGATCGGTGGTTGGGCTGGCGGTTGGGAGTTGTAGGCGATCGTGCTCGCCGGTCTGCACTACCACCCAGCTCTCCCTCCAGTTCTCCCACCTTGATGCGCTGAAGGGCAGGAGGTATCCGGAGACCTTGGGGTCTTTGCAGCGATGCTGGAAGTAATATGCCCCCATCTGAGTCTTTGAGCCGCGTCCAGTCGTCCGCAGCACAAAGAAGTGGCGGAAGAGCGTCACGGAGGCGTGCACCCCCACGAACATCTCGCAGAAGTGAACAAAAACTGCCGCCATTGCGAAGGAGTTGGGGGAGAGATGGTGGAGCTGGAGACCGTATGTCTCCAGCAGGGTGACAAAGAAGGAAGAAATCGGCGGAACGAACCCCGCCAGAGCATAAGCGGTGAAGAAGACTATCTCCCCCTTTTCCAGGACCAGGGGGAGAGATCCTCGGCGGAGCCGATGCTTCTGCTCTTCCGAGCGCCAGCCCAGCAGCCTGCGCACTGGCCCGAGCTCGGAGGAGCGAACGAGGCGCGTCGGAAGCAAGTTGGAAGCCATAGCGAAAGAAGGCGCAAGGGCAGGAGAGCCGGGGCACAAGAGTTCAAGGGAAGTACGAGCGCAATGCGAAGGGAAGCCGCGATGCGGGTGAGATCCCCTTTTAAAAACTTTCCAGGGATGGTTCGAGGTAATTTGAAAACCTCCGGAAACATCGCACCAGCGACCTCGTCGGCTCCGAGACTGGGCGCCGATGAAAGCTGGGCCCAAGCCGCTTAACTAAAGCGGTGGGGTCAAGGAGTCAGTCTCCTGAGAAGATGAGCCGGCAAGGCACTCCGGCGGTTCCCGAAGAAAGCGCCTCAACATGCAGAGGTGGCAGCCTTGGGAACCGCCGCAGTAAAAGCAATCATCAAGTGGGCGCACGATCTCACGACCCCAAGGCCGTTCGTGCTCCGGCATCGGTCAATTCGGGACATAGAGAAAGTGCGCGGATCGGAAGAGACGGAGGTCCCACCTCGGGCTCGCTATCTCCCCCGAGATAGGCCCGGGGGCCACTGTCAGTACCTGAGATATGGGGTACCCCCGCGCACAGGGTAAAATGCCTAAGGTACTCGCCCTTCTCCGCAGGGAGAGCTCCGAAGGCGCCACGCGTCCGGCGGGGCCGGACCTCCCTCTCCTCAGAGGAGAGCTCCGGGCCCGCCACGTGGCATACAGAAGCCGGACCTCCCCCTCTGCGGGAGAGAGGTCCGAAAATGCCACGCGTCCTGCGGGGCCGGACCTCCCTCTCTGCAGAGGAGAGCTCCGGGCCTGCCACGTGGCATACAGAAGCCGGACCTCTCCCTCCGCGGGGAGAGGTCCGGAGGCTCCACGTGCCCCGCAGGCCGGACCCTTCTCTCCTCAGAGAAGGGCTCCGGACCCGCCACGTGGCCAGAAGAACGGTGCTGCCCGCCCCCGAGCGGTAGGCAGCGGGCGTAAAGGCGCCCCACACCTTGCCCGTACAAGGTATTCAAGGCCCGCGTCTTCCCAAGACGCGGAAACGCGGAGCACGCGTCTGTCAGGTGCCGTTGCGCCCAGTCGCATCACAGACTGGTGCGCGGTGTCAGAACCTGCCAGCTAATAAACGCTGCGACAAGACATCCCATGCCGCCTGCGCCGTCATCAACCACTACGACTAGTGTGCGGCATGGGCAGGGCGGCAAGATGAAGACTCAGAAGCCTTCAACCAGAGGCAATTATCGGCATAACTACAGATACAGTAGATAATAGACAATCTTCCCGGGACCACCTGTCGGGTCCCGGCACCCCTTGTAAGCCGCCCGAGTCTTGTACTATAAAAGGCTCGGGTAGGCGTCGATAGCAAGGGTTCGCATTTTGCAACTCATACGCTAGCCATACACTCTCAAGCTGTAACTCACCCCCAAGCTCAGGCCCCCAGCCCTGAGCAGCAAGCAATACAGCGAGCTCCATAGTTTGCCGTGGACGTAGGGTTTTACGCTCCGGCGGCCTGAACCACGTAAAACTCTCCGTGTCAAGCTCTCGCTAACTCGTCCATCTGCGCAAGCTCTCCGCTAGGAACTAGCCCCTCCGAAAAAAGAACCTCCGCGGGCTGCCCAGTGCAGGCCCGGGGGAAGTGTCGACCGAACACTTCGACAGACTGCATGAAGCAGGGGGGAAGGAGCTACCAGCTACTCCGACCTAGGACTGGAAGGACCGGGACCTGCCCCTCCAGCAGGGGCGGGACCCGGGGGCCCCACGTGTCCAGCAGGCCCGGAACTCTCTCCTCCCTTGAGGAGGGCTCCGGGCTCGCCACGTGGCAGGCGGAAACCGGACCTCCCCCCTCGGCGGGAGGACTCCGAAAGCCCTACGTGTCCAACATGGCCGGAGCTCCCGCCTCTTAAGGAGGAGCTCCGGACCCGCCACGTGGCAGGGAGATCAGGAGCTCCCCGAAGGGCGAGATCCGGAGACCTTCGGGGGCCCCTAACACGGTTAGGACCCGTGGAGGGTGTCTGTGCAAAGCTCCGAGATTGGAAATAGCCTCTGAGTACCTTGCGGAGCTAAGGACTCAGTCAGGCAAAGCCAAGAAGGAGAGAAAAAGCATCACACACACAAGTATCCAAAAGAGTCAAATTAAGCGAGGCTCCTTGAGCTGGACTACAGACTCGATAAGAAGAAAGAAACAAGTCCTAAGGACCTCCCGGCTCCCGCCGGAACCTTGCGGCTATAAGGGTGGCCACATCCTCGACTTCTGCCCTGGCAGCTTGCTCCCGCTCTGCGGCTGGGCCCTCTCTCGCTGGTTCTAGCGAAAAAGAGGGGTCGCGGCTCTTAAAGCATGCCAGCACATGTGAGGCGACCTCTAAGGCTAGGCCGCGCCCCTCAGCCTCAAGCTCGCTGGCGACCACCGAGTCAAGACTGTCCAGCTTGGCGCCGATCGACTCCAGCGCGGGGATCACCTCCAACGCAGGGGCCGCGGTCCTCACCGGACTGAAGCCAAGAGGGACCAGGGCGGACCCCGCTTGATCCACGAAGCTCGAGACTGCAAGAGCCTCGGAGGACCGCAAGGCCGAAAGCTCCTCCACCTCGCGGTGGGCCGCCTGCAGAGCCTCCAGGTCCCTCTCGGAGAATTCCTTCTCCTTGGCTGCCAGGGAGCTCTCCCAAAGATGGAGAGCCTTGGCGAGCCGCTCCAACTCAGCAGCCTTGAAGTCGGCGGTCAACTCCCGGTCCAAGACCGCCCGGTGATCACGGGAGACCTGTTCTTCCCTCAAATCGAGGTCTGCCTTCAGGATCTCCAGCTCCTCCATCCGAGCTCGAAGGTCATCCTCGCCCGCAGCCAGCTGCGCGGCGACCCTCTCCGCCTCAGCTGCCATGCAACGCTCCCGTTCCTCAATGGCGAGTTCACGGCACTCCAACCGCTGCCATATCTCCACAGCGGCAGAGAGGCTCTCCTCGGCCCGGGCATGTGCCTCCAGGGTCTCCCTGTTGATCCGCCGTGATTCGGTGTCCATGCCGTCGACAGCCCGCTTCATCCGGTCGAGGAGCGCTTCCCTGAAGTCGAGCAACTCCCGCCTGGAGTCGAGCTCACTCTTAACCTTCGCGGTCCTCTCCCGCAAAAGGTTCCCCCAGATGAGGAGGCGGTCCCGTTCAACCGTATACTCCTCCCGCTCGCGCCCTAGTGCGGCCAAGACCTGCCGGACGCTCGTCTCGGCAAGCGCGAAGGTGTCCGCCAGAGGCAATGGCGCAACAGAGGCCGGGGCAGTCCCCCCGACCTCCTCCATTACCTCGTCCTCAGGAAGAGCCGACGCACCAGCAACCGAGACGAGACGCCGATCAGGAGAAGCTGGCTCCGAGGCTCTGGCAGCCAGGCCAGCCGGGCTCTCTTCAGCTTCTGGCTCCTTGACCTGAAGAGAGGGGCGAGCCGGGGAAGGCGGTGCTGAAGAAGAGGCCGGGCCGTCTAGTGCAGGGTCAACCTGCGCAGGCTTGGGGGCCGCGGTGGCCGTCTCGGCAGGCAGAGACGACGCCGCCGCGGAGTCCGGGCACACCGGAACAGGAGAAGTTTGCGCTGGCCTGGGGGCCGCGGCAGTTGCCCCTGGCTCCGAGCACAGCGGCACAGATTCCCCGCAAGTCGGGGAAGGCCGGGAAGCACGGACACTCCAGCGGGCTCTGAACCCCGACTTCCGAGCCGGGGTAGGACTTCCAGAGCCCGCTACCGTCACTGACGGCCGCTCCGCAGTCGCTTGGACTGGCGGAACAGGGGACGCCCCAGAAGCTTCCCCCAGCGCATCAACCCGGGGCCTCTTCGAGTCGCCACCGAAGGGAGTGTCAGGCACCCCAGAATCCCGACTTGGCGCGGACGCCGCAGGTGGAGGAGATCGAGCGCGCTTCTTCTCTGGCGGCAGGTTGGAAGCCATGGCAAGGGAGAACTCAAGGGCAAGAGAGCAAAAGCACAAGAGTCCGAGGAGAAACGCAGAGAAGTGCGAAGGGAAGCTGCAATGTGGGTAAGACACTGTCGAAGTGTTCGGTCGACACTTCCCCCGGGCCTGCACTGGGCAGCCCGCGGAGGTTCTTTTTTCGGTGGGGCTAGTTCCTAGCGGAGAGCTTGTGCAGATGGAACGAGTTAGTAAGAGCTTGACACGGCGAGTTTTACCTGGTTCAGGCCGCCGGAGCGTAAAACCCTACGTCCACGGCGAGCTATGGAGCTCGCTGTATTGCTTGCTGCTCAGGACCGGAGGCCTGAGCTCGGGGGTGGGTTACAGCTTTGAGAGTGTATGGCTAGCGTATGAGTTGCAAAATGCGAACGCTCGCTATCGACGCCTACCCGAGCCTTTTATAGTCCAAGACTCGGGCGGCTTACAAGGGGAGCCGGGACCCGACAGGTGGTCCCGGGAAGATTGTCTATTATCTACCGTATCTGCAGTTATGCCGGTAGCTGACTCTGGTCGAAGGCTTCTGAGTCTTCATCTTGCCGTCCTGCCCATGCCGCACGCTAGTCGTAGTGGTTGATGACGGCGCAGGCGGCATGGGATGTCTTGTCGCGGCGTTTATTGGCTGGCAGGTTCTGACACCACGCGCCAGTCTGTGATACGACTGGGCGCAACGGCACCTGACAGAAGCGTGCTCTGCGTCTCCGCGTCTTGGGAAGACGCGGGCCTTGAATACCCTGTACGGGCAAGGTATGGGGCGTATTTACGCCCGCTGCCTACCGCTCGGGGTAGGTAGCGTCGTTCTGCTACCACGTGGCGGGCCCGGAGCCCTTCTCAGAGGAGAGGAGGGTCAGTCCCGCGGGGCACGTGGAGCCTCCGGACCTCTCCCCGCAGAGGGGAGGCTCGGCTTCTGTTGGCCACGTGGCGGGCCCGGAGCTCTCCTCTGAGGAGAGGGAGGTCCGGCCCCGCTGGACACGCGGCGCCTTCAAACCTCTCTCCCGCGGAGGGGGAGGTCCGGCTTCTGTATGCCACATGGCGGGCCCGGAGCTCTCCTCTGAGGAGAGGGAGGTCCGGCCCCGCCGGACGCGTGGCGCCTTCGGAGCTCTCCCTGCGGAGAAGGGCAAGTTCCTTAGGCATTTTACCCTGTGCGCGGGGGTACCCCATATCTCAGGTACCGACAATGGCCCCCGGGCCCATCTCGGGGGAGATAGCAAGCCCGAGGTGGGACCTCTGTCTCTTCCAATCCGCGCACTTCCTCTAAGTCCTGAATTGACCGCTGCCGGAGCACGAACGGCCACGGGATCGTGGGAGCGCGCGCTCACTTGATGGTTGCTTTTACTGCGGCGGTTCCCAAGACTGCCACTTTTGCGGTGCTTTCTTCGGGAACCGCCGAAGTGCCTTGCCGGCTCATCTTCTCAGGAGACTGACTCCTTGACCCACCGCTTCAGTTGGGCGGCTAGGGTCCACCTTTCATCGGCATTCGGTCTAGGAACCGAAGCGGTTGCCGGTGCGGGATATTCGAAGAGTTCCGAATCGCTTGGAATTGCACCGGGAAGCTTTTTAGAGGGGGTCTTACCCACATTGCAGCTTCCCTTCGCACTTCTCAGCGTTTCTTCTCGGACTCTTGTGCTTTTGCTCTCTTGCCTTTGAGTTCTCCCTTGCCATGGCTTCCAACCCGCTGCCAGAGAAGAAACGCGCTCGATCTCCTCCAGCAACGGCGTCGGTGCCAAGTCGGGATTCTGGGGTGCCTGACACTCCCTCCGGTGGCGACTCGAAGATGCCCCGGGTTGATGTGCTGGGGGAAGCTTCTGGGGCGTCCACTGTTCCGCCAGTCCAAGCGACTGCGGAGCGGCCGTCAGTGACGATAGCGGGCTCTGGGAGTCCTACCCCGGCTCGGAAGTCGGGGTTCAGAGCCCGCTGGAGTGTCCGCGCTTCCCGGCCTTCCCCGACTTGCGGGGGGTCTGCGCCGCTGCGCTCGGAGCCAGGGGCAACTGCCGCGGCTCCCAGGCCAGCGCGAACTTCTCCTGTTCAGGTGTGCCCGGACTCCGCGGCAGCGTCATCTCTTCCTGCCGAGACGGCCACCGCGGCCCCCAAGCCAGCGCAGGTCGACCCTGCACTAGGCGGCCCGGCCTTTTCTCCAGCACCGCCTTCTCTGGTTCGCCCCTCTCCTCAGGTCAAGAAGCCTGAAGCTGAAAAGGGCCCGGCAGACCTGGCTGCCACAGCCTCGGAGCCAGCTTCTCCTGATCGGCATCTCGTCTCGGTTGCTGGTGCGTCGGCTCTTCCTGAGGACGAGGTAATGGAGGAGGTCGGGTGGACTGCCCCGGCCTCTGTTGCTCCATTGCCTCTGGCGGATGCCTTCACGCTTGCCGAGATGAGCGTTCGGCAGGTCTTGGCTGCATTAGGGCACGAGCGGGAGGAGTATACGGTTGAACGGGATCGCCTCCTCATCTGGGGGAACCTTTTGTGGTAGAGGACCGCGAAGGTTAAGAGTGAGCTCGACTCCAGGCAGGAGCTGCTCGACTTCAGGGAAGCGCTCGTCGACCGGATGAAGCGGGCTGTCGACCGCATGGACACCCAATCGCGGCGGATCAACAGGGAGGCCCTGGAGGCACACGCCCGGGCCGAAAGAGAGCCTCTCTGCTGCTGTGGAGATACGGCAGCGGTTGGAGCGCCGTGAACTCGCCGTTGAGGAACGGGAGCGTTCCATGGCAGCTGAGGCGGAGAGGGTCGCCGCGCAGCTGGCTGCGGTCGAGGATGACCTTCGAGCTCGGATGGAGGAGCTGGAGATCCTGAAGGCAGACCTCGACTTGAGGGAGGAACAGGTCTCCCGTGATCGCCGGGCGGTCTTGGACCGGGAGCTGACCGCCGACTTCAAGGCCGCTGAGTTGGAGCGGCTCGCCAAGACTCTCCACCTTCGGGAGAGCTCCCTGGCGGCCAAGGAGAAGGAATTCTCCGAGAGGAACCTGGAGGCTCTGCAGGTGGCCCGCCGCGAGGTGGAGGAGCTCTCAGCCTTGCGGTCCTCCGAGGCTCTTGCGGTCTCAAGCTTCGTGGATCGAGCGGGGTCCGCCCTGATCCCTCTTGGCTTCAGTCCGGTGAGGGTTGCGACTCCTGCATTGAAGGTGGCGGAGGTGATCCCTCCGTTGGAGTCGATCGGCGCCAAGCTGGACAGACTCGACTCGGTGGTCGTCAACGAGCTTGAGGCCGAGGGCCGCGGCTTAGCTTTAGAGGTCGCCTCGCATGTGCTGGCATGCTTCAAGAGCCACGACCCCTCTTTTTTGCTAGAGCCAGCGAGAGAAGGCCCAGCCGCGGAGCGGGAGGAAGCTGCCAGGGCTGAAGTCGAGGATGTGGCCGCCCTTGTAGCCGCAAGGTTCCGGCGAGAGCCGGGAGGTCCTTAGGACTTGTTTCTCCCTTTTTATCGAGTCTGTAGTCCAGCTCATGGAGCCTTACTTAATTTGACTCTCTTGGATACTTGTGTCTGTGATGCTTTTTCTCTCCTTCTTGGCTTTGCCTGACTGAATCCTTAGCTCCGCAAGGTACTCAGAGGCCATCTCCAATCTCGGAGCTTCGCACAGACACCCTCCCCGGGTCCTAACCGTGTTAGGGGCCCCCGGAGGCCTCCGGATCTCGCCCTATGGGGAGCTCCAAATCTGCCTGCCACGTGGCGGGCCTGGAGCTCCCCCTCAAGAGACGGGAGCTCCGTCCATGTTGGTCACGTAGGGCTTTCGGAGCCCTCCCACCGAGGGGGGAGGTCCGGTTTCCGCCTGCCACATGGCGAGCCCAGAGCCCTCCTCAAGGGAGGAGAGAGTTCTGGGCCCGCTGGACACGTGGGGCCCCCGGGTTCCGCCCCTGCTGGAGGGGCAGGTCCCGGTCCTTCCAGTCCTAGGCCGGAGTAGCTGGTAGCTCCTTTCCCCCTGCTTCATGCAGCCCCTGTTGCCGTAACCTGGAGGTCCTGCACACAGGCAGAGGAAACGTAATTCTCCTCGGGGGGTCCTCCCCTCCCGTCTCCTAGTCTTATCCGTCTTACGATCCTGATTCTCTATACGGGGCTTGGGCAATTCTGTGCACGAGGCGCCGGAGCTCCGGCTCCCTCCGAGGTCCGGGTACGGCCGTCCGATCCCTAGTACCGGGCCATGCGCTGGGGAAGCAGAGTGCACGCGCTTTGGGTTCATGACCAGGCAAAGCGGACGTACTCCCCTGGACCTCCGGAGGGCAGGATGCGCATGCTTTGGGCTCTGGGCCGGCTAAGCTGGATACGCACACTGGACCCCCCATGCACAACGCAGGCCTTTCCTGGAGGTAACCAACTGGCACCGCAACACCTGACTGGGGGAGGCCCGAGAGACTCACTCGGCCATCGGCAGGTGCCTCAAGCGCAGCCGCCTTCGGTAGGATAGCAAATGCCGACTATGGATGAGCGCAGGAGAGGGGGAGCTAGATGTACGATGAACATACAGAGATAGTGCGATCATAAAAATTAATGCATAATTTAAATGAGCGCATGAGAGAGAGCTAAGTAGAACAGGTCTCTGTATTTGTACCCATAGGTGGAATTCTGGCTGTACAGGGAGGCAATGTTCCACCTTGTCTTCAAGGGAAGCAAGACTCTACGCGCTTAGGGTCGGAACCAGGCTAAACTGGACGTAGTCCTGTACCGTCCTTTGAGACTTAGCTGCCCCAAGCGCTGTTCCTAAATTCTATGGGATCTATTACAGAAAGGAATAGCCCTGTTGTACTGATGCTCAGTAAGTAGGACTTACAGTGTTGCTCCATGGCAAGGATTTTTGGGAACGGATCCCACTCTCGGTTGGAAGGCATGTGTACTTGGGGCGGCAGCTTTCATTATTCGGAAGGGACCTTCCCTGCTGGGGGAGAGCTTATGGGTCCTTCTTGGAATAGAGCATGCCGCTTCACCGAGTTGCCCTCCTGCAAGCCCCCGACGCGTTTGGTTCTTTGGCGGTAGTGCTTTGAGCATTAGCCGGGACCGTGCGTTGCGGGGTGTTCCCTGCAGCCGAGTCTTGTCGACAAGGTTGTTACCTTCGCGCTGGATCAGGTCCTGCGCGGCTTCTCCTGGGGGCCCCCGTGGAGTTCTCCCCTTCTGGCTAAGGCTTTCAAGGGGTAGGCAGTCCTGGGCTCGTCTTGGATGACCTAAGGCGTCTTCCCCTTCTGGCAAGGCCTTCAAGGGGTTGACAGACCTTAGGCGGCCCCCGAGAGGTATGTTCGAGGCATGGAGGCGCGCCGCAGTTGGCTAACGGCCTGGCCTGTCACCGTCAGAACTGGAGTCCTCACCGTCATGCACTGTCTTTATGACACGCTGAGGCTCCTGAAACCCCACCTGGTGGGCAGCAGTGACTGGGGCATCGACCTTCTGTTTGCCATCCCTCTGAGGGTAGGGCGGCGCTTCAGCCCTCTGCTGTCTTCCTTTGCGGAAGCGCTCTGTGAGCCTCTGGATCTCCCAGCACTCGGCGGCAGTATGGTTGCAGGTGCCATGCACGGGGCATAGCCCGCCTTGGCCACTGTCTGGGGCCGGTGATTGCCGCTGCCTTTTGTCGGGGCGTGGCCCCCGAGCTCCACTGGCCGTCGTAGCTGCGGCGACGGGGGCCGTGAATGGTGACTTCATCTTGCCACCCCCCCCCCCCCCGGTTCTTGGTCTTCTTGCCACCACCATAGGCAGCAGCACCGGACCCGGGCTGTCCTCCTGACTCGGAGGTCGGCAGAGCGTGCCAGTTCCGCCCTTCAGCTGCTCTGGCGCACTTGTCCGCCAGGCTGAAGAGCTCCGAGACGTCGCGGACCTCTCTGGTCGCGAGCTTCTCAAGCATTTTCTCGTCCCGGACACCCTGTCGGAACGCCACCACCACAGAGGCACTTTGGATATGCGGGATGGTGTTGCGTACCTGAGAGAACCGCGGGATGAAAGAGCGCAGCGACTCCCCTGGTTGTTGCTTGACGGCGTGGAGGTCAAGCTCCGTGCCGGGACGGGTGTAGGAGCTGCCGAAGTTGGCGACGAACTGCCGGCAGAGCTCTCCCCAGGAGGTTATGGACCCCTGAGGTAGATTCATGAGCCAAGACCGAGCTGGGCCGGTCAAGGCGACGGGGAAGTAGTTGGCCATGACAGCCTCATCCCCTCCTGCGGCAAGTACGGCGGTGGAGTAGATCTGGAGGAACTCGCTGGGTTGACGCTACCGTCGTACTTCTGGGCAGATGCGGGCGAAACTTGCGTGGCCACCTTGCAAAGCGAAGGTGGGGTGCAAGGGCCGCACATCCTGCACCTGCTGCTGCAGGTGCTGGTGCTGCGAACGTTTGGTTCGCACCTGGCACCGCGTATCCGGCATGGGCAAGGCTGCACCATAGGCCGGGGCCGCTACTTGCGGCGCATATAGCTGTGGCATATGCTGCGCGGCATATGCCTGAGGCAGGGCTCGCGTGGCGAAGGCCTGCCCTTCTGGTTGTGTCGAGGCCGACGACATGCTGTCGCCTGCCTCATGGCTGCGACGCCTCTCTCAGCGTCGCTCGAGGTACACCCGGGCGTCCTGGCCCAAGTGGCACCATTCCAGTTTCCTTTGCAGGTCCGTCGACAGGAGCCTGGAGGAGATGGAATCCGCCGTTAGCCCGTCAACCGTGGGTGTGCACGTCAGCAACACAGCCGGTTGTCCTGGGCGCCGTCCTCGCCGAAACCGAGGGTTCGCGGCGGCGACGACGAGGCGGTCCACCTCGCGGACCCATTGCTGGGTCGCTGAATGGGGCGCATCCCCCGCAGGTGGGTTGCGCAGCAGCGCTCTTGCTGCAGCTAGCGCACCTCCATGGTGTACGCTCAGCGCTGCAGAAGATCTCACACTGGTCGGGGCCTGCATAGCCGGAGTCGGCGTTGCCGGAGTCGGCTGCTGGCTACCAGCTTGTGCCGACACACTCCGTCCTGAGTGTGTCGACATGTACTCCCCAGTGGTCACGGTTCGCCGTGAACGCGGAGGGGGAGAGTTTGCCTCTGAAGGAAGCTTGGTCATCTTCGTTGGCGGAAACTCGTCGCGCTAGGAGAAAAGCCCCCTTCCTGGCGTGACAAATGTCGAAGTGTTCGGTCGACACTTCCCCCAGGCCTGCACTGGGCAGCCCGCGGAGGTTCTTTTTTCGGTGTGGCTAGTTCCTAGCGGAGAGCTTGCGCAGATGGAACGAGTTAGTAAGAGCTTGACACGGCGAGTTTTACGTGGTTCAGGCTGCCGGAGCGTAAAACCCGACGTCCACGGCGAGCTATGGAGCTCGCTGTATTGCTTGCTGCTCAGGACTGGAGGCCTGAGCTCGGGGGTGGGTTACAGCTTTGAGAGTGTATGGCTAGCGTATGAGTTGCAAAATGCGAACGCTCGCTATCGACGCCTACCCGAGCTTTTTATAGTCCAAGACTCGGGCGGCTTACAAAGGGAGCCGGGACCCGACAGGTGGTCCCGGGAAGATTGTCTATTATCTACCGTATCTGCAGTTATGCCGGTAGCTGACTCTGGTCGAAGGCTTCTAAGTCTTCATCTTGCCGCCCTGCCCATGCCGCACGCTAGTCGTAGTGGTTGATGACGGCGCAGGCAGCATGGGATGTCTTGTCGCGGCGTTTATTGGCTGGCAGGTTCTGACACCGCGCGCCAGTCTGTGAAACGACTGGGCGCAACGGCACCTGACAGAAGCGTGCTCCGCGTCTCCGTGTCTTGGGAAGACGCGGGCCTTGAATACCTTGTACGGGCAAGGTATGGGGCGTATTTACGCCCGCTGCCTACCGCTCGGGGCAGGCAGCGTCGTTCTGCTACCACGTGGCGGGCCCGGAGCCCTTCTCAGAGGAGAGGAGGGTCAGTCCCGCGGGGCACGTGGAGCCTCCGGACCTCTCCCCGCGGAGGGGATGCTCGGCTTCTGTTGGCCACGTGGCGGGCCCGGAGCTCTCCTCTGAGGAGAGGGAGGTCCGGCCCCGCTGGACACGCGGCGCCTTCGGACCTCTCTCCCGCGGAGGGGGAGGTCCGGCTTCTGTATGCCACGTGGCAGGCCCGGAGCTCTCCTCTGAGGAGAGGGAGGTCCGGCCCCGCCGGACGCGTGGCGCCTTCGGAGCTCTCCCTGCGAAGAAGGGCGAGTTCCTTAGGCATTTTACCCTGTGCACGGGGGTACCCCATATCTCAGGTACCGACAGACCCCCTCTAAAAACTTCCTGGGTGCAATTCCAAGCGATTCGGAACTCTTCGAGTACCCCGCACCGGCAACCGCATCGGTTTCTAGACCGAGTGCCGATGACGGGTGGGCCCAAGCCGCCTAATGAAGCGGTGGGGTCAAGGAGTCAGTCTTCTGAGAAGATGAGCCGGCAAGGCACTTCAGCTGTTCCCGAAGAAAGCGCCGCAACGTGCAGAAGTGGCAGTCTTGGGAACCGCCGCAGTAAAAGCAACCATCAAGTGAGCGCACGCTCCCACGATCCCGTGGCCGTTCGTGCTCCGGCAGCGGTCAATTCGGGACTTAGAGGAAGTGCGCGGATCGGAAGAGACGGAGGTCCCACCTCGGGCTCGCTATCTCCCCCGAGATGGGCCCGGGGGCCACTGTCGGTACCTGATATATGGGGTACCCCCGCGCACAGGGTAAAATGCCTAAGGAACTCGCCCTTCTCCGCAGGGAGAGCTCCGAAGGCGCCACGCGTCCGGCGGGGCCGGACCTCCCTCTCCTCAGAGGAGAGCTCCGGGCCCGCCACGTGGCATACAGAAGCCGGACCTCCCCCTCCGCGGGAGAGAGGTCCGAAGGCGCCGCGTGTCCAGCGGGGCCGGACCTCCCTCCCCTCAGAGGAGAGCTCCGGGCCTGCCACGTGGCCAACAGAAGCCGAGCCTCCCCCTCCGCGGGGAGAGGTCCGGAGGCTCCACGTGTCCCGCGGGGCTGACCCTCCTCTCCTCTGAGAAGGGCTCCGGGCCCGCCACGTGGCAGCAGAGCGACGCTGCCTGCCCCGAGCGATAGGCAGCGGGCGTAAATACGCCCCATACCTTGCCCTACAAGGTATTCAAGGCCCGTGTCTTCCCAAGACGCGGAGACGCGGAGCACGCTTCTGTCAGGTGCCGTTGCGCCCAGTCGCATCACAGACTGGCGCGCGGTGTCAGAACCTGTCAGCCAATAAACACCGCGACAAGACATCCCATGCCGCTTGCGTCGTCATCAAACACTACGACTAGCATGCGGCATGGGCAGGGCGGCAAGATGAAGACTCAGAAGCCTTCGGCCAGAGACAACTATCGGCATAACTGCAGATACGGTAGATAATAGACAATCTTCCCGGGACCACCTGTCGGGTCCCGGCTCCCCTTGTAAGCCGCCCGAGTCTTGGACTATAAAAGGCTCGGGTAGGCGTCGATAGCAGGGGTACGCACTTTACAACTCATACGCTAGCCATACACTCTCAAGCTTTAACTCACCCCCAAGCTCAGGCCTCCAGCCCTGAGCAGCAAGCAATACAGCGAGCTCCATAGCTCGCCGTGGACGTAGGGTTTTACGCTCCAGCGGCCTGAACCACGTAAAACTCGCCGTGTCAAGCTCTTACTAACTCGTCCATCTGCGCAAGCTCTCCGCTAGAGACTAGCCCCACCAAAAAAAGAACCTTCGCGGGCTGCCCAGTGCAGGCCCGGGGGAAGTGTCGACCGAACACTTCGACAGGATCCGTTCCCAAAAAACTATTGCCATGAAGCAACACTGTAAGTCCTACTTCCCGAGCATCAGTAGAACAGGGTTATTCCCTTCTGTAATGAATCCCATTGAATTTAGGAACAGAGCTTGGGGCAGCTAAGTCTCAAGGGACAGTACAGGACTACGTCCAGTTTAGCCTAGTTCCGACCCTAAGCGCGTAGAGTCTTGCTTCCCTTGTAGACGAGGCGGAATATTGCCTCCATGTACAGCCAGAATTCCACCTATGGGCATGAATACAGAAACCTGTTCTACTTAGCTCTCTCTCCTGCGCTCATTTAAATTATGCATTAATTTTTATGACCGCACTATCTTTGTATGTTTATCGTACATCTAGCTCCCCCTCTCCTGCGCTCATCCATAGTCGGCATTCGCTATCCTACTGAAGGCGGCTGCGCTTGAGGCACCTGCCGATGGCCGAGTGAGTTTCTCGGGCCTCCCCCAGTCTGGTGTTACGGTGCCAGTTGGTCACCTCCAGGAAAGGCCTGCGTTGTGCATGGGGGGTCCAGGGTGCGTATCCAGCTTAGCAGGCCATGAGCCCAAAGCATGCGCATCCTGCCCTCCGGAGGTACAGGGGAGTACAACCGCTTTGCCTGGTCATGAACCGAAAGCACGTGCACTCTGCTTCCCCAGCGCATGGCCCGGTACTAGGGATCGGACGGCCGTACCCGGACCTCGGAGGGAGCCGGAGCTCCGGCGCCTCGTGCACAGAATTGCCCAAGCCCCGTATAACGGATCAGGATCGTAAGACGGATAAGACTAGGAGACGGGAGGGGAGGACCCCCCGAGGAGAATTACGTTTCCTCTGCCTGTGTGCAGGACCTCCAGGTTGCGGCAACAGGGACTGCATAAAGCAGGGGGAAAGGAGCTACCAACTACTCTGGCCTAGGACTGGAAGGAACGGGTCCTGCCCCTTCAGCAGGGGCGGGACCCGAGGGCCCCACGTGTCCAGCGGGCCCGGAGCTCTCGCCTCCCCTGAGGAGGGCTCCGGGCTCGCCACGTGGCAGGCGGAAACCAGACCTCCCCCCCCCCCCCCGGTGGGAGGGCTCCGAAAGCCCTATGTGTCCAGCATGGCCGGAGCTCCTGCCTCTTAAGGATGGGCTCCGGACCCGCCATGTGGCAGGCAGATTTGGAGCTCCCAATAGGGCGAGATCCGGAGACCCCCGGGGGCCCCTAACACGGTTAGGACCCGGGGAGGGTGTCTATGCAGAGCTCCGAGATTGGAGATGGCCTCTGAGTACCTTGCGGAGCTAAGGACTCAGTCAGGCAAAGCCAAGAAGGAGAGAAAAAGCATCACAGACACAAATATCCAAAAGAGTCGAACTAAGCGAGGCTCCATGAGCTGGACTACAGACTCGATAAAAAGGGAGAAACAAGTCCTAAGGACCTCCCGGCTCCCGCCGGAACCTTGCGGCTATTAGGGCGGCCACATCCTCGACTTCAGCCCTGGCAACTTCCTCCCGCTCCGCGGCTGGGCCCTCTCTCGCTGGCTCTAGCGAGAAAGAGGGGTCGCGGCTCTTGAAGCATGCCAGCACATGTGAGGCGACCTCTAAGGCTAGGCCGCGTCCCTCGGCCTCAAGCTCGCGGGCGACCACCGAGTCTAGCCTGTCCAGCTTGGCGCCGATCGACTCCAGCGCAGGGATCACCTCCGCCACCTTCAACGCAGGAGCCGCGGCCCTGACCGGACTGAAGCCAAGAGGGATCAGGGCGGACCCCGCTCGATCCACGAAGCTTGAGACTGCAAGAGCCTCGGAGGACCGCAAGGCCGAGAGCTCCTCCACCTTGCGGCGCGCCGCCTGCAGAGCCTCCAGGCTCCTCTCGGAGAATTCCTTCTCCTTGGCCGCCAGGGAGCTCTCCCGAAGATGGAGAGTCTTGGCGAGCCACTCCAACTCAGCAGCCTTGAAGTCGGCGGCCAACTCCCGGTCCAAGACCGCCCGGCGATCACGGGAGACCTGTTCCTCCATCAAGTCGAGGTCTGCCTTCAGGATCTCCAGCTCCTCGACCCGAGCTCGAAGGTCATCCTCGCCCGCCGCCAGCTGCGCGGCGACCCTCTCCGCCTCAGCTGCCGTGGAATGCTCCCGTTCCTCAACGGCGAGTTTACGGCGCTCCAACTGCTGCCGTATCTCCACAGCAGCAGAGAGGCTCTCCTCGGCCCGGGCGTGTGCCTCCAGGGCCTCCCTGTTGATCCGCCGCGATTGGGTGTCCATGCGGTCGACAGCCCGCTTCATCCGGTCGAGGAGCACTTCCCTGAAGTCGAGCAACTCCCGCCTGGAGTCGAGCTCACTCTTAACCTTCGCGGTCCTCTCCCGCAAAAAGTTCCCCCAGGTGAGGAGGCGATCCCGTTCAACCGTATACTCCTCCCGCTCGCGACCTAGTGCAGCCAAGACCTGCCGAACGCTCGTCTCGGCAAGCGCGAAGGCATCCGCCAGGGGCAATGGAGCAACAGAGGCCGGGGCAGTCCCCCCGACCTCCTCCATTACCTCGTCCTCAAGAGGAGTCGACGCACCAGCAATCGAGACGAGACGCCGATCAGGAGAGCTGGCTCCGAGGCTCTGGCAGCCGGACCTGCCAGGCTCTCTTCAGCTTCTGGCTCCTTGACCTGTGGAGAGGGGCGAGCCGGGGAAGGCGGCGCTGGAGTAAAGGCCGGGCCGCCTAGTGCATGGTCGACCTGCGCTGGCTTGGGGGCCGCGGTGGCCGTCTCGGCAGGAAGAGACGACGCCGCCGCGGAGTCCGGGCACACCGGAACAGGAGAAGTTCACGCTGGCCTGGGGGCCGCGGCAGTTGCCCCTGGCTCCGAGCGCAACGGCACAGACTCCCCGCAAGTCGGGGATGGCCGGGAAGCGCGGACACTCCAGCGGGCTCTGAACCCCGACTTCCGAGCCGGGGTAGGAATCTCAGAGCCCGCTACCGTCACTGACGGCCGCTCCGCAGTCGCTTGAACTGGCATAACAGAGGACGCCCCAGAAGCTTCCCTGAACGCATCAGCCCGGGGCCTCTTTGAGTCGCCACCGGAGGGAGTGCCAGGCACCCCAGATTCCCGACTTGGCACAGACGCCGCCGCTGGAGGAGATCGAGCGTGCTTCTTCTCTGGTGGCGGGTTGGAGGCCATGGCGAGGGAGAACTCAAGGGCAAGAGAGCAAAAGCACAAGAGTCCGAGAAGAAACACAGAGAAGTGCGAAGGGAAGCCGCAATGTGGGTAAGATCCCCTCTAAAACCTTCCCGGGTGCAATTCCAAGCGATTCGGAACTCTTCGAATACACCGCATCGGCAACCGCTTCGGCTCCTAGACCGAGAGCCGATGACGGGTGGACCCAAGCCACCCAACTGAAGCGGTGGGTCAAGGAGTCAGTCTCCTGAGAAGATGAGCCGGCAAGGCACTTCGGCGGTTCCCGAAGAAAGCGCCGCAACGTGCAGAAATGGCAGTCTTGGGAACCACTGCAGTAAAAGCAACCATCAAGTGAGCGCAAGCTCCCACGATCCCGCGGCGGTTCGTGCTCCGGCAGTGGTCAATTCGGGACTTAGAGAAAGTGCGCGGATCGGAAGAGACGGAGGTCCCACCTCGGGATCGCTATCTCCCCTGAGATGGGCCCGGGGGCCACTGTCGGTATCTGAGATATGGGGTACCCCCGCGTACAGGGGAAAATGCCTAAGGATCTCGCCCTTCTCCGCAGGGAGAGCTCCGAAGGCGCCACGCATCCGGCGGGGCCGGACCTCCCTCTCCTCAGAGGAGAGCTCCGGGCCCACCACGTGGCATACAGAAGCCGGACCTCCCCCTCCGCAGGGAGAGCTCCGAAGGCGCCACGCATCCGGCGGGGCCGGACCTCCCTCTCCTCAGAGGAGAGCTCCGGGCCCGCCACATGGCATACAGAAGCCGGACCTCCCCCTCCGCGGGAGAGAGGTCCGAAGGCGCCACGCGTCCAGCGGGGCCGGACCTCCCTCTCCTCAGAGGAGGGCTCCGGGCCCGCCACGTGGCCAACAGGAGCCGAGCCTGCCCCTCCGCGGGGAGAGGTCCGGAGGCTCCACGTGCCCCGCAGAACGGGCCCTCCTCTCCTCTCAGAAGGGCTCCGGGCCCGCCACGTGGCAGCAGAACGGCGCTGCCTGCCCCCGAGCGATAGGCAGCGGGCGTAAAGACGCCCCATACCTTGCCCGTACAAGGTATTCACGGCCCGCGTCTTCCCAAGACGCGGAGACGCATAGCACGCTTCTGTCAGGTGCCGTTGTGCCCAGTCGCATCACAGACTGGCGCGTGGTGTCAGAACCTGCCAGCCAATAAACACCGCGACAAGACATCCCATGCCGCCTGCACCGTCATCAACCACTACAACTAGCATGCGGCATGGGCAGGGCGGCAAGATGAAGACTCAGACCCCTTCGACCAGAGGCAACTACCGGCATAACTGCAGATACAGTAGATAATAGACAATCTTCCCGGGACCACCTGTCGGGTCCCGGCCCCCTTTGTAAGCTGCCCGAGTCTTGGACTATAAAAGGCTCGGGTAGGCGACGATAGCAAGGGTTCGCACTCTACAACTCATACGCTAGCCATACACTCCCAAGCTGTAACTCACCCCCAAGCTCAGGACTCCGGCCCTGAGTGGCAAGCAATACAGCGAGCTCCATAGCTCGCCGTGGACGTAGGGTTTTACGCTCCGGCGGTCTGAACCACGTAAAACTCACCGCGTCAAGCTCTTACTAACTCGTCCATCCGCGCAAGCTCTCCGCAAGGGACTAGCCCCACCGAAAAAAGAACCTCCACGGGCTGCCCAGTGCAGGCCCGGGGGAAGTGTCGACCGAACACTTCGACAACGCGCTAGCAGGGTAATCATAAAAATTTAATAAGTAAACTAAATGAGCACCAAAGAAGAGCAACGTAGGACAGGTTTCTTTTCATATAAATTTCCATAGGGGGAAGGCAGGCTGAATATGTAGGCCACGACCCGCCTCAAGGGAAGCAAGACTCTACGCACTTGGGGTCGGAACCAGGCGAAGCTGAACGTAGTCTGGGACTGTCCCCTGAGGCTTAGCTGCTCCAAGCACTGTTCCTGGACTGTTATGGAATTTATTATAAAAAGAAGGTGTCGAAGTGTGCGGTCGACACTTCCCCCGGGCCTGCACTGGGCAGCCCGCGGAGGTTCTTTTTTTGGTGGGGCTAGTCTCTAGCGGAGAGCTTGCGCAGATGGACGAGTTAGTGAGAGCTTGACACGGCGAGTTTTACGTGGTTCAGGCCGCCGGAGCGTAAAACCCTACGTCCACGGCGAGCTATGGAGCTCGCTGTATTGCTTGCTGCTCAGGACCGGAGGCCTGAGCTTGGGGGTGAGTTACAGCTTGAGAGTGTATGGCTAGCGTATGAGTTGCAAAGTGCAAACCCCTGCTATCGACGCCTACCCGAGCCTTTTATAGTCCAAGACTCGGGCGGCTTACAAGGGAGCCGAGACCCGACAGGTGGTCCCGGGAAGATTATCTATTATCTACCGTATCTGCAGTTATGCCGGTAGTTGTCTCTGGTCGAAGGCTTCTGAGTCTTCATCTTGCCGCCCTGCCCACGCCGCATGCTAGTCGTAGTGGTTGATGACGGCGCAGGCGGCATGGGATGTCTTGTCGCGGTGTTTATTGGCTGACAGGTTCTGACACCATGCGCCATCTGTGATGCGACTGGGCGCAACGGCACCTGACAGAAGCGTGCTTCGCATCTCCGCGTCTTGGGAAGACGCGGGCCTTGAATACCTTGTACGGGCAAGGTATGGGGCGTATTTACGCCCGCTGCCTACCGCTCGGGGCAGGCAGCGTCGTTCTGCTGCCACGTGGCGGCCCCGGAGCCCTTCTCAGAGGAGAGGAGGGTCAGCCCCGCGGGGCACGTGGAGCCTCCGGACCTCTCCCCGCGGAGGGGAGGCTCGGCTTCTGTTGGCCACGTGGCGGGCCCGGAGCTCTCCTCTGAGGAGAGTGAGGTCCGGCCCCGCTGGACACGCAGCACCTTTGGACCTCTCTCCCGCGGAGGGGGAGGTCCGGCTTCTGTATGCCACGTGGCGGGCCCGGAGCTCTCCTCTGAGGAGAGGGAGGTCCGGCGCCGCTGGACGCGTGGTGCCTTCGGAGCTCTCCCTGCGGAGAAGGGCGAGTTCCTTAGGCATTTTACCTTGTGTGCGGGGGTACCCCATATCTCAGGTACCGACAGAAGGGTATGTCCTATTGTTGCTCTAGGGGTAGAACTTACAGTGGTGTTCTGTGTTCCGAAGGTTCGGGAGCGGGTCCCCATCCTCGGTTCTGGGGAATGGTCCCAGGCCCAGGATGTCCAGCTCCAGTATGGCAAATGGCCATGTGGGCTGGATCATCTGTACCGTCCAAGCCGGTGTATGGATCTGCTTGGCGTGGAACAGGCACGCCTGGCAGCTCTCGACCAGCTCGACGGCATCCTGGAGTGTTGCCGGCTAGTAGAAGCCATGCCGAAAGGCTTTACCGATAAGCGTGTATGAGGAAGAGTGACTCCCACATTCGCCTCCATGGATCTCAGCGAACAAGTCGCAGCCTTCCCCCTGGGTTATGCACCGCAATAGGATATGGTTGGCGCCGTGTCGGTAGAGATCCCCCTCTACCGCCATGTGTCTCTTAGCCATACGCACAATCCGTTCAGCGGATACACATTCATCAGGGAGGATATTGTCTTTCAAGTAGTCCCGGACCTCCGTGATCCATGCATCGGGTCTGACTTGAGCATCTGGATCTTGAGCGCTGGGTTGCACGGAGTCCCCAGTGACGCTTATGATCCTTGGCGGCATCCATGGCCGCCGAGACTGCCAGCTTTGAGGTGCTGGTCTAGCCCCCTTCGCCCGGCTCGGCGGGCTGGGCTGTGGGCCGCGGCAACGTCCTCTTGAAGCCCCCTTCAGGCACAGGCGCTCCAGTGGGACTCTTCGTTGAGAGGTCGTCAGCTGCGGCCTTGCTAGCGCGCGATACGTGGTGCAGGTCCAAGGCGAGGAAATCTGTCTCCACCATCTTGGTTGATAACCAGGCTGGGAGTCGCCCTGAGCCAACGACTAGCGAGAAGGATGAGCGCTTCATACTCTGCTATGTTGTTGGTTGCCTTGGAATTGAAACGCACCACATACCCAGACTGCCCCCCCGATGGCGTGAGGAACAGTACGCTAGCACCGGCCCCCTGCTTTTGCAAGGAGCCGTCGACGAGCAGCATTCAGTAAGGCCTGGTGAAGGCCAGGGCTCAGGGTCCTGGTTCACCATCTCCGTGGCCCCCTGAGTCAGCCTGCGTTGGCATCTACTTCAGCCACAAGTCAGCTAGTGCTCGGCTGATGTCTGCATGACGGGGAAGGAAACCTAGCTCAAACTCCAGTAGCTCCGCCGCCCATTTGGCGGCATTGTCCGTCGCGTGGGGGCTGTGGAGGATAGCTTTCAGCCTGGGGAGGCCGCCGGGTGCTTGATACTCGGAGGTCCCCCAGGCTGCCTTGGACCTTCCGGGAAGCTCCGCTGATGTCCCGGGAGCTCCGGGGGGTCCCGTTGGACGTCCGGGAGGTTCTGTTGGGCCTCCGGGGGGGTCCCGTTGCACCTCCGGGAGGTCCTGCTGGTCCTCAGGGAGGTTGTGTCGGGGATACGGGGTCCGGTTTGGGCCTCCGGGGTTTCTTGGTACTTGTTTCTTGACAGAGAAACAGGTTACGGTGGTACGGGGTCCAGTCACTCTGCGGTGAGGACCACACTCACTTCTGCAGCCATCGCCGTGATGCAGAGCAGGAGATGCTCTTCGGGCTCGGGGGCTCCTATTATGGGCGGGTCGGATTTACGTAGGGGCTTTAGAGAAGCTTCTCTTTGCTAACCCCGGCATAAACCGACTCGGCGCAGCTAGGGATCCCACGAATTTCTGGTCTTCGCGCCAATGGCTTTGACCCTCTCTGGGTTAGCCTCAGCTCCTCGGCGTGAGGCCAGGTATTCTAAGGGTTTTCCAGAGGGTATACCAAGCTCACATTTGTCGGATGGACGAAGACTAAGGTCAGGTTATCTAGTAGGGACGAACCCTGTCTGATCTTGACAATCAATGCCTTCGACACACACCCTAACTGAGTCTCCCATTAGCTCTCCTAAGGTCTTGTGCATTGCACGTACGAAGGTAGGGAGAGCATTCCTTAGGTCATAAGGCATAGAGGCATAACAGTACAGGGCGACTACTGTGGTAAAGGGTGCCCTTCAACTTCTCCAGACACAGGGGTCTGGTGGGAACCCGAGTAAGCATTTAGGAAGCACAGCATATCGCAGCCTGGCATCGAGTCTACTATTTGGTCTATCATAGGGAGAGAAAATAGGTCTTTAGGACATGCCTTATTGAGGCTGGTGTAGTCGATGCGCTTCCGGAGCTTCTCGCCGGCCTTCGGGACGACAACATGGTTCGCCAAGCACCGGGGGTGGCGGACTTTCCGTCCTGTTGGACTGGCTGGACGTCAGGAAAGACCTTTAAATAGTGCTCAATCACCTCCCTAGGGATATCTGGCCTCCGCGACGGCTGTCATGCAGCACATCGACATCGTGCCGGAGGGGGGCAATGAGCACGCCTTCCTATTTGCTATCCAGACCCCCGGCTAACCGGGTGGTCTGGGTGGCATCGGCGCTGATTCGGACGAGCCTTGTGGGGACGTCGTCCTCGTCGAGGGGTTGCACCCGGGGTGCTGTGGTAGAGGCACGGTGGCGTGCACTTCGGTGGAGCTGGTTTGGTTCTTCACTGCCTAGGGTTGGCGCTCTAGTTGCTGTAAGCGCCTGAAGCTTTTCCAAGGCTAACACTGCAGCAGCACGGTCTCCACAAACCTTGAGGTCGCCTGTTGGTGTAGGTATCTTCAAGACAAGGTAGCCGTAGTGGGCTACTGCCATGAATCGGTACAGGGCTGGCCTGCCGATTATGGCGTTGAAGGGGAGGTCAAGCTCGGCCACGTCGAACAGAATGTACTCTGTTCGGTAGCTGTCCGGTGCCCCAAAGGTCACCGGGGGGCTGATGTGGCCGTAGGGAACGACCTGTCCCGGCCCTACCCCTGAGAACGGGCTCAATGGGGCAAGCTTGGCCATCGGGATCTGCAGCTTCTGGAACGCTGCGCGACTGATGAGGTTCAGTCCAGCCCCGCCATCCACCAAAACGTGGTACACCTTCATGTTGGCGATGGTGGGGGCCACCACGAGCGGTAGTTGGCCGGCCCCAGCCATGTTCCTGGGGCAGTCGGTGTCATCGAAGCTGATGGGGGTTCCCATCCACCTGAGGTGCGGTGCTGCACCTGGGAGGGGAGCCACCGACGCTACCGCTCGGCGCAAGGCCTTAGCCGCGCTTCGGGATGGGGGGTCAGCGGACCCGCCGAAGATGACATAGAGCATATTCCGGTGCTCATCATCACTGGAGCTGGAGCTCCCATGATTGCGCACTGCCTTTACGGCGCGCTGAAGCTCCTGGAACTCCACCTGGCGGTCGATGCCATCTAGGGCTTCGACCTTCTGCTTGTCCTCCCTTTGACTGTATGGTGGGGCATCAGTTAGGGGCTGCTTCCCTTTCCGGAAGCGCTCCGCGAGCTTCTGGATTTCCCGGCATTCGGCAGCGGTATGATAATTGGTGCCATGCACAGGGCATAATTCATCCTGGCCCCCATCTGGGGCGGTGATTGTCGCGGCCTCTTGTCAGGGCGCGGCCCCCGAGCTCCACTGGGCACCGCCGTTGTGGCAACGGGGACCACGGCTGATGACTTTATCTTGCTTCCGCCTCCGTTCTTGATCTTCCTGCCGCTTCCGTATGAAGCGTCGCCGGATCCCGGCTGACCCCCTGGCTTGGGGCCCGGCAGAGAGTGCCAGTTCCGCCCTTCGGCTGCTCTGGCACACTTGTCCGCCAGGCTGAAGAGTTCTGAGACATCGCGGACCTCCCTGGTCGTGAGCTTCTCGAGCATCTTCTTGTCCCGAACGCCTTGCCGGAATGCCACCACCACAGAAGCGTTCTGGATGTGTGGGATGGTGTTCCGCACCTGGGAGAACCGCTGGATGAACGAGCACAGCGACTCCCCTGGTTGTTGTTGGATGGCGTGGAGGTCGAGCTCCGTGCCAGGCCGGGTATAGGAACTGCCGAAGTTGGAGACAAACTGCCGGCAGAGCTCTCCCCAGGAGGTTATGGAATCCTGGGGTAGGTTCATGAGCCAAGACCGAGCTGGGCCGGTCAAGGTGACGGGGAAGTAGTTGGCCATGACAGCCTCGTCCCCTCCTGCGGCAAGTACGGCGGTGGAGTAGATCTGGAGGAACTCCGCCGGGTTGACGCTACCGTCGTACTTCTCAGGCAGGTGCGGGCGAAACTTGCGTGGCCACCTCGCGAACCGAAGGTGGGGTGCAAGAGCTGCACATACCGCTCCTGCTGCCGTAGGTATTGGCACTGTGAACGCTTGGTTCGCACTTGGCACCGCGTATCCCGGCATGGGCAAGGCTGCACCATAGACCGGGGGCGCTGCTTGCGGCGCATATGGTTGTGGCATATGCTGCGCGGCATATGCCTGAGGCAGGGCTCACGTGGTGAAGACCTGCCCTCCAGGTTGTGTCGAGGCTGACGTCATGCTGTCGCCAGCCTCATGGTTGCGACGCCTTTCTCGACGTCGCTCGAGGTACACCTGGGCATTCTGGCCCAAGTGGCACCGTTCCAGCTCCCTTCCCAGGTCCGTCGACGGGAGCCTGGAGGAGCTGGAATCCGCCGTTTGCCCATCAACCGTGGGCGTGCGCGTCAGCGACACAGCCGGTTGTCCGGGGCACCGTCCTCGCCGAAACCGAGGGTTCGCGGCGGCGACGACGAGGCGGTCCACCTTGCGGACCCATTGCTGGGTCGCTGAATGGGGCGCATCCCCGGCAGGTGGGTTGCGCAGCAGTGCTCTTGCTGCAGCTAGCGCACCCCCATGGTGTACGCTTAGCGCTGCAGAAGATCTCACACTGGTCGGAGCCTGCATCGCCGGGGTCGGCGTTGCCGGAGTCGGCTGTTGGCTACCAGCTTGTGCCGACACACTCCGTCCTGAGTGTGTCGACATGTACTCCCCGCTGGTCACGGTTCGCCGTGAACGCGGGGGAGGAGAGCTTGCCGCTGAAGGAAGCTTGGTCATCTTCGTCGGCGGAAACTCGTCGCGCTAGGAGAAAAGCCCCCTACCTGGCGCGCCAAATGTCGAAGTGTTCGGTTGACACTTCCCCCGGGCCTGCACTGGGCAGCCCGCGGAGGTTCATTTTTCGATGGGGCTAGTCTCTAGCGGAGAGCTTGCGCAGATGGACGAGTTAGTAAGAGCTTGACACGGCGAGTTTTACGTGGTTCAGGCCGCCGGAGCGTAAAACCCTACGTCCACGGCGAGCTTTGGAGCTCGCTGTATTGTTTGCTGCTCAGGGCCGGAGTCCTGAGCTTGGGGGTGAGTTACAGCTTGGGAGTGTATGGCTAGCGTATGAGTTGCAGAGTGTGAACCCTTGCTATCGTCGCCTACCCGAGCCTTTTATAGTCCAAGACTCGGGCAGCTTACAAGGGGGGCCGGGACCCGACAGGTGGTCCCGGGAAGATTGTCTATCATCTACCGTATCTGCAGTTATGCCAGTAGTTGTCTCTGGTCGAAGGCTTCTGAGTCTTCGTCTTGCCGCCCTGCCCATGCCGCATGCTAGTCGTAGTGGTTGATGACGGCGCAGGCGGCATGGGATGTCTTGTCGTGGTGTTTATTGGCTGGCAGGTTCTGACACCGCGCGCCAGTCTGTGATGCGACTGGGCGCAACGGCACCTGACAGAAGCGTGCTCCGCGTCTCCGCGTCTTGGGAAGACGCAGGCCTTGAATACCTTGTACGGGCAAGGTATGGGGCGTCTTTACACCCGCTGCCTATCGCTCGGGGGCAGGCAGCACCGTTCTGCTGCCACGTGGCGGGCCCGGAGCCCTTCTCAGAGGAGAGGAGGGCCCGGTCCGCGGGGCACGTGGAGCCTCCGGACCTCTCCCCGCGGAGGGGGAGGCTCGGCTTCTGTTGGTACCTGAGATATGGGGTACCCCCGCGCACAGGGTAAAATGCCTAAGGAACTCGCCCTTCTCCGCAGGGAGAGCTCCGAAGGCGCCACGTGTCCGGCGGGGCCGGACCTCCCTCTCCTAAGAGGAGAGCTCCGGGCCCGCCACGTGGCATACAGGAGCCGGACCTCCCCGTCCGCGGGAGAGAGGTCCGAAGGCGCCGCGTGTCCAGCGGGGCCGGACCTCCCTCTCCTCAGAGGAGAGCTCCGGGCCCGCCACGTGGCCAACAGAAGCCGAGTCTCCCCCTCCGCGGGGAGAGGTCCGGAGGCTCCACGTGCCCCGCGGCACTGACCCTCCTCTCCTCTGAGAAGGGCTCCGGGCCCGCCACGTGGCAGCAGAACGACGCTGCCTGCCCCGAGCGGTAGGCAGCGGGCGTAAATACGCCCCATACCTTGCCCGTACAAGGTATTCAAGGCCCGCGTCTTCCCAAGATGCGGAGACGCGGAGCACGCTTCTGTCAGGTGCCGTTGCGCCCAGTCGCATCACAGACTGGCGCGCGGTGTCAGAACCTGTCAGCCAATAAACACCACGACAAGACATCCCATGCCGCCTGCGCCGTCATCAACCACTATGACTAGCATGCGGCATGGGCAGGGCGACAAGATGAAGACTCAGAAGCCTTCGACCAGAGACAACTAACGGCATAACTGCAGATACGGTAGATAATAGACAATCTTCCCGGGACCACCTGTCGGGTCCCGGCTCCCCTTGTAAGCCGCCCAAGTCTTGGACTATAAAAGGCTCGGGTAGGCGTCGATAGCAAGGGTTCGCACTTTGCAACTCATACGCTAGCCATACACCCTCAAGCTGTAACTCACCCCCAAGCTCAGGCCCCCGGTCCTGAGCAGCAAGCAATACAGCGAGCTCCATAGCTCGCCGTGGACGTAGGGTTTTACGCTCCGGCGGCCTGAACCACGTAAAACTTGCCGTGTCAAGCTCTTACTAACTCGTCCATCTGCGCAAGCTCTCCGCTAGAGACTAGCCCCACCGAAAAAAGAACCTCCGCGGGCTGCCCAGTGCAGGCCCGGGGGAAGTGTCGACCGAACACTTCGACATTTGGCGTGCCAGGTAGGGGGCTTTTCTCCTAGCGCGACGAGTTTCCGCCGACGAAGATGACCGAGCTTCCTTCAACGGCGAACTCTCCCCCCTCGCCTCTGCGGCAGACCGCGACTAGGGGGGAATACATGTCGACACACTCGGGACGGAGTGTGTCGGTACGAGCTGGGAACCAGCAACCGGGTCTGGCAGCGCCGACCCCGGCAATGCAGGCTCCAACCAGCTTCAAGTCTCCAGTAGCACTGGGCGTGCCCAGTGGGGGTGCGTTAGCTGCGGCGAGAATGCTACTGTACAATCCGCCGGCTGGGGACGCGCCTCAGGCAGCGACCCGGCAGTGGATCCGCGAGGTAGACCGTCTCGTCGTTGCCGCCGCAAGCCCTCGACCTCGGCGGGGACGACGCTCTGGCCAATTGGTCGTGTCGCTGATGCGCGCACCTTTGGATGGCGAGCAGACGGCAGACTCCAGCTCTACCAGCCCCCAGTCAACAGATCTGAGGACAGAGCTGGAACGGTGTTACCTGGGTCAAGATGCCTGGGTATACCTCGAGCGGCGCCGAGAAAGGCGTCGCCACTAAGAGGCTGACGACAACATGACGTCGGCCTCGACCCAGCCTGAAGAGCAGACCTTCGCCACGCGATCTCTGCGCCAGGCCTGTGCCGTGCAGAATATGCCACAGTCATATGTCCTGCATATGGCGCCCCCGGCCTATGGTGCAGCCTTGCCCATGACGGGGCATGCGGTGCTCAGTGCGAACCAGGCGTTCGCGGCACCAGAACCTGCGGCGACAGAAGCAGGGTGTGCGGCCCTCGCGCCCTACCTTCGCTTCGCAAAGTGGCCGCGCAAGTTTCGGCCGCTCCTGCCCGAAAAGTACGACGGCAGCATCAACCCGGCGGAATTCCTCCAGATCTATTCCACCGCCGTACTTGCCGCAGGAGGGAATGAAGCCGTCATGGCCAATTACTTCCCTGTCGCCTTGACCGGCCCAGCTCGGTCTTGGCTCATGAACTTCCCCCAGGGTTCCGTAACTTCCTGGGGAGAGCTTTGCCGACAGTTCATAGCCAACTTCGGCAGTTCCTACACCCGGCCCGGCACGGAGCTTGACCTCCACGCCATCCAACAACAACCTGGGGAGTCGTTGCGCTCTTTCATCCAGCGGTTCTCCCAGGTGCGGAACACCATCCCGCACATTCAAAATGCTTCTGTGGTGGTGGCGTTCCGGCAAGGCGTCCGAGACAAGAAGATGCTCGAGAAACTCGCAACCACGGAGGTCCGCGATGCCTCGGAGCTCTTCAGCTTGGTGGACAAGTGCGCCAGAGCAGCCGAAGGACGGAACTGGCACTCACAGCCATCCTCCGGGTCAGGAGGGCTGCCAGGATCTGGTCCTACTCCCTATGGAGGCAGCAGGAAGACCAAGAGCCGGGGCAGAAGCAAGATAAGACCGCCGGCCGCGACCCAAGTCGTCACTGCGGTGACGCTCAGTGGGGCTCGGGGGCCGCGCCCTGACAAGAGGCAGCGAAAGTCACCGACCCCGGAAGATAGCCAAGACAACATGTGCCCCGTGCACGGCAGCTGTCGCCACACTACTGCAGAGTGCCGGGAGATCCGAAGGCTCGCAGAGCGCTTCCGCAAGGGGAAGCTGCAGCGGGCTGATGCCCTGCCCTTCTGTCCAAAGGAAGATGAGCAGGGGGTGGATGTTCCAGACAACATCGACCACCCAGAGGAGATCCAGGAGTCTCAGCGTGTTGTGAAGGCGGCACGCAATCATGAGGACTCCGGCTCCAGCGACGATGAGCGTCGGAAGAAGCTCTACATCATATACGGCGGGTCCGCCGACCTCTCGTCCCGAAGCGCAGTTAAGACTCTGCGCCGAGCGGTAGCATCGGTGGCGCCACTGCCAAGTGCTGCACCGCGCCTTAAGTGGATGGGGACCCCCATCAGCTTTGACGCCACCGACTGCCACAGGAACATGGCTGGGGCCGGCCAACTACCGCTCCTGGTGGCCCCTACCATCGCCAACGTGAGAATGTACCACGTTTTGGTAGATGGAGGGGCTGGGCTGAACCTCATCAGCCATGCAGCTTTCCAGAAGCTGCAGGTCCCGATGGCCAAGCTCACCCCGTCGAGCCCGTTCTTAGGGGTTGGGCCGGGACAGGTTATCCCCTACGGCAACATTAGTCTCCCGGAGACCTTCGGGGCTCCGGACAGCTATCGAACAGAGTATATTATGTTCGACGTAGTGGAGATAGACCTCCCCTTCAACGCCATAATCGGCAGGCCAGCCCTGTACCGGTTCATGGCTGTAGCCCACTACGGCTACCTCGTCCTGAAGATGCCAACACCGACGGGCGTTCTCAGGATTCGTGGGGACCGCACTGCTGCAGTGTCGGCCCTGGAGAAGCTCCAAGCACTCGCAACAGCTGGGGCATCAGCCCCCAGCAATACGGAGCCGGACCAGCTCCGCCCGAGCGCACGTCACCGTGCTTCCACCACAGCACCCCGGGTGCAACCTCTCGACGAGGGTGGCGTCCCCTTAAAGGTCGTCCAAGTCGGCGCCGAAGCTACCCAGACCACCCGGGTAGCCGGGGGCCTGGATAGCAAATAGGAAGGCGCGCTCGTCACCTTCCTCCGGCACAACGTCGACGTGTTTGCATGGCAGCCGTCACAGATGCCGGGGATCCCCAGGGAGGTGATCGAGCACCACTTGAAAGTCTTCCCCGATGCCCGGCCGGTTCAACAGAAGCCTCGCAAGCAGTCTATCGAGCGGCAAAACTTCATCCGTGAAGAAGTCAAGAAGCTGCTGGACGCTGGCTTCATACGGGAGGTCCACCACCCCCGATGGTTGGCGAACCCCGTCGTTGTCCCGAAGGCCAGCGGGAAGCTCCGGATGTGCATCGACTACACCAGTCTCAATAAGGCATGTCCTAAAGATCCATTCCCACTCCCTAGAATAGATCAAATAGTAGACTAAACGTCGGGCTGTGATATGCTGTGCTTCCTAGACGCCTACTCGGGTTTCCATCAGATCCCCATGTCTAGGGAGGACGAGGAGCACACCTCCTTCATCACAGTAGACGGCCTTTATTGCTATGTGTCTATGCCTTACGGCCTAAAGAATGCACTCCCCACCTTTGTGCGGGCGATGCACAAAATCTTCGGGGAGTTAATAAGAGACCTAGTTGAGGTGTATGTCGATGACATAGTTGTCAAGGTCAAGCAGGGTTCATCCCTACTAGATAACCTAGCTTTAGTCTTTGACAAGTTGCGCTCTATGCGCACCAAGCTGAACCCAGATAAATGTGTGTTCGGCGTGTCCTCTGGGAAGCTCTTAGGGTTCCTGGTCTCGCACCGAGGCATTGAGGCCAACCCAGAGAAGATCAAGGCCATCGACTTGATGCGTCCCCATGTCCGCGTCAAGGATGTTCAGAGACTCACGGGATGTCTAGCCGCGCTGAGTCGGTTTATACCGAGGCTAGCAGAGCGGGCACTCCCTTTCTTTAAGCTCCTGCACAAGTCAGGCCCCTTTGCCTGGACTGACGAAGCAGAAGAGGCTTTCCAGGAGTTGAAGCGACTCCTGACGACCCTACCTATCATGGTAGCCCCTGAGCCCGGGGAGCACTTACTGCTCTACATTGCGGCGACAACAGAAGTGGTGAGTATGGTCCTTGTCGCGGAGCGGCCGGACCCCTCACCCTCGCAACCTGCTCCGGTAGCAGAAGTCAGACGCCAGGGGGCCCCGCAGGGCCAAGACGGTCTCACGGACCCCCTGGAGGTCCAAGACGACCTCCCGGAGGCCCAGGACGGCCTCCCGGACCCCCAAGATAAATCTCCAGGGTCCAATTGGGATCTCCCAGAGGTCCCTCAAGACCCCCCGGAGCTCCCGGATGATGAAGAAACCTTAAGGGCCTCCGGGCCCCAGTTCCCGGAGGCCCCCGTGGGTCCACCCACCTCCGGCGGGCCGGGGCCAATGGACGAGGGGCTCCCAAGCCTACGAGAGAGGGCCCAAACCATACAGAGGCCTGTCTACTACATCAGTGAAGTACTTCATGAGGCCAAGACAAGGTACCTAGAAGTCCACAAGCTGCTGTATGCGGTGCTCGTGGCCTCCAGGAAGCTCCGCCACTACTTCCAGGCCCACCGGGTCTCGGTAGTCACCTTGTATCCGCTGAAGACAATTCTTCACAGCCCCCATGCGACTGGCAACATTGCTAAATGGGCGGCGGAGCTGGCGGAGTTTGAGCTGGACTTCCTCCCACGTCATGCAGTCAAGAGCCAAGCACTGGCTGACTTTGTGGCGGAGTGGACACCAACGACGACTGACCCAGGGGGCCATGAAGGCGGTGAGCCAGAGCCCAAAGCTCCGGTCTTCACCGAACCCCACCGGACACTCTTCTTCGACGGCTCCTCGCGAAAGCAGGGGGCCGGTGCCGGCGTACTGCTCCTCATGCCATCGGGGGAACAGTTTGGGTATATGGTGCGTCTACATTTCAAGGCAACCAACAACATGGCGGAGTATGAAGCACTCATCTTTGGCCTGCAGAAAGCCCTGTCTTTAGGCGCTCGCCAGTTTTTGGCACAGGGCGACTCCCAAATGGTCATCAAGCAAGTCAGGGGCGAATGCTCCTGCAATGACCCGCAGCTAGCTGCCTATCTGCTCCACGTACAGATGTTGGAGAAAGAATTCCTCGCTTTGGACCTGCACCACGTACCGCGCGCTGGTAATGCCGCAGCCGACAACCTTTCAAAGAAGGCTTCCACCGGAGCCCCTGCGCCCGAAGGAGTTTTCGAGAGGACGTTGCTGCGGCCCACAGCCCGGCCCGCCGAGCCGGGCGAAGGGGGCTTGACCAGCACCTCGAAGCTGGCGGTCCCGGTGGCCCTACAGCCATGGATGCCGCCAAGGATCGTAAGCGTCACTGGGGACTCCGTGCAACCCAGCGCTCAAGATCCAGAAGCTCAAGTCAGACCCGATGCATGGATCACGGAGATCCGGGACTACTTGAAGGACAATATCCTCCCTGATGAACATGCAACCGCTGAACGGATTTTGCGTATGGCTAAGAGGTACGCGCTGGTAGAGGGGGATCTCTACCGGCGTGGCGCCAACCACATCCTATTGCGGTGCATAACCCAGGGGGAAGGCTGCGACTTGCTCGCTGAGATCCATGGAGGCGAATGTGGAAGTTATTCTTCCTCACGCGCGCTTGTCGGCAAAGCCTTCCGGCATGGCTTCTACTGGCCGACAGCACTCCAGGATGCCGTCAAGCTGGTCGAGAGCTGCAAGGCGTGCCAGTTCCACGCCAAGCAGATCCATACACCGGCTCAGGCGGTACAGATGATCCCGCCCTTGTGGCCGTTTGCCGTATGGGGGCTGGACATCCTGGGACCATTTCCCAGAACCGTCGGGGGATTCCGGTACCTCTAGTCGCTATCGACAAGTTCACCAAGTGGCCGGAAGCTACACCAGTTGTCACCATCAACAAACAATCCGCAGTAAAATCCATCAAGTCTATTGTCTGCCGGTTCGGGGTCCCAAACAGGATCATCACCGACAACGGGACCCAGTTCACCAGCGCAGCATTCCAAGACTACTGCGAGGACCTTGGTATTCAGGTATGCTATGCCTCTGTCGCCCACCTGAGGAGCAATGGGCAAGTTGAGAGGGCCAACGCGGAGATTCTCCGGGGCCTTAAGACTCGCACCTTCGCCAGCCTGAAGAAACATGGTGCCAATTGGGTAGATGAGCTTCCGAGCACACTATGGGCTAACCAGACATCCCAGAGCCGGGCCACCGGGGAGACACCCTTCTTCATAGTGTACGGGGCTGAAGCTGTACTTCCCCCAGAAATCACCATGAAGTCTCACCGTGTCCGGGCTTACGACGAAGCCACGCAGGACAACCTCCGGCGTGGAGAAATCGACCTCGTCGACGAGGCCCGATTACATGCGGCACTCCGTAACGCGAGGTATAGATAAGCGCTTCGGCGCTACCACCAGAGGTCTGTGCGTGCCCGGGAGCTGCAGGAAGGTGACCTGGTGTTGCGGCGCATACTTTCTCGCGAAGGGGCCCACAAACTCTCCCCTAGTTGGGAAGGCCCCTTCCGAGTCGCGAAAGTATGCCGCCCCGGGTGTGTGCGCCTTTCCACCGAGGATGGGGACCTGCTCCCGAACCCTTGGAACATAGAACACCTCCGTAAGTTCTACCCCTAGAGCAAAAATAGGACAGTACTTTCTTTTCATAATAAACTCCATAGAGTCCAGGAGCAGCGCTCGGAGCAGCTAAACCCCAGGGGACGGTCCAGGACTACGTTCAGCTTTGCCTGGTTCCGACTCCAAGCGCGTAGAGTCTTGCTTCCCCTCTTAATGGGGTGGGTCGTGGCCTCCATGTTTAGCCTGCCTTCCTCCTATGGAAAGTTGTACGAAAAGAAATCTGCTCTACTTTGCTCTTTCCTTGTACTCATTTAAATTGAGAATTGAGTTTTTTAATCACCCTTGCAGTGCATGGTTGCCATGTGCTCAGCTCCCCCTCTCTACAAGTCCCCAAGCGCCAAGCATATGGTTGGGGGCTCTAAGTCAAATAAGACTATGAGATAAGGGAGGGGGAGCCCCCAAGGAGAATTACGTTTCCTCTACCTATGTGCAGGACCTCCAGGTTGCGGCAACTAGGACTGCATGAAGCAGGGGGAAAGGAGCTACCAACTACTCCGACCTAGGACTGGAAGGACCAGGACCTGCCCCTCCAGCAGGGGCGGGACCCGAGGGCCCCACGTGTCCAGCAGGCTTGGAACCCTCACCTCCCTTGAGGAGAGCTCCGGCTCGCCACGTGGCGGGCAGACTTGGGGCTCCCCATGGGGTGGGATCCGGAGACCCCCAGGGACCCCTAACACGGTTAGGACCCGGAGAAGGTGTCTACGCAGAGCTCCGAGATTGGAGATGGCCTCCGAGTACCTTGCGGAGCTAAGGACTCAGACAGGCAAAGCCAAGAAGGAGAGAAAGAGCGTCACAGGCACAAACATCTAAAAGAGTCAAACTATGCGAGGCTCCTTGAGCTGGACTACAGACTCGATAAGAAGAAAGAAACAAGCCCCAAGGGCCTCCCGACACAACCAGAAGTTGCAACAACGGCTGCGTCACCAGGCTTCAGCCCTGGCGGAACTCTCTCACTCTATGACCAGAGCGCAGGAATTGCCTCCCTCATCACCGGCGCAAAAACCAGTGACACCACGGGAGCTCCTGAGGCCCCCTCCGCAGTATTCAGCGGTCTTCCTGGAGACTCGACCGTCTGGGATTCTCCATGGAGCATCGGCGGTTTCCTTCTCCTGAAGTTCCCTCATCACCTACGCAAAAGCCGGTGTCGTCAAGGGTGCCCCTGGAGCCCCCTACCCTCATCACCTGCGCAAAAACTGGAGTCGTCAAGGGTGCTCCTGAGGCCCTCTCTGCAGTATTCAGCGGTGTTCTTGGAGACCCTGCCGCCTGGGATTCTCCTCGATGCTTCAGCGGTTCCTTTGAAGACTCCACCGCCCTCAGGGGCAGGGCAGGCAGGCTCACTGAGTCCCAGGCTTGGTGCAGACGCAACCGCTGGAGGGAACCGAGAGCAATTCTTCCCCCATAAGGCGGGTTAAGGGCCATGGAAGAAGACAAGACTGCAGGGGCCTGAGGGAGGCGCAGGGGCTGGAAGCCTTATAAGAGGAATGTACCCGCATGGAGGTTTCATTTAACACCTTCTCGGGTGCAATCCCAAGTGATTCGGAACTCTTCGAATACCCCGCACCGGCAACCGCTTCGATTCCTAGACCGAGTGCCGATGACGGGTGGGCCCAAGCCGCCTAACTGAAGCGGTGGGGTCAAGGAGTCAGTCTCCTGAGAAGATGAGCCGGCAAGGCACTTCGGCGGTTCCCGAAGAAAGCGCCGCAACGTGCAGAAGTGGCAGTCTTGGGAACCGCCGCAGTAAAAGCAACCATCAAGTGAGCGCACGCTCCCACGATCCCGTGGCCGTTCGTGCTCTGGCAGCGGTCAATTCGGGACGAAGTGCGCGGATCGGAAGAGATGGAGGTCCCACCTCGGGCTCGCTATCTCTCCCGAGATGGGCCCGGGGGCCACTGTCGGTACCTGAGATATGGGGTACCCCCGCGCACAGGGTAAAATGCCTAAGGAACTCGCCCTTCTCCGCAGGGAGAGCTCCGAAGGTGCCACGCGTCCGGTGGGGCCGGACCTCCCTCTCCTCAGAGGAGAGCTCCGGGCCCGCCACGTGGCATACAGGAGCCGGACCTCCCCCTCCGCGGGAGAGAGGTCCTAAGGCGCCGCGTGTCAAGCGGGGCCGGACCTCCCTCTCCTCAGAGGAGAGCTCCGGGCCCGCCACGTGGCCAACAGAAGCCGAGCCTCCCCCTCCGCGGGGAGAGGTCCGGAGGCTCCACGTGCCCCGCGGGACTGACCCTCCTCTCCTCTGAGAAGGGCTCCGGGCCCGCCACGTGGCAGCAGAACGACGCTGCCTGCCCCGAGCGGTAGGCAGCGGGCGTAAATACGCCCCATACCTTGCCCGTACAAGGTATTCAAGGCCACGTGGCGGGCCCGGAGCTCTCCTCTGAGGAGAGGGAGGTCCGGCCCCGCTGGACGCGTGGCGCCTTCGGACCTCTCTTCCGCGGAGGGGGAGGTCCGGCTTCTGTATGCCACGTGGCGGGCCCGGAGCTCTCCTCCGAGGAGAGGGAGGTCCGGCCCCGCCGGATGCGTGGCTCCTTTGGAGCTCTCCCTGCGGAGAAGGGCGAGTTCCTTAGGCATTTTCCACTGTGCGGGGGGGTACCCCATATCTCAGGTACCGACAGGGTCTGACTTGAGCTTCTGGATCTTCAGCGCTGGGTTGCACGGAGTCCCCAGTGACGCTTACGATCCTTGGCGGCGTCCATGGCTGCAGGGCCGCCGGGACCGCCAGCTTCAAGGTGCTAGTCCAGCCCCCTTCGCCCGGCTCGGCAGGCCAGGCTGTGGGCCGCAGCAATGTCCTCTCGAAGACTCCTTCGGGCAATGGGGCTCCGGTGGAGGCCTTCGTTGAGAGGTCGTCAGTTGCGGCATTGCCAGCGCACGGTACATGACGCAGGTCAAAGGCGAGGAAGTCTTTCTCCAACATCTGCACGTGGAGCAGATAAGCAGCTAGCTGTGGGTCATTGCAGGAGCATTCACCCTTAACTTGCTTGATGACTAGCTGGGAGTCGCCCTGTGCCAACAACTGGCGAGCGCCCAGAGACAGGGCTGTATTTAGGCCAAAGATGAGTGTTTCATACTCCATGTTGTTGGTTGCCTTGAAATTGAGACGCACCATGTACCCAAACTGCTCCCCCGATGGCATGAGAAGCAGTACGCCGGCACCGGCCCCCTGCTTTCGCGAGGAGCCGTTGAAGAAGAGCGTCCAGTGAGGCCCGCTGAAGACCGGAGCTCGGTGCTTCGGTTCACCGTCTTCGTGGCCCCCTGGGTCAGCCTTCATTGGCGTCCACTTGGCCACGAAGTCAGCCAGTGCTTGGCTCTTGACTGCATGGCGAGGAAGGAAGTCTAGCTCAAATTCCGCCAGTTCCGCTGCCCATTTAGCGACATTGCCGGTCGCGTGGGGGCTGTGAAGGATCGCCTTCAGCGGGTAGGAGGTGACCACCGAATCCGGTGGGCTTGAAAGTAGTGGCGGAGCTTCCTGGATGCCACGAGCACTGCATACAGCAGCTTGTGGATCTCCAGGTACCTTGTCTTGGTGTCGTGGAGGACTTCGCTGATGTAGTAGACAGCCCTCTGGATTGTCCGGACCCTCCCTTCCGGGCCTGAGATGTCCTCATCCATTGGCTCAGGCCTGCCGGAGGTAGGTGGGTCCGGGGGAGCCTCCGGGAGCTGGGACTCGAAGGCTCCTAGGCCGCCTTGGACCTCCGGGAGATCCCGCTGATTTTCCGGGAGCTCCGGGAGGTCCCGTTGGACCTCCGGGAGGTTGTCTTGGGGCCCCGGGAGGTCCCGTTGGACTTTCGGGAGGTTGTCTTGGAGGTCCGGGAGGTCGTCTTGGACCTCCGGGGTCTCCTAGTGCTTGTCTTCTGCTATCGGAGCAGGCTGTGGTGATGAGAGGTCTGGCCGCTCTGCGACGAGGACCATGCTCACCACTTCAATTGTTGCCGCGATGTAGAGCAACAAATGCTCTTTGGGCTCGGGGGCTACCATGATGGGTAGGGTTGTCAGGAGTTGCTTCAACTCCTGGAAAACTTCTTCTGCATCGTCGGTCCAAGCAAATGGACCGGATTTGCGCAGGAGCTTAAAGAAGGGGAGCGCTCGCTCTGCTAGCCTCGGTATAAACTGACTCAGCGCGGCTAGGCATCCCGTGAGTTTCTGGACTTCTTTGATGCGGGCGGGAGGCCACATCAGGTCGATGGCCTTGATCTTCTCTGGGTTGGCCTCAATTCCTCGGTGTGAGACCATAAATCCTAGGAGCTTCCCAGAGGATACGCCGAACACACACTTGTCGGGGTTCAGCTTGGTGCGCGTGGAGCGCAGTTTGTCAAAGACTAGGGTCAGGTTATCTAACAAGGATGAACTCTGCCTGACCTTGACAATGATGTCATCAACATATACCTCGACTAGGTCTCTTATTAGCTCTCTAAAGGTTTTGTGCATTGCACGTACAAAGGTGGGAAGAGCATTCTTTAATCCATAAGGCATAGAGACATAACAATACAGGCCGTCTACTGTGATGAAGGAAGTGTGCTCTTCATCTTCTCTAGACATAGGGATCTGATGGAAACCCGAGTAGGCGTCTAGGAAGCACAGCATATCACAACCTGATGTCGAGTCTACTATTTGATCTATTCTAGGGAGAGAGAATAGATCTTTGGTACATGCCTTATTGAGACTGGTGTAGTCGATGCACATTCGGAGCTTCCCGCCGGCCTTCAGGACGACGACGGGGTTCGCCAACCACCGGGGGTGGTGGACTTCCCGTATGAAGCCAGCGTCCAGCAACTTCTTGATTTCTTCTCGGATGAAGTTTTGCCGGTCGATGGACTGCTTGCGAGGCTTCTGTTTGACTGGCCGGGCGTCGGTGAAGATCTTCAAGTGGTGCTCGATCACCTCCCTAGGGATCCCCGGTATCTGCGACGGCTGCCAAGCAAACACGTCGACGTTGTGCCGGAGGAAGGTGATGAGCGCACCTTCCTATTTGCTATCCAGGCCCCCGGCTACCCAGGTGGTCTGGGCAGCATCAGCGCCGACTTGGACGACCTTCAGGGGGATGTCGCTGTGACACTCTCATCTCGGGTGTCAGCATATGTTCATGTTTTATGAAGAAGAAAAACATTTTAAGAAAAGAAGGAACAGAGACAAGTATCAAAAAGATAGCCAATAATGCTCTCCGAGAGCACCGAAGGCAACTTCCACGGCCAGCAGACCACGTGGCGTGTTTGGAGCTCATCCCCGAGACATTTGGGAGAGGTCCTCCGTTAAACTAGCTACGTGGCAGGCTTGAGGGTCACCTCCGCAATTGAAAAGAGGTCCGACCCTGTGGGACACGTGCTGCCCGCGGAGATAGCCTCTGCGGAAGAAGCAAAGGCATTTTTCATAGGACATGTGTCATCCACGGAGCTAGTCCTCGCGGAAATAAGAGGACCAGTCGCGGGGGATACGTGTCAATCTCGGAGCTCATCTCAGAGAAGTCCGGATCTATCGAACACGTGTCGCCACCGGAGCTTATCACCGGAAGGTCCGTCGCAGCTAAACACGTGTCGACCTCGGGGCATGTCCCTGAGGAAAGGAGAGCGGAAAGACCGGCACCCACACGTGGCGTGCGCGGAGCTCGATTGACACGCGGCACAACCGGAGCTCGTCTCTGCTGATGAGGAGATACCAGGCCCGGAGGACACATGGAGCTTCCGGAGCTCATCATCACGGAGGTAACGAGTTCTGAAGCAGCTGTTACGCGTAAGGACACCGGTATGCAACAGAAACCGATCTAAAATACACAATGGTTACCGAAGATAAGACGTCAGGATCTAACAAGGATCTGAATAAGACTCTTATTCGGGATCCAATCAGATTAGGACTCTTCTCTTCCCGATTATAAATAGAACCCAAAACCTCTGGCCGAAATCACGAACTTCTCTTTCAACTCCTGAGCCAACGACTTAGCGCTCTAGCCCTAACTCGCCGAGCAAAACACCGCCGAAGCACAACAAGGGAGATCATCGGAGAAGAACCGAGTGGTCTGAGGAGGACCTCAAAGTCAAGAAGAGCGTGAGGTAGGACTTCGATACCACCTTACGACATCATGGTGTTCATCTCTTGCATCTGTTCTTCAATTCCTTTCGAACAGAAGCTTTCTCGTGGGCAGATCACTTGATGATCAGTTTGATCTAAAAACAAGATCATCGCCACAACCACCTTTGAACCGAACACCTCTGTCCATGCAAGCCATGCAAGGGCACACCAATCTAATAAAAATCATAGGATAGCATGCATGAGCATCATCGCATCTAGTTTAGGGTTTGTGCATGATATTGATTGCTGTGAATTTTGTATGCACGTGAATCCTACATAGCAGAACAAGCTCAGGGAGCTGTCTACGACGGGCTGCAGCAACAAGGTTTTGAGAATCAAGAACAACCGGAACCGCAAGAACAAGGCAAGTGCTCCTTGACCATGTTGATCCTATGTTTTGGGTAAAATTATTTTGTTTTGCGAAAAGGTGTGTGTGCTGAGTCAAACATGATGGAAAACCCTCTTTATAGGAGTTTACTAGTTTTGATTAAACCATCCTTGTCGCCTGGGAAGTTTATGAGTCGGGTATGGTTTTTGCTTTATGCTTCGCTGAGTCTATGGGATTGGGAAGCGAGATAGATGTGTCTAGCTAACTGCATTCGTACTGATAATAAGTAACTGATGAGGTTAATAAACATGGATTGGAGGGAGATCTAGGCAAGCCTGGGTTTGTGAATGAGGTAGCATGAGAGGGTGGTTTTGCTTGCCGCAGATCTAAGGACCGGTTCATGCATGCACATGCCAGGATAACAGTGCCACCACAAGGCCAAGTATGGGTGCGGCTTAGCTGAGTAATTAGGTAAGTTGCTAGAGTGTTATGGACTGTGGAAGACGCGGGGAATGGGAGTCGAGTGAGGACTGCCCTGGGAACTGCATGGCACAAGAGGGGGCCCGTGGGTGGGAGAATTGGAGATTCTAGCCTGCCGGTGAAACCTTAGTGAGTCCATACATCTAGTAACCCCTTTGTAAAGGCTATTTTGTGATCTCTTGACCATACACCGACATTTGTGTACTGGTATAATGGAGGTTCTGCAGTCGCCGACGGGTGACAAAATCACAAACTTGTGGGTAAAGAGGTGCAAACTCTGCAGAGTCTAAAACTATCATGATAGCCGAGCTTACGGTCATGAGCACCTGGCTAAACTGCCATGATTAGATGGGATGGTTACTGGAATGGTTATTGGGAAGGTTCTTGGTTATGGTTATTGGTTATGGTTTGGTTTGGGACTGTTGAGTCCGGGAGGTAAGATGGTTGTATGACTGATGAGTCATATGAGATTGGTCTCGGTGCGAGATGAGGTTGTTTTATGAGGTGAGATGGAAGCGAATACGAGGAGGTATTCGTAAGTATGAATAAAATTAGATTGGTTAATGTTCGGATGGTACGCGAGAAATGATGGAGGTATGTTAGGAATTTAATACATGTTGGGATTACATTTAAACTTAAGTTGTTGTTTATCATGATTACACAGAACTGCTTTTCTACAAATAAACCTTTTATGCCTACCTTGTTTATGAGCTGCATATCATGTGTTTTTTTTCCGCACTTGCTGAGTACATTATTTTACTCAAACTTGCATTATTATTTCTTCATCAACAGTAAGAGAAGACTACTATGAAGACCGAGTAGAGCATTATGGCGTGTGATCTGTTCTCAACCTTGCCTGTGGAGGGAGTAGAGATGGAGCCACTTCTGCTTAGTTTTGCTTCCGCATTAGTTTTTGCTTCCGCATTTAAATAAAAATTTCCGCTGCGTAGAAATAAAGACTTCCGCTGTGAGCATGAGTCCAAGACTCATGAGGTGTTGTAATAAACTCTGTTATTCGTGGTAATATATAATCTGAATTCAGTTTGTGGAAAGTATGTGTATGTGTGATGAACGTCCTGGGCACACATATGCATTAGTTCTCGGTTCCGTGGCTTTCCACAGAATTGAGGGCGTCACAGATTGGTATCAGAGCCACGGGTTGACAGTAGTTTACACGCCTAGATAGAAACCTTAGATTGATATTAGAATCATGGGTTAAAAGCAAGTTATACCCTAAATAGAAGCTACGCGGACCAAAGGAAGCATCCTAGGATGAATAGCTTAGATTGGCCTTGAAACCACCTTGACATAGGAAACCATCCTTGAATAGGAGTTGAGTGGGCCCTTGTGATGATTATTTGTGAATATGTGCTTAGTGTGAGTGGTGAGACGTCTCAAAAACGTTGTCCATATCCACACATAAGAAGAAGGAGATGTGAGATATTTCGGCACTTGCTCACATCCTCATAAAGGGCTAATATATATAGTCCAACTCACCTTGATGCATATAGTTGAAAGGACCTACCTAACCTTCTAACCTTCTATCTCACAGATGGTGAGAGGAAACGCCAGCCGAAGGAACGTCCAGGAAGATGACCACGAGGAAGTTCCTGCCAACCCCGGAACTGGCGAAAACAACCTAGAAAGGTTGATGGTCATGCAAAACCAGCTTATGCAAACCATGATCCAAACTTTGGGTCAGTTGCAGGCCAACCAACACCCCGTTCCGGCACCACCGCCACCACCACCGTCGGCCCATAACAGGTTGGGAGAGTTCATGAGGACTCGACCACCCACCTTTGCTCAAGCGAGTGATCCAATGGAGGCCGATGATTGGTTGAAATCCATGGAGAAGAAGCTTGCCATTGTCCAGTGCAACGACCGGGAGAAGGTTCTCTTTGCGTTACACCAACTGATGGGAGCAGCTGCTGACTGGTGGGATGCCTTGAGCAACGCCCATGCCAACCCGGAGACAATCACTTGGACTGAGTTCAAGAAAAGTTTCCGCTCCCACTACATCCCTGTTGGCGTAATGATGCTCAAGAGGCAGGAGTTTGAAGGTCTCCGCCAAGGGCAGAAAAGTGTGAACGAATACCTCAACAACTTCATACAACTGTCCCGGTATGCCCCCGAAGATGTCAACTCAGATCAGAGGAAGCAGTACCTGTTCATGAGAGGGTTGAACAATGAGATCCAAGTTCAGCTCCTCAACAATGACTACGTAAGCTTCCAGAAGCTGGTTGATAAGGCTATTGTGGTAGAAAACAAGATCCGAGAGATCGAGCGCGAGTGCAAAAGGAAGACCCCATACCAGCCCCAAGGGAGCAACGTACGACCTAGATACATGCCCCCTGCACCGCAGTATGGATCGACCACTCCTACGTACCGCCCTGGTCAGCCACCACAGCAACGGCTCGTTGCACCGGCACCTCGTGTGCCCATACCTCCTGCGCCCCGGCCTAACAATGGCGCTCCTGTTCAAAACCCCCGCCCCAACGTACCTGCTGCCATAGGCAACAGGGCATGCTTTGCATGCGGGGAAGTAGGCCACTTCGCTAACCAGTGCCCGAAGAGAGGCCCTGGACAGCAAGGTAACGTGCCCAAGCAGAATCAGCGACCAAACGGAGGGGACAACCAAGGGAACCGAGGACCGCAGAACTATGCTCGTGGCCACGTTAACCATGTCACTGCTAAGGAAGCACAACAGGCTGAGGACGTCGCAATTGGTATGTTCCTTGCCAACTCCAACCCAGCCACCATTTTATTTGATTCCGGAGCATCGCATTCCTTCATATCATCCAAATATGTTGCCAAACATCATCTACCCGTATCCCACCTAGAATGTGCTATGTTAGTTAATTCTCCCGGAGGAGAAATGAGGACTAGTATAGTATGTCCTAAGGTAAGCCTTAAAATAAGGGGGGTAGACTTCCTTGTCAACCTTATTGTCTTTGACTCCCACGGAATAGACATCATACTCGGAATGGACTGGTTAAGCAAGCACAATGGAGTAATCCAATGCGCTGAGAGAAGCGTGCAATTGACAAACGAACACGGTATCCGTGTCGAGTTTGAGTCAGCCCCGCAAGCGACCGAATGGGCGGATCTGAACCATGTTGAAGGAGTAGCATTGGACAACATTCCAGTGGTTCAGGAATTCTCGGATGTGTTCCCGGAAGAACTTCCAGGTATGCCACCTGACCGGGATATTGAGTTTGCCATAGATTTGGTACCTGGAACTGCACCCAGAGCTAAGAGACCATATAGGATGCCCGTCAATGAGTTGAACTAAAGAAGCAAATTCAAGAACAGTTGGAGAAGGGTTTTATCCGTCCAAGTTCATCACCATGGGGAGCCCCGATACTCTTCGTGGACAAGAAGGACGGAACCCAAAGAATGTGCGTGGACTACAGGTCTCTCAACGAGGTAACAATCAAGAATAAATACCCTCTGCCCCGTATAGAGGACCTATTCGATCAAATGAAAGGAGCCCAAGTGTTCTCCAAGATTGATCTTCGGTCGGGATATTTCCAGCTGAAGATTAAGCCCTCCGATATACCTAAGACAGTCTTTCGGACACGGTATGGTTCATATGAATATACCGTTATGTCTTTTGAATTGACGAATGCACCCGCATACTTCATGTACCTTATGAATAAGGTTTTCATGGAGTACTTGGACAAGTTCGTCGTAGTTTTCATTGACGACATTATGGTGTATTCAAAAAGTGAGGAGGAGCATGAAGAACATCTGAGATTGACCATGCAGAAATTGCGAGAGCATCAGTTGTATGCCAAGCTCAACAAATGTCAATTTTGGCTAAAAAAATATCCTTCCTAGGCCACATCATCTCCAAGGAAGGGGTATCGGTTGATCCTGGAAAGGTGAGAGATGTTCTGAAGTGGGACCAACCGAAGAGCGTGAGGGATATTCGGAGTTTCCTTGGGATGGCAGGATACTATCGGCGCTTCATTAAAGACTTCTCTAAAATAGCAAAACCTATGACGGAGTTGCTAACGAAGGGGAAGATCTTTCAATGGACACAAGCCTGCCAAGAAAGTTTTGAGGAACTCAAGAAAAGGCTAACCACAGCACCAGTTCTGGTATTGCCAGACGTAAGCAAGAGCTTTGACATATATTGTGACGCATCCAGACAAGGGCTCGGGTGTGTACTCATGCAGGAAGGACAAGTGGTAGCCCATGCCTCACGACAATTAAAGAAGCACTAGCTTAACTATCCTACACATGATTTGGAGTTAGCAAGAGTGGTGCATCCATTGAAGATTTGGAGACATTATATTCTTGGTCATCGATGTGAGATCTATACAGATCATAAAAGCCTCAAGTACATATTTACACAAACGGACTTGAATTTCAAGCAACGTCGATGGTTAGAACTTATCAAGGATCATGATGTGGGAATCAACTACCACCCTGGGAAGGCCAATGTGGTCGCTGACGCATTGAGCAGAAAGGGAGCATGCCACCAACTCACGGTTCGGGAGCTACCACCCGAACTACGTAAGGAGTTCGAACGTTTACACCTCGGATTTTTGAATAACATGGAAATGATGGAGATCCACTCCTCATTGGAGCAAGAAATAAGAAAGGGACAAGCAACGGACGAGGGGATCAAGGAAATCAAGGAAAGAATCCGACAAGGGATAGAGAAGGATTTCAAAGAGGATGAAAAGGGTACGCTTTGGCTAGGAAAAAGGATTTGTGTGCCAAACCTAAGACACCTTCGCGACATGATATTGAAGGAGGCACATGATTCACCCTATTCCATACATTCAGGGAGCACCAAAATGTACAAGGACTTGAAAACTTGCTATTGGTGGGATGGTATGAAGAGGGATATAGCCGAACACGTTGCCCTATGCGACACATGCCAACGGGTAAAAGCCGAACATCAAAAACCCGCCGGGTTGTTGCAACCTTTAAAAATACCTGAATGGAAATGGGAGGACATCAGTATGGACTTTATTGTCGGATTGCCAAGAACTCAGTCAGGATACGACTCCATCTGGGTCATTGTGGACCGGTTGATGAAAACCGCCCATTTTCTTCCGGTAAAGGCCAGTTACAACGTTACACAGTTGGCAGAGTTGTACATGGAGCAGATCGTGTGACGTCATAGAGTTCCGAAGAGGATAGTCTCAGATCGAGATTCTCAGTTTACCTCTAGATTCTGGAAGAAGTTGCAAGAAGTCATGGGTACACGACTGGATTTTAGCTCTGCCTACCACCCACAAACAGATGGACAAACCGAAAGGACGAACCAAATTTTGGAAGACATGTTGAGAGCTTGCGCCTTGAAACGTGGGCGTAGTTGGGACAGGAGTTTACCGTATGCCGAGTTCTCCTATAACAACAGCTATCAAGCTAGCTTGAAGATGTCGCCTTTCGAAGCCTTATATGGTAGACGGTGTAGAACGCCACTGTTCTGGAATGAGACTGGAGAGAACCAGGTGTTTGGACCCGAAGTACTACAAGAGGCTGAAAAGCAAGTCCAAACGATACGGGAGAACTTAAAGGCTGCTCAGTCACAACAGAAAGGCTATGCGGACAATAGGCGTAGAATGTTGACCTTTGAAGTTGGAGACTTCGTATACCTTAAGGTATCGCCTATCCGAGGCCAACGACGTTTTAACGTCAAAGGCAAACTAACGCCTCGCTACATCGGACCATTTAAGATTTTGGGTAAGCGAGGAGAAGTAGCCTATCAACTAGAGCTCCCAAACCACCTCTCCGACGTACATGACGTGTTTCATGTATCTCAGCTCAAGAAGTGCTTGAGAATACCAGAGGAACAAGTGTCAATGGGAGAACTTAAACTTCAAGAGGACCTGACTTACGCAGAACACCCTATCCGAATCCTGGACGTAAAGGAAAGGGTTACCCGAAACAAGGTGATTCGATAGTGCAAAGTACAATGGGGCCATCACACTGAATCTGAAGCCACATGGGAGCGTGAAGAGGATATTAAGGCTGAATTCCCCTATCTATTTTCTACTAATGAATCTCGAGGGCGAGATTCAATTTAAGGGGGGTAGATTTGTGACACCCTCATCTCGGGTGTCAGCATATGTTCATGTTTTATGAAGAAGAAAAACATTTTAAGAAAAGAAGGAACAGAGACAAGTATCAAAAAGATAGCCAATAATGCTCTCCGAGAGACCCGAAGGCAACATCCATGGCCAGCAGACCACGTGGCGTGTTCGGAGCTCATCCCCGAGACATTTGGGAGAGGTCCTCCGTTAAACTAGCTACGTGGCAGGCTTGAGGGTCACCTCCGCAATTGAAAAGAGGTCCGACCCTGTGGGACACGTGCTGCCTGCGGAGATAGCCTCTGCGGAAGAAGCAAAGGCATTTTTCATAGGACACGTGTCATCCACGGAGCTAGTCCTCGCGGAAATAAGAGGACCAGTCGCGGGGGATACGTGTCAATCTCGGAGCTCATCTCAGAGAAGTCCGGATCTATCGAACACGTGTCGCCACCGGAGCTTATCACCGGAAGGTCCGTCGCAGCTAAACACGTGTCGACCTCGGGGCATGTCCCTGAGGAAAGGAGAGCGGAAAGACCGGCACCCACACGTGGCGTGCGTGGAGCTCGTCTCCGAAGAAGAGGGAGGTCTTGATCGATTGACACGCAGCACAACCGGAGCTCGTCTCTGCGGATGAGGAGATACCAGGCCCGGAGGACACGTGGAGCTTCCGGAGCTCATCATCACGGAGGTAATGAGTTCTGAAGCAGCTGTTACGCGTAAGGACATCGGTATGCAACAGAAACCGATCTAAAATACACAATGGTTACCGAAGATAAGACGTCAGGATCTAACAAGGATCTGAATAAGACTCTTATTCGGGATCCAATCAGATTGGGACTCTTCTCTTCCCGATTATAAATAGAACCCAAAACCTCTGGCCGAAATCACGAACTTCTCTTTCAACTCCTGAGCCGACGACTTAGCGCTCTAGCCCTAACTCGCCTAGCAAAACACCGCCGAAGCACAACAAGGGAGATCATCGGAGAAGAACCGAGTGGTCTGAGGAGGACCTCAAAGTCAAGAAGAGCGTGAGGTAGGACTTCGATACCACCTTACGACATCATGGTGTTCATCTCTTGCATCTGTTCTTCAATTCCTTTCGAACAGAAGCTTTCTCGTGGGCAGATCACTTGATGATCAGTTTGATCTAAAAACAAGATCATCGCCACAACCACCTTTGAACCGAACACCTCTGTCCATGCAAGCCATGCAAGGGCACACCAATCTAATAAAAATCATAGGATAGCATGCATGAGCATCATCGCATCTAGTTTAGGGTTTGTGCATGATATTGATTGCTGTGAATTTTGTATGCACGTGAATCCTACATAGCAGAACAAGCTCAGGGAGCTGTCTACGACGGGCTGCAGCAACAAGGTTTTGAGAATCAAGAACAACTGGAACCGCAAGAACAAGGCAAGTGCTCCTTGACCATGTTGATCCTATGTTTTGGGTAAAACTATTTTGTTTTGCGAAAAGGTGTGTGTGCTGAGTCAAACATGATGGGAAAACCCTCTTTATAGGAGTTTACTAGTTTTGATTAAACCATCCTTGTCGCCTGGGAAGTTTATGAGTTGGGTATGGTTTTTGCTTTATGCTTCGCTGAGTCTATGGAATTGGGAAGCGAGATAGATGTGTCTAGCTAACTGCATTCGTACTGATAATAAGTAACTGATGAGGTTAATAAACATGGATTGGAGGGAGATCTAGGCAAGCCTGGGTTTGTGAATGAGGTAGCATGAGAGGGTGGTTTTGCTTGCCGCAGATCTAAGGACCGGTTCATGCATGCACATGCCAGGATAACAGTGCCACCACAAGGCCAAGTATGGGTGCGGCTTAGCTGAGTAATTAGGTAAGTTGCTAGAGTGTTATGGACTGTGGAAGACGCGGGGAATGGGAGTTGAGTGAGGACTGCCCTGGGAACTGCATGGCACAAGAGGGGGCCCGTGGGTGGGAGAATTGGAGATTCTAGCCTGCCGGTGAAACCTTAGTGAGTCCATACATCTAGTAACCCCTTTGTAAAGGCTATTTTGTGATCTCTTGACCATACACCGACGGTTGTGTACTGGTATAATGGAGGTTCTGCAGTCGCCGACGGGTGACGAAATCACAAACTTGTGGGTAAAGAGGTGCAAACTCTGCAGAGTCTAAAACTATCATGATAGTCGAGCTTACAGTCATGAGCACCTGGCTAAACTGCCATGATTAGATGGGATGGTTACTGGAATGGTTATTGGGAAGGTTCTTGGTTATGGTTATTGGTTATGGTTTGGTTTGGGACTATTGAGTCCGGGAGGTAAGATGGTTGTATGACTGATGAGTCATATGAGATTGGTCTCGGTGCGAGACGAGGTTGTTTTATGAGGTGAGATGGAAGCGAATACGAGGAGGTATTCGTAAGTATGAATAAAATTAGATTGGTTAATGTTCGGATGGTACGCGGGAAGTGATGGAGGTATGTTAGGAATTTAATACATGTTGGGATTACATTTAAACTTAAGTTGTTGTTTATCATGATTACACAGAACTGCTTTTCTACAAATAAACCTTTTATGTCTACCTTGTTTATGAGCTGCATATCATGTGTTTTTTTTCCGCACTTGCTGAGTATATTATTTTACTCAAACTTGCATTATTATTTCTTCATCAACAGTAAGAGAAGACTACTATGAAGACCGAGTAGAGCATTATGGCGTGTGATCTGTTCTCAACCTTGCCTGTGGAGGGAGTAGAGATGGAGCCACTTCTGCTTAGTTTTGCTTCCGCATTAGTTTTTGCTTCCGCATTTAAATAAAGATTTCCGCTGCGTAGAAATAAAGACTTCCGCTGTGAGCATGAGTCCAAGACTCATGAGGTGTTGTAATAAACTCTGTTATTCGTGGTAATATATAATCTGAATTCAGTTTGTGGAAAGTATGTGTATGTGTGATGAACGTCCTGGGCACACATATGCATTAGTTCTCGGTTCCGTGGCTTTCCACAGAATTGAGGGCGTCACAGTCGCCCTCGTCGAGGGGTTGCACACGGGGTGCTGCGGTAGAGGCACGGTGGCGTGCACTCGGGTGGAGCCAGTCCGGTTCTGCACTGCCAGGGGCTGGTGCTCGAGCTGTTGCAAGTGCCTGGAGCTTTTCCAAGGCTGACACTGCAGAGTGCGGTCTCCACGAATCTTGAGGATGCCTGTTGGTGTAGGCATCTTCAAGACAAGGTAGCCGTAGTGGGCTACTGCCATGAATCGGTACAGGGCTGGCCTGCTGATTATGGCGTTGAAGGGGAGGTCGATCTCCGCCACGTCAAACAGAATTTACTCTGTCCGATAGCTATCCGGTGCCCCAAAGGTCATCGGAAGGCTGATGTTGCCGTAGGGAACAACTTGTCCCAGCCCTACCCCTGAGAACAGGCTCGATGGGGTGAGCTTGGCCATCGGGATCTGCAGCTTCTGGAAAGCTGCGCGGCTGATGAGGTTCAGCCCTGCCCCGCCATCTACCAGAACGTGGTACATTATCACGTTGGCGATGGTGGGTGCTACCAAGAGCGGTAGTTGGCCAGCCCCAGCCATGTTCCTGGGGCAGTCGGTGGCATCAAAGCTGATGGGGGTTCCCATCCACTTGAGGTGCGGCGCGTCACTTGGGAGGGGAGCCACCGACGCTACCGCTCGGCGCAGAGTCTTAACTGCGCTTCGGGACGAGGGGTCAGCGGACCCACCGTAGATGACATAGAGCATCTTCCGGCGCTCGTCATCGCTGGAGCTGGAGTCCTCATGGTTGCGCACCGCCTTCACGGCACGCTGAGGCTCCTGGAACTCCACTTGGTGGCCGACGTTGTCTGGGGTGTCGACCTTCTGCTTTCCCTCCCTTTGACGGAAGGGAGGGGCGTCAGCTCGCAGCTGCTTCCCCTTGCTGAAGCGCTCCGCGATCTTCTGAATCTCCCGGCACTCGGCAGCAGTATGGTAACTGGTGTCGTGCACGGGGCATGGCTCGCCTTGGTCACCATCTGGAGCTGGTGACTGCCGCTGCCTCTTGTCGGGGCGTGGCCGCCCGAGCTCCACTGGGTGCTGCCGCTGCAGCAATGGGAGCCGCGGTCGGTGGCTTCATCTTGCCACCGCCCCGATTCTTGATCTTCTTGCTGCTTCCATGGGAAACAGCACCAGATCCGGGCTGTCCTCCTGACTCGGAGGCTGGCAGTGAGTGCCGGTTCCACCCTTCTGCTGCCCTGGCGCACTTGTCCACCAGGCTGAAGAGCTCCGAGACGTCGCGAACCTCGTTGGTCGCGAGCTTCTCAAGCATCTTCTTGTCCCGTACATCCTGCCAGAATGTCACCATCACAGAAGCATTTTGGATATGCGGGATGGTGTTCCGTACCTGGGAGAACTGCTGGATGAAGGAGCGCAGCGTCTCTCCAGGTTGTTGCTGGATGGCGTGGAGGTCGAGCTCCGTGCCAGGCCGGGTGTAGGAGCTGCCGAAGTTAGCAGTGAACTATCGACAGAGCTCTCCCTAGGAGGTTATGGAACCCTGGGGGAGGTTCATGAGCCAAGACCGGGCTGGGCCGATCAAGGCGACGGGGAAGTAGTTGGCCATGACGGCCTCGTCCCCTCCAGCAGCAAGGATGGTGGTGGAGTAGATTTGGAGGAACTCCGCCAGGTTGACACTGCCATCGTACTTCTCGGGCAGGTGCGGCCGAAACTTGCACGGCCACCTCACGAAGCGAAGGTGTGGTGCTAGGGACACACATCCTGCTCCTGTTGCTGCAGGCGTTGGTGCCGCGAACGCTTGGTTTGCTGCTGGCACTGTGTACCCCGGTATGGGCAAGGCTGCGCCATAGACCGAGGGCACCATTTGCAGGGCATATGGCTGGGGCATATGCTGCGTGGCGTATGCCTGGGGCAGAGATCGTGTGGCGAACGTCTGCGCCTCAGGATGGGTTGAGGTAGTCGACATGCTGTCGCCGGCCTCCTAGTTGCGACGCCTTTCTCGTTGTCGCTCAATGAACACGTGGGCATCTTTGCCCAAGTGGCATCGTTCCAGCTCCGACTTCAGGTCCGTCGATGGGAGCCTGGTGGAGTGGGAATCTGCCGTCTGCCCGTCAACCGTTGGCGTGCACGTCAGCGACACAGCCGGTTGGCCGGGACGTCGTCCCCACCGAAGTCGAGGGTTTGCGGCGGCGACGATGAGACGGTCTACATCGCGAATCCACTGCTGGGTCGCTGACTGAGGCGCGTCCCCAGCAGGTGGATTGTGCAGTAGCGCTCTTGCTGCAGCTAGCAGGCCCCCGTGGGAGACGCTCAGTGCTGCAGAGGATCTCACGCTCGCTGGAGCCTGCGCTGCCGGAGTCGGCTGCTGGCTTCCAGCTTGCACCGACACACTCCGTCCAGAGTGTGTCGAGACGTAGTCCCCGCTAGTGACGGCCCATCGTGAACGTGGGCGGAGAGAGCTTGCCGCTGAAGGAAGCTTCGTCATCTTTGCCGGCAAAAGCTCGTCGCGCAAGGGAAAAGCCCCCTTCCTGGCGCGCCAAATGTCGAAGTGTGTATACGACACTTCCCCCGGTCCTGCTCTGGGCAGCCCGTGGAGGTTCTTTTTCGGAGGGGCTAGTCACTCACGGAGAGCTTCTGCATTAGGGACGATTGAGGGAGAAGCTTGACACAGGGATTTTTACGTGGTTCAGGCTGTCGGAGCGTAAAACCCTACGTCCACGGTGAGCAGAGTTTCTCGCTGTATTGCTTGCTGCTCAGAACCGGAGTCCTGAGCCTGAGGGTATGAGATGTCGAATGGCTAGAGTGCGAGGGTGCGTAAGAGGCGAACCCTTGCTAACGTTGCCTACCCGAGCCTTTTATAGTCCAAGGCTCGAGCGGATCACAAGGTGGGCCCGGGACCAGACAGGTGGTCCCGGGGAGATTGCCTGCTATCTACCGTATCTGCAGTTACGCCGGTAGTTGTCTCTGGCAAAGGCTTCCGAGTCTTCGTTCTACCGCCCTGCCCATACCGCAAGCTAGTCGTAGTGGTTGATGATGGCAGAGGCGGCAGGGGCTGTCTTGTCACTGTGTTTATTGGCGGGGAGGCTCTGACACGGTGCGCCAGTCTGCGATGTGACTGGGTGCAACGGCACCTGACAGAGGCGTGCTCCTCGTCTCCACGCATTGGGAAGGCGTGGTTCTTGAATACCTTGTACAGGCAAGGTATGACGCGTCTTTACTCTTGCTGCCTACCATGCGGGGGCAGGCAGCGCTGCTCTGCTGGCCACGTGGCAGGCTCAGAGCTCTCCTCTGAGGAGAGCGAGGTCCAGCCCTGCGGGACACGTGGAGCCTTCGGAGCTCTCCCCGCGGAGGGGGGAGGTCCGGCTTTTGCTGGCCACGTGGTGGGCCCGGAGCTCTCCACTGAGGAGAGGGAGGTCCGGCCCCGCAGGACACGCGGAGCCTCTGGAGCTCTCCCCGCGGAGGGGGGAGGTCCGACTCAGTTGGCCACGTGGCGGGTCCGGAGCTCTCCTCTGAGGAGAGGGAGGTCCGGCCCCGCTGGACACATGGCGCCTTCGGAGCTCTCCCTGCGGAGAAGGGCGAGGTCCTTAGGCATTTCCCCCTGTGCGCGGGGGTACCCCGTATCGAGGGTACCGACAGTACCTTCCTCTATTGGCTCAGGCCGACAAGAGGTAGGCGGACCCGGACTCTTCTTGGGGGACCCAGAATGTCTTCTTCCATTGGCTCAGGCCGACAGGAGGTTGACTGATCCTGGGCGGCCCCCGGGAGGTGAGGCCGAGGCACAGAGACGTGCCCTCGGTGGAGCTGGCCCGGTTCTGCACCGCCGGGGGCTGGTTCTTGGGCTGCTGCAATTGCTTGGAGCTTTTCCAAGGCCGATACCGCTGCAGTGCAGTCTCCACAGATCTTGGGGACGCCTGCTGGTGTAGGCATCTGCGAGGTGAGGTAGCCGTAGTGGGCTACTGCCACGGCTCGTCATCGCTGGAGCCGGAGTCCTCGTGGTTGTGCACCGCCTTCACGGTGCGCTGAGGCTCCTGGAACCCCACCTGGTGGCCGACGTTGTCTTGGGTGTCGACCTTCTGCTTGCCCTCCCTTTGACGGAAGGGAGGGGCGTCAGCACGCGGTTGCTTCCCCTTGCGGAAGCGTTCCGCGAGCTTCTGAATCTTCCAGCACTCAGCAGCAGTATGGCTGTTGGTGTCGTGCACGGGGCATGGCTCGCCTTGATCACCATCTGGAGCTGGTGACTCTCACTGCCTTTTGTCGGGTGTGGCCCCCGAGCTCCACTGGGTGCTGCTGCTGCAGCAACGGGAGCTGCGGTCGGTGGCTTCATCTTGCCACCGCCCCGGTTCTTGATCTTCTTGCCGCTTCCATGGGAAGCAGTGCCAGATCCGGGCTGTCCTCCTGACTCGGAGGCTGGCAGTGAGTGACAGTTCCGCCCTTCAGCTGCCCTGGCGCACTTGTCCGCCAGGCTGAAGAGCTCTGAGTTGTCGCGAACCTCTCTGGTCGCGAGCTTCTCAAGCATCTTCTTGTCTCGTACACCCTGCCGGAACGCCACCACCACAGAAGCATTTTGGATATGCGAGATGGTGTTCCGTACCTGGGAGAATCACTGGATGAAGGAGCGTAGCGTCTCTCCAGGCTGTTGCTGGATGGCGTGGAGGTCGAGCTCCGTGCCAGGCCGGGTGTAGGAGCTGCCGAAGTTAGCAGTGAACTGCCGGCAGAGCTCTCCCCAGGAGGTTATGGAACCCTAGGGGAGATTCATGAGCCAAGACCGGGCTGGGCCGATCAGGGCGACGGGGAAGTAGTTGGCCATGATGGCCTCGTCCCCTCCTGCAGCAAGGATGGCGGTGGAGTAGATCTGGAGGAACTCCGCTGGGTTGACGCTGCCATCGTATTTCTCGGGCAGGTGCGGCCGAAACTTGCGCGGCCACTTCGCGAAGCGAAGGTGTGGCGTCAGGGCCGCACATCCTGCTCCTGTTGCTGCAGGTGTTGGTGCTGCCAACGCTTGGTTCGCTGCCAGCACTGTATACTCCGGTATGGCAAAGCTGCGCCATAGACCGGAGGTGCCATTTGCAGGGCATATGGCTGGGGCATATGCTGCGTGGCGTATGCCTGGGGCAGAGATCGCGTGGCGAACATCTGTGGCCCTGGCTGGGTTGAGGCGGTCGACATGTTGTCGCCGGCCTCTTGGTTGCGACGCCTTTCTCGCCGTCGCTCGATGACCACTCGGGCATCGTCACCCAAGTGGCGTCGTTCCAGCTCCGACCTCAGGTCCGCCGACGGGAGTCTGATGGAGCGGGAATCTGCCGTATCCCCGTCAACCGTTGGCATGCGCGTTAGCGACACAGCCGGTTGACCGGGACGTCGTCCCCGCCGAAGTCGAGGGTTGGCGGCGGCGACGACGAGACGGTCTACGTCGCGAATCCACTGCTGGGTCGCTGACTGAGGCGCGTCCCCAGTAGGTGGATTGCGCAGTAGACTCGTGCTGCAGCTAGTGCGCCCCCGTGGGAGACACTCAGCGCTGCAGTGGATCTCACGCTCGCTGGAGCCTGCGCTGCCGGAGTCGGCTGCTGGCTCACAGCTTGTGCTGACACACTCCGTCCTGAGTGTGTTGAGACGTAGTCCCCGCTGGTCACCGTTCGTCGCGAACATGGGCGGGGAGAGCTTGCCGCTGAAGGAAGTTTCGTCATCTTCGTCGGCAGAAGCTCGTCGCGCAAGGGAAAAGCCCCCTTCCTAGCGCGCCAAATGTCGAAGTGTGTAGCTGACACTTCCCCCGGGCCTGCTCTGGGCAGCCAGCAAGGTTCTTTTTTGGAGGGGCTAGTCACTCACGGAGAGCTCACGCGTAAGGACGATGGAGGGAGAAGCTTGACACAGGGATTTTTACGTGGATCAGGCCGCCGGAGCGTAATACCCTACGTCTACGGTGAGCTGAGTTGCTCGTTGTATTGCTTGCTGCTCAGAACCGGAGTCCTGAGCTTGAGGGTGAGATGGGTGCTAGAGCGTAAGCTTACCCTAGACGAGAGTGGGTGAAATGCTGAACCCTTGCTAACGTTGCCTACCCGAGCCTTTTATAGTCCAAGGCTCGGGCGGCTTACAAGGTGGGCCCGGGACCCAACAGGTGGTCCTGGGGAGATCGCCTGCCATCTACCGTATCTGCAGTTACGCCGGTAGTTGTCTCTGGCGAGGGCTTCCGAGTCTTTGTTCTGCCACCCTGCCATGCCGTCAGCTAGTCGTAGTGGTTGATTATGGCAGGGGCGGCAGAGGATGTCTTGTCGCTGTGTTTATTGGCGTGCAGGCTCTGACACAGCGCTCCAGTCTGCGATGTGACTGGGCGCAACGACAGAGGTGTGCTCCGCGTCTCCGTGTCTTGGGAAGGCGCAGGTCTTGAATACCTTGTACGGGCAAGGTATGGCGCGTCTTTACTCCTGCTGCCTACCACGCGGGGACAGTCAGCGCTGCTCTGCTGGCCACATGGTGGGTCCGGAGCTCTCCTCTGTGGAGAGAGAGGTCCGGCCCCGCTGGACATGTGGAGCCTTCGGAGCTCTCCCCGCGGAGGGGGAGGTCCGGCTCAGTTGGCCACGTGGCGGGCCAGGAGCGATCCTCTGAGGAGAGGGAGGTCCGGCCCCGCTGGACACGTGGAGCCTTCGGAGCTCTCCCCACAGAGGGGGGAGGTCTGGCTCAGTTGGCCACGTGGTGGGCCCGAAGCTATCCTCTGAGGAGAGGGAGGTCCGGCCCCGCTGGACATATGGCGCCTTCAGAGCTCTCCCTGCGGAGAAGGTCGAGGTCCTTAGGCAGTTTCCCCTGTGCGCGGGGGTACCCCTTATTGAGTGTACCGACAATTATCATACAAACATCAGCAACAGGAGAGGAGTACTTCGAAGATCATGTGGAGTACTAGGCATGTGAACTACCGTCAACTTGCCTGTGGAGTTGAAGATGGAGCCGCTGCTGTTTAGTTTTGCTTCCGCTATCGTTTAGAGACTTCCGCTGCTGGAATAAGTTAGAAATTCATGAGTCATTGTAATAAAATACTTAAAAACCCTATTTATTCGTGGTTATATTCTGAATTCAGTTTGTGGATTACATGTATATGTGTGATGAACATACTGGGCACACATATGCATTAGCTGGTTTCCGTTTTCACAGGACCAGGCGTCACAGATTGGTATCAGAGCCACGTTGACCGTAGGACACAAGCCTAGGTAGAATGGACAATCTAGAACACATAGGAACACTCCTCTAAACTTCTATTTTCGAAAATTGCTTGCTGCTACACTTTCCTTATCGTCAGCCACCGCAAAGTGCTATTTTCAGCCCCTTTTTCTCTTCTTTTGGACAACAACACTTTTGCTTTCTTGCTTCATAGCTTCTGAAGTTTTGAAGTATTTTCTCCTTCTCTAAAATTTCTCATGTCCTATTTATAGATGCCGGTGATCCAGAGCACGAGACGCATAAGTACTCGTTCACCACCACGTGGGAGTGCACTAAACCCCATTGAGATGTCTGATGGACCACCTCCGTCACACAAGGAGAACAGCACCAGTTCTCATGAATAAGTTTAAGATTCCCATTGAATAAGCTGTAATAGGAACATTAAATTATAGTAGCTTGAATAGGAGTGGCGTGTTGAATTTTTGTGACGGTTGCTTGTGTTTGTGTGCTTGAGTGTGAGTTGTGGGACACTTCTACGAATATCCACATCTACACATAGTACAGAGATATGAGTTGTTTCTGCATGTGTTCACAACCTTGTATAGGCTGATATTAATAGAAGAAGATATTTAGTTCATACACCTTGATGCATATAGCTGGGGTATCAACCTAAACTTCTCTTTTCTATTCTACTCAACTCTCTCTCACAGATGGTGAGGGAAAACACCAGCCGTCAATGGAGGAACGTTCGTGGCAACTATGAACCACAAGAGGATGGCCACGATGAAGTTCCTGAAAATGCTAACCCCGGGGCTGGTGCAAACAACCTTGAACGGTTGATGGCTGTCGGTACCCTCAATACCGGGTACCCCCGCGCACAGTGTAAAACTGCCTAAGGACCTCGCCCCCTCTGTAGGGGCGAGCTTTGAAGGCGCCACGTGTCCAGCGGGGCCGGAGCTCCCCTCCCCTCGGAGGATAGCTCCGGGCCTGCCACGTGGCCCAGGAGGCCGGACCTCACCCCCTCTGCAGGGGCGAGCTCCGAAGGCGCCACGTGTCCAGCGGGGCCGGAGATCCCCTCCCCTCGGAGGATAGCTCTGGGCCTGCCACGTGGCCCAGGAGGCCGGACCTCGCCCCCTCCGCAAGGGCGAGCTCCGAAGGCGCCATGTGTCCGGCAGGGCCGGGGCTCTCCTCTCCTCAGAGGATAGCTCCGAGCCTGCCACGTGGCCCAGAAGACCGGACCTTGCCCCCTCCGCGGGGGTGAGCTCCGAAGGCTCCACGTGACCAGCAGAGCCGGAGCTCCCCCTCTCCTCAGAGGAGAGCTTCGGGTCCAACACGTGGCCAGCAGAGCAGTGCTGCCGCCCCGCGCGGTAGGCAGCGGGAGTAAAGGAGCGCCATGCCTTTACCGTACAAAGCATTCAAGACCCGCGCCTTCCCAAGATGAAGAGGCGCAGCGCACGCCTGTCAGGAGGAGCTGTGACCAGTCACAGTCAGGACAGGCGTACAGTGTCTGAAGCTGCAGACCATTGAAGGCAGCGACAAGACCGGACAAGACATGCCCTGCCGCCCCTGCCATCGCCAACGACTACATGCTATACTTAGCCTGCGGCATGGGCAGGGCGGCAGGACGAGGACTTCGACGCCAGCGCCAAGACATAATAGCTGGTAGGAAATCACCCCGGGGCCACCTGTCGGGTCCCCGGGGCCCACCTTGTAATCCACCCGAGGCATGAATTCTAAAAGGCTCGGGTACGCAACGTTACAAGGGGTTCGCCTCTTACACACTCTCGCACCCTAGCGGTTCGCACTCCAGCCATTCACATCCTTAGGTTCGGCTCTTGGCACACATAGGCTCCAGCATCCGAGCACTTAGGTCATCCTCAAGCTCAGGACTCCGGTTCTGAGCAGCAAGCAATACAACGAGCAACTCAGGTCACCGTGGACGTAGGGTATTACACTCCGGCGGCCTGAACCACGTAAAAATCCCTGTGTCAAGCTTCTCCCTCCATCGTCCTTACGCGTGAGCTCTCCGTGAGTGACTAGCCCCTCCGAAAAAGAACCTCCGCGGGCTGCCCAGAGCAGGCCCAGGGGAAGTGTCGGCTACACGCTTCGACATTTGGTGCGCCAGGTAGGGGGTTTTTCCCTTGCGTGTGGCGGACCGGGATCCGCTCATCCAGGATCGCAGAGGATGGTGCCGCACGATGCGACACCCGACAGCACACGTCATAAGAACACAATATATTACTTGGGAAAAACAACTGAAATGTACAACAGGTATAAACTTCAGTTACAACTATTGTTTCTATTACACAGCGGAAGTCTACTCTATACAACTCACGCCCGCCTATCTAGCAAAGGTCGGTTGCCCAGCCCTAGGGCAACCCACACTAGCTGCACGTCTCAGCTCAGCGCGGCGTGTACGGCTCCCACTCAGCCGTAGTCCCCAATGGAGGGTAACCCTCGCCGGTGGACTCGTACTCCGAGTCCGGGTAACTCTCTATGCCCGTTGGCCAATTTCCACCTTGCTGCCCTCAACCTACACCTATAAATCGGTGTGCTATGCCTAGACGCCCGGAGGTTTAGACTACATCGGTTTATCGGGGCCCATATATCTGATATGCTTTCGGTACGTTCAAACTTGATCAGCGTGGGCCGCACACGGATCGGTCCTCAATCGACACGGACAGAGCTGCGCACACAAGACTCTCTCTTGCTGCGCCCTAACCCCTGCCAAGACTCATTTTCATTACTAAGGTGATCTCACATCACTCGAACCAATCCCGTGTGTCCCAAGCCTAACTCGCGAGTAGATTCCAACTACTCGACTTGTACCGAAGTCCTATGAATCACTAAGCATAGCTTGTCTACTCGAGACCTTAGACACTACCCTCACTCTTATGGAAACATTCTGGTTATGCAAGTGGGGTTCCATTCATCCTACACCTAATGCACATCCATACTTCATACTAAGTGTTCATAAAGCAAAACTTGAAAAATAGTTTAATGCAAACCGGGGCTTGCCTTGTTGCTGCTGGTCAGTAGTTAGCTCTTCTTCCGGAAGGAGGAAGTCAAGTACTTCTGGAGCCTCCTCGTCTTCAGCGACTACATGTTAATGAATATGCACATAGGTTTATTGTAATGCTTCTGTTTGTAACAACTGGAACTCTGTTCAAGAATTTAAAATGAAACTGGTGCTAGTGGTTTGAGTTTGGACCTAAGCACATGGCTAAGTGCTAAGTGGTTATCCCCCTCTTCTCCATTGATCATCTCAAGTGGTTAAACAGAGCAGGGGTGATCCAGAGTTCCAATGGAGCTGAGAATTTTTGTGTGAGTTCCTTGTCACAAGACAACTCTGTGGATCAAAATTTAGCACTTTTCATTGAGTGGTTTGCTCAGAATAATTCTTTTAGCAAATAAGAAAAGAAGAATTTATTCTGAGGTAACACCCCTGTTCATGCCCAACTTAGTGAACTACAATTTCAATTATAGATCATAGAGTTTGCATGAATTTTCCTAGCATTTTTGGAGCTAAGATTTGCCCAGAACTGAATTTCCAAGTTTTGGAAATTCTCTGAAAATGTCTCTGTATTCAAATGAACACAGCACCTTCAAATTTGAATTGCTCTGATCAAATCAACTCCAAATGGTCTAAAATTTTTACAGGGGTTTACTAACATTCTAAATAACATTCTGGCAAAATTTGGGGATTTTTGGATGAACCAAACTCCCTCTAAAATTCTTTTTCTGAAAAGCTTTAGAGAATTTTCCAGAATTACATAATGGGTTTCATACTAATTGGGTTTCATATTTGGATTTTAATCTGTTAGAGGAATCCAACAAAATTTGTTTCATAATTTTTGGACTCTCCTATCCCAAGTTGTGGTCCTCCAAAGTTTAAACTGAAAACTAAAAATTCCAAAATGTTCAAATGCCTGCCAGTGGGTCCCACCCGGCAGATCTTCCCTTTCCTGGTGCCAAACATGGGCCCGCGGCGGCGCCCTCCGGCGAGCATCGCCGGAACCGCTTTCCCGGCCATCCCACGACCCCAGACTCGCTGCGCCGCCCTAACTCATGACGCTGAACTCAGCTCGGGGGTCGCCGGCGACCGTAGCTCACTGGAACAGGGCGCCTGACGGTGACAGCGGCGGTTAGGGTTCCGGCATGGTCGGGAATGCGTTACAACGCATTAAAACGATCGGAAAAGGGTCGGAGAGCACCGTGGAAGCTCGAGGGCACAAAAATGGCCGCCAAACCTCATGAAAAGTTCGGCAACCTAGAGCTCCACGGTGACCCAAGCTATTATTCCATGGAGGCCCAAAAAACAACCAGAACCCGGCCATTTCTGGGCCATATCCCTTGATTCTTGGTCGAGGAGGGCCGCTAGGAAGTGAGGAAGGTGTGTGCAAGCTCACCCGAGCTGGGTTTGGACGGTGCAGCTAGAATTTTGGGGTAGACCGACCCCTACCCGTATGCACTAGTTCTCGGGATTCTTAGGAATTCTCTGCACTCGGTCAATCAATGGCTATGAGGGTTGCAGCCACACGATCTGGAGACTAAGGCACACCTTTTTCGTGTAGAAGTCAGGCGGTGAAAATGGCCGTGGTGTGCTGTCCACGGAGAGCAACCTCGGTTTTCCGCCGGGTGGCCTCGGTCCTCAGCTGTGATCGTCGATTAGTGGTCGAATGAAGTGCTAACGCTGCGAGGTGGTGGGGTGGTTAGCTAGAGCATGCACTGGTGCTCCCTTTTTGTGTTGGAGGCTCGGGCAAAGGCCGAGCAGGCGCCGGCATACAGGGGAAGAGAGCCGGTGCGCGTGCTGGTCGGGGAAGAGAAAGGCAACACGTTCGGCCCAACTGCGTGGAGAGGGGGTCACGTAGAGGAGGAGCGAGCTGCTGCCCGGTTGCCAGCACGAGAGAGGGAATCGGGAGGTGGCCTCCCAGGCGACGGCGCGCGCGGCAGCTGGCTGTGCGACCGAAGCTCTTTGGTTGACTGAGAACACAGAGAGAAACTTGGGGGTTAAGTCTATTCCACCCAATGACATATGGGCCCCACTGGTCAGTGCTTCCCCATCCCTCAAAAGATCTCCAAAAAATTGGCAAGTGAGTAATTCAAATGTTTGGAGTCTCAAACTGAGCTACATTTGTATGGTTGGAGAAGTTTCCCTCAAATTCAAATGTATATTTGAATTCTTTGCATATTTGGATCCTTTTTGGAAAAATGGGTAGCAAACCTTTTCAAAAATTATTGAAACTTTGCCTCCCCACTAATTTGGACCTAAGGAATCCAAATATGCACTTTGATCCTTGTGTTAGCTGCTGCAACCATGAGTTTGAATGCAACAGTTTTGAATCACCCTTATGTCCTCCCCTCATTTGAATTTTGGGTTGGACATTAGTTCAAATTCTGATTTTCAAACCCTCCCATTGCACTTGAGTACTTCAACTCAGTGGTCTTAATCCAACTAGGGTCCAAACATGTAAATGACTCTAAGTTGGTTTTTGAACACCCTCTCATGTGTGGGAACATCTAGAATGCAAACAGGCATTTGGTGCAATCGTGCAAAAATCCCTCTTAGACCACACGATTTTCATCCTACGGTGATTGCATTTTTACATCTAGACCTTCCCACCTGCACACTTTAATTCTTTCAACTTATATTGCCAGGTGGGAGGGTTTAAGTGTAAAAATACACTCACCGCAGGATGTAGATCGTGTGGTTTAGAAGGGTTTTTTGCACGATTGCACCAAATGACTGTTTGCATTCTAATCGTTCCCCTCAATTGTTATCATATGTGTAGAATTCCTACTTTGTGAAAGGGTAGGCTTTCCCCTCTAATCACTCTTTTCATGGAGGTTACTTGCTCTTCACAAACTTTCACAATCTATCCACCACAAAACTGTGGTGTTGTGAGGTGATGAAAAGTTTTTGCAAGTCCCTTTTCTTGGGCTTTTACATTGCGCGACGAGCTTACGCCGACGAAGATGACGAAGCTTCCTTCAGCGGCAAGCTCTCCTTGCCCACGTTCTCGATGAACGGTGACCAGCAAGGACTATGTCTCGACACACTCAGCACGGAGTGTGTCGGTGCGAGCTGGAAGCCAGCAGCCGACTCCGGCAACACGCACTCCATCAACCTCATGGTCTACCGCGTTGCAGAGTGCCGCTCAAGAAAGCGCGCTAGCCGCCGCAGAAGCGCTCCTGGACAATCCACCTGCTGAAGACGCCCTCCAGGGGACCACCCAGCAGTGGATCCGCGACGTCAACGATCTCGACGCTGCTGCCGTCAATCCTCCGCTCCAGATCGCGCGGTACCGGCAGACGCCCTGGCGCCACCGTCCGTGCATGGGAGCCCAAGACAGGCGCTCCGACGCTACCCCAGTAAGTTCACCATGCTTACTTAGGTGTTCATTTAAATTACGCATTAATTTATATGATCACCTCCCCACGCTCTAGACAGTGTACATCCATTGTACACTCGGTTTCTCTTTCCTGCTCTAATGCATAGTCGATATTTGCCATCCTGCCGAAGGCGGTAGTGCTTGGGGTACCTGCCAGAGGCCCGGGGGCCTTTTGGACCTCCCCCTGTAAGGATACTGTAACGCCAGTTGATCTCCTCCAGGAAAAGACCTATGCCAGACCGGGGGGTCAGAAGCCTTGCTTTGCCCGGTCCTGCAACCAAAGCATGCGCACTCTGCCCCCCAGCGCTACGGTCTGAGTACTAGGAGGCCGGACGGTTACACCCTGACTAGGGCTGGGGGTCAGACCTCCAGGACCAAGTGCACTGGATTACCCAAACCTCGTATTCCGGTGTTGTACAGTAAGTCAAATGAGACTAAGGGACAGGAAAGGGAGGGCCCCTGAGCAGCGCCGGACCTCACCCCCTCAGCAGGGGTGAGCTCCGAAACCGGACCTCGCCTCCCTCTCCTCAGAGGCGAGCTCTGATGCCGGACTTCATCCCTTCGGCAGGGATGAACTCCGAAGCCGGACCGTGCGTTCTACACTGGGCTAAGGTCCGATGCCGGACGACACCCCTATCGCAGGGGCGATCTCCGAAGCCGGTCGCCACCCGCAGGGGTGAACACCGAAGCTGGACCGTGCGCCCTACACTGGGCAAAGGTCCGATGCCGGACGACACCCCTATCGCAGGGGCGATCTCTGAAGCCGGTCGCCACCCCCAAGGGTGAACACCGAAGCCGGACCGTGCGCCCTACACTGGGCTAAGGTCCGATGCTGGACGACACCCCTATCGCAGGGGCGATCTTCGAAGCCGGTCGCCGCCCCCTGGGGTGAACACCGAAGCCGGACCGTGCGCCCTACACTGGGCTAAGGTACGATGCCGGACGACATCCCTATCGCAGGGGCGATATCCGAAGCCGGTCGCCAACCCAGGGGTGAACACCGAAGCCAGACCTTGCGCCCTACACTGGGCTAAGGTCCGATGCCGGACGACACCCCTATCGCAGGGGCGATCTCCGAAGCCGGTCGCCACCCCCAGGGGTGAACACCGAAGCCGGACCGTGCGCCCTACACTGGGCTAATGTCCGATGCCGGACGACACCCCTATCGCAGGGGCGATCTCCGAAGCCGGTCGCCACCCCAAGGGTGAACACCAAAGCCGGACCTTGCGCCCTACACTGGGTCTAAGGTCCGATGCCGGACAACACCCCTATCGCAGGGGCGATCTCCGAAGCCGGTCGCCACCCCCAGGGGTGAACACCGAAGCCGGACCGTGCGCCCTACACTGGGCTAAGGTCCGATGCCGAACGACACCCCTATCGCAGGGGCGATCTCCGAAGCCGGTCACCACCCCCAGGGGTGAACGCCGAAGCCGGACCGTACGCACTACACTGGGCTAAGGTCCGATGCCCGACGACACCCCTATCGCAGGGGCGATCTCCGAAGCCGGTCGCTACCCCGAGGGGTGAACACCGAAGCCGGACCGTGCGCCCTACACTAGGCTAAGGTCCGATGCCGGACGACACCCCTATCGCAGGGGCGATCTCCAAAGCCGGTCGCCACCCCAAGGGGTGAACACCGAAGCCGGATCGTGCGCCCTACACTGGGCTAAGGTCCGATGCCGGACGACGCCCCTATCGCAGGGGCGATCTCTGAAGCCAGTCACCACCCCCAGGGGTGAACACTGAATCCGGACCGTGCGCCCTACACTGGGCTAAGGTCCGATGCCAGAAGACACCCCTATCGCAGGGGCAATCTCCGAAGCCGGTCGCCACCCCCTAGGGTGAACACCAAAGCCGGACCGTGCGCCCTACACTGGGCAAGGTCCGATGCCGGACGACACCCCTATTGCTGGGGCGATCTCGGAAGCCGGTCGCCACCCCCAGGGGTGAACACCGAAGCCAGACCATGCGCCCTACACTGGGCTAAGGTCCGATGCCGGACGACACCCCTATCGCAGGGGCGATCTGCGAAGCCGGTCGCCACCCCATGGGGTGAACACCGAAGCCGAACCGTGCGCCCTACACTGGGCTAATGTCCGATGCCGGACGAGACCCCTATCGCAGGGGCGATCTGCGAAGCCGGTCGCCACCCCCAGGGGTGAACACCGAAGCCGGACCGTACGCCCTACACTAGGCTAAGGTCCGATGCTGAATGACACCCCTATCGCAGGGGCGATCTCCGAAGCCGGTCGCCACCCCCAGGGGTGAACACCGAAGCCGGACCGTGCGCCCTACACTGGGCTAAGGTCCGATGGTGGACGACACCCCTATCACAGGGGCGATCTGCGAAGCCGGTCGCCACCCCATGGGGTGAACACCGAAGCCGAACCGTGCGCCCTACACTGGGCTAATGTCCGATGCCGGACGAGACCCCTATCGCAGGGGCGATCTGCGAAGCCGGTCGCCACCCCCAGGGGTGAACACCGAAGCCGGACCGTACGCCCTACACTAGGCTAAGGTCCGATGCTGAATGACACCCCTATCGCAGGGGCGATCTCCGAAGCCGGTCGCCACCCCCAGGGGTGAACACCGAAGCCGGACCGTGCGCCCTACACTAGGCTAAGGTCCGATGGTGGACGACACCCCTATCGCAGGGGCGATCTCCGAAGCCAGTCGCCACCCCCAGGGGTGAACACCGAAGCCGGACCGTGCGCCCTACACTGGGCTAAGGTCCGATGCCGGACGACACCCCTATCTCAGGGGCGATCTCCGAAGCCGGTCGCCACCCCCAGGGGTGAACACCGAAGACGGACTGTGCGCCCTACACTGGGCTAAGGTCCGATTCTGGACGACACCCCTATCGCAGGGGCGATCTCCGAAGCCGGTCGCCACCCCCAAGGGTGAACACCGAAGCCGGACCGTGCACCCTACATTGGGCTAAGGTCCGATGGCGGACGACACCCCTATCGCAGGGGCGATCTCTGAAGACAGTCGCCACCCCCAGGGGTGAACACTGAAGCCTGACCGTACGCCCTACACTGGGCTAAGGTCCGATGCCGGAAGACACCCCTATCGCAGGGGCGATCTCCGAAGCCGGTCACCACCCTCTGGGGTGAACACCGAAGCCGGACCGTGGGCCCTACACTGGGCTAAGGTCCGATGCCGGACGGCACCCCTATTGCAGGGACGATCTCCGAAGCCGGTCGCCACCCCTATTGCAGGGGCGATCTCCGAAGCCGGTCGCCACCCCCAAGGGTGAACAACGAAGCCGGACCGTGCGCCCTACACTGGGCGAAGGTCTGATGCCGGACGATACCCCTATTGCAGGGGCAATCTCCGAAGCCGGTCGCCACCCCAAGGGGTGAACACCGAAGCTGGACTGTGCGTCCTACACTGGGCTAAGGTCCGATGCCAGACGACACCCCTATCTCAGGGGCGATCTCCAAAGCCGGTCGCCACCCCCTGGGGTGAACACCGAAGCCGGACCGTGCGCCCTACACTGGGCTAAGGTCCGATGCCGGACGACACCCCTATCGCAGGGGCGATCTCTGAAGCCGGTTGCCACCCCCAGGGGTGAACACCGAAGCCGGACCTTGCGCCCTACACTGGGCTAAGGTCCGATGCCGGACGACACCCCTATCGCAGGGGCGATCTCTGAAGCCGGTCGCCACCCCCAGGGGTGAACACCAAAGCCGGACCGTGCGCCCTACACTGGGCTAAGAAGCTGTTTATGTACCTGCGGACGATTTGAGCTAAGGTCCGATGCCGGACGACACCCCTATCGCAGGGGCGATCTCCAAAGCCGGTCGCCACCCCCAAGGGTTGAACACCAAAGCCGGACCGTGCGCCCTACACTGGGCTAAGGTCCAATGCCGGACGACACCCCTATCGCAGGGGCGATCTCCGAAGCCGGTCACCACCCCAAGGGGTGAACACCGAAGCTGGACCGTGCGCCCTACACTGGGCTAAGGTCCGATGCCGGACGACACCCCTATCGCAGGGGCGATCTCTGAAGCCGGTCGCCAACCCCTGGGGTGAACACCGAAGCCGGACCGTGCGCCCTACACTGGGCTAAGGTCCGATGCCGGACGACACCCCTACCGCAGGGGCGATCTCCGAAGCCGGTCGCCACCCCCAGGAGTGAACACCGAAGCCGGACCGTGCGCCCTACACTGGGCTAAGGTCCGATGCCGGACGACACCCCTATCGCAGGGGCGATCTCCGAAGCCGGTCGCCACCCCCAGGGGTGAACACCAAAGCCGGACCGTGCGCCCTACACTGGGCTAAGGTCCGATGCCGGACGACACCCCTATCGCAGGGGCGATCTCCGAAGCCGGTCGCCACCCCCAGCGGTGAACACCGAAGCCGGACCGTGCGCCCTACACTGGGCTATGGTCCGATGCCAGATGACACCCGTATCGCAGGGGCGATCTCCGAAGCCGGTCGCCACCCCCAGGGGTGAACACCGAAGCCGGACCTTGCGCCCTACACTGGGCTAAGGTCCGATGCCGGACGACACCCCTATCGCAGGGGCGATCTCCGAAGCCGGTCGCCACCCCCAGGGGTGAACACCAAAGCCGGACCGTGCGCCCTACACTGGGCTAAGGTCCGATGCTGGACGACACCCCTATCACAGTGGCGATCTCCGAAGCCGGTCGCCACCCCCAGGGGTGAACACCGAAGCCGGACCGTGCACCCTACACTGGGCTAAGGTCCGATGCCGGACGACACCCCTATCGCAGGGGCGATCTCCGAAGCCGGTCGCCACCCCCAGGGGTGAACACCGAAGCCGGACCGTGCGCCCTACACTTGGCTAAGGTCCGATGCCGGATGATACCCCTATTGCAGGGGCGATCTCTGAAGCCGGTTGCCACCACCAGGCGTGAACACCGAAGCCGGACCTTGCGCCCTACACTGGGCTGAGGTCCGATGCCGGACGGCACCCCTATCGCAGGGGTGACCTCCGAAGCCGATCACCACCCCCTCCGCAGGGGTGAACACCGAAGCCAGACCTTGCGCCCTACACTGGGCCGAGCACCGAAGACGCACATTGCCCCCTCTGCAGGGGCGGGCTCCGAAGGCGCCACGTGTCCCAGGATGCCGGACCTCGCGCCCTCCAGAGGCCTGAGCTCTGATGACTTTCCGGATTTCCCCTCTTCTCAGAGGCAGAGCTCCGATGACCTCCCGGACCTCCCCTCTTCTCAGAGGCTGAGCTCCGATGCCAGACCTCACGCCCTCCGCTGGCCTGAGCTCCGATGACCTCCCGTACCTCCCCTCTTCTCAGAGGCTGAGCTCCGAAGCCGGGCCTCACCCCTCTGGCAGGGATGGGCTCCGATGACCTTCCAGACTTCCCCTCTGCTCAGAGGCGGAGCTCTGATGACCTCCCGGACCTCCCCTGTTCTCAGAGGCTGAGCTACGAAGCCGGGCCTCACCCCTCTGGCAGGGCTGGGCTCTGATGACATTCCGGACTTCCCCTCTTCTCAGAGGCGGAGCTCCGATGACCTCCCGGACCTCCCCTCTTCTAAGAGGCTGAGCTCCGATGCCGGACCTCATGCCCTCCGCTGGCCTTAGCTCCGATGACCTCCCGGACCTCCCCTCTTCTAAGAGGCTGAGCTCCGATGCCGGACCTCACGCACTCCGCTGGCCTGAGCTCCGATGCAAGCCCTCGCCCTCTCCTCAGAGGCAAGTTCCGAAGCCGGACCTCACCCTCTCCTCAGAGGCGAGCTCCGAAGTCGGACCTCCCCCTTACACAAGGGCTGAGCTCCGATCTCAGAGGCTGAACTCCGAAGCCGTCAAGACCCTGCCAGCACAGGGAGTACTCAAGACAAGAAAGTGCGCAGGTAGGAGAAGGCCCCACCTCGGGCTCGTTACCTCCCCCGAGATGAGCCCGGGGGCCACTGTCGGTACCCTCAATACCGGGTACCCCCGCGCACAGGGTAAAACTGCCTAAGGACCTCGCCCCCTCTGCAGGGGCGAGCTTTGAAGGCGCCACGTGTCCAGCGGGGCCGGAGCTCCCCTCCCCTCGGAGGATAGCTCCGGGCCTGCCACGTGGCCCAGGAGGCCGGACCTCACCCCCTCTGCAGGGGTGAGCTCCGAAGGCGCCACGTGTCCAGCGGGGCCGGAGCTCCCCTCCCCTCGGAGGATAGCTCCGGGCCTGCCACGTGGCCCAGGAGGCCGGACCTCGCCCCCTCCGCAAAGGTGAGCTCCAAAGACGCCACGTGTCCGGCAGGGCCGGGGCTCTCCTCTCCTCAGAGGATAGCTCCAAGCCTGCCACGTGGCCCAGAAGACCAGACCTCACCCCCTCCGCGGGGGTGAGCTCCGAAGGCTCCACGTGCCCAGCGGAGCCGGAGCTCCCCCTCTCCTCAGAGGAGAGCTCCGGGTCCGACACGTGGCCAGCAGAGCAGTGCTGCCGCCCGGCGTGGTAGGCAGCGGGAGTAAAGGCGCGCCATGCCTTTACCGTACAAAGCATTCAAGACCCGCGCTTTCCCAAGACGAAGAGGCGCAGCGCACGCCTGTCAGGAGGCGCTGTGACCAGTCACAGTTAGAAAAGGCGTATAGTGTCTGAAGCTGCAGACCATTGAAGGCAGCGACAAGACCGGACAAGACATGCCTGCCGCCCTTGCCATCGCCAATGACTACATGCTACACTTAGCCTGCGGCATGGGCAGGGCTGCAGGATGAGGACTTCGACGCCAGCGCCAAGACATAATAGCTGGTAGGAAATCACCCCGGGGCCACCTGTCGGGTCCCCGAGGCCCACCTTGTAAGCCACCCGAGCTTCGGATTATAAAAGGCTCGGGTAGGCAACATTACAAGGGGTTCGCCTCTTACACACTCTCGCACCATAGCGGTTTGCACTCCAGCCATTCACATCCTTAGATTCGGCTCTTGGCACACATACGCTCTAGCATCCGAGCACTTAGGTCATCCTCAAGCTCAGGACTCCGGTTCTGAGCAGCAAGCAATACAACGAGCAACTCAGCTCACCGTGGACATAGGGTATTACGCTCCGGCGGCTTGAACCACGTAAAAATCCCAGTGTCAAGCTTCTCCCTCCATCGTCCTTACGCGTGAGCTTTCCGTGAGTGACTAGCCCCTCCGAAAAAGAACCTCCGCGGGCTGCCCATAGCAGGCCCGGGGGAAGTGTCGGCTACACACTTCGATAATGGCTATGAAGAACCAGCTCATGCAAACTATGATCCAAACTTTGGGTCAGCTGCAAGCCAACAACCTCAACAATCCTAACCCCGTTCCTGTAACACCACCACCACCACCACCGCCACCGTCGGCTCACAACAGGTTAGGAGAGTTGATGAGGACTCGACTGCCTACTTTTGCACAAGCTAATAATCCCATGAAGGCTGATGATTGGTTAAAATCCATGGAGAAGATGCTTGCTATTGCTCAGTGCGATGATCAGAAGAAATTTCTCTTCGCATCGCACCAACTCATGGGAGCATCCGCTGACTGGTGGGACGCTCTCTGCAATGCTCATAACCAGGAGACAATCACTTAGGCTGAGTTTAAGGAGAGTTTCTGCTCTCATTACGTCCCTGCTGGAGTCATGATGCTTAAAAGACAAGAGTTTGAAGGTCTCCGCCAAGGAAAGAAGAGCGTGAATGAGTACCTTAACAAGTTCACGCAGCTTTTAAGGTGTAAAATCCCCAAAAGTGGTAGCAAGAAAATTCAGCTCATGTACACTTATGAAAAATGAGGGGAATTAAAACTTTGAATTATAATGGTGTAAGTTCAAAGTGAGGGTTTAGACTTCCCAAAACTTTCAAACATGGAGATCTAAATGCACAGCTTGGATCTTCATATTCCAAATATTCACCCTTCCAAATTTCAGCTCATTTGGAGGAATTTTCATATTTGTTTGGGATTAAAAGGAAAAGCCCTCTAATCTGAATTTTAAATTCAGTTTCAAATTCCAATCCCCTCAATTTAAAAATTTGGTTTCACAAATGTGTTCTCCACTTTTGAATGAGCAGCCGTGCCACAAATTGGAAATTTTGGGGCTGGTTTGCTATGTGTTTGGGGACAAACCAAAGTGGAGAATTCAAACTCCATTTCAAATTCAAATGATCAAACCCAATTCAAATTCTACACCAGGATTCAAACCATTTGAATTCAGCAAATTCAAATCTTAACTTTGGGGTGAAGTATAGACTTTAATTTTGAGTTGCTGGATGGAAAATATCAGAGGAAAAGGGGGAGGTGGGACCCAATTGCCAGCCACACAAAGCAACTCAACCGACTGTTTTCCTCCTCGGGCGATCACCGCGCGCCAGCTCCCGGGCAGCCCGTCGCCTAACGTTGTCCACCGAGCTGCTTCCCCCGACGTCGGTTCACGTGCGTGGACGTTCAAAGCGGCAGCCGAGTGCCGGTTCCTTCTTCTCCACGTTGCACTGCAACATTTCTAGCCCCCCTGCTCGAGCGCGCGGCTGCAGACCGAGTTGCCCTTTTGCCCTCGGTTCCTCAGCGCCGATCATCTTTGGGCGACACCAGCACGTAGCTGAGCCACCTCCGAGCTCCGCCGGAGCCTCCTCGGCGTTTTCCAACAGCCTCCAGCTCGTGACAGTCCCTCCATACCGGCGCCGAACCGTTCTGCTCCGAAGGAAAACAGAGCTCGACGTTGCCGCTGTGGTTCCCCGTCTACCAGCTGACTCTGACCTCCCCAGCGCAAGGGAAACCTCCCAGAGATGCGTCACAAAGTCTGGTTTCTCATACCGATGCCTTTTGGTACTTTACCACCGCCGGCTAGCCGGAATTTGGAGACTTCCGATGATACACGGGAAGATAGCTCGAGACTGTTTCGGGAAATTCTTTCCACACATTAAATCATCGGGTCCCCGGCCCTAGACACAGCTACTAGATCCCCTAGCGCCTCCCCATGCTGAAGCACGGCGCAAACTATCCTCTCTATGACCTTAGCGATGAGAATTCGTCGCCGCCAGCTGAAACGGTTCGGTTCACCGTCAAGCTACACCTTGCACGAGTTATCACCCCCTTTTGTGTGCAAGAACGTGCTCCTCACATCACCCTGATGCTTGTGGTGCTCTCCCCAACCGGAATACTCGCCTGCTATGCGAGAACGACGGCGCCGGGGTGAGGTTTGCCGATGCCACCGTCGGGGATATATTTCCGGCCATTTAGCGCCGCCACCGAGCTCACCAGAGTGTTCCTCGTCAGATTTTAGGCACAGGCGGCGAGGATTGAGCCGTCTAAGGCACGGGACAGCCGTTCCGGAGGGGCACAGTCGCTTCTCCGGCGAGGAGGCCGGCCGGGCGCGAGGTAGAAGAAGGTGGGGGCCTGCCCCACCTGTCAGTGGCACCGAGTAGGCATAGGATCGTGGTGCGGCTCGGGATCTGCTGTGGCTGCGCGGGTTAAACACCGTAGCCCCGGTGTTGCCAAAATCTCACTGGTCCGATTTAAAACAGTGGGTCCATCCCAATTATTTGAAGTTTCTATTAGGGAAATAATTCCAGTAATTAGCTGATCTTTGTAAGCTCATAACTCTGTGTAGAAAACTCCAAAAAGGGTGAGACCAATTTTGTTGGAATCCTCCTGAAGAGTACTTTACAGATAAACCAATTTTAGGCTATGAAAATGCCCAAGAATTTCTGTATAATTGTTTATATTAAATCTTTTAGGGATTTATTACAGGAGCAATTCTTTATGAAATATTCCCAAATTTGGACAGCAAATCCTTCTCATAGTAACTGATCTCCAGTAAAAATTTAAGCTTAATTGGAGCTCATTTGCTAGGTCAAATTGTCTTTCAAAGTTCAGCATTTATTTGAAAATTCAAATTTAAACAGAAACTTTTCAGAACTCCTGTCCAACTTCAAAAATTCATATCTCTCTGTTGGTAGCTCCAAAAAATGATGAAACAAATTTTGTTAGAACCATACAGACTTACCCTAATCAGATCTTCCACTATTATTTATGTCAAAGCTTCTGAATTGGGCTCAAAATTCAGAGAAACATTTTACTTGTAGGAATTTTAAAGACTACATTGTGCAATGACATGTCTCCAAATTTGGCTCAAATCATCCTTAGAGAGTCTAGTATTCACTGTAAAAATGCCAAAGCCAATTTAGGATTCTAAATAGCAGTAGCTATGAATAGTAGTTCAATTCTTATAAATCCTTAATACTTATACATCTATTTTGCTACATTTCATTTAGTGACCGAAGTTGAGGATGCATCGGAGCCTTTGGACGTCCTGCCACCTGAAGTTGACTTCCCATCTAACTCGCAACTAGGCAAGCCCCGGTTTGCACTTAAGTAACTTTTATGAAATTCTTTATTTATATCACTTATGTCTAGGGTGAATGTTTGCATTAGAGTTAGGGTGATTGAAACCCCACTTGCATAACCTTTTAAATCCTATGAAGGGTTGGGTAACTTACAGAGCCGACGAAGTATACAAGACCCCGCTAATATTCTTAGGACCTCAGTAGAAGTCGAGTAGTTGGAATCTACTTGGGAGGTAAGGTTTATCACACGGTTTGGTCAGAATAGAAAATGGCTTAAGAGTGGTGAAAATGAGACCTAGCAGGGGGGGATAGGAAGCAGTGAGCGGAGGTCTCACGTGCGTAGCCCTGTTGGTGTCGATTGAGGACCGAGTCGTGTGCGGGCCTTCTGAACTAGTATCGAACAGTACCGGATGGCATACTGACATAAGCAGGAAACCGATGTAAATGGTTAACCTGGGTGCCGAGGCTTACCCAGCCATAAATAGGAGTGGGTTGAGGGTAGCAATGTGTAAATCTGCCGGTGGACACAGTCACGCTCCACGCGGGGACCTCCTGCCCGTTACGGATGGACCGGTTCGGTGTTTGGGTTGCCTTTGAAAGGTGGTTGCATACAACAGAGTAGGAAGAGGTGTGGAATCACGCTTCTGAAAGTGGGTGTATGTAACGTGTTGTCCGGGTGTCTCCTGATTGCAATCACCATCCCTCGCGGTTATTTGAGTACCGCCTGTTCACTGTTTCGTGATGTAGTAAGAAGTGAAAGAAGCCAGTGGAATGATAATATGCTGTGATGATAGCTTAATGTTTTGGAAACCATGTTTGCTGTAGATGTAGAGCTAATTAAGTTTATTTTCCGCTTTGGGCATCACCACATTGGGGGAAAGCGTTTCTTGTTTGATTGTGGACTTCCGATGTGAGGGCTGCCTAAGGCACATGATCTTGCCGCTATAAAACTGAAAGTAAGGATCAACTTATAGGCGTATCTTTGTTGCGAAGTCCTTTACCTATCATACACATCCCTGCATGTAGAGTTTCATGCCTAGGTGAGACGGTTAAGCCTTGCTGAGCCTTCGTGCTCACGGTTGCAATATTTGAGCTGTATGCAGGTGAGAGCTATGAGGAGGGTTCCGAGGATGAGGCGATGCCCCCGTCGGGGTACACGGCCGAGCTGGAGCCCTGCACGCCGCCGTGATCTCCGGTTCCATGCTGCTAGTGTGTAGCGTCCAAGGGCTAGACAGCTACACTTTTTTATAGTTAGAATGAAAGGGTGTTAATAAAGAATACTTCCGCTGTATAGTTATATTTTGTAAAAGACTTTCGTTGTTTTATATCAAATAAAAAGTTGTATGTTGATCTTTATTCTTTTTGTGTGTGCTGTTGGGTGCCGCATCGCACGGCACCACCCTATGCGATCCTGGAGTGGGTGAACCACGGGGTGGTCCCCACACAAGGTATGCTCCAGAAGACGTCAACTCTGATTAAAGGAAGCAATACTTGTTCATGAGAGGATTGAACAATGAGATCCAAGTTCAGCTGCTCAACAACGATTATGCCAACTTCTAGAAGCTCGTTGATAAAGCTATAGTGGTTGAGAGCAAGATCCGTGAGATCGAGCAAGAGGGCAAGAGGAAGATGCCATACCAGCCATAAGGTAGCAATGTACATCCCTGTTTCATGCCCCCAGCTGCACCACAGTATGGCTCATCCGTTTTTACTTTCTGCCCTGCAAATCCACCTTGCCTTAATCAACCACCATAGCAACGTCCTGCCATGCAAGCACCTCATGTGCCTTTGCCTTCTGCGCTCCGTCCCAACATGGGTGCATATGCTCAAAACCAGCCTCGCCCCAACGTTCCTGCTGTCTTGGGCAACAAGACATGCTTTGAATACGAAGAGGCGGGACACTTTGCATATCAATGGCCGAGGAAAGGCCTTGGACAGCCGACCAACGCACCAAAGCAGAACCCACGGCTGAATGGAAGAGCTACGCAAGGTAACTGTGGGCAACAGAACTACGCTCGTGGCAACGTGAATCATGTCTCTGCTGAGGAGGCGCAACAAGCTGAGGACATCGTGATTGGTATGTTCCTTGCCAACTCCAACCCCGTCATTGTCTTATTTGATTTCGGGGCATCGCATTCTTTCATATCATCCAAGTATGTTGCCAAGTATAATCTGCCCATATCACACATGAAATATACTATGTTGGTTAATTCTCTCGGTGGAGAGATGAGGACTAATATAGTATGTCCAAAAGTAAATCTTAAAATAAGAGGGGTAGTCTTCCTTGCCAACCTTATTGTCTTGGATTCTCAAGGGCTTGATATAATACTTGGAATGGATTGGTTAAGCAAGCACAACGGAGTAATCCAATATGCTGAGAGGAGCATGCAGTTGACAAATGAGCACGGTACTCGTATTGAGTTCGAGTCAGCCTATCCGGCAACCGAGAAGGCAACGTTGAACCACGTCGAAGAATGAATATTGGAAAGCATTCCGGTGGTTCAAGAATATTTGCACGTGTTCCCGGAAGAACTTCTAGGTATGCCACCTGATCGGGATATTGAGTTTGCCATTGATTTAGTACCTGGAACTGCACCCATAGCGAAGAGGCCATATAGGATGCCCGTTAATGAACTAGTAGAACTTAAGAAGCAAATTCAGGAGCAGCTAGAAAAGGGTTTTATTCGCCCAAGCTCGTCACCGTGGGGAGCCCCCGTGCTCTTCGTAGACACGAAGGATGGGACCTAGAGGATGTGTGTGGATTATAGGTCTCTCAATGAGGTGACGATCAAGAATAACTACCCGCTGCCCCGTATAGAGGACCTATTCGACCAAATGAAAGATGCTCGAATTTTCTCAAAGATTGATCTTCGGTCGGGATATATTCAGCTGAAGATTAAGTCCTCCGACATACCTAAGACTGCATTTCGAACATGGTATGGTTTGTATGAATACACCGTTATGTCTTTTGGGTTAACGAATGCACCCACATATTTTATGTACCTCATGAATAAAGTCTTCATGGAGTACTTGGACAAGTTCGTCGTGGTTTTTATAGATGATATCATGGTGTATTCGAAAAGCGAGGAAGAACATGAAGAACATTTAAGATTGACATTGTAGAAACTGCGAGAGCATCATTGTATGCCAAGTTCAGCAAATGTCAATTTTGGCTAAAGGAGATATCGTTCCTGGGCCACATCATCTCCGAGAGAGGAGTATCGGTTGATCCCAGAAAAGCGGGAGACGTTCTGAAGTGGAACCAACCGCAGAGCGTGTGGGATATTCGGAGTTTCCTTGGGATGGCTGGATACTATCGCCGGTTCATCAAGGATTTCTCCAAAATAGCGAAGCTTATGACTGAATTGCTAATGAAGGGAAAAGCATTTCAGTGGACACCAGCGTGTCAAGAAAGATTTGAGGAGCTCAAGAAAAGGCTAACCACAGCGCCGGTTTTGGTATTACCGGATGTGAGCAAGAGTTTCGACATATATTGTGACGCATCAAGACAAGGGCTTGGATGTGTGCTCATGCAAGAAGGACAAGTGGTAGCCTATGCGTCGAGACAACTAAAGAAACATGAGCTGAATTACCCCACACATGACTTGGAACTCGCAGCCGAGGTACATGCCTTGAAGATTTAGAGGCATTATATTCTTGGCCACCAATGTGAGATCTATACGGATCACAAAAGCCTCAAATATATATTCACGCAAACGGATCTAAAATTTGAGGCAACGTCAATGGTTGGAACTCATCAAGGACTATGATGTTGGAATCAACTATCACCCCGAAAAGGCCAATGTAGTAGCTGATGCGTTGAGCCGAAAGGGAGTATGTCACCAACTCACGATTCGGGAGCTACTGCCCGAGTTGTACAAGGAGTTCGAACGGTTACACCTCGGGTTCTTGAACAAGATGGAAGTTCACCAAGATGTAACCATTCGAACTCCTTGCGCAGCTCGAGCGACAGCTCCCGAACCGTGAGTTGGTGACATGCTCCCTTTCAGCTCAACGCATCAGCTACTACATTGGCCTTTCCGGGGTGATAGTTGATTCCAACATCATAATCCTTCATGAGTTCCAACCATCGACATTGTCTCAAATTCAGATCCGTTTGCGTGAATATATACTTGAGGCTTTTGTGATCCGTATAGATCTCACATCGGTGGCCAAGGATATAATGTATCCAAATCTTCAAGGCATGTACCACGGCTGCAAGTTCTAAGTCATGTGTGAGTTGGTTCTACTTCTGCGATTGGTTTCACTTCAGAACATCTCCCACTTTTCCGGGATCAACCGATGCTCCTCCTTCGAATATGATGTGACCTAGGAACGATATCTCCTTTAGACAAAATTGACACTTGTTGAACTTGACATACAATTGATGTTCTCGCAGTTTCTGCAATGTCAATCTCAAGTGTTCTTTATGTTCTTCCTTGCTTTTCGAATACACCATTGTATCGTTGATTAAAACCCTGACGAACTTGTCCATGTACTCCATGAAGACCTTATTCATGAGGTATATAAAGTATGTGGGTGCATTCTTTAACCCAAAAGACATAATGGTATACTCATATGAACGTGTTCGAAATGCAGTCTTGGATATGTTGGAGGGCTTAATCTTCAGCTGGATATATTCCGACCGAAGATCAATCTTGGAGAAAATTCGAGCACCTTTTACTTGGTCGAACAGGTCCTCTATATAGGGCATCGGGTATTTATTCTTGATCGTCACCTCATTGAGAGACCTATAATCCACACACATCCTTTGGGTCCCATCCTTCTTGTCTACGAAGAGCACGGGGGCTCCCCATGGTGACGAGCTTAGCCGTATAAAACCCTTTTTAGCTGCTCCTGAATTTGCTTCTTAAGTTCTATTAGTTCATTAGCGGGCATCCTATGCGGCCTTTTCACTATAGGTGCAGTTGTAGGTACTAAATCAATGGCAAATTCAATATCCCGCTCAGGTGGCATACCTGAAAGTTCTTTCGGGAACACATCTGAAAATTTTTGAACCACCGGAATGCTTTCCAATGTTGCTTCTTCGACGTGGTTCAACGCTGTCTTCTCGGTCACCGGTTGGGCTGACTCGAATTCAATACGAGTACCGTGCTCATTTGTCAACTGCACGCTCCTCTCGGCACATTGAATCACTCTGTTGTGCTTGCTTAACCAATTCATTCCAAGTATTATGTCAATCTCTTGGGAATCCAAGAATATAAGGTTGGTAAGAAAGTCTACCCCCTTATTTTAAGGCTTACTTTTGGACATACTATATTTGTAGAAGCTAGAATTGAGATTTGAGAGAAATGATTTCCCAACTATATGCATCAAGGTATATGAACAAAATATCTTCTTTTATTAATTTCAGCCTATGAGGATGTGAACACGTGCCGAAGCGTCTCACATCTCTCCACTATATGTGGATGTGGACATTCGCCGAAGCATCCCACAACTTACATCAGCACACAAACACAAGCAACCATCACAAAAATTCATCACACCACTCTTATTCAAGCTACTACGATCTTAACGTTCCTATTACAGCTTTATTCAATGGAAACCTAAACTTAATCGTGAGAACATGTGCTGTTCTCGCCGTGTGACGGGGGTGGTCCATACACCGACGCACGCCATGGTGAGTCGGCAGTCCATGTAGGGTTAGATGACGCTGGTGCTCCATTTGCTCCCGCGTTGGCACGAGTCTCCTCTTGTTTCTCCAGCAAATGCAACTTCTTGCGGAGGTAACGGATCTCTCCTTGTGCGCTTGCGTAGAGGTTTCCTAACTCCACGAGCAACCTCTGAGACTTATCAGCAGCTTGTGGGATGGAAAGAGCTGTTACATGGGGTCCAATGTCTCACTTGTACCACTCTTCCGACACGGGTGCAGCTCAAAAGTTGTGTCCTCAAGCTGTCCATGGAAGGCGTAGCACAGTCCGGTCAGTGCTTCCCATGCAGAATCATCGATAGCTTCTGCCCTTGTAGCTCTCCATGTGGGTGTGAAGTGCCGAATGACAACCCTACCGTTAGATAGGATGGTTACATCAGTCTTCCACTCTTCATGTCCGTGACGAGTGACTTTTTTGAGGAGATACTCTGGGTATAAGCTGCAGCAATTTTGAAATTCTTTGAGCTCCATGGATGTGTGTCCTCCTTCCATTCCATCGGACCGAAATTCTTGAACTGAATGGTTGGCCCATTCATCACCTTCATTACTGGTCTCAGCAAGGGGCGGCTCCTCCTCGGATTCATCTTCTCCCATCATAGTTTTATGAGGATCCACGGGGTATAAGCCCGCGTGAAACTCCTCCTAAGGTGCGTACCAATGCTGTTCTTGTGGATCATCCTCCATATCATCTTCGAATAGTTCCACCTCTTCCGGATCCTCTTCCTCATGTAAATAGCTATTGACTTCATCTTCATCATGAGGTTCCATCTTCACTTCTTCCCAATATGGTCCATCGGACACCTCAATGAGGTTAAGAGCACTCCCACGTGGTGGTGGACGAGTCCTTATGCATGCTGTGCTCCTAGTCACCAGTATCTATAAATAAGACATAAGAAACTTTAGCAAAGGAAGAAATAACTCCCAAAACTTCAGAAATTATGGAGCAAGAAAGAAAAGGCGTTGCTGTCCAAAAGAAGAGAAAAGAGGGGCTGAAAATAGCACTTTGGGGGTGGCTGAATTGAAAAGAAAAGTGCAGCAACAAGCAATTTTCGAAAATAGCAGTTTAGAGAGGTGTGCCTATGTGTTTTAGAGTGTCCAATCTACCTAGGCTTGCGTCCTACGGTCAACGTGACTCTGATACCAATCTGTGACACCTGGTTTCGAAAACACAACCAAGTTAATGCATATGTGTGCCCAGAATGTTCATCACACATACACATGTAATTCACAAACTGAATTCAGAATATAACCACGAATAAATAGTGTTTAAGTACTTTATTACATCGACTAATTGTCTCAGTCATGAATCTAAAACTTATTCTTGCAGCGGAAGTCTCTAAACGACAGTGGAAATAACTAAGTAGCAGCAGGCTCCATCTTCAACTCCACAGGCATGTTGACGGTAGTTCGCACGCCTAGTACTCCACATGGTTTTCGAAGTACTCTTCTCCTGTTGCTGATGTTTATGTGATAATGCAAGTGTGAGTATATGTCGTACTCAGTAAGTGCGGGAAAAGTATGACATGTGGCTTACAACATGATAGGAAATAAAAAGGCTTATTGCAGTAAGCAAATTTTATTTCACAAAACAAGGTAAAAACAGCAACTACGTCTAGATGAATTAAATCCCAATATAACCAAGTAATCAGCAACATTCTTTCATCATAATTCACCATTTATCAAGTCTCAACCAGCCAATAATCTTTCTCAAGCTCATCTCATACTCATAAATATTCATAACCATCTCATTATTCATATAACCGAAGCCAAACTCATTTTCATGACTCAGAACAGTTACAAAGCCAATCCCAATGACCATACCACAACCATACCGAATAACCATCCCAAGTTTTACCTCTAATCATGGAAGTTGGCCAGGTACTTGTGACTGGAAGCACGGCTATCATGACAGTTTTACACTCTGGAGAGGTGGCACCACTTTACCCACAAGTTTGTGATTTCGTCACCCATCGGCGACTGCAGAACCTTCATTATACCAGTACACAACCGTCGATGTATGGTCAATAGATCACAAAATAGCCTTTACAAAGGGACTACTAGATGTATGGACTCATTGAGCTTTCACCGGCAGGCTCGAATCACCATTCTCCCACCCACGGGCCCCCTCTTGTGCCATGCAGTTCCCAGGGCAGTCCTCCTCGACTCCCATTCCCTGTGCCATCCACAGTCCATAACAAGCTAGCAATACACCTAATTAATCAGCTAAGCCGCACCCATACTTGGTCTTGTGGTGGCACTGTTTTTCTGTCATATTCTCGCATGAACCGGTCCTTAGATCTACGGCAAGTACCACCATCTCATCCAGCAACATTCACGAACCAAGTTTGCCTAGATCTCCCCGATTCCATGTCCATTAACATCATCAAGATCTCATCATCAATATTTATATGAGTGCAGTAGCTAGACATATTTTATTTCAGCTTCCCATATCTCGTGAATTAAGCGAAGCAAAAAGGAAAAACGATCATACCTGACTCATCAACTTTCCCGGCGACAAGGATGGTTAACAAAACTAGTAAACTCCTATAAAAGGGTGTCCCATTAAGTTGACTCAAGCATACGAGTTTTCGCAAACATAACAGTTTCAAAACATGGGATCAATATGGTCAAGGGGCACTTGTCTTGCTTCCGTGGTTCTTGTTGTTCGAACGTCTCAAAGTCTTGGTGCTGTAGTTCCTCATAGATAGCCTCTTGAGCTTGTCCTTCTACTCACGACCACGCACAAACAAAATTTACAGCAATCAAACATCATGCATAAACTTTACTCAAGATGCAATAGGGTAGATGAATGCAAACCCTATGGTGTTGTTTTATTAAACTAGTTTGTACGTGTTCTTGCATGTTTTAACGGGCTTTCATGGGGTTTTATGATGAACAAGAGTGTAGAGATCAAGTGTGGACGTGGTGATGATCTTGACTCAAGATCTAGATCAATTCCACCGTCAAAAACCGATCAAAACACGGTCTGTCCACACGTAAAAGTTTCTGCTCGAAGGGGGCAAAGAAAACGGATGCGTAAAACAGCGGCGACATTGTAAGATGGGTAATGGGGACCTATCTCACTTCCTTTTGGTGGTAGGGCCTTCTTTCTAGCAATGGCAGCAGTGGAGAAATTTTCTATGGAAGATTAGGGCAGGACAGATCGTCGGGCTTCTTTTCCGGCGACGGCAGGGCTCGACGGAGCTCGACGACAGCCAAATTCCGGCAAGTGGGGGAACTTGGCAACTTGGCAGCAAGGAAGGGGACTTGGCAGCAGGGGGAGGACATCCAAAATAGAGAGGGGTAGGCCAAGGGGGTGAGGGTTATATTTATAAGGGGGAAAAGGAGAGTCCTACTCCAATTGGAACTCAAATAAGAGTCCTATTCAATTTTAGATCTGAACAAACTTATCTTTTCAGTTAGGTGCGGCAGCATTGGGGATTTTATCCCCCCAAATGTGGGGAAAATTCTCCTTTTGTGAAATTAGAGAATTTGGAAATTTTGGGGGGAATTTGGTGAAATTTGGGAATGGGCTATCTTTTTCCCATTCCTCACCATTTCTATGTCACTTGCTCCAGGTCTACATTCCCCTCTCTATTTCTATCTCCCATTCTCCATTTCTATGTCCTATTCTCTATTTCTACATTCTCCTCTCCATTTCTATGTCTCATTCTCCATTTCTACATTGCCCTTCTTTATTTCTATGCCCCATTCTCCGTTTCTATATCCCCTTCTCCATTTCTGTGGTTTTTCCTCCATTTCTATGGTTCCTTCCTCCATTTCTATGGTTCTTTCTCCATTTATATGGTTACTTCCTCCATTTCTATGGTTCTTTCTCCATTTGTATGGTTCTTTTCTCCATTTCTATAGTTCTTTCTCCATTTCTATTGTTCTTTTCTCCATTTCTATGGTTCTTTCTCCATTTCTATAGTTCTTTCTCCATTTCTATGGTTCTTTCTCCATTTCTATAGTTCTTTCTCCATTCCTATAGTTCTTTATCCATTTCTACATCTTTTATAATGTTTCTCTACATCAAAAATGTATACAACGTATGGAAATGAATCTCAGGGTGTTACAAACACACCGCCAATTCCAAGCCCGGAGAGCATTCTGGTTGCAGCACACGCTCTTCTCCACAACCCCCTAGCGAGGGAGCTACCCCAGGGGCGGCAGAGCAGTGGTGCAACGACGTCGACCACCTCGTCGCCGCTGCCATGAATACGACCGCCTACAGAAGGCAGCGGGCCGAGCCCTCACAGGCCCAGTCGCATACCCCGACAGTGGCCCACGAGACGGTGAGGACACGCATGGCGACCATGGCCAGGCAGGCCACAGCCAACCTCACGGTCGATCTAGACTGCCACCACGTGAGCGAAGATGGCCACGTCACCATCGAGCGACACCGCGAGAGGCGCCGCAACCTTGAGGGAGAGTACGACAACCCGAGTGCTGTACCAACGGAGCGCCCTGTGCAGACTCCAGCCTCTCCAGGAGCAGGCGGGGGCTGCATGGCGCTAGCCCTGCACCTTTGCATGGTGGTCTAGCCAACCAAGTTCCGGCCCCACTTGCAAGAGAAGTACGACGGGACTGTCAACCCTGCCGAGTTCCTGCAGATCTACTCCACCTCCATCCTAGCTGCAGGAGGGAATGAGGACGTCATGGCCAACTACTTCCTTGTAGCCCTGACCGGCACTGCCCGATCATGGCTCATAAATCTCCCCCAGGCTCCATCTCCTCCTGGGAAAAGTTGTGCTGGAGATTCACAGTCAACTTTGGGAGTTCCTACACGTGCCACGGCAGCGAGCTCAACCTCCACGCCGTGCGTCAGCGCGAGGGGGGGTCGCTGTGATCCTTCATCAAATGGTTCTCCCAGATCAGGAACACCATCTCTGGCATCTCCAATGCCTCCGTTGTTGTCGCCTTCCGGCTGGGCGTTAGAGACAAGAAGATGCTCGAGAAGTTAGCCACGCATGATATTTAAGACATCTCCAAGCTCTTCAGCCTAGCGGACAAGTGCGCCAGGGCCACAGAGGGCCGGGACTGGCACTCACGACCCGCCTCAACGGCGGGGAGTGCCGGTGAAGCCGTGGCTCAGGTCAGCGGCAAGAAGAAGAAAGTTGGAGGCAAGGACAAGCCTCTAGCCGGGGCACCCACCGTCGCCGCTACAACAGCTGGTGAGGGCCGTACCACGCACCGACAAGCGCCTATGACCGCCGTCCATCAGTGACGACAACCAATGGTGCCCGGTGCACAACTCCAGCCGCCGTGGTGCAAGCGAGTGCCGTGAGATCAAGAAGCTCGCAGAGCGTTTCCGTGAGCTGCAGCAGCAGCAGCAGCGCCAAGACGGCGCACCCTTCCACCAGCGGGAGGGCAAGCAGAAGGCTGACCCTGAGGTAGGCGCAGAGCAGGAGATGGAGTATCAGGACACCAAGTGGGCACTGAAGTCCGTCTACGGCCACTCCAACTCTGACTCCAGTGCCGACAACGAGCGGCGCAAGATGCTCCACATGATGTACCAGGGTTCCTCCGACATCACGTGCTGGCGAGCTGTCAAGACCCAACGTCGAGTGGTGGCAGCGGCTGCTCCAACCCCCGGGCCGGCACCCCACCACAAGTGGATGGAGACGCCGATCAGCTTTGACACCTCCGACTGTCCCAAGAATATGGTGGACGCCAGGAAACTGCCACTCCTCGTCACCCCCACCATCGCCAACGTGAAGCTCTACCATGTGCTGATCGATGGTGGGGCGTCACGCAGCGTCATCAGCCTTGCAGCTTTCAAGAATCTGCAGATCCCTATGTCCAAGCTCACCTCCTCACATCCATTCTCGGGGGTGAGCCAGGACCCTATCTTCCCGTGCAGTAGCATCCCCCTTCTAGTGACATTCGAGACACTTGAGATCTACTGCACGGAGAGCGTCGTCTTCGACTTTACGGAGGTCAGCCTCCCCTTCAACGCCATCATCGGCAGGCCAGCCCTGTACCAATTCATGGTGATAGCCAACTACGGCTACATGATCTTGAAGATGCCGACACTAGAAGGCATCCTCAAGATCCACGGAGACGGCACTGCCACCGTCTCAGTGTTGGAGAAGCTCCAAGTGCTGGCAGTGACGCAAGTGGCCGCTTCCAGCTACGGGGAAGCTAGCCATCCGCCTCCAAGCATGCGCCAGCAAGGGATGACATCTGTACCCCATGTGCAGCCCTCAGACGGCGAGGACATCCCCGTCAAGGTCATCCAAGTTGGCTCCGACGTTGCCCAGACCACCTGCATCGCCAGGGCTGGGTGACAAATAGGAAGACGCGCTCGTCACCTTCCTACAGGCCAATGTCGACGTGTTTGCGTGGCAGCCGTCAGAGAGATACCCAGGATGCCCAGGGAGATGATTTAGCACCATCTGAAGATCTACCCCAACACCATGCCAGTGCAACAGAAGAATTGAAAGCAGTCCATCGAGCAGCAAGACTTCATCCGTGAAGAAATCAAGAATCTGCTCGATGCTGGCTTCATCCAAGAGGTCCACCATCCACGGGTGGCTGGCCAACCCTGTTGTCGTTCCCAAGGCTGGCGGCAAGCTTCGAATGTGCATCGACTACACCACTCTCAATAAGGCATGTCCAAAGGATCCATTTCCCCTCCCCCGTATAAACCAAATAGTGGATTCTACATCCCATTGTGATCTATTATGTTTCCTAGACGCTTACTCAGGTTTTCATCAAATACCTATGTTTAGGGAAGATGAAGAGCATACTGCCTTCATAACAGTAGATTGTCTATATTGTTATGTATCCATGCCTTATGGTCTTAAGAATGCTCTTTCCACTTTTGTACATTCTATGCATAAAACATTTGGGAATCTCATTTGTGACCTAGTAGAGGTGCACATCGATGACATTGTTGTCAAGGTTAAGTCGCAAGCATATTTGCTCGACAACATAGCCCTAGTCTTCGACAGGTTGCGTTCGACACAAACGAAGTTGAACCTAGACAAGTTGTCTTCGGGGTCTCTGCAGAAAGCTGCTTTGTTTCCTGGTCTCACACCGAGGAATTGAAGCTAACCAGAGAAGATTAAGGCAATAGAATTAATGCGGCCACCTGCCCGCATCAAAGACGTGCATAAGCTCACCGGATGCTTGGCTGCGCTCAGCCGGTTTATCTCTAGACTGGCTGAGCGGGCTCTCCTGTTCTTCAATCTTCTGCGCAGGTCGGGACCATTCATGTGGACCGAGGAGGCAGACGAGATGTTCTAGGAGCTGAAGAAGTTCCTCACGACGCTGCCGATCATGGTGGCTCCGGAACAAGGCGAGCCTCTACTCCTCTACATCGCCACAACAACGGAGGTTGTGAGCATGGTTCTGGTTGCGGAGCGACCGGAACTCCAGTGACCCCGAGTCCCAGATGAGGCCCCTGCTGCTGGTCCAGAGTCCCAGGACTCGGTCTCCATAGGAGACCCAAGGGATGGTTAGTTATGTTCCGGCCAGCCGGACCTAAGAGCGAAAGAACATCTGGGTCCCAGCTCCCAGAGTGTAGTCCCGGACCAGGGGGCCAGGGTCCCGAGTCCCGGACCTCCCAAAGAAGAGTCAGCCAGGTCCCAGTCAGCTAGGTCTGACGACCAATGCACCTTCGAGTCCCGACTCCCGGAGTGCAGTCCCCGACCCGGGGACCGGGGGCCCCGAGTCCCGGACCTCACCAAGAGGACGTACCGGACAACTCTGGGTAGGCTCGGACCATTCAACATCCAGTCTACTTCATAAGCGAGGTCCTCTATGATGTCAAGACAAGATATGTGGAGGTGAACAAGCTGCTCTACGCAGTCCTCATTGCATCAAGGAAGCTGTGCCACTACTTCCAAGCTCACAAGATCTCAGTGGTTACCTCGTATCCACTGAAAGCCATCCTCCACAGCCCCAATGCAACCAGGAACGTGGCCAAGTGGGCTGCAGAGCTGGCGGAGTTCGAGCTGGACTTCTTGCCATGCCATGCAGTGAAGAGCTAGGCGCTAGCTGACTTCATGGCAGAGTGGGCACCACCACCGTGCCACCCAGGGGGCCAAGACATCGGTGAACCAGAGCCCAGAGCTTCGGTCTTCACTGGGCCTCATTGGACCCTCTTCTTCAACGGCTCCTCGAGCAAGCAAGGTACCGGAGCAGGGGGTTCTGCTCCTCGCTCCGACTGGGGAGCAGTTCAAGTACATGGTGCGGCTTGACTTCAAGGCTACCAACAAGATGGTGGAGTATGAGGCTCTCATCTTTGGGTTAAAGAACGCGTTGTCCCTCGGCGTCCAATAGTTGTTGGTCAAGGGTGATTCTCAGCTGATCATCAAGCAAGTCAAGTGAGAGTGTTGCTGCAACGACCCTCAGCTTGCAGCCTATCTCTTCCAAGTGCAGAAGTTGGAGGACTTCCAAGTCTTGTATCTGTGCCATGTTCCCCCTGCCAACAACACAATTGCTGATGACCTGTCAATGAAGGCTTCCACCTGGGCTCCGGTGCCTGAGGGGGTCATCAAGAGGAAGTTGCTGCGACCTAACGCCTGGCCTGCCGAACCAGGCAAAGGTGGTGAGATCAGCACCTCAGAGCTGGCAGCCCAGCGGCCCTGCTACCATGGAGCTCGCCAAGGATCATAAGCGTCACCAGGGACTCCATGTAACCCGATGCTCAATCAGAAACTCAAATAGGTCCCGACGCATGGATCACGGAGGTCCGGGACTACTTGAAAGACAATATCCTTCCCGATGAACATGTATCTGCTGAACGGATCTGTGACACCCGATTCCAAAAATGAACCAAGTGAATGCATGTGTCCCCAGGATGTTCATGACACATACACATGTACTCCACAAACTGAATTCAGAATATAACCATGTACAAATAGTGTTTAAGTACTTTATTACAATTACTCAATGTCTCACTCATGAATATCCAACTTATTTAGCAGCGGAAGACTCTAAACGACAGCGGAAAATGACTAAAACAGCAGGCTTCAACTTCAACTCTACAGGCATGTTGACGGTAGTGCGAATGCCTAGTACTCCACATGTTTCTTGAAGTATTCTTCTTCAGTAGCTGATGTATATGTGGGAATGCAAGGGTGAGTACATGTCGTATTCTTCTCCATACCCGAATAAACATCCTAAGTTTTTGCCTCTAATCATGGAAGTTAGCCAGGTGCTTGTAACCGGAAGCACGACTATCATGATAGTTTTACACTCTGTAGAGGTGGCAACACTTAACCCACAAATTCGTGATTTCGTCACCCATCGGCAACTAGAAAGAACCTCCATTATACCAGTACACAACCGTCGGTGTATGGCCAAGAGATCATAAAATAGCCTTTACAAAGGGGCCACTAGGATGTATGGACCCACTGAGATTTCACCGGTAGGCTTGAATCTCCATTCGACCATCCACGGGCCCCCTCTTGTGCCATGCAGTTCCCAGGGCAGTCCTCCTCGACTCTCATTTCCCACGCCATCCAACGGTCCATAACAAGCTAGCAAAACACCTAATTAGTCAGCTAAGCCGCATGCACTTTTGGCCTTATAGTGGCACTGTTTTTCTGGCATGTGCTCACATGAACCGGTCCTTAGATCTACGGCAAGCAAATCACCGTATCATTCAGCAACATCCATGAACCAAGCTCGCCTAGATCTCCCTGATTCTATGCTCATTAACATCATCAAATTATCATCATCTTTATTCATATGAGTGCAGTAGCTAACCAGGTTTTATTTCAGCTTCACGTATCCCGTAAGATAAGCGAAGCAAAAAGGAAAAACGACAATACCTGACTCATCAACTTTCCCAGCAACAAGAATGGTTAACAAAACTAATAAACTCCTATAAAAGGGTGTCCCATCAAGTTGACACAAGCATACGAGTTTTCGCAACCAAAACAGTTTCAAAAACATGGGATCAATATGGTCAAGGGGCACTTGCCTTGCTCCCATGGTTTGTGTTGCTCAAGCGTCTCGAAGTCTTGGTACTGTAGCTCCTCGTAGACTGCCTCTTGAGCTTGTCCTTCTACTCACGACCACGCACATACAAAATTTACAGCAATCAATTATCATGCACAAACTTTACTCAAGATGCAATGAGGTGAATGAATGCAATTCCTATGGTACAGTTTTATAAAAAAAGTTTGTACGTGTTCTTGCATGTTTTAGTAGGCTTTCGTAAGGTTTTATGATGATCAAGGTTGCTGGGATCAAGTGTGGACATGGTTAAATCTTGACACCATGCGTAGATTAATCTCACCATTAAAAATTGACCAAAACATGGTCTGTCCACCCGCTATTTTCTGCTCGCAGGGGGTGAAGAAAACAGGTCCGTAGAAACAGTGGCGATGTTGTAAGAGGGGTAACGAAGATCTACCTCACTTCTTCCTCGCGGCAGGGTCTCCCTCCTTGCAATGGCAGCAGCGGGAGATTTTGCGACGGACCGAAATCCGTACATCCCAGGATCTCAGAGGGTGGTGCCGCACGATGCGACACCCGACAGCACACATCATAAGGAAACCATAGTATTACATTGAAAACATGCTGAATATGTACAAAAGTAGTACAGTCTTCAGTTACAACTCCTGTACGGAGTCTACTACAGCGGAAGATAATTATACAACTCACGCCAACACCTAACTAGCAAAAGTTGGTTGTCCGGCCCTACGGACAACCCACACTAGCTGCACTCAGTCTCAGAATGGCGTGTATGGCTCCTACTCAGTCGTAGTCCTCGACGGAGGGTAGCCCTCGCCGGTGGACTCGTACTCCGAGTCCGTGGGGTACTCCTCACCTGTAAACACTTATAGCAGCAATCGTAAGCACGATAGCTCAGCAAGTCTTAACCGACTCTCCTACACATGAAACTCTATATGCAGGTCATACCGAATATAGGATAATAATTTGCAGCAAACGGACACGCCTGCAAGTTCATCCTTAGTTCATCTTTTAGTCACAAGTTAACGTTTCATGAATCTAAAATTTAGTAAGCAATATTTAGTGGCACACATGTAACAAAATAAGTTATTCATATCAGCAATATTGAATCATAACATTCCATATGTTAACCTACGTCACGACTCAGTGAGCAAGTGGTACTCATTACCGCGAGGGGCGGCGAATCGACTCACACATGCAGGGATACCCGAAGAGCACGTCACGTACGCCCATCCTTGGAGCTGCAAAGCACGATCACTCGATGTCGTAAGGAACAACCTTTCACCAAACAGCCCAAACGTCGAACCGGTCGCACCCAAACAGACAGGAGGTTCCCTACACGGAGCATCTCTCTATGCCCGTTAGTGGATTTCCACCTTGCTGCCCTCAACGTACCTATAAATCGGTGCGTTATGCCTCGACGCCCGGAGGTATAGGTTACATCAGTTTATCGGACTCCATATATCCGATATGCCTTCGGTACATTCAAACTTGATCAGCGTGGGCCGCATACGGTCGGTCCTCAATCGATAGGGACAGGGCTACACACACAAGACTTCCTATTGCTGCGTCCTAGCCCCTGCCTAGTCTCATTTTGTTACTACAGTTGTCTCACATCTCTAACCAATCTCGTGTGTCCCGAACCCTATACATGCGAGTAGATTCCAACTATTCGACTTGTACCGAAGTCTATAAACATGTAACACCCCAAATTTTGATTCAAAACCCTAAACCATGTTCAGAGGGGAATTTAAAATTTTTTGGACGTGTTGCATGTTTTGCAAAAATTCAAATTCAAACTAGAATTCAAATTAGACTCAAAACAGAAAAGAAATGGAAAAAGAAAAAGAGAAAACGGGAAAAAACCGGCCAGTGGGCCGAAACCCGCCAGCCGGCCCAGTTTTTCCGCGCCAGCCCGCAGCCGCGCGCGCCCGCGCTCTCTCACACAGACAGGTGGGACCCACCTGTCATCCCTAACCCCGCGACCCCGGACTCTCCCGCGCGTGCGCGATCTTAACCGATCGGAATACCGCGTCCCTCAGCCCGAATTCGGGTCCCAGAAGAATCAAACTCGATCACAACTGACCCACCGCCCTCCCCCGGCTATAAAAACCCCAGCCCCGATCGGTTTTTCCCACGCGATCGCCGATTTTTACTCCGGTGAGCACCGAGACTTCGCCGGTGAATTCTGGCCGATCTAAGCTCGGAAACTCTGATCTAACTCGCTGGTCTTGATCCACCGCCTCCGGGGAGCTTTGCAGGTGCAGAAAATTCGGAGACTTACGGTGTAAACACAGCGCCGACGAGCTTCGCCGTGGTTTTGCCTCGGACCTCGCCGCCGATCACTTTCCAGGACCCCCGAGCTCGAGAAAACCCCCGAGGTGAGATCCCCGACCTCCCCTCTACCGATCTAGGCCATAAGATCACAGTTCTAGGCAGAATTCTCGAGGATCCGAAACTTTCCGGCGAGATCGCCGCTTCCCGCCGCCGTGCGCCGCCGGCAGCGCCGCCCGCGCTCGATCAGAGCGACGTGGCCGCTTGTGCGCCGTTTATTTTAAATCGCACGGTAGACTTTAAAACCCCGCGTACCGGTTCGATGTTATAATCTCAGCCGTCGGTTTAAAATCGGACGGTCCACGTCAGCCCCGCATTATAAAGACTGGAATTCTTACGTGCTACCCCCTGGGGTTCTCTGGAAATAAGAGCTAGCCCGGAAATTTCTGATCTAGCCCCTGGAACTCCAGAAAATCATGTAAATTCATTTAAAAATCAGTTTTAGCCCCTAGACTCAATAAAAATTAGGTAAAACACCTCTGATAAGTGTAGCTAGACCCCTGGAAATTATGAAAATAATATTATAGACCCTGTAATGGGGAGAGTTCATTATTTTAGCCCTGTTTAGTATTTAATTTAGGAAATTGAATATGTAACTAGTGTTTAAAAATTAAAAAGTGGGACAAACATAATTGTCAAAATTAATTAAAAACTTTCTCAGTACTTAGAAAACTTTGGAGTGAGATAAAACTATATTTTGGGCTGAAATGAATCTGTTTCATTTATTATTCACATTTAATAGTATAGGGACACATTTTTAAGTAAAGAATAGCTATAGAAAAATAGGGAAAATAATTATGAAATAGTATACATCAGAAGCCAAGGTCAAAATATGTTATTAAATTATTTACGACCAGAACCTAAACTGTTTAGATGATGTGTATTACTAATTTCATGATAAAATACACAATTATGCATAGGAATATAAATCTGAAAATATAGCAACTAGTAAATGATAAATGGAGTTTTTAAAATCCAAAGAGTTTAGTTTAGGGTTGGTAGAAATTATGAAGGCACAAATGGGGAAGAAAAATACTTTTCATACACACTTGGTAGTAAAAAGGTGTAGTAGTTGAATATAAAAAATTTATTGGAAACCCATATAAATAGTATGTAAGTATAAATATGGACACAAAAGTAGGAATCATATACACATGGTTAAAAGTGCATGCAAGCCACAACTCAACACACATAAAGTAACCACAACACATATAATGGTAAAGAACTTTTATAAATATGAATGTGTGGTTTGTATGAAGTAAGAAGTGTGAACTATGTCTTATGATTGTTGTTTTTCTTTTGCTATGTGTGATGGTATGAAGTAGAACATGTTCAAGAACAAGTTATCCCTTTCCAAGATCAGGACTACCCATTTCAAGAGCAGCAAGAAGGAGGCAAGTGTCCTTGACCACTTTGATCCTATGCTAGAATGTGTAGATAGAATTATTTGCATTGTCAAATGAAATATGAAACCCATGCTAGGAAGTTTCCCTAGAATTGCATTACCTTGTTTCCTTGTAGCTTGGGTTGGGATTTATTTTGGTCATGTCATTTATTTACATGAATATGCTTAGCCATGCTTAGAATGGGATATTTGGGATATGAGATTATCAGTTTATTTTACCATACTCTTGAATGAGCTATTGTGAGTTATGTAGAGGTAGGGATCAAGGCAAGTTGGATGTTTTGGTTGTGTGCTGGGTGCACGAGACTTGGGTTTGTGTTTAGTACTTGCCTGGATCCTAAGGACCGGTTCATGGAGCATGTAACCCGGCTTTACAGTGCCAACCACATGCTGAGATGGGGCAGCTTGGCCAATTAATTAGGTGTATCCCCGGCATAGTATGGGTGTGTTGGATGGTGCGGGGAGTAGGTGTCAGCTGGACTACCATATGAACCGCAAGGCTCAAGAGGGGGCCACTGCAGCGGGGTTGGAGCCTCTTGTATGCTGTTAGGGGTGAAACCTCAGTGGGCCCATGCTCGTCGAGAATCCCTTTGTAAAGGCTTCGTAGTGATCTCCTGGCTACACACCTGGGAAGTGTGAATGTGGTTCGTAGCCACTGGCATAATGGAGGTTCTTTTAGTCCACCCGGCAACGGGGGATGAAATCACTACATGTGGGTACAGTGGTACAAACTCTGCAGAGTCAAAACTGTCTTGACAGCCGTGCTCACGGTTAAGAGCGGCCTGGACTTATTCATGATTAGAGGATTGATGGTTTTGGAAGTTAAGCGGGGAGCTTAACATTGGAAATGATGTTATGGTTATTGGATTATGATGATGGGATGGGGGATTTGGACCATTTCACTTGTGTGGTAATGTAGGTGCTTAATAAGCTAAGGTGATAGGTATTAATTGCGTAGTGCTTTAACCATGAGTTCAACCTCTCCTTGTTCTAGCCATGCATGATATAATTTTCCCACACTTGCTGAGTACCATTGGTACTCAACCTTGCATATTTGTTGGTTTATATTGCTGCTCAGGTCAAGATAATGAGGTGGTGTATAATGACCAAGATTTTGGACCCGAGGAAGGTTTTTAGGTTCATGAAGACCACCGGGCAACGCCTGTGATGGAGCCCTAAAGAATAATATTCCGCTGCTAGTTTATTTACTTGTGATGAACTTATTATTGTCCATCGAGACATTTACTATGTAATATTCAACACCTGGCTTGTAATAAATGATGCTTCACTATTTGTCATCACATGTATGAGAAAATGATCCTGGCATACATGTGATATTCACTTGGTTGTTCTTCGAAAAAACCGGGTGTGACAGAGGTGGTATCAGAGCCAAGGTTGCCCGTAGGAACGTGGACCTATGTAGAAATGGACGTATTTAAGGGCTCTATTTTCTTAAAAACTATTTTCCAAGGTGTGGGTGGAAAAGTGTTATTAAAGGAGTCATTTTCTTCATCTTACCCTAATTTTCATTCAAAATAGGATTTTTGTTTGAGAACTTATCTAACCTAATTTTAAATTCTTTTGTTTTAGATGGTTCGCATGATTCGCACCGCTCGTAAGTCCACAGGAGGGAGAGTTCCCGTAGTTGCCCTTGCCGAAAGAGAGGAGAGTCGTCCAGTGACGTACCTTTCCTACGGATTGGCAGTGGGAGATTTGTTGCGCCGTCTTCGACGTATGCTCGAAGCCGCCGGCAATACGGGCAAGCTAATCATCCACTATAACTCCACCAGGACCATCCGTGAGAAGAGGGAAGAATGGAGTTCGGAGATGAGGATTATACACGAGAATCAGCTGCTTAAGATTCACCACTCTCCAGCTTGTCGAGCAACACAAGTTGACGCAGAGAAAGATGTCACCTGGGAGGCCATCACCTGCCAGAGTCACATCTATCGTCGCCACTTGGACAAAACTGAGTACATGTATGTCCTCTAACGTGAGAGTGGTACCACGGAGTACAAGTACCCACCGGTGCAGCAAGGGACTTCCCATGAGCACATGGACTTGTGCTTAGAGGATGCTGCTATGCTCAGCACTCGACTGCAGGAGTGTCAACAAGAGCTTCAGGATGTCCGAGACACCCTGAAGGAAACGGAGGCGTTGCTGCGAGCTTGCTTAAAGGCGAGAGAAAGAGGAGATGGGAATGAACTGTGTGTCACCGTGAATGATACATGGACTCCTGACTCCCCGGATCGCCGAGCGATCAGGCGTCGTCGCACTTCTCCACCAGCAGCCTCCCCACCCAAAGCAGAGTCAGAAGGTAGCCGAAATGAGGAGGAAGATCCTGAGGAGCCAGCTCAAGAGGACGAGTAGTGTAGAGTCTTTCCCCTAGCTAGCAGGAGGTCGAGTAGTCGAGTCGTGACGTAGTTAATGGTGTGATAATGCTTGGTATGTGACGTGAGTTGTGGAAGCCATGAGCAATTGTCCACAGCCTCGTCTTCAGATTGTTTTACTTTGGTGTGTGAACCCACAGGAAATAATAGTGCATTTATTTGGTGTGAGATATAAACCCTCGTAAAATTTTAACAAAGCCTTAACACCTCAAAGTACCAACCAATGAAAGTAGTGAGATGATACTAAATGGTATCAAATTAACATTTGTTGATTCTGCCAGATGGCCGGAAGATGAAAAGGACGTGCTGCCAACCCTGCCAACAACAATGATGAGGCATGCAACCCTCATCTTTCTGGAGGCCAGGACCGGGGTGGTCGCCGTGAAGAAGTTGATCCTCTCCACCAAATGCTGGAGAATCAAAATCAGCTCATCCAGAACTTGACTCAAGTGGTGGCTAACTTGCATCAAGTTCCACCTACACAAGCTGCACCACGCCAACCAAGGTTGAGTGAGTTTCTAGGAACTCAACCTCCAAAGTTTGCAAGTGCTGCTGAACCTCTGGAGGCAGATGATTGGCTGAAGACCATTGAAAGTAAGATGAGGATAATACAATGCCAAGGGTATGAGAGGGTGTTGTTTGCCTCTCATCAATTGCATGGACCTGCTGCTGATTGGTGGACCGCCTACGTGGCCGCCCATCATGACCCTGAGAACATCACTTGGGAAGAGTTCAAGCGTAGCTTCCGCAACCATTACATCCCAAGAGGTGAACTCAAAAACAAGAGGAAGGAGTTTCTGGGACTGCAGCAGGGAAACATGACGGTGAGGGAATACCTCACTAAATTCACTCAACTATCCCGTTATGCCCCACGGGACATAGAGACTGATGAGCAGAAACAAGATTGTTTCGTGGAAGGGCTTACCGCAGAAATGCAGTGTGCAATGTCCTCAAATGAGTATGAGAGCTTTCAAAAGATGGTGGACAGAGCATTTGTGGTGGAAAGGAAGCTAAAGGCCCTGGAAAATGAGAATAAGAGGAAGGCGGGGTGGTCACATCAGGCCTCAGGGAGCAACACCCGCCCACGTATGACGCAGCAACCTACGGGGCAGACGAGCCGTGCTGCGGTACCCTATTCAGCACCAAGAGGGTACAACCCAAACTACAGGTCTCCCGCAGCACCAGCACAGCCGCCACGTCAATTTGTGCAGCAGCCTCGCCCCGCATATCCACCTCGACCAGCAGTGCAAGGACCCCCAAACCAACCCCAAGACAACAAGGGCCAAGCATCTAAGATTGGGGTGCAATGTTTCAGCTGTGGTGAAGTGGGGCACTACGCCCATAAATGCCCAAAGAAGAAGCCTGCGCCGCCACAACAGCAGAATGTATTGAGAGGACGGGTGAACCATGTCACTATGGAGGAAGCACAAGAGGCACCCGACGTGGTAGTTGGTAAGTTTCCTGCCAATTTACACCTTACAACTCTGCTGTTTGATTCTGGTGCTACCCACTCGTTCATTGCTCAAGGGTTTGTTAAGAAGCATGACCTAGCAACCACACAAATGAACCATATGCTAGCCGTAAACTCTCCAGGTGGAGAAATAAGGACAAGACAAGTGTGTCCCAAAGTGAGCCTAGACATTAATGGGGTAGTATTTACTGCTAACCTCATAGTGATAGATTCACAAGGGATAGATATTATTTTGGGTATGGATTGGTTGACCAAACATAAAGGAATCATCCATTGTTCGACCAGAACGGTGGAACTAACTCACCCCAGTGGTACACGAGTAATGTTCATAACAATACACGAGCCTAGGAGGGACATTAAATTAAATCAAGTGGAGGTGAAAGTTGAGGAAATCAGGACCATCAGGGAATATCCAGATATTTTTCCGGAGGAGTTGCCAGGTATGCCTCCGGACCGTGACGTGAAATTCGCAATTGAGCTAGTACCGGGAACAGCCCCGATATACAAGAGACCTTATCGAATGGACTCCAAGCAGCTAGAAGATCTCAAGGATCATTTGAGAGAATTGACGGAGAAGGGGTATATTCGCCCTAGTTCCTCACCATGGGGAGCTCCGGTGATATTTGTGCCTAAGAAAGACGGAACCCAAAGGTTATGCGTGGATTACCGTGCTTTGAATGAGGTAACCATCAAGAACAAGTACCCATTGCCTCGCATTGGAGACTTGTTTGATCAGTTGAGGGGAGGTTGTGTGTTCTCGAAAATTGATCTCAGGTCGGGATACCACCAACTCAAGATAAGGCAATCTGATATTCCCAAGACAGCTTTCGTATCTCGGTACGGACTGTATGAATACACTGTCATGCCTTTCGGGCTAACCAATGCCCCGGCATATTTCATGTACCTCATGAACAAGGTATTCATGGAATATCTGGACAAATTTGTGGTGGTTTTCATAGATGATATTCTCGTCTTCTCCAAAGATGAAGAAGAACATGAAAAACATCTAAGGTTGGTGTTACAGAGGCTGAGAGAACACCAACTATATGCCAAGTTGAGCAAGTGTGAGTTTTGGCTGAAGAGAGTTCCCTTTTTAGGACATATAATCTCGGAGGGAGGAATCTCCGTAGATCCCGCCAAAATCGAGGATATCCAGAAGTGGAAGACCCCTGAAAATGTCGGGGAAGTTCGAAGCTTTTTGGGATTGGCTGGATACTATCGACGGTTTATTGAGGGATTCTCCAAGATCTCAAGGCCTCTCACCAAATTGTTGGAAAAGGGAATCACATTCACCTGGACGCCACAGTGTGATACAAGCTTTCAGGAGCTAAAGAAGAGGTTGACAACAGCCCCAGTGCTGGTTATGCCAGATATGCAGAAGAATTTCACAGTGTACTGCGATGCCTCTGGAAATGGGTTGGGATGTGTTCTCATGCAAGAAGGACATGTCGTGGCATATGCATCCCGGCAGCTTCGGAAGCACGAGAAGAACTATCCTACACATGACCTAGAACTAGCTGCAGTGGTACACGCGTTGAAAATTTGGCGGCACTATTTGATGGGGAAGAGGACAGAGATATATACGAATCATAAGAGTTTGAAGTACATATTCACACAGCCAGATCTCAACCTCAGACAAAGGAGATGGTTAGAGCTAATCAATGACTATGATGTGGGCATCAACTATCATCTCGGGAAAGCAAACGTCGTGGCCGATGCTTTGAGTCGGAAAGTGCAGGTCAATAAGTTGAGCTTGAAGGACATGCCCGCAGAATTGAAGGACGAGGTTATAAGGCTCAATCTATGTCTAGTAAATAGTGGTGAAGCCATCGCCATGGAAGTGGACTCCACACTCGAGCAAGACATATGCGAGGGCCAAAAGAATGATGAGAATATACAAGAGATCAGACAGCTCATTAAGGAAAATAAAGCTCCTGGTTTTAGAGATGATGAACAAGGAACGGTGTGGCACGGGAAAAGGATCTGTGTGCCAGAAGTAAAGGAGATCCATGAATTAATTTTGAAGGAGGCTCACGATTCTGACTATTCCATTCATCCTGGGAGTACGAAGATGTACCAGGACCTCAAGAGCAGGTATTGGTGGTATGGCATGAAGCGAGATGTCGCGGAACATGTTGCCCTATGTGACACATGTCAGTTGGTGAAAGCAGAACATCAACGACCCGCGGGATTATTGCAACCACTCAAAGTGCCTGAATGGAAGTGGGAAGAAATCAGCATGGATTTTGTCGTGGGATTGCCTAGGACTCAATCGGGGTATGATTCAATATGGGTCATTATTGATCGGCTAACCAAGGTAGCTCATTTCATTCCTTTGAAAGAAAGCTACAGCGGATCCAAATTGGCAGAATTGTACATGTCAAGGATTGTGTGTTACCATGGAGTGCCAAAGAAGATAGTGTCGGACCGAGGGACACAGTTCACCTCGAGGTTTTGGCAAAAGTTGCATGAAACCATGGGAACCCATCTGAATTTCAGCTCTGCCTATCATCCCCAAACTGACGGGCAGACGGAGAGAACCAATCAGATCCTTGAAGATATGTTAAGGGCATGTGCACTCAAAAACAATAGGAGTTGGGACAAGAACTTACCGTATGCGGAGTTTTCCTATAACAACAGCTATCAAGCTAGTATGAAAATGTCACCGTTTGAAGCTTTGTATGAAAGGAAGTGCAGAACTCCCCTATTTTGGAACCAAACAGGAGAAAGTAAAGTGTTTGGTCCAGAAGTGCTACAAGAAGCCGAGGCGAAGGTGAGGGAGATACGCAACAACTTGAGAATAGCACAAACACGCCAGAAGAGTTATGCTGATGTACGAAGAAGAGAGCTCGTTTTCAATGTGGGAGACTATGTTTATCTCAAGGTGTCCCCTATCAGAGGACTTCGTCGGTTCAAGGTGAAAGGGAAGTTGTCACCTCGATACATCGGACTCTTTCAAGTTTTGGAAAGAAAAGGCGAAGTGGCGTACCAACTAGAGCTACCGGCTCATCTATCGGACGTGCACGATGTATTCCATGTGTCACAACTCAAGAAATGTCTGAGGACGCCTGAAGAGGTGTTACCCATGAATGAAGTGGATGTAGCTGAGGATTTGTCTTATGCCGAGCAACCATACAAGATTTTGGAGACGATGGAACGCCTCACCAGAAACAAGAGAATCCGGATGTGCAAGGTGCAGTGGAAGCATCACTCAGAAGAGGAAGCCACCTGGGAACGGGATGATGAGCTCAAGGCACAATTTCCGGAATTGTTTTCTTAGAGACACCAATCTCGAGGACGAGATTTCTTTTAAGGGGGGTAGAGCTGTAACACCCCAAATTTTGATTCAAAACCCTAAACCATGTTCAGAGGGGAATTTAAAAATTTTTGGACGTGTTGCATGTTTTGCAAAAATTCAAATTCAAACTGGAATTCAAATTAGACTCAAAACAGAAAAGAAATGGAAAAAGAAAAAGAGAAAATGGAAAAAAACCGGCCAGTGGGCCGAAACCCGCCAGCCGGCCCAGTTTTCCTGCGCCAGCCCGCAGCCGCGCGCGCCCGCGCTCTCTCACACAGACAGGTGGGACCCACCTGTCATCCCTAACCCCGCGACCCCGGACTCTCCCGCGCGCGCGCGATCTTAACCGATCGGAATACCGCGTCCCTCAGCCCGAATTCGGGTCCCAGAAGAATCAAACTCGATCACAACTGACCCACCGCCCTCCCCCGGCTATAAAAACCCCAGCCCCGATCGGTTTTTCCCACGCGATCGCCGATTTTTACTCCGGTGAGCACCGAGACTTCGCCGGTGAATTCTGGCCGATCTAAGCTCGGAAACTCTGATCTAACTCGCTGGTCTTGATCCACCGCCTCCGGGGAGCTTTGCAGGTGCAGAAAATTCGGAGACTTACGGTGTAAACACAGCGCCGACGAGCTTCGCCGTGGTTTTGCCTCGGACCTCGCCGCCGATCACTTTCCAGGACCCCCGAGCTCGAGAAAACCCCCGAGGTGAGATCCCCGACCTCCCCTCTACCGATCTAGGCCATAAGATCACAGTTTTAGGCAGAATTCTCGAGGATCCGAAACTTTCCGGCGAGATCGCCGCTTCCCGCCGCCGTGCGCCGCCGGCAGCGCCGCCCGCGCTCGATCAGAGCGACGTGGCCGCTTGTGCGCCATTTATTTTAAATCGCACGGTAGACTTTAAAACCCCGCGTACCGGTTCGATGTTATAATCTTAGCCGTCGGTTTAAAATCGGACGGTCCACGTCAGCCCCGCATTATAAAGACTGGAATTCTTACGTGCTACCCCCTGGGGTTCTCTGGAAATAAGAGCTAGCCCTGGAAACTTCTGATCTAGCCCCTGGAACTCCAGAAAATCATGTAAATTCATTTAAAAATCAGTTTTAGCCCCTAGACTCAATAAAAATTAGGTAAAACACCTCTGATAAGTGTAGCTAGACCCCTGGAAATTATGAAAATAATATTATAGACCCTGTAATGGGGAGAGTTCATTATTTTAGCCCTGTTTAGTATTTAATTTAGGAAATTGAATATGTAACTAGTGTTTAAAAATTAAAAAGTGGGACAAACATAATTGTCAAAATTAATTAAAAACTTTCTCAGTACTTAGAAAACTTTGGAGTGAGATAAAACTATATTTTGGGCTGAAATGAATCTGTTTCATTTATTATTCACATTTAATAGTATAGGGACACATTTTTAAGTAAAGAATAGCTATAGAAAAATAGGGAAAATAATTATGAAATAGTATACATCAGAAGCCAAGGTCAAAATATGTTATTAAATTATTTATGACCAGAACCTAAACTGTTTAGATGATGTGTATTACTAATTTCATGATAAAATACACAATTATGCATAGGAATATAAATCTGAAAATATAGCAACTAGTAAATGATAAATGGAGTTTTTAAAATCCAAAGAGTTCAGTTTAGGGTTGGTAGAAATTATGAAGGCACAAATGGGGAAGAAAAATACTTTTCATACACACTTGGTAGTAAAAAGGTGTAGTAGTTGAATATAAGAAATTTATTGGAAACCCATATAAATAGTATGTAAGTATAAATGTGGACACAAAAGTAGGAATCATATACACATGGTTAAAAGTGCATGCAAGCCACAACTCAACACACATAAAGTAACCACAACACATATAATGGTAAAGAACTTTTATAAATATGAATGTGTGGTTTGTATGAAGTAAGAAGTGTGAACTATGTCTTATGATTGTTATTTTTCTTTTGCTATGTGTGATGGTATGAAGTAGAACCTGTTCAAGAACAAGTTATCCCTTTCCAAGATCAGGACTACCCATTTCAAGAGCAGCAAGAAGGAGGCAAGTGTCCTTGACCACTTTGATCCTATGCTAGGATGTGTAGATAGAATTATTTGCATTGTCAAATGAAATATGAAACCCATGCTAGGAAGTTTCCCTAGAATTGCATTACCTTGTTTCCTTGTAGCTTGGGTTGGGATTTATTTTGGTCATGTCATTTATTTACATGAATATGCTTAGCCATGCTTAGAATGGGATATTTGGGATATGAGATCATCAGTTTATTTTACCATACTCTTGAATGAGCTATTGTGAGTTATGTAGAGGTAGGGATCAAGGCAAGTGGGATGTTTTGGTTGTGTGCTGGGTGCACGAGACTTGGGTTTGTGTTTAGTACTTGCCTGGATCCTAAGGACCGGTTCATGGAGCATGTAACCCGGCTTTACAGTGCCAACCACATGCTGAGATGGGGCAGCTTGGCCAATTAATTAGGTGTATCCCCGGCGTAGTATGGGTGTGTTGGATGGTGCGGGGAGTAGGTGTCAGCTGGACTACCATATGAAGCGCAAGGCTCAAGAGGGGGCCACTGCAGCGGGGTTGGAGCCTCTTGTATGCTGTTAGGGGTGAAACCTCAGTGGGCTCACGCTCGTCGGGAATCCCTTTGTAAAGGCTTCGTAGTGATCTCCTGGCTACACACCTAGGAAGTGTGAATGTGGTTCGTAGCCACTGGCATAATGGAGGTTCTTTTAGTCCACCCGGCAACGGGGGATGAAATCACTACATGTGGGTACAGTGGTACAAAATCTGCAGAGTCAAAACTGTCTTGACAGCCGTGCTCACGGTTAAGAGCGGCCTGGACTTATTCATGATTAGAGGATTTATGGTTTTGGAAGTTAAGCGGGGAGCTTAACATTGGAAATGATGTTATGGTTATTGGATTATGATGATGGGATGGGGGATTTGGACCATTTCACTTGTGTAGTAATGTAGGTGCTTAATAAGCTAAGGTGATAGGTATTAATTGCGTAGTGCTTTAACCATGAGTTCAACCTCTCCTTGTTCTAGCCATGCATGATATAATTTTCCCACACTTGCTGAGTACCATTGGTACTCAACCTTGCATATTTGTTGGTTTATATTGCTGCTCAGGTCAAGATAATGAGGTGGTGTATAATGACCAAGATTTTGGACCCGAGGAAGGTTTTTAGGTTCATGAAGACCACCGGGCAACGCCTGTGATGGAGCCCTAAAGAATAATATTCCGCTGCTAGTTTATTTACTTGTGATGAACTTATTATTGTCCATCGAGACATTTACTATGTAATATTCGACACCTGTCTTGTAATAAATGATGCTTCACTATTTATCATCACATGTATGAGAAAATGATCCTGACATACATGTGATATTCACTTGGTTGTTCTTCGGAAAAACCGGGTGTGACAAAACATTGAGCACAGCATGAACTACTCGAGGACTTAGACATTACACTCACTCCTTTTGGAATAATCTGATTATGCATTTGGGGTTTCATCCATCCTACACCTACATACTTCACGCTAAGTGTATATAAAGCAAAACTTTGTAAAACTTGTTAAATGCAAACCGGAGCTTGCCTTGTTGCTGCTGGTCAGGGGTTAGTGTCTCTTCCGGAAGTATGAAGTCCAAAACCTCTGGGTCTCCTCCCATTCAGCAACTACACGTAAGCAATTTTAAATACAAATGTGTTGAATTGAGGATATAAAGACCATAGCTCTATCTAGATGTCCCAATTGGCTCTAAAAATTTTACTAGGGCTTGGTAAGAACGTAACCAGAAACTCGACCAAATTTCATTTGAATCAAATCCTATTTGAGCTCTGCCCAAATAAAGGTCTAAATGGTCATTACTAGAGCTTCTAAGGATTTCCAGGGATTTTCATGGATCAAACAATTACTTTCTAGAAACTAGAGTTTGAGATAGTTCTAATAGAGTTGGTTTAATGTAATTTGTAGAATTCTAGAGAAAGTTATGCCCTAATCAAGATTTGAGAAAATTCTGAAAAATGTTTCTATACATTTTTCTATTTTCTCAGGGCAGTTCACTTAATCACACAATTAGGGGGACTAAATAAGCTTGAATGGATCTGAAATTTTTCCTGTCACTCAAGGATTTTCAAATGAACATCCTAGCAAAATTTCTAAATTTTCCATAAAAGAATTCTCCAGATAAAATTCTCAACAGTTTAAAATTTAGGGAATTAATTTAGGAAAAACAATAAGTTTCATGAACTGAAACATATTTTGCTGGATAGTGCTCGAAGATCTGAATCCAACAAAATTGGGTTCACTAAATTCGGAGCTTCCTAGCGAAAGTTATAGGCATTTGAAGTTTAAACTGAAATCTGAAAATCTCAGAAATGTTTAAAACTCTGACCATGGGCCCCACCCCTCTCAGCCTTCGTCTACCTCGTGCCCGACGCTCGGGTGGCGGCGCGCTTCGACGAGGTCCACTGGAATGGTATTCCTGGCTGTCTCCGGGGCTGGTACTTGCCGCCTCTAGGTTTTAGACCATGAGGAACTCGTTCGTGGGGGCGGCTAGGGCTCTAGGTGGCCGGAACCTAGTCGGTGACGGGCCGCGGCTACGGAGCAACTCCGGCGACGTCGCCCGGCTCCTACAGAGGCTTATTCCGATCAACCCTTGGCCCTACAGCTCCGTGGTGACATGCTAAGACGGATATGGAGTTGGTTAGCTGTGAAAACAGCCGGAGATGGGAGCTCACCGTCGACCTAAGTCCAACATCGGCGGAAACTCAAAAAACTCTAAGAGCAGAGCCTAAACTTGACGGTTTTTGATGATTTTTTATCCTAGATAGCTATGGGAAAGTGTAGAACGTGTGTGTAGCTCGGCATACGCTGTGGTGGACTAATCACCATGAATTTTGGAGTTTTGAGCGGCTCGGTTCTATGAACACCGAAACAATAAATGGAGAAATTCTCCCTTGGTGATGCAGGAAAAGATGAGCGGTTTGCACCGGCAGGTCAAGCACCTTAGGGCGGTCAGGTTTTTGTGTTGATCGTCGGCCGCGAGATGGCTTGTATCAATCGGGCGCCAGAGAGCCGAAACAACCGAGCGGCGGGGAGTTTTTTCTTCGGAGCAGAGCAAGAGTGTGAACGGTCGGGGAAAAGGATGTTCACGTGGCAGAGCGCGTTGCTTATAGCCTTTGGCCACCGGAACAGCTGAGCAGGAGGTGGCGCTCACATCACTGCTCGGGGTTGAGCTGCAGCCCGCGCTGGCGCGCTCTCGGCAACAGCCCGGAGAACAGAGGCGGTTCCCTCAGTTGATGAGACTGACATGTGGGCCCTCTCTCCCCCCTATCTTCTTTTCTTTTATTTATGCTGCAAAGATTTCAGCTACTCACCATTTAATTGTAGACTTCACTCTCAAGTCATGAGTGGAATTTTATTTCCTCAAATTGAAGTTAGTTTGGCTAAATTTGATTCACATTTGAAGTTAAAATTCAAATTCAGTTTTGAATTAAACCAAATATAGCTCCTGACAAGATGAACTCCAATGAGGATGAAAATTGGGGGAGCAACTCACAAAAATGTGCTGAGTTTGAATATAAAGTTAACTTTTGAATCCAAGTGATGAAAGTGGCTGAAATTTTAATTTGTATTCAAATACCCCTTTTTGCAATTGTATCCAAAAGTGCCTCAAAATAATTTGAACTTGCATGAAACTTGGCATGAGCACTCCTAAGAATGATAATCTTTGAAGAGCAAGTAAACACCATCAACATAGTCATTAGATGATAAATTCACAAAATGCAAGAGTGGTACTTCCCACATGCATCATATAGGGGCTGAGCATATGAAAAACTTCTGCACCTTGCTAGGAATGCTCATGCAAAATTTCACCCAAATCTAAAACCTTTGGAGGTATTTTTGGGCATAATTAGAAAGAGACTAGTTTGAACTTAAATTAAAATTCAAACTCCTTTCATCCTATGAATTCAAAAGTGGGATCCATATTCACACTCAGCACATTTTTGTGAGCTCACATACTAATTTTCACTCCATTTGGAGCTGATCTTGACATGAGCTATTTTAGCTAAATTCAAATCAAATTTGAATTTCAGTTCAAATGTGCTACAGATTCAATCAAACCCATTTCCACAATTTGATCACTTTACAAACCAAATCCTAATTTGGGTGATTGATCAAATGACCAAGGGTAGGAAGGTCCCTACTATTTTGAGCAATGGGAAAATTGAATTTCAGAGGTTAAACTAGAGGGTGGGGCCCTCTTGTCAGCTTCACAATGAGCAAACCGACTGGAGAACAGAGGCTTCGGTTCTCGGGTTGCAGCAGCAGGCGCCACGGTGAGACAGCACCTGCTTGCCGTCTCTAGCCACCGAGCCGCCTCTCTGCTCTCTTATCCTCGTGCCCGACCGCTCCCCGGATCTTTTCACTGCTCACAGCTCGATCGCTTCGTTCCCGAACAAAAGAACATCGCCGCTCACCCGAACTCGCTGTGCCACCGTCGACCGGCCGAAGAAACGGCTTGCACGCTGAACGGAGGTTGCACACGAGGTCGCCGACCTTCACTCGACGTGTTCCAGCCCTCGGCCGCGTGTGATCAGCTTCCGTCGAGCTCCATAGCACCGTTCTTTCTTCATTGGTTCAAACCGAGCCGCCGTCACGGGAACAACTTGTCCGGCCATTACAGCCCACATTTCCCCGAGCTGTGAACAGCAAAGAGGTTCGTCATAGTTCTCTCTTTCATTACCGCAAGCTCTGGCGGCGTGACATGAGCTGCCGTCGTCGTAATTTCATGGTTTTGTGCCGGTGTATAAACGAGGCCGCCAGACCACTTCGCAAAATTTTTGCTACACACCGCACCACTCATCACCTAACTTAGAGAACTATTTCTAGACGTCTGTGCGAGTCCATAGGATCAGAATTGGAGAACCATCAGGTATAGCCACTGTTCTCCGAGTTTTAGTAGTATTTCCAATTTCTGACCTAGGTTGCACGGTGACATACTAGTTGGGGCCATTTCCGAGCTCATCTGTGTTCATGACGACCTTTTCTAGGGTGCACTGATGCTCTACATCCTTTTACTTGATAATTTAGGGTGCTAGGAAGCCCGGCCGATACAGCCGAAGTTCCTCCAAAGCCGGCGGTCATCGCCGGCCATACTCCGGTTGTTTTCATGTCGAGCTAAGGCCAGCACCGTGTTCCTCGTACGTGTTTAGGCAGAGGCGGCAAATATCTCGAAGTTGGGCGCACGGCAGAGCCCTCCGGCGAGCACTCCGCGAGGGGGCCGGCGGCCGAGCCGGAATGGCGGGAGGTTGAAGAAGCCCCTAGCCCCACGTGTCAGCGTGCAGATATTTAAACTGAGGATCGGCTGTGGCTCCGGATCGTCTGCGGCTGCACGCGTAAAACTACGGGGCCCCGTGTATCAGCCACTGAGGAGCCGACACGTAGCCCCGGTCCCACGCGCAGCAATTTAAACATCTCCCGAATTTCTGTTTCTAGTTCAAACTTCAAACCCACATAAATTTGGCTAGGAAACTCCAAATCAAGTGAACCAAATTTTGTTGGATTCAGCTCTCTGAGTACTTTCCAACAAATCGAGTTTCACTTTATGAAAATTCTTATTTCTCCATAATTAATTCTTCAAATTTAAACTGTTTAGAATTTTAACTGGAGAACCCTACGGTGGAAAATTTTGAAATTTGGCCAGTATGTTCATCATAATATCCCTTAGATACCATAAAAAATTCAGATTCATTTGAGCTCATTTGATCTACCTAATGATGTGATTAATGAAACTGTTCCACAGAAAATGAAAAATATCCAGAAACATTTTTCAGATTTTCTCTGAACTTGTTTAGCTCATATCTTTGGCTAGCAATTTTCAAATTAGGTGAAACCAATTCCATTAGAATCTTTAGAAAATTTAGTTTCAAGAAAGTCATGGTCTGCTCATTGAAAATCCTTAGAATATCCTAAAAGCTCCAACTAAGGCCAACTACACATTTATTTGTAGAGGGCTCAAATGAGATTTGCTACAAATGAAATTTGGCTAAGTCTCTGTTTAGCTTGTATCGAAACTACAGTAAAAATTTCAGAGTCATTGGTACTGTGTAGTAGTACCTATAATCTTAATACTCTTAACTCTCAACTTATATGCATTTAAGTTGATACATACATGTAATTGTCTCATGTAGTCGCCAAGGTTGAGGAGGAGCCAGAAGTCTTAGACTTCATAACTCCGGAGGAACAGCTAGCCTACAACCAACAGCAGCAAGGCAAGCTCCGGTTTGCATTGGTCTTTTATAAATTTTACTGTTTTGAGAACTTACTTTGAGTATCCACTTCATTTATGCATTAGTCTTGTTTTAAAACCCAAATGCATAGCCAAGAAAACCTTGGTTTGGGCTTAGGTTTTTAAACCTCGCTTAGCTATTGCCATGCTAAGATAGTGTAGGATTCGGTACAAGTCGAGTAGTTGGAACTGCTCGCGAGAATAGACTAGGGGCACACTACTCGGTTAGAGATAGCAAATAGAACACATGGCAAAAAAATGAGACCGAGCGGAGAGTGAGGGCAGCAGGACTTTGGGGCCTATGTGCCATAGCTCCGCTTGTGTCGATTCAGAATCGAGCTGTGTGCAGGCCTATTGAACAAGCTACAACAGTACCGAAGACCTACCGGATATATGGAAACCGGGAAACCAATGTAATTTGTGTAGCTAGGTGTTGAGGCATAGCTCGTCGTTCAGGGGGTAGATTGAAAGCTTGAGGTGTAAATCGGCCTGTGGCACTGTGGATGCGCGTACAGAGACCTCTTGCTCGGGAAGATGGGACCGGTTCAATATTTAGCTGACGGATGAAAGGTAGTCGTGTACGACGTCTATGATGGTTGCTGTAGGCAATATTGAGTACGGGCATACGTGACGGGTTATTTGGGTAACCCTGCAGGTGAAAATCGATTATAATCGACGTCCCTCGCGGTCAATGAGTACCACTTGTTCACTATACCGTGACGTAGAAAGAACAGACTAGAGTCATGTTAAAAGTTACTGATTGAAAGCTATACATTGGTTGCTAATGAAATATTGTAGTTTAGAGTAAATTAAAGTTCTTTTCAACCTTGGGCAAAGGACATGAGAGAAATGTGTTTCTTGTTGGATTGCGGCTCTCTTATATGTCTTAGCGTGAGGTTCTCCATAATTTGCTGCTAAAACTTGAAAGTAAGGTTCAACTATTTAGGCGTGTCCTTTGCAACTTACTTTCCTATTACACATTACAATTCTAGCATGTAGAGTTACATGTGTAGGTGAGACGGGTCAGACTTGTTGAGCCATCGTGCTCACTGCTTGTGTTTGAAGCTTTTGCAGGGTGTTATGAGGAGGAGACGGACCCCAAGAGGGCAACCCCTCGAATAGGAGTTGTGTACGCCACCGTGTTAGTGTGTGTGCGTGCTAGTAAGGACATGTTCATGGGTTGAATGTGAACTCTTTTGTGTAGTCTACGCCCGTGAGTATAGACTCAACTTATTTTGTTGTAAACATGTTCAAAAACAGTTTATTGTTATAAAACTTTTGCTTCCGCTTTGTATCTTTTACGTGTGTTATCCGATGCTGTGCAACGCAACACCCCTCAGCATGATCCGGGCAAGTTGAGGCCGGTGTGGCCCTCGTAAACATGTCCAAGTACTCTATGAAGACCTTATTCATGAGGTACATAAAGTATGCAGGTGCATTCGTCAACCCAAATGACATAACGGTATATTCATACGAACCATACCATGTTCAAAATGCAGTCTTGGTTATGTCGGAGGGCTTAATCTTCAACTGGAAGTATCCCAACCAAAGATCAATCTTGGAGAAAATCCGGACACCTTTCATTTTATCGAATAAGTCCTCTATGCCGGGCAGCGGGTACTTATTCTTGATCATCACATTGTTAAGAGACCTATAGTCCATGCACATCCTTTAGGTTCCATCCTCTTATCCACGAAGAGCACGGGGGCTCCCCAAGGTGCCGAGCTTGGCGTATAAAACCCTTATCTAGCTACTCCTAAGTTTGCTTCTTGAGCTCCACTAATTCATTATCAGACATGCTATATGGCCTCTTCACTATAGGTGCTGTTCCGGGTACTAAATCAATGGCAAATTCAATGTCCCGGTAAGGTGGCATACCTGGAAGTTCTTCCGAGAACACATATGAATATTCTCGAACCACCGGAATGCTTTCCAATGTCGCTTCTTCAATGTGGTTCAGCACTGCCTTCTCAGTTGCAGGTTGGGCTGCCTCAAACTAAATACGAGTATTGTGCTCACTCGTCAACTGCACGATCCTTTGAGCGCATTGAATTACTCCATTGTACTTGCTTAACTAGTCCATTCCAAGTATTATATCAATTTCTTGGAAATCCAAGATGATAAGGTTGGCAAGAAAGTCTACCCCCTTTATTTTAAGTCTTACTTTCGGACATACTATATTAGTACTCATCTCTCCACTGGGAGAATTAACCAACATAGTTTGTTTCAGGTGGGATATGGGCAGGTTATAGTTGGTAACATACTTGGATGGTATGAATGAATGCGATGCTCCGAAATCAAAGAAACAGTGGCTGGGATAGAGTTGGCGAGAAACATACCAATCACGACGTCCGGAGCTTGTTTTGCTTCCTCAACGGAGATGTGATTCACATTGCCATGTGCATAGTTCCGCTGTCCATGGTTACCTTGCATTGCTCCTCCATTCGGCCGTGGGTTCTGCTTAGGTGCATTGCTCGACTGTCCAAGGTCTTTCTTTAGGCACTGGTTTGCAAATTGTAACACCTCTCCGCATGAAAAACATACCTTGTTGCCCATAACAGCAGGAATGTTGGGGCGAGACTTGTTTTGAGCATAGGCGCCCATGTTGTGGGACGGGGCCCAGGAGGCATGGGCAAACGGGGTGCTTGCATAACAGGGCGTTGCTGCGATGGCTGATTAGAGCGAGGTGGATTTGCAGGGCGGAAAGTAGAAGCGGACGAGCCATAGTGTGGTGCAGCTGGTGGCATGAAGCGGGGGTGTACATTTCTTCCTTGTGGCTGTCCTTGGTATGGCATCAATCTCACGGATCTTGCTCTCCACCACTATAGCTTTCTCAACAAGCTTTTGGAAAGTTTGCATAATCATTATTGAGCAGCTGAACTTGAATTTTATTGTTCAATACCCTCATGAACTGCGTTCTATGATCCGAGTTGATATCTTCTAGAGCATATCTTTACAGCTGTGTGAACTTGTTGATATATTCATTCACGCTCTTCGTTCCTTGCCGGAGACCTTCAAACTCCTGCCATTTAAGCATCATGACTCTTTCAGAGATATAGTGAGGGCAGAAACTCATCTTAAATTCAGCCCAAGTGATTGTCTCCTGATTGACATGAGCATTGCAAAGAGCGTCCCACAATCAGCGGTTGCTCCCATAAGCTGGTGTGATGCGAAGAGAACTTTCTCCTGATCATTGCACTGAACAATAGCAAGCTTCTTTTCCATAGACTTCAGCCAATTATCAGCCTCCATAGGATCATTGGCTTGTGCAAAAGTAGGCAGCCTAGTCCTCATGAACTCTCCCAATCTATTGTGAGTCGGCGGTGTTGGCGGTGATGGCGGTGAGGGTGCAGGAACAGGGTTAGGGTTGTTGTTGTTGTTAGCCTGCAGTTGTCCCAATGTTTGTATCATAGTCTGCATGAGATGGTTCTCCATAGCCATCAACCGTTCAAGATTGCTTGCATCAGCCCTGGGGTTGGCATCATCAGGAACTTTCACATTGCCATCCTCATGTGGTTCATTGTTACCACGAGCGTTCCTTCGTTGGCGGTTGGAATTTTCCCACGCCATCTGTGAGAGACTAGAGTAGGAAATAGAAATTTATATTGATCCCCCAACTATATGCATCAAGGTGTATGAACTAAGCAACTTCTTTTATTAATTACAGCCTATATGAGGATGTGAACAGTGCCGAAGCATGTCACATTTCTCCAATATATGTGGATGTGGACAATTGCCAAAGCACCCCATATCTCACACCAAGCACAGAATCCTAAGCAATCATACTGAAAATTCAGCACACCACTCTTATTTCAGCCTACTACGTCTAAGCGTTCCTATTATAACTTTATTCAATGGGAAACCTAAACTTAATTGTGAGAACCGTTGTTGTTCTCGCCGTGTGATGGGGGTGGTCCATACATGGGCGCACACCATGGTGAGTCGGCAGTCTATGTAGAGATAGATGACGCTGGTGCTCCATTTGCTCCCGCGTTGGCACGAGTCTCCTCTTGTTTTTTCCAGCAAATACAACTTCTTGCGGAGGTAGCGGATCTCTTCTTGTGCGCTTGCATAGCAGTTTTTTAACTCCACGAGCAACCTCTGAGACTTAACAGCAGCTTGTGGGTTGGAAGAAGCTCCTCCATGGGGTCCAATTATCTCTCTTGTACCACTCTTCTGATACAGGTGCAGCTCAAAGGTAGTGTTCTCAAGCTGCTCACGGAAAGCGTAGCACAGTTCGGTGAGCGCATCCCATGCAGCATCATCAATAGCTTATGCCCTTGTAGCTCTCCATGTGGGTGCAAAGTGTCATGTGACAACCCTACCGTTAGATAGGATGGTTACCTCAGCCTTCCAATCTTCATGTCCGAGATGAGGGACTTTCTTGAGGAGATACTTCGGGTATAAGTTGCAGCAATCAAGGAACTCTATAAACTCCTTGGATATGTGTCCTCCCTCCATCCCGTCGGACCGGAATTCTTGAACTGAACAGATGGCCCATTCATCACCTTCATTCTCGGCCTCAGCAGGGGGTGGCTCCTCTTCGGATTCATCTCCTTCCGTCATAGCTTCATGAGGCTCCGCTGGGTGTAATCCCGCATGAAATTCCTCCTAAGGTGCATACCAATGCTGCGGTTCTTGTGGATCATCTTCCATGTCTTCTTTGATCCGTTCCACCTCTTCCAGATCTTCTTCCTTATGCATGGAGCAACTGACTTCATATTTCTCATGAGGTTCCATCTTCACCTCTTCCCAATACGGTCCATCAGACACCTCAATGGGGTTAAGTGCACTCCTAAGTGGTGGTGGACGAGTCGTTACGCGTGTTGTGCTTCTAGTCACCGGCATCTATAAATAAGACATGATAAACATTAGAGAAGAAGGAAATAACTCCAAAACTTTATATGGTATGAAGCAAGAAAACAAAAGCGTTGCTGTCCAAAAGAAGAGAAAAAGAGGGGCTAAAAATAGCACTTTACAGTGGTTGAGTGGACAAGTCAAGTGCAGCAGCAAGCAAATTTTGAAAATAGAAGTTTAGAGGGGTGTTACTATGTGTTTTAGACTGTACTTTGGAAACCGATGCAGTGCCAAGACTTCCACGTAGTGGACAAGTGGTTGTACCTGGTAGACGAAAAGGCTGCACATCCTTGGCGCAGTAGACATAACAGCTAGTAAAAGAAGCAGCGTGTCATCACGGCTACTCTTGATTGACAGGTCACGACAACGCACTCGAGGGGTTGCTTCGGGGTAGTTACTGCGGCAACCAATGGGTTGGTTTCCACAGTTCCACCGCGCCGCTCTTCTCGAGAACAGTCGGACGTTCCTGAGACATTACTCACCTGGTCCCCAGTGTCTGACGGGTGGACCTAGATGCTACCTATCGTTGGGGGAGGTGAATAAATCATGGCGACGTGCATGAGGGGTTGCCTCAGGGCACTTACTGTGGCAACCAATGGGTTAATTGTCACAGTTCCACCGCACCACTCTTCTCGGGAACCGCCGAACGTTCCCGAGATGTTACTCGCTCGGCCCTCGATGTCTGACGGGTGGACCTGGGTCTAACCCATCGTTGGGGAAGGCAAATAACCCACGGTGTGCAGAGCTGAAAGCCCAATCGTCATACCTATTGCCCTGCCAGAGGTCGCAGTCGTGTATAAAAGGGGCCTTTCGATGTTGGATGGCACCCTCCCTCACCATGTGGACTTTGTTCTTCTCTTGCGCGTTGAAGCTTCCACTTCTGAGCACTCTCGCCCACCAGATGCTCTTACATCGGTAGCCATCTTTGTCCACTTTTGCGAGATGTTTGTGTGTGTGCGGCCTTCGGTGCAGCCCACTGAGGCGTCCCTCTTCTTGACCGTCTCGGATAGAAGCACAAGCCATCCTGATGGATGCCGATGGTAAGGGAGGCCGTCGGGACAGGATTCTCGACTCGGAAGGAGTCCCTACGCTAGTGTCGTGTGGGACATGTCCTCTAGGCGCCTCACCGAAGAAGGGCTACCTGCCGGCACAGAGGAAAGTTAAGTCCAGAGTGATCAAGCCTTCCTCTAGGTACTATTGTGGACAACCAAATCCACCATAGATGGCGTTTGGCCCACACGAAACTGGATGTCATCATTGTCTCGGTCCAGAATGAGTTGCTGCCGTTCTCGGTCTTACAGCAGGTGACCTTCTCTCTGCGCAGAGATTGGCTTGGGGTACAACTAAGTATGCCATGGAGCAGTAGATTGCTCGACTTGTAGCTGCTGAGTTCCTTAGTTTCCTTGTATCCCCTTTTGTATGCCAGATACTCTATCATTAATGGATGCTCTTTGTATCAAGTCTTGTATTGTCTTGAATTGTTGATGTAGACTTCGGACCCTTAGTAGCGCAAGGGTCCGGAACAACTGAGTCGACGTGGATAGCTCTTTGCCAATGTCTCAAGCTTGTTCCTCTGGGTCTTTAGCAGCGTAAGGACCTAGGGCGCCCCAGCGGCGTGGCTACCACTCCTTCCGGGTCCTCGGCAGCGTAAGGATCTAAGGGAAGTTTGGTCCTTGTCTTCAGCTTGTTCCAAGGAGACACGTGGCAGCTATGGACCTCTCCTCTGCGGCAGGCTTTGGACCGGAGCCCGGGGCACATGTCAGCTCCGGAACTCTTCCTGTAGGGTGTAGGCTCTGGAGCCAGGTGACACGTGGCAGCTTCGGAGCTCACCTCAGTGGGGACCGGGGCTTAGGGCACGTGTGAGCTCCGGAGCTTTCCCTCAGCAGGGAGGAGGAGGCTCTGAGCCAGATGATGCATGGCAGCTCCGGAGCCCAGGGCACGCGTCGGCTCCGGAACTCAAGTGCACGTGGCAGCCCCAGGGCTGACCTTAGGGACAAGGGCACATGGCTTGCCTGTTTACAGTTGATATGCTTGTTCACAAAGTGTAAAAGGAGAATGCACAGGGCACGTGTGAGCTCCGGAGCTATCCTCAGCGAGGAGGAGGCTCTGAGCCAGGTGATGCGTGGCAGCTCCGGGTTTCACCTCAGCAGGGAGGCTTTGGACCGGAGCCCAGGGCATGCATCGTCTATGGAAGTCAATTGCACGTGGCAGCCCCAGGGCTGACCTTAGGGCCAAGGGCACGTGGCTTACCCATTTACAGTTGATATGCTTGAGGAAGCACAAACTGTAAAGGGAGAATGCATAGGGCATGTGTGAGCTCCTGAGCTATCCTCAGTGGGGAGGAGGCTCTGAGCTAGGTGATGCGTGGCAGCTCCGGGTTCCACCTCAGCAGGGAGACTTTGGACCGGAGCCCAGGGCACGTGTCGGCTCCCGAACTCAAGCGCACGTGGCAGCCTCAGGGCTGACCTTAGGGCCAAGGGCACGTGACTTGCCCGTTTACAGTTGATATGCTTGAGGAAGCACAAACTGTAAAGGGGGAATGCACAGTGCACGTGTGAGCTCCGGAGTTATCCTCAGCGGGGAGGAGGCTCTGAGCCAGGTGATACGTGACAGCTCTGGGTTCCACCTCAGCAGGGAGGCTTCGGACTGGAGCCCAGAGCACGCATCGTCTTTGGAACTCAAGCCCACGTGGCAGACTTAGGGCTGACTTTAGGGTCAAGGGCATGTGGCTTGCTCGTTTACAGTTGATATGTTTGAGGAAGCACAAACTACAAAGGGAGAATGCACAGGGCACGTGTGAGCTCAGGAGCTACCCTCAGCGGGGAGGCTCTAAGCCAGGTGATGCGTGGCAGCTCCGGGTTCCACCTCAGCAGGGAGGCCTCGGACCGGAGCCTAGGGCACACATCGGCTCCAGAATTCAAGCGGACGTGGCATCCCTAGGGCTGACCATAGGGCCAAGGGCACGTGGCTTGCCCGTTTATAGTTGATATGCTTGAGGAAGCACAAACTGTAAAGGGAGATTGCACAGGGCAAGGCTAAACTTTCTCACTTCAGACTCTTTCGCATAGGAGGAAACAGGTCGTACTAGAAGGCAGCGACCCATCCCAGATGTCGAGAGTGACAGGACTCCTTCAGAACTTAGCTGTTCTAAGCGTTGTTCCTAGACACTATGACACTATTTTAGAGAAAATAAAACCCTACTGCTGCGCTAAGGATAAAACTTATGGAGGTGTTCTATGTTCCATGGATTGGGTAGAGGTACCCCATCCTCTATGGCTAGGTGCACGCACCCGGGGCGGCATACTTGTGTCACTCAAAAGGGGCCATCCCAGCTGGGGAAGAATTTGTTCACTCCTTCTCGAGAATGTATTCGCCGTAGCACCAGGTCGCCCACCTCGAGCTGTCGAATCTGCAAGAACCGCTGCTGATAACGCTGGTGCGCTTGACGGTATCGCGCGTTTTGGACAGCTGCTTGCCACCTTTGCTCATCGACAAGGTCAATATCTTCACGCCGGAGCTGGTCCTATGTAGCTTTGTCGTACGCTCGGACACGGGATGAGCCTATGGTGATTTCTGAGGGGAGGATGACCTCAGTCCCATACACCAGGAAGAAGGGTGTTTCCCTTGTCGAGCGATTGAGGGACATCCGGCTAGCCCACAGTATACACAGAAGCTCTTCAACTGAATTGACACCATGCTTCTTCAAGCTGTTGTAGGTGCGCGTCTTGAGTCCCTTGAGAATCTTGGCGTTTCTCTTTCGGCTTGACTGTTACTCTCTAGGTGAGCAATAGAAGCATAGCAAACTTGGATGCCGAGGTCTTCACAACAGTTTTAGAATACTGCGCTGGTGAACTGGGTCTCGTTGTCAGTGATGATTCTGTTCGGGACCCCGAACTGGCAGATGATTGACTTGATGAATTTGACTGCTAACTGCTTGTTGATAGTTATCACAAGGGTAGCTTCCGGCCAGTTGGTGAACTTGTCTACGGCGATATAGTGGTACCGGTACCCTCCGACGGATCTGGGGAATGGCCCCAGGATGTCCAACCCCCACACAGGGAAGGGCCATGAGGGCGGGATCATTTGCAGCATCTGCACTGGTGTGTGGATCTGCTTAGCGTGGAACTGACACACCTTTCATCTCTTAAACAGGTCGACGGCATCCTGAAGAGCTGTCGGCCAGTAAAAGCCATGCCGAAAGTCCTAACCAACCAGCGTGTGGGAAGATGCATGATTCCCACACTCGCTTCCATGGATCTCTAGGAGCAGGTCGCAGCCCTCCTCCCGGGTTATGCACTGCAATAGGACACCATTAGCGACATGCCGGTAGAGATCCCCTCTTATCAGCGTGTATCTCTTAGCCAACCGAGCGATCCGTTCAGCGGATACACGTTCATCAGGAAGGAAATTGTCTCTCGAGTAGTCTCGGATCTCCGTGATCCTCACGTCGGGACCTACTTGAGCACTTGGATCTTGAGCGTCGGGTTGCACGGAGTCCCCGATGACACTTACGATCCTTGGCGGGCACCATGGTAACATGGCCGCCGGTACCGCCAGCTTTGATGTGCTGGTCCCTCCCCCTTCGCCTGGTTTGGCCAGCCAGGTGGTAGGTCACAGCAACTTCCTTTCAAAGACTCCCTCAGGCACCGGAGTCTAAGTGGAAGCCTTTGTTGACAGGTCGTCGGCTATTGTATTATTGGCACGGGGAACATGGCACAAGTCCAATTATAAGAAGTCCTTCTCCAACTTCTGTACTTGTAGGAGATATGCTGTGGGTCATTGCAGCAGCACTCTCCTTTGACTTGTTTGATGATCAATTGAGAATCACCCTTGTCACACCCGGTTTTTCCGAAGAAACAACCAAGTGAATATCACATGTATGCCAGGATCATTTTCTCATACATGTGATGACAAATAGTGAAGCATCATTTATTACAAGCCAGGTGTCGAATATAAATAAGTCTTACATCGTAAATGTCTCAATGGACACTAATGCTTCATCACAAGTAAATAAACTAGCAGCGGAATATTATTCTTTAGGGCTCCATCACAGGCGTTGCCCGGGGGTCTTCATGAACCTAAAATCCTTCCTCGGGTCCAAAATCTTGGTCGTTATACACCACCTCATTATCTTGACCTGAGCAGCAATATAAACCAACAAATATGCAAGGTTGAGTACCAATGGTACTCAGCAAGTGTGGGAAAATTATATCATGCATGGCTAGAACAAGGAGAGGTTGAACTCATGGTTAAAGCACTACGCAATTAATGCCTATCACCTTAGCTTATTAAGCACCTACATTACTACACAGGTGAAATGGTCCCAATTTTCCATCCCATCATTGTAATCCAATAACCATAACATCATTACCAAAGTTAAGCTCCCCGCTTAACTTCCAAATCCATCAATGCTCTAATCATGAATAAGTCCAGGCCGCTCTTAACCGTGAGCACGGCTGTCAAGACAGTTTTGACTCTGCAGAGTTTGTACCACTGTACCCACAAGTAGTGATTTCATCCCCCGTTGCCGGGTGGACTAAAAGAATCTCCATTATGCCAGTGGCTACGATCCACATTCACACTTCCCAGGTGTGCGGCCAGGAGATCACTACGAAGCCTTTACAAAGGGATTCCCGACGAGCGTGGGCCCACTGAGGTTTCACCCCTAACAGCATACAAGAGGCTCCAACCCCGCTGCAGTGGCCCCCTCTTGAGCCTTGCGGTTCATATGATAGTCCAGCTGACACCTACTCCCCGCACCATCCAACACACCCATACTACGCCGGGGATACACCTAATTAATTGGCCAAGCTGCCCCATCTCAGCATGTGGTTGGCACTGTAAAGCCGGGTTACATGCTCCATGAACCGGTCCTTAGGATCCAGGCAAGTACTGAACACAAACCCAAGTCTCGTGCACCCAGCACACAACCAAAACATCCAACTTGCCTTGATCCCTACCTCTACATAACTCACAACGTCTCATTCAAGAGTATGGTAATATAAACTGATGATCTCATGTCCCAAATATCCCATTCTAAGCATGGCTAAGCATATGCATTGAAATAAATGACATGACAAAATAAATCCCAACCCAAGCTACAAGGAAACAAGGTAATGCAATTCTAGGGAAACTTTCTAGCATGGGTTTCATATTTAACTTGACAATGCAAATAATTCTATCTACACATCCTAGCATAGGATCAAAGTGGTCAAGGACACTTGCCTCCTTCTTGCTGCTCTTGAAATGGGTAGTCCTGATCTTGGAAAGGGTTAACTTGCTCTTGAACAGGTTCTACTTCATACCATCACACATAGCAAAAGAAAAACAACAATCATAAGACTCACACTTCTACTTCATACAAACCACACATTCATATTTATAAAAGTTCTTTACCATTATATGTGTTGTGGTTACTTTATGTGTGTTAAGTTGTGGCTTGCATGCACTTTTAACCATGTATATATGATTCCTACTTTTGTGTCCACATTTATACCTACATACTATTTATATGGGTTTCCAATAAATTTCTTATATTCAACTACTACACCTTTTTACTACCAAGTGTGTATGAAAAGTATTTTTCTTCCCCATATGTGCCTTCATAATTTCTACCAACCCTAAACTGAACCCTTTGGATTTTAAAAACTCCATTTATCATCTACTAGTTGCTATATTTTCAGATTTATATTCCTATGCATAATTGTGTATTTTATTATGAAATTGGTAATACACATCACCTAAACAGTATAGGTTCTGGTCCTAAATAATTTAATAACATATTTTGACCTTGGCTTCTGATGTAGACTATTTCATAATTATTTTCCTTATTTTTCTATAACTATTCTTTACTTCAAAATGTGTCCCTATACTAATAAATATGAATAATAAATGAAACAGATTCATTTCAGCCCAAAAATAGATTTTTATCTCACTCCAAAGTTTTCTAAGTACTGAGAAAGTTTTTAATTAATTTTGAAAATTATATTTGTCCCCCTTTTTAATTTTTAAACACTAGTTACATATTCAATTTTCTAAATTAAATACTAAACAGGGCTAAAATAATGAATTCACCCCATTACAGGGTCTATAATATTATTTTCATAATTTCCAGGGGTCTAGCTACACTTATCAGAGGTGTTTTTCCTAATTTTTATTAAGTCCAGGGGCTAAAACTGATTTTTAAATGAATTTACACGATTTTCTGGAGTTCCAGGGGCTAGATCTAAAGTTTCCGGGGCTAGCTCTCAATTCCAGAGAACCCCAGGGGGTAGCACGTAAGAATTTCAGTCTTTATAACGCGGGGCTGACGTGGACCGTCCGATTTTAAACCGACGGCTGAGATTATAACATCAAACCGGTACGCGGGGTTTTAAAGTCTACCGTGCGATTTAAAATAAACGGCGCACAAGCGGCCACGTCGCTCCGATCGAGCGCGGGCGGCGGCGCACGGCGGCGGGAAGCGGCGATCTCGCCGGAAAGTTTCGGATCCACGAGAATTCTACCTAGAACTGTGATCTTATGGCATAGATCGGTAGAGGGGAGGTCAGGGATCTCACCTCGGGGGTTTTCTCGAGCTCGGGGGTCCTGGAAAGTGATCGGCGGCGAGGTCCGAGGCAAAACCACGGCGAAGCTCGTCGGCGCTGGATTTACACCGTAAGTCTCCGAGTTTTCTGCACCTGCAAAGCTCCCCGGAGGCGGTGGATCAAGACCAGCGAGTTAGATCAGAGTTTCCGAGTTTAGATCGGCTAGAATTCACCGGCGAAGTCTCGGTGCTCACCGGAGTGAAAATCGGTGATCGCGTGAGAAAAACCGATCGGGGCTGGGGTTTTTATAGCCGGGGGAGGGCGGTGGGTCAGTTGTGATCGAGTTGGATTCTTCTGGGACCGGAATTCGGGCTGCGGGATGGGTTTTCCGATCGGTTAAGATCGCGCGCGCTCGGGGAAAAGTCCGGGGTCGCGGGGTTAGGGATGACAGGCGGGTCCCACCCGTCTGTGAGAGGCAGCGCGGCGCGCGCGGGGGCGGGCTGGCGCGGGGAAGCTGGGCCGGCTGGCGGGTTTTGGCCCACTGGCCGGTTTTTTTCCGTTTCTCTTTTTCTTTTTCCATTTCTTTTCTGTTTTGAGTATAATTTGAATTCCAGTTTGAATTTGAATTTTTGCAAAACATGCAACACGTCCAAAAATTTTTAAATTCCCCTCTGAACATGGTTTAGTGTTTTGAATCAAAATTTGGGGTGTTACAACCCTTGACCAAACACTGTTGGACGCCGAGGGACAGCGCGGTCTTCAACCTAAAGATGAGAGTCTCATACTCTGCCATGTTGTTGGTCGCCTTGTAGTCAAGTCGCACCATGTACTTGAACTGCTCTCCAGTTGGTGCAATGAGCGGAACCCCCACTCCGGCACCCTGCTTTCGCGAGGAGCCGTCGAAGAAGAGAGTCCAGTAGGGCTCAGTGAAGACCGGAGCTCTGGGCTCTTGCTCACTGATGTCCTGGCCCCCTGGCTGGCATGGTGGTGGAGTCCACTCTGCCATGAAGTCATCTAACGCATGGCTTTTCACCGCATGGCGCGGTAAGAAGTACAACTCGAACTCCGCCAACTCCGCAGCCCATTTAGCTATGTTTTCAGTGGCGTTGGGGCTGTGGAGGATAGTTCTCAACGGGTATGAGGTAACCACCGAGATCTCGTGAGCTTGAAAGTAATGGCGCAGCTTCCTAGATGCAATGAGGGCTGCATAGAGCAGTTTGTGCACCTCCATATTATCTTGGCATCGTAGAGGACCTTGCTGTTGAAGTAGACCGGACGCTGGATGGTCTGGACCCTCCCGGAGGTGTCTGAAGCGTCTTCTTGTAGAGGTCCGAGACTCGGGGTGTAACACCCTCAATTTCATATTCATGCATTGCATATAGAAAAACATTATAAAAGAAATAGACCATGGGAAAGAATTATAAAAATGGGAGAAAGAAGCTGAAAAGAGCCAATTCCAATTCGCCGAGGAGCGCTGTCGACACTTCCCGCGGCCCGCTGGCCACGTGGCGCCTTCGTAGCTCATCCCTACGAAGGGGGGTGAGGTCCGGCACTGCTGGCCACGTGGCAGGCTCAGAGCTCGCCTCTGAGGAAGGGACGAGGTCCGGCCCCACTGGACACGTGTCGCCTTCGGAGCTAGTCTGTGGGGAGAAGCGAGGCTCAGCCCCGCGGGACATGTGTTGACTTCGGAGCTAGTCTCTGCAGAGAAGCGAGGCCCAGCCCGCGGGACATGTGTCACTCTCGGGGCTCGCCTCCGAGAGGTCCGGCCTGCTGGACACGTGTCACCCTCGGAGCTCGCTTCTGAGAGGTCTGGCCCCGCTGGACACGTGTCGTCCTCGGAGCTCACCTCCGAGGAGAAGAGAGGTCCGGCCCGCTGGACACGTGTCACCCTCGGAGCTCGACTCCGAGAGGTCCGGCCCTGCTGGACACGTGTCACCCTCGGAGCTCGCCTCCGAGAGGTCCAGCCCCGCTGGACACATGTCATCCTCGGAGCTCACCTCCGAGGAGAAGAGAGGTCCAGCCCGCTGAACACGTGTCGCCCTCGGTGCTCGACTCCGAGAGGTCAGGCCCCGCAGGACACGTGTCGTCCTCGGAGCTCACCTCCGAGGAGAAGGGAGGTCTAACACTGCTGGACACGTGTCGTCCTCGGAGCTCACCTCCGAGGAGAAGGGAGGTCCGACGCTGTTGGACACATGTCGCCACCGGAGCTCGCCTCTGTACAGAGGGAAGGCCCAGCACTGCCAGACACGTGGCGCACGCGGAGCTCGCCTCTGAGGAAAAGGGAGGCCCCACCCCGCCAGACACGTGGCGCACGCGGAGCTCGCCTCTGAGGAAAAGGGAGGCCCCGCCCCGCTGGACGCGTGGCAGGTCCGGAGCTCGCCTCTTAGGAGAAGCAAGGACCGGCCCCCACTGGACACGTGGCGTCTCCGGAGCTCACCACTGCGGAGATACGAGGTCCTTAGACGGTTTTTCCTCCTATGCGCGGGAGTACCCGGTACGGAGGATACCGACACAATTTCCCCCACGTTGCTGCCACACCAAATCAGTTGGAGATAAATTTGATAAGATCCAAAAACAAATTGAGTAGGACTCTTATTTGAGCTCCAATTGGAGTAGGACTCTTCTTTCACCCCTTATAAATAGAACCCAAAACCCCTGGCCGCAACCACGTACCTATCTTCCACCTCCCGAGTCGACGACTTGAAGGCCCTAGCTCCCAACTCGCCGAGTTGAACCCCCTGCCGGAGTTCAGTCGCCGGTGAGCCCCACCGGTGAGCCCGCCGACGAGTGCCGTCGCGCCTCGCCATCACTGCTACCATTGCTAGGAGGAAGACCCCGCCACCAAAGAGAAGTGAGGTAGGTCTTCTTACCCATCTTACTACCTCGTCGTGGTTTCTTCGCATCTGTTTTCTTTGTTCCCTTCGAACAGAAGTTGTTTAGTGTGGACTCATCACGTGTTGATCTGTTTTTGACGGTGGAATTGATCTAAATCTTGAGTCAAGATCATCACCACGTCCACACTTGATCCTTACACCCTTGTTCACCATAAAACCCCATGCAAGCCCAGTAAAACATGCAAGAACATGTACAAACTGGTCTAATAAAACAACATCATAGAATTTGCACAATTGCATATTGAGTAAAGTTTGTGCATGATATTTGATTGCTATACTTTTGTATGTGCGTGGTCGTGAGTAGAAGGACAAGCTCAGAAAGCTATCTACGAAGAACTACATCACCGAGACTTCGAGACACGTGAGCAACAAGAGCCACAAGAGCAAGGCAAGTGCCCCTTGACCATATTGATCCCATGTTTTGGAAACTGTTTTGTTTATGAAAACATGTATGCTTGAGTCAAATTGATGGGACACCCTTTTATAGGACTTTACTAGTTTGATTAACCACCCTTGTCACCGGAGAAGTTGATGAGTCGGGTATGGTCGTTTGTCCTTTTTGCTTCGCTTAGCTTACGGGTTACGGGAAGCCGAGATAGAACATATCTAGCTATAGCACTCATATGAATAATGATGATGAGAACTTGATGATAATAGTGAGCATAGAATTGGGGGAGATCTAGGCAAGCTTGGTTCGTGGATATGGTAGAATGAGATGGTGGTTTACTTGCCGTAGATCTAAGGACCAGTTCATGCCAGCACATGCTAGGAAAACAGTGCCACCACAAGGCCAAATATAGGTGCGACTTAGCTGACTAATTAGGTAAGTTGCTAGATTGTTATGGACCGTAGAAGGCGCGGAAAATGGGAGTCGAGAGAGGACTGTCCTGAGAATTGCATGGCACAAGAGGGGCCCGTAGGTGGGAGAATGGTGATTCGAGACTGCTGGTGAAACCTTAGTGAGTCCATACATATAGTAACCCCTTTGTAAAGGCTATTTTGTGATCTCTTGGCCATACACCGACGGTTATGTACTGGTATAATGGAGGTTCTGCAGTCACCGACGGGTGACGAAATCACAAACTTGTGGGTAAAGTGGTGCCACCACTTAAGAGTGTAAAACTATCATGATAGTCGTGCTTATGGTCACAAGCGCCTGGCCAACTCACATGATTAGAGGGAAATTTGGGATGAAAAGTTGGGATGGTTATTTGGTTATGGTATAGTTATTGGGATTAGTTTTGGGACGGTGTTTGAGTCATGACAATGAGTTTGATTTTCAGTTATTTCATTATGAGATGGTCATTATGAGCATGAGATAAAGTTGAGAAAGATAAATGGTTACTTAAGACATGAAAAGTGGTAAATTATGAAGGAGGTATGTTGCTGTTTTACTTAAATATATGTTAGGATTAAATTTACTTAAAGATAGTTGTTTTTTTTCATGTTCGTGAAATAAACTTTGCTTTCTGTAAGGAGTCTTTTTATTCCTACCTTGTTGTAAGCTACATGTCATACTTTTCCTGGACTTGCTGAGTACGACATGTACTCACCCTTGTATTATCATACAAATATCAGCAACAGGAGAGGAGTACTTCGAAGATCATGTGGAGTACTAGGCGTGCGAACTACCGTCAACTTGCCTGTGGAGTTGAAGATGGAGCCGCTGCTGTTTAGTTTTGCTTCCGCTATCGTTTAGAGACTTCCGCTGCTGAAATAAGTTAATTCATGAGTCATTGTAATAAAGTACTTAAAAACCATATTTATTCGTGGTTATATTCTGAATTTAGTTTGTGGATTACATGTATATGTGTGATGAACATCCTGGGCACACATATGCATTAGCTGGGCTCCGTTTTCACGGGATCGGGCGTCACAGATTGGTATCAGAGCCACGTTGACCGTAGGACACAAGCCTAGGTAGAATGGACACTCTAGAACACATAGGAACACTCCTCTAAACTTCTATTTTTCGAAAATTGCTTGCTGCTATACTTTTCTTGTCAATTCAGCCACCGCAAAGTGCTATTTTTAGCCCTTTTTTCTCTTCTTTCGGACAACAACACTTTTGCTTTCTTGCTTCATAGCTTCTGAAGTTTTGAAGTATTTTCTCCTATAAAAATTCTCATGTCCTATTTATAGATGCCGGTGATCCAGAGCACGACACGCATAAGTACTCGTTCACCACCACGTGGGAGTATACTAAACCCCATTGAGGTGTCTGATGGACCACCTGATGCGGACATCGCTACCGTTGATACAACCATAACGCCAGCCCATTCACCACTCTCAGCTAATCAAGATCCAATGACACGCGCTCGTGCACGTCAACTTAATTATCTGGTGAATTCATTCCTGGCTGTTCAAAGTAATTATCCTTCAAATGGGGACCTATTAAAGCCTTGCGATGACCTTGTTATTATTAGGTGCTTGGGAATTGATCCAGCTAGGAGGGATGGAGGGATTAATGCAATAAAGGCTGCTCCACCCGAGGAGAAATCTTGAGGCTGGGGCCATGTAATAAAGAGAGATTTAGACAAATTAGTAAAGGAATAAGGGAAATCTCGTCCAACTTTGCTGCTGGATGAAATTCCCTCTTTCTTCCCCCATTTAAAGATAGATGTGCTATAATAAGGAAAGAAATAGAGGAAATCATATCCTGCCTTGCTGCTGGATGGGTTTCCCTCTTTCTTTCCCTATTAAATGGTAGTCTATCACAGAAAAAGGAAGGGAATAAGGGAGATCACGTCCTACCTTTGTTGCTGGACGAATTTCGTTCTTCCCTCCCCTATTTAAGTAGTCCAAGAGCTTTTTGACAGGGCGGGTTTTGTTTTCTGTAAGTTTAGCCATTGCTACTTCCTTGTAACGCAAGTGTCGACGAGACCTTCCGATTACTTGAATCAGAACCGCAACTTTTTCACACCCGTGAGTGTTTGCTTGTTATCTTGTTCTTGCTTGTTCTTCGATTGCTTGTAGGTTCAAGGCTGTTCTTGGCACGGCAAGTACAGCAACAACAGGAGCCGGTGTAACTATCGCTAAGGCGCAGCATCCATGTGGTTGTTGTAGTCGGGTAGCACAACGACGACCTCCACCCAAATCGTAGTTACCAGGAGATGGTGTAACTGCCGCTCAAGGCGCCACACCATTCTGGTTGTGGTAGTCGGGCAGCCAGCGTCGATCTCCACCAAATTTGTTCATTACCAATATCTCTCATCGAAAGATAGGGCGTCCCCCGTACCCATTGGGTTCATCACCACCTCCGTCACACGGCGAGAACAGCACCAGTTCTCATGAATAAGTTTAAGATTCTCATTGAATAAGCTGTAATAGGAACTTTAAATCATAGTAGCTTGAATAGGAGTGACATGTTGAATTTTTGTGACGATTGCTTGTGTTTGTGTGCTTGAGTGTGAGTTGTGGGACACTTCTACGAATATCCACATCTACACATAGTACAGAGATGTGAGATGTTTCGGCATGTGTTCACAACCTTGTATAGGCTGATATTAATATAAGAAGATATTTAGTTCATACACCTTGATGCATATAGCTGCGGTATCAACCTAAACTTCTCTTTTCTATTCTACTCAACTCTCTCTCATAGATGGTGAGGGAAAACGCCAGCCGTCAATGGAGGAACGTTCGTGGCAACTATGAACCACAAGAGGATGGCCACGATGAAGTTCCTGAAAATGCTAACCCCGGGGCTGGTGCAAACAACCTTGAACGGTTGATGGCTATGCAGAACCAGCTCATGCAAACTATGATCCAAACTTTGGGTCAGCTGCAAGCCAACAACCTCAACAATCCTAACCCCGTTCCTGCACCATCACCACCACCACCGCCGCAGGCTCACAACAGGTTGGGAGAGTTCTTGAGTACTCGACCGCCAACTTTTGCACAAGCTAATGATCCCATGGAGGCTGATGATTGGTTAAAATCCATGGAGAAGAATCTTGCTATTACTCAGTGTGATGATCAGGAGAAAGTTCTCTTCGCATCGCACCAACCCATGGGAGCAGCTGCTGACTGGTGGGACGCTCTCTGCAATGCCCATGACAACCAGGAGACTATCACTTAGGCTGAGTTCAAGGAGAGTTTCCGCTCTCATTACGTCCCTGCTGGAGTCATGATGCTTAAAAGGCAAGAGTTCGAAGATCTCCGCCAAGGAAAGAAGAGCATGAATGAGTACCTCAACAAGTTCACGCAACTTTCAAGGTATGCTCCAGAAGACATCAACTCTGATCAAAGGAAGCAATATTTGTTCATGAGAGGATTGAACAATGAGATCCAAGTTCAGCTGCTCAACAACGATTATGCCAACTTCTAGAAGCTCCTTGACAAAGCTATAGTGGTTGAGAGCAAGATCCGTGAGATCGAGCAAGAGGGCAAGAGGAAGATGCCATACCAGCCATAAGGTAGCAATGTACATCCCCGTTTCATGCCCCCAGCTGCACCACAGTATGGCTCGTCCATTTTTACTTTCCGCCCTGCAAATCCACCTCGCCCTAATAAACCATCGTAGCAACGTCCTGCCATGCATATGCTCAAAACCACCCTCGCCCCAACGTTCCTGTTGTCTTGGGCAACAAGGCATGCTTTGCATGCGGAGAGGCGGGACACTTTGCATGTCAATGGCCGAGGAAAGGCCTTGGACAGCTGACCAACGCACCAAAGCAGAACCCATGGCCGAATGGAAGAGGTACGCAAGGTAACTGTGGGCAACAGAACTACGCTCGTGGCAACGTGAATCATGTCTCTGCTGAGGAGGCGTAACAAGCTGAGGACATCGTGATTGGTATGTTCCTTGCCAACTCCAACCCCGGCATTGTCTTATTTGATTCCGGAGCATCGCATTCTTTCATATCATCCAAGTATGTTGCCAAGTATAATATGTCCATATTAACACATGAAATATACTATGTTGGTTAATTCTCTCGGTGGAGAGATGGGGACTAATATAGTATGTCCAAAAGTAAACCTTAAAATAAGGGGGTAGACTTCCTTGCCAACCTTATTGTCTTGGATTCTCAAGGGCTTGATATAATACTTGGAATGGATTCGTTAAGCAAGCACAACGGAGTGATCCAATGTGCTGAGAGGAGCGTGCAGTTGACATATGAGCACGGTACTCGTATTGAGTTTGAGTCAGCCCATCCGGCAACCGAGAAGGCAACGTTGAACCACGTTGAAGAATGAACATTGGAAAGCATTCTGGTGGTTCAAGAATATTCGGACGTGTTCCCGGAAGAACTTCTAGGTATGCCACCTGACCGGGACATTGAATTTGCCATTGATTTAGTACCTGGAACTGCACCTATAACGAAAAGGCCATATAGGATGCCCATTAATGAACTAGTAGAATTTAAGAAGCTAATTCAGGAGCAGCTAGAAAAGGGTTTTATTCGCCCAAGCTCGTCACCATGTGGAGCCCCCGTGCTCTTCGTAGACAAGAAGGATGGGACCTAGAGGATTGTGTGGATTATAGGTCTCTCAATGAGGTGACGATCAATAATAAATACCCGCTGCCCTGTATAGAGGACCTATTCGACCAAATGAAAGGTGCCCGAATTTTCTCAAAGATTGATCTTCGGTGGGGATATATCTAGCTGAAGATTAAGTCCTCCGACATACCCAAGACTGCATTTCAAACAGGGTATGGTTCGTATGAATACACCGTTATATCTTTTGGGTTAACGAATGCACCCACATATTTTATGTACCTCATGAATAAGGTCTTCATGGAGTACTTGAACAAGTTCGTCGTGGTTTTCATCGACGATATCATGGTGTATTCGAAAAGCTAGGAAGAACATGGGGAACATTTGAGATTGATATTGTAGAAACTGCGAGAGCATCATTGTATGCCAAGTTTAGCAAATGTCAATTTTGGCTAAAGGAGATATCGTTCCTAGGCCACATCATCTCCGAGAGAGGAGTATCGGTTGATACCGAAAAAGTGGGAGATGTTCTGAAGTAGAACCAACCGCAGAGCGTGAGGAATATTCGGAGTTTCCTTGGAATGGCTGGATACTATCGCCGGTTCATCAAGGATTTCTCCAAAATAGCGAAGCTTATGACTGAATTGTTAATGAAGGGAAAAGCATTTCAGTGGACACCAGCGTGTCAAGAAAGCTTTGAGGAGCTCAAGAAAAGGCTAACCACAGTGCCAGTTTTGGTATTGCCGGACGTGAGCAAGAGTTTCGACATATATTGTGACGCATCAAGACAAGGGATTGGATGTGTGCTCATGCAAGAAGGACAAGTGGTAGCCTATGCGTCGAGACAACTAAAGAAACACGAGCTAAATTACCCCACACATGACTTGGAACTCACAGCCGTGGTACATGCCTTGAAGATTTGGAGGAATTATATCCTTGGCCACCGATGTGAGATCTATACGGATTACAAAAGCCTCAAGTATCTATTCACGCAAACGGATCTAAAATTTGAGGCAACGTCGATGGTTGGAACTCATCATGGACTATGATGTTGGAATCAACTATCACCCCGGAAAGGCCAATGTAGTAGCTGATGCGTTGAGCCGAAAGGGAGCATGTCACCAACTCACGGTTCGGGAGCTACTGCCCGAGCTGCACAAGGAGTTCGAACGGTTACACCTTGGGTTCTTGAACGAGATGTAAGTGATAGAACTCAACTCCTCGCTGGAACAAGAGATACGAGACGGCCAAGCAACGGATGAGGAAATCAAGGAAAGGATCCGACAAGGCATAGAAAAGGATTTCAAAGAAGACGGGAAGGGTACGCTTTGGTTATGGAAAAGGATTTGTGTGCCTAACGTGAAACACATCCGCGACACGATATTAAAGGAGGCACGTGACTCACCTTATTCCATACATCCCGGCTGTACAAAGATGTACAAGGACCTGAAAACTTGCTATTGGTGGGATGGTATGAAAAAGTACATAGCTGAGTATGTTGCCTTATGCGACACGTGACAACGCGGGTGAAGGCCGAACATCAAAAACCCGCTGGACTGTTGCAACCATTGAAACTACCCGAGTGAAAGTGGGAAGACATCAGCATGGATTTCATCGTCGGATTACCGTGTACTCGGTCGGTTTACGACTCCATCTGGGTTATTGTGAACCGATTGACGAAAACAGCCTATTTTCTTCCTGTTAGAACCACGTACCGCGTCGCAGAACTAGCCGAGCTGTACATGGAGCAAATCATGTGTCGTCATGGAGTTCCAAAGAGGATAGTTTCAGATCGGGGTATCTAATTTACCTCTAGGTTCTGGAAGAAGCTGCATGAAACTATGGGTACACGACTAGATTTCAGTTTCGTTTATCACCCGCAAACTGACGGGCAAACTGAGAGGACAAATCAAAACTTAGAAGACATGTTGAGAGTCTGCGCCTTGAAACATGGGCATAGTTGGGATAGGAGCTTGCCGTATGCTGAGTTCTCATACAATAACAGGTATCAAGCCAGCTTGAAGATGTCACCTTTCGAAGCATTGTATGGTAGACGGTGTAGAACGCCGCTGTTCTGGAATGAGACCAAAGAGCACCAAGTGTTTGGACCCGAAGTGCTGCAAGACACTGAGAAGCAAGTCCAAACAATACGGGAGAACTTGAAGGCTACTCAGTCACGACAAAAAGGTTATGCGGACAATAGGCGAAGAAAGTTGACCTTCGAAGTAGGAGACTTCGTGTACCTTAAGATATCACCTATCGGTGGCCAACGACGTTTCAACGTCAAAGGCAAGTTAGAACCTTGCTACATCGGGCCATTTAAGATTTTGGGCAAGCGAGGAGAGGTAGCTTATCAACTAGAGCTCCCAACGCACCTCTCCGACGTGCATGACATGTTTCACGTATCTCAACTCAAGAAGTGTTTGATATTACCAGAAGAACAAGTATCAATGGATGAGCTCGATCTTTAAGAGGATCTGACCTATGTAGAGCACCCTGTCCAATTTTTGGATGTGAAGGAAAGGGTCACGAGAAACGAAGTGATCCGTTGGTGCAAGGTACAGGGGAGCCATCACATGGAAGCCGGGGCTACATGGGAGCGTGAGGAAGACCTCAAGGCATAATTCCCTCATCTATTCTCTACTCTAATGAATCTCGAGGGCGAGATTCAGTTTAAGGGGGGTAGGTTTGTAACACACTCAATTTCATATTCATGCATTGCATATAGAAAAACATTATAAAAGAAATAGACAATGGGAAAGAATCATAAAAATGGGAGAAAGGTAGTTGAAAAGAGCCGATTCCAATTCGCCGAGGAGCGCTGTTGACACTTCCCGTGGCCCGCTGGCCACGTGGCGTCTTCAGAGCTCATCCCTGCGGAGGGGGGTGAGGTCCGGCACTGCTGGCCACGTGGCAGGCTCAGAGCTCGCCTCTGAGGAAGGGACGAGGTCCGGCCCTGCTGGACACATGTCGCCTTCGGAGCTAGTCTCTGTGGAAAAGCGAGGCTCAGCCCCGCGGAACACGTGTTGACTTCGGAGTTAGTCTCTGCAGAGAAGCGAGGCCCAGCCCGTGGGAGACGTGTCACTCTCGGAGCTCGCCTCCGAGAGGTCCGGCCCGCTGGACACGTGTCACCCTCGGAGCTCGCCTCCGAGAGGTCCGGCTCCGCTGGACACGTGTCGTCCTCGGAGCTCACCTCCGAGGAGAAGAGAGGTCCGGCCCGCTGGACACATGTCACCCTCGGAGCTCGCCTCCGAGAGGTCCGGCCCCGCTGAACATGTGTCATCCTCGGAGCTCACCTCCGAGGAGAAGGGAGGTCCGACACTGCTGGAAACGTGTCATCCTCGGAGCTCACCTCCGAGGAGAAGTGAGGTCCGACGCTGTTGGACACGTGTCACCACCGGAGCTCGCCTCTGTAGAGAGGGGAGGCCCCGCCCCGCCACACACATGGCACACGCGGAGCTCGCCTCTGAGGAAAAGGGAGGCCCCGCCCTGCCAGACACGTGGCGCACGCGGAGCTCACCTGTGAGGAAAGGGAGGCCCCGCCCCGCTGGACGCGTGGCAGGCCCGGAGCTCGCCTCTGAGGAGAAGCAAGGACCGGACCCCGCTGGACACATGGCGTCTCCGGAGCTCACCACTGCGGAGATGCGAGGTCGTTAAGCGGTTTTTCCTCCTGTGCACGGGAGTACCCGGTACGGAGGATACCAACACAATTTCCCTCACATTGCTGCCGCACCAAATCAATTGGAGATAAGTTTGATACGATCCAAAAACAAATTGAATAGGACTCTTATTTGAGCTCCAATTGGAGTAGTACTCTTCTTTCACCCCTTATAAATAGAACCCAAAACCCCCTGGCCGCAACCACGTACCTATCTTCCACCTCCCGAGTCGACGACTTGGAGGCCCTAGCTCCCAACTCGCCGAGTTGAACCCCCTGCCGGAGTTCAGTCGCCGGTAAGCCCCACCGGTGAGCCCGCCGACGAGCGTCGTCGCGCCTCGCCGTCGCTGCCGCCATTGCTAGGAGGAAGGCTCCGCCACCAAAGAGAAGTAAGGTAGGTCTTCATACCCATCTTACGACCTCGTCGCGGTTTTTTCGCATCTGTTTTCTTTGTTCCTTTCGAACAGAAGCTGTTTCGTGTTGACAGATCACGTGTTGATCAATTTTTTACGGTGAAATTGGTCTAGATCTTGAGTCAAGATCATCACCACGTCCACACTTGATCCTGACACCCTTGTTCACCATAAAACCCCATGCAAGCCCAGTAAAACATGCAAGAACACGTACAAACTTGTCTAATAAAATAGCATCATAGGATTTGCACCATTGCATCTTAAGTAAAGTTTGTGCATGATGTTTGATTGCTATAATTTTGTATGTGCGTGGTTGTGACTAGAAGGACAAGCTCAGGAAGCCATCTACAAAGAACTAAAGCACCGAGACTTCGAGACACGTGAGCAACAAGAGTCACAGGAGCAAGGCAAGTGCTCCTTGACCATATTGATCCCATGTTTTGGAAACTGATTTGTTTGCAAAAACATGTATGCTTGAGTCAACTCGATGGAACACCCTTTTATAGAAGTTTACTAGTTTGATTGACCACCCGTGTTGCCGGGGAAGTTGATGAGTCGGGTATGATCGTTTTTTCCTTTTTGCTTCCCTTAGCTTACGGGTTACAAGAAGCCGAGATAGAACATGTCTAGCTATAGCACTCATATAAAAAATGATGATGAGAACTTGATGATAATATTGAGCATAGAATCGGGGGAGATCTAGGTAAGCTTGGTTCGTGGATGTGGTAGAATGAGATGGTGGTTTACTTGCCGTAGATCTAAGGACTTGTTCATGCCAGCACATGCCAGGAAAACAATGCCACCACAAGGCCAAATATGGGTGCGGCTTAGCTGACTAATTAGGTAAGTTGCTAGATTGTTATGGACCGTGGAAAGCGCGGGAAATGAGAGTCGAGAGAGGACTGCCCTAGGAACTGCATGGCACAAGAGGGGGCCCGTAGGTGGGAGAATGGTGATTCGAGCCTGCTGGTGAAACCTTAGTGAGTCCATACATGTCACACCCGGTTTTTCCGAAGAACAACCAAGTGAATATCACATGTATGCCAGGATCATTTTCTCATACATGTGATGACAAATAGTAAAGCATCATTTATTACAAGCCAGATGTCGAATATAAATAAGTCTTACATCGCAAATGTCTCAATGGACACTAATGCTTCATCACAAGTAAATAAACTAGCAGCGGAATATTATTCTTTTAGGGCTCCATCACAGGCGTTGCCCGGGGGTCTTCATGAACCTAAAATCCTTCCTCGGGTCCAAAATCTTGGTCGTTATACACCACCTCAGTATCTTGACCTGAGCAGCAATATAAACCAACAAATATGCAAGGTTGAGTACCAATGGTACTCAGCAAGTGTGGGAAAATTATATCATGCATGGCTAGAACAAGGAGAGGTTGAACTCATGGTTAAAGCACTACGCAATTAATACCTATCACCTTAGCTTATTAAGCACCTACATTACTACACAGGTGAAATGGTCCAAATCTTCCATCCCATCATCATAACCAAATAACCATAACATCATTTCCAATGTTAAGCTCCCCGCTTAACATCCACAACTTCCAAAAACCTTCACTCCTCTAATCATGAATAAGTCCAGGCCGCTCTTAACCGTGAGCACGGCTGTCAAGACAGTTTTGACTCTGCAGAGTTTGTACCACTGTACCCACAAGTAGTGATTTCATCCCCCGTTGCCGGGTGGACTAAAAGAACCTCCATTATGCCAGTGGCTACGATCCACATTCACACTTCCCAGGTGTGCGGTCAGGAGATCACTACGAAGCCTTTACAAAGGGATTCCCGACGAGCGTGGGCACACTGAGGTTTCACCCCTAACAGCATACAAGAGGATCCAACCCCGCTGCAGTGGCCCCCTCTTGAGCCTTGCGGTTCATATGGTAGTCCAGCTGACACCTACTCCCCGCACCATCCAACACACCCATACTACGCCGGGGATACACCTAATTAATTGGCCAAGCTGCCCCATCTCAGCATGTGGTTGGCACTGTAAAGCCGGGTTACATGCTCCATGAACCGGTCCTTAGGATCCAGGCAAGTACTAAACACAAACCCAAGTCTCGTGCACCCAGCACACAACCAAAACATCCAACTTGCCTTGATCCCTACCTCTACATAACTCACAATAGCTCATTCAAGAGTATGGTAAAATAAACTGATGATCTCATATCCCAAATATCCCATTCTAAGCATGGCTAAGCATATGAATGTAAATAAATGACATGACAAAATAAATCCCAACCCAAGCTTCAAGGAAACAAGGTAATGCAATTCTAGGGAAACTTCCTAGCATGGGTTTCATATTTAACTTGACAATACAAATAATTCTATCTACACATCCTAGCATAGGATCAAAGTGGTCAAGGACACTTGCCTCCTTCTTGCTGCTCTTGAAATGGGTAGTCCTGATCTTGGAAAGGGTTAACTTGCTCTTGAACAGGTTCTACTTCATACCATCACACATAGCAAAAGAAAAACAACAATCATAAGACATAGTTCACACTTCTACTTCATACAAACCACACATTCATATTTATAAAAGTTCTTTACCATTATATGTGTTGTGGTTACTTTATGTGTGTTAAGTTGTGGCTTGCATGCACTTTTAACCATGTATATATGATTTCTACTTTTGTGTCCATATTTATACCTACATACTATTTATATAGGTTTCCAATAAATTTCTTATATTCAACTACTACACCTTTTTACTACCAAGTGTGTATGAAAAGTATTTTTCTTCCCCATATGTGCCTTCATAATTTCTACCAACCCTAAACTGAACCCTTTGGATTTTAAAAACTCCATTTATCATCTACTAGTTGCTATATTTTCAGATTTATATTCCTATGCATAATTGTGTATTTTATTATGAAATTGGTAATACACATCACCTAAACAATATAGGTTCTGGTCCTAAATAATTTAATAACATATTTTGACCTTGGCTTCTGATGTAGACTATTTCATAATTATTTTCCTTATTTTTCTATAACTATTCTTTACTTCAAAATGTGTCCCTATACTAATAAATGTGAATAATAAATGAAACAGATTCATTTCAGCCCAAAAATAGATTTTTATCTCACTCTAAAGTTTTCTAAGTACTGAGAAAGTTTTTAATTAATTTTGACAATTATATTTGTCCCCCTTTTTAATTTTTAAACACTAGCCACATATTCAATTTCCTAATTTAAATACTAAACAGGGCTAAAAAGGTAAACTCACCCCATTACAGGGTCTATAATATTATTTTCAGAATTTCCAAGGGTCTAGCTACACTTATCAGTGGTGTTTTTCCTAATTTTTATTAATTCCAGGGGCTAAAACTGATTTTTAAATGAATTTACACGATTTTCTGGAGTTCCAGGGGCTAGATCTGAAGTTTCCGGGGCTAGCTCTCAATTCCAGAGAACCCCAGGGGGTAGCACGTAAGAATTTCAGTCTTTATAACGCGGGGCTGACGTGGACCGTCCGATTTTAAACCGACGGCTGAGATTATTACATCGAACCGGTACGCGGGGTTTTAAAGTCTACCGTGCGATTTAAAATAAACGGCGCACAAGCGGCCACGTCGCTCCGATCGAGCGCGGGCGGCGCTGCCGGCGGCGCACGGCGGCGGGAAGCGGCGATCTCGCCGGAAAGTTTCGGATCCGCGAGAATTCTACCTAGAACTGTGATCTTATGGCATAGATCGGTAGAGGGGAGGTCAGGGATCTCACCTCGGGGGTTTTCTCGAGCTCGGGGGTCCTGGAAAGTGATCGGCGGCGAGGTCCGAGGCAAAACCACGGCGAAGCTCGTCGGCGCTGGATTTACACCGTAAGTCTTCGGGTTTTCTGCACCTGCAAAGTTCCCCGGAGGCGGTGGATCAAGACCAGCGAGTTAGATCAGAGTTTCCGAGCTTAGATCGGCCAGAATTCACCGGCGAAGTCTCGGTGCTCACCGGAGTGAAAATCGGCGATCGCGTGGGAAAAACCGATCGGGGCTGGGGTTTTTATAGCCGGGGGAGGGCGGTGGGTCTGTTGCGATCGAGTTGGATTCTTCTGGGACCGGAATTCGGGCTGCGGGACGGGTTTTCCGATCGGTTAAGATCGCACACGCTCGGGGAAAAGTCCGGGGTCGCGGGGTTAGGGATGACAGGCGGGTCCCACCCGTCTGTGAGAGGCAGCGCGGCGCGCGCGGGGGCGGGCTGACGCGGGGAAGCTGGGCCGGCTGGTGGGTTTCGGCCCACTGGCCGGTTTTTTTCCCGTTTCTCTTTTTCTTGTTCTATTTCTTTTCTGTTTTGAGTATAATTTGAATTCTAGTTTGAATTTGAATTTTTGCAAAACATGCAACACGTCCAAAAATTTCTAAATTCCCCTCTGAACATGGTTTAGGGTTTTGAATCAAAATTTGGGGTGTTACAGCTCTACCCCCCTTAAAAGAAATCTCGTCCCCGAGATTGGTGTATCTAAGAAAACAATTCCGGAAATTGTGACTTAAGCTCATCTTCCCGTTCCCAGGTGGCTTCCTCTTCTGAGTGATGCTTCCACTGCACCTTGCACATCCGGATTCTCTTGTTTCTGGTGAGGCGTTCCATTGTATCCAAAATCTTGTATGGTTGTTCGGCATAAGATAAATCTTCAGCTACACCCACTTCATTCATGGGTAACACCTCCTCAGGCGTCCTCAGGCATTTCTTGAGTTGTGACACATGGAATACATCGTGCACGTCCGATAGATGAACCGGTAACTCTAGTTGGTACGCCACTTCGCTTTTCCTTTCCAAAACTGGAAAGGGTCCGATGTATCACGGTGACAACTTCCCTTTCACCTTGAACCGACGAAGTCCTCTGATAGGGGACACCTTGAGATAAACATAGTCTCCCACGTTGAAAACGAGTTCTCTTCTTCGTACATCAGCATAACTCTTCTGGCGTGTTTGTGCTATCCTCAAGTTGTTGCGAATCTCCCTCACCTTCGCTTCGGCTTCTTGTAGCACTTCTGGACCAAACACTTTGCTTTCTCCTGTTTGGTTCCAAAATAGAGGAGTTCTGCACTTCCTTCCATACAAAGCTTCAAACGGTGACATCTTCATACTAGCTTGATAACTGTTGTTATAGGAAAACTCCGCATACGGTAAGTTCTTGTCCCAACTCCTATTGTTTTTGAGTGCACATGCCCTCAACATATCTTCAAGGATCTGATTGGTTCTCTCCGTCTGCCCGTCAGTTTGGGGATGATAGGCAGAACTGAAGTTCAGATGGGTTCCCATGTTTTCATGCAACTTTTGCCAAAACCTCGAGGTGAACTGTGTCCCTCGGTCCGACACTATCTTCTATGGCACTCCATGGTAACACACAATCCTTGACATGTACAATTCTGCCAATTTGGATCCGCTGTAGCTTTCTTTCACAGGGATGAAATGAGCTACCTTGGTTAGCCTATCAATAATGACCCGTATTGAATCATACCCGGATTGGGTCCTAGGCAATCCCACGACAAAATCCATGCTGATTTCTTCCCACTTCCATTCAGGCACTTTGAGTGGTTGCAGTAATCCCGCGAGTCGTTGATGTTCAGCTTTCACCAACTGACATGTGTCACATAGGGCAACATGTTCCGCGACATCTCGCTTCATGCCATACCACCAATACCTGCCTTTGAGGTCCTGGTACATCTTCGTACTCCCAGGATGAATGGAATAGTCAGAATCGTGAGCCTCCTTCAAAATTAATTCACGGATCTCTTTTACTTCTGGCACACAGATCCTTTTCCCGTGCCACACCGTTCCCTGTTCATCCTCTCTAAAACCAGGAGCTTTATTTTCCTTAATGAGTTGTCTGATCTCTTGTATCTTCTCATCATTCTTTTGGCCCTCGCGTATGTCTTGCTCGAGTGTGGAGTCCACTTCCATGGCGATGGCTTCACCACTATTTACTAGACATAGATTGAGCCTTATAATCTCGTCCTTCAATTCTGCAGGCATGTCCTTCAAGCTCAACTTATTGACCTGCACTTTCCGACTCAAAGCATCGGCCACGACGTTTGCTTTCCCGGGATGATAGTTGATGCCCACATCAAAGTCATTGATTAGCTCTAACCATCTCCTTTGTCTGAGGTTGAGATCTGGTTGTGTGAATATGTACTTCAAACTCTTATGATCCGTATATATCTCTGTCCTCTTCCCCATCAAATAGTGCCGCCAAATTTTCAACGCGTGTACCACTGCAGCTAGTTCTAGGTCATGTGTAGGATAGTTATTCTCGTGCTTCCGAAGCTGCCGGGATGCATATGCCACGACATGTCCTTCTTGCATGAGAACACATCCCAACCCATTTCCAGAGGCATCGCAGTACACTGTGAAATTCTTCTGCATATCTGGCATAACCAACACTGGGGTTGTTGTCAATCTTTTCTTTAGCTCCTGAAAGCTCGTATCGCACTGTGGCGTCCAGGTGAATGTGATTCCCTTTTCCAACAGTTTGGTGAGAGGTCTCGAGATCTTGGAGAATCCCTCAATAAACCGTCGATAGTATCCAGCCAATCCCAAAAAGCTTCGAACTTCCCCGACATTTTCAGGGGTCTTCCACTTCTGGATATCTTCGATTTTGGCGGGATCTACGGAGATTCCTCCCTCCGAGATTATATGCCCCAAAAAGGGAACTCTCTTCAGCCAAAACTCACACTTGCTCAACTTGGCATATAGTTGGTGTTCTCTCAGCCTCTGTAACACCAACCTTAGATGTTTCTCATATTCTTCTTCATCTTTGGAGAAGACGAGAATATCATCTATGAAAACCACCACAAATTTGTCCAGATATTCCATGAATACCTTGTTCATGAGGTACATGAAATATGCCGGGGCATTGGTTAGCCCGAAAGGCATGACAGTGTATTCATACAGTCCGTATCGAGATACGAAAACTGTCTTGGGAATATCAGATTGCCTTATCTTGAGTTGGTGGTATCCTGACCTGAGATCAATTTTCGAGAACACACAAGCTCCCCTCAACTGATCAAACAAGTCTTCAATGCGAGGCAATGGGTACTTGTTTTTGATGGTTACCTCATTCAAGGCACGGTAATCCATGCATAACCTTTGGGTTCCGTCTTTCTTGGGCACAAATATCACCGGAGCTCCCCATGGTGAGGAACTAGGGCGAATATACCCCTTCTCCGTCAATTCTCTCAAATGATCCTTGAGCTCTTCTAGCTGCTTGGAGTCCATTCGATAAGGTCTCTTGTATATCGGGGCTGTTCCCGGTACTAGCTCAATTGCGAATTCCACGTCACGGTCGGGAGGCATACCTGGCAATTCCTCCGGAAAAACATCTGGATATTCCCTGATGGTCCTGATTTCCTCAACTTTCACCTCCACTTGATTTAATTTAATGTCCCTCCTAGGCTCGTGTATTGTTATGAACTTTACTCTTGTGCCATTGGGGTGAGTTAGTTCCACCGTTCTGGTCGAACAATGGATGATTCCTTTATGTTTGGTCAACCAATCCATACCCAAAATAATATCTATCCCTTGTGAATCTATCACTATGAGGTTAGCAGTAAATACTACCCCATTAATGTCTAGGCTCACTTTGGGACACACTTGTCTTGTCCTTATTTCTCCACTTGGAGAGTTTACGGCTAGCATATGGTTCATTTGTGTGGTTGCTAGGTCATGCTTCTTAACAAACCCTTGAGCAATGAACGAGTGGGTAGCACCAGAATCAAACAGCAGAGTTGCAAGGTGTAAATTGGCAGGAAACTTACCAACTACCACGTCGGGTGCCTCTTGTGCTTTCTCCATAGTGACATGGTTCACCCGTCCTCTCACTACATTCTGCTGTTGTGGCGGCGCAGGCTTCTTCTTGGGCATTTATGGGCGTAGTGCCCCACTTCACCACAGCTGAAACATTGCACCCCAATCTTAGATGCTTGGCGCTTGTTGTCTTGGGGTTGGTTTGGGGGTCCTTGCACTGCTGGTCGAGGTGGATATGCGGGGCGAGGCTGCTGCACAAACTGACGTGGCGGCTGTGCTGGTGCTGCAGGAGGCCTGTAGTTTGGGTTGTACCCTCTTGGTGCTGAATAGGGTACCGCAGCACGGCTCGTCTGCCCCGTAGGTTGCTGCATCATACGTGGGCGGGTGTTACTCCCTGAGGCCTGATGTGACCACCCAGCCTTCCTCTTATTCTCATTTTCCAGGGCCTTTAGCTTCCTTTCCACCACAAACGCTCTGTCCACCATCTTTTGAAAGCTTTCATACTCATTGGAGGACATTGCACACTGCATCTCTGCGGTGAGTCCTTCCACGAAACAATCTTGTTTGTGCTCATCAGTCTCTATGTCTCGTGGAGCATAACGGGATAGTTGAGTAAATTTAGTGAGGTATTCCCTCACCGTCATGTTTCCCTGCCGCAGTCCCAAAAACTCCTTCCTCTTATTTTTGAGTTCACCTCTTGGGATGTAGTGGTTGCGGAAGCTACGCTTGAACTCTTCCCAAGTGATGTTCTCAGGGTCATGATGGGCGGCCACATAGGCGGTCCACCAATCAGCAGCAGGTCCCTGCAATTGATGAGAGGCAAAAAGCACCCTCTCATACCCTTGGCACTGTATGATCCTCATCTTACTTTCAATAGTCTTCAGCCAATCATCTGCCTCCAGAGGTTCAGCAGCACTTGCAAACTTTGGGGGTTGAGTTCCTAGAAACTCACTCAACCTTGGTTGGCGTGGTGCAGCTTGTGGAGGTGGAACTTGATGCAAGTTGGCCACCACTTGAGTCAAGTTCTGGATAAGCTGATTTTGATTCTCCAGCATTTGGTGGAGAGGATCAACTTCTTCACGGCGACCACCCCGGTCCTGGCCTCCAGAAAGATGAGGGTTGCATGCCTCATCATTGTTGTTGGCGGGGTTGGCAGCACGTCCTTTTCCTCTTCCGGCCATCTGGCAGAATCAACAAATGTTAATTTGATACCATTTGGTATCATCTTACTACATTCATTTGTTGGTACTTTGAGGTGTTGAGTCTTTGTTAAAATTTTACGAGGGTTTATATCTCACACCAAATAAATGCTCTATTATTTCCTATGAGTTCACACACCAAAGCAAAACAATCTGAAGACGAGGTTGTGGACAATTGCTCATGGCTTCCACAACTCACGTCACACACCAAGCATTATCACACCATTAACTACGTAACGACTCGACTACTCGACCTCTTGCTAGCTAGGGGAAAGACTCTACACTACTCGTCCTCTTGAGCTGGCTCCTCGGGATCTTCCTCCTCATTTCGGCTACCTTCTGACTCTGCTTTGGGTGGGGAGGCTGCTGGTGGAGAAGTGCGACGACGCTTGATCGCTCGGCGATCCGGGGAGTCAGGAGTCCATGGATCACTCACGGTGACACACAGTTCATTCCCATCTCCTCTTTCTCTCGCCTTTAAGCAAGCTCGCAGCAACGCCTCCGTTTCCTTCAGGGTGTCTCGGACATCCTGAAGCTCTTGTTGACACTCCTGCAGTCGAGTGCTGAGCATAGCAGCATCCTCCAAGCACAAGTCCATGTGCTCATGGGAAGTCCCTTGCTGCACCGGTGAGTACTTGTACTCCGTGGTACCACTCTCACGTTGGAGGACATACATGTACTCAGTTTTGTCCAAGTGGCGACGATAGATGTGACTCTGGCAGGTGATGGCCTCCCAGGTGACATCTCTCTCCGCGTCAACTTGTGTTGCTCGACAAGCTGGAGAATGGTGGATCTTCAGCAGCTGATTCTCGTGTATAATCCTCATCTCCGAACTCCATTCTTCCCTCTTCTCACGGATGGTCCTGGTGGAGTTATAGTGGATGATGAGCTTGCCCGTATTGCCGGCGGCTTCGAGCATACGTCGAAGACGGCGCAACAAGTCTCCTACTGCCAATCCGTAGGAAAGGTACGTCACCGGACGACTCTCCTCTCTTTCGGCAAGGGCTACTACGGGAACTCTCCCTCGTGTGGACTTGCGAGCGGTGCGAATCATGCGAACCATCTAAAACAAAAAGGATTAAAACTTAGGTTAGATAAACTTTTTAAACAAAAAGCCCATTTTGAATAAAAATTTGGGGTAAGATGAAGAAAATGACTCCTTAAATAACACTCTTCAACCCACACCTTGGAAAATAGTTTTTAAGAAAGTAGGGCCCTTAAATACGTCCATTTCTACCTAGGTCCACGTTCCTACGGGCAACCTTGGCTCTGATACCACATCTGTCACACCCGGTTTTTCCGAAGAACAACCAAGTGAATATCACATGTATGCCAGGATCATTTTCTCATACATGTGATGACAAATAGTGAAGCATCATTTATTACAAGCCAGGTGTCGAATATAAATAAGTCTTACATCGGAAATGTCTCAATGGACACTAATGCTTCATCACAAGTAAATAAACTAGCAGCGGAATATTATTCTTTTAGGGCTCCATCACAGGCGTTGCCCGGGGGTCTTCATGAACCTAAAATCCTTCCTTGGGTCCAAAATCTTGGTCGTTATACACCACCTCAGTATCTTGACCTGAGCAGCAATATAAACCAACAAATATGCAAGGTTGAGTACCAATGGTACTCAGCAAGTGTGGGAAAATTATATCATGCATGGCTAGAACAAGGAGAGGTTGAACTCATGGTTAAAGCACTACGCAATTAATACCTATCACCTTAGCTTATTAAGCACCTACATTACTACACAGGTGAAATGGTCCAAATCTCCCATCCCATCATCATAACCAAATAACCATAACATCATTTCCAATGTTAAGCTCCCCGCTTAACATCCACAACTTCCAAAAACCTTCACTCCTCTAATCATGAATAAGTCCAGGCCGCTCTTAACCGTAAGCACGGCTGTCAAGACAGTTTTGACTCTGCAGAGTTTGTACCACTGTACCCACAAGTAGTGATTTCATCCCCCATTGCCGGGTGGACTAAAAGAACCTCCATTATGCCAGTGGCTACGATCCACATTCACACTTCCCAGGTGTGCGGCCAGGAGATCACTACGAAGCCTTTACAAAGGGATTCCCGACGAGCGTGGGCCCACTGAGGTTTCACCCCTAACAGCATACAAGAGGCTCCAACCCCGCTGCAGTGGCCCCCTCTTGAGCCTTGCGGTTCATATGGTAGTCCAGCTGACACCTACTCCCCGCACCATCCAACACACCCATACTACGCCGGGGATACACCTAATTAATTGGCCAAGCTGCCCCATCTCAGCATGTGGTTGGCACTGTAAAGCCGGGTTACATGCTCCATGAACCGGCCCTTAGGATCTAGGCAAGTACTAAACACAAACCCAAGTCTCGTGCACCCAGCACACAACCAAAACATCCAACTTGCCTTGATCCCTACCTCTACATAACTCACAATAGCTCATTCAAGAGTATGGTAAAATAAACTGATGATCTCATATCCCAAATATCCCATTCTAAGCATGGCTAAGCATATGCATGTAAATAAATGACATGAGAAAATAAATCCCAACCCAAGCTTCAAGGAAACAAGGTAATGCAATTCTAGGGAAACTTCCTAGCATGGGTTTCATATTTAACTTGACAATGCAAATAATTCTATCTACACATCCTAGCATAGGATCAAAGTGGTCAAGGACACTTGCCTCCTTCTTGCTGCTCTTGAAATGGGTAGTCCTGATCTTGGAAAGGGTTAACTTGCTCTTGAACAGGTTCTACTTCATACCATCACACATAGCAAAAGAAAAACAACAATCATAAGACATAGTTCACACTTCTACTTCATACAAACCACACATTCATATTTATAAAAGTTCTTTACCATTATATGTGTTGTGGTTACTTTATGTGTGTTAAGTTGTGGCTTGCATGCACTTTTAACCATGTATATATGATTTCTACTTTTGTGTCCACATTTATACCTACATACTATTTATATAGGTTTCCAATAAATTTCTTATATTCAACTACTACACCTTTTTACTACCAAGTGTGTATGAAAAGTATTTTTCTTCCTCATATGTGCCTTCATAATTTCTACCAACCCTAAACTGAACCCTTTGGATTTTAAAAACTCCATTTATCATCTACTAGTTGCTATATTTTCAGATTTATATTCCTATGCATAATTGTGTATTTTATTATGAAATTGGTAATACACATCACCTAAACAGTATAGGTTCTGGTCCTAAATAATTTAATAACATATTTTGACCTTGGCTTCTGATGTAGACTATTTCATAATTATTTTCCTTATTTTTCTATAACTATTCTTTACTTCAAAATGTGTCCCTATACTAATAAATGTGAATAATAAATGTAACAGATTCATTTCAGCCCAAAAATAGATTTTTATCTCACTCCAAAGTTTTCTAAGTACTGAGAAAGTTTTTAATTAATTTTAACAATTATGTTTGTCCCCCTTTTTAATTTTTAAACACTAGCCACATATTCAATTTCCTAATTTAAATACTAAACAGGGCTAAAAAGGTAAACTCACCCCATTACAGGGTCTATAATATTATTTTCAGAATTTCCAAGGGTCTAGCTACACTTATCAGTGGTGTTTTTCCTAATTTTTATTAAGTCCAGGGGCTAAAACTGATTTTTAAATGAATTTACACGATTTTCTGGAGTTCCAGGGGCTAGATCTGAAGTTTCCGGGGCTAGCTCTCAATTCCAGAGAACCCCAGGGGGTAGCACGTAAGAATTTCAGTCTTTATAACGCGGGGCTGACGTGGACCGTCCGATTTTAAACCGACGGCTGAGATTATAACATCGAACCGGTACGCGGGGTTTTAAAGTCTACCGTGCGATTTAAAATAAACGGCGCACAAGCGGCCACGTCGCTCCGATCGAGCGCGGGCGGCGCTGCCGGCGGCGGAAAGCGGCGATCTGGCCGGAAAGTTTCGGATCCGCGAGAATTCTACCTAGAACTGTGATCTTATGGCAAAGATCGGTAGAGGGGAGGTCAGGGATCTCACCTCGGGGGTTTTCTCGAGCTCGGGGGTCCTGGAAAGTGATCGGCGGCGAGGTCCGAGGCAAAAGCACGGCGAAGCTCGTCGGCGCTGGATTTACACCGTAAGTCTTCAGGTTTTCTGCACCTGCAAAGTTCCCCGGAGGCGGTGGATCAAGACCAGCGAGTTAGATCAGAGTTTCCGAGCTTAGATCGGCCAGAATTCACCGGCGAAGTCTCGGTGCTCACCGGAGTGAAAATCGGCGATCGCGTGGGAAAAAACGATCGGGGCTGGGGTTTTTATAGCCGGGGGAGGGCGGTGGGTCTGTTGCGATCGAGTTGGATTCTTCTGGGACCGGAATTCGGGCTGCGGGACGGGTTTTCCGATCGGTTAAGATCGCGCGCGCTCGGGGAAAAGTCCGGGGTCGCAGGGTTAGGGATGACAGGCGGGTCCCACCCGTCTGTGAGAGGCAGCGCGGCGCGCGCGGGGGCGGGCTGGCGCGGGGAAGCTGGGCCGGCTGGCGGGTTTCGGCCCACTGGCTGGTTTTTTTCCCGTTTCTCTTTTTCTTTTTCCATTTCTTTTCTGTTTTGAGTATAATTTGAATTCCAGTTTGAATTTGAATTTTTGCAAAACATGCAACACGTCCAAAAATTTCTAAATTCCCCTCTGAACATGGTTTAGGGTTTTGAATCAAAATTTGGGGTGTTACAATACATCTAGTAGCCCCTTTGTAAAAGCTATTTTATGATCTCTTGGCCATAAACCGATGGTTGTGTACTGGTATAATAGAGGTTCTACAGTCACCGACAGGTGACGAAATCATAAACTTATGGGTAAAGTGGTGCCACCTCTTAAGAGTGTAAAACTATCATGATAGTCGTGCTTACGGTCACAATCGCCTGGCCAACTCAATTGATTAGAGGGAAATTTGAGATGTTATTTGGTTATGGTAATGATATGGTTATTGGGATTAGTTTTGGTACGGTGTTTGAGTCATGATAATGAGTTTGATTTTCGGTTATATGATTATGAGATGGATATGAACATGAGATGGTTATTATGAGCATGAGATAAAGTTGAGAAAGATAAATGGTTGGTTGAGACATGAAAAGTGGTGAATTATGAAGGAGTTATGTTGTTATTTTACTTAAATATATGTTAGTATTAAATTCACTTAAAGATAGTTGCTATTTTTATCATGTTTATGAAATAAACTTTGCTTTCTGCAATGAGACCTTTTATTCCTACCTTGTTGTAAGCTACATGTCATACTTTTCTCGCACTTGCTGAGTACGACATGTACTCACCCTTGCATTATCATACAAACATCAGCAATGGGAGAGGAGTACTTCGAAGATCATGTGGAATACTAAGCGTGCGAACTACCGTCAACTTGCCTGTGGAGTTGAAGATAGAGCCGTTGCTGTTTAGTTTTGCTTCCGCTATCGTTTCGAGACTTCCGCTGCTGGAATAAGTTAGAGATTCATGAGTCATTGTTATAAAATATTTAAACCCTATTTATTCGTGGTTATATTCTGAATTCAGTTTATAGATTACATGTATATATGTGATGAACATCCTGGGCACACATATGCATTAGCTGGGTTTCATTTTCACGGGACCGGGCGTCACACAGGGGCCCCTGGCCCCCGGATCCGGGTCTAAACTCCGAGAGCTCGGACCTAGATGCACACCGGTTATCAGGTCTAGATGGCTGAGACACGACTAGTCCTCTTGAGGAGGTCTGGGACTCGAGGCGTCCAGGTCCGGGACTGCATCCCGGGAGCTTGGATCCGAATATGCATTGGTCATCAGGTCCGCCTTTTTGGGACCTGATTACTTCCCCATCCCAAGGGATTCCTGCGGAGTCTGAGCCCTGGGGCTTTAGACCAACGGCAGCAGGAGCTTTTTCTGGGACTTGTGGTCGATGGAGTTCTGGCCGCTCCACGACCAGAACCATGCTCACGATCTTAGTTGTGGCAGCAATGTAGAGGAGTAGTGGCTCGTCTTGTTCAGGGGCCACCACGATTGGCAGCATTGTGAGGAACTTCTTCAGCTCCTGGAACGTCTCATCCGCCTCCTCAGTCCATACAAATGAACAGATTTGCGCAGAAGCTTGGAGAACGGAAGAGCCCGCTCGGCCTGTATAGAGATAAACAGACTGAGCGCAGCCAAGCATCCAGTAAGCTTCTGCACGTCCTTGATGCGGGCAGGGGGCCGCATCAGTTCTATCGCCTTAATATTCTCTGGTTTAGCTTTGATCCCTCGCTGTGAGACCAAGAAACCGAGCAGCTTCCCGGTAGAGACCTCGAAGACATATTTGTCTGGGTTCAACTTCGTGCATGTGAAACGCAGTCTGTCATAGGGATAGGTTGTCAAGCAGAGATGCTTGTGACTTAACCTTCACTACGGTGTCATCGACATAAACCTCGACCAGGTCCCGAATAAGGTTCCCGAACGTCTTGTGCATTGCCCGCACAAAAGTGGGAAGGGCATTCTTAAGACCATAAAACAATGAACACATAGCAGTATTGTAACACCCTCAATTTCATATTCATGCATTGCATATAGAAAAACATTATAAAAGAAATAGAAATGGGAAAGAATCATAAAAATGGGAGAAAGATAGCTGAAAAGAGCCAATTCCAATTCGCCGAGGAGTGCTGTCGACACTTCCCGCGGCCGATGGCCATGTGGCACCTTCAGAGCTCATCCCTGAGGAGGGGATGAAGTCCGGCACTGCTGGCCACGTGCCAGGCTCGGAGCTCACCTCTGAGGAAGGTGCGAGGTCTGGCCCCGCTGGACACGTACCGCCTTCGGAGCTAGTCTCTGCGGAGAAGCGAGGCTCAGCCCCGCGGGACACGTGTTGACTTCGGAGCTAGTCTCTGCAGAGAAGCGAGGCCCAGCCCCGCGGGACACATGTCGCTCTCGGAGCTCACCTCTGCGGAAGGGATGAGGTCCGGCCCCCACTAGACACGTGTCGACTCGGAACTCACCCCTGCGGAAGGGATGAGACCCGACCCCGCTGGACACGTGTCACTCTCTGAGCTCGCCTCTGAGAGGTCCGGCCTGCCGGACACGTGTCACCCTCGGAGCTCGCCTCCGAGAGGTCCGGCCCCGCTAGACACGTGTCGTCCTCGGAGCTCACCTCCGAGGAGAAGGGAGGTCCGACACTGCTGGACACGTGTCGTCCTCAGAGCTCACCTCCAAGGAGAAGGGAGGTCTGACACTGCTGGACACGTGTCGTCCTCGGAGCTCATCTCTGAGGAGAAAGGAGGTCCGGCGCTGCTGGACACGTGGCACTCTCGGAGCCCACCTCCGAGGAGAGGGGAGGTCCAGCACTGACACGTGACACCCCCAGAGCTCGCCTCTGAGGGAGAGGGAGGTCCGACCCTGCCAGACACCTGGCACACGTGGAGCTCACCTCTGAAGAGAGTGGAGGTCCCGCCCGCCAGACACGTGGCGCACGCAGAGCTCGCCTCTAAGGAGAAGGGAGGTCCCACCCGCCAGACACGTGGCACACCCGGAGCTCGCCTCTGAGGAAAAGGGAGGCCCGGCCCCCGCTGGACACGTGGCGCCTCCGGATCTCACCCTGCGGAGGTGACGATATCTTTAAGCGTTTTTTCTCCTGTGCGCACGGGAATACCCGGTACTGAGGAAACTGACACGATTTCCACGTTGCTACCACACCAAATCAATTGGAGATAAGTTGTTAAGATCCAAAACAAATTGAATAGGACTCTTCTTTTCCTTTTATAAATAGAACCCGAAAACCCCCTTGGCCGTAACACCTTTTCCAAGTCAATAACTTAGAAGCCCTAGCCCCCAACTCGCCGAGTTGAACCCCCTTCGCCGGAGTTCAGTCGCCGGTGAGCCTGCTGACGAGCGCCGTCGCGCCTCGCCTATGACGCCCCTATCCCGAGAAGGAAAAACCTCTCGAACCGAGACTGATGCATATGTGTGCCCAGGTTGTTCATCACACATACACATATAATCCACAAACTGAATTCAGAATATATATAACCACGAATGAATAGATTCAAGTACTTTATTACATCAATCTTTATTGCAGCGGAAGTCTTATCTTAGCAGCAGAAGTCTTATTCTAGCAGTGGAAGTCTTTTAAACTATTACGGAAGCAAACTAAGCAGCAGCAGCGACTACATCTCTACTCCACAGGCAAGGTTGAGGATAGATCATACGCCTAATACTCCACTTGGTCTTCATAGTACCCCTCTCCTGTTGCTGATGATGTATGATAATGCAAGGATGAGTACATGACGTACTCAGCAAGTGCGGAAAGTATAACATGTAGCTTACAACAAGATAGGTATAAAAAGGCTCATTTGCAGAAAGCAAAGTTATTTCACAGAACATAATAAAAACAGCAACTAGCTTTAAGTGAATGTAATCCCAACATGTATTTAAACATCAACATACCTCCATCATGATTCACCACTTTTTATATCTCATCCAAACATTTATCTTTCTCAACTTTTCACATGCTCATGAATATCATCTCGTATTCACTACCATCTCATCTCATATTCAATTCCATCTCATAACCGAGATCAAATCTCATTACCATGACTCAACAGTTATGCAACCAATCTCATTAACCGGACTCAACAGTCCCGAAAAAACCAAATCCAAAGACCAAACCATCACCAAATCAAAAACCATCCCAATAACCATCCCATCTAATCATGTGGGTTGTCCAGACGCTTGCGACCATAAGCTCAGCTATCATGATAGTTTTACACTCTGCAGAGGTGACACCACTTTACCCACAAGTTTATGATTTCATCACCCGTCGGCGACTGTAGAACCCCCATTATACCAGTACACATCCATCGGTGTATGGCCAAGAGATGACAAAATAACCTTTACAAAGGGACTACTAGATGTATGGACTCACTAAGATTTCACCAGCAGGCTAGAATCTCCAATTCTCCCACCTACGGGCCCCCTCTTGTGTCATGCAGTTCCCAGGGCAGTCCTCTCTCGACTCTCATTCCCCGCGCCTTTCACGGTCCATAATAACCTAGCAACTTAACTAATTAGTCAGCTAAGCCGCACCCATATTTAGCCTTATGGTGGCACTGTTATCCTAGCATGGCTGGCATGAACCGGTTCTTAGATCTACGGCAAGTAAACCATCATCTCATTCTACCTCATCCATAAACCAATCTTGCCTAGATCTCCCCTGATTCATGTTCATTATCAACATCAATTTCTCATTATTTTTATTCGTATGAGTGCAGTAGCTAGACACCTTCTATCGCTTTCCATAACCCGTAGATTAGCGAAGCAAAAAGTAAAAAACGACCATACCCGACTCATAAACTTCTCTGGCGTCAAGGGTGGTTACGAAAGGGTTTCCCATCAAGTTGACTCAAGCATTCATAGTTTTCGCAAACAAAACAGTTTTCAAAAATATGGGATCAATATGGTCAAGGGGCACTTGCCTTGTTTCTGTGGCTTCTGTTGCTCTGGGATCTCAAAGTCTAGGTGCTAAAATCATTCGTAGATAGCCCCCTGAGCTTGTCCTTCTATTTATGATCACGCACATACAAGATTCATAGCAATCAATCATCATGCACAAACTTTACTCAAAATGCAATGGTGCAGATGCATGCTAATCCTATGGTGTTGTTTTATTAGATCAGTTTGTACGTGTTCTTGCATGGCTTGCATGGGTTTGCATGAGGTTTTACGATGAACAGGGTGTAAAGATCAAATGTGGACGTGGCGATGATCTCATCACAATATCTAGATCAAACCGATCAACACGTGATCTATCCTAACGAAAAAAACTTCTGTTCGAAAGGATCGAAGAACAGATGTAAAGAAAACCGCGATGATGCCGTGAGGTGGTATGGAGACTGATGAACCCAACGGGTACGGGGGACGCCCTATCTTTTGATGAGAGATGTTGGTAATGAACGAATTTGGTGGAGGCCGACATTGGCTGCCCGACTACCACAACCAGAATGGTGTGGCGCCTTGAGCGACAGTTACACCGTCTCCTGGTAACTACGATTTGGGTGGAGGTCGACGTTGTGCTACCCGACTACAACAACCACAAGGATGCTGCGCCTTAGCGATAGTTACACCGGCTCCTGTTGTTGCTGTACTTGCCGTGCCAAGAACAGCCTTGAACCTGCAAGCAATCGAAGAACAAGTAAGAACAAGATAACAAGCAAACACTCACGGGTGTGAAAAAGTTGGGGTTCTGATTCAAGTATGTAAAATCCCCAAAAGTGGTAGCAAGAAAATTCTGCTCATGTGCACTTATGAAAAATGAGGAGAATTAAAACTTTGAATTATAATGGGGTAAGTTCAAAGTGAGGGTTTGGACTTCCCAAAACTTCCAAACATAGAGATCTAAATTCATAACTTGGATCTTCATAGTCCAAATATTCAACCTTCCAAATTTCAGCTTATTTGGAGGAGTTTCAATATTTGTTTGGGATTAAAAGGAAAAGCCCTCTAATCTGAATTTCAAATTCAGTTTCAATTGCAATTCCCTCAATTTGAAAATTTGGTTTCACAAATGTGTTCACCACCTTTCAGTGAGCAGCCATGCCAAAAATTAGAAAGTTTAGAGCTGGTTTGCTATGTTTTTGGGGCAATACAAAATGGAGAATCCAAACTCCATTTCAAATTCAAATGGTCAAATACAATTCAAACTTTCACACCAGAATTCAAATCATTTGAATTCAGAAAGTTTAAACCATGACTTGCTGTGGAAGTCTAGCCATAAATGTTGAGTTGCTGCGGAAGAAATATCAGTGGAAATTGGATAGAAATTAGAGGTGGTGGGACCCCTTTGTCAGCCACACAAATGTCCACCGCCTCTGCAGAATTTCGTCGAACAGTGAGAGCTCGACAGCTCTCGGTTGCAACCCGCTCCCGAGAAACACCGTGCCACCTCCTGTTGCCTCGGCTATCTGCTCAGCCCTCCACGCCACAGCAGCAGAACATTTCACTTTGCCCTCTCGGTCTTCAACCGACGTGCTTCCCAACCCTCTGCTCGAGTGCACAAGCAAGAACACAGAGCCACGCTGGTCTGCTCGGGTCACCGTTGCTGCTTCATGTCTTTCGGCCACTCCAACGCCTCTCCTACACGTCCAGCACCTCCCTAAGGTGCGCCAAGGTGTGTAGATCATGCTACCACAGTCCCCTTGCCCTTCCTCGTTGCTGTCTCGCCGGAATTTGAGTTTTGGCGCCGGTACACGTGAAGAACAGCCCCAAACCAAAACTGTAAATTTGTCCAACGTGGTTGATCATCGGTTCTACAATTCAAACAACAGAAACTAGTGATCCTAGCGCCCTCCCACGCCAAATACCACAGCAAACCATCGACCACACGCCCCGGGCGACGAGAAATCGCTGGCGGAGGCAAAAACGGGTCGGTCCTCCGGTGAACCCTATGTTCCGGCCATTTGCTGTAAGGTTTAGCCTGCATTCCATGTTCCCCGATCATTATTGATGCTTTAGGGAAAAGTAGATTGCCGGGAGAAGCTTCAGACGCGCCAGAACGCGTTGATGCCGAGCTCCCGAGCCGCCCCACCGGTGCCGGCCTGTTTCGGCCGTTTTCATGCGTGGAAACCTTGCCCGGCAACTGCGCCATGTTCCCAGGAGCATGTATGGCGAAACCGCAGCTAATTTGGTGGAGAATTGAGGGAGAACGAGCCATGCCACGATTTGAACTGGTGTGCACGCGCGCCTCTGGCGGGAGGTTGAAGAAGGACCTGACCAGTGGGCCCCCTGTTAAGTCTCTGTGTAGATTTTAAACAGAGAGCTAGTCAAGTTTCAAAAATCCATAACTTTGTGTAGACAGCTCCAAAAAGGGTGAGACAAATTTTGTCTGAATCCTTAGGAGGAGTACTTTACATAGGAACAAATTGCATACTATGAAAATGACCAGGAATTTCTGTAGAATTGTTTTTAGTAAATCCTTTAGAGATTTATTACAGGAGCAATTCTTTATGAAATATTCCCAAATTTGGGCAGCTAGTCCTTTTCATAGTGCCTGGGCTCCAGTAAAAATTTTAGGATTTTTGGAGCTTATTTGGAGGGCTTAATCAGTAGGTTATCTCAGGATTGAATAAATTAGCTAAAAATCATAGAATTGATTTCCAGAAAATGGTTCAACCTTCATACCTCCATAACTTTCTGTAGGGATGTCCAAAATTTGTGAAACAAATTTTGTTGGACTTCTCTCAGTCAGTACTTTGCAGAGATGCAAAGAAATTGATTTGAAGACCTCTGGATATTTCTCCAAGATTCTTCAAGATTAAATCTTTGGGAATTTAGTCTAGAATATCTCTGTTATGAAATTTCTTCAAATTTGGCCAGGAAGTTCCTCATGATATTACAGATCTCCAGTAAAAATTTTAGCTTCATTGGAGTTCGTTTGCTATGTCAAATTACCTTCCCAAGTTCAGCCTGTATTTGGAAATTCAAATTTAAACAGAAACTGTTCAGCACTCCTGTCCAAACTTTAAAAATTCATATCTCTCTGATAGTAGCTCCAAAAATGGTGAAACAAATTTTGTTAGAACCATGGAGACTTACCCTAATCAGATCTTCCATTTCTAGCTATATCAAAGCTCCTGATTTGGGCTCGAAATTCAGATAAGCATTGTACTTGTAGGAATTTTAAAGACTACATTATGCAATTACATGTCTTCAAATTTGGCTCAAATCATCCTTATAGGGCCTAGTATCCACTGTAAAATTCCCAAAGCTAATTAAGGATCCTAAATAGCAATAGCTATGAATAGTAGTTCAATTCTTATAAATTCTTAATACTTATACATCTATTTTGCTACATTTCATTTAGTGACCGAAGTTGAGGATGCACCGGAGCCTTTGGACGTCCTGCCACCTGAAGTTGACTTCCCATCTAACTCGCAACCAGGCAAGCCCCGGTTTGCACTTAAGTAACTTTTATAAAATTCTTTATTTGTATCACTTATGTCTAGGGTAAATGTTTGCATTAGAGTTAAGGTATTTGAAACCCCACTTGCATAACCTTTTAAATCCTATGAAGGGTTGGGTAGCTTACAGAGCCGACGAGTAGACAAGGCCCCGCTAATATGCTTAGGACCTCGGTAGAAGTCGAGTAGTTGGAATCTACTCGCGAGGTAAGATTTACCACACGGTTTGATCAGAATAGAAAATGGCCTAAGAGTGGTGAAAATGAGACCCAGCAGGGGGATAGGAAGCAGTGAGCGGAGGTCTCACGTGCGTAGCCCTGTTGGTGTCGATTGAGGACCGAGTCGTGTGCGGGCCTGCTGAACAAGTATCGAACAGTACCGGATGGCATACTGACATAAGCAGGAAACCGATGTAAATGGTTAACCTGGGTGCCGAGGCTTACCCAACCGTAAACAGGAGTGGGTTGAGGGTAGCAAGGTGTAAATCTGCCGGTGAGCACAGTCACGCTCCACGGCGGGACCTCCTGCCCGTTACGGATGGACCGGTTCGCCATTTGGGTTGCCTTTGAAAGGTTGTTGCATACAACAGAGTAGGAAGGGGTGTGGAATCACGCTTCTGAAAGTGGGTGTATGCAACGTGTTGTCCGGGTGTCTCCTGCTTGCAATCACCATCCCTCGCGGTTATTTGAGTACCGCTTGTTCACTGTTTCGTGACGTAGTAAGAAGTAAAGTAAGCCAGTTGAATGGTAATATGTTGTGATGATAGAGTAATGTTTTGGAAACCATGTTTGCTGTAGATGTAGAGCTAATTAAGTTTACTTTCCGCTTTGGGCATCACCACATCGGAGGAAAACATTTCTTGTTTGATTGTGGACTTCCGATATGAGGGCTGCCTAAGGCACATGAATCTGCTGCTATAAAAACTGAAAGTAAGGATCAACTTATAGGCGTGTCTTTATTGCAAAGTCCTTTCCTACCCTACACATCCTTGCACGTAGAGTTCCATGCCTAGGGTTGACGGTTAAGACTTGCTGAGCCTTCGTGCTCACGGTTGCAATATTTGAGCTGTATTCAAGTGAGAGCTATGAGGAGGGTTCCGAGGATAAGGCGATGCCCCCGTCAGGATACACGGCCGAGATGGAGCCCTGCACGCCGCCGTGATTTCTCCGGTTCCATGCTGCTAGCGTGTAGCGTCCCCGGGCTGGACGGCTGCAGTTTTGCATAGTTAGGATAAGAGGCTACTAATGTACATTATTTCCGCTGTATAGTTATATTTTGTAAAAGACTTCCGCTGTTTTATATTAAATAAAAGTTTGTATGTTGTTCTTTATTCTTTTCTGGTGTGCTGTTGGGTGCCGCATCGTACGGCACCACCCTATGCGATCCTGGAGTGGGTGAACCACGGGGTGATCCTCACAGTCGTGGTATCAGAGCCGCATTGGGAATAGCACACTCGAGTAATTCCTGTACTTGCCGCTGAATCTCCTTAGTCTCCTCCGGATTGGTCCTGTATGGTGCTTGGTTGGGCAAAGAAGCCCCAGGGATGAGGTGAATCTGATGCTCAATCCCTCTCAATGGTGGTTGGGCAAAGAAGCCCCAGGGATGAGGTGAATCTGATGCTCAATCCCTCTCAATGGTGGCAGCCCGGCTGGTACCTCTTGTGGAAACACATCAGCGTATTCCTGCAAAAGCTTAGTGATAGAAGGAGCCAAAGCACATGGTGTGTCGTGAAGTGAGAACAAACCTTCTTTGCAAACAAACACATAGCAGATTGCAGTATCACTTTTTAATTCAAACAAATCAGATTTGGAAGCAAAAAAACAAGCACTCGTTAATTTTATTTCATTCTTCTTCATATGAGTAGATTTGGAATTGTCAGTCTTAGGCTGTACCGATTTCTTCACGACATCTGAATTTTTATTTTTAGCAGATTTCTTATTTTTCTCTTCGCATGCTCTAGCAATGTCATCCTTCAAAATAGCATCAGGGGACATCGGGTGCAAAACAAGTTTCTTCTCATGATGCATGAAAGAGTATTGATTTGATTTACCATGATGTAATGTATCTTTATCAAATTGCCAAGGTCGACCAAATAGCATAGAACAAGCTTGCATAGGTACCACATCACAATCAATGTAATCATGGTAGGAACCAATTGCAAATTCGACACGAACCAGACGTGTTACCTTAAGCTTACCACTGTCTTGAACCATTGGATGTAGTAGGGATGTGGATGTGGAAGTGTTGTCATCCCAAGCTTTTCTACCATGGTAGCACTTGCTAAATTGTTGCAGCTTCCTCCATCAATAATAATGCGACACGATCGTTACAAAACTACACACTTAGTTTGGAATAGATTGTGTTGCTGGTTCTGTTCAGCTTTGATCATTTGGTCACTCAAGATACACCTCACAACAAGACTCTCATAGTGGGCAGCATGATCAGCCCCAATGTGCTCTTCATCATCATTCTTCTTTCCTGCTTCTTGTGCAGCAAACATGGCATATGTTTCGTTATCTAAATCACTAGCGGATGAGTACTCACCATTTTGTCGTACAATCAGCACACGCTTGCTTGGGCAGTCCTTTCGTAGGTGCCTAAAACCCTTGCACTGGAGGCATTGAATGTCTTTTGTTCTTCCGGTAGAAGCAATAGAAGAAAAAGTGTTGGCTGCAACTTGGATGGATCCTTTTGTTGTCTCAATTGCACGCGAAGGTGCTGATTTTGATGTAGTCCTGGGCAACCCATTGGAAGCATTGTCTGGAGAATCATGCTTAGTACCAGCAGCACTTGAGCAGAACTGCCATGAGGTAGTTCGACCTGCAGAAATGTTAGTTCTTGTACGTCGTCCCTGCACTTCTCTTTCAGCCTTACAAGCAAGATGGAATAATCGAGTGACGTTAGTGTATTCCTTATAAGCCAATATGTCCTGAATTTTTCTTGTTAAACCACCCATAAACCTAGCCATTGCAGCCTCTTCGTTTTTAACTAGGCCACAACGCATCATGCCTATTTGAAGTTCTTGATAGTATTTCTCAACAAATTTGCTGACTTGTCTAAGTTGTTGTAATTTATGCAACAGGTCACGAGCATGATAGGAAGAAACAAAACGACGACGCATGATTCGTTTCAATGCATTCCATGTTTGTGGTACGGTAGCTGGATTTTTAGTTTGATATTCATGCCACCAAACAGAAGCAAAGTCAGTGAATTCACTAGTGGCAGCTCTAACCTTTTTATCATCAGGGAAATTATGGCATGCAAATTTTTGATCTACTGACAATTCCCAAGACAGATATGCATCCGGATCATATTTACCATCAAAAGGTGGTATGGAGAATTTAATGCTGCGTAGGGAATCGTCATTGTCACGTACCTCGCGTCGTTGAGCTCGACCACCCATACCACGATGGTCGCGACGTGGCTGCCGTCGATACCTGAAAGGTCCATCATCAAGCTCGGTATCCGCCGAATACTCCGTCTCGTCATATCTTGCAGCACTGCCAACGGAGTCGTCGCTGTCATCAACACGTCTTTGCCTCTCTTCGCGTCCAACCTGTTCCATCCTCTCCAATCGCTCAATGATTGCTGCAAGAGAAGTGTTAATAGCCCCAGCAGTGCTTTCTAATGTGGTCAGTTTGGTGTTGGTGCAAATCTGCGTCGACTCTAATTGACCAATGCGTTCATTGGTGACTTGAATATCCTCATTGAGAGCATCTGTGTGTAGCTTTACTTGGCGTTCGAAATGCTGAATGATGCCCCTTATACGTGGTGAATGTGGAGATGTCCCATTCGCATCAGCTGACATGGTTAGTAAAGAAAGGAAATACAACAGCAAGCAGATTAATCCTAACAGTTGCTAAGAGGTGGTAGGACAGCACAATTCCTCACTAGCAAGAAATCAATGTCTTACAAGTTCTTACCATGCGATGCAGGAGGCACCGACAATCAGCAAGAACAACAACAAACGGTGGCTGCCAGCACAACCTTATGGTGTCGTAGACAATTTTGTGGAGCTGTAGGTGGCTGCTAGATACAATTTGTGCAAAGGAACAGCTAGTACCACATTAGTCACAACAAGTTGAATAAAACGTTCCACAATGGTATTGTGCTGGTCCTAGCTCAAACCTTACTAGAGACGTGAGCCGTAACTCCACGTGACGTTGGATTACTATGGTAGGTGTCGAAGTGTTCGGTCGACACTTCCCCCGGGCCTGCACTGGGCAGCCCACGGAGGTTCTTTTTTCGGTGGGGCTAGACCCTTGCGGAGAGCTTGCGCGGATGACGAGTTAGTAAGAGCTTGACACTGTGAGTTTTACGTGGTTCAGGCCGCCGGAGCGTAAAACCCTACGTCCACGGCGAGCTATGGAGCTCGCTGTATTGCTTGCTGCTCAGGGCCGGAGTCCTGAGCTTGGGGTGAGTTACAGTTTGGGTGTCAATGGCTAGCGTATGAGTTGCAGAGGTGCGAACCCTTGCTATCGTCGCCTACCCGAGCCTTTTATAGTCCAAGACTCGGGTGGCTTACAAGGGGGCCCGGGACCTGACAGGTGGTCCCGGGGAGATTGACAGTTATCTACCGTATATGCAGTTATACCGGTAGTTGTCTCTGGCGAAGTCTTCCGAGTCTCTGTCTTGCCGCCCTGCCCATGCCGCACGCTAGTCGTAGTGGTTGATGACGGCGCAGGCGGCATGGGATGTCTTGTCGCGGTGTTTATTGGCTGGCAGGTTCTGACACCGCGCGCCAGTCTGTGATGCGACTGGGCGCAACGGCACCTGACAGAGGCGTGCTCCGTGTCTCCGCGTCTTGGGAAGACGCGGGCCTTGAATACCTTGTACGGGCAAGGTATGGGGTGTCTTTACGCCCGCTGCCTATCGCTCGGGGGCAGGCAGCGCCGTTCTGCTGGCCACGTGGCGGGCCCGTAGCCCTCCTCAGAGGAGAGGAGGGTCCGGCCCCGTGGGGCACGTGGAGCCTTCGAACCTCTCCCCGCGGAGGGGGAGGTTCGGCTTCTGTCGGCCACGTGGTGGGTCCGGAGCTCCTCTCTGAGGAGAGGGAGGTCCGGCCCCGCTAGATACGTGGCACCTTCGGACCTCTCTCCCGCGGAGGGGGAGGTCTGGCCTCTGTATGCCATGTGGCGGGCCCGGAGCTCTCCTCTGAGGAGAGGGAGGTCCGGCCCCGCCGGACGCGTGGCGCCTTCGGAGCTCTCCCTGCGGAGAAGGGCGAGTTCCTTAGGCATTTTCCCCTGTGCGCGGGGGTACCCCATATCGCAGGTACCGACAGTGGCCCCCGGGCCCATCTCGAGGGAGATGGCGAGCCCGAGGTGGGACCTCCGTCTCTTCTGATCCGCGCACTTTCTCTAAGTCCCGCATTGACCGCTGCCGGAGCACGAATGGTCGCAGGATCGTGGGAGCGTGCGCCCACTTGAAGGTTACTTTTACTGCGGCGGTTCCCAAGACTGCCACTTCTGCATGTTGCGGCGCTTTCTTCGGGAACCGCCGAAGTGCCTTGCCGTCTTGTCTTCTTAGGAGACTGACTCCTTGACCCACCGTTTCAGTCGGGCGGCTTGGGTCCACCTGTCATCGGCGCTCGGTCTCGGAGCCGAAGCGGTTGCCGGTGCGGCGTACTCGAAGAGTTCCGAATCGCTTGGGATTGCACCCGGGAAGGTGTGAAAAGAAACCGCCACGTGGGTACGCTCCCCTTATAAGGCTTCCAGCCCTTGCGCCTCCCTCGAGTCTCTGCAGTCTTGTCTTCTTCCATGGCTCCTAACCCGCCTTATGGGGGGAGAATCGCTCTCGATTCCCTCCAGCGACGGCGTCTGCACCAAGTCTGGGACCCAGGGAGCCTGCCTGCCTTGCCTCTGGAGGTGGCGCCTCCAAGGGGTCTCTGGTTTGTCCTCCCGACGGGGCCCTTCCTTGGTGACGGCAGAAAGCTCCCTGGCGTTGCGTCCCTTTCTCAGATGGTGGAGTCTTCAAAGAAACCGCTGAAGCACCAAGGAGAATTCCAGGCGGCAGAGTCTCTGAGAAGACCGCTGAAGCTGCGGAGGGGGCCTCAGGAGCACCCTTGATGACACCGGCTTTTGCGCCGGTGATGAGGGAACTTCAGGAGAAGGAAACCGCCGATGCACCAAGGAGGATCCTAGGCGGCAGAGTCTCCAAGAAGACTGTTGAAGCTGCGGAGGGGGCCTCAGGAGCACCCTTGATGACACCGGCCTTTGCGCTGGTGATGAGGGAGGCGATTCCTGCGCTCGGGTCATGGAGCGGGAGAGCACCGCCAGGGCTGAAACCTGGTGACGCGGCCGTTCTTACAACTTCTAGACTCTGGTCGTGTCAGGGGAACCTTGGGGCTTGTTTCTTTCTTTTTCATCGGGTCTGTAGCCCAGCTCATGGAGCCATGAATACATGAACTCTTATGACCCTTCGTGCCTGCGATGTTTTCCGTCTTCTTCCTGGTTTTGCCTGACCGAGCCCTTAGCTCCGCAAGGTGCTCAGAGGCCTTCACCAATCTCGACGTTTTGCTCCGGCACCTTCCCCGGGTCCTCATTATATTAAGGGCCCCGGAGGTCCTCGGGCCCCGCCTCATGAGGATGGGGAGGCCCGGATCAGCCAGCCACGTGGCGGATCCGGAGCTCTCCTCTGAGGAGAGGGAGGTCCGGACCCGCGGTACACGTGGGGTCTCCGGGCCCTTCCCCTCAGAGGAGGGAAGGTCCGGTCCCGCTGGAGCCGTGGATCCTTCGGTCTTGCCTTGGAGTTCCGGTCTCGCATGATTCCGTAGTGGCCCCCTGGCAGGGGCGTCCCATTGGTCAGGTGCTCCTACCACATTCCTGTAGGGATCCGAGGCCGAGAGGTCCTGCACACAAGTAGAGAAAAAGTAATTCTCCTTGGGAGCTTCCCCTCCCTTATTTCATAGTCTTATTTGACTTATGGCCCCTAACCATATGCTCAGTGCTTGGGGACAGTAGTGCGCGAAGCGTTCGGGGGCTCAGGGCCCCCCTCGACTATCGGCAGGTACCCCCGATGCAACCGCCTCTGGTAGGGCAGCGAATGCCGACTAGTGGTGAGAATGAGAAGGGGGAGCTGAGCACATGGCAGCCATGCACCGCAAGGGTAGTCATAAAAAACTTAGTACACAATTTAAATGAGTACGAGGAAAGAGCAAAGTAGAACAGGTTTCTTTTCGTATAACTTTCCACAGGAGGAAGGCAGGCTAAACATGGAGGCCACGACCCACCCCATTAAGAGGGGAAGCAAGACTCTACGCGATTGGAGCCGGAACCAGGCAAAGCTGAACGTAGTCCTGTACCATCCCCTGGGGCTTACCTGCTCCGAGCGCTGTTCCTGGACTCTATGGGGTTTATTACGGAAAGAAAGTATTGTCCTATCTTTGCTCTAGGGGTAGAACTTACGGAGGTGTTCTATGTTCCAAGGGTTTGAGAGCAGGTCCCCATCCTCGGTGGAAAGGCACACACACCCGGGGCGGCATACTTTCGCGACTCGGAAGGGACCTTCCCAACTAGGGGAGAGTTTGTGGGCCTCTTCGCGAGAAAGTATGCGCCGCAGCACCAGGTCACCTTCCTGCAGCTCCCGGGCACGCACAGATCTCTGGTGGTAGCGCCGAAGCGCTTGTCTGTACCGCGCATTACGGAGTGCTGCATGTAATCGGACCTCGTCGACGAGGTCGATTTCTCCACGCCAGAGGTTGTCCTGCGCGGCTTCATCGTAAGCCCGGACACGGTGAGACTTCATGGTGATTTCTGGGGGAAGTACAGCTTCGGCCCCATACACCATGAAGAAGGGTGTCTCTCCGGTGGCCCAGCTCTGGGATGTCCGGTTAGCCTATAGTGTGCTCGGAAGCTCATCTACCCAATTGGCACCATGTTTCTTCAGACTGGCGAAGGTGCGAGTCTTGAGGCCTCGGAGAATCTCCGCGTTGGCCCTCTCAACTTGTCCATTGCTCTTCGGGTGGGCGACAGAGGCATAGCACACCTGAATGCCGAGGTCCTCACAGTAGTCTTGGAAGGCTGCGCTGGTGAACTGGGTCCCGTTGTCAGTGAAGATTCTGTTCGGGACCCCGAACCGGCAGACAATAGACTTGATGAATCTTACTGCGGATTGTTTGATGATGGTGACAACTGGTGTAGCTTCCGGCCACTTGGTGAACTTGTCGATGGCGACATAGAGGTACCAGAATCCCCCAACGGTTCTGGGAAATGGTCCTAAGATGTCCAGCCCCCATACGGCAAATGGCCACGAGGGAGGGATCATCTGTACCGCCTGAGCCGGTGTATGGATCTGCTTGGCGTGGAACTGGCACGCCTTGCAGTTCTCGACCAGCTTGACGGCATCCTGGAGTGCTGTCGGCCAGTAGAAGTCATGCCGGAAGGCTTTACCGACAAGCGTGCGTGAGGAAGAGTGACTTCCACATTCGCCTCCATGGATCTCAGCGAGCAAGTCGCAGCCTTCCCCCTGGGTTATGCACCGCATTAGGATGTGGTTGGCACCACGCCGGTAGAGATCCCCCTCTACCAGCGCGTATCTCTTAGCCATACGCACAATCCGCTCAGCGGTTGCATGTTCATCAGGGAGGATATTGTCCTTCAAGTAGTCCCGGATCTCCGTGATCCATGCATCGGGTCTGACTTGAGCTTCTGGATCTTGAGCGCTGGGTTGCACGGAGTCCCCAGTGACGCTTACGATCCTTGGCGGCATCCATGGCTGTAGGGCCGCCGGGACCGCCAGCTTCGAGGTGCTGGTCAAGCCCCCTTCACCCGGCTCGGTGGGCCGGGCTGTAGGCCGCAGCAACGTCCTCTCAAAAACTCCTTTGGGCGCAGGGGCTCCGGTGGAAGCCTTCGTTGAAAGGTTGTCGGCTGCGGCATTGCCAGCGCGTGGTACGTGGTGCAGGTCCAAGGCGAGGAATTCTTTCTCCAACATCTGCACGTGAAGCAGATATGCAGCTAGCTGTGGGTCATTGCAGGAGCATTCGCCCTTGACTTGTTTGATGACCAGTTGGGAGTCGCCCTGTGCCAACAACTGGCGAGCGCCTAAAGACAGGGCTGTCTGCAGGCCAAAGATGAGTGCTTCATACTCTGTAATGTTGTTGGTTGCCTTGAAATTGAGACGCACCATGTACCCAAACTGTTCCCCCGATGGCATGAGGAGCAGTACGCCGGCACCGGCCCCCTGCTTTTGCGAGGAGCCGTCGAAGAAAAGTGTCCAGTGGGGTTCGGTGAAGACCGGAGCTTGGTGCTCTGGTTCACCGCCTTCATGGCCCCCTGGGTCAGTCTTCGTTGGTGTCCACTCTGCCACAAAGTCAGCCAGTGCTTGGCTCTTGACTGCATGGCGTGGGAGGAAGTCCAGCTCAAACTCCGCCAGCTCCGCCGCCCATTTAGCAACGTTGCCAGTCGCATGGGGGCTGTGAAGAATTGTCTTCAGCGGATACGAGGTGACTACCGAGACCCGGTGGGCCTGGAAGTAATGGCGGAGCTTCCTGGAGGCCACGAGCACCGCATACAGCAGCTTGTGGACTTCTAGGTACCTTGTCTTGGCATCATGAAGTACTTCGCTGATGTAGTAGACAGGCCTCTGGATGGTTCGAACCCTCTCTCTTAGGCCCGGGAGGTCCTCGTCCATTGGCCTTGGCCCGCTGGAGGTGAGTGGATCCACGGGGGCCTCCGGGAGCTGGGACCCGGAGGCCCTTAAGCTATCTTGGTTATCCGGGAGCTCCGGGGGGTCTTGAGGGACCTCCGGGAGGTCCCATTTGGCCCCCGGGGGATCCCGCAGGACCCCTGGGGGTTTATCTTGGGGGTCCGGGAGACTGCCCTGGACCTCCGGGAGGCCGACCTGGACCTCCGGGAGGTTGCCTTGGAGGTCCGGGAGACCGCCTTGGTCCTGCAGGGCCTCCTGGCGTCTGTCTTCTGCCACCGGAGCAGGTTGTCAAGATGAGGGGTCCGGCCGCTCTGCGACGAGGACCATACTCACCACTTCAGTTGTCGCCGCGATGTAGAGCAGCAGGTGCTCTCCGGGCTCAGGGGCTACCATGATAGGTAGGGTCGTCAGGAGTCGCTTCAACTCCTGGAAAGCCTCTTCTGCTTCGTCAGTCCAGGCAAAAGGGCCTGACTTGCGCAGGAGCTTAAAGAAAGGGAGTGTCCGCTCTGCTAGCCTCGGTATAAACCGACTCAGCGCGGCTAGACATCCCGTGAGTTTCTGGACATCCTTGACACGGGCAGGGGGCAGCATCAAGTCGATGGCCTTGATCTTCTCTGGGTTGGCCTCAATCCCTCGGTGCGAGACCAGGAATCCTAAGAGCTTCCCAGAGGACACACCGAACACACATTTATCGGGGTTCAGCTTGGTGCGCGTAGAGCGCAACTTGTCAAAGACTAAGGCTACGTTATCTAACAAAGATGAACCCTGCTTGACCTTGACAACTAAGTCATTGACGTACACCTCAACTAGGTCTCTTATTAACTCCCCAAAGGTTTTGTGCATTGCTCGCACAAAGGTGGGGAGTGCATTCTTTAGGCCGTAAGACATAGACACATAACAATAAAGGCCATCTACTGTGATGAAGGAGGTGTGCTCCTCATCCTCCCTAGACATGGGGATCTGATGGAAACCCGAGTAGGCGTCTAGGAAGCACAGCATATCACAGCCTGACGTTGAGTCTACTATTTGATCTATTCTAGGGAGAGGGAATGGATCTTTGGGACATGCCTTATTGAGACTGGTGTAGTCGATGCACATCCGGAGCTTCCCGCCGGCCTTCGGGACAACAACGGGGTTTGCCAACCACCGGGGGTGGTGGACCTCCCGTATGAAGCCAGCGTCCAGCAGCTTCTTGACTTCTTCATGAATGAAGTTTTGCCGCTCGATAGACTGCTTGCGGGGCTTCTGTTGAACCGGCCGGGCGTCGGGGAAGACTTTTAAGTGGTGCTCGATCACCTCCCTGGGGATCCCCGGCATCTGTGACGACTGCCATGCAAACACGTCGACGTTGTGCCTGAGGAAGGTGACGAGCGCGCCTTCCTATTTGCTATCCAGGCCCCCGGCTACCTGGGTGGTCTGGGTGGCTTCGGCGCCGACTTGGACGACCTTTAAGGAGACGCCGCCCTCGTCGAGAGGTTGCACCCGGGGTGCTGTGGCGGAGGCATGGTGGCGTGCGCTCGGGCGGAGCTGGTCCGGCTCTGCACTGCCGGGGGCTGATGCCCCAGCTGTTGCGAGTGCTTGAAGTTTCTCTAAGGCCGAAACTGCAGCAGTGCGGTCTCCACGAATCCTGAGGACGCCCGTCGGTGTTGGCATCTTCAGGACGAGGTAGCCGTAGTGGGCTACTGCCATGAACCAGTACAGGGCTGGCCTGCCGATTATGGCATTGAAGGGGAGATCTATCTCCACTACGTTGAACAGATTGTACTCTGTCTGATAGCTGTCCGGAGCCCCGAAGGTTACCGGGAGGCTAATGTTGTCATAGGGAATGACTTGTCCCGGCCCTACCCCTGAGAACGGGCTCGACGTGGTGAGCTTGGCCATCAGGATCTGCAGCTTCTGGAAAGCTGCACGACTGATGAGATTCAGCCTAGCTCCACCATCTACCAAAACATGGTACATTCTCAAGTTGGTGATGGTAGGAGCTACCAAGAGCGGTAGTTGGCCGGCCCCAGCCATGTTCCTGGGGCAGTCGGTGGCGTCAAAGCTGATGGGGGTCCCCATCCACTTAAGGTGCGGTGCGGCACTTGGGAGTAGCGCCACCGACGCTACCGCTCGGCGCAGAGTCTTGACTGCGCTTCGGGACGAGGGGTCGGCGGACCCGCCGTATATGACGTAGAGCTTCTTTCGACGCTCATCGTCGCTGGAGCTGGAGTCCTCATGATTGCGTGCCGCCTTCATGGTGCGCTGAGGCTCCTGGGTCTCCTCTGGGTGGTCGATGCTGTCTGGGACATCCACCCTCTGTTTGCCCTCCTTTGGACGGAAGGGTGGGGCATCAGCCCGCTGCTGCTTCCCCTTGCGGAAGCGCTCTGCGAGCTTTCGGATCTCCCGGCACTCGGCAGTAGTGTGGCGACAGCTGCCATGCACGGGGCACATATTGTCTTGATCACCTTCTGGGATTGGTGATCTTCGCTGCCTCTTGTCGGGGCGCGGCCCCCGAGCCCCACTGAGCGTCGCTGCAGTGACGACTGGAGCTGCGGTCGGTGATTCTATCTTGCCTCTGCCTCGGTTCTTGGCCTTCCTGCTGCCTCCACAGGGAGTAGGACCAGATCCGGGTAGTCCTCCTGACTCGGAGGACGGCAGTGAGTGCCAGTTTCGCCCTTCGTCTGCCCTGGCGCACTTGTCTGCCAGGCTGAAGAGCTCTGAGACATCGCGGACCTCCCTGGTCGCGAGCTTCTCGAGCATCTTCTTGTCCCGGACGCCTTGCCAGAACGCCACCACCACAGAAGCATTTTGAATGTGTGGGATGGTGTTCCGCACCTGGGAGAACCGCTGGATGAAAGAGCGCGGCGACTCCGCAGGTTGTTGCTGGATGGCGTGGAGGTCGAGCTTCGTGCCAGGCCGGGTGTAGGAACTGCCGAAGTTGGCGATGAACTGCCGGCAAAGCTCTCCCCAGGATGTTACGGAACCCTGGGGGAGGTTCATGAGCCAAGACCGGGCTGGACCGGTCAAGGCGACAGGGAAGTAATTGGCCATGACGGCTTCATTCCCTCCTGCGGCAAGTACGGCGGTGGAGTAGATCTGGAGGAACTCCGCCGGGTTGACGCTGTCGTCGTACTTCTCAGGCAGGTGCGGCCGAAACTTGCGCGGCCACTTCGCGAAGCGAAGGTGGGGCGTGAGGGCCGCACATCCTGCTTCTGTCGCCGCAGGTTCTGGTGCCGCGAATGCTCGGTTCGCACTGGGCACAGTGTACCCCGGTACGGGCAAGGCTGCACCATAAGCCGGGGGCGCCATCTGCAGGACATATGACTGTGGCATATTCTGCAAGGCGCAGGCCAGGGGCAGAGATCGCGTGGCGAAGGTCTGCTCTTCAGGCTGGGTCGAGGCCAACGTCATGCTGTCGTCAGCCTCTTGGTAGCGACGCCTTTCTCGGCGTTGCTCGAGGTATACCCGGGCATCTTGACCCAAGCGACACTGCTCCAGCTCTGTCCTCAGATCCGTCGATTGGAGCCTGGTAGAGCTGGAATCTGCCGTCTGTTCGTCAATCATTGGCGTGCGCATCAGCGACACGGCCGGTTGGCCAGAGTGTCGTCCCCGCCGAAGTTGAGGGTTTGCGGCGGCGACGATGATACAGTCTACCTCGCGAATCCACTGCTGGGTCGCTGCCTGAGGCGCGTCCCCAGCGGGCGGATTGTGCAGTAGCGCTCTTGCTGCAGCTAGCGCACCCCACCGGGTACGCCCATCGCTACTGAAGACCTGACGCTGGTTGGAGCCTGCATTGCCGGGGCCGGCGCTGCCAGAGCCGGTTGCTGGCTTCCAGCTTGTACCGACACACTCCGTCCCGAGTGTGTTGACATGTACTCCTCCCTGGTCGCGGTTCGCCGCGGAGGCGTGGGAGGTGAGTTTGCCGCTGAAGGGAGCTTGGTCATCTTCGTCGGCGGAAACTCGTCGCGCAAGGGGAAAAGCCCCCTACCTGGCGCGCCAAATGTCGAAGTGTTCGGTCGACACTTCTCCCGGGCCTGCACTGGGCAGCCCGCGGAGGTTCTTTTTTCGGTGGGGTTAGACCCTTGCGGAGAGCTTGCGCGGATGGACGAGTTAGTAAGAGCTTGACACTGTGAGTTTTACGTGGTTCAGGCCGCCGGAGCGTAAAACCCTACGTCCACGGTGAGCTATGGAGCTCGCTGTATTGCTTGCTGCTCAGGGCCGGAGTCCTGAGCTTGGGGGTGAGTTACAGCTTGGGTGTGAATGGCTAGCGTATGAGTTGCAGAGGTGCGAACCCTTGCTATCGTCGCCTACCCGAGCCTTTTATAGTCCAAGACTCGGGTGGCTTACAAGGGGGCCCGGGACCCGATAGGTGGTCCCGGGGAGATTGACTGTTATCTACCGTATCTGCAGTTATGCCGGTAGTTGTCTCTAGCGAAGGCTTCTGAGTCTCCGTCTTGCCGCCCTGCCCATGCCGCACGGTAGTCGTAGTGGTTGATGACGGCGCAGGCGGCATGGGATGTCTTGTCACGGTGTTTATTGGCTGGCAGGTTCTGACACCGCGCGCCAGTCTGTGATGCGACTGGGCGCAAAGGCACCTGACAGAGGTGTGCTCCATGTCTCCGCGTCTTGGGAAGATGCGGGCCTTGAATACCTTGTACGGGCAAGGTATGGGGCGTCTTTACGCCCGCTGCCTATCGCTCGGGGGCAGGCAGCGTCGTTCTGCTGGCCACGTGGTGGGCCCGGAGCCCTCCTCAGAGGAGAGGAGGGTCCGGCCCCGTGGGGCACGTGGAGCCTTCGGATCTCTCCCCGCGGAGGGGGAGGTTCGGCTTCTGTCGGCCACGTGGCGGTTCCGGAGCTCCTCTCTGAGGAGAGGGAGGTCCGGCCCCGCCAGATACGTGGCACCTTCGGACCTCTCTCCCGCGGAGGGGGAGGTCCGGCCTCTGTATGCCACGTGGCGGGCCCGGAGCTCTCCTCTGAGGAGAGGGAGGTCCGGCCCCGCCGGACGCGTGGCGCCTTCGGAGCTCTCCCTGCGGAGAAGGGCGAGTTCCTTAGGCATTTTCCCCTGTGCGCGGGGGTACCCCATATCGCAGGTACCGACAGTGGCCCCCGGGCCCATCTCGAGGGAGATGGCGAGCCCGAGGTGGGACCTCCGTCTCTTCTGATCCGCGCACTTTCTCTAAGTCCCGCATTGACCGCTGCCGGAGCACGAATGGTCGCAGGATCGTGGGAGCGTGCGCCCACTTGAAGGTTACTTTTACTGCAGCGGTTCCCAAGACTGTCACTTCTGCATGTTGCGGCGCTTTCTTCGACAACCGCCGAAGTGCCTTGCCGTCTTGTCTTCTTAGGAGACTGACTCCTTGACCCACCGTTTCAGTCGGGCGGCTTGGGTCCACCTGTCATCGGCGCTCGGTCTCGGAGCCGAAGCGGTTGCCGATGCGGCGTACTCGAAGAGTTCCGAATCGCTTGGGATTGCACCCGGGAAGGTGTGAAAAGAAACTGCCACGTGGGTACGCTCCCCTTATAAGGCTTCCAGCCCTTGCGCCTCCCTCGAGTCTCTGCAGTCTTGTCTTCTTCCATGGCTCCTAACCCGCCTTATGGGGGGAGAATCGCTCTTGATTCCCTCCAGCGACGGCGTCTGCACCAAGTCTGGGACCCAGGGAGCCTGCCTGCCTTGCCTATGGAGGTGGCGCCTCCAAGGGGTCTCTGGATTGTCCTCCCGACGGGGCCCTTCCTTGGTGACGGCAGGCAGAAAGCTCCCTGGCGTTGCGTCCCTTTCTCAGATGGTGGAGTCTTCAAAGAAACCGCTGAAGCACCAAGGAGAATTCCAGGCGGCAGAGTCTCCGAGAAGACCGCTGAAGCTGCGGAGGGGGCCTCAGGAGCACCCTTGATGACACCGGCTTTTGCGCCGGTGATGAGGGAACTTCAGGAGAAGGAAACCGCCGATGCACCAAGGAGGATCCTAGGCGGCAGAGTCTCCAAGAAGACTGTTGAAGCTGCGGAGGGGGCCTCAGGAGCACCCTTGATGACACCGGTCTTTACGCTGGTGATGAGGGAGGCGATTCCTGCGCTCGGGTCATGGAGCGGGAGAGCGCCGCCAGGGCTGAAACCTGGTGACGCGGCCGTTCTTGCAACTTCTAGACTCTGATCGTGTCAGGGGAACCTTGGGGCTTGTTTCTTTCTTTTTCATCGGGTTTGTAGCCCAGCTCATGGAGCCATGAATACATGAACTCTTATGACCCTTCGTGCCTGCGATGTTTTCCGTCTTCTTCCTGGTTTTGCCTGACCGAGCCCTGTACCGTCCCCTGGGGCTTACCTGCTCCGAGCGCTGTTCCTGGACTCTATGGGGTTTATTACGGAAAGAAAGTACTGTCCTATCTTTGCTCTAGGGGTAGAACTTACGGAGGTGTTCTATGTTCCAAGGGTTTGGGAGCAGGTCCCCATCCTTGGTGGAAAGGCGCACACACCCGGGGCGGCATACTTTCGCGACTCGGAAGGGACCTTCCCAACTAGGGGAGAGTTTGTGGGCCCCTTCGCGAGAAAGTATGCGCCGCAGCACCAGATCACCTTCCTGCAGCTCTCGGGCACGCACAGATATCTGGTGGTAGCGCCGAAGCGCTTGTCTGTACCGCGCGTTACGGAGTGCTGCATGTAATCGGACCTCGTCGACGAGGTCGATTTCTCCATGCCGGAGGTTGTCCTGCGCGGCTTCGTCGTAAGCCCGGACACGGTGAGACTTCATGGTGATTTCTGGGGGAAGTACAACTTCGGCCCCATACACCATGAAGAAGGGTGTCTCTCTGGTGGCCCGGCTCTGGGATGTCCGGTTAGCCTATAGTGTGCTCGGAAGCTCATCTACCCAATTGGCACCATGTTTCTTCAGACTGGCGAAGGTGCGAGTCTTGAGGCCCCGGAGAATCTCCGTGTTGGCCCTCTCAACTTGCCCATTGCTCTTCGGGTGGGCGACAGAGGCATAGCACACCTGAATGCCGAGGTCCTCGCAGTAGTCTTGGAAGGCTGCGCTGGTGAACTGGGTCCCGTTGTCAGTGATGATTCTGTTCGGGACCCCGAACCGGCAGACAATAGACTTGATGAATCTTACTGCGGATTGTTTGTCGATGGTGACAACTGGTGTAGCTTCCGGCCACTTGGTGAACTTGTCGATGGCGACATAGAGGTACCGGAATCCCCCGACGGTTCTGGGAAATGGTCCCAAGATGTCCAGCCCCCATACGGCAAATAGCCACGAGGGAGGGATCATCTGTACCGCCTGAGCCGGTGTATGGATCTGCTTGGCGTGGAACTGGCACCCCTTGCAGCTCTCGACCAGCTTGACGGCATCCTGGAGTGCTGTCGGCCAGTAGAAGCCATGCCGGAAGGCTTTACCGACAAGCGTGCGTGAGGAAGAGTGACTTCCACATTCGCCTCCATGGATCTCAGCGAGCAAGTCGCAGCCTTCCCCCTGGGTTATGCACCGCATTAGGATGTGGTTGGCGCCACGCCGGTAGAGATCCCCCTCTACCAGCGCGTATCTCTTAGCCATACGCACAATCCGCTCAGCGGTTGCATGTTCATCAGGGAGGATATTGTCCTTCAAGTAGTCCCGGATCTCCGTGATCCATGCATCGGGTCTGACTTGAGCTTCTGGATCTTGAGCGCTGGGTTGCACGGAGTCCCCAGTGACGCTTACGATCCTTGGCGGCATCCATGGCTGTAGGGCCGCCGGGACTGCCAGCTTCGAGGTGCTGGTCAAGCCCCCTTCACCCGGCTCGGCGGGCCGGGCTGTAGGCCGCAGCAACGTCCTCTCGAAAACTCCTTTGGGCTCAGGGGCTCCGGTGGAAGCCTTCGTTGAAAGGTTGTCGGCTGCGGCATTGCCAGCGCGCGGTACGTGGTGCAGGTCCAAGGCGAGGAATTCTTTCTCCAACATCTGCACGTGAAGCAGATATGCAGCTAGCTGTGGGTCATTGCAGGAGCATTCGCCCTTGACTTGTTTGATGACCAGTTGGGAGTCACCCTGTGCCAACAACTGGCGAGCGCCTAAAGACAGGGCTGTCTGCAGGCCAAATATGAGTGCTTCATACTCTGTCATGTTGTTGGTTGCCTTGAAATTGAGACGCACCATGTACACAAACTGTTCCCCCGATGGCATGAGGAGCAGTACGCCGGCACTGGCCCCCTGCTTTCACGAGGAGCCGTCAAAGAAAAGTGTCCAGTGGGGTTCGGTGAAGACCGGAGCTTGGTGCTCTGGTTCACCGCCTTCATGGCCCCTTGGGTCAGTCTTCGTTGGTGTCCACTCTGCCACAAAGTCAGCCAGTGCTTGGCTCTTGACTGCATGGTGTGGGAGGAAGTCCAGCTCAAACTCCGTCAGCTCCGCCGCCCATTTAGCAACGTTGCCAGTCGCATGGGGGCTGTGAAGAATTGTCTTCAGCGGATACGAGGTGACTACCGAGACCCGGTGGGCCTAGAAGTAATGGCGGAGCTTCCTGGAGGCCACGAGCACCGCATACAGCAGCTTGTGGACTTCTAGGTACCTTGTCTTGGCATCATGAAGTACTTCGCTGATGTAGTAGACAGGCCTCTGGATGGTTCGAACCCTCTCTCTTAGGCCCGGGAGGTCCTCGTCCATTGGCCCTGGCCCGCTGGAGGTGAGTGGACCCACGGGGGCCTCCGGGAGCTGGGCCCCGGAGGCCCTTAAGCTATCTTGGTTATCCGGGAGCTCCGGGGGGTCTTGAGGGACCTCCGGGAGGTCCCATTTGGCCCCCGGGGGATCCCGCAGGACCCCCGGGGGTTTATCTTGGGGGTCCGGGAGACCGCCCTGGACCTCCGGGAGGCCGACCTGGACCTCCGGGAGGTTGCCTTGGAGGTCCGGGAGACCGCCTTGGTCCTGCAGGGCCTCCTGGCGTCTGTCTTCTGCTACCGGAGCAGGTTGTGAAGATGAGGGGTCCGGCCGCTCTGCGACGAGGACCATACTCACCACTTCAGTTGTCGCCGCGATGTAGAGCAGCAGGTGCTCTCCGGGCTCAGGGGCTACCATGATAGGTAGGGTCGTCAGGAGTCGCTTCAACTCCTGGAAAGCCTCTTCTGCTTCGTCAGTCCAGGCAAAAGGGCCTGACTTGCGCAGGAGCTTAAAGAAAGGGAGTGTCCGCTCTGCTAGCCTCGGTATAAACCGACTCAGCGCGGCTAGACATCCCGTGAGTTTCTGGACATCCTTGACGCGGGCAGGGGGCAGCATCAAGTCGATGGCCTTGATCTTCTCTGGGTTGGCCTCAATCCCTCGGTGCGAGACCAGGAATCCTAAGTGCTTCCCAGAGGACACACCGAACACACATTTATCGGGGTTCAGCTTGGTGCGTGTAGAGCGCAACTTGTCAAAGACTAAGGCTAGGTTATCTAACAAAGATGAACCCTGCTTGACCTTGACAACTATGTCATCGACATACACCTCAACTAGGTCTCTTATTAACTCCCCAAAGGTTTTGTGCATTGCTCGCACAAAGGTGGGGAGTGCATTCTTTAGGCCGTAAGGCATAGACACATAACAATAAAGGCCATCTACTGTGATGAAGGAGGTGTGCTCCTCATCCTCCCTAGACATGGGGATCTGACGGAAACCCGAGTAGGCGTCTAGGAAGCACAGCATATCACAGTCTGACGTTGAGTCTACTATTTGATCTATTCTAGGGAGAGGGAATGGATCTTTGGGACATGCCTTATTGAGACTGGTGTAGTCGATGCACATCCGGAGCTTCCCGCCGGCCTTCGGGACAACGACGGGGTTTGCGAACCACCGGGGTGGTGGACCTCCCGTATGAAGCCAGCGTCCAGCAGCTTCTTGACTTCTTCACGAATGAAGTTTTGCCGCTCGATGGACTGCTTGCGGGGCTTCTGTTGAACCGACCGGGCGTCGGGGAAGACTTTTAAGTGGTGCTCGATCACCTCCCTGGGGATCCCTGGCATCTGTGACGGCTGCCATGCAAACACGTCGACGTTGTGCCGGAGGAAGGTGACGAGCGCGCCTTCCTATTTGCTATCCAGGCCCCCGGTTACCCGGGTGGTCTGGGTGGCTTCGGCGCCGACTTGGACGACCTTTAAGGAGACGCCACCCTCATCGAGAGGTTGCACCCGGGGTGCTGTGGCGGAGGCATGGTGGCGTGCGCTCGGGCGGAGCTGGTCCAGCTCTGCACTGCCGGGGGCTGATGCCCCAGCTGTTGCGAGCGCTTGAAGTTTTTCTAAGGCCGACACTGCAGCAGTGCGGTCTCCACGAATCCTGAGGACGCCCGTCGGTGTTGGCATCTTCAGGACGAGGTAGCCGTAGTGGGCTACTGCCATGAACCGGTACAGGGCTGGCCTGCCGATTATGGCGTTGAAGGGGAGGTCTATCTCCGCTACGTCGAACAGAATTGTAACACCCCAAATTTTGATTCAAAACTCTAAACCATGTTCAGGGGGGAATTTAAAATTTTTTGGACGTGTTGCATGTTTTGCAAAAATTAAAATTTAAACTGGAATTCAAATTATACTCAAAACAGAAAAGAAATGGAAAAAGAAAAAGAGAAACGGAAAAAAACCGGCCAGTGGGCCGAAACCCGCCAGCCGGCCCAGTCTTCCCCGCGCCAGCCCGCCCCCGCGCGCGCCGCGCTGCCTCTCACAGACGGGTGGGACCCGCCTGTCATCCCTAACCCCACGACCCCGGACTTTTCCCCGAGCGCGCGGGATCTTAACCGATCGGAAAACCCGTCCCGCAGCCCGAATTCGGGTCCCAGAAGAATCCAACTCGATCGCAACAGACCCACCGCCCTCCCCCGGCTATAAAAACCCCAGCTCCGATCAGTTTTTCCCACGCGATCGCCGATTTTTACTCCGGTGAGCACCGAGACTTCGCCGGTGAATTCTGGCCGATCTAAGCTCGGAAACTCTGATCTAACTCGCTGGTCTTGATCCACCGCCTCCGGGGAATTTTGCAGGTGCAGAAAACTCGGAGAGTTACGGTGTAAACGCAGCGCCAACGAGCTTCGCCGTGGTTTTGCCTCGGACCTCGCCGCCGAGCACTTTCCAGGACCCCCGAGCTCGAGAAAACCCCCGAGGTGAGATCCCTGACCTCCCCTCTACCGATCTAGGCCATAAGATCACAGTTCTAGGCAGAATTCTCGAGGATCCGAAACTTTCCGGCGAGATCGCCGCTTCCCGCCGCCGTGCGCCGCCGGCAGCGCCGCCCGCGCTCGATCAGAGCGACGTGGCCGCTTGTGCGCCGTTTATTTTAAATCGCACGGTAGACTTTAAAACCCCGCGTACCGGTTCGATGTTATAATCTCAGCCGTCGGTTTAAAATCGGACGGTCCACGTCAGCCCCGCGTTATAAAGACTGGAATTCTTACGTGCTACCCCCTGGGGTTCTCTGGAATTGAGAGCTAGCCCCGGAAACTTCAGATCTAGCCCCTGGAACTCCAGAAAATCATGTAAATCCATTTAAAAATCAGTTTTAACCCCTGGACTTAATAGAAATTAGGAAAAACACCTCTGATAAGTGTAGATAGACCCCTGGAAATTATGAAAATAATATTATAGACCCTGTAATGGGGTGAATTCATTATTTTAGCCTTGTTTAGTATTTAATTTAGGAAATTGAATATGTAACTAGTGTTTAAAAATTAAAAAGGGGGACAAACATAATTGTCAAAATTAATTAAAAACTTTCTCAGTACTTAGAAAACTTTGGAGTGAGATAAAAATATATTTTTGGGCTGAAATAAATCTGTTTCATCTATTATTCATATTTATTAGTATAGGGACACATTTTTAAGTAAAAAATAGTTATAGAAAATAGGTAAAATAATTATAAAATAGTTTACATCAGAGGCAAAAGTCAAAATATGTTATTAAATTATTTAGTACCAGAACCTATTCTGTTTAGATGATGTGTATTACTAATTTTATAATAAAATACACAATTATGCATAGGAATATAAATCTGAAAATATAGCAACTAGTAAATGATAAATGGAGTTTCTAAAATACAAAGAATTCAGTTTAGGGTTGGTAGAAATTATGAAGGCACATATGGGGAAGAATAATACTTTTCATACACACTTGGTAGTAAAAAGGTGAAGTAGTTGAATATAAGAAATTTATTGGAAACCCATATAAATAGTATGTAAGTATAAAGGTGGACACAAAAGTAGGAATCATATACACATGGTTAAAAGTGCATGCAAGCCACAACTCAACACACATAAAGTAACCACAACACATATAATGGTGAATGAATTTCATAAATCTGAATGTATGGTTTGTATAAAGTAGAAGTGTGAACTATGTCTTATGATTGTTGTTTTTCTTTTGCTATGTGTGATGGTATGAAGTAGAACCTGTTCAAGAGCAAGTTAACCCTTTCCAAGATCAGGACTACCCATTTCAAGAGCAGCAAGAAGGAGGCAAGTGTCCTTGACCACTTTGATTCTATGCTAGGATGTGTAGATAGAATTATTTGCATTGTCAAGTTAAATATGAAACCCATGCTAGGAAGTTTCCCTAGAATTGCATTACCTTGTTTCCTTGAAGCTTGGGTTGGGATTTATTTTGTCATGTCATTTATTTACATGCATATGCTTAGCCATGCTTAGAATGTGATATTTGGGATATGAGATCATCAGTTTATTTTACCATACTCTTGAATGAGCTATTGTGAGTTATGTAGAGGTAGGGATCAAGGCAAGTTGGATGTTTTGGTTATGTGCTGGGTGCACGAGACTTGGGTTTGTGTTTAGTACTTGCCTGGATCCTAAGGACCGGTTCATGGAGCATGTAACCCGGCTTTACAGTGCCAACCACATGCTGAGATGGGGCAGCTTGGCCAATTAATTAGGTGTATCCCCGGCGTAGTATGGGTGTGTTGGATGGTGCGGGGAGTAGGTGTCAGCTGGACTACCATATGAACCGCAAGGCTCAAGAGGGGGCCACTGCAGCGGGGTTGGAGCCTCTTGTATGCTGTTAGGCGTGAAACCTCAGTGGGCCCATGCTCGTCGGGAATCCCTTTGTAAAGGCTTCGTAGTGATCTCCTGGCTACACACCTGGGAAGTGTGAATGTGGATCGTAGCCACTGGCATAATGGAGGTTCTTTTAGTCCACCCGGCAACGGGGGATGAAATCACTACTTGTGGGTACAGTGGTACAAACTCTGCAGAGTCAAAACTGTCTTGACAGCCGTGCTCACGGTTAAGAGCGGCCTGGACTTATTCATGATTAGAGCATTGATGGATTTGGAAGTTAAGCGGGGAGCTTAACTTTGGTAATGATGTTATGGTTATTGGATTACAATGATGGGATGGGAAATTGGGACCATTTCACCTGTGTAGTAATGTAGGTGCTTAATAAGCTATGGTGATAGGCATTAATTGCGTAGTGCTTTAACCATGAGTTCAACCTCTCCTTGTTCTAGCTATGCATGATATGATTTTCCCACACTTGCTGAGTACCATTGGTACTCAACCTTGCATATTTGTTGGTTTATATTGCTGCTCAGGTCAAGATAATGAGGTGGTGTATAATGACCAAGATTTTGGACCCGAGGAAGGTTTTTAGGTTCATGAAGTCCCCCGGGCAACGCCTGTGATGGAGCCCTAAAAGAATAATATTCCGCTGCTAGTTTATTTACTTGTGATGAAGCATTAGTGTCCATTGAGACATTTGCGATGTAAGACTTATTTATATTCGACACCTGGCTTGTAATAAATGATGCTTCACTATTTGTCATCACATGTATGAGAAAATGATCCTGGCATACATGTGATATTCACTTGGTTGTTCTTCGGAAAAACCGGGTGTGACAGAGGTGGTATCAGAGCCAAGGTTGCCCGTAGGAACGTGGACCTAGGTAGAAATGGACGTATTTAAGGGCCCTATTTTCTTAAAAACTATTTTCCAAGGTGTGGGTGGAAAAGTGTTATTAAAGGAGTCATTTTCTTCATCTTACCCCAACTTTCATTTAAAATAGGATTTTTGTTTGAGAATTTATCTAACCTAATTTTAAATTCTTTTGTTTTAGATGGTTCGCATGATTCGCACCGCTCGTAAGTCCACAGGAGGGAGGGTTCCCGTAGTGGCCCTTGCCGAAAGAGAGGAGAGTCGTCCAGTGACGTACCTTTCCTACGGATTGGCAGTAGGAGATTTGTTGCGCCGTCTTCGACGTATGCTCGAACCCGCCGGCAATACGGGCAAGCTAATCATCCACTATAACTCCACCAGGACCATCCGTGAGAAGAGGGAAGAATGGAGTTCGGAGATGAGGATTATACACGAGAATCAGCTGCTTAAGATTCACCACTCTCCAGCTTGTCGAGCAACACAAGTTGACGCGGAGAAGGATGTCACTTGGGAGGCCATCACCTGCCAGAGTCACATCTATCGTCGCCACTTGGACAAAACTGAGTACATGTATGTCCTCCAACGTGAGAGTGGTACCACGGAATACAAGTACCCACCGGTGCAGCAAGGGACTTCCCATGAGCACATGGACTTGTGCTTGGAGGATGCTGCTATGCTCAGCACTCGACTGCAGGAGTGTCAACAAGAGCTTCAGGATGTCCGGGACACCCTGAAGGAAACGGAGGCGTTGCTGCGAGCTTGCTTAAAGGCGAGAGAAAGAGGAGATGGGAATGAACTGTGTGTCACCGTGAGTGATCCCTGGACTCCTGACTCCCCGGATCGCCGAGCGATCAGGCGTCGTCGCACTTCTCCACCAGCAGCCTCCCCACCCAAAGCAGAGTCAGAAGGTAGCCGAAATGAGGACGAAGATCCCGAGGAGCCAGCTCAAGAGGACGAGTAGTGTAGAGTCTTTCCCCTAGCTAGCAAGAGGTCGAGTAGTCGAGTCGTTACGTAGTTAATGGTGTGATAATGCTTGGTGTGTGACGTGAGTTGTGGAAGCCATGAGCAATTGTCCACAGCCTTGTCTTCAGATTGTTTTGCTTTGGTGGGTGAACCCACAGGAAATAATAGTGCATTTATTTGGTGTGAGATATAAACCCTCGTAAAATTTTAACAAAGCCTCAACACCTCAAAGTACCAACAAATGAAAGTAGTAAGATGATACCAAATGGTATCAAATTAACATTTGTTGATTCTGCCAGATGGCCGGAAGAGGAAAAGGACGTGCTGCCAACCCCGCCAACAACAATGATGAGGCATGCAACCCTCATCTTTCTGGAGGCCAGGACCGGGGTGGTCGCCGTGAAGAAGTTGATCCTCTCCACCAAATGCTGGAGAATCAAAATCAGCTTATCCAGAACTTGACTCAAGTGGTGGCCAACTTACATCAAGTTCCACCTCCACAAGCTGCACCACGCCAACCAAGGTTGAGTGAGTTTCTAGGAACTCAACCCCCAAAGTTTGCAAGTGCTGCTGAACCTCTGGAGGCAGATGATTGGCTGAAGACTATTGAAAGTAAGATGAGGATCATACAGTGCCAAGGGTATGAGAGGGTGCTGTTTGCCTCTCATCAATTGCAGGGACCTGCTGCTGATTGGTGGACCGCCTATGTGGCCGCCCATCATGACCCTGAGAACATCACTTGGGAAGAGTTCAAGCGTAGCTTCCGCAACCACTACATCCCAAGAGGTGAACTCAAAAATAAGAGGAAGGAGTTTTTGGGACTGCGGCAGGGAAACATGACGGTGAGGGAATACCTCACTAAATTTACTCAACTATCCCGTTATGCTCCACGAGACATAGAGACTGATGAGCAGAAACAAGATTGTTTCGTGGAAGGACTCACCGCAGAGATGCAGTGTGCAATGTCCTCCAATGAGTATGAAAGCTTTCAAAAGATGGTGGACAGAGCGTTTGTGGTGGAAAGGAAGCTAAAGGCCCTGGAAAATGAGAATAAGAGGAAGGCTGGGTGGTCACATCAGGCCTCAGGGAGTAACACCCGCCCACGTATGATGCAGCAACCTACGGGGCAGACGAGCCGTGCTGCGGTACCCTATTCAGCACCAAGAGGGTACAACCCAAACTACAGGCCTCCCGCAGCACCAGCACAGCCGCCACGTCAGTTTGTGCAGCAGCCTCGCCCCGCATATCCACCTCGACCAGCAGTACAAGGACCCCCAAACCAACCCCAAGACAACAAGGGCCAAGCACCTAAGATTGAGGTGCAATGTTTCAGCTGTGGTGAAGTGGGGCACTACGCCCATAAATGCCCAAAGAAGAAGCCTGCACCGCCACAACAGCAGAATGTAGTGAGAGGACGGGTGAACCATGTCACTATGGAGGAAGCACAAGAGGCACCCGACGTGGTAGTTGGTAAGTTTCCTGCCAATTTACACCTTGCAACTCTGCTATTTGATTCTGGTGCTACCCACTCGTTCATTGCTCAAGGGTTTGTTAAGAAACATGACCTAGCAACTACACAAATGAACCATATGCTAGCCGTAAACTCTCCAGATGGAGAAATAAGGACAAGACAAGTGTGTCCCAAAGTGAGCCTAGACATTAATGGGGTAGTATTCACGGCTAACCTCATAGTGATAGATTCACAAAGGATAGATATTATTTTGGGTATGGATTGGTTGACCAAACATAAAGGAATCATCCATTGTTCGACTAGAACGGTGGAACTAACTCACCCCAGTGGCACCCGAGTAAAGTTCATAACCATACACGAGCCTAGGAGGGACATTAAATTAAATCAAGTGGAGGTGAAAGTTGAGGAAATCAGGACTATCAGGGAATATCCAGATGTTTTTCCGGAGGAGTTGTCAGGTATGCCTCCCGACCGTGACGTGGAATTCGCAATTGAGCTAGTACCGGGAACAGCCCCGATATACAAGAGACCTTATCGAATGGACTCCAAGCAGCTAGAAGAGCTCAAGGATCATTTGAGAGAATTGACGGAGAAGGGGTATATTCGCCCTAGTTCCTCACCATGGGGAGCTCCGGTGATATTTGTGCCCAAGAAAGACGGGACCCAAAGGTTATGCGTGGATTACCGTGCTTTGAATGAGGTAACCATCAAGAACAAGTACCCATTGCCCCGCATTGAAGACTTGTTTGATCAGTTGAGGGGAGCTTGTGTGTTCTCGAAAATTGATCTCAGGTCGGGATACCACCAACTCAAGATAAGGCAATCTGATATTCCCAAGACAGCTTTCGTATCTCGGTACGGACTGTATGAATACACTGTCATGCCTTTCGGGCTAACCAATGCCCCGGCATATTTCATGTACCTCATGAACAAGGTATTCATGGAATATCTGGACAAATTTGTGGTGGTTTTCATAGATGATATTCTCGTCTTCTCCAAAGATGAAGAAGAACATGAGAAACATCTGAGGTTGGTGTTACAGAGGTTGAGAGAACACCAACTATATGCCAAGTTGAGCAAGTGTGAGTTTTGGCTGAAGAGAGTTCCCTTTTTAGGACATATAATCTCGGAGGGAGGAATCTCCGTAGATCCCGCCAAAATCGAAGATATCCAGAAGTGGAAAACCCCTAAAAATGTCGGGGAAGTTCGAAGCTTTTTGGGATTGGCTGGATACTATCGACGGTTTATTGAGGGATTCTCTAAGATCTCGAGACCTCTCACCAAACTGTTGGAAAAGGGAATCACATTCACCTGGACGCCACAGTGCGATACGAGCTTTCAGGAGCTAAAGAAGAGATTGACAACAGCCCCAGTGTTGGTTATGCCAGACATGCAGAAGAATTTCACAGTGTACTGCGATGCCTCTGGAAATGGGTTGGGATGTGTTCTCATGCAAGAAGGACATGTCGTGGCTTATGCATCCCGGCAGCTTCGGAAGCACGAGAAGAACTATCCTACACATGACCTAGAACTAGCTGCAGTGGTACACGTGTTGAAAATTTGGCGGCACTATTTGATGGGGAAGAGGACAGAGATATATACGGATCATAAGAGTTTGAAGTACATATTCACACAGCCAGATCTCAACCTCCGACAAAGGAGATGGTTAGAGCTAATTAATGACTTTGATGTGGGCATCAACTATCATCCCGGGAAAGCGAACGTCGTGGCCGATGCTTTGAGTCGGAAAGTGCAGGTCAATAAGTTGAGCTTGAAAGAAATGCCCGCAGAATTGAAGGACGAAGTTATAAGGCTCAATCTATGTCTAGTAAATAGTGGTGAAGCCATCGCCATGGAAGTGGACTCCACACTCGAGCGAGACATACGCGAGGGCCAAAAGAATGATGAGAAGATACAAGAGATCAGACAGCTTATCAAGGAAAATAAAGCTCCTGGTTTTAGAGAGGATGAACAAGGAACGGTGTGGCACGGGAAAAGAATCTGTGTGCCAGAAGTAAAGGAGATCCGTGAATTGATTTTAGAGGAGGCTCATGATTCTGACTATTCCATTCATCCTGGGAGTACGAAGATGTACCAGGACCTCAAAAGCAGGTATTGGTGGTATGGTATGAAGCGAGATGTCGCGGAACATGTTGCCCTATGTGACACATGTCAGTTGGTGAAAGCAGAACATCAACGACCCGCGGGATTACTGCAACCACTCAAAGTGCCTGAATGGAAGTGGGAAGAAATCAGCATGGATTTTGTCGTGGGATTGCCTAGGACCCAATCTGGGTATGATTCAATATGGGTCATTATTGATAGGCTAACCAAGGTAGCTCATTTCATCCCTGTGAAAGAAAGCTACAGCGGATCCAAATTGGCAGAATTGTACATGTCAAGGATTGTGTGTTACCATGGAGTGCCAAAGAAGATAGTGTCGGACCGAGGGACACAGTTCACCTCGAGGTTTTGGCAGAAGTTGCATGAAACCATGGGAACCCATCTGAACTTCAGTTCTGCCTATCATCCCCAAACTGACGGGCAGACGGAGAGAACCAATCAGATCCTTGAAGATATGTTGAGGGCATGTGCACTCAAAAACAATAGGAGTTGGGACAAGAACTTACCGTATGCGGAGTTTTCCTATAACAACAGTTATCAAGCTAGTATGAAGATGTCACTGTTTGAAGCTTTGTATGGAAGGAAGTGCAGAACTCCTCTATTTTGGAACCAAACAGGAGAAAGCAAAGTGTTTGGTCCAGAAGTGCTACAAGAAGCCGAAGCGAAGGTGAGGGAGATTCGGAACAACTTGAGGATAGCACAAACACGCCAGAAGAGTTATGCTGATGTACGAAGAAGAGAACTCGTTTTCAACGTGGGAGACTATGTTTATCTCAAGGTGTCCCCTATCAGAGGACTTCGTCGGTTCAAGGTGAAAGGGAAGTTGTCACCACGATACATCGGACCCTTTCCAGTTTTGGAAAGGAAAGGCGAAGTGGCGTACCAACTAGAGTTACCGGTTCATCTATCGGACGTGCACGATGTATTCCATGTGTCACAACTCAAGAAATGCCTGAGGACGCCTGAGGAGGTGTTACCCATGAATGAAGTGGATGTAGCTGAAGATTTATCTTATGCCGAACAACCATACAAGATTTTGGATACAATGGAACGCCTCACCAGAAACAAGAGAATCCGGATGTGCAAGGTGCAGTGGAAGCATCACTCAGAAGAGGAAGCCACCTGGGAACGGGAAGATGAGCTTAAGCCACAATTTCCGGAATTGTTTTCTTAAAAACACCAATCTCGAGGACGAGATTTCTCTTAAGGGGGGTAGAGCTGTAACACCCCAAATTTTGATTCAAAACTCTAAACCATGTTCAGAGGGGAATTTAAAAATTTTTGGACGTGTTGCATGTTTTGCAAAAATTCAAATTCAAACTGGAATTCAAATTATACTCAAAACAGAAAAGAAATGGAAAAAGAAAAAGAGAAACGGAAAAAAAACCGGCCAGTGGGCCGAAACCCGCCAGCCGGCCCAGTCTTCCCCGCGCCAGCCCGCCCCCGCGCGCGCCGCGCTGCCTCTCACAGACGGGTGGGACCCGCCTGTCATCCCTAACCCCGCGACCCCGGACTTTTCCCCGAGCGCGCGCGATCTTAACCGATCGGAAAACCCGTCCCGCAGCCCGAATTCGGGTCCCAGAAGAATCCAACTCGATCGCAACAGACCCACCGCCCTCCCCCGGCTATAAAAACCCCAGCTCCGATCAGTTTTTCCCACGCGATCGCCGATTTTTACTCCGGTGAGCACCGAGACTTCGCCGGTGAATTCTGGCCGATCTAAGCTCGGAAACTCTGATCTAACTCGCTGGTCTTGATCCACCGCCTCCGGGGAACTTTGCAGGTGCAGAAAACTCGGAGAGTTACGGTGTAAACGCAGCGCCGACGAGCTTCGCCGTGGTTTTGCCTCGGACCTCGCCGCCGAGCACTTTCCAGGACCCCCGAGCTCGAGAAAACCCCCGAGGTGAGATCCCTGACCTCCCCTCTACCGATCTAGGCCATAAGATCACAGTTCTAGGCAGAATTCTCGAGGATCCGAAACTTTCCGGCGAGATCGCCGCTTCCCGCCGCCGTGCGCCGCCGGCAGCGCCGCCCGCGCTCGATCAGAGCGACGTGGCCGCTTGTGCGCCGTTTATTTTAAATCGCACGGTAGACTTTAAAACCCCGCGTACCGGTTCGATGTTATAATCTCAGCCGTCGGTTTAAAATCGGACGGTCCACGTCAGCCCCGCGTTATAAAGACTGGAATTCTTACGTGCTACCCCCTGGGGTTCTCTGGAATTGAGAGCTAGCCCCGGAAACTTCAGATCTAGCCCCTGGAACTCCAGAAAATCATGTAAATCCATTTAAAAATTAGTTTTAACCCCTGGACTTAATAGAAATTAGGAAAAACACCTCTGATAAGTGTAGATAGACCCCTGGAAATTATGAAAATAATATTATAGACCCTGTAATGGGGTGAATTCATTATTTTAGCCTTGTTTAGTATTTAATTTAGGAAATTGAATATGTAACTAGTGTTTAAAAATTAAAAAGGGGGACAAACATAATTGTCAAAATTAATTAAAAACTTTCTCAGTACTTAGAAAACTTTGGAGTGAGATAAAAATATATTTTTGGGCTGAAATAAATCTGTTTCATCTATTATTCATATTTATTAGTATAGGGACACATTTTTAAGTAAAGAATAGTTATAGAAAATAGGTAAAATAATTATAAAATAGTTTACATCAGAGGCAAAAGTCAAAATATGTTATTAAATTATTTAGGACCAGAACCTATTCTGTTTAGATGATGTGTATTACTAATTTTATAATAAAATACACAATTATGCATAGGAATATAAATCTGAAAATATAGCAACTAGTAAATGATAAATGGAGTTTCTAAAATACAAAGAATTCAGTTTAGGGTTGGTAGAAATTATGAAGGCACATATGGGGAAGAATAATACTTTTCATACACACTTGGTAGTAAAAAGGTGAAGTAGTTGAATATAAGAAATTTATTGGAAACCCATATAAATAGTATGTAAGTATAAAGGTGGACACAAAAGTAGGAATCATATACACATGGTTAAAAGTGCATGCAAGCCACAACTCAACACACATAAAGTAACCACAACACATATAATGGTGAATGAATTTCATAAATCTGAATGTGTGGTTTGTATAAAGTAGAAGTGTGAACTATGTCTTATGATTGTTGTTTTTCTTTTGCTATGTGTGATGGTATGAAGTAGAACCTGTTCAAGAGCAAGTTAACCCTTTCCAAGATCAGGACTACCCATTTCAAGAGCAGCAAGAAGGAGGCAAGTGTCCTTGACCACTTTGATCCTATGCTAGGATGTGTAGATAGAATTATTTGCATTGTCAAGTTAAATATGAAACCCATGCTAGGAAGTTTCCCTAGAATTGCATTACCTTGTTTCCTTGAAGCTTGGGTTGGGATTTATTTTTTCATGTCATTTATTTACATGCATATGCTTAGCCATGCTTAGAATGGGATATTTGGGATATGAGATCATCAGTTTATTTTACCATACTCTTGAATGAGCTATTGTGAGTTATGTAGAGGTAGGGATCAAGGCAAGTTGGATGTTTTGGTTGTGTGCTGGGTGCACGAGACTTGGGTTTGTGTTTTTTACTTGCCTGGATCCTAAGGACCGGTTCATGGAGCATGTAACCCGGCTTTACAGTGCCAACCACATGCTGAGATGGGGCAGCTTGGCCAATTAATTAGGTGTATCCCCGGCGTAGTATGGGTGTGTTGGATGGTGCGGGGAGTAGGTGTCAGCTGGACTACCATATGAACCGCAAGGCTCAAGAGGGGGCCACTGCAGCGGGGTTGGAGCCTCTTGTATGCTGTTAGGGGTGAAACCTCAGTGGGCCCACGCTCGTCGGGAATCCATTTGTAAAGGCTTCGTAGTGATCTCCTGGCTACACACCTGGGAAGTGTGAATGTGGATCGTAGCCACTGGCATAATGGAGGTTCTTTTAGTCCACCCGGCAACGGGGGATGAAATCACTACTTGTGGGTACAGTGGTACAAACTCTGCAGAGTCAAAACTGTCTTGACAGCCGTGCTCACGGTTAAGAGCGGCCTGGACTTATTCATGATTAGAGCATTGATGGATTTGGAAGTTAAGCGGGGAGCTTAACTTTGGTAATGATGTTATGGTTATTGGATTACAATGATGGGATGGGAAATTGGGACCATTTCACCTGTGTAGTAATGTAGGTGCTTAATAAGCTATGGTGATAGGCATTAATTGCGTAGTGCTTTAACCATGAGTTCAACCTCTCCTTGTTCTAGCTATGCATGATATGATTTTTCCACACTTGCTGAGTACCATTGGTACTCAACCTTGCATATTTGTTGGTTTATATTGCTGCTCAGGTCAAGATAATGAGGTGGTGTATAATGACCAAGATTTTGGACCCGAGGAAGGTTTTTAGGTTCATGAAGTCCCCCGGGCAACGCCTGTGATGGAGCCCTAAAAGAATAATATTCCGCTGCTAGTTTATTTACTTGTGATGAAGCATTAGTGTCCATTGAGACATTTGCGATTATTTATATTCGACACCTGGCTTGTAATAAATGATGCTTCACTATTTGTCATCACATGTATGAGAAAATGATCCTGGCATACATGTGATATTCACTTGGTTGTTCTTCGGAAAAACCGGGTGTGACAAGAATGTACTCTGTCCGATAGCTGTCCGGAGCCCCGAAGGTTACCGGGAGGCTAATGTTGTCGTAGGGAATGACTTGTCCCGGCCCTACCCCTGAGAACGGGCTCGACGGGGTGAGCTTGGCCATCGGGATCTGCAGCTTCTGTAAAGCTGCACGGCTGATGAGATTCAGCCCAGCTCCACCATCTACCAAAATATGGTACATTCTCACGTTGGCGATGGTAGGAGCTACCAAGAGTGGTAGTTGGCCGGCCCCAGCCATGTTCCTAGGGCAGTCGGTGGCGTCAAAGCTGATGGGGGTCCCCATCCACTTAAGGTGCGGTGCGGCACTTGGGAGTGGCGCCACCGACGCTACCGCTCGGCGCAGAGTCTTGACTGCGCTTCGGGACGAGGGGTCGGCGGACCCGCCGTATATGACGTAGAGCTTCTTTCGACGCTCATCGTCGCTGGAGCTGGAGTCCTCATGATTGCGTGCCGCCTTCATGGTGCGCTGAGGCTCCTGGGTCTCCTCTGGGTGGTCGATGCTGTCTGGGACATCCACCCTCTGTTTGCCCTCCTTTGGACGGAAGGGTGGGGCATCAGCCCGCTGCTGCTTCCCCTTGCGGAAGCGCTCTGCGAGCTTTCGAATCTCCCGGCACTCGGCAGTAGTGTGGCGACAGCTGCCATGCACGGGGCACATATTGTCTTGATCACCTTCTGGGATTGGTGATCTTCGCTGCCTCTTGTCGGGGCGCGGCCCCCGAGCCCCACTGAGCGTCGCTGCAGTGACGACTGGAGCAGCGGTCGGTGATTCTATCTTGCCTCTGCCTCGGTTCTTGGCCTTCCTGCTGCCTCCACAGGGAGTAGGACCAGATCCGGGTAGTCCTCCTGACTCGGAGGACGGCAGTGAGTGCCAGTTTCGCCCTTCGGCTGCCCTGGCGCACTTGTCTGCCAGGCTGAAGAGCTCTGTGACATCGCGGACCTCCCTGGTCGCGAGCTTCTCGAGCATCTTCTTGTCCCGGACGCCTTGCCAGAACGCCACCACCACAGAAGCATTTTGAATGTGTGGGATGGTGTTCCGCACCTGGGAGAACCGCTGGATGAAAGAGCGTGGCGACTCCGCAGGTTGTTGCTGGATGGCGTGGAGGTCGAGCTCCGTGCCAGGCCGGGTGTAGGAACTGCCGAAGTTGGCGATGAACTGCCGGCAAAGCTCTCACCAGGAAGTTACGGAACCCTGGGGGAGGTTCATGAGCCAAGACCGGGCTGGACCGTCAAGGCGACAGGGAAGTAATTGGCCATGACGGCTTCATTCCTCCTGCGGCAAGTACGGCGGTGGAGTAGATCTGGAGGAACTCCGCCGGGTTGACGCTGCCGTCGTACTTCTCGGGCAGGTGCGGCCGAAACTTGCGCGGCCACTTCGCGAAGCGAAGGTGGGGCGCGAGGGCCGCACATCATGCTTCTGTCGCCGCAGGTTCTGGTGCCGCGAACGCTCGGTTCGCACTGGGCACAGTGTACCCCGGTACGGGCAAGGCTGCACCATAAGCCGGGGGCGCCATCTGCAGGACATATGACTGTGGCATATTCTGCAAGGCGCAGGCCAGGGGCAGAGATCGCGTGGCGAAGGTCTGCTCTTCAGGCTGGGTCGAGGCCGACGTCATGCTGTCATCAGCCTCTTGGTAGCGACGCCTTTCTTGGCGTTGCTCGAGGTATACCCGGGCATCTTGACCCAAGCGACACTGCTCCAGCTCTGTCCTCAGATCCGTTGATTGGAGCCTGGTAGAGCTGGAATCTGCCGTCTGTTCGTCAACCATTGGCGTGCGCATCAGCGACACGGCCGGTTGGCCAGAGTGTCATCCCCGCCGAAGTCGAGGGTTTGCCGCGGCGACGACGAGACGGTCTACCTCGCGAATCCACTGCTGGGTCGCTGCCTGAGGCGCGTCCCCAGCGGGCGGATTGTGCAGTAGCGCTCTTGCTGCAGCTAGCGCACCCCACCGGGTACGCCCAGCGCTACTGAAGACCTGATGCTGGTTGGAGCCTGCATTGCCGGGGTCGGCGCTGCCAGAGCCGGTTGCTGGCTCCCAGCTTGTACCGACACACTCCGTCCCGAGTGTGTTGACATGTACTCCTCCCTGGTCGCGGTTCGCCGCGGAGGCGGGGGAGGTGAGTTTGCCGCTGAAGGGAGCTTAGTCATCTTCGTCGGCAGAAACTCGTCGCGCAAGGGGAAAAGCCCCCTACCTGGCGCGCCAAATGTCGAAGTGTTCGGTCGACACTTCTCCCGGGCCTGCACTGGGCAGCCCGCGGAGGTTTTTCGGTGGGGCTAGACCCTTGCGGAGAGCTTGCGCGGATGGACGAGTTAGTAAGAGCTTGACACTGTGAGTTTTACGTGGTTCAGGCCGCCGGAGCGTAAAACCCTACGTCCACGGCGAGCTATGGAGCTCGCTGTATTGCTTGCTGCTCAGGGCCGGAGTCCTGAGCTTGGGGGTGAGTTACAGCTTGGGTGTGAATGGCTAGCGTATGAGTTGCAGAGGTGCGAACCCTTGCTATCGTCGCCTACCTGAGCCTTTTATAGTCCAAGACTCGGGTGGCTTACAAGGGGGCCCGAAACCCGACAGGTGGTCCCGGGGAGATTGACTGTTATCTACCGTATCTGCAGTTATGCCGGTAGTTGTCTCTGGCGAAGGCTTCCGAGTCTCCATCTTGCCGCCCTGCCCATGCCGCACGGTAGTCGTAGTGGTTGATGACGGCGCAGGCGGCATGGGATGTCTTGTCGCGGTGTTTATTGGCTGGCAGGTTCTGACACCGCGCGCCAGTCTATGATGCGACTGGGTGCAACGGCACCTGACAGAGGTGTGCTCCATGTCTCCGCGTCTTGGGAAGATGCGGGCCTTGAATACCTTGTACGGGCAAGGTATGGGGCGTCTTTACGCCCGCTGCCTATCGCTCGGGGGCAGGCAGCGCCGTTCTGCTGGCCACGTGGCGGGCCCGGAGCCCTCCTCAGAGGAGAGGAGGGTCCGGCCCCGTGGGGCACGTGGAGCCTTCGGATCTCTCCCCGCGGAGGGGGAGGTTCGGCTTCTGTCGGCCACGTGGCGGTTCCGGAGCTGCTCTCTGAGGAGAGGGAGGTCCGTCCCCGCCAGATACGTGGCACCTTCGGACCTCTCTCCCGCGGAGGGGGAGGTCCGGCCTCTGTATGCCACGTGGCAGGCCCGGAGCTCTCCTCTGAGGAGAGGGAGGTCCGGCCCCGCCGGACGCGTGGCGCCTTCGGAGCTCTTCCTACGGAGAAGGGCGAGTTCCTTAGGCATTTTCCCCTGTGCGTGGGGGTACCCCATATCGCAGGTACCGACAGTAGGGAAGTTCGAACAGCCCGATCCATTGTGTTTCAACAACGTTGAAAACAGCAAGTTGAACTTTGAAACATGAAACAAATGTTACACAAATTGTCTCTCTTTTTTTGTACTTAGAAACTTTTTTTATTGTAATCAGTGCGGCTTTTCTTTTTGCACGTGCCTTTTTCTTACTGATCCGTGCAGCTTTTCTTTTGCACTTGCCTATTTTCTTAACTTTTGGTAGATAATGGAAATGGACTGAGAACAAAGTGGCACGAACTCAAAACTCCAGCGGTGAAAAACTTAGGACCAGCAACTTGACACAAAAAGGCAACCGTGAATTCAACAAGTCAAGAGCTAAATAGCCAAGCAAAAGGCTCAAAGTGTTTTTAGGATTTTTTTTAGAGCGAACTTTTGTAGGCAAAAGTGGACTGTAGGTAAATGAAGAACAAGGAGAAGGAAATCTCTCACCGAGCAACCTGAAATATGATACCACTTGATGAACCCAACGGGTACGGGGGGCGCCCTATCTTTCGATGAGAGATGTTGTGTAATGAACGATTTTGGTGGAGACCGACGTTGGCTGCCCGACTACCACAACCAGAATGGTGTGGCGCCTTGAGCGACAGTTACACCGTCTCCTGGTAACTACGATTTGGGTGGAGGTCGATGTTGTGCTACCTGACTACAATAACCACAAGGATGCTGCGCCTTAGTGATAGTTACACCGGCTCCTGTTGTTGTTGTACTTGCCGTACCAAGAACAGCCTTGAACCTGCAAGCAATCAAAGAACAAGCAAGAACAAGATAACAAGCAAACACTCATGGGTGTGAAAAAGTTGGGGTTCTGATTCAAGTAATCGGAAGATCTCGTCGACACTTGCGTTACAAGGAAGTAGCAAATGGCTAAACTTACAGAAAACAAAACTCGCCCTGTCAAGGAGCTCTTGAACTACTTAAATAGGGGAGAGAAGAGGGAAATTCGTCCAGCAACAAAGGTAGGACGTGATCTCCCTTATTCCCTTCCTTTTTTCTGTGATAGACTACCATTTAATAGGGAAAGAAAGAGGGAAACCCATCCAGCAGCAAGGCAGGATATGATTTCCTCTATTTCTTTCCTTATTATAGCACATCTATCTTTAAATGGGGGAAGAAAGAGGGAATTTTGTCCAGCAGCAAAGTTGGACGAGATTTCCCTTATTCCTTTCTTTATTTGTCTAAATCTCTCTTTATTACATGGCCCCAGCCTCAAGATTTCTCCTCGGGTGGAGCAGCCTTTATTGCATTAATCCTTCCATCCCTCCTAGCTGGATCAATTCCCAAGCACCTAATAATAACAAAGTCATCACAAGGCTTTAATAGGTCCCCATTTGAAGGCTAATTACTTTGAACAGCCACGAATGAATTCACCTGATAATTAAGTTGACGTGCACGAGCGCGTGTCATTGGACCTTGATTAGCTGAGAGTGGTGAGTGGGCTGGTGTTGTGGTTGTATCAACGGTAGCGATGTCCGCATCAGAGACCTACCTTACTTCCTTCGGGTCCTTCCTCCTAGCAAAAACAGATCGTCGGCTCTACTCCGACGATGGCGATTGTGGTCCGGGCTCGTCGGCAGTCTCTCCGGTGGTCAAACTACGGCGAAGGGGTTTATCTCGGCGAGTTGGGGGCTAGGGCTCCAAGTCGTCGACTCAGGAGGTAGAAAAGAAGTACGTGGTTGCGGACAAAGGTTCTGGGTTCTATTTATAAGAGGGAAACAAAGGGTCCTACTCTGATCGGAATTTGAATAAGAGTACTATTCAAATTGTTTTTGAATCTTAACAACTTATCTTCAATTGATTTGGTGCGGTAGCAACGTGAAATTCGTGTCGGTTTCCTTCCGTGTCGGTATTCCCGTGCGTACAGAAGCAAAAACCGCTTCAGATATCGTCACCTCCGCGGTGATGAGCTCCGGAGGCTCCATGTGTCCAGCAGAGGTCGGGCCTCCCTTTTCCGCAGAGGCGGGCTTTTATTGTGTCGCGTGTCAGGCGGGCGAGACCTCCCCTCTCCTCGGAGGTGAGCTCCACATGCACTACATGTCCTGACGGGCGAGACCTCCCCTCTCAACAGAGGCGAGCTCCGTGTACGCCACGTGTCAAAGCTGGACCTCCCCTCTCTTCGGAGGTGAGCTCTGGAAGTGCCACGTGTCCTAGCAGTGTCGGATCTCCTTTCTGCTCAGAGATGAGCTCCGAGGTCGACACGTGTCCATTAGTGTCGGACCTCCCGGAGGTGAGCTCCGAGGTCAACATGTGTCCAACAGTGTCGGACCTCCCGGAGGTAAGCTCCGGAGGTGACACGTGTCCGGTAGTGTCAGACCTCCCGGAGGCGAGCTCTGAAGGTGACACGTGTCCAATAGGACCGGACCTCTCGGAGGTTAGCTCCGAGAGCGACATGTGTCCAGTGGGCTGGGTCTTACTTCCCCTGCAGTGACTAGCTCCGGTGGCGACACGTGTCCTGCGGGGCTGGACTTCCCTCCTCTGCAGAGGCAAGCTCTGGGGGCAACAAGTGTCCCACGGGGTCGGACCTCGCCCCTTCCGCAGAGGCAAGCTCCAAGCCTTCCACGTAGCAAGTTAGCGGCGGACCTCTCCCCCTTTGCGGGATGAGCTCCGAGGGCACCACGTGGCCAGCGGGCCACGGGAAATATCTTCGGCGCTTCTCAGTGAACTGGAATTGGCTCTTTTTGGCTATCTTTTTTATTCTTTCTCTGTTTCAACTTCTTTTTAAATGTTTTTCTACATGAAGTATGTATACATACATGAATATGAAATTGAGGGTGTCACAAATCTACCCCCGCTTGAATTGAATCTCGCCCTCGATATTTGATGGAGTAGAGAATAGATGAGTGAATTCTGTCTTGATGTCTTCCTCACATTCCCATATACCTTATGCTTCCGTGTGATGGCTCTATTATACCTTGCACCAACAGATCACCTTGTTCCTCGTGACCCTTTCTCTTACGTTCAAAATTCGGATAGGGTGCACTGCATAGGTCAGATCCTCTTGAAGTTCAAGTTCATCCATTGGTATTTGCTCTTCCGGTACCCTCAAGCACTTCCTGAGCTGGGATACGTGAAACACGTCATGCACGTCAGAGAGGTGCATCGGGAGCTCTAGTTGATAGGCTACTTCTCCTCGCTTGCCCAAAATCTTGAATGGTCCGATGTAGCGAGGTGCTAGCTTGCCTTTGACGTTGAAACGTCGTTGGCCTCGGATAGGCGATACCTTAAGGTATACGAAGTCTCCTACTTCGAAAGTCAACTTCCTTCGCCTATTGTCTGCATAGCCTTCCTTTCATGACTGAGCAGCCTTCAAATTCTCCCGTATTGTTTGGACTTGCTTCTCAGCTTCTTGTAGCACTTCAAGTTCAAACACTTGGTTTTCTCCAGTCTCGTTCCAAAACAACGGTGTTCTACACCGTCTACCGTACAATGCTTCGAAAGGTGACATATTCAAGCTGGATTGATAGCTGTTGTTATAGGAGAATTCAGCGTACGGCAACCTCCTATCCCAACTACGTCCATGTTTCAAGGCGCAAGCTCTCAACATGTCTTCCAAAATTTGGTTTGTCCTTTCTGTTTGCCCGTCGGTGTACCCATAGCCTCATGCAGCTTTCTACAGAATCTAGAGGTAACTGAGAACCCCGATCTGAGACTATCATTTTCAAAAAACTCCATGACGGCACACGATTTGCTCCATGTACAGCTCACCTAGTTGTGCAACGTTGTACGCGGTCTTAACAGGAAGAAAATAGACTGTTTTCATCAATCGGTCCACGATAACCTAGATGGATTCGTAACCCGTCCGAGTACGTGGCCATCCGACGATGAAATCCATACTGATGTCTTCCCGCTTCCACTCGGGTACCTTTAAGGGTTGCAACAGTCCAGCGGGTCTTTGATGTTTGGCCTTCACCCGTTGGCATGTGTCGCATAAGGCAACATACTCGGCTATGTCCCTTTTCATACTATCCCACTAATAACAAGTTTCCAGGTCCTTGTACATCTTGGTACTTCCGGGATGTATGGAATAAGGTGAGTCATGTGCCTCATTTAATGTTGTGTCCCGGATGTGCTTCACGTTAGGCACACAAATCCTTTTTCCTAGCCAAAGCGTACCCATCTCGTCTTACTTGAAGTCCTTTTGTATTCCTTGTCGGATTCTTTCCTTGATCTCCTCATCCGTAGCTTGGCCATCTCTTATCTCTTGTTCCAATGAAGAGTGGAGTTCCATCACTTCTATCTCGTTCAAAAATCCGAGATGTAACCGTTAGAACTTCTTGCGCAGCTCGGGCGGTAGCTCCCGAACCGTGAGTTGGTGACATGCTCCCTTCCGGCTCAATGCATCGACTACTACATTGGCCTTTCCGGGGTGATAGTTGATTCCAACATCATAATCTTTGATGAGCTCCAACCATCGATGTTGCCTCAAATTCAAATCCGTTTGGGTTAATATGTACTTGAGGATTTTATGATCCGTATAGATCTCACATCGGTGGACAAGGATATAATGTCTCCAAATCTTTAATGCATGCACCACGGCTGCAAGTTCCAAGTCATGTGTGGGGTAATTCAGCTCGTGTTTCTTGAGCTGTCTTGACGCATAGGCTACCACTTGTCCTTCTTGCATGAGCACACATACAAGCCCTTGTCCGGAGGCGTCACAATATATGCCAAAGCTCTTGCTTACGTCCGGTAATACTAGAACCGGTGCTGTGGTTAGCCTTTTCTTGAGCTCCTCAAAGCTTTCTTGGCACGCTGGTGTCCGTTGGAAGGCTTTTCCTTTCATTAGCAACTCCGTCATAGGCTTTGCTATTTTGGAGAAGTCCTTGATGAAACGTCGGTAGTATCCAGCCATCCCAAGAAAACTCCGAATATCCCTTACGTTTTGCGGTTGGTTCCACTTCAGAACATCTCCCACTTTTTCGGGATCAACCGATACTCCTTCCTTCAGAATATCTCCTTTAGCTAGAATTTACACTTCCTGAGCTTGACATACAATTGATGCTCTCGCAGCTTTTGCAATGTCAATCTCAAATGTTCTTCATGTTCCTCCTCACTTTTAAATACACCATGATATCGTCGATGAAAACCACTACGAACTTGTCCAAGTACTCTATGAAGACCTTGTTCATGAGGTACATGAAATATGGGGGGACATTTGTTAACCCAAAAGATATAACGGTATATTCATACGAACCATACCGTGTTCGAAAGGCAGTCTTGTGTATGTCGGAGGGCTTAATCTCCAGCTGGAAATATCCCGCCGAAGATCAATCTTGGAGAAGACTCGGGCTCCATTCATTTGGTCGAACAGGTTCTCTATACGGGGTAGAGGGTATTTGTTCTTGATCGTCATCTCATTGAGAGACCTATAATCCACACACATCCTTTGATGCCCATCCTTCTTGTCCATGAAGAGCACGGGGGCTCCCCACGGTAACGAACTTGGGTGTATAAAACCCTTCTCTAGCTGCTCCTGAATTTGCTTCTTGAGCTCCACTAGTTCATTAACGGGCATCCTATAGGGCCTCTTTGCTATAGGTGCAGTTCCGGATACTAGGTCCATGGAAAACTCGATGTCCCGGTCAGGTGGCATACCTAGAAGTTCTTCTGGGAATACGTCCGAGAATTCTTGAACCACAGGAATGCTTTCTAGGATTGCTCCTTCGACGTGGTTCAATGTTGCCTTCTCGGTTGTTGGTTGGGCTGACTCGAACTCAATGCGAGTACCATGCTCGTTTGTCAACTACACGCTCCTCTTAGCACATTGGATTACTCAACCAATCCATTCCGAGTATTATGTCAAACCCTTGGGAATCCAAGACAATGAGATTGGCAAGGAAGTCTACCCTCTTATTTTAAGTTTTACTTTCGAACATACTATATTAGTCCTCATCTCTCCACGGGAGAATTAACCAACAAAGTATATTTCAATATATGGATAGATTATACTTGGCAACATACTTAGATGATATGAATGAATGTGATGCTCCGGAATCAAATAAAATGGTGACTGGGTTAGAGTTGGCAAGGAACAAACCAATCACGGCGTCCTCAGCCTGTTGCGCTTCCTCAGCAGAGACATGGTTCACGTTACCGCGAGCATAGTTCTGCTGCCCACGGTTGCCTTGATTTGCTCCTCCGTTCGACCGTGGGTTCTGCTTGGGCACGTTGCTTGGCTGTCCAGTACCTCTCTTCGGGCACTGGCTCGCAAAGTGTCCCGTCTCTCCGCATGCAAAGCATGCCTTGTTGCCCACGACAGCAGGTACGTTGGGGCGAGGGTTTTGAACAGGAGTGCCCATGTTGGATCGGGGCGCAGGAGGCAAAGGCACACGAGGTGCTTGCATGACAGGACGTTGCTGTGGTGGTTGATTAGGGCGAAAAGTAGAAGTGGTCGATCCATACTGCGGTGCAGCTGGAGTCATGTACCGGGGACGTACATTGCTCCCTTGTGGCTGGTATGACATCTTTCTTTTGCCCTCTTGCTCGATCTCTCAGATCTTGCTTTCAACCACTATAGCTTTATCAACTAGCTTCTGGAAGTTAGTATAGTCACTGTTGAGAAGCTAAACTTGGATCTCATTGTTCAACCCTCTCATGAACAAGTATTGCTTCATCTGGTCCGAGTTGACATATTCGGGGGTATACCTTGAAAGCTGCGTGAACTTGTTGAGCTACTCGTTCACGCTCTTCTTTCCTTGGTGGAGACACCCGAACTCTTGCCTTTTAAGCATCATGACTTCCATAGGGACGTAATGAGAGCGAAAACTGTGACGCCCCCGTTCTGAGAGGAAACCTCTCTGAACCGAGACTGATGCGTATGTGTGCCCAGGATGTTCATCACACATACACATATATCCACAAACTGAATTCAGAATATAATACCACAAATGAACAGGGTTTATTACAATGTCTCATTAGTCTTAGACTCATTCTAGCAGCGAAAGTCTAATCTAGCAGCGAAAGTTTTTATTCTAGCAGCGGAAGTCTTCTAAACTATTGCGGAAGCAAACTATGCAGCAGCAGCGGCTCCATCTCAACTCCATAGGCAAGTTTGAGGACAGATTACACGCTTAATGCTCCACTTGGTCTTCATAGTACTCCTCTCCCGTTACTGATGATGAAGTAATAATGCAAGTTTGAGTACATGATGTACTCAGCAAGTGCGAGAAAATATGATATGTAGCTCACAACAAGGAAGATATAAAAAGGCTCATTGCATAAAAGCAGAATTTATTTCACAAACATGATAAAAACAGCAACATAGCTTTAAGTAAATGTAATCTCAACATATATTTAAACATTAACATACCTCCATTATGATTCATCCCTTTCCATGTCTCTACCAGACATTAATCTTTCTCAACTTTGCTTATGAATATCATCTCGTATTCACTATCATTTCATCTCATAATCAATTCCGTCTCATTCCGAGACCAAATCTCATTACCCGGACTCAACAGTCCTGAAAACCAAACCAAAGACCAAACCATAACCAAATCAAAAATATCCCAAAAACCATCCCAACTAATCATGTGAGTTATCCAGGCGTTCGTGACCGTAAGCTCGACTATCATGATAGTTTTAGACTCTATAGAGTTTGTACCACTTTACTCACAAGTTTGTGATTTTGTCACCCGTCGGCGACTGTAGAACCTCCATTATACCAGTACACAACCGTCGGTGTATGATCAAGAGATCACAAAATAGCCTTTACAAAGGGGTTACTAGATGTATGGACTCACTAAGGTTTCACCAGCAGGCTAGAATCTCCAATTCTCCCACCCACTGGCCCCCTCTTGTGCCATGCAGTTCACAGGGCAGTCCTCACTCGACTCTCATTCCCCGCGCCTTTCACGGTCTATAACAATCTAGCAACTTACCTAATTAGTCAGGTAAGCCGCACCCATACTTGGTCTTGTGGTGGCACTGTTATCCTGGCATGGCTGGCATGAACCGGTCCTTAGATCTACGGCAAGTAAACCACCATCTCATTCTACCTCATTCACAAATCCAATCTTGCCTAGATCTCCCTCCGATTCATGTTCATTAACAACATCAGTTTCTCATTATTCATACGAGTGCAGTTAGCTAGACACATCTATCTCGCTTCCCATATCTCATGGACTCAGCGAAGTATAAAAGCAAAAACCATACCCGACTCATTAACTTTCCCGGTGACAAGGGTGGTTTAACAAAACTAGTAAACTCCTATGAAAGGGTTTCCCATCATATTGACTCAAGCACACACACCTTTTCGCAAACAAAACAATTTTCCAAAAATATAGGATCAATATGGTCAAGGGGCACTTGTCTTGTTCTTGCGGTTCCTGTTGCTCAAATTCTTGCTGTTTTAGTCCATCGTAGGTAGCTCCCTGAGCTTGTCCTTCTATACGCGATTACGCACATACAAGATTCATAGCAATCAATCATCATGCACAAACTCTACTTTAAGATGCAATGATGCATATGCATGTTAGTCCTATGATACAGTGTAGTTTGTACGTGTTCTTGCATGGCTTGCATGGGTTTTATGATGAACAGAGGTGTAAAGATCAAATGTGGACGTGGCGACGATCTTGACTCAGGATCTAGATCAGACCAATCAACACGTGATCCATCCATGAAAAAGCTTCTGTTCGAAAGGATCAAAGAGAACAGATGCAAAAAAATCACGATAATGTTGTAAGATGGTATTGGAGACCTACCTTACTTCCTTCGGGTCTTTCCTCAGATCGTCGATTCTCCTCCGGTGATGGCGATCGTCTCTGGACTCGTCAGCGATCTCTCCGGTGGTCAAACTCCGGTGAAGAGGTTTAGCTCGGCGATTTTGGGGGCTAGGGCTTCTAAGTTTGAAAGTTGTCTAGAGGGGGTGAATAGGATAATAAAACCTGAAATTATAGTAAATAGCAGATAAAACCAGAAGCAGGCCGGACTAGTCCGGTCTGAGGTCGGACTAGTTCGGTCTAAGTCTAAATTTGTGTTTTAGTTTTTCTTTTAAGTTTGTTTGAGTGGAAATTATATAGTAGTCAAATGATATTACTAATTAATTGAGAATGATTAGATTGCAAAATAGTAAAATAATTTGCGGGAATTAACACAATGAAAGCTTGACAAGTAATTCTAATGAGCAAGTGAGATAGTAGAGGAACCAAGAAACACGATTTATCCTGAGATTCGATTCCATACAGGAATCTACGTCCTTGTTGAGGAGTCCACCAAGGACCGGGTCTTTTCCAACCCTTCCCTCACCGAGCGATCACCAAGATCAAGCCTGTGCTTTCTCACTATCAATCGAATGTGAATAAAATGCTCTTAGTGGCTACTCACAACTTGAGGCTCCCTACATCAACCAAATAGTTATAGAATTCAAAGTACAACTTTTAAAAACTCAAAATAACAGTTAGAGTGCGAGAGAATCAAACCGAGAGCTCAAACATCGATCACCACGTCTTTCCTATCACAAAATCACTAACTCCTTAAGATCCAATCTTAGAAGTCTAGAAGGTGAGGAAAAAGGCTTAGAAGAGCTCTAGGAATGAGTTTTCAGCGCTTAGGTTGTTGTCTCTCCAATTCTCAGCCGGGGGGTCTCCTTTTATAGAAATCCCAACAATTAGCCGTTACCAACTAAAGTCCAGACTAGTCCGGTCCCAACCCCGGACTAGTTCGTTCTTGAGGAACCACTCATGTCACACGACTACCAACTAAAGTTTAGTGACCGTTGGACTCAAACGGTCATGAAACCACGGACTAGTCCGGCCAAGAGCGGACTAGTCCGATCTCAGTCAGGAACCTTTGTTCCGTATGAGAACGGACTAGTCTGGTAAGGGTGGACTAGTCCGGCCCCAAGGGCGGACTAGTCTGGTCTTACCAGACTTAGTCAACAACAACAACCAAGCCTTTATCCCAAGCCTGTTGGGGTCGGCTAGACATGAAACCCAATATCAATGAAGTAAAACAGAGGAAGAGATATGAGAACAAGGAAAAAAAAGAGAAAAAAAGGAAAAAAAAAGAAAAAAAAGGAAAAAAGAAAAAGGAAAAAGAGAAAAAGAGAAAAGAAATAAGAAAAAAGGAAAAGAAAAAGAGAAAAGAAAAAAAGAAAAAAAACAAGACTACGATTCTGGCACATGAATTGCTACTTTCCATGCGGTCCTATCATGAGCTAAGTCTCTGGATACATTCCAATCTCTCAAATCTCGTTTTACCGCCTCCTCCCAGGTCAACCTTGGTCGTCCTCTACCCCTCCTAATATTTTCTCTACCTCTTAAAATCCCACTGTTAACCGGTGCTTCTGGAGGTCTCCGTTGGATATGTCCAAACCACCTAAGCCGATGTTGGACTAACTTCTCTTCAATCGGCGCCACCCCTACCTTATCACGAATCGCCTCATTCCTTATTCGGTCTCTTCTCGTGTGCCCACACATCCACCGTAGCATGCGCATCTCTGCGACACTCATTTGTTGGATATGTTGCCGTTTAGTTGGCCAACATTCCGCCCCATAGAGCATCGCGGGTCTGATCACCGTCCTATAGAACTTCCCTTTTAGCTTTTGTGGGACTTTCCTATCACATAGGATTCCAGAGGCTTGTCGTCATTTCATCCACCCTACCTTGATCCTGTGGCAAACATCCTCATCAATATCGCCATTGCTTTGTAACATTGATCCTAAGTATCGGAAAGAGTCCCTTCTAGGTACTATTTGTCCTTGTAGACTAACATTTCCCTCTTCACGACCAACACCACTAAAGTCACACCTCATATACTCGGTTTCGGTCCTACTAAGTCTAAACCCCTTGGACTCTAAGGTTTGTCTCCATAACTCTAATTTCTTATCAACACCATCTCTAGTTTCATCTACCAGCACTACATCATCAGCAAAGAGCATGCACCAAGGGATATCCCCTTGTATATCCTTCGACACCTCATCCATGACCAAGGAAAAGATGTATGGGCTCAAAGCTGATCCTTGATGTAGTCCTACCGTGATAGGAAATGCATCAGTCTCACTATCACTTACGCGCACACTTGTCCTAACATTATTGTACATATCCTTGATAAGGGTAATGTACTTTGTTGGCACTTTATGTTTCTCTAGTGCCCACCACATGACTGACCTTGGTATCTTGTCGTACGCCTTCTCCAAGTCGATGAACACCATATGCAAGTCCTTCTTCTGCTCCCTATATCTCTCCATAAGCTGACGAAGCAAGAAAATCGCCTCCATTGTAGACCTCCCAGGCATAAAATCAAACTGGTTTTTAGTGACATTGGTCACTTTCCTCAGGCGGTGTTCAATCACTCTCTTTCAAAGCTTCATAGTATGACTCATAAGCTTAATACCTCGATAATTAGTACAACTTTGAATATCTCCTTTATTTTTGAAGATAGGTACTAATATACTTTTCCTCCATTCTTCAGGCATCTTGTTTGACCAAAAAATGTGGTTGAATAGCTTTGTGAGCCATACTATTGCGATGTCCTCAAGACATCTCCACACCTCAATAGGGACATCGTCAGGGCTGAGGGCCTTTCCTCCTTTCATCCTTTTTAAGGCCTCCTTAACCTCAAACTCTTGTATCCTCCGCACGAACCGCCTGTTGGAGTCATCAAAGGAGTCATCCAACTCAACCATAGTGCTCTCATTCCCATCATTGAATAGCACATTAAAGTAATCACACCATCTATTCTTAATCTCTTCATCCTTCACTAGAATGCGGTCAGTCTCATCTTTGATGCATTTAACTTGATTGAGATCCCTCATCTTTCTCTCGCGGATTTTTGCTACCTTGTATATGTCCTTTTCACCTTCTTTTGTCCCTAGTCTCTCATATAACTTATCATAGGTTTGTCCTCTTGCCTTACTCACAACCCGCCTTGCATTCTTCTTAGCCTCTTTGTACTTAAGCATGTTGCTTGCGCTTCTATCATTATGCCAACTCTTGTAACACTCCTTCTTCTCCTTAATGGCCTTTTGTACATCCTCATTCCACCACCAAGTGTCTTTATCTATAAGTTTCTTTCCCTTTGTCACACCGAACACCTCACTAGCTACCTTCCTAATGCAAGTTGCCATCTTCATCCACATACTATCTGCATCTCCATTTTTTGCCCAGGGTCCTTCTGTGATCACCCTATTTTTAAAGGATTCTTGTGATTCTCCCTTCAACTTCCACCACTTTGTTCTTGTGATTTTGACACCTTTGTCCCGTAAAGAACATGTATGGAAGCGAAATTCAGCTACCACAAGCTTATGTTGTGTCACAACACACTCCCCCGGGATCACCTTACAATCTAGACACTCCCGTCTATCCTTTCTCCTAGTGAGGACAAAGTCAATCTGGCTAGAGTGTTGAGCACTACTAAAGGTCACTAGGTGAGATTGACTCTTCCTAAAGAGGGTGTTAGCTATCAACAGATCATAGGCTACGGCAAAGTCTAGGATGTCCTTACCCTCTTGATTTCTATCGCCGCATCCAAAACCTCCATGTACTCTCTCAAATCCTAGGTTAGTTGCACCCACATGACCATTGAGATCTCCCCCTATGAGGAGTTTCTCGGTTATCGGTACACTACTAACCATATCCTCCAAGTCCTCCCAAAATTGCCTCTTAGCACTCATGTTGAGCCCAACTTGTGGGGCATAAGAACTAAGGGCGTTCAAGACAATGTCCCCAATTACTATCTTGATCCCCTCGTCTTTGAACATCCACTACTCCATCCTTAAGACTCTTATCTATTAGAACACCTACGCCATTCCTAGTCCCAGCCGAACCAGAATACCAAAGCTTGAAACCGGTATTCTCGACTTCTCTCGCCTTTTGACCCGCCCATCTAGTCTCTTGTACACAAAGGATATTTACTCGTCTCCTAATGGCAACATCTACTAACTCACGTAGCTTCCCCGTCAAGGATCCTACATTCCAACTACCCACTCGAAATCTATGTTCCTCGGCTAGCTTCCTTACGCTTTGCACCCGTCGAGTAAGATGCAAAGACCCTTGCTCACTTATCACTACATCCGGGCGATGATGTAGCGCGCCACTAAGGTGATGGCGATCCGGCCCTTGCTCATTTAACACCATATCCAGGTTCCGATATGGCGCGCCACTACGGCGGTGGCGACCCGGCCCTTGCTCACTTAACACCATACCCGGGTTCCGATATGGCGCGTCGCTAAGAGGGTTACGCCCCAACGAATTTCTATTGGGTTTCATTTCCATGAGAGTGGCTAAGTGTAGTTGTTGGCTCGCCAAGCCTATCTTACCAGACTTAGTCAAAAACTTTCTAATCTAGAGCTGCGGACTAGTCCAGCCAACTTCGGACTAGTCCGAGCTCATACAAGAACCTTTGTTCCGTCCTACTTCGGACTAGTCCGATGGCACTCAGAGGCTTCTTCTCCGGACATAGGCGGCTTAGTCCGCTTAGCGGACTAGTCCGGCCTCTCGAGCGTACTAGTCCGGCCTTCTGAGACTTAGTCTCATAACGGCTCAGACTCACACAACAACGGACTAGCCCGGCCTTGAACGGACAAGTCCGAACTGACTGAGAGACTCTTTATCCGGTCCGAAACGGATTAGTCCGGGTCCAAACGGACTAGTCCGGCCAGTGGTCCGGACAAGTCTGGTCTCCCCTTTTCGTCATATCTATTACTACTTCGTCTCATGATTCTAACTTTCTAACCTTTGTTTGAGCTCTTTAATGATTCTCAAGCACTCTACAAGAGAAGACCCTGTACACAACTAGAAAATGTGAACATTAATAGAAAATGCTATTTTCTACTCTTTCAAGTCTTCTTCTTTTCCTTTTGCTTCTTGAGAGACTCCATATCCATTTCTTTGATAAACACTGTCACACCCAGTACCTGCAATAGACACCAAGCGTTCTCCCGCGTATGCCAGTACCATGTCACATCACACGCAGAATAATAAAGAGCAAATGTATCATTAATTAATTAAGCCAAGTGCGGCGATTACATCATCCGAGTACATAAAATGCCTCGTAGGCTCAAAAAGAAGAGTACATCATGACAGCCGAAATCTAAGTAGGGCATCCACAGACGCCATCCGGCGGTACGCCAGCCTAGAACTGTGCGTCGGGGTCGAAGCCGTCGTCCACGTCATCCTCAGCAGCCTCCTCGGGTCTTGAACAGCACGGAAAGAAAAGAGGGAAACACCTGAGTACATAATGTACTCAGCAAGTGCGGAAAAGTTTATGCATGATGAGGCAAGAATCAAGGAAGGCTAGACACGGCTCTTCCACTACGCAACCTATACCTTAGTTATTTTAAGCGACCTAATTGTTTAGTGACTTTCCCCGCCCAACTCAAACACATCTCCAAGTGATCTCCACTATCACTGTAAATCTCAATCCCAACCACCATCCAAAACCACACCAAACCAACCCACGCTAATCATGAGAGAGTTACCAGCCCGCTCTTAACCGTGAGCACGGCTGTCTAGACAGTTTTGACTCGGCAGAGTTTGTACCCTTTACCCACAATTCGTGTTTTCATCGCCCGTCAGCGACTCAAGAAACTCCTTTCCGCCCTCTCACACTCCCTATGGTGTGGGGCCAGGAGTACATGACAAGGTCTTTACATTGCACTACCCAACCCGTGCAAACCCGCTAAGGTTTTACCGCTGCGGCACTCTGAAACCTCTGCCGCAGAAGCCCCTTCTTGCGCCACTTACACATCTCTCTGGTGTACACAAAGAAAGATAGGAACAACTTAATTAGCCACATTGCCCCATAACAGTTCTTGTGGTGGCACTGTATAAGCCAGTTAACAGGTCTTACGAACCGGTCCTTAGGATCTACGCAGACTAACTACCCACAAACCCGAGTCTCGTGCACTCGGCACCCACCGTAACCCACCAGCCTGCTAGATCCCTATACTACCCACCTCATATACCACATACATCACCACATCATCATAAACTTTATGATATATTGAATTTAAATGTAATAACTCCCATCCCGACATCTAAGTAGGGCTAAGCATGAAAATAATGACATAAAAGTAAACCCTAGTCCACCCATCCCGGCTATAAGGCAAGTTTTGGAAATTCTAGTAAACAACCAACACATGGGATTCAGATTAAGACCTAAAGCATGCATTTCTAACTAAAATTCTAAAAAGGTGCAAAGTGGTCAAGGGCACTTGCCTCTCGAGAAGTGCTGCGGCTCGGGGTCGTCGAAGTCTTGGGCTTGAAGGTCCAGCGTCGGCTCGGGGGCTGATTTGTTGTCACACCTGGTTTTTCCGAAGAACAACCAAGTGTGACAGAGGTGGTATCAGAGCCAAGGTTGCCCGTAGGAACGTGGACCTAGGTAGAAATGGACGTATTTAAGGGCCCTATGTTCTTAAAAACTATTTTCCGAAAGTGAGGGTTGAAAAAATATTATTTAAAGAGTTATTTTCTTCATCTTACCCCAACTTTCATTCAAAATAGGATTTTTTTTGTTTGAGAATTTATCTAACCTAATTTTAAATTCTTTTGTTTTAGATGGTTCGCATGATTCGCACCGCTCGTAAGTCCACGGGAGGGAGAGTTCCCGTAGTTGCCCTTGCTGAAAGAGAGGAGAGCCGTCCAGTGACGTACCTTTCCTACGGATTGGCAGTAGGAGATTTGTTGCGCCGTCTTCGATGTATGCTCGAAGCCGCCGGCAATACGGGCAAGCTCATCATCCACTTTAACTCCACCAGGACCATCCGTGAGAAGAGGGAAGAATGGAGTTCGGAGATAAGGATTATACACGAGAATCAGCTGCTTAAGATCCACCACTCTCCAGCTTGTCGAGCAACACAAGTTGACGCGGAGAGAGATGTCACTTGGGAGGCCATCACCTGCCAGAGCCACATCTATCGTCGCCACTTGGACAAAACTGAGTACATGTATGTCCTCCAACGTGAGAGTGGTACCACGGAGTACAAGTACCCACCGGTGCAGCAAGGGACTTCCCATGAGCACATGGACTTGTGCTTGGAGGATGCTGCTATGCTCAGCACTCGACTGCAGGAGTGTCAACAAGAGCTTCAGGATGTCCGAGATACTCTGAAGGAGACGGAGGCATTGCTGCGAGCTTGCTTAAAGGCGAGAGAAAGAGGAGATGGGAATGAACTGTGTGTCACCGTAAGTGATCCATGGACCCCTGACTCCCCGGATCGCCGAGCGATCAGGCGTCGTCGCACTTCTCCACCAGCAGCCTCCCCACCCAAAGCAGAGTCAGAAGGTAGCCGAAATGAGGAGGAAGATCCCGAGGAGCCAGCTCAAGAGGATGAGTAGTGTAGAGTCTTTCCCCTAGCTAGCAAGAGGTCGAGTAGTCAAGTCGTTACGTAGTTAATGGTGTGATAATGCTTGGTGTGTGACGTGAGTTGTGGAAGCCATGAGCAAGTGTCCACAGCCTCGTCTTCAGATTGTTTTGCTTTGGTGTGTGAACCCACAGGAAATAATAGTGCATTTATTGGGTGTGAGATATAAAACCCTCGTAAGATTTTAACAAAACTTCAACACTTCAGAGTACAAACAAGTGAAAGTAGTAAGATGATACTAAATGCTTTCAAATTAACATTTGTTGATTCTACCAGATGGCCGGAAGAGGAAAAGGACGTGCTGCCAACCCCGCCAACAACAATGATGAGGCATGCAACTCTCATCTTTCTGGAGGCCAGAACCGGGGTGGTCGCCGTGAAGAAGTTGATCCTCTCCACCAAATGCTGGAGAATCAAAATCAGCTCATCCAGAACTTGACTCAAGTAGTGGCCAACTTGCATCAAGTTCCACCTCCACAAGCTGCACCACGCCAACCAAGGTTGAGTGAGTTTCTAGGAACTCAACCTCCAAAGTTTGCAAGTGCTGCTGAACCCCTGGAGGCAGATGATTGGCTGAAGACCATTGAAAGTAAGATGAGGATCATACAATGCCAAGGGTATGAGAGGGTGCTGTTTGCCTCTCATCAATTGCAAGGACCTGCTGCTGATTGGTGGACCGCCTACGTGGCCGCCCATCATGACCCGGAGAGCATCACTTGGGAAGAGTTCAAGCGTAGCTTCCGCAACCATTACATCCCAAGAGGTGAACTCAAAAACAAGAGGAAAGAGTTTTTGGGACTGCAGCAGGGAAACATGACGGTGAGGGAATACCTCACTAAATTCACTCAACTATCCCGTTATGCTCCACGAGACATAGAGACAGATGAGCAGAAACAAGATTGTTTCGTGGAAGGACTTACCGCAGAGATGCAGTGTGCAATGTCCTCCAATGAGTATGAAAGCTTTCAAAAGATGGTGGACAGAGCATTTGTGGTGGAAAGGAAGCTAAAGGCCCTGGAAAATGAGAATAAGAGGAAGGCTGGGTGGTCACATCAAGCCTCAGGGAGCAACACCCGCCCACGTATGATGCAGCAACCTACGGGGCAGACGAGCCGTGCTGCGGTACCCTATTCAGCACCAAGAGGGTACAACCCAAACTACAGGCCTCCCGCAGCACCAGCACAGCCGCAACGTCAGTTTGTGCAGCAGCCTCGCCCCGCATATCCACCTCAACCAGCAGTGCAAGGACCCCCAAACCAACCCCAAGACAACAAGGGCCAAGCATCTAAGATTGGGGTGCAATGTTTCAGCTGTGGTGAAGTGGGGCACTACGCCCATAAGTGTCCAAAGAAGAAGCCCACGCAGCCACAGCAGCAGAACGTAATGAGAGGACGGGTGAACCACGTCACTATGGAGGAAGCACAAGAGGCACCCGACGTGGTAGTTGGTAAGTTTCCTGCCAATTTACACCTTGCAACTCTGCTGTTTGATTCTGGTGCTACCCATTCGTTCATTGCTCAAGGGTTTGTTAAGAAGCATGACCTAGCAACCACACAAATGAACCATATGCTAGCGGTAAACTCTCCAGGTGGAGAAATAAGGACAAGACAAGTGTGTCCCAAAGTGAACCTAGACATTAATGGGGTAGTATTTACCGCTAACCTCATAGTGATCGATTCACAAGGGATAGATATTATTTTGGGTATGGATTGGTTGACCAAACATAAAGGAATCATCCATTGTTCGACCAGAACGGTGGAACTAACTCACCCTAGTGGCGCAAGAGTAAAGTTCATAACGATACACGAGCCTAGGAGAGACATTAAATTAAATCAAGTGGAGGTGAAAGTTGAGGAAATCAGGACTATCAGCGAATATCCAGATGTTTTTCCGGAGGAGTTGCCAGGAATGCCTCCCGACCGTGACGTGGAATTCGCAATCGAGCTAGTACCGGGAACAGCCCCGATATACAAGAGACCTTATCGAATGGACTCCAAACAGCTAGAAGAGCTCAAGGATCATTTGAGGGAATTGATGGAAAAAGGGTATGTTCGCCCTAGTTCCTCACCATGGGGAGCTCCGGTAATATTTGTGCCTAAGAAAGATGGAACTCAAAGGTTATGCGTGGATTACCGTGCCTTGAATGAGGTGACCATCAAGAACAAGTATCCATTACCCCGCATTGAAGACTTGTTTGATCAGTTGAGGGGAGCTTGCGTGTTCTCGAAAATTGATCTCAGGTCGGGATACCACCAACTCAAGATAAGGCAATCTGATATTCCCAAGACAGCTTTCGTATCTCGGTACGGACTGTATGAATACACTGTCATGCCTTTCGGGCTAACCAATGCCCCGGCATATTTCATGTACCTCATGAACAAGGTATTCATGGAATATCTGGACAAATTTGTGGTGGTTTTCATAGATGATATTCTCGTCTTCTCCAAAGATGAAGAAGAACATGAGAAACATCTAAGGTTGGTGTTACAGAGGCTGAGAGAACACCAACTGTATGCCAAGTTGAGCAAGTGTGAGTTTTGGCTTAAGAGAGTCCCCTTTTTAGGACATATAATCTCGGAGGGAGGAATCTCCGTAGATCCCGCCAAAATCGAGGATATCCAGAAATGGAAAACCCCTGAAAATGTCAGGGAAGTTCGAAGCTTTTTGGGATTGGCTGGATACTATCGACGGTTTATTGAGGGATTCTCCAAGATCTCGAGACCTCTCACCAAACTGTTGGAAAAGGGAATCACATTCACCTGGACGCCACAGTGCGATACGAGCTTTCAGGAGCTAAAGAAGAGATTGACAACAGCCCCCGTGTTGGTTATGCCAGATATGCAGAAGAATTTCACGGTGTACTGCGATGCCTCTGGAAACGGGTTGGGATGTGTTCTCATGCAAGAGGGACATGTCGTGGCATATGCATCCCGGCAGCTTCGGAAGCACGAGAAGAACTATCCTACACATGACTTAGAACTAGCTGCAGTGGTACACGCGTTGAAAATTTGGCGGCACTATTTGATGGGGAAGAGGACAGAGATATATACGGATCATAAGAGTTTGAAGTACATATTCACACAGCCAGATCTCAACCTTAGACAAAGGAGATGGTTAGAGCTAATCAATGACTTTGATGTAGGCATCAACTATCATCCCGGGAAAGCAAACGTCGTGGCCGATGCCTTGAGTCGGAAAGTGCAGGTCAATAAGTTGAGCTTGAAGGATATGCCTGCAAAATTGAAGGACGAGGTTATAAGGCTCAATCTATGTCTAGTAAATAGTGGTGAAGCCATCGCCATGGAAGTGGACTCCACACTTGAGCGAGACATACGCGAGGGACAAAAGAATGATGAGAAGATACAAGAGATCAGACAGCTCATCAAGGAAAATAAAGCTCCTGGTTTTAGAGAGGATGAACAAGGAACGGTGTGGCACGGGAAAAGGATCTGTGTGCCAGAAGTAAAGGAGATTCGTAAATTAATTTTGAAGGAGGCTCACGATTCCGACTATTCCATTCATCCTGGGAGTACGAAGATGTATTAGGACCTCAAAAGCAGGTATTGGTGGTATGGCATGAAGCGAGATGTCGCGGAACATGTTGCCCTATGTGACACATGTCAGTTGGTGAAAGCAGAACATCAACGACCCGCGGGATTGCTGCAACCACTCAAAGTGCCTGAATGGAAGTGGGAAGAGATCAGCATGGATTTTGTCGTGGGATTGCCTAGGACCCAGTCCGGGTATGATTCAATATGGGTTATTATTGATAGGCTAACCAAGGTAGCTCATTTCATTCCGGTGAAGGAAAGCTACAGCGGAACCAAATTGGCAGAATTGTACATGTCAAGGATTGTGTGTTACCATGGAGTGCCAAAGAAGATAGTGTCGGACCGAGGGACACAGTTCACCTCGAGGTTTTGGCAAAAGTTGCATGAAACCATGGGAACCCATCTGAATTTCAGTTCTGCCTATCATCCCCAAACTGACGGACAGACGGAGAGAACCAATCAGATCCTTGAAGATATTTTAAGGGCATGTGCACTCAAAAACAATAGGAGTTGGGACAAGAACTTACCGTATGCGGAGTTTTCCTATAACAACAGCTATCAAGCCAGTATGAAGATGTCACCGTTTGAAGCTTTGTATGGAAGGAAGTGCAGAACTCCCCTATTTTGGAACCAAACAGGAGAAAGTAAAGTGTTTGGTCCAGAAGTTCTACAAGAAGCCGAGGCAAAGGTGAGGGAGATTCGCAACAACTTGAGGATAGCACAAACACGCCAGAAGAGTTATGCTGATGTACGAAGAAGAGAACTCATTTTCAACGTGGGAGACTATGTTTATCTCAAGGTGTCCCCTATCAGAGGACTTCGTCGGTTCAAGGTGAAAGGGAAGTTGTCACCTCGATACATCGGACCCTTTCAAGTTTTGGAAAGAAAAGGCGAAGTGGCGTACCAACTAGAGTTGCCGGTTCATCTGTCGGACGTGCACGATGTGTTCCATGTGTCGCAACTCAAGAAATGTCTGAGGACGCCTGAGGAGGTGTTACCCATGAATGAAGTGGATGTAGCTGAGGATTTGTCTTATGCCGAGCAACCATACAAGATTTTGGAGACAATAGAACGCCTCACCAGAAATAAGAGAATCAGGATGTGCAAGGTGCAGTGGAAGCATCACTCAGAAGAGGAAGCCACCTGGGAACGGGAAGATGAGCTTAAGGCACAATTTCCGGAATTGTTTTCTTAGAAACACCAATCTCGAGGACGAGATTTCTTTTAAGGGGGGTAGAGCTGTAACACCCCAAATTTTTAGTCAAAACTCAAATTTTGATTTAGAACCATAAACCATGTTCAGAGGGGAATTTAGAAATTTTTGGACGTGTTGCATGTTTTGCAAAAATTCAAATTCAAACTGGAATTCAAATTAGACTCAAAACAGAAAAGAAATGGAAAAAGAAAAAGGAAAACCGGAAAAAAACTGGCCAGTGGGCCGAAACCCCAGCCGGCCCAGCAAACCCCCGCGCAGCCCGCCCCCGCGCGCGCCGCGCTGCCCCTCGCTGACGGGTGGGACCCGCCTGTCATCCCTAACCCCGCGACCCCGGACTTCTTCCCCGCGCGCGCGATCGCAACCGATCGGGAAACCGCGTCCCGCAGCCGAATTCTGGACCCTGAGGACTCTAACTCGATCACAACAGAACCACCGCCCTTCCCCGGCTATAAAAACAACCGATCCGATCAGTTTTTCTCACGCGATCGCCGATTTTCACTCCGGTGAGCACCGAGACTTCGCCGGTGAATTCTGGCCGATCTAAGCTCGGAAACTCTGATCTAACTCGTTGGTCTTGATCCACCGCCTCCGGGGAACTTTGCAGGTGCAGAAAACCCGAAGACTTACGGTGCAAATCCAGCTCCGACGAGCTTCGCCGTGGTTTTGCCTCGGACCTCGCCGCCGAGCACTTTCCAGGACCCCCGAGCTCGAGAAAACCCCCGAGGTGAGATCCCTGACCTCCCCTCTACCGATCTAGGCCATAAGATCACAGTTCTAGGCAGAATTCTCGAGGATCCGAAAGTTTCCGGCGAGATCGCCGCTTCCCGCCGCCGTGCGCCGCCGGCAGCGCCGCCCGCGCTCGATCAGAGCGACGTGGCCGCTTGTGCGCCGTTTATTTTAAATCGCACGGTAGACTTTAAAACCCCGCGTACCGGTTCGATGTTATAATCTCAGCCGTCGGTTTAAAATCAGACGGTCCACGTCAACCCCGCATTATAAAGACAGGAATTCTTACGTGCTACCCCCTGGGGTTCTCTGGAATTGAGAGCTAGCCCCGGAAACTTCAGATCTAGCCCCTGGAACTCCAGAAAATCATGTAAATTCATTTAAAAATCAGTTTTAGCCCCTAGACTTAATAGAAATTAAGAAAAACACCTCTGAAAAGTGTAGCTAGACCCCTGGAAATTATGAAAATAATATTATAGACCCTGTAATGGGGTGAATTCATTATTTTAGCCCTGTTTAGTATTTAATTTAGAAAATTGAATATGTAACTAGTGTTTAAATATTAAAAAGGGGGACAAACATAATTGTCAAAATTATTAAAAACTTTCTCAGTACTTAGAAAACTTTGGAGTGAGATAAAAATATATTTTTGGGCTGAAATAAATCTGTTTCATCTATTATTCACATTTAATAGTATAGGGACACATTTTAAGTAAAGAATAGTTAAAGAAAAATAGGGAAAATAATTATGAAATAGTATACATCAGAAGCCAAGGTCAAAATATGATCTTAAAATTATTTAGGACCAGAACCTAATCTATTTAGGTAGTGTGTATTAATAATTTAATAATAAAATGCACAATTATGCATAAGAATATAAATCTGAAAATATAGAAACTAGTAAAGGATAAATGGAGTTTCTAAAACACAAAGAATTCAGTTTAGGGTTGATAGAAATTATGAAGGCACATATGGAGAAGAAAAATACTTTTCATACATACTTGGTAGTTTAATATATAAGGAATTTATTTAAAACTGAAACACACATATATACATGTATATATATATATATATAATATGTGAGTATAAATATGAACACCAAAGTAGGAATCATACACATGTAAATAAAAGTGTATGCAAGCCCCAAATCAACACACATAGAGTATCCACAACACATAAAATGGTAAAGAAACTTTCATAAATGTGAATGTGTGGTTTGTATGAAGTAGAAGTGTGAACTATGTCTTATGATTGTTGTTTTTCTTTTGCTATGTGTGATGGTATGAAGTAGAACCTGTTCAAGAGCAAGCTATCAGTTTCCAAGATCAGGACTACCCATTTCAAGAGCAGCAAGAAGGAGGCAAGTGTCCTTGACCACTTTGATCCTATGCTAGGATGTGTAGATAGAATTATTTGCATTGTCAAGTTAAATATGAAACCCATGCTAGGAAGTTTCCCTAGAATTGCATTACCTTGTTTCCTTGTAGCTTGGGTTGGGATTTATTTTGTCATGTCATTTGTTTACATGCATATGCTTAGCCATGCTTAGAATGGGATATTTGGGAGATGAGATCATCAGTTTATTATACCATACTCTTGAATGAGCTATTGTGAGTTATGTAGAGGTAGGGATCAAGGCAAGTTGGATGTTTTGGTTGTGTGCTGGGTGCACGAGACTTGGGTTTGTGTTTAGTACTTGTCTGGATCCTAAGGACCGGTTCATGGAGCATGTAACCCGGCTTTACAGTGCCAACCACATGCTGAGATGGGGCAGCTTGGCCAATTAATTAGGTGTATCCCCGGCGTAGTATGGGTGTGTTGGATGGTGCGGGGAGAAGGGTGTCAGCTGGACTACCATATGAATCGCAAGGCTCAAGAGGGGGCCACTGCAGCGGGGTTGGAGCCTCTTGTATGCTGTTAGGGGTGAAACCTCAGTGGGCCCACGCTCGTCGGGAATCCCTTTGTAAAGGCTTCGTAGTGATCTCTTGGCCACACACCTGGGAAGTGTGAATGTGGATCGTAGCCACTGGCATAATGGAGGTTCTTTTAGTCCACCCGGCAACGGGGGATGAAATCACTACTTGTGGGTACAGTGGTACAAACTCTGCAGAGTCAAAACTGTCTTGACAGCCGTGCTCACGGTTAAGAGCGGCCTGGACTTATTCATGATTAGAGGAGTGAAGTTTTTTGGGAGTTGTGGATGTTAAGCGGGGAGCTTAACATTGGAAATGATGTTATGGTTATTTGGTTATGATGATGGGATGGGAGATTGGGACCATTTCACCTGTGTAGTAATGTAGGTGCTTAATAAGCTAAGGTGATAGGTATTAATTGCGTAGTGCTTTAACCATGAGTTCAACCTCTCCTTGTTCTAGCCATGCATGATATAATTTTCCCACACTTGCTGAGTACCATTGGTACTCAACCTTGCATATTTGTTGGTTTATATTGCTGCTCAGGTCAAGATAATGAGGTGGTGTATAACGACCAAGACTTTGGACCCGAGGAAGGTTTTTAGGTTCATGAAGACCCCCGGGCAACACCTGTGATGGAGCCCTAAAGAATAATATTCCGCTGCTAGTTTATTTACTTGTGATGAAGCATTAGTGTTCATTGAGACATTTGTGATGTAAGACTTATTTATATTCGACACCTGGCTTGTAATAAATGATGCTTCACTATTTGTCATCACATGTATGAGAAAATGATCCTGGCATACATGTGATATTCACTTGGTTGTTCTTCGGAAAAACCAGGTGTGACATTTGTCCACGCCATTGAGGATGAGAAGGAACATTAACGAGAAAACCAATAAGATAAAGATATTGCAAGCTTCCCTAGTAATTTACATATCAAGCATACAAGAATTGCTAATTCAGGAACCTCCTTGTGTATGTTTGTGTACAAGTGTTATACAATTAACCTTCATTAGGACCTACGTAAATTATTAATCAGTTCTAGGGGTGGTTATGTCAAATTAGTAGCCTCTTAAGGTTAGGAGGTGCTTGCAGCATAAATATATGTGGGGGCATTTCTTGAAATTTTTATCAGCTACACCAGGGTGCATATATCACACTCCTCATAGGAGTAGGGGCAAGCTAGAATTTTCAGCCTTATTCATTGGTAGATTTGCTTGCACACCTCAAACAGAGGCTTTTTAGTGAGTAGCAGCATGTGCAGGGTCCTATTCACTATTTTCAGCTTTTATTAGGGCTAAAAGCTCGAACAAATTAAGGCAGGGGCTAGGTTGGCATAAAAAGAATCATTGCAGGGGGTGAAAATGGCAAACAGGAGGAGCGGGGGGGGGGGGGGACTGTGGTGAGATTTCATTAAATCCAGGGGTGTTAACAGAAATTTTTTAGGGTGTGAAATGTTATTTCCAACATCCATGGGGGCTAGATCACAACTGTTCAGTACTTCATGGGGTTAAAACATAATATCAGGGGCTCTTAGGGTTGAAATGACAAAACAGGGGGGGTTTCAGGGGACTAAAACTTATTTTTCTAGAGCTGCAGGGGCAAAAGTGCTAAAACAGGAGTCCTCTGAGGTATTTTGCGTAAAAACAGAGAATGTCAGGGGCCTAGAGAGCTAGTTTCCAGTGAAAACACTAATTTTTGACTAGCCTAGGGTCTTTTCCGCAAAACCTGGGGGTCTGCTCGCTCTAACCCAAAGGATCCAGGGGGTCATGTGCAAAAACAGCCGCAGGAAACGTTGGATTTGTCGGGGGCTGTCGGATCAAGCATTGAAGGCTGGGATTAAATAAACGAAACGGTATGCACACGTTCTAATCGGGGCCGTTCGTCCCAAATCGGACGGTCCAGTTTAACCCGGGCGACCTCCGATCGCGCTGTGGCGCGCCATGGCCGCAGCCAGGCCCCTGCCGGAGCTCACCGTTTAGCGCCTATTTTTCGTCCTATACCTAGATGGCTGCATGGTCTCGAGGGAGGGGGCTAGGGGGGACTCACCGGAGGGGGTTTTGGGCCGGAGCGAAGTCGGTGCAGTTTTTGCGCGCGCAGCGGCGATGAAGTCTCTCGGCGCTGTCGGGTCCGGCGTCGGGAACGTCTGCTGGGCACTCCCCTTCGTCCTCGACGTGCCCTAAGGCCCAACAAGTCGTCGGTGAGGTTGGTTTAGTGAGGACAGAACGGTTCGGAGGGGCGAGGGGGTAGACGAGAAGCTCACCGGAGTTAGAAGCGATCAGGATCTTGTGCCGTTCTGCGTCAGAGGGGGCCCTCAGGAGGGGTAGCCGGCGTCTCTGCTGGTCGGGAACTGGATTAGCTCGCCGGAGCGGAGGGAAAGAGGGGTGAGGGAGCAGCGGCACGGCACTCACCGGGAGTAGATGGGGAGGCCACTCGGCTCCCGTCCGCTGGGGGGAAGGGGAGCAGGGAGAGCGGTAGGGCTTTGGGGACGTTATATACAGCGGCGTCGCGCGGGGAGAGCAAGGGGCAGGGTTGCTTTCGGTTTGGATGGCGCCGGCTTTTGTCGGGGGCGGTCGGCGACTGCGGGGTGGAAAAAGGAGAGAGGAGGGGGACCGCGGGAGTAACGGCCCGAAGAGAGGAAGAAGATAACGGTGGGAGGTGAGGCGCTGACAGCCGGGCCCCACTTGTCATTGAGGGGAAGAAGAATCCTAGGCTGCATGTTGGGCTGGGCTGCTATGAGGAGTAGGTGGGCTGCGGGAAAATAGAAGAAGGAAAGTGGGCTTTTGGCCTGTTATAATTCCTGCTCATCCATTTTTTTCCACTATTCCTTTGCTTTTCATTTCACATTTAAACTTTTGAATTTGGGCAGTTTTGGGTTCTAGTCTGTTTGTAAATTTCAAATTCCCTTCCCTTTTATATGTTAGATGTTACAACACTCCCCCCTCAAAAGAAATCTCGACCCGAGATTTGAAGTGACTTACTTGAAGAGATGCGGATGGCTTGCTTTGATATCTTCTTCTCGCTCCCACGTAGCTTCTCTCTTGGAGTGGTGCTTCCATTGTACCTTGCACATCGGGATCCTCTTGTACCTGGTAATTCTTTCTGACCTCTCGAGAGTTTTGACGGGGCATTCATCGTTGGAGAGATCCTCTTGCACGTTGATATCATCCAGGGGTAGTTGCTCCTCGGGTGCTCTCAGACACTTTTTCACCTGTGAGACGTGGAACACGTCGTGCACGCCCGACAGGCGAGGAGGCAACTAAAGTTGGTAAGCAACCTCTCCTCTTCTACTCACCACCCTGAAGGGTCCTATGTACCGGGGTGCTAGCTTGCCCTTCACATTGAAACGACGGAGACCTCGAACGGGAGACACCTTGAGGTACATGTAGTCCCCCACCTCAAAGGTCAACTCTCGTCGGCGTGTGTCCGCATAACTTTTCTGCCTAGATTGTGCAGTTTTCAGGTTCCTGCGGATCTTACACACTTTTTCTTCGGCAATCCTGAGCACATCCGGACCAAAGACTTGTCCTTCACCTACCTCATCCCAGAACAGAGGGGTCCTACACTTCCTACCATACAAGGCCTCGAAGGGTGACATCTTAAAGCTTGCCTGGTAGCTATTGTTGTAGGAGAACTCCGCATAGGGTAGGTACTTGTCCCAACTCTGGTTGTTTTTCAGGGCACAAGCTGTTAGCATATCCTCCAGAATTTGATTGGTTCTTTCAGTTTGTCCGTCTGTCTGGGGTTGATATGCCGAGCTAAAGTTCAGTTGCGTGCCCAAGGATTTTTGCAATTGTTGCCAGAATCTTGAAGTGAATTGCGTGCCACGATCTGAAATGATTTTCTTTGGAACCCCGTGGTAGCACACAATCCGGGATATGTACAACTCAGTCAATTTTGTCCCCTCATACTTCTCCTTCACGGGGATGAAATGAGCCACCTTGGTCAGGCGGTCCACAATCACCCATATGGAGTCGTAACTTGACTGGGTCCTGGGCAACTCCACAATGAAATTCATGCTGATTTCCTCCCATTTCCACTCTGGTATCTTGAGTGGCTGAAGCAATCCGGCAGACCTTTGATGTTCTGCCTTGACAAGCTGGCACGTGTCACACAGGGCCACGTACTCTGCTACGTCATGCCTCATGCCGTGCCACCAGTAGCGGTCTTTGAGATCTTGATACATTTTAGTACTCCCAGGGTGAATGGAGTACTCTGAGTCATGTGTTTCCCTCAAGATCGTCTGCCGAATGGCAGGAATATCAGGCACGCAGATCCTCTTGCCAAGCCACAACGTTCCTTGCTCATCTATCCTGTAGTCTGGAGCCTTGCCCTCCTCCATCAATTGCTTGATCTCTTGGATCCTCTCATCATTCTTTTGGCCCTCTCGAATGTCACGCTCCAAGATTCAATCCACCTCGCGCTTGTCACCAGGCTGAGGTTGAGTTTTGCAAACTCCTCGCACAACTGGGGCTGTAGCGTCAAAGCGTGGCAATGCGCTTTCCGGCTCAGAGCATCGGCAACGATGTTCGCCTTTCCAGGGTGATAGTTGATGCCCACATCGAAGTTGTTGATGAGCTCTAGCCACCTGCGCTGTCTGAGATTGAGGTCCGGCTGTGTGAAGATGTACTTGAGACTCTGTGTAGATCTCTGTCCTCTTTACCATGATGTAGTGTCTCCACAGCTTTAAAGCGTGAACCACGGTGGCCAACTCCAAGTCATACGTCGGGTAGTTCTGCTCGTGCTTACGAAGCTGCCTAGAGGCATAGGCTACGACGCGTCCCTCTTGCATGAGCACGCATTCTAGTCCCTGCCCGGAGGCATCACAGTACACGGTGAACTCCTTTTGCATGTCAGGCATCACTAGCACGAGCGCCGTCGTCAACCTCTGCTTCAACTCTTGAAAGCTTGCTTCGCACTCAGGCGTCCACTTGAACGTCTTCCCCTTCTCTAGCAGCTTGGTGAGTGGCTTTGAAATCTTCGAGAACCCTTCTATGAATCGTCGGTAGTAGCATGCCAATCCCAAGAAGCTTCTGATCTCGCTCACGTTCTCTGGCACCTTCCACTTCATCACATCCGCCACCTTGCTTGGATCCATAGATATGCCACCTTTGGAGATCACGTGTCCCAAGAAAGACACCTCCCTCAACCAGAAGTCACACTTGCAGAGCTTGGCGTATAGCTGGTGTTCCCGAAGTTTTTGCAACACCAAGCTCAAGTGTTTTGCGTGCTCCTCTTCATTCTTGGAGAATACAAGGATATCATCAATAAAGACCACAACAAATTTATCCAAGTACTCCATAAACACCTTGTTCATAAGGTACATGAAGTAAGCAGGAGCATTGGTCAACCCAAAAGACATGACCGTGCACTCATAGAGACCATATCGGGTGACAAAGGTCGTCTTCGGAATGTCCGAAGCTTGGATCTTCAATTGATGGTAACCCGATCGAAGGTCAATCTTTGAGAACACACACGCCCCTCTAAGTTGATCAAACAGATCCTCGATGCGAGGCAGAGGATACTTGTTTTTTATTGTGACGGCGTTGAGAGCTCGGTAGTCTACACACAACCTCTGGGTCCCATCCTTCTTTGGCACAAATATGACCGGGGCTCCCCAAGGAGAGGAGCTAGGACGGATATAGCCCTTGTCTAGGAGCTCTCGGAGGTGGTCTTTGAGCTCTGCTAATTGCTTGGCATCCATTCTATACGGCCTTTTATATGTAGGGGTCGTGCCAGACACTAGTTCTATAGCAAACTCGATATCGCGGTCTGGAGGCATACCTGGTAGCTCCTCTAGAAAGATGTCCGGGAACTCGCCAACCACACGAATCCCCTCAGTAGTGTCGAGCTGGTTAAGGTGGATCTTCTCGGCTGGCGGGGGCAGAGAGGTGTACTCCACCACAACACCGTTTGGTTGTGACAACCTGACGGTCCTGGTGGCACAAAGGATCACACCTCCATACTTGGCCAACCAATCCATCTCCAAGATCACGTCCAGGCCTTGTGACTCCAACACAATAAGATTTGCCTTGAACTCCCTTCCCACTATCTTGATGCTCACTTTTGGGCACACCTGACTTGTTTTGATCTCGCCTCCAGGAGAAGTCACCACTAGCATTTGGGACATAGCTATTGCCCTCATATCATATTTCTTTATAAAATTCTTGGTAATAAAAGAGTGAGTAGCACCAGAATCAAATAAAATAGTAGCAGGGTGCGAGTCGACTGTGAACGTACCAAGTACCACGTCCGGAGCCAACTGAGCCTCCTCCATAGCTACGTGGTGCACTCGACCACGCGGGAGACTCTACGGCTGCTGCTGCTGCTGCTGTGGTGGCTTCTTCTTCTGGCATCTGCTGGCAAGGTGACCCATCTTGCCACACACGTAGCACGGGCCCAGAGCCCTGACGAACTGTCCCTGCTGAGTAGGCGCTGTTGTGCGGGGTGGGAAAGTTGGCCGCTGCTGTAGCTGCTGGCTCTGCGGGCGCTGTGGCTGTGGAAGCGGCTGCCTGTAAGCTGGAGAAGGGTACCTCGGAGGCGGACTCGGTCCCACGTACCGGCCCGTCTACGTAGCTGGGGGTGGCGCAAAGTGAGTGCGGCTGCTGCTGCCCGAAGACTGTCCCTGCCATCCCATCCTGTGCTTCCTGTGTGCCTCGAGCTCTGGCATCTGTCGCTCCATCACAAAGGCCTTGTCCACCATCTTCTGAAAGTCGTCGTAGTAGCTGGACGATAAGGAACACTTTAGCTCCTCATCAAGACCTCGTATGAAGCAGTCTTGCGTCATGTCATCAGTCCTGACGTCCTCCGGTGCGTAGCGGGACAGCTGCGTGAAGCGTGTGAGGTACTCACGCACTGTCGAGCCGCCCTGTCTCAGTCCGAGGAACTCCTGCCGCTTCATCTTGATCTCACCAGCTGGCACGAAGTGGTTGCGGAAGCTGCGTTGGAACTCCTCCCAGGTGATAGCCTCAGGGTCGGCGTGAGCAGCGGTGTAAGCTGTCCACCAGTCTGCCGTGGGTCCCGCTAGCTGGTGAGCTGCTAGTAAGACACGCTCTCCTCCCACGCACTGGATCAACCGCAGCTTGCTGTCGATCGTCTTCAGCCAATCATCCACGTCCATCGGCTCCACCGGGCTCGAGAAGACCGGGGGCTGAGTACTCTGAAAGTCTCTCAGCTTGGACCGTGGTCCAGGTGCCGGTGGTGGTGGAGGCGGAGGGGCTTGGTGGTTGTGGGCCATAATTGATGCCAGGCCCTACAGGAGCTGGTTTTGAGAGGCCAGCATGTCCTGCACCGTCATGTAGTCCGCTCCTTGTCGATCCGCTCGCCCGTTCCAGCCTGGGACCTGGAACTCCGGGGGCTCATTGGCCTCGGGCACTCCACGCCCTCGACCTCGACCTCGTCCCCTAGCTGCCATCTGTTACAGATAGCAACAAAATCTTAGAACCTGGAAAATCTAGAGAAAAATCTATCATCAGGCTCATAATTATATATAAAGAACCGTAAATATGCATGCAACACTCATCAAACAAGTATGCAACAAATCAACCCATTACCCGTATGATTCCTATCTCTACGGAACTAACGCTTCTTCATCATGGCCTGGTATCTCCTAACCTAGAGAGTTTCGGATTGTCCGTGGTAACGGACCCTACTAGGTTTGAATGAGATACGAGTGAGGAAGATAGATGTGTTGAACGAGACGAGATTGGGAGAAAAGGGGTAAGTCGTGTGAAACATAGAAACTTACACAAACTTTACGCATGTTTATAGTTGCAATTAGTTTTTAAGTTGAAATTAAATCTATTTCGTGTCCGTTTCTATCTAGGCTCGCGTCCTAGAGACAGGCTTAGCTCTGATACCACTCTGTCAAATCCGGTACCTGCAATAGACACCAAGTGTTCTCCCGCGTGTGCCAGGATCATGCCACATCACACGCAGAATAATAAAGAGCAAATGTATCATTAATTAATTAAGCCAAGTGCGGCGATTACATCATCCGAGTACATAAAATGTCTCATAGGCTTAAAAAGAAGAGTACATCATGACAGCGGAAATCTAAGTAGGGCATCCACAGGCGCCGTCCGGCGGTACGCCAGCCTAGAACTGTGCATCCGGGTCGAAGCCGTCGTTCACGTTATCCTCAGCAGCCTCCTCGGGCCCTGAGCAGCACAGAAAGAAAAGAGACAAACGGCTGAGTACATAATGTACTCAGCAAGTGCGGGAAAGTTTATGCATGATGAGGCAAGAATCAAGGAAGGCTAGACACGGCTCTTCCACTACGCAACCTATACCTTAGTTATTTTAAGCGACCTAATTGTTTAGTGACTTTCCCCGCCCAACCCAAACACATCTCCAAGTGATCTCCACTATCACTGTAAATCTTAATCCCAACCACCATCCCAAACCACATCAAACCAACCCACCCTAATCATGAGAGAGTTACCAGTCCGCTCTTGACCGTGAGCACGGCTGTCTAGACAGTTTTGACTCTGTAGAGTTTGTACCCTTTACCCACAAGTCGTGTTTTCAACGCCCGTCGGCGACTCAAGAAACTCCTTTCCGCCCTCTCACACTCCCTATGGTGTGGGGCCAGGAGTACACGACAAGGCCTTTACATTGCACTACCCAACCCGTGCACACCCGCTAAGGTTTCACCGTTGTGGCACTCTGAAACCTCTGCCGCAGAAGCCCCCTCTTGCACCATTTACACATCTCTCTGGTGTACACAAGGAAAGATAGGAACAACTTAATTGGCCACACTGCCCCATAACAGTTCTTGTGGTGGCACTGTATAAGCCAGTTGACAGGTCTCACGAACCGGTACTTAGGATTTACGCAGGCTAACTACCCACAAACGAGTCTCATGCACTCGGCACCCACCGTAACCCACCAGCCTGCTAGATCCCTATACTAACCACCTCATACACCACATACATCATCACATCATCACAAACATCATGCTATATTGGATTTAAATATAATAACTCCCATCCCGACATCTAAGCAGGGCTAAGCATGAAAATAATGACATAAAAGTAAACCCTAGTCTACCCATCCCGGGTACAAGGCAAGTTTTGGAAATTCTAGTAAACAACCAACACATGGGATTCAGATTAAGACCTAAAGGATGCATTTCTAACTAAAATCCTAAAAAGGTGCAAAGTGGTCAAGGGCACTTGCCTCTCGAGAAGCGTTGCGGCTCGGGGTCGTCGAAGTCTTGGGCTTGCAGGTCCAGTCAGCTCGGGGGCTGATTTGTCCATGGCATCGAGGATGGAAAGGAAAATTAACGAGAAAACCAATAAGATAAAGATATTGCAAGCTTCCCTAGTAATTTACATATCAAGCATACAAGAATTGCTAATTCAGGAACCTCCTTGTGTATGTTTGTGTACAAGTGTTATACAATTAACCTTCATTAGGACCTAAGTAAATTATTAATCAGTTCTAGGGGTGGTTATGTCAAATTAGTAGCCTCTTAAGGTTAGGAGGTGCTTGCAGCATAAATATATGTGGGGGCATTTCTTGAAATTTTTATCAGCTACACCAGGGTGCATATATCACACTCCTCATAGGAGTAGGGGCAAGCTAGAATTTTCAGCCTTATTCAGTGGTAGATTTGCTTGCACACCTCAAACAGAGGCTTTTTAGTGAGTAGCAGCATGTGCAGGGTCCTGTTCACTATTTTCAGCTTTTATTAGGGCTAAAAGCTCGAACAAATTTAGGCAGGGGCTAGGTTGGCATAAAAAGAATCATTGCAGGGGGTGAAATGGCAAACAGGGGGAGTGGGGGGGACTGTGGTGAGATTTCATTAAATCCAGGGGTGTTTTTGCTAATAACAGAAATTTTTCAGGGTGTGAAATGTTATTTCCAACATCCATAGGGGCTAGATCACAACTGTTCAGTACTTCATGGGGTTAAAACATAATATAAGGGGCTCTTAGGGTTGAAATGATAAAATAGGGGGGTTTCAGGGGCCTAAAACTTATTTTTCTAGAGCTGCAGGGGCAAAAGTGCTAAAACAGGAGTCCTCTGAGGTATTTTGCGCAAAAACAGAGAATGTCAGGGGCCTAGAGAGCTAGTTTCCAGTGAAAACACTAATTTTTGACTAGCCTAGGGTCTTTTCCGCAAAACCCGGGGGTCTGCTCGCTCTAACCCAAAGGATCCAGGGGGTCATGTGCAAAAACAGCCGCGGGAAACGTTGGATTTGTCTGGGGCCGTCGGATCAAGCATTGAAGGCTGGGATTAAATAAATGAAATGGTATGCACACGTTCTAATCGGGGCCGTTCGTCCCAAATCGGACGGTCCGGTTTAACCCGGGCGGCCTCCAATCGCTGGTGCCGCCGGCGTGCAGTGGCGCGCCATGGCCGCGGCCGGGCCCCTGCTGGAGCTCACCATTTAGCGCCTATTTTTCGTCCTATACCTAGATTGCTGCATGGTCTCGAGGGAGGGGGCTAGGGGGGACTCACCGGAGGGGGTTTTGTGCCGGAGCGAAGTCGGTGCAGTTTTTGCGCGCGCGGCGGCGATGAAGTCTCTCGGCGCTGTCGGGTTCGGCGTCAGGAACGTCTGCTGGGCACTCCCCTTCGTCCTCCACGTGCCCTAAGGCCCAACAAGTCGTCGGTGAGGTTGGTTTGAAGTGAGGACAGAAGGGTTCGGAGGGGCGAGGGGGTAGACGAGAAGCTCACCGGGGTTAGAAGCGATCAGGATCTTGTGCCGTTCTGCATCAGAGGGGGCCCTCAGGAGGGGTAGCCGGCGTCTCTGCTGGTCGGGAACCGGGTTAGCTCGCCGGAGCGGTGGGAAAGAGGGGTGAGGGAGCAGCGGCGCGGCACTCACCGGGGGTAGACGGGGAGGCCACTCGGCTCCCGTCCGCTGCGGGGAAGGGGAGCAGGGAGAGCGGTAGGGCTTTGGGGATGTTATATATGGCGGCGTCGCGCGGGGAGATCAAGGGGCAGGGTTGCTTTCGGTTTGGATGGCGCCGGCTTTTGTCGGGGGCGGTCGGCGACCGCGGGGTGGAAAAAGGAGAGAGGAGGGGGACCGCGGGAGTAACGACCCGAAGAGAGGAAGAAGACAACGGTGGGAGGTGAGGTGCTGACAGCCGGGCCCCACTTGTCATTGAGGGGAAGAAGAATCCTAGGCTGCATGTTGGGCTGGGCTGCTATGAGGAGTAGGTGGGCTGCGGGAAAATAGAAGAAGGAAAGTGGGCTTTTGGCCTGTTATAATTCCTGCTCATCCATTTTTTTCCACTATTCCTTTGGTTTTCATTTCACATTTAAACTTTTGAATTTGGGCAGTTTTGGGTTCTAGTCTGTTTGTAAATTTCAAATTCCCTTCCCTTTTATATGTTAGATGTTACAAGCATCTGTGCTCATACTCAGTAGAAACTTATTAGTATCTTAGTTGTTGTCATTAATCGACCAAAACCTATGGGGATTAACTAGATCCGCTTTTAATCTCCCCCTTTTTGGTGATAATGACAACTCATTAAGATTTTCGATAGATGGATATAGTAGATTGTTGTCATAACACATGTGTATATAATTTACTCCCCCTAGATGTGTGCACAATGAATTATTAAGGAAAATATGCACAAAAGTGAGTTCTTTGGGAATTTCACACTTACATATGTTATGGTGGGGTGACTAAGTGTGATGTAAGCAGTAACCATATTAAGAAAGATATAGTATTTACGAGCAAACATATTTCAATGTGGCATAATATGAAGACATAAAATAGCATAGTCATTACAAAATAACATAACGTGGCATAATGTAGCATAGTTATTACAAACCAGCATAAAATGAGTTTAAAGAGCAAGACTATGACTAGACTACTCCCCCTTATTCTCTCCCCCTTTTCATCAAGGCACCAAAAAGGGAAAGAAAAAAGGAGAAAACCTAATCAGTATCATCTTGATCTTCGTCGTGGTCACTTTGAGTCTCATCCTCATCCTCATCTTCATCTTCATTGTCATCCTCGTGATGATTGTGGGAGATAGGAGGAGCAGCTGAGGAGGATTCAAAGTAGGCAAGCTCATACTCCGTGAGAGTGGGGAACGCTGTCACTTCGTCATCATCTGATGACGGTGGAGACATAGGTATCTCCATCTTGTCGCACATGGCCTTGAGATACTTCTCTTGGCGTTGCTTCATTTTCTGTGTGCGAACTTCCACCTTCCGGCACGAGGAGAATATGGCATTGAAGATTTTGAGCAGTCCACTAGAGGAGCCACTCGATGATGGAGGGACGGATGGTCCGGGAGAGGAGGATGGAGCTGCAGTGGATCCCCTGCCCAAGGATGCAGGAGGGTGAGGAAGAGGAGTCGGCATCTGGGGACGTAGCTTCATGTGCTTCACATCCTTTGCAAACTCGAGTCCTGAGACTTTTTTGATCATGCACATAATGTATGGTGCATAGCCACAAGATCTGTTCCGAGTGTGGGAGATGTTGAAGATGTCGTTGTAGATGTAGTCAAAGACATTGAATCTTTCTTCTTCATTGAGCAGCTTCAACAGGTTTTTGAGATACCCCTGTATTATCCCCGTATCTCCATCTTTTGGAGCTAGAGTCTTTCTCAGAATCCTGTTCATCACTCCAAAAATGGGTTTGATGTTGTGGGTTGAGGATGCCTCATAAGAGAGATATGAAGGATACATGAAGTCCAAGTCATCCTTTTCTAAGGGTCTCTCATTGTGAACTATGATCTCATAGTTCGAGTGCTCCCCAAGTCCAAGGATTCGAGCAAACTCATCATATAGGACAGAATAAACCACACCATTCATCATCCAAGTGATTTTCCTATTTCTATAGGTGTGGAAGTAGCAGGTGGTGTAAAACTGGACTATGACCTCAATGTTCCAATCATACTAAAAAGCCATGAAGTCCTTGATCCCATGACGTTCTGTTGCTTCGATTACTGCATCAAACGCTTGATGCTTCTTGTTGGCCATGTATGGCCAGTCCACCCACTGAGCATCAACTACCGGTGTTTTCATTGGGAGATAGACAAGCCGGTACTAGTCACAATAAAAGTCACACCAGAAGCGAGGGTCTGGTGTGGACTTCTCGTACTTATAAACTTCCTCCTCCCGGAACCTTCTGGCTTTGTCGGCTCCTTTCCTCTTGAAGGTTGCACTTGCTAAATTGGGTTGGCGGTTTGCGTTGTGCATAGGAGGTGCCCTTTCAAGGGGCCCAACAGGTCCCTGTGGGGGATTTTCCCTTCCCCGTCTAGGGTTGTCACGAATGACCAGTCCCCTGTTGGCTAGAGCATTTTTCCTGTGAGGATCAGCTGCTTTGCCTTTTCCTTTATCTTGGGTCGATTTTTGAGGCTCGGCAAGTTGTTTGTCCTTCAGGGTGACTAGTCTCTTCCTCCTTGTAGGATCAACGGACTGGGAGGCTTGTGCTTTCCTGTCAGCCCGTTTCTTCGTCCGAGCCTCCCTTACAGCAGCCTCTCCTGCCTCTGCCTCGGCTGCCGCACGATAAGCGGCTTGGCGAGCCGCTTCGGCCTCGGGGTTTGGAAGAGGACTCTCGCTGGGTCCTGACATGATCTGGTGAGAAAAGAAGTATTTAGCTGATAGAGTATTGCGTTTAAATTAGTTTACAAACCCAAAGTTACGGGCTAAGACTGTATCAGCCGGACTTGTCCGGGCACGAGACGGACTAGTCCGCTCTGGCCGAACTTGTCTGGTTGGAGTCCGGACTAGTCCGGACCCTACAATTTTAAACCCTAACTGATGTGATTTGATTACTAATTCAACAAAGTAGTCGCAATACTATGGGGAATTGAAATAATATGGTCTAGGAATCTCAGAGAAGCCCTAAGGTACTAAAGATATGTCCTAGAGATAAGATTTTTATGAAAAGTCAAGGTTAGGTTAAAAAGTACCTTAGAGTGAAGAAATTTGATGAAATTGACGGTTCGAAGGAGCGGAGATGGTCGGAGAAGAGTTCCCCGCACTCCACAAGCCTTGAATCGAGAATGCCTTCGAGAGATTTGAGGGAGGACTCCAAAATCGCTAATGGGGGCGAGTTTTGGAGGAGAGAAGTGGAGTGGAGGTGAATGAGGGAGAGGGAGGGGGTCAGCCCGACCCTTGGAGGTTAAGTCTCCAGTGGCCGGACTAGTCCGGTCCTCAGTCCGGACTAGTCCGGTATGTCGGACTAGGTCCGGACTTGTTCGGTTGCCGGGCGGACTAGTCCGTTGTGGACTTGTTCGCTGCATCTCGGACTTCTTAGGATGCCCGGACTTGTCCGGCCTCTAGGTCGGACTAGTTCGGCTCTTAAAGTCTAAAAATTCTTATATATATTAGAATTTCGCCTTTGTTTGTGGTGGATTTACTTGCACCTGCTATATGGTCATATATATATATATCGAACACATAACCACAATATAGCCAAAAATAATATGAGAGAAGAAATAGAGGAGGAACAAGTTTTTCACAATCGTGCACATTTTGAAGGTTGTGGAAGAGTTTTGAAAACTTCTATTTGTACAACTTTTTAACTCACATTCCTAGAGTCTAGTATATTCAGCTCATTTCAAAGTTCACAAAATCGTTTTTCATCTAGTGGTTTGGTAAAAATATCGGCTAGTTGTTTTTCAGTTCTTACGTATGATATAGCTATGTCCCCCTTTATAGAATGATCTCTAAAAAAGTGATGTCGGATGTCTATATGTTTGGTCCTAGAGTGCTCAATGGGATTGTGGGCTATCTCAATGGCACTCTCATTGTCACAAAGGAGTGGAATGTAGTTCATATTGTAACCATAGTCCCTTAGAATTTTTCGCATCCAAAGAAGTTGAGCACAACAACTCCCGGCTGCGACATACTCCGCCTCAGCTGTGGAGAGAGCAATGAAATTTTGTTTCTTGGATGGCCATGATACTAGGGACCTACCCAAAAATTGACAAGTCCCTGAGGTGCTTTTTCTATCAATTTTACATCCGGCGTAATCCGCATCGGAGTATCCGATGAGATTAAACTTAGATCCCTTTGGATATCATAATTCTAGGTTAGGTGTGTGAATTAGATATCTTAGTATCCTTTTAACGACTGTTAAATGACATTCTTTAGGTGATGCTTGAAATCTTGCACATAAACATACATTAAGCATGATATCGGGTCTAAATGCACAGAGATAAAGTAATGAGCCAATCATAGAGCGATATACGTTTGATCCACGCTTGATCCATCTTTATTGAGGTCAAGGTGCCTATTTTTTACCATTGGTGTCTTGATAGATTTTGCTTTGTCCATGTCGAACTTTTTGAGTATGTCTTGTGTGTACTTGGTTTGACTAATGAACGTGCCTTCCTTGAGTTGTTTGACTTGAAATCCGAGGAAGAACTTCAACTCTCCCATCATGGACATCTCAAACCTATCTGTCATTATCTTACTAGACTCATTGCAAAAAGATTTGTTAGTAGAACCAAATATAATATCATCGACATATATTTGGCACATAAAGAGATCGTTGTCTACATTCTTTGTGAAGAGTGTATAATCTGCTTTGCCTATCTTAAAGCCATTATCAATGAGAAAGTATTTAAGACATTTATACCAAGCTCTAGGAGTTTGTTTGAAGCCATAGAGAGCTTTATGCAACTTAAACACATGATCAGGATATTCTTGGTCTTCAAAGCCGGGTGGTTGCTCCACGTACACCTCCTCCTTGATTGGACCATTTAGAAAGCCAATTTTCACATCCATTTGATAGAGTTTAAAATCATAGTGAGTAGCATAGGCTAATAGAATATGAATAGACTCAAGCCTAGCTATGGGAGTAAAAGTTTCATCGAAATCCAAACCTTCGACTTGAGCATATCCCTTTGCCACAAGTCTTGCCTTATTTCTTGTCACCACTCTGTGTTCGTCTTGCTTGTTGCGGAACACCCACTTGGTGCCTACCACGTTTGCATTTGGTCTTTTCACTAGCTCCCATACTTGATTTTTTGTAAAGTTGTTTAACTCTTCTTGCATGGCTACCACCCAATCTGGATCCTTGAGTGCATCTTTCACCCTAAATGGTTCCAAGGACGACACAAAGGAGTAATGATGAACCCAACGGGTATGGGGGACGCCCTATCTTTCGATGAGAGATGTTGGTAATGAACGAATTTGGTGGAGGCCGACGTTGGCTGCCCGACTACCACAACCAGAATGGTGTGGCGCCTTGAGCGACAGTTACACCGTCTCCTGGTAACTACGATTTAGGTGGAGGTCGACGTTGTGCTACCCGACTACAACAACCACAAGGATGCTGCGCCTTAGCGATAGTTACACCGGCTCCTGTTGTTGCTGTACTTGCCATGCCAAGAACAGCCTTGAACCTGCAAGCAATCGAAGAACAAGCAAGAACAAGATAACAAGCAAACACTCACGGGTGTGAAAAAGTTGGGGTTCTGATTCAAGTAATCGGAAGGTCTCGTCGACACTTTCGTTACAAGGAAGTAGCAATGGCTAAACTTACAGAAAACAAAACCCGCCCTGTCAAGGAGCTCTTGGACTACTTAAATAGGGGAGAGAAGAGGGAAATTCGTCCAGCAACAAAGGTAGGACGTGATCTCTCTTATTCCTTTTTTTTTCTGTGATAGACTACCATTTAAATAGGGAAAGAAAGAGGGAAACCCATCCAGCAGCAAGACAGGATATGATTTCCTCTATTTCTTTCTTTATTATAGCACATCTAACTTTAAATGGGGGAAGAAAGAGGGAATTTCGTCCAGCAGCAAAGTTGGACGAGATTTCCCTTATTCCTTTCCTTATTTATCTAAATCTCTCTTTATTACATGGCCCCAGCATTAAGATTTCCCCTCGGGTGGAGCAGCCTTTATTGCATTAATCCCTCCATCCATCCTAGCTGGATCAATTCCCAAGCACCTAATAATAACAAGGTCATCACAAGGCTTTAATAGGTCCCCATTTGAAGGATAATTACTTTGAACAGCCAGCAATGAATTCACCTGATAATTAAGTTGACGTGCACGAGCGCGTGTCATTGGACCTTGATTAGCTGAGAGTGGTGAATGGGCTGGTGTTGTGGTTGTATCAACGGTAGCGATGTCCGCATCATCCCCCCTTCTTGCAATTGAGTCGTCCTCGACTCAAATGTGCCTTCCTCGCCCATATATGGTTTCAAATCTGCAATATTAAAAGAGGAAGTAACCCCAAAATGTGTAGGCAACTCAATTTCATATGCATTATTATTAATTTTTCGAAGCACTTTGAAGGGTCCAGCAGCTCTAGGTAGTATTTTAGATTTTCTCAAATCAGGAAATCTATCCTTTCTCAAATGCACCCAAACCAAATCACCAGGTTCAAAAGTAACATGCTTTCTACTCTTGCTACCGGCTTGTTGATACTTAGCGTTCATGCTCTCAATGTTTGCTTTAGTTTGCTCATGCATTTTAAAAATTAATTCAGCACGGCGAGAAGTATCAAAATTCAAATTCTCTGAAGGTGGCAGGGCTAAAAGATCAATGGGAGCACGAGGAATAAAACCATATACAATCTGAAAAGGGCACAATTTAGTAGTAGAATGCAGCGAACGATTGTAAGCAAATTCAATATGAGGCAAACATTCTTCCCATAATTTGATGTTATGTTTCAGAACAGCCCTTAGCATGGTAGATAAACTACGGTTCACTACTTCGGTCTGTCCATCAGTTTGAGGGTGACAAGTGTTAGAAAAGAGTAATTTTGTCCCCAACTTAGCCCATAAGGTTTTCCAAAAATGACTAAGAAATTTGGCATCTCTATCTGAAACAATAGTGTTTGGAACCCCATGCAAACGAACAACTTCTCGAAAGAACAAATCAGCAATATGGGTAACATCATCAGTTTTGTGGCATGGTATTAAATGTGCCATTTTAGAAAATCTGTCGACAACAACAAAAATACTATCCCTCCCCTTCTTTGTTCTAGGCAATCCTAAAACAAAATCCATAGAAACATCCTCCCATGGAGCACTAGGAACAGGAAGAGGCATATATAAACCATGTGGATTAAGACGGGACTTAGCTTTTTGACAGGTGGTGCAACGAGCAACAAACCGCTCCACATCTCTCCTCATCTTTGGCCAAAAGAAATGGCTTGCTAAGATGTCTTCCGTCTTCTTGACACCAAAGTGTCCCATCAATCCTCCACCATGTGCTTCCTGCAATAGTAAGATACGCACAGAACCAGCTAGAATGCACAATTTGTTAGTTCAAAACACAAAACCATTAGTGAGAACAAACTTGTTCCATGTTTTTCCTTCTTTACATTGCAGCAGCACATCTTTGAAATCAGCATCAAAAGCATATTGTTCTTTAATTGTTTCCAAGCCAAAAATCTTAAAATCAAGTTGGGACAACATATTGTAACGGCGAGATAAGGCATCCGCAATGACATTATCTTTTCCTTTCTTGTGTTTGATGACATAAGGAAAGGGCTCAATAAATTCTACCCACTTGGCATGCCTACGGTTCAGATTAGTTTGGTTCTTAATGTGCTTCAAAGATTCATGATCAGAATGTATAACAAATTCTTTAGACCATAAACAATGTTGCCATGTTTCCAAAGTTCGTACTAGTGCATATAATTCTTTATCATAAGTGGAATAGTTCAGACTAGGCCCATTCAGTTTCTCGCTAAAATAAGCAATAGGTTTCCCCTTTTGCAACAAGACACCTCCCAATCCAATACCACTAGCATCACATTCCAATTCAAAAGTCTTACTGAAATCTGGTAATTGGAGAAGGGGTGTATGAGTTAACCTATTCTTCAAAGTTGCAAATGCAGCCTCTTGCGCCTTGCCCCATGTGAATGGAGCACCCTTCTTTGTAAGCTCATGCAGTGGGCCTGCTATGGTGCTGAAGTCTTTCACAAAACGACGATAGAATCCTGCAAGTCCGAGAAAGCTTCGTACTTGTGTGACCGTGGTAGGAGTCGGCCAGCTGTGTATCGCCTCCACCTTGGCTTGATCAACTTCAATTCCCTGTGATGTCACAACGTAGCCAAGAAAAGAGACTTGATCCGTGCAAAAGGTGCACTTGTCAATGTTACCAAATAAGCGTGCATCACGTAAAGCATTGAAAACACCACGGAGATGATCGAGATGAACTTTGAGAGATGCGCTATAGATCAAGATGTCATCGAAATATACTACCGCAAATCTTCCAATGAAAGCACGTAAAACCTCATTCATTAATCTCATGAAAGTGCTAGGTGCATTTGTGAGACCAAAAGGCATGACTAACCACTCATACAAACCAAACTTTGTTTTAAACGCTGTTTTCCATTCATCACCTAGCTTCATGCGAATTTGATGGTATCCACTACGCAAATCAATTTTAGAGAAAATCATCGAGCCACTAAGTTCATCAAGCATATCATCTAACCTAGGAATAGGATGACGATATCTAATGGTAATGTTATTAATTGCTCGACAATCTACACATATGCGCCATGATCCATCTTTCTTTGGGACCAAAAGGACAGGAACGGAGCAAGGACTAAGGGACTCACGCACATAATCTTTGTCGAGTAATTCCTGTACTTGCCGCTGAATCTCCTTAGTCTCCTCCGGATTGGTTCTGTATGGTGCTCGGTTGGGCAAAGAAGCCCCAGGGATGAGGTCAATCTGATGCTCAATCCCTCTCAATGGTGGCAGCCCGGCTGGTACCTCTTGTGGAAACACATCAGCGTATTCCTGCAAAAGCTTAGTGATAGAAGGAGGCAAAGCACATGGTGTGTCGTGAAGTGAGAACAAAGCTTCTTTGCAAACAAACACATAGCAAATTGTAGTATCACTTTTTAATTTAAACAAATCAGATTTGGAAACAAAAAAACAAGCGCTCCTTAATTTTATTTCATTCTTCTTCATATGAGCAGATTTGGAATTGTCAGTCTTAGGCTGTACCGATTTCTTCATGACATCTGAATTTTCATTTTCAGCAGATTTCTTATTTTTCTCTTTGCAAGCTCTAGCAGTGTCATGCTTCAAAATAGCATCAGGGGACATCGGGTGCAAAACAAGTTTCTTCTCATGATGCATGAAAGAGTATTGATTTGATTTACCATGATGTAATGTATCTTTATCAAATTGCCAAGGTCGACCAAATAGCATAGAACAAGCTTGCATAGGTACCACATCACAATCAATGTAATCATGGTAGGAACCAATTGCAAATTCGACACGAACCAGACGTGTTACCTTAAACTTACCACTGTCGTTGAACCATTGGATGTAGTAGGGATGTGGATGTGGAAGTGTTGTCACCCCAAGCTTTTCTACCATGGTAGCACTTACTAAATTGTTGTAGATTCCTCCATCAATAATAATGCGACACGATCGTTCCAAAACTACACACTTAGTTTAGAATAGATTGTGTCGCTGGTTCTGTTCAGCTTTGATCATTTGGGCACTCAAGACACGCCTCACAACAAGACTCTCATAGTGGGCAGCATGATCAGCCCCAATGTGCTCTTCATCATCATTCTTCTTTCCTGCTTCTTGTGCAGCAAGCATGGCATATGTTTCATTATCTAAATCACTAGCGGATGAGTACTCACCATTTTCTCGTACAACTAGCACACGCTTGCTTGGGCAGTCCCTTCGTAGGTGCCCAAAACCCTTGCACTGGAGGCATTGAATGTCTTTTGTTCTCCCGGTAGAAGCAATGGAAGAAGAAGTGTTGGCTGCAACTTGGGTGGATCCTTTTGTTGTCTCGATTGCACGCGAAGGTGCTGATTTTGATGTAGTCCTGGGCAACCCATTGGAAGCATCGTCTGGAGAATCATGCTTAGTACCAGCAGCACTTGAGCGGAACTGCGATGAGGTAGTTCGACCTGCAGAAATGTTAGTTCTTGTACGTCGTCCCTGCACTTCTCTTTCAGCCTTACAAGCAAGATGGAATAATCGAGTGACGTTAGTGTATTCCTTATAAGCCAATATGTCCTGAATTTCTCTTGTTAAACCACCCATAAACCTAGCCATTGCAGCCTCTTCATTTTCAACTAGGCCACAACGCATCATGCCTATTTGAAGTTCTTGATAGTATTCCTCAACAGATTTGTTGCCTTGCCTAAGTTGTTGTAATTTATGCAACAGGTCATGAGCATGATAGGAAGGAACAAAACGATGACGCATGATTCGTTTCAAAGCATTCCAAGTTTGTAGTACGGTAGCTGGATTTTTAGTTTGATATTCATGCCACCAAACAGAAGCAAAGTCAGTGAATTCACTAGTGGCAGCTCTAACCTTTTTATCATCACGGAAATCATGGCATGCAAATTTTTGATCTACTGACAATTCCCAAGACAGATATGCATCCAGATCATATTTACCATCAAAAGGTGGTATGGAGAATTTAATGCTGCGTAGGGAATCGTCATTGTCACGTACCTCACGTCGTTGAGCTCGACCACCCATACCACGATGGTCGCGACATGGCTGCTGTCGATACCTGAAAGGTTCATCATCAAGCTCCGTATCCGCCGAATACTCCGCCTCGTCATATCTTGCAGCACTGCCAACGGAGTCGTGGCTGTCATCAACACGTCTTTGCCTCTCTTCGTGTCCAACCTGTTCCATCCCCTCCAATCGCTCAATAATTGCTGCAAGAGAAGTGTTAATAGCCCCAGCAGTGCTTTCTAATGTGGTCAGTTTGGTGTTGGTGCAAATCTGCGTCGACTCTAATTGACCAATGCGTTCATTGGTGACTTGAATATCTTTATTGAGAGCATCTGTGTGTAGCTTTACTTGGCGTTCGAAATGCTGAATGATGCCCCTCGTACGTGGTGAATGTGGAGATGTCCCATTCGTATCAGCTGACATGGTTAGTAAAGAAAGGAAATACAATAGCAAGCAGATTAATCCTAACAGTTGCTAAGAGGTGGTAGGACAGCACAATTCCTCACTAGCAAGAAATCAAGGTCTTACAAGTTCTTACCATGCGATGCAGGAGGCGCCGGCAATCAGCAAGAACAACAACAAACGGTGGCTGCCAGCACAACCTTATGGTGTCGTAGACAATTTTGTGGAGCTGTAGGTGGCTGCTAGACACAATTTGTGCAAAGGAACAGCTAGTACCACATTAGTCACAACAAGTTGAATAAATGTTCCACGATGGTATTGTGCTGGTCCTAGCTCAAACCTTACTAGAGACATGAGCCGTAACTCCACGTGACGTTGGATTACTATGGTAGGGAAGTTCGAACAGCCCGATCCGTTGTGTTTCAACAACGTTGAAAACAGTAAGTTGAACTTCGAAACATGAAACAAATGTTACACAAATTGTCTCTCTTTTTTTTGTACTTAGAAACTTCTTTTTTTTATTGTAATCAGTGCGGCTTTTCTTTTTGCACGTGCCTTTTTCTTGCTGATCCGTGCAGCTTTTCTTTTGCACTTGTCTTTTTTCTCAACTTTGGGTAGATAATGGAAATGGACTGAGAACAAAGTGGCACGAACTCAAAACTCTAGCGGTGAAAAACTTAGGACCAGCAACTTGACACAAAAAGGCAACCGTGAATGGACTAGTCCGGCCTTGAATGGACAAGTCCGAACTGACTCAAAGATTCTTTATCCGGCTCGAAACAGATTAGTCCGGGTCCGAACGGACTAGTCCGGCCAGTGGTCCGGACAAGTCTGGTCTCCCCTTTTTTTCATATCTATTACTACTTCGTCTCATGATTCTAACTTTCTACCCTTCGTTTGAGCTCTCTAATGATTCTCAAGCACTCTACAAGAGAAGACCCTGTACACAACTAGAAAATGTGAAGATTAATAGAAAATGCTATTTTCTACTCTTTCAAGTCTTCTTCTTTTCCTTTTGCTTCTTGAGAGACTCCATATCCATTTCTTTGATAAACATCTGTGCTCATACTTAGTAGAAACTTATTAGTATCTTAATTGTTGTCATTAATCGACCAAAACCCACGGGGATTACCTAGATGCACTTTCAAAGTTGTCGGCTTAGAAAAGATGTTACGACCAAGGGGTTATTTCGGGTTCTATTTATAATCGGGAAGAGAAGAGTCCTAATCTGATCGGAATTCGAATAAGAGTCCTATTCAAATTGTTTCTGAATCTTAACAACTTATCTTAAATTGATTCGGTGCGGTAACATTGTGGAAATCATGTCGGTTTCCTCAGTACCGGGAATTCTCACGCGTACAGAAGAAAAATCGCTTCAAATCTCGTCACCTCCTCGATGATGAGCTCCGGAGTCCCCACGTGTCCTGCAGGAATCTAGGCTCCCTTTTCCGCAGAGACAAGCTCCGGTTGTGTCGCGTGTCAGGCGGGCGAGATCTCCCTCTTACTCAGAGGTGAGCTCCACGTGCGCCACGTGTCCTGGCGGGCGGGACCTCCCTCTCTCCAGAGGCGAGCTCCACGTGCGCCATGTGTATGGTGGGTCGAGACCTCCCCTCTCAACAGAGGCGAGCTCCGTGAACGTCACGTGTCAGTTCCAGACCTCCCCTCTCTTCGTAGGTAGCTCCGGATGTGCCACGTGTCCTATCAGCATGGGACTTCCTTTCTTCTTAGAGACGAGCTCCGAGGTTGACACGTGTCCAACAGTGATGGACCTCTCGGAGGTAAGCTCCAAAGGTGACACGTGTCCATCAGCGTCGGACCTCCCGGAGATTAGCTCCGGAGGTGATACGTGTCCAGTAGGACCGGACCTCTTAGAGATGAGCTCCGAGGGTGACACGTGTCTGGCGGGGCCGGACCTCTCGGAGGTGAGCTCCGAGAGCGACACGTGTCCCGCTCGGCTGGAACTTTCTTTTCCGCGGTGACTAGCTCCGGTGATGACACGTGTCCTACGGGACTGGCCTCACTCCTTCCGCAGAGGCTAGCTCCTGGGGCAACACGTGTCCCACGGGTCGGACCTCACCCTTTTTCACAGAGACGACCCCCGAGCCTGCCAAGTAGCCAGTTTACGGCGGCGGACCTCTCCCCCTCTGCAGGGATGAGCTCCGGACGCGCCACGTGGCCAGCGGCCACGGAAATTGTCTTTGGCGCTCTCTGTGGATTGGATTTGGCTCCTTTTGGCTATTTTTTTATTCTTTTTCTGTTTCTACTTATTTTAAAATGTTTTCTCTACATGAATTATGATTATATGCAGAAATCAAAAATGAGGGTGTCACAGAAACTCTCCTTGAACTCAGTCCAAGTAATAGTCTCCGGGTTGTCATGAGCATTGCAAAGGGCGTCCCACCAGTTAGCGGCTGCTCTCATGAGTTGGTGCGATGCGAAGAGAACTTTCTCTTGGTCATTGCACTGAACTATGGCAAGCTTCTTCTCCATGGACTTCAACCAATCATCAGCCTCTATGGGATCATTAGCTTGTGCAAAAGTGGGTGGTCAAGTCCTCATAAACTCTCACAATCGGTTGTGAGCCGGCGGTGGTGGCGGTGGTGGTGACGGGGGTGCAGGAACGGGGTTATTGTCGTTGGCTTGCAAATGACCCAAAGTTTGGATCATTGTTTGCATGAGCTGATTTTGCATACCCATCAACCGTTCCAGGTTGTTTGCACCAGTTCCGGGGTTGTTATTCTTAGGAACCTCAACATGGTCATCTTTTTAGTTGCCACGGACATTCCTCCCTTGACGGCCAGCGTTTTCTCTCACCATCTTTGAGAGAGAGTTGGATAGAATAGAGGTTAGAAGTTTAGATGGATTTCTCCCAACTATGTGCATCAAAGTGGATGGACTATATATCATCATATATGAGGATGTGAACAAGTGCCGAAACATCTCACATCTCTCCACAAACTATATATATATATATATATATATATATATATATATATATATATATATATATATATATATATATATATATATATATATATATATATATATATATATATATATATAACCACGAATGAATAGATTCAAGTACTTTATTACATCAATCTTTATTGCAGCGGAAGTCTTATCTTAGCAGCGAAAGTCTTATTCTAGCAGCGGAAGTCTTCTAAACTATAGCGAAAGCAAACTAAGCAGCAGCAGCGGCTCCATCTCTACTCCACAGGCAAGGTTGAGGATAGATCATACGCCTAATACTCCACTTGGTCTTTATAGTACTCCTCTCATATTGCTGATGATGTATGATAATGCAAGGGTGAGTACATGATGTACTCAGCAAGTGCGGAAAATATGACATGTAGCTTACAACAAGGTACGTATAAAAAGGCTCATTTGCAGAAAGCAAAGTTATTTCATAAAACATGATAAAAACAACAACTAGTTATAAGTGAATGTAATCCCAACATGTATTTAAACATCAATATACCTCCATCATGATAAATCACTTTTCATATCACATCCGAACATTTATCTTTCTCAACTTTTCACATGCTCATGAATATCATCTCGTATTCACTACCATCTCATCTCATATTCAATTCTATCTCATAACCGAGATCAAATCTCATTACCATGACTCAACAGAAATGCAACCAATCTCATTACCTGGACTCAACAGTCCCAAAAAAACCAAATTCAAAGACCAAACCATCACCAAACCAATAACCAAACCAAATACCATCCCAATAACCATCACATCTAATCATGTGGGTTGTCCAGGCGCTTGTGACCGTAAGCTCGGCTATCATGATAGTTTTACACTCTGCAGAGGTGGCACTACTTTACCCATAAGTTTGTGATTTCGTCACCCGTCGGCGACTGCAAAACCTCCATTATATCAGTACACATCCGTCGGTGTATGGCCAAGAGATCACAAAATAACCTTTACAAAGGGCTACTAGATGTATGGTCTCACTAAAGTTTCAACAGCAGGCTAGAATCTCCAATTCCCCCACCTATGGGCCCCCTCTTGTGCCATGCAGTTCCCAGGATAGTCCTCTCTCGACTCCCATTCTCCGCGTCTTCCACGGTCCATAACAATCTAGCAACTTAACTAATTAGTCAGCTAAGTCGCGCCCATATTCGGCCTTGTAATGAGGTCATGCCTAGCGTTCACTCATCTTCAAATAAAAATCCACTTGATATAGCTGGTCCAATTACAAGGAGTAGAGCTAAACAATTGCAGAAGGAAATTCATTCTCAGGTGAATGCTAACCTTATGTTTAATAATCAATGTTGAATGAGTCTATGCTTTTGAGTTCTTGTTTCAATGTCCTTAAGAATGATGAAGTGTATGAACCAGCATGGGATCAAGATGGATTCAGACCTCTGGACATCTGAACCAAAAAACCTATGGTGTGCATGAATAAAATGGTGGTTCATCACCTTAGCATGGGAATGCAACCAGAAGCTAGATGACTGACACATGGTACGAATTCCAAGCATCACTGCAGACAGAATACAAGGAGTTAGATGGTGTTCTATAAGTGGATGGAAGCGTCTTCAAGTCTACTTTACAGCCCATCAAACGGTTCATTATTTAGATGTCCTAATAAGGAGTTATGCTCATTTTAGTAACTGCTGCCAGAAGCTGAAAAGACGCGCGAACCAGCCACGAAATCCACTAGAGCATGCGCATGCAGCCATTTACTCAAAGTTGAACGCCCCTATCTCTATATATATCTTGTACTAGATAATAAAAAGGGGGAACATCTTATTTTTATTGAATTCAGAATATACAAACTCGTGGAGTTTTGTTTATGCGTGAGTCTTGAGAGGCTTGCAATATTTGTTCTTTCGATTCCTGAGAGAGTTGTAGAACGCCGAACTGTGGTTCACCCAGTTCGTGCCTTTACGTCTATAGGGCGTGATTGCGTGGGCTGTTTCGTCGATACGTGGAAGGGTGATTGTCTGGTCGGATAGATTTTTATATAGCTACTGTCCACTAATAGCCAAAAAGAAAACCTACAGCCCAAATTCATACGTGCTACTGATTTTGTAGTTTGCTTTATCGAGTTTTAATCCTTTAAGATTTGTCTAGTTGCTGATTATTTTCTTTTCCACATCGCTCTATTTGTTATCTTTGTTCTAATTATCAAATCGCTTGCTGCATATACCCACCCATCCCACCCTTGTTTTCTACCCGCCACAAATTCTCCACCTGAGTTTCTTGTTTTGTGCTGCACCATCCATCTTAGTTGATCCTTATGTGCCCCTTTAGATGAAAGTTGTGCTGTATTTGTCACAAAGGTTAAAAAAAAGATGTATATGGGTCCAAAGACTGAAAACAACGAGTCCTTGCTCAAAAAAAGGAAAGAAGAAATAAATAAGAATTGTGTTCAGCACATCCAAAGGGGTTCAGGCAACAATAAGTTTCGGTTGATGCACTTGGTGCTCATCTATCCACTTCCTACATCTTGTTTCTATATCTTTGTGCATCTTTTCCTTTATATTCAACAACTTAGACTTATGTTTTTGGATTATTATTCGGTTTTGCATCACTATATTTTTCAGCGCATTTCACTTACATATTACCCCACCAAGCTCCACTTAAAACGCACCGTGAGTTGTTGCACCGTCGTCACTGTTACAATCACTCTTTCACTACAAATTGCAGCCCGTTTCTTACTCTTTTTAGGGAGAGAAAGAACTTGTTTTGTCAGTGTGAGGGAGTGATTCCACATATATTTTGTCCTATTACTTTCTTCCTTTATTACTAACATGACAGGAAATGAAGATTCCCCTTCTCACACTGTTTCTGGTCAAGAAATTTAGGAAGTGCGTGCATAAATGCAACAATTGATGCAGGGAATGCAAGCGCTTCAACGATCACTACAGCAGCAACACGGGGAGCATCCACCTCATGATGATGAACACATTGAGGATGATGATCAACATGCCGGTGGTGGTGGTGGTAGTCGTGGCCGAGGATTCGCTGCTAGTTTTCATAACTTTGCAGGTGGCCGTGGCCGAGGATTTGCTGCTGGTTTGAGTCGTGCACAACGTGTTCCTGTTGGGCATCCTCCTGATTTTGATGCTGAAACATTTTCAAATTATAGTGCTGAACATGGAGGTGATCCTTATGGTCGCCGTGGTGCATATGATGATCATGGTGGTGACAACTTTGGCCGTTTTGGAGCCCGTGGTCGTTATGATGATCACCGTCGACGTCATCATGAACGACGTCATAATGATGATGGTTTGGGCAAGGTTAAAGTGTCCATTCCTCCATTCAGCGGCAAGGAGAATGTTGATGATTACTTTGAATGGGAAACCAAAGTGGAGCAACTATTTGATTTGTATGAATACCCTGCTGGAAAGAAGGCAAAGCTTGCAGCCATTGATTTTAAAGGCTATGCCATAACTTGGTGGAATCAGGTCCGTACTGAATATCAAAGAGTTGGGCATGTTCGCATAACTTGGGAAGACATGAAGCGGGAAATGCGACGCTGTTTTGTTCCCGCATATTATTCTCGTGACCTACATTTAAAGCTGAAACATCTTGTGCAAGGTACTCGTACTGTTAATGAATATTTTCAAGAATTAGAAATGTGTTTACTTCGTACAGGGATAACTGAAGATGAGGAATCCACAATGGCCCGGTTTATGGTTGGCCTCAATAAATCCATTACTGATAAAGTGGATATGACAAATTACACTTGTCTCACTGAGTTGGTTCATTTTGCAAAGAGGGCTGAACAGCAAGTTGCTACGTCTTACAAATACAATGCTTCATGGCGTCATTCCCAACAGCAAGGGGATGTCACTCCGCAATTCCAACAGAAAGGAGCTGCAACGCCCAAATCCTCATCGCGTGGAACAAATAGATCCATTCCACCTTCTTCTATACAATTGGATGTGAAAGATAAACCTGTGAGTTCAAATCAGCCCACTTCTTCTACTGCAGCCACCCAACGCAAGACAAGCAAGATTGAGTGTTTTAAGTGTGGTGGTCATGGCCATAAATAAGCTGAATATCCCAATCGTCGTACTATTATTGCCCTTGCTGATGGTTCTTATGATTCACAAAGTGAAGAGGAGGACAAGTTTACCAATGTATTTGCAGATTTTAATCTTGACACTTATGAGTATTCAGCAGAGGATGGTACATTTGAGATAGGTCTGAATTGTTTAGCGATTCGACCTATTCCAACTTTTGTTCCCAATGACATGTTACAAGATGTTATTTCTCCATCTTCTGATGAGATTACTAGTGCTAATTTTGATGAGTTGCTTGCTGATTTTCTTGCTTTTAAGCTTTCTACAATGAATACACCATCTCCTTCTTTGGTGGTTAGGAGGGTTCTTTCCACTCAGTTTGTTACAGCTGAACAAAGACAACACCATAATTTATTTCAGTCCCGATGCAAAGTGCAAGGCCAAGTGTGTCGTTTCATCATAGATGGTGGGAGCTGCAATAATATTGTTAGTGCTTTGCTAGTTGAGAAGCTTGATTTGTAGCCACGTCGCCATCCACATCTGTACCATATGCAATGGCTGAATAATTCCGGGACAGTTAAGGTTTCAGTCATAATTCGTTTGTCATTTTCCATTGGTGGTTATCATGAAGAGGTGGATTATGATATTGTCCCCATGCAAGCATGCCATTTACTGCTTGGTCGGCCCTGGTAATTTGATGTGAACTCGGTGCATTTTGGACGGTCTAACAAATACACTTTCATTCACAATGACAAGAAGGTGGTTCTTGTTCCATTATCTCCAGAGGAGATACATACTTCAGATATGGCTCGCAAGAAAAGAGAGGAATCAGACAAAAGAAAATTGAGTGAGACCCTCAACCCAAGTAAGGGAGAGAGTTCTAACCCATCCAGCCACATAAAGCCTCATGTCAATTCTAAACAGCCACGCCACACTGAGTGTCTCTTTGTGAGCAAGAGTGATTTGAGAGAAGTGAGAGACACCACAGTTCCATTCTTTGTGCTCTTGCACAAGGAGGTCCTACTTTCAACTCACGATTTACCTTCATCGCTGCCTAGTGTTGTTCTTGATCTCTTACAGGACTTCGAAGATGTTTTTCCCAATGAGATACCAGCTGGACTTTCTCAACTCCGTGGAATTGAGCATCAAATTGATTTGATACCAGGTGCTTCGCTTCCAAATCGTCCAACCTACCGCACCAATCCTGAAGAAACAAAGGAAATTCAGTGACAGGTAGAAGAGCTTTTGGACAAAGGGTATGTTCGTGAATCCTTATCACCATGTGCAGTTCCCGTTCTTTTAGTCCCAAAAAAGATGGCTCTTGGCGCATGTGTGTTGATTGTCGTGCTATCAATGCTATAACTGTTCGATATCGCCATCACATTCCATGACTTGATGACATGCTAGATGAATTGAGTGGTTCTATCATTTTCACCAAGATAGATTTGCGTAGTGGTTATCATCAAATCCGCATGAAACTTGGTGATGAATGGAAAACAGCATTTAAAACTAAATTTGGTCTCTATGAATGACTTGTGATGCCATTTAGCTTGACAAATGCTCCTTCAACTTTTATGCGCTTAATGAATCATGTTTTACGAGCTTTCATTGACAAGTTTGTAGTTGTTTATTTTGATGATATTCTGATCTATAGCAAATCATTTGATGAACATCTTGATCATATCCGTCAAGTACTTGCTGTTTTGAGGGGAGAGAAATTGTATGGCAACATTGCTAAGTGCACCTTTTGCACAGACCGTGTTGTTTTACTTGGCTTTGTTGTTTCCGCAAATGGTATTCAGATTGATGAAGAGAAGGTTAAAGCAATAAAGGATTGACCTACACCGGTAAATGTGAGCCAAGTTCGAAGCTTTCATGGTCTTGCAAGTTTCTATAGGCATTTTGTCAAAGATTTCAGCACTCTCGCTGCACCACTTAACAATCTCACAAAGAAGTATGTTCTATTCAAATGGGGACATGACGAAGACCAAACATTTCAAACGCTGAAAACAAAGCTTTGTGAAGCACCGCTACTGCAACTTCCTGATTTTGGTAAGACATTTGAGATCGAATGTGATGCAAGTTCTATTGGCATAGGAGGTGTACTGCTGCAAGAAGGTAAACCTGTTGCCTACTTTTCTGAAAAGCTAAATGGTCCACATCTGAATTACTCAGTTTATGACAAGGAGCTTTATGCGTTAGTTCGCGCTTTGGAAGTTTGACAACATTTCTTGTTACCTAAAGAATTTGTAATTCATTCTGATCATGAAGCTTTGAAATATCTTAAAAGTCAAGGCAAGCTAAACTGTTGACATGCTAAATGGATTGAGTTCATTGAAACGTTTCCCTATATTGTCAAACATAAGCGTGGTAAAGATAACATTGTTGCCGATGCCTTGTCTAGAAGATGTGTGTTGATTACACAACTAGATATAAAAGTGCTTGGTTTGGAACCATTAAAACACTTTATGCTGCTGATGCTGATTTTAAAGAACCTTTCTCTCGTTGCATTGATGGAAAAGGTTGGGATAAATATTATACGCATGATGGCTTCTTGTTTCGGACTAACAAAATATACATTCCAGCTTGCTCGATTCGTCAAGTTCTTTTGCAGGAAGCACATGCAGGTGGACTAGATGGTCATTTTGGTGTCAAAAAGATATTGAACATGCTCCCTGATCATTTCTTTTGGCCACATATGCGACGTGATATCCAGCGGCACGTTGGGTGCTGCATCGTTTGCTTGAAACCTAAGTCCCGCCTCAATCCCCATAGTTTATATACTCTATTACCTATTCCACATGTACCTTAGGAAGGTATATCTATGGACTTTATTCTGGGGTTACCTCGGTCTCAGAGGGGGAGGGATTCTATTTTTGTTGTTGTAGATCGCTTTTCTAAAATGGCACATTTTATTCCCTGTCATAAGAGCAATGATACTTCACACATTGCTGATTTGTTTTTCAAAAAGATTGTTCATTTATATGGAGTTCCAAAGACTATTGTTTCAGACCGGGATACTAAATTTCTCATCTACTTTTGGAAGACATTATGGGCTAAGCTTGGCACAAAGTTGTTATTTTCAACCACTTTGTAAAATCCCCAAAAGTGGTAGCAAGAATGCTCATGTGCACTTATGAAAAATGAGGAGAATTAAAACTTTAAATTATAATGGGGTAAGTTCAAAGTGAGGGTTTAGACTTCCCAAAAACTTCCAAACATAGAGATCTGAATGCACAGCTTGGATCTTCATAGTTCAAATATTCACCCTTCCAAATTTCAGCTCATTTGGAGAAGTTTCAATATTTGTTTAGAATTAAAAGAAAAAGCCCTCTAATCTGAATTTCAAATATAGTTTCAAATTCCAATTCCCTCAATTTGAAAATTGGGTTTCACAAATGTGTTCTCCACTTGTTAATAAGCAGGCATGCCAAAAATTGGAAACTTTGGAGCTGGTTTGCTATATTTTTGAGGCAATACAAAGTGGAGAATTCAAACTCCTTTTCAAATTCAAATGATCAAACCCCATTCAAATTCTACACCAGAATTCAAACCACTTGAATTCTGCAAATTCAAACTTAACTTTGGGATGAAATAAAGCCTTTAATGTTGAGTTACTGGATGGAAAAATATCAGAAAAGTTGACTAAACAAAAGGGGAAGGTGGGGCCCAATTGTCAGCCACCCAAAGCAAACAAACCAACTGTTTTTCCCTCTCTCTTTCTGTTTCCCGGGCGATCACGGCGCGACAGCTCCCGGAAAAGCTCTCCACTCGACGTCCTCACCGAGCCACCGAGCTGGTTCTCGCTGGCCGACGTCGGCGCGCGCGCGTGGGCGATAAGAGCGGCCGCCCGCGTACCCCAGCTCTACTTCTCCTCCTCCTCAACTCGGTTGCCGCGGCTGCTCCGTTCACACTGAACGCCACCGATAGCTCTCGCTCCCGATCGACCACCGCCTGCTGAGCTCGGCTGCTCGGGCCATCTATAGCAAAAAGTAGCGCCTGGACGTGCTCTAGCCCTCTCCAAAGTCCCTTCGAGGTTTGCCGATCAGAACTGCCAGAGAAACGCGGTTTGGCGCCAAAGCTCTGAGGTGCACCGGAACTCACCGATCGGCTCACCGTCGACAGCCTCCTCCGGCCACCCTCTTCCCCGACTTTCTGTACAAGAAAGGTGCGTGAGTAGCCCTGGATGGTGTAGCCGCTAGCCGTGTGGCAAAAGATTCATCGAGTAGCTCGAATTTCACTATTTCCCAAACCCTAGTATAGAAAGACGAGGCTCGGTTCATACCCAAATTCGGGTTGCACGATCAACCATGCCTCGAGCTCACGTGCACATAGCTTCTGCACTCTCTAGCGCCCATCCCCAACAAAGAACAAAAGAAAACCATCAATTGTTGGCCGTGTTCTAGTCAATTTTCGCACCGCCAGGGGAAAACACTTCGGTTCACCGTCGAGCTACACTTTGAACGAGTTTTCACCCACCTTTGTATGCAAAAACGTGCTCCTCACATCACCCTGGTGCTTGCGATGCTCTCCCCAACCGGAATACTCGCCTGCCATGCGAGAACGACGACGCCAGGGTGGAGTTTGCCACTGTCAATGTCGGGGAGGCATTCCCAGCCATCTAGCGCCGCCGCTGACCTTTCCAGTGTGTTCCTCGTCGGGTTTTGGGCACAGGCGGCGAGATTTGGGCCGTCTAGGGCACTGGATAGTCGTTCCGGCGAGGTGCCGCCACCGTTCCGGCGAGGAGGCCGGTCGGGCGCGAGGTAGAAGAAGGTGAGGGCCTGCCCCACCTGTCAGTGGCACGGGTTAGGCGCCGGATCAGGGTGCGGCTCAGGATCTGCTGTGACGGTGCGGGTTAACTCCGTAGCCCCGGTGTTGCCGCAAATTCACTGGTCCGATTTAAAACAGTGGGCCCAGTTCCAATTATTTGAAGTTTCTATTAGGGAAATAATTCCAGGAATTAGCTGATCTTTTGTCACACCCGGTTTTTCCGGAGAAACAACCAAGTGAATATCACATGTATGTCAGGATCATTTTCTCATACATGTGATGACAAATAGTGAAGCATCATTTATTACAAGCCAGGTGTCGAATATAAATAAGTCTTACATCGCAAATGTCTCAATGGACACTAATGCTTCATCACAAGTAAATAAACTAGCAGCGGAATATTATTCTTTAGGGCTCCATCACAGGCGTTGCCCGGGGGTCTTCATGAACCTAAAAGCCTTCCTCGGGTCCAAAATCTTGGTCATTATACACCACCTCATTATCTTGACCTGAGCAGCAATATAAACCAACAAATATGCAAGGTTGAGTACCAATGGTACTCAGCAAGTGTGGGAAAATTATATCATGCATGGCTAGAACAAGGAGAGGTTGAACTCATGGTTAAAGCACTACGCAATTAATACCTATCACCTTAGCTTATTAAGCACCTTCATTACTACACAGGTGAAATGGTCCCAATCTCCCATCCCATCATCATAACCAAATAACCATAACATCGTTTCCAATGTTAAGCTCCCCGCTTAACATCCACAACTTCCAAAAACCTTCACTCCTCTAATCATGAATAAGTCCAGGCCGCTCTTAACCGTGAGCACGGCTGTCAAGACAGTTTTGACTCTGCAGAGTTTGTACCACTGTACCCACAAGTAGTGATTTCATCCCCCGTTGCCGGGTGGACTAAAAGAACCTCCATTATGCCAGTGGCTACGTTCCACATTCACACTTCCCAGGTGTGCGGCCAAGAGATCACTACGAAGCCTTTACAAAGGGATTCCCGATGAGCGTGGGCCCACTGAGGTTTCACCCCTAACAGCATACAAGAGGCTCCAACCCCGCTGCAGTGGCCCCCTCTTGAGCCTTGCGGTTCATATGGTAGTCCAGCTGACACCTATTCCCCGCACCATCCAACACACCCATACTACGCCGGGGATACACCTAATTAATTGGCCAAGCTGCCCCATCTCAGCATGTGGTTGGCACTGTAAAGCCGGGTTACATGCTCCATGAACCGGTCCTTAGGATCCAGGCAAGTACTAAACACAAACCCAAGTCTCGTGCACCCAGCACACAACCAAAAGATCCAACTTGCCTTGATCCCTACCTCTACATAACTCACAATGTCTCATTCAAGAGTATGGTAATATAAACTGATGATCTCATTTCCCAATTATCCCATTCTAAGCATGGCTAAGCAAATGCATGTAAATAAATGACAAAATAAATCCCAACCCAAGCTACAAGGAAACAAGGTAATGCAAATCTAGGGAAACTTTCCTAGCATGGGTTTCATATTTCATTTGACAATGCAAATAATTCTATCTACACATCCTAGCATAGGATCAAAGTGGTCAAGGACACTTGCCTCCTTCTTGCTGCTCTTGAAATGGGTAGTCCTGGTCTTGGAAATGAATAACTTGTTCTTGAACAGGTTCTACTTCATACCATCACACATAGCAAAAGAAAAACAACAATCATAAGACATAGTTCACACTTCTACTTCATACAAACCACACATTCATATTTATGAAAGTTCTTTACCATTATATGTGTTGTGGTTACTTTATGTGTGTTGAGTTGTGGCTTGCATGCACTTTTAACCATGTGTATATGATTCCTACTTTTGTGTCCACCTTCATACTTACACACTATTTATATGGGTTTCCAATAAATTTCTTATATTCAACTACTTCACCTTTTTACTACCAAGTGTGTATGAAAAGTATTATTCTTCCCCATATGTGCCTTCATAATTTCTACCAACCCTAAACTGAAATCTTTTGTATTTTAAAAACTCCATTGATCATTTACTAGTTGCTATATTTTTCAGATTTATATTCTTATGCATAATTGTGTATTTTATTATGAAATTAGTAATACATATCATCTAAACAGTATAGGTTCTGGTCCTAAATAATTTAATATCATATTTTGACCTTGGCTTCTGATGTGGACTATTTCATAATTATTTTCCCTATTTTTCTATAACTATTCTTTACTCAAAAATGTGTCCCTATACTAACAAATGTGAATAATAGATGAAACAGATTCATTTCAGCTCAAAATATATTTTTATCTCACTCCAAAGTTTTCCAAGTACTAAGAAAGTTTTTAATTAATTTTGACAATTATGTTTGTCCCACTTTTTAATTTTTAAACACTAGTCACATATTCAATTTTCTACATTAAATACTAAACAGGGCTAAAATAATGAATTCACCCCATTACAGGGTCTATAATATTATTTTCATAATTTCCAGGGGTCTAGCTACACTTTTCAGAGGTGTTTTTCCTAATTTCTATTAAGTCCAGAGGCTAAAACTGATTTTAAATGAATTTACATGATTTTCTGAAGTTCCAGGGGCTAGATCTGAAGTTTCCGGGGCTAGCTCTCATTTCCTGAGAACCCCAGGGGGTAGCACGTAAGAATTCCAGTCTTTATAATGCATAAAGACTGAACTCTTTTGTATTTTAAAAACTCCATTGATCATTTACTAGTTGCTATATTTTTCAGATTTATATTCTTATGCATAATTGTGTATTTTATTATGAAATTAGTAATACATATCATCTAAACAGTATAGGTTCTGGTCCTAAATAATTTAATATCATATTTTGACCTTGGCTTCTGATGTGGACTATTTCATAATTATTTTCCCTATTTTTCTATAACTATTCTTTACTCAAAAATGTGTCCCTATACTAACAAATGTGAATAATAGATGAAACAGATTCATTTCAGCTCAAAATATATTTTTATCTCACTCCAAAGTTTTCCAAGTACTAAGAAAGTTTTTAATTAATTTTGACAATTATGTTTGTCCCACTTTTTAATTTTTAAACACTAGTCACATATTCAATTTTCTACATTAAATACTAAACAGGGCTAAAATAATGAATTCACCCCATTACAGGGTCTATAATATTATTTTCATAATTTCCAGGGGTCTAGCTACACTTTTCAGAGGTGTTTTTCCTAATTTCTATTAAGTCCAGAGGCTAAAACTGATTTTAAATGAATTTACATGATTTTCTGAAGTTCCAGGGGCTAGATCTGAAGTTTCCGGGGCTAGCTCTCATTTCCTGAGAACCCCAGGGGGTAGCACGTAAGAATTCCAGTCTTTATAATGCGGGGCTGACGTGGTCCGTCCGATTTTAAACCGACGGCTGAGATTATAAGATCGAACCGGTACGCGGAGTTTTAAAGTCTACCGTGCGATTTAAAATAAACGGCGCTCAAGCGGCCACGTCGCTCCGATCGAGCGCGGGCGGCGCTGCCGGCGGCGCACGGCGACGGGAAGCGGCGATCTCGCCGGAAAGTTTCGGATCCTCGATAATTCTGCCTAGAACTGTGATCTTATGGCCTAGATCGGTAGAGGGGAGGTCAGGGATCTCACCTCGGGGGTTTTCTCGAGCTCGGGGGTCCTGGAAAGTGCTCGGCGGCGAGGTCCGAGGCAAAACCACGGCGAAGCTCGTCGGCGCTGCGTTTACACCGTAACTCTCCGAGTTTTCTGCACCTGCAAAGTTCCCCGGAGGCGGTGGATCAAGACCAGCAAGTTAGATCAGAGTTTCCGAGCTTAGATCGGCCAGAATTCACCGGCGAAGTCTCGGTGCTCACCGGGGTGAAAATCGGCGATCGCGTGGGAAAAACTGATCGGATCGGGGGTTTTTATAGCCGGGGGAGGGCGGTGGATCTGTTGTGATCGAGTTGGAGTCCTCTGGGACCAGAATTCGGGCGACGGGACGCGGTTTCTGGTCGATTGCGATTTCGCGCGCTCGGGGGAAAAGTCCGGGGTCGCGAGGGCTCAGGGTTAGGGATGACATGTGGGTCCCACCCGTCGGTGAGAGAGAGCGCGGGCGCGCGCGGGGGCGGGCTGGCGCGGGGAAGATTGGGCCGGCTGGCGGTTTCGGCCCACGTGCGGTTTTTTTCCCGTTTTCTCTTTTTCTTTTTCCATTTCTTTTCTGTTTTGAGTATAATTTGAATTCCAGCTTGAATTTGAACTTTTGCAAAACATGCAATACGTCCAAAAATTTTTAAATTCCCCCCTGAACATGGTTTAGAGTTTTGAATCAAAATTTGGGGTGGTACAGCTCTACCCCCCTTAAAAGAAATCTCGTCCTCGAGATTGGTGTTTCTAAGAAAACAATTCCGGAAATTGTGCTTTAAGCTCATCTTCCCGTTCCCAGGTGGCTTCCTCTTCTGAGTGATGCTTCCACTGCACCTTGCACATCCGGATTCTTTTATTTCTGGTGAGGCGTTCCATCGTCTCCAAAATCTTGTATGGTTGCTCGGCATAAGTCAAATCCTCAGCTACATCCACTTCATTCATGGGTAACACCTCTTCAGGCGTCCTCAGACATTTCTTGAGTTGTGACACATGGAATACATCGTGCACATCCGATAGATGAACCGGTAACTCAAGTCGGTACGCCACTTCGCCTTTTCTTTCCAAAACTTGAAAGGGTCCGATGTATCGAGGTGACAACTTCCCTTTTATCTTGAACCGACGAAGCCCTCTGATAGGGGACACCTTGAGATAAACATAGTCTCCCACGTTGAAAACGAGCTCTCTTCTTCGTACATCAGCATAACTCTTCTGGCGTGTTTGTGCTATCCTCAAGTTGTTGCGAATCTCCCTCACCTTCGCTTCGGCTTCTTGTAGCACTTCTGGACCAAACACTTTACTTTCTCCTGTTTGGTTCCAAAATAGAGGAGTTCTGCACTTCTTTCCATACAAAGCTTCAAACGGTGACATCTTCATACTAGCTTGATAACTGTTGTTATAGGAAAACTCCGCATACGGTAAGTTCTTGTCCCAACTCCTATTGTTTTTGAGTGCACATGCCCTTAACATATCTTCAAGGATCTGATTGGTTCTTTCCGTCTGCCCGTCAGTTTGGGGATGATAGGCAGAGCTGAAATTCAGATGGGTTCCCATGGTTTCTTGCAACTTTTGCCAAAACCTCGAGGTGAACTGTGTCCCTCGGTCCGACACTATTTTCTTTGGCACTCCATGGTAACACACAATCCTTGACATGTACAATTCTGCCAATTTGGATCCGCTGTAGCTTTCTTTCACAGGGATGAAATGAGCTACCTTGGTTAGCCTATCAATAATGACCCATATTGAATCATACCCGGATTGGGTCCTAGGCAATCCCACGACAAAATCCATGCTGATTTCTTCCCACTTCCATTCAGGCACTTTGAGTGGTTGCAATAATCCCGCGGGTCGTTGATGTTCAGCTTTCACCAACTGACATGTGTCACATAGGGCAACATGTTCCGCGACATCTCGCTTCATGCCATACCACCAATACCTGCTTTTGAGGTCCTGGTACATCTTCGTACTCCCAGGATGAATGGAATAGTCAGAATCGTGAGCCTCCTTCAAAATTAATTCACGGATCTCCTTTACTTCTGGCACACAGATCCTTTTCCCGTGCCACACCGTTCCCTGTTCATCCTCTCTAAAACCAGGAGCTTTATTTTCCTTGATGAGCTGTCTGATCTCTTGTATCTTCTCATCATTCTTTTGGCCCTCGCGTATGTCTCGCTCGAGTGTGGAGTCCACTTCCATGGCGATGGCTTCACCACTATTTACTAGACATAGATTGAGTCTTATAACCTCGTCCTTCAATTCTGCAGGCATGTCCTTCAAACTCAACTTATTGACCTGCACTTTCCGACTCAAAGCATCGGCCACGACGTTTGCTTTTCCGGGATGATAGTTGATGCCCACATCAAAGTCATTGATTAGCTCTAACCATCTCCTTTGTCGGAGATTGAGATCTGGCTGTGTGAATATGTACTTCAAACTCTTATGATCCGTATATATCTCTGTCCTCTTCCCCATCAAATAGTGCCGCCAAATTTTCAACGCGTGTACCACTGCAGCTAGTTCTAGATCATGTGTAGGATAGTTCTTCTCGTGCTTCCGAAGCTGCCGGGATGCATATGCCACGACATGTCCTTCTTGCATGAGAACACATCCCAACCCATTTCCAGAGGCATCGCAGTACACTGTGAAATTCTTCTGCATATCTGGCATAACCAACACTGGGGCTGTTGTCAATCTCTTCTTTAGCTCTTGAAAGCTCATATCGCACTGTGGCGTCCAGGTGAATGTGATTCCCTTTTCCAACAGTTTGGTGAGAGGTCTCGAGATCTTGGAGAATCCCTCAATAAACCGTCGATAGTATCCAGCCAATCCCAAAAAGCTTCGAACTTCCCCGACATTTTCAGGGGTTTTCCACTTCTGGATATCTTCGATTTTGGCGGGATCTACGGAGATTCCTCCCTCCAAGATTATATGTCCTAAAAAGGGAACTCTCTTCAGCCAAAACTCACACTTGCTCAACTTGGCATATAGTTGGTGTTCTCTCAGCCTCTGCAACACCAACCTTAGATGTTTCTCATGTTCTTCTTCATCTTTGGAGAAGACGAGAATATCATCTATGAAAACCACCACAAACTTGTCCAGATATTCCATGAATACCTTGTTCATGAGGTACATGAAATATGCCGGGGCATTGGTTAGCCCGAAAGGCATGACAGTGTATTCATACAGTCCGTACCGAGATACGAAAGCTGTCTTGGGAATATCAGATTGCCTTGTCTTGAGCTGGTGGTATCCCGACCTGAGATCAATTTTTGAGAACACACAAGCTCCCCTCAACTGATCAAACAAGTCTTCAATGCGGGGTAATGGGTACTTGTTTTTGATGGTTACCTCATTCAAGGCACGGTAATCCACGCATAACCTTTGGGTTCCGTCTTTCTTGGGCACAAATATCACCGGACCTCCCCATGGTGAGGAACTAGGGCGAATATACCCCTTCTCCGTCAATTCTCTCAAATGATCCTTGAACTCTTCTAGCTGCTTGGAGTCCATTCGATAAGGTCTCTTGTATATCGGGGCTGTTCCCGGTACTAGCTCAATCGCGAATTCCACATCACGGTCGGGAGGCATACCTGGCAATTCCTCCGGAAAAACATCTGGATATTCCCTGATAGTCCTGATTTCCTCAACTTTCACCTCCACTTGATTTAATTTAATGTCCCTCCTAGGCTCGTGTAGGGTTATGAATTTTACTCGGGTGCCACTGGGGTGAGTTAGTTCCACCGTTCTGGTCGAACAATGGATAATTCCTTTATGTTTGGTCAACCAATCCATACCCAAAATAATATCTATCCCTTGTGAATCTATCACTATGAGGTTAGCCGTGAATACTACCCCATTAATGTCTAGGCTCACTTTGGGACATACTTGTCTTGTCCTTATTTCTCCACCTGGAGAGTTTACGGCTAGCATATGGTTCATTTGTGTGGTTGCTAGGTCATACTTCTTAACAAACCCTTGAGCAATGAACGAGTGGGTAGCACCAGAATCAAACAACAGAGTTGCAAGGTGTAAATTGACAGGAAACTTACCAACTACCACGTCAGGTGCCTCTTGTGCTTCCTCCATGGTGACATGGTTCACCCGTCCTCTCAATACATTCTGCTGTTGTGGCGGCGCAAGCTTCTTTTTTGGGCATTTATGGGCGTAGTGCGCCACTTCGCCACAGCTGAAACATTGCACCCCAATCTTAGACGCCTGGCCTTTGTTGTCCTGGGGTTGGTTTGGGGGTCCTTGTACTGCTGGTCGAGGTGGATATGCGGGGCGAGGCTGCTGCACAAACTGACGTGGCTGTTGTGCTGGTGCTGCGGGAGGCCTGTAGTTTGGGTTGTACCCTCTTGGTGCTGAATAGGGTACCGCAGCACGGCTTGTCTGCCCCGTAGGTTGCTGCATCATACGTGGGCGGGTGTTACTCCCTGAGGCCTGATGTGACCACCCCGCCTTCCTCTTATTCTCATTTTCCAGGGCCTTTAGCTTCCTTTCCACCACAAACGCTCTGTCCACCATCTTTTGAAAACTTTCATACTCATTGGAGGACATTGCACACTGCATCTCTGCGGTAAGTCCTTCCACGAAACAATCTTGTTTCTGCTCATCAGTCTCTATGTCTCGTGGAGCATAACGGGATAGTTGAGTAAATTTAGTGAGGTATTCCCTCACCGTCATGTTTCCCTGCTGCAGTCCCAAAAATTCCTTCCTCTTGTTTTTGAGTTCACCTCTTGGGATGTAATGGTTGCGGAAGCTACGCTTGAACTCTTCCCAAGTGATGTTCTCAGGGTCATGATGGGCGGCCACGTAGGCGGTCCACCAATCAGCAGCAGGTCCCTGCAATTGATGAGAGGCAAACAGCACCCTCTCATACCCTTGGCATTGTATTATCCTCATCTTACTTTCAATGGTCTTCAGCCAATCATCTGCCTCCAGAGGTTCAGCAGCACTTGCAAACTTTAGAGATTGAGTTCCTAGAAACTCACTCAACCTTGGTTGGCGTGGTGCAGCTTGTGGAGGTGGAACTTGATGCAAGTTGGCCACCACTTGAGTCAAGTTCTGGATGAGCTGATTTTGATTCTCCAGCATTTTGTGGAGAGGGTCAACTTCTTCACGGCGACCACCCCTGTCCTGGCCTCCAGAAAGATGAGGGTTGCATGCCTCATCATTGTTGTTGGCGGGGTTGGCAGCACGTCCTTTTCCTCTTCCGGCCATCTGGCAGAATCAACAAATGTTAACTTGATACCATTTAGTATCATCTTACTACTTCCATTTGTTTGTACTTTGAAGTGTTGGGGCTTTGTTATACTTTTACGAGGGTTCATATCTCACACCAAATGAATGCACTATTATTTCCTGTGGGTTCACACACCAAAGCAAAACAATCTGAAGACGAGGCTGTGGACAATTGCTCATGGCTTCCACAACTCACGTCACACACCAAGCATCATCACACAATTAACTACGTAACGACTCGACTACTCGACCTCTTGCTAGCTAGGGGAAAGACTCTACACTACTCGTCCTCTTGAGCTGGCTCCTCGGGATCTTCCTCCTCATTTCGGCTACCTTCTGACTCTGCTTTGGGTGGGGAGGCTGCTGGTGGAGAAGTGCGACGACGCCTGATCGCTCGGCGATCCGGGGAGTCAGGAGTCCATGTATCATTCACGGTGACACACAGTTCATTCCCATCTCCTCTTTCTCTCGCCTTTAAGCAAGCTCGCAGCAACGCCTCCGTTTCCTTCAGGGTGTCTCGGACATCCTGAAGCTCTTGTTCACACTCCTGCAGTCGAGTGCTGAGCATAGCAGCATCCTCCAAGCACAAGTCCATGTGCTCATGGGAAGTCCCTTGCTGCACCGGTGGGTACTTGTACTCCGTGGTACCACTCTCACGTTGGAGAACATACATGTACTCAGTTTTGTCCAAGTGGCGACGATAGATGTGACTCTGGCAGGTGATGGCCTCCCAGGTGACATCTTTCTCCGCATCAACTTGTGTTGCTCGACAAGCTGGAGAGTGGTGAATCTTAAGCAGCTGATTCTCGTGTATAATCCTCATCTCCGAACTCCATTCTTCCCTCTTCTCCCGGATGGTCCTGGTGGAGTTATAGTGGATGATGAGCTTGCCCGTATTGCCGGCGGCTTCGAGCATACGTCGAAGACGGCGCAACAAATCTCCTACTGCTAATCCGTAGGAAAGGTACGTCACTGGACGACTCTCCTCTCTTTCGGCAAGGGCTACTACGGGAACTCTCCCTCCTGTGGACTTACGAGCGGTGCGAATCATGCGAACCATCTAAAACAAAAGAATTTAAAATTAGGTTAGATAAATTCTCAAACAAAAATCCTATTTTGAATGAAAGTTGGGATAAGATGAAGAAAATGACTCCTTTAATAACACTTTTCCACCCACACCTTGGAAAATAGTTTTTAAGAAAATAGGGCCCTTAACTACGTCCATTTCTACCTAGGTCCACGTTCCTACGGGCAACCTTGGCTCTGATACCACCTCTGTCACACCCGGTTTTTCCGGAGAAACAACCAAGTGAATATCACATGTATGCCAGGATCATTTTCTCATACATGTGATGACAAATAGTGAAGCATCATTTATTACAAGCCAGGTGTCGAATATAAATAAGTCTTACATCGCAAATGTCTCAATGGACACTAATGCTTCATCACAAGTAAATAAACTAGCAGCGGAATATTATTCTTTAGGGCTCCATCACAGGCGTTGCCCGGGGGTCTTCATGAACCTAAAAGCCTTCCTCGGGTCCAAAATCTTGGTCATTATACACCACCTCATTATCTTGACCTGAGCAGCAATATAAACCAACAAATATGCAAGGTTGAGTACCAATGGTACTCAGCAAGTGTGGGAAAATTATATCATGCATGGCTAGAACAAGGAGAGGTTGAACTCATGGTTAAAGCACTACGCAATTAATACCTATCACCTTAGCTTATTAAGCACCTTCATTACTACACAGGTGAAATGGTCCCAATCTCCCATCCCATCATCATAACCAAATAACCATAACATCGTTTCCAATGTTAAGCTCCCCGCTTAACATCCACAACTTCCAAAAACCTTAACTCCTCTAATCATGAATAAGTCCAGGCCGCTCTTAACCGTGAGCACGGCTGTCAAGACAGTTTTGACTCTGCAGAGTTTGTACCACTGTACCCACAAGTAGTGATTTCATCCCCCGTTGCCGGGTGGACTAAAAGAACCTCCATTATGCCAGTGGCTACGTTCCACATTCACACTTCCCAGGTGTGCGGCCAAGAGATCACTACGAAGCCTTTACAAAGGGATTCCCGACGAGCGCGGGCGGCGCTGCCGGCGGCGCACGGCGGCGGGAAGCGGCGATCTCGCCGGAAAGTTTCGGATCCTCGATAATTCTGCCTAGAACTGTGATCTTATGGCCTAGATCGGTAGAGGGGAGGTCAGGGATCTCACCTCGGGGGTTTTCTCGAGCTCGGGGGTCCTGGAAAGTGCTCGGCGGCGAGGTCCGAGGCAAAACCACGGCGAAGCTCGTCGGCGTTGCGTTTACACCGTAACTCTCCGAGTTTTCTGCACCTGCAAAGTTCTCCGGAGGCGGTGGATCAAGACCAGCAAGTTAGATCAGAGTTTCCGAGCTTAGATCGGCCAGAATTCACCGGCGAAGTCTCGGTGCTCACCGGGGTGAAAATCGGCGATCGCGTGGGAAAAACTGATCGGATCGGGGGTTTTTATAGCCGGGGGAGGGCGGTGGATCTGTTGTGATCGAGTTGGAGTCCTCTGGGACAAGAATTCGGGCGACGGGACGCGGTTTCCGGTCGGTTGCGATTTCGCGCGCTCGGGGGAAAAGTCCGGGGTCGCGGGGGCTCAGGGTTAGGGATGACATGTGGGTCCCACCCGTCGGTGAGAGAGAGCGCGGGCGCGCGCGGGGGCGGGCTGGCGCGGGGAAGATTGGGCCGGCTGGCGGTTTCGGCCCACGTGCGGGTTTTTTCCCGTTTTCTCTTTTTCTTTTTCCATTTCTTTTCTGTTTTGAGTATAATTTGAATTCCAGTTTGAATTTGAACTTTTGCAAAACATGCAATACGTCCAAAAAATTTTAAATTCCCCCCTGAACATGGTTTAGAGTTTTGAATCAAAATTTGGGGTGTTACATCTTTGCAAGCCCATAACTTTGTGTAGAAAACTCCAAAAAGAGTGAGACCATTTTTGTTGGAATCCCCATGAGGAGTACTTCACAGAGAAACCAATTTTATGCTATGGAAATGCCCAGAAATTTCTGTAGAATTGTTTTTAGTAAATCTTTTAGTGATTTATTACAGGAGCAATTCTTTATGAAATTTTCCCAAATTTGGGCGGCTAGTCCTTTCCATTGTTACTGATTTCCAGTCAAAATTTGGGCTTCATTGGAGATCACTAGCTAGGCTAAACTGCCTTCCCAAGTTCAGCCTTTAATTGGAAATTCCAATTTAAACAGAAGCTTTTTCAGAACTCTTGTCCAACTTCAAAAATTCATATCTCTCTGATGGTAGCTCCAAAAATGGTGAAACAAATTTTAGTAGAACTATGGAGACTTACCCTAATCAGATCTTCCACTATTAGCTATGTCAAAGCTCCTGATTTTGGGCTCAAAAATTCAAAGAAGCATTGTACTTGTAGGAATTTTAAAGACTAAATTGTGCAATGACATGTCTCCAAATTTGGCTCAAGTCATCCTTAGAGAGTCTAGTATCCACTGTAAAAATTCCAAAGCCAATTAAGTATCCTAAATAGCAGTAGCTACGAATAGAAGTTCAATTCTTATAACTCCTTAATACTTACACATGTATTTTATTATATTTCATAATAGTGGCCGAAGTTGAGGACGCACCAAAGCCCTTGGACGTCCTCCCACCTGAAGCTAACTTCCCATTTGATTCGCAACCAGGCAAGCCCCGGTTTGCACTTAAGAACCTTTTATAAAGCTTTTTATTTGTATCACTTATGTCTAGGGTGAATGTTTGCATTAGAGTTAAGGTGATTGAAACCCCACTTGCATAACCTTTTAAATCCTATGAAGGGTTGGGTAGCTTACAGAGCCTACGAGTAGACAAGGCCCTGCTAATATGCTTAGGTAGAAGTCGAGTAGATGGAATCTACTCGCGAGGTAATGTTTATCACACGTTTGGTCAGAATAGAAAATGGCTTAAGAGTGGTGAAAATGAGACCCAGCAGGGGGGATAGGAAGCAGTGAGCGGAGGTCTCACATGCGTAGCCCTGTTGGTGTCGATTGAGGACCGGGTCGTGTGCGGGCCTGCTGAACAAGTATCGAACAGTACCGGATGGCATACTGACATAAGCAGGAAACCGATGTAAATGGTTAACCTGGGTGCCGAGGCTTATCCAACCGTAAACAGGAGTGGGTTGAGGGTAGCAAGGTGTAAATCTGCCGGTGGGCACAGTCACGCTCCACGCGGGGACCTCCTACCCGTTACGGATGGACCGGTTTGGCATTTGGATTGCTTTTGAAAGGTTGTTGCATACAACAGAGTAGGAAGGGGTGTGTAATCACGCTTCTGAAAGTGGGTGTATGCAATGTGTTGTCCGAGTGTCTCTTGATTGCAATCACCGTCCCTCGCGGTTATTTGAGTACCGCTTGTTCACTGTTTCGTGACGTATTAAGAAGTAAAGTAAGCCACTGGAATGATAATATGTTGTGATGATATATTAATATTTTGGAACCATGTTTTCTATAGATGTAGAGCTAATTAAGTTTATTTTCCGCTTTGGGCATCACCACATCGGAGGAAAGCGTTTCTTGTTTGATTGTGGACTTCTAACGTGAGGGCTGCCTAAGGCACATGAATCTGCTGCTATAAAAACTGAAAGTAAGGATCAACTTATAGGTGTGTCTTTATTACAAAGTCCTTTTCCTATCTTACTCATCCTTGCATGTAGAGTTCCATGCCTAGGGTTAACGGTTAAGACTTGCTGAGCCATCGTGCTCACGGTTGTAATATTTGAGCTGTATGCAGGTTAGAGCTATGAGGAGGGTTCTGAGGATGAGGCGATGCCCCCGTCAGGGTACACAGCCGAGGTGGAGCCCTGCACGCCGCCGTGATCTCTGGTTTCATGCTGCTAGTGTGTAGCGTCCCCGGGCTGGAAGGCTGCACTTTTGCATAGCTAGGATGAGAGGTTGTATATGTATATTACTTCCGCTCTATGAATAGGTTTTGTAAAAAGACTTCCGCTGTTTTATATTAAATAAAAGTTTGTATGTTGTTCTCTAATCTTTTCGTTTGTGCTGTTGGGTGCCGCATCGCACGGCACCACCCTATGCGATCCTGGAGTGGGTGAACCACGGGGTGGTCCCCACACACTTGTCATCCACAAACGGATGGCCAAACTGAAGTTGTCAACCGTACCTTGTCAACCATGTTGCGTGCTATTTTGAAAAAGAATTTGAAGTTCTGGGAAGACTGCCTTCCACATGTTGAATTTGCTTATAACAGGGCAGTCCATTCCACAACAAACTCTTGTCCATTTGAAATAGTTTATGGGTTTAAACCGCATACTCCCATGGATCTTTTGCCTTTACCATTACAGGAACAAGTTAACTTGGATGCCACAAAAAGATCAGACTTTATCAAGCGGTTACATGCGGAGACAAGAAAGAATATTGAGAAGAAATCAGCACAATATGCAAAGCAAGCAAACAAAGGTAAGAAGAAGGTTACATTTCAGTTAGGAGATCTTGTATGGTTACATCTACGAAAGGATCGCTTTTCTCAACAGCATAAGAGTAAGTTATCTCCTCAGGGTGATGGTCCGTTCAAGGTTCTCCAAAAGATAAATGATAATGCTTACAAAATCGAGCTGTCACCTGAATATTCCAATATGAGTACAACATTCAATGTCAAAGACTTGCTTCCATTTGTTGGTGAGCCTGAGTCGAGGACGACTCCTTCTCAAGAGGGGGAGGCTAATGAGGTCATGCCTAGCATTCACTCATCTTCAAATAAAAATCCACTTGATATAGCTGGTCCAATTATAAGGAGTAGAGCTAAATAATTGCAGAAGGAAATTCATTCTCAGGTGAACGATAACCTTATGTTTAATAATCAGTCTATGTTGAATGAGTCTATGCTTTTGAGTTCTTGTTTCAATGTCCTTAGGAATGATGAAGTGTATGAACCAGCATGGGATCAAGATGGATTCAAACCTCTGGACATCTGAACCAAGAAGCCTATGGTGTGCATGAATAAAATAGTGGTTCATCACCTTAGCATGGGAATGCAACCAGAAGCTAGATGACTGACACATGATATGAATTCCAAGCATCACTGTGGACAGAATACAAGGAGTTAGATGGTGTTCTATAAGTGGATGGAAGCGTCTTTAAGTCTACTTTACAGCCCATCAAACGGTTCATTATTTGGATGTCCTAATAAGGAGTTATGCTCATTTTAGTAACTGCTGCTAGAAGCCGAAAAGATGCGCGAACCAGCCACGAAATCCACTAGATCATGCGCATGCAGCCATTTACTTAAAGTTGAACGCCCCTATCTCTATATATATCTTGTACTAGACAATGAAAAGGGGAGACATCTTATTTTTATTGAATTCAGAATACACAAATTCGTGGAGTTTTGTTTATGTGTGAATCTTGAGAGGCTTGCAATATTTGTTCTTTCGATTCCTGAGGGAGTTGTAGAACGCTGAACTGCGGTTCACCCAGTTCGTGCCTTTACGTCTATAGGGCGTGATTGCGTGGGCTGTTTGGTTGATATGTGGAAGGGTGATTGTCTCGGTAGTTCATCGCGTGAACAGCCTCGCGGTGCACTGCCTCTTCACCAGGTCACGCAGCGACAATTTTTATCAAGTTCGCAGATCCTACGAGAAGATCGGGTCACAAAAACTTGTTACACGTGCTGCCTAAGCGCGTGCATATCACCTTGTGGTGGCACTGTTATCCTGGCATGGCTGGCAGTAACCGGTCCTTAGATCTACGACAAGTAAACCACCATCTCATTATACCTCATCCACAAACCAAGCTTGCCTAGATCTCCCCCAATTCATATTCATTATCAACATCAAATTCTCATTATCTTTATTCGTATGAGTGCAGTAGCTAGACACCTTCTATCGCTTCCCATAACCCATAGATTAGCGAAGCAAAAAAACAAAAACCGACCATACGCGACTCATAAACTTCCCTGACGTCAAGGGTGGTTAACAAAACTAGTAAACTCCTATGAAAGGGTTTCCTATCAAGTTGACTCAAGTATTCATAGTTTTCGCAAACAAAACAGTTTTCAAAAACATGGGATCAATATGGTCAAGGGGCACTTGCCTTGTTGCTGTGGCTTCTGTTGCTCTAAGATCTCGAAGTCTGGGTGCTGAAATCCTTCGTAGATAGCTCCCTGAGCTTGTCCTTCTATTTATGATCACGCACATACAAGATTCATAGCAATCAATCATCATGCACAAACTTTACTCAAAATGCAATGGTGCATATGCATGTTAATCCTATGGTGCTGTTTTATTAAATCAGTTTGTACGTGTTCTTGCATGGCTTTGTATGGGATTTTACGATGAACAGAGGTGTAAGGATCAAATGTGGACGTGGCGATGATCTCGTCACAAGATCTAGATCAAAACGATCAACACATGATCTGTCCACACGGAAAAAACTTCTGTTCGAAAGGATCGAAGAACAGATACAAAGAAAACCGCGATGATGTCGTAAGGTGGTAATAGAGACCTACCTTACTTCCTTCAGGTTCTTCTTCCTAGCAAAAATAGATCGTCGGCTCTCCTCCGGTGATGGCGATCGTGGTCTAGGCTCGTCGGCGGTCTCTCCGGTGGTCAAACTCTGGCGAAGGGGTTTAGCTCGGCGGTTGGGGGCTAGGGCTCCAAGTCGTTGACTCGGGAGGTGGAAAAGAAATACTCCCTCCGGTGCACAAAAAAATTGTCATTCTACACAGAAGCCATGAGTGCATAAAAAATTGACGTCGAAGCAGAACCGAAGAGTTTATCTCGGGAAAAAACGTAATAAACGCATCGTACAGTGCGTGGCTAGAAATTGAACCTGCATGGGAGGCCTGGGAACTAGCGGAGGAGGCCAGTCAAGCCATTAAAGAGAGTACGATAGTAATGGAAAGAAAATCTATTTAATACTTTCTTGGTATGCGAGAACATGTCCAAAACGACAGTTTTTGTGCACCAGAGGGAGTACGTGGTTGCGGCCGAAGGTTCTGGGTTCTATTTATAAGAGGGAAACGAAGAGTCATACTCTAATCGAAATCCGAATAAGAGTCCTATTCAAATTGTTTTTGAATCTTAACAACTTATCTTCAATTGATTTGGTGCGATAGCAACGTGGAATTCGTGTCGGTTTCCTTCCGTGTCGGTATTCCCGTGCGTACAGAAGCAAAAACCGCTTCAGATCTCGTCACCTCCGCGGTGATGAGCTCCGGAGGCTCCACGTGTTTAGCAGAGGCGGGGCCTCCCTTTTCCGCAGAGGCGGGCTCCTGTTGTGTCGCGTGTCAGGCGGGCGAGACCTCCCCTCTCCTCGGAGGTGAGCTCCGCATGCACCACGTGTCCTGGCGGGCGGGACCTCCCCTCTCAACAGAGGCGAGCTCCGTGTACGCCACGTGTCAGTGTCGGACCTCCCCTCTCTTCGGAGGTGAGCTCCGGAAGTGCCACGTGTCCTAGCAGCGCCGGATCTCCTTTCTGGTCAGAGATGAGCTCCAAGGTCGACAGGTGTCCATCAGTGTTGGACCTCCCGGAGGTGAGCTCTGAGGTCGGCATGTGTCCAACAGTGTCGGGCCTCCCGGAGGTCAGCTCCGGAGGTGACACGTGTCTGGTAGTGTCAGACCTCCCAGAGGCGAGCTCCGAAGGTGACACGTGTCCAATAGGACCGGACCTCTCGGAGGTTAGCTCCGAGAGCGACACGTGTCCCGCGGTGTCGGATCTCTCGGAAGTGAGTTCCGAGAGTGACACGTGTCCAGTGGGCTGGGTCTTACTTCCCCCGCAGCGACTAGCTCCGGTAGCGACACGTGTCTTGTGGGGCTGGACTTCGCTCCTCCGCAGAGGCAAACTCCGGGGGCAACACGTGTCTCACTGGGTCAGACCTCGCCCCTTTCGCAGAGGCAAGCTCCGCGCCTACCACGTAGCCAGTTAGCGGCGGACCTCTCCCCCTTTGCGGGGATGAGCTCCAAGGGCGCCACGTGGCCAGCGGGCCGCAGAAAATGTCTTCGGCGCTTCTCAGTGAACTGGAATTGGTTCTTTTTTACTATCTTTTTTATTATTTTTCTGTTTCAACTTCTTTTTAAATGTTTTTCTACATGAAGTTTGTATACATACATGATTATAAAATTGAGGGTGTCACATCGCTGTCGCTGCTGCCATTGCTAGGAGGAAGGCCCCGGCACCAAAGAGAAGTGAGGTAGGTCTTCGTACCCATCTTATGACCTCGTCGCGGTTTCTTCGCATCTGTTTTCTTCGTTCCCTTCGAGCAGAAGCTGTTTTGTGTTGACAGATCACTTGTTGATCAGTTTTTGACAGTGGAATTGATCTAGATCTTAAGTCAAGATCATCACGACGTCCACACTTGATTCTTACACCCTTGTTCACCATAAAACCCCATGCAAGCCCAGTAAAACACGTAAGAACATGTACAAACTGGTATAATAAAACAACATCATAGGGTTTGCACCATTGCATCTTGAGTAAAGTTTATGAATGATATTTGATTGCTATAATTTTGTATGTGCGTGGTCGTGAGTAGAAGGACAAGCTCAGAAAGCCATCTATGAAGAACTACAGCACCGAGACTTCGAGACACGTGAACAACAAGAGCCACAGGAGCAAGGCAAGTGCCCCTTGACCATATTGATCTCATGTTTTGAAAACTGTTTTATTTGTGAAAATATGTATGCTTGAGTCAACTTGATGAAAAACTCTTTTATAGGAGTTTACTAGTTTTTTTAACCATCCTTGTCGCCGGGAAAGTTGATGAGTCGGGTATGGTCGTTTTTGCTTTTTGCTTCGCTTAGCTTACGGGTCATGGGAAGCCGAGATATAACATGTCTAGCTACTGTACTCATATGAATAATGATAATGAGAACTTGATGATGATAATGAGCATAGAATCGGGGGAGATCTAGGCAAACTTGGTTCGTGGATGTGGTAAAATGAGATGGTAGTTTACTTGCCATAGATCTAAGAACCGGTTCATGCCAGCACACGCCAGGAAAACAGTGCCACCATAAGGCCAAATATGGGTGTGGTTTAGCTGACTAATTAGGTAAGTTTCTAGATTGTTATGGACCATGGAAGGCGAGGAGAATGGGAGTCGAGAGAGTACTGTCCTAAGAACTGCATTGCACAAGAGGGGCCCCGTAGGTGTGAGAATGGTGATTCGAGCCTGCTGGTGAAACATTAATGAGTCCATACATCTAGTAGCCCCTTTGTAAAGGCTATTTTGTGATCTCTTGGCCATACACCGATAGTTGTGTACTGGTATAATGGAGGTTCTGCAGTCGCCGACGGGTGACAAAATAACAAACTTGTGGGTAAAGTGGTGCCACCTTTTAAGAGTGTAAAACTATCATGATAGCCGTGCTTACTGTCACAAGCGTCTGACCAACTCACATGCTTAGATGAAAATTTGGGATGGAAACTTGGGATGGTTATTTGGTTATAGTTATGGTATGGTCATTGGAATTAATTTTGGAACTGTTTGAGTCATAACATTAAGTTTGGCTTTGGTCATATGAAAATGAGAATGAGTTTTGGTTACAGTTATGAGAATATGAGATAGTTATGGATATTATGAGCATGAGATAAAGTCTAGAAAGATAAATGGCTGGTTGAGACATGATAATTGGTGAATTATGATGAAGGTATGTTACTGTTATAACATGATTATGATGGGATTAAATTCACTTAGAAATAGTTCATGTCTTCATTATGGTTGTGAAATAAAATTTGCTTTCTGCAATGAACCTTTTTATTCCCACCTTGTTGTAAGCTACATGTCATACTTTTCCTGCACTCGCTGAGTACGACAAGTACTCACCCTTGCATTATCATACAGACATCAGCAACAGGAGAGGAGTACTTCGAAGATCATGTGGAGTGCTAGGCGTGCGAACTACCGTCAACTTGCCTGTGGAGTTGGAGATGGAGCCGCTGCTATTTAGTTGCTTCCGCTATCGTTTAGAGATTTCCGCTGCTAGAATAAGTTAGAGACTTCCGCTGCAAGAATAAGTTAGAGATTTATGTAATAAAGTATTTAAACACTATTTATTCGTGGTTGTATTCTGAATTCAGTTTGTGGATTACATGTATATGTGTGATGAACATTCTGGACACACATATGCATTAGCTAGGTTCCATTTTTCATGGGACCGGGCGTCACAGATTGGTATTAGAGTGTGGCGGACCGGAATCTGCTCATCCAGGATCACAGAGGGTGGTGCCGCACGATGCGACACCCGACAGCACACATCATAAGGAAACATTGTATTACATAGGAAGCCAACTGAAGTGTACAAAGTAGTACAATACTTCAGTTACAAACTAGTGTTTTTATTACAGTAGCGAAGACTAAGTTTGTACAACTCACGTCCTTCTACCTAGCAAAAGTCGGTTGCCCAGCCCTAGGGCAACCCACACTAGCTGCACCACTCCAGCTCAACGCGGCGTGTACGGCTCCCACTCAGCCGTGGTCCTCGACGGAGGGTAGCCCTCACCGGTGGACTCGTAACCCGAGTCCGTGGGATGCTCCTCACCTGAAAAATACTTATAGCAACAACCATGAGCACGATGGCTCAACAAGACTTAACCGACTCACCTAGGCATGAAACTCTACATGCAGTTGGTACAAACATGGGATGGTAAATTTTAGCAAATGGACACGCCTATAAGTTCATCCTTAGTTCATCTTTGAGCCACAAGTTAACAGTTCATTAATAAGAAATTTAGTAAGTAATATTTGGTGGCACACATGTAGCAATACAAGGTTTATCATAACAGCAATATTGAGTCATCACATTTCATATATTAGCCTACGTCACGACTCAGTGACCACGTGGTACTCTTCACTGTGAGGGACGGCGAATCGACTCTATATACACCTGCAGGGATACCCAAAGAGCACGTCACGTACGCCCACCCGTGGAGCTGCACAGCACGCTCACTCAATGTCGTACGGGACAACCTTTCACCCAACAGCCCAAGCGACGAACCGGTCACACCGAAACGGATAGGAGATTCCCTACACAGAGCATCTCTATATGCCCGTTAGCAGATTTCCATCTTGCTGCCCTCAACCTACACCTATAAATCGGTGTGTTATGCCTCGACGCCCGGAGGTTTAGGTTACATCGGTTTACCGGGACCCATATATCAGATATGCCTTCGGTACGTTCAAAATTGATCAGCGTGGGCCACACACGGATCGGCCCTCAATCAACATGGACAGGGCTGCGCACACAAGACTTCCTCTTGCTACGCCCTAGCCCCTGCCTAGTCTCATTTTCATCACTAAAGTGATCTCACATCACTCGAACCAATCCCGTGTGTCTCAAGCCTAACTCGCGAGTAGATTCCAACTACTCGACTTGTACTGAAGTTCTATGAATCATTAAGCATAGTCTGTCTACTCAAGGACTTAGACACTACTCTCACTCTTATAGGAAAATTCTGGTTATGCACTTGGGTTTCATCCATCCTACACCTAATGCACATTCATATACCTCATACTAAGTATATAACAAAGCAAAACTTTGTAAAATGGTTCAATGTAAACCGGGGCTTGCCTTGTTGCTGCTGGCCAGTTGTTAGGGCTTCGTCCGGAAGAAGAAAGTCGAGTACTTCCGGGGTCTCCTTGCCTTCAGCGACTACACGTCAACGAGATACTATATGTCAATTCAAATGCAATGCTTAGAACTGAATAAGTAATTGCTATAACTCTAGTTAGCCCTCCCCTTTGGTTCTGAAATTTTATGGTGGCTTGTTAGGGTCCTAACCGGAGTCTTGACCAAGTTTCATTTGAAACAAAGTTCATTTGAGCTTTGTACAAATAAAAACCTATTTGGTCAATATTAGAGCCTCTAAAGAATTCCAGGGGTTTTCATTGCTTCAACCATGACTTTCTGGAAACTAGAATTTGAGATGGTTCTAATGGAATTGGTTTCATTTCATTTGAATAATTCTAGATTAAGTTATGCCCTAAACAAGAACTGAGAAAATCTGAAAAATGTTTCTGTATATTTTTCTATTTTCTCTGGGCAGTTCACTTAATCACACTATTAGGGGGACTAAATTAACATGGATCGGTCTGAAAATTTTACTGTGACTCAAAAATTTTCCAATGAACCTCCCAGCCAAATTTCAGAATTTTTCATAAAGTAATTCTCCAGATAAAATTTCTAACAATTTAAACTTAAGAGAATTAAATCTGGAAAACTGTTAAGTTTCATAAGCTGAAACTTGTGTTGATGGAAAGTACTCAAAATTCTGAGTTCAGTAAAATTTGGTTTACTGAATTTGGAGCTTCCTAGCAGAAGTTATGTGCAGTTGAAGTTTGAACCAAATCTAAAAATTCCAATAAAGTTTAAACCGGCTGGTGGGGTCCCCGGGCTACGTATCAGCACCGCAGCCAAGCCACACGCCGGTCCGCAGAATCTCCCGCGCAGTCGCACGAGATCCCGGTGCCACAGCCGATCCGGGGCGGTTTTTGCAGAGACCGACATGTGGGGCCTGCGGGGCTTCGTCTACCTCGCACTCCCGCGGCTCCCCGCCCCCCCCCCCCCCCCCCCGCCGGAGTACTCACCGGGAGGATGTTCCCGTGACCGGAGCTTGACAAAACTGGCCGCCCCCGCCTGAAATTTCTCGGGGAACCCGTTGCTGACCTTGTCACCGGCCGGTGATCACCGGAATCGGTTGCGCGACGGCGACAGTTCACGGGGTGAGTTCGGCGATGTCGGTATGGCGCTGTCATGCCTCACAGTCCCCTCTGTTGGCTCCTACAGCACCGCCACTACCTACGGAGCTACAATCCAGCCTCTGATCTTGCTCAAAGTTGCGGCAACCTGGACTTCACCGTGCGACCTAGGTCTAAACCCGGTGATGAACGAAAAACCCACGGAACTCGGTGGTTTCTCGCTGGTTTCCCGTGGTTCTTGACCGTATGGTTTCGCACGGACGTTTCTAGTTGGTTGTCGAAGCTGGGGCGCGATTGCTTGACCAGTTAGCCCGAATTTTCTGATTAACCAAACACGGGCTGTATCACATGCTCTTGACAAGAACTGAAATTCCGGCCAGCACACTGTATGGCATGCGGCCGGGGTTGTCGGACAGAAAGTACACTCCTAGACGACCTTTTGGCATGCTCAAATCATCGTGGGATCAAACCTAGCGGCTGGACGATGAGTTTTTGGTAGCGGCGGTTTTACACGGCATTGAATGGAAACAAAGAGCTCGTGGTCGGTTTACCGTGAGTGGGGCGCCCGGTTGTTGCGTCAATCACGTCGAGGAGGCTTCGGAGAAGCTCTAGTCACGCTCAGACCAGCGTGCCAACCTCGGAGATGAGCAGACGCCGGAGAACCGAGGGTTGTCGGGGTGCGGCGGCATTTTTCTGTCGAGGGGCTTGGGAGCGGCACAGCAGCACGGAGAGTCAGTTGATGAGGTGCGAAATATCCCTGGTGACCGCTACGTCGACGCATACCGTGGCCTGGCTGCACGGGAGGTGGCATCCGGGAATCGCCTCGGTGGCACGCTGCATGCGATCGCTTGAGAAAACAGAGCACCGCTCGGTTGTGAAGTAGCTCTCCCACTGACCTCTAGGCCCATCTCTCCCTCCTAACACTTTTTCCAATTTCCACTGTAAATATCCCAGCTACTCTCAGTTGAATGAGAGACTTAATCACCAAGTCATAGATTGAATTTGGTTTCCTCACTTTGGAATTGATTTGGCTAAATTTGTTGCACATTTGAACTGAAATTCAAATTCAATTTTTAAACAATGCAAATTTAGCCCCCGACAAGATGAACTCCAACGAGGATGAAAATTGGTGGACTAACTCAGAAAAATGTACTGAGTTTGAATATGAAGTCAACTTTTGAATTCAAGTGATGAAAGTTGCTGCAATTTGAATTTGCATTCAAATTGGCCCATTTCACAAATGTCTCCAAAAGTGACTAAAAAGCATTGGATTTGCATGAAATTAGTCTGAGCCTTCCCAAGACTATTTAGGGTCTAGGGGTGAGCTCAACCTTTCATGTTCATGTGCAGAAATCCCACTTTTTGGAAGTTAGAGCTTTTCCCTCTAATCACCATTTTAATGGTGGTTACTTGCTCTTCACAAGTGTTCATAAGATATCCACAAGATGAGCTGTGGTGTTGTGAGGTGACGAACAATTTTTGCAAGTCCTTTTCTTGGGCTTTTACATACCTCCCCCCTTAAAAGAATCTTGTCCTGAGATTACAAAAGAAGAGACAACGATGTAATAGGAACTCACCTGTGCTGAGACGCTATGAACTGCGGGTAGTTTGAGCGAAGAAATTCCCTGCTCTCCCACGTCGCTTCTTCGGTGGTGTGGTTGCTCCAGAGTATCTTGTAGAACCACCGCGTTTGACTACGTGTGGTCCCAGCCTTCTCATCAATAATTGCCACCGGATATTCATCATACGTCAAATCCGGTTGCAGCTCGCCGACGTCTTCGGTGGGAACAGCAGCCGTATACCTCAGACATTTTCGCAGTTGTGAAACATGGAAAACATCGTGAACACTAGCAAGAGATGCCGGCAGTTCCAGTCTATACACCACTGGTCCACACTTCTCGGTGATGGCATATGGTCCAATGAATCAGAGAGCGAGCTTCCCCTTCACGCCGATCCGGTGCACGCCTTTCATCGGAGATACACGGAGATACCCGTGTTCCCCAACGTCAAAGTGCAGCAGCCTACGCCTCTTATCAGCGTAGCTTTTCTGCCGGGATTGAGCGGCCTTCAAGTTAGCTTGAATCATTCGAACACACTCTTTGGCGTCGTTCACCACATCAACCCCGAATGTGACCCTTTCACCGGACTCGCACCAGTTCTGTGGGGTGCGGCATTTACGACCGTAGTGAGATTCATAGGGTATCATCTTGATACTCGCCTGATAGCCATTGTTGTACGAGAATTCCGCCAACGGTAGATGGTCATCCCAGTTTCCGCCGTGGTGGATGGCACACGCTCTCAACATGTCTTCTAGTACTTGGTTCACCCTCTCTGTCTGCCCATCTGTCTGAGGGTGATAGGCGGAGCTTCTAATCAGCTTAGTACCTAAAGCAGCGTGCAACTGCTCCCAGAAACGAGATACAAATAGTGCCCCTCGGTCTGAGACTATGGTCTTGGGTACTCCATGCAAGCACAGGATTCTTGCAATATACAACTCCGCATATCTGTTGGCATAGAAATGTGTATGCACGGGAATGAAGTGAGCCACTTGATTAACCGGTCAACGATCACCCAAATTGAATCATGTTTGTTGGAAGTCAGGGGTAGTCCCACAATGAAATCCATGCTCACATCTTCCCACTTCCATGCTGGGATTTTCTGGGGTTGCAGCAGCCCTGATTTCCTCATATGATCAGCTTTCACTCGTCTACACGTATCACACTCGGATACGTACTTAGCCACTTTCCGCTTCATCCGTGTCCACCAAAATTTCTTTTTCAAATCTTGGTATATTTTGTTGCTGCCCGAATGAATGGAGTCTTTAGACAAGTGAGCTTCATCAAGAATCTTCTTTCTCAGCTCCATATTTCAGGGTACGACTATGCGGTCATTGAACCACAGCATCTATCATCATCCTTCCGGAAACATTTAATTTCCCCGTTGTCTATCCGTCTCCGGAGATGTGTCATGCCCTTGTCAATCTTCTGAGCTGCAATGATGTCCTCCCTAATGGTAGGGATGAGGGCAAGGTTGTAGAGTGATCCATAAGGAACCAAGTATAAACTCGGCTCTTCCTCCTCCACCGGTGCTATGGCGAGGTTATGGACATGTGATTTCTGACTCAGCGCGTCAGCAACCACATTCGCCTTGCCGGGGTGGTAATGAATCTCAATTTCATAGTGTTTGATTAGCTCTAACCACCTCCTTTGCCTCATATTCAGCTCCTTCTAGGTGAAAATATACTTTAGGCTCTTGTGGTCGGTGTAGAGATGCACCAAGTTCCCCAGGAGATAGTGCCTCCACATATTCAACGCAAAAACCACAGAAACAAGCTCAAGATCATGGGTCGGATAGTGCTGCTCATGGTTTAGAAGTTGGCGTGAGCCATATGCGACTACACGTCCTTCTTGCATCAACACGCAGCCGAGCCCGATGCCAGACGCATCACAATACACGTCAATGGGCTTAGTTGTATCCGGTTGAGCTAAGACTGGGGCTGTTATGAGATGCTTCACTCATGTCTGGAACGCTCTTTCACATGCTGAGTTCTAAACATACTTTGTTCCCTTCTTCAATAATTCTGTCATCGGCTTAGCCAGCTTGGAGAAACTTGGAATGAATCTCCGATAATATCCCGCTAGGCCGAGGAAGCTTCTGACTTCATGGACAGAAGTAGGGGCTTTCCATTCCAGCACTTGTTCAATTTTACTTGGGTCAACCGCAATGCCTTTCGCTGAGATGATATGTCCCAAAAATGGCACTTGCCTGATCCAAAACTCGCATTTGCTGAATTTGGCATATAACTTATGGTCCCGCAGTCGCTGAAGAACGACCCTCAAGTGTTCGGCGTATTCTGCTTCTGTCTTGGAATAAACCAAGATATCATCAATGAACACCATAACGAACTTGTCCAGCTCCGGCATGAACACCGAGTTCATGAGATACATAAAATGTGTCGGAGCATTCGTGAGACCAAAAGACATGATGAGATACTCATATAAGCCATATCTCGTCGAGAAGGCCGTCATCGGGATATCCTCCGCCTGGATTTTTATTTGATGATATCCAGAGTGAAGGTCCATCTTGGAGAACACACTTGCACCCATAAGATGATCAAACAGGATGTCAATGCGTGGCAGTGGGTATTTGTTCTTGATGGTGACGGCGTTGAGCGGCCGGTAGTCCACACACAGCCTCAAGGTTTCATCCTTCTTCTTTACGAACAGCGCTGAGCATTCTCAAGGCGAGGAACTCGGCCAAATGAAACCTTTGCTCAACAGATCATTGACTTGTTCTTTCAGTTCAGCCAGCTCGTTTGGAGCCATTTTGTATGGTCTCCGTGATATGGGCGTAGTCCCGGGTGCAAGCTCAATCTTGAACTCGACATCCCGCTCGGGTGGTATGCTCGGAAGATCATCTAAAAACACGTCGGGGTACTCCCGGACTACGGGGATGTCGTCTAACTTGAGAGCTTCGGTATTATTAATTGTTGAAACCTTCTGGACAGGATTGTCTAACACCATGGAATGCAGACGGTGAAATGGAGAATTCAAATGGACCGTCCGTGTCTGAGCGTCCAGGACAGCGCCATGGTAGTGTAACCATGACATCTCTAAGATTGCATCAATCTTTTGCCCCATAAGGATTATCAAGGTGGTGGGATATATCTTCCCATCTAGGCACGGAGGTGCTTTTGGAATCATCATATTTGCTGAAATCTTCCCTCCCGGTGAGCAGATCATATATGAGCAGTCGGTCGGGAAGACTTGCATTTGATGCTTAGCCACATAGGATGCACTTATGAAACTGTGGGTTGCACCCGAATCAAGTAATATGACGATTGCTTGATCATTGAGAGTAAACGTACCCGCCAGCACGTTGTCTCCCTCTGGGGCGTCCTCATTGTCGAGGTTGCGAACACCTCTAGTCCGCTGACCAACCTTCTTGACTGGAGGTCGGCCTCGAGCCCCGCACTGGAACTGGGCTTGCCCGCTGCTCTGCTGCCCCTGGTGACAGTCCTTCAACAAATGGCCCGCCTGGCCACATGTAAAGCAAGTGTAGCGAGGCAGTCCTCCGCTGATCGGCGGACGGAAACCCGGGGCGCGTTGTGGCGATGGAAACGTACGGGGTGCCATCTGCTGCTGTTGTTGCGGTCGCGGTGGTGGCATTGGCGGTCTGAACGGGGGTGACTGGAAAGAACGACCCCCGAACTGTTGAGGTCACGCCGGTGGATGCCACTGCTGACCGGATGGTGTCCGATACACCATGCGGTATTTCTGGGGAGCTCCACCCCCACTGCTGGGTGGAGTGCTATGCTTCCGCTGCTCAGTCGCCAGCTCCTGCTGAGCATCTTCTTGCATGATCGCGACATTAACGAGATCGTTGAAGGTGTCGATAGAAGTGCTCTCGCTTCTTCTCTTCGGTGGAGACATAATCCGACGCATATTGCGCCAGATAGTTGAAGGCACAGGAGTAGTCGTAGGCACTCCTCCCGTCCTGCTTCAGCTCCAAGAACTCTTGGAACTTCCGCTTCATTATCCCGGGAAGGATATGATAGGCGCGGAACGCCTCCCGGAATTCTTCCCACTCCACAGCATGGCCAACCGGACGTGAGGCAACATAATTCGCCCACCACGCACCAGCGGCACCGTGAAGCTGCTGCGCTGCGGGCAGAGTCTTTTGCCGCTCCGTACATTGGAGCAGCCCGAACTTGGACTCGATTGTCCGCAGCCAGTTGTCGGCCTCCAGGGGTTCTGCTGCTTCTGTGAACACCGGAGGGTGCGTACTCATGAAATCCGAGTACGTCACAACATGGGGCTCACGAGGCCCCCTCTCTTGACCCCCCACCCCCCTCCCCCCCGCCTGGGATGTATTCTGCACGATCGTGTGGAGCAGGTCGGTCTGCTCCTCACGACCATCCACTAGTGGCGCGATCACATCCGCTAGCGTAAGTGGAGGCGGCGGTGGTGGTTGTTGCTGCGGAGTGCTGTCGTAGTCAGATGGCTGGGAGTCATCACCCCCCTGCTGGCTAGAGCCACCAATCTCATGCGTGGTCCGAGTGCAAACCATCTGAAACCATACGACAATAAACATCAGTCCCGCAACATACTTCATGCAGTCCAATAAAATATGCGTAAAATATAATGACAGTAAAATATGCGATACATCTCGTATGTAGATAATGTAATAACTTTGTACAAGCTACACCATTACCAGACCAAATATAAGCTAGTTAAATCCAACTTGACGGACTTCCTCTTTGGAAGTTCATCACAAATAGGTTTGGTCACTACGAGACGTTAAAATTGCTTTGTCACCACGTATACTACCCTTTTATGTTCAATACGACACAAACATGGTCTCTAGCAAAAGAAACTTGAGTAAGAAATATACTCAAATATTTCACTAGTTGAAGATAACCACTCATGAGTATTTTCTACCCCATTGGAAGTACTTAAACCCCCTAGGGTACACCAATCTCTCAATTGAGTTCAACTGTCCTCCCTCTGCCCGAATGACCAGTTCCTACATATTCCAGATTTTGATCTGGTTCTGGACATTTTCATCCCTCAAGCTGAATATAAAAGTTAAAATTAACTTCAGTATCTTTCCAACAAATATTTATTTTCCCTCATATCAGCTCTGGTTAAAAAGTTATGGTAATTTAAAGTCAACAGAATTTCTGAGAGAATTTCAACAGCCCCTCCATTGGAAGTTGCTGTTTTCAACTCTAATTTCCACTAGGTTCTATGCTGAAATTTCAGAAACTTTGAATTACAAAGATGTAACACATCTCCTACCCTTTCTAAGAATATATCATATGATAATTTTAGATTCTCCTACAGGGAGTTATGCTTGCAAAACAGAACAGCCCAGAGAGTAGTTTAAATCTGTCCTGGTTCTGGACAGTTTACTTTCTTCTGTAATTTAAGCCATCTTAAGGTGTGATTCAGCTCTGGGGGTCTACAAAAAGCTGTAGAGTACTTAAACACCTTCCTAGAACTATATCTCACACCTCCATTGGCTAAATAATCTGTGAGTTATGCTCTGTCAAAGTTCAGCCAACTTGCTGCCTAAAACAGAGCACTCTGTTTTTCAATCCCTTGGAGCTACACTGATCCACTATTGAATTTTTCTACCCAACCAGGGTCCTAAATGTTGAAAATTAGTGATTTTAGTTCCTTGTTATCATTATCTTTCATGCACATGCCTATGATATGTCGGTACTACGTTCCTCACAAAAAGAAAATCCTAACCGGATTATACCGGCAGATACGTCTCAATTGTGGCACTAAACGGGCTCTCGCACACGTATACTACACGGCATACATACGTGGTTAGTACCTGCAGAAGACCACACAATAATGATGCACTCAAAGGTTATTTTCCATTTCAGGCAGGGCCATATTTGAAAGTAAATACAAACGTCCGTATCATTGCCATACGATCGTCCTTGAGTTAAGCCACGTCTCAAGGTACGTGATCGTGTTTTAACACCACATGACAGGGAACCCGAGTAGAGCGCGAACGGGTCATCACGGTTGGGAATTTTATCACCCCAACAGATACCACCTACTGCCCTGCAGGGCAGCCGATGGCAAGCGCTGCGTATGTCCTCCTGGGCTATTTCCAGATGAACACACTTTCGTGTTACTGACCACGCGATGAGGTCTCCACTTACTTACCTAATGCACGCTAGGGATCAACGTTTCATATGAACTCAGGAACATGAAGAGTCCAAGAGTTTCATATTAACGTCTCACACCAAGCTGTGAGACCTATCCCTGAACCACGTTCCTCATTAGGGGAGCTAACCGAAAATTGAACCGCTTTTGGTGGCGTTCCTTACCATTTTTACCTGAGCGTAGGTGCGTCATTACATAATTAAAATTCAGAATTATAACACATATGTTTATCTCGCCACTTTATGTAACTATGCTAATATAGTCCTTACTTGGGCAAACTAGCAAATCCTCACGGTAATGCTAAGTTTTCCCGTAATACAGTCCTTAATTAATGTGCTATCCCCAATGCGGCTCTGATACAAGCCTGTGGCGGACCGGAATCCGCTCATCCAGGATCACAGAGGGTGGTGCCGCACGATGTGACACCTCACAACACACATCATAAGGAAACATTGTATTACATAGAAAGCCAACTGAAATGTACAAAGTAGAACAATACTTCAGTTACAAACTAGTGTTATTATTACAGCAGCGGAAACTAAGTTTGTACAACTCATGCCCTTCTACCTAGCAAAAGTCGGTTGCCCAGCCCTAGGGCAACCCACACCAGCTGCACCACTCCAGCTCAGCGCGGCGTGTACGGCTCCCACTCAGCCGTGGTCCCCGACGGAGGGTAACTCTCGCCGGCAGACTCGTAACCCGAGTCCGTGGGAGGCTCCTCACCTGAAAAACACTCATAGCAATTACCATGAGCACGATGGCTCAACAAGACTTAACCGACTCACCTAGACATAAAACTCTACATGCAGTTGGTACGAACATGGGATGGTAAATTTCAGCAAATGGACACACCTACAAGTTCATCCTTAGTTCATCTTTGAGCTACAAGTTAACAGTTTATGAATAAGAAATTTAGTAAGTAATATTTGGTGGCACACATGTAGCAATACAAGGTTTATCATAACAGAAATATTGAGTCATCACATTTCATACATTAGCCTACGTCACGACTCAGTGACCAAGTACTCTCCACCGTGAGAGACGGCGAATCGACTCAATATACACCTGCAGGGATACCCGAAGAGCACGTCACGTACGTCCACCCGTGGAGCTGCACAGCACACTCACTCGATGTCGTACGGGACAATCTTTCACCCAACAGCCCAAGCGTCGAACCGGTCGCACCGAAACAGACAGGAGGTTCATTACACGGAGCATCTCTCTATACCTGTTAGCAGATTTCCACCCTACTGCCCTCAACCTACACCTATAAATCGGTGTGCTATGCCTTGATGCCCGGAGGTTTAGGTAACATCGGTTTACCGGGCCCATATATCCGATATGCCTTTGGTACGTTCAAACTTGATCAGCGTGTGCCGCACACAGATCAGTCCTCAATCGACACGGACAGGGCTGCGCACACAAGACTTCCTCTTGCTACGCCCTAGCCCCTGCCTAGTCTCATTTTGATCACTAAAGTGATCTCACCTCACTCGAACCAATCCCGTGTGTCCTAAGCCTAACTCGCGAGTAGATTCCAATTACTCGACTTGTACCGAAGTTCTACGAATCATTAAGCATAACCTGTCTACTCGAGGAGTTAGACACTACCCTCACTCTTATAGGAAAATTCTGGTTATGCACTTGGGTTTCATCCATCCTACACCTAATGCACATTCATATACCTCATACTAAGTATATAACAAAGCAAAATTTTGTACAATGGTTCAATGTAAACCGGGGCTTGCCTTGTTGCTGCTGGTCAGTTGTTAGGGCATCGTCCGGAAGAAGAAAGTCGAGTACTTCCGTGGTCTCCTCGCCTTCAGCGACTACACGTCAACGAGATACTATATGTCAATTCAAATGCAATGTTTAGAACTGAATAAGTAATTACTATAACTCTAGCTAGCTCTCCCCTTTGGTTCTAAAATTTTTATGGTGGCTTGTTAGGGTCCTAACCGGAGTCTTGACCAAGTTTCATTTGAAACAAAGTTTATTTGAGCTTTTTACAAATAAAATCCTATTTGGTCAATATTAGAGCCTCTAAAGAATTACAGGGTTTTTTATTGCTTCAACCATGACTTTCTGGAAACTAGAATTTGAGATAGTTCTAATGGAATTGGTTTCATGTCATTTGAAGAATTCTAGATGAAGGTATGCCCTAAACAAGAACTAAGAAAATCTGAAAAATATTTCTGTAACTTTTTCTATTTTCTCTGAGCAGTTCACTTAATCACACTATTAGTGGGACTAAATTAACTTAGATGGGTCTGAAAATATTACTGTGACTCAAGGATTTTCCAATGAACCTCCCAGCCAAGTTTCAGAATTTTTGATAAAGTAATTCTCCAGAGAAAATTCCTAACAGTTTAAACTTTAGAGAATTAATTCTGGAAAACTATTAAGTTTCATGAGCTGAAACTTGTGTTGATGGAAAGTACTCAAAATTCTTAGTTCAGCAAAATTTGGTTCACTGAACTTGGAGCTTCCTAGCATAAGTTATGTGCAGTTGAAGTTTGAACCAAATCTGAAAATTCCAATAAAGTTTAAACCGGCTGGTGGGGTCCCCGGGCTACGTGTCAGCACCGCAGCAAAACCACACGGGGTCCGCAGAATCTCCCACGCAGTCGCACAAGATCCCAGTACCACAGCCAATCCGGGCCGGTTTTTGCAGAGACCGACACGTGAGGCCTGCGGGGCTTCGTCTACCTCGCACTCCCGCGGCTCCCCGCCGCCCCCCCTCCCGCCGGAGTACTCGCCGGGAGTATGTTCCCGTGACCGGAGCATGACCAAACTGGCCGCCCCCGCCTGAAATTTCTTGGGGAACCCGTTGCTGACCTTGTCGCCGACCGGTGATTACCGGAATCGGTTGCGCGACAGCGACAGTTCACAGGGTGAGTCCGGCGATGTCGGTATGGCGCTGTCATGCCTCACAGTCCCCTCTGTTGGCTTCTACAGCACTGCCACTACCTACGGAGCAACAATCCAGCCTCTGATCTTGCTCAAAGTTGCGGCAACCTGGACTTCACCGTGCGACCTAGGTCTAAACCCGGCGATGAACGAAAAACTCACGGAACTCGGTGGTTTCTCGCTGGTTTCCCGTGGTTCTTGACCGTATGGTTTCACATGGACGTTTCTAGTTGGTTGTCGAAGCTGGAGCGCGATTGCTTGACCAGTTAGCCCGAATTTTCCAATTAACAAAACACTGGCTATATCACATGCTCTTGACAAGAACTGAAATTCTGGCCAGCACACTCTATGGCAGGCGGCCGGGGTTGTCGGACAGAAAGTACACTCCTAGGCGAACCTTTTGGCATGCTCAACTCGTCGTGGGATCAAACCTAGCGGCCAGACGATGAGTTTTTGGTAGCGGCGGCTTTACATGGCACTAAATGGAAACAGAGAGCTCGTGGTCGGTTTACCGTGAGTGGGGCGCCCGGTTGTTGCGTCGATCACGTCGAGGAGGCTTCGGCGAAGCTCTGGGTGAGCTCAGACCAGCGTGCCAACCTCGGAGATGAGCGGACGCCGGAGAACCGAGGGTTGTCGGGGTGCGGCGGCGTTTTTCTGTCGAGGGGCTCGGGAGCGGCAGAGCAGCACGGAGAGTCGGTTGATGAGGTGCAAAATATCCCTGGTGACTGCTACGTCGAAGCATACCGTGGCCTGGCTGCTCGAGAGGTGGCATAGGGGAATCGCCTCGGTGGCGCGCTGCATGCAATCGCTTCAGTGAGAAAATAGAGTACTGCTCGGTTGTGAAGTAGCTCTATCACTGACCTGTGGGCCCATCTCTCCTCCCTAACACTATTTCTAATTTCCACTTTAAATATCCCAGCTACTCTCAATTGAATGAGAGACTTAATCACCAAGTCATAGTTTGAATTCGGTTTCCCACTTTGGAATTGATTTGGCTAAATTTGTTGCACTTTTGAACTGAAATTCAAATTCAGTTTTTGAATAATGCAAATTTAGCCTCCGACAAGATGAACTCCAATGAGGATGAAAATTGGTGGACTAACTCAGAAAAATGTGCTGAGTTTGAATATGAAGTCAACTTTTGAATTCAAGTGATGAAGTTGCTACAATTTGAATTTGCATTCAAATTGGCCCATTTCACAAATGTCTCCAAAAGTGCCTCAAAAAGTGTCACACCCGGTTTTTCCGAAGAACAACCAAGTGAATATCACATGTATGCCAGGATCATTTTCTCATACATGTGATGACAAATAGTGAAGCATCATTTATTACAAGCCAGGTGTCGAATATAAATAAGTCTTACATTGCAAATGTCTCAATGGACACTAATGCTTCATCACAAGTAAATAAACTAGCAGCGGAATATTATTCATTAGGGCTCCATCACAGGCGTTGCCCGGGGATCTTCATGAACCTAAAATCCTTCCTCTTGTTTTTGAGTTCACCTCTTGGGATGTAATGGTTGCGGAAGCTACGCTTGAACTCTTCCCAAGTGATGTTCTCAGGGTCATGATGGGCGGCCACGTAGGCGGTCCACCAATCAGCAGCAGGTCCATGCAATTGATGAGAGGCAAACAGCACCCTCTCATACCCTTGGCACTGTATGATCCTCATCTTACTTTCAATGGTCTTCAGCCAATCATCTGCCTCCAGAGGTTCAGCAGCACTTGCAAACTTTGGAGGTTGAGTTCCTAGAAACTCACTCAACCTTGGTTGGCGTGGTGCAGCTTGTGTAGGTGGATCTTGATGCAAGTTGGCCACCACTTGAGTCAAGTTCTGGATAAGCTGATTTTGATTCCCCAGCATTTGGTGGAGAGGATCAACTTCTTCACGGCGACCACCCCTGTCCTGGCCTCCAGAAAGATGAGGGTTGCATGCCTCATCATTGTTGTTGGCGGGGTTGGCAGCACGTCCTTTTCCTCTTCCAGCCATCTGGCAGAATCAACAAATGTTAATTTGATCCCATTTAGTATCGTCTTACTACTTTCATTTGTTGGTACTTTGAGGTGTTGAGGCTTTGTTAAAATTTTACGAGGGTTTATATCTCACACCAAATAAATGCACTATTATTTCCTGTGGGTTCACACACCAAAGCAAAACAATCTGAAGACGAGGCTGTGGACAATTGCTCATGGCTTCCACAACTCACGTCACACACCAAGCATTATCACACCATTAACTACGTAACGACTCGACTACTCGACCTCTTGCTAGCTAGGGGAAAGACTCTACACTACTCGTCCTCTTGAGCTGGCTCCTCGGGATCTTCCTCCTCATTTCGGCTACCTTCTGACTCTGCTTTTGGTGGAGAGGCTGCTGGTGGAGAGGTGCGACGACGCCTGATTGCTCGGCGATCCGGGGAGTCAGGAGTCCATGGATCACTCACGGTGACACACAGTTCATTCTCATCTCCTCTTTCTCTCGCCTTTAAGCAAGCTCGCAGCAACACCTCCGTTTCCTTCAGGGTGTCTCGGACATCCTGAAGCTCTTGTTGACACTCCTGCAATCGAGTGCTAAACATAGCAGCATCCTCCAAGCACAAGTCCATGTGCTCATGGGAAGTCCCTTGCTGCACCGGTGGGTACTTGTACTCCGTGGTACCACTCTCACATTGGAGGACATACATGTACTCAGTTTTGTCCAAGTGGCGACGATAGATGTGACTCTGGCAGGTGATGGCCTCCCAGGTGACATCTTTCTCCGCGTCAACTTGTGTTGCTCGACAAGCTGGAGAGTGGTGAATCTTAAGCAGTTGATTCTCGTGTATAATCCTCATCTCCGAACTCCATTCTTCCCTCTTCTCACGGATGGTCCTGGTGGAGTTATAGTGGATGATTAGCTTGCCCGTATTGCCGGCGGCTTCGAGCATACGTCGAAGACGGCGCAACAAATCTCCTACTGCCAATCCGTAGGAAAGGTACATCACTGGACGACTCTCCTCTCTTTCTGCAAGGGCAACTACGGGAACTCTCCCTCCTGTGGACTTACGAGCGGTGCGAATCATGCGAACCATCTAAAACAAAAGAATTTAAAATTAGGTTAGATAAATTCTCAAACAAAAATCCTGTTTTGAATAAAAGTTGGGGTAAGATGAAGAAAATGACTCCTTTAATAACACTTTTCCACCCACACCTTGAAAAATTGTTTTTTAAAAAATAGGGCCCTTAAATACATCCATTTCTACCTAGGTCCACGTTCCTACGGGCAACCTTGGCTCTGATACCACCTCTGTCACACCCGGTTTTTCCGAAGAAACAACCAAGTGAATATCACATGTATGCCAGGATCATTTTCTCATACATGTGATGACAAATAGTGAAGCATCATTTATTACAAGCCAGGTGTCGAATATAAATAAGTCTTACATCGCAAATGTCTCAACGGACACTAATGCTTCATCACAATTAAATAAACTAGCAGCGGAATATTATTCTTTAGGGCTCCATCACAGGCGTTGCCCGGGGGTCTTCATCAACCTAAAATCCTTCCTCGGGTCCAAAATCTTGGTCATTATACACCACCTCATTATCTTGACCTGAGCAGCAATATAAACCAACAAATATGCAAGGTTGAGTACCAATGGTACTCAGCAAGTGTGGGAAAATTATATCATGCATGGCTAGAACAAGGAGAGGTTGAACTCATGGTTAAAGCACTACGCAATTAATACCTATCACCTTAGCTAATTAAGCACCTACATTACTACACAGGTGAAATGGTCCCAATCTCCCATCCCATCATCATAATCCAATAACCATAATCATCATTTCCAAATGTTAAGCTCCCCGCTTAACTTCCAAAACCATCAATCCTCTAATCATGAATAAGTCCAGGCCGCTCTTAACCGTGAGCACGGCTGTCAAGACAGTTTTGACTCTGCAGAGTTTGTACCACTGTACCCACAAGTAGTGATTTCATCCCCCGTTGCCGGGTGGACTAAAAGAACCTCCATTATGCCAGTGGCTACGTTCCACATTCACACTTCCCAGGTGTGCGGCCAGGAGATCACTACGAAGCCTTTATAAAGGGATTCCCGACGAGCGTGGGCCCACTGAGGTTTCACCCCTAACAGCATACAAGAGGCTCCAACCCCGCTGCAGTGGCCCCCTCTTGAGCCTTGCGGTTCATATGGTAGTCCAGCTGACACCTACTCCCCGCACCATCCAACACACCCATACTACGCCGGGGATACACCTAATTAATTGGCCAAGCTGCCCCATCTCAGCATGTGGTTGGCACTGTAAAGCCGGGTTACATGCTCCATGAACCGGTCCTTAGGATCCAGGCAAGTACTAAACACAAACCCAAGTCTCGTGCACCCAGCACACAACCAAAACATCCAACTTGCCTTGATCCCTACCTCTACATAACTCACAATGTCTCATTCAAGAGTATGGTAATATAAACTGATGATCTCATATCCCAAATATCCCATTCTAAGCATGGCTAAGCATATGCATGTAAATAAATGACATGACAAAATAAATCCCAACCCAAGCTACAAGGAAATAAGGTAATGCAATTCTAGGGGAACTTTCCTAGCATGGGTTTCATATTTCATTTGACAATGCAGATAGTTCTATCTACACATCCTAGCATAGGATCAAAGTGGTCAAGGACACTTGCCTCCTTCTTGCTGCTCTTGAAATGGGTAGTCCTGATCTTGGAAAGGAATAACTTGCTCTTGAACAGGTTCTACTTCATACCATCACACATAGCAAAAGAAAAACAACAATCATAAGACATAGTTCACACTTCTACTTCATACAAACCACACATTTCATATTTATGAAATTCATTCACTATTATATGTGTTGTGGTTACTTTGTGTGTTGATCTGTGGCTTGCACACACTTTTATTTATATGTATATGATTCCTACTTTGGTGTTCATATTTATATTTACATACTATATATATATATGTGTGTTTCAGTTTTAAATAAATTCCTTACACTAAACTACCAAATATGTATGAAAAGTATTTTTCTTCTCCATATGTGCCTTCATAATTTCTACCACACTTAAACTTAACTCTTTAGATTTTAAAAACTCTATTTATCATTTACTAGTTGCTATATTTTCAGATTTATATTCCTATGCATAATTATGTATTTTATTATTAAATTAGTAATACACATCACCTAAACAGAATAGGTTCTGGTCCTAAATAATTTAAAATCATATTTTGACCTTGGCTTCTGATGTAGACTATTTCATAATTGTTTTCCCTATTTTTCTATAACTATTCTTTACTTAAAAATGTGTCCCTATACTAAATAATGTACAGCTCAAAATATATTTTTATCTCACTCCAAAGTTTTCTAAGTACTAAGAAAGTTTTTAATTAACTTTGACCATTATGTTTGTCCCTACTTTTAATTTTTAAACACTAGTTACATATTCAATTTCCTAAATTAAACACTAAACAGGGCTAAAATAATGAACTCACCCATTACAGGGTCTATAATATTATTTTCATAATTTCTAGGGGTCTAGCTACACTTATCAGAGGTGTTTTACCTAATTTTTATTAAATCCAGGGGCTAAAACTGATTTTTAAATGAATTTACATGATTTTCTGGAGTTCCAGGGGCTAGATCTGAAGTTTCCGGGGCTAGCTCTCAATTCCAGAGAACCCCAGGGGGTAGCACGTAAGAATTCCAGTCTTTATAATGCGGGGCTGACGTGGACCGTCCGATTTTAAACCGACGGCTGAGATTATAACATCGAACCGGTACGCGGGGTTTTAAAGTCTACCGTGCGATTTAAAATAAACGGCGCACAAGCGGCCACGTCGCTCTGATCGAGCGCGGGCGGCGCTGCCGGCGGCGCACGGCGGCGGGAAGCGGCGATCTCGCCAGAAAGTTTCGGATCCTCGAGAATTCTACCTAGAACTGTGATCTTATGGCATAGATCGGTAGAGGGGAGGTCAGGGATCTCACCTCGGGGGTTTTCTCGAGCTCGGGGGTCCTGGAAAGTGATCGGCGGCGAGGTCCGAGGCAAAACCACGGCGAAGCTCGTCGGCGCTGGGTTTACACCGTAAGTCTTCGGGTTTTCTGCACCTGCAAAGTTCCCCGGAGGCGGTGGATCAAGACCAGCGAGTTAGATCAGAGTTTTCGAGTTTAGATCGGCCAGAATTCACCGGCGAAGTCTCGGTGCTCACCGGAGTGAAAATCGGCGATCGCGTGGGAAAAACCGATCGGGGCTGGGGTTTTTATAGCCGGGGGAGGGCGGTGAGTCAGTTGTGATCGAGTTGGATTCTTCTGGGATCAGAATTCGGGCTGAGGGACGCAGAAATCCGGTCGGTTGCGATCGCGCGCGCGCGGGAGCGAGTCCGGGGTCGCGGGGTTAGGGATGACAGGTGGGTCCCACCTGTCTGTGAGAGACAGCGCGGCGCGCGCGGGGGCGGGCTGGCGCGGGGGGAACTGGGCCGGCTGGCGGGTTTCGGCCCACTGGCCGGTTTTTTTCCCGTTTCTCTTTTTCTTTTTCCATTTCTTTTCTGTTTTGAGTATAATTTGAATTCCAGTTTGAATTTGAATTTTTGCAAAACATGCAACACGTCCAAAAATTTTTAAATTCCCCTCTGAACATGGTTTAGAGTTTTGAATCAAAATTTGGGGTGTTACAAAAAACATTGGATTTGCATAAAATTTGGCCTGATCCTTCCCAAGACTATTTAGGGTCTAGGGGTGAGCTCAACCTTTCATGTTCATGTGTAGAAATCCCACTTTTTAGAAGTTAGGGCTTTCCCCTCTAATCACCCTTTTGATGGTGGTTACTTGCTCTTTACAAGTGTTCACAAGATATCCACAAGATGAGTTGTGGTGTTGTGAGGTGATGAACAATTTTTGCAAGTTCCTTTCTTGGGCTTTTACACAGAGCCACGTTGACTGTAGGACGCAAGCCTAGGTAGAAGTCACAGATTGGTATCAGAGCCACGTTGACCGTAGGACGCAAGACTAGGTAGAATGGATACTCTAAAACACATAGGAACACCCCTCTAAACTACTATTTTCTAAAATTGCTTGCTGCTGCACTTTCCTTGTCAATTCAGCCACCGCAAAGTGCTATTTTCAGCCTCTATTTTCTCTTCTTTGGACAGCAACACCTTTGCTTCTTACTCCATAGCTTTTAAAGTTTTGAAGTTGTTTTCTTCTTCTCTAAAATTTGTCATATCCTATTTATAGATGCCGGTGATCCGGAGCACGAGTACTCATTCACTACCATGTGGGAGTGCACTTAACCCCATTGAGGTGTCCGATGGACCACCTCCATCACACGGCGAGAACAGCACCAGTTCACATAATTTAGTTTATGACTTCTATTGAATAAGTCGTAATAGGAACGTTTAAATCGTAGTAGCTTGAATAGGAGTGGTGGGTTGAACTTTTGTGATGATTGCTTATGGTTCTGTGCTTAGTGTAAGTTGTGGGACACTTCTACGAATATCCACATCCACACATAGTAGAGATGTGAGATGTTTCGGCATGTGTTCACAACCTTGTAAAGGCTGATATTAATAGAAGAAGATATTTAGTTAATACATCTTGATGCATATAGCTGAGGTATCAATTTAAATTTCTCTTTTCTATTCCACTCAACTCTCTCTCACAGATGGTGAGTGAAAACTCCAGCCGTTAAAGGAGGAATGTTCGTGGCGACCATGAACCACAAGAGGATGGCCACGATGAAGTTCCTGAGAATGCTAACCCTGGGGCTGATGTAAACAATCTTGAACGGTTGATGGCTATGCAAAACCAGCTCATGCAAACTATGATCCAAACTTTGGGTCAGCTGCAAGCCAACAACAACAACAATTCTAACCCCGTTCCTGCACCACCACCGCCGGCTCACAACAGATTGGGATAGTTCATGAGGACTCGACCGCCTACTTTTGCATAAGCTAATTGATGTGGACATCACTCCTGCAGATATACACAACACTCACATGGTAGACATGCAAGATCCAATTACTAGAGCTCGAGCACGACAATTGAATTTAGAGGTGAGCTCGTTCCTGAACAGTTCTTTATATGTGAATTTTGAGAGTATGTTGCTACCTAATGGATTAATTATGATTAGGAACCATGGAGAGGACATGGAGATACATGGAGAGGGGTTTGGAGGCGTGGAGGATCAGAAAATACGCCAACAAGAAGTTAGAGACCGAGCCCAACTCAAACTCGAGTCCAACTCGGGCTCAGGAGCAGTCCACCTTAAAATGGATGCACAGGAGGCATACGGGTCTTGTATCGAGTCCAAGTGCATTATGTACGTGTCTTAGGGTTAGGTCACGACCCCAGCACCCCTCTGGTCGTCCTCCACCTCCTTTATACCCCTAGCCGCCGTCACAAATAGCTGGGGTTTGCTTAGTTACAATCTATCATTGAACAGTGTCACCGATCATTGGTTGTGAGACCCTAAATTCGTGATCAATTCAGTTTTTATTGCAACTTCTCTGTTCTTGCTTGTGTTCTTGATTGCGCTTGCAGGGATAAGCCTTCATGGCGAGGTCATTCGTGTGACACGGGTGATAACCAACGGAGCAGTGGTGTAGTGACTGTGGGGTTTTGTTCGTTCGGAGACTTGGATCATCAATGTCGAGATCTCCGCTCAATCAAGTTTACCCTACCTCTCGGAAAATCGGGACTCATCCTCCTATCAATTGGTATCAGATTTCCAGGTTCACCGTGAGGTATACTTGTGTGCCCTTTAGATTTATTTTGTTTCAGTCCTATCATCCACAAAAGGCCACAAAAAAAATTTGGTTTCCCTGACCTACAACCCCCGCTCAACCTTTTGCACAATTTAGTTTCGGAGTCCGTAGTTCTGAGTTCGTATCCTAGGTTGAGTCTGGTTGCTGGTTTAGATTTGTTTTGGTTCAGTTTTATTTCTTCCATCCGCTGCCATCTACAAAAAACCAATCTACAAAAAATTCCATCCACCGATTCGTTTCTGTTGCAGTTTCCACCACCACCAAAACCTGATTCGGGGTATACTCCTTAAAACGGGCATAACTTTTCGCTCATAAATCTGATTGAGGCACATTTTTTCCTAGAAAGGTATCGAAAAAGTCCACATACAACATTTTCAAAAAAATAAAAAAATTAATAAGGCCCTCGTTTCGAACTCCGAAGTTTCAGCACCAGTTTTTTCCAATCGCTCCTGAATTTGTGCCAATCTCATCTTTCATCGGTTTGAGCTAATACTTGGTGCTGTTTCTATTCTTGTGCCCCTGGTTGAGAAAAAATATCAAAAAATAAAGAGAAAAAAAAAAGATTTTGATTTCTACTAGTGCTTCAAGACAAAAATAGGAGGCTAAGGGATTTTCTAGTTGTGCTATTTCTGTGTGAGTCCTGGATACTTGCTGATATTATCCTTGTTGTTCATCATCATTCATCCTTGTCCTTGCTTGTTGCCACAATTGTTCTAATACATTCTTAGGCTAGCAACTAGGTGAAATTCTTTAAACACTTATTCAGCAATGCTATCTGTTACTAACTTGTGTGCCACATACATATACTGCATTTGAGCCTTCCAAGCTCCACCTTCTCTCGAGCAGAACAGGTAACCTTTGCAATCACACCCACTTTGTGCTTGCTTCACACCGGTCACCGTTGGCCACCTACTGTGCTGATAAGAAACTAAGAGCGGGGTAAGATGCATCTTACTTATCGATTTTCCACCCACTTCAGAGAGCGTAGTAATAGGGTTCTTCACGATCTTTTTGTCTTTGTTTCTGTTTTGTACTAACGATGACAGGAAAGAAGCCTATGGATAAGACCTCTGGTTCTACACCTCCAGATGATGATGAGTGTGTGTCCCATATGGAACTAAAGGATATGATGCAGGCAATAACCGAAGCTTTCAACAATTACCAGACCACTACAACAGCCATCTTTCAGATGCTCCATATAAGTGTTGCTGGTCTGACCACACGGTTGGACGAGATGGAGACTCGTCTTCCCCAACAAGCTACACCCTCTATCATCCTTGATGGTGATGCACATGCTCACTACGACACAGAGGATGACTTCAATAACAATGAGGTTGATGCACAGCACCACCGTCGCCCTCGATGAAATCGTCAAGGTATGGGAGGTGTACCTCGTCCTCATGCTCCTGAACAAGATAATGATTCTTATGCTAAGATTAAGTTTTCTATTCCAATATTTTATGGATCTTATGATGCTGAGACTTACTTGGATTAGGAGATGACGGTAGAACAAAAATTTAGCTCTCATCTTGTTCCTGAGCGACATAGAGTTAGACAAGCCACTAGTGAGTTTAAAGATTTTGCTATAATTTGGTGGAACGAACTTATCAATACACGTAATGCACCACAGACATGGGCTGCGTTAAAAGAAGAGATGCGCGCTAGGTTTGTTCCTCCTTCATATAGATGTGATCTTCTTAAGAAATTGCAACGCTTTGATCAGGGTGACATGATTGTCCAAAGATACTACCAAGAGTTGCAGAAAGGTATGCTTCATTGTGGGGTAGTTGAGGATTAGGAAGACCAAATTGTTAGGTTTTATGGGGGCTTGCGACGTGAGATCCAGGACATAGTTGACTACAAGGAATATCATTCTATTCAACGTTTATTTCAACTTGCTATGTTAGCAGAAAAAGAAGTGCAAGATCGCCAACAGCAGCGGCGGAACAACACTTTCACGCCACGACAATTTTCGGTGCCATCCAAAGCAGCGCCCTCCTCGAGCGTACGTGCTTCTACACTACCCTCCACGGGTGTTGTACGCAGCAGCATCGCACCTTCTACATCACGGGGACAAGATAACAGCAAGTCCCACATGCCTCCAGGTGTTGCAGCAAAGACGGCTGCACCCAACACTTCGACAAGTCGCAGCTCCGACATCAAGTGCCACCGCTGCCAGGGACTTGGCCATATGCAACGAGATTGCCCCAGCAAACAGGCGATCATTGCCACTGCTGATGGTGGGTATATTAGTGCTTCTGATATTGAAGATGAAAATATTATTGCAACTAACATTTCAGGTTCGGATGATGGTGCTAAGGAGGTTCTTGGTACATCTGCGATAAACAACTATAGGACTTTGATTATGCAGCGAGCTTTGAGTGCCACGGTTCGAGAGGACGACAACCGCCAACGTCACAACCTTTTCAACATGTATCTCGTCGTCAAGGACTGCCGTGTACATACCATCATTGATGGTGGTAGCTGCAACAATTTGGTGAATGTTGAGGTGGTCAAGAAGCTTGGCTTGACCACACGGAAGCATCCCCACCCTTACACATTCAATAGTTTAACAACAATGGTAAGGTTAAGGTAACACAAACAGCAAGGATACATTTTTCCGTTGGTTCTTATCATGATTTTGCTGATTTTGATGTGGTACCTATGGATGCTTGTTCTCTTTTGTTGGGACGTCCTTGTGAGTTTGATACTGATGCTATTCACCATGGTCGATCTAATAAGTATATTTTCATGCATAAGGACAAGAAAATTGTGTTGCTTCCTATGAGTCCCACTGAAATTGTATAATTTGAGCAGGAGAAAAAAGATAATGCTAAGCAAAAGGGTGTTTTCAATTCTGAAATTCAGCAACCTATTAAGTTGAAAAATCCTATTTTGCTTGCAACTAAATCTGATCTTGATAATTTATATGCCTCTAATGGAACTTGCTATGCTTTAGTGTGCAAACATGCTTTATATTCCGTTGAGAATATATCCATTGTCTTGCCACCTGCTGTTGCTAACCTTTTGCAGGAATATATTGATGTTTTTCCATCAGAGATACCCCTCGGATTACCACCTGTGCGAGGCATTGAGCACAAGATTGATTTGGTTCCAGGGGCGAGCTTGCCAAACCGTGCTGCCTACAGGACCAACCCCGACGAGACTAAGAAAATTCAGCGACAAGTCCAAGATTGTCGAAGTGTTCGGTCGACACTTCCCCCGGGCCTGCACTCGGCAGCCCGCGGAGGTTCTTTTTTTGGTGGGGCTAGTCCCTTGCGGAGAGCTTGCGCGGATGGACGAGTTAGTAAGAGCTTGACACTGAGAGTTTTACGTGGTTCAGGCCGCCGGAGCGTAAAACCCTACGTCCACGGCGAGCTATGGAGCTCGCTGTATTGCTTGCTGCTCGGGGCCGGAGTCCCGAGCTTGGGGGTGAGTTACAGCTTGGGTGTGAATGGCTAGCGTATGAGTTGCAGAGGTGCGAACCTAGGGTGCGAATGGCTAGAGTGCGAACCCCTGCTAACGTCGCCTACCCGAGCCTTTTATAGTCCAAGATTCGGGTGGCTTACAAGGAGGGCCGGGACCCGACAGGTGGTCCCGGGGAGATTGACTGATACCTACCGTATCTGCAGTTATGCCGGTAGTTGTCTCTGCCGAAGGCTTCTGAGTCTCCGTCTTGCAGCCCTGCCCATGCCACATGCTAGTCGTAGTGGTTGATGACGGCGCGGGCGGCATGGGATATCTTGTCGCTGCGTTTATTGGCTGGCAGGCTCTGACACTGCGCGCCAGTCTGTGATGCGACTGGGCGCAACGGCACCTGACAGAGGCGTGCTCCGCGTCTCCGCGTCTTGGGAAGACGCGGGCCTTGAATTCCTTGTACGGGCAAGGTATGGGGCGTCTTTACGCCCGCTGCCTATCGCTCGGGGGCAGGCAGCGCCGTTCTGCTGGCCACATGGCGGGCTCGGAGCCCTTCTCAGAGGAGAGGAGGGTCCGGCCCCGCGGGGCACGTGGAGCCTTCGGACCTCTCCCCTCGGAGGGGGAGGTTCGGCTTCTGTCGGCCACGTGGCGGGCCCGGAGCTCCTCTCTGGGGAGAGGGAGGTCCGGCCCCGCCGGATACGTGGCACCTTCGGACCTCTCTCCCGCGGAGGGGGAGGTCCGGCCTCTGTATACGTGGCGGGCTCGGAGCTCTCCTCTGAGGAGAGGGAGGTCCGGCCCCGCCGGACGCGTGGCGCCTTCGGAGCTCTCTCTGTGGAGAAGGGCGAGTTCCTTAGGCATTTTTCCCTGTGCGCGGGGTACCCCATATTGAGGGTACCGACAGTGGCCCCCGGGCCCATCTCGGGGGAGATAGCGAGCCCGAGGTGGGACCTTCGTCTCTTCTAATCCGCGCACTTTCTTGTCTTGAGTACTCCCTGTGCTGGCAGGGTCTTGACGGCCTCGGTGTTCAGCCTCTTAGGAGAGGGTGAAGCATGGCATCGGAGCTCGGCCCGGCTGTGGGGGCGGAGGTCCGGAAGTCATCGGAGCTCAGGCCAGCGAAGGGCGTGAGGTCCGGCATCAGCGCTCGCCTCTGAAAGGAGGGCGAGGGCTGGCCTCGGAGCTCGGTCTGGCTGTGGAGGCGGAGTCCGGAAGTCATCGGAGCTCAGGCCAACGAAGGTCGTGAGGTCTGGCATCAGCGCTCGCCTCTGAAAGGAGGGCAAGGGCTGGCCTCGGAGCTCAGCCCAGCTGTGGGGGCGGAGTCCGGCACTGCTCAGTGGTCCCCCCTTTCCTATCCATTAGTCTCATTTGGCTTACTGTCACAGGCCGGAATACGGGGCTTGGGTAATCCAGTGCACTTGGTCCCGGAGGTCTGGCCCCAGCCCCAGTCAGGGTGTAACCGCCCGGCCCCCTGGTACTCAGACCATAGCGCCGGGAGGCAGAGTGCGCATGCTTTGGGTGCAAGACCGGGCAAAGCAAGGCTCCTGACCCCCCGTTCTAGCGTAGGTCTTTTCTCGGAGGAGACCAACTGGCGGTGCAGTACCCTTATAGGGGGAGATCCAAAAGGCCACCGGGCCTCTGGCAGGTACCCCAAGCACTACCGCCTTCGGCAGGACGGCAAATATCGACTATGCATGAGAGCCGGAAAGAGGAGCCGAGTGTACAATGGACGCACACTGTCTAGAGCGTGGGGAGGTGTTCATATAAATTAATGCGTAATTTAAATAAACACCGAAGTAAGCATGGTGAACTTACTGGGTAGCGTCGGAGCGCCTGTCTTCACGCAGAGCGGGTCATGCGTGGCTTCGTCGTACGCCGGACACGGGGGGACCCCCATGGCTATATCAGGGGGAAGCATGGCTTCGGCCCCGCATACCATATGGAAGGGTAGTTCCCGTGACCCGGCCCTGGGAAGTCCTGCTGGCCCTCGACATGGAGGAGCTGGTATCCCCCGACGGCTCTGGGTGCGCGTCTGCACCGGTTGTGTGGGTCTGCTTGGCGTGGACCTGGCACGCATTGCATCCCTAACCAGTTTGACGGCGTCCAGGTGGCTCTCGGTCAGTAGGAGCCATGCTGGGTGGCTTAACCGACCAACATGCGGGACGATGAGCGTTCTCAGCACTCGCCTCCTTGGACTACTGTGAGCTAATCGCAGCCTTCCTCCTGGGTTATGCACCGCAATAGGATGTCGTGGCGCCACGCCAGTAAAGATACCAGCGCGTAGCACTTAGCCATCCGCACCACCCGTTCAACGGATGCACGTTCATCAGGAAGGATGTCCTTCAAGGAGTCCCGGACCTCCGTGTTCCATGCATCGGGACTACTTGAGCTTCTGGATCTTGAGCGCTGGGTTGCACGGAGTCCCCAGTGACTCTTACGATCCTTTGGCGGCATCTAGGGCCGCCGGGACTGACTAGCTTCGAGGCACTGGTTCAGCCCCCTTCGCCCGGCTCGGCGGGCCGGGCTGTGGACCGCAGCAACGTCCTCTCGAAGACTCCTTCGTGCGCAGGGGCTCCGATGGAGGCTTTCGTTGAGAGGTCATCAGCTACGGCCGTGCAAGCGCGCGGTGCATGGCGCAGGTCCAACGCGAGGAATTCTTTCTCTAACATCCGCACGTGAAGCAGATAAGCAGCTAGCTGTGGGTCATTGCAGGGGCATTCACCCTTAACTTGCTTGATAACTAGCTGGGAGTCTCCCTGCGCCAACAACTGGCGAGCGCCCAGAGACAGGACTGTTTTTTAGGCCAAAGATGAGTGCTTCATACTCTGCCAAGTTGTTGGTTGCCTTGGAATTGAGACGCACCATTTACCTAGACTGCTCCCCTGATGGCATGAGAAGCAGTACGCCAGCAGGTTTCTTGAGTCCCGCCCTGCCTATCGAGAAAAGTGATTGGAATAACTATCTTCCTTCCATTGAAATCTGAGCATCGCTAATAGGAGACCGGCCCCCTGCTTTCGCGAGGAGCCGTCGAAGAAGAGCGTCCAGTGAGGCCCGGTGAAGACCGGAGCTCGGTACTTTAGTTCACCGTCTTCGCGGCCCCCTGGGTCAGCCTTCGTTGGCGTCCACTCAGCCACGAAGTCAGCCAGTGCTTGGCTCTTGGCTGTCTGACGTGGTCGGGAGCTCAGCTTGAACTCCGCCGTCTTCGGGCTGTCTTCCGGCTTCGGAAGCTGGCAGTGAGTGCCAGCTCCGCCCTCCGGCTGCTCTGGCGCACTTGTCCGCCAGGCTGAAGAGCTCGGAGGCATTGCAGACCTCTCTGGTTGCAAGCCTCTCAAGCATCTTCTTGTCCTGGACACTGTCGAAGTGCCGCCACCACAGAAGCACTTTGAATATGCGGAATGGTGTTGCGTACCTGGGAGAACCGCTGGATGAAGGAGCGCAGCGACTCCCCAGGTTGTTGCTTGATGGCTTGGAGGTCAAGCTCCGTGCCGGGACGGGTGTAGGAGCTGCCGAAGTTGGCGATGAACTGCCGGCAGAGCTCTCCCCAGGAAGTTATGGAACCCTGAGGGAGGTTCATTAGCCACGACCGGGCTGGGCCGATCAAGGCGACGGGGAAGTAGTTTGGCCATGACGGCCTTATCCCCTCCTGCGGCAAGTACGGCGGTGGAGTGGATCTGGAGGAACCCCGCCGGGTTGACGCTGCCGTCGTACTTCCCGGGCAGGTGCGGCCGAAACTTGCGCGGCCACCTCGTGAAACGGAGGTGGGGCTCCAGGGCCGTACATCCTGCCCCTGCTGCTGCAGGTGTTGGTGCCGCGAACGCTTGGTTCGCCGCTGGCACAGTGTACCCCGGTATGGGCAAGGCTGTGCCATAGACCGGGGGCGCCGTTTGAAGGACATATGGCTGTGGCATATGCTGCGTGGCGTATGTCTGGGGCAGAGTTCGCGTGGCGAAAGTCTGCGCCTCAGGCAGGGTTGAGGCAGTCGTCATGCTGACGCCGGCCTCTTGGCTGCGACGACTTTCTCGTCGCCGCTCGAGGAACACTCGGGCGTCTTGGCCCAGGTGGCATCGTTCCAGCTCAGTCCTCAGGTCCGTCGACGGAAGCCTGGCGGAGCTGGAATCCGCCGTCTGTCCGTCAACCGTTGGCGTGCGCGTCAGCGACGGAGCCGGTTGGCCGGAGCGTCGTCCCCGCCGAAGTCAAGGGTTTGCGGCGGTGACGACAAGACGGTCTACCTCGCGAATCCACTGCTGGGTCGCTACCTGAGGCGCGTCCCCAGCAGGCGGGTTGTGCAGTAGCGCTCTTGTTGCGGCTAGCGCACCCCCGCCGGGTACGCCCAGCGCTACTGAAGACCTGACACTGGTTGGAGCCTGCATTGCCGGGGTCGGCGCTGCCAGAGCCGGTTGCTGGCTCCCAGTGCAGGTACTGGTGCCGCGAACGCTTGGTTGCGCCTGGCACAGTGTACCCCGGTATGGGCAATGTTGCGCCATAGGCCGGGGACGCCGCTTGCAGAGCACATGGTTGTGGCTTATGCTGTGCGGCGTACTCCTGGGGCAGAGCTCGCGTAGCGAAGGTCTGCCCTCCAGGCTGGGTCGAGGCCGACGTCATGTTGTCGCCAGCCTCTTGAGTGCGACGCCTTTCTCGACGTCGCTCGAGGAACACTCGGGCATCTTGGCCCAAGTGGCACCGTTCCAGCTCTGTCCTCAGGTCCGTCGACGGAAGCCTGGTGGAGCTGGAGTCCGCCGTCTGCTCGCCAACCATTGGCGTGCGCATCAGCGACACAGCCGGTTGGCCGGAGCGTCGTCCCCGCCGAAGTCGAGGGTTTGCGGCGGCGACGACGATACGGTCTATTGTCACACCCGGTTTTTCCGAAGAACAACCAAGTGAATATCACATGTATGCCAGGATCATTTTCTCATACATGTGATGACAAATATTGAAGCATCATTTATTACAAGCCAGGTGTCGAATATAAGTAAGTCTTACAAAGTAAATGTCTCGATGGACAATAATAAGTTCATCACAAGTAAATAAACTAGCAGCGGAATATTATTCATTAGGGCTCCATCACAGGCGTTGCCCGGGGGTCTTCATGAACCTAAAATCCTTCCTCGGGTCCAAAGTCTTGTTCATTATACACCACCTCATTATCTGGACCTGAGCAGCAATATAAACCAACAAATATGCAAGGTTGAGTACCAATGGTACTCAGCAAGTGTGGGAAAATTATATCATGCATGGCTGGAACAAGGAGAGGTTGAACTCATGGTAAAAGCACTACGCAATTAATACCTATCACCTTAGCTTATTAAGCACCTACATTACTACACAGGTGAAATGGTCCCAATCTCCCATCCCATCATCATAATCCAATAACCATAACATCATTTCCAATGTTAAGCTCCCCGCTTAACTTCCAAAACCATCATTCCTCTAATCATGAATAAGTCCAGGCCGCTCTTAACCGTGAGCACGGCTGTCAAGACAGTTTTTGACTCTGCAGAGTTTGTACCACTGTACCCACAAGTAGTGATTTCATCCCCCGTTGCCGGGTGGACTAAAAGAACCTCCATTATGCCAGTGGCTACGATCCACATTCACACTTCCCAGGTGTGCAGCCAGGAGATCACTACGAAGCCTTTACAAAGGGATTCCCGACGAGCGTGGGCCCACTGAGGTTTCACCCCTAACAGCATACAAGAGGCTCCAACCCCGCTGCAGTGGCCCCCTCTTGAGCCTTGCGGTTCATATGGTAGTCCAGCTGACACCTACTCCCCGCACCATCCAACACACCCATACTACGCCGGGGATACACCTAATTAATTGGCCAAGCTGCCCCATCTCAGCATGTGGTTGGCACTGTAAAGCCGGGTTACATGCTCCATGAACCGGTCCTTAGGATCCAGGCAAGTACTAAACACAAACCCAAGTCTCGTGCACCCAGCACACAACCAAAACATCCAACTTGCCTTGATCCCTACCTCTACATAATATCACAATGTCTCATTCAAGAGTATGGTAATATAAACTGATGATTTCATATCCCAAATATCCCATTCTAAGCATGGCTAAGCATATGCATGGAAATAAATGACATGACAAAATAAATCTCAACCCAAGCTACAAGGAAACAAGGTAATGCAATTCTAGAGAAACTTCTTAGCATGGGTTTCATATTTCATTTGACAATGCAAATAATTCTATCTACACATCCTAGCATAGGATCAAAGTGGTCAAGGACACTTGCCTCCTTCTTGCTGCTCTTGAAATGGGTAGTCCTGATCTTGGAAAGGGTTAACTTGCTCTTGAACAGGCTCTACTTCATACCATCACACATAGCAAAAGAAAAACAACAATCATAAGACATAGTTCACACTTCTACTTTATACAAACCACACATTCACATTTATAAAAGTTCTTTACCATTATATGTGTTGTGGTTACTTTATGTGTGTTAAGTTGTGGCTTGCATGCACTTTTAACCATGTATATATGATTGCTACTTTTGTGTCCACATTTATACTTACATACTATTTATATGGGTTTCCAATAAATTTCTTATATTCAACTACTACACCTTTTTACTACCAAGTGTGTATGAAAAGTATTTTTCTTCCCCATATGTGCCTTCATAATTTCTACCAACCCTAAACTGAACCCTTTGGATTTTAAAAACTCCATTTATCATTTTTTATACTCCTATGCATAATTGTGTATTTTATTATGAAATTAGTAATACACATCACCTAAACAGTATAGGTTCTGGTCCTAAATAATTTAATAACATATTTTGACCTTGGCTTCTGATGTATACTATTTCATAATTATTTTCCCTATTTTTCTATAGCTATTCTTTACTTAAAAATGTGTCCCTATACTAATAAATGTGAATAATAGATGAAACAGATTTATTTCAGCCCAAAAATATATTTTTATCTCACTCCAAAGTTTTCTAAGTACTGAGAAAGTTTTTAATTAATTTTGACAGTTATGTTTGTCCCCCTTTTTAATTTTTAAACACTAGTTACATATTCAATTTTCTAAATTAAATACTAAACAAGGCTAAAATAAAGAATTCACCCCACAGGGTCTATAATATTATTTTCATAATTTCCAGGGGTCTAGCTACACTTATCAGAGGTGTTTTTCCTAATTTCTATTAAGTCCAGGGTTAAAACTGATTTTTAAATGGATTTACATGATTTTCTGGAGTTCCAGGGGCTAGATCTGAAGTTTCCGGGGCTAGCTCTCAATTCCAGAGAACCCTAGGGGGTAGCACGTAAGAATTCCAATCTTTATAATACGGGGCTGACGTGGACCGTCCGATTTTAAACCGACGGCTGAGATTATAACATCGAACCGGTACACGGGGTTTTAAAGTCTACCGTGCGATTTAAAATAAACGGCGCACAAGCGGCCACGTCGCTCTGATTGAGCGCGGGCGGCGCTGCCGGCGGCGCACGGCGGCGGGAAGCGGCGATCTCGCCGGAAAGTTTCGGATCCGGGAGAATTCTGCCTAGAACTGTGATCTTATGGCATAGATCGGTAGAGGGGAGGTCAGAGATCTCACCTCGGGGGTTTTCTCGAGCTCGGGGGTCCTGGAAAGTGCTCGGCGGCGAGGTCCGAGGCAAATCCACGGCGAAGCTCGTCGGCGCTGGGTTTACACCGTAAGTCTTCGGGTTTTCTGCACCTGCAAAGTTCCCCGGAGGCGGTGGATCAAGACCAGCGAGTTAGATCAGAGTTTCCGAGCTTAGATCGGCCAGAATTCACCGGCGAAGTCTCGGTGCTCACCGGAGTGAAAATCGGCGATCGCGTGGGAAAAACCGATCGGGGCTGGGGTTTTTATAGCCGGGGGAGGGCGGTGAGTTGGTTGTGATCGAGTTTGAGTCTTCCGGGATCAGAATTCGGGCTGCGGGACGCGGAAATCCGGTCGGTTGCGATCGCGCGCGCGGGAGAGAGTCCGGGGTCGCGGGGTTAGGGATGACAGGTGGGTCCCACCTGTCTGTGAGAGACAGCGCGGGCGCGTGGGGGCGGGCTGGCGCGGGGAAACTGGGCCGGCTGGCGGGTTTCGGCCCACTGGCCGGTTTTTTTCCCGTTTCTCTTTTTCTTTTTCCATTTCTTTTCTGTTTTGAGTATAATTTGAATTCCAGTTTGAATTTAAATTTTTGCAAAACATGCAACATGTCCAAAAATTTCTAAATTCCCCTCTGAACATGGTTTAGAGTTTTGAATCAAAATTTGGGGTGTTACATCTATCTCGCGAATCCACTGCTGGGTCGCTGCCTGAGGCGCGTCCCCAGCAGGCGGATTGTGCAGTAGCGCTCTTGCTGCGGCTGGCGCACCCCCGCCGGGTACGCCCAGCGCTACTGAAGACCTGACGCTGGTTGGAGCCTGCATTGCCGGGGTCAGCGCTGCCAGAGCCGGTTGCTGGCTCCCAGTGCAGGTACTGGTGCCGCGAACGCTTGGTTGCGCCTGACACAGTGTATCCCAGTATGGGCAAGGTTGCGTCATAGGCCGGGGACGCCGCTTGCAGAGCACATGGTTGTGGCTTCTGCTGCGCGGCGTACGCCTGGGGCAGAGCTCGCGTGGTGAAGGTCTGCCCTTCAGGCTGGGTCGAGGCCAATGTCATGTTGTCGCCAGCCTCTTGAGTGCGACGCCTTTCTCGACGTCGCTCGAGGAACACTCGGGCATCTTGGCCCAAGTGGCATCGCTCCAGCTCTGCCCTCAGGTCCGTCGACGGAAACCTGGTGGAGCTGGGGTCCGCCGTCTGCCCGTCAACCGTTGGCGTGCGCGTTAGCGACACAGCCGGTTGACCGGAGCGTCGTCCCTGCCGAAGTCGAGGGTTCGCGGCGGCGACGACGAGGCGGTCCACCTCGCGGACCCACTGCTGGGTCGCTGAATGGGGCGCATCCCCAGCAGGTGGGTTGTGCAGTAGTGCTCTTGCTGCAGGTAGCGTACCCCCATGGTGCACGCCCAGCGCTGCAGAAGATCTCACACTGGTCGGAGCCTGCATTGCCGGAGTCGGCGTTGCCGGAGTCGGCTGCTGGCTACCAGCTTGTGCCGACACACTCCGTCCTGAGTGCGTCGACATGTACTCCCCACTGGTCACGGTTCGCTGTGAATGCGGAGGAGGAGAGTTCGCCGCTGAAGGGAGCTTGGTCATCTTCGTCGGCGGAAACTCGTCGTGCAAGGGGAAAAACCCCCTACCTGGCGCGCCAAATGTCGAAGTGTTCGGTCGACACTTCCCCGGGCCTGCACTGGGCAGCCCGCGGAGGTTCTTTTTTCGGTGGGGCTAGTCCCTTGCGGAGAGCTTGCGCGGGTGGACGAGTTAGTAAGAGCTTGACACTGAGAGTTTTACGTGGTTCAGGCCGCCGGAGCGTAAAACCCTACGTCCACGGTGAGCTATGGAGCTCGCTGTATTGCTTGCTGCTCGGGGCCGGAGTCCCGAGCTTGGGGGTGAGTTACAGCTTGGGTGTGAATGGCTAGCGTATGAGTTGCAGAGGTGCGAACCCAGGGTGCGAATGGCTAGAGTGCGAACCCCTGCTAACGTCGCCTACCCGAGCCTTTTATAGTCTAAGACTCGGGTGGCTTACAAGGGGGCCGGGACCCGACAGGTGGTCCCGGGGAGATTGACTGATACCTACCGTATCTGCAGTTATGCCGGTAGTTGTCCCTGCCGAAGGCTTCTGAGTCTCTGTCTTGCAGCCCTACCCATGCCGCATGCTAGTCGTAGTGGTTGATGACGGCGCGGGCGGCATGGGATGTCTTGTCGCTACGTTTATTGGCTGGCAGGCTCTGACACTGCGCACCAGTCTGTGATGCGACTGGGCGCAACGGCACCTGACAGAGGCGTGCTCCGCGTCTTCGCGTCTTGGGAAGACGCGGGCCTTGAATTCCTTGTACGGGCAAGGTATGGGGCGTCTTTACGCCCGCTGCCTATCGCTCGGGGGCAGGCAGCGCCGTTCTGCTGGCCACGTGGCGGGCTCGGAGCCCTTCTCAGAGGAGAGGAGGGTCCGGCCCCGCGGGGCACGTGGAGCCTTCGGACCTCTCCCCTCGGAGGGGGAGGTTCGGCTTCTGTTGGCCACGTGGCGGCCCCGGAGCTCCTCTCTGAGGAGAGGGAGGTCCGGCCCCGCCGGATACGTGGCACCTTCGGACCTCTCTCCCGTGGAGGGGGAGGTCCGGCCTCTGTATACGTTGCGGGCTCGGAGCTCTCCTCTGAGGAGAGGGAGGTCCGGCCCCGCCGGACACGTGGTGCCTTCGGAGCTCTTCCTGCGGAGAAGGGCGAGTTCCTTAGGCATTTTTCCCTGTGCGCGGGGTTACCCCATATCGAGGGTACCGATAAAGATCTTCTGGACCGTGGGTACATTCGTGAGAGTCTTAGTCCTTGTTCTGTTCCTGTTCTTTTGGTTCCAAAAAAAGATGGCACTTGGCGCATGTGTGTTGATTGTAGAGCCATCAATAATATTACCATTCATTTTCACTATCCTATTCCTAGATTGGATGACATGCTTGATGAGTTGAGTGGTTCTGTTATTTTCTCCAAGATTGATTTGCGTAGTGGGTATCATCAGATCGTATGACTTTAGGTGATGAATGAAAAACTGCTTTTAAAACTAAATTCGGACTTTATGAATGGTTAGTCATGCCATCTGGTTTAACTAATGCGCCCAGCACTTTCATGAGGTTGATGAATGAGGTTTTACGTGCTTTCATTGGTAAATTTGTGGTGGTTTACTTTGATGATATCTTTATTTACAGTAAGTCTTATGATGAGCATCTTGAATATTTGCGTGTTGTTTTTAATATCTTACGTGATGCACGTTTATATGGTAACCTTGAGAAGTGCACCTTTTGCACCGATCGTGTGTCTTTTCTTGGGTATGTTGTTACTTCGCAGGGCATTGAGGTGGACGAGACAAAGATTGTTGCCATCACGAGCTGGCCACTTCCGACTACGGTCACACAGGTTCGGAGTTTTCTTGGTCTCGCAGGTTTCTACCGGCGTTTCGTACGGGATTTCATCACCATTGCGGCACCTCTCCACGAGTTGACAAAGCATGGAGTGCCGTTTCGATGCGGACCAGCACAACAACAAGCTTTTGATGTTCTCAAGTCAAAGCTCACACAAGCACCATTGCTGCAACTTCCTAATTTTGAGAAGACCTTCGAGCTTGAATGTGACGCGAGCGGCATTGGCATTGGAGGAGTGCTAATTCAAGGAGGTAAACCTATTGCCTTCTTTAGTGAAAAATTGTATGGGACTTCGCTGAATTATTCTACATATGACAAAGAACTTTATGCTTTAGTGCGTGTCTTGCAAACTTGGCAACATTAGCCATGGTCTAAAGAATTTGTCATACATTCAGATCATGAGTCTTTGAATTATCTTAAAAGACAAGCTAATCTGAACAAACGTCATGCTAAATGGATTGAGTTCATAGAATCATTTCCTTACATCATTAAACATAAGAAAGGGAAAAACAATGTGATTGTCGATGCTTTATCTAGACGTTATACCATACTATCCCAACTTTCTCATAAAATCTTTGGTTTGGAAACCATAAAGAGGTTATATGCTACTGATTTGGACTTCAAAGATGCCTTTGAAAATTGTAGAGAGGGAAGAACTTGACAAAATGTAACATCCCAAAAATCTTGTTAAGACCCTAAATCATGTTAAGAGGGGAATTTAAAAATTTTTGGACGTGTTGCATGTTTTGCAAAAATTCAAATTCAAACTGGAATTCAAATTATACTCAAAACAGAAAAGAAATGGAAAAAGAAAAAGAGAAACGGGAGAAAACCGGCCAGTGGGCCGAAACCCGCCAGCCGGCCCAGTTTTCCCCGCGCCAGCCCGCCCCCGCGCGCGCCGCGCTGTCTCTCACAGACGGGTGGGACCCACTTGTCATCCCCAACCTCGCTCGCGCCGACCCCGGACTTTCCCCCCCCCCCCCCCCCCGAGCGCGCGCGATCTTAACCGATTGAAAACCGCGTCCCTCAGCCCGAATTCTGATCCCAGAAGAATCCAACTCGATCACAACTGACTCACCGCCCTCCCCCGGCTATAAAAACCCCAGCCCCGATCGGTTTTTCCCACGCGATCGCCGATTTTCACTCCGGTGAGCACCGAGACTTCGCCGGTGAATTCTGGCCGATCTAAGCTCGGAAACTCTGATCTAACTCGCTGGTCTTGATCCACCGCCTCCGGGGAACTTTGCAGGTGCAGAAAACCCGAAGACTTACGGTGTAAACCCAGCGCCGACGAGCTTCGCCGTGGTTTTGCCTCGGACCTCGCCGCCGATCACTTTCCAGGACCCCCGAGCTCGAGAAAACCCCCGAGGTGAGATCCCTGACCTCCCCTCTACCGATCTATGCCATAAGATCACAGTTCTAGGCAGAATTCTCGAGGATCCGAAACTTTTCGGCGAGATCGCCGCTTCCCGCCGCCGTGCGCCGCCGGCAGCGCCGCCCGCACTCGATCAGAGCGACGTGGCCGCTTGTGCGCCGTTTATTTTAAATCGCACGGTAGACTTTAAAACCCCGCATACCGGTTCGATGTTATAATCTCAGCCATCGGTTTAAAATCGGACGGTCCATGTCAGCCCCGCATTATAAAGACTGGAATTCTTACGTGCTACCCCCTGGGGTTCTCTGGAATTGAGAGCTAGCCCCGGAAACTTCAGATCTAGCCCCTGGAACTCCAGAAAATCATGTAAATTCATTTAAAAATCAGTTTTAGCCCCTGGACTTAATAGAAATTAGGAAAAACACCTCTGATAAGTGTAGCTAGACCCCTGGAAATTATGAAAATAATATTATAGACCCTGTAATGGGGTGAATTCATTATTTTAGCCCTGTTTAGTATTTAATTTAGAAAATTGAATATGTACCTAGTGTTTAAAAATTAAAAAGGGGGACAAACATAATTGTCAAAATTAATTAAAAACTTTCTCAGTACTTATAAAACTTTGGAGTGAGCTAAAAATATATTTTTGGGCTGAAATGAATCTGTTTCATTAGTTATTCACATTATTTAGTATAGAGACACATTTTTAAGTAAAGAATAGCTATAAAAAAAAAGGGAAAATAATTATGAAATAGTTTACATCAGAGGCCATGGTCAAAATGTGTTATTAAATTATTTAGGGCCAAAACCTATACTGTTTAGATGATGTGTATTACTAGTTTCATAATAAAATACACAATTATGCATAGGAATATAAATCTGAAAATATAGCAACTAGTAAAAGATAAATGGAGTTTCTAAAATCCAAAGAATTCAGTTTAGGGTTGATAGAAATTATGAAGGCACATATGGAGAAGAAAAATACTTTTCTTACATACTTGGTAGTTTAATATAAGGAATTTATTTAAAAACTGAAACACACACACATATATATAAATATAGTATGTAAGTATAAATATGAACACCAAAGTAGGAATCATACACATATAAATAAAAGTGTATGCAAGCCACAGATCAACACACAAAGTAACCACAACACATATAATGGTGAATGAATTTCATAAATATAAATGTGTGGTTTGTATGAAGTAAGAAGTGTGAACTATGTCTTATGATTGTTGTTTTTCTTTTGCTATGTGTGATGGTATGAAGTAGAACCTGTTCAAGAGCAAGTTAACCCTTTCCAAGATCAGGACTACCCATTTCAAGAGCAGCAAGAAGGAGGCAAGTGTCCTTGACCACTTTGATCCTATGCTAGGATGTGTAGATAGAATTATTTGCATTGTCAAATGAAATATGAAACCCATGCTAGGAAAGTTTCCCTAGAATTGCATTACCTTGTTTCCTTGTAGCTTGGGTTGGGATTTATTTTGTCATGTCATTTATTTACATGCATATGCTTAGCCATGCTTAGAATGGGATATTTGGGATATGAGAGCATCAGTTTATTATACCATACTCTTGAATGAGCTATTGTGAGTTATGTAGAGGTAGGGATCAAGGCAAGTTGGATGTTTTAGTTGTGTGCTGGGTGCACGAGACTTGGGTTTGTGTTTAGTACTTGCCTGGATCCTAAGGACCGGTTCATGGAGCATGTAACCCGGCTTTACAGTGCCAACCACATGCTGAGATGGGGCAGCTTGGCCAATTAATTAGGTGTATCCCCGGCGTAGTATGGGTGTGTTGGATGGTGCGGGGAGTAGGTGTCAGCTGGACTACCATATGAACCGCAAGGCTCAAGAGGGGGCCACTGCAGCGGGGTTGGAGCCTCTTGTATGCTGTTAGGGGTGAAACCTCAGTGGGCCCACGCTCGTCGGGAATCCCTTTGTAAAGGCTTCGTAGTGATCTCCTGGCTGCACACCTGGGAAGTGTGAATGTGGATCGTAGCCACTGGCATAATGGAGGTTCTTTTAGTCCACCCGGCAACGGGGGATGAAATCACTACTTGTGGGTACAGTGGTACAAACTCTGCAGAGTCAAAACTGTCTTGACAGCCGTGCTCACGGTTAAGAGCGGCCTGGACTTATTCATGATTAGAGGAGTGATGGTTTTTGGAAGTTGTGGATGTTAAGCGGGGAGCTTAACATTGGAAATGATGTGATGGTTATTTGTCACACCCGGTTTTTCCGAAGAACAACCCAGTGAATATCACATGTATGCCAGGATCATTTTCTCATACATGTGATGACAAATAGTGAAGCATCATTTATTACAAGCCAGGTGTCGAATATAAGTAAGTCTTACATAGTAAATGTCTCGATGGACAATAATAAGTTCATCACAAGTAAATAAACTAGCAGCGGAATATTATTCTTTAGGGCTCCATCACAGGCGTTGCCCGGGGGTCTTCATGAACCTAAAAACCTTCCTCGGGTCCAAAGTCTTGGTCGTTATACACCACCTCATTATCTTGACCTGAGCAGCAATATAAACCAACAAATATGCAAGGTTGAGTACCAATGGTACTCAGCAAGTGTGGGAAAATTATATCATGCATGGCTAGAACAAGGAGAGGTTGAACTCATGGTTAAAGCACTACGCAATTAGTACCTATCACCTTAGCTTATTAAGCACCTACATTACTACACAGGTGAAATGGTCCCAATCTCCCATCCCATCATCATAACCAAATAACCATAACATCATTTCCAATGTTAAGCTCCCCGCTTAACATCCACAACTCCCAAAAACCTTCACTCCTCTAATCATGAATAAGTCCAGGCCGCTCTTAACCGTGAGCACGGCTGTCAAGACAGTTTTGACTCTGCAGAGTTTGTACCACTGTACCCACAAGTAGTGATTTCATCCCCCGTTGCCGGGTGGACTAAAAGAACCTCCATTATGCCAGTGGCTACGATCCACATTCACACTTCCCAGGTGTGTGGCCAAGAGATCACTACGAGGCCTTTACAAAGGGATTCCCGACGAGCGTGGGCCCACTGAGGTTTCACCCCTAACAGCATACAAGAGGCTCCAACCCCGCTGCAGTGGCCCCCTCTTGAGCCTTGCGGTTCATATGGTAGTCCAGCTGACACCCTTCTCCCCGCACCATCCAACACACCCATACTACGCCGGGGATACACCTAATTAATTGGCCAAGCTGCCCCATCTCAGCATGTGGTTGGCACTGTAAAGCCGGGTTACATGCTCCATGAACCGGTCCTTAGGATCCAGGCAAGTACTAAACACAAACCCAAGTCTCGTGCACCCAGCACACAACCAAAACATCCAACTTGCCTTGATCCCTACCTCTACATAACTCACAATATCTCATTCAGGAGTATGGTAATATAAACTGATGATTTCATGTCCCAAACATCCCATTCTAAGCATGGCTAAGCATATGCATGGACATAAATAACATGACAAAATAAATCCCAACCCAAGCTACAAGGAAAACAAGGTAATGCAACTCTAGGGAAACTTCCTAGCATGGGTTTCATATTTCATTTGACAATGCAAATAATTCTATCTACACATCCTAGCATAGGATCAAAGTGGTCAAGGACACTTGCCTCCTTCTTGCTGCTCTTGAAATGGGTAGTCCTGATCTTGGAAACTGATAGCTTGCTCTTGAACAGGTTCTACTTCATACCATCACACATAGCAAAAGGAAAACAACAATCATAAGACATAGTTCACACTTCTACTTCATACAAACCACACATTCACATTTATGAAATTTTCTTTACCATTTTATGTGTTGTGGATACTCTATGTGTGTTGATTTGGGGCTTGCACACACTTTTATTTACATGTGTATGATTCCTACTTTGGTGTTCATATTTATACTCACATACTATATATATATATATATGTATATATGTGTGTTTCAGTTTTAAATAAATTCCTTATATATTAAACTACCAAGTATGTATGAAGAGTATTTTTCTTCTCCATATGTGCCTTCATAATTTCTATCAACCCTAAACTGAATTCTTTGTACTTTAGAAACTCCATTTATCATTTACTAGTTTCTATATTTTCAGATTTATATTCTTATGCATAATTGTGCATTTTATTATTAAATTAGTAATACACACTCCCTAAACAGATTAGGTTCTGGTCCTAAATAATTTAAGATCATATTTTGGACCTTGGCTTCTGATGTATACTATTTCATAATTATTTTTCCTATTTTTCTTTAACTATTCTTTACTTAAGAATGTGTCCCTATACTATTAAATGTGAATAATATATGAAACAGATTTATTTCAGCCCCAAAAATATATTTTTATCTCACTCCAAAGTTTTCTAAGTACTGAGAAAGTTTTTAATAATTTTGACAATTAGGTTTGTCCCCCTTTTTAATATTTAAACACTAGTTACATATTCAATTTTCTAAATTAAATACTAAACAGGGCTAAAATAATGAATTCACCCCATTACAGGGTATATAATATTATTTTCATAATCTCCAGGGGTCTAGCTACACTTTTCAGAGGTGTTTTTCTTAATTTCTATTAAGTCCAGGGCTAAAACTGATTTTTAAATGAATTTACATGATTTTCTAGAGTTCCAGGGGCTAGATCTGAAGTTTCCGGGGCTAGCTCTCAATTCCAGAGAACCCCAGGGGTAGCACGTAAGAATTCCAGTCTTTATAACGCGGGGCTGACGTGGACCGTCTGATTTTAAACCGACGGCTGAGATTATAACATCGAACCGGTACGCGGGGTTTTAAAGTCTACCGTGCGATTTAAAATAAACGGCGCACAAGCGGCCACGTCGCTCTGATCGAGCGCGGGCGGCGCTGCCGGCGGCGCACGGCGGCGGGAAGCGGCGATCTCGCCGGAAACTTTCGGATCCTCGAGAATTCTGCCTAGAACTGTGATCTTATGGCCTAGATCGGTAGAGGGGAGGTCAGGGATCTCACCTCGGGGGTTTTCTCGAGCTCGGGGGTCCTGGAAAGTGCTCGGCAGCGAGGTCCGAGGCAAAACCACGGCGAATCTCGTCGGAGCTGGATTTGCACCGTAAGTCTTCGGGTTTTCTGCACCTACAAAGTTCCCCGGAGGCGGTGGATCAAGACCAACGAGTTAGATCAGAGTTTCCGAGCTTAGATCGGCCAGAATTCACCGGCGAAGTCTCGGTGCTCACCGGAGTGAAAATCGGCGATCGCGTGAGAAAAACTGATCGGATCGGTTGTTTTTATAGCCGGGGGAGGGCGGTGGTTCTGTTGTGATCGAGTTAGAGTCCTCAGGGTCCAGAATTCGGCTGCGAGACGCGGTTTCCCGATCGGTTGCGATCGCGCGCGCGGGGGAGAAGTCCGGGGTCGCGGGGTTAGGGATGACAGGCGGGTCCCACCCGTCAGCGAGGGGCAGCGCGGCGCGCGCGGGGGCGGGCTGCGCGGGGGTTTGCTGGGCCGGCTGGGGTTTCGGCCCACTGGCCAGTTTTTTTCCGGTTTTCCTTTTTCTTTTTCCATTTCTTTTCTGTTTTGAGTCTAATTTGAATTCTAGTTTGAATTTGAATTTTTGCAAAACATGCAACACGTCCAAAAATTTCTAAATTCCCCTCTGAACATGGTTTATGGTTCTAAATCAAAATTTGAGTTTTGACTAAAAATTTGGGGTGTTACATTATTAGATTATGATGATGGATGGGAGATTTGGACCATTTCACCTGTGTAGTAATGTAGGTGCTTAATAAGCTAAGGTGATAGGTATTAATTGCGTAGTGCTTTAACCATGAGTTCAACCTCTCCTTGTTCTAGCCATGCATGATATAATTTTCCCACACTTGCTGAGTACCATTGGTACTCAACCGTGCATATTTGTTGGTTTATATTGCTGCTCAGGTCAAGATAATGAGGTGGTGTATAATGACCAAGATTTTGGACCCGAGGAAGGATTTTAGGCTAATGAAGACCCCCGGGCAACGCCTGTGATGGAGCCCTAAAGAATAATATTCCGCTGCTAGTTTATTTACTTGTGATGAACTTATTATTGTCCATAGAGACATTTACTATGTAAGACTTACTTATATTCGACACCTGGCTTGTAATAAATGATGCTTCACTATTTGTCATCACATGTATGAGAAAATGATCCTGGCATACATGTGATATTCACTTGGTTGTTTCTTCGGAAAAACCGGGTGTGACAGAGGTGGTATCAGAGCCAAGGTTGCCCGTAGGAACGTGGACCTAGGTAGAAATGGACGTATTTAAGGGCCCTATTTTCTTAAAAACTATTTTCCAAGGTGTGGGTTGAAGAGTGTTATTTAAGGAGTCATTTTCTTCATCTTACCCCAACTTTCATTCAAAATAGGATTTTTGTTTGAGAATTTATCTAACCTAATTTTAAATTCTTTTGTTTTAGATGGTTCGCATGATTCGCACTGCTCGCAAGTCCACGGGAGGGAGAGTTCCCGTAGTTGCCCTTGCCGAAAGAGAGGAGAGTCGCCCCGTGACGTACCTTTCCTACGGATTGGCAGTAGGAGACTTGTTGCGCCATCTTCGACGTATGCTCGAAGCCGCAGGCAATACGGGCAAGCTAATCATCCACTATAACTCCACCAGGACCATCCGTGAGAAGAGAGAAGAATGGAGTTCGGAGATGAGGATTATACACGAGAATCAGCTGCTTAAGATTCACCACTCTCCAGCTTGTCGAGCAACACAAGTTGACGCGGAGAAAGATGTCACCTGGGAGGCCATCACCTGCCAGAGTCACATCTATCGTCGCCACTTGGACAAAACTGAGTACATGTATGTCCTCCAACGTGAGAGTGGCACCACGGAGTACAAGTACCCACCAGTGCAGCAAGGGACTTCCCATGAGCACATGGACTTGTGCTTGGAGGATGCTGCTATGCTCAGCACTCGACTGCAGGAGTGTCAACAAGAGCTTCAGGATGTCCGAGACACCCTGAAGGAAACGGAGGCGTTGCTGCGAGCTTGCTTAAAGGCGAGAGAAAGAGAAGATGGGAATGAACTGTGTGTCACCGTGAGTGATCCATGGACTCCTGACTCCCCGGATCGCCGAGCAATCAGGCGTCGTCGCACTTCTCCACCAGCAGCCTCCCCACCCAAAGCAGAGTCAGAAGGTAGCCGAAATGAGTAGGAAGATCCCGAGGAGCCAGCTCAAGAGGACGAGTAGTGTAGAGTCTTTCCCCTAGCTAACAAGAGGTCGAGTAGTCGAGTCGTTACGTAGTTAATGGTGTGATAATGCTTGGTGTGTGACGTGAGTTGTGGAAGCCATGAGCAATTGTCCACAGCCTCGTCTTCAGATTGTTTTGCTTTGGTGTGTGAACCCACAGGAAATAATAGTGCATTTATTTGGTGTGAGATATAAACCCTCGTAAAATTTTAACAAAGCCTCAACACCTCAAAGTACCAACAAATGAAAGTAGTAAGATGATACTAAATGGTATCAAATTAACATTTGTTGATTCTGCCAGATGGCCGGAAGAGGAAAAGGATGTGCTGCCAACCCCGCCAACAACAATGATGAGGCATGCAACCCTCATCTTTCTGGAGGCCAGGACAGGGGTGGTCGCCGTGAAGAAGTTGATCCTCTCCACCAAATGCTGGAGAATCAAAATCAGCTTATCCAGAACTTGACTCAAGTGATGGCCAACTTGCATCAAGTTCCACCTCCACAAGCTGCACCACGCCAACCAAGGTTGAGTGAGTTTCTAGGAACTCAACCTCCAAAGTTTGCAAGTGCTGCTGAACCTCTGGAGGCAGATGATTGGCTGAAGACCATTGAAAGTAAGATGAGGATAATACAATGTCAAGGGTATGAGAGGGTGCTGTTTGCCTCTCATCAATTGCATGGACCTGCTGCTGATTGGTGGACCGCCTACGTGGCCGCCCATCATGACCCTGAGAACATCACTTGGGAAGAGTTCAAGCGTAGCTTCCTCAACCATTACATCCCAAGAGGTGAACTCAAAAACAAGAGGAAGGAATTTTTGGGACTGCAGCAGGGAAACATGACTGTGAGGGAATACCTCACTAAATTTACTCAACTATCCCGTTATGCTCCACGAGACATAGAGACTGATGAGCAGAAACAAGATTGTTTCGTGGAAGGACTTACCGCAGAGATGCAGTGTGCAATGTCCTCCAATGAGTATGAAAGCTTTCAAAAGATGGTGGACAGAGCATTTGTGGTGGAAAGGAAGCTAAAGGCCTTGGAAAATAAGAATAAGAGGAAGGCGGGGTGGTCACATCAGGCCTCAGGGAGCAACACCCGCCCACGTATGATGCAACAACCTACGGGGCAGACAAGCCGTGCTGCGGTACCCTATTCAGCACCAAGAGGGTACAACCCAAACTACAGGCCACCCGCAGCACCAGCACAGCCGCAACGCCAGTTTGTGCAGCAGCCTCGCCCCGCATATCCACCTCGACCAGCAGTGCAAGGACCCCCGAACCAACCCCAAGACAACAAAGGCCAAGCACCTAAGGTTGGGGTGCAATGTTTTAGCTGTGGTGAAGTGGGGCACTACGCCCATAAATGCCCAAAGAAGAAGCCTGCGCCGCCACAACAGCAGAATGTAGTGAGAGGACGGGTGAACCACGTCACTATGGAGGAAGCACAAGAGGCACCCGACGTGGTAGTTGGTAAGTTTCCTGCCAATTTACACCTTGCAACTCTGCTGTTTGATTCTGGTGCTACCCACTCGTTCATTGCTCAAGGGTTTGTTAAGAAGCATGACCTAGCAACCACACAAATGAACCATATGCTAGCGGTAAACTCTCCAGGTGGAGAAATAAGGACAAGACAAGTGTGTCCCAAAGTGAGCCTAGACATTAATGGGGTAGTATTTACGGCTAACCTCATAGTGATAGATTCACAAGGGATAGATATTATTTTGGGTATGGATTGGTTGACCAAACATAAAGGAATCATCCATTGTTCGACCAGAACGGTGGAACTAACTCACCCCAATGGCACAAGAGTAAAGTTCATAACGATACACGAGCCTAGGAGGAACATTAAATTAAATCAAGTGGAGGTGAAAGTTGAGGAAATCAGGACTATCAGGGAATATCCAGATGTTTTTCCGGAGGAATTGCCAGGTATGCCTCCCGACCGTGACGTGGAATTCGCAATTGAGCTAGTACCGGGAACAGCCCTGATATACAAGAGACCTTATCGAATGGACTCCAAGCAGCTAGAAGAGCTCAAGGATCATTTGAGAGAACTGACGGAGAAGGGGTATATTCGCCCTAGTTCCTCACCATGGGGAGCTCCGGTGATATTTGTGCCTAAGAAAGACGGAACCCAAAGGTTATGCGTGGATTACCGTGCCTTGAATGAGGTAACCATCAAGAACAAGTACCCATTACCCCGCATTGAAGACTTGTTTGATCAGTTGAGGGGAGCTTGTGTGTTCTCAAAAATTGATCTCAGGTCGGGATACCACCAACTCAAGATAAGACAATCTGATATTCCCAAGACAGCTTTCGTATCTCGGTACGGACTGTATGAATACACTGTCATGCCTTTCGGGCTAACCAATGCCCCGGCATATTTCATGTACCTCATGAACAAGGTATTCATGGAATATCTGGACAAATTTGTGGTGGTTTTCATAGATGATATTCTCATCTTCTCCAAAGATGAAGAAGAACATGAGAAACATCTAAGGTTGGTGTTACAGAGGCTGAGAGAACACCAACTATATGCCAAGTTGAGCAAGTGTGAGTTTTGGCTGAAGAGAGTTCCCTTTTTAGGACATATAATCTCGGAGGGAGGAATCTCCGTCGATCCCGCCAAAATCGAGGATATCCAGAAGTGGAAGACCCCTGAAAATATCGGGGAAGTTCGAAGCTTTTTGGGATTGGCTGGATACTATCGACGGTTTATTGAGGCATTCTCCAAGATCTCGAGACCTCTCACCAAACTGTTGGAGAAGGGAATCACATTCACCTGGACGCCACAGTGCGAGACGAGCTTTCAGGAGTTAAAGAAGAGATTGACAACAGCCCCAGTGTTGGTTATGCCAGATATGCAGAAGAATTTCACAGTATACTGCGATGCCTCTGGAAATGGGTTGGGATGTGTTCTCATGCAAGAAGGACATGTCGTGGCATATGCATCCCGGCAACTTCGGAAGCACGAGAAGAACTATCCTACACATGACATAGAACTAGCTGCAGTGGTACACGCGTTGAAAATTTGGCGGCACTATTTGATGGGGAAGAGGACAGAAATATATACGGATCATAAGAGTTTGAAGTACATATTCACACAACCAGATCTCAACCTCAGACAAAGGAGATGGTTAGAGCTAATCAATGACTTTGATATAGGCATCAACTATCATCCCGGGAAAGCAAACGTCGTGGCCGATGCTTTGAGTCGGAAAGTGCAGGTCAATAAGTTGAGCTTGAAGGACATGCCCGCAGAATTGAAGGACGAGGTTATAAGGCTCAATCTATGTCTAGTAAATAGTGGTGAAGCCATCGCCATGGAAGTGGACTCCACACTCGAGCAAGACATACGCGAGGGCCAAAAGAATGATGAGAAGATACAAGAGATCAGACAGCTCATCAAGGAAAATAAAGCTCCTGGTTTTAGAGAGGATGAACAGGGAACGGTGTGGCACGGGAAAAGGATCTGTGTGCCAGAAGTAAGAGAGATTCGTGAATTGATTTTGAAGGAGTCTCACGATCCTGACTATTCCATTCATCCTGGGAGTACGAAGATGTACCAGGACCTCAAAAGCAGGTATTGGTGGTATGGCATGAAGTGAGATGTCGCGGAACATGTTGCCCTATGTGACACATGTCAGTTGGTGAAAGCAGAACATTAACGACCCGCGGGATTATTGCAACCACTTAAAGTACCTGAATGGAAGTGGGAAGAAATCAGCATGGATTTTGTCGTGGGATTGCCTAGGACCCAATCCAGGTATGATTCAATATGGGTCATTATTGATAGGCTTACCAAGGTAGCTCATTTCATTCCGGTGAAAGAAAGCTACAGCGGATCCAAATTGGCGGAATTGTGCATGTCAAGGATTGTGTGTTACCATGGAGTGCCAAAGAAGATAGTGTCGGACCGAGGGACACAGTTCACCTCGAGGTTTTGGCAAAAGTTGCATGAAACCATGGGAACCCATCTGAATTTCAGCTCTGCCTATCATCCCCAAACTGACGGGCAGACGGAGAGAACCAATCAGATCCTTGAAGATATGTTAAGGGCATGTGCACTAAAAAACAATAGGAGTTGGGACAAGAACTTACCGTATGCGGAGTTTTCCTATAACAACAGCTATCAAGCTAGTATGAAAATGTCACCGTTTGAAACTTTGTATGGAAGGAAGTGCAGAACTCCCCTATTTTGGAACCAAACAGGAGAAAGTAAAGTGTTTGGTCCAGAAGTGCTACAAGAAGCCGAGGCGAAGGTGAGGGAGATTCGCAACAACTTGAGGATAGCACAAACACGCCAGAAGAGTTATGCTGATGTACAAAGAAGAGAACTCGTTTTCAACGTGGGAGACTATGTTTATCTCAAGGTGTCCCCTATCAGAGGACTTCGTCGGTTCAAGGTGAAAGGGAAGTTGTCACCTCGATACATCGGACCCTTTCAAGTTTTGGAAAGAAAAGGCGAAGTGGCGTACCAACTAGAGTTACCGGTTCATCTATCGAACGTGCACGATGTATTCCATATGTCACAACTCAAGAAATGCCTGAGGACGCCTGAAGAGGTGTTACCCATGAATAAAGTGGATGTAGCTGAGGATTTGTCTTATGCCGAGCAACCATACAAGATTTTGGAGACGATGGAACGCCTCACCAGAAACAAGAGAATCCGGATGTGCAAGGTGCAGTGGAAGCATCACTCAGAAGAGGAAGCTACCTGGGAACGGGAAGATGAGCTCAAGGCACAATTTCCGGAATTGTTTTCTTAGAAACACCAATCTCGAGGACGAGATTTCTTTTAAGGGGGGTAGAGCTGTAACACCCCAAATTTTGATTCAAAACTCTAAACCATGTTCAGAGGGGAATTTAAAAAATTTTGGACGTGTTGCATGTTTTGCAAAAATTCAAATTCAAACTGGAATTCAAATTATACCCAAAACAGAAAAGAAATGGAAAAAGAAAAAGAGAAACGGGAAAAAACCGGCCAGTGGGCCGAAACCCGCCAGCCGGCCCAGTTTTCCCCGCGCCAGCCCGCCCCCGCGCGCGCCGCGCTGTCTCTCACAGACGGGTGGGACCCACCTGTCATCCCCAACCTCGCTCGCGCCGACCCCGGACTTCCCCCCCCCCCCCCCCCGAGCGCGCGCGATCTTAACCGATTGAAAACCGCGTCCCTCAGCCCAAATTCTGATCCCAGAAGAATCCAACTCGATAACAACTGACTCACCGCCCTCCCCCGGCTATAAAAACCCCAGCCCCGATCGGTTTTTCCCACGCGATCGCCGATTTTCACTCCGGTGAGCACCGAGACTTCGCCGGTGAATTCTGGCCGATCTAAGCTCGGAAACTCTGATCTAACTCGCTGGTCTTGATCCACCGCCTCCGGGGAACTTTGCAGGTGCAGAAAACCCGAAGACTTACGGTGTAAACCCAGCGCCGACGAGCTTCGCCGTGGTTTTGCCTCGGACCTCGCCGCCGATCACTTTCCAGGACCCCCGGGCTCGAGAAAACCCCCGAGGTGAGATCCCTGACCTCCCCTCTACCGATCTATGCCATAAGATCACAGTTCTAGGCAGAATTCTCGAGGATCCGAAACTTTCCGGCGAGATCGCCGCTTCCCGCCGCCGTGCGCCACCGGCAGCGCCGCCCGCACTCGATCAGAGCGACGTGGCCGCTTGTGCGCCGTTTATTTTAAATCGCACGGTAGACTTTAAAACCCCGCGTACCGGTTCGATGTTATAATCTCAGCCGTCGGTTTAAAATCGGACGGTCCATGTCAGCCCCGCATTATAAAGACTGGAATTCTTACGTGCTACCCCCTGGGGTTCTCTGGAATTGAGAGCTAGCCCCGGAAACTTCAGATCTAGCCCCTGGAACTCCAGAAAATCATGTAAATTCATTTAAAAATCAGTTTTAGCCACTGGACTTAATAGAAATTAGGAAAAACACCTCTGATAAGTGTAGCTAGACCCCTGGAAATTATGAAAATAATATTATAGACCCTGTAATGGGGTGAATTCATTATTTTAGCCCTGTTTAGTATTTAATTTAGAAAATTGAATATGTAACTAGTGTTTAAAAATTAAAAAGGGGGACAAACATAATTGTCAAAATTAATTAAAAACTTTCTCAGTACTTAGAAAACTTTGGAGTGAGCTAAAAATATATTTTTGGGCTGAAATGAATCTGTTTCATTAGTTATTCACATTATTTAGTATAGGGACACATTTTTAAGTAAAGAATAGCTATAGAAAAAAAGGGAAAATAATTATGAAATAGTTTACATCAGAGGCCATGGTCAAAATGTGTTATTAAATTATTTAGGGCCAAAACATATACTGTTTAGATGATGTGTATTACTAGTTTCATAATAAAATACACAATTATGCATAGGAATATAAATCTGAAAATATAGCAACTAGTAAAAGATAAATGGAGTTTCTAAAATCCAAAGAATTCAGTTTAGGGTTGATAGAAATTATGAAGGCACATATGGAGAAGAAAAATACTTTTCTTACATACTTGGTAGTTTAATATAAGGAATTTATTTAAAAACTGAAACACACACACATATATATAAATATAGTATGTAAGTATAAATATGAACACCAAAGTAGGAATCATACACATATAAATAAAAGTGTATGCAAGCCAAAGATCAACACACAAAGTAACCACAACACATATAATGGTGAATGAATTTCATAAATATGAATGTGTGGTTTGTATGAAGTAAGAAGTGTGAACTATGTCTTATGATTGTTGTTTTTCTTTTGCTATGTGTGATGGTATGAAGTAGAACCTGTTCAAGAGCAAGTTAACCCTTTCCAAGATCAGGACTACCCATTTCAAGAGCAGCAAGAAGGAGGCATGTGTCCTTGACCACTTTGATCCTATGCTAGGATGTGTAGATAGAATTATTTGCATTGTCAAATGAAATATGAAACCCATGCTAGGAAAGTTTCCCTAGAATTGCATTACCTTGTTTCCTTGTAGCTTGGGTTGGGATTTATTTTGTCATGTCATTTATTTACATGCATATGCTTAGCCATGCTTAGAATGGGATATTTGGGATATAAGAGCATCAGTTTATTATACCATACTCTTGAATGAGCTATTGTGAGTTATGTAGAGGTAGGGATCAAGGCAAGTTGGATGTTTTGGTTGTGTGCTGGGTGCACGAGACTTGGGTTTGTGTTTAGTACTTGCCTGGATCCTAAGGACCGGTTCATGGAGCATGTAACCCGGCTTTACAGTGCCAACCACATGCTGAGATGGGGCAGCTTGGCCAATTAATTAGGTGTATCCCCGGCGTAGTATGGGTGTGTTGGATGGTGCGGGGAGTAGGTGTCAGCTGGACTACCATATGAACCGCAAGGCTCAAGAGGGGGCCACTGCAGCGGGGTTGGAGCCTCTTGTATGCTGTTAGGGGTGAAACCTCAGTGGGCCCACGCTCGTCGGGAATCCCTTTGTAAAGGCTTCGTAGTGATCTCCTGGCTGCACACCTGGGAAGTGTGAATGTGGATCGTAGCCACTGGCATAATGGAGGTTCTTTTAGTCCACCCGGCAACGGGGGATGAAATCACTACTTGTGGGTACAGTGGTACAAACTCTGCAGAGTCAAAACTGTCTTGACAGCCGTGCTCACGGTTAAGAGCGGCCTGGACTTATTCATGATTAGAGGAGTGATGGTTTTTGGAAGTTGTGGATGTTAAGCGGGGAGCTTAACATTGGAAATGATGTGATGGTTATTAGATTATGATGATGGATGGGAGATTTGGACCATTTCACCTGTGTAGTAATGTAGGTGCTTAATAAGCTAAGGTGATAGGTATTAATTGCGTAGTGCTTTAACCATGAGTTCAACCTCTCCTTGTTCTAGCCATGCATGATATAATTTTCCCACACTTGCTGAGTACCATTGGTACTCAACCTTGCATATTTGTTGGTTTATATTGCTGCTCAGGTCAAGATAATGAGGTGGTGTATAATGACCAAGATTTTGGACCCGAGGAAGGATTTTAGGTTAATGAAGACCCCCGGGCAACGCCTGTGATGGAGCTCTAAAGAATAATATTCCGCTGCTAGTTTATTTACTTGTGATGAACTTATTATTGTCCATCGAGACATTTACTATGTAAGACTTAGTTATATTCGACACCTGGCTTGTAATAAATGATGCTTCACTATTTGTCATCACATGTATGAGAAAATGATCCTGGCATACATGTGATATTCACTTGGTTGTTTCTTCGGAAAAACCGGGTGTGACAGAGACCCCGGGCAACGCCTGTGACGGAGCCCACAAGAATAATATTCCGCTGCTAGTTTATTTACTTGTGATGAACTTATTATTGTCCATCGAGACATTTGCTATGTAAGACTTATTTATATTCGACACCTGGCTTGTAATAAATGATGCTTCACTATTTGTCATCACACGTATGAGAAAATGAGCCTGGCATACATGTGATATTCACTCGGTTATTCTTCGGAGAAACCGGGTGTGACAGAAGTGGTATCAGAGCCAAGGTTGCCCGTAGGAACGTGGACCTAGGTAGAAATGGACTTATTTAAGGAACTTATTTTCTTAAAAACTATTTTTACAAGGTGTGTGTTGAAAGGTATTATTTAATGAGTCACTTTCTTCTTCTTACCCCAATTTTCATTCAAAATATGGCTTTTGTTTAAAAAGTTTATCTAACCTAAGTTCAAATGCTTTTTGTTTTAGATGGTTCGCATGATTCGCACCGCTCGCAAGTCCACAGGAGGGAGAGTTCCTGTAGTTGCCCTTGCCGAAAGAGAGGAGAGCCGTCCGGTGACGTATCTTTCCTACGGATTTGCAGTAGGAGGCTTGTTGCGCCGTCTTCGACGTATGCTCGAAGCCGCCGACAATACGGGCAAGCTAATCATCCACTATAACTCCACCAGGACCATCCATGAGAAGAGGGAAGAATGGAGTTCAGAGATGAGGATTATACACGAAAATCGGCTGCTTAAGATCCACCGCTCTCCAGCTTGTAGAGCGACACAGGTCGATGCGGAGAAAGATGTCACCTGGGAGGCCATCACCTGCCAGAGTCACATCTATCGTCGCCACCTGGACAGGACTGAGTACATGTATGTCCTCCAGTATGAGAGTGGTACCACGGAGTACAAGTACCCGCCGGTGCAGCAAGGGACTTCCCACGAGCACATGGACTTGTGTTTGGAGGATGCTGCTATGCTCAGCTCTCGACTACAGGAGTGTCAGCAAGAACTTCAGAATGTTCGGGACACCCTGAAGGAAACGGAGGTGTTGCTGCGAGCGTGCTTAAGGGCGAGAGAAAGAGGAGATGGGAATGAACTGTGTGTCACCGTGAATGATACATGGACTCCTGACTCCCCGGATCACCGAGCGATCAGGCGTCGTCGCACTTCTCCACCAGCAGCCTCCCCACCCAAAGCAGAGTCAGAAGGCAGCCGAAATGATGAGGAAGATCCCGAGGAGCCAGCTCAAGAAAACGAGTAGCGTAGAGTCTTTCCCTTAAATTAGAAGGATGTCGAGTAGTCGAGTCGTTACATTAGTTAATGGTGTGTTAATGCTTGGTGTGTGACGTGAGTTGTGTAAGCCATGAGCAATTGTCCACAGCCTCGTCTTTAGATTGTTTTGCTTTGGTGTGTGAACCCACATGAAATAATATTGCAGTTATTTTTGTGTGAGATATGAACCCTCAAAAAAGTATAACAAAGTTTCAACACTTCAAAGTACAAACAAGTGAAAGTAGTAAGATAATACGTAATACTTTAAATTAACCTTTGGTTGATCATGCTAGATGGCCGGAAGAGGAAAAGGTCGTGCTGCCAACCCCGCCAACAACAGCGATGAGGCCTGCAACCCTCATCTTTCAGGAGGCCAAGACAGGGGTGGTCGCCGTGAAGGAGTTGATCCCCTCCACCAAATGCTGGAGAATCAGAATCAGCTCATCCAGAACTTGACTCAAGTGGTGACCAACTTGCATCAAGTTCCACCTCCACAAGCTGCACCACGCCAACCAAGGTTGAGTGAGTTTCTAGGAACTCAACCTCCAAAGTTTGCAAGTGCTGCTGAACCTCTAGAGGCAGATGATTGGCTAAAGACTATTGAAAGCAAGATGAGGACCATACAGTGCCAAGGGTATGAGAGGGTGCTATTTGCCTCTCATCAATTGCATGGACCTGCTGCTGATTGGTGGACCACCTACGTGGCCACCCATCATGACCCTGAGAACATCACTTGGGAAGAGTTCAAGCGTAGCTTCCACAACCATTACATCCCAAGAGGTGAACTCAAAAACAAGAGGAAGGAGTTTTTGGGACTGCAGCAGGGAAACATAACGGTGAGGGAATACCTCACTAAATTTACTCAACTATCCCGCTATGCCCCACGGGACATAGAGACGATGAGCAGAAACAAGATTGTTTCGTGGAAGGACATAACGCAGAAATGCAGTGTGCAATGTCCTCAAATGAGTATGAAAGCTTCCAAAAGATGGTGGACAGAGCGTTTGTGGTAGAAAGGAAGCTAAAGGCCTTGGAAAACGAGAATAAGAGGAAGGCCAGGTGGTCACCTCAAGCCTTAGGGAGCAACACCCGCCCACGTCTGATGCAGCAACCTGCAGGGCAGACGAACCGTGCTGCGGTACCCTACTCAGCACCAAGAGGGTACAACCCGAACTACAGGCCTCCCGCAGCACCAGCACAGGCACAACGTCAGTTTGTACAGCAGCCTCGCCCCGCATATCCACCTCGACCAGCAGTGCAAGGACCTCCAAACCAACCCCAAGACAATAAAGGCCAAGCACCTAAGGTTGGGGTGCAATGTTTTAGCTGTGGTGAAGTGGGGCACTATGCCCATAAGTGCCCAAAGAAGAAGCCCACGCAGCCACAACAGCAGAATGTAATGAGAGGACGGGTGAATCACGTCACTATGGAGGAAGCACAAGAGGCACCCGACGTGGTAGTTGGTAAGTTTCCTGCCAATTTACACATTGCAACCCTGCTGTTTGATTCTGGTGCTACCCACTCGTTCATTGCTAAAGGGTTTGTTAAGAAGCATGACCTAGCAACCACACAAATGAACCATATGCTAGCCGTAAGCTCTCCAGGTGGAGAAATAAGGACAAGACGTCCCAAAGTGAACCTAGACATTAATGGGGTAGTATTTACTGACAACCTCATAGTGATAGATTCACAAGGGATAGATATTATCTTGGGTATGGATTGGTTGACCAAACATAAAGGAATCATCCATTGTTCGACCAGAACGGTGGAACTAACTCATCCTAGTGGCACAAGGGTAAAGTTCATAACAATACAAGAGCCTAGGAGTGACATTAAATTAAATCAAGTTGAGGTGGAAGTGGAGGAGATCAGGATTATCAGGGAATATCCAGATGTTTTTCCGGAGGAGTTGCCAGGTATGCCTCCCAATCGTGAAGTGGAATTTATAATTGAGCTAGTGCCTGGAACAGCCCCGATATACAAAAGACCTTATCGGATGGACTCCAAGCAGCTGGGAGAACTCAAGGATCATTTGAGAGAATTGACGGAGAAGGGGTATATTTGTCCTAGTTCCTCACCATGGGGGGCTCCGGTGATATTTGTGCCCAAGAAGGACGGAACCCAAAGGTTATGCATGGATTACCGTGCCTTGAATGAGGTAACCACCAAGAACAAGTACCTATTACCCCGTATTGAAGACTTGTTTGATCAGTTGAGAGGAGCTTGTGTGTTTTCGAAAATTGATCTCAGGTCGGGATACCACCAACTCAAGATAAGGCAATCTGATATTCCCAAGACAGCTTTCGTATCTTGGTACGGACTGTATGAATACACTGTCATGCCTTTCGGGCTAACTAATGCCCCGGCATACTTCATGTATCTCATGAACAAGGTATTCATGGAATATTTGGACAAATTTGTGGTGGTTTTCATAGATGACATTCTCGTCTTCTCCAAAAATGAAGAAGAACATGAGAAACATCTAAGGTTGGTGTTGCAGAGGCTAAGAGAACACCAACTATATGCCAAGTTGAGCAAGTGTGAGTGTTGGCTGAAGAGAATTCCCTTCTTAGGACATATAATCTCGGAGGGAGGAATCTCCGTAGATCCTGCCAAAATCGAGGATATACAGAAGTGGAAGACCCCTGAAAATGTCGGGGAAGTTCGAAGCTTCGTGGGATTGGCTGGATACTATCGACGGTTTATTGAGGGATTCTTCAAGATCTCGAGACCCCTCACCAAACTGTTGGAGAAGGGAATCACATTCACATGGACGCCACAGTGCGAGACGAGTTTTCAGGAGCTAAATAAAAGATTGACAACAGTCCCAGTGTTGGTTATGCCAGATATGCAGAAGAATTTCACAGTGTACTGCGATGCCTCTGGAAACGGGTTGGGATGTGTTCTCATGCAAGAAGGGCATGTCGTGGCATATGCATCTCGGCAGCTTCGGAAGCACGAGAAGAACTATCCTACACATGACCTAGAACTAGCCGCAGTGGTACACGCGTTAAAAATTTGGCGACACTATTTCATGGGGAAGAGGACAGAGATATATACGGATCATAATAGTTTGAAGTACATTTTTACACAGCCAGATCTCAACCTCAGACAAAGAAGATGGTTAGAGCTAATCAATGACTTTGATGTGGGCATCAACTATCATCCTGAGAAGGCAAACGTCGTGGCCGATGCTTTAAGTCGGAAAAGTGCAGGTCAATAAGTTGAGCTTGAAGGACATGCCTGCAGAATTGAAGGACGAGGTTATAAGGCTCAATCTACGCCTAGTAAATAGCGGTGAAGCCATCGCCATGGAAGTGGATTCCACACTCGAGTGAGACATACGCGAGGGTCAAAAGAATGACGAGAAGATACAAGAGATCAGACAACTCATCAAGGAAAATAAAGCTCCTGGTTTTAAAGAGGATGAACAAGGAACGGTGTGGCACGGGAAAAGAATCTGTGTGTCAGAAGTAAAGAAGATCCGTGAATTGATTTTGAAGGAGGCTCACGATTCTGACTATTCCATTCATCCTGGGAGTACGAAGATGTACCGGAACCTCAAGAGCAGGTATTGGTGGTATGACATGAAGCGAGATGTCGCGGAACATGTTGCCCTATGTGACACATGTTAGTTGGTGAAAGCAGAACATCAACGACCCACGGGATTATTGCAACCACTCAAAGTGTCTGAATGGAAATAGGAAAAAATCGGTATGGATTTCATAGTGGGATTGCCTAGGACCCAATCAGGATATGATTCAATATGGGTCATCATTGACAGGCTAACCAAGGTAGCTTATTTCATCCCCGTGAAAGAAAGCTACAGCGGATCCAAATTGGCAGAGTTGTACATGTCAAGGATCGTGTGTTACCATGGAGTGCCAAAGAAGATAGTGTCACATCGAGGGACACAGTTCACCTCAAGGTTCTAGCAGAAGTTGCACGAAACCATGGGAACCCATCTGAACTTTAGTTCTGCCTATCATCCCCAAACTGACGGGCAAACGGAGAGAACCAATCAGATCCTTGAAGATATGCTGAGGGCATGTGCACTCAAAAACAATAGGAGTTGGGACAAGAACTTACCGTATGCGGAGTTTTCCTATAACAACAGCTATCAAGCTAGTATGAAGATGTCACCGTTTGAAGCCTTGTACGGGAGGAAGTGCAGAACTCCCCTATTTTGGAACCAAACGGGGGAAAGTAAAGTGTTTGGTCCAGAAGTACTACAAGAAGCCGAGCGCGAAGGTGAGGAAAATTCACAACAATTTGAGGATAACACAGACACGCCAAAAGAGCTATGCTGATGTAAGAAGAAGAGAGCTCGTTTTCAACATGGGAGACTATGTCTATCTTAAGGTGTCCCCTATCAGAGGACTTCGTCGGTTCAAGATGAAAGGGAAGTTGTCACCTCGATACATCGGACCCTTTCAAGTTCTGGAAAGGAAAGGCGAAGTGGCGTATCAACTAGAGTTATCGGCTCGTCTATCGGATGTGCACAATGTATTCCATGTGTCACAACTCAAGAAATGCCTGAGGACGCCAGAAGAGGTGTTACCCATGAATGAAGTGGACGTAGCTGAGGATTTGTCTTATGCCGAGCAACCATACAAGATTTTGGAGACATTTGAATGCCTCACCAGAAATAAAAGAATCCGGATGTGCAAGGTGCAGTGGAAGCATCACTCAGAAGAGGAAGCCACCTGGGAACGGGAAGATGAGCTCAAGGCACAATTTCCGGAATTGTTTTCTTAGAACCACCAATCTCGAGGACGAGATTTCTTTTAAGGGGGGTAGAGCTGTAACACCCCAAAAATCTTGTTAAGACCCTAAATCATGTTAAGAGGGGAATTTAAAAATTTTTGGACGTGTTGCATGTTTTGCAACAATTTAAATTCAAACTGGAATTCAATTTAAATTCAAAGCAGAAAAGAAATAGAAAAAGAAAAACAAAAGAAAACATAAAAACCGGCCAGTGGGCCGAAACCCACCAGCCGGCCCAACCAGCACCCGCGCCAGCCCGCAGCCGCGCGCGCCTCTTCCTCCCACTGACAGGCGGGGCCCGCCAGCCTTCTTCTTCCTCGCGCCCGCGCCGGGACTCTCTCACCCGAATCAAAACCGATCGGGAATTCTCGCGTATCCCAGCCGAATTTCGATCGGGGGCGACGCAAACTCGATCTAAACCACCCCGCCGCCCTTCCCCGTCTATAAAAACCCCGGCCTCGTTCTGTTTTTCCCACGCGATCCGCCGTTTTTACTCCGGTGAGAACCCGAGCCTTCTCCGGCGAATTCTGGCCGATCTACGCTCGGAAATTCCGATCTAACTCGCTGGTCTTAAACTCGGTGACTTGCGGTTCAAACACAACGCCGATGAGCCTCGCCGTGGTTTCACTTCGGACCTCGTCGCCGACCGCCTTCCAGGACCTCCGAGTTCAAGAAAAACCTCCGAGGTAAGATCCCCGACCTCCTCTCCACCGATCTATGCCATAAAATCACAGTTCTAGAAAGAATTCTCAAAGATCCGAAAGTCTCCGGCGAGATCGCTGCTTCCCGCCGCCGTGCGCCGCCGGGCAGCGCCGCCCGCGCTCAGTTAGAGCGACGTCTATTTTAAATCGCACGGTAGACTTTAAATCCCCGCGTACCGGTTCGACGTTATAATCTCAGCCGTCTGTTTTAAATCGGACAGTCCATGTCAGTCTGGCGTTATAAAGACTGAAAATCTTACGTGCTACCCCCTGGGGTTCTCGGGAAATAAGAGCTAGCCCCGAAAACTTCTGATCTAGCCCCTGGAACTTCAGAAAATCGTGTAAATTCATTTAAAAATCAGTTTTAGCCCCTAGACTTAATAAAAATTAGGAAAAACTCCTCTGTTATATGAAGCTAGACCCCTGAAAATTATTAAAATAATATTATAGACCCTGTAGTAGGGTGAGTTTACCTTTTTAACCCTGTTTAATATTTAATTTAAGAAATGGAATATGTGGCTAGTGTTTAAAATTTAAAAGTGGGACAAACATATTGACAAAATTAAATTAAAAACTTTCTCAGTATTTAGAAAACTTTGGAGTGAGATAAAAATATATTTTGGGCTGAAATGAATCTGTTTAATTTATTATTCACATTTAGGGACACATTTTTAAGTAAAGAATAGTTCTGGAAAATAGGGAAAATAATTGTAAAATAGTTTACATCAGAGGAAAAGGTCAAAAATATATTAGCAAATATTTTAGATCAGAACCTATTCTGTTTAGATGATGTGTCTTGTTATTTTCATAATAAAGTTCACATTTAGGCATAGGAAATAAATCTGAAGATATAGCAACTAGTAAATGATAAATGGAGTTCTAAAATCCAAAGAATTCAGTTTAGGGTTGGTAGAAATTCTGAAGACACATATGGAGAAGGAAAATACCTTTCATGCATACTTGGTAGCTAAAAGGTGTAGTAATTGAATATAACGAATTTATTTAAATTGAAAACTCATATATATAGTATGTAAGTATAAATGTGAACACAAAAGTAGGAATCATATACACATAATTAAAAGTGCATGCAAGCCACAAATCAACACACATAGAGTAATCACAACACATATAATGGTGAATGACTTTCATAAATTTGAATGTGTGGTTTGTATGAAGTGGAAGTGTGAACTATGTCTTATGGATTGTTGTTTTTCTTTTGCTATGTGTGATGGTATGATGTAGAACCTGCTCAAGAGCAAGTTATTCCTTTCCAAGATCAGTACTACCCATTTCAAGAGCAGCAGGAAGGAGGCAAGTGTCCTTGACCACTTTGATCCTATGCTAGGATGTGTAGATAGAATTATTTGCATTGTCAAATGAAATATGAAACCAATGTTACGAAGTTTCCCTAGAATTGCATTACCTTATTTCCTTGTAGCTTGGGTTGGGTTTTATGTTATCATGTCATTTATTATTATGCATATGCTTAGCCATGCTTAGAATGGGATATTTGGGATATGAGATCATCAGTTTATTTTAACATACTCTTGAATGAGATATTGTGAGTTATGTAGAGGTAGGGATAAAGGCAAGTTGGATGTTTTAGTTGTGTGCTGGGTGCACGAGACTCGGGTTTGTGTTTAGTACTTGCCTGGATCCTAAGCACCGGTTCATGGAGCATGTAACCTGGCTTTACCGTGCCAACCACATGCTGAGATGGGGCAGCTTGGCCAATTAATTAGGTGTATCCCCGGCGTAGTATGGGTGTGTTAGATGGTGCGGGGAATAGGTGTCAGCTGGACTACCATATGAACCGCAAGGCTCAAGAGGGGGCCACTGCAGCGGGGTTGGAGCCTCTTGTATGCTGTTAGGGGAGAAACCTCAGTGGGCCCACGCTCGTTGGGAATCCCTTTGTAAAGGCTTCGTAGTGATCTACTGGCTACACACCTGGGAAGTGTGAATGTGGTTCATGGCCACTGGCATAATGGAGGTTCTTTTAGTCCACCCGGCAACGGGGGACGAAATCACTACATGTGGGTACAGTGGTACAAACTCTGCAGAGTCAAAACTGTCATGACAGCCGTGCTCACGGTCAAGAGCGGCTTAGACTTATTCATGATTAGAGGAGCGATGGTTTTTGGAAGTTGTGGATGTTAAGCGGGGAGCTTAACATTGGAAATGATGTTATGGTTATTGGATTATGATGATGGGATGGGAGATTGGGACCATTTCACCTGTGTAGTAATGTAGGTGATTAATAAGCTAAGGTGACAGGTATTAATTGCGTAGTGCTTTAACCATGAGTTCAACCTCTCCTTGTTCTAGCCATGTATGATATAATTTTCCCACACTTGCTGAGTACCATTGGTATTCAACCTTGCATATTTTGTTGGTTTATATTGCTGCTCAGGTCAAGATAATGAGGTGGTGTATAATGACCAAGACTTTGGACCCGAAGAAGGTTTATAGGTTCATGGAGACCCCGGGCAACGCCTGTGACGGAGCCCACAAGAATAATATTCCGCTGCTAGTTTATTTACTTGTGATGAACTTATTATTGTCCATCGAGACATTTGCTATGTAAGACTTATTTATATTCGACACCTAGCTTGTAATAAATGATGCTTCACTATTTGTCATCACACGTATGAGAAAATGATCCTGGCATACATGTGATATTCACTCGGTTGTTCTTCGGAGAAACCGGGTGTGACACAAAAATTTCTTCTGCGTGAAGGCCTTCTCTACCGTGCTAACAAGCTGTGTGTTCCAGCTAGCTCCGTTCGTCTTTTGTTGTTGTAGGAAGCGCATGGAGGTGGTTTGATGGAACATTTTGGTGTTAAAAAGACAGAGGATGTGCTGGCCACTCACTTCTTTTGGCCACGAATGAGGCGTGATGTGGAGCGTTACGTTTCACGTTGCACAACATGCAATAAAGCTAAGTCTCGACTTAACTCACATGGTCTTTATATGCCTCTTCCGGTTCCTAGTGCACCTTGGGAAGATATTTCTATTGACTTTGTTTTAGGATTGCCTAGAATAAAGAGGGGGAGGGATAGTGTCTTTGTGGTTGTTGATCGTCTATCTAAAATGGTTCATTTTATACCCTGCCACAAGACCGATAATGCTTCACATGTTACTGATTTGTTCTTTAATGAGATTGTGTGTTTGCATGGTATTCCCAATACTATTGTTTCTGATAGGGATGCTAAGTTTTTGAGTCACTTATGGAGAACTTTATGGTATAAATTGGGAACAAAGTTGTTGTTTTGTACTACTTGTCATCCACAAACTGATGGGTAAACGGAGGTAGCTAATCGTACCTTGTCTACTATGTTGCGGGCTATTTTGAAAGACAATTTGAGGTTGTGGGAGGAGTATTTGCCACATATTGAGTTTGCTTATAACAGGTCTATTCACTACACAACCAAGTTAAGTCCGTTTATGGTAGTCTATGGTTTCAATCCTCGTGCTCCAATTGATTTGCTACCTTTACCACATACTGAAATTGTGAACTTAGATGCTACACAACGTTCTGAATTTTTTCTTAAGTTGCATGAAACTACTAAGTTACAAATTGAAAAAATGAATGAAAAATATCGCATTGCTGCTAGTAAAGGTAGGAAGGAGGTAAAATTGGAACCCGGTGATTTGGTGTGGGTTCATTTGAGAAAAGATAGGTTTCCGGATTTGAGAAAGTCTAAACTCATGCCACGTGCTGCTGGACCTTTTAAGCTTCTTGAGAAGATAAATGACAATGCATATAAACTTGAGTTGCCTTCCGAGTTTGGGGTTAGTCCCACATTTAACATTTCAGATTTGAAGCCATACTTGGGAGAAGAAGATGAGCTTGAGTCGAGGACGACTCTAATGCAAGAGGGGGAGGATGATGTGGATATCACTCCTGCAGATATACACAACACTCACATGGTAGACATGCAAGGTCCAATTACTAGAGCTCGAGCATGACAATTGAATTTAGAGGTGAGCTCGTTACTGAACAGTTCTTTATATGTGAATTTTAAGAGTATGTTGCTACCTAATGGATTAATTATGATTAGGAACCATGGAGAGGATATGGAGATACATGGAGAGGGGTTTGGAGGCGTGGAGGACCAGAAAATACGCCAACAAGAAGTTAGAGACCGAGCCCAACTCGAACTCAAGTCTAACTCGGGCCCAGGAGCAGTCCACCTTAAAATGGATGCACAGGAGGCATACGGACTCCGTTTTTTAACGTTCTACATATGAACGGAAAGCTGAGAGGATAAACTTTCCAATGGAACTGGCCTCACATTAAAATTCCCTATGAGTCGACGGGAAACTTTGAAACAATATAAAGTTTAGAGTCTGTCAGGGTGTTGCATCACCTAGTTGGGCCATTGGGCCTTGTATCGAGTCCAAGTGCATTATGTTTGTGTCTTAGGGTTATGTCACGACCCCAGCACCCCCCTGGTCGTCCTCCACCTCCTTTATACCCCCTAGCCGCCGTCACAAACAGCTGGGTTTTGCTTAGTTACAATCTGTCATTGAACAGTGTCGCCGATCATCGATTGTGAGACCCCAAATTCGTGATCAATTCAGTTTTGATTGCAACTTCTCTGTTCTTGCTTGTGTTCTTGATTGCGCTTGCAGGGATAACCCTTCGTGGCGAGGTCATTCGTGTGACATGGGTGATAACCAACGGAGCAGTGGTGTAGTGATTGCGGGGTTTCGTTCGTTTGGAGCCTTGGATCATCAACATCGAGATCTCCACTCAATCAAGTTTACCCTACCTCTCGGAAGATCGGGACTCATCCTCCTATCACTAATGATCCCATGGAGGCTGATGATTGGTTGAAGTCCATGGATAAGAAGCTTGCTATTGTTCAGTGCAATGATCGGGAGAAAGTTCTCTTCGCATCGCACCAACTTATGGGAGCAGCCGCTGACTGGTGGAACGCTCTTTGCAATGCTCATGTCGACCAGAAGACTATCACTTGGGCTGAGTTCAAGGAGAGTTTCCGCTCTCATTACGTCCATGTTGGAGTCATGATGCTAAAAAAACAAGAGTTTGAAGGTCCGCCAAGGTAGGAAGAGCGTGAATGAGTAGCTCAACAAGTTCACGCAGCTATCAAGGTAATGCCCCCGAGGATGTCAAGTCGGATCAAAGGAAGCAATACTTTTTCATGAGAGGGTTGAATAATGAAATTCAAGTTGAACTGCTCAACAATGACTATGCAAACTTCCAGAAGCTATTTGACAAAGCTATAGTGGTTGAGAGTAAGATCCGTGAGATCGAGCAAGAGGGCAAGAGGAAGATGCCATACCAGCCACAAGGGAGCAATGTACATCCCCGTTTCATGCCCCCAACTGCACCACAGTATGACTCGTCCGCTTCTACTTTCCACCCTGCAAACCCACCTCGCCCTAATCCACCACCGCAGCAACGCCCTGTCATGCAAGCACCTCATGTGCCTTTGCCTTCTGCGTCTCGTCCCAACATGGGTGCTTATGCTCAAAACCACCCCCGTCCTAACGTCCCTGCTGGCTTGGGCAACAGGGCATGTTTTTCATGCGGAGAGACGGGACACTTTGCAAGTCAGTGCCCGAGGAAAGGCCTTGGATAGCCGAGCAACGTGCCCAAGCAGAACCCACGGCCAGACGGAGGAGCTAATCAAGGCAATCGTGGGCAGCAGAACTACGCTCGTGGCAACATGAATCATGTCTCCGCTGAGGAGGCGCAACAGGCTGAGGACGTCGTGATTGGTATGTTCCATGCCAACTCTAACCCAGCTACTGTTTTATTTGATTCTGGAGCATCGCATTCATTCATATCATCCAAGTATATTGCTAAGTATAATCTGCCCATATCACACATGAAATATACTATGTTGGTTAATTCTCCCGGTGGAGAGATGAGGACTAATATATTATGTCCCAAAGTAAACCTTAAAATAAGGAGCGTAGATTTCTTGCCAACCTTATTGTCTTGGATTCTCAAGTGCTTGATATAATACTTGGAATGGATTAGTTAAGCAAGCACAACAGAGTGATCCAATGTGCTGAGAGGAGCGTGCAGTTGACAAATGTGATGCGGACATCACTACCGTTGATACAACCACAACATCAGGCCATTCACCACTCTCAGCTAATCAAGGTCCAATGACACGCGCTCGTGCACGTCAACTTAATTATTAGGTGAACTCATTCCTGGCTGTTCAAAGTAATTATCCTTCAAATGGGGACCTATTAAAGCCTTGTGATGACCTTGTTATTATTAGGTGCTTGGGAATTGATCCAGCTAGGAGGGATGGAGGGATTAATGCAATAAAGTCTGCTCCACCCGAGGAGAAATCTTGAGGCTGGGTCCATGTAATAAAGAGAGATTTAGACAAATAAGAAAAGGAATAAGGGAAATCTCGTCCAACTTTGCTGCTGGACGAAATTCCCTCTTTCTTCCCCCATTTAAAGATAGATATGCTATAATAAGGAAAAAAATAGAGGAAATCATATCCTGCCTTGCTGCTGGATGGGTTTCCCTCTTTCTTTACCTATTAAATGATAGTCTATCACAGAAAAAGGAAGGGAATAAGGGAGATCACGTCCTACCTTTGTTGCTGGACGAATTTCCCTCTTCCCTCCCCTATTTAAGTAGTCCAAGAGCTCCTTGACAGGGCGGGTTTTGTTTTCTGTAAGTTTAGCCATTGCTACTTCCTTGTAACACAAGTGTCGACGAGACCTTCCGATTACTTGAATCAGAACCCCAACTTTTTCACACCCGTGAGTGTTTGCTTGTTATCTTGTTCTTACTTGTTCTTCGATTGCTTGCAGGTTCAAGGTTGTTCTTGGCACGGCAAGTACAGCAACAACAGGAGCCGGTGTAACTATCGCTAAGGCGCAGCATCCTTGTGGTTGTTGTAGTCGGGTAGCACAACGTTGACCTCCACCCAAATCGTAGTTACCAGGAGACGGTGTAACTGTCGCTCAAGGCGCCATACCATTCTGGTTGTGGTAGTCGGGCAGCCAACGTCGGCCTCCACCAAATTCGTTCATTACCAACATCTCTCATCGAAAGATAGGGCGTCCCCCATACCCGCTGGGTTCATCAAAATGAGCACGGTACTCGTATTGAGTTCGAGTCAGCCCAACCGACAACCAAGAAGGCAACGTTGAACCACGTCGAAGAAGCAACATTGGAAAGCATTCCGGTGGTTCAAGAATATCCGTACGTGTTCCCAGAAGAACTTCCAGGTATGCCACCTGACCAGGACATTGAGTTTGCCATTGATTTAGTACCTGGAACTGCACCTATAGCAAAGATGCCATATAGGATGCCCATTAATGAACTAGTGGAACTTAAGAAGCAAATTCAGGAGCAGCTAGAAAAGGGTTTTATTCGCCCGAGCTCGTCACCGTGGGGAGCCCGCGTGCTCTTCGTGGACATGAAGGATGGGACCCAAAGGATGTGTGTGGATTATAGGTCTCTCAATAAGGTGACGATCAAGAATAAATACCCGCTGCCCCGTATAGAGGACCGGTTTGACCAAATGAAAGGTGCCCGAGTTTTTTCTAAGATTGATCTTCGGTCGGGATACTTCCAGCTGAAGATTAAACTCTCCGACATACCCAAGACTGCATTTTGAACACAGTATGGTTCATATGAATATACCGTTATGTCTTTTGGGTTAACGAATGCACCCATATATTTCATGTACCTCATGAATAAGGTCTTCATGGAGTACTTGGACAAGTTCGTCGTGGTTTTCATCGACGATATCATGGTATATTCAGAAAGCGAGGAAGAACATGAAGAACACTTGAGATTGACCTTACAGAAATTGCTAGAGCATCAATTGTATGCCAAGTTCAGCAAGTGTCAATTTTATCTAAAGGAGATATCGTTCCTAGGCCACATCATCTCCGAGAAAGGAGTATCGGTTGATCCCGGAAAAGTGGGAGATGTTCTGAAGTGGAACCAACCACAGAACATGATGGATATTCGGAGTTTCCTTGGGATGGCTGGATACTATCGTCGGTTCATCAAGGATTTCTCCAAAATAGCAAAGCCTATAACTGAATTGCTAATAAAGAGAAAAGCATTTCAGTGGACAACAGCGTGTCAAAAAAGCTTTGAGGAGCTCAAGAAAAGGCTAACCGCAGCGCTGGTCTTGGTATTGCCGTACGTGAGCAAGAGTTTTGACATATATTGTGACACATCAAGACAAGGACTTGGATGTGTGCTCATGCAAGAAGGACAAGTGGTAGCCTATGCGTCGAGAAGAAGGCACGTGCAAAAAGAAAAGCCACACTGATTACAATTACAAAAAAAAAGAGAGACAATTTGTGTAACATTTGTTTCATGTTTCGAAGTTCAACTTGCTGTTTTCAACGTTGTTGAAACACAACGGATCGGGCTGTTCGAACTTCCCTACCATAGTAATCCAACGTCACGTGGAGTTACAGCTCACGTCTCTAGTAAGGTTTGAACTAGGACCAGCACAATACCATCGTGGAACGTTTACTCAACTTGTTGTGACTAATATGGTACTAGCTGTTCCTTTGCACAAATTGTGTCTAGCAGCCACCTACAGCTCCACAAAATTGTCTACGACACCATAAGGTTGTGCTGGCAGCCACCGTTTGTTGTTGTTCTTGCTGATTGCCGGCGCCTCCTGCATCGCATGGTAAGAACTTGTAAGACCTTGATTTTCTTGCTAGTGAGGAATTGTGCTGTCCTACCACCTCTTAGCAACTGTTAGGATTAATCTGCTTGCTGTTGTATTTCTTTTCTTTACTAACCATGTCAGCTGATGCGAATGGAACATCTCCACATTCACCACGTACGAGAGGCATCATTCAGCATTTCGAACGCCAAGTAAAGCTACACACAGATGCTCTAAATGAGGATATTCAAGTCACCAATGAACGCATTGGTCAATTAGAGTCGACGTAGATTTGCACCAACACCAAACTGACCACATTAGAAAGCACTGCTGGGGCTATTAACACTTCTCTTGCAGCAATCATTGAGCGATTGGAGAGGATGGAACAGGTTGGACGTGAAGAGAGGCAAAGACGTGTTGATGACAGCCACGACTCCGTTGGAAGTGCTGCAAGATATGACGAGACGGAGTATTTGGCGGATACCGAGCTTGATGATGGACCTTTCAGGTATCGACGGCAGCCACGTCGTGACCATCGTGGTATGGGTGGTCGAGCTCAACGACGCGAGGTACGTGACAATGACGATTCCCTACGCAGCATTAAATTCTCCATACCACCTTTTGATGGTAAATATGATCCGGATGCATATCTGTCTTGGGAATTATCAGTAGATCAAAAATTTGCATGCCATGATTTCCCTGATGATAAAAAGGTTAGAGCTGCCACTAGTGAATTCACTGACTTTGTTTCTGTTTGGTGGCATGAATATCAAACTAAAAATCCAGCTACCGTACCACAAACTTGGAATGCTTTGAAACGAATCATGCGTCGTCGTTTTGTTCCTTCCTATCATGCTCGTGACCTGTTGCATAAATTACAACAACTTAGACAAGGCAACAAATCTGTTGAGAAATACTATCAAGAACTTCAAATAGGCATGATTTGTTATGGCCTAGTTGAAAATGAAGAGGCTGCAATGGCTAGGTTTATGGGTGGTTTAACAAGAGAAATTCAGGACATATTGGCTTATAAGGAATACACTAACGTCACTCGATTATTCCATCTTGCTTGTAAGGCTGGAAGAGAAGTGCAGGGACGACGTACAAAAACTAACATTTCTGCAGGTCGAGCTACCTCATGGCAGTTCCGCTCAAGTGCTGCTGGTACTAAGCATGATTCTCCAGACGATGCTTCCAATGGGTTGCCCAGGACTACATCAAAATCAGCACCTTCGCGTGCAATCGAGACAACAAAAGGATCCACCCAAGTTGCAGCCAACACTTCTTCTTCCATTGCTTTTACCGGGGGAACAAAAGACATTCAATGCCTCCAGTGCAAGGGTTTTGGGCACATACGAAGGGACTGCCCAAGCAAGCGTGTGCTGGTTGTACGAGAAAATGGTGAGTACTCATCCGCTAGTGATTTAGATAATGAAACATATGCCATGCTTGCTGCACAAGAAGCAGGAAAGAAGAATGATGATGAAGAGCACATTCGGGCTGATCATGCTGCCCACTATGAGAGTCTTGTTGTGAGGCGTGTCTTGAGTGCCCAAATGATCAAAGCTGAACAGAACCAGCGACACAATCTATTCCAAACTAAGTGTGTAGTTTTGGAACGATCGTGTCGCATTACTATTGATGGAGGAAGCTGCAACAATTTAGCAAGTGCTACCATGGTAGAAAAGCTTGGGATGACAACACTTCCACATCCACATCCCTACTACATCCAATGGTTCAACGACAGTGGTAAGCTTAAGGTAACACGTCTGGTTCGTGTCGAATTTGCAATTGGTTCCTACCATGATTACATTGATTGTGATGTGGTACCTATGCAAGCTTGTTCTATGCTATTTGGTCAACCTTGGCAATTTGATAAAGATACATTACATCATGGTAAATCAAATCAATACTCTTTCATGCATCATGAGAAGAAACTTGTTTTGCACCCGATGTCCCCTGATGCTATTTTGAAGGATGACATTGCTAGAGCTTGCAAAGAGAAAAATAAGAAATCTGCTGAAAATGAAAATTCAGATGTCGTGAAGAATCGGTACATCCTAAGACTGACAATTCCAAATCTGCTCATATGAAGAAAAATGAAATAAAATTAACAAGCGCTTGTTTTTTTGCTTCCAAATCTGATTTGTTTGAATTAAAAAGTGATACTACAATCTGCTATATGTTTGTTTGCAAAGAAGCTTTGTTCTCACTTCACGACACACCATGTACTTTGCCTCCTTCTATCACTAAGCTTTTGCAGGAATACGCTGATGTGTTTCCACAAGAGGTACCAGCCGGGCTGCCACCATTGAGAGGGATTGAGCATCAGATTGACCTCATCCCTTCATGTACTTGCCTAGCACTTTCATGAGATTAATGAATGAGGTTTTACGTGCTTTCATTGGAAGATTTATGGTAGTATATTTCGATGATATCTTGATCTATAGCGCATCTGTCGAAGTTCATCTTGATCATCTCCGTGCTGTTTTCAATGCTTTACGTAATGCACGCTTATTTGGTAACATTGACAAGTGCACCTTTTGCACGGATCGAGTTTCTTTTCTTGGCTATGTTGTGACACCACAGGGAATTGAAGTTGATCAAGCCAAGGTGGAGGCGATACACAGCTGGCCGACTCCTACCACGGTCACATAAGTACGAAGCTTTCTCGGACTTGCTGGATTCTATCGTCGTTTTGTGAAAGACTTCAGCACCATAGCAGGCCCACTGCATGAGCTTACAAAGAAGGGTGCTCCATTCACATGGGGCAAGGCGCAAGAGGCTGCATTTGCAACTTTGAAGAATAGGTTAACTCATACACCCCTTCTCCAATTACCAGATTTCAGTAAGACTTTTAAATTGGAATGTGATGCTAGTGGTATTGGATTAGGAGGTGTGTTGTTGCAAGAGGGGAAATCTATTGCTTATTTTAGCGAGAAACTGAATGGGCCTAGTCTGAACTATTCCACTTATGATAAAGAATTATATGCACTAGTACGAACTTTGGAAACATGGCAACATTATTTATGGCCTAAAGAATTTGTTATACATTCTGATCATGAATCTTTGAAGCATATTAAGAACCAAACTAATCTGAACCGTAGGCATGCCAAGTGGGTAGAATTCATTGAGTCCTTTCCTTATGTCATCAAACACAAGAAAGGGAAAGATAATGTCATTGCGGATGCCTTATCTCGCCGTTACAATATGTTGTCCCAACTTGATTTTAAGATTTTTGGCTTGGAAACAATTAAAGAACAATATGCTTTTGATGCTGATTTCAAAGATGTGCTGCTGCAATGTAAAGAAGGAAAAATATGGAACAAGTTTGTTCTCACTAATGGTTTTGTATTTCGAACTAACAAATTGTGCATTCCAGCTGGTTCTGTGCGTATCATACTATTGCAGAAAGCATATGGTGGAGGATTGATGGGACACTTTGGTGTCAAGAAGACGGAAGACATCTTAGCAAGCCATTTCTTTTGGCCAAAGATGAGGAGAGATGTGAAGCGGTTTGTTGCTCGTTGCACCACCTGTCAAAAAGCTAAGTCCCTCTTAATCCACATGGTTTATACATGCCTCTTTCTGTTCCTAGTGCTCTATGGGAGGATGTTTCTATGGATTTTATTTTAGGATTGCCTAGAACAAAGAAGGGGAGGGATAGTATTTTTGTTGTTGTCGACAGATTTTCTAAAATGACACATTTTATATCATGCCACAAAACTGATGATGCTACCCATATTGCTGATTTGTTCTTCGAGAAGTTGTTCGTTTGCATGGGGTTCCAAACACTATTGTTTCAGATAGAGATGCCAAATTTCTTAGTCATTTTTGGAAAACTTTATGGGCTAAGTTGGGGACAAAATTACTCTTTTCTACCACTTGTCACCCTCAAACTGATGGACAGACCAAAGTAGTGAACCGTAGTTTATCTACCATGCTAAGGGCTGTTCTGAAACATAACATCAAATTATGGGAAGAATGTTTGCCTCATATTGAATTTGCTTACAATCGTTCGCTGCATTCTACTACTAAATTGTGCCCTTTTCAGATTGTATATGGTTTTATTCCTCGTGCTCCCATTGATCTTTTGGCTCTGCCACCTTCAGAGAAATTAAATTTTGATGCTTCTCGCCGTGCTGAATTAATTCTTAAAATGCATGAGCAAACTAAAGCAAACATTGAGAGCATGAACGCTAAATATCAACAAGCCGGTAGCAAGGGTAGGAAGCATGTTACTTTTGAACCTGGTGATTTGGTTTGGGTGCATTTGAGAAATGATAGATTTTCTGATTTGAGAAAATCTAAATTACTACCTAGAGCTGCTGGACCCTTCAAAGTGCTTCAAAAAATTAATGATAATGCATATGAAATTGAGTTGTCTGCACATTTTGGGGTTACTTCCTCTTTTAATATTGCAGATTTGAAACCATATATGGGCGAGGAAGACACATTTGAGTCGAGGACGACTCAATTGCAAGAAAGGGAGGATGATGCGGACATCGCTACCGTTGATACAACCACAACACCAGCCCATTCACCACTCTCAGCTAATCAAGGTCCAATGACGCGCTCGTGCACGCAACTTAATTATCAGCTGAATTCATTCCTGGCTGTTCAAAGTAATTATCCTTCAAATGGGGACCTATTAAAGCCTTGTGATGACCTTGTTATTATTTGGTGCTTGGGAATTGATCCAGCTAGAAGGGATAGAGGGATTAATGCAATAAAGGCTGCTCCACCCGAGGAGAAATCTTGAGGCTGGGGCCATGTAATAAAGAGAGATTTAGACAAATAAGGAAAGGAATAAGGGAAATCTCGTCCAACTTTGCTGCTGGACGAAATTCCCTCTTTCTTCCCCTATTTAAAGATAGATGTGCTATAATAAGGAAAGAAATAGAGGAAATCATATCCTGCCTTGCTGCTGGATGGGTTTCCCTCTTTCTTTCCCTATTAAATGGTAGTCTATCACAGAAAAAGGAAGGGAATAAGGGAGATCGCGTCCTACCTTTGTTGCTGGACGAATTTCCCTCTTCCCTCCCCTATTTAAGTAGTCCAAGAGCTCCTTGACAGGGCGGGTTTTTGTTTTCTCTAAGTTTAGCCATTGCTACTTCCTTGTAACGCAAGTGTCGACGAGACCTTCCGATTACTTGAATCAGAACCCCAACTTTTTCACACCCGTGAGTGTTTGCTTGTTATCTTGTTCTTGCTTGTTCTTCGATTGCTTGCAGGATCAAGGCTGTTCTTGGCACGGCAAGTACAGCAACAACAGGAGCCGGTGTAACTATCGCTAAGATGCAACATCCTTGTGGTTGTTGTAGTCGGGTAGCATAACGTCGACCTCCACCCAAATCGTAGTTACCAGGAGACGGTGTAACTGTCGCTCAAGGCGCCACACCATTCTGGTTGTGGTAGTCGGGCAGCCAACGTCGGCCTCCACCAAATTCGTTCATTACCAACATCTCTCATCGAAAGATAGGGCGTCCCCCGTACCTGTTGGGTTCATCACATGTGGAGCCTTCGGAGCTCTCTCTGCGGAGAAGGGAGGTCCGGCTCTGCTGGCCACGCGGCGGGCCCGGAGCTCTCCTCTGAGGAGAGGGAGGTCCGGCCCCGTGGGACACGTGGGGCTTTCGGAGTTTGCCCCTGCGGAAGGGGCAAAGTCCTTTGGCGATTTCCCCTGTGCGCGGGGGTACCCCATATTGAGGGTACCGACAGTGGCTCCCAAGCCCATCTCAGGGGAGATAGCGAGCCTGAGGTGGGGCCCCCGTCTCTTCTACTTCGTGCACCTTCTCGAAGACCCGCTTTGACCGTTGCTGGAGCATGAACAGTCGCGGGATCGTGGGGGCGTGAGCCCTGCTTGATGGTTGCTTTTACTGCGATGGTTCCCAAGGCTGCCACTACTGCACGTCGCAGCGCACGTCACAGCGTCTTGTCAGGAACCGCCGGGTTCTTTGCCTGGGGCTGACAACCCGGTCCACCACTTCTGTAGGACGGCCTGGGCCCGCTTGTCATGGACTCCTGGGCTTGGAGCTGAAGCGGTTACCCCAAGCAGCGTATACGGAGAGTTTCGAATCGCTTTGAATCGAGTATTGGAAGTTTAAAAGAGGATCTCATCTGCATCGCAGGCTTCCCTTCGCACTTCCTCACACCTGAGCCGTTCTTGTTTCTCCGAGCTCTTGTGTTTCCGCCGCCAAGTTCTTGCGCTTCCGTCGTCCATGGCTTCCAACCTGCCTGCAAAGGCCGACGGAGCTCGGGCCGCCGACAGGGGGAGGGGCAGGGAGCCGGACTCCGGGTTGCCAGACAAAAAACATGCCCGGTCCCCTCCGACGGCGTCGTTCGCGCCAAGCCAGGAAACCGGGGTACCTTCACGTCCTCCTTCTGGAGGTGTCAGTTTGACGGGTGGCGACCCCAAGAGGCCTCGGGCCTTCCGTTCCGACGGGACTCAACTCGAGCGGCGGCGGTCCGAGGGGCCCCGGGCGTCCCGTCCTTCTTCCTCAGGCGGAGGAGCTCCGAGGGGGACGCCGGTGTTGCGATGCCCGGGGGCGAGCCGAGGGCTCAGGCACCCCGGCCAGCAAGCGTCCCGGCTGCGGGCTCGGCAGGCGGTGGCGCCGGGAAGAGCAGCGCTGGGACTCATCCAGGGGCGCAGGTGCCCCGGGCCTCAGGAGCTGGGTCGGCGAGCAGCGCTAGAGGCACCGCCGGCGGGGGCTCTACCGCTCCACCTCCTAGGGGGGGGGGGGGGTTCCGGGAGCACCACCTGTTCCGCCGGTCTGGGTGCCTGCGGCGCAGGCCCCGGCGGCGACGGCAGGCTACGACGGATCTGCTCCGGCTGAGCCGGGATTCCATGCCCGTTGGAGCGTTCACGTTCCTCGGTAAGTGTTGCTCTTACCGGGTTTCAGAGCCTGCGTTCTTTTCTTCTTTCCTTAACCCGAGAGCTTCCCATGCTTGCAGGGACTCATCGGGTACCGGTAATGATTCTTTTCCCCCGCCATCCCTGGTTGACGGGAGATCCTCGCCGCAGCGCCGGAAGCTGCGGCGGCTTTGCCGGCCCCCAAGCCGGTGCAGGCTTCTCCTGTGCCGGTCAGACCAGCTCCTGCAGCGGCGGCGGCAGCACCCGCTCGTCCTCCTTCACCAGCTCGGAAGCCAGCGGTTGTCGAGGGCTCGGCAGGGCTGGCTGGCGACGTCCAGCCCTCTAGTGTCGAGGCGGGAGGAGCAGCTGCGGGTCCTACGGCAAGCAGTGAACAGGGGTGCATCGAGAGCGGCCCTGCTCCGGTGCCGGCTTCTCCAGATCGGCGCCTCATCCCGGTCACCGAGATGCCGGCATCTCCTGATGACGACGTGATGGAGGGGGTCGGGGCGCGGCTTCAGCCTCTGCCGCCCCGCTGCCCCTGGCGGACGCCTAAGAGCTTGCCCAGACAAGCGTCCGGTAGGTCCTGGCCGCACTCGAGCGTGAGCAGGAGGCGCTGGCAGGGGAGAGGGATTGCCTCCTCAGCTGGGGGCACCTCTTGAAGCAGCGGACTCAGGAGGTTAGGGCGGAGCTCGACTCGAGGCGGTCGAGGCTCGATGCCATGTAGGCGCTCCTTGACCTTCAGAAGAAGGCCGTCGACCGCCTGGACTCCGAGACTCGTCGGCTCCACCAGGAGACCCGTGAGGCTCATGCCAGGGCCGAGGCGCACTCCACTGCCCTGGAGGAGCTGCGGCTGAAGCTGGTGCGCCACGAGCGCGTCACCGCGGATCGGGAGCACGCCTTGGCGGCTGAGGTGAAGAAGGTCACCGCTTGGCTGGTGGCTAGCGAGGGCGACCTGAGGGCCTGAGCTAAGGAGCTGGAGCTTCGGGAGGCAGCTCTGGCCGCGAGGGAGGAGCAGGTCTCCCGAGAGCGCTAGGCGGTGCTGGACCGGGAGCTGGCGGCCGACTTCCGGGCATCGGAGTTGGAGCGGCTCGCCCAGAGCCTCCTGCTTCGGGAGGGCTCCCTTGCGGCCAAGGAGAAGAAATTCTCCGAGGAGGGACTCGACGCCCTGCTGACAGTCCGCCAAGAGATGGAGGAGCTCCAGGCTTCGCGGTCCGTCGAGGCCCGAGCGGTCTGGAGCTTTGTCGGCCAGGCGGGGTCCGCCCTAGTTCCCCTCGGCTCCAGCCCGGTAAGGATGGAGGCTCCGGCACAGAAGGTGGCCGAGGCGATCCCGGCGCTCGAGTCCATCGGTGCCAAACTGGACAGGCTCGAAGCGAGGATCGCCGGCGAGCTTGAGGCGGAGGGACAGGGCCTGGCGAAGGAGGTTGCCACGCACATGCTGGCATGCTTCTGGAGCCGGGATCCCTCCCTCTCTCTGGAGCCAGTGAGGCAGGACCCCGTCGCGGAGGGGGGGAAGTCACCAGGACCGAAGTCGGGGATGTGGCCGCCCTCGTAGCCTCTAGGTTCCAGCGCAAGTCCAGGGACTCCTAGGAAGTCGCCCCTGCGGCCAGAAGCCCCCGTATCATTTCTTTTTTTGCTTTTGTTGAGTCTCTAGTCCAGCTCATGGAGCATTAAATGAATAGACTCTTAATTATTGTGTCTTTTCCTTATCTTCTTCTTTGCCTGGTCTGCCCGAGTCCTTAGCTCCGCAAGGAACTCAGAGGTCTTCACCAATCTTGAAGTCTTGCACAGACACCTTCCCCAGGTCCTTGTTGTGATAAGAGCCCGAGGGGCCTTCGGAGCTCGCCCCGTGAGGACGACGGAGGTCCGGATCTGCTGGCCACGTGACGGGCCCGGAGCTCCTCTGAGGAGAGGGTGGTCCGGTGCCATGGGACACGTGGAGCCTTTGGAGCTCGCCCCTGCGGAGGGGGCGATGTCCGGCTCTGCCGGCCACGTGGCGGGCCTAGAGCTATCCTCTGAGGAGGGGGGCCCCGGCCCCGCCGGACACGTGGGGCCTTCGGAACCCGCCCCTGCGAAGGGGGCGAGATCCGGATCCTCCAGTCTTGCGTTGGAGTAGTCAGGAGCTCCGATCTTTCATCGCGCGGTCCCCGTAGTGGCCCCTTGGTAGGTGTGGCCAATGGTTTGGGCACACCTACCATACTCCTGCGGGGGAGCTAAGGCCAGGAGGTCCTGCACACAAGTAAGGGAACCGTAATTCTCCCTGGGGCTCTCCCTTCCCTATCTTATAGTCCTATTTGGCTTACCGTCCTGATCCGGTATAGGGGGCTTAGGCAATTCAGTGCGCCCGGCGCCGGGGGTCCGGCTCCCTCCAAGGCCAGGGTACGACCGTCCGACCCCTAGTACTGGACCGCAACGCTGGGGAGGCAGAGTGCACAGTCTTTTGGTACAGAACCAGACAAAGCATACTGTACTCCCCTGGACCTCCGGAGGGCAGGATGCGCATGCTTTGCGTCGGAACCAGGCAAAGCAGGCTACGCACCCTGGACCCCCCATGCACAACGCAGGTTTTTCCTGGAGGTGACCAACTGGCATCGCAGCACCTGACTGGGGGAGGCCCGAGAGGCCCCCTGGCCATCGGCAAGTACCTCAAGCGCGACCGTCTTTGGTAGGATAGCAAATGCCGACTAGGGATGAGAGTGGGAAGGAGAGCTAAGTGTACGGTGAGCATACACAGAAAGTGCGATCATAAAAATTAATGCGTAATTTAAATGAGCACAAAAGTAAGAACATGGTAGAACAGGTTTTTCCCTGTATAAATGTCCGTAGGAGGAAAACAGGCTAAACATGGAGGAAATGACCACCCCATTATGAGGGGGAGCAAGATCCTACGCGCTTAGGGTCGGAACCAGGCCAAGCTGGACGTAGTCCTGGACCGTCCCCTGGGGCTTAGTTGCTCCGAGCGCTGTTCCTAGACTCTATGGGATCTATTACAGAAAAGAAAAGACATGTGCTACCAATGCTCTAGGAATAGAACTTACGGAGGTGTTCCATGTTCCAAGGGTTTGGGAGCAGATCCCCATCCTTGGTGAAGAGGCTTACGCACCCGGGGCGGCAAACTTTTGTGGCTCAAAAGGGACCTTCCCAGCTGGGGGAGAGTTTGTCGGTCCCTTCGCGATAAAGTATGCGCCGCGGCACCAGGTCACCTTCTTGGAGCTCCTGGACACGCACGGTCCTTTGGTGGTAGCGCCGGAGCGCTTGCAGGTACCGTGCGTTGCGGAGCATTGCTTGTAATCGTGCCTCGTCGATGAGGTCGATGTCTTCGCGCCGGAGCTGGTCCTGCGTGGCTTCTCCCTGGGGAACCCGGGGTGTCTTCCTCCATTGGCTCAGGCCAACAAGAGGTTGACAGAGCCAGGGCAGCCCTCGGGAGGTAAGGCTGAGGCACGGTGGCGCGCACTCGGGTGGAGCTGGCCCGGTTCTGCACCACCAGGGGCTGGTGCTCGGGCTGCCGCAAGAGCTTGGAGCTTCTCCAAGGCTGACACTGCAGCAGTGCGGTCTCCAGAGATCTTGAGGACGCCTGTTGGTGTAGGAATCTTCAATACAAGGTAGCCGTAGTGGGCTACCGCCATGAACCGGTACAGGGCTGGCCTGCCGATGATGGCGTTGAAGGGGAGGTCGATCTCCGCCACATCGAACAGAATGTATTATGTCCTGTAGCTATCTGGTGCTCCGAAGGTGACCAGAAGGCTGATGTTGCCGTAGGGGATGACTTGTCCCGGCCCTACCCGTGAGAACGGGCTCGAGGGGGTGAGCTTGGCCATTTGGATTTGCAGCTTCTGGAAAGCTGCGCGGCTGATGAGGTTCAGGCCAGCTCCGCCATCTACCAGAACGTGTTACATCTTCATGTTGGCGATGGTGGGGGCTACCAAGAGCGGTAGCTGCCCAGCCCCAGCCATGTTCTTGGGGCAGTCGGTGGCGTCGAAGCTGATGGAGATCCCCATCCACTTGAGGTGCGGTGCTGCACTTGGGACAGGAGCCACCGACGCCACTGCTCGGCGCCGAGTCTTGACTGCATTCCGAGACGAGGGGTCAGAGGACCTGCCTTAGACGACGTAGAGCATGTTCTGGCGCTCGTCGTTGCTGGAGCTGGAGCCCTCGTGGTTGTGCACCACCTTTACGACGCGCTGGGGATCCTGGAACTCCATCTGCTGGTCGACGTTGTCGCGGGCGTCGACCTTCTGCTTGCCCTCCCTCTGACAAAAGGGAGGGGCGTCCGCACGTGGTTGCTTCCCCTTGCGGAAGCGCTCCGCGAGATTCTGGATTTCCTGGCACTCAGCAGCAGTGTGGCTGCTGGTGTTGTGCACGGGGCACGGCTCGCCGTGGTCACCGTCTGGGGCTGGTGACTGTCGCGGCCTTTTGTCGGGGTGTGGCCCCCGAGCTCCGGTGGGTGCTGCAGCTGCAGCAACTGGAGCTTCGGTCGGCAGCATGATCTTGCCGCCGGCCTTCTTGACCTTCCTGCCACTCCCATGGGGAGCAGCACTTGGTCTGGACTGTTCTCCGGCTTCGGAGACTGGCCGTGAGTGCCAGTTGCGCCCTTCTACTGCTCTGACGCACTTGTCCGCCAGGCTGAAGAGCTCTGAGACGTGGCGTACTTCTCTGTTAGCGAGCTTCTCGAGCATCTTCTTGTCCCTTACACCCTGCCGGAACGCCACCACCACAGAAGCATTTTAGATATGTGGGATGGTGTTCCGTACCTGGGAGAACCGCTGGATGAAGGAGCGCAGCGACTCTTCAGGTTGTTGTTGGATGGCATGGAGGTCGAGCTCCATGCCAGGCCGGGTGTAGGAGCTGCCGAAGTTCACAGTAAACTGCCGGCAGAGCTCTCCCCAGGAGGTTATGGAACACTGGGGGAGATTCATGAGCCAAGACCGTGCTGGGCCGGCAAGGCGACGGGGAAGTAGTTGGCCATGACGGCCTCATCCCCTCCTGCAGCAAGAATGGCGGTGGAGTAGATCCGGAGGAACTCCGCCGGGTTGACACTGCCGTCGTATTTCTCTGGCAGGTGTGGCCGGAACTTGCGCGGCCACTTCGTGAAGCGGAGGTGCGGTGCCAAAGCTGCACACCCTGCTCCTGTTGCTGCAGGTGTCGGTGCCGCGAGCGCTTGGTCCGCTGTTGGCACCGTGTTACCCGGCATGGGCAAAGGTGCACCATAAACCGGAGGTGCCATTTGCAGAGCATATGGCTGAGGCATATGCTGCGTGGCGTATGCCTGGGGCAGAGATCGCGTAGCGAACGTCTGCGGCCCAGGCTGGGTCGAGGCGGTCGACATGCTGTCGCCAGCCTCTTGATTGCGACGCCTTTCTCGCCGTCGCTCGATGGCCACACGGGCATCTTTGCCAAGGTGACGCGTTCCAACTCCGACCTCAGGTCTGCCGATGGGAGCCTGGTGGAGCGGGAGTCTGCTGTCTGCCCGTCAACCGCTGGCGTGCGCGACAGTGACACAGCCGGTTGACTGGGACGTCGTCCCCGCCGAAGCTGAGGGTTGGCGGCGGCGACGACGAGACGGTCTACCTCGCGAATGTATTGCTGGGTCGCTGCCTGAGGCGCGTCCCCAGCAGGTGGATTGCGTAGAAGCGCTCGTGCTGCACCTAGTGCACTCCCATGGGAGACACTCAGCGCTGCAGCAGATCTTGGGCTTGCTGGAGTCTGCGCTACCGGAGTCGGTTGCAGGCTTCCAGCTTGCCCCGACACACTCCGTCCTGAGTGTGTCGAGACGTAGTCCCCGCTGGTCACCGTTTGTCGGAAACGTGGGAGAGGAGAGCTTGCCGCTGAAGAAAGCTTCATCATCTTCATCGGCATAAGCTCGTCGCGCAAGGGAAAAGCCCCCTACCTGGTGCGCCAAATGTCGAAGTGTAGCTGTCGACCCTTCCCCCGGGCCTGCACTGGGCAGCCCGCGGAGGTTCTTTTTCGGAGGGGCTAGTCCCTCACGGAGAGCTCGAGCATTAGGGACGAAGGAAGGAGAAGGTTTACACAGAGATTTTTTACGTGGTTCAGGCCGCCGGAGCGTAAAACCTTACGTCCACGGTGAGCAGAGGTGCTCGTTGTATTGCTTGAGGATGAGTTGAGTGCTAGAATGCTGAATCCGGGTGCTAACTCGTGTGAGAGCAAACCCTTTGTGACGTTGCCTACCCAAGCCCTTTATAGTCCAAGGCTCGGGCGGCTTACAAAGTGGGCCCGGGACACGACAGGTGGTCCGGGGAGATTGCCTGCCATCTACCATATCCTGCAGTTACGCAGGTAGTTGTCTCTGGCGAGGGCTTCTGAGTCTTCGTCTTGCCGCCCTACCCATGCCGCAAGCTAGGCGTAGTGATTGATGACGGCAGGGGTGGCAGGGGATGTCTTGTCGCTGTGTTTATTGGTGTGGAGCTTCTGACGCGGCGTGCCAGTCTTCACTACGATGCAACTGGGCACAACGGCACCTGACAGCGACGTGCTCCGCTTTTTTGTATCTTGGGAAGGCGCTGGTCTTGAATACCTTGTACGGACAAGGTATGGCGTGTCTTTACTCTTGCTTCCTACCGCGCGGGGGCAGGTAGCGCTGTTCTGCTGGCCACGTGGAGGGCCCGGAGCTCTCCTCTGAGGAGAGGGAGGTCCGGCCCTGCTGGACACGTGGAGCCTTCAGAGCTCTCCCAGCGGAGGGGGAGGTCCGGCTCTGCTGGCCACGTGGCGGGCCCGGAGCTCTCCTCTTAGGAGAGAGAGGTCCGACCCCGCTGGACACGTGGAGCCTTTGGAGCTCTTCCTGCGGAGAAGGGAGGTCCGGCTCTGCTAGCCACGTGGCGGGCCCGGAGCTCTCCTCTGAGGAGAGGGAGGTCCGGTCCCACAGGACACGTGGAGCCTTCGGAGCTCTCCCTGCGGAGAATGGAGGTCCGGCTCTGCCGGCCACGCGGGAGGCCCGGAGCTCTCCTCTGAGGAGAGGAAGGTCCGGCCCCGCAGGACACGTGGGACCTTCGGAGTTTGCCCCTGCGGAAGGGGCAAAGTCCTTAGGCGATTTCCCCTGTGCGCGGGGTACCCCATATTGAGGGTACCGACAAAAACAGTTTTCTAAAACATAGGATCAATATGGTCAAGGGGCACTTGCCTTGTTCTTGCGGTTCCAGTTGCTCTTGGATCTCAAAATCTTGTTGTTGCAGCTCGTCGTAGACAGCTCCCTGAGCTTGTCCTTCTATACGCGATCACGCACATACAAGATTCATAGCAATAAATACCATGCACAAACTCTACTTTTAGATGTAATGATGCATATGCATGTTAATCCTATGATGCAGTTTTTATTGGATCAGTTTGTACATTTTCTTGCATGGCTTGCATAGGTTTTACGATTGAACAGAGGTGTTTGGATCAAACGTGGATGTGGTGATGATCTGGACTTAAGATCTAGATCAGACCGATCAACACGTGATTTGTCCATGAAAAAGCTTCTGTTCGAAAGGAATCAAAGAACAGATGCAAAGAAAATGCGATGATGTCGTAATGTGGTATTGGAGACCTACCTTACTTCCTTCGAGTCCTTCCTCAGATCGCCGGCTCTCCTCTGGCTATAGCAATCGTCTCTAGGCTCGTCGGCGATCTCTCTGGTGGTCAAACTCCGGCGAAGGGGTTTTCTCGACGAGCTGGGGCTAGGTCTCTAAGTTGTCGGCTCAGGAGGTGGAAAAGAAGTTCGTGGTTACGGCCAAAGGTTTTTGGTTCTTTTTATAACCGGGAAGAGAAGAGTCTTACTCTGATCGGAATTCGAATAATAGTCCTATTCAAATGGTTTTTAAATCTTAACAACTTATCTTTAGTTAATTTGGTATGGTAGCAATATGGAATTCGTGTCGCTTTCCTCCCGTACCGGTTATTCCCACGCGTACAGAAGCAAAGACCGCTTCAGATCTCGTCACCTTCGCGGTGATGAGCTCCGGAAGCTCCACGTGTCCTGCGGGAACCTAGGCTCCCTTTTCCGCAGAGACAAGCTCCGGTTGTGCCGCGTGTCAGGCGGGCGAGACCTCCCTCTTACTCAGAGGTGAGCTCCGCGTGCGCCACGCATCCTGGCAGGCGGGAACCTCCCCTCTATCCAGAGGCGAGCTCTACGTGCGCCACGTGTCTGGTGGGTCGAGACCTCCCGTCTCAACAGAGGCGAGCTCCGTGAACGCCATGTGTCAGTTCCGGACCTCCCCCTCTCTTCGGAGGTGAGGTCCGATAGTGCCATGTGTCCTAACAGCGCCAGACTTCCTTTCTCCTCAGAGACGAGCTCCAAGGTCGACACGTGTCCATCAGCGTCAGACCTCCCGGAGGCGAGCTCCGAGGTGACACGTGTCCAGTAAGACCGGACCTCTCGGAAGTGAGTTCCGAGAGCGACACGTGTCTGGCGGGGCCGGACCTATTGGAGGTGAGCTCCGAGATCGATATGTGTCTCGCACGGCTGGTCCTCTCTTTTTCTGTGGGGACTAGCTCCGCAGCCGACACGTGTCCTGCAGAACTGGTCTCGCTCTTTTCGCAGAGGCTAGCTCCAGGAGCAACACGTGTCCCACGGGGTCGGACCTCTCCCCCTTCAAGGGGATTAGCCCCGAGCATGCCACGTAGCCAGTTTGGCGGTGGACCTCTTCCCCATTACGGAGATGAGCTCCGAACGCACCACGTGGCCAGCGGCCGCGGAAATTGTCTACAGCACTCCTCGGTGAACTGGAATTGGCTCTTTTTAGCTATCTTTTTTATTTCTTTTATGTTTCTATTTATTTAAAAAATGTTTTTCTACATGAAACATGAATACATGCAGAATCCAAAAATGAGGGTGTCACAAATCTACCCCCCTTAAATTGAATCTCGCCCTCGAGATTCGTTAGTAGAGAATAATCTGTCTTGATGTCTTCCTCACGCTCTCATGTAGATTCTGCTTCCGTGTGATGGCTCTATTGTACCTTGCACCATCGGATCACTTTGTTCCTCGTGACCCTTTCCTTTAAGTCTAAAATTCGGACAGGGTGCTCTGCATAGGTCAGGTCCTCTTAAAGTTTGAGCTCTTCCATTGGTACTTGCTCTTCCGGCACTCTCAAGCACTTCTTAAGCTGGGATACATGAAACACGTCATGTACAACGGAGAGATGCGTTGGGAGCTCTAGTTGATAGGTTACTTCTCCTCGCTTGTCCAAAATCTTAAATGGCCCAATGTAGCGAGGTGCTAGCTTGCCTTTGACGTTGAAGCTTAAGGTATACGAAGTCTCTCACTTTGAAGGTCAACTTTCTTCGCCTATTGTCCGCATAGCCCTTTTGGCGTGACTGAGCAGCCTTCAAGTTCTCCCGTACCGTTTGGACCTGCTTCTCAGCCTCTTGCAGTACTTCTGGTACAAACACTTGGTTCTCAACAGTCTTGTTCCAAAATAGTTGTGTTCTACACCGTCTACCATACAATGTTTCGAAAGACGACATCTTCAATCTAGCTTGATAGCTGTTGTTATAGGAGAATTCAGCGTACGGTAAACTCCTATCCCAACTACCCCCATGTTTCAATGCGCAAACTCTCAACATGTCCTCCAAAATTTGGTTTGTCCTTTCAGTTTGTCCATCAGTTTGCGTGTGGTAGGCGGAGCTAAAATCTAGTCGTGTACCCATAGCTTTCTGCAGCTTCCTCCAGAATCTAGAAGTGAACTGAGAATCCCGATCTGAGACTATCCTCTTCGGGACTCCATGGTGACACACGATTTGCTCCATGTACAGCTCAGCTAGTTGTGCAACGTTGTACACGATCTTAACAGGAAGAAAATGAGCTGTTTTCGTCAATCGGTCCACGATAACCCAGATTGAGTCGTAACCCGACCGAGTACGTGGCAATCCGACGATGAAATCCATACTGATGTCTTGCCACTTCCACTCGGGTACCTTCAAGGGTTGCAACAGTCCAGCAGGTCTTTGATGTTCGGCCTTCACCCGTTGGCACGTGTCGCATAGGGCAACATTGATGAACACAACGGGTACGGGGAACGCCCTATCTTTCAATGAGAGATGTTGGTAATGAACGAATTTGGTGGAGGCCGACGTTGGCTGCCTGACTACCACAACCAGAATGGTGTGGCGCCTTGAGCGATAGTTACACCTTCTCCTGGTAACTATGATTTGGGTGGAGGTCGACGTTGTGCTACCCGACTACAACAACCACAAGGATGCTGCGCCTTAGCGATAGTTACACCGGCTCCTGTTGTTGCTGTACTTGCCGTGCCAAAAACAGCTTTGAACCTGCAAGCAATCGAAGAACAAGCAAGAACAAGATAACAAGCAAACACTCACGGGTGTGAAAAAGTTGGGGTTCTGATTCAAGTAATCGGAAGGTCTCGTCGACACTTGCGTTACAAGGAAGTAGCAATGGCTAAACTTACAGAAAACAAAACCCGCCTTGTCAAGGAGCTCTTGGACTACTTAAATAGGGGAGGAAAGAGGGAAATTCGTCCAGCAACAAAGGTAGGATATGATCTCCCTTATTCCCTTCCTTTTTTCTGTGATAGACTACCATTTAATAGGGAAAGAAAGAGGGAAACCCATCCAGCAGCAAGGCAGGATATGATTTCCTCTATTTCTTTCCTTATTATAGCATATCTATCTTTAAATGGGGGAAGAAAGAGGGAATTTCGTTCAGCAGCAAAGTTGGACGAGATTTCCCTTATTCCTTTCCTTATTTGTCTAAATCTCTCTTTATTACATGGCCCCAGCCTCAAGATTTCTCCTCGGGTGGAGCAGCCTTTATTGCATTAATCCCTCCATCCCTCCTAGCTGGATCAATTCCCAATCACCTGATAATTAAGTTGACGTGCACGAGCGCATGGCATTGGACCTTGATTAGCTGAGAGTGGTGAATGGGCTGTTGTTGTGGTTGTATCAACGGTAGTGATATCCGCATCATCATCCCCTTCTTGCAATTGAGTCGTCCTCGACTCAAATGTGTCTTCCTCGCCCATATATGGTTTCAAATCTGCAATATTAAAAGAGAAAGTAATCCCAAAATGTGCAGACAACTCAATTTCATATGCATTATCATTAATTTTTCGAAGCACTTTGAAGGGTCCAGCAGCTCTAGTTAGTAATTTAGATTTTCTCAAATCAGGAAATCTATCCTTTCTCAAATGCACCCAAACCAAATCACCAGGTTCAAAAGTAACATGCTTCCTACCCTTGCTACTGGCTTGTTGATACTTAGCGTTCATGCTCTCAATGTTTGCTTTAGTTTGCTCATGCATTTTAAGAATTAATTCAGCACGGCGAGAAGCATCAAAATTCAATTTCTCTGAAGGTGGCAGAGCCAAAAGATCAATGGGAGCACGAGGAATAAAACTATATACAATCTGAAAAGGGCACAATTTAGTAGTAGAATGCAGCAAACGATTCAGCACTGGGTATGCCCTTTTTTTTAATGCAGCAAACGATTGTAAGCAAATTCAATATGAGGCAAATATTCTTCCCATAATTTGATGTTATGTTTCAGAACAGCCCTTAGCATGGTAGATAAACTACGGTTCACTACTTCGGTCTGTCCATCAGTTTGAGGGTGACAAGTGGTAGAAAAGAGTAATTTTGTCCCCAACTTAGCCCATAAGGTTTTCCAAAAATGACTAAGAAATTTGGCATCTCTATCTGAAACAATAGTATTTGGAACCCCATGCAAACGAACAACTTCTCGAAAGAACAAATCAGCAATATGGGTAGCATCATCAGTTTTGTGGCATGGTATGAAATGTGTCATTTTAGAAAATCTGTCGACAACAATAAAAATACTATCCCTCCCCTTCTTTGTTCTAGGCAATCCTAAAACAAAATCCATAGAAATATCCTCCCATGGAGCACTAGGAACAGGAAGAGGCATGTATAAACCATGTGGATTAAGACGAGACTTAGCTTTTTGACATGTGGTGCAACGAGCAACAAACCGCTCCACATCTCTCCTCATCTTTGGCTAAAAGAAATGGCTTGCTAAGATGTCTTCTGTCTTCTTGACACCAAAGTGTCCCATCAATCCTCCACCATGTGCTTCCTGCAATAGTAAGATACGTACAGAACCAGCTGGAATGCACAATTTGTTAGTTCGAAACACAAAACCATTAGTGAGAACAAACTTGTTCCATGTTTTTCCTTCTTTACATTGCAGCAGCACATCTTTGAAATCAGCATCAAAAGCATATTGTTCTTTAATTGTTTCCAAGCCAAAAATCTTAAAATCAAGTTGGGACAACATATTGTAACGGCGAGATAAGGCATCCGCAATGACTTATCTTTTCCTTTCTTGTGTTTGATGACATAAGAAAAGGACTCAATGAATTCTACCCACTTGGCATGCCTACGGTTTAGATTAGTTTGGTTCTTAATGTGCTTCAAAGATTCATAACCAGAATGTATAACAAATTCTTTAGGCCATAAATAATGTTGTCATGTTTCCAAAGTTCGTACTAGTGCATATAATTCTTTATCATAAGTGGAATAGTTCAGACTAGGCCCATTCAGTTTCTCGCTAAAATAAGCAATAGGTTTTCTCTCTTGTAACAAGACACCTCCCAATCCAATACCACTAGCATCACATTCCAATTCAAAAGTCTTACTGAAATCTGGTAATTGGAGAAGGGGTGTATGAGTTAACCTATTCTTCAAAGTTGCAAATGCAGCCTCTTGCGCCTTGCCCCATGTGAATGGAGCACCCTTCTTTGTAAGCTCATACAGTGGGCCTGCTATAGTGCTGAAGTCTTTCACAAAACGATGATAGAATCCAGCAAGTCCGAGAAAGCTTCGTACTTGTGTGACCGTGGTAGTAGTCGGCCAGCTGTGTATCGCCTCCACCTTGACTTGATCAACTTCAATTCCCTGTGGTGTCACAACATAGCCAAGAAAAGAAACTCGATCCGTGCAAAAGGTGCACTTGTCAATGTTACCATATAAGCGTGCATCACGTAAAGCATTGAAAACAGCACGGAGATGATCAAGATGAACTTCGAGAGATGCGCTATAGATCAAGATGTTATCGAAATATACTACCACAAATCTTCCAATGAAAGCACGTAAAACCTCATTCATTAATCTCATGAAAGTGCTAGGTGCATTCGTGAGACCAAAAGGCATGACTAACCACTCATACAAACCAAACTTTATTTTAAACGCTGTTTTCCATTCATCACCTAGCTTCATGCGAATTTGATGGTATCCACTACGCAAATCAATTTTAGAGAAAATCATCGAGCCACTAAGTTCATCAAGCATATCATCTAACCTAGGAATAGGATGACGATATCTAATGGTAATGTTATTAATTGCTCGACAATCTACACACATGCGCCATGATCCATCTTTCTTTGGGACCAAAAGGACAGGAACGGAGCAAGGACTAAGGGACTCACGCACATAACCTTTGTCGAGTAATTCCTGTACTTGCCGCTGAATCTCCTTAGTCTCCTCCGCATTGGTCCTGTATGGTGCTCGGTTGGGCAAAGAAGCCCCAGGGATGAGATCAATCTGATGCTCAATCCCTCTCAATGGTGGCAGCCCGGATGGTACCTCTTGTGGAAACACATCAGCGTATTTCTGCAAAAGCTTAGTGATAGGAGGCAAAGCACATGGTGTGTCGTGAAGTGAGAACAAAACTTATTTGCAAACAAACACATAGCAGATTGCAGTATCACTTTTTAATTCAAACAAATCAGATTTGGAAGCAAAAAAACAAGCGCTTGTTAATTTTATTTCATTCTTCTTCATATGAGCAGATTTGAAATTGTCAATCTTAGGCTATACCGATTTCTTCACGACATCTGAATTTTCATTTTCAGCATATTTCTTATTTTTCTCTTTGCAAGCTCTAGCAATGTCATCCTTCAAAATAGCATCAGGGGACATCGGGTGCAAAACAAGTTTCTTCTCATGATGCATGAAAGAGTATTGATTTGATTTACCATGATGTAATGTATCTTTATCAAATTGCCAAGATCGACCAAATAGCATAGAACAAGCTTACATAGGTACTACATCACAATCAATGTAATCATGGTAGGAACCAATTGCTAATTCGACACGAACCAGACGTGTTACCTTAAACTTACCACTGTCGTTGAACCATTGGATGTAGTAGAGATGTGGATGTGGAAGTGTTGTCATCCCAAGCTTTTCTACCATGGTAGCACTTGCTAAATTGTTGCAGCTTCCTCCATCAATAATAATGCGACACGATCGTTCCAAAACTACACACTTAGTTTGGAATAGATTGTGTCGCTGGTTCTGTTCAGCTTTGATCATTTGGGCACTCAAGACACGCCTCACAACAAGACTCTCATAGTGGGCAGCATGATCAGCCCCAATGTGCTCTTCATCATCATTCTTCTTTCCTGCTTCTTGTGCAGCAAGCATGGCATATGTTTCATTATCTAAATCACTAGCGGATGAGTACTCACCATTTTCTCGTACAACCAGCACACGCTTGCTTGGGCAGTCCCTTCGTAGGTGCCCAAAACCCTTGCACTGGAGGCATTGAATGTCTTTTGTTCTCCCGGTAGAAGCAATGGAAGAAGAAGTGTTGGCTGCAACTTGGGTGGATCCTTTTGTTGTCTCGATTGCACGCGAAGGTGCTGATTTTGATGTAGTCCTGGGCAACCCATTGGAAGCATCGTCTGGAGAATCATGCTTAGTACCAGCAGCACTTGAGCGGAACTGCCATGAGGTAGCTCGACCTGCAGAAATGTTAGTTCTTGTACGTCATCTCTGCACTTCTCTTTCAGCCTTACAAGCAAGATGGAATAATCGAGTGACGTTAGTGTATTCCTTATAAGCCAATATGTCCTGAATTTCTCTTGTTAAACCACCCATAAACCTAGCCATTGCAGCCTCTTCATTTTCAACTAGGCCACAACACATCATGCCTATTTGAAGTTCTTGATAGTATTCCTCAACAGATTTGTTGCCTTGCCTAAGTTGTTGTAATTTATGCAACAGGTCACGAGCATGATAGGAAGGAACAAAACGACGACGTATGATTCGTTTCAAAGCATTCCAAGTTTGTGGTATGGTAGCTGGATTTTTAGTTTGATATTCATGCCACCAAACAGAAGCAAAGTCAGTGAATTCACTAGTGACAGCTCTAACCTTTTTATCATCAGGGAAATCATGGCATGCAAATTTTTGATCTATTGACAATTCCCAAGACAGATATGCATCCGGATCATATTTACCATCAAAAGGTGGTATGGAGAATTTAATGCTGCGTAGGGAATCATCATTGTCACGTACCTCGCGTCGTTGAGCTCGACCATCCATACCACGATGGTCGCAACGTGGCTGCCGTTGATACCTGAAAGGTCCATCATCAAGCTCGGTATCCGCCGAATACTCCGCCTCGTCATATCTTGCAGCACTGCCAACGGAGTCGTGGCTGTCATCAATACGTCTTTGCCTCTCTTCGCGTCCAACCTGTTCCATCCTCTCCAATCGCTCAATGATTGTTGCAAGAGAAGTGTTAATAGCCCCAGCAGTGCTTTCTAATGTGGTCAGTTTGGTGTTGGTGCAAATCTGCGTCGACTCTAATTGACCAATGCGTTCATTGGTGACTTGAATATCCTCATTGAGAGCATCTGTGTGTAGCTTTACTTGGCGTTCAAAATGCTGAATGATGCCCCTCGTACGTGGTGAATGTGGAGATGTCCCATTCGCATCAGCTGACATGGTTAGTAAAGAAAGTAAATACAACAGCAAGCAGATTAATCCTAACAGTTGCTAAGAGGTGGTAGGACAGCACAATTCCTCACTAGCAAGAAAATCAAGGTCTTACAAGTTCTTACCAGGCGATGCAGGAGGCGCCGGCAATCAGCAAGAACAACACCAAACGGTGGCTGCCAGCCCAACCTTATGGTGTCGTAGACAATTTTGTTGTAACACCCCAAATTTTGATTCAAAACTCTAAACCATGTTCAGAGGGGAATTTAAAAATTTTTGGACGTGTTGCATGTTTTGCAAAAATTCAAATTCAAACTGGAATTCAAATTATACTCAAAACAGAAAAGAAATGGAAAAAGAAAAAGAGAAACGGGAAAAAAACCGGCCAGTGGGCCGAAACCCGCCAGCCGGCCCAGTTTCCCCGCGCCAGCCCGCCCCCGCGCGCGCCGCGCTGTCTCTCACAGACAGGTGGGACCCGCATGTCATCCCTAACCCCGCGACCCCGGACTTTTCCCCCCGAGCGCGCGCGATCTTAACCGATTGAAAACCGCGTCCCTCAGCCGAATTCCGGTCCCAGAAGAATCCAACTCGATCACAACTGACCCATCGCCCTCCCCCGGCTATAAAAACCCCAGCCCTGATCGGTTTTTCTCACGCGATCGCCGATTTTCACTCCGGTAAGCACCGAGACTTCGCCGGTAAATTCTGGCCGATCTAAGCTCAGAAACTCTGATCTAACTCGCTGGTCTTGATCCACCGCCTCCGGGGAACTTTGCAGGTGCAGAAAACTCGGAGAGTTACGGTGTAAACACAGCGCCGACGAGCTTCGCCGTGGTTTTGCCTCGGACCTCGCCGTCGATCACTTTCCAGGACCCCCGAGCTCGAGAAAACCCCCGAGGTGAGATCCCTGACCTCCCCTCTACCGGTCTAGGCCATAAGATCACAGTTTTAGGCATATTTCTCGAGGATCCAAAACTTTCCGGCGAGATCGCCGTTTCCCGCCGCCGTGCGCCGCCCGCGCTCGATCAGAGCGACGTGGCCGCTTGTGCGCCGTTTATTTTAAATCGCACGGTAGACTTTAAATCCCCGCGTACCGGTTCGATGTTATAATCTCAGCCGTCGGTTTAAAATCGGACGGTCCACGTCAGCCCCGCGTTATAAAGACTGGAATTCTTACGTGCTACCCCCTGGGGTTCTCTGGAATTGAGAGCTAGCCCCGGAAACTTCAGATCTAGCCCCTGGAACTCCAGAAAATCATGTAAATTCATTTAAAAATCAGTTTTAGCCCCTGGACTTAATAAAAATTAGGTAAAACACCTCTGATAAGTGTAGCTAGACCCCTGGAAATTATGAAAATAATATTATAGACCCTGTAATGGGTGAATTCATTATTTTAGCCCTGTTTAGTATTTAATTTAGGAAATTGAATATGTAACTAGTGTTTAAAAATTAAAAAGTGGGACAAACATAATTGTCAAAATTAATTAAAAACTTTCTCAGTACTTAGAAAACTTTGGAGTGAGATAAAAATATATTTTTGAGCTGAAATGAATCTGTTTCATTTATTATTCACATTTATTAGTATAGGGACACATTTTTAAGTAAAGAATAGTTATAGAAAAATAGGGAAAATAATTATGAAATAGTTTACATCAGAGGCCAAGGTTAAAATATGTTATTAAATTATTTAGGACCAGAACCTATACTGTTTAGATGATGTGTGTTACTAATTTCATAATAAAATACACAATTATGCATAGGAATATAAATCTGAAAATATAGCAACTAGTAAATGATAAATGGAGTTTCTAAAATACAAAGAATTCAGTTTAGGGTTGGTAGAAATTATGAAGGCACGTATGGGGAAGAAAAATACTTTTCATACACACTTGGTAGTAAAAAGGTGTAGTAGTTGAATATAAGAAATTTATTGGAAACCCATATAAATAGTATGTAAGTATAAATGTGGACACAAAAGTAGGAATCATATATACATGGTTAAAAGTGCATGCAAGCCACAACTTAACACACATAAAGTAACCACAACACATATAATGGTAAAGAACTTTTATAAATATGAATGTGTGGTTTGTATAAAGTAGAAGTGTGAACTATGTCTTATGATTGTTATTTTTCTTTTGCTATGTGTGATGGTATGAAGTAGAACCTGTTCAAGAGCAAGTTAACCCTTTCCAAGATCAGGACTACCCATTTCAAGAGCAGCAAGAAGGAGGCAAGTGTCCTTGACCACTTTGATCCTATGCTAGGATGTGTAGATAGAACTATCTGCATTGTCAAATGAAATATGAAACCCATGCTAGGAAAGTTTCCCTAGAATTGCATTACCTTGTTTCCTTGTAGCTTGGGTTGGGATTTATTTTGTCATGTCATTTATTTACATGCATATGCTTAGCCATGCTTAGAATGGGATATTTGGGATATGAGATCATCAGTTTATATTACCATACTCTTGAATGAGACATTGTGAGTTATGTAGAGGTAGGGATCAAGGCAAGTTGGATGTTTTGGTTGTGTGCTGGGTGCACGAGACTTGGGTTTGTGTTTAGTACTTGCCTGGATCCTAAGGACCGATTCATGGAGCATGTAACCCGGCTTTACAGTGCCAACCACATGCTGAGATGGGTCAGCTTGGCCAATTAATTAGGTGTATCCCCGGCGTAGTATGGGTGTGTTGGATGGTGCGGGGAATAGGTGTCAGCTGGACTACCATATGAACCGCAAGGCTCAAGGGGGGGCCACTGCAGCGGGGTTGGAGCCTCTTGTATGCTGTTAGGGGTGAAACCTCAGTGGGCCCACGCTCGTCGGGAATCCCTTTGTAAAGGCTTCGTAGTGATCTCCTGGCTACACACCTGGGAAGTGTGAATGTGGATCGTAGCCACTGGCATAATGGAGGTTCTTTTAGTCCACCCGGCAACGGGGGATGAAATCACTACTTGTGGGTACAGTGGTACAAACTCTGCAGAGTTAAAACTGTCTTGACAGCCGTGCTCACGGTTAAGAGCGGCCTGGACTTATTCATGATTAGAGAATTGATGGTTTTGGAAGTTAAGCGGGGAGCTTAACATTGGTAATGATGTTATGATTATTGGATTACAATGATGGGATGGGAGATTGGGACCATTTCACCTGTGTAGTAATGTAGGTGCTTAATAAGCTAAGGTGATAGGTATTAATTGCGTAGTGCTTTAACCATGAGTTCAACCTCTCCTTGTTCTAGCCATGCATGATATAATTTTCCCACACTTGCTGAGTACCATTGGTACTCAACCTTGCATATTTGTTGGTTTATATTGCTGCTCAGGTCAAGATAATGAGGTGGTGTATAATGACCAAGATTTTGGACCCGAGGAAGCATTTTAGGTTCATGAAGACCCCCGGGCAACGCCTGTGATGGAGCCCTAAAGAATAATATTCCGCTGCTAGTTTATTTACTTGTGATGAACTTATTATTGTCCATCGAGACATTTACTATGTAAGACTTACTTATATTCGACACCTGGCTTGTAATAAATGATGCTTCACTATTTGTCATCACATGTATGAGAAAATGATCCTGGCATACATGTGATATTCACTTGGTTGTTTCTTCGGAAAAACCGGGTGTGACATTTGTGGAGCTGTAGGTGGCTGCTAGACACAATTTGTGCAAAGGAACAGCTAGTACCACATTAGTCACAATAAGTTGAATAAACGTTCCATGATGGTATTGTGCTGGTCCTAGCTCAAACCTTACTAGAGACGTGAGCCGTAACTCTACGTGACGTTGGATTACTATGGTACGGAAGTTCGAACAGCCCGATCCGTTGTGTTTCAACAACGTTGAAAACAGCAAATTGAACTTCGAAACATGAAACAAATGTTACACAAATTGTCTCTCTTTTTTTTGTACTTAGAAACTTTTTTTTGTGATTGTAATCAGTGCGGCTTTTCTTTTTGCACGTGCCTTTTTCTTGCTGATCCGTGCAACTTTTCTTTTGCACTTGCCTTTTTTCTCAACTTTGGGTAGATAATGGAAATGAACTGAGAACAAAGTGGCACGAACTCAAAACTCTAGCGGTGAAAAACTTAGGACCAGCAACTTGACACAAAAAGGCAACCGTGAATTCAACAAGTCGAGAGCTAAGTAGTCAAGCAAAAGGCTCAAAGTGTTTTTAGGATTTTTTTAGAGCGAACTTTTGTAGGCAAAAGTGGACTGTAGGTAAATGAAGAACAAGGAGAAGGAAATCTCTCACCGAGCAACCTGAAATCTGATACCACTTGATGAACCCAACGGGTACGGGGGACGCCCTATCTTTCGATGAGAGATGTTGGTAATGAACGAATTTGGTGGAGGCCGACGTTGGCTGCCCGACTACCACAACCAGAATGGTGTGGCGCCTTGAGCGACAGTTACACCGTCTCCTGGTAACTACGATTTGGGTGGAGGTCGACGTTGTGCTACCCGACTACAACAACCACAAGGATGCTGCGCCTTAGCGATAGTTACACCGGCTCCTGTTGTTGCTGTACTTGCCGTGCCAAGAACAGCCTTGAACCTGCAAGCAATCGAAGAACAAGCAAGAACAAGATAACAAGCAAACACTCACGGGTGTGAAAAAGTTGGGGTTCTGATTCAAGTAATCGAAAGGTTTCGTCGACACTTGCGTTACAAGGAAGTAGCAATGGCTAAACTTACAGAAAACAAAACCCGCCCTGTCAAGGAGCTCTTGGACTACTTAAATAGGGGAGGGAAGAGGGAAATTCGTCCAGCAACAAAGGTAGGACATGATCTCCCTTATTCCCTTCCTTTTTCTGTGATAGACTACCATTTAATAGGGAAAGAAAGAGGGAAACCCATCCAGCAGCAAGGCAGGATATGATTTCCTCTATTTCTTTCCTTATTATAGCATATCTATCTTTAAATGGGGGAAGAAAGAGGGAATTTCGTCCAGCAGCAAAGTTGGACGAGATTTCCCTTATTCCTTTCCTTATTTGTCTAAATCTCTCTTTATTACATGGCCCCAGCCTCAAGATTTCTCCTCGGGTGGAGCAGCCTTTATTGCATTAATCCCTCCATCCCTCCTAGCTGGATCAATTCCGAAGCACCTGATAATTAAGTTGACGTGCATGAGCGCGTGTCATTGGACCTTGATTAGCTGAGAGTGGTGAATGGCCTGGTGTTGTGGTTGTATCAACGGTAGCGATGTCCGCATCAAACATACTCGGCTATGTCCCTCTTCATACCATCCCACCAATAACAAGTCTTTAGGTCCTTGTACATCTTGGTACTTCCGGGATGTATGGAATAAAGTGAGTCATGTGCCTCACTTTAGGCACACACATCCTTTTTCCTAGCCAAAGCGTACCCTTCTCATCTTCCTTGAAGTTCTTCTCTATTCCTTGCTGGATCCTTTTCTTGATCTCCTCATCCATAGCTTGGCCATCCTTTATCTCTTGTTCCAATGATGTGTGGAGTTCCATCACTTCTATCTCGTTCAAGAAACCGAGATGTAACCGTTCGGACTCCTTGCGTAGCTTGGGTGGTAGCTCCCGAACCGAGAGTTGGTGACATGCTCCCTTCCGGCTCAATGCATCGGCTACTACATTGGCCTTTCTGGGGTGATAGTTGATTCCAACATAATAGTCCTTGATAAGCTTCAACCATCGACGTTGCCTCAAATTCAAATCCGTTTGAGTGAATATGTACTTGAGCCTTTTATGATCCGTACAGATCTCACATCGATGACCAAGGATATAATGTCTTCAAATCTTCAATGAATGCACCACAGCTGCTAGTTCCAAGTCATGTGTGGGATAATTGAGCTCGTGCTTTTTTAATTGTCTCGAGGCATAGGCTACCACTTGTCTTTCTTGCATGAGCACACATCCAAGCCCTTGTCTGGATACGTCACAATATATGTCAAAGCTCTTACTCACGTGTAACACCCCAAATTTTTAGTCAAAACTCAAATTTTGATTTAGAACCATAAACCATGTTCAGAGGGGAATTTAGAAATTTTTGGACGTGTTGCATGTTTTGCAAAAATTCAAATTCAAACTGGAATTCAAATTAGACTCAAAACAGAAAAGAAATGGAAAAAGAAAAAGGAAAACCGGAAAAAAAACTGGCCAGTGGGCCGAAACCCCAGCCGGCCCAGCAAACCCCCGCGCAGCCCGCCCCCGCGCGCGCCGCGCTGCCCCTCGCTGACGGGTGGGACCCGCCTGTCATCCCTAACCCCGCGACCCCGGACTTCTCCCCCGCGCGCGCGATCGCAACCGATCGGGAAACCGCGTCCCGCAGCCGAATTCTGGACCCTGAGGACTCTAACTCGATCACAACAGAACCACCGCCCTTCCCCGGCTATAAAAACAACCGATCCGATCAGTTTTTCTCACGCGATCGCCGATTTTCACTCCGGTGAGCACCGAGACTTCGCCGGTGAATTCTGGCCGATCTAAGCTCGGAAACTCTGATCTAACTCGTTGGTCTTGATCCACCGCCTCCGGGGAACTTTGCAGGTGCAGAAAACCCGAAGACTTACGGTGCAAATCCAGCTCCGACGAGCTTCGCCGTGGTTTTGCCTCGGACCTCGCCGCCGAGCACTTTCCAGGACCCCCGAGCTCGAGAAAACCCCCGAGGTGAGATCCCTGACCTCCCCTCTACCGATCTAGGCCATAAGATCACAGTTCTAGGCAGAATTCTCGAGGATCCGAAAGTTTCCGGCGAGATCGCCGCTTCCCGCCGCCGTGCGCCGCCGGCAGCGCCGCCCGCGCTCGATCAGAGCGACGTGGCCGCTTGTGCGCCGTTTATTTTAAATCGCACGGTAGACTTTAAAACCCCGCGTACCGGTTCGATGTTATAATCTCAGCCGTCGGTTTAAAATCAGACGGTCCACGTCAGCCCCGCGTTATAAAGACAGGAATTCTTACGTGCTACCCCCTGGGGTTCTCTGGAATTGAGAGCTAGCCCCGGAAACTTCAGATCTAGCCCCTGGAACTCCAGAAAATCATGTAAATTCATTTAAAAATCAGTTTTAGCCCCTAGACTTAATAGAAATTAAGAAAAACACCTCTGAAAAGTGTAGCTAGACCCCTGGAAATTATGAAAATAATATTATAGACCCTGTAATGGGGTGAATTCATTATTTTAGCCCTGTTTAGTATTTAATTTAGAAAATTGAATATGTAACTAGTGTTTAAATATTAAAAAGGGGGACAAACATAATTGTCAAAATTATTAAAAACTTTCTCAGTACTTAGAAAACTTTGGAGTGAGATAAAAATATATTTTTGAGCTGAAATAAATCTGTTTCATCTATTATTCACATTTAATAGTATAGGGACACATTTTTAAGTAAAGAATAGTTAAAGAAAAATAGGGAAAATAATTATGAAATAGTATACATCAGAAGCCAAGGTCAAAATATGATCTTAAAATTATTTAGGACCAGAACCTAATCTGTTTAGGTAGTGTGTATTAATAATTTAATAATAAAATGCACAATTATGCATAAGAATATAAATCTGAAAATATAGAAACTAGTAAAGGATAAATGGAGTTTCTAAAACACAAAGAATTCAGTTTAGGGTTGATAGAAATTATGAAGGCACATATGGAGAAGAAAAATACTTTTCATACATACTTGGTAGTTTAATATATAAGGAATTTATTTAAAACTGAAACACACATATATACATGTATATATATACATAATATGTGAGTATAAATATGAACACCAAAGTAGGAATCATACACATGTAAATAAAAGTGTATGCAAGCCCCAAATCAACACACATAGAGTATCCACAACACATAAAATGGTAAAGAAACTTTCATAAATGTGAATGTGTGGTTTGTATGAAGTAGAAGTGTGAACTATGTCTTATGATTGTTGTTTTTCTTTTGCTATGTGTGATGGTATGAAGTAGAACCTGTTCAAGAGCAAGCTATCAGTTTCCAAGATCAGGACTACCCATTTCAAGAGCAGCAAGAAGGAGGCAAGTGTCCTTGACCACTTTGATCCTATGCTAGGATGTGTAGATAGAATTATTTGCATTGTCAAGTTAAATATGAAACCCATGCTAGGAAGTTTCCCTAGAATTGCATTACCTTGTTTCCTTGTAGCTTGGGTTGGGATTTATTTTGTCATGTCATTTGTTTACATGCATATGCTTAGCCATGCTTAGAATGGGATATTTGGGAGATGAGATCATCAGTTTATTATACCATACTCTTGAATGAGCTATTGTGAGTTATGTAGAGGTAGGGATCAAGGCAAGTTGGATGTTTTGGTTGTGTGCTGGGTGCACGAGACTTGGGTTTGTGTTTAGTACTTGCCTGGATCCTAAGGACCGGTTCATGGAGCATGTAACCCGGCTTTACAGTGCCAACCACATGCTGAGATGGGGCAGCTTGGCCAATTAATTAGGTGTATCCCCGGCGTAGTATGGGTGTGTTGGATGGTGCGGGGAGAAGGGTGTCAGCTGGACTACCATATGAACCGCAAGGCTCAAGAGGGGGCCACTGCAGCGGGGTTGGAGCCTCTTGTATGCTGTTAGGGGTGAAACCTCAGTGGGCCCACGCTCGTCGGGAATCCCTTTGTAAAGGCCTCGTAGTGATCTCTTGGCCACACACCTGGGAAGTGTGAATGTGGATCGTAGCCACTGGCATAATGGAGGTTCTTTTAGTCCACCCGGCAACGGGGGATGAAATCACTACTTGTGGGTACAGTGGTACAAACTCTGCAGAGTCAAAACTGTCTTGACAGCCGTGCTCACGGTTAAGAGCGGCCTGGACTTATTCATGATTAGAGGAGTGAATGTTTTTGGGAGTTGTGGATGTTAAGCGGGGAGCTTAACATTGGAAATGATGTTATGGTTATTTGGTTATGATGATGGGATGGGAGATTGGGACCATTTCACCTGTGTAGTAATGTAGGTGCTTAATAAGCTAAGGTGATAGGTATTAATTGCGTAGTGCTTTAACCATGAGTTCAACCTCTCCTTGTTCTAGCCATGCATGATATAATTTTCCCACACTTGCTGAGTACCATTGGTACTCAACCTTGCATATTTGTTGGTTTATATTGCTGCTCAGGTCAAGATAATGAGGTGGTGTATAACGACCAAGACTTTGGACCCGAGGAAGGTTTTTAGGTTCATGAAGACCCCCGGGCAACACCTGTGATGGAGCCCTAAAGAATAATATTCCGCTGCTAGTTTATTTACTTGTGATGAAGCATTAGTGTTCATTGAGACATTTGTGATGTAAGACTTATTTATATTCGACACCTGGCTTGTAATAAATGATGCTTCACTATTTGTCATCACATGTATGAGAAAATGATCCTGGCATACATGTGATATTCACTTGGTTGTTCTTCAGAAAAACCAGGTGTGACAGAGGTGGTATCAGAGCCAAGGTTGCCCGTAGGAACGTGGACCTAGGTAGAAATGGACGTATTTAAGGGCCCTATGTTCTTAAAAACTATTTTCCGAAAGTGAGGGTTGAAAAAATATTATTTAAAGAGTTATTTTCTTCATCTTACCCCAACTTTCATTCAAAATAGGATTTTTTTTGTTTGAGAATTTATCTAACCTAATTTTAAATTCTTTTGTTTTAGATGGTTCGCATGATTCGCACCGCTCGTAAGTCCACGGGAGGGAGAGTTCCCGTAGTTGCCCTTGCTGAAAGAGAGGAGAGTCGTCCAGTGACGTACCTTTCCTACGGATTGGCAGTAGGAGATTTGTTGCGCCGTCTTCGATGTATGCTCGAAGCCGCCGGCAATACGGGCAAGCTCATCATCCACTTTAACTCCACCAGGACCATCCGTGAGAAGAGGGAAGAATGGAGTTCGGAGATGAGGATTATACACGAGAATCAGCTGCTTAAGATCCACCACTCTCCAGCTTGTCGAGCAACACAAGTTGACGCGGAGAGAGATGTCACTTGGGAGGCCATCACCTGCCAGAGCCACATCTATCGTCGCCACTTGGACAAAACTGAGTACATGTATGTCCTCCAACGTGAGAGTGGTACCACGGAGTACAAGTACCCACCGGTGCAGCAAGGGACTTCCCATGAGCACATGGACTTGTGCTTGGAGGATGCTGCTATGCTCAGCACTCGACTGCAGGAGTGTCAACAAGAGCTTCAGGATGTCCGAGATACTCTGAAGGAGACGGAGGCATTGCTGCGAGCTTGCTTAAAGGCGAGAGAAAGAGGAGATGGGAATGAACTGTGTGTCACCGTAAGTGATCCATGGACCCCTGACTCCCCGGATCGCCGAGCGATCAGGCGTCGTCGCACTTCTCCACCAGCAGCCTCCCCACCCAAAGCAGAGTCAGAAGGTAGCCGAAATGAGGAGGAAGATCCCGAGGAGCCAGCTCAAGAGGATGAGTAGTGTAGAGTCTTTCCCCTAGCTAGCAAGAGGTCGAGTAGTCGAGTCGTTACGTAGTTAATGGTGTGATAATGCTTGGTGTGTGACGTGAGTTGTGGAAGCCATGAGCAAGTGTCCACAGCCTCGTCTTCAGATTGTTTTGCTTTGGTGTGTGAACCCACAGGAAATAATAGTGCATTTATTGGGTGTGAGATATAAAACCCTCGTAAGATTTTAACAAAACTTCAACACTTCAGAGTACAAACAAGTGAAAGTAGTAAGATGATACTAAATGCTTTCAAATTAACATTTGTTGATTCTACCAGATGGCCGGAAGAGGAAAAGGACGTGCTGCCAACCCCGCCAACAACAATGATGAGGCATGCAACTCTCATCTTTCTGGAGGCCAGAACCGGGGTGGTCGCCGTGAAGAAGTTGATCCTCTCCACCAAATGCTGGAGAATCAAAATCAGCTCATCCAGAACTTGACTCAAGTAGTGGCCAACTTGCATCAAGTTCCACCTCCACAAGCTGCACCACGCCAACCAAGGTTGAGTGAGTTTCTAGGAACTCAACCTCCAAAGTTTGCAAGTGCTGCTGAACCCCTGGAGGCAGATGATTGGCTGAAGACCATTGAAAGTAAGATGAGGATCATACAATGCCAAGGGTATGAGAGGGTGTTGTTTGCCTCTCATCAATTGCAAGGACCTGCTGCTGATTGGTGGACCGCCTACGTGGCCGCCCATCATGACCCGGAGAGCATCACTTGGGAAGAGTTCAAGCGTAGCTTCCGCAACCATTACATCCCAAGAGGTGAACTCAAAAACAAGAGGAAAGAGTTTTTGGGACTGCAGCAGGGAAACATGACGGTGAGGGAATACCTCACTAAATTCACTCAACTATCCCGTTATGCTCCACGAGACATAGAGACAGATGAGCAGAAACAAGATTGTTTCGTGGAAGGACTTACCGCAGAGATGCAGTGTGCAATGTCCTCCAATGAGTATGAAAGCTTTCAAAAGATGGTGGACAGAGCATTTGTGGTGGAAAGGAAGCTAAAGGCCCTGGAAAATGAGAATAAGAGGAAGGCTGGGTGGTCACATCAAGCCTCAGGGACTAACACCCGCCCACGTATGATGCAGCAACCTACGGGGCAGACGAGCCGTGCTGCGGTACCCTATTCAGCACCAAGAGGGTACAACCCAAACTACAGGCCTCCCGCAGCACCAGCACAGCCGCAACGTCAGTTTGTGCAGCAGCCTCGCCCCGCATATCCACCTCGACCAGCAGTGCAAGGACCCCCAAACCAACCCCAAGACAACAAGGGCCAAGCATCTAAGATTGGGGTGCAATGTTTCAGCTGTGGTGAAGTGGGGCACTACGCCCATAAGTGTCCAAAGAAGAAGCCCACGCAGCCACAGCAGCAGAACGTAATGAGAGGACGGGTGAACCACGTCACTATGGAGGAAGCACAAGAGGCACCCGACGTGGTAGTTGGTAAGTTTCCTGCCAATTTACACCTTGCAACTCTGCTGTTTGATTCTGGTGCTACCCATTCGTTCATTGCTCAAGGGTTTGTTAAGAAGCATGACCTAGCAACCACACAAATGAACCATATGCTAGCGGTAAACTCTCCAGGTGGAGAAATAAGGACAAGACAAGTGTGTCCCAAAGTGAACCTAGACATTAATGGGGTAGTATTTACCGCTAACCTCATAGTGATCGATTCACAAGGGATAGATATTATTTTGGGTATGGATTGGTTGACCAAACATAAAGGAATCATCCATTGTTCGACCAGAACGGTGGAACTAACTCACCCTAGTAGCGCAAGAGTAAAGTTCATAACGATACACGAGCCTAGGAGAGACATTAAATTAAATCAAGTGGAGGTGAAAGTTGAGGAAATCAGGACTATCAGCGAATATCCAGATGTTTTTCCGGAGGAGTTGCCAGGAATGCCTCCCGACCGTGACGTGGAATTCGCAATCGAGCTAGTACCGGGAACAGCCCCGATATACAAGAGACCTTATCGAATGGACTCCAAGCAGCTAGAAGAGCTCAAGGATCATTTGAGGGAATTGATGGAAAAAGGGTATGTTCGCCCTAGTTCCTCACCATGGGGAGCTCCGGTAATATTTGTGCCTAAGAAAGATGGAACTCAAAGGTTATGCGTGGATTACCGTGCCTTGAATGAGGTGACCATCAAGAACAAGTATCCATTACCCCGCATTGAAGACTTGTTTGATCAGTTGAGGGGAGCTTGCGTGTTCTCGAAAATTGATCTCAGGTCGGGATACCACCAACTCAAGATAAGGCAATCTGATATTCCGAAGACAGCTTTCGTATCTCGGTACGGACTGTATGAATACACTGTCATGCCTTTCGGGCTAACCAATGCCCCGGCATATTTCATGTACCTCATGAACAAGGTATTCATGGAATATCTGGACAAATTTGTGGTGGTTTTCATAGATGATATTCTCGTCTTCTCCAAAGATGAAGAAGAACATGAGAAACATCTAAGGTTGGTGTTACAGAGGCTGAGAGAACACCAACTGTATGCCAAGTTGAGCAAGTGTGAGTTTTGGCTAAAGAGAGTCCCCTTTTTAGGACATATAATCTCGGAGGGAGGAATCTCCGTAGATCCCGCCAAAATCGAGGATATCCAGAAATGGAAAACCCCTGAAAATGTCGGGGAAGTTCGAAGCTTTTTGGGATTGGCTGGATACTATCGACGGTTTATTGAGGGATTCTCCAAGATCTCGAGATCTCTCACCAAACTGTTGGAAAAGGGAATCACATTCACCTGGACGCCACAGTGCGATACGAGCTTTCAGGAGCTAAAGAAGAGATTGACAACAGCCCCCGTGTTGGTTATGCCAGATATGCAGAAGAATTTCACGGTGTACTGCGATGCCTCTGGAAACGGGTTGGGATGTGTTCTCATGCAAGAGGGACATGTCGTGGCATATGCATCCCGGCAGCTTCGGAAGCACGAGAAGAACTATCCTACACATGACTTAGAACTAGCTGCAGTGGTACACGCGTTGAAAATTTGGCGGCACTATTTGATGGGGAAGAGGACAGAGATATATACGGATCATAAGAGTTTGAAGTACATATTCACACAGCCAGATCTCAACCTTAGACAAAGGAGATGGTAAGAGCTAATCAATGACTTTGATGTAGGCATCAACTATCATCCCGGGAAAGCAAACGTCGTGGCCGATGCCTTGAGTCGGAAAGTGCAGGTCAATAAGTTGAGCTTGAAGGATATGCCTGCAGAATTGAAGGACGAGGTTATAAGGCTCAATCTATGTCTAGTAAATAGTGGTGAAGCCATCGCCATGGAAGTGGACTCCACACTTGAGCGAGACATACGCGAGGGACAAAAGAATGATGAGAAGATACAAGAGATCAGACAGCTTATCAAGGAAAATAAAGCTCCTGGTTTTAGAGAGGATGAACAGGGAACGGTGTGGCACGGGAAAAGGATCTGTGTGCCAGAAGTAAAGGAGATCCGTAAATTAATTTTGAAGGAGGCTCACGATTCTGACTATTCCATTCATCCTGGGAGTACGAAGATGTACCAGGACCTCAAAGGCAGGTATTGGTGGTATGGTATGAAGCGAGATGTCGCGGAACATGTTGCCCTATGTGACACATGTCAGTTGGTGAAAGCGGAACATCAACGACCCGCGGGATTATTGCAACCACTCAAAGTGCCTGAATGGAAGTGGGAAGAAATCAGCATGGATTTTGTCGTGGGATTGCCTAGGACCCAATCCGGGTATGATTCAATATGGGTCATTATTGATCGGCTAACCAAGGTAGCTCATTTCATTCCAGTGAAAGAAAGCTACAGCGGATCCAAATTGGCAGAATTGTACATGTCAAGGATTGTGTGTTACCATGGAGTGTCAAAGAAGATAGTGTCGGACCGAGGGACACAGTTCACCTCGAGGTTTTGGCAGAAGTTGCATGAAACCATGGGAACCCATCTGAATTTCAGCTCTGCCTATCATCCCCAAACGGACGGGCAGACGGAGAGAACCAATCAGATCCTTGAAGATATGTTAAGGGCATGTGCACTCAAAAACAATAGGAGTTGGGACAAGAACTTACCGTATGCGGAGTTTTCCTATAACAACAGCTATCAAGCCAGTATGAAGATGTCACCGTTTGAAGCTTTGTATGGAAGGAAGTGCAGAACTCCCCTATTTTGGAACCAAACAGGAGAAAGTAAAGTGTTTGGTCCAGAAGTTCTACAAGAAGCCGAGGCAAAGGTGAGGGAGATTCGCAACAACTTGAGGATAGCACAAACACGCCAGAAGAGTTATGCTGATGTACGAAGAAGAGAACTCGTTTTCAACGTGGGAGACTATGTTTATCTCAAGGTGTCCCCTATCAGAGGACTTCGTCGGTTCAAGGTGAAAGGGAAGTTGTCACCTCGATACATCGGACCCTTTCAAGTTTTGGAAAGAAAAGGCGAAGTGGCGTACCAACTAGAGTTGCCGGTTCATCTGTCGGACGTGCACGATGTGTTCCATGTGTCGCAACTCAAGAAATGTCTGAGGACGCCTGAGGAGGTGTTACCCATGAATGAAGTGGATGTAGCTGAGGATTTGTCTTATGCCGAGCAACCATACAAGATTTTGGAGACGATGGAACGCCTCACCAGAAATAAGAGAATCAGGATGTGCAAGGTGCAGTGGAAGCATCACTTAGAAGAGGAAGCCACCTGGGAATGGGAAGATGAGCTTAAGGCACAATTTCCGGAATTGTTTTCTTAGAAACACCAATCTCGAGGACGAGATTTCTTTTAAGGGGGGTAGAGCTGTAACACCCCAAATTTTTAGTCAAAACTCAAATTTTGATTTAGAACCATAAACCATGTTCAGAGGGGAATTTAGAAATTTTTGGACGTGTTGCATGTTTTGCAAAAATTCAAATTCAAACTGAAATTCAAATTAGACTCAAAACAGAAAAGAAATGGAAAAAGAAAAAGGAAAACCGGAAAAAAACTGGCCAGTGGGCCGAAACCCCAGCCGGCCCAGCAAACCCCCGCGCAGCCCGCCCCCGCGCGCGCCGCGCTGCCCCTCGCTGACGGGTGGGACCCGCCTGTCATCCCTAACCCCGCGACCCCGGACTTCTCCCCCGCGCGCGCGATCGCAACCGATCGGGAAACCGCGTCCCGCAGCCGAATTCTGGACCCTGAGGACTCTAACTCGATCACAACAGAACCACCGCCCTTCCCCGGCTATAAAAACAACCGATCCGATCAGTTTTTCTCACGCGATCGCCGATTTTCACTCCGGTGAGCACCGAGACTTCGCCGGTGAATTCTGGCCGATCTAAGCTCGGAAACTCTGATCTAACTCGTTGGTCTTGATCCACCGCCTCCGGGGAACTTTGCAGGTGCAGAAAACCCGAAGACTTACGGTGCAAATCCAGCTCCGACGAGCTTCGCCGTGGTTTTGCCTCGGACCTCGCCGCCGAGCACTTTCCAGGACCCCCGAGCTCGAGAAAACCCCCGAGGTGAGATCCCTGACCTCCCCTCTACCGATCTAGGCCATAAGATCACAGTTCTAGGCAGAATTCTCGAGGATCCGAAAGTTTCCGGCGAGATCGCCGCTTCCCGCCGCCGTGCGCCGCCGGCAGCGCCGCCCGCGCTCGATCAGAGCGACGTGGCCGCTTGTGCACCGTTTATTTTAAATCGCACGGTAGACTTTAAAACCCCGCGTACCGGTTCGATGTTATAATCTCAGCCGTCGGTTTAAAATCAGACGGTCCACGTCAGCCCCGCGTTATAAAGACAGGAATTCTTACGTGCTACCCCCTGGTGTTCTCTGGAAATGAGAGCTAGCCCCGGAAACTTCAGATCTAGCCCCTGGAACTCCAGAAAATCATGTAAATTCATTTAAAAATCAGTTTTAGCCCCTAGACTTAATAGAAATTAAGAAAAACACCTCTGAAAAGTGTAGCTAGACCCCTGGAAATTATGAAAATAATATTATAGACCCTGTAATGGGGTGAATTCATTATTTTAGCCCTGTTTAGTATTTAATTTAGAAAATTGAATATGTAACTAGTGTTTAAATATTAAAAAGGGGGACAAACATAATTGTCAAAATTATTAAAAACTTTCTCAGTACTTAGAAAACTTTGGAGTGAGATAAAAATATATTTTTGGGCTGAAATAAATCTGTTTCATCTATTATTCACATTTAATAGTATAGGGACACATTTTTAAGTAAAGAATAGTTAAAGAAAAATAGGGAAAATAATTATGAAATAGTATACATCAGAAGCCAAGGTCAAAATATGATCTTAAAATTATTTAGGACCAGAACCTAATCTGTTTAGGTAGTGTGTATTAATAATTTAATAATAAAATGCACAATTATGCATAAGAATATAAATCTGAAAATATAGAAACTAGTAAAGGATAAATGGAGTTTCTAAAACACAAAGAATTCAGTTTAGGGTTGATAGAAATTATGAAGGCACATATGGAGAAGAAAAATACTTTTCATACATACTTGGTAGTTTAATATATAAGGAATTTATTTAAAACTGAAACACACATATATACATGTATATATATATATATATATAATATGTGAGTATAAATATGAACACCAAAGTAGGAATCATACACATGTAAATAAAAGTGTATGCAAGCCCCAAATCAACACACATAGAGTATCCACAACACATAAAATGGTAAAGAAACTTTCATAAATGTGAATGTGTGGTTTGTATGAAGTAGAAGTGTGAACTATGTCTTATGATTGTTGTTTTTCTTTTGCTATGTGTGATGGTATGAAGTAGAACCTGTTCAAGAGCAAGCTATCAGTTTCCAAGATCAGGACTACCCATTTCAAGAGCAGCAAGAAGGAGGCAAGTGTCCTTGACCACTTTGATCCTATGCTAGGATGTGTAGATAGAATTATTTGCATTGTCAAGTTAAATATGAAACCCATGCTAGGAAGTTTCCCTAGAATTGCATTACCTTGTTTCCTTGTAGCTTGGGTTGGGATTTATTTTGTCATGTCATTTGTTTACATGCATATGCTTAGCCATGCTTAGAATGGGATATTTGGGAGATGAGATCATCAGTTTATTATACCATACTCTTGAATGAGCTATTGTGAGTTATGTAGAGGTAGGGATCAAGGCAAGTTGGATGTTTTGGTTGTGTGCTGGGTGCACGAGACTTGGGTTTGTGTTTAGTACTTGCCTGGATCCTAAGGACCGGTTCATGGAGCATGTAACCCGGCTTTACAGTGCCAACCACATGCTGAGATGGGGCAGCTTGGCCAATTAATTAGGTGTATCCCCGGCGTAGTATGGGTGTGTTGGATGGTGCGGGGAGAAGGGTGTCAGCTGGACTACCATATGAACCGCAAGGCTCAAGAGGGGGCCACTGCAGCGGGGTTGGAGCCTCTTGTATGCTGTTAGGGGTGAAACCTCAGTGGGCCCACGCTCGTCGGGAATCCCTTTGTAAAGGCCTCGTAGTGATCTCTTGGCCACACACCTGGGAAGTGTGAATGTGGATCGTAGCCACTGGCATAATGGAGGTTCTTTTAGTCCACCCGGCAACGGGGGATGAAATCACTACTTGTGGGTACAGTGGTACAAACTCTGCAGAGTCAAAACTGTCTTGACAGCCGTGCTCACGGTTAAGAGCGGCCTGGACTTATTCATGATTAGAGGAGTGAAGGTTTTTGGGAGTTGTGGATGTTAAGCGGGGAGCTTAACATTGGAAATGATGTTATGGTTATTTGGTTATGATGATGGGATGGGAGATTGGGACCATTTCACCTGTGTAGTAATGTAGGTGCTTAATAAGCTAAGGTGATAGGTATTAATTGCGTAGTGCTTTAACCATGAGTTCAACCTCTCCTTGTTCTAGCCATGCATGATATAATTTTCCCACACTTGCTGAGTACCATTGGTACTCAACCTTGCATATTTGTTGGTTTATATTGCTGCTCAGGTCAAGATAATGAGGTGGTGTATAACGACCAAGACTTTGGACCCGAGGAAGGTTTTTAGGTTCATGAAGACCCCCGGGCAACACCTGTGATGGAGCCCTAAAGAATAATATTCCGCTGCTAGTTTATTTACTTGTGATGAAGCATTAGTGTTCATTGAGACATTTGTGATGTAAGACTTATTTATATTCGACACCTGGCTTGTAATAAATGATGCTTCACTATTTGTCATCACATGTATGAGAAAATGATCCTAGCATACATGTGATATTCACTTGGTTGTTCTTCGGAAAAACCAGGTGTGACATCACGTCCGACAATACCAAAACCGGTGCTGTGGTTAGTCTTTTCTTGAGCTCCTCAAAGCTTTCTTGGCACGCTGGTGTCCATTGGAAGGCTTTCCCTTCGTTAGCAACTCTGTCATAGGCTTTGCTATCTTAGAGAAGTCCTTGATGAATCTTCGGTAGTATCCAGCCATCCCAAGAAAACTCCGAATATCCCTCACGTTTTGCGGTTGGTTCCACTTCAGAACATCTCCTATTTTCCGGGATCAACCGATACTCCTTCATCGGAGATGATGTGGCCTAGGAACGATATCTCCTTTAGCCAAAATTGACATTTGCTGAACTTGGCATACAACTGATTCTTTCGCAGCTTCTGTAATGTCAATCTCAAATGTTCTTCATGCTCCTCCTCACTTTTCGAATACACCATGATGTTGTCGATGAAAACCACGAAAAACTTATCCAAGTACTCCATGAAGACCTTGTTCATGAGGTACATGAAGTACGTGGGTGCATTCGTTAACCTAAAAGACATCACGGTATATTCATGCGAACCATACTGTGTCCGGAAGACAGTCTTGGGTATATCGGAGGGCTTAATCTTCAGTTAGAAGTATCCCGACCGAAGATCAATCTTGGAGAACACTCGGGCTCCCTTCATTTGGTCAAACATATCCTCTATACGGGGCAGAGGGTACTTGTTCTTGATTGTCACCTCATTGAGAGACCTATAGTCCACGCACATCCTTTGGGTTCCATCCTTCTTGTCCACGAAGAGCACGGGGGCTCCCCATGGTGACGAGCTTGGACGTATAAAACCCTTCTCTTGCTGCTCTTGGATTTGTTTCTTGAGCTCCACTAGTTCATTGACGGGCATCCTATAGGGTCTCTTTGCTATGCGTCCAGTTCCGGGTACTAGGTCAATGGAAAACTCGATATCCCGGTCAGGTGGCATACCGCAGAAGTTCTTCCGGGAACACGTCCAAAAACTCTTGAACCACCGGGATGCTATTCAGGGTTTCTTCTTCGACGTGGTTCAACGTTGCCTTCTCGGTTGCCGGTTGGGCTGACTCAAACTCGATACGGGTACCGTGCTCGTTGGTCAACTGCACGCTTCTCTCAGCATATTGGATTACTCCGTTGTGCTTACTTAACCAATCCATTCTGAGTATTATGTCAAGCCCTTGGGAATCCAAAACAATGAGGTTAGCAAGAAAGTCTACCCTCCTTATTTTAAGATTTACTTTCGGACATACTATATTAATCCTCATCTCTCCACCGGGAGAATTAACCAACATAGTATATTTCAAGTGTGATATGGGTAGATTATACTTGGCAACATACTTGGATGATATGAAGAAATGTGATGCACCGGAATCAAATAAGATGGTGGCTGGGTTGGAGTTGGCAAGGAACATACCAATCATGACGTCTTCAGCCTGTTGCACTTCCTCAGCAGAGACATGGTTCACGCTGCCGTGAACGTAGTTCTGCTGTCCGCGGTTTCCTTGATTGGCTCCTCCGTTCGACCGTGGGTTCTGCTTGGGCACGTTGCCTTGCTGTCCAGGACCTCTCCTCGAGCACTGGCTCACGAAGTGTCCTGTCTCCCCGCATGCAAAGCATGCCCTGTTGCCAATGGCAGCAGGTACGTTGGGGTGGGGGTTTTGAGCAGGAGCGCCCATGATGGGACGAGCCGCTGGAGGCAAAGGCACACGAGGTGCTTGCATGGCAGGGCGTTGCTGTGGTGGTTGATTTGGGTGAAAAGCAGGAGCGGTCGATCCATACTGCGGTGCAGCTGAGGGCATGTAACGAGGGTGTACGTTGCTCCCTTGTGGCTGGTACAGCATCTTCCTTTTGCCCTCTTTCTCGACCTCTCAGATCTTGCTTTCAACCACTATGGCTTTGTCAACCAGCTTCTGAAAGTTAGCATAGTCATTGTTGAGGAGCTGAACCTGGATCTCATTGTTCAACCCTCTCATGAACATGTACTGCTTCTAATGGTCCGAGTTGACATTTTCAGGGGCATACCGTGACAGTTGCGTGAACATGTTAAGGTACTCATTCACGCTCTTCTATCCTCGGCGGAGACCTTCAAACTCTTGCCTCTTAAGCATCATTACACCAGTAGAGATGTAATGAGATCGGAAACTCTCCTTGAACTCAGTCCAAGTGAGCGTCTCCGGGTCGATATGAGCGTTGCAAAGGGCGTCCCACCAGTTAGGGGCAGCTCCCATGAGTTGGTGCGACGCGAAGAGAACTTTCTCTTGGTCCTTGCACTGGACTATGACAAGCTTCTTCTCCATGGACTTCAACCAATCGTCGGCCTCCATGGGGTCATTAGCTTGAGCAAAGGTAGGTGGTCGAGTCCTCATGAACTCTCCCAGCCTGTTATGAGCCAGCGGTGATGGCGGTGGTGCCGGAACAGGCTTGTTGTTGTTGGCCTGCAGCGGACCTAAAGTTTGGATCATAGTCTGCATAAGCTGATTCTGTACGGCCATCAACCGTTCCAGGTTATTTTCACCAGCTCCTGGGTTAGCAGGAACTTCATCATGGCCATCCTCTTGGTTACCACGGACGTTCCTTCCTTGGCGGCCGGCATTTTGTCTAACCATCTGTGAGAGAGAATAGAATAGAATAGAGGTTAGAAGGTTAGATATATCCCACTATCTATACGCATCAAGGTGGATAGACTATATATGTTAGTCCATATGAGGATGTGAATAAGTGCCGAGGCCTCTCACACCTCTTTCTACTTATGTGTGGATATGGACAACACTTGAGACGAACCACAACTCACACTAAGCACACAATCACAATCAATCATCACAAAGGTTCAGCACAACTCCTATTCAAGACTTATTCAATGGGAGTCCTATGTGGTTTAGGGTGAATACCAATCTGTGACTTCACCCTATGTCAAGGTGGTTTGGGGTGATACCAATCTGTGATTGTCACACCCGGTTTTTCCGAAGAAACAACCAAGTGAATATCACATGTATGCCAGGATCATTTTCTCATACATGTTATGACAAATAGTGAAGCATCATTTATTACAAGCCAGGTGTCGAATATAAATAAGTCTTACATCGCAAATGTCTCAATGGACAATAATACGTTCATCACAAGTAAATAAACTAGCAGCGGAATATTATTCTTGAGGGCTCCATCACAGGCATTGCCCGGGGTCTCCATGAACCTAGAAACCTTCTTCGGGTCCAAAGTCTTGGTCATTATACACCACCTCATTATCTTGACCTGAGCAGCAATATAAACCAACAAATATGCAAGGTTGAGTACCAATGGTACTCAGCAAGTGTGGGAAAATTATATCATGCATGGCTAGAACAAGAAGAGGTTGAACTCATGGTTAAAGCACTACGCAATTAATACCTATCACCTTAGCTTATTAAGCACCTACATTACTACACAGGTGAAATGGTCCCCATCTCCCAACCCATCATCATAACCAATAACCATAACATCATTTCCAATGTTAAGCTCCCCGCTTAACATCCACAACTTCCAAAACCATCAATCCTCTAATCATGAATAAGTCCAAGCCGCTCTTGACCGTGAGCACGGCTGTCATGACAGTTTTGACTCTGCAGAGTTTGTACCACTGTACCCACATGTAGTGATTTCATCCCCCGTTGCCGGGTGGACTAAAGAACCTCCATTATGCCAGTGGCTACGAACCACATTCACACTTCCCAGGTGTGTAGCCAGCAGATCACTACGAAGCCTTTACAAAGGGATTCCCGACGAGCGTGGGCCCACTGAGGTTTCACCCCTAACAGCATACAAGAGGCTCCAACCCCGCTGCAGTGGCCCCCTCTTGAGCCTTGCGGTTCATATGGTAGTCTAGCTGACACCTACTCCCCGCACCATCCAATACACCCATACTACGCCGGGGATACACCTAATTAATTGGCCAAGCTGCCCCATCTCAGCATGTGGTTGGCACTGTAAAGCCAGGTTACATGCTCCATGAACCGGTCCTTAGGATCCAGGCAAGTACTAAACACAAACCCGAGTCTCGTGCACCCAGCACACAACCAAAATATCCAACTTGCCTTGATCCCTACCTCTACATAACTCACAATATCTCATTCAAGAGTATGGTAAAATAAACTGATGATCTCATATCCCAAACATCCCATTCTAAGCATGGCTAAGCATATGCATAATAATGAATAACATGATAAAATAAATCCCAATCCAAGCTACAAGGAAACAAGGTAATGCAATTCTAGGGAAACTTCCTAACATGGGTTTCATATTTCAATTGACAATGCAAATAATTCTAGCTACACATCCTAGCATAGGATCAAAGTGGTCAAGGACACTTGCCTCCCTCTTGTTGCTCTTGAAATGGGTAGTCCTGTTCTTGGAAAGGAACAACTTGCTCTTGAGCAGGTTCTACATCATACCATCACACATAGCAAAAGAAAAACAACAATCATAAGACATAGTTCACACTTCTACTTCATACAAACCACACATTCACATTTATAAAAGTTCTTCACCATTATATGTGTTGTGGTTACTTTATGTGTGTTGAGTTGTGGCTTGCATGCATTTTTAATCATGTGTATATAATTCCTACTTTTATGTTCACATTTATACTTACACACTATATATATGAGTTTCCAATAAATTTCTTATATTCAACTACTACACCTTTTCACTACCAAGTATGTATGAAAAGTATTTTTCTTCCCCATATGTGCCTTCATAATTTCTACCAACCCTAAACTGAACTCTTTGGATTTTAAAAACTCCATTTATCATTTACTAGTTGCTATATTTTCAGATTTATATTCCTATGCATAATTGTGTATTTTATTATGAAATTAGTAATACACATCATCTATACAGAATAGGTTCTGGTCCTAAATAATTTAATAACATATTTTGACCTTTGCCTCTGATGTAAACTATTTCATAATTATTTTTCCCTATTTTCTAAAACTATTTATTACTTAAAAATGTGTCTCTAATTGTGAATAATAAATTAAACAGATTCAATTCAGTCCAAAATATATTTTTATCTCACTCCAAAATTTCCTAAACAATGAGAAAGTCTTTAACTTAATTTTGACAATATGTTTGTCCCACTTTTTAATTTTTAAACACTAGTTACATATTCAATTTCCTAAATTAAATACTAAACAGGGCTAAAAAAATAAACTCACCCCACTACATGGTCTATAATATTATTTTCAAAATTTCCAGGGGTCTAGCTACACTTATCAGAGGTGTTTTTCCTAATTTTTATTAAGTCCAGGGGCTAAAACTGATTTTTAAATGAATTTACATGATTTTCTGGAGTTCCAGGGGCTAGATCAGAAGTTTCCGGGGCTAGCTCTTATTTCCCGAGAACCCCAGGGGGTAGCACATAAGATTTCCAGTCTTTATAACGCGGGGCTGACGTGGACCGTCCGATTTTAAATCGACGGCTGAGATTATAATGCCGAACCGGTACGCGGGGTTTAAACCCTACCGTGCGATTTAAAATAAACGGCGCACAAGCGGCCACGTCGCTCTGATCGAGCACGGGCAGCGCTGCCGGCGGCGCACGGCGGCGGGAAGCGGCGATCTCGCCGGAAACTTTCGGATCCTCGAGAATTCTGCCTAGAACTGTGATCTTATGGCATAGATCGGTAGAGGGGAGGTCGGGGATCTCACCTCGGGGGTTTTCTTGAGCTCGGAGGTTCTGGGAGGTGATCGGCGGCGAGGTCCGAGGCAAAACCACGGCGAAGCTCGTCGGCGCTGTGTTTACACCGCAAGTCACCGAGTTTTCTGCACCTGCAAGGTTCCCCGGAGGCGGTGGATCAAGACCAGCGAGTTAGATCGGAGTTTCCGAGCTTAGATCGGCCGGAATTCACCGGAGAAGTCTCGGTTCTCACCGGAGTAAAAATCGGCGATCGCGTGGGAAAAACAGAACGGGGCCGGGGTTTTTATAGACGAGAGAGGGCGGCGGGGTGGTTTAGATCATGTCCGTTTCCTCCTCGAGCGAAATTCGGCTGTGATCCGCAGCAGTTCCGATCGGTTTGGATTCGGTGAGAGAGAGTCCGGCGCGGCGCGAGGTGGAAGACGAAGCCCGGGTGGGTCCCGCCTGTCAGCGTGAGAAAACGCGGGCGCGCGGCTGCGGGCTGGCGCGGGGTAAGTTGGGCCGGCTGGTGGGTTTCGGCCCACTGGCCGGTTTTTTTCTGTTTTCTCTTTTTCTTTTTCCATTTCTTTTCTGATTTGAGTTTAATTTGAATTCCAGTTTGAATTTGAATTTTTGCAAAACATGCAACACGTCCAAAAATTTCTAAATTCCCCTCTTAACATGATTTAAGGTTTTGAATCAAAATTTTTGGGGTGTTACAGCTCTACCCCCCTTAAAAGAAATCTCGTCGTCGAGATTGGTGTTTCTAAGAAAACATTTCCGGAAATTGTGCCTTGAGCTCATCTTCCCGCTCCCAGGTGGCTTCCTCTTCTGAGTGATGCTTCCACTGCACCTTGCACATCCGGATTCTTTTATTTCTGGTGAGGCGTTCCATTGTCTCCAAAATCTTGTATGGTTGCTCGACATAAGACAAATCCTCAGCTACATCCATTTCATTCATTGGTAACACCTCTTCAGGCGTCCTCAGACATTTCTTGAGTTGTGACACATGGAATACATCGTGCACATCCGATAGATGAACCGGTAACTCTAGTTGATACGCCACTTTGCCTTTCCTTTCCAAAACTTGAAAGGGTCCGATGTATCGAGGTGACAACTTCCCTTTCACCTTGAACCGACGAAGTCCTCTGATAGGGGACACCTTGAGATAAACATAGTCTCCCACGTTGAAAACGAGCTCTCTTCTTCGTACATCGGCATAGCTCTTTTGGCGTGTCTGTGCTATCCTCAAGTTGTTGCGAATCTCCCTCACCTTCGCCTCGGCTTCTTGTAGCACTTCTGGACCAAACACTTTACTTTCTCCTGTTTGGTTCTAAAATAGGGGAGTTCTGCACTTCCTTCCATACAAAGCTTCAAACGGTGACATCTTCATACTAGCTTGATAGCTGTTGTTATAGGAAAACTCCGCATACGGTAAGTTCTTGTCCCAACTCCTATTGTTTTTGAGTGCACATGCTCTTAACATATCTTCAAGGATCTGATTGGTTCTTTCCGTCTGCCCGTCAGTTTGGGGATGATAGGCAGAGCTGAAGTTCAGATGGGTTCCCATGGTTTCATGCAACTTCTGCCAAAACCTCGAGGTGAACTGTGTCCCTCGGTCCGACACTATTTTCTTTGGCACTCCATGGTAACACACGATCCTTGACATGTACAATTCTGCCAATTTGGATCCGCTGTAGCTTTCTTTCACAGGGATGAAATGAGCTACCTTAGTTAGCCTATCAATGATGACCCATATTGAATCATACCCAGATTGGGTCCTAGGCAATCCCACGACAAAATCCATGCTGATTTCTTCCTATTTCCATTCAGGCACTTTGAGTGGTTGCAATAATCCCACGGGTCGTTGATGTTCTGCTTTCACCAACTGACATGTGTCACATAGGGCAACATGTTCCGCGACATCTCGCTTCATGCCATACCACCAATACCTGCTCTTGAGGTCCTGGTACATCTTCGTACTCCCAGGATGAATGGAATAGTCGGAATCGTGAGCCTCCTTCAAAATTAATTAACGGATCTCCTTTACTTCTGGCACACAGATCCTTTTCCCGTGCCACACCGTACCTTGTTCATCCTCTCTGAAACCTTGAGCTTTATTTTTCTTGATGAGTTGCCTGATTTCCTGTATCTTCTCATCATTCTTTTGGCCCTCGCGTATGTCTCGCTCGAGTGTGGAGTCCACTTCCATGGCGATGGCTTCACTACTATTTACTAGACATAGATTGAGCCTTATAACCTCGTCCTTCAATTCTGCAGGCATGTCCTTCAAGCTCAACTTATTGACCTGCACTTTCCAACTCAAAGCATCGGCCACGACGTTTGCTTTCCCGGGATGATAGTGGATGCCCACATCAAAGTCATTCATTAACTCTAGCCATCTCCTTTGTCTGAGGTTGAGGTCTGGCTGTGTGAATATGTACTTCAAAATCTTATGATCCGTATATATCTCTGTCCTCTTCCCCATCAAATAGTGCCGCCAAATTTTCAACGCGTGTACCACTGCGGTTAGTTCTAGGTCATGTGTAGGATAGTTCTCCTCGTGCTTCCGAAGCTGCCGGGATGCATATGCCACGATATGCCCTTCTTGCATGAGAACACATCCCAACCCATTTCCAGAGGCATCACAGTACAATGTGAAATTCTTCTGCATATCTGGCATAACCAACACTGGGGCTGTTGTCAATCTCTTCTTTAGCTCCTGAAAGCTCGTCTCACACTGTGGCGTCCAGGTGAATGTGATTCCCTTCTCCAACAGTTTGGTGAGAGGTATCGAGATCTTGGAGAATCCCTCAATAAACCGTCGATAGTATCCAGCCAATCCCCAAAAGCTTCGAACTTCTCCGACATTTTCAGGGGTCTTCCACTTCTGTATATCCTCGATTTTGGCGGGATCTACTGAGATTCCTCCCTCCGAGATTATATGTCCTAAAAAGGGAACTCTCTTCAGCCAAAACTCATACTTGCTCAACTTGGCATATAGTTGGTGTTCTCTCAGCCTCTGCAACACCAACCTTAGATGTTTCTCATGTTCTTCTTCATCTTTGGAGAAGACGAGAATGTCATCTATGAAAACCACCACAAATTTGTCCAGATATTCCATGAATACCTTGTTCATGAGATACATGAAGTATGCCGGGGCATTGGTTAGCCCGAAAGGCATGACAATGTATTCATACAGTCCGTACCGAGATATGAAGGCTGTCTTGGGAATATCAGATTGCCTTATCTTGAGTTGGTGGTATCCCGACCTGAGATCAATTTTCGAGAACACACAAGCTCCCCTCAACTGATCAAACAAGTCTTCAATGCGAGGCAATGGGTACTTGTTCTTGATGGTTACCTCATTCAAAGCACGGTAATCCACGTATAACCTTTGGGTTCCGTCTTTCTTGGGCACAAATATCACCGGAGCTCCCCATGGTGAGGAACTAGGGCGAATATACCCCTTCTCCGTCAATTCTCTCAAATGATCCTTGAGTTCTTCTAGCTGCTTGGAGTCCATCCGATAAGGTCTCTTGTATATCGGGGCTGTTTGCGGTACTAGCTCAATTGCGAATTCCACTTCACGGTCGGGAGGCATACCTGGCAACTCCTCCGGAAAAACATCTGGATATTCCCTGATAGTCCTGATTTCCTGAACTTTCACCTCCACTTGATTTAATTTAATGTCCCTCCTAGGCTCGTGTATCGTTATGAACTTTACTCTTGTGCCACTAGGGTGAGTTAGTTCCACCGTTCTGGTCGAACAATGGATGATTCCTTTATGTTTGGTCAACCAATCCATACCCAAAATAATATCTATCCCTTGTGAATCTATCACTATGATGTTAGCAGTAAATACTACCCCATTAAGGTCTAGGTTCACTTTGGGACACACTTGTCTTGTCCTTATTTCTCCACCTGGAGAGTTTACAGCTAGCATATGGTTCATTTGTGTGGTTGCTAGGTCATGCTTCTTAACAAACCCTTGAGCAATGAACGAGTGGGTAGCACCAGAATCAAACAGCAGAGTTGCAAGGTGTAAATTGGCAGGAAACTTACCAACTACCACGTCGGGTGCCTCTTGTGCTTCCTCCATAGTGACGTGGTTCACCCGTCCTCTCATTACATTCTGCTGTTGTGGCGGCGCAGGCTTCTTCTTTGGGCATTTGTGGGCGTAGTGCCCCACTTCACCACAGCTAAAACATTGCACCCCAATCTTAGATGCCTGGCCTTTGTTGTCTTGGGGTTGGTTTGGGGGTCCTTGCACTGCGGGTCGAGGTGGATATGCGGGGCGAGGCTGCTGCACAAACTGACGTTGCGGCTGTGCTGGTGCTGCGGAAGGCCTGTAGTTTGGGTTGTACCCTCTTGGTGCTGAATAGGGTACCGCAGCACGGCTCGTCTGCCCCGTAGGTTGCTGCATCATACGTGGGCGGGTGTTGCTCCCTGATGCTTGATGTGACCACCCGGCCTTCCTCTTATTCTCATTTTCCAGGGCCTTTAGCTTCCTTTCTACCACAAATGCTCTGTCCACCATCTTTTGGAAGCTTTCATACTCATTTGAGGACATTGCACACTGCATCTCTGCGGTAAGCCCTTCCACGAAACAATCTTGTTTCTGCTCATCAGTCTCTATGTCTCGTGGGGCATAACGGGATAGTTGAGTAAATTTAGTGAGGTATTCCCTCACCGTCATGTTTCCCTGCTGCAGTCCCAAAAACTCCTTCCTCTTGTTTTTGAGTTCACCTCTTGGGATGTAATGGTTGCGGAAGCTACGCTTGAACTCTTCCCAAGTGATGTTCTCAGGGTCATGATGGGCGGCCACGTAGGCGGTCCACCAATCAGCAGCAAGTCCATGCAATTGATGAGAGGCAAACAGCACCCTCTCATACCCTTGGCATTGTATGATCCTCATCTTACTTTCAATGGTCTTCAGCCAATCATCTGCCTCCAGAGGTTCAGCAGCACTTGCAAACTTTGGAGGTTGAGTTCCTAGAAACTCACTCAACCTTGGTTGGCGTGGTGCAGCTTGTGGAGGTGGAACTTGATGCAAGTTGGCCATCACTTGAGTCAAGTTCTGGATGAGCTGATTCTGATTCTCCAGCATTTGGTGGAGGGGATCAACTCCTTCACGGCGACCACCCCGGTCCTAGCCTCCAGAAAGATGAGGGTTGCATGCCTCATCGTTGTTGTTGGCGGGGTTGGCAGCACGTCCTTTTCCTCTTCCGACCATCTGGCAGAATCAACCAATGTTAATTTAAAAGCATTTAGTATCACCTTACTACTTTCATTTGTTTGTACTTTGAAGTGTTGAGGCTTTGTTATACTTTTACAAGGGTTCATATCTCACACCAAATAGATGCACTATTATTTCATGTGGGTTCACACACCAAAGCAAAACAATCTAAAGACGAGGCTGTGGACAATTGCTCATGGCTTCCACAACTCACGTCACACACCAAGCATTAACACACCATTAACTACGTAACGACTCGACTACTCGACATCCTTCTAATTTAAGGGAAAGGCTCTACGCTACTCGTTTTCTTGAGCTGGCTCCTCGGGATCTTCCTCATCATTTCGGCTGCCTTCTGACTCTGCTTTGGATGGGGAGGCTGCTGGTGGAGAAGTGCGACGACGCTTGATCGCTCGGCGATCTGGGGAGTCAGGAGTCCATGTATCACTCGCGGTGACACACAGTTCATTCCCATCTCCTCTTTCTCTCGCCTTTAAGCAGGCTCGCAGCAACGCCTCCGTTTCCTTCAGGGTGTCCCGGACATCCTGAAGCTCTTGTTGACACTCCTGCAGTCGAGTGCCGAGCATCGCAGCATCCTCCAAGCACAAGTCCATGTGCTCATGGGAAGTCCCTTGCTGCACTGGCGGGTACTTGTACTCCGTGGTACCACTCTCACGTTGGAGGACATACATGTACTAAGTTTTGTCCAAGTGGCGACGATAGATGTGACTCTGGCAGGTGATGGCCTCCCAGGTGACATGTTTCTCCGCATCGACCTGTGTTGCCCAACAAGCTGGAGAGTGGTGAATCTTAAGCAGCTGATTTTCGTGTATAATCCTCATCTCTGAGCTCCATTCTTCCCTCTTCTCACGGATGGTCCTGGTGGAGTTATAGTGGATAATTAGCTTGCCCGTGTTGCCGGCGGCTTCGAGCATACGCCGAAGACGGCGCAATAAGCCTCCTACTGCCAATCCGTAGGAAAGGTACGTCACCGGACGGCTCTCCTCTCTTTCGGCAAGGGCTACTACGGGAACTCTCCCTCCTGTGGACTTGCGAGCGGTGCGAATCATGCGAACCATCTAAAACAAAAAGAATTTAAAATTAGGTTAGATAAACTCTCAAACAAAAATCCTATTTTGAATGAAAGTTGGGGTAAGATGAAGAAAATGACTCCTTAAATAACACTTTTCAACCCACACCTTGGAAAATAGTTTTTAAGAAAATAGGGCCTTTAAATACGTCCATTTCTACCTAGGTCCACGTTCCTACGGGCAACCTTGGCTCTGATACCACCTCTGTCACACCCGGTTTTTCCGAAGAAACAACCAAGTGAATATCACATGTATGCCAGGATCATTTTCTCATACATGTTATGACAAATAGTGAAGCATCATTTATTATAAGCCAGGTGTCGAATATAAATAAGTCTTACATCGCAAATGTCTCAATGGACAATAATACGTTCATCACAAGTAAATAAACTAGCAGCGGAATATTATTCTTGAGGGCTCCATCACAGGCGTTGCCCGGGGTCTCCATGAACCTAGAAACCTTCTTCGGGTCCAAAGTCTTGGTCATTATACACCACCTCATTATCTTGACCTGAGCAGCAATATAAACCAACAAATATGCAAGGTTGAGTACCAATGGTACTCAGCAAGTGTGGGAAAATTATATCATGCATGGCTAGAACTCATGGTTAAAGCACTACGCAATTAATACCTATCACCTTAGCTTATTAAGCACCTACATTACTACACAGGTGAAATGGTCCCCATCTCCCAACCCATCATCATAACCAATAACCATAACATCATTTCCAATGTTAAGCTCCCCGCTTAACATCCACAACTTCCAAAACCATCAATCCTCTAATCATGAATAAGTCCAAGCTGCTCTTGACCGTGAGTACGGCTGTCATGACAGTTTTGACTCTGCAGAGTTTGTACCACTGTACCCACATGTAGTGATTTCATCCCCCGTTGCCGGGTGGACTAAAGAACCTCCATTATGCCAGTGGCTACGAACCACATTCACACTTCCCAGGTGTGTAGCCAGGAGATCACTACGAAGCCTTTACAAAGGGATTCCCGACGAGCGTGGGCCCACTGAGGTTTCACCCCTAACAGCATACAAGAGGCTCCAACCCCGCTGCAGTGGCCCCCTCTTGAGCCTTGCGGTTCATATGGTAGTCTAGCTGACACCTACTCCCCGCACCATCCAACACATCCATACTACGCCGGGGATACACCTAATTAATTGGCCAAGCTGCCCCATCTCAGCATGTGGTTGGCACTGTAAAGCCAGGTTACATGCTCCATGAACCGGTCCTTAGGATCCAGGCAAGTACTAAACACAAACCCGAGTCTCGTGCACCCAGCACACAACCAAAACATCCAACTTGTCTTGATCCCTACCTCTACATAACTCACAATATCTCATTCAAGAGTATGGTAAAATAAACTGATGATCTCATATCCCAAACATCCCATTCTAAGCATGGCTAAGCATATGCATAATAATGAATAACATGATAAAATAAATCCCAACCCAAGCTACAAGGAAACAAGGTAATGCAATTCTAGGGAAACTTCCTAACATGGGTTTCATATTTTAATTGACAATGCAAATAATTCTAGCTACACATCCTAGCATAGGATCAAAGTGGTCAAGGACACTTGCCTCCCTTTTGCTGCTCTTGAAATGGGTAGTCCTGTTCTTGGAAAGGAATAACTTGCTCTTGAGCAGGTTCTACATCATACCATCACACATAGCAAAAGAAAAACAACAATCATAAGACATAGTTCACACTTCTACTTCATACAAACCACACATTCACATTTATGAAAGTTCTTCACCATTATATGTGTTGTGGTTACTTTATGTGTGTTGAGTTGTGGCTTGCATGCACTTTTAATCATGTGTATATAATTCCTACTTTTGTGTTCACATTTATACTTACACACTATATATATGAGTTTCCAATAAATTTCTTATATTCAACTACTACACCTTTTCACTACCAAGTATGTATGAAAAGTATTTTTCTTCCCCATATGTGCCTTCATAATTTCTACCAACCCTAAACTGAACTCTTTGGATTTTAAAAACTCCATTTATCATTTACTAGTTGCTATATTTTCAGATTTATATTTCTATGCATAATTGTGTATTTTATTATAAAATTAGTAATACACATCATCTATACAGAATAGGTTCTGGTCCTAAATAATTTAATAACATATTTTGACCTTTGCCTCCGATGTAAACTATTTCATAATTATTTTTCCCTATTTTCTAAAACTATTTATTACTTAAAAATGTGTCCCTAATTGTGAATAATAAATTAAACAGATTCAATTCAGTCCAAAATATGTTTTTATCTCACTCCAAAATTTCCTAAACACTGAGAAAGTCTTTAACTTAATTTTGACAATATGTTTGTCCCAGTTTTTAATTTTTAAACACTAGTTACATATTGAATTTCCTAAATTAAATACTAAACAGGGCTAAAAAAATAAACTCACCCCACTACAGGGTCTATAATATTATTTTCAAAATTTCCAGGGGTCTAGCTACACTTATCAGAGGTGTTTTTCATAATTTTTATTAAGTCCAGGGGCTACACTGATTTTTAAATGAATTTACATGATTTTCTGGAGTTCCAGGGGCTAGATCAGAAGTTTCCGGGGCTAGCTCTTATTTCCCGAGAACCCCAGGGGGTAGCACGTAAGATTTCCAGTCTTTATAATGCGGGGCTGACGTGGACCGTCCGATTTTAAACCGACGGCTGAGATTATAACGCCGAACCGGTACGCGGGGTTTAAACCCTACCGTGCGATTTAAAATAAACGGCGCACAAGCGGCCACGTCACTCTGATCGAGCGCGGGCGGCGCTGCCGGCGGCGCACGGCGGCGGGAAGCGGCGATCTCGCCGGAAACTTTCGGATCCTCGAGAATTCTGCCTAGAACTGTGATCTTATGGCATAGATCGGTAGAGGGGAGGTCGGGGATCTCACCTCGGGGGTTTTCTTGAGCTCGGAGGTCCTGGGAGGTGATCGGCGGCGAGGTCCGAGGCAAAACCACGGCGAAGCTCGTCGGCGCTGTGTTTACACCGCAAGTCACCGAGTTTTCTGCACCTGCAAGGTTCCCCGGAGGCGGTGAATCAAGACCAGCGAGTTAGATCGGAGTTTCCGAGCTTAGATCGGCCGGAATTCACCGGAGAAGTCTCGGTTCTCACCGGAGTAAAAATCGGCGATCGCGTGGGAAAAACAGAACGGGGCCGGGGTTTTTATAGACGAGAGAGGGCGGCGGGGTGGTTTAGATCATGTCCGTTTCCTCCTCGAGCGAAATTCGGCTGTGATCCGCAGCAGTTCCGATCGGTTTGGATTCGGTGAGAGAGTCCGGCGCGGCGCGAGGTGGAAGACGAAGCCCGGGTGGTACCGCCTGTCAGCGTGAGAAAACGCGGGCGCGCGGCTGCGGGCTGGCGCGGGGTAAGTTGGGCCGGCTGGTGGGTTTCGGCCCACTGGCCGGTTTTTTTCTGTTTTCTCTTTTTCTTTTTCCATTTCCTTTCTGATTTGAGTTTAATTTGAATTCCAGTTTGAATTTGAATTTTTGCAAAACATGCAACACGTCCAAAAATTTTTAAATTCCCCTCTTAACATGATTTAAGGTTTTGAATCAAAATTTTTGGGGTGTTACACTGATCCAACTATGGCTTCTCTTAGGCTTGCATCCTATCAAGGTGGTCCCAATGCCAACCTATGCATCCTAGGCTTGCATCCTACGGTTAGCGTAGCTTCTAATACCAATCTGTTACTAGGGGTTGCATCCTACGGTCAACGTGGTTTTATAACCAATCTGTGATCATTCTAGGCCGTGTGATCTACGATCAACCCGTGGCAGGTTGATACCAATTTGTGTTTTCTATCTAGCCATGTAACGTACGGTCAATCCGTGGCTCTGATACTAATCTGTGGCGCCCCGGTTCTGTGCAAAACCACGGAACCTAGAACTGATGCGTATGTGTGCCCAGAATGTTCATCACACATACACATATCATACACAAACTGAATTCGGAATATATGTATCACCATGAATAACAGGGTTTATTACAATGTTTCATGAGTCTTGGACTCATGTGTAACACCCCAAATTTTTAGTCAAAACTCAAATTTTGATTTAGAACCATAAACCATGTTCAGAGGGGAATTTAGAAATTTTTGGACGTGTTGCATGTTTTGCAAAAATTCAAATTCAAACTGGAATTCAAATTAGACTCAAAACAGAAAAGAAATGGAAAAAGAAAAAGGAAAACCGGAAAAAAACTGGCCAGTGGGCTGAAACCCCAGCCGGCCCAGCAAACCCCCGCGCAGCCCGCCCCCGCGCGCGCCGCGCTGCCCCTCGCTGACGGGTGGGACCCGCCTGTCATCCCTAACCCCGCGACCCCGGACTTCTCCCCCGCGCGCGCGATCGCAACCGATCGGGAAACCGCGTCTCGCAGCCGAATTCTGGACCCTGAGGACTCTAACTCGATCACAACAGAACCACCGCCCTCCCCCGGCTATAAAAACAACCGATCCGATCAGTTTTTCTCACGCGATCGCCGATTTTCACTCCGGTGAGCACCGAGACTTCGCCGGTGAATTCTGGCCGATCTAAGCTCGGAAACTCTGATCTAACTCGTTGGTCTTGATCCACCGCCTCCGGGGAACTTTGCAGGTGCAGAAAACCCGAAGACTTGCGGTGCAAATCCAGCTCCGACGAGCTTCGCCGTGGTTTTGCCTCGGACCTCGCCGCCGAGCACTTTCCAGGACCCCCGAGCTCGAGAAAACCCCCGAGGTGAGATCCCTGACCTCCCCTCTACCGATCTAGGCCATAAGATCACAGTTCTAGGCAGAATTCTCGAGGATCCGAAAGTTTCCGGCGAGATCGCCGCTTCCCGCCGCCGTGCGCCGCCGGCAGCGCCGCCCGCGCTCGATCAGAGCGACGTGGCCGCTTGTGCGCCGTTTATTTTAAATCGCACGGTAGACTTTAAAACCCCGCGTACCGGTTCGATGTTATAATCTCAGCCGTCGGTTTAAAATCAGACGGTCCACGTCAGCCCCGCGTTATAAAGACTGGAATTCTTACGTGCTACCCCCTGGGGTTCTCTGGAATTGAGAGCTAGCCCCGGAAACTTCAGATCTAGCCCCTGGAACTCCAGAAAATCATGTAAATTCATTTAAAAATCAGTTTTAGCCCTAGACTTAATAGAAATTAAGAAAAACACCTCTGAAAAGTGTAGCTAGACCCCTGGAGATTATGAAAATAATATTATATACCCTGTAATGGGGTGAATTCATTATTTTAGCCCTGTTTAGTATTTAATTTAGAAAATTGAATATGTAACTAGTGTTTAAATATTAAAAAGGGGGACAAACCTAATTGTCAAAATTATTAAAAACTTTCTCAGTACTTAGAAAACTTTGGAGTGAGATAAAAATATATTTTTGGGGCTGAAATAAATCTGTTTCATATATTATTCACATTTAATAGTATAGGGACACATTTTTAAGTAAAGAATAGTTAAAGAAGAATAGGAAAATAATTATGAAATAGTATACATCAGAAGCCAAGGTCAAAATATGATCTTAAATTATTTAGGACCAGAACCTAATCTGTTTAGGTAGGGTGTATTACTAATTTAATAATAAAATGCACAATTATGCATAAGAATATAAATCTGAAAAATATAGAAACTAGTAAATGATAAATGGAGTTTCTAAAATACAAAGAATTCAGTTTAGGGTTGATAGAAATTATGAAGGCACATATGGAGAAGAAAAATACTTTTCATACATACTTGGTAGTTTAATATATAAGGAATTTATTTAAAACTGAAACACACATATATACATGTATATATATATATAGTATGTGAGGATAAATATGAACACCAAAGTAGGAATCATACACATGTAAATAAAAGTGTATGCAAGCCCCAAATCAACACACATAGAATATCCACAACACATAAAATGGTAAAGAAAATTTCATAAATGTGAATGTGTGGTTTGTATGAAGTAGAAGTGTGAATTATGTCTTATGATTGTTGTTTTTCTTTTGCTATGTGTGATGGTATGAAGTAGAACCTGTTCAAGAGCAAGCTATCAGTTTCCAAGATCAGGACTACCCATTTCAAGAGCAGCAAGAAGGAGGCAAGTGTCCTTGACCACTTTGATCCTATGCTAGGATGTGTAGATAGAATTAGTTGCATTGTCAAATGGAATATGAAACCCATGCTAGGAAAGTTTCCCTAGAATTGCATTACCTTGTTTCCTTGTAGCTTGGGTTGGGATTTATTTTACCATGTCATTTATTTCCATGCATATGCTTAGCCATGCTTAGAATGGGGTATTTGGGACATGAGATCATCAGTTTATATTACCATACTCTTGAATGAGATATTGTGAGTTATGTAGAGGTAGGGATCAAGGCAAGTTGGATGTTTTGGTTGTGTGCTGGGTGCACGAGACTTGGGTTTGTGTTTAGTACTTGCCTGGGTCCTAAGGACCGGTTCATGGAGCATGTAACCCGGCTTTACAGTGCCAACCACATGCTGAGATGGGGCAGCTTAGCCAATTAATTAGGTGTATCCCCGGCGTAGTATGGGTGTGTTGGATGGTGCGGGGAATAGGAGTCAGCTGGACTGCCATATGAACCGCAAGGCTCAAGAGGGGGCCACTGCAGCGGGGTTGGAGCCTCTTGTATGCTGTTAGGGGTGAAACCTCAGTGGGCCCACGCTCGTCGGGAATCCCTTTGTAAAGGCTTCGTAGTGATCTCTTGGCCACACACCTGGGAAGTGTGAATGTGGTTCGTAGCCACTGGCATAATGGAGGTTCTTTTAGTCCACCCGGCAACGGGGGATGAAATCACTACTTGTGGGTACAGTGGTACAAACTCTGCAGAGTCAAAACTGTCTTGACAGCCGTGCTCACGGTTAAGAGCGGCCTGGACTTATTCATGATTAGAGGATTGATGGTTGTGAATGTTAAGCGGGGAGCTTAACATTGGAAATGATGTTATGGTTATTGGATTATGATGATGGGATGGGAGATTGGAACTATTTCACCTGTGTAGTAATGTAGGTGCTTAATAAGCTAAGGTGATAGGTATTAATTGCGTAGTGCTTTAACCATGAGTTCAACCTCTCCTTGTTCTAGCCATGCATGATATAATTTTTCCCACACTTGCTGAGTACCATTGGTACTCAACCTTGCATATTTGTTGGTTTATATTGCTGCTCAGGTCAAGATAATGAGGTGGTGTATAATGACCAAGACTTTGGACCCGAAGAAGGTTTTTAGGTTCATGAAGACCCCCGGGCAACGCCTGTGATGGAGCCCTAAAGAATAATATTCCGCTGCTAGTTTATTTACTTGTGATGAAGCATTAGTGTCCATTGAGACATTTGCGATGTAAGACTTATTTATATTCGACACCTGGCTTGTAATAAATGATGCTTCACTATTTGTCTTCACATGTATGAGAAAATGATCCTGGCATACATGTGATATTCACTTGGTTGTTTCTTCGGAAAAACCGGGTGTGACAGAGGTGGTATCAGAGCCAAGGTTGCCCGTAGGAACGTGGACCTAGGTAGAAATGGGCGTATTTAAGGGTCCTATTTTCTTAAAAACTATTTTCCAAAGTGTGGGTGGAAAAGTGTTATTAAAGGAGTCATTTTCTTCATCTTACCCCAATTTTCATTCAAAATAGGATTTTTGGTTGAGAATTTATCTAACCTAATTTTAAATTCTTTTGTTTTAGATGGTTCGCATGATTCGCACCGCTCGTAAGTCCACAGGAGGGAGAGTTCCCGTAGTTGCCCTTGCCGAAAGAGAGGAGAGTCGTCCAGTGACGTACCTTTCCTATGGATTGGCAGTAGGAGATTTGTTGCGCCGTCTTCGACGTATGCTCGAAGCCGCAGGCAATACGGGCAAGCTCATCATCCACTATAACTCCACCAGGACCATCCGTGAGAAGAGGGAAGAATGGAGTTCGGAGATGAGGATTATACATGAGAATCAGCTGCTGAAGATCCACCATTCTCCAGCTTGTCGAGCAACACAAGTTGACGCAGAGAGAGATGTCACTTGGGAGGCCATCACCTGCCAGAGTCACATCTATCGTCGCCACTTGGACAAAACTGAGTACATGTATGTCCTCCAACGTGAGAGTGGTACCACGGAGTACAAGTACCCACCGGTGCAGCAAGGGACTTCCCATGAGCACATGGACTTGTGCTTGGAGGATGCTGCTATGCTCAGCACTCGACTGCAGGAGTGTCAACAAGAGCTTCAGGATGTCCGAGACACCCTAAAGGAAACGGAGGCGTTGCTGCGAGCTTGCTTAAAGGCGAGAGAAAGAGGAGATGGGAATGAACTGTGTGTCACCGTGAGTGATCCATGGACTCCCGACTCCCCGGATCGCCGAGCGATCAGGCGTCGTCGCACTTCTCCATCAGCAGCCTCCCCACCCAAAGCAGAGTCAGAAGGTAGCCGAAATGAGGAGGAAGATCCTGAGGAGCCAGCTCAAGAGGACGAGTAGTGTAGAGTCCCTCCCCTAGCTAGCAAGAGGTCGAGTAGTCGAGTCGTTACGTAGTTAATGGTGTGATGATGCTTGGTGTGTGACGTGAGTTGTGGAAGCCATGGGCAATTGTCCACAGCCTCGTCTTCAGATTGTTTTGCTTTTGTGGGTGAACCCACAGGAAATAATAGTGCATTTATTTGGTGTGAAGATATAAACTCTCGTAAAGTTTTAACAAAGCCTCAACACCTTAAAGTACCAACAAATGAAAGTAGTAAGATGATACTAAGTGGTATCAAATTAACATTTGTTGATTCTGCCAGATGGCCGGAAGAGGAAAGGGACGTGCTGCCAACCCCGCCAACAACAATGATGAGGCATGCAACCCTCATCTTTATGAAGGCCAGGACCGGGGTGGTCGCCGCGAAGAAGTTGATCCTCTCCACCAAATGCTGGAGAATCAAAATCAGCTCATCCAGAACTTGACTCAAGTGGTGGCCAACTTGCATCAAGTTCCACCTCCACAAGCTGCACCGCGCCAACCAAGGTTGAGTGAGTTTCTAGGAACTCAACCTCCAAAGTTTGCAAGTGCTGCTGAACCTCTGGAGGCCGATGATTGGCTGAAGACCATTGAAAGTAAGATGAGGATAATCCAATGCCAAGAGTATGAGAGGGTGCTGTTTGCCTCTCATCAATTGCAGGGACCTGCTGCTGATTGGTGGACCGCCTACGTGGCCGCCCATCATGACCCTGAGAACATCACTTGGGAAGAGTTCAAGCGTAGCTTCCGCAACCACTACATCCCAAGAGGTGAACTCAAAAACAAGAGGAAAGAGTTTCTGGGACTGCAGCAGGGAAACATGACGGTGAGGGAATACCTCACTAAATTCACACAACTATCCCGTTATGCTCCACGAGACATAGAGACAGATGAGGAGAAACAAGATTGTTTCGTGGAAGGACTTACCGCAGAAATGCAGTGTGCAATGTCCTCCAATGAGTATGAAAGCTTTCAAAAGATGGTGGACAGAGCGTTTGTGGTGGAAAGAAAGCTAAAGGCCCTGGAAAATGAGAATAAGAGGAAGGCTGGGTGGTCACATCAAGCCTCAGGGAGCAACACCCGCCCACGTATGATGCAGCAACCTACGGGGCAGACGAGCCGTGCTGCGGTACCCTATTCAGCATCAAGAGGGTACAACCCAAACTACAGGCCTCCCGCAGCACCAGCACAGCCGCAACGTCAGTTTGTGCAGCAGCCTCGCCCCGCATATCCACCTCGACCAGCAGTGTAAGGACCCCCAAACCAACCCCAAGACAACAAGGGCCAAGCATCTAAGATTGGGGTGCAATGTTTCAGCTGTGGTGAAGTGGGGCACTACGCCCATAAGTGTCCAAAGAAGAAGCCCACGCAGCCACAGCAGCAGAACGTAATGAGAGGACGGGTGAACCACGTCACTATGGAGGAAGCACAAGAGGCACCCGACGTGGTAGTTGGTAAGTTTCCTGCCAATTTACACCTTGCAACTCTGCTATTTGATTCTGGTGCTACCCATTCGTTCATTGCTCAAGGGTTTGTTAAGAAGCATGACCTAGCAACCACACAAATGAACCATATGCTAGCGGTAAACTCTCCAGGTGGAGAAATAAGGACAAGACAAGTGTGTCCCAAAGTGAACCTAGACATTAATGGGGTAGTATTTACCGCTAACCTCATAGTGATCGATTCACAAGGGATAGATATTATTTTGGGTATGGATTGGTTGACCAAACATAAAGGAATCATCCATTGTTCGATCAGAACGGTGAAACTAACTCACCCTAGTGGCGCAAGAGTAAAGTTCATAACGATACACGAGCCTAGGAGAGACATTAAATTAAATCAAGTGGAGGTGAAAGTTGAGGAAATCAGGACTATCAGGGAATATCCAGATGTTTTTCCGGAGGAGTTGCCAGGAATGCCTCCCGACCGTGACGTGGAATTCGCAATCAAGCTAGTACCAGGAACAGCCCCGATATACAAGAGACCTTATCGAATGGACTCCAAGCAGCTAGAAGAGCTCAAGGATCATTTGAGGGAATTGATGGAAAAAGGGTATGTTCGCCCTAGTTCCTCACCATGGGGAGCTCCGGTAATATTTGTGCCTAAGAAAGATGGAACTCAAAGGTTATGCGTGGATTACCGTGCCTTGAATGAGGTGACCATCAAGAACAAGTATCCATTACCCCGCATTGAAGACTTGTTTGATCAGTTGAGGGGAGCTTGCGTGTTCTCGAAAATTGATCTCAGGTCGGGATACCACCAACTCAAGATAAGGCAATCTGATATTCCCAAGACAGCTTTCGTATCTCGGTACGGACTGTATGAATACACTGTCATGCCTTTCGGGCTAACCAATGCCCCGGCATATTTCATGTACCTCATGAACAAGGTATTCATGGAATATCTGGACAAATTTGTGGTGGTTTTCATAGATGATATTCTCGTCTTCTCCAAAGATGAAGAAGAACATGAGAAACATCTAAGGTTGGTGTTACAGAGGCTGAGAGAACACCAACTGTATGCCAAGTTGAGCAAGTGTGAGTTTTGGCTAAAGAGAGTCCCCTTTTTAGGACATATAATCTCGGAGGGAGGAATCTCCGTAGATCCCGCCAAAATCGAGGATATCCAGAAATGGAAAACCCCTGAAAATGTCGGGGAAGTTCGAAGCTTTTTGGGATTGGCTGGATACTATCGACGGTTTATTGAGGGATTCTCCAAGATCTCGAGACCTCTCACCAAACTGTTGGAAAAGGGAATCACATTCACCTGGACGCCACAGTGCGATACGAGCTTTCAGGAGCTAAAGAAGAGATTGACAACAGCCCCCGTGTTGGTTATGCCAGATATGCAGAAGAATTTCACGGTGTACTGCGATGCCTCTGGAAACGGGTTGGGATGTGTTCTCATGCAAGAGGGACATGTCGTGGCATATGCATCCCGGCAGTTTCGGAAGCACGAGAAGAACTATCCTACACATGACTTAGAACTAGCTGCAGTGGTACACGCGTTGAAAATTTGGCGGCACTATTTGATGGGGAAGAGGACAGAGATATATACGGATCATAAGAGTTTGAAGTACATATTCACACAGCCAGATCTCAACCTTAGACAAAGGAGATGGTTAGAGCTAATCAATGACTTTGATGTAGGCATCAACTATCATCCCGGGAAAGCAAACGTCGTGGCCGATGCCTTGAGTCGGAAAGTGCAGGTCAATAAGTTGAGCTTGAAGGATATGCCTGCAGAATTGAAGGACGAGGTTATAAGGCTCAATCTATGTCTAGTAAATAGTGGTGAAGCCATCGCCATGGAAGTGGACTCCACACTTGAGCGAGACATACGCGAGGGACAAAAGAATGATGAGAAGATACAAGAGATCAGACAGCTCATCAAGGAAAATAAAGCTCCTGGTTTTAGAGAGGATGAACAAGGAACGGTGTGGCACGGGAAAAGGATCTGTGTGCCAGAAGTAAAGGAGATTCGTAAATTAATTTTGAAGGAGGCTCACGATTCCGACTATTCCATTCATCCTGGGAGTACGAAGATGTATCAGGACCTCAAAGGCAGGTATTGGTGGTATGGCATGAAGCGAGATGTCGCGGAACATGTTGCCCTATGTGACACATGTCAGTTGGTGAAAGCGGAACATCAACGACCCGCGGGATTATTGCAACCACTCAAAGTGCCTGAATGGAAGTGGGAAGAAATCAGCATGGATTTTGTCGTGGGATTGCCTAGGACCCAATCCGGGTATGATTCAATATGGGTCATTATTGATCGGCTAACCAAGGTAGCTCATTTCATTCCAGTGAAAGAAAGCTACAGCGGATCCAAATTGGCAGAATTGTACATGTCAAGGATTGTGTGTTACCATGGAGTGCCAAAGAAGATAGTGTCGGACCGAGCGACACAGTTCACCTCGAGGTTTTGGCAGAAGTTGCATGAAACCATGGGAACCCATCTGAATTTCAGCTCTGCCTATCATCCCCAAACGGACGGGCAGACGGAGAGAACCAATCAGATCCTTGAAGATATGTTAAGGGCATGTGCACTCAAAAACAATAGGAGTTGGGACAAGAACCTACCGTATGCGGAGTTTTTCTACAACAACAGTTATCAAGCTAGTATGAAGATGTCACCGTTTGAAGCTTTGTATGGAAGGAAGTGCAGAACTCCCCTATTTTGGAACCAAACAGGAGAAAGTAAGGTGTTTGGTCCAGAAGTGCTACAAGAAGCCGAGGCAAAGGTGAGAGAGATTCGCAACAACTTGAGGATAGCACAGACACGCCAGAAGAGTTATGCTGATGTACGAAGAAGAGAACTCGTTTTCAACGTGGGAGACTATGTTTATCTCAAGGTGTCCCCTATCAGAGGACTTCGTCGGTTCAAGGTGAAAGGGAAGTTGTCACCTCGATACATCGGACCCTTTCAAGTTTTGGAAAGAAAAGGCGAAGTGGCGTACCAACTAGAGTTGCCGGTTCATCTGTCGGACGTGCACGATGTGTTCCATGTGTCGCAACTCAAGAAATGTCTGAGGACGCCTGAGGAGGTGTTACCCATGAATGAAGTGGAGGTAGCTGAGGATTTGTCTTATGCCGAGCAACCATACAAGATTTTGGAGACAATGGAACGCCTCACCAGAAATAAGAGAATCAGGATGTGCAAGGTACAGTGGAAGCATCACTCAGAAGAGGAAGCTACCTGGGAACGGGAAGATGAGCTTAAGGCACAATTTCCGGAATTGTTTTCTTAGAAACACCAATCTCGAGGACGAGATTTCTTTTAAGGGGGGTAGAGCTGTAACACCCCAAATTTTTAGTCAAAACTCAAATTTTGATTTAGAACCATAAACCATGTTCAGAGGGGAATTTAGAAATTTTTGGACGTGTTGCATGTTTTGCAAAAATTCAAATTCAAACTGGAATTCAAATTAGACTCAAAACAGAAAAGAAATGGAAAAAGAAAAAGGAAAACCGGAAAAAAACTGGCCAGTGGGCCGAAACCCCAGCCGGCCCAGCAAACCCCCGCGCAGCCCGCCCCCGCGCGCGCCGCGCTGCCCCTCGCTGACGGGTGGGACCCGCCTGTCATCCCTAACCCCGCGACCCCGGACTTCTCCCCCGCGCGCGCGATCGCAACCGATCGGGAAACCGCGTCTCGCAGCCGAATTCTGGACCCTGAGGACTCTAACTCGATCACAACAGAACCACCGCCCTCCCCCGGCTATAAAAACAACCGATCCGATCAGTTTTTCTCACGCGATCGCCGATTTTCACTCCGGTGAGCACCGAGACTTCGCCGGTGAATTCTGGCCGATCTAAGCTCGGAAACTCTGATCTAACTCGTTGGTCTTGATCCACCGCCTCCGGGGAACTTTGCAGGTGCAGAAAACCCGAAGACTTGCGGTGCAAATCCAGCTCCGACGAGCTTCGCCGTGGTTTTGCCTCGGACCTCGCCGCCGAGCACTTTCCAGGACCCCCGAGCTCGAGAAAACCCCCGAGGTGAGATCCCTGACCTCCCCTCTACCGATCTAGGCCATAAGATCACAGTTCTAGGCAGAATTCTCGAGGATCCGAAAGTTTCCGGCGAGATCGCCGCTTCCCGCCGCCGTGCGCCGCCGGCAGCGCCGCCCGCGCTCGATCAGAGCGACGTGGCCGCTTGTGCGCCGTTTATTTTAAATCGCACGGTAGACTTTAAAACCCCGCGTACCGGTTCGATGTTATAATCTCAGCCGTCGGTTTAAAATCAGACGGTCCACGTCAGCCCCGCGTTATAAAGACTGGAATTCTTACGTGCTACCCCCTGGGGTTCTCTGGAATTGAGAGCTAGCCCCGGAAACTTCAGATCTAGCCCCTGGAACTCCAGAAAATCATGTAAATTCATTTAAAAATCAGTTTTAGCCCTAGACTTAATAGAAATTAAGAAAAACACCTCTGAAAAGTGTAGCTAGACCCCTGGAGATTATGAAAATAATATTATATACCCTGTAATGGGGTGAATTCATTATTTTAGCCCTGTTTAGTATTTAATTTAGAAAATTGAATATGTAACTAGTGTTTAAATATTAAAAAGGGGGACAAACCTAATTGTCAAAATTATTAAAAACTTTCTCAGTACTTAGAAAACTTTGGAGTGAGATAAAAATATATTTTTGGGGCTGAAATAAATCTGTTTCATATATTATTCACATTTAATAGTATAGGGACACATTTTTAAGTAAAGAATAGTTAAAGAAGAATAGGAAAATAATTATGAAATAGTATACATCAGAAGCCAAGATCAAAATATAATCTTAAATTATTTAGGACCAGAACCTAATCTGTTTAGGTAGGGTGTATTACTAATTTAATAATAAAATGCACAATTATGCATAAGAATATAAATCTAAAATATAGAAACTAGTAAATGATAAATGGAGTTTCTAAAATACAAAGAATTCAGTTTAGGGTTGATAGAAATTATGAAGGCACATATGGAGAAGAAAAATACTTTTCATACATACTTGGTAGTTTAATATATAAGGAATTTATTTAAAACTGAAACACACATATATACATGTATATATATATATAGTATGTGAGGATAAATATGAACACCAAAGTAGGAATCATACACATGTAAATAAAAGTGTATGCAAGCCCCAAATCAACACACATAGAATATCCACAACACATAAAATGGTAAAGAAAATTTCATAAATGTGAATGTGTGGTTTGTATGAAGTAGAAGTGTGAATTATGTCTTATGATTGTTGTTTTTCTTTTGCTATGTGTGATGGTATGAAGTAGAACCTGTTCAAGAGCAAGCTATCAGTTTCCAAGATCAGGACTACCTATTTCAAGAGCAGCAAGAAGGAGGCAAGTGTCCTTGACCACTTTGATCCTATGCTAGGATGTGTAGATAGAATTATTTGCATTGTCAAATGGAATATGAAACCCATGCTAGGAAAGTTTCCCTAGAATTGCATTACCTTGTTTTCTTGTAGCTTGGGTTGGGATTTATTTTACCATGTCATTTATTTCCATGCATATGCTTAGCCATGCTTAGAATGGGGTATTTGGGACATGAGATCATCAGTTTATATTACCATACTCTTGAATGAGATATTGTGAGTTATGTAGAGGTAGGGATCAAGGCAAGTTGGATGTTTTGGTTGTGTGCTGGGTGCACGAGACTTGGGTTTGTGTTTAGTACTTGCCTGGGTCCTAAGGACCGGTTCATGGAGCATGTAACCCGGCTTTACAGTGCCAACCACATGCTGAGATGGGGCAGCTTAGCCAATTAATTAGGTGTATCCCCGGCGTAGTATGGGTGTGTTGGATGGTGCGGGGAATAGGAGTCAGCTGGACTGCCATATGAACCGCAAGGCTCAAGAGGGGGCCACTGCAGCGGGGTTGGAGCCTCTTGTATGCTGTTAGGGGTGAAACCTCAGTGGGCCCACGCTCGTCGGGAATCCCTTTGTAAAGGCTTCGTAGTGATCTCTTGGCCACACACCTGGGAAGTGTGAATGTGGTTCGTAGCCACTGGCATAATGGAGGTTCTTTTAGTCCACCCGGCAACGGGGGATGAAATCACTACTTGTGGGTACAGTGGTACAAACTCTGCAGAGTCAAAACTGTCTTGACAGCCGTGCTCACGGTTAAGAGCGGCCTGGACTTATTCATGATTAGAGGATTGATGGTTGTGAATGTTAAGAGGGGAGCTTAACATTGGAAATGATGTTATGGTTATTGGATTATGATGATGGGATGGGAGATTGGAACTATTTCACATGTGTAGTAATGTAGGTGCTTAATAAGCTAAGGTGATAGGTATTAATTGCGTAGTGCTTTAACCATGAGTTCAACCTCTCCTTGTTCTAGCCATGCATGATATAATTTTTCCCACACTTGCTGAGTACCATTGGTACTCAACCTTGCATATTTGTTGGTTTATATTGCTGCTCAGGTCAAGATAATGAGGTGGTGTATAATGACCAAGACTTTGGACCCGAAGAAGGTTTTTAGGTTCATGAAGACCCCCGGGCAATGCCTGTGATGGAGCCCTAAAGAATAATATTCCGCTGCTAGTTTATTTACTTGTGATGAAGCATTAGTGTCCATTGAGACATTTGCGATGTAAGACTTATTTATATTTGACACCTGGCTTGTAATAAATGATGCTTCACTATTTGTCTTCACATGTATGAGAAAATGATCCTGGCATACATGTGATATTCACTTGGTTGTTTCTTCGGAAAAACCGGGTGTGACATCATGCTAGCAGCGGAAGTCTAAATCTAGCAGCGGAAGTCTTTATTCTAATGCGGAAGCAAACTAAGCAGCAGCAGTGGCTCCATCTCTACTCCATCCCCATAGACAAGGTTGAGGACATATTACACGCCTAAGGCTCCACTTGGTCTTCATAAAAATCTTCTCCTGTAGCTGATGATGAAGTAATAATGCAAGTTTGAGTATAATGATGTACTCAGCAAGTGCGGGAAAATATGATATGTAGCTCACAGCAAGAAAGGTATAAAAAGGCTCATTGCAGAAAGCAAAGTTTATTTCTCAAAAACACGATAAAAACAGCAACTTAGCTTTAAGTGAATGTAATCCCAACATGTATTAAAATACCAACATACCTCCATTATGTTTCATCACTTTCCATGTCTCAATCAAACATTAATCTTTTTCATCTTTGCTCACGAATACCTTCTCGTATTCGCTACCATCTCACGAATATCATCTCGTATTCGCTACCATTTCATCTCATAAACAATTCCGTCTCACACCGAGACCAATCTCGTTGCCATGACTCAACAGTCATGCAACCAATCATATCACCCGGACTCAACAGTCCCAAAAACTAAATCATAACTGTCGAAGTGTAGCTGTCGACACTTCCCTCGGGCCTGCACTGGGCAGCCCGCGGAGGTTCTTTTTCGGAGGGGCTAGTCCCCCGCGGAGAGTTTAAGCGTGGTTGGACGAAGGAAACAGATGAACACAGGGGTTTTTTACGTGGTTCAGGCCGCCGGAGCGTAAAACCCTACGTCCACGGTGAGCGGAGGCGCTCATTGTATTGCTTGAGGATGAGTTGATCTAGGAGGCGAACTCGACCGAGTGCGAACCTAGCGTGAGAGTGTGCAAAAAGCCGAACCCCCTGTAGCGTTGCCTACCCGAGCCTTTTATAGTCCAAGGCTCGGTCAGCTTACAAAGTGGGCCCGGGACCCGACAGGTGGTCCCGGGGAGATTGTCTGCCATCTACCGTATCCTGTAGTTACACGGTAGTTGTCTCTGGCGAGGGCTTCTGAGTCTTCGTCTTGCCGCCCTGCCCACGCCGCAAGCTAGGCGCAGTGGTTGATGACGGCAAGGACGGCAGGGGATGTCTTGTCGCTGTGTTTATTGGTGTAGAGTTTCTGACGCGGCGTGCCAGTCTTCACTACGATGCGACTAGGTACAACGGCACCTGACAGCGGCGTGCTCCGCGTCTCCATGCCTTGGGAAGGCGCGGGTCTTGAATACCTTGTACGGACAAGGTATGGCATGTCTTTACTCTTGCTGCCTACCACGCGGAGGCAGTAGCGCTGCTCTGCGGCCACTTGGCGGGCCCGGAGCTCTCCTCTGAGGAGAGGGATGTCCGGCCCCGCGGGACACATGAAGCCTTCGGAGCTCTCCCCGCAGAGGGGGGAGGTTCGGCTCTGCTGGCCATGTGGCGGGCCTAGAGCTCTCCTCTGAGGAGAGGGAGGTCCGGCCCCGTGGGACACGTGGAGCATTCGGAGCTCTCCCTGCGGAGAAGGGAGGTCCAGCCCTGCTGGCCACATGGCGGGCCCGGAGCTCTCCTCTGAGGAGAGGGAGGTCCGGCCCTGCTGGACACGTGGAGCCTTCGGAGCTCTCCCTGCGGAGAAGGGAGGTCCGGCTCTGCTGGCCACGTGGCGGGCCCGGAGCTCTCCTCTGAGGCGAGGGAGGTCCACTCCCGCTGGACACGTGGAGCCTTCGGAGCTCTCCCTGCGGAGAAGGGATGTCTGACTCTGCCGGCCACATTGGCAGGCCCGGAGCCCTCCTCTGAGGAGAGGGAGGTCAGGCCCCGCAGGACACGTGGGGTTTTCAGAGCTTGCCCCTGCGAAAGGGGCAAAGTCCTTAGGCGATTTCCTCTGTGCGCGGGGGTAACCCATATTGAGGGTACCGACAGTGGCCCCCGGGCCCATCTCGGGGGAGATAACGAGCCTGAGATGGGGCCTCCGTCTCTTCTACTTTGCGCACCTTCTCAAACACCCGCTTTGGTTGTTGCTGGAGCACGAACAGTCGCGGGATCGTGGGGGCGTGAGCCCTGCTTGATGGCTGCTTTTACTGCGGCGGTTCCCAAGGCTGCCACTACTGCACGACGCAGCGCACGTTGCAGTGCCTTGTTAGGATCCGCCGGGTTTTCCGTCTGGGGGGCTGACTGCCTGGTCCACCGCTTCAGCAGGATGGTCTGGGCCTACTTGTCATTGACTCCAGGGCTTGGAGCTGAAGTGGTTGTCCCAAGCAGCGTATTTGAAGGGTTTTGAATCGCTTTGAATCGTGTCTGGGAAGTTTAAAAGGGGATCTCATCTGCATCGCAGGCTTCCCTCCGCACTTCCCCACGCTTGAGCCTTCCAGAGTCCTCTGAGCGCTCAAGCCTTCTCAGCCCCCAAGTTCTTGCGCTTCCGTCGGCCATGGCTTCCAACCTGCCTCCGCCGCGTCCCACCCTGTCGGCCGAGCTTGGGGTAGTATGCAAGCTGCTGGATGGCACGGGGAGGAGCAGAAGTGCTGACTCCGGCGGGGATCTCTCCCCTTGTGTCTGGATAGGGGGGAGATTGTTTTCTTCACCGTCTACGCCTTGGCGGGGTTCGTCCCACCAATTTCTTCCTTCTTTGTGACGCTGCTAGAGACGTACGGTCTCCAGCTTCATCACCTCTCCCCCAACTCCTTCGCGATGGCCGCCGTCTTCGTGCACTTCTGCGAGATGTTCATGGGAGTGTGCGCTTCGGTGATGCTCTTCCGCTACTTCTTCATGCTGCGGACGACTGGGCACGGCTCGAAGAATCAGCTGGGGGCATACTACTTCTAGCATCGCTGCAAGGATCCGAAGGTCTCTGGGTACCTTCTACCTTTCAGCACGGCGAGGTGGGAAGGCTGGAGGGAGAACTGGGTGACCGAGCGTCGCTTCTGGGAGGAGATCCCGGAGCTTGAGCCGGAGTATGCACCGGTCTTGGAGCGGATCCGGTTTCTGCCCAATGAGGGGCTGACGTCCCTGATGGTGCTGACAGACTTCCTGTCACGGCGCATTGCACCCTAGCAACAGCGCAGCCGCCCGGCGTGGTACTACACCGGTGAGCACTACTGCACCAGGTTGGAGACGGATCTCGGCTCCGACCCATCTGAGGAGATGTTGTACGAGATGGTGGCAAGGGTGAGCGGCGACTTCATCAACGGCGGCGACCTCACTTTCCCGGCCTCCTGCACTCCTCTCTTCTTGGAGCCGCAGTGGAGGGTGGATTTGCTGCGGAAGATGCCGAACCTGGATGGCATCGGGATCGCCGTGCGTCAGGTTGGGGATGCCTTCCGGGGGATCTCGATCCCCGGGGTCGAGCGCTCCGGAGCGGAGCGCGAGGCGTCGGCTGCTGCCCAACCCGCGCTGAGGGTCGACGGAGCTCGGACAATCGACAAGGGGAAGGGGAAGGAGCCGGCCTCCGTGCGGTCAGAGAAGAAGTGTGCCCGGTCCCCTCCGAGGGCGCCGTTTGCGCCGAGCCAGGGGACCGGGGTACCCTTGCGCTTATCTTCAGGAGGCGCTGGTTCGTCGGGCGGTGACCCCAAGAGGCCTCGGGTCTTCCGCTCCGACGGGGCTCCTGTCGGACAGCCGCAGTTTGAGGAGCCCGGGCGTCCCGCCTTCCTTCCTCAGGCGGAGGAGCATCGAGGGGGGACGCTGGTGGGGCGATGCCCGGGGGTGAGCCGAGGGCTCAGGCGCCCCGGCCAACGAACATCCCGGCTGCAGGCTCGGCAGGCGGCAGCGCCAGAGGGGGCAGCGCCAGCACCCAACCGGGGATGCAGGTGCCCCGGGCTTCAGGGACTGGATCGGTGAGCTGCACAAGAGGTGCCGCCGGTGGGAGCCATACCGCTCCGCCTCCTAGGGGGGCTCCGGGTGTGCCTCCTGCTCCGCCGGTCCGGGTACCTGCGGCGCAGGCACAGACGGCGGCGGCAGGCTCTGGTGGTGCTGTCCCAGCTCGAAAGACGGGGCTCCATGCCCGTTGGAGCGCTCGTGTCCCTCGGTAAGTGCTGTTCTTTCTGAATTTTAGAACTAGCGTTCTTCTCTCCTTCTCTTAGCCTGAGAGCTTCCCATGTTGGCAGGGACTCATCGGCTGCCGGGGGCGAGTCTGCTCCCCGGCCATCTCCAGCTGGCGGAGGATCTGTGCCGCAGCGTCCGGAAGCTGCGGTGGTTTCGCCGGCCCCCAAGTCGGCGCAGGCTTCCTCTGTACCGGCAGGATCAACTCCTGCGACGGTGGCGGCAGCGCCCGTTCGTCCCCCTTCGCCAGCTCGGAAGCCGGCGGTTGTCGAGGGCTCGGCAGGGCCGGCTGGCGGCGCCCGGCCCTCCGGTGCTAAGGCGGGAGGAGCAGCTGCAGGAGCAGCTGCAGACCCTCCGGCTTCACCAAATCAGCGCCTCATCCCGGTCACCGAGATGCCAGCATCTCCTCCACCGGATGGCGACGTGATGGAGGAGGTCGGGGGCGCGGCTTTGGCCGCTGCCGGCCCGCTGCCCCTGGCGAACGCCTTGGAGCTTGCCCAGGCGAGCGTCCGGCAGGTCCAGGCCGCCCTGGAGTGAGAGCGGGAAGTGCTGGCCGGGGAGAGGAACCGCCTCCTCAGCTGGGGTCACCTCCTGAAGCAGCGGACTCTGGAGGTTAGGGCGGAGATTGACTCGAGGCGGTCGAGGCTTGATGTCATGGAGGTGCTCCTCGATGCTCAGAAGAGGGCCGTCGACAGCCTGGACTCCGAGACCCGGCGGCTCGACCAGGAGACCCGCGAGGCTTATGCCAGGGCCGAGGCGCGCTCCACTGCCATGGAGGAGCTGCGGCTGCAGCTGGCGCGCCGCAAGTGCGCCGTCATGGACCGGAAGCGTGCTGTGGTGGGCGAGGAGAAGAAGTTCGCCGCTCGGTTGGAGGCCAGCAAGGGTGACCTGAAGGCCTGGGCTGAGGAGCTGGAGCTTCGGGAGGCAGCTCTGGCCGTGGCGGAGGAGCAGGCCTCCCGGGAGCGTCAGGCGGTGCTGGATCGTGAGTTGGCAGCCGACTTCTGGGCGTTGGAGTTGGAGCAGCTCACCCAGGATCTCCAGCTCCAGGAGGACTCTCTGGCAGCCAAGGAGAAGAGATTGTCCGAGGAGGGACTCGACGCCCTGCTGGCAGCCAGCCAAGAGGTGGAGAAGCTCCAGGCTTCGCGGTCTGTTGTGGCCCGAGCAGTCTGGAACTTCGTCGGCCAGGCGGGGTCCGCCCTGGTACCCCTCGGCTTCAGCCCCGTGAGGACGGAGGCTCCGGCGCAGGAGGTGACCGAGGCTGTCGAAGTGTGTAGCCGACACTTCCCCCGGGCCTGCTCTGGGCAGCCCACGGAGGTTCTCTTTCGGAGGGGCTAGTCACTCACGGAGAGCTTACGCGTTAGGGACGATTGAAGGAGAAGCTTGACACAGATTTTTACGTGGTTCAGGCCGCCGGAGCGTAAAACCCTACGTCCACGGTGAGCAGAGATGCTCGTTGTATTGCTTGGTGTTCAGGAGCGAACCCTGTGTGAGAGTGTGTAAAAGGCGAACCCTCAGGTGCGAATGGCTTAGGTGCGAACCGCTGAGGTGCGAACCCTTGCTAACATTGTCTACCCGAGCCTTTTATAGTTTAAGGCTCGGGTGGCTTACAAGGTGGGCCCGGGCCCGACAGGTGGTCCGGGGGACATTGCTTGCCATCTACCGTATCTGCAGTTACGCCGGTAGTTGTCTCTGGCGAGGGCTTCTGAGTCTTCGTTCTGCCACCCTGCCCATGCCGCAAGCTAGTCGTAGTGGTTGATGATGGCAGGGGCGGCAGGGGATGTCTTGTCGCTGTGTTTATTGGCATACAGCCTCTGACGCGGCGCGCCAGTCTTCACTACGATGTGATTGGGCGCAACGGCACCTGACAGAGGCGTGCTCCGCGTCTCCGCGCCTTGGGAAGGCGCGGGTATTGAATACCTTGTACGGGCAAGGTATGGCGCGTCTTTACTCTTGCTGCCTACCACGCAGGGGCGGGCAGCTCTGCTCTGCTGGCCACGTGGCGGGCCCGGAGCTCTCCTCTGAGGAGAGGGAGGTCCGGCCCTGCTGGACACGTGGAGCCTTCGGAGCTCTCCCCGCGGAGGGGGGAGGTCTGGCTCTGCTGGCCACGTGGCAGGCCCGGAGCTCTCCTCTGAGGAGAGGGAGGTCTGGCCCCGCTGGGCACGTGGAGCCTTCGAAGCTCTCCCCGCGGAGGGAGGTCCGGCTCTGCTGGCCACATGGCGGGCCCGGAGCTTTCCTCTGAAGAGAGGGAGGTCCGGCCCCGCTGGACACGTGTAGCCTTCGGAGCTCTCCCCGCGGAGGGGGGAGGTCCGGCTTTTTTGGCCACGTGGCGGATCCGGAGCTTTCCCCTGAGGAGAGGGACGTCCGGCCCCGCTGGACACATGGCGCCTTCAGAGCTCTCCCTACGAGGAAGTCCGAGGTCCTTAGGCATTTTCCGCTGTGCGCGGGGGTATCCCATGTTGAGGGTACCGACAGTGGCCCCCGGGCCCATCTCGGGGGAGATAACGAGCCCGAGGTGGGGCTCCCGTCTCTTCCGCTCCGCGCACCTTCTCGAAGATCCGCATTGTCCGTTGCCGGAGCACGAACAGTCGCAGGATCGTGGGAGCGTGTGCCCCACTTGATGGCTGCTTTTACTGCGGCGGTTCCCAAGGCTGCCACTTGTGCACATCACAGCGTCTTTTTGGGAACTGCCAAAGCGTCTTGCCGGCTCGTCTCCTTGGGAGACTAACTTTTTGGCCCACCGCTTCAGCTGGACGGCTTGGGTCGACTTGTCATCGACGCTTGGCCTTGGAGCTGAAGCGGTTGTCCAAGCAACGTATTCGAAGAGTTTCGAATCGCTTTGAATCGCGCCTGGGGAGTTTAAAAGGGGATCTCACACACATCGCAGCTTCTCTTCGCACTTCCCTGCGCTTGAATCTTCGTTGTTTCATCGAGCTCTTGCGCCCTTGTCTCCCTTGTTCTTGAGCTTCCATCTGCCATGGCCTCCAACTTGCCTCCGGAGAAGAAACGCGTCCGGTCTCCTCCGGCGGCGGCGTCTGCGCCAAGTCAGGGAACCAGGGTACCTGCGCGTCCTTCGCCTGGAGATGTCAGCTCGTCTGGTGGCGACACCAAGAGGTCTCGGGCTTCCCATTCTGACGGGACTCCACTCGAGCGGCGGCGGCCCGAGAGTCCCCGGGTGTCACGCCCTCCGTCCTCAGGCGGTGGAGCTTTGAGGGGGAGTGCTGGTTCGACGATGCCCAGAGGCGAGTCTAGAGCTCAGGCGCCCCGGGCCTCGGGAGCTGGATCGACGCCTAGGGGGGCTTCAGAAGCGTCCCCTGCTCCGCCGGTCCGGGTGACTGCGGGGCAGCCCTCGGCGGCGACGGCGGGCTCTAGTTGACCTACCCTGGCTCGGAAGCTGGGGTTCAGAGCCCGTTGGAGTGCTCGTGTCCCTCGGTAAGTGTCGTCTACCGGCTTCCAGAGCCTGCATGTGACGCCCTCAAAATTGTGGAAAACCACAGAACCGAGAACTAATGCATATGTGTGCTCAGGATGTTCATCACACATACACATACGTTCCACAAACTGAATTCAGATTATATATTACCACGAATAACAGAGTTTATTACAATATCTAATGAGTCTTGGACTCATGCTCACAGCGGAAGTCTTTATTTCTATGCAGCGGAAGTCTTTATTCTAATGCGGAAGCAATTCAACTAATACGGAAGCAAATCTAAGCAGCGATGACTCCATCTCTATTTCATTCCCTCCACAGGCAAGGTTCAGAACAGATCACACCCCTAATGTTCCATTTGATCCTCATAGTAGTCTTCTCCTGCTGCTGATGACGAAATAATGCAAGTTTGAGTACAATGATGTACTCAGCAAGTGCGGGAAAAACACGATATGTAGCTCATAACAAGGTAGGTATAAAAAGGCTCATTTGCAGAAAAGCAGATTTGTAAAACCATGATAAAACAGCAACTTAACTTTAGATGAATTTAATCCCAACATGTATTAAATTACCAACATACCTCCATCCCTTTCCACGTTCCACCCGAACATTATCCAACTTCATTCTTGCTCATGAATACCTCCTCATATTCGCTACCATCTCACGAATACCTTCCCGTATTCGCTATCATCTTATCTCATAAACAACTTCATCTCACACCGAGACCAATCTCGTTACCATGACTCAACAGTCATGAAACCATCTTATCACCCGGACTCAACAGTCCCAAAACCAAAACCATAACCAAAATCAATAACCATAACCAAGAACCATCCCAACTAATCATAGCAGTTGGCCAGGTGCTCGTGACCGTAAGCTCGGCTATCATGATAGTTTTAGATTCTGCAGAGTTTGTACCTCTTTACCTACAAGTTTGTGATTCTGTCACCCGTCGGCGACTGCAGAACCTCCATTATACTAGTACACAACCGTCGGTGTATGATCAAGAGATCACAAAATAGCCTTTACAAAGGGGCTACTAAATATATGGACTCACTAAGGTTTCACCGGCAGGCTAGAATCTCCAATTCTCCCACCCACGGGCCCCCTCTTGTGCCATGCAGTTCCCAGGGCAGCCCTCACTCGACTCCCATTCCCCGCGCCTTCCACAGTCCATAACACTCTATCAACTTACCTAATTACTCAGCTAAGACGCACCCATATTGGGCCTTGTGGTGGCACTGTTATCCTGGCATGTGCATGCATGAACCGGTCCTTAGATCTACGGCAAGTAAACCACCATCTCATGCTACCTCATTCACAAACCCAGGCTTGCCTAGATCTCCCCTGATCCATGTTCATTAACATCATCAGTTTCTCATATCGTTACGAGTGCAGTTAGCGAGACACATCTATCTCGCTTCCCAATTCCATAGACTTAGCGAAGCATAAAAAAAACCATACCCAACTCATAAACTCCCCTGGCAACAAGGGTGGTTTAACCAAAACTAGTAAACTCCTATAAAAGGGTTTCCCATCATGTTTGACTCAGCACGCACACCTTTTCGCAAGACAAAACAGTTTTACCCAAAACATAGGATCAATATGGTCAAGGAGCACTTGCCTTGTTCTTGTGGTTCCGGTTGTTCCTGGATCTCAAAACCTTATTGTTGCAGCTCGTCGTAGACATCTCCCTGAGCTTGTCCTGCTAGGTAGGATCACGTGCATACAAGATTCACAACAATCAATATCATGCGCAAACTTTAAACTAGATGCGATGATGCACATGCATGCTATCCTATGATTAGTTTTATTAGATTGGTTTGTACGTGTTCTTGCATGGCTTGCATGGGCAGAGGTGTTCGGATCAAAGGTGGACGTGGCGATGATCTTGTCTTTAGATCAACCTGATCATCAAGTGATCTGTTCACGAGAAGGCTTCTGTTCGATAGGAATCAAAGAACAGATGCAAAGAAAACACAACGATGTCGTAAGGTGGTATTGGAGACCTACCTTATGTTCTTCTCTGTCTCGAGGTCCTCCTCAGATCGTTTCATTTTTCTCCGGCGATCTTCCCTGCTGCACTCCGGCGATGGTTTACTCAACGGGTTGGGACTAGGGCTCTAAGTCGTCAACTCAGGAGTTGGAAAAGAAGTTTGTGGTTTCGGCCAGAGGTTCTGGGTTCTATTTATAATCGGGAAGAGAAGAGTACTAATCTGATTGGACTTCAATTTAAGAGTTCTATTCAGATTGTTGTCGAATCTTAATCTACGCGGTATCATTGTGGAATCTGGGTCGGTTTCTTCTTCGTACCAGTATTTCTACGTGTACAGAATCCAAAAACCGCTCTAGAACTCGTTACCTCCTCGGTGATGATCTCCGGAGGCTCCACATGTCCACCGGTCCTGATCTCTCTCTTTCCGCAGAGACGGGCTCCGGTTGTGCCGCGTGTCAAGCAAGCAAGACTTCCCTCTTCTTCGGAGGTGAGCTCCACATGCGCCACGTATCCTGGCGGTCGGGACCTCCTCTCTTATTAGAGACGAGCTCCGAGGTTGACACGTGTCCAACAGTGTCGGTCCTCCCGGAGATAAGCTCCGTTGGTGACATGTGTTCAATGGAACCGAACCTCTCAGAGTTGAGCTCCGAGATCAACACCTATCCCGCGCGACTGGTCATCTGATTTCCGCGGTGACTAGCTCCGAAGGTGACATGTGTCCTGCGGAAATGCCTTTACTTCTTCCGCAGAGGCTAGCTCAGGGCAACACGTCTCCCACAGGGTCAGACCTCTCCTCCTTTGTGGAGATGAGCCCCGAGGCTGCCACGTAGCCAGCTTAGCGGCGGACCTCTCCCCACTTCGTAGGGATGATCTCCGAACACGGCACGTGGCTAGCGGGCCACGGAAGTTGTCTTCGAAGCTCTCGGTGAACTGGATTCGGCTCTTATTGGCTATCTTTTTGATATTTTTCTCTGTTCCTACTTCCTCTTTAAAATGTTTTCCCTTCATAAAACATGAATATATGATGACATCAGAAATGATGGTGTCACAAATCTACCCCCCTTAAATTGAATCTCGCCCTCGAGATTCGTTAGTAGAGAATAGATGGGGAAATTCTGCCTTAATATCCTCTTCACGCTCCCATGTGGCTTCAGCTTCGGTGTGATAGCTCCATTGTACCTTGCACCATCGAATCACCTTGTTCCCGGGTGACCCTTTCCTTTACGTCCAAGATTCAGACAGGGTGTTCTGCATAAGTCATGTCCTCTTAAATTTCAAGCTCTCCCATTGATACTTGCTCCTCTGGTACTCTCAAGCACTTCTTGAGCTGGGATACATGAAACACGTCATGTACATCGGAGAGGTGGGTTGGGAGCTCTAGTTGATAGGCTACTTCTCCTCGCTTGTCCAAAATCTTAAATGGTCCGATGTAGCGAGGTGCTAGTTTGCCTTTGACGTTGAAACGTCGTTGGCCTCGGATAGGCGATACCTTAAGATATACGAAGTCTCCTACTTCAAAGGTCAACTTCCTATGCCTATTGTACGCATAGCCCTTCTGTCGTGACTGAGCAGCCTTTAAGTTCTCCCGTACCGTTTGGACTTGCTTTTCAGCTTATTGTAGTACTTCGGGTCCAAACACCTGGTTCTCTCCGGTTTCGTTCCAGAACAATGGCGTTCTACACCGCCTAACATGTAATGATTCGAAAGGCGACATCTTCAAGCTAGCTTGATAGCTGTTATTATAGGAGAATTCGGCGTACGGTAAACTCCTATCCCAACTACGCCCACCTTTAAAAGTGCAAGCTCTCAACATGTCCTCCAAAATTTAGTTTGCCCATCGGTTTGTGGGTGATAGGAGGAGCTAAAATCCAGTCGTGTACCCATGGCTTTCTGCAGCTTCCTCCAGAATCTAGAGGTAAACTGAGAACCTCGACGTGAGACTATCCTCTTTGGCACTCCGTGAAGGCACACGATCTGCTCCATGTACAACTCGGCTAATTGTGCAACGTTGTAATTGGCCCTTATGGGGGAGAAAATGGGCTGTTTTTGTCAATCGGTCCATGATAACCTAGATGGAGTCATAACCCGACTGAGTACGTGGCAATCCGACGATGAAATCCATACTGATATCCTCCCACTTCCACTCGGGTACCTTCAAAGGTTGCAACAATCCAGCGGGTTTTTGATGTTCGGCCTTCACCCGTTGCCATGTGTCGCATAGGGCAACGTATTCGGCTATATCCCTCTTCATACCATCCCACCAATAACAAGTTCTCAAGTCCTTGTACATTTTGATACTTCCGGGATGTATGGAATAGGGTGAATCATGTGCCTCCTTCAATATCATGTCGCGGAGGTGTTTTATGTTAGGCACACAAATCCTTTTTCCTACCCAAAGCGTACCCTTCCCATCTTCTTTGAAATCCTTCTCTATTCCTTGTCGGATTCTTTTCTTGATCTTCTTGATCTCCTCATCCATTGCTTGGCCATCTCTTATCTCTTGCTCCAATGAGGAGTGGATCTCCATTATTTACATGTTGTTCAAGAATCCGAGGTGTAACCGTTCGAACTCCTTACGTAGTTCGGGTGGTAGCTCTCGAACCGTGAGTTGGTGACATACTCCCTTTCGGCTCAATACATCAGCTACTATATTGGTCTTCCCGGGGTGGTAGTTGATTTCAACATCGTAATCCTTGATGAGTTCCAACCATCGACGTTGCCTCAAATTCAAGTCCGTTTGTGTGAATATGTACTTAAGGCTTTTATGATCCATATAGATCTCACATCGATGACCAATGATATAATGTCTCCAAATCTTTAATGCATGCACTACCGCTGCTAGCTCCAAGTCATGTGTAGGATAATTGAGCTCGTGCTTCTTTAATTGTCGTGAGGCATAGGCTACCACTTGTCCTTCTTGCATGAGCACACATCCGAGCCACTGTCTGGATGCGTCACAATATATGTCAAAGCTTTTGCTTACGTCTGGCAATACCAGAACCGGTGCTGTGGTTAGCCTCTTCTTGAGTTACTCAAAACTTCCTTGGCAGGCTGGTGTCCATTGGAAGACCTTTCCCTTCATTAGCAACTCCGTCATGGGCTTTGCAATCTTAGAGAAGTCTTTAATGAAGCGTCGATAGTATCCAGTCATCCCAAGAAAACTCCGAATATCCTTCACGCTCTGCGGTTGGTCCCACTTCAGAACATCTCTCACTTTTCTGGGATCAACCGATACCCCTTCCTTGGAGATAATATGGCCTAGGAAAGATATTTCCTTTAGCCAAAATTGAAACTTGTTAAACTTGGCATACAATTGATGCTCACGCAATTTCTTCAAGGTCAATTTCAAATGTTTTTCATGCCCCTCCTCACTTTTTGAATACACCATAATGTCGTCGATGAAAACCACGACGAACTTGTCCAAGTACTCCCTGAAAACCTTGTTCATGAGGTACATGAAGTATGCGGGTGCATTTGTCAACCCAAAAGACATGACGGTATATTCATATTGTCGAAGTGTGTAGCCGACACTTTCCTCGGACCTACTCTGGGCAGCTCACGGAGGTTCTTTTTCGTAGGGTACCGACACATACGAACCATACCATGTTCGAAAGGCTGTCTTGGGTATATCGGAGGGCTTAATCTTCAGCTGGAAGTATCCCGACGGAAGATCAATCTTGGAGAACACTCGGGCTCCTTTCATTTGGTCGAATAGGTCCTCTATACGAGGCAGAGGGTATTTGTTCTTGATTGTTACCTCGTTGAGAGACCTATAGTCCACACACATCCTTTGGGTTCTATCCTTCTTGTGTACGAAGAGCACCAGAGCTCCCAATGGTGATGAGCTCGGACGTATGAAACCCTTCTCCAACTGCTCTTGAAGTTGCTTCTTGAGTTCTACTAGTTCATTGACGGGCATCCTATAGGGTCTCTTGGCTATGGTTGCAGTTCCGGGTACCAGATCAATGGCAAACTCAATGTCCCGATCAGGGGGCATACCTGGAAGCTCTTCCGAGAACACGTCCAAAAATTCCTGAACCACCGGAATGCTGTCCAATGTTGCTCCTTCAACGTTGTAAAAATTTGCCTTTTCAGTGTTTTGTGGGGCTGACTCAAACTCGACACAGATGCCGTGCTCATTTGTCAACTGCACGCTTCTTTCAGCACATTGGATTACCCCGTTGTGCTTGCTTAACCAATCCATCCGAGTATAATGTCAATCCCTTGGGAATCCAAGACAATAAGGTTGGCAAGGAAGTCTACCCCCTTATTTTAAGGCTTATTTTTCGACATACTATATTAGTCCTCATTTCTCCTCCGAGAGAATTAACTAACATAGCACATTTTAGGTGTGATATGTGTAGATTATACTTGGCAACGTACTTGGATGATATGAAGGAATGTGATGCTCCAGAATCAAATAAGATGGTGGCTGGTTTGGAGTTGGCAAGGAACATATCAATTACGACGTCCTCAGCCTGTTGTGCTTCCTCAGCAGAGACATGGTTCATGTTGCCGCGAGTATAGTTCTGCTGTACACGGTTTCCTTGATTGTCCCCTCCGTTCAGTCGCGGGTTCTGCTTGGACACGTTGCCTTGCTGTCCAGGGCCTCTCCTCGGGCACTGGTTCGCGAAGTGTCCTATTTCCCCGCATGCAAAGCATGCCCTGTTGCCTACGGCAGCAGGTACGTTGGAGCGGGGGTTTTGAACAGGAGCGCCATTGTTAGGTCGGGGCGCAGGAGGCATGGGCGCGCGAGGTGCTGGTGCAACGGGTCGTTGCTGTGGTGGCTGACCAGGGCAGTATGCAGGAGTGGTCGATACCTACTGCGGTGCAGGGGGCATGTACCGAGGTCGTACGTTGCTCCCTTGAGGCTGGTATGGCATCTTCCTCTTGCACTATCGCTCGATCTCTCGGATCTTACTTTCGACCACTATAGCCTTGTCAACCAGCTTCTGGAAGTTTGCGTAGTCATTGTTGAGGAGATGAAACAGGATCTCATTGTTCAACCCTCTCATGAACAGGTACTGCTTCCTCTGGTCTGAGTTGACATCCTTGGGGGCATACCGGGACAGTTGCATGAACTTGTTGAGGTACTCATTCACACTTCTCTGTCCTTGGTGGAGACCTTCAAACTCTTGCCTCTTGAGCATCATTACACCAGCAGTGATGTAATGAGAGCGGAAACTTTCCTTGAACTCAGTTCAAGTGATTGTCTCCGGGTCGACATGGGCGTTGCATAGGGCATCCCACCAGTCAGCGGCAGCTCCCATAAGTTGGTGCGACGCAAAGAGAACCTTCTCTCGGTCATTGCACTGAACAATGGCAAGCTTCTTCTCCATGGATTTCAACCAGTCATCAGCCTCCATGGGATCACTAGCTTGAGCAAAGGTGGGTGGTCGAGTCCTCATGAACTCTACCAGTCTGTTGTGAGCCGGCGGTGGTGGCGGTGGTGCCGGAACGGGGTTGTTGTTGGCCTGCAACTGAACCAAAGTTTGGATCATGGTTTGTATAAGCTGGTTTTGCATGGCCATCAACCGTTCCAGGTGGTTTTCACCAGCTCCGGGGTTAACAGGAACCTCATCATGGTCATCCTCTTAGTTGTCACGGATGTTCCTTCGGCCAGCGTTTCCTCTCACCATCTGTGAGAAAGGTCGAAATAGAATAGAATGTTAGAAGGTTAGGTAGGTCCCTTTAACTATATGCATCAAGGTGAGTTGGACTGTATATATATATATATATATATAGCCCATATGAGGATGTGAATAAGTGCCGAAACATCTCACACCTCTTTCTACTTACGTGTGGATATGGATAACATTTGGGGACGTCCCACAACTCACACTAAGCACACAATCACAAACAATCATTGCCAAGGCTCATTCAACTCCTATTCAAGGCTGGTTTCCTATGCCAAGGTAGTTTTTAAAGCCAATCTAAGCGTCCTAGGGTGCTTCCTTTGGTCAGCGTGGCTTCACTACCAATCTGTGTCTAATACCAATCTGTGACTCCTATTTAGGGGTGTATCCTACTGTTAACCCATGGCTTTAATATCAATCTGAGGTTTCTATCTAGGCATGTAACCTATTGTCAACCCGTGGCTCTGATACCAATCTGTGACGCCCTCAATTCTGTGGAAAACCACTGTCGAAGTGTGTAGCCGACACTTCCCTCGGACCTGCTCTGGGCAGCCCGCGGAGGTTCTTTTTCGGAGGGGCTAGTCACTCGCGGAGAGCTTCAGCGTTAGGGACGATTGAGGGAGAAGCTTGACACAGGGAGTTTTACATGGTTCAGGCCGCCGGAGCGTAAAACCCTACGTCTACGGTGAGCAGAGGTGCTCGCTGTATTGCTTGCTGCTCAGAACCGGGGTCCTGAGCTTGAGGGTGTGAGATGGCTAGAGTGCGAGTCAACAGAGTTCGAACCTAAGGGTGCGAATGGCTGGAGTGCGAACCCTTGCTAACGTTGCCTACCCGAGCCTTTTATAGTCCAAGGCTCGAGCGGCTTACAAGGTGGGCCCGGGACCCGACAGGTGGTCCCGGGGGGATTTCCTGCCGTCTACCGTATCTGCAGTTATGCCGATAGTTGTTTCTGGCGAAGGCTTCCGAGTCTTCGTTCTGCCGCGCTGCCCATGCCGCAAGCTAGTTGTAGTGGTTGATGATGGCAGGGGCGGCAGGGGATGTCTTGTCGCTGTGTTTATTGGCGGGCAGGCTCTGACACGGCGCGCCAGTCTGCAATGTGACTGGGTGCAACGGCACCTGACAGAGGCGTGCTCCGCGTCTTGGAAAGGCGCGGGCCTTGAATACCTTGTACGGGCAAGGTATGGATCGTCTTTACTCCTGCTGCCTACCGTGCGGGGCAGGTAGCGTTGCTCTGCTGGCCACGTGGCGGGCCCGGAGCTCTCCTGTGAGGAGAGGGAGGTCCGGCCCCACAGGACATGTGGAGCCTTCGGAGCTCTCCCCGCGGAGGGGGGAGGTCCGGCTGCTGCTGGCCATGTGGCGGGCCCGGAGCTCTACTCTGGGGAGAGGGAGGTCCGGTCCCGCAGGACACGTGGAGCCTTCGGAGCTCTCCCCACGGAGGGGGGAGGTCCGGCTCAGTTGGCCACATGGCGGGCCCGGAGCTCTCCTCTAAGGAGAGGGAGGTCCGGCCCCGCTGGACACGTGGCGCCTTCGGAGCTCTCCCTGCGGAGAAGGGCGAGGTCCTTAGGCATTTCCGCCTGTGCGCGGGGGTACCCCTTATCGAGGGTATCGACAGTGGCCCCCGGGCCCATCTCGGGGGAGATAGCGAGCCCGAGGTGGGGCCTCCGTCTCTTCCACTCTGCGCACTTTCTCTATGTCCCGCATTGACCGTTGCCGGAGCACGAACAGTCGCGGGATTGTGGGAGTGTGTGCCCACTTGATGGTTGCTTTTACTGCGACGGTTCCCAAGGCTGACACTTCTGCATGTCGCAGTGCTTTTTTCGGGAACCTCGGAAGCGCCTTGCCGGCTCGTCTCCTTGGGAGACTGACTTCTTGGCCCACCGCTTCAGCTGGACGACTTGGGTCCACTTGTCTTCGACGCTTGGTCTTGGAGCCGAAGCGGTTGCCCAAGTGGCGTATTCGAAGGGTTTCGAATCGCTTTGAATCGCAACCTGGGAAGTTTTAAAAGGGGATCTTACCCGCATTGCGGTTTCCCTTCGCACTTCCCACCGCTTGCACTTTCCTTGAGTTCTTGCGCCTTTATCCTCTGCCATGGCTTCCAACCTGCCTCCAGAGAAGAAGCGCGCTCGATCTCCTCCAGCGGCGGCGTCTGCGCCGAGTCAGGGATCCAGGGCGCCTGCGCGCCCTGCTTCTGGAGATGGCGCCCCGTCTGGTGGCGACCCCAAGAGGTCTCGGGCTCATCATCCCGACAGGACTCCTCTTGAGCGACGGGGCTGATAGTTCCCGGGCATCGCGTCCTCCCTCCTCAGGCGGTGGAGTCTCGAAGGAAACTGCTGACGCGTCGGCGCCCAGGGGCGATCCAAGAACTCAGGCGCCCCGAGCTTCAGGAGCCGGGCCGGCGTCGAGGGGGGCTTCAGAAGCATCCCCTGCTCCGTCAGCCCGGGCGACTGCGGGGCAGCCGTTGGCGGCGATGGCGGGCTCTAGTCGTCCTACCCCGGCTCGGAAGCTGGGGTTCAGAGCCCGTTGGAGTGCTCATGTCTCTCGGTAAGTGACGCCTACCGGGCTCTAGAGCTTATGCTGTCTTCGACTTTTCTTAACTTAGGAGTTTCCCATGTTTGCAGGGACTCCACGAGTGCTGTTAATGCTCCCGTTTCCCGGCCATCCCCGGCTGACGGGGGGTCTGTGCCACAGCGCTCGGAAGCCGAGATGGTTGCCGTGGCCCCCAAGCCAGCGCAAGCTCCTCCTGTACCGGTCAGTCCGGATTCTATGGCAGCGTCGACTCCTCTTGTCGAGACGGTTGCCGCGGCCCCCAAGCCAGCACAAGTTCCTCCTGTACCAGTCGGTTCGGCTTCTATGGCAGCGTCAACTCCCTCAACTCGTCCTTCTTCACCGGCTCAGGAGCCAGCTGTCGGTGAGGGTTCGGCGGGTCCGGCTGCCGAAGTTCCGCCTCCTGTTGCCGGAGCGGAAGGAATAGCTACCGGCCTTACGGTGGGCATCGAACCAGGGTGTGATGGGAGCGAGCCCGTCCTGGCGCCGGCTTCTCCTGACCGGCGTCTCTTCCCGGTTGCCGGTGCACTGTCTTTTCTTGAAGACGACGTGATGGAGGAGGTCATGGGCGCCGCTCCAGCCTCTGCTGCCCCACTGCCCCTGGCAGACGCTCTCGTGCTCGCCCAGACGAGCGTCCGGCAGGTCTTGGCCGCGCTCGGTCGCGAGCAAGAGGGGCAGGTGGTTGAGAGGGATCGCCTCCTCACCTGGGGGAACCTTTTGAGGGAGCGGACCGCGAAAGTCAAGGGAGAGCTCGACTCCAGGCGGGAGTCGCTTGATACCATGGAGGCGCTCCTCGACCGACAGAAGCGGGCCATCGACCGTCTGGACTCCGAGACGCGGCGGCTTCACAAGGAGGCCATTGAGGCACATGCCCGGGCCGAGGAGAACTTCTCTTCCCTGGAGGAGGTGCGGCAGAGGCTGGCGCGCCGTGAGCGCGTTGTTGCGGATCAGGAGCGCTCCGTGGCGGCCGAGGCGGAGAGAGTCGCTGCGCGGCTGGCGGCGGGTGAGGGCGTCCTGCAAGCCCGGGCTACGGAGCTAGAGGCCCGGAAGGCAGACCTTGTCACAAGGGAGGAGCAGATCTCCCGGGAGCGCCAGGCGATCCAGGATCGGGAGCTGGCTGCCGACTTCCGGGCTTCAGAGTTGGAGCGGCTTGCCCAGACTCTCCGCCTTCGGGAAAGCTCCCTGGCGGCCAAGGAGAGGGAATTCTCCGAGGGGAGCCACGACGCCTTGCTGGCAGCCCACCGCGAGGTAGACGAGCTCTTGGCCTCGCGGTCTTCCGAGGCCCGTGCGGTCTCGAGCTTCGTCAACCAGGCAGGGTCCGCCCTGGTCCCCCTTGGCTTCAGCCCGGTAAAGACGGCGGCCCCTGCGGTGAAGGTGGCCGAGGTGATCCCCGCGCTCGAGTCAATCAGCGCCAAGCTGAGCAGGCTTGATGCGGTGGTCGCCGGCGAGCTCGAGGCAGAGGGACGGGGCCTGACCGTGGAGGTTGCCACGCACGTGTTGGCATGCTTCAGGAGTTGGGACCCTTCCTTCTCACTAGAGCCAGCGAGACAGGGCCCTGCCGCGGAGCGGGAGGAAACCGCCAGGGCTGAAGTCGGGGACGTGGCCGCCCTTGTAGCCTCTAGGTTCCGGCGCGAGCCAGGGGAACCCTAGGACTTGTACCTCTCTTTTTTTATTGAGTCTGTAGTCCAGCTCATGGAGCCTTGAATAAATAGACTCTTGCGACTTTTCGTGTCTGTGAGCTCTCGTCTTCTTCTTGGTTTTGCCTGGCCGAGCCCTTAGCTCCGCAAGGTACTCAGAGGTCTCCACCAATCTCGAAGCTCTGCACAGACACCTTCCCCGGGTCCTTATTGTATTAAGGGCCCCGGAGGTCTCCGGAACTCGCCCCATCAGAATGGGGAGGTCCGGATCTGCCGACCACGTGGCGGGCCCGGAGCTCCCCTCTGAGGAGAGGGAGGTCCGGCCCCGCGGGGCACGTGGAGCCTTCAGAGCTCTCCCCGCGGAAGGGGAGGTCCGGCTTCTGCCGGCCACGTGGCAGGCCCGGAGCTCTCCCTGCGGAAGGGGAGGTCCGGCTTCTGCCGGCCACGTGGCGGGCCCGGAGCTCCTCCTGAGGAGAGGGGAACTCCGGCCCCGCTGGACACGTGGGGCCTTCGGGACTCGTCCCTGCAGAAGGGGCGAAACCAGGATCCTCCGGTCTTGCGCTGGAGTAGTCGATAGCTCCTTGCTCCCCACTTCATGTGGTCCCCGTAGCTAGAACCTGGAGGTCCTGCACACAGGTAGAGGAAGCGTAATTCTCCTCGGGGGGTTCACCCCTCCCTGTCTCCTAGTCTTATTCGGCTTACGGTCCTAGTCCGGTATACGGGGCTTGGGCAATTCTGTGCGCGAGGCACCGGGGCTCTGGCTCCCTCCGAGGTCAGGGTACGACCGTCCGGCCCCTAGTACCGGACCGTACGCCGGGGAAGCAGAGTGCACAGGCTTTGGGTACGGAACCAGGCAAAGCGGCTGTACTCCCCTGGACCTCCGGAGGGTAGGGTGCGCATGCTTTGGGTACAGAGCTGGCTAAGCGGGATACGCACCCTGGACCCCCCATGCACGGCTCAGGCCTTTCCTGGAGGTGACCAACTGGCACCGCAACACCTGACTGGGGGAGGCCCGAGAGCCCCCTGGCCATCGGCAGGTGCCTCAAGCGCAACCGCCTTCGGTAGGATAGCAAATGCTGACTATAGATGAGAGCGGGAAAGGGGAGCTAAATGTACGGTGAGCATACATAGAAAGTGCGGTCATAAAAATTAACGCGTAATTTAAATGAGCACATAAGTGAGAGCGAGGTAGAACAGGTTTCTGTGTAAATGCCCATAGGAGGAAGCCAGGCTGTACATGGAGGCAACGACCCGCCCCATTAAGAAGGGAAGCAAGACTCTACGCGCTTGGGGTCGGAGCCAGGCCAAGCTGGACGTAGTCCTGGACCGTCTCCTGAGGCTTAGCTGCTCCGAGCGCTGTTCTTGGACTCTATGGGATTTATTACAGAAAGGTAAATGCCTGTTCTACTAATGCTCAGGAGGTAGAACTTACTGTGATGTTCCATGCTCCAAGGGTTCGGTAACGGATCCCATCCTTGGTGCAAAGGAGTATGTACCTGGGACGGCAACTTTCGTGACTCGGAAGGGACCTTCCCGGCTGGGGGAGAGTTTATAGGTCCTTCACGGGAAAGTGTGTGCCGCGGCGCCAGGTTGCCTTCTTCCAGCTCCCTGACGCGCTTGGTCCTTTGGCGGTAGTGCTAGAGCACCAGCCGGGGCCATGCGTTGTGGGATGTTACCTGCAATCGTGCCTCGCCGACGAGGTCGATATCTTCACGCTGGAGCAGGTCCAGCGTGGCTTCTCCCGGGAGCCCCGGGGTACTTTCCCCTTCTGGCTAAGGCCGTCAAGAGGTAGGAGGACCCGGACTCTTCTTGGGAGACCCAAGATGTCTTTCCCCTTCTGGCTAAGGCCGTCAAGAGGTAGGAGGACCCGGACTCTTCTTGGGAGACCCAAGATGTCTTTCCCCTTCTGGCTAAGGCCGTCAAGAGGTTGACAGATCCTGGGTGGCCTCCAGGAGGTGAGGCCGAGGCACATAGACGTGCACTCGGGTAGAGCTGGCCCAGTTCTGCACCGCCGGGGCTGGTGCTTGGGCTTCTGCAACTGCTTGAAGCTTCTCCAAGGCTGATATCGCAGCGGTGCAGTCTCCACAGATCTTTCGGGGCAGCCGTAGTCGGCTACTGCCCTGGCTCGTCATCACTGGAGCTGGAGTCCTCACCGTTGTACACCGTCTTTATGGCGCGCTGAGGCTACTGAAACCCCACCTGGTGGCCGACGTTGTCTGGGGCGTCGACCTTCTACTTGCCCTCCCTTTGACGGAAAGGTGGGGCATCAACTCGCATCTGCCTCCCTTTGCGGAAGCGCTCTGCGAGCTTCTGAATATCCTGGCACTCAGCAGCAGTATGGTAGCTGGAGTCGTGCACAGGACATGGCTCGCCTTGGCCACCATCTGGAGTTGGTGACTGTCGCTGCCTTTTGTCGGGGCGTGGCCTCCGAGCTCCACTGGGTGCTGCTGCTGCAGCAACGGGAGCCGCGGTCGGTGGCTTCATCTTGCCACCGCCCCGGTTCTTGATCTTCTTGCCGCTTCCATGGGAAGCGGCGCCATATCCGGGCTGTCCTCCTGACTCGGAGGCTGGCAGTGAGTGCCAGTTCCGCCCTTCTGCTGTCCTGGCGCACTTGTCCGCTAGGCTGAAGAGCTCTGAGACGTCGCGAACCTCTCTGGTCACGAGATTCTCAAGCATCTTCTTGTCCCGGACACCCTGCCGGAACGCTACCACCACAGAAGCGTTTTGGATGTGTGGGATGGTGTTCCGTACCTGGAAGAACAGCTGGATGAAGGAGCGCAGCGTCTCTCCAGGTTGTTGCTGGATGGCGTGGAGGTCGAGCTCCGTGCCAGGCCGGGTGTAGGAGCTGCCGAAGTTAGCAGTGAACTGCCGGCAGAGCTCTCCCCAAGAGGTTATGGAACCCTGGGGGAGGTTCATGAGCCAAGACCGGGCTGGGCCGGTCAAGGCGACGGGGAAGTAGTTGGCCATGACGGCCTCGTCCCCTCCTGCAGCAAGGACGGCGGTGGAGTAGATCTGGAGGAACTCCGCCGGGTTGACACTGCCATCGTACTTCTCGGGCAGGTGCGGCCGAAACTTGCGCGACCACCTCGCGAAGCAAAGGTGTGACGCCAGGGCTGCACATCCTGCTCCTGCTGCTACAGGCGTTGGTGCCGCGAATGCTTGGTTCACTGCTGGCACTGTGTACCCTGGTATGGGCAAGGCTGCACCATAGACCGGGGCGCCGTTTGCAGGGCATATGGCTGGGGCATATGCTGCGTGGCGTATGCCTAGGGCAGAGATCACGTGGCGAACGTCTGCGCCTCAGGCTGGGTCGAGGCAGTCGACATGCTGTCGCCAGTCTCCTGGTTGCGACGCCTTTCTCTTCATCGCTCAATGAACACTCAGGCATCTTTGCCCAAGTGGCATCGTTCCAGCTCCGTCCTCAGGTCCGTCGATGGGAGCCTGGTGGAGCGGGAATCTGCCGTCTGCCCGTCAACCGTTGGCGTGCGTGTCAGTGACACAGCCGGTTGGCCGGGACGTCGTCCCCGCCAAAGTCGAGGGTTTGTGGTGGCGACGACGAGACGGTCTACCTCGCGAATCCACTGCTGGGTCGCTGAGTGAGGCGCGTCCACAGCAGCTGGATTGTGCAGTAGTGCTCTTGCTGCAGCTAGCGCGCCCCCGTGGGGGACGCTCAGCGCTGCAGAGGATCTCACGCTCGCTGGAGCCTGCGTTGCCGGAGTCGGCGCTGCCAGAGTCAGCTGCTGGCTTCCAGCTTGCGCCAACACACTCCGTCCAGAGTGTGTCGAGATGTAGTCCCCGCTAGTCACCGTCCGTCGTGAACGCGGGGGAGGAGAGCTTGCCGCTGAAGGAAGCTTTGTCATCTTCGTCGGCAGAAGCTCATCACGCAAGGGAAAAGCCCCCTACCTGGCGCGCCAAATGTCGAAGTGTGCAGCCGACACTTCCCCCGGACCTGCTCTGGGCAGCCTGCGGAGGTTCTTTTTCGAAGGGGCTAGTCACTCGCGGAGAGCTTCAGCGTTAGTGACGATTGCGGGAGAAGCTTGACACGGGGAGTTTTACGTGGTTCAGGCTGCCGGAGCGTAAAACCCTACGTCCATGGTAAGCAGAGGTGCTCGCTGTATTGCTTGCTGCTCAGAAAAGAAGTCCTGAGCTTGAGGGTGTGAGATGGCTAGAGTGCGAGTCAACAGAGTTCGAACCTAAGGGTGCGAATGGCTGGAGTGCGAACCCTTGCTAACGTTGCCTACCCGAGCCTTTTATAGTCCAAGGCTCGAGCGGCTTACAAGATGGGCTTGGGACCAGACAGGTGGTCCCGGGGAGATTGCCTGCCGTCTACCATATCTGCAGTTATGCCGGTAGTTGTCTCTGGCGAAGGCTTTTGAGTCTTCGTTCTGCCGTCCTGCCCATGCCGCAAGCTAGTCGTAGTGGTTGATGATGGCAGAGGCGGCAGGGGATGTCTTGTCGCTGTGTTTATTGGCGGGCAGGCTCTGACACGGCGCCCCAGTCTGCGATTTGACTGGGCGCAACGGCACCTGACAGAGGCGTGCTCCGCGTCTCCACGTCTTGGGAAGGCGCGGGCCTTGAATACCTTGTACGGGCAAGGTATGGCCCGTCTTTACTTCTGCTGCCTACCACGCGGGGGCAGGCAGCGTTGCTCTGCTGGCCACGTGGCGGGCCCGGAGCTCTCCTCTGAGGAGAGGGAGGTCCGGCCCCGCGGGACACGTGGAGCCTTCGGAGCTCTCCCCGCGGAGGGGGGAGGTCCAGCTGCTGCTGGTCACGTGGCAGGCCCGGAGCTCTCCTCTGAGGAGAGGGAGGTCCGGTCCTGCAGGACACGTGGAGCCTTCGGAGCTCTCCCCATGGAGGGGGGAGGTCCGGCTCAGTTGGCCACGTGGTGGGCCTAGAGCTCTCCTCTGAGTAGAGGGAGGTCCGGCCCCGCTAGACACGTGGCGCCTTCGGTGCTCTCCCTTCGGAGAAGGGCGAGGTCTTCAGGCATTTCCCCCTGTGCACGGGGGTACCCCTTATCGAGGGTACCGACAACCACGGAACCGAGAACTAATGCATATGTGTACCCAGGATGTTCATCACACATACACATACGTTCCACAAACTGAATTCAGATTATATATTACCACGAATAACAGAGTTTATTATAATATCTCATGAGTCTTGGACTCATGCTCACAGCGGAAGTCTTTATTTCTATGCAGCGGAAGTCTTTATTCTAATGCGGAAACAATTCAACTAGTGCGGAAGCAAATCTAAGCAGCGATGACTCCATCTCTATTTCATTCCCTCCACTGGCAAGGTTGAGAACAGATCACACGCCTAATGTTTCATTTGGTCCTCATAGTAGTCTTCTCCTGCTGCTGATGACGAAATAATGCAAGTTTGAGTACAATGATGTACTCAGCAAGTGCGGGAAAACAAGATATGTAGCTCATAACAAGGTAGGTATAAAAAGGCTCATTTGCAGAAAAGCATATTTGTAAAACCATGATAAAACAGCAACTTAACTTTAGATGAATGTAATCCTAGCATGTATTAAATTACCAACATACCTCCATCCCTTTCCATGTCCAACCCGAACATTATCCAACTTCATTCTTGCTCACGAATACCTCCTCGTATTCGCTACCATCTCACGAATACCTTCCCGTATTCGCTACCATCTTATCTCATAAACAACTTCGTCTCACACCGAGACCGATCTCGTTGCCATGACTCAACAGTCATGCAACCATCTTATCACCCGGACTCAACAGTCCCAAAACTAAAACCATAACCAAAATCAATAACCATAACCAAGAACCATCCTAATAACCATCCCAACTAATCATGGCAGTTGGCCAGGTGCTCGTGACCGTAAGCTCGGCTATCATGATAGTTTTAGACTCTGCAGAGTTTGTACCTCTTTACCCACAAGTTTGTGATTTCATCACCCGTCGGCGACTGCAGAACCTCCATTATACCAGTACACAACCGTTGGTGTATGGTCAAGAGATCATAAAATAGCCTTTACAAAGGGGCTACTAGATGTATGCACTCTCTAAGATTTCACCGGCAGACTAGAATCTCCAATTTTCCCACCCACGGGCCCCCTCTTGTACCATGCAGTTCCCAGAGCAGTCCTCACTCGACTCCCATTCCCCGCGCTTCCACAATCCATAACACTCTAGCAACTTACCTAATTACTCAGCTAAGCCGCACCCATACTTGGCCTTGTGGTGGCACTTTATCCTGGCATGTGCATGCATGAACCGGTCCTTAGATCTACGGCAAGTAAACCATCATCTCATGCTACCTCATTCACAAACCCAGGCTTGCCTAGATCTCCCCCCGATCCATGTTCATTAACATCATCAGTTTCTCGTATCGTTACGAGTGCAGTTAGCTAGACACATCTATCTCGCTTCCCAATCCCATGGACTCAGCGAAGCATAAAAAAACCATACCCGACTCATAAACTCCCCTAGCGATAAGGGTGGTTTAACCAAAACTAGTAAACTCCTATAAAAGGATTTACCATCATGTTTGACTCAGCATGCACATCTTTTCGCAAGACAAAACAGTTTTACCCAAAACATAGGATCAATATGGTCAAGGAGCACTTGCCTTGTTCTTGCGGTTCCGGTTGTTCCTAGATCTCAAAACCTTATTGCTGCAGCTCGTCGTAGACAGCTCCCTGAGCTTGTCCTGCTAGGTAGGATCACGTGCATACAAGATTCACAGCAATCAATATCATGCGCAAAATTTAAACTAGATGCGATGATGCACATGCATGCTATCCTATGATTAGTTTTATTAGATTGGTTTGTACGTGTTCTTGCATGGCTTGCATGGGCAGAGGTGTTCAGATCAAAGGTGGATGTGGCGATGATCTTGTCTTTAGATCAACCTGATCATCAAGTGATCTGTCCAGAAGAAGGCTTCTGTTCGATAGAAATCAAAGAACAGATAGAAAGAGAACACAACAATGTCATAAGGTGGTATTGGAGACCTACCTTACGTTCTTCTCTGTCTCGAGGTCCTCCTCAGATCGTTGGGCTTTTCTCCAGCAATCTTCCCTGCTGCACTTCGGCGATGGCTTACTCGGCTGGTTGGAACTAGGGCTCTAAGTCGTCAACTCAGGAGTTGGAAAAGAAGTTGTGGTTTCGGCCAGAGGTTCTGGGTTCTATTTATAATCGGGAAGAGAAGAGTCCTAATCTGATTGGACTTCAATTTAAGAGTTCTATTCAGATTGTTGTCGAATCTTAATCTTACATCTAGTCGATTCGGTGCAGTATCATTGTGGAATCTGGGTCAGTTTCTTCTCCGTACCGGTATTTCTACGTGTACAGAATCCAAAAACCGCTCCAGAACTCGTTACGTCCTCGGTGATGAGCTCCGGAGGCTCCACGTGTCCACCGGTCCTGGTCTCTCCCTTTCCGCAGAGACGGGCTCCTGTTGTGCCGCGTGTCAAGCAAGCAAGACTTCCCTCTTCTTCGGAGGTGAGCTCCTCGTGCGCCACGTATCATGGCGGTCGGGACCTCCTCTCTTATCAGAGACGAGCTCCAAGGTTGACACGTGTCCAACAGTGTCAGTCCTCCCGGAGATAAGCTCCGGTGGCGACATGTGTTCAATGGAACGGGACCTCTCGGAGTTGAGCTCCGAGATCAACACGTATCCCGCACGACTGGTCCTCTGATTTCCGCGGTGACTAGCTCCGAAGGTGACATGTGTCCTGCGGAAATGCCTTTGCTTCTTCTGCAGAGGCTAGCTCAGGGCAACACGTGTCCCACAGGGTCGGACCTCTCCTCCTTTGCGGAGATGAGCCCCGAGCCTGTCACGTAGCCAGCTTAGCGGCGGACCTCTCCCCACTTTGCAGGGATGAGCTCCGAACACGCCACGTGGCCAGCGGGCCACGGAAGTTGTCTTCGAAGCTCTCGGTGAACTGGATTTGGCTCTTATTGGCTATCCTTTTGATATTTTTCTCTGTTCCTACTTCCTATTTAAAATGTTTTCTCTTCATAAAACATGAATATATGCTGACATCAGGAATGAGGGTGTCACACTGCATTCTTTTCTTCTTCTCTTAACCCGAGAGCCACCCATGTTTGCAGGGACCAATCGAGTATGGATAACGTCTCCGTTTCCCGACCATCCCCGACTGACATGGGATCTGTGCCGCAGCGCCCGGGAGCTGAAGCAGCTCCGACGGCCCCCAAGCAGGCGCAGGCTCCTCCTGCGCCGGCCTGTTCGGCTCCTGCGGCAGCGGCGACAACTCCCGCTCATCCCCCTTCGCCAGCTCGGGAGCCGGCTGTTGCTGAAGGTTTGGTGGGACCGGCTGGCAGCGTCCCGCCTACTGTTGTCGAAGCGGGAGAGGCTGCCACGGGCCCTACGGCGAGCAGTGAACTGGAGCGCGCCGGGAGCGGCCCCACTCCAGTGCCGGCTTCTCTTGATCAGCGCCTCATCCCGGTCGCCGAAGCGTCAGCTCCTCCTGATGACGACGTGATGGAGGACGTCGGGGGCGTGGCTTCGGCCTCTGCCGCCGCGCTGCCCCTGGCGGACGCTTTCAAGCTCGCCCAGACGAGCGTCCGGCAGGTCTTGGCTGCGCTCGGCCGTGAACGGGAGGAGCAGGCAGGAGAGAGGGATCGCATCCTCAGCTGGGGGCGCCTCTTGAAGGAGCGGACTGAAGAGTTCGGGTTGGAGCTTGACTCGAGGCGGACGTTGCTCGATGTCATGGAGGCGCTCCTCGACCGTCAGAAGAAGGTCGTCGACCACCTGGACTTCAAGACTCGGCGGCTCCACCAGGAGACCCGCGAGGCACATGCCCGGGTCGATGCGAACTTCTCTGCTTTGGAGGAGGTGCGGCTGAAGCTGGCGCGCCGCGAGCACATCGTCACGGACCGGGAGCAGGCCATGGCGGCTGAGGCGAGGAAGGTCACCGCGCAGCTGACGGCTGGCGAGGGCGACCTGAGGGCCCAAGCTAAGGAGCTGGAGACCCGGAAGGCAGATCTGGTCGCGAGGGAGGAGAAAGTCTCCCGGCAGCGCCAGGCGGTCCTGGATTGGGAGCTGGCTGCCGACTTCCGGGCTTCGGAGTTGGAGCGGCTTGCCCAGAGTCTCCAGCTCCGGGAAGATTCTCTGGCGGCCAAGGAGAAGGAATTCTCCGAGGAGGGCCTCGACGCCTTGCTGGCAGCCCGACGCGAGGTGGAGGAGCTCCAGGCCTCGTGGTCCTCCGAGGCTCGGGCGGTCTGGAGCTTCGTTGACCAGGCAGGGTCCGCCCTGGTCCCCCTTGGCTTCAGCCCGGTGAGGGCAGTGGCTCCGGCGCAGAAGGTGGCCAAAGTGATCTCTGCGCTCGAGTCTATTGGCGCCAAGCTGGACAGGCTTGAGGCGGTGGTCACCGGTGAGCGCGAGCCAGAGGGACGGGGCCTGGTAATGGAGGTTGCTACGCATATGCTGGTGTGCTTCCGGAGCCAGGATCCCTCCCTCTCTCTGGAGCCAGTGAGGCAGGGCCCCGCCGTGGAGCGGGAGGAAGCTGCCAGGGCTGAAGTCGGGGATGTGGCCGCCCTTGTAGCCTCTAGGTTCCGGCGCGAGCCAGGGAATCCTAGGGCTTGTATCTTTTCTTTTTGCTTTTGTTGAGTCTGTAGTCCAGCTCATGGAGCCCTAAATGAATAGACCATTGTTGTTTTCTGTGTCTGTGTTCTTTTATCTTCCTCTTGGCTTGGCCTGCCTGAGTCCTTAGCTCCACAAGGTACTCAGAGGTCTCCACCAATCTTGAAGTCTTGCACAGACACCTTCCTTGGGTCCTTATTGAGTTAAGGGCCCAAGGGATCTTCGGAGCTCGCCCCGTGAGGACGGGGGGGGGGGGGGGGGGGCCCAGATCTGCTGATCACGTGGCGGGCCCGGACCTCCTCTGAGAAGAGGGTGGCCCGGCCCCGTGGGACACATGGAGCCTTTGGAGCCCGTCCCATCGGAGGGAGCGGGGTCCGGCTCTGCCGGCCACGCGGCGAGCCCGGGGCTATCCCCTGAGGAGAGGAGAGCTCCGGTCTCGTTGGTACACGTGGGGCCTTCGGGGCTCGCCCCTACGGAAGGGGCGAGACCCGGATCCTCCGGTCTTGCGCTGGAGTAGTCGATAGCTCTGGCCCTCCCCTGTGCGGTTCCCATAGCTAAAACCTGAAGGTCATGCACACAGGTAGAGGAAGCGTAATTCTCCTCGAGGGCTTTCCCTTCCCCGTCTCCTAGTCTTATTTGGCTTACGGTCCTGGTCTGGTATACGGGGCTTGGGCAATTCTGTGCGCGAGGCGCCGGAGGTCCGGCTCCCTCCGAGGTCAGGGTACGACCGTCTGGGCCCTAGTACCGGACCTAACGCCGGGGAGGCAGAGTGTACAGGCTTTTGGTACGGAACCAGGCAAAGCGGCTGTACTCCCTTGGACCTCCGAAGGACAGGGCACGCATGCTTTGGGTCGGAACCAGGCAAAGCAGGCTACGCACCCTGGACCCTCCAATGCACAGCGCAGGCCTTTCCTGGAGGTGACCAACTGGCACCGCAACACCTGACTGGTGGAGGCCCGAAAGGCCCCCTGGCCATCGGCAGGTGCCTCAAGCGCAAATGCCTTCGGTAGGATAGAAAATGCTGACTATGGATGAGAGCGGGAAAGGGGAGCTAAACGTACGGTGAGCATACATGGAAAGTGCGGTTATAAAAATTAATGCGTAATTTAAATGAGCACATAAGTAAGAGCGTGGTAGGACAGGTTTCTGTGTAAATGCCCATAGGAGGAAGGCAGGCTGAACAAGGAGGCAACGACCCGCCCCATTAAGAAGGGAAGCAAGACTCTACACGCTTGGGGTCGGAACCAGGCCAAGCTGAACGTAGTCCTGGACCGTCCCCTGAGGCTTAGTTGCTCCGAGCGCTGTTCCTGGAGCCTATGGGATCTATTACAAAAAGGAAAAGGTCTGTTCTACTAATGCTCTGGGGATAGAACTTACTATGATGTTCCATGCTCCAAGGGTTCGGGAGCGGATCCCATCCTTGGTGGAGAGGCGTATGTACCTGGGGCGGCAACTTTCGTGACTCGGAAGGGACCTTCCCGGCTTTGCCCATACCGGGGTACACTGTGCCAGGTGCGAACCAAGCTTTCGCGGCACCGATACCTGCGGCAACAGGGGCAGGATGTGCAGCCCTCGCACCCCACCTTCGCTTCGCGAGGTGGCCGCCCAAGTTTCGGCCGCACCTGCCCGAGAAGTACGACGGCAGCGTCAACCCAGCGGAGTTCCTCCAGATCTACTCCACCGCCGTACTTGCCGCAGGAGGGGATGAGGCCGTCATGGCCAACTACTGCCCCGTCGCCTTGACCGGCCCAGCCCGGTCTTGGCTAATGAACCTCCCTCAGGGTTCCATAACTTCCTGGGGAGAGCTCTGCCGGCAGTTCATCGCCAACTTCGGCAGCTCCTACACCCGTCCCGGCACGGAGCTTGACCTCCACACCATCAAGCAACAACCTGGGGAATCACTGCGCTCCTTCATCCAGCGGTTCTCCCAGGTACGCAACACCATCCCGCATATTCAAAGTGCTTCTGTGGTGGTGGCGTTCCGGCAGGGTGTCCGGGACGAGAAAATGCTTGAGAAGCTCGCGACCAGAGAGGTCCGCGACGTCTCCGAGCTCTTCAGCCTGGCGGACAAGTGCGCCAGAGAAGTTGAAGGGCGGAACTGGCACTCTCTTGCAGCCTCCGAGTCAGGAGGGCAGCCCGGGTCCGGCGCTGCTTCCTATGGAGGTGGCAAGAAGGCCAAGAACCGGGGGAGTGGCAAGATGAGGTCATCGACCGCGGCTCCCATCGCCGCAGAAGCGACACCCAGTGGAGCTCCGGGGCCATGCCCCGACAAAAGGCAGCAGCAGTCGCCAGCCCCAGATGGTGACCAGGGCGGGCTATGCCCAGTGCATGGCGTCGGCAATCATAGTGCTGCCGAGTGCTGGGATATCCAGAGGCTCGCAGAGCGCTTCCGCAAAGGGAGACAGCAGAGAGCTGAGGCACCGCTCCTCCCTCAGAGGGAGGGCAAGCAGAAAGTCGACGCTTCGGTCAGCGCTGGCCACCAGGTGGGGTTTCAGGAGCCTCAGCGTGTCATGAAGACAGTGCACAACGGTGAGGACTCCAGCTCCGATGGTGACGGGCCGGGGCGGTAGCCGACTGTGGATACCCCGATAAGTCAGTGGAGGCTGCATTGCTGCGGCGTCAATCTTGGAGAAGCTCCAATTAGTTGCAGCAGCCCAAGCACCAATCACAACGGTGCAAGATCGGGCCAGCCCCACCCGAGAGCACGCCTCCGTGCCTCGGTCGTACCTCCTGGGGGCCGCCCAGGGCCTGTCAACCCCTTGAAGGCCTTGCCAGAAGGGGAAGACGCCTTGGGTCTCCCGAGAAGAGCCCAGGTCCACCTACCCCTTGAAGGCCTTAGCCAGAAGGGGAGAACTCCCCGGGGCGCCCAGGAGAAGCCGCGCAGGACCTGATCCAGCGTGAAGAAGACAACCTCAGTGGAGACTGCACTGCTGCGATATCAACCTCGGAGGAGCTCCAAGTAGTCACAGCAGCCCAAGCACCAGCCCGATGGTGCAGAACCGGGCCGGCTCCACCCGGGTGCACGCCTCCGTGCCTCGGTCGTACCTCCTGGGGGCCGCCCAAGGTCCATCAACCCCTTGAAGGCCTTGCCAGAAGGGGAAGACGCCTTGGGTCTCCTGAGAAGAGTCCGGGTACTCCTACCCCTTGAAGGCCTTAGCCAGAAGGGGAGAACTCCCCGGGGCGCCCAGGAGAAGCCGCGCAGCACCTGATCCAGCGTGAAGATGACAACCTCGTCGACGAGGCTCGGCTGCAGGTGACACCCCACAATGCACGGTCTCGGCTACTGCTCTAGCACTACCGCCAAAGAACCAAACGCGTCAGGGACCTGCAGAAAGGCAACCTGGTGCCGCTGCATGCACTTTCCCGAGAGGGACCTATAAACTCTCCCCAGCCGAGAAGGTCCCTTCCGAGTCACGAAAGCTGCCCTCCCAGGTATACATGCCTTTCAACCGAGTGTGGGATCCGTTCCCAAAACCCTTGTCATGGAACAACACTGTAAGTCCTACCCCCCGAGCATTAGTAGAACAGGGTCATTCCCTTCTGTAATAAATCCCATAGAGTCTAGAAACAGCGCTTGGGGCAGCTAAGTCTCAAGGGACGGTCCAGGACTACGTCCAGCTTAGCCTGGTTCCGACCCTAAGCGCGTAGAGTCTTGCTTCCCTTCTTGACGAGGCGGGTCATTGTACAGCCTGACTTCCACCTATGGGCATTAACACAGAAACCTGTTCTACTTCGCTCTCTCTCATGTGCTCATTTAAATTATGCATTGATTTTTATGATCACACTCTCTATGTATGTTCATCGTACATCTGGCTCCCTCTCTTCCGCCCTCATCCATAGTCAGCATTTGCTATCCTACCGAAGACGGCTGCGCTTGAGGCACTCGGTTGTGGCCAAGTGGGTCTCTCGGGCCTCCCCCAGTTAGGTGTTGCGGTGCCAGTTGGTCACCTCCAGGAAAGGTCTGCGCCGTGCATGGGGGGTCCAGGGTGCGTATCCCGCTTAGCCGGCTCTGTGCCCAAAGCGTGCGTATCCTGCCCTCCGGAGGTCCAGGGGAGTACATCCGCTTTGCCTGGTCCTGAACCCAAAGCCTGTGCACTCTGCTTCCCCGGCGCATGGTCCGGTACTAGGGATCGGACGATCGTACCCGGACCTTGGAGGGAGCCGGAGCCCCGGCGCCTCGCGCACAGAATTGCCCAAGCCCCGTATAATGGATCAGGATCGTAAGCCGAATAAGACTAGGAGACGGGAGGGGAGGACCCCCCGAGGAGAATTACGTTTCCTCTACCTGTGTGCAGGACCTCCAGGTTACAGCAATGGGGACTGCACGAAGCGAGGGGTAAGGAGCTACCAACTACTCCGACATAGGACTGGAAGGTCCGGTCCCGCCCCTTCAGCAGGGGCGAGGCCTGAAGGCCCCACGTGTCCAGCGGGCCCGGAGCTCCCGCCTCCCCAGAGGGGGCTCCGGACTCGCCACGTGGCAGGCGGAAACCGGACCTCCCCCTCTGGGGGGGGGCTCCGAAGGCCCCATGTGTCCAGCAGGGCCGGAGCTCCCGCCTCCTCAGGAGGGGCTGTGGACCCGCCACGTGGCCGGCAGATCCGGACCTCCCCATGGGGCGAGATCCGGAGACCCCCCGGGGCCCTTAACACAGTTAGGACCCGGGGAAGGTGTCTGTGCAGAGCTCCGAGATTGGTGAAGGCCTCTGAGTACCTTGCGGAGCTAAGGACTCGGTCAGGCAAAACCAAGAAGGAGATAAAAGGCATCACAGGCACAAACATTCAAGAGAGTCTATTTATTCGTGGCTCCATGAGCTGGACTACAGACTCGATAAAAAGGGAGAAGCAAGTCCTAGGGTTCTCCCGGTTCACGCCAGAACCTAGCGGCTACAAGGGCGGCCACGTCCCCGACTTCGGCCCTGGCAGTCTCCTCCCGCTCCGCGGCTGGGCCCTCTCTCGCTGGCTCCAGGGAGAAAGAAGGGTCCTGGCTCCTGAAGCATGCCAGCACATGTGTGGCGACATTTAAGGCCAGGCCCCGTCCCTCGGCCTCAAGCTCGCTGGCAACCACCGAGACTAGCCTGTCCAGCTTGGCGCCGATCGACTCCAGCGCGGGGATCACCTCCGCCACCTTCAACGCAGGAACCGCTGCCCTCACGGGACTGAAGCCAAGGGGGATCAGGGCGGACCCCGCCCGATTGACGAAGCTTGAGACCGCATGCGCCTCGGAGGACCGCAAGGCCGAGAGCTCCTCTACCTCGCGGCGGGCTGCCTGCAGGGCGTCCTTGTTTCTCTCGGAGAATTCTTTCTCCTTGGCTGCCAGGGAGCTTTCCCGAAGGCGGAGAGTCTTGGCGAGCTCTCCAACTCAGAAGCCCTAAAGTCGGCAGCCAACTCCCGATCCAGGATCCCCTGGCGTTCGCGGGAGACCTGTTCCTCCCTCATGGCAAGGACTGCCTTCTGAGCCTCTAGCTCCCTGGTCCGAGCTCACAGGTCATCCTCGCCCGCCGCCAGCTGCGCAGCGACCCTCTCCGCCTCGGCTGCCGTGGAACGTTCCCGGTCCTCAACGGCGAGTTTACGGCGCTCCAACAGCTGCCGTATCTCCTCCGTGGCAGAGAGGCTCTCCTCGGCCCGGGCGTGTGCCTCAAGGGCCTCCCTGTTGATCCGCCGCGTTTCGGCGTCCAGGCGGTCGATGGACCGCTTCAGCCGGTCGAGGAGCGCTTCCCTGAAGTCAAGCAACTCCTGCCTGGAGTCGAGCTTGCCCTTGACCTTCGCTGTCCGCTCCCGCAAAAGGTTCTCCCAGGTGAGGAGGCGATCCCTTTCAACTGAATGATCCTCCCGCTCACGACCAAGAGCGGCCAAGACCTGCCGGACCCTCGCTTGGGCGAGGGCGAAGGCATCCGCCAGGGGCAGTGGGGCAGCAGAAGCCGCAGCAGCACCCCGACCTCCTCCATCACATCATCCTCAAGAGAAGACGATGCACCAGCCACCGGGACGAGACGCCGGTCAGGAGAAGCTGGCGCCGGGGCTCCGGCAGCCGGACCCGCCGGGCTCTCTCTAGCTTCTGGCTTCTTGACCTGTGGAGAGGGACGAGCGGGGGAAGTTGACGCTGAAATAGAAGCCAGGCCGCCCGGTGCAGGGTCGACCTGTGCTGGACTGGGGGCCGCAGCAGCCGTCTCGGCAGGAAGAGATGGCGCCGCCGCGGAATCCGGGCACACCGGAACAGGAGAAACTCGCGCTGGCTTGGGGGCCGCGGCAGCTGTCCCGGTTTCCGAGCGCAACGGCGCAGACTCCCCGCCAGTCGGGGATGGCCGGGAAGCGCGAACACTCCAGCGGGCTCTGAACCCCGACTTCCGAGCCGGGGTAGGACTCCCAGAGCCCGCCGTCGTCACTGATGGCTGCTCTGCAGTCGCCTGGACTGGCGGAGCAGGGGACACTCCAGAAGCTCCCCCCGACGCATCAGCCCGGGACCGCTTTGAGTCGCCGCCAGAAGGGGTGCCATCTCCAGGAGCACAAGGTGCAGACACCCCAGATCCCCGGCTTGGCACAGATGCCGCCACTGGAGGAGATCGAGTACGTTTCTTCTCTGGGGGCGGGTTGGAAGCCATGGCGAGGGAGGACTCAAAGGCACAAGAGTCCAAGGAAAAGCGCTGGGAAGTGCGAAGGGAAGCCGCAATGCGGGTAAGATCCCCTCTTAAAACTTCCCAGGTGCAATTTCAAGTGATTCGAAACTCTTCAAATACGACGCATCGGCAACCGCTTCGGCTCCAAGACCGAGCGGCGATGACAGATAGACCCAAGCCGCCCAGCTGAAGCGGTGGGTCAACGAGTCAGTCTCCCAAAAAGAGGAGCCGGCAAGGCACTCCGGCGGTTCCCGAAGAAAGCGCCGCAACGTGCAGAAGTGGCATTCTTGGGAACCGCCACAGTAAAAGCAACCATCAAGTGGGCGCACGCTCCCATGATTTCGTGACTGTTCGTGCTCCGGCAGCGGTCAATGCGGGACTTAGAGAAAGTGCACGGAACAGAAGAGACGGAGGTCCCACCTCGGGCTCGCTATCTCCCCCGAGATGGGCCCGGGGGCCACTGTCAGTACCCGTGATATGGGGTACCCCCGCGCACAGGGGAAAATGCCTAAGGATCTCGCCCTTCTCTGGAGGGAGAGCTCCGAAGGCTTCACGCGTCAGGAGAGCTCCGGGCTCGCAATGTGGCCTGCAGAAGCCGGACCTCACCCTCCGCGGGAGAGAGGTCCGAAGGCGCCACGTGTTCAGCGGGGCCGGACCTCCCTCTCCTCAGAGGAGAGCTCCGGGCCCGCCACGTGGCCGACAGAAACCGGACCTCCCCCTCCGCGGGGAGAGGTCCAGAGGCTCCACGTGTCCTGCGGGGCCGGACCTCCCTATTCTCTGAGGAGGGCTCCGGGCCCGCCACGTGTCCAGCAGAAGGGCGCTGCCTGCTCCCGAGCGGTAGGCAGCGGGCGTAAAGACGCCCCATACCTTGCCGTACAAGGTATTCAAGGCCCGCGCCTTCCCAAGACGCGGAGACGCGAAGCACGCCTCTGTCAGGCGCCGTTGCGCCCAGTCGCATCACAGACTGGCACGCGGTGTCAGAGCCTGCCATCCAATAAACGCAGCGACAAGACATCCCCTGCTGCCTCCACCGTCATCAACCACTACGACTAGCATGCGGCATGGGCAGGGTGGCAAGATGAAGACTCAGAGGCCTTCGCCTGAGACAACTACTGGCATAACTGCAGATACGGTAGATGACAGACAATCTTCCCGAGACCACCTGTCGGGTCCCGGGCCCCCCTTGTAAGCCACCCGAGCCTTGGACTATAAAAGGCTCGGGTAGGCGACGTTAGCAAGGGTTCGCACTCCAGCAACTCATACGCTAGACATCACTCATCCCCAAGCTCAGGACTCCGGTTCTGAGCAACAAGCAATACAGGGATCTCCTCAGCTCACCGTGGACGTAGGGTTTTACACTCCGGCGGCCCAAACCACGTAAAACCCGCCGTGTCAAGCTCTTCCTTAACTTGTTCATACGCTCAAGCTCTCCGCAAGTGACTAGCCCCTCCAAAAAAGAACCTCCGTGGGCTGCCTAGAGCAGGTCCGGGGGAAGTGTCGACCACACACTTCGACAAACGCCATAAACGGCAGGCCAGCCCTGTACCGGTTCATGGCAGCAGCCCACTACGGCTACCTCGTCTTGAAGATGCCTACACCAACAGGCATCCTCAGGATTCGTGGAGACCTCACTGCTGCAGTGTCGGTCTTGGAAAAGCTCCAGACACTTGCGACAGCTCGAGCACCAGCCCCTGGCAGTGCGGAACCAGACCGGCTCCACCCGAGTGCACGCCACCGTGCCTCTGCCGCAGCACCCCGTGTGCAACCCCTCGACGAGGGCGACGTCCCCCTGAAGGTCGTCCAAGTTGGCGCCGACGCTGCCCAGACCACCCGGGTAGCCGGGGGCCTGGATAGCAAATAGGAAGGCGTGCTCATCACCTTCCTCTGACACAATGTCGACGTGTTTGCATGTGATGCGGACATCGCTACTGTTGATACAACCACAACACCAGCCCATTCACCACTCTCAGCTAATCAAGGTCCAATGACACGCGCTCGTGCACGTTAACTTAATTATCAGGTGATTGGGAATTGATCCAGCTAGGAAGGATGGAGGGATTAATGCAGTAAAGGCTGCTCCACCCGAGGGGAAATCTTGAGACTGGGCCATGTAATAAAGAGAGATTTAGACAAATAAGGAAAGGAATAAGGGAAATCTCGTCCAACTTTGCTGCTGGACAAAATTCTCTCTTTCTTCCCCCATTTAAAGATAGATGTGCTATAATAAGGAAAGAAATAGAGGAATTCATATCCTGCCTTGCTGCTGGATGGGTTTCCCTCTTTTTTTTCCCTATTAAATGGTAGTCTATCACAGAAAAAGGAAGGGAATAAGGGAGATCACGTCCTACCTTTGTTGCTGGACAAATTTCCCTCTTCCCTCCCCTATTTAATTAGTCCAAGAGCTACTTGACAGGACGGGTTTTTGTTTTCTGTAAGTTTAGCCATTGCTACTTCCTTGTAACGCAAGTGTCGACGAGACATTCTGATTACTTGAATCAGAACCCCAACTTTTTCACACCCGTGAGTGTTTGCTTGTTATCTTGTTCTTGCTTGTTCTTCGATTGCTTGCAGGTTCAAGGCTGTTCTTGGCACGGCAAGTACAGCAACAACAGGAGCCGGTGTAACTATCGCTAAGGCGCAACATCCTTGTGGTTGTTGTAGTCGGGTAGCACAACGTCGACCTCCACCCAAATCGTAGTTACCAGGAGATGGTGTAACTGTCGCTCAAGGCGCCACACCATTCTGGTTGTGGTAGTCGGGCAGCCAACGTCGGCCTCCACCAAATTCGTTCATTACCAACATCTCTCATCGAAAGATAGGGCATCCCTCGTACCCGTTGGGTTCATTAAGTGGTATCAGATTTCAGGTTGCTCGGTGAGAGATTTTCTTCTCCTTGTTCTTGCGAACTAACTACGCAAGCAAAAGTGTTAAGTGCGGAATAGTAAATGCGTAATAGTAAGGGGGTGAGGAGAGAAATGCAAACTCCCGCGGAGACTCGGAGACACGGCGATTTTTCCCGTGGTTCGGTAAGATCACAAAAATCTACCTACGTCCACGTTGTGGCACCCACCAAAGGGTATAGACACTCCCAAGTCACCAAGACAAGGGAATCCACTATCTTTCTCCGTTCGCCTTCTCCGGCAAGGTGGAGCTCAAGCCTTGTACAATGGTGATCCTCCGGGCTTCCACAAACACCTTGGTAAGCTCCGGAGCGATCTCTTCTTCCTCCAACGTTTACAAGGTGAGAGAAGTCACCAAGACACTATCTCTCACTAGCCTAGAGATTCCAATCACCAAGAATAGACGCACACAAGCTTCTCTCTAGCTAGACATAACCTATAGTTGGAGTACAAGAGGTTTTGAAGTGTGGAAGTGGTAGCTCTTGGTCTTGAATGCTTGAGAATGTGTAGTGAGGCTCTGGTGATCAAGACTTGTCGAAATGGCCGGTTGGAGGGGTATTTATAGCCAGCCCACACGAGATAGCCGTTGGAAAAGTAGGCAGACTTTTTCAGTGAACATCGGATCCTCCGATGCACCCCTTTATATGAGCATCGGTCGAATTCCAAATTAGCTGATGTCATATGTCAGATGTGACCGTTGGATATAACCGTTGGATCTTTTAATCGACCGATGTTACTTCAATTCATCATCGGATGATCTGGTGAGTTGATCTTCAGAATTGGTTCAGAAATAATGTCTCGGTTGAAATTGACCGATGTACACTTACTTCATCATCGGATGATCTGGTGTGTACTTCTTCAGAATAACTCAGATATCATCCTTCTGTTGAAATCAACCGATGTGCCACTTCCTTCAAATCGGATGATCCGGTGTGTACTGGACTCTGTGGTCTTCTTCTTCTGCCAACTCAAACTCGACCGATGTAGTCATTTTGCAAGACATCGGATGATTCGGTGAGTGCAACTTGTTTGCTTCGAGTTGTTTTGAGTTGATCTTTTGGAATTTTCTTAAGTGACCTCTTTGACACTTGTTTGAAATGATATTATGATGAAGTGTAAGTTTCTTGTGTTGCCAATTTTGATAGAATAGGGTCGTTGTATGAGTTCTTTATTTAGTCTTCATGAGTATCGAATAACCCCTTAGAATAGATCGTTGAGGGGTCTCCATTTGTATCCAATGAGCAATAGATGGTGTGAATAGATAGTTCATTAACGTTTGATGTGATATACGTGAAACCTCGCATCCACAAACTCATTAGTAATAACAAACGGTTGTCATTAATCACCGAAACCATACCTCACGGGGGCCAGATGCTTTCACCAGGACTACATCAAAATCAGCACCTTCGCGTGCAATCGAGACAACAAAAGGATTCGCCCAAGTTGCAGCCAACACTTCTTCTTCCATTGCTTCTATCGGGAGAATAAAAGACATTCAATGCCTCCAGTACAAGGGTTTTGGGCACCTACGAAGGGACTGCCCAAGCAAGCGTGTGCTGGTTGTACGAGAAAATGGTGAGTACTCATCCGCTAGTTATTTAGATAATGAAACATATGCCATGCTTGCTGCACAAGAAGCAAGAAAGAAGAATGATGATGAAGAGCACATTGGGGCTAATCATGCTGCCCACTATGAGAGTCTTGTTGTGAGACGTGTCTTGAGTGCCCAAATGATCAAAGCTAAACATAACCATCGACACAATCTATTCCAAACTAAGTGTGTAGTTTTGGAACGATCGTGTTGCATTGTTATTGATGGAGGAAGCTGCAACAATTTAGCAAGTGCTACCATGGTAGAAAAGCTTGAGATGACAACACTTCCACATCCACATCCCTACTACATCCAATGGTTCAACGACAGTGGTAAGCTTAAGGTAACACGTCTGGTTCGTGTCGAATTTGCAATTGGTTCCTACCATGATTACATTGATTGTGATGTGGTACCTATGCAAGCTTGTTCTATGCTATTTGGTCGAACTTGGCAATTTGATAAAGATACATTACATCATGGTAAATCAAATCAATACTCTTTCATGCATCATGAGAAGAAACTTGTTTTGCACCCGATTTCCCCTGATGCTATTTTGAAGGATGACATTGCTAGAGCTTGCAAAGAGAAAAATAAGAAATCTGCTGAAAATGAAAATTCAGGTGTCGTGAAGAAATCGGTACAGCCTAAGACTGGCAATTCCAAATCTGCTCATATGAAGAAGAATGAAATAAAATTAAAGAGTGCTTGTTTTTTTGCTTCCAAATCTGATTTGTTTGAATTAAAAAGTGATACTGCAATCTGCTATGTGTTTGTTTGCCAAGAAGCTTTGTTCTCACTTCACGACACACCATGTGCTTTGCCTCCTTCTATCACTAAGCTTTTGCAGGAATACGCTGATGTGTTTCCACGAGAGGTATCAGCCGGGCTGCCACCATTGAGAGGTATTGAGCATCAGATTGACCTCATCCCTGGGGCTTCCTTGTCCAACCGAGCACCATACAGGACCAATCCGGAGGAGACTAAGGAGATTCAGCGGCAAGTACAGGAATTACTCGACAAAGGTTATGTGCGTGAGTCCCTTAGTCCTTGCTCCGTTCCTGTCCTTTTGGTCCCAAAGAAAGATGGATCATGGCGCATGTGTGTAGATTGTCGAGCAATTAATAACATTACCATTAGATATCGTCATCCTATTCCTAGGTTAGATGATATGCTTGATGAACTTAGTGGCTCGATGATTTTCTCTAAAATTGATTTGCGTAGTGGATACCATCAAATTCGCATGAAGCTAGGTGATGAATGGAAAACAGCGTTTAAAATAAAGTTTGGTTTGTATGAGTGATTAGTCATGCCTTTTGGTCTCATGAATGCACCTAGCACTTTCATGAGATTAATGAATGAGGTTTTACGTGCTTTCATTGGAAAATTTGTGGTAGTATATTTCGATGACATCTTGATCTATAGCACATCTCTCGAAGTTCATCTTGATCATCTCCGTGCTGTTTTCAATGCTTTACGTGATGCACGCTTATTTGGTAACATTGACAAGTGCACCTTTTGCACGGATCGGGTCTCTTTTCTTGGCTATGTTGTGACACCACAGGGAATTGAAGTTGATCAATGTAACACCCCAAAATTTTGATTTAAAACCCTAAATCATGTTAAGAGGGGAATTTAAAAATTTTTGGACGTATTGCATGTTTTGCAAAAATTTAAATTCAAACTGGAATTCAAATTAAACTCAAATCAGAAAAGAAATAGAAAAAGAAAGAGAGAAAATAGAAAAAACCGGCCAGTGGGCCGAAACCCACCAGCCGGCCCAACCAGCGCCCGCGCCAGCCCGCAGCCGCGCGCGCCGCTTCCTTCCCCTGACAGGTGGGACCCCCCAGATCGTCTTCCACCTCACGCCCGCGCCGGACTCTCTCTCACCCGAATCCAAACCGATCGGAATTGCTGCGGATCATAGCCGAATTTCGCTCGGGGGTGAAGCAAACACGATCTAAACCACCCTGCCGCCCTCCCCCGTCTATAAAAACCCCGGTCTCGTTCTGTTTTTCCCACGCGATCTGCCGATTTTCCTCCGGTGAGAACCGAGACTTCTCTGGCGAATTCTGGCCGATCTAATCTCGGAAATTCCGATCTAACTCGCTGGTCTTGATCCACCGCCTCCGGGGAACCTTGCAGGTGCAGAAAACTCGGTGACTTGCGGTGTAAACACAGCGCCGACGAGCCTCGCCGTGAATTCACCTCGGACCTCGTCGCCGATCACCTTCCAGGACCTCCGAGCTCAAGAAAACCCCCGAGGTGAGATCCCCGACCTCCCCTCTACCGATCTATGCCATAAAATCACAGTTCTAGGAAGAATTTCCGAAGATCCGAAAGTTTCCGGCGAGATCGCCGCTTCCCGCCGCCGTGCGCCGTCGGCAGCGCCGCCCGCGCTCGATCAGAGCGACGTGGCTGCTTGTGCGCCGTTTATTTTAAATCGCACGGTAGGGTTTAAACCCTCGCGTACCGGTTCGATGTTATAATCTCGGCCGTCAGTTTAAAATCGGACGGTCCACGTCAGCCCCGCGTTATAAAGACTAGAAATCTTACGTGTTACCCCCTGGGGTTCTCGGGAAATAAGAGCTAGCCCCGGAAACTTCTGATCTAGCCCCTGGAACTCCAGAAAATCATGTAAATTTATTTAAAAATCAGTTTTAGCCCCTGGACTTAATAAAAATTAGGAAAAACACCTCTGATAAGTGTAGCTAGATCCCTGGAAATTCTGAAAATAATATTATAGACCCTGTAATGGGGTGAGTTTACCTTTTTATCCCTATTTAGTATTTAAATTAGGAAATTGAATATGTGGCTAGTGTTTAAAAATTAAAAAGTGGGACAAACATATTGTCATAATTAAATTAAAAACTTTCTCAGTATTTAGAAAACTTTGGAGTGAGATAAAAACATATTTTGGGCTGAATTGAATCTGTTTTATTTATTATTCACATTTAGGGACATATTTTTAAGTAAAGAATAATTCTAGAAAATAGGGAAAATAATTGTGAAATATTTTACATCAGAGGCAAAGGTCAAAATATGTTATTAAATTATTTAGGACTAGAACCTATTCTGTTTAGATGATGTGTCTTACTATTTTCATAATAAAGTACACATTTATGCATAAGAAAATAAATCTGAAAATATAGCAACTAGTAAATGATAAACGGAGTTTCTAAAATCCAAAGAGTTCAGTTTAGGGTTGGTAGAAATTATGAAGACACATATGGAGAAGGAAAATACCTTTCATGCTTATTTGGTAGTAAAAAGGTGTAGTAGTTGAATATAAGGAATTTATTTAAATTGGAAACTCATATATATAGTATGTAAGTATAAATGTGAACACCAAAGTAGGAATCATATACACATGATTAAAAGTGTATGCAAGCCACAAATCAACACACATAGAGTAACCACAACACATATAATTGTGAATGACTTTTATAAATATGAATGTGTAGTTTGTATGAAGTGGAAGTGTGAACTATGTCTTATGGATTCTTGTTTTTCTTTTGTTATGTGTGATGGTATGATGTAGAACCTGCTCAAGAGCAAGTTATTCATTTCCAAGATCAGGACTACCCATTTCAAGAGCAGCAGGAAGGAGGCAAGTGTCCTTGACCACTTTGATCCTATGCTAGGATGTGTAGCTAGAATTATTTGCATTGTCAATTGAAATATGAAACCCATGTTAGGAAGTTTTCCTAGAATTGCATTACCTTGTTTCCTTGTAGCTTGGGTTAGGATTTATTTTATCATGTCATTTATTATTATGCATATGCTTAGCCATGCTTAGAATGGGATATTTGGGATATGAGATCATCAGTTTATTTTACCATACTCTTGAATGAGATATTGTGAGTTATGTAGAGGTAGGGATCAAGGCAAGTTGGATATTTTGGTTGTGTGCTGGGTGCACGAGACTTGGGTTTGTGTTTAGTACTTGCCTGGATCCTAAGGACCGGTTCATGGAGCATGTAACCTGGCTTTACAGTGCCAACCACATGCTGAGATGGGGCAGCTTGGCCAATTAATTAGGTGTATCCCCGGCGTAGTATGGGTGTGTTGGATGGTGCGGGGAATAGGTGTCAGCTGGACTACCATATGAACCGCAAGGCTCAAGGGGGGGCCACTGCAGCGGGGTTGGAGCCTCTTGTATGCTGTTAGGGTTGAAACCTCAGTGGGCCCACGCTCATCGGGAATCCCTTTGTAAAGGCTTCGTAGTGATCTCCTGGCTGCACACTTGGGAAGTGTGAATGTGGATCGTAGCCACTGGCATAATGGAGGTTCTTTTAGTCCACCCGGTAACAGGGGATGAAATCACTACATGTGGGTACAGTGGTACAAACTCTGCAGAGTCAAAACTGTCATGACAACCGTGCTCACGGTCAAGAGCGGCTTGGACTTATTCATGATTAGAGGATTGATGGTTTTGGAAGTTATGATGTTAAGCGGGGAGCTTAACATTGGAAATGATGTTATGGTTATTGGATTATGATGATGGGATGGGAGATTTGGACCATTTCACCTGTGTAGTAATGTAGGTGCTTAATAAGATAAGGTGATAGGTATTAATTGCGTAGTGCTTTAACCATGAGTTCAACCTCTCCTTGTTCTTGCCCTGCATGATATAATTTTTCCACACTTGCTGAGTACCATTGGTACTCAACCTTGCATATTTTGTTGGTTTATATTGCTGCTCAGGTCAAGATAATGAGGTGGTGTATAATGACCAAGACTTTGGACCCGAAGAAGGTTTATAGGTTCATAGAGACCCCGGGCAACGCCTGTGACGGAGCCCTCAAGAATAATTATTCCGCTGCTAGTTTGTTTATTTGTGATGAACTTATTATTGTCCATCGAGACATTTGCCATGTAAGACTTATTTATATTCGACACCTGGCTTGTAATAAATGATGCTTCACTATTTGTCATCACATGTATGAGAAAATGATCCTGGCATACATGTGATATTCACTTGGTTGTTCTTCGGAAAAACCGGGTGTGACAATCAAGCCAAGGTGGAGGCGATACACAGCTGGCCGACTCCTACCACGGTCACACAAGTACGAAGCTTTCTCGGACTTGCTGGATTCTATCGTCGTTTTGTGAAAGACTTCAACACCATAGCAGGCCCACTGCATGAGCTTACAAAGAAGGGTGCTCCATTCACATGGGGCAAGGCGCAAGAGGTTGCATTTGCAACTTTGAAGAATAGGTTAACTCATACACCCCTTCTCCAATTACCAGATTTTAGTAAGACTTTTGAATTGGAATGTGATGCTAGTGGTATTGGATTGGGAGGTGTCTTGTTGCAAGAGGGGAAACCTATTGCTTATTTTAGCAAGAAATTGAATGGGCCTAGTCTGAACTATTCCACTTATGATAAAGAATTATATGCACTAGTACGAACTTTGGAAACATGGCAACATTATTTATGGCCTAAAGAATTTGTTATACATTCTGATCATGAATCTTTGAAGCACATTAAGAACCAAACTAATCTGAACCGTAGACATGCCAAGTGGGTAGAATTCATTGAGTCCTTTCTTTATGTCATCAAACACAAGAAAGGAAAAGATAATGTCATTGCGGATGCCTTATCTCGCCGTTACAATATGTTGTCTCAACTTGATTTTAAGATTTTTGGCTTGGAAACAATTAAAGAACAATATGCTTTTGATGCTGATTTCAAAGATGTGCTGCTGCAATGTAAAGAAGGAAAAACATGGAACAAGTTTGTTCTCACTAATGGTTTTGTGTTTCGAACTAACAAATTGTGCATTCCAGCTGGTTCTGTGCGTATCTTACTATTGCAGGAAGCACATGGTGGAGGATTGATGGGACATTTTGGTGTCAAGAAGACGGAAGACATGTTAGCAAGCCATTTCTTTTGGCTAAAGATGAGGAGAGATGTGGAGCGGTTTGTTGCTCGTTGCACCACCTGTCAAAAAGCTAAGTCCCGTCTTAATCCACATGGTTTATACATGCCTCTTCCTATTCCTAGTGCTCCATGGGAGGATGTTTCTATGGATTTTGTTTTAGGATTGCCTAGAACAAAGAAGGGGAGGGATAGTATTTTTGTTGTTGTCGACAGATTTTCTAAAATGGCACATTTCATACCATGCCACAAAATTGATGATGCTACCCATATTGCTGATTTGTTCTTTCGAGAAGTTGTTCGTTTGCATGGGGTTCCAAACACTATTGTTTCAGATAGAGATGCCAAATTTCTTAGTCATTTTTGGAAAACCTTATGGGCTAAGTTGGGGACAAAATTACTTTTTTCTACCACTTGTCACTCTCAAACTGATGGACAGACCGAAGTAGTGAACTGTAGTTTATCTACCATGCTAAGGGCTGTTCTGAAACATAACATCAAATTATGGGAAGAATGTTTGCCTCATATTGAATTTGCTTACAATCGTTCGCTGCATTCAACTACTAAATTGTGCCCTTTTCAGATTGTATGGTTTTATTCCTCGTGCTCCCATTGATCTTTTGGCTCTGGCACCTTCAGAGAAATTGAATTTTGATGCTTCTCGCCGTGCTGAATTAATTCTTAAAATGCATGAGCAAACTAAAGCAAACATATGATAATGCATATGAAATTGAGTTATCTGCACATTTTGGGATTACTTCCTCTTTTAATATTGCAGATTTAAAACCATATATGGGCGAGAAAGACACATTTGAGTCGAGGACAACTCAATTGCAAGAAGGGGAGGATGATGTTGTCACACCCGGTTTTTCCGAAGAACAACCAAGTGAATATCACATGTATGCCAGGATCATTTTCTCATACATGTGATTGACAAATAGTGAAGCATCATTTATTACAAGCCAGGTGTTGAATATAAATAAGTCTTACATAGCAAATGTCTCAATGGACAATAATAAGTTCATTACAAGTAAATAAACTAGCAGCGGAATATTATTCTTGAGGGCTCCGTCACAGGCGTTGCCCGGGGGTCTCCATGAACCTAGAAACCTTCTTCGGGTCCAAAGTCTTGGTCATTATACACCACCTCATTATCTTGACCTGAGCAGCAATATAAACCAACAAATATGCAAGGTTGAGTACCGATGGTACTCAGAAAGTGTGGGAAAGTTATGTCATGCATGGCTAGAACAAGGAGAGGTTGAACTCATGGTTAAAGCACTACGCAATTAATACCTGTCACCTTAGCTTATTAAGCACCTACATTACTACACAGGTAAAATGGTCCCAATCTCCCATCCCATCATCATAATCCAATAACCATAACATCATTTCCAATGTTAAGCTCCCCACTTAACATCCACAACTTCCAAAACCATCACTCCTCTAATCATGAATAAGTCCAAGCCGCTCTTGACCGTGAGCACGGCTGTCATGACAGTTTTGACTCTGCAGAGTTTGCACCAGTGTACCCACATGTAGTGATTTCATCCCCCGTTGCCGAGTGGACTAAAAGAACCTCCATTATGCCAGTGGCTACGAACCACATTCACACTTCCCAGGTGTGTAGCCAGGAGATCACTACGAAGCCTTTACAAAGGGATTCCCGACGAGCGTGAGCCCACTGAGGTTTCACCCCTAACAGCATACAAGAGGTTCCAACCCCGCTGCAGTGTCCCCCTCTTGAGCCTTGCGGTTCATATGGTAGTCCAGCTGACACCTACTCCCCGCACCATCTAACACACCCATACTACGTCGGGGATACACCTAATTAATTAGCCAAGCTGCCCCATCTCAGCATGTGGTTGGCACTGTAAAGCCAGGTTACATGCTCCATGAACCGGTCCTTAGGATCCAGGCAAGTACTAAACATAAACCCGAGTCTCGTGCACCCAGCACACAACCAAAACATCCAACTTGCCTTGATCCCTAGCTCTACATAACTCACAATATCTCATTCAAGAGTATGATAAAATAAACTGATGATCTCATGTCCCAATTATCCCATTCTAAGCATGGCTGAGCATATGCATAATAATAAATGACATGATAAAATAAATCCCAACCCAAGCTACAAGGAAACAAGGTAATGCAATTCTAGGGAAACTTCCTAGCATGGGTTTCATATTTCAATTGACAATGCAAATAATTCTAGCTACACATCCTAGCATAGGATCAAAGTGGTCAAGGACACTTGCCTCCTTCTTGCTGCTCTTGAAATGGGTAGTCCTGATCTTGGAAAGGAATAACTTGCTCTTGAGCAGGTTCTACATCATACCATCACACATAGCAAAAGAAAAATAACAACCCATAAGACATAGTTCACACTTCCACTTCATACAAACCACACATTCATATTTATGAAAGTCATTTACCATTATGTGTGTTGTGGTTACTCTATGTGTATTGATTTGTGGCTTGCATGCACTTTTAATCATATGTATATGATTCCTACTTTTGTGTTCACATTTATACTTACATACTATATATATGAGTTTCCAATTTAAATAAATTCCTTATATTCAACTACTACACCTTTTTACTACCAAATAAGCATGAAAGGTATTTTCCTTCTCCATATGTGTCTTCATAATTTCTACCAACCCTAAACTGAACTCTTTGGATTTTAGAAACTCCATTAATCATTTACTAGTTGCTATATTTTCAGATTTAATTTCTTATGCATAAATGTGTACTTTATTATGAAAATAGTAAGACACATCATCTAAACAGAATAGGTTCTGGTCCTAAATAATTTTAATAACATATTTTGATCTTTGCCTCTGATGTAAACTATTTCACAATTATTTTCCCTATTTTCTAAAACTATTCATTACTTAAAAATGTGTCACTAGATGTGAATAATAAATTAAACAGATTCAATTCAGCCCAAAATATGTTTTTATCTCACTCCAAAGTTTCCTAAATACTGAGAAAGTCTTTAATTAAATTTTGACAATATGTTTGTCCCACTTTTTAATTTTTAAACACTAGCCACATATGTAACACCCCAAATTTTGATTCAAAACCCTAAACCATGTTCAGAGGGGAATTTAGAAATTTTTGGACGTGTTGCATGTTTTGCAAAAATTCAAATTCAAACTGGAATTCAAATTATACTCAAAACAGAAAAGAAATGGAAAAAGAAAAAGAGAAAACGGGAAAAAACTGGCCAGTGGGCCGAAACCCGCCAGCCGGCCCAGCTACTCCCGCGCCAGCCCGCCCCCGTGTGCGCCGCGCTGCCTCTCACCGACGGGTGGGACCCACCTGTCATCCCTAACCCTGAGCCCCCGCGACCCCGGACTTTTCTCCCGAGCGCGCGAAATCGCAACCGACCGGGAAAGCCCGTCCCGCAGCCGAATTCTGGTCCCAGAGGACTCCAACTCGATCACAACAGACCCACCGCCCTCCCCCGGCTATAAAAACCCCCGATCCGATCAGTTTTCCTCACGCGATCGCCGATTTTCACTCCGGTGAGCACCGAGACTTCGCCGGTGAATTCTGGCCGATCTAAGCTCGGAAACTCTGATCTAACTCGCTGGTTTTGATCCACCGCCTCCGGGGAACTTTGCAGGTGCAGAAAACTCGGAGAGTTACGGTGTAAACGCAGCGCCGACGAGCTTCGCCGTGGTTTTGCCTCGGACCTCGCCGCCGATCACTTTCCAGGACCCCCGAGCTCGAGAAAACCCCCGAGGTGAGATCCCTGACCTCCCCTCTACCGATCTAGGCCATAAGATCACAGTTCTAGGCAGAATTCTCGAGGATCCGAAACTTTCCGGCGAGATCGCCGCTTCCCGCCGCCGTGCGCCGCCGGCAGCGCCGCCCGCGCTCGATCAGAGCGACGTGGCCGCTTGTGCGCCGTTTATTTTAAATCGCACGGTAGACTTTAAAACCCCGCGTACCGGTTCGATGTTATAATCTCAGCCGTCGGTTTAAAATCGGACGGTCCACGTCGACCCCGCGTTATAAAGACTGGAATTCTTACGTGCTACCCCGTGGGGTTCTCTGGAATTGAGAGCTAGCCCCGGAAACTTCAGATCTAGACCCTGGAACTCCAGAAAATCATGTAAATTCATTTAAAAATCAGTTTTAGCCCCTGGACTTAATAGAAATTAAGAAAAACACCTCTGATAAGTGTAGCTAGACCCCTGGAAATTATGAAAATAATATTATAGACCCTGTAATGGGGTGAGTTTACTTTTTAACCCTGTTTAGTATTTAATTTAGAAAATTGAATATGTAACTAGTGTTTAAAAATTAAAAAGGGAGACAAACATAATTGTCAAAATTAATTAAAAACTTTCTCAGTACTTAGAAAATTTTGGAGTGAGATAAAAGTATATTTTTGGGCTGAAATAAATCTGTTTCATCTATTATTCACATTTATTAGTATAGGGACACATTTTTAAGTAAAGAATAGTTATAGAAAAATAGGGAAAATAATTATGAAATAGTATACATCATAAGCCATGGTCAAAATATGATTTTAAATTATTTAGGACCAGAACCTAATCTGTTTAGGTGATGTGTATTACTAATTTAATAATAAAATACACAATTATGCATAGGAATATAAATCTGAAAATATAGCAACTAGTAAATGATAAATGGAGTTTCTAAAATACAAAGAATTCAGTTTAGGGTTGATAGAAATTGTGAAGGCACATTGTATGCAAGTATAAATGTGGACATAAAAGTAGGAATCATATGTACATGGTTAAAAGTGCATGCAAGCCACAACTTAACACACATAAAGTAACCACAACACATATAATGGTGAATGAATTTCATAAATGTGAATGTGTGGGTTGTATGAACTGTAAGTGTGAATTATGTCTTATGGATTGTTGTTTTTCTTTTGCTATGTGTGATTGTATGAAGTAGAACCTGTTCAAGAACAAGTTATTCAATTCCAAGACCAGGAATACCCATTTCAAGAGCAGCAAGAAGGAGGCAAGTGTCCTTGACCACTTTGATCCTATGCTAGGATGTGTAGATAGAATTATTTGCATTGTCAAATGAAATATGAAACCCATGCTAGGAAAGTTTCCCTAGAATTGCATTGCCTTGTTTCCTTGAAGCTTGGGTTGGGATTTATTTTGTCATGTCATTTATTTACATGCATATGCTCAGCCATGCTTAGAATGGGATATTTGGGACATGAGATCATCAGTTTATTATACCATACTCTTGAATGAGCTATTGGGAGTTATGTAGAGGTAGGGATCAAGGCAAATTGGATGTTTTGGTTGTGTGCTGGGTGCACGAGACTTGGGTTTGTGTTTAGTACTTGCCTGGATCCTAAGGACCGGTTCATGGAGCATGTAACCCGGCTTTACAGTGCCAACCACATGCTGAGATGGGGCAGCTTGGCCAATTAATTAGGTGTATCCCCGGCGTAGTATGGGTGTGTTGGATGGTGCGGGGAGTAGGTGTCAGCTGGACTACCATATGAACCGCAAGGCTCAAGAGGGGGCCACTGCAGCGGGGTTGGAGCCTCTTGTATGCTGTTTGGGGTGAAACCTCAGTGGGCCCACGCTCGTCGGGAATCCCTTTGTAAAGGCTTCGTAGTGATCTCTTGGCCACACACCTGGGAAGTGTGAATGTGGAATGTAGCCACTGGCATAATGGAGGTTCTTTTAGTCCACCCGGCAACGGGGGATGAAATCACTACTTGTGGGTACAGTGGTACAAACTCTGCAGAGTCAAAACTGTCTTGACAGCCGTGCTCACGGTTAAGAGCGGCCTGGACTTATTCATGATTAGAGGATTGATGGTTTTGGAAGTTAAGCGGGGAGCTTAACATTGGAAATGATGTTATGGTTATTGGATTATGATGATGGGATGGGAAATTGGGACCATTTCACCTGTGTAGTAATGTAGGTGCTTAATAAGCTAAGGTGATAGGTATTAATTGCGTAGTGCTTTAACCATGAGTTCAACCTCTCCTTGTTCTAGCCATGCATGATATAATTTTCCCACACTTGCTGAGTACCATTGGTACTCAAACTTGCATATTTGTTGGTTTATATTGCTGCTCAGGTCAAGATAATGAGGTGGTGTATAATGACCAAGATTTTGGACCCGAGGAAGGATTTTAGGTTCATGAAGACCCCCGGGCAACGCCTGTGATGGAGCCCTAAAGAATAATATTCCGCTGCTAGTTTATTTACTTGTGATGAAGCATTAGTGTCTATTGAGACATTTGCGATGTAAGACTTATTTATATTCGACACCTGGCTTGTAATAAATGATGCTTCACTATTTGTCATCACATGTATGAGAAAATGATCCTGGCATACATGTGATATTCACTTGGTTGTTTCTTCGGAAAAACCGGGTGTGACAACATATTCAATTTCCTAAATTAAATACTAAACAGGGCTAAAAAGTTAAACTTACCCCACTACAGGGTCTATAATATTATTTTCAGAATTTCTAGGGGTCTAGCTACACTTATCAGAGGTGTTTTTCCTAATTTTTATTAAGTCCAGGGGCTAAAACTGATTTTTAAATGAATTTACATGATTTTCTGGAGTTCCAGGGGCTAGATCAGAAGTTTCCGGGGCTAGCTCTTATTTCCCGAGAACCCCAGGGGGTAGCACGTAAGAATTCCAGTCTTTATAATGCGGGGCTGACGTGGACCGTCCGATTTTAAACCGACGGCTGAGATTATAACGCCGAACCGGTACGCGGGGGTTTAAACCCTACCGTGCGATTTAAAATAAACGGCGCACAAGCGGCCACGTCGCTCTGATCGAGCGCGGGCGGCGCTGCCGGCGGCGCACGGCGGTGGGAAGCGGCGATCTCGCCGGAGACTTTCGGGTTTTCGAGAATTCTTCCTAGAACTGTGATTTTATGGTATAGATCGGTGGAGGGGAGGTCGGGGATCTCACCTCGGGGGTTTTCTTGAGCTCGGAGGTCCTGGAAGGTGATCGGCGACGAGGTCCGAGGCAAAACCACGGCGAAGCTCGTCGGCGCTGCGTTTACACCACAAATCACCGAGTTTTCTGTACCTGCAAGGTTCCCCGGAGGCGGTGGATCAAGACCAGCGAGTTAGATCAAAATTTCCGAGCTTAGATCGGCCAGAATTCGCCGGAGAAGTCTCGGTTCTCACCGGAGGAAAAATCGGCGATCGCGTGGGAAAAATAGAACGGGGCCGGGGTTTTTATAGATGGGGGAGGGCGATGTGTCGGTTGTGATCGAGTTTGAGTCGTCCGGGACCAAAATTCGGCTGGGGGACGCGGTTTCCAGGGGGTAGTTTTGATTCGGGAGAGAGAGATGTCCCGGGGTCGGCCGATTGCGCGCGAGGAAGAAGATGACGGCGGGCCCCGCGTGTCAGTGAGAGGGAGAGGCGCGCGGCTGTGGACTGGCGGGGGGGAAATGGTGGGCCGGCTGGTGGGTTCGGCCCACTGGCCGGTTAGGTTTTAGTTTTCTTTTTCTTTTTCTATTTCTTTTCTGATTTGAGTTTAATTTGAATTCCAGTTTGAATTTGAATTTTTGCAAAACATGCAACACGTCCAAAAAATTTTAAATTCCCCTCTTAACATGATTTAGAGTTTTGAATCAAAATTTTGGGGTGTTACAGCTCTACCCCTCTTAAAAGAAATCTCGTCCTCGAGATTGGTGTTTCTAATAAAACAATTCCGGAAATTGTGCCTTGAGCTCATCTTCCCGCTCCCAGGTGGCTTCCTCTTCTGAGTGATGCTTCCACTGCACCTTACACATCCGGATTCTTTTATTTCTGGTGAAGCGTTCCATTGTCTCCAAAATCTTGTATGGTTGCTCGGCATAAGACAAATTCTCAGCTACGTTCACTTCATTCATGGGTAACACCTCCTCAGGCGTCCTCAGGCATTTCTTGAGTTGTGACACATGGAATACATCGTGCACATCCGATAGACGAGCCGGTAATTCTAGTTGATACGCCACTTCGCCTTTCCTCTCCAAAACTTGAAAGGATCCGATGTATCGAGGTGACAACTTCCCTTTCACCTTGAACCGACGAAGTCCTATGATAGGGGACACCTTGAGATAAACATAGTCTCCCACATTGAAAACGAGCTCTCTTCTTCGTACATCAGCATAACTCTTTTGACGTGTCTGTGCTATCCTCAAATTGTTGCGAATTTCCCTTACCTTCGCCTCGGCTTCTTGTAGTACTTCTGGACCAAACACTTTACTTTCCCCCGTTTGGTTCCAAAATAGAGGAGTTCTGCACTTCCTCCCGTACAAAGCTTCAAACGGTGACATCTTCATACTAGCTTGATAGCTGTTGTTATAGAAAACTCCGCATACGGTAAATTCTTGTCCCAACTCCGATTGTTTTTGAGTGCACATGCCCTTAACATATCTTCAAGGATCTGATTGGTTCTCTCCGTCTGCCCGTCAGTTTGGGGATGATAGGCAGAGCTGAAATTCACATGGGTTCCCATGGTTTCATGCAACTTCTGCCAAAACCTCGAGTGAACTGTGTCCCTCGATCCGACACAATCTTCTTTGGCACTCCATGGTAACACACGATCCTTGACATGTACAACTCTGCCAATTTGGATTCGCTGTAGCTTTCTTTCACGGGGATAAAATGAGCTACCTTGGTTAGCCTGTCAATGATGACCCATACCGAATCATATCCTGATTGGGTCCTAGGCAATCCCACGATGAAATCCATGCTGATTTCTTCCCATTTCCATTCAGGCACTTTGAGTGGTTGCAATAATCCCGCGGGTCGTTGATGTTCTGCTTTCACCAACTGACATGTGTCACATAAGCCAACATGTTCCGCGATATCTCGCTTCATGCCATACCACTAATACCTGCCCTTGAGGTCCTGGTACATCTTCATACTCCTAGGATGAATGGAATAGTCGGAATCGTGAGCCTCCTTCAAAATCAATTCACGGATCTCCTTTGCTTCAGGCACACAGATTCTTTTTCCGTGCCACACCGTTCCTTGTTCATCCTCTCTAAAACCCGGAGCTTTATTTTACTTGATGAGTTGTCTGATCTCTTGTATCTTCTCATCATTCTTTTGGCCCTCGCGTATGTCTCGCTCGAGTGTAGAGTCCACTTCCATGGCGATGGCTTCACTACTATTTACTAGACATAGATTAAGCCTTATAACCTCGTCCTTCAATTCTGCAGGCATGTCCTTCAAGCTCAACTTATTGACCTGCACTTTCCGACTCAAAGCATCGGCCACGACGTTTGCTTTCCCGGGATGATAGTTGATGCCCACATCAAAGTCATTGATTAGCTCTAACCATCTCCTTTGTCTGAGGTTGAGATCTGGCTGTGTGAAAATGTACTTCAAACTCTTATGATCCGTATATATCTCGGTCCTCTTCCCCATCAAGTAGTGCCGCCAAATTTTCAACGCGTGTACCACTGCGGCTAGTTCTAGGTCGTGTGTAGGATAGTTCTTCTCGTGCTTCCGGGGCTGCCGGGATGCATAAGCCACGACATGCCCTTCTTGCATGAGAACACATCCCAACCCGTTTCCAGAGGCATCGCAGTACACCGTGAAGTTCTTCTGCATATCTGGCATAACCAACACTGGGGCTGTTGTCAATCTCTTCTTTAGCTCCTGAAAGCTCGTCTCGCACTGTGGCGTCCAGGTGAATGTGATTCCCTTCTCCAACAGTTTGGTGAGAGGTCTCGAGATCTTGGATAATCCCTCAATAAACCGTCGATAGTATCCAGCCAATCCCAAAAAGCTTCGAACTTCCCCGACATTTTCAGGGGTTTTCCACTTCTGAATATCCTCGATTTTGGCGGGATCTATGGAGATTCCTCCCTCCGAGATTATATGTCCTAAAAAGGGAACTCTCTTCAGCCAAAACTCACACTTGCTCAACTTGGCATATAATTGGTGTTCTCTCAACCTCTGCAACACCAACCTTAGATGTTTCTCATGTTCTTCTTCATCTTTGGAGAAGACGAGAATATCATCTATGAAAACCACCACAAACTTGTCCAGATATTCCATGAATACCTTGTTCATGAGGTAGATGAAATATGCCGGGGCATTGGTTAGCCCGAAAGGCATGACAGTGTATTCATACAGTCCGTACCGAGATACGAAAGCTGTCTTGGGAATATCAGATTGCCTTATCTTGAGCTGGTGGTATCCCGACCTGAGATCAATTTTCGAGAACACACAAGCTCCCCTCAACTGATCAAACAAGTCTTCAATGCGAGGCAATGGGTACTTGTTCTTGATGGTTACCTCATTCAAGGCACGGTAATCCATGCATAACCTTTGGGTTCCGTCTTTCTTGGGCACAAATATCACCGGAGCTCCCCATGGTGAGGAACTAGGGCGAATATACCCCTTCTCCGTCAATTCTCTCAAATGATCCTTGAGCTCTTCTAGCTGCTTGGAGTCCATTCGATAAGGTCTCTTGTATATCGGGGCTGTCCCCGGTACTAGCTCAATTGCGAACTCCACGTCACGGTCGGGAGGCATACCTGGCAACTCCTCCGGAAAAACATCCGGATATTCCCTGATGGTCCTGATTTCCTCAACTTTCACCTCCACTTGATTTAATTTAATGTCCCTCCTAGGCTCGTGTATTGTTATGAACTTTACTCTGGTACCACTGGGGTGAGTTAATTCCACCGTTCTGGTCGAACAATGGATGATTCCTTTATGTTTGGTCAACCAATCCATACCCAAAATAATATCTATCCCTTGTGAATCTATCACTATGAGGTTAGCAGTAAATACTACCCCATTAATGTCTAGGTTCACTCTGGGACACACTTGTCTTGTCCTTATTTCTCCACCTGGAGAGTTTACGGCTAGCATATGGTTCATTTGTGTGGTTGCTAGGTCATACTTCTTAACAAACCCTTGAGCAATGAACGAGTGGGTAGCACCAGAATCAAACAGCAGAGTTGCAAGGTGTAAATTGGCAGGAAACTTACCAACTACCACGTCGGGCGCCTCTTGTGCTTCCTCCATAGTGACGTGGTTCACCCGTCCTCTCACTATATTCTGCTGTTGTGGCGGCGCAGGCTTCTTCTTCGGGCACTTATGGGCATAGTGCCCCACTTCACCACAGCTAAAATATTGCACCCCAACCTTAGGTGCTTGGCCTTTGTTGTCTTGGGGTTGGTTCGGGGGTCCTTGTACTGCTGGTCGAGGTGGATATGCGGGGCGAGGCTGCTGCACAAACTGACGTGGCGGCTGTGCTGGTGCTGTGGGAGGCCTGTAGTTTGGGTTGTACCCTCTTGGTGCTGAATAGGGTACCGCAGCACGGCTCGTCTGCCCCGTAGGTTGCTGCATCATACGTGGGCGGGTGTTGCTCCCTGAGGCCTGATGTGACCATCCCGCCTTCCTCTTATTCTCATTTTCCAGGGCCTTTAGCTTCCTTTCCACCACAAACGCTCTGTCCACCATCTTTTGAAAACTTTCATACTCATTGGAGGACATGGCACACTGCATCTCTGCGGTAAGTCCTTCCACGAAACAATCTTGTTTCTGCTCATCAGTCTCTATGTCTCGTGGAGCATAACGGGATAGTTGAGTAAATTTAGTGAGGTATTCCCTCACCGTCATGTTTCCCTGCTGCAGTCCCAAAAACTCCTTTCTCTTGTTTTTGAGTTCACCTCTTGGGATGTAGTGGTTGCGGAAGCTACACTTGAACTCTTCCCAAGTGATGTTCTCAAGGTCATGATGGGCGGCCACGTAGGCGGTCCACCAATCAGCAGCAGGTCCCTGCAATTGATGAGAGGCAAACAGCACCCTCTCATACCCTTGGCATTGTATAATCCTCATCTTACTTTCAATGGTCTTCAGCCAATCATCTGCCTCCAGAGGTTCAGCAGCACTTGCAAACTTTGGAGGTTGAGTTCCTAGAAACTCACTCAACCTTGGTTGGCGTGGTGCAGCTTGTGGAGGTGGAACTTGATGCAAGTTGGCCACCACTTGAGTCAAGTTCTGGATGAGTTCATTTTGATTCTCCAGCATTTGGTGGAGAGGATCAACTTCTTCACGGCGACCACCCCTATCCTGGCCTCCAGAAAGATGAGGGTTGCATGCCTCATCATTGTTGTTGGCGGGGTTGGCAGCACGTCCTTTTCCTCTTCCGGCCATCTGGCAGAATCAACAAATGTTAATTTGATACCATTTAGTATCATCTTACTACTTTCATTTGTTGGTACTTTGAGGTGTTGAGGCTTTGTTAAAATTTTACGAGGGTTTATATCTCACACCAAATAAATGCACTATTATTTCCTGTGGGTTCACACACCAAAGCAAAACAATCTGAAGACGAGGCTGTGGACAATTGCTCATGGCTTCCACAACTCACGTCACACACCAAGCATTATCACACCATTAACTACGTAACGACTCGACTACTCGACCTCTTGCTAGCTAGGGGAAAGACTCTACACTACTCGTCCTCTTGAGCTGGCTCGTCGGGATCTTCCTCCTCATTTCGGCTACCTTCTGACTCTGCTTTGGGTGGGGAGGCTGCTGGTGGAGAAGTGCGACGACGCCTGATTGCTCGGCGATCCGGGGAGTCAGGAGTCCATGGATCACTCACGGTGACACACAGTTCATTCCCATCTCCTCTTTCTCTCGCCTTTAAGCAAGCTCGCAACAACGCCTCCGTTTCCTTCAGGGTGTCTCGGACATCCTGAAGCTCTTGTTGACACTCCTGCAGTCGAGTGCTGAGCATAGCAGCATCCTCCAAGCACAAGTCCATGTGCTCATGGGAAGTCCCTTGCTGCACCGGTGGGTACTTGTACTCCGTGGTACCACTCTCACGTTGGAGGACATACATGTACTCAGTTTTGTCCAAGTGGCGACGATAGATGTGACTCTGGCAGGTGATGGCCTCCCAGGTGACATCTTTCTCCGCGTCAACTTGTGTTGCTCGACAAGCTGGAGAGTGGTGAATCTTAAGCAGCTGATTCTCGTGTATAATCCTCATCTCCAAACTCCATTCTTCCCTCTTCTCACGGATGGTCCTGGTGGAGTTATAGTGGATGATGAGCTTGCCCGTATTGCCGGCGGCTTCGAGCATACGTCGAAGACGGCGCAACAAATCTCCTACTGCCAATCCGTAGGAAAGGTACGTCACTGGGCGACTCTCCTCTCTTTCGGCAAGGGCAACTACGGGAACTCTCCCTCCTGTGGACTTACGAGCGGTGCGAATCATGCGAACCATCTAAAAGAAAAGAATTTAAAATTAGGTTAGATAAATTCTCAAACAAAAATCCTATTTTGAATGAAAGTTGGGGTAAGATGAAGAAAATGACTCCTTTAATAACACTTTTCCACCCACACTTTGGAAAATAGTTTTTAAGAAAATATGGCCCTTAAATACGTCCATTTCTACCTAGGTCCACGTTCCTACGGGCAACCTTGGCTCTGATACCACCTCTGTCACACCCGGTTTTTCCGAAGAAACAACCAAGTGAATATCACATGTATGCCGGGATCATTTTCTCATACATGTGATGACAAATAGTGAAGCATCATTTATTACAAGCCAGGTGTCGAATATAAATAAGTCTTACATCGCAAATGTCTCAATAGACACTAATGCTTCATCACAAGTAAATAAACTAGCAGTGGAATATTATTCTTTAGGGCTCCATCACAGGCGTTGCCCGGGGGTCTTCATGAACCTAAAAGCCTTCCTCGGGTCCAAAATCTTGGTCATTATACACCACCTCATTATCTTGACCTGAGCAGCAATATAAACCAACAAATATGCAAGGTTGAGTACCAATGGTACTCAGCAAGTGTGGGAAAATTATATCATGCATGACTAGAACAAGGAGAGGTTGAACTCATGGTTAAAGCACTACGCAATTAATACCTATCACCTTAGCTTATTAAGCACCTACATTACTACACAGGTGAAATGGTTCAAATCTCCCATCCCATCATCATAACCAAATAACCATAACATCATTTCCAATGTTAAGCTCCCCGCTTAACATCCACAACTTCCAAAAACCTTCACTCCTCTAATTATGAATAAGTCCAGGCCGCTCTTAACCGTGAGCACGGCTGTCAAGACAGTTTTGACTCTGCAGAGTTTGTACCACTGTACCCACAAGTAGTGATTTCATCCCCCGTTGCCGGGTGGACTAAAAGAACCTCCATTATGCCAGTGGCTACGATCCACATTCACACTTCCCAGGTGTGCGGCCAGGAGATCACTACGAAGCCTTTACAAAGGGATCCCCGACGAGCGTGGGCCCACTGAGGTTTCACCCCTAACAGCATACAAGAGGCTCCAACCCCGCTGCAGTGGCCCCCTCTTGAGCCTTGCGGTTCATATGGTAGTCCAGCTGACACCTACTCCCCGCACCATCCAACACACCCATACTACGCCGGGGATACACCTAATTAATTGGCCAAGCTGCCCCATCTCAGCATGTGGTTGGCACTGTAAAGCCGGGTTACATGCTCCATGAACCGGTCCTTAGGATCCAGGCAAGTACTAAACACAAACCCAAGTCTCGTGCACCCAGCACACAACCAAAACATCCAACTTGCCTTGATCCCTACCTCTACATAACTCCCAATAGCTCATTCAAGAGTATGGTATAATAAACTGATGATCTCATGTCCCAAATATCCCATTCTAAGCATGGCTGAGCATATGCATGTAAATAAATGACATGACAAAATAAATCCCAACCCAAGCTTCAAGGAAACAAGGCAATGCAATTCTAGGGAAACCTTCCTAGCATGGGTTTCATATTTCATTTGACAATGCAAATAATTCTATCTACACATCCTAGCATAGGATCAAAGTGGTCAAGGACACTTGCCTCCTTCTTGCTGCTCTTGAAATGGGTATTCCTGGTCTTGGAATTGAATAACTTGTTCTTGAACAGGTTCTACTTCATACCATCACACATAGCAAAAGAAAAACAACAATCCATAAGACATAATTCACACTTACACTTCATACAACCCACACATTCACATTTATGAAATTCATTCACCATTATATGTGTTGTGGTTACTTTATGTGTGTTAAGTTGTGGCTTGCATGCACTTTTAACCATGTACATATGATTCCTACTTTTATGTCCACATTTATACTTGCATACAATGTGCCTTCACAATTTCTATCAACCCTAAACTGAATTCTTTGTATTTTAGAAACTCCATTTATCATTTACTAGTTGCTATATTTTCAGATTTATATTCCTATGCATAATTGTGTATTTTATTATTAAATTAGTAATACACAACACCTAAACAGATTAGGTTCTGGTCCTAAATAATTTAAAATCATATTTTGACCATGGCTTATGATGTATACTATTTTATAATTATTTTCCCTATTTTTCTATAACTATTCTTTACTTAAAAATGTGTCCCTATACTAATAAATATGAATAATAGATGAAACAGATTTATTTCAGCCCAAAAATATACTTTTATCTCACTCCAAAATTTTCTAAGTACTGAGAAAGTTTTTAATTAATTTTGACAATTATGTTTGTCCCCCTTTTTAATTTTTAAACACTAGTTACATATTCAATTTTCTAAATTAAATACTAAACAGGGTTAAAAAGTAAACTCACCCCATTACAGGGTCTATAATATTATTTTCATAATTTCCAGGGGTCTAGCTACACTTATCAGAGGTGTTTTTCTTAATTTCTATTAAGTCCAGGGGCTAAAACTGATTTTTAAATGAATTTACATGATTTTCTGGAGTTCCAGGGTCTAGATCTGAAGTTTCCGGGGCTAGCTCTCAATTCCAGAGAACCCCAGGGGGTAGCACGTAAGAATTCCAGTCTTTATAACGCGGGGTCGACGTGGACCGTCCGATTTTAAACCGACGGCTGAGATTATAACATTGAACCGGTACGCGGGGTTTTAAAGTCTACCGTGCGATTTAAAATAAACGGCGCACAAGCGGCCACGTCGCTCTGATCGAGCGCGGGCGGCGCTGCCGGCGGCGCACGGCGGCGGGAAGCGGCGATCTCGCCGGAAAGTTTCGGATCCTCGAGAATTCTGCCTAGAACTGTGATCTTATGGCCTAGATCGGTAGAGGGGAGGTCAGGGATCTCACCTCGGGGGTTTTCTCGAGCTCGGGGGTCCTGGAAAGTGATCGGCGGCGAGGTCCGAGGCAAAACCACGGCGAAGCTCGTCGGCACTGCGTTTACACCGTAACTCTCCGAGTTTTCTGCACCTGCAAAGTTCCCCGGAGGCGGTGGATCAAAACCAGCGAGTTAGATCAGAGTTTCCGAGCTTAGATCGGCCAGAATTCACCGGCGAAGTCTCGGTGCTCACCGGAGTGAAAATCGGCGATCGCGTGAGGAAAACTGATCGGATCGGGGGTTTTTATAGCCGGGGAAGGGCGGTGGGTCTGTTGTGATCGAGTTGGAGTCCTCTGGGACCAGAATTCGGCTGCGGGACGGGCTTTCCCGGTCGGTTGCGATTTCGCGCGCTCGGGAGAAAAGTCCGGGGTTGCGGGGGCTCGGGGTTAGGGATGACAGGTGGGTCCCACCCGTCGGTGAGAGGCAGCGCGGCGCGCGCGGGGGCGGGCTGGCGCGGGAGTAGCTGGGCCGGCTGGCGGGTTTCGGCCCACTGGCCAGTTTTTTCCCGTTTTCTCTTTTTCTTTTTCCATTTCTTTTCTGTTTTGAGTATAATTTGAATTCCAGTTTGAATTTGAATTTTTGCAAAACATGCAACACGTCCAAAAATTTCTAAATTCCCCTCTGAACATGGTTTAGGGTTTTGAATCAAAATTTGGGGTGTTACACTGTAGTTCGGGTTGTACCCTCTTGGTGATGAGTAGGGTACCGCAGCACGGTTCGTCTGCCCTGCAGGTGGCTGCATCAGACGTGGGTGGGTGTTGCTCCCTGAGGCTTGATGTGACCACCCGGCCCTCCTCTTATTCTCATTTTCCAAGCCCTTTAGCTTCCTTTCTACCACAAATGCTCTGTCCACCATCTTTTGGAAGCTGTCATACTCATTTGAGGACATTGCACACTGCATCTCCGCGGTAAGTCCTTCCACGAAACAGTCTTGTTTCTACTCATCAGTCTCTATGTCTCGTGGGGCATAACGGGATAGTTGAGTAAATTTAGTGAGGTATTCCCTCACAGTCATGTTACCTTGCTGAAACCCCAAAAATTCTTTCCTCTTGTTTTTTGAGTTCACCTCTTGGGATGTAATGGTTGCGGAAGCTAGGCTTGAACTCTTCCCAAGTGATGTTCTCAGTGTCATGATGGGCGGCCACGTAGGCGGTCCACCAATCAGCAGCAGGTCCATGCAATTGATGAGAGGCAAACAGCACCCTCTCATACCCTTGGCACTGGATGATCCTCATCTTGCTTTCAATGGTCTTCAGCCAATCATCTGCCTCCAGAGGTTCAGCAGCACTTGCAAACTTTGGAGGTTGAGTTCCTAGAAACTCACTCAACCTTGGTTGGCGTGGTGCAGCTTGTGGAGGTAGAACTTGATGCAAGTTGGCCACCACTTGAGTCAAGTTCTGGATGAGCTGATTCTGATTCTCCAGCATTTGGTGGAGGCGATCAACTCCTTCACGGTGACCACCCCGTTCCTGGCCTCCAGAAAGATGAGGGTTGCATGCCTCATCGTTGTTATTGGCGGGGTTGGCAGCACGTCCTTTTCCTCTTCCGGCCATCTGGCAGAATCAACCAATATTAATTTGAAAGCATTTAGTATCATCTTACTACTTTCATTTGTTTGTACTTTGAAGTGTTGAGGCTTTGTTATACTTTTACGAGGGTTCATATCTCACACCAAATAAATGCACTATTATTTCATGTGGGTTCACACACCAAAGCAAAACAATCTGAAGACGAGGCTGTGGACAATTGCCCATGGCTTCCACAACTCACGTCACACATCAAGCATTAACACACCATTATCTAACGTAACGACTCGACTATTCGACATCTTGCTAACTAAGGGAAGGACTCTACACTACTCGTTTTCTTGAGTTGGCTCCTCGGGATCTTCCTCATCATTTCGGCTTCCTTCTGACTCTGCTTTGGGTGGGGAGGCTGCTGGTGGAGAAGTGCGACGACGCCTGATCGCCCGGCGATCTGGGGAGTCAGGAGTCCATGTATCATTCTCGGTGACACACAGTTCATTCCCATCTCCTCTTTCTCTCGCCCTTAAGCAGGCTCGCAGCAACGCCTCCGTTTCCTTCAGGGTGTCTCTGACATCCTGAAGCTCTTGTTGACACTCCTGCAGTCGAGTGTTGAGCATAGCAGCATCCTCCAAGCACAAGTCCATGTGCTCATGGGAAGTCCCTTGCTGCACTGGTGGGTGCTTGTACTCCGTGGTACCACTCTCACGTTGGAGGACATACATGTACTCAGTTTTGTCCAAGTGGCGACGATAGATGTGGCTCTGGCAGGTGATGGCCTCCCAGGTGACATCTTTCTCCGCATCGACCTGTGTTGCTCGACAAGCTAGAGAGTGGTGAATCTTAAGCAGCTGATTTTCGTGTATAATCCTCATCTCTGAACTTCATTCTTCCCTCTTCTCACGGATGGTCCTGGTGGAGTTATAGTGGATGATTAGCTTGCCCGTATTGCCGGCGGCTTCGAGCATACGCCGAAGACGGCACAATAAGCCTCCTACTGCCAATCCGTAGGAAAAGTACGTCACCGGACGGCTCTCCTCTCTCTCGGCAAGGGCAACTACGGGAACTCTCCCTCCTGTGGACTTGCGAGCGGTGCGAATCATGCGAACCATCTAAAACAAAAAGAATTTAAAATTAGGTTAGATAAACTCTCAAACAAAAATCCTATTTTGAATGGAAGTTGGGGTAAGAGGAAGAAAGTGACTCATTAAATAACACTTTTCAACACACACCTTGTAAAATAGTTTTTAAGAAAATAGGGCCCTTAAATACGTCCATTTCTACCTAGGTCCACGTTCCTACGGGCAACCTTGGCTCTGATACCACCTCTGTCACACCCGGTTTTTCCGAAGAACAACCAAGTGAATATCACATGTATGCCAGGATCATTTTCTCATACATGTGATGACAAATAGTGAAGCATCATTTATTACAAGCCAGGTGTTGAATATAAATAAGTCTTACATAGCAAATGTCTCGATGGACAATAATAAGTTCATTACAAGTAAATAAACTAGCAGCAGAATATTATTCTTGAGGGCTCCGTCACAGGCGTTGCCCGGGGGTCTCCATGAACCTAGAAACCTTCTTCGGGTCCAAAGTCTTGGTCATTATACACCACCTCATTATCTTGACCTGAGCAGCAATATAAACTAACAAATATGCAAGGTTGAGTACCGATGGTACTCAGCAAGTGTGGGAAAGTTATGTCATGCATGGCTAGAACAAGGAGAGGTTGAACTCATGGTTAAAGCACTACGCAATTAATACCTGTCACCTTAGCTTATTAAGCACCTACATTACTACACAGGTGAAATGGTCTCAATCTCCCATCCCATCATCATAATCCAATAACCATAACATCATTTCCAATGTTAAGCTCCCCACTTAACATCCATAACTTCCAAAACCATCACTCCTCTAATCATGAATAAGTCCAAGCCGCTCTTGACCGTGAGCACGGCTGTCATGACAGTTTTGACTCTGCAGAGTTTGCACCAGTGTACCCACATGTAGTGATTTCATCCCCCGTTGCCAGGTGGACTAAAAGAACCTCCATTATGCCAGTGGCTACGAACCACATTCACACTTCCCAGGTGTGTAGCCAGGAGATCACTATGAAGCCTTTACAAAGGGATTCCCGACGAGCGTGAGCCCACTGAGGTTTCACACCTAACAGCATACAAGAGGCTCCAACCCCGCTGCAGTGTCCCCCTCTTGAGCCTTGCGGTTCATATGGTAGTCCAGCTGACACCTACTCCCCGCACCATCTAACACACCCATACTACGTCGGGGATACACCTAATTAATTGGCCAAGCTGCCCCATCTCAGCATGTGGTTGGCACTGTAAAGCCAGGTTACATGCTCCATGAACCGATCCTTAGGATCCAGACAAGTACTAAACACAAACCCGAGTCTCGTGCACCCAGTACACAACCAAAACATCCAACTTGCCTTGATCCCTACCTCTACATAACTCACAATATCTCATTCAAGAGTATGATAAAATAAACTGATGATCTCATGTCCCAATTATCCCATTCTAAGCATGGCTGAGCATATGCATAATAATAAATGACATGATAAAATAAATCCCAACCCAAGCTACAAGGAAACAAGGTAATGCAATTCTAGGGAAACTTCCTAGCATGGGTTTCATATTTCAATTGACAATGCAAATAATTCTAGCTACACATCCTAGCATAGGATCAAAGTGGTCAAGGACACTTGCCTCCTTCTTGCTGCTCTTGAAATGGGTAGTCCTGATCTTGGAAAGGAATAACTTGCTCTTGAGCAGGTTCTACATCATACCATCACACATAGCAAAAGAAAAATAACAACCCATAAGACATAGTTCACACTTCCACTTCATACAAACCACACATTCATATTTATGAAAGTCATTTACCATTATGTGTGTTGTGGTTACTCTATGTGTATTGATTTGTGGCTTGCATGCACTTTTAATCATGTGTATATGATTCCTACTTTTGTGTTCACATTTATACTTACATACTATATATATGAGTTTCCAATTTAAATAAATTCCTTATATTCAACTACTACACCTTTTTACTACCAAATAAGCATGAAAGGTATTTTCCTTCTCCATATGTGTCTTCATAATTTCTACCAACCCTAAACTGAACTCTTTGGATTTTAGAAACTCCATTAATCATTTACTAGTTGCTATACTTTCAGATTTAATTTCTTATGCATAAATGTGTACTTTATTATGAAAATAGTAAGACACATCATCTAAACAGAATAGGTTCTGGTCCTAAATAATTTTAATAACATATTTTGACCTTTGCCTCTGATGTAAACTATTTCACAATTATTTTCCCTATTTTCTAAAACTATTCATTACTTAAAAATGTGTCCCTAGATGTGAATAATAAATTAAACAGATTCAATTCAGCCCAAAATATGTTTTTATCTCACTCCAAAGTTTCCTAAATACTGAGAAAGTCTTTAATTAAATTTTGACAATATGTTTGTCCCACTTTTTAATTTTTAAACACTAGCCACATATTCAATTTCCTAAATTAAATACTAAACAGGGCTAAAAAGTTAAACTTACCCCACTACAAGGTCTATAATATTATTTTCAGAATTTCTAGGGGTCTAGCTACACTTATCAGAGGTGTTTTTCCTAATTTTTATTAAGTCCAGGGGCTAAAACTGATTTTTAAATGAATTTACATGATTTTCTGGAGTTCCAAGGGCTAGATCAGAAGTTTCCGGGGCTAGCTCTTATTTCCCGAGAACCCCAGGGGGTAGCACGTAAGAATTCCAGTCTTTATAACGTGGGGCTGACGTGGACCGTCCGATTTTAAACCGACGGCTGAGATTATAACGCCGAACCGGTACGCGGGGGTTTAAACCCTACCGTGCGATTTAAAATAAACGGCGCACAAGCGGCCACGTCGCTCTGATCGAGCGCGGGCGGCGCTGCCGGCGGCGCATGGCGGCGGGAAGCGGCGATCTCGCCGGAGACTTTCGGGTTTTCGAGAATTCTTCCTAGAACTGTGATTTTATGGTATAGATCGGTGGAGGGGAGGTCGGGGATCTCACCTCGGGGGTTTTCTTGAGCTCGGAGGTCCTGGAAGGTGATCGGCGACGAGGTCCGAGGCAAAACCACGGCGAAGCTCGTCGGCGCTGTGTTTACACCGCAAATCACCGAGTTTTCTGCACCTGCAAGGTTCCCCGGAGGCGGTGGATCAAGACCAGCGAGTTAGATCAGAATTTCCGAGCTTAGATCGGCCAGAATTCGCCGGAGAAGTCTCGGTTCTCACCGGAGGAAAAATCGGCGATCGCGTGGGAAAAACAGAACGAGGCCGGGGTTTTTATAGACGGGGGAGGGCGGTGTGTCGGTTGTGATCGAGTTTGAGTCGTCCGGGACCAAAATTCAGCTGGGGGACGCGGTTTCCAGGGGGTAGTTTTGATTCGGGAGAGAGAGATGTCCCGGGGTCGGCCGATCGCGCGCGAGGAAGAAGATGACGGCGGGCCCCGCGTGTCAGTGAGAGGGAGAGGCGCGCGGCTGTGGGCTGGCGGGGGGGAAATGGTGGGCCGGCTGGTGGGTTCGGCCCACTGGCCGGTTAGGTTTTAGTTTTCTTTTTCTATTTCTTTTCTGATTTGAGTTTAATTTAAATTCCAGTTTGAATTTGAATTTTTGCAAAACATGCATGTAACACCCCAAATTTTGATTCAAAACCCTAAACCATGTTCAGAGGGGAATTTAGAAATTTTTGGACGTGTTGCATGTTTTGCAAAAATTCAAATTCAAACTGGAATTTAAATTATACTCAAAACAGAAAAGAAATGGAAAAAGAAAAAGAGAAACGGGAAAAAACCGGCCAGTGGGCCGAAACCCGCCAGCCGGCCCAGCTTCCCCGCGCCAGACCGCCCCCGCGCGCGCCGCGCTGCCTCTCACAGACGGGTGGGACTCGCCTGTCATCCCTAACCCCGCGACCCCGGACTTTTCCCCGAGCGCGCGCGATCTTAACCGATCGGAAAACCCGTCCCGCAACCCGAATTCCGGTCCCAGAAGAATCCAACTCGATCACAACTGACCCACCGCCCTCCCCCGGCTATAAAAACCCCAGCCCCGATCGGTTTTTCTCACGCGATCGCCGATTTTCACTCCGGTGAGCACCGAGACTTCGCCGGTGAATTCTAGCCGATCTAAGCTCGGAAACTCTGATCTAACTCGCTGGTCTTGATCCACCGCCTCCGGGGAACTTTGCAGGTGCAGAAAACTCGGAGAGTTACGGTGTAAACGCAGCGCCGACGAGCTTCGCCGTGGTTTTACCTCGGACCTCGCCGCCGATCACTTTCCAGGACCCCCGAGCTCGAGAAAACCCCCGAGGTGAGATCCCTGACCTCCCCTCTACCGATCTATGCCATAAGATCACAGTTTTAGGCAGAATTCTCGAGGATCCGAAACTTTCCGGCGAGATCGCCGCTTCCCGCCGCCGTGCGCCGCCGGCAGCGCCGCCCGCGCTCGATCGGAGCGACGTGGCCGCTTGTGCGCCGTTTATTTTAAATCGCACGGTAGACTTTAAAACCCCGCGTACCGGTTCGATGTTATAATCTCAGCCGTCGGTTTAAAATCGGACGGTCCACGTCAGCCCCGCGTTATAAAGACTGAAATTCTTACGTGCTACCCCCTGGGGTTCTCTGGAATTGAGAGCTAGCCCCGGAAACTTCAGATCTAGCCCCTGGAACTCCAGAAAATCGTGTAAATTCATTTAAAAATCAGTTTTAGCCCCTGGACTTAATAAAAATTAGGAAAAACACCTCTGATAAGTGTAGCTAGACCCTTGGAAATTCTGAAAATAATATTATAGACCCTGTAATGGGGTGAGTTTACCTTTTTAGCCCTGTTTAGTATTTAAATTAGGAAATTGAATATGTGGCTAGTGTTTAAAAATTAAAAAGTGGGACAAACATATTGTCATAATTAAATTAAAAACTTTCTCAGTATTTAGAAAACTTTGGGGTGAGATAAAAACATATTTTGGGCTGAATTGAATCTGTTTAATTTATTATTCACATTTAGGGACACATTTTTAAGTAATGAATAGTTTTAGAAAATAGGGAAAATAATTATGAAATAGTTTACATCAGAGGCAAAGGTCAAAATATGTTATTAAATTATTTAGGACCAGAACCTATTATGTTTAGATGATGTGTATTACTAATTTCATAATAAAATACACAATTATGTATAGGAATATAAATCTGAAAATATAGCAACTAGTAAATGATAAATGGAGTTTTTAAAATCCAAAGAGTTCAGTTTAGGGTTGGTAGAAATTATGAAGGCATATATGGGGAAGAAAAATACTTTTCATACACACTTGGTAGTGAAAAGGTGTAGTAGTTGAATATAAGAAATTTATTGGAAACTCATATATATAGTATGTAAGTATAAATGTGGACACAAAAGTAGGAATCATATACACATGGTTAAAAGTGCATACAAGCCACAATCAACACACATAAAGTAACCACAACACATATAATGGTAAAGAACTTTCATAAATGTGAATGTGTGGTTTGTATGAAGTAGAAGTGTGAACTATGTCTTATGATTGTTGTTTTTCTTTTGTTATGTGTGATGGTATGATGTAGAACCTGCTCAAGAGCAAGTTATTCCTTTCCAAGACCAGGACTACCCATTTCAAGAGCAGCAAGAAGGAGGCAAGTGTCCTTGACCACTTTGATCCTATGCTAGGATGTGTAGATAGAATTATTTGCATTGTCAAGTTAAATATGAAACCCATGCTAGGAAGTTTCCCTAGAATTGCATTACCTTGTTTCCTTGAAGCTTGGGTTGGGATTTATTTTGTCATGTCATTTATTTACATGCATATGCTTAGCCATGCTTAGAATGGGATATTTGGGATATGAGATCATCAGTTTATTTTACCATACTCTTGAATGAGCTATTGTGAGTTATGTAGAGGTAGGGATCAAGGCAAGTTGGATGTTTTGGTTGTGTGCTGGGTGCACGAGACTTGGGTTTGTGTTTAGTACTTACCTGGATCCTAAGGACCGGTTCATGGAGCATGTAACCCGGCTTTACAGTGCCAACCACATGCTGAGATGGGGCAGCTTGGCCAATTAATTAGGTGTATCCCCGGCGTAGTATGGGTGTGTTGGATGGTGTGGGGAGTAGGTGTCAGCTGGACTACCATATGAACCGCAAGGCTCAAGAGGGGGCCACTGCAGCGGGGTTGGAGCCTCTTGTATGCTGTTAGGGGTGAAACCTCAGTGGGCCCACGCTCGTCGGGAATCCCTTTGTAAAGGCTTCGTAGTGATCTCCTGGCCGCACACCTGGGAAGTGTGAATGTGGATCGTAGCCACTGGCATAATGGAGGTTCTTTTAGTCCACCCGGCAACGGGGGATGAAATCACTACTTGTGGGTACAGTGGTACAAACTCTGCAGAGTCAAAACTGTCTTGACAGCCGTGCTCACGGTTAAGAGCGGCCTGGACTTATTCATGATTAGAGGAGTGAAGGTTTTTGGAAGTTGTGGATGTTAAGCGGGGAGCTTAACATTGGAAATGATGTTATGGTTATTTGGTTATGATGATGGGATGGGAGATTTGGACCATTTCACCTGTGTAGTAATGTAGGTGCTTAATAAGCTAAGGTGATAGGTATTAATTGCGTAGTGCTTTAACCATGAGTTCAACCTCTCCTTGTTCTAGCCATGCATGATATAATTTTCCCACACTTGCTGAGTACCATTGGTACTCAACCTTGCATATTTGTTGGTTTATATTGCTGCTCAGGTCAAGATAATGAGGTGGTGTATAACGACCAAGATTTTGGACCCGAGGAAGGATTTTAGGTTCATGAAGACCCCGGGCAACGCCTGTGATGGAGCCCTAAAAGAATAATATTCCGCTGCTAGTTTATTTACTTGTGATGAGGCATTAGTGTCCATTGAGACATTTGCGATGTAAGACTTATTTATATTCGACACCTGGCTTGTAATAAATGATGCTTCACTATTTGTCATCACATGTATGAGAAAATGATCCTGGCATACATGTGATATTCACTTGGTTGTTCTTCGGAAAAACCGGGTGTGACAGAGGTGGTATCAGAGCCAAGGTTGCCCGTAGGAACGTGGACCTAGGTAGAAATAGACGTATTTAAGGGCCCTATTTTCTTAAAAACTATTTTCCAAGGTGTGGGTGGAAAAATGTTATTAAAGGAGTCATTTTCTTCATCTTACCCCAACTTTCATTCAAAATAGGATTTTTGTTTGAGAATTTATCTAACCTAATTTTAAATTCTTTTGTTTTAGATGGTTCGCATGATTCGCACCGCTCGTAAGTCCACAGGAGGGAGGGTTCCCGTAGTGGCCCTTGCCGAAAGAGAGGAGAGTCGTCCAGTGACGTACCTTTCCTACGGATTGGCAGTAGGAGATTTGTTGCGCCGTCTTCGGCGTATGCTCGAAGCCGCCGGCAATACGGGCAAGCTCATCATCCACTATAACTCCACCAGGACCATCCGTGAGAAGAGGGAAGAATGGAGTTCGGAGATGAGGATTATACACGAGAATCAGCTGCTTAAGATTCACCACTCTCCAGCTTGTCGAGCAACACAAGTTGACGCAGAGAGAGATGTCACCTGGGAGGCCATCACCTGCCAGAGTCACATCTATCGTCGCCACTTGGACAAAACTGAGTACATGTATGTCCTCCAACGTGAGAGTGGTACCACGGAGTACAAGTACCCACCGGTGCAGCAAGGGACCTCCCATGAGCACATGGACTTGTGCTTGGAGGATGCTGCTATGCTCAGCACTCGACTGCCGGAGTGTCAACAAGAGCTTCAGGATGTCCGAGACACCCTGAAGGAAACGGAGGCGTTGCTGCGAGCTTGCTTAAAGGCGAGAGAAAGAAAAGATGGGAATGAACTGTGTGTCACCGTGAGTGATCCATGGACTCCTGACTCCCCGGATCGCCGAGCGATCAGGCATCGTCGCACTTCTCCACCAGCAGCCTCCCCACCCAAAGCAGAGTCAGAAGGTAGCCGAAATGAGGAGGAAGATCCCGAGGAGCCAGCTCAAGAGGACGAGTAGTGTAGAGTATTTCCCCTAGCTAGCAAGAGGTCGAGTAGTCGAGTCGTTACGTAGTTAATGGTGTGATAATGCTTGGTGTGTGACGTGAGTTGTGGAAGCCATGAGCAATTGTCCACAGCCTTGTCTTCAGATTGTTTTGCTTTGGTGTGTGAACCCACAGGAAATAATAGTGCATTTATTTGGTGTGAGATATAAACCCTCATAAAATTTTAACAAAGCCTCAACACCTCAAAGTACCAACAAATGAAAGTAGTAAGATGATACCAAACGGTATCAAATTAACATTTGTTGATTCTGCCAGATGGCCGGAAGAGGAAAAGGACGTGCTGCCAACCCCGCCAACAACAATGATGAGGCATGCAACACTCATCTTTCTGGAGGCCAGGACCGGGGTGGTCGCCGTGAAGAAGTTGATCCTCTCCACCAAATGCTGGAGAATCAAAATCAGCTTATCCAGAACTTGACTCAAGTGGTGGCCAACTTGCATCAAGTTCCACCTCCACAAGCTGCACCACGCCAACCAAGGTTGAGTGAGTTTCTAGGAACTCAACCCCCAAAGTTTGCAAGTGCTGCTGAACCTCTGGAGGCAGATGATTGGCTGAAGACTATTGAAAGTAAGATGAGGATCATACAGTGCCAAGGGTATGAGAGGGTGCTGTTTGCCTCTCATCAATTGCAGGGACCTGCTGCTGATTGGTGGACCGCCTATGTGGCCGCCCATCATGACCCTGAGAACATCACTTGGGAAGAGTTCAAGCGTAGCTTCCGCAACCACTACATCCCAAGAGGTGAACTCAAAAATAAGAGGAAGGAGTTTTTGGGACTGCGGCAGGGAAACATGACGGTGAGGGAATACCTCACTAAATTTACTCAACTATCCCGTTATGCTCCACGAGACATAGGGACTGATGAGCAGAAACAAGATTGTTTCGTGGAAGGACTCACCGCAGAGATGCAGTGTGCAATGTCCTCCAATGAGTATGAAAGCTTTCAAAAGATGGTGGACAGAGCGTTTGTGGTGGAAAGGAAGCTAAAGGCCCTGGAAAATGAGAATAAGAGGAAGGCGGGGTGGTCACATCAGGCCTCAGGGAGTAACACCCGCCCACGTATGATGCAGCAACCTACGGGGCAGACGAGCCGTGCTGCGGTACCCTATTCAGCACCAAGAGGGTACAACCCAAACTACAGGCCTCCCGCAGCACCAGCACAGCCGCCACGTCAGTTTGTGCAGCAGCCTCGCCCCGCATATCCACCTCGACCAGCAGTACAAGGACCCCCAAACCAACCCCAAGACAACAAGGGCCAAGCACCTAAGATTGGGGTGCAATGTTTCAGCTGTGGTGAAGTGGGGCACTACGCCCATAAATGCCCAAAGAAGAAGCCTGCGCCGCCACAACAGCAGAATGTAGTGAGAGGACGGGTGAACCACGTCACTATGGAGGAAGCACAAGAGGCACCCGACGTGGTAGTTGGTAAGTTTCCTGCCAATTTACACCTTGCAACTCTGCTGTTTGATTCTGGTGCTACCCATTCGTTCATTGCTCAAGGGTTTGTTAAGAAGCATGACCTAGCAACCACACAAATGAACCATATGCTAGCGGTAAACTCTCCAGGTGGAGAAATAAGGACAAGACAAGTGTGTCCCAAAGTGAGCCTAGACATTAATGGGGTAGTATTTACGGCTAACCTCATAGTGATAGATTCACAAGGGATAGATATTATTTTGGGTATGGATTGGTTGACCAAACATAAAGGAATCATCCATTGTTCGACCAGAACGGTGGAACTAACTCACCCCAATGGCACAAGAGTAAAGTTCATAACGATACACGAGCCTAGGAGGGACATTAAATTAAATCAAGTGGAGGTGAAAGTTGAGGAAATCAGGACTATCAGGGAATATCCAGATGTTTTTCCGGAGGAATTGCCAGGTATGCCTCCCGACCGTGACGTGGAATTCGCAATTGAGCTAGTACCGGGAACAGCCCCGATATACAAGAGACCTTATCGAATGGACTCCAAGCAGCTAGAAGAGCTCAAGGATCATTTGAGAGAATTGACGGAGAAGGGGTATATTCGCCCTAGTTCCTCACCATGGGGAGCTCCGGTGATATTTGTGCCCAAGAAAGACGGAACCCAAAGGTTATGTGTGGATTACCGTGCCTTGAATGAGGTAACCATAAAAAACAAGTACCCATTGCCTCGCATTGAAGACTTGTTTGATCAGTTGAGGGGAGCTTGTGTGTTCTCGAAAATTGATCTCAGGTCAGGATACCACCAACTCAAGATAAGGCAATCTGATATTCCCAAGACAGCTTTCGTATCTCGATACGGACTGTATGAATACACTGTCATGCCTTTCGGGCTAACCAATGCCCCGGCATATTTCATGTACCTCATGAACAAGGTATTCATGGAATATCTGGACAAATTTGTGGTGGTTTTCATAGATGATATTCTCGTCTTCTCCAAAGATGAAGAAGAACATGAGAAACATCTAAGGTTGGTGTTACAGAGGCTGAGAGAACACCAACTATATGCCAAGTTGAGCAAGTGTGAGTTTTGGCTGAAGAGAGTTCCCTTTTTAGGGCATATAATCTCGGAGGGAGGAATCTCCGTGGATCCCGCCAAAATCGAAGATATCCAGAAGTGGAAGACCCCTGAAAATGTCGGGGAAGTTTGAAGCTTTTTGGGATTGGCTGGATACTATCGACGGTTTATTGAGGGATTCTCCAAGATCTCGAGACCTCTCACCAAACTGTTGGAAAAGGGAATCACATTCACCTGGACGCCACAGTGCGATACGAGCTTTCAGGAGCTAAAGAAAAGATTGACAACAGCCCCAGTGTTGGTTATGCCAGATATGCAGAAGAATTTCACAGTGTACTGCGATGCCTCTGGAAATGGGTTGGGATGTGTTCTCATGCAAGAAGGACATGTCGTGGCTTATGCGTCCCGGCAGCTTCGGAAGCACGAGAAGAACTATCCTACACATGACCTAGAACTAGCTGCAGTGGTACACGCGTTGAAAATTTGGCGGCACTATTTGATGGGGAAGAGGACAGAGATATATACGGATCATAAGAGTTTGAAGTACATATTCACACAGCCAGATCTCAACCTCAGACAAAGGAGATGGTTAGAGCTAATCAATGACTTTGATGTGGGCATCAACTATCATCCCGGGAAAGCAAACGTCGTGGCCGATGCTTTGAGTCGGAAAGTGCAGGTCCATAAGTTGAGCTTGAAGGACATGCCTGCAGAATTGAAGGACGAGGTTATAAGGCTCAATCTATGTCTAGTAAATAGTGGTGAAGCCATCGCCATGGAAGTGGACTCCACACTCGAGCAAGACATACGCGAGGGCCAAAAGAATGATGAGAAGATACAAGAGATCAGACAACTCATTAAGGAAAATAAAGCTCCTGGTTTTAGAGAGGATGAACAGGGAACGGTGTGGCACGGGAAAAGGATCTGTGTGCCAGAAGTAAAAGAGATCCGTGAATTAATTTTGAAGGAGGCTCACGATTCTGACTATTCCATTCATCCTGGGAGTACGAAGATGTACCAGGACCTCAAAGGCAGGTATTGGTGGTATGGCATGAAGCGAGATGTCGCGGAACATGTTGCCCTATGTGACACATGTCAGTTGGTGAAAGCTGAACATCAACGACCCGCGGGATTACTGCAACCACTCAAAGTGCCTGAATGGAAGTGGGAAGAAATCAGCATGGATTTTGTCGTGGGATTGCCTAGGACCCAATCCGGGTATGATTCAATATGGGTCATTATTGATAGGCTAACCAAGGTAGCTCATTTCATCCCTGTGAAAGAAAGCTACAGCGGATCCAAATTGGCAGAATTGTACATGTCAAGGATTGTGTGTTACCATGGAGTGCCAAAGAAGATAGTGTCGGACCGAGGGACACAGTTCACCTCGAGGTTTTGGCAAAAGTTGCATGAAACCATGGGAACCCATCTGAACTTCAGTTCTGCCTATCATCCCCAAACTGACGGGCAGACGGAGAGAACCAATCAGATCCTTGAAGATATGTTGAGGGCATGTGCACTCAAAAACAATAGGAGTTGGGACAAGAACTTACCGTATGCGGAGTTTTCCTATAACAACAGTTATCAAGCTAGTATGAAGATGTCACCGTTTGAAGCTTTGTATGGAAGGAAGTGCAGAACTCCTCTATTTTGGAACCAAACAGGAGAAAGCAAAGTGTTTGGTCCAGAAGTGCTACAAGAAGCCAAAGCGAAGGTGAGGGAGATTCGCAACAACTTGAGGATAGCACAAACACGCCAGAAGAGTTATGCTGATGTACGAAGAAGAGAACTCGTTTTCAACGTGGGAGACTATGTTTATCTCAAGGTGTCCCCTATCAGAGGACTTCGTCGGTTCAAGGTGAAAGGGAAGTTGTCACCGCGATACATCGGACCCTTTCCAGTTTTGGAAAGGAAAGGCGAAGTGGCGTACCAACTAGAGTTACCGGTTCATCTATCGGACGTGCACGATGTATTCCATGTGTCACAACTCAAGAAATGCCTGAGGACGCCTGAGGAGGTGTTACCCATGAATGAAGTGGGTGTAGCTGAAGATTTATCTTATGCCGAACAACCATACAAGATTTTGGATACAATGGAACGCCTCACCAGAAACAAGAGAATCCGGATGTGCAAGGTGCAGTGGAAGCATCACTCAGAAGAGGAAGCCACCTGGGAACGGGAAGATGAGCTTAAGGCACAATTTCCGGAATTGTTTTCTTAGAAACACCAATCTCGAGGACGAGATTTCTTTTAAGGCGGGTAGAGCTGTAACACCCCAAATTTTGATTCAAAACCCTAAACCATGTTCAGAGGGGAATTTAGAAATTTTTGGACGTGTTGCATGTTTTGCAAAAATTCAAATTTAAACTGGAATTCAAATTATACTCAAAACAGAAAAGAAATGGAAAAAGAAAAAGAGAAACAGGAAAAAAACCGGCCAGTGGGCCGAAACCCGCCAGCCGGCCCAGCTTCCCCGCGCCAGCCCGCCCCCGCGCGCCCCGCGCTGCCTCTCACAGACGGGTGGGACCCGCCTGTCATCCCTAACCCCGCGACCCCGGACTTTTCCCCGAGCGCGCGCGATCTTAACCGATCGGAAAACCCGTCCCGCAGCCCGAATTCCGGTCCCAGAAGAATCCAACTCGATCACAACTGACCCACCGCCCTCCCCCGGCTATAAAAACCCCAGCCCCGATCGGTTTTTCTCACGCGATCGCCGATTTTCACTCCGGTGAGCACCGAGACTTCGCCGGTGAATTCTAGCCGATCTAAGCTCGGAAACTCTGATCTAACTCGCTGGTCTTGATCCACCGCCTCCGGGGAACTTTGCAGGTGCAGAAAACTCGGAGAGTTACGGTGTAAACGCAGCGCCGACGAGCTTCGCCGTGGTTTTACCTCGGACCTCGCCGCCGATCACTTTCCAGGACCCCCGAGCTCGAGAAAACCCCCGAGGTGAGATCCCTGACCTCCCCTCTACCGATCTATGCCATAAGATCACAGTTTTAGGCAGAATTCTCGAGGATCCGAAACTTTCCGGCGAGATCGCCGCTTCCCGCCGCCGTGCGCCGCCGGCAGCGCCGCCCGCGCTCGATCGGAGCGACGTGGCCGCTTGTGCGCCGTTTATTTTAAATCGCACGGTAGACTTTAAAACCCCGCGTACCGGTTCGATGTTATAATCTCAGCCGTCGGTTTAAAATCGGACGGTCCACGTCAGCCCCGCGTTATAAAGACTGAAATTCTTACGTGCTACCCCCTGGGGTTCTCTGGAATTGAGAGCTAGCCCCGGAAACTTCAGATCTAGCCCCTGGAACTCCAGAAAATCGTGTAAATTCATTTAAAAATCAGTTTTAGCCCCTGGACTTAATAAAAATTAGGAAAAACACCTCTGATAAGTGTAGCTAGACCCTTGGAAATTCTGAAAATAATATTATAGACCCTGTAATGGGGTGAGTTTACCTTTTTAGCCCTGTTTAGTATTTAAATTAGGAAATTGAATATGTGGCTAGTGTTTAAAAATTAAAAAGTGGGACAAACATATTGTCATAATTAAATTAAAAACTTTCTCAGTATTTAGAAAACTTTGGGGTGAGATAAAAACATATTTTGGGCTGAATTGAATCTGTTTAATTTATTATTCACATTTAGGGACACATTTTTAAGTAATGAATAGTTTTAGAAAATAGGGAAAATAATTATGAAATAGTTTACATCAGAGGCAAAGGTCAAAATATGTTATTAAATTATTTAGGACCAGAACCTATTATGTTTAGATGATGTGTATTACTAATTTCATAATAAAATACACAATTATGTATAGGAATATAAATCTGAAAATATAGCAACTAGTAAATGATAAATGGAGTTTTTAAAATCCAAAGAGTTCAGTTTAGGGTTGGTAGAAATTATGAAGGCATATATGGGGAAGAAAAATACTTTTCATACACACTTGGTAGTGAAAAGGTGTAGTAGTTGAATATAAGAAATTTATTGGAAACTCATATATATAGTATGTAAGTATAAATGTGGACACAAAAGTAGGAATCATATACACATGGTTAAAAGTGCATACAAGCCACAACTCAACACACATAAAGTAACCACAACACATATAATGGTAAAGAACTTTCATAAATGTGAATGTGTGGTTTGTATGAAGTAGAAGTGTGAACTATGTCTTATGATTGTTGTTTTTCTTTTGTTATGTGTGATGGTATGATGTAGAACCTGCTCAAGAGCAAGTTATTCCTTTCCAAGACCAGGACTACCCATTTCAAGAGCAGCAAGAAGGAGGCAAGTGTCCTTGACCACTTTGATCCTATGCTAGGATGTGTAGATAGAATTATTTGCATTGTCAAGTTAAATATGAAACCCATGCTAGGAAGTTTCCCTAGAATTGCATTACCTTGTTTCCTTGAAGCTTGGGTTGGGATTTATTTTGTCATGTCATTTATTTACATGCATATGCTTAGCCATGCTTAGAATGGGATATTTGGGATATGAGATCATCAGTTTATTTTACCATACTCTTGAATGAGCTATTGTGAGTTATGTAGAGGTAGGGATCAAGGCAAGTTGGATGTTTTGGTTGTGTGCTGGTGCACGAGACTTGGGTTTGTGTTTAGTACTTGCCTGGATCCTAAGGACCGGTTCATGGAGCATGTAACCCGGCTTTACAGTGCCAACCACATGCTGAGATGGGGCAGCTTGGCCAATTAATTAGGTGTATCCCCGGCGTAGTATGGGTGTGTTGGATGGTGCGGGGAGTAGGTGTCAGCTGGACTACCATATGAACCGCAAGGCTCAAGAGGGGGCCACTGCAGCGGGGTTGGAGCCTCTTGTATGCTGTTAGGGGTGAAACCTCAGTGGGCCCACGCTCGTCGGGAATCCCTTTGTAAAGGCTTCGTAGTGATCTCCTGGCCGCACACCTGGGAAGTGTGAATGTGGATCGTAGCCACTGGCATAATGGAGGTTCTTTTAGTCCACCCGGCAACGGGGGATGAAATCACTACTTGTGGGTACAGTGGTACAAACTCTGCAGAGTCAAAACTGTCTTGACAGCCGTGCTCACGGTTAAGAGCGGCCTGGACTTATTCATGATTAGAGGAGTGAAGGTTTTTGGAAGTTGTGGATGTTAAGCGGGGAGCTTAACATTGGAAATGATGTTATGGTTATTTGGTTATGATGATGGGATGGGAGATTTGGACCATTTCACCTGTGTAGTAATGTAGGTGCTTAATAAGCTAAGGTGATAGGTATTAATTGCGTAGTGCTTTAACCATGAGTTCAACCTCTCCTTGTTCTAGCCATGCATGATATAATTTTCCCACACTTGCTGAGTACCATTGGTACTCAACCTTGCATATTTGTTGGTTTATATTGCTGCTCAGGTCAAGATAATGAGGTGGTGTATAACGACCAAGATTTTGGACCCGAGGAAGGATTTTAGGTTCATGAAGACCCCGGGCAACGCCTGTGATGGAGCCCTAAAAGAATAATATTCCGCTGCTAGTTTATTTACTTGTGATGAGGCATTAGTGTCCATTGAGACATTTGCGATGTAAGACTTATTTATATTCGACACCTGGCTTGTAATAAATGATGCTTCACTATTTGTCATCACATGTATGAGAAAATGATCCTGGCATACATGTGATATTCACTTGGTTGTTCTTCGGAAAAACCGGGTGTGACAATGCAACACGTCCAAAAATTTTTAAATTCCCCTCTTAACATGATTTAGAGTTTTGAATCAAAATTTTGGGGTGTTACAGATGTGTACATCGCTACCGTTGATACAACCACAACACCAGCCCATTCACCACTCTCAGCTAATCAAGGTCCAATGACACGCGCTCGTGCACGTCAACTTAATTATCAGGTAAATTCATTCCTGGCTGTTCAAAGTAATTATCCTTCAAATGGGGACCTATTAAAGCCTTGTGATAACCTTGTTATTATTAGGTGCTTGGGAATTGATCCAGCTAGGAGGGATGGAGGGATTAATGCAATAAAGGCTGCTCCACCCGAGGGGAAATCTTGAGGCTGGGGCCATGTAATAAAGAGAGATTTAGAAAAATACGGAAAGGAATAAGGGAAATCTCGTCTAACTTTGCTGCTGGACGAAATTCCCTCTTTCTTCCCCCATTTAAAGATAGATGTGCTATAATAAGGAAAGAAATAGAGGAAATCATATCCTGCCTTGCTGCTGGATGGGTTTCCCTCTTTCTTTCCCTATTAAATGGTAGTATATCATAGAAAAAGGAAGGGAATAAGGGAGATCACGTCCTACCTTTGTTGCTAGACGAATTTCCCTCTTCCCTCCCCTATTTAAGTAGTCCAAGAGCTCCTTGACAGGGCGGGTTTTGTTTTCTGTAAGTTTAGCCATTGCTACTTCCTTGTAACGCAAGTGTCGACGAGACCTTCCGATTACTTGAATCAGAACCCCAACTTTTTCACACTCGTGAGTGTTTGCTTGTTATCTTGTTCTTGCTTGTTCTTCGATTTCTTGCAGGTTCAAGGCTGTTCTTGGCACGGCAAGTACAGCAACAACAGGAGCCGGTGTAACTATTGCTAAGGCACAGTATCCTTGTGGTTGTTGTAGTCGGGTAGCACAACGTTGACCTCCACCCAAATTGTAGTTACTAGGAGACGGTGTAACTGTCGCTCAAGGCGCCACACCATTCTTGTTGTGGTAGTCGGGCAGCCAACGTCGGCCTCCACCAAATTCGTTCATTACCAACATCTCTCATCGAAAGATAGGGCGTCCCCCGTACCCGTTGGGTTCATCAACAGGGGATCCGGTGGAGGCCTTCGTTGAGAGGTCGTCAGCTGCGGCATTGCCAGCACGTGGTACGTGGCGCAGGTCCAAGGCGAGGAAGTCTTTCTCCAACATCTGCACGTGGAGCAGGTAAGCAGCTAGCTGTGGGTAATTGCAGGAGCATTCACCCTTAACTTGCTTGATAACTAGCTGGGAGTCGCCCTGTGCCAACAACTGGCGAGCGCCCAGAGACAGGGCTGTCTTTAGGCCAAAGATAAGTGCTTCATACTCTGTCATGTTGTTGGTTGCCTTGAAATTGAGACACACCATATACCCAAACTGCTCCCCCGATGGCATGAGAAGCAGTACGCCGGCACCGGCCCCCTGCTTTCGTGAGGAGCCGTCGAAGAAGAGCGTCCAGTGAGGCCCGGTGAAGGCCGGAGCCCAGTGCTCTGGTTCACCATCTTCGTGGCCCCCTGGGTCCGCCTTCGTTGGCGTCCACTCAGCCACGAAGTCAGCCAGTGCTTGGCTCTTGACTGCATGACGAGGAAGGAAGTGCAGCTCAAACTCCGCCAGCTCCGCTGCCCATTTAGCGACATTGCCAGTCACGTGGGGGCTGTGAAGGATAGCCTTCAGCGGATAGGAGGTGACCACCGAGACCCGGTAGGGCTTGGAAGTAGTGGCGGAGCTTCCTGGACGCCACGAGCACTGCATACAGCAGCTTATGGACCTCCGGGTACCTTGTCTTGGCGTCATGGAGGGCCTCGCTGATGTAGTAGACAGGCCTCTGGATGGTCCGGACCCTCCCTCCCAGGCCAGAGATATCTTCATCCATGGGCTCAGGCCTACGGGAGGTGGGTGGGTCCAGGGAGGCTGCCGGGAGCTGATACTCGAAGGTTCCCAAGCTGCCTTGGACCTCCGGGAGGTCCCGTTGGACTTCCCGGGAGTTCCGTTGGACCTCCGGGGGGTCCCGTTGCACCTCCGGGAGGTCCCGCTGGTCCTCCGTGAGGTTGTCATAGAGGTCCGGGGGTCCGTCTTGGACCTCCGGGGGGTTGTCTTGGAGATCCGGGGGGTAGTCTTGGACCTCCGGGGTTTCCTGGCGCCTGTCTCCTGCTACCGGAGCAGGCTGTGGCGACGAGAGGTACGGCCGCTCTGCGACGAGGACTATACTCACCACTTCAGCTGTCGCCGCGATGTAGAGCAACAGATGCTCTTCGGGCTCGGGGGCTACCATTATGGGTAGGGTCGTCATGAGTTGCTTCAACTCCTAGAAAGCTTCTTCTGCTTCGTCGGTCCAAGCAAATGGGCCGGATTTGCGCAGGAGCTTAAAGAAGGGAAGTGCTCGCTCTGCTAACCTCGGTATAAACCGATTCAGCGTGGCTAGGCATCCCGTGAGTTTCTGGACTTCTTTGATGCGGGCGGGGGGCCGCATCAAGTCGATGGCCTTGATCTTCTCTGGGTTAGCCTCAATTCCTCTGTGTGAGACCAGGAATCCTAAGAGTTTTCCAGAGGATACGCCGAACACACACTTGTCGGGGTTCAGCTTGTTGCGCGTAGAGCGCAGTTTGTCAAAGACTAAGGCCAGGTTATCTAGTAGGGATGAACTCTGCCTGACCTTAACAACGATGTCATCGACATACACCTCAACTAAGTCTCTTATCAACTCCCCGAAGGTTTTGTGCATTGCACGTACAAAGGTGGGGAGAGCGTTCTTTAGGCCATAAGGCATAGAGACATAACAGTACAGACCGTCTACTGTGATGAAGGAGGTGTGCTCTTCATCCTCTCTAGACATAGGGATCTGATAGAAATCCGAGTAGGCGTCTAGGAAGCACAGCATATCACAGCCTGATGTCGAGTCTACTATTTGATCTATTCTAGGGAGAGGGAATGGATCTTTGGGACATGCCTTATTGAGACTGGTGTAGTCGATGCACATCCGGAGCTTCCCGCCGGCCTTCGGGACAACAACAGGGTTCGCCAACCACCGGGGGTGGTCGACTTCCCGTATGAAGCCAGCGTCCAGCAGCTTCTTGATTTCTTCGCGGATGGAGTTTTGCCGCTCGATGGACTGCTTGTGGGGCTTCTGTTGGACTGGCCGGGCGTCGGGGAAGACCTTTAAGTGGTGCTCGATCACCTCCCTAGGGATCCCCATCATCTGCGACGGCTGCCATGCAAACACGTCGACGTTGTGCTGGAGGAAGGTGACGAGCGCGCCGTCCTATTTACTATCCAGGCCCCCGGCTATCCGGGTGGTCTGGGTGGCATCGGGGCCGATTTGGACAGCTTCAAGGGGATGTTGCCCTCGTCGAGGGGTTGCACACGGGGTGCTGCGGTAGAGGCACGGTGGCGTGCACTCGGGTGGAGCCGGTCTGGTTCTGCACCGCCAGGGGCTGGTGCCCTAGCTGTTGCAAGCGCTTGGAGCTTTTCCAAGGCTGACACTGCGGCAGTGAGGTCTCCACGAATCCTGAGGATGCCTGTTGGTGTAGGCATCTTCAAGACGAGGTAGCCGTAGTGGGCTACTGCCATGAATCGGTACAGGGTTGGCCTGCCAATTATGGCATTGAAGGGGAGGTCGATCTTCGCCACGTCGAACAGAATATACTCTGTCCGATAGTTGTCCGGTGCCCCAAAGGTCACCGGGAGGCTGATGTTGCCGTAGGGAACGACCTGTCCCGGCCCTACCCTTGAGAACGGGCTCGATGGGGTGAGCTTGGCCATCGGGATCTACAGCTTCTGGAAAGCTGCGCGACTGATGAGGTTCAGTCCAGCCCCGCCATCCACCAAAACGTGGTACATCCTCACGTTGGCGATGGTGGGAGCCACCAAGAGCGGTAGTTGGCCGGCCCCAGCCATGTTCCTGGGGCAGTCGGTGGCATCGAAGCTGATGGGGGTTCCCATCCACCTGAGGTGCGGCGCGGCACTCGGGAGGGGAGCCACCGACGCTACCGCTCGGCGCAGGGTCTTAACCGCGCTTTGGGACGAGGGGTCAGCGGACCCACCGTAGATGACCTAGAGCATCCTCCGGTGCTCGTCATCACTGGAGCTGAAGCCCTCATGAATGCGCACCGCCTTCACGGCGCGCTGAGGCTCCTGGTGATAAACCCAACGGGTATGGGGGACGCCCTATCTTTCGATGAGAGATGTTGGTAATGAACAAATTTGGTGGAGGCCGACGTTGGCTGCCCGAATACCACAACCAGAATGGTGTGGCGCCTTGAGCGACAGTTACACCATCTCCTGGTAACTACGATTTGGGTGGAGGTCGACGTTGTGCTACCCGACTATAACAACCACAAGGATGCTGCGCCTTAGCGATAGTTACACTGGCTCCTGTTGTTGCTGTACTTGCCGTGCCAAGAACAGCCTTGAACCTGCAAGCAATCGAAGAACAAGATAACAAACAAACACTCACGGGTGTGAAAAAGTTGGGGTTCTGATTCAAGTAATTGGAAGGTCTCGTCAACACTTGCGTTACAAGGAAGTAGCAATGGCTAAACTTACAGAAAACAAAACCCGCCCTGTCAAGGAGCTCTTGGACTACTTAAATAGGGGAGGGAAGAGGGAAATTCGTCTAGCAACAAAGGTAGGACGTGATCTCCCTTATTCCCTTCCTTTTTCTGTGATAGACTACCATTTAATAGGGAAAGAAAGACAGAAACCCATCCAGCAGCAAGGCAGGATATGATTTCCTCTATTTCTTTCCTTATTATAGCACATCTATCTTTAAATGGGGGAAGAAAGAGGGAATTTCGTCCAGCAGCAAACTTGGACGAGATTTCCCTTATTCCTTTTCTTATTTGTCTAAATCTCTCTTTATTACATGGCCCCAGCCTCAAGATTTCTCCTCGGGTGGAGCAGCCTTTATTGCATTAATCCCTCCATCCCTCCTAGCTGGATCAATTCCCAAGCACCTGATAATTAAGTTGACGTGCACGAGCGCGTGTTATTGGACCTTGATTAGCTGAGAGTGGTGAGTGGGCTGGTGTTGTGGTTGTATCAACGGTAGCGATATCCGCATCATCCTCCCCTTCTTGCAATTGAGTCGTCCTCGACTCAAATGTGTCTTCCTCGCCCATATATGGTTTCAAATCTGCAATATTAAAAGAGGAAGTAACACCAAAATATGCAGGCAACTCAATTTCATATGCATTATCATTAATTTTTCAAAGCACTTTGAAGGGTCCAGCAGCTCTAGTTAGTAATTTAGATTTTCTCAAATAAGGAAATCTATCCTTTCTCAAATGCATCCAAACCAAATCACCAGGTTCAAAAGTAACATGCTTCCTACCCTTGCTACCGGCTTGTTGATACTTAGCGTTCATGCTCTCAATGTTTGCTTTAGTTTGCTCATGCATTTTAAGAATTAATTCAGCACGGCGAGAAGCATTAAAATTCAATTTCTCTGAAAGTGGCAGAGCCAAAAGATCAATGGGAGCACGAGGAATAAAACCATATACAATCTGAAAAGGACACAATTTAGTAGTAGAATGCAGCGAACAATTGTAAGCAAATTCAATATGAGGCAAACATTTTTCCCATAATTTGATGTTATGTTTCAGAACAGCCCTTAGCATGGTAGATAAACTACGGTTCACTACTTCGGTCTGTCCATCAGTTTGAGGGTGACAAGTGGTAGAAAAGAGTAATTTTGTCCCCAACTTAGCCCATAAGGTTTTCTAAAAATGACTAAGAAATTTGGCATCTCTATCTGAAACAATAGTGTTTAGAACCCCATGCAAACGAACAACTTCTCGAAAGAACAAATCAGCAATATGGGTAGCATCATCAGTTTTGTGGCATGGTATGAAATGTGTCATTTTAGAAAATCTATCGACAACAACAAAAATACTATCCCTCCCCTTCTTTGTTCTAGGCAATCCTAAAACAAAATCCATAGAAACATCCTCCCATGGAGCACTAGGAACAGAAAGAGGCATGTATAAACCATGTGGATTAAGACGGAACTTAGCTTTTTGACAGGTGGTGCAACGAGCAACAAACCGCTCCACATCTCTCCTCATCTTTGGCCAAAAGAAATGGCTTGCTAAGATGTCTTCCGTCTTCTTGACACCAAAGTGTCCCATCAATCCTCCACCATGTGCTTCCTGCAATAGTAAGATACGCACAGAACCAGCTGGAATGCATAATTTGTTAGTTTGAAACACAAAACCATTAGTGAGAACAAACTTGTTTCATGTTTTTCCTTTTTTACATTGCAGAAGCACATCTTTGAAATCAGCATCAAAAGCATATTGTTCTTTAATTGTTTCCAAGCCAAAAATCTTAAAATCAAGTTGGACAACATATTGTAACAGCGAGATAAGGCATCCGCAATGACATTATCTTTTCCTTTCTTGTGTTTGATGACATAAGGAAAGGACTCAATGAATTCTACCCACTTGGCATGCCTACGGTTCAGATTAGTTTGGTTCTTAATGTGCTTCAAAGATTCATGATCAGAATGTATAACAAATTCTTTAGACCATAAATAATGTTGCCATGTTTCCAAAGTTCGTACTAGTGCATATAATTCTTTACCATAAGTGGAATAGTTCAGACGAGGCCCATTCAGTTTCTCGCTAAAATAAGCAATAAGTTTCCCCTCTTGCAACAAGATACCTCCCAATCCAATACCACTAGCATCACATTCCAATTCAAAAGTCTTATTGAAATCTGGTAATTGGAGAAGGGGTGTATGAGTTAACCTATTCTTCAAAGTTGCAAATGCAGGCTCTTGCGCCTTGCCCCATGTGAATGGAGCACCCTTCTTTATAAGCTCATGCAGTGGGCCTGCTATGGTGCTGAAGTCTTTCACAAAACGACGATAGAATCCCGCAAGTCCGAGAAAGCTTCGTACTTGTGTGACCGTGGTAGGAGTCGGCCAGCTGTGTATCGCCTCAACCTTGGCTTGATCAACTTCAATTCCCTGTGGTGTCACAACATAGCCAAGAAAAGAGACTCGATCCGTGCAAAAGGTGCACTTGTCAATGTTACCAAATAAGCGTGCATCACGTAAAGCATTGAAAACAGCACGGAGATGATTGAGATGAACTTCGAGAGATGCGCTATAGATCAAGATGTCATCGAAATATACTACCACAAATCTTCCAATGAAAGCACATAAAACCTCATTCATTAATCTCATGAAAGTGCTAGGTGCATTCGTGAGACCAAAAGGCATGACTAACCACTCATACAAACCAAACTTTGTTTTAAACGTTGTTTTCCATTCATCACCTAGCTTCATGCGAATTTGATGGTATCCACTACGCAAATCAATTTTAGAGAAAATCATCGAGCCACTAAGTTCATCAAGCATATCATCTAACCTAGTAATAGGATGACGATATCTAATGGTAATGTTATTAATTGCTCGACAATCTACACACATGCGCCATGATCCATCTTTCTTTGGGACCAAAAGGACAGGAACGGAGCAAGGACTAAGGGACTCACGCACATAACCTTTGTCGAGTAATTCCTGTACTTGCCGCTGAATCTCCTTAGTCTCCTCTGGATTGGTCCTTTATGGTGCTCGGTTGGGCAAAGAAGCCCCAGGGATGAGGTCAATCTGATGCTCAATCCCTCTCAATGGTGGCAACATGACTGGTACCTCTTGTGGAAACACATCAGCGTATTCCTGCAAAAGCTTAGTGATAGAAGGAGGCAAAGCATATGATGTGTCGTGAAGTGAGAACAAAGCTTCTTTGCAAACAAACACATAGCAGATTGCAGTATCACTTTTTAATTCAAACAAATCAGATTTGGAAGCAAAAAAACAAGCGCTCTTTAATTTTATTTCATTCTTCTTCATATGAGCAGATTTGTAATTGTCAGTCTTAGGCTGTACCGATTTCTTCACGACATCTGAATTTTCATTTTCAGCAGATTTCTTATTTTTCTCTTTGCAAGCTCTAGCAATGTCACCCTTCAAAATAGCATCAGGGGACATCGGGTGCAAAACAAGTTTCTTCTCATGATGCATGAAAGAGTATTGATTTGATTTACCATGATGTAATGTATTTTTATCAAATTGCCAAGGTCGACCAAATAGCATAGAACAAGCTTGCATAGGTACCACATCACAATCAATGTAATCATGGTAGGAACCAATTGCAAATTCGACATGAACCAGACGTGTTACCTTAAGCTTACCACTGTCGTTGAACCACTGTCAATCAATGTAATCATGGATTCCATAGTCAGATTGTCGCGTATTCAGTCCGGCTACGACTCTATTTGGGTTATCATAGACCGATTGACAAAAACAGCCCACTTCCTTTTTGTTAGAACTAAGTACACCATCGCACAACTAGCCGATCTGTATATGGAGCAAATCGTGTGTCGTCATGGAGTCCCGAAGAGGATAGTTTTAGATCGAGGTTCTCAATTTATCTCTAGGTTCTGGAAGAATTTGCATGAAGCCTTAGGTACATGATTGAACTTCAGCTTCGCATATCACCTGCAAATCGACGGGCAAACTGAGAGGACAAATAAAGTTTTAGAAGATCTTTCCATATGTTGAATTCTCGTACAACAACAGCTACCAAGCAAGCTTGAAGATGCCACCTTTCGGATCATTGTATGGTAGACGGTGTAGAACACCGCTGTTCTAGAATGAGGCCGGAGAAAGCCAGGTATTCGGACCCGAAGTGCTGCAAGACGCCAAAAAGAAAGTCCAAACAATACGTGAAAACTTGAAGGCCGCTCAGTCACGACAAAAGGGTTATGCAGACAATAGGCGAAGAAAATTGACCTTCGAAGTTGGAGACTTCATGTAACTTAAGGTGTCGCCTATCCGAGGCCAACAACGGTTCAACGTCAAAGTCAAGTTAGCACCTCGCTACATCGGGCCATTTAAGATTTTGGGCAAGCGAGGAGAGGTAGCCTATCAACTAGAGCTGCCAATGCACCTCTCCAACGTGCACGACGTATTTCATGTATCTCAGCTCAAGAAGTGCCTAAGAGTACCGAAAGAACATGTACTGATGGATGAGCTAGAGCTTCAAGAGGACCTGACTTACGCAGAACACCCCGTCAAAATCTTGGACGTAAAGGAAAGTGTCAAGAGGAATAAAGTGATCCGTTGGTGCAAGGTACAATAGAGTCATCACACGGAAGCCAAAACTACATGGGAATAGGGGGAAGATCTCAAGGCAGAATTCCCTCATCTTTTCTCCACTCTATCGAATCTCAAGGGCGAGATTCATTTTAAGGGGGGTAGGTCTGTAACACCCTCAATTTTACTATCATGCATTGCATACATTTTTCATGTAGAGAAGCATTTAAAAAGAAGAAATGAAGAAAGGAATATAGAACCTACTAAAATGATAAAATGAAATAGAAATGGAAAATAATAAAAATAAAATAGCCAAATTGAGCCACCCCAATATTTCCCCAAACTTCCCCCTTCCCTAATATTTCCAAATTTTTCCCAATTTTCCTGATTTTCCCCAAATTTCCCAAAATTTCCGTAGGGGGAATTTCCCTCACATTTTGGGGGGGGGGGGGGGGGGTTCCCCCAAATTGGCCGCACCAAATTACGGGGGAAACCCTAATTGGGTACACACCCCTTGGCCGCATCCCATTAGGGGGGAGCCCTAGTACCACACCTCTAGGACTCTTGGGTTAGTCCTCCACCCCTAGAACTCTTGGGTTAGTCACCCACCTCTAGGACTCTTGGGTTAGTCCCTCACCTCTAGGACTCTTAGGTTAGTCCCCCACCTCTAGGACTCTTTGGTTAAGTCCCCCACCTCTTGGACTCTTTGTCCCCCACCTATAAGACTCTTTGTCCCCCACCTCTAGGACTCTTTGTCCCCCACCTCTAGGACTCTTTAGTTAAGTCCCCCACCTCTAGGACTCTTTGTTCCCCACCCCTATGACTCTTTCCCCCCTTATAAATATAACTCCCCCTAGCCACACACCTCTTTCTTTTTGGCCGCCGCCCTCCTGCTGCAAGTTGCACCCCCTTGCGTCCAAGCCACCGAGTCCCCCCCCCCTTGCCGGAATTTGGCTGCCGTTGAGCCCCGTCACGCCTCGGCGTCGCCGGAGAAGAAGCCCCGATGTTCTGCCCTAACCGCAGCTCGATAATTCTCCATGGAAAATCCTCCGCTGCTGCCATTGCTAGGAGGGAGGCCCTGCCGCAAGGAAGAAGTGAGGTAGGTCTTCGTTACCCCTCTTACAACGTCGCCGCTGTTTCTACGCACCCGTTTTCTACGCCCCCTTCGAGCAGAAACTTTTGCGTGTGGACAGACCATATTTTGGTCAAATTTTGACGGTGGAATTGATCTACATCTTCTATCAAGATAATCACCACGTCCCCACTTGATCCCAAAAACCTTGATCACCATAAAACCCTATGAAAGCCCATTAAAACATGCATTCATTAGCCTCATTGCATCTTGAGTAAAGTTTGTGCATGACAATTGATTGCTATAAATTTTGTATGTACATGGTCGTAAGTAGAAGGACAAGCTCAAGAGGCCATCTACGAGGAGCTATAGCACCCAGACTACGAGACGCTTGAGCAACACGAACCACGGGAGCAAGGCAAGTGCCCCTTGACAATGTTGATCCCATGTTTTCAAAACTGTTTTGCTTGCAAAAACCCGTATGCTTAAGTAAAGTTGATGGGACACCCTTTTATAGGAGTTTACTAGTTTTATTAACCATACTTGTCACTAGGAAAGTTGATGAGTTGGGTATGGTCGTTTTTCCTTTTTTGCTTTGCTTAATTTACGGGATACGGGAAGCTGAAATAAAACTTGTTTAACTACTGCACTCATATGAATAATGATGATGAGAACTTGATGATGTTAATGAGCATGGAATCGGGGAGAGCTAGGCGAGCTTGGTTCGTGGATGTTGCTGATGAGAGGATGGTTTGCTTGCCATAGATCTAAAGACCGATTCATGCGAGCACATGCCAGGAAAACAATGCCACCACAAGGCCAGATATGGGTGCGGCTTAGCTGACTAATTAGGTGTGTTGCTAGCTTGTTATGGACCGTTGGATGGTGCGGTGAATGGGAGTCGAGGAGGACTTTCTTAGAAACTGCATGGCACAAGAGGGGCTCGTGGGTGGGAGAATGGAGATTCAAGCCTGCCAATGAAATCTCAGTGGGTCCGTACACCCTAGTAGCCTCTTTGTAAAGGCTATTTTGTGATCTCTTGGACATACACTGACAGTTATGTATTGGTATAATGGAGCTTTCTCTAGTCGCCGATGAGTGACGAAATCACGAACTTGTGGGTAAAGTGGTGCCACCTCTACAGAGTGTAAAACTATCATGATAGTTGTGCTTCTAGTTACAGGCACCTGACCAACTTCCATAATTAGAGGCAAAACTTGGGATGAATATTTGGGTATTATTTTTGGGACTGGTTTTGGGTCATGAGAATGAGTTTGGTTTCGGTTCTGTGAAAATGGGATAGTCATGAGTATTTACGAGTATGAGATGAACTTGAGAAATAGTATTGGTTGGTTGAGGCTTGATAAATGGTGAATTATGATAAACGAATGTTGATGAATTACCTGGTTATGTTGGGATTTAACTCACCTAGAAATAGTTGTTGTTTTTACCATGTTTGTGAAATAAAGTTCGCTTGCTGTAATGAACCTCTTTATTACCTAACTTGTTGTAAGCTACATGTCATACTTTTCCCGTACTTGCTGAGTACGACATGTACTCACCCTTGCATTCCCATATATACATTAGCTACAGGAGAAGAGTATTTTGAGGAACATGTGGCGTACTAGGCGTGCGCACTACAGTCAACATGACTGTGGAGTTGAAGTTGGATCCTGCTGTCTTAGCTATTTTCTGCTGTTGTTTAGAGTCTCTCCGCTGCTAAATAAGTTGAATATTCATGAGTGAGACATTGAGTCAATGTAATAAAATAATTAAACATTATTTGTGTGTGGTTATATTCTGAATTTCAGTTTGTGGAATATATGCGTATGTTTAATGAACATCTTGGGCACACATATGCATTCACTTGGTTCATTTTTAGAATCGGGTGTCACAATGATCTTAATAAGAAACTACATGATGCTACGAATGAAATTTTTGCTTTGAACAATGCTACGGATAAAACTGGTTTAGGTTTTGATTCTCATGCTCATGCTAAAAGCACATCCACCCGAAATTGTAAAGTCATTAGGAAATGGTTTGATTCAAACAATTTCTAAACAAAAAGAAGTGGTTTTTAAATCTGCAAGAGTGTTGTCTCATTCGGTTTCTAATAAACATGTTGCTTGCTCATCTAGACATGAACATAAGGTTACTTTTTATTGTACATACTGTGGTAGAGATGGTCATGTCATAGATTTTTATTATAGACTAGCTAGACAACATAAAAAAAAAAGATTGATTGCTAGATCACATAACAACCGAGCAAAACTTATTGCACATGCTGAATCGAATGTTAGGAACATGCAACATGCTGTAATGAGTCATAAAAATGCAAAGATTGCTCCTAAACATACTGTTTTTTGAGCTACACATAACACACTTCATAAATCAGTAGTTGGGAACAAGAATTCTAAAAATTTGGCTCATAAACCTGCTGTATTTTCTCAGCTTTCACGTGCTATTCCTGCTGGACGTCGTGTGAATCAGTATTGGATTACTAAATGCCTTTTGACTAACTTCAGTATTGAGTCATCGACATATTGTGCTGCTATGTAGGTTACACGCTTGAGGAAGGAGAACATTTGGATTATGGATTCAGGTTGCTCACGCCACATGAACGGTAACAAAAAATAGTTCTCCTTCCTATCTTTTGTGTCACGTGTAAAAAATGTTACTTTTGCCGATAATTCTTCAACTCCTATAATTGCTAAGGGTTCGGTTAGAGTAAATAAACACTACACTTTAAAGGATGTCACACTTGTTAAAAATTCAAAATACAACTTGCTTGTCGTTTCACAATTGCTAGATGAAAATTTAGAAGTTAACTTCAATAAAAATTGCTGCAAGGTTGTAGATTCAAAAGGTGAACTTTTGTTTAACATATCTAGGATTGGAAGAGTTTTTAAAGCTAATTTTGATATGTCAACTTCTAAGCATAGGTGTCTAGTTGCTAATGATTCAAAGGACTTAAAAGGGGACAACGATATTGTGTGCTGTTCTTGTAGACATGCTAAGATCGTTGCAGGTTCACATCCTCCTCTAACAATAACCATGGCAACTGAACCGGGGCAACTTTTACATCTTGACACCGTAGGTCCTTCACGTGTTCAATCTTTTGGAGCTAAATGGTATGTGCTTGTGATTGTTGATGATTATTCTAGATACTCTGGAGTTTACTTTATGGCATTTAAGAATGAAGCTTTTAGTCATTTTAGAACTTTATTTCTTATATTATCAATTCATCACCTAGGATTCTTGAAAGCAATTAGAAGTGATAACGGAACCAAATTTAAAAATCAATCTGTTGATCATTTTGTGCTAAAAAGGAATAGATCATCAATTATCGTAACTATATGTAACTCAACGAAACGGTGTTGTAGAGAGAAAGAACAGAATCTTAGTTGATGAATACCAAACTCCTAGAAAATTTTGGGCAGATGCAATTGCAACAGCCTGTTATATTTCAAACCGTGTTTTCTTGAGAGCTAAGCTAGGAAAAACACCATATGAGCTTCGGTTTGGACATAGACCTAGTGCCTCACATCTTAGGGTCTTTGTTTGTAAATGCTTAAGAAACATGGTAATCTTGATAAATTTAAAGCTAGATCTGATGATGACATATTTTTGATTATCCATCTCATACTAGAGACTATTGTGTGCTTTTACTTGATATTAATAAAATTATGGAGACTTGTGAAGTTTCTTTTGATGAAGCTAGCTCAGGTACTAGCTCTACTACTACAGCTCAAGATGCATATCTGCAGTGGAGAGTATTTTCATTGAAATGAAGAAGAATTGGAGCTGCTGCCCAAAATTTCAGAAATAAACAATAACATTCCAGCTCTTGATCTCGCTCCACAATCAGCACCAACGACCACTGCTGCTGGTCCAGATCTTTCTCAAGCCACAAGTTCTTTGATTTGTGATGAACATGAAAAAGAAGGAGCTTGTGAAGTGTCTAACTCCCTCCGCGTTCTCAAAAGTCATCCTCCACAACATATTATTGGAAGCTTGCACGAACAGGTCACATAGTCCAGGTTTTGCGATCAAAGCTCTCATGCTCATTCTGCTTTTGTTGCTTCTTTTGAACCAAAAATATATCACACGCACTCACTAATGAATCTTGGATTATTGCCATGCAAGAAGAGTTAGAAAATTTTGAAATAAATAATGTTTGGAAACTTGTACCTTCACCTCAAGGTCACACTTTAATTGGAACTAAACGGGTGTTTAAAAATAAACAAAGTGAGGATGGGTTGTGAATAGGAATAAGGCTAGATTGGTTGCTCTAGTTTTCACACAAGTTAAAGGTTTAGATTTTGGTGAATTTTTTGCTCCCGTTGCTAGATTAGAAGCCATAAGAACTTTGTTAGCATTTGGTACATCTAAAGGTTTCAAGTTATATCGAATAGATGTTAAAAGTGCTTTTATTAATAGCTACATAGATGAGAAGGTTTATGTTAAGTAACCACCAGGTTTTAAAAATCCAAATTTGTGCCCAAGAAGGATGGAACTCAAAGGCTATGCGTAGACTATCGTGCATTCAATGAGGTAACCATCAAGAACAAGTATCCGTAACCTCGCATTAAAGACTTATTTGATCAGTTGAGAGGAGATTGTGTGTTCTCAAAAATTGATCTCAGATCGGGATATCACCAATTAAAGATAAGGCCAATCGACATTCCCAAGACAACTTTCGTATCTAGGTACGGACTGTATAAATACACCGTCATGCCATTCGGGCTTACTAATGCCCCGGCGTACTTCATTTATCTAATGAATAAGGTATTCATAGAATATTTGGATAAGTTTGTGGTGGTTTTCATTGATGACATTCTCGTCTTCTTCAAAGATGAAGAAGAACATGAGAAGCATCTAAGGCTGGTGTTGCAAAAATTAAGAGAGCACCAACTATATGCCAAGCTAAGCAAATGTGAGTTCTGGCTGAAGAGAATCCCCTTTTTGGGACATATAATCTCTGAAGGAGTAATCTCCGTGGACCCCGCTAAGATCGTAGATGTGCAGAAGTAGAAGATCCCTGAAAACGTCGGGGAAATCCGAAGCTTCTTAGTATTTGCTGGGTACTATCGACGGTTCATTGAGGGCTTCTCCAAGATCTCAAGACCCCTCACTAAAATGCTAGAGAAGGGAATCACATTCACGTGGACATAGGAGTGTGAGGCGAGTTTTCAAGAGTTGAAGAAGAGATTGACAACAGCCCTAGTACTAGTTATGCCAGACATGCAGAAAAAAATTTCGGTATATTGTGATGCTTCTGGACACGGATTGGGATGTGTTCTAATGCAAGAGGGGCATGTCGTTGCATATGCGTCCAGGCAGCTTCGAAAACACGAGAAGAACTATCCTACGCATGACCTAGAGCTAGCCGCAGTGGTCCACACATTGAAACTTTGGAGGCATTACTTGTTGGGAAAGAGGACAGAGATATATACAGACCATAAAAGTTTAAAATACATCTTCACACAGCCAGATCTCAACTTTAGACTGAAAGAACCAATCAAATCCTTGAGGATATGTTGAGAGCCTATGCACTCAAGAGTAATAGGAGTTGGGACAAGAACTTACCTTATGCTGAGTTCTCCTATAACAACAGCTACCAGGCTAGTATGAAAATGTCACCCTTTGAGGCACTGTATGGGAGAAAGTGCAGAACTCCATTGTTTTGGAATCAAACTGGGGAAAGCAAAGTATTTGGGCTAGAGGTGTTACAAGAAGCCAAGGCGAAAGTGAGGGAATCCGCAACAACTTGAGAATAGCCCAGACCAGACAAAAGAGCTATGCTGATGTACGAAGAATAGAGCTCACGTTCAATGTAGGGGACTACGTCTATCTCAAGGTGTCTCCTATCAGAGGACTTCATCGATTCAAAGTGAAAGGGAAGCTATCACCTCGGTATATTGGACCTTTCCAGATTCTGGAGTGGAAAGGTGAAGTGGCATATCAGCTAGAACTACCGGCTCGCCTATCAGATGTGCACGATGTATTCCATATGTCATAACTCAAGAAATGCTTAAGAACACCCGAAGAGAGGTTACCCATGAATGAGGTAGAGGTCCGAGAAGACCTTTCGTATGCCGAACAGCCAATCAAGATTCTAGAGATGATGGAACGCATCACAAGAAACAAAAGAATCCGAATGTGCAAAGTGCAGTGGAAATATCACTCGGAAGAAGAGACCACATGGGAGAGAGAAGACGAGCTCAAGGCACAGTTTCCGGATCTATTACCCTAGGGTTACCAATCTCAAGGACGAGATTTCTTTTAAGGAGGGTAGAGTTGTAACATCCTCAAAATGTTTCAAATTCAAATTACAAGCAAATGAACGTGATGCATGTTGAGAAAAAATTCAAATTCAAACTTGAAGTCAGAACAGAAAAATAAAAAGGGAAATAAAAAGAGAAAGAGCAGATGGGACGAAACCCACCAAACCGGCCAGCCGGCCCACGTTTCTCCCCCCTCCCTCTCTCACTGCCATGCGGGCCCCGCCTGTCATCTCTTTCCTCCGCCCTCCCCCAACCGCCTGCACTTTTCCCGCCCGAGCAACCGATCACGCTCCCTCTCCGAATTCCCTGCACTCACACCACGATCTGCGGCACCTCTCAGTGCAGCACGAACCCCACTCGCCCCTGCCGCCTCCTCGCCTATTTAAACACCGAAGTCCGCCCACTTTCTCCCCTCGCCGCTCCATTTCATTCTCCGGTGAGAACTAAACTTCCACCACCGTTTCCTCTTGGATCCATCTCATTTTCGTTGAACTAACCGGCTTGTCACATCCCATCGCCGCTGGGGAGCTCGCAGGTGAAGGGAAAATCCATCGGACTGCGCCTAGCTACTGCTCCGACGAGTACCGAGGAGCTCCACCGCCTAGCGCCGTCGCAGAACCGTTTCTAACCCTCCGGGCCGGAGAAAACCCCTAGGTGAGCTTCTCCTACTCCCCCTCCTTCGAATTATGCAAAAAAAATGCAGATCTAGGTGGGGTAGATGAGTTTTTGCGAGAACCCGACGAGATCGCCGGCAAACTTTGCCGTGCGCCGCCGGTCCGCGCCGCTAGCGCCGGTCGAAGCTACGTGGCCCATTGTGGCACGTCCGTTTTAAATCATGCGGCCCCGAATAGATTTACCCCGTACCCCTTCGCGTTATAATCTCAGCCGTCTATTTAAAATCCGACGGCCCACGTTTAAAGCGTCGATTCTCGCTAGGAAACTTACGCGCTACCCCCTGGGTTCTGAGGAAAGCGGATCTAGCCTCGGAAAACTTCTGATCTAGCCCCTGGACCCTCGGGAATTTATGAAAATGCGTTTAATAATGAGTTTTAGCACCTGGACTTAATAAAAATTAGGAAATACCCTCTGTAAATGATGCATTGACCCCTGAGATTTTTGGGAAATATAATTTTGACTCTGCAACAGTATAGAATTTAAATTTTAACCCTCGAGGAATATTTAATTTAGAAATACAAGCAAATTGAGTATGATTTAAATTCAAACATAGGTATAAATTCAGTTCAAATTATCTAGCTCTGTTGAAAACTTGTAGAACAATCTGAAGTTTGATTTTAGATGGAAAATAAACTTTGAAATTTCAATAAGGTTGCTGTTTTGTTATTTATTTCTGAAATATACAATTTAGGCATAAAACAATGTTGAAAATGGGAAGAAAATGAATCTAAATAAACTAAATAGTTAGGAAAAATTATAAAGGTTATGTTTAGATAATTGGAGCAGTGTGAATTTTTGTGTATGTGTTATTTTGCTGTTTTAGTGCTGAAAATTTACTTTTAAGCATAGAAAATAAATATGAAAATATAGAAAATAGGTAGACATAATTGGTAAATGTCAAATAAGGTCCCAAAATCCAAAACTTCAAGTTTAAAATTTTGTAGGGGATCTAAAAACCTATTTGGTGTTGTAAATTACATTTCATGTAAATTTTGTGGCTAAGGAGTGTATCATCAAATATAGAAAATTAGTTAAAATTAGAAATTCATATTTAGTGTGCACTTAGAAATCTGAATATCAAAGATTAGAAGTAATAGATATGTTTAAAAGTGCATGCATGCATAGAATCAAAACAAAACTTAAACATGTGTATGACTTTCATGTGTATGTATGTGTGGTTTGCATGAGTGAAAATGTGGACTATTAGTTATGGAATGTTATTTTACTTTGTTATGTGTTGATGGCATGATTAGAACCAGCCCCAGAGCCGGTTCTCACCTTCCAAGACCAAGATTTTCCATTTCTGGAGCAGCAGGAAGAAGGTAAGTGTTCTTGACTACTTTGATCCTATACTAGGATGTGTAGTTAGAATTAATTGCATTGTCAATTGAATTATGAAACCCATGCTAGGAAGTTTCCCTAGATTTTCCTTATCTTGCTTCCTTGTAGACTGGGTTGGGAGTTATTTTATTATGCCATTCATTTATATCACTCATGCTTACCCATGCTTAGAGTGGGATAAATGGGATATGAGATCATTACCTTGATCACTTTACCCTTGAATGGAATATTATGAATTATGTAGAGGTAGGGATCTAGGCAATTTGGATGCATTGGTTGGTGCTGCGTGCACGAGACTCGGGTTTGTGTTTAGTGTTTGCCTGGATCCTAAGGACCAGTTCATGGAGCATGTAATCTAGCTTTACCGTGCCAACCACATGCTGAGATGGGGCAGCTTGGCCAATTAATTAGGTGTATCCACGGCGTAGTATGGTTGTTTGGATGGTGCAGGGAATAGTTGTCAGCTGGACTACCATAGGAATCGCAAGGCTCAAGAGGGGGGCATTGCAGCGGGGGTTGGAGCCTCTTGGATGCTGTTAGGGGTGAAACCTCAGTGGGCTCATACTCGTCGGGAATCACTTTGTAAAGGCCTCATAGTGATCTCCTGGCTACACACCTCGGAAGTGTGAACGTGGTTTGCGGCCACTGGCATAACAGAGGTTTTTCTAGTCCACCCGACAATGGGGGATGAAATCACTACATGTGGGTACAGTGACGCAAACTCTGCGGAGTCAAAACTGTCATGACGGCCGTGCTCACGGTCAAGAGCGGCTTGGACTTATTTATGATTAGAGGATGATGATTCGGGTAGTTGAGGATGTTAAGCGGAGAGCTTAACAATGGAAATGAAGTTATGATTACTTGATACCGCATGAGAGTGGCACCGCGGAGTATAAGTACCCGCTGGTGCAGCAGGGGACCTCCCATGATCATATGGACATGTGCTTAGAGGATGCAGCTATGCTCACCACTCGACTGCAGGAGTGCCAGCAGGAGCTTCAGGATGTCCGTGACACCCTGAAGGAGACTGAGGCGTTGCTTCGCGCCACCTTGAAGGCGAGGGAGAGAGGAGATAGGAATGAACTGTGTGTCACGGAGAATGACACATGGACTCCTGACTCTCCAGACCGCCGGGCGAACAAGCGTCGCCACACTTCTCCACCAGCAGCTTCCCCACCTAGAGCGGAGTCAGAGGGAAGCCGCAATGATGAGGAAGACCCCGACGAGCCAGCTCAATGATACGAGTCGTTTAGAGTCATTTTCCTTATTTCAGCATGTTATCGAGTAGTCGAGTCAAGAACCTATCTATTTGTTTGTTAATGTTTGGTATGTGACGTGAGTTGTGGGAACCATGGGCAATTGTACACAACCTCGTCTTTATATTTGCATTTGCTTTTGTGTGTGAAATCTTATGAATCAATAGTTGCATTTGTTTTCGTATGAGACATGGTGCCTAAAAATTTATGCGAGATTTTCTGAAATTATCTAAATTTTAATGTCTCAAAAGTTTAAATTCATACGAGCAATGTGGGAAATTAATGCGTAATGATTAAGTTGACATTTGGTTAATCATAATAGATGGCCGGAAGAGGAAGAGGTCGTGGTGCCAACCCCAACAACAACAACAATAATGAGGCTGCCAATAATCCCCTTCCTGGATGGCAAGGCATGGGTGGTCGCCGAGGAGTAGCTGATCCTATCTATCAAATGATCAACAACCAAAATCAGCTCATCCAGAATTTGACTCAAGTGGTGGCCAACTTACATCAAGCTCCACCCCCACAGGCTGCGCCACGTCAACCAAGGTTGAGTAAGTTTCTAGGAACTCAACCCCCGAAGTTTGCAAGTGCTGCTGAATCCCTGGAGGCAGATGATTGGCTCAAGACCATTGAGAACAAGATGAGGATCATACAATGCCAAGGATATGAGAGGGTATTGTTTGCCTCTCATCAATTGCATGGACCCGCTGCTGACTGGTGGACCGCTTACGTGGCAGCCCACCACGACCCCGAGAACATAACTTGGGAGGAGTTCAAGCGCAGCTTCCACAACCACTGCATACCAAGGGGGGAACTCAAGAACAAGAGGAAGGAGTTTCTTGGGCTGCAACAAGGCAACATGACAGTGAGGGAGTACCTCACCAAGTTTACCCAACTGTCCCGTTATGCACCACGGGATATTGAAATTGATGAGCAGAAACAAGACTATTTTATAGAAGGGCTCACCATGGAGATGCAATGTGCGATGTCCTCCAATGAGTATGAAAGCTTCCAAAAGATGGTGGACAGGGCGTTTATTATGGAGAGAAAGATGAAGAACTTGGAGAATGAACACAAGAGTAAGATGCGATGGTCACACCAAGCGTCAAGCAACAACACACGCCCACGTCTTATGCAGCAGCCGGCAGGGCAGATGAGCCGTGCCGTGGTACCAAACTCAGCACCGAGAGGTTACAATCCAAACTTTAGGCCTCCATTAGCACAAGTACAGCCACAGCGTCAGCTTATGCAGCAGCCACGCCTCGCTTACCAACCTCGGCCAGCAGGACAAGGGCCACAGAACCCACCCCAAGACAACAAAGGTCAGGCACCTAAGGTTGGGGTGCAATGTTTCAACTGTGGTAAAGTGGAGCACTACGCTCACAAGTGCCCAAAGAAGAAGCCAATGCAGCCACAACAACAGAACATGATGCGGGGACGGGTGAACCACATGACCATGGAAGAAGCATAAGAGACACCTGATGTGGTGATTGGTAAGTTCCCTGCAAATTTACACATTGCAACCATTTTGTTCGATTCTCGTGCTACCCACTCGTTCATTGCTCAAGAATTCGTTAAGAAGCATAATCTAGCAACAACACAAATGAATCATATATTAGCAGTGAACTCTCCAGGGGGAGAAATAAGAACAAGACAAGTGTGCCCCAAAGTGAATCTTAATATAAATGGGGTAGTATTTACTACAAACCTCATAGTGATAAACTCGCAAGGGATAGATATTATTTTGGGTATGGATTGGTTGACCAAGCATAAAGGCATTATCCATTGTTCGACTAGAACGGTGGAACTAACTCACACTAGTGGCACTAAAGTGAAATTCATAGCTTTCCAAAAACCTAGGAGGGACATTAAACTCAATCAAGTGGTTGGAAGAGATAAGGGTCATCAAGGAATGTGCGGATGTTTCTTCTGAAGAGTTGCCAAGTATGCCCCTAGATTGTGAAGTGGAGTTCGCGATTGAACTAATGCCTAGAACCGCCCCGATATACAAGAGGCTTTACCGGATGGATTCCAGAAACCTAAAAGACCTCAAAGAACATATCCGGAAATTGACAGAGAAAGGGTATATTCGTCCTAGTTCCTCGACATGGGGAGCTCCGGTGATATTTGTGCCCAAGAAGGATGGAACTCAAAGGCTATGCGTAGACTATCGTGCGTTGAATGAGGTAACCATCAAGAACAAGTATCCGTTATCTCGCATTGAAGACTTATTTGATCAGTTGAAAGGAGCTTGTGTGTTCTCAAAAATTGATTTTGGATCGGGATATCACCAATTGAAGATAAGACCAACCGACATTACCAAGACAACTTTCGTATCTAGGTACGGACTGTATGAATACACCGTCATGCCGTTCGGGCTAACTAATGCCCCGGCGTACTTCATGTACCTCATGAACAAGGTATTCATGGAATATTTGGACAAGTTTGTGGTGGTTTTCAATGATGATATTCTCGTCTTCTCCAAAGATGAAGAAGAACATGAGAAGCATCTAAGGCTACAACAACAACAACAACAACAACCAAGCCTTTATCCCAAGCCTGTTGGGGTCGGCTAGACATGAAACCCAATATCAATGAAGTAAAAGAGAGGAAGAGTTATAAGAACAAGGAAAAAAGAAAAAAAAAAGAAAAAAAAGAAAAAAAAAAGAAAAAAAAAGAAAAAAAAGAAAAAGAGAAAAGAGAAAAGAAGAAAAGAAAAGAGAAAAGAAAAAAGAAAAAAAAAACAAGACTATGATTCTGGCACATGGATTGCTACTTTCCATGCGGTCCTATCATGAGCTAAGTCTCTGGATACATTCCAATCTCTCAAATCTCGTTTTACCGCCTCCTCCCAGGTCAACCTTGGTCGTCCTCTACCCCTCCTAATATTTTCTCTACCTCTTAAATCCCACTGTTAACCGGTGCTTCTGGAGGTCTCCGTTGGATATGTCCAAACCACCTAAGTCGATGTTGGACTAACTTCTCTTCAATCGGCGCCACCCCTACCTTATCTTGAATCGTCTCATTCCTTATTCGGTCTCTTCTCGTGTGCCCGCACATCCACCGTAGCATGCGCATCTCTGCGACACTCATTTGTTGGACATGTTGCCGTTTAGTTGGCCAACATTCCGCCCATAGAGCATCGCGGGTCTGATCACCGTTCTATAGAACTTCCCTTTTAGCTTTTGTGGAACTTTCCTATCACATAGGATTCCAGAGGCTTGTCGCCATTTCATCCACCCTACCTTGATCCTGTGACAAACATTCTCATCAATATCGCTATTGCTTTGTAACATTGATCCTAAGTATCGGAAAGAGTCCCTTCTAGATACTATTTGTCCTTGTAGAATAACATTTCCCTCTTCACGACCAACACCACTAAAGTCACACCTCATATACTCGGTTTTGGTTCTACTAAGTCTAAATCCCTTGGACTCTAAGGTTTGTCTCCATAACTCTGATTTCTTATCAACACCATCTCTAGTTCCATCTACCAGCACTACATCATCAGCGAAGAGCATGCACCAAGGGATATCCCCTTGTATATCCTTTGACACCTCATCCATCACCAAGGAAAAGATGTATGGGCTCAAAACTGATCCTTGATGTAGTCCTATCGTGATAGGAAATGCATCAGTCTCACTATCACTTACGCACACACTTGTCCTAACATTATTGTACATATCCTTGATAAGGGTAATGTACTTTGTTGGCACTTTATATTTCTCTAGTGCCCACCACATGACTGACCTTGGTATCCTGTCGTACGCCTTCTGTCACACCCGGTTTTTCCGAAGAACAACCAAGTGAATATCACATGTATGCCAGGATCATTTTCTCATACATGTGATGACAAATAGTGAAGCATCATTTATTACAAGCCAGGGGTCGAATATAAATAAGTCTTACATCGCAAATGTCTCAATGGACAATAGTACGTTCATCACAAGTAAATAAACTAGCAGCGGAATATTATTCTTTAGGGCTCCATCACAGGCGTTGCCCGGGGGTCTTCATGAACCTAAAAACCTTCCTCGGGTCCAAAATCTTGGTCATTATACACCACCTCATTATCTTGACCTGAGCAGCAATATAAACCAACAAATATGCAAGGTTGAGTACCAATGGTACTCAGCAAGTGTGGGAAAATTATATCATGCATGGCTAGAACAAGGAGAGATTGAACTCATGGTTAAAGCACTACGCAATTAATACCTATCAGCTTAGCTTATTAAGCACCTACATTACTACACAGGTGAAATGGTCCCAATCTCCCATCCATCATCATAATCTAATAACCATAACATCATTTCCAATGTTAAACTCCCCGCTTAACATCCACAACTTCCAATAACCATCACTCCTCTAATCATGAATAAGTCCAGGCCGCTCTTAACCGTGAGCACGGCTGTCAAGACAGTTTTGACTCTGCAGAGTTTGTACCACTGTACCCACATGTAGTGATTTCATCCCCCGTTGCCGGGTGGACTAAAAGAACCTCCATTATGCCAGTGGCTACGATCCACATTCACACTTCCCAGGTGCGCAGCCAGGAGATCACTACGAAGCCTTTACAAAGGGATTCCCGACGAGCGTGGGCCCACTGAGGTTTCACCCCTAACAGCATACAAGAGGCTCCAACCCCGCTGCAGTAGCCCCCTCTTGAGCCTTGCGGTTCATATGGTAGTCCAGCTGACACCCACTCCCCGCACCATCCAACACACCCATACTACGCCGGGGATACACCTAATTAATTGGCCAAGCTGCCCCATCTCAGCATGTGGTTGGCACGGTAAAGCTAGGTTACATGCTCCATGAACCGGTCCTTAGGATCCAGGCAAGTACTAAACACAAACCCAAGTCTCGTGCACCCAGCACACAACCAAAACATCCAACTTGCCTTGATCCCTACCTCTACATAACTCACAATAGCTCATTCAAGAGTATGGTATACTAAACTGATGATCTCATATTCCAAATATCCCATTCTAAGCATGGCTAAGCATATGCATGTAAATAAATGACATGACAAAATAAATCCCAACTCAAGCTACAAGGAAACAAGGTAATGCAATTCTAGGGAAACTTCCTACCATGGGTTTCATATTTCATTTGACAATGCAAATAATTCTATCTACACATCCTAGCATAGGATCAAAGTGGTCAAGGACACTTGCCTCCTTCTTGCTGCTCTTGAAATGGGTAGTCCTGATCTTGGAAAGGGATAACTTGCTCTTGAACAGGTTCTACTTCATACCATCACACATAGCAAAAGAAAAACAACAATCATAAGACATAGTTCACACTTCTTACTTCATACAAACCACACATTCACATTTATAAAAGTTCTTTACCATTATATGTGTTGTGGTTACTCTATGTGTGTTGAGTTGTGGCTTGCATGCACTTTTAACCATGTGTATATGATTCCTACTTTTATGTCCACATTTATACTTACATACTATTTATATGGGTTTCCAATAAATTTCTTATATTCAACTACTACACCTTTTCACTACCAAGTGTGTATGAAAAGTATTTTTCTTCCCCATATGTGCCTTCATAATTTCTACCAACCCTAAACTGAACTCTTTGGATTTTTAAAAACTCCATTTATCATTTACTAGTTGCTATATTCTTGGATTTATATTCCTATGCATAATTGTGTATTTTATTATGAAATTAGTAATACACATCATCTAAACAGTATAGGTTCTGGTCCTAAATAATTTAATAACATATTTTAACCTTGGCCTCTGATGTAAACTATTTCATAATTATTTTCCCTATTTTTCTATAACTATTCTTTACTTAAAAATGTGTCCCTATACTAATAAATGTGATTAATAAATGAAACAGATTCATTTCAGCCCAAAATATATTTTTATCTCACTCCAAAGTTTTCTAAGTACTGAGAAAGTTTTTTAATTAATTTTGACAATTATGTTTGTCCCACTTTTTAATTTTTAAACACTAGTTACATATTCAATTTTCTAAATTAAATACTAAACAGGGCTAAAATAATGAACTCACCCCATTACAGGGTCTATAATATTATTTTCATAATTTCCAGGGGTCTAGCTACACTTATCAGAGGTGTTTTTCCTAATTTTTATTAAGTCCAGGGGCTAAAACTGATTTTTAAATGAATTTACATGATTTTCTGGAGTTCCAGGGGCTAGATCAGAAGTTTCCAGGGCTAGCTCTTATTTCCCGAGAACCCCAGGGGGTAGCACGTAAGAATTCCAGTCTTTATAACGCGGGGCTGACGTGGACCGTCCTATTTTAAACCGACGGCTGAGATTATAACATCGAACTGGTACGCGGGGTTTTAAAGTCTACCGTGCGATTTAAAATAAACGGCCCACAAGCGGCCACGTCGCTCTGATCGAGCGCGGGCGGCGCTGCCGGCGGCGCACGGCGGCGGGAAGCGGCGATCTCGCCGGAAAGTTTCGGATCCTCGAGAATTCTGCCTAGAACTGTGATCTTATGGCATAGATCGGTAGAGGGGAGGTCAGGGATCTCACCTCGGGGGTTTTCTTGAGCTCGGGGGTCCTGGAAAGTGATCGGCGGCGAGGTCCGAGGCAAAACCACGGCGAAGCTCGTCGGCGCTGGGTTTACACCGTAAGTCTCCGAGTTTTCTGCACCTGCAAAGCTCCCCGGAGGCGGTGGATCAAGACCAGCGAGTTAGATCAGAGTTTCCGAGCTTAGATCGGCCAGAATTCACCGGCGAAGTCTCGGTGCTCACCGGAGTAAAAATCGGCGATCGCGTGGGAAAAACCGATCGGGGCTGGGGTTTTTATAGCCGGGGGAGGGCGGTGGGTCAGTTGTGATCGAGTTTGAGTCTTCTGGTACCGGAATTCGGGCTGAGGGACGCGGTATTCTGATCGGTTAAGATCGCGCGCGCGCGGGAGAGAGTCCGGGGTCGGCGCGATCGAGGTTGGGGATGACAGGTGGGTCCCACCTGTCTGTGTGAGAGAGCGCGGGCGCGCGCGGCTACGGGCTGGCGCGGGGGAAACTGGGCCGGCTGGCGGGTTTCGGCCCACTGGCCGGTTTTTTTCCGTTTTCTCTTTTTCTTTTTCCATTTCTTTTCTGATTTGAGTTTAATTTGAATTCTAGTTTGAATTTGAATTTTTGCAAAACATGCAACACGTCCAAAAAATTTTAAATTCCCCTCTGAACATGATTTAGTGTTTTGAATCAAAATTTTGGGGTGTTACAGCTCTACCCCCCTTAAAAGAAATCTCGTCTTCGAGATTGGTGATTCTAAGAAAACAATTCCGGAAATTGTGCCTTGAGCTCATCTTCCCGTTCCCAGGTGGCTTCCTCTTCCGAGTGATGCTTCCACTGCACCTTGCACATCCGGATTCTTTTATTTCTGGTGGGGCGTTCCATTGTCTCCAAAATCTTGTATGGTTGCTCGGCATAAGACAAATCCTCAGCTACATCCACTTCATTCATGGGTAACACCTCTTCAGCCGTTCTCAGGCATTTCTTGAGTTGTGACACATGGAATACATCGTGCACGTCCGATAGATGAACCGGTAACTCTAGTTGGTACGCCACTTCGCCTTTTCTTTCCAAAACTTGAAAGGGTCCGATGTATCGAGGTGACAACTTCCCTTTCACCTTGAACCGACGAAGTCCTCTGATAGGGGACACCTTGAGATAAACATAGTCTCCCACATTGAAAACGAGCTCTCTTCTTCGTACATCAGCATAACTTTTCTGACGTGTTTGTGCTATCCTCAAGTTGTTGTGAATCTCCCTCACCTTCGCCTCGGCTTCTTGTAGCACTTCTGGACCAAACACTTTACTTTCTCCTGTTTGGTTCCAAAATAGGGGAGTTCTGCACTTCCTTCCATACAAAGCTTCAAACGGTGACATCTTCATACTGGCTTGATAGCTGTTGTTATAGGAAAACTCCACATACGGTAAGTTCTTGTCCCAACTCCTATTGTTTTTGAGTGCACATGCCCTTAACATATCTTCAAGGATCTGATTGGTTCTCTCCGTCTGCCCGTCAGTTTGGGGATGATAGGCAGAGCTGAAGTTCAGATGGGTTCCCATGGTTTCATGCAACTTCTGCCAAAACCTCGAGGTGAACTGTGTCCCTCGGTCCGACACTATCTTCTTTGGCACTCCATGGTAACACACAATCCTTGACATGTACAATTCTGCCAATTTGGATCCGCTGTAGCTTTCTTTCACGGGGATGAAATGAGCTACCTTGGTTAGCCTATCAATAATGACCCATATTGAATCATACCCGGATTGGGTCCTAGGCAATCCCACGACAAAATCCATGCTGATTTCTTCCCACTTCCATTCAGGCACTTTGAGTGGTTGCAATAATCCCGCGGGTCGTTGATGTTCTGCTTTCACCAACTGACATGTGTCACATAGGGCAACATGTTCCGCGACATCTCGCTTCATGCCATACCACCAATACCGGCTTTTGAGGTCCTGGTACATCTTCGTACTCCCAGGATGAATGGAATAGTCAGAATCATGAGCCTCCTTTAAAATCAATTCACGGATCTCCTTTACTTCTGGCACACAGATTCTTTTCCCGTGCCACACCGTTCCTTGTTCATCCTCTCTAAAACCAGGAGCTTTATTTTCCTTGATAAGCTGTCTGATCTCTTGTATCTTCTCATCATTCTTTTGGCCCTCGCATATGTCTCGCTCGAGTGTGGAGTCCACTTCCATGGCGATGGCTTCACCACTATTTACTAGACATAGGTTGAGCCTTATAACCTCGTCCTTTAATTCTGCAGGCATGTCCTTCAAGCTCAACTTATTGACCTGCACTTTCCGACTCAAAGCATCGGCCACGACGTTTGCTTTCCCGGGATGATAGTTGATGCCTATATCAAAGTCATTGATTAGCTCTAACCATCTCCTTTGTCTGAGGTTGAGATCTGGCTGTGTGAATATGTACTTCAAACTCTTATGATCCGTATATATTTCTGTCCTCTTCCCCATCAAATAGTGCCGCCAAATTTTCAACGCGTGTACCACTGCGGCTAGTTCTAGGTCATGTGTAGGATAGTTCTTCTCGTGCTTCCGAAGCTGCCGGGATGCATATGCCACGACATGTCCTTCTTGTATGAGAACACATCCCAACCCATTTCCAGAGGCATCGCAGTACACTGTGAAATTCTTTTGCATATCTGGCATAACCAACACTGGGGCTGTTGTCAATCTCTTCTTTAGCTCCTGAAAGCTCGTATCGCACTGTGGCGTCCAGGTGAATGTGATTCCCTTCTCCAACAGTTTGGTGAGAGGTCTCGAGATCTTGGAGAATCCCTCAATAAACCGTCGATAGTATCCAGCTAATCCCAAAAAGCTTCGAACTTCCCCGACATTTTCAGGGGTCTTCCACTTCTGGATATCCTTGATTTTGGCGGGATCTACGGAGATTCCGCCCTCCGAGATTATATGTCCTAAAAAGGAAACTCTCTTCAGACAAAACTCACACTTGCTCAACTTGGCATATAGTTGGTGTCCTCTCAGCCTCTGCAATACCAACCTTAGATGTTTCTCATGTTCTTCTTCATCTTTGGAGAAGACGAGAATATCATCTATGAAAAGCACCACAAATTTGTCCAGATATTCCATGAATACCTTGTTCATGAGGTACATGAAATATGCCGGGGCATTGGTTAGCCCGAAAGGCATGACAGTGTATTCATACAGTCCGTACCGAGATACGAAAGCTGTCTTGGGAATATCAGATTGCCTTATCTTGAGTTGGTGGTATCCCGACCTGAGATCAATTTTCGAGAACACACAAGCTCCCCTCAACTGATCAAACAAGTCTTCAATGCGAGGCAATGGGTATTTGTTCTTGATGGTTACCTCATTCAAAGCACGGTAATCCACGCATAACCTTTGGGTTCCGTCTTTCTTGGGCACAAATATCACCGGAGCTCCACATGGTGAGGAACTAGGGCGAATATACCCCTTCTCCGTCAATTCTCTCAAATGATCTTTGAGCTCTTCTAGCTGCTTGGAGTCCATTCGATAAGGTCTCTTGTATATCGGGGCTGTTCCCGGTACTAGCTCAATTGCGAATTCCACGTCACGGTCGGGAGGCATACCTGGCAATTCCTCCGGAAAAACATCTGGATATTCCCTGATAGTCCTGATTTCCTCAACTTTCACCTCCACTTGATTTAATTTAATGTCCCTCCTAGGCTCGTGTATCGTTATGAACTTTACTCTTGTGCCACTAGGGTGAGTTAGTTCCACCGTTCTGGTCGAACAATGGATGATTCCTTTATGTTTGGTCAACCAATCCATACCCAAAATAATATCTATCCCTTGTAAATCTATCACTATGAGGTTAGCCGTAAATACTACCCCATTAATGTCTAAGTTCACTTTAGGACACACTTGTCTTGTCCTTATTTCTCCACCTGGAGAGTTTACCGCTAGCATATGGTTCATTTGTGTGGTTGCTAGGTCATGCTTCTTAACAAACCCTTGAGCAATGAACGAGTGGGTAGCACCAGAATCAAACAGCAGAGTTGCAAGGTGTAAATTGGCAGGAAACTTACCAACTACCACGTCGGGTGCCTCTTGTGCTTCTCCATAGTGACATGGTTCACCCGTCCTCTCATTACATTCTGCTGTTGTGGCGGCGCAGGCTTCTTCTTTGGGCATTAATGGGCGTAGTGCCCCACTTCACCACAGCTGAAACATTGCACCCCAATCTTAGATGCCTGGCCCTTGTTGTCTTGGGGTTTGTTTGGGGGTCCTTGCACTGCTGGTCGAGGTGGATATGCGGGGCGAGGCTGCTGCACAAACTGACGTTGCGGCTGTGCTGGTGCTGCGGGAGGCCTGTAGTTTGGGTTGTACCCTCTTGGTGCTGAATAGGGTACCGCAGCACGGCTTGTCTGCCCCGTAGGTTGCTGCATCATACGTGGGCGGGTGTTGCTCCCTGAGGCTTGATGTGACCACCCAGCCTTCCTCTTATTCTCATTTTCCAGGGCCTTTAGCTTCCTTTCTACCACAAATGCTCGGTCCACCATCTTTTGGAAGCTTTCATACTCATTGGAGGACATTGCACACTGCATCTCTGCGGTAAGTCCTTCCACGAAACAATCTTGTTTCTGCTCATCAGTCTCTATGTCTCGTGGAGCATAACGGGATAGTTGAGTAAATTTAGTGAGGTATTCCCTCACAGTCATGTTTCCCTGCTGCAGTCCCAAAAACTCCTTCCTCTTGTTTTTGAGTTCACCTCTTGGGATGTAATGGTTGCGGAAGCTACGCTTGGACTCTTCCCAAGTGATGTTCTCAGGGCCATGATGGGCGGCCACGTAGGCGGTCCACCAATCAGCAGCAGGTCCATGAAATTGATGAGAGGCAAACAGCACCCTCTCATACCCTTGGCATTGTATAATCCTCATCTTACTTTCAATGGTCTTCAGCCAATCATCTGCCTCCAGAGGTTCAGCAGCACTTGCAAACTTTGGAGGTTGAGTTCCTAGAAACTCACTCAACCTTGGTTGGCGTGGTGCCGCTTGTGTAGGTGGAACTTGATGCAAGTTAGCTACCACTTGAGTCAAGTTCTGGATGAGCTGATTTTGATTCTCCAGCATTTGGTGGAGAGGATCAACTTCTTCACGGCGACCACCCCGGTCCTGGCCTCTAGAAAGATGAGGGTTGCATGCCTCATCATTGTTGTTGGCGGGGTTGGCAGCACGTCCTTTTCCTCTTCCGGCCATCTGGCAGAATCAACAAATGTTAATTTTGATACCATTTAGTATCATCTTACTACTTTCATTTGTTGGTACTTTAAGGTGTTGAGGCTTTGTTAAAATTTTACGAGGGTTTATATCTCACACCAAATAAATGCACTATTATTTCCTGTGGGTTCACACCAAAGCAAAACAATCTGAAGACGAGGCTGTGGACAATTGCTCATGGCTTCCACAACTCACGTCACACAGCAAGCATTATCACACCATTAACTACGTAACGACTCGACTACTCGACCTCTTGCTAGCTAGGGGAAAGACTCTACACTACTCGTCCTCTTGAGCTGGCTCCTCGGGATCTTCCTCCTCATTTCGGCTACCTTCTGACTCTGCTTTGGGTGGGGAGGCTGCTGGTGGAGAAGTGCGACGACGCCTGATCGCTCGGCGATCCGGAGAGTCAGGAGTCCATGTATCATTCACGGTGACACACAGTTCATTCCCATCTCCTCTTTCTCTCGCCTTTAAGCAAGCTCGCAGCAACGCCTCCGTTTCCTTCAGAGTGTCTCGGACATCCTGAAGCTCTTGTTGACACTCCTGCAGTCGAGTGCTGAGCATAGCAGCATCCTCCAAGCACAAGTCCATGTGCTCATGGGAAGTCCCTTGCTGCACCGGTGGGTACTTGTACTCCGTGGTACCACTCTCACGTTGGAGGACATACATGTACTCAGTTTTGTCCAAGTGGCGACGATAGATGTGACTATGGCAGGTGATGGCCTCCCAGGTGACATCTTTCTCCGCGTCAACTTGTGTTGCTCGACAAGCTGGAGAGTGGTGAATCTTAAGCAGCTGATTCTCGTGTATAATCCTCATCTCCGAACTCCATTCTTCCCTCTTCTCACGGATGGTCCTGGTGGAGTTATAGTGGATGATTAGCTTGCCCGTATTGCCTGCGGCTTCGAGCATACGTCGAAGACGGCGCAACAAGTCTCCTACTGCCAATCCGTAGGAAAGGTACGTCACTGGACGACTCTCCTCTCTTTCGGCAAGGACAACTACGGGAACTCTCCCTCCTGTAGACTTGCGGGCGGTGCGAATCATGCGAACCATCTAAAACAAAAAGAATTTAAATTTAGGTTAGATAAACTTTTTAAACAAAAATCCCATTTTGAATGAAAATTTGGGGTAAGATGAAGAAAATGACTCCTTAAATAACACTCTTCAACCCAAACCTTGGAAAATAGTTTTTAAGAAAATAGGGCCCTTAAATACGTCCATTTCTACCTAGGTCCACGTTCCTACGGGCAGCCTTGGCTCTGATACCACCTCTGTCACACCCGATTTTTCCGAAGAACAACCAAGTGAATATCACATGTATGCCAGGATCATTTTCTCATACATGTGATGACAAATAATGAAGCATCATTTATTACAAGCCAGGGGTCGAATATAAATAAGTCTTACATCGCAAATGTCTCAATGGACAATAGTACGTTCATCACAAGTAAACAAACTAGCAGCGGAATATTATTCTTTAGGGCTCCATCACAGGCGTTGCCCGGGGGTCTTCATAAACCTAAAAATCTTTCTCGGGTCCAAAATCTTGGTCATTATACACCACCTCATTATCTTGACCTGAGCAGCAATATAAACCAACAAATATGCAAGGTTGAGTACCAATGGTACTCAGCAAGTGTGGGAAAATTATATCATGCATGGCTAGAACAAGGAGAGATTGAACTCATGGTTAAAGCACTACGCAATTAATACCTATCACCTTAGCTTATTAAGCACCTACATTACTACACAGGTGAAATGGTCCCAATCTCCCATCCATCATCATAATCTAATAACCATAACATCATTTCCAATGTTAAACTCCCCGCTTAACATCCACAACTTCCAATAACCATCACTCCTCTAATCATGAATAAGTCCAGGCCGCTCTTAACCGTGAGCACGGCTGTCAAGACAGTTTTGACTCTGCAGAGTTTGTACCACTGTACCCACATGTAGTGATTCCATCCCCCGTTGCCGGGTGGACTAAAAGAACCTCCATTATGCCAGTGGCTACGATCCACATTCACACTTCCCAGGTGCGCAGCCAGGAGATCACTACGAAGCCTTTACAAAGGGATTCCCGACGAGCGTGGGCCCACTGAGGTTTCACCCCTAACAGCATACAAGAGGCTCCAACCCCGCTGCAGTGGCCCCCTCTTGAGCCTTGCGGTTCATATGGTAGTCCAGCTGACACCCACTCCCCGCACCATCCAACACACCCATACTACGCCGGGGATACACCTAATTAATTGGCCAAGCTGCCCCATCTCAGCATGTGGTTGGCACGGTAAAGCTAGGTTACATGCTCCATGAACCGGTCCTTAGGATCCAGGCAAGTACTAAACACAAACCCAAGTCTCGTGCACCCAGCACACAACCAAAACATCCAACTTGCCTTGATCCCTACCTCTACATAACTCACAATAGCTCATTCAAGAGTATGGTATACTAAACTGATGATCTCATATTCCAAATATCCCATTCTAAGCATGGCTAAGCATATGCATGTAAATAAATGACATGACAAAATAAATCCCAACCCAAGCTACAAGGAAACAAGGTAATGCAATTCTAGGGAAACTTCCTACCATGGGTTTCATATTTCATTTGACAATGCAAATAATTCTATCTACACATCCTAGCATAGGATCAAAGTGGTCAAGGACACTTGCCTCCTTCTTGCTGCTCTTGAAATGGGTAGTCCTGATCTTGGAAAGGGATAACTTGCTCTTGAACAGGTTCTACTTCATACCATCACACATAGAAAAAGAAAAACAACAATCATAAGACATAGTTCACACTACTTACTTCATACAAACCACACATTCACATTTATAAAAGTTCTTTACCATTATATGTGTTGTGGTTACTCTATGTGTGTTGAGTTGTGGCTTGCATGCACTTTTAACCATGTGTATATGATTCCTACTTTTATGTCCACATTTATACTTACATACTATTTATATGGGTTTCCAATAAATTTCTTATATTCAACTACTACACCTTTTCACTACCAAGTGTGTATGAAAAGTATTTTTCTTCCCCATATGTGCCTTCATAATTTCTACCAACCCTAAACTGAACTCTTTGGATTTTTAAAAACTCCATTTATCATTTACTAGTTGCTATATTCTTGGATTTATATTCCTATGCATAATTGTGTATTTTATTATGAAATTAGTAATACACATCATCTAAACAGTATAGGTTCTGGTCCTAAATAATTTAATAACATATTTTAACCTTGGCCTCTGATGTAAACTATTTCATAATTATTTTCCCTATTTTTCTATAACTATTCTTTACTTAAAAATGTGTCCCTATACTAATAAATGTGATTAATAAATGAAACAGATTCATTTCAGCCCAAAATATATTTTTATCTCACTCCAAAGTTTTCTAAGTACTGAGAAAGTTTTTTAATTAATTTTGACAATTATGTTTGTCCCACTTTTTAATTTTTAAACACTAGTTACATATTCAATTTTCTAAATTAAATACTAAACAGGGCTAAAATAATGAACTCACCCCATTACAGGGTCTATAATATTATTTTCATAATTTCCAGGGGTCTAGCTACACTTATCAGAGGTGTTTTTCCTAATTTTTATTAAGTCCAGGGGCTAAAACTGATTTTTAAATGAATTTACATGATTTTCTGGAGTTCCAGGGGCTAGATCAGAAGTTTCCGGGGCTAGCTCTTATTTCCCGAGAACCCCAGGGGGTAGCACGTAAGAATTCCAGTCTTTATAACGCGGGGCTGACGTGGACCGTCCGATTTTAAACCGACGGCTGAGATTATAACATCGAACCGGTACGCGGGGTTTTAAAGTCTACCGTGCGATTTAAAATAAACGGCGCACAAGCGGCCACGTCGCTCTGATCGAGCGCGGGCGGCGCTGCCGGCGGCGCACGGCGGCGGGAAGCGGCAATCTCGCCGGAAAGTTTCGGATCCTCGATAATTCTGCCTAGAACTGTGATCTTATGGCATAGATCGGTAGAGGGGAGGTCAGGGATCTCACCTCGGGGGTTTTCTTGAGCTCAGGGGTCCTAGAAAGTGATCGGCGGCGAGGTCCGAGGCAAAACCATGGCGAAGCTCGTCGGCGCTGGGTTTACACCGTAAGTCTCCGAGTTTTCTGCACCTGCAAAGCTCCCCGGAGGCGGTGGATCAAGACCAGCGAGTTAGATCAGAGTTTCCGAGCTTAGATCGGCCAGAATTCACCGGCGAAGTCTCGGTGCTCACCGGAGTAAAAATCGGCGATCGCGTGGGAAAAACCGATCGGGGCTGGGGTTTTTATAGCCGGGGGAGGGCGGTGGGTCAGTTGTGATCGAGTTTGAGTCTTCTGGGACCGGAATTCGGGCTGAGGGACGCGGTATTCCGATCGGTTAAGATCGCGCGCGCGCGGGAGAGAGTCCGGGGTCGGCGCGATCGAGGTTGGGGATGACAGGTGGGTCCCACCTGTCTGTGTGAGAGAGCGCGGGCGCGCGCGGCTACGGGCTGGCGCGGGGGAAACTGGGCCGGCTGGCGGGTTTCGGCCCACTGGCCGGTTTTTTTCCGTTTTCTCTTTTCTTTTTCCATTTCTTTCTGATTTGAGTTTAATTTGAATTCCAGTTTGAATTTGAATTTTTGCAAAACATGCAACACGTCCAAAAATTTTTAAATTCCCCTCTGAACATGATTTAGTGTTTTGAATCAAAATTTTGGGGTGTTACACCTTCTCCAAGTCGATGAACACTATATGCAAGTCCTTCTTCTGCTCCCTATATCTCTCCATAAGCTGACGAAGCAAGAAAATCGCCTCCATTGTAGACCTCCCAGGCATAAAACCAAACTGGTTTTTAGTGACATTGGTCACTTTCCTCAGGCGGCGTTCAATCACTCTCTCCCAAAGCTTCATAGTATGACTCATAAGTTTAATGCCTCGATAATTAGTACAACTTTGAATATCTTATTTATTTTTGAAGATAGGTACTAATATACTTTTCCACCATTCTTCAGACATCTTGTGTAACCGAAAAATATGGTTGAATAGCTTTGTGAGCCATACTATTGCCACGTCCCCAAGACATCTCCACACCTCAATAGGGACATCGTCAGGGCCGAGGGCCTTTCCTCCTTTCATCCTTTTTAAGGCCTCCTTAACATCAAACTCTTGTATCCTCCGCACGAACCGCCTGTTGGAGTCATCAAAGGAGTCATCCAACTCAACCATAGTGCTCCCATTCCCATCATTGAATAGCCCATTAAAGTAATCACGCCATCTATTCTTAATCTCTTCATCCTTCACTAGAATACGGTCAGTCTCATCTTTGATGCATTTAACTTGATTGAGATCCCTCATCTTTCTCTCGCGGATTTTTGCTACCTTGTATATGCCCTTTTCACCTTCTTTTGTCTCTAGTCTCTCATATAACTTATCATAAGTCTGTCCTCTTGCCTTACTCACAGCCCGCTTTGCATTCTTCTTAGCCTCTTTGTACTTAAGCATATTGCTTGCGCTTCTATCATTATGCCAACTCTTGTAACACTCCTTCTTTTCCTTAATGGACTTTTGTACATCCTCATTCCACCACCAAGTGTCTTTATCTACAAGTTTCTTTCCCTTTGTCACACCGAACACCTCACTAGCTACCTTCCTAATGCAAGTTGCCATCTTCATCCACATACTATCTGCATCTCTATTTTCTGCCCAGGGTCCTTCTGTGATCACCCTATTTTTAAAGGATTCTTGTGATTCTCCCTTCAACTTCCACCACTTTGTTCTTGTGATTTTGACACCTTTGTCCCGCAAAGAGCATGTATGGAAGCGAAAGTCAGCTACCACAAGCTTATGTTGTGTCACAACACACTCCCCCGGGATCACCTTACAATCTAGACACTCCCGTCTATCCTTTCTCCTAGTGAGGACAAAGTCAATCTGGCTAGAGTGTTGAGCACTACTAAAAGTCACTAGGTGAGATTGCCTCTTCCTAAAGAGAGTGTTAGCTATCAACAGATCATAGGCTACGGCAAAGTCTAGGATGTCCTTACCCTCTTGATTTCTGTCGCCGCATCCAAAACCTCCATGTACTCCCTCAAATCCTAGGTTAGTTGCACCCACATGACCATTGAGATCTCCCCCTATGAGGAGTTTCTCGGTTATCGGTACACTACTCACCATATCCTCCAAGTCCTCCCAAAATTGCCTCTTAGCACTCATGTTGAGCCCAACTTGTGGGGCACAAGCACTAATGATGTTCAAGACAATGTCCCCAATTACTATCTTGATTAAGATGATCCTATCCCCTCGTCTTCGAACATCCACTACTCCATCCTTAAGACTCTTATCTATTAGAACACCTACGCCATTCCTAGCCCCAGCCGAACCAGAATACTAAAGCTTGAAACCGGTATTCTCGACTTCTCTCGCCTTTTGACCCACCCATCTAGTCTCTTGTACACAAAGGATATTTACTCGTCTCCTAATGGCAACATCTACTAACTCACGTAGCTTCCCCGTCAAGGATCCTACATTCCAACTACCCACCTGAAATCTATGTTCCTCGGCTAGCTTTCTGACGCTTTGCACCCGTCGAGTAAGATGCAAAGACCCTTGCTCACTGTCACACCCGGTTTTTCCGAAGAACAACCAAGTGAATATCACATGTATGCCAGGATCATTTTCTCATACATGTGATGACAAATAGTGAAGCATCATTTATTACAAGCCAGGTGTCGAATATAAATAAGTCTTACATCGCAAATGTCTCAATGGACACTAATGCTTCATCACAAGTAAATAAACTAGCAGCGGAATATTATTCTTTAGGGCTCCATCACAGGCGTTGCCCGGGGGTCTTCATGAACCTAAAAACCTTCCTCGGGTCCAAAGTCTTGGTCATTATACACCACCTCATTATCTTGACCTGAGCAGCAATATAAACCAACAAATATGCAAGGTTGAGTACCAATGGTACTCAGCAAGTGTGGGAAAATTATATCATGCATGGCTAGAACAAGGAGAGGTTGAACTCATGGTTAAAGCATTACGCAATTAATACCTATCACCTTAGCTTATTAAGCACCTACATTACTACACAAGTGAAATGGTCCCAATCTCCCATCCCATCATCATAACCCAATAATCATAACATCATTACCAATGTTAAGCTCCCCGCTTAACTTCCAAAACCATCAATCCTCTAATCATGAATAAGTCCAGGCCGCTCTTGACCGTGAGCACGGCTGTCAAGACAGTTTTGACTCTGCAGAGTTTGTACCACTGTACCCACAAGTAGTGATTTCATCCCCCGTTGTCGGGTGGACTAAAAGAACCTCCATTATGCCAGTGACTACGATCCACATTCACACTTCCCAGGTGTGCGGCCAGGAGATCACTACGAAGCCTTTACAAAGGGATTCCCGATGAGCGTGGGCCCACTGAGGTTTCACCCCTAACAGCATACAAGAGGCTCCAACCCCGCTGCAGTGGCCCCCTCTTGAGCCTTGCGGTTCATATGGTAGTCCAGCCGACACCTACTCCCCGCACCATCCAACACACCCATACTACGCCGGGGATACACCTAATTAATTGGCCAAGCTGCCCCATCTCAGCATGTGGTTGGCACTGTAAAGCCGGGTTACATGCTCCATGAACCGGTCCTTAGGATCCAGGCAAGTACTAAACACAAACCCAAGTCTCGTGCACCCAGCACACAACCAAAACATCCAACTTGCGTTGATCCCTACCTCTACATAATTCACAATGTCTCATTCAAGAGTATGGTAAAATAAACTGATGATCTCATATCCCATATATCCCATTCTAAGCATGGCTAAGCATATGCATGTAAATAAATGACATGACAAAATAAATCCCAACCCAAGCTTCAAGGAAACAAGGTAATGCAATTCTAGGGAAACTTCCTAGCATGGGTTTCATATTTCATTTGACAATGCAAATAATTCTATCTACACATCCTAGCATAGGATCAAAGTGGTCAAGGACACTTGCCTCCTTCTTGCTGCTCTTGAAATGGGTAGTCCTGGTCTTGGAAATGAATAACTTGTTCTTGAACAGGTTCTACTTCATACCATCACACATAGCAAAAGAAAAACAACAATCATAAGACATAGTTCACACTTCTACTTCATACAAACCACACATTCATATTTATGAAAGTTCTTTACCATTATATGTGTTGTGGTTACTTTATGTGTGTTGAGTTGTGGCTTGCATGCACTTTTAACCATGTGTATATGATTCCTACTTTTGTGTCCACCTTCATACTTACACACTATTTATATGGGTTTCCAATAAATTTCTTATATTCAACTACTTCACCTTTTTACTACCAAGTGTGTATGAAAAGTATTATTCTTTCCCATATGTGCCTTCATAATTTCTACCAACCCTAAACTGAACTCTTTTGTATTTTAAAAACTCCATTGATCATTTACTAGTTGCTATATTTTTCAGATTTATATTCTCATGCATAATTGTGTATTTTATTATGAAATTAGTAATACATATCATCTAAACAGTATAGGTTCTGGTCCTAAATAATTTAATATCATATTTTGACCTTGGCTTCTGATGTGGACTATTTCATAATTATTTTCCCTATTTTTCTATAACTATTCTTTACTCAAAAATGTGTCCCTATACTAACAAATGTGAATAATAGATGAAACAGATTCATTTCAGCCCAAAATATATTTTTATCTCACTCCAAAGTTTTCCAAGTACTGAGAAAGTTTTTAATTAATTTTGACAATTATGTTTGTCCCACTTTTTAATTTTTAAACACTAGTCACATATTCAATTTTCTACATTAAATACTAAACAGGGCTAAAATAATGAATTCACCCCATTACAGGGTCTATAATATTATTTTCATAATTTCCAGGGGTCTAGCTACACTTTTCAGAGGTGTTTTTCCTAATTTCTATTAAGTCCAGGGGTTAAAACTGATTTTTAAATGAATTTACATGATTTTCTGAAGTTCCAGGGGCTAGATCTGAAGTTTCCGGGGCTAGCTCTCAATTCCAGAGAACCCCAGGGGGTAGCACGTAAGAATTCCAGTCTTTATAATGCGGGGCTGACGTGGACCGTCCGATTTTAAACCGACGGCTGAGATTATAACATCGAACCGGTACGCGGGGTTTTAAAGTCTACCGTGCGATTTAAAATAAACGGCGCACCAGCGGCCACGTCGCTCTGATCGAGCGCGGGCGGCGCTGCCGGCGGCGCACGGCGGCGGGAAGCGGCGATCTCGCCGGAAAGTTTCGGATCCTCGAGAATTCTGCCTAGAACTGTGATCTTATGACCTAGATCGGTAGAGGGGAGGTCAGGGATCTCACCTCGGGGGTTTTCTCGAGCTCGGGGGTCCTGGAAAGTGATCAGCGGCGAGGTCCGAGGCAAAACCACGGCGAAGCTCGTCGGCGCTGGATTTACACCGTAAGTCTCCGAGTTTTCTGCACCTGCAAAGCTCCCCGGAGGCGGTGGATCAAGACTAGCGAGTTAGATCAGAGTTTCCGAGCTTAGATCGGCCAGAATTCACCAGCGAAGTCTCGGTGCTCACCGGAGTAAAAATCGGCGATCGCGTGGGAAAAACTGATCGGGGCTGGGGTTTTTATAGCCGGGGGAGGGCGGTGGGTTTGTTGTGATCGAGTTGGAGTCCTCTGGGACCAGAATTCGGGCGGCGGGACGGGTTTCCCGATCGGTTAAGATCGCGCGCGCTCGGGGAAAAGTCCGGGGGCGCGGGGGCTCAGGGTTAGGGATGACAGGTGGGTCCCACCCGTCGGTGAGAGGCAGCGCGGCGCGCGCGGGGGCGGGCTGGCGCTGGGAAACTGGGCCGGCTGGCAGGTTTCGGCCCACTGGCCGGTTTTTTTCCCGTTTCTCTTTTTCTTTTTCCATTTCTTTTCTGTTTTGAGTATAATTTGAATTCCAGTTTGAATTTGAATTTTTACAAAACATGCAACACGTCCAAAAATTTTTAAATTCCCCTCTGAACATGGTTTAGAGTTTTGAATCAAAATTTGGGGTGTTACACTCACTTATCACTACATCCGGGCGATGATGTAGCGCGCCACTAAGGTGGTGGCGATCCGGCCCTTGCTCATTTAACACCATATCCGGGTTCCGATATGGCGCGCCACTAAGGCGGTGGCGATCCGGCCCTTGCCCACTTAACACCATACCCGGGTTCCGATATGGTGCGTCGCTAAGAGGGTTACGCCCCAACGAATTTCTATTGTGTTTCATTTCCATGAGAATGACTAAGTGTAAGTTGTTGGCTCGCCAAGCCTATCACAACCCCCTCCTCCTTTACCCGGGCTTGGGACCAGCTATGTCATTACAACATAGGCGGAGTTGAGAAGCATCTAAGGCTGGTGTTGCGAAAATTGAGAGAGCACCAACTATATGCCAAGCTAAGCAAATGTGAGTTCTGGCTGAAGAGAGTCCTCTTTTTGGGACATATAATCTCTGAAGGAGGAATCTCCGTGGACCCCGCTAAGAACGCAGATGTGCAGAAGTGCAAGACCCTTGAAAACGTCGAGGAAATCCAAAGCTTCTTAGGATTGGCTGGGTACTATCGACGGTTCATTGAGGGCTTCTCCAGGATCTTATGACCCCTCACCAAAATGCTAGAGAAGGGAATCACATTCACGTGGACACCAAAGTGTAAGGCGAGTTTTCAAGAGTTGAAGAAGAGATTGACAACAGTTCTAGTGCTAGTTATGCCAGACATGCAGAAAATTTTTTTTGGTATATTGTGATGCTTCTGGACGCAGATTGGGATGTGTTCTCATGCAAGAGGGGCATGTCGTTGCATATGCGTCCAGACAGCTTTGAAAACACGAGAACTATCCTACGCATGACCTAGAGCTAGCCGCAGTGGTCCATGCATTGAAGCTTTGGAGATATTACTTGATGGGAAAGAGGACAGAGATATATACAGACCATAAAAGCTTAAAGTACATCTTCACACAGCCAGATCTCAATCTCAGACAAAGGAGATGGTTAGATCTGATTAAAGATTTTGATGTGGGTATCAACTATCATCCTGGGAAAGCGAACATCGTGGCAGATGCTTTAAGCCAAAAGGTACATGTCAACATGTTGAGCCTAAATGACACGCCTACAGAATTAAAGGAGGAAATTGCAAAACTCAATCTATGTCTAGTGAATAATGGTGATGCCATCGCCATGGAAGTGGACTCCACCTTGGAGCAAGACATACGGAACGGTCAGAAGGATGACGAGAAAATACAAGAAATCAGAAGATTCATCAAAGAGAATAAAGCTCCTGGGTTTAGTGAGGATGAACAAAGTAAGGTGTGGCATGGGAAAATAATATGTGTGCCGGAGGTAAAGGAGATCCATGAACTAATTATGAGAGAGACTCATGATTCCGACTATTCCATTCATCCTGGGAGTACGAAGATGTATCATGAACTCAAAAGCAGATACTGGTGGTATGGCAGTAAACGAGATGCCGCGGAACATGTCACCCTATGTGACACATGTCAGCTAGTAAAAGCAGAACATCAACGACCCGCCGGATTATTGCAACCACTCAAAGTACCCGAATGGAAATGGGAAGAAATAGGCATGGACTTCATAGTGGGACTGCCCAGGACCCAATCAGGATATGATTCGACATGGGTCATAATCGATAGGCTGACCAAGATGACTCATTTTATCCACATGAAAGAAAGCTAGGGGATCCAAATTGGCAGAATTATACATGTCAAGAATCGTGTGTTTTCATGGAGTGCCGAAGAAGATAGTGTCAGATCGAGGGACATAGTTCACCTCAAGGTTCTCGCAGAAGTTACATAAAACCATGGGGATTCATTTGAATTTCAGTTCTGCGTACCATCCATAGACTGACGGGCAGACCGAAAGGACCAATCAAATCCTTGAGGATAGGTTGAGAGCCTGTGCACTCAAGAATAATAGGAGTTGGGACAAGAACTTACCTTATGCTGAGTTCTCCTATAACAACAGCTACCAGGCTAGTATGAAAATGTCACCCTTTGAGGCACTGTATGGGAGAAAGTGCAGAACTCCATTATTTTGGAATCAAACTGGGGAAAGTAAAGTATTTGGGCCAGAGGTGTTACAAGAAGCCAAGGCGAAAGTGAGGGAAATCCGCAACAACTTGAGAATAGCCCATACCAGATAAAAGAGTTATGCTGATGTACGAAAAAGAGAGCTCACGTTCAATGTAAGGGACTACGTCTGTCGGTACCCACGATATGGGGTACCCCCGCGCACAGGAGAAAATGCCTAAGGATCTCGCCCTTCTTTGCAGGGAGAGCTCCGAAGGCGCCACGTATCCAGCGGGGCCGGGCCTCCCTCTCCTCAGAGGAGAGATCCGGGGGCTGCCATGTGGCCAACAGCAGCCAGACCCCCCCCCCCCCCCCCCCCCCCGTCGGGAGGGCTCCGAAGGCGCCACATGTCCTGTGGGGCGGGACCTCCCCCTCCTCAGAGGAGAGCTCCAGGCCCGCCACATGGCCGATAGAAGCCGTTGCGCCCAGTCGCATCGCAGACTAGCGCGCAGTGTCAGAACCTGCCAGGCAATAAACACAGCGACAAGACATCCCCTGCCGCCTCCGCCGTCATCAACCACTACGACTAGCATGCGGCATGGGCAGGGCGGCAAGAAGAAGACTCGGAAGCCTTCGCCAGAGACAACTACCGACATAACTGCGGATACGATAGTCGGCAGACAATCTCCCCGGGACCACCTATCGGGTCCCGGGCCCCCTTGTAAGCCACACGAGTCTTGGACTATAAAAGGTTCAGGTAGGCAACGTTAGCAAGGGTTCGCACTCCAGCAACTCACACCCTAGGCATAACTCATCCTCAAGCTCAGGACTCCGGTTCTGAGCAACTAGCAATACAGCGAGCACCTCTGCTCGCCGTGGACGTAGGGATTTACGCTCCGGCGGCCCGAACCACGTAAAACTCGCCGTGTCAAGCTCCTCCCTCACTCGTCCCTTACGCTTAAGCTCTCCGCAAGCGACTAGCCCCTCCGAAAAAGAACCTCCGCGGGCTTCCCAGAGCAGGTCCGGGGGAAGTGTCGACCACACACTTCGACAACGTCTATCTCTAGGTGTCTTCTATCAGAGGACTTTGCCGATTCAAAGTGAAAGGGAATCTATCACCTCGGTATATTGGACCTTTCCAGATTCTGGAGAGGAAAGGCGAAGTGGCATATCAGCTAGAACTACCGGCTCGCCTATCAGATGTGCACGATGTATTCCATGTGTCACAACTCAAGAAATGCTTAAGAACAATCGAAGAGAGGTTACCCATGAATGAGATAGACGTCTGAGAAGACCTTTCTTATGCCGAACAACCAGTCAAGATTCTGGAGACGATGGAACGCATCACAAGAAACAAAAGAATCCGAATGTGCAAAGTGCAGTAGAAACATCACTCAGAAAAAGAGGCCACATGGGAGAGAGAAGACGAGCTCAAGGCACAGTTTTCCGGATCTATTCCCCTAGGGTTACCAATCTCGAGAACGGAATTTCTTTTAAGGGGGGTAGAGTTGTAACATCCCCAAAATGTTTCAAATTCAAACTACAAGCAAATGAACGTGATGCATGTTGAGGAAAAGTTCAAATTCAAATTGGAATTCGAATTTGAAGTCAGAACAGAAAAAGAAAAAGGGAAATAAAAAGAGAAAGAGCAGATGGGCCAAAACCCACCAAACCGGCCAGCCGGCCCACGTTTCTCCCCTCTCCCCCTCTCACTGCCGCACGGGCCCTGCTTGTCATCTCTTTCCTCCGCCCTCCCCCAACCGTCTGCACTTTTCCCGCCCGAGCAACCGATCGCGCCCCCTCTCCGACATCATTTCTCACATAGTTGAGATATGGACAATAGGTTATAATCCAGTGATTCAACGTGTAGAACATGTGAAAGAAAGTGTTGAGAAGAGATTGCAACTTACCCTTCCTCGGCTGTTCTCACCAAAATAGATGTCTTCATTTGGATCATCATTTTCTTCATACTCGACAAACATTTTTCTCTCTCCGGTCATATGGTTAGTGCACTCACTATCTAGCACCCATTTAGTGCCATCAGAGGAGTAGGACTGCAAAACAATTTAAACTTTGCTCTTAGTTACCCAAACATGGTTGAGTCCTTTGAGGTTAGTTACTAGGCATTTGGGCATCCACACACAAGTTTTTGGACTCTTGTGGAGTGACCCAATATATTTTGCATAAACTTTACCATACTTACTTTTCATAAGAACATAAGATGCATCGAAATTATGAAATACTATAGATTTTACATTTTCGGTAATCTCATGTGAGATAGATGCAATGTTGTTACTCTTGTCTTGACTTGAGTTTTCTTTCACAAAGGCTACGTATTTGCTATTGTTTTTAAGAATTCTAGCGTTTTGCTTTCCTCCCCTAGTATAACCAAGTCCATCTTTGATGAAGGGAGATCTTGTGACTGAGTTATGCACTACGTGCATATTTGATTTTTTCCTTATCAAAGATCCCACTCTTGTGTGTATTCTTGCTTTGTGCCTCTTTGAGCTCATTTTTTAAGTTTAAGACAATGTTAGCATATTTACAAGTTTTAGTGTTGGATTCTATATTTGTTGAGAGAGAGTTTTTGGAGGATGAATTAGTTGAGACACTTGACTTAAGTGAGTCAAGTTGTGCTTCAAGATTCTTGTGAGATTTGGTTAAACTTACAAGTTCATCTTGAAGTGCTACATTCTCACTTTTAAGCTGCACGCATGTCTCCTTGCTCATGGCAAGTTCGCTTTCAAGTGTTCTACTCTTTTCTCTCTCAAGTTCAAGAAGTTTCTCAATCTCAAGGTTTCTTTCCTTTTCAAGGATAAGCAATTCTTCTTGTTGATTGAGAAGCTCTTCTTGTTCAAATATTTCATCCGATAACATTTTCATTTTAGCTATAGCCTTTTTGTTTAATCCTCTAAACATAAATTCGTTTTCACTACTACTATCAAAGTCACTATCATCTTCAATATGTAACTTAGAAGGTTTAGATATTACCTTGCGCTTTCCTTCCTTTGCCATGAGGCATGTGTGACTTCGGCTCTTCCAATCACCCTTGTTTGGCAAGAGTGATTTCTTCATGGTTGGCCTCTTGATGGCTACGGTTGCCACTTTTTCTTCATCTTCAGAGGAGGATTCTTCTTTTGAGTCTCATTCTTCTCCGATGTGGGCTTGTCCATACATCTTCTTCTTTGTGAAGAATTTCTTATCTTGAGGCTTCCCATCCTTCTTCTTTCTCTTGTCATCTTCCTTGCTATGGGGGCAGTTCACAATGAAATGCCCATGTTTTCTACAGTTGTAGCAATTCTTCTTTGTTCTTGACTTGCCCTTGTCTTTGCTCTTGTTCTAATAGTGATGGCTTCTCCTTCTCCTCATCAACCTTTTGAATCTTTTGATGAAGAACGTCATTTCTTCATCATCCATGTCCGTGCTCTCATCATCACTTTCTTCATCTTCACTTGTGAGTTGTGTTTATTTTGCTTGGACTTGGATGTGGCCTTGAGAGCAATGCCCTTCTTCTTGGATGAAGTGATCTTGGCTAGGTCATTGACGTGTTGGGCTTTCTTTTCCATTATCTCGTGGTTAATGATCTTCCCTAGCACTTCATCCGGAGTCATTAAGTGAAAGTTTGGACTTTCCCGGATTAAAATGCATAGGGTACATTGCGAGGCATAAATGCTTTTATCATTCTTTTAACCACCTCATGGTCATTCCATTTCTTGCATCCGTACGCCCGACTCTTGTTGATAAGAGTTTTGTGTCGGTTGTACATTTCTTGAGGTGTTTTGCCTTCTTCCATGGCGAACCTTTCAAGCTCTCCTTCTATCATCTCAATCTTAGCTTCTCTCACGGATCGGTTTCCTTCATGTGCAGTCTTGAGGGTGTCCCAAATATCTTTGGCGAGCTCCAACCCATCTACCTTGTTAAATTCTTCAATGCTCAGAGATGAGTTGAGCACGGCTGCTGCTTGTGCATTGCGATGGATTTGTTGTTCTTGTTCTCGGGTGAGTTCATCCTCGTCTTTGGGGATATCTATACCTGTACATACCACATGCCAAAGACTTGGGTTCAGGTAAATTATATGCAATTTCATGTTGTGTATTCCACATTGTATAGTTAGTTCCATCAAAGTGAGGTGGTTTGCCTAGAGGAATTGATGAATAACTAGAATGAGAATTTAGACGTTCATAGTTAAAAGGATATCGCGAGTAGTCTTGTTGACTACTCTTGAGCTTCTTCTCCAACTTCTCCTTCTTTTTTCCTTTTAGCCTCCTCCTTCTTCTTTTTGAGGAGTGCCGTGAGACGAAGAACTTCTTCATCTTCTTCTGAGCTTGTAACGTCTTGTGGAGGAGTAACCGCTGGAGGCGGGTTAGAACCTTGTTCTTCAAAATTGCTCGAACTTGCTCCTTTTTACTTGTTGAGATCAATTTGGCTACCGACCTTATCCCCCATCTCCTCTCCAAGCGGTTAAGCTTTTGTGCAGAGTTAGGCTCTGATACCAATTGAAAGTTGCCTAGAGTGGGGTGAATGGGCTAATAAAACCTGAAAGTATAGCAAACAGCGGATAAAACCTGAAGCAGGCCGGACTAGTCCGGTCTGAGGTCGGACTAGTCCGGTCTAAGTATAAATTTGTGTTTTAGGTTTCTTTTGAGTTTGTTTGAGCGGAAAATATATGGTAGTCAAATGATATCACTAATCAGTTGAGAATGATTAGATTGCGAAATAGTAGAACAATTTGCGGGCATTAACACAATGAAAGCTTAACAAGTAATTCTAGTGAGCAAATGAGATAGTAGAGGAACCAAGAGACACGATTTATCCCGAGGTTCGATTCCACACAGGAATCTACGTCCTCGTTGAGGAGTCCACCAAGGACCGGGTCTTTTCCAACACTTCCCTCACCGAGCGATCACCAAGATCAGGTCCGGGCTCTCTCACTATCAATCAAATGTGAATACAATGCTCTTAGGGGCTACTCACACTTTGAGGCTCCCTACACCAACCAAGTAGTTCTAGAATTCAAAGTACAACTGTTAAGAACTCAAAATAACAGTTAGAGTGCAAGAGAATCAAAGCGAGAGCTCAAACGTCGATCACCATGTCTTTCCTCTCACAAAACCACTAACTCCTTAAGATCCAATCTTAGGGGTCTAGAAGGTGAGAAAAGAGGCTTAGAAGAGCTCTAGGAATGAGTTTTCAGCGCTTAGGTTGTTGTCGCCACAATTCTCAGCCCGGGGGTCTCCTTTTATAGAAATCCCAGAATTTAGCCGTTACCAACTAAAGTCCGGACTAGTCCGGTCCTAACCCCGGACTAGTCCGTTCTTAAGGGACCACCAACGCCACAAGGCTACCAACTAAAATTTAGTGACCGTTTGACTCAACGGTCAAGAAACCATGGACTAGTCCGGCCAAGAGCGGACTAGTCCGATCTCAGTCAGGAACCTTTGTTCCGTATGAGAACGGACTAGTTTGGTAAGGGCGGACTAGTCCGGCCTCAAGGGCGGACTAGTCCGGTCTTACCAGACTTAGTCTAAAAACTCTCTAATCTGAGCTGCGGACTAGTCCAACCATTTTCGGACTAGTCCGAGCTCACACAGGAACTTTTATTCCATCATAATTCGGACTAGTCTGAAAAGATCGGACTAGTCCGGCCTGTGGAGCAGACTAGTCCGATGGCACTCAGAGGCTTCTTCTCCAGACATAAGCGGCTTAGTCTGCATAGCGGACTAGTCCGGCCTCTCGAGCGGACTAGTCCGGCCTTCTGAGACTTAGTCTCATAACGGCTCAGACTCACACAACAACGGACTAGTCCGGCCTTGAACGGACAAGTCCGAACTGACTCAGAGACTCTTTATCCGGTCCAAAACGGATTAGTCCGGGTCTGAACGGACTAGTCCGGCCAGTGGTCCGGACAAGTCCGGTCTCCCCTTTTCTTCATATTTATAACTACTTCGTCTCATGATTCTAACTTTCTACCCTTCGTTTGAGCTCTCTAATGATTCTCAAGCACTCTAAAAGAGAAGACCCTGTACACAACTAGAAAATGTGAAGATTAATAGAAAATGCTATTTTCTACTCTTTCAAGTCTTGTTCTTTTCCTTTTACTTCTTGAGAGACTCCATATCCATTTCTTTGATAAACATCTGTGCTCATACTCAGTAGAAACTTATTAGTATCTTAATTGTCATCATCAATCAACCAAAACCCACGGGGATTACCTAGATGCACTTTCACTCGGCGGCGTGCACGACTCCCACTCGATGGGGTTCCCCTCCGGGGGTTCCGTCTCCTCCTCGGGAGTCCCATCCTCATAGAATCCTGCAAAAGCTTCAAACACAAGCAGTGAGCACGAAGGCTCAGCAAGACTGACCCGTCTCTGCTAAACATGAAACTTCTACATGAGGGGATGATAGGTACATGAGGTAAAATAAGTTGCAAGGACTCGCCTAATTAGTGGAACCTTACTTTTAAGTTTTAACAGCAGGTTGTGGAGAACCTTACGCTAAGGCACATGAGAGAGCCGCAATCAAACAAGAAACGCATTTCTCTCATGTACTTTGTCCAAAGTTGAAAAGAACTTTAGTTAGCTCTAAACTATAATAAATTATTAACAATCAAAGTTCATGTTTCAATCAGCAACATTTTAACATGTATCTAGCCTGTTCTTTCTACGTCACGGTACAGTGAACAAGTGGTACTCACTAACCGCGAGGGATGACGATTATAATCAATTTACACCTGCAGGGTTACTCGAATAACCCGTCACGAACGCCCGTACTCGATGTTACCTACAACAACCATCACGGACACCTTTGGTTCACTTGATTTGGAGTTTCCTAGCCAAAGTTATGTGGGTTTGAAGTTTCAACAAATTCTGAAAACCGGGAAAAAGTTTAAACCGCTGCGCGTGGGGCTGGGGCTACGTGTCAACTCCTCAGCGGTCGACACACGGGGCTACGGATTTCTTCGCGCGCAGCCGCACCCGATCCGTGCCACAGCAGATCTCGGTTTTAAAATATCTGCTGCTGACGCGTGGGGCCGGGGGCTTCGTCTACCTCCCGCTTCCCGCGCGTGGCCGCCGCGACACCTCGCCGGAGAGCTCGCGGGTGGCCTCTGTGGTGCGCCAAACTCCATGATTTTGGCCGCCTCTGCCTAAATCCCGCCGGAGAACATGATGCTGGGCTCAGCTTGTCATGAAAATCACACATGGTCGGCGATGAGCGGCAGCTTCGGAGGAACTTCGGCCGTATCGGCCGGCCCTCCTAGCACCCTAACCGATCGAACAAAAGGTCGTTGAGCACCAGTGGACCCTAGGAAAGGTCGACATGAGCTCCACGGAGCTTGGAAATGGCTGTACTGGGCTGTCACCGTGCGACCTAGGCCGGAAACCGGGGATTCCCCTAAAGCTCGAAGAACAGTGGCTTTCCTGGACGGTTCTTCGTGGTTTCTGCTCCTATGGACTCGTACGGGCACCTAGAAGTGTTTCTCTCCGTGAGAGGATGAGTGGTGCGGTGTGGACTACAAATTTTGCGGATCGGTCCGGACATCTCTTTTGTATACAGTCACGAAATCATGAAATTCCGGCATGAGCAATTTATGTCATGCCGCCGGAGCTTGTGGTAATGAAAGAGGGATTAAAGGCTAACCTTTTTGCTGTTCACAGCTCGGCGAACGGCAGGCTGTGGTGGCCGGATGGGCCGTCCCCGTGACGGCGGCTCGAGCTGAACCGGGGAATAAAAGAACGTCGCGGTGGATCTCGGGAAGGATTGCTCAGGGCCTGGAACCGGCGCGAGGGCGTCAAGGAAGACTTGGTGCACCGGTGCTGGCCTCAGATCGCCGTGCAGATCACTGGATCAGCCGGAAGACGAGGGACCGAGAGCTCAACCGAGCGGCGAGGGCTTTCGGTTTGCTGGGCGAGAACGTGTCAGGACAGCGGTGAGGAGCACCGGAGACAGCTCGGGCGCGTAGATAAGGGCTCCGAGAGGCGGTTCAGCGGCCAAGGGCGGCAAGCAGCTGCTGTCCTCGCCGTTTTCTCGCCGTGGCGGCAGCTCGGTTGGGCGCAAGAAACCGAGATCAATTCTTCAGTCGGTTGAATTTGCTTCAGTGGCTGACATGTGGGTCCCACCCAGAAGTTTAACCTCTGAAATTAACTTTCCTCCACTGTTTTAAACAGTAGAGACCAAATTAACCTCAGGTATTTGAATTATCTACCCCTGGGCCATTTGAATGGGATAGAATTCAAATTGGTTTGTGTTTGACTAAATTTCAGCACATATGCAGTTTGAAATTCAAATAAAGTTTGAATTTGCTAAACTTAGCTCATGTCAAGATCAACTCCAAATGGAGTGAAAATTGGTGTGTGAGCTCCCAAAAATATGCTGAGTAAGACTATGCCTCCCACTTTTGAATTCATGGGATAAAAATAGTTTGAATTTGAATTTAAGTTCAAACCACCCTCTTTCTAGCTATACCCAAAAGGACTTCAAAAAGGTTTTGAATTTGGGTGAAACTTGGCATGGGCCTTTCTAGCAAGGTGTAAGAGTTTTTCATATGCCCAACCCCTAGATGATGCATGTGGGAAATGCCACTTTTGCATTGTGTGAGTTTGTTCTCTAATGATCATGTTAATGGTGGTTACTTGCTCTTCAAATATGTTCATCAAATTTCATCAAATGAAGTGTGTGTGTGGTGATGAACACTTGAATATGTGTCAAAAAGTTAGACCCTTACATTCCTCCCCCTTAAAAGAATCTAGTCCCGAGATTATAAGGTGAAAATGAGAGGGAGGGCGGTGGAAAAATTACCGTATATGCGACGTGAAAAAGTCGGGGTAGTTCGTGTGAAGAAATCTTTCGCTCTCCCATGTCACTTCGTCCACGGAGTGATTACTCCATAGAACTTTATAGAACCACAACGTACGGTTGCATGTGATTCGGGCCTTTTAATTAATAATCTGAACCGGTTACTCCCGATACGTGAGATCCGGTTTAAGTTCTTCTATATCTTTCAGCTGAATGGTAGTTGATAGATTAAGACACTTCCTCAGCTGGGAAATATGAAAGACGTCGTGCACACCAGAAAGTGCTTCTGGTAATTTCAGCCGGTATGCTACCGATCCACATCTTTCGGTAATCTGAAATGGACCGATAAATCTGGGTGCCAACTTTCCTCTCATCCCGAATCTATTCACGCCCTTTATTGGAGACACACATAGGTATACGTGATCCCTGACTTCGAATTGTAATGGACGTCTCCTCCTGTCCGCATATTGCTTCTGTCGGGATTGGGCGGCTTTTAGGTTCGCTTGAATCAGCCGAACTTTTTCCTTCGCGTTATTGACAAGATCAATCCCGAAGGTAACCCTTTCACCAGACTCACACCAATTCAGTGGTGTGCGGCATTTTCTCCCGTATAGCGCCTCGTAAGGCGCCATCTTGATGTTGGCTTGGTACCCATTGTTGTACGAGAACTCGGCCAATGGCAAGTGATCATCCCAATTCTTGACATGGTTGATAGCGCAAGCTCGTAGCATATCTTCTAAGATTTGGTTTACCCGCTCAGTTTGTCCATCCGTTTGCGAGTGGTATGCTGAACTACGGATCAACTTCATCCCCAATTCAGCGTGTAGCTGCTCCCAAAATGGGACACAAATAAAGTGCCCCGATCCGATATGATGGTACGGGGTACGCCGTACAAGCATAGGATCCGTGAGATGTACAGTTCAGCGTACTTCTTGGCGTTGTAGTTGGTATTGACCGGGATGAAATGGACAACTTTGGTGAGCCGGCCGACGATCACCCACACAGAATCATGATTCTGAAAGGTGGTGGGTAAACCGACGATGAAGTCCATGCTCACATCCTCCCACTTCCAGGCAGGAACACCCAGTGGTTGTAGCAGTCCCGGTTTCCGCATATGATCTGCCTTCACCCTTCGACATGTATCACACTCGGACACGTACTTTGTGATCTCCCGCTTCATCCGTGTCTACCAAAACTTGCTTTTGAGTTCTTGATACATTTTGTTGCTGCCGAGGTGAATAGAAAACTTTGACAAGTGAGCCTCATCAAAGATTTTCTTCCGTAATTCCGGGTTACGGGGTACGACGATCCGGTCCTTGAACCATAGAACGCCGTCTCCGTCTTTCCGGAAACATTTCAGCTCCCCACTGTCTATACGTCTCCGCAAATGTGACATGCCCTTGTCATGTTTCTGAGCAGCCGCAATCTATTCACGGATGGTGGGGATCAAAGCTAAGTTGTAGAGAGCTCCATGTGGAATCACATGCAGTGGTGGTTCGCTCTCTTCCAACGGTGTGATGGTCAGATTGTTGACGTGTGACTTGTGGCTCAGCGCATCTGCCACTACCTTTGCCTTGCCGGGGTGATAATGGATCTCTATTTCGTAATCCTTTGTCAACTCTAACCATCTTCGCTGCCTCATGTTCAGCTCCTTCTGAGTGAATATGTACTTGAGGCTCTTGTGGTCGGTATATAAATGTACAAGGTTACTGAGTAGGTAGTGCCTCCACATTTTAAGTGCAAGTACCACGGCAGCAAGCTCCAAGTCGTGAGTTGGATAATTCTGCTCATGGATTCTGAGCTGCCGTGATTCATACGCGACCACTCTTCGGTCTTGCATCAGCACACATCTGAGCCCAATGCCGGATGCATCGCAATACACTTCGAACGGTTTTGTTGTGTCTGGCTGCGCCAAAACCGGTGCTGATGTCAGGTGCTTAACTAAAGCTTTGAATGCTGCTTCACATGCTAGACGCCAAACATATTTGGTAGCCTTCTTCAGCAGCTCCGTCATAGGCTTGGCAATCTTCGAGAAGTTCGGAATGAACCTCCGATAATATCCCGCGAGTCCGAGGAAACTCCGTACCTCGTGAACAGTTCTCGGGGATTTCCAATTCAGCACTTGCGTGATTTTGCTCGGGTCTACAGCGATGCTCTCCACTGAGATGATATGCCCGAGAAAAGGCACTTGCGATATCCAGAACTCGCATTTGCTGAATTTCGCGTATAACCTGTGATTCAGCAGCCGTTGCAAGACTATACGCAGATGTTTTTTGTGCTCTTCCTCCGACTTGGAATATACCAATATGTCGTCGATGAATATCACGACAAACTTGTCCAGCTCTGGCATGAATACCGAGTTCATCAAATATATGAAGTGAGTTGGAGCATTGGTGAGGCCGAAGGACATGACCAGATACTCACAAAGTCCGTACTGTCACACCCGGTTTTTCCGAAGAAACAACCAAGTGAATATCACATGTATGCCAGGATCATTTTCTCATACATGTGATGACAAATAGTGAAGCATCATTTATTACAAGCCAGGTGTCGAATATAAGTAAGTCTTACATAGTAAATGTCTCGATGAACAATAATAAGTTCATCACAAGTAAATAAACTAGCAGCGGAATATTATTCTTTTAGGGCTCCATCACAGGCGTTGCCCGGGGGTCTTCATGAACCTAAAAACCTTCCTCGGGTCCAAAATCTTGGTCATTATACACCACCTCATTATCTTGACCTGAGCAGCAATATAAACCAACAAATATGCAAGGTTGAGTACCAATGGTACTCAGCAAGTGTGGGAAAATTATATCATGCATGGCTAGAACAAGGAGAGGTTGAACTCATGGTTAAAGCACTACGCAATTAATACCTATCACCTTAGCTTATTAAGCACTTACATTACTACACAGGTGAAATGGTCCCAATCTCCCATCCCATCATCATAATCCAATAACCATAACATCATTTCCAATGTTAAGCTCCCCGCTTAACTTCCAAAACCATCAATCCTCTAATCATGAATAAGTCCAGGCCGCTCTTAACCGTGAGCACGGCTGTCAAGACAGTTTTGACTCTGCAGAGTTTGTACCACTGTACCCACAAGTAGTGATTTCATCCCCCGTTGCCGGATGGACTAAAAGAACCTCCATTATGCCAGTGGCTACGATCCACATTCACACTTCCCAGGTGTGCAGCCAGGAGATCACTACGAAGCCTTTACAAAGGGATTCCCGACGAGCGTGGGCCCACTGAGGTTTCACCCCTAACAGCATACAAGAGGCTCCAACCCCGCTGCAGTGGCCCCCTCTTGAGCCTTGCGGTTCATATGGTAGTCCAGCTGACACCTACTCCCCGCACCATCCAACACACCCATACTACGCCGGGGATACACCTAATTAATTGGCCAAGCTGCCCCATCTCAGCATGTGGTTGGCACTGTAAAGCCGGGTTACATGCTCCATGAACCGGTCCTTAGGATCCAGGCAAGTACTAAACACAAACCCAAGTCTCGTGCACCCAGCACACAACCAAAACATCCAACTTGCCTTGATCCCTACCTCTACATAACTCCCAATAGCTCATTCAAGAGTATGGTATAATAAACTAATGATCTCATGTCCCAAATATCCCATTCTAAGCATGGCTAAGCATATGCATGTAAATAAATGACATGGTAAAATAAATCCCAACCCAAGCTACAAGGAAACAAGGTAATGCAATTCTAGGGAAACTTCCTAGCATGGGTTTCATATTTAACTTGACAATGCAAATAATTCTATCTACACATCCTAGCATAGGATCAAAGTGGTCAAGGACACTTGCCTCCTTCTTGCTGCTCTTGAAATGGGTATTCCTGATCTTGGAAATGAATAACTTGTTCTTGAACAAGTTCTACTTCATACCATCACACATAGCAAAAGAAAAACACCAATCCATAAGACATAGTTCACACTTACACTTCATACAAACCACACATTCACATTTATGAAATTCATTCACCATTATATGTGTTGTGTTTCAGTTTTAAATAAATTCCTTATATTAAACTACTACACCTTTTTACTACCAAATGTGTATGAAAAGTATTTTTCTTCTCCATATGTGCCTTCAGAATTTCTACCAACTCTAAACTAAATTTTTTGTATTTTAGAAACTCCATTTATCATTTACTAGTTGCTATATTTTCAGATTTATATTCCTATGCATAATTGTGTATTTCATTATGAAATTAGTAATATACATCACCTAAACAGTATAGGTTCTGGTCCTAAATAATTTAATAACATATTTTGACCTTGGCTTCTGATGTAGACTATTTCATAATTATTTTCCTTATTTTTCTATAACTATTATTTACTTAAAAATGTGTCCCTAAATGTGAATAATAGATGAAACAGATTTATTTCAACCCAAAAATATATTTTTATCTCACTCCAAAGTTTTCTAAGTACTGAGAAAGTTTTTAATTAATTTTGACAATTATGTTTGTCCCACTTTTTAATTTTTAAACACTAGTTACATATTCAATTTTCTAAATTAATTACTAAACAGGGTTAAAATAATGAATTCACCCCATTACAGGGTCTATAATATTATTTTCATAATTTCCAGGGGTCTAGCTACACTTATCAGAGGTGTTTTTCCTAATTTCTATTAAGTCCAGGGGCTAAAACTGACTTTTAAATGAATTTACATGATTTTCTGGAGTTCCAGGGGCTAGATCTTAAGTTTCCGGGGCTAGCTCTCAATTCCAGAGAACCCCAGGGGGTAGCATGTAAGAATTCCAGTCTTTATAACGCGGGGTTGACGTGGACCGTCCGATTTTAAACCGACGGCTGAGATTATAACATTGAACCGGTACGCGGGGTTTTAAAGTCTACCGTGCGATTTAAAATAAACGGCGCACAAGCAGCCACGTCGCTCTGACCGAGCGCGGGCGGCGCTGCCGGCGGCGCACGGCGGCGGGAAGCGGCGATCTCGCCGGAATGTTTCGGATCCACGAGAATTCTGCCTAGAACTGTGATCTTATGGCCTAGATCGGTAGAGGGGAGGTCAGGGATCTCACCTCGGTGGTTTTCTCGAGCTCGGGGGTCCTGGAAAGTGATCGGCGGCGAGGTCCGAGGCAAAACCACGGCGAAGCTCGTCGGCGCTGTGTTTACACCGTAACTCTCCGAGTTTTCTGCACCTGCAAAGTTCCCCGGAGGCGGTGGATCAAGACCAGCGAGTTAGATCAGAGTTTCCGAGCTTAGATCGGCCAGAATTCACCGGCGAAGTCTCGGTGCTCACCGGAGTAAAAATCGGCGATCGCGTGGGAAAAACTGATCGGAGCTGGGGTTTTTATAGCCGGGGGAGGGCGGTGGGTCAGTTGTGATCGAGTTGGATTCTTCTGGGACCGGAATTTGGGCTGCGGGACGGGTTTTCCGATCGGTTAAGATCGCGCGCGCGCTCGGGGAAAAGTCCGGGGGCGCGGGAGCTCAGGGTTGGGGATGACATGTGGGTCCCGCATGTCAGCGAGAGACAGTGCGGGTGCGCGGGGGCGGGCTGGCGCGGGGAAGATTGGGCCGGCTGGCGGTTTTGGCCCACGTGCGGTTTTTTTCCCCGTTTTCTCTTTTTCTTTTTCCATTTCTTTTCTGTTTTGAGTTTAATTTGAATTCCAGTTTGAATTTGAATTTTTGCAAAACATGCAACACGTCCAAAAAATTTTAAATTCCCCTCTGAACATGGTTTAGGGTTTTGAATAAAAATTTGGGGTGTTACAGCTCTACCCCCCTTAAAAGAAATCTCGTCCTCGAGATTGGTGTTTCTAAGAAAATAATTCCGGAAATTGTGCTTTAAGCTCATCTTCCCGTTCCCAGGTGGCTTCCTCTTCTGAGTGATGCTTCCACTGCACCTTGCACATCCGGATTCTTTTATTTCTGGTGAGGCGTTCCATTGTCTCCAAAATCTTGTATGGTTGCTCGGCATAAGACAAATCTTCAGCTACATCCACTTCATTCATGGGTAACACCTCTTCAGGCGTCCTCAGGCATTTCTTGAGTTGTGACACATGGAATACATCGTGCACGTCCGATAGATGAACCGGTAACTCTAGTTGGTACGCCACTTCGCCTTTCCTTTCCAAAACCTGGAAGGGTCCGATGTATCGAGGTGACAACTTCCCTTTCACCTTGAACCGACGAAGTCCTCTGATAGGGGACACCTTGAGATAAACATAGTCTCCCACGTTGAAAACGAGCTCTCTTCTTCGTACATCAGCATAACTCTTCTGGCGGGTTTGTGCTATCCTCAAGTTGTTGCGAATCTCCCTCACCTTCGCCTCGGCTTCTTGTAGCACTTCTGGACCAAACACTTTACTTTCTCCTGTTTGGTTCCAAAATAGGGGAGTTCTGCACTTCCTTCCATACAAAGCTTCAAACGGTGACATCTTCATACTAGCTTGATAGCTGTTGTTATAGGAAAACTCCGCATACGGTAAGTTCTTGTCCCAACTCCTATTGTTTTTGAGTGCACATGCCCTTAACATATCTTCAAGGATCTGATTGGTTCTCTCCGTCTTCCCGTCAGTTTGGAGATGATAGGCAGAGCTGAAGTTCAGATGGGTTCCCATGGTTTCATGCAACTTCTGCCAAAACCTCGAGGTGAACTGTGTCCCTCGGTCCGACACTATCTTCTTTGGCACTCCATGGTAACACACAATCCTTGACATGTACAATTCTGCCAATTTGGATCCGCTGTAGCTTTCTTTCACAGGGATGAAATGAGCTACCTTGGTCAGCCTATCAATAATGACCCATATTGAATCATACCCGGATTGGGTCCTAGGCAATCCCACGATAAAATCCATGCTGATTTCTTCCCACTTCCATTCAGGTACTTTGAGTGGTTGCAATAATCCCGCGGGTCGTTGATGTTCAGCTTTCACCAACTGACATGTGTCACATAGGGCAACATGTTCTGCGACATCTCGCTTCATGCCATACCACCAATACCTGCTTTTGAGGTCCTTGTACATCTTCGTACTCCCAGGATGAATGGAATAGTCGGAATCGTGAGCCTCCTTCAAAATTAATTCACGGATCTCTTTTACTTCTGGCACACAGATCCTTTTCCCGTGCCACACCGTTCCTTGCTCATCCTCTCTAAAACCAGGAGCTTTATCTTCCTTGATGAGCTGTCTGATCTCTTGTATCTTCTCATCATTCTTTTGGCCCTCGCGTATGTCTCGCTCGAGTGTGGAGTCCACTTCCATGGCGATGGCTTCACCACTATTTACTAGACATAGATTGAGTCTTATAACCTCGTCCTTCAATTCTGCAGGCATGTCCTTCAAACTCAACTTATTGACCTGCACTTTCCGACTCAAAGCATCGGCCACGACGTTTGCTTTCCCAGGATGATAGTTGATGCCCACATCAAAGTCATTGATTAGCTCTAACCATCTCCTTTGTTGGAGATTGAGATCTGGCTGTGTGAATATGTACTTCAAACTCTTATGATCCGTATATATCTCTGTCCTCTTCCCCATCAAATAGTGCCGCCAAATTTTCAACGCGTGTACCACTGCGGCTAGTTCTAGGTCATGTGTAGGATAGTTCTTCTCATGCTTCCGAAGCTGCCGGGATGCATATGCCACGACATGTCCTTCTTGCATGAGAACACATCCCAACCCATTCCCAGAGGCATCACAGTACACTGTGAAATTCTTCTGCATATCTGGCATAACCAACACTGGGGCTGTTGTCAATCTCTTCTTTAGCTCCTGAAAGCTCGTCTCGCACTGTGGCGTCCAGGTGAATGCGATTCCCTTTTCCAACAGTTTGGTGAGAGGTCTCGAGATCTTGGAGAATCCCTCAATAAACCGTCGATAGTATCCAGCCAATCCCAAAAAGCTTCGAACTTCCCCGACATTTTCAGGGGTCTTCCACTTCTGGATATCCTCGATTTTGGTGGGATCTACGGAGATTCCTCCCTCCGAGATTATATGTCCTAAAAAGGGAACTCTCTTCAGCCAAAACTCACACTTGCTCAACTTGGCATATAGTTGGTGTTCTCTCAGCCTCTGCAACACCAACCGTAGATGTTTCTCATGTTCTTCTTCATCTTTGGAGAAGACGAGAATATCATCTATGAAAACCACCACAAATTTGTCCAGATATTCCATGAATACCTTGTTCATGAGGTACATGAAATATGCCGGGGCATTAGTTAGCCCGAAAGGCATGACAGTGTATTCATACAGTCCGTACCGAGATACGAAAGCTGTCTTCGGAATACAGATTGCCTTATCTTGAGTTGGTGGTATCCCGACCTGAGATCAATTTTCGAGAACACACAAGCTCCCCTCAACTGATCAAACAAGTCTTCAATGCGGGGTAATGGGTACTTGTTCTTGATGGTTACCTTATTCAAGGCACGGTAATCCACGCATAACCTTTGGGTTCCGTCTTTCTTGGGCACAAATACCACCGGAGCTCCCCATGGTGAGGAACTAGGGCGAATATACCCCTTCTCCGTCAATTCTCTCAAATGATCCTTGAGCTCTTCTAACTGCTTGGAGTCCATTCGATAAGGTCTCTTGTATATCGGGGTTGTTCCCGGTACTAGCTCAATTGCGAATTCCACGTCACGGTCGGGAGGCATGCCTGGCAATTCCTCCGGGAAAACATCTGGATATTCCCTGATAGTCCTGATTTCCTCAACTTTCACCTCCACTTGATTTAATTTAATGTCCCTCCTAGGCTCGTGTATCGTTATGAACTTTACTTTGGTACCACTGGGGTGAGTTAGTTCCACCGTTCTGGTCGAACAATGGATGATTCCTTTATGTTTGGTCAACCAATCCATACCCAAAATAATATCTATCCCTCGTGAATCTATCACTATGAGGTTAGCAGTAAATACTACCCCATTAATGTCTAGGCTCACTTTGGGACACACTTGTCTTGTCCCTATTTCTCCACCTGGAGAGTTTACGGCTAACATATGGTTCATTTGTGTGGTTGCTAGGTCATGCTTCTTAACAAACCCTTGAGCAATGAACGAGTGGGTAGCACCAGAATCAAACAGTAGAGTTGCAAGGTGTAAATTGGCAGGAAACTTACCAACTACCACGTCGGGTGCCTCTTGTGCTTCCTCCATAGTGACGTGGTTCACCCGTCCTCTCACTACATTCTGCTGTTGTGGTGACGCAGGCTTCTTCTTTGGGCATTTATGGGCGTAGTGCCCCACTTCACCACAGCTGAAACATTGCACCCCAATCTTAGTTGCTTGGCCCTTGTTGTCTTGGGGTTGTTTTGGGGGTCCTTGTACTGCTGGTCGAGGTGGATATGCGGGGCGAGGCTGCTGCACAAACTGACGTGGTGGCTGTGCTGGTGCTGCGGGTGGCCTGTAGTTTGGGTTGTACCCTCTTGGTGCTGAATAGGGTACCGCAGCACGGCTCGTCTGCCCCGTAGGTTGCTGCATCATACGTGGGCGGGTGTTGCTCCCTAAGGCCTGATGTGACCATCCCGCCTTCCTCTTATTCTCATTTTCCAGGGCCTTTAGCTTCCTTTCCACCACAAATGCTCTGTCCACCATCTTTTGAAAACTTTCATACTCATTGGAGGACATGGCACACTGCATCTCTGCGGTAAGTCCTTCCACGAAACAAGCTTGTTTCTGCTCATCAGTCTCTATGTCTCGTGGAGCATAACGGGATAGTTGAGTAAATTTAGTGAGGTATTCCCTCACCGTCATGTTTCCCTGCTGCAGTCCCAGAAACTCTTTCCTCTTGTTTTTGAGTTCACCTCTTGGGATGTAATGGTTGCGGAAGCTACGCTTGAACTCTTCCCAAGTGATGTTCTCAGGGTCATGATGGGCGGCCACGTAGGCGGTCCACCAATCAGCAGCAGGTCCCTGCAATTGATGAGAGGCAAACAGCATCCTCTCATACCCTTGGCATTGTATTATCCTCATCTTACTTTCAATAGTCTTCAGCCAATCATCTGCCTCCAGAGGTTCAGTAACACTTGCAAACTTTGGAGGTTGAGTTCCTAGAAACTCACTCAACCTTGGTTGGCGGGGTGCAGCTTGTGGAGGTGGAACTTGATGCAAGTTGGCCACCACTTGAGTCAAGCTTTGGATGAGCTGATTTTGATTCTCCAGCATTTGGTGGAGAGGATCAATTTCTTCACGGCGACCACCCCGGTCCTGGCCTCCAGAAAGATGAGGGTTGCATACCTCATCATTGTTGTTGGCGGGGTTGGCAGCACGTCCTTTTCCTCTTCCGGCCATCTGGCAGAATCAACAAATGTTAATTTGATACCATTTAGTATCATCTTACTATTTTCATTTGTTGGTACTTTGAGGTGTTGAGGCTTTGTTAAAATTTTACGAGGGTTCATATCTCACACCAAATAAATGCACTATTATTTCCTGTGGGTTCACACACCAAAATAAAACAATCTGAAGACGAGGCTGTGGACAATTGCTCATAGCTTCCACAACTCACGTCACACACCAAGCATTATCACACCATTAACTATGTCACGACTCGACTACTCGACCTCTTGCTAGCTAGGGGAAAGACTCTACACTACTCGTCCTCTTGAGCTGGCTCCTCGGGATCTTCCTCCTCATTTCGGCTACCTTCTGACTCTGCTTTGGGTGGGGAGGCTGCTGGTGGAGAAGTGCGACGACGCCTGATTGCTCGGCGATCCGGGGAGTCAGGAGTCCATGTATCATTCACGGTGACACACAGTTCATTCCCATCTCCTCTTTCTCTCGCCTTTAAGCAAGCTCGCAGCAACGCCTCCGTTTCCTTCAGGGTGTCTCGGACATCCTGAAGCTCTTGTTGACACTCCTGCAGTCGAGTGCTGAGCATAGCAGCATCCTCCAAGCACAAGTCCATGTGCTCATGGGAAGTCCCTTGCTGTACCGGTGGGTACTTGTACTCCGTGGTACCACTCTCACGTTGGAGGACATACATGTACTCAGTTTTGTCCAAGTGGCGACGATAGATGTGACTCTGGCAGGTGATGGTCTCCTAGGTGACATCTTTCTCCGCGTCAACTTGTGTTGCTCGACAAGCTGGAGAGTGGTGAATCTTAAGCAGCTGATTCTCGTGTATAATCCTCATCTCCGAACTCCATTCTTCCCTCTTCTCACGGATGGTACTGGTGGAGTTATAGTGGATGATTAGCTTGCCCGTATTGCCGGCGGCTTCGAGCATACGTCGAAGACGGCGCAACAAATCTCCAACTGCCAATCCGTAGGAAAGGTACGTCACGGGACGACTCTCCTCTCTTTCGGCAAGGGCAACTACGGGAACTCTCCCTCCTGTGGACTTACAGGCGGTGCGAATCATGCGAACCATCTAAAACAAAAGAATTTAAAATTAGGTTAGATAAATTCTCAAACAAAAATCCTATTTTGAATGAAAGTTGGGGTAAGATTAAGAAAATGACTCCTTTAATAACACTTTTCCACCCACACTTTGGAAAATAGTTTTTAAGAAAAGAGGGCCCTTAAATACGTCCATTTCTACCTAGGTCCACGTTCCTACGGGCAACCTTGGCTCTGATACCACCTCTGTCACACCCGGTTTTTCCGAAGAAACAACCAAGTGAATATCACATGTATGCCAGGATCATTTTCTCATACATGTGATGACAAATAGTGAAGCATCATTTATTACAAGCCAGGTGTCGAATATAAGTAAGTCTTACATAGTAAATGTCTCGATGGACAATAATAAGTTCATCACAAGTAAATAAACTAGCAGCGGAATATTATTCTTTTAGGGCTCCATCACAGGCGTTGCCCGGGGTTCTTCATGAACCAAAAAACCTTCCTCGGGTCCAAAATCTTGGTCATTATACACCACCTCATTATCTTGACCTGAGCAGCAATATAAACCAACAAATATGCAAGGTTGAGTACCAATGGTACTCAGCAAGTGTGGGAAAATTATATCATGCATGGCTAGAACAAGGAGAGGTTGAACTCATGGTTAAAGCACTACGCAATTAATACCTATCACCTTAGCTTATTAAGCACTTACATTACTACACAGGTGAAATGGTCCCAATCTCCCATCCCATCATCATAATCCAGTAACCATAACATCATTTCCAATGTTAAGCTCCCCGCTTAACTTCCAAAACCATCAATCCTCTAATCATGAATAAGTCCAGGCCGCTCTTAACCGTGAGCACGGCTGTCAAGACAGTTTTGACTCTGCAGAGTTTGTACCACTGTACCCACAAGTAGTGATTTCATCCCCCGTTGCCGGGTGGACTAAAAGAACCTCCATTATGCCAGTGGCTACGATCCACATTCACGCTTCCCAGGTGTGCAGCCAGGAGATCACTACGAAGCCTTTACAAAGGGATTCCCGACGAGCGTGGGCCCACTGAGGTTTCACCCCTAACAGCATACAAGAGGCTCCAACCCCGCTGCAGTGGCCCCCTCTTGAGCCTTGCGGTTGATATGGTAGTCCAGCTGACACCTACTCCCCGCACCATCCAACACACCCATACTACGCCGGGGATACACCTAATTAATTGGCCAAGCTGCCCCATCTCAGCATGTGGTTGGCACTGTAAAGCCGGGTTACATGCTCCATGAACCGGTCCTTAGGATCCAGGCAAGTACTAAACACAAACCCAAGTCTCGTGCACCCAGCACACAACCAAAACATCCAACTTGCCTTGATCCCTACCTCTACATAACTCCCAATAGCTCATTCAAGAGTATGGTATAATAAACTGATGATCTCATGTCCCAAATATCCCATTCTAAGCATGGCTAAGCATATGCATGTAAATAAATGACATGGTAAAATAAATCCCAACCCAAGCTACAAGGAAACAAGGTAATGCAATTCTAGGGAAACTTCCTAGCATGGGTTTCATATTTAACTTGACAATGCAAATAATTCTATCTACACATCCTAGCATAGGATCAAAGTGGTCAAGGACACTTGCCTCCTTCTTGCTGCTCTTGAAATGGGTATTCCTGGTCTTGGAAATGAATAACTTGTTCTTGAACAGGTTCTACTTCATACCATCACACATAGCAAAAGAAAAACAACAATCCATAAGACATAGTTCACACTTACACTTCATACAAACCACACATTCACATTTATGAAATTCATTCACCATTATATGTGTTGTGTTTCAGTTTTAAATAAATTCCTTATATTAAACTACTACACCTTTTTACTACCAAATGTGTATGAAAAGTATTTTTCTTCTCCATATGTGCCTTCAGAATTTCTAACAACTCTAAACTAAATTTTTTGTATTTTAGAAACTCCATTTATCATTTACTAGTTGCTATATTTTCAGATTTATATTCCTATGCATAATTGTGTATTTCATTATGAAATTAGTAATATACATCACCTAAACAGTATAGGTTCTGGTCCTAAATAATTTAATAACATATTTTGACCTTGGCTTCTGATGTAGACTATTTCATAATTATTTTCCCTATTTTTCTATAACTATTATTTACTTAAAAATGTGTCCCTAAATGTGAATAATAGATGAAACAGATTTATTTCAACCCAAAAATATATTTTTATCTCACTCCAAAGTTTTCTAAGTACTGAGAAAGTTTTTAATTAATTTTGACAATTATGTTTGTCCCACTTTTTAATTTTTAAACACTAGTTACATATTCAATTTTCTAAATTAATTACTAAACAGGGTTAAAATAATGAATTCACCCCATTACAGGGTCTATAATATTATTTTCATAATTTTCAGGGGTCTAGCTACACTTATCAGAGGTGTTTTTCCTAATTTCTATTAAGTCCAGGGGCTAAAACTGACTTTTAAATGAATTTACATGATTTTCTGGAGTTCCAGGGGCTAGATCTTAAGTTTCCGGGGCTAGCTCTCAATTCCAGAGAACCCCAGGGGGTAGCATGTAAGAATTCCAGTCTTTATAACGCGGGGTTGACGTGGACCGTCCGATTTTAAACCGACGGCTGAGATTATAACATCGAACCGGTACGCGGGGTTTTAAAGTCTACCGTGCGATTTAAAATAAACGGCGCACAAGCAGCCACGTCGCTCTGACCGAGCGCGGGCGGCGCTGCCGGCGGCGCACGGCGGCGGGAAGCGGCGATCTCGCCGGAAAGTTTCGGATCCGCGAGAATTCTGCCTAGAACTGTAATCTTATGGCCTAGATCGGTAGAGGGGAGGTCAGGGATCTCACCTCGGGGGTTTTCTCGAGCTCGGGGGTCCTGGAAAGTGATCGGCGGCGAGGTCCGAGGCAAAACCACGGCGAAGCTCGTCGGCGCTGTGTTTACACCGTAACTCTCCGAGTTTTCTGCACCTGCAAAGTTCCCCGGAGGCGGTGGATCAAGACCAGCGAGTTAGATCAGAGTTTCCGAGCTTAGATCGGCCAGAATTCACCGGCGAAGTCTCGGTGCTCACCGGAGTAAAAATCGGCGATCGCGTGGGAAAAACTGATCGGAGCTGGGGTTTTTATAGCCGGGGGAGGGCGGTGGGTCAGTTGTGATCGAGTTGGATTCTTCTGGGACCGGAATTCGGGCTGCGGGACGGGTTTTCCGATCGGTTAAGATCGCGCGCGCGCTCGGGGAAAAGTCCGGGGGCGCGGGAGCTCAGGGTTGGGGATGACATGTGGGTCCCGCATGTCAGCGAGAGACAGCGCGGGCGCGCGGGGGCGGGCTGGCGCGGGGAAGATTGGGCCGGCTGGCGGTTTTGGCCCACGTGCGGTTTTTTTCCCGTTTTCTCTTTTTCTTTTTCCATTTCTTTTCTGTTTTGAGTTTAATTTGAATTCCAGTTTGAATTTGAATTTTTGCAAAACATGCAACACGTCCAAAAATTTTTAAATTCCCCTCTGAACATGGTTTAGGGTTTTGAATAAAAATTTGGGGTGTTACACGTACCTCGTTGAGAAAGCCGTCTTCGGAATATCCTCAGCCCGTATTTTAATATGGTGGTACCCGGATCTTAAATCCATCTTGGAAAAGATCTTTGCTTCGACCAACTGATCAAACAACATGTCGATCCGTGGCAACGGGTACTTGTTTTTTATGGTTACGGCGTTTAGTGGATGATAGTTAATGAGGTCATGCCTAGCATTCACTCATCTTCAAATGAAAATCCAATTGATATAGCTGATCCAATTACAAGGAGTAGAGCTAAACAATTGCAGAAGGAAATTCATTCTCAGATGAACGCTAAACTTATGTTTAATAATCAGTCTATGTTGAATGAGGCTATGCTTTTGAGTTCTTGTTTCAATGTCCTTAGGAATGATGAAGTGTATGAACCAACATGGGATCAAGATGGATTCAAACCTCTGGACATCTGAACCAAGAAGCCTATGGTGTGCATGAATAAAATGGTGGTTCATCACCTTAGCATGGGAATGCAACCAGAAGCTAGATGACTGACACATGCTACGAATTCCAAGCATCACTGCATACAGAATACAAGGAGTTAGACGGTGTTCTATAAGTGGATGGAAGCGTCTTCAAGTCTACTTTACAGCCCGTCAAACGGTTCATTATTTGGATGTCCTAATAAGGAGTTATGCTCATTTTAATAACTGCTGCCAGAAGCTGAAAAGACGCGCGAACCAGCCACGAAATCCACTAGAGCATGCGCATGCAGCCATTTACTCAAAGTTGAACGCCCCTATCTCTATATATATCTTGTACTAGACAATGAAAAGGTGGGGACATCTTATTTTTATTGAATTTAGAATACACAAACTCGTGGAGTTTTGTTTATGCGTGAGTCTTGAGAGGCTTGCAATATTTGTTCTTTCGATTCCTGAGAGAGTTGTAGAACGCCGAACTGCGGTTCACCCAGTTCGTGCCTTTACGTCTATAGGGCGTGATTGCGTGGGCTGTTTCATCGATACGTGAAAGGGTGATTGTCTCGGTAGTTCGTCGCGTGGACAGCCTCGCGGTGCGCTGCCTCTTCACCAGGTCACGCAGCGACAATTTATCAAGTTCGCAGATCCTACGAGAAGATCGGGCCACAACAACTTGTTACACGTGCTGCCTAGGCGCGTGCATATCATCTGGTATCACAGCCTCCATTTCCTCAGTAGGATTATTCTTGCTTTTGGTAGGATAGATTTTTATATACCTACTGTCCATTAATAGCCAAAAAGAAAACCTACAGCCCAAATTCATACGTGCTACTGATTTTGTAGTTTGCTTTATCGATTTTTAATCCTTTAAGATTTGTCTAGTTGCTGATTTTTTTTCTTTTCCACATCACTCTAGTTGTTATCTTTGTTCTAATCATCAAATCGCTTGCTGCATATACCCACCCATCTCACCCTTGTTTTCTACCTGCCACAAATTTCCCACCTGAGTTTCTTGTTTTATGCTGCACCATCCATCTTAGTTGATCCTTATGCGCCCCTTTAGTTGAAAGTTGTGCTACATTTGTCACAAAGGTTAAAAAAAAGATGTATATGGGTCCAAAGAAATACTGAAAACAACGAGTTCTTGCTTAAAAAAAAAGAGGAAAGAAGAAATAAAAGAGAATTGTGTTCAGCACATCCAAAGGGGTTTGGGCAACAATAAGGTTCGGTTGATGCACTTGGTGTTCATCTATCCACTTCCTACATCTTGTTTCTACATCTTTGTGCATCTTTTCCTTTATATTCAGCAACTTAGGCTTGTGTTTTTAGATTATTATTCGGTTTTACATCACTACATTTTTCAGCGCATTCCACTTACATATTACCCCACCAAGCTCCACTTAAAACGCACTGTGAGTTGTTGTACCGTCATCGCTGTTATAATCACTCTTCCACTACAAATTGCAGCCTGGTTCTTGCTCTTTTCAGGGAGAGAAAGAACTTGTTTTGTCAGTGGTGAGGGAGTGATTCCACATATATTTTGTCCTATTACTTTCTTCCTTTGTTACTAACATGGCAGGAAACGAAGATTCCCCTTCTCACACTGTTTCTGGTCAAGAAATTTAGGAAGTGCGTGCATAAATGCAATAATTGATGCAGGGGATGCAAGCGCTTCAACGATCACTACAGTAGCAACACGGGGATCATCCACCTCATGATGATGAACACATTGAGGATGATGATCAACATGCCGGTGGCGGTGGTGGTGGGCGTGGCCGAGGATTCGCTGCTGGTTTTGATAACTTTGCAGATGGCCGTGGCCGAGGATTTGCTGCGGGTTTTGGTCGTGCACGACGTGTTCCTGTTGGGCATCCTCCTGATTTTGATGCTGAAACATTTTCAAATTATAGTGCTGAACATGGAGGTGATCCTTATGGTCGCCGTGGTGCATATGATGATCATGGTGGTGACAACTTTGGCCGTTTTGGAGCCCATGGTCGTTATGGTGATCACCATCGACGTCATCATGAACAACGTCATAATGATGATGGTTTGGGCAAGGTTAAAGTATCCATTCCTCCATTCAACGGCAAGAAGAATGCTGATGATTACTTTGAATGGGAAACCAAAGTGGAGCAACTATTTAATTTGTATGAATACCCTGCTGAAAACAAGGCAAAGCTTGCAGCCATTGAGTTTAAAGGCTATGCCATAACTTAGTGCAATCAGGTCCGTACTGAATATCAAAGAGTTGGGCATGTTCGTATAACTTGGGAAGACATGAAGAGGGAAATGCGACGTCGTTTTGTTCCTGCATATTATTCTCGTGACTTACATTTGAAGCTAAAACGTCTTGTGCAAGGTACTCGTACTCTTGATGAGTATTTTTAAGAATTGGAAATGTGTTTACTTCGTACAGGGATAACTGAAGATGAGGAATCCACAATGGCCCGGTTTATGGTTGGCCTCAATAAACCCATTGCTGATAAAGTGGATATGACAAATTACACTTGTCTCACTGAGTTGTTTCATTTAGCAAAGAGGGCTGAACGGCAAGTTGCTACGTCTTACAAATACAATGCTTCATGGCGTCATTCCCAACAGCAAGGGGATGTCACTCCTCAATTCCAACAGTAAGGAGCTGCAACGGCCAAATCCTCATCGCGTGGAACAAATAGATCCATTCCACCTTATTTCAAACAATTGGATGCGAAAGGTAAAGCTGTGAGTTCAAATCAGCCCACTTCTACTACAGCCACCCAACGCAAGACAAGCAAGATTGAGTGTTTTAAGTGTGGTGGTCATGGGCATAAACAAGCTGGATGTCCCAATCGTCGTACTATTATTGCCCTTGCTGATGGTTCTTATGATTCACAAAGTGAAGAGGAGGACGAGTTTACCAATGTATTTGCAGATTTTAATCTTGACACTTGTGAGTACTCAGCAGAGGATGGTACATTTGAGCTAGGTCTAAATTGTTTAGCGATTCAACCTATTACAACTTTTGTTCCCAATGACATGTTACAAGATGTTATTTCTCCATCTTCTGATGAGATTACTAGTGTTGATTTTGATGAGTTGCTTGCTGATTTTCTTGCTTTCGAGCCTTCTACAATGAATACACCATCTCCTTCTTTGGTGGTTAGGAGAGTTCTTTCCACTCAGTTTGTTGCAGCTGAACAAGGACAACACCATAATTTATTTCAGTCCCGATGCAAAGTGCAAGGCCAAGTGTGCCGTTTCATTATAGATGGTGGGAGCTGCAATAATATTGTTAGTGCTTTGCTAGTTGAGAAGCTTGGTTTGCAGCCACGTCGCCATCCACATCCGTACCATATGCAATGGCTGAATAATTCCAGGACAGTTAAGGTTTCAGCCATGATTGGTTTGTCATTTTCCATTGGTGGTTATCATGAAGAGGTGGATTGTGATATTGTCACCATGCAAGCATGCCATTTGCTGCTTGGTCGGCCCTGGCAATTTGATGTGGACTCGGTGCATTTTGGACGGTCTAACAAATACACTTTCATTCACAATGACAAGAAGATGGTTCTTGTTCCATTATCTCCAGAGGAGATACATACTTTAGATATGGCTCGTAAGAAAAGAGAGAAATCAGACAAAAGAAAATTGAGCGAGACCCTCAACCCAAGTAAAGGAGAGAGTTCTAACCCATCCAGCCACATAAAGCCTCATGCCAATCCTAAACAGCCACGCCACACTGAGTGTCTCTTTGTGAGCAAGAGTGATTTGAGAGAAGTGAGAGACACCACAGCCCCATTCTTTGTGCTCTTGCACAAGGAGGTCCTACTTTTAACTCACAATTTACCTTCATCGCTGCCTATGTGTTGTTCTTGATCTCTTATAGGACTTTGAAGATGTTTTTCCCGGTGAGATATCAGCTGGACTTCCTCCACTCCGTGGAATTGAGCATCAAATTAATTTGGTACCAGTTGTTTCGCTTCCAAATCGTCCAACCTACCGCACCAATCCTGAAGAAACAAAGGAAATTCAGCGACAGGTAAAAGAGCTTTTGGACAAAGGGTATGTTCGTGAATCCTTATCACCATGTGCAGTTCCCGTTCTTTTAGTTTCAAAAAAACATGGCTCTTGGCGCATGTGTGTTGATTGCCGTACTATCAATGCTATAACTGTTCGATATCGCCATCCCATTCCACGACTTGATGACATGTTAGATGAGTTGAGTGGTTCTATCATTTTTACTAAGATAGATTTGTATAGTGGTTATCATCAAATCTGCATGAAACTTGGTGATGAATGGAAAATAACGTTTAAAACTAAATTTAGTCTCTATGAATGGCTTGTGATGCCATTTGGCTTGACAAATTCTCCTTCAACTTTTATGCGCTTAATGAATCATGTTTTACGAGATTTCATTGGCAAGTTTGTAGTTATTTATTTTGATGATATTCTGATCTATAGCAAATTATTTGATGAACATCTTGATCATATCCGTCAAGTACTTGCTGTTTTGAGGGGGGAGAAATTGTATGGCAACATTGCTAAATGCACCTTTTGCACAGACCGTGTTGTTTTCCTTGGCTTTGTTGTTTCCGCAAATGATATTCAGGTTGATGAAGAGAAGGTTAAAGCAATAAAGGATTGACCTACACCAGTAAATGTGAGCCAAGTTCGAAGCTTTCATGGTCTTGCAAGTTTCTTTAGGCGTTTTGTCAAAGATTTCAGCACTCTCGCTACACCACTTAACAATCTCACAAAGAAGGATGTTCTATTCAAATGCGGACATGACGAAGACCCAACATTTCAAACGCTGAAAACAAAGCTTTGGTAAGACATTTGAGATCGAATGTGATGCAAGTGGTATTGGCATAGGAGGTGTACTGCTGCAAGAAGGTAAACCTGTTGCCTACTTTTCTGAAAAGCTAAATGGTCCACATCTGAATTACTCAGTTTATGACAAGGAGCTTTATGCGTTAGTTCGCGTTTTGGAAGTTTGGCAACATTACTTGTTACCTAAAGAATTTGTAATTCATTCTGACCATATAGCTTTGAAATATCTTAAAAGTCAAGGCAAGCTAAACTATCGACATGCTAAATGGATTGTGTTCATTGAAATGTTTTCCTATGTTGTCAAACATAAGCGTGATAAAGATAACATTGTTACCGATGCCTTGTCTAGAAGATGTGCGTTGATTACACAACTAGATACAAAAGTGCTTGGTTTGAAATCCATTAAAACACTTTATGCTGCTGATGCTAATTTTAAAGAACCTTTCTCTCGTTGCATTGATGGAAAAGGTTGGGATAAATATTATACGCATGATGGCTTCTTGTTTCGGACTAACAAAATATGCATTCCAGCTTGCTCGATTCGTCAAGTTCTTTTGCAGGAAGCACATGCAGGTGGACTAGATGGTCATTTTGGTGTCAAAAAAACATTGGACATGCTCTCTGATCATTTTTTTGGCCACATATGCGACGTGATGTCCAACGGCACGTTGGGTGCTGCATCGTTTGCTTGAAAGCTAAGTCCCGCCTTAATCCCCATGGTTTATATACTCCATTACCTATTCCACATGTACCTTGGAAAGATATATCTATGAACTTTGTTCTGGGGTTACCTCGGTCTCAGAGGGGGAGGGATTCTATTTTTGTTGTTGTAGATCGCTTTTCTAAAACGGCACATTTTATTCTCTGTCATAAGAGCGATGATGCTTCACACGTTGCTGATTTGTTTTTCAGGGGATTGTTCGTTTACATGGAGTTCCAAAGACTATTGTTTCAGACCGGGATACTAAATTTCTCAGCTACTTTTGGAAGACATTATGGGCTAAGCTTGGCACAAAGTTGTTATTTTCAACCACTTGTCGTCCACAAACGGATGGTCAAACTGAAGTTGTCAACCGTACCTTGTCAACCATGTTGCGTGCTGTGTTGAAAAAGAATTTGAAGCTTTGGGAAGACTGCCTTCCACATGTTGAACTTGCTTATAACAGGACAGTTCATTCCACAACAAACTCTTGTCCATTTGAAATAGTTTATGGGTTTAAACCGCATACTCCCATGGATCTTTTGCCTTTACCATTACAGGAACAAGTTAACTTGGATGCCACAAAAAGATCAGACTTTATCAAACGGTTACATGCGGAGACAAGAAAGAATATTGAGAAGAAATCAGCATAATATGCAAAGCAAGCAAACAAAGGTAAGAAGAAGGTTACATCTCAGCCAGGAGGTCTTGTATGGTTGCATCTACGAAAGGATCGCTTTCCCCAACAACGTAAGAGTTAGTTATCTCCTCGGGGTGATGGTCCGTTCAAGGTTCTCCAAAAGATAAATGATAATGCTTACAAAATCGAGCTGCCACCTGAATATTCCAATGTGAGTACAACATTCAATGTCAAAGACTTGCTTCCATTTGTTGGTGAGTCTGAGTCGAGGACGACTCCTTCTCAAGAGGGGGAGGCTAATGAGGTAATGCCTAGCATTCACTCATCTTCAAATGAAAATCCACTTGATATAGCTGGTCCAATTACAAGGAGTAGAGCTAAACAATTATAGAAGAAAATTCATTCTCACGTGAACGCTAACCTTATGTTTAATAATCAGTCTATGTTGAATGAGCCTATGCTTTTGAGTTCTTGTTTCAATGTCCTTAGAAATGATGAAGTGTATGAACCAGCATGGGATCAAGATGAATTCAAACATCTGGACATCTGAACCGAGAAGCCTATGGTGTGCATGAATAAAATGGTGGTTCATCACCTTAGCATGGGAATGCACCTAGAAGCTAGATGACTGACACATGGTATGAATTCCAAGCATCACTGCGGACAGAATACAAGGAGTTAGACGGTGTTCTATAAGTGGATGGAAGCGTCTTCAAGTGTACTTTATAGCCCATCAAACGGTTCATTATTTGGATGTCCTAATAAGGAGTTATGCTCATTTTAGTAACTGCTGCCAGAAGCTGAAAAGACGCGCGAACCAGCCACAAAATCCACTAGAGCATGCGCATGCAGCCATTTACTCAAAGTTGAACGCCCCTATCTCTATATATATCTTGTACTAGACAATGAAAAGGGGGGACATCTTATTTTTATTGAATTCAGAATACACAAACTCGTGGAGTTTTGTTTATGCGTGAGTCTTGAGAGGCTTGCAATATTTGTTCTTTCGATTCCTGAGAGAGTTGTAGAACGCCGAACTGCGGTTCACCCAGTTCGTGCCTTTACGTCTATAGGGCGTGATTGCGTGGGCTGTTTCGTCGATACGTGGAAGGGTGATTGTCTCGGTAGTTCGTCGCGTGGACAGCCTTGCGGTGCGCTGTCTCTTCACCAGGTCACGCAGCGACAATTTATCAAGTTCGCAGATCCTACGAGAAGATCGGGCCACAACAACTTGTTACACGTGCTGCCTAGACGCGTGCATATCAATAGTCCACGCAAAGCCACAACGTCTCATCCTTCTTCTTCACAAATAATGCCGAACATCCCCATGGCGAGGAGCTCGGTCTAATAAAACCCTTCTCCAGCAAGTCCGTTAGCTGAGTCTTCAGTTCAGCCAATTCATTGGGCGCCATCTTGTACGGCCTTCGGGATATTGGCATGGTTCCCGGTGCAAGTTCAATCTTGAACTCCACCTCTCTATCGGGCGGCATCCCCGATAAATCATCCGGGAACACGTCAGAGAACTCTCGGACCACTGGAACATCTTCCAATTTGATATGTGCGTGGCACCTGAATCAAATAATACTATAGCGGGATGCTGGTGGAGTTGGAACATACCCGTAAGGATTGGCTCACCCTCCGGCACGTCCTCTATGGCAAGTTGGTGGACGGTGCCGGGCCTAGGGTTTGCCCGCCGCGCATTAGTAGGATTCCGGGGCTGATTCCTCTCCAGAAGTTGCGGTGCAACTCCGCCGCCTTGCCTCTCCAGACAACTGCTGGTGAAGTGTCCTGGACGACCACATTTGTAGCATGTGGCCGCTGCTTGTCCAGTGCTTGGGGGACGAAAGCCCGGCATGCGCTGCTGAGATGCATACGCACGCGGCATCGCCCGCTGCTGCTGTTGTTGTTGCAGAGGTGGTACTGGCAGTGCCGGCCTAAACGCCGGTGGAGAGTAAGGCCGACTGCGGAATGGCATCAACCTCTGTGGTGGCTACCAGCGTGGACCCGATAATGGGCGATTCACCATCCGAAATTTCTGAGAAGGACCGCCTTCTTCTCCGCTACTTTGCGGCGCGCTTCGCTTTCTTTCCGCCGTCGCTAACTCCTTGCCGGAGTCTCCCTGAACAATCGCAGCATCAATTATATCGTTGAGGCTGCCGCGATTGAACATCGCCATCTTGTCTTTCAGGAGCAGGTTAAGCCCCTGGTAGAAGTGATCCCGCCGCTTCTCGTCGGTATCGGCGTGATACGACGCGTAGATCGTAAGATCATTGAACGCTCTGGAATATTCCAGAGCGTTTCGGCTCCCTTGCTGCAGGCGTAGGAACTCCTGCGTCTTCCTCTTCCTGATACCCGGCGGTATGTAATAGGCCCTGAAGACCGTCCTGAATTCCGTCCAGGTCATAACTCGGTGGGTGGGCTGTGAAGCACAGTAGTTCGCCCACCATGCGATCGCGGATCCCTGGACCTGTTGGACCGCGAATTGCGTTTTGCGCTGTTCACTCACTTGGAGCAGCCTGAACTTCATCTCCATCGTGCGGAGCCAGTTGTCCGCATCGAGGGGTTCATCCGCCCTTGAGAATACCGGGGGATGAGTCGCTAGAAAGTCGGAGTAGGAGCTCTGTTGACGATCCTCACGATCTTGACGCCTCTCTGGTCGAGATGTATTTGCGATGAGAGTTTGCAGCAACACCATGTGCTGCTGATGAGAACCCGTCATTGCCGCAACGATATCGGCCAATGTAACCGTTGGCGGTGACGGTGGCGGTGTTTGTTGTTGCTGTTGTCCCGAGGAGTCCTCGGGAGACTGTTGGGAGGTTTCTCCCCCTTGACTAGAACCCCCAACATCCGGGTTGACATGAGTACGAGTCATTCTGAAATTTAAAACAGCAGCGATCAGCACATGTCATACTTAAAAATTCCATATGAAACAGTAGGTATTTGAAGTGACGCATGAATAATTTGCAAAACATCCACATATATTGATGAAGCATAAACTTTATACAAGATACATTATTCTCGGGTCTCCGAGAAGTCGTGCTCATGTCGTCACTACCTATACATACGCTATCGTCTACACGACATGTCACCGATTACAAAAGTTTGGATTACATCACCCTTGCTGCCCTACTTGGCAACAGTAACCCCCTACTCAGAGTAGAACTCGACCTCTTGTGGATCGTATTCCTCCGGTACCTCTGCTGGTGGCTCTGGATCTACAACCTCCTCTCCCATCTCGGGTTCTCCCATTGCCGGAAGACCCAAGACCACGGGTACGGCACCTACCACCGGTATGCCCATCACCGGAGATACGAGGTCCTGCAACGCGTGCACCTCGTCCATGGCCTGATTGTAGTCCTCTTCCTAGCCTTGCCCTTCCTCAATAGCATCGTCTCGTTCTTGAGTAAGGACCTCATTCTGCTAGGTCAGAGCCTGCACCTGTTCTTGCAAAGCCATGATGTCGACACAGCTTTTCCTCTTCACCTTCTTCAGATGATGCAACTGATTATGTTGTTCGCTCAGTCGCTTAATCGTCGGAAGGAGCACATTGCGGAGTGCGCCGTGAGCACTCTCGAAATGGTCTCTATGGCTTGTGCTCACCTTGAGCTTCACAGCAAGACAATCCGTATGAACAGCTTGGCTGTCCATCATGGCTTTTCCTGCCCTCAATTGGAGACTAAGGTTTGCCTCCGCAGGATTGTACCTTGGACAACCCGGATCGGGTTCCTCCATATACCTCCCTTCCCACACGTGATTAGCCCGTCCCTCCACTGGAATGAGCGCGTATGGAGTGCCCTCCATAACTCTCACGTGTAGTTGGCAGAAACATGACATGGTGTCGCGGGCTGCCACTTGCCACATTCCCTCCGATTGTCTACCTCTCACCGTAACGGTGAACGGCGCCCAACTGGGTGGCGTAGGTCCTGCAGGAACTTCGACATGGATCATCCACGTCTTGTTCCCCTCCTTGCCTTCTTCCTTGGTGAAGTACTGCGTCATCTTGTTGTACCCAAAATATTGAAACATCTGCCTCAATGCTTCCGGATAGCCGCTGTTGTGAGAACAGCGAGATTCCACCCACCTGTTCTCAAACTGTTTATCCGCTGTCATCTGTACAAATATATTTGAGAAATGTCAAATATTCATTTGAACAGTAAATCATTGAGTTATAACACAAAACATGTCATTGAACTCATAAAACTTGGAAACATAGTTCAAACTTAAACAAATTTGACTGTTGATCTGCCGTCCAATATGACAGCCCGGACCAGTTTCCATTTCAACCAGACTTAAACCATGCTTAAGGCAAAACCAATTCTGGAACTCAACATCAAAGTTGAAGTTAACTTCAATAGCTTTCCAGACAGTATTTGCTTGGCCTAAGATCTATTCTTGAGATGTCAAAGTTAACAGAATTTCTGGAGAAAATTGGACAGCACCTCCCTGCTTTAGGTACTGATTTGATCCAAGAATCCCAGATAATTCTGCTCCTAATCTGACAAAATTTTCTGTTACAAAGTTGTAACCCATCTCATAAAATTTTCAGAACTACCTTATTTTCTATTTTTGGATTTTTATGCAGGAAGTTATGCTCAATTTACATAGAGTTACAGAGAGTTTTTGCTCTGCCTTGTTTTCTGGACAGTTTCCACTCTACTGCATGTTTCGATTGGTTAAGGGATGCAACACCTCTGGACCTCAACAGAAAAGTTGTAAAGATCTTCCAAAGCTTTCCAGAAATGTATCATATGACCCCAAACTCGAAATAACACAATCTCTAACCTCTGATTAACTTTAGCCTTATTTCAGCTGAAAACAGGGGACTCTGTCCTTAGTATCCTATAAGTTAAAAACTTGTGAACTTTGGATATCTTGTTCAAGGGAAGGAGTTACATCAAGTTTTAGTGCTCTAGATTAAAACTTTCAAGTTTTATAATGAAGTTGTTCATTTAGTGGAGTGTGACGTCGATGTGTCACCCAAGCATGTTGGTAGTACGTTCTCACAAAGAAAAACCTATACCGGACTTAGACGGCTTCGTTAACTCAGTGGCACTAAGCGTCTCTCGCACACGGATGCTACACGTCTACTGTTTTGTGGTTAGACTACCTGCAGATAACTCACACAATCGTCAGACTCAGCTGCACACCGAGCCCGGTATCCATACAGTTCGTACACCCGGCCATCATCACTCGCCCGGATGTTCTCAAGCCAAACACGCCTTGAGCTACGTGTTCACGTTACTGACCACGTGACTGGGTCTACACAAATTGCCCGCAGCACGCCAGGGACAGACGTTGCTCGAATACCCCAAACGACATGAAGAGTCGTAGAGGATATTAAAGCGGGTCGGTTTACCTGCCACCCGTGGGGCTCCAACCTTCAGCTTGTGCACACTGGTGGACAGCGCTTACGTGCACCCCTCAAGACATAAAGCATCCCGAGATGCACGATTTTCCGACATAATCAAATAGGTCAGTATGCCACCTTCTATACACTAATAACATCCTTATATGGGCTACTAACTCGTTCCTCACTAGATTTTTGAAAAATATAACCTTTGTAGTGCGTTAAACCTAAAGCGAGCTCTGATACCAACGCTGACACGACCCCACGGTCTTGTCGAGCCAGGATCACGCTGAGGGGTGCTGTGTTGCACAGCACCGAATAACATACATCAAAGGTATAAAGCGGAAGCAAAGTTTTATTACACAAGAAGGTTCATGACCATTTGTACAATAAAATATGTTCAGTCTACACTCACGGGTAGACTACGCATCGAGTTCACGTTCAGCCCGTGAACGTGTCCCCGCTAGCACGCACACACACTAACTCGGCGGCGTGCACGACTCCCACTCGACGGAGTTCCCCTCCAGGGGTTCCATCTCCTCCTCAGGAGTCCCTTCCTCATAGAATCATGCAAAAGCTTCAATCACAAGCAGTGAGCATAAAGGCTCAACAAGACTGACTCGTCTCTCCTAAATATGGAACTTCTACATGAGGGGATGATAGGTACATGAGGTAAAATAAGTTGCAATGACTCGCCTAATCAGTGGAACCTTATTTTCAAGTTTTAACAGCAGGTTGTGGAGAACCTTACGCTAAGGCACATGAGAGAGCCGCAATCAAACAAGAAACGCATTTCTCTCATGTACTTTGCCCAAAGTTGAAAAGAACTTTAGTTAGATCTAAACTACAACAAATTATTAACAATCAAAGTTCATCTTTCAATCAGCAACATTTTAACATGTATCTAGCCTGTTCTTTCTACGTCACGGTACAGTGAACAAGTGATACTCACTGACCGCGAGGGACGGCGATTATAATCGATTTACACCTGCAGGGTTACCCGAATAATCCGTCACGTACGCCCGTACTCGATGTTGTCTAAAGCAACCATTACGGACGCCGTATGCAACCACCTTTCACCCATTAGCCAAATATTGAACCGGTCCTATCATCCCGAGCAAGAGGTCTCTGCACGCGCATCTTAGTGCCGCCAGCCGATTTGCACCTCGAGCTCTCAACCTACCCTCTGAACGACAGTCAATGCCTGAATACCCAGCTATCCGAGTTATATTGGTTTCCCGGTTCCCATATAGCTGGTAGGTCTTCAGTACTGTTCTAGCTTGTTCAACAGACCCGCACACGGCTCGGTCCTCAGTCGACACAAGCAGAGCTATAGCACCCAGGCCCCAAAGTCCTGCTGCCCTTACTCTCCGCTCGATCTCATTTTTCTTGCCATGTGTTATATTTGCTATTCTTACCCGAGCGATGTGTCTCTAGCCTATTCTCGCGAGTAGTTTCAACTACTCGACTTGTACCGAATCCTACTCTATCTTAGCATTGCAGTGGCTAATGAGGTTTTTCAATCTTAACCCCAACCCTTGGCTTTCTTGGCTATGCAATTGGGTTTTCAAACAAGACTCTAATGCCAGAAGTAATGATACTCAAAGGAAGTTCTCAAAACAATAAAAATTTGTAAAAAGGTTAATGCAAAACGGAGCTTGACTTGCTGCTCTTATTCGTAGGCTAGCTGCTCTTCCGAAGTAACAAAGTCTAAGACTTCGGGTTCCTCCTCAACCTTAGCGACTACATATGAGAAATAATATATGTGTCAATTTATATGCATTTCAATGGAATTTAAACTTGTGAACATTATAAGTTTCACTAGACAGACCCAATGACTCTGAAATTTTTACTGTGGTTTTGTTACAACCTAAACGGAGACTTGGCCAAGTTTTAGTTGCAGCAAAGCTCATTTGAGCTCTCCGCAATTAATTATGTACTTGACCTTAATTGGAGCTCTTAGTGTGTTCTAGGGATTTTCATGGAGTAAACAATGATTTTCTGAAAACTAGATTTTTAGAGGGTTCTAATGGAGTTGGTTTCACTTAATTTGAAGGTTCCTAGCTAAAGATATGAGCTAAACAATTTCAGAGAAATTCTGAAAAAATGTTTCTAGACATTTTCTATTTTCTCTGGAACAGTTTCATTAATCACCCCATTAAGTGGATGAAATGAGCTCAAATGGATCTGAAATTTTTATGGTAGCTCAGGGATATTTTGGTGAACATCTCAGCAAAATTTCAAAATTTTCCTCCAAAGGGTTCTCAAGTTAAAATTCTAAACATTTTAAACTTTGAAGAATTAATTCTGGAGAAATAAGGATTTTCAAGAAGTGAAACTTGATTTGCTAGAAAGTACTCAGAGAGATGAATCCAACAAAATTTGGTTCACTTGATTTGGAGTTCTCTAGAGTTATGTGGGTTTGAAGTTTGAACAAATTCTGAAAATCGGGAAAAAGTTTAAACTGCTGCGCGTGGGGCTGGGGCTGCGTGTCAGCTCCTCAGCGGTCGACACACGGGGCTACGGATTTCTTCGCGCGCAGCCACACCCGATCCGTGCCACAGCAGATCCCGGTTTTAAAATACCTGCCGCTTTGTCTACCTCCCGCCTCCCGCGCGCGGCCGCCGCGACACCTCACCGTAGAGCTCGCTGGTGGCCTCTGTTGATGAACCCAACGGGTACGGGGGACGCCCTATCTTTCGATGAGAGATGTTGGTAATGAACTAATTTGGTGGAGGCCAACGTTGGCTGCCCGACTACCACAATCAGAATGGTGTGGCGCCTTGAGCGACAGTTACACCGTCTCCTGGTAACTACGATTTGGGTGGAGGTCGACGTTGTGCTACCCGACTACAACAACCACAAGGATGCTGCGCCTTAGCGATAGTTACACCGGTTCCTGTTGTTGCTGTACTTGCCGTGCCAAGAACAGCCTTGAACCTGCAAGCAACCGAAGAACAAGCAAGAACAAGATAACAAGCAGACACTCACGGGTGTGAAAAAGTTGGGGTTGTGATTCAAGTAATCGGAAGGTCTCGTCGACACTTGCGTTACAAGGAAGTAGCAATGGCTAAACTTACAGAAAACAAAACCCGCCCTGTCAAGGAGCTCTTGGACTACTTAAATAGGGGAGGGAAGAGGGAAATTCGTCCAGCAACAGAGGTAGGACGTGATCTCCCTTATTCCCTTCCTTTTTCTGTGATAGACTACCATTTAATAGGGAAAGAAAGAGGGAAACCCATCCAGAAGCAAGGCAGGATATGATTTCCTCTATTTCTTTCCTTATTATAGCACATATATCTTTAAATGGGGGAAGAAAGAGGGAATTTCGTCCAGCAGCAAAGTTGGACGAGATTTTCCTTATTCCTATCCTTATTTATCTAAATCTCTCTTTATTACATGGCCCAGCCTCAAGATTTCCCCTCGGGTGGAGCAGCCTTTATTGCATTAATCCCTCCATCCCTTCTAGCTGGATCAATTCCCAAGCCCCTAATAATAACAAGGTCATCACAAGGCTTTAATAGGTCCCCATTTGAAGGATAATTAATTTGAACAGCCAGGAATGAATTCACCTGATAATTAAGTTGACGTGCACGAGCGCGTGTCATTGGACCTTGATTAGCTGAGAGTGGTGAATGGGCTGGTGTTGTGGTTGTATCAACGGTAGCGATGTCCGCATCATCCTCCTCTTCTTGCAATTGAGTCGTCCTCGACTCAAATGTGTCTTCCTCGCCCATATATGGTTTCAAATCTGCAATATTAAAAAAGGACGTAACCCCAAAATATGCAGACAACTCAATTTCATAAGCATTATCATTAATTTTTCGAAGCACTTTGAAGGGTCCAGCAGCTCTAGGTAGTAATTTAGATTTTCTCAAATTAGGAAATCTATCCTTTCTCAAATGCACTCAAACCAAATCACCAGGTTCAAAAGTAACATGCTTCCTACCCTTGCTACCAGCTTGTTGATACTTAGCGTTCATACTCTCAAGTTTGCTTTAGTTTGCTCATGCATTTTAAGAATTCATTCAGCACGGCGAGAAGCATCAAAATTCAATTTCTCTGAAGGTGGCAGAGCCAAAAGATCAATGGGAGCACGAGAAATAAAACCATATACAATCTGAAAAGGGCACATGAATGCAGCGAACGATTGTAAGCAAATTCAATATGAGGCAAACATTCTTCCCATAATTTGATGTTATGTTTCAGAACAGCCCTTAGCATGGTAGATAAATTATGGTTCACTACTTCAGTCTGTCCATCAGTTTGAGGGTGACAAGTGGTAGAAAAGAGTAATTTTGTCCCCAACGTAGCCCATAAGGTTTTCCAAAAATGACTAAGAAATTTGACATCTCTATCTGAAACAATAGTGTTTGGAACCCCATGCAAACGAATAACTTCTTGAAAGAACAAATCAGCAATACGGGTAGCATCATCAGTTTTGTGGCATATGGTATGAAATGTGCCATTTTAGAAAATCTGTCGACAACAACAAAAATACTATCCCTCCCCTTCTTTGTTCTAGGCAATCCTAAAACAAAATCCATAGAAACATCCTCCCATGGAGCACTAGGAACAGGAAGAGGCATGTATAAACCATGTGGATTAAGATGGGACTTAGCTTTTTAACAGGTGGTGCAACGAGCAACAAACCGCTCCACATCTCTTCTCATCTTTGGCCAAAAGAAATGGCTTGCTAAGATATCTTCCGTCTTCTTGACACCAAAGTGTCCCATCAATCCTCCACCATGTGCTTCATGCAATAGTAAGATACGCACAGAACCAGCTGGAATGCATAATTTGTTAGTTCGAAACACAAAACCATTAGTGAGAACAAACTTGTTCCATGTTTTTCCTTCTTTACATTGCAGCAGCACATCTTTGAAATCAGCATCAAAAGCATATTGTTCTTTAATTGTTTCCAAGCCAAAAATCTTAAAATCAAGTTGGGACAACATATTGTAACGGCGAGATAAGGCATCCGTAATGACATTATCTTTTCCTTTCTTGTGTTTGATGACATAAGGAAAGGACTCAATGAATTCTACCCACTTGGCATGCCTACGGTTCAGATTAGTTTGGTTCTTAATGTGCTTCAAAGATTCATGATCAGAATGTATAACAAATTCTTTAGTTCATAAATAATGTTGCCATGTTTCCAAAGTTCGTACTAGTGCATATAATTCTTTATCATAAGTGGAATAGTTCAGACTAGGCCCATTCAGTTTCTCGCTAAAATAAGCAATAGGTTTCCCCTCTTGCAACAAGACACCTCCCAATCCAATACCACTAGCATCACATTCCAATTCAAAAGTCTTACTGAAATCTGGTAATTGGAGAAGGGGTGTATGAGTTAACCTATTCTTCAAAGTTGCAAATGCTGTCTCTTGCGCCTTGCCCCATGTGAATGGAGCACCCTTCTTTGTAAGCTCATGCAGTGGGCCTGCTATGGTGCTGAAGTCTTTCACAAAACGACGATAGAATCCAGCAAGTCCGAGAAAGCTTCGTACTTGTGTGATCGTGGTAGGAGTCGGCCAGCTGTGTATCGCCTCCACCTTGGCTTGATCAACTTCAATTCCCTGTGGTGTCACAACATAGCCAAGAAAAGAGACTCGATCCATGCAAAAGGTGCACTTGTCAATGTTACCAAATAAGCGTGCATCACGTAAAGCATTGAAAACAGCACGGAGATGATCAAGATGAACTTCGAGAGATGCGCTATAGATCAAGATGTCATCGAAATATACTACCACAAATCTTCCAATGAAAGCACGTAAAACCTCATTCATTAATCTCATGAAAGTGCTAGGTGCATTCGTGAGACCAAAAGGCATGACTAACCACTCATACAAACCAAACTTTGTTTTAAACGCTGTTTTTCATTCATCACCTAGCTTCATGCGAATTTGATGGTATCCACTACGCAAATCAATTTTAGAGAAAATCATCGAGCCACTAAGTTAATCAAGCATATCATCTAACCTAAGAATAGGATGACGATATCTAATGGTAATGTTATTAATTGCTCGACAATCTACACACATGCGCCATGATCCATCTTTCTTTGGGACCAAAAGGACAGGAACGGAGCAAGGACTAAGGGACTCACGCACATAACCTTTGTCGAGTAATTTCTGTACTTGCCGCTGAATCTCCTTAGTCTCCTCCGGATTGGTCCTGTATGGTGCTCGGTTGGGTAAAGAAGCCCCAGGGATGAGGTCAATCTGATGCTCAATCCCTCTCAATGGTGGCAGCCCGGCTGGTACCTCTTGTGAAAACACATCAGCGTATTCCTGCAAAAGCTTAGTGATAGAAGGAGGCAAAGCACATGGTGTGTCGTGAAGTGAGAACAAAGCTTCTTTACAAACAAACACATAGCAGATTACAGTATCACTTTTTAATTCAAACAAATCAGATTTGGAAGAAAAAAGCGCTCTTTAATTTTATTTCATTCTTCTTCATATGAGCAGATTTGGAATTGTCAGTCTTAGGCTGTACCGATTTCTTCACGACATCTGAATTTTTATTTTCAGCAGATTTCTTATTTTTCTCTTTGCAAGCTCTAGCAATGTCATCCTTCAAAATAGCATTAGGGGACATCGGGTGCAAAACAAGTTTCTTCTCATGATGCATGAAAGAGTATTGATTTGATTTACCATGATGTAATGTATCTTTATCAAATTGCCAAGGTCGACCAAATAGCATAGAACAAGCTTGCATAGGTACCACATCACAATCAATGTAATCATGGTAGGAACCAATTGCAAATTCGACACGAACCAGACGTGTTACCTTAAGCTTACCACTGTCGTTGAACTATTGGGTGTAGTAGGGATGTGGATGTGGAAGTGTTGTCATCCCAAGCTTTTCTACCATGGTAGCATTTGCTAAATTGTTGCAGCTTCCTCCATCAATAATAATGCGACACGATCGTTCCAAAACTACACACTTAGTTTGGAATAGATTGTGTCGCTGGTTCTGTTCAGCTTTGATCATTTGGGCACTCAAGACACGTCTCACAACAAGACTCTCATAGTGGGCAGCATGATCAGCCCCAATGTGCTCTTCATCATCATTCTTCTTTCCTGCTTCTTGTGCAGCAAGCATGGCATATGTTTCATTATCTAAATCACTAGCGGATGAGTACTCACCATTTTCTCGTACAACCAGCACACACTTGCTTGGGCAGTCCCTCCGTAGGTGCCCAAAACCCTTACACTGGAGGCATTGCATGTCTTTTATTCTCCCGGTAGAAGCAATGGAAGAAGAAGTGTTGGCTGCAACTTGGGTGGATCCTTTTGTTATCTCGATTGCACGTGAAGGTGCTGATTTTGATGTAGTCCTGGGCAACCCATTGGAAGTATCGTCTGGAGAATCATGCTTAGTACCAGCAGCACTTGAGCGGAACTGCCATGAGGTAGTTCGACCTGCAGAAATGTTAGTTCTTGTACGTCGTCCCTGCACTTCTCTTTCAGCCTTACAAGCAAGATAGAATAATCGAATGACGTTAGTGTATTCCTTATAAGCCAATATGTCCTGAATTTCTCTTGTTAAACCACCCATAAACCTAGCCATTGCAGCCTCTTCATTTTTAACTAGGCCACAACGCATCATGCCTATTTGAAGTTCTTGATAGTATTCCTCAACAGATTTGTTGCCTTGCCTAAGTTGTTGTAATTTATGCAACAGGTCACGAGCATGATAGGAAGGAACAAAACGACGACGCATGATTCGTTTCAAAGCATTCCAAGTTTGTGGTACGGTAGCTGGATTTTTAGTTTGATATTCATGCCACCAAACATAAGCAAAGTCAGTGAATTCACTAGTGGCAGTGTCACGCCTGGTTCCTGTAAAACACACCAGACAAGCTACACATGTATGCCAGGATCTGTTAGTTCATACATGTGCCGACAAAAATGTAATATCATATATATTAAGCCGATGTCAAATGATAATTATTCAATACATGAATGACTCATGGTCTAAAAAAAAGGAAAGATACACAGCAGAGGGAATCTAAGCGCGGAGCTCCATCGCAGGCGTCGTCCGGGGGCACGCCAGCCTAGTACTGCATGCCGGGATCGAATCCGTCGTCTTCATATTCTCCCGCTCCATCTCTATAGCCTGAGCAACAGTGATGTACAAGAAGAGGTACAAGCAAGCATGAGCACATAGCGTACTCAGCAAGTGTGGGAAATAGATGACATGTAGGCTATTCAAAGGAAAGGCTAAACTCGTTTTAAGCACTACGCAGAACATCCTATCCTTAGTTTTACCTTAGCATCCTATTTACTATGTGTGACATTCCAAAACCCAACAAATATATAAATACGGTCAGGTTAACCCACCTGACCAACAAGACCATCCAGGCTACAACCTAGACCACCCACGCGTCAGGCTACAACCTGACGACCAACTCACGACCCTCCAGGCTACAACCTGAAGACCCACTCATCAGGCTACGACCTGATGACCAACTCACCAGGTCACACCACCTGGCAACCCAGATCCCCAAGCTACACCACCTGGAGACCACCAACCCGTCTAATCATGAGTAAGTCCAAGCATTGCCCATGACCATGAGCACGGCTATCTAGATAGTTTGACACTCTGCAGAGTTTGTACCACTTTACCCACAAGTCGTGATTCCGTCCCTTGTTGCCAAGTGGACTAGATCCTCCCTGTTGCCCGTGATAGCTAGTCACAATTCACACTTCCTATGGTGTGCGGCCAGGAGATCACTATGAAGCCTTTACCTCGCCCTACCAAACCCGTGTACACCCGCTGAGGTTTCACCGCTAACAGCCTTTCTGGAGTACACCCTCCGCTGCATAAGCCCCCTCTTGCGCCTCAAAGTCATACCAATGGTGCACACAGAATAAGGTAGAAGCAGACTTAATCGGCTAAACTGTTCCATACCAGTCTTGTGGTGGCACGATATTGCCGGGTTACTTGAGTCATGAACCGGTCCTTAGAATCTACGACAGGTACTAGCCCCAACCCCGATCTCGTGCGAACTGCACCCCACCAAACCAACCATCCTGCCTAGATTCCTATCTCTATACCTTCAACCATCATCAATTCACACAATTAAGAATATCATTATTGCAAGTTTATGAAATCCCATAATCACATTCCAACTAAGACAGCATGGCTAAGCATCATAACACTACCCATACATGTACAAAAATACTCCCAACATGGCGACAAGGATATAGTGGGAAACTAGTAAACAACCTAGCATAGGATTCATATTAAAGACATGCATGCATCTACTCTAACTACATATCTTAAAGTAATGGTGCAAAATGTTCAAGGGCACTTGCCTCCAAACTGCTGCTGCTCGCCGATGTCAAAGTCTTGATCTTGCAGGTTAAATGTCAGCTCAGAGTTTGGCTCTACTCCACGTCATCGAATGCACAAATAAAATAGCAAGAATACAATAAGAAACCATACCAAATGACCAACACGTTTAAATACATAAACATAAAAGAAACATAACCTACAGATTTACGCCATCGTGTATACCGTTAATTATTAATTCTAGGCCTTAATGAATGATATGGCGTTAGAATAGTTTTATCGTGTATTTTCAGCATGTTTCAGGGGTTTATTCTGCAAAAACCAGAACTGTGCAGGGGCTTCCTCTAACAACATCGACCACTGCAGGGATAAAATATAAATTTTACTACTGGGCATGGGCTTCTGAGCATTCCTAATAAATTACAGGGGCTTGAGTGACTGATATAGTGTAGAAACAGGGATTCAGGAAAGCCTAGGGGCTAGTACGCAATGTACAGGGGTACCTTTACTTCAACAGTAGGTGGTGGAGGGATCTAAATATAAATTTGCGAAGGGGTGCGTGGGGGATCTAGTAGAAGCCATCGGATGAGTTGTGGATGGTTCAGATTTAAAATGACTAAGTAGGTCACGTGGCTTTCTGAGGCGCATCCGATTTTATTTGGGCGGCTCTGACCTAAGCAACGAAGGGGTATGCAGCCCTTTTAATCTAGAGCGTCGGCGCAGATCCAACAACACGGGGTCATCCCGACCGGACCTGGCCGTCGGTGGTGACGGACCGTGGCGACGGGCCGTGGCGGCACGCCATGGCCAGCGCCCAAGTTCGCCAGAAAACATCAACCTAGGGCTACTGGTCCCAATCCTAGACTCTAGATGCCAATAACTGACGAAGGAGAACATGGTGAACTCACCAAGGGGAATCTCGTGGACTGGAACGGCGCGGGGTCGGCGTGCAACGCAGAGAGACGTCGAGGGTCGTCGGTCTTCGTAGTTGTGGCTTCTAGGCGGCCAAGCTTCGCGGCTCCCTGGCGCGGCAGCTCCTCTGATGCAGAGAGAAAACATTGGGACGGTCAGACCAAGGGAGGAGGGGCGGCCAAACCGAGACGATGGGGAAGGGGGAAGGGGTCTCACCTAGGGCCGACGGTGAGGGGGGGGGGGGGGGGCTGTGGCAACGTCTCCCGCTGGGGACGGCCGAAACACGTCCTTGTGGCCCTGCAGATCGGAGGGGAAGGTCAGAGCGACGATACCGGCGACGGCGAGGGAGAATCGGGCGGCGGCTTACCCGGGAGGAGGTGGGGCGGCGCTGCTTGTGTGCCCAACTTCAGGGGCGGGCGAGGAACTGGGTGGCAGGGGGGGAGAGCTCACGGTTTATAGGGGAGGAACGGGGCGCCTGGTGCGGGGGAAGAGCGGAGCAGGGGAGGGAAGGCCGCCGGATTCAGCGGGGGCGCTGGATTAGCGCCTTCAGGCGCTGGCGGCGGCTGGGGGAGGAAGGGTTCGGGAGGGAGCCGAGGGAAGAAAGAAAAGAGAGGCAGGGGCGCTGGCGGGGGGCCCACTGGCCATAGAGAGGAAAAGGGTGGGGCTAGCATTTTGGGCCACTTAGGGCAAAGCCCAATAGCGGGGTGCTACAGGCAGCTCTAACCTTTTTATCATCATTTTTATCATCAGGGAAATCATGGCATGCAAATTTTTGATCTACTGACAATTCTCAAGACAGATATGCATCCAGATCATATTTACCATCAAAAGGTGGTATGGAGAATTTAATTCTGCGTAGGGAATCGTCATTGTCACGTACCTCGCGTCGTTGAGCTCGACCACCCATACCACGATGGTCGCGGCGTGGCTGCCGTCAATACCTGAAAGGTCCATCATCAAGCTCGGTATCTGCCGAATACTCCGCCTCGTCATATCTTGCAGCACTGCCAACGGAGTCGTGGCTGTCATCAACACGTCTTTGCCTCTCTTCGCGTCCAACCTGTTCCATCCTCTCCAATCGCTTAATGATTGCTGCAAGAGAAGTGTTAATAGCCCCAGCAGTGCTTTCTAATATGGTCAGTTTGGTGTTGGTGCAAATCTGCGTCGACTCTAATTGACCAATGCGTTCATTGGTGACTTGAATATCCTCATTGAGAGCATCTGTGTGTAGCTTTACTTGGCGTTCGAAATGCTGAATGATGCCCCTCGTACGTGGTGAATGTGGAGATGTCTCATTCGCATCAGCTGACATGGTTAGTAAAGAAAGGAAATACAACAGCAAGCAGATTAATCCTAACAGTTGCTAAGAGGTGGTAGGACAGCACAATTCCTCACTAGCAAGAAATCGAGGTCTTACAAGTTCTTACCATGCGATGCAGGAGGCGCCGGCAATCAACAAGAACAACAACAAACGATGGCTGCCAGCACAACCTTATGGTGTCGTAGATGATTTTGTGGAGTTGTAGGTGGCTGCTAGACACAATTTGTGCAAAGGAACAGCTAGTACCACATTAGTCACAACAAGTTGAATAAACGTTCCACGATGGTATTGTGCTGGTCCTAGCTCAAACCTTACTAGAGACGTGAGCCGTAACTCCACGTGACGTTGGATTACTATGATAGGGAAGTTCGAACAGCCCGATCCGTTGTGTTTCAACAGCGTTGAAAACAGCAAGTTGAACTTCGAAACATGAAACAAATGTTACACAAATTGTCTCTTTCTTTTTTGTACTTAGAAACTCTTTTTTTTTGTGATTGTAATCAGTGCAGCTTTTCTTTTTGCACGTGCCTTTTTCTTGCTGATCCGTGCAGCTTTTCTTTTGCACTTGCCTTTTTTCTCAACTTTGGGTAGATAATGGAAATGGACTGAGAACAAAGTGGCACGAACTCAAAACTCTAGCGGTGAAAAACTTAGGACCAGCAACTTGACACAAAAAGGCAACCGTGAATTCAACAAGTCGAGAGCTAAGTAGCCAAGCAAAAGGCTCAAAGTGTTTTTAGAATTTTTTTTAGAGCGAACTTTTGTAGGCAAAAGTGGACTGTAGGTAAATGAAGAACAAGGAGAAGGAAATCTCTCACCGAGCAACCTGAAATCTGATACCACTTGATGAACCCAACGGGTACGGGGGACGCCCTATCTTTCAATGAGAGATGTTGGTAATGAACGAATTTGGTGGAGGCCGACGTTGGCTGCCCGACTACCATAACCAGAATGGTGTGGCACCTTGAGCGACAGTTACACCGTCTCCTGGTAACTACGATTTGGGTAGAGGTCGACGTTGTGCTACCCGACTACAACAACCACAAGGATGCTGCGCCTTAGCGATAGTTACACCGGTTCCTGTTGTTGCTGTACTTGCCGTGCCAAGAACAGCCTTGAACCTGCAAGCAATCGAAGAACAAGCAAGAACAAGATAACAAGCAGACACTCACGGGTGTGAAAAAGTTGGGGTTCTGATTCAAGTAATCGGAAGGTCTCGTCGACACTTGCGTTACAAGGAAGTAGCAATGGCTAAACTTACAGAAAACAAAACCCGCCCTGTCAAGGAGCTCTTGGACTACTTAAATAGGGGAGGAAAGAGGGAAATTCGTCCAGCAACAAAGGTAGGACGTGATCTCTCTTATTCCCTTCCTTTTTCTGTGATAGACTATCATTTAATAGGGAAAGAAAGAGGGAAACCCATCCAGCAGCAAGGCAGGATATGATTTCCTCTATTTCTTTCCTTATTATAGGACATCTATCTTTAAATGGGGGAAGAAAGAGGGAATTTCGTCCAGCAGCAAAGTTGGACGAGATTTCTCTTATTCCTTTCCTTATTTGTCTAAATCTCTTTTTATTACATGGCCCAGCCTCAAGATTTCCCCTCAGGTGGAGCAGCCTTTATTGGCCGCCTGCCCACTGCGCCTTTATTGGTGTTGTGGTTGTATCAACGGTAGCGATGTCCGCATCATCTGTGGTGCACCAAACTCCATGATTTGGCCGCCTCTGCCTAAATCCCCCCGGGGAACATGATGCTGGGCTCAGCTTGTCATGAAAATCACCGGCACATGTTCGGCGATGAGCGGCAGATTCGGAGGAACTTCGGCCGTGTCGGCCGGCCCTCCTAGCACCCCAACCGATCGAACAAAATGTCGTCGAGCATCAGTGGACCCTAGGAAAGGTTGACATGAGCTCCACGGAGCTCGGAAATGGCTGTACTGGGCTGTCACCGTGTGACCTAGGCCAGAAATCGGGGATTCCCCTAAAGCTCGAAGAACAGTGGCTTTCCTCGACGGTTCTTTGTGGTTTCTGCTCCTATGGACTCGTACGGGCACCTAGAAGTGTTTCCCTCCGTGAGAAGATGAGTGGTGCGGTGTGGACTACGAATTTTGCGGATCGGTCCGGGCATCCATTTTGTATACAGTCGCGAAATCATGAAATTCCGGCGTGAGCAATTTATGACACACCACCGGAGCTTGTGGTAATGAAAGAGGGACTGAAGGCTAACCTTTTTGCTGTTCACAGCTCGGCGAACGGCAGGCTGTGGTGGCCGGACGGGTCGTCCCCGTGACGGCGGCTCGAGCTGAACTGGGTAATGAAATAATGTCGCGGTGGAGCTCGGGAAGGATTGCTCAGGGCCTGGAACCGGCGCGAGGGCGTCAAGGAAGACTTGGCGCACCCGGTGCCGGCCTTAGATCGCCGTGCAGATCACTGGATCGGCCGGGCGACGAGGGACCGAGAGCTCAACCGAGCGGCGAGGGCTTTCGGTTTGCTGGGCAAGAACGTGTCAGGACAGCGGTGAGGAGCACCGGAGACAGCTCGGGCGCGTAGATAAGGGCCCCGAGAGGCGGTTCAGCGGCCAAGGGCGGCAAGCAGCTGCTGTCCTTGCCGTTTTCTCGCCGTGGCAGCAGCTCGGTTGGGCACAAGAAACCGAGATCAATTCTTCAGTCGGTTGAATTTGCTTCAGTGTCTGACATGTGGGTCCCACCCGGAAGTTTAACCTTTGAAATTAACTTTCCTCCACTATTTTAAACAGTAGAGACCAAATTAACCTCAGGTATTTGAATTATCTACCCCTGGGCTATTTGAATGGGATATAATTCAAATTGGTTTGTGTTTGACTAAATTTCAGCACATATGCAGTTTGAAGTTCAAATAAAGTTTGAATTTGCTAAACTTAGCTCATGTCAAGATCAACTCCAAATAGAGTGAAAATTGGTGTGTGAGCTCCTAAAAATGTGCTGAGTAAGACTATGCCTCCCACTTTTGAATTCATGGGATGAAAACAGTTTGAATTTGAATTTGAATTCAAACCACCCTCTTTCTAGCTATACCCAAAAGAACTTTAAAAAGGTTTTGAATTTGGGTGAAACTTGGCATGGGCCTTCGTAGCAAGGTGTAGGAGTTTTTCATATGCCCAGCCCCTAGATGATGCATGTAGGAAATACCAATTTTGTATTGTGTGAGTTTGTTCTCTAATAATCATGTTGATGGTGGTTACTTGCTCTTCAAATGTGTTCATCAACTTTATTCAAATGAAGTGTGTGTGGTGATAAACACTTGAATATGTGCCAAAAACTTAGGCCCTTACAGAGACGCTATGTAAGACTTATTTATATTCAAACACTGGGCTTGTAATACAATGATGTTTCACTATTTATCATCACATGTATGAGAAAATAATCCTGGCATACATGTGGGAGTCACTCGGTTGTTCTGCGGAAAAACCGGGTGTGACAGCGCTTCAACATGGGCAAAAGCAAGCCTCTTTGGACACCAGTCGGAACAACAACAACACGTGAACTTTACGAAGATGTTGAACCCGTGGATCAAAAATAATATAAAAGCATGATTGGGTCACTTTTGTATCTCACAACATCAAGACCATGGTTATAATTCAGCGTATGTCTTTGTGAACGATTTCAAGCTTCCCCACATGCTTCACATCATCAAGGCATCAAAAGGATTCTCAGGTACTTACATGGAACTAAAGAATTTATCATTTTTCTTCCTTCTTCCTCAACCGTTACTTAGAAAGCTTTTTTGGATACTGATTTTGGAGGTTGTAGGATTGATATGAAAAGTACTTTGGGTGCTTGTCATTTTCTTGTTAATTTACTTGTTGCTTGGTCTTCTAGAAATTAAAATTCAGTTGCACAATCCACGGCCGAATCTGAATACGTAGCTGCTGCTAGCACTTGGTCACAAATTCTTTGGATTGTTCAAACACTTAAGGACTATGGGATTGATCTAGATGGTGTTTCACTATTTTTTGATAACACAAGTGTCATTTGCATTGCTAAAAACCTCTTGCGACATTCTAGAACAAAGCACATTAACATTAGATATCACTTTCTCCGTGATAATATTGAAAAAGGAAATATTGTGCTTCACCATGTAGATACCGAACAACAATTGGGTGACATTTTACAAAACTCTTGAATTTCACTCGTTTTTGTTTCATTCGTAGTGAAATAGGGGTTATGCATCCTCATGGCTTAAATTGAGGGGGAGTTTTGAAACTTAGAAAGTCTATGTGTGAATCTGATTTTAAAATAATATGAGCAAAATATTTCATACATACATACTTTGTGATTTCTTTTACATGCTGAAAGTTCTTACTACATTACTCGTGTTATATATTTTGTAGTTTTTGTCATGACTAGTAATTGAAATAATTACTTACACTAAATCTGGTCATGATCGAACTTTCTTGCTATTTTGAACTTGTTGCATGCTCACAAGTGCTTTTAATGAAAAATTAATTTATCAATTATCCACATGTTGAGCTTATATGATAAAATGAAAAATGAGATAAGATCAAGAGAATATGCATGCATCACACTTCTTTTGAGATGACTTATCACTGCACTTAGATATGAACTTGGTGTTGGGACCACTGCCTCGATAGTCCCGGAATCGCATTGGGTGGTGTCGTGCGATGCGGCACCCAACAACACACATCCGAAAAACACACATACACAATAATATATGTCTTTAGTACATAATATTGTCACATTTTATAAAGAATGTACAAACGTACATTGCAGCGGATGATAAGAATACACTCACGGATTATAGTCTACGCTATGTAAAATAAAGCCATCCTGCCCGCGGACGCTTCACACTAGCACCACATCAAACAATGGCGGCATGCAGGGTTCAAAGGAAGACTCACACCCCTCATTGGGTGCTGTCTCGCTCGGATCACCCTTCCTCCCTAACGTTGCCTTATGCAATGTCACCTGCAAAAGAATGGATCAACAAACCGTGAGCTTACACTCAGCAAGACTTAACCGAAAACCTACGCATGGCTCTAAATGTGGAAAATAGACGACTGAATAGAGAAGTTTGCATAAACAATAAACTTGAGCTAATGGAGAGTCCTTACTTCAAATTTTAAGCAACTTTTATAATCCTCGCAAAATGTACATTGAGACTTTAAAATCAAACAAGAAACGTTTCATCTTGATGCCACTTGCCTGAGGAGAAGATAAATTTAGTGAGCTGCCCTAGACCAATACATACCTTGCGCCATTAACGGATGGCACAACAACTATGCCCGTCTGAGAGAGGTGATCAACCAATCCCCAAAACATCGTATGTGGCAACCTTTAACAAGACACCAAAATGTCGAACCGGTCCCACCGACTTAGAGTAAGTCTCACAACAGCAAAACCTCGTCGAGCCGTATTCTCTCTCTTTTTAGCATCTGCATAAGACGGTGGGGATTGCCTCGACACCTAGATTAACATGTTACATCGGTTTTCTAGGTCCCATATTGCGAGTATGCATCCGGTACAAGATCAAACTTGTCCAGCAGAGCCACACACGAGAACGGGCCTTAATCGACTCAGACAGGGACTATGCTCACAGGGCCACGTCTTTGATCATTCCATCCAGCTGCCCGGTCTCCATTTCCCAATTAAGTGGATCAATTCCCAACTCTTCTGATTGATACCCCTAAATCCAGGTTCACGAGTAGAAAATGGCCTACTCAAGTTATGCCTCTTTTAATCCACTTTTCTTAACTTGATCATAGCTGTTAAACTTAAGTGAAATCCTAATCTAACGAAAACTCCAGGGATTTATTGGGTCATGCATGTGGAGTGTCATACAACCTAGACTTAATGCAAAAATAACAATTCTAGACATTATAAAGTGTATACAAATATAAACTTGTAAATTTCGATGCAAACCGCGTGCTTGACTTAGTGTTGATCCGGACTAATGTTTCTGTCAGTAGACTTCTAGTCAGTGGCCTCCGAAGTCCTCCCGAGAATTACTTCTATAGTAATGATCAATAAAGGATGTGTCACATTATGTATTAATGCAATATTTAATCTGCAGAACTAAAATCTATGAAGACTTATGATTCTAGGATTGAAATGTTTACAGAAACTTTCCAAATTCATAATAAGGTTATGGTAAAATTTTCAGAAGGTTTTGAGGCAGGAGTAGGCCACACTAATTCTTGGAAGATTGAACATTGAATGATTTATAGGGATTTAATTAGACTTGGTCATATTGAAGACTTTGATATTCTAAGAGGTCTGGATCTAAGTTTTCCAGAAAAAATTGTTTCAAATTTTCCTAAGCTTTCTGCTGGTCAGAATTGCTTGTGGAAACTCAATCTATATTTATGGAAATTAAATTATGTGATTTTCATCTAATTGATTTAACCCTGAAAAAACCTACTGATTAATCCACCTTAATACGCTCCAAAAATCCTAATATTTTTACTGAAGATCAGGGACTAGGAGAACAAGTTTCTGACCAAAAATGGGAATATTTAATAAAGCCATTTTCCTGGAATTAATTCCCAGAGGAATAAAATAAAGGATTCTACGAAATTCCTAGGCATTTTCATAGCTAGAAATTTGTGTTTCTGCAAAGTCCTCCTTCTAAGGATTCCAGCAAAATTTGATTCAGCCATTTTGGAGTTTCCTACACAAAGTTGTGGGCTCCCAAAGGTTTGACAATTTTCTGGATTTCTTTTGTATAGAGAACTCCTTCTACAGGCTGACAGTGGGCCCCCCTGTCGGGCTCTTCTTCAACCTCGAGCCAGAGCTCGCGCGGGCGCCGGAACAGATCATAGCGCGACTTGTTCTCCCTCAATTCTCTACCAAATTTGCTCCGGTTTCGCCCTACACGCTCCTCACATCAAGGCCTAGCAGCAGGGCAAGCTTTCCCCGCATGAAAACGGCCAGATTCCTTTTTGGCTAAATTCCTTTTGTAGCCTTTCCTTCATCCCATGTAGCCAAATTTCAAACTTGAAACCCTAATTACACTGAATTTGATCCTGCGGATTTAAATGCGCCAGCAAATCTAGACCCACTTAAAGTAGGGATTTTATAATTCTCCCTCCTTAAAAGGAATGATATGGAAAGAAGGTTACCGGTTATAGCTCGATAATAGTCCTGGGCAGCTCATCCGGAGAAAATCTTTGCTTTCCCAGGTAGCTTCGTCGTTGGTGTGGTTATCCATGACACTTTGTAAAACCGCGTCGATCGACGCCTTGTTTCATGAGTCTTTTCATCGAGGATTTGTACTGGCTTCTCGATGTAGGTGAGATCCGGCTGTAATATTTCCATGCCTCCCGAAAGAACCTCTGTCGGCTCCTTCAAACATTTTCTCAGTTGTGAGACATGGAAGATATCGTGGATGCCCGACAATGATGTGGGTAGCTTCAAACAATATGATATCGGTCCACACCTTTCTGTAATGGTAAACGGAAATATAAAACGTGGAGCTAGCTTTCCCTTGACCCTGAATCGATGAATTCCTTTCATTGGGGATACTCGGAGATAGACATGATCTCCGATTTCAAAATGCAAGGGTCGGCGTCGCTTGTCCGCATAACTTTTCTGGCAAGATTGAGCGGCTTTGAGATTTGGTTGAATAAGCTTGACCCGCTCTTCGGCTTCTTTAAGATCAATGCCAAAAATTACCCTCTCGCCGGATTCACACCAATTAAGTGGTGCACGGCACTTCCTGCCGTAGAGCGCTTCGTATGGTGCCATTTTAGTGTTTGATTGATAGCCATTATTGTCGGACAGTTCCGCCAATGGCAAATGGTCATTCCAATTCTTTCCATGATCTATGACACATGCTGTCAGGATATCCTCTAGAATTTGATTCACCCTCTCTGTGTGACTGTTGGTCTGAGGATGATATGCTGAGCCTCTAAGTAACTTTGTTCCTAGAGATTCATGTAGTTAGTCCCAGAAACGAGCAATAAATGTGGACCCTCGATCGGATATGATGGTTTTGGGGACTCCGTGTAAGCACACGATTCTTGAGAGATACAACTTTGCATATTACTTAGTCGAAAATCTCGTATTCACTGAGATGAAGTGAGCTGATTTTGTTAGCCGATCAACAATCACCCAAACGGAGTCATGCTTTCTAAATGTGAGAGGCAGTCCGACAATAAAATCCATGCTGATGTCCTCCCACTTCCATGCCGGAATACTTAATGGTTGCAGCATTCCCGCTTTTTTTATGTGGTCAGCTTTGACTCGCCGACATGTATCACACTCGGATACATACTTGGCAATTTCTAGCTTCATCCGAGTCCACCAAAATTTTGTTTTGAAGTCTTGATACATCTTATTGCTTCCTGGATGTATTGAGTACTTGGACATATGAGCCTCATCCAAGATTTTCTTCCTTAGCTTCATGTTTCGGGGTACCACAATTCGGTTGTTAAACCATAGCACACCTTGATCATCTTACCGGAAACATTTTATTTTATCCTCTTTGATTCTTGCCCGAATATTCCGCATTCCTTTATCTCTCTTTTGAGCTCGTACAATCTCCTCCCTAATGGTAGGAACGAGAGCAAGATTATACAACGCCCCATACGGAATCACTCTCAGACTTGGTTCTTCTTCCTCATCTGGAATAACTGACAAGTTATTTACGTGGGACTTGCGACTGAGTACATCAGCCACCACGTTAGCTTTTACCTGATGGTAATGGATCTCGAGTTCATAATTTTTGATTAATTCCAACCATCTCCGCTGCCTCATATTGATATCCTTCTAAGTGAATATATACATGAGACTCTTATGGTCGGTGTAGAGGTGCACTAAATTTCCGAGTAAGTAGTGCCTCCACATTTTCAACGCGAGCACCACTGCAGCGAGTTCTAGGTCATGAGTGGGGTAGTGCTGCTCGTGGTTGCAGAGTTGACGAGACCCATACTCGATCACGCGTCTATCTTGCATTAGTATGCAGCCAAGTCCAATGACTGAGGCATCACAATAAATATCAAATGGCTTTGTCATATACAGTTGAGCTAGAACCGGTGCCGCTGTGAGATGTTTTTTCAGGGTTAAAATGCCTCTTCGCAGGCCTCTGTCCATACTTACTTGCTGCTTTCTTCAATAATTCCATCATTGGCTTTGCCACCTTCAAGGAGCTGGGAATAAATCTCCGATAATAACCCACTAGTCCTAGAAAACTGCGGATTTGATGAACTGATGTCGGAGACTCCCACTTCAAGACTTGCTCAACTTTGGTTGGATCTGCGGCCACACCCCCCGCTGAAATAATGTGACCTAGGAATGGTATCTTGCTGATCCAAAATTCGCACTTGCTAAATTTGGCATACAGCTTATGTTCTCGTAATCGTTGGAGCACAATATGGAGATGTTTGGTGTGCTCTTTCTCCGATTTGGAGTATGCGGGAATGTTTTTAATGAATACCACGACGAACTTATCTAACTCTGACATGAATACAAAATTCATGAGGTACATGAAATATGCGGGTGCATTTATCAGATCAAAAGACATGACTAGATACTCATAGAGCCCGTATCTAGTCGAGAATGTTGTCTTTGATATATCCCCCGCTCTGATTTTTATCTGATGATAACCTCAAGTCCATCTTGGATAAGACTTTGGCACCCACTAACTTATCAAATAATATATCGATCCGCGGCAGTGGATATTTATTTTTGATCATCATTGCATTCAGCGGCCGATAATCCACACATAACCGTAGCGATTCATCCTTTTTCTTCACAATGAAGGCTAAACAGCCCCAGGGTGATGAGCTTGGCCTGATGAATCCTTTGTCCATTAAATCTTTTAGCCGCTCTTTCAGTTCAGCTAATTCTTTTGGAGACATTTTGTATGGCCTCCGAGATATCGGTGTGGTGCTAACTTGATCTTGAATACTACGTATCTTTCATGTGGCATCCTTGGAAGATTGTTGGGGAACACATCTGGGTACTCACGGACCAATGGAATATCCTCCAGTTTCATGGCCACACTGTGGTACGCAGCTGGAATTTCAGAATCCACGTCTTCAAGTAGGAGTGTATGAAGACCGTAGAACGAAGAGTCCAATCGAACAGTGCGTGGACCGATGTCAAGAACAGCCCCATGGTAGTTCATCCACGCCATTCCTAGGACCACATCAATCTTCTGTCCCTCTAACACAATGAGGGTTGTGGGGTATAATCTCCCACCTAAGCACAGGGGTGCTTTGATCACTACTTTATTAGCAGCTATGTTTCCACCGGATAAGCTGATAAGATAGTGATCTTTCAGTGTAGTAGTGGAAAGCTCAACTTTGCAAACAAATAATCTACTGATAAAATTATGTGAGGCTCCAGAGTCGAGTAAAATAACTACGGGTAGTTCACTGAGTGTGAAAATTTCCGCTAGCACAGATGCACCTTCCGGCACATCCTGTAGAGCTGTATGATAGATGCATCTAGACTTTGGTGCTGTTTCCTGGAGCTGAGTATGGAACTGATTTATACCCTGCCCTGGTGTATTTCCTCTGTGCCGTATCCTTTATGGACACCTCCTGCTGATATGACCCAAATAACCGCACGTGAAGCACGGTTTCTCAGCCGGTGCTATGTCACTCTGAGTACAGGCACTGGTTGCATTCTGTCGCGACAGGAATGCGTGAGAAATAGAATATTGCGGCTGCATATACCGTTGTTGCAGCTGCCCGAATTCAGTTGCAGCTGCCCGAATTCAGAATATTGAGACAAATGACTCGAATATTGTGGGAGACGTCTAGCCGGCTGCATCAGCTGATAGTTTAATGTACTATCTACTACCAGGTATTTCTGAGGAGCAATATTGCTACTGTCCGGTGGCATACTATTCTTTCTTTTCTCAGCTTGCACTTCTCGTTGAGCATCTTCAACCATGATGGCAACACTCATCAACTCGTTGAAGTTACTTCTATCTGCTAAGACCAGTCTTTCCTTTATCTTGGGATTGAGGCTGCGAAAGAACCATTCACATTTTTGTGCCTCAGTGTTCACATAGTTAGGCGCATGCTATGCCAATTTGTTAAACGCCTGCGAATGTGCGTATGCATCCCTCCCTCCTTGTTTTAAGACTAGAAACTCCTCGAGTTCCCGTTGAATTATTCCAGAAGGAACATGATAAGCAAGGAATGCCTTCCGGAATTTCGTCCATGTGCACTGATGTCCAGCTTGTAGGGATGCGAGTTGATTCGCCCACCATGCACTAACGGACCCATGAAGTTGTTGCGCCGCGTACAATACTTTCTGATGTTCGGTGCATTGGAGCAACCCAAACTTAGATTCAATGGTACGGATCAAACTATCCGCCAGTAGAGGATCCTCAGCTTCTATGAAAACCGGTGGTTGAATCGCCAAGAACTCAACGTATGAACTCATTTGAGGTTGGCGAGAGTCTTCATATTGACATCCCCTGGACGGGATGTATTCATCACAAGTGTGCTGAGCAAGTCAGTTCGCTCATCTCATGCACCCGTCATGGCAGCCAGAATGTCCGCCATTGTGACCTTAGGTGAAGGTCCTGGTGGCTGCTTCTGTTGCGGAGCTCGCTGTTCCGGCTGTGGAGAATTATCACCACCATGACCACTGGAACCACCCACTTCACCTATGGAATGAGTTTGCACCATGCTGCATTGCAAGAGTCATTATGAGCTTACACTATCACTTGACTTATTCCATAAATAAAGTAGTGAAATACTGATAATGAAGTCTTAAAATGTAAGTAAAATGATTTATGCGCAAACTTGGTATAACTATCAACAATTGTTTCAGGAATAACTGGGATAATCACAGTTATGGTCATTCTGTCTCAGATTGACCGGTTCTCAAATAAACCAGATTTCTGTTGTCAAAACAACAGTTTCATGGCTTGGGTTAAATACCAAAGTTGTAGATAGCCTCAGTACCTTTCCAGAAAATAGTTATTTGCCTATAACTAAGTTCTAGATCAGAAGTTATGAGCTTCTAAAGTTGACAGAAATTCTGAAAGAATTTCAGCAGCACCTCCCCTGTAAGTGCTCAATTTGGGTCAACCTTTCTATACAGTTAGAAACGTATATGGACCGAACTCATATTTAAAAAAGTTGAAGCACAATTCATAGGCTTTCCAGCATTGTAATATTTCCCATTTTACAATTCTTATACCGGAAGTTATAAGCAAAACTCCATCAGTACAGGAACTATGCACAGACTTTGGGTACTGCGGACAGTTTCACGTGTACTGTGAATTTCACCTCTTTACAGGAGGATTCCGTCCTGGGGTTGAATAGAAACCATGTAAAGAACTTCCCAAGCTTTCCAAAATGTATTTATATGATCTCGTTGCTGTGGGGGCCACCCCGTGGTTCACCCACTTTGAGATCGCAGTGGGTGGTGTCGTGCGATGCGGCACCCAACAGCACACAAGAAAAGATTAATAACAACATAAAAACTTTTATTTTACATAGAAACAGTGGAAGTCTTTTACAAAGCTTAATTATACAGCGGAAGTATTATTGTTAAGTACACTCTCCTACTAACTACGCAAAAGTACATCCGTCCAGCCCGGGGACGCTGCACACTAGAAACACTCACACCATGATCACGACGGCGCGCATGGCTCCAGCTCGGCCGTGTACCCCGACGGGGGCATCGCCTCGTTCTCGGACCCTTCCTCATAACTCTAACCTGCACACAGATCAAATATTGCAACCGTGAGCACGATGGCTCAGCAAGGCTTAACCGACAATCCTAGTCATGAAACTCTACATGCAGGGATGTGTAATATAGGAAAAAGACATTGTAATAAAGACATGACTACATGTTAATCCTTACTTTCAATTCTATAGCAGCAATTTAATGTGTCTTAGGCAGCCCTCAAATCGGAAGTCTACAATCAAACAAAAAACGCTTTTCTCTGATGTGGTCATGCCCAAAGTGGAAAATAAACTTAATGAGCACTACATCTACAACATACATAGTTTCCAAAATATTAATAATTCAATGCAGCATATTCATCTGGCTCCTTTCATTTCTTACTACGTCACAGCGCAGTGAATAAGCGTTACTCAAATAATCGCGAGTGACGGTGATTGCAATCAATAGACACCGGGATAACACGTCACATATAGAGTGTGGTGCTTCACACCTTCCTACTCTGTTGTATGCAACAACCTTTTAAAGGCAACCCAAATTCTGAACCAGTCCATCTGTAATAGGCAGGAGGTCCCCGCGTGGAGCGTGTCTGTGCCCACCGACAGATTTACACCTGCTACCCTCAACCCACTTCTATAAAACTGTTGGGTAAGCCTCGGCACCCAGGTTAACCAACTATATCGGTTTCCTGGTTCCCATATGACAGTATGCATCCGGTACTGTTCAAACTTGTCCAGCAGGGCCACACACGGCTCGGTCCTCAATCGACAGAAACAGGGCTACGCACGTGAGACCTCTGCTCACTGCATCCTATCCCCCCTGTTGGGTCTCAGTTTCACCTTTTCAAGTCATTCTCTACCTCTTTTCATCCCGTGTGATAAAGTCTTATCTCGCGAGCAGCTTCCAACCACTCGACTTCTACTGAGATCCTAAGAACATTAGCATGACATTCTCTACTCGTCAAGTTTGTAAACTACCCAACCCTCCATAGGATTTAAAAGTCATGTAAGTGGGGTTTCAATCACCCTAACTCTAATGCAACCATTTCAATCTAGACATAAGTGTTACAAATGAAAATTTTGCAAAAGGTAATTAAATACAAACCGGGGCTTGCCTGGTTGCAAGTCAAAAGGAAAGTTAGCGTCTGGCGGGAGGATGTCAGCGGCTCCGGTGTGTCCTCAACTTCATTCACTATATGAAATGTAGCAAAATATATGTATAAGTGCTAGTGTTATATAAGAGATGAACTCCTATTACTAGCGACTGCTGTTTAGGTTCCTTAATTTGCCTTGGGATTTTTTCAGTGGATACTAGACTCTCTAAGGATGATTTGAGAAGAATTTGGAGAAATTTTATTGAAACTTGTGGTCTCCAAAATTCCCACAAACACAAGGATTCTCTGAATTTTGATCCCAAATCTAAAGTTTTGACAACAGGGAGAAATGAAATTTTGATTTTGGACAGGATTGCATAAAAGTTTCTGTTGAGAAATTGAATTGCCAAATAAAGGCTGAACTTTAGAAGACAATTTATCCTAGCAAATGAACTCCAATAAAGCTCAAATTTTTACAGGAAATCCCTAAAAATCTTTAGGAATCTTCTGGCCAAATTTGGGGAAATTCCATAACAGGGATCTTCTGAAATTAATTCTCAAAGATTTAATTTGATGAATTTTAGAGAAAATTCCAGAGATCTTCAGATCAAATTCTTTGCATTTCTGCAAAGTAATGACTGAGAGAAATCCAACAAAATTTGTTTCACAAAATTTGGACATTCCTACTAAAAGTTATGGGGTTTCAAAGTTTGCCATAAATCTGAAATTCGGAAAAAGTTTAAAATCTGGTTGTGGGCCCCACGATTTAAATCGGCCCACTCAGCTCGCGGCCACACAGAGGCCTACGGGGTTTTTTCCCTGCGTAGCCGCACCCGATCCCAGCAGCACACTAATCCCCCGCGGAGGAAATAGAGGCTGACCGATGGGACCCGCACCCCTTCGTCAACCTCTCGACTCCCACGTTTTCCCGCGGCAGCGCACTCCGGCGAAGCTCGCCGCCCGTCGCTCCACCGCTCGGAACTTGCTCAAACTTACCGCCTGGGTCTAAGTTCGCACGGGGAACACTCTGAAGAGGTTGGCTAGGTTTGGAGATGGTCGGGAACTATCCCGCAACGGTAACAGCGGCGCTTAGGGTTCCGGCGATGTTGTTCTCGTGCTATGGTGCACCAACTCGACCAGGGTTTGCTCGGAGGGCACCAGTGCAACATGGGAAACATGAAACGAAGAAGCTTGGAAGCTCAAACCGCCGCAAACCCACTCTCGACAGTGAGCCGAGGATTCTTGCGGTGGCAGAGAGGAAAGCAGCGATAACTCGGCCGATTCTCAATGGTTTTTGTTGCTTCTTCTTCGAGGACAGCCGCTAGGATGTGATAAAACTACTTGCTAACGAGCTTGACCGGTGGTAGCACGTGTGGATAGAATTTTGCTGTAGACCGAGCTCGGTGGAGTAACACTGGGTTTTGGAAAACCCTAAAATTATTGCTACCTACTTGACCGATCAACAAACGGTTTGTTGCTACACGTTCTAGGGATGCAAACGCACCTCTTTCGTGTAGGGAAATGGAGGTGAAACCTGGCGTGGCATGCTGTCTATGGTGAACCGAACGTGGTCCCGCCAGGCACCTCGGAACATCGGCGCCAAATTACAATTTGCACGTAGCACAAGCTAGGCACCTGAGGTTGGAGAACGGTGGATGCTAGAGCACGGCCTCACGCTTCCTTTTGCTTCTTAAAACTCGATCACCCAAGCTCGGGCCTCTATGTGCGAAGGAGAAATAGAGAGCGGCGCCGGCGACAGTTCTTCGCGGGAGAGAGCGGAGAGAGCTTTGAGCAATCAAGAGAAGCGAAGAGGAAATTTGGTGATGTGACCGGGTCGGGTTGAAGTGGACGAACGACCGAGGAAACCAGGAGGTGGCGCGGTGGAGTCCTCGGGAGCGGGTTGCGCTGGGAGCTGGCGAGCACTCGGTGATCGTCCGAAGAGAAACAGAGGCGGTTTGCTTCTGTGGGTGACTGACTAGTGGGCTCCACCTTCTTATTTCTTATTTAATTTTTTCACTGATATTTTACCACAGTTACTCAAAATTAAAAGCTATACTTCCACACCAAGTCAGGATTTGAATTTCTAAAATTCAAATGAACTGAATTCTGGTGTGGAATTTGAAATGTATTTGGCTCTTTGAATTTGAATTGGAATTTATATCTTCCCTTAAGCATTGTTCCAAAAGCATAGCAAACTACACTTAAATACTCTAAATTTTTGAATGGATGCTAATTCAAATGTGGAGAACACATTTGTGGAACCAACTTTGCAAGTTGAGGAAGTTGGGATTTGAAACTGAATTTTAAATTCAGATTCGAGTGCTTCCTCTTTTAATTCCCAACAAATAGTAAAACCCCTCCAAATGAGCTGAAATTTGGGAGGTTGAATATTTCAAATATGAAGACCTATGTTATGAATTTAGATCTTCATGTTTGAAAGTTTTTGGGAAGTTTGAATCCTTACTTTAAACTCACACCGATATAATTTAATGTTTTAATTCCCCTCATTTTCCCTAAGTGTAAACGTGCTGAATTTCTTGCTACCACTTTTGGGGATCCCCCTTAAAAAAATCTCGTCCCAAGATTTCAAAAGAAAAGCAAAGTGGGGAAAACTTTACCGAGTATACGACGATAGCAAGTCTGGATAATTTGCTTGTAGATAGTCCTCGCTTTCCCATGTCACCTCATCAGCGGCATGGTTACTCCACAAGACCTTGTAAAATCATAAGGTCCGGTTTCTTGTGGCGCGAATCTTTTCATCAATAATCCCGATTGGACACTCCGAGTAGGTGAGGTCCGGTTGATAAACTTCTATGTCTTCAGTGTGGATTTCAGACGAGGGCTCACATTTTCTCAGCTGAGAGATGTGGAGTACGTTGTGAATTCCCACGAGTGACGCCGGTAACTCCAAGCGATAGGCCACGGGTCCGTATTTTTCAATGACGGCGAACGGACCAATGAATCATGGCGCAAGTTTGCCCTTCACTCCGAAACGATGAACTCCCTTCATCGGAGACACACGGACATAAACATGGTCCCCGATGTCGAAGTGGAGAGGACAACGTCTTTTATCCGCATAACTCTTCTGACGAGATTGAGCAGCCTTAAGGTTGGCTTGTATTACTCGTACTTGATCTTCAGACTCATTCACAAGTTCAATGCCGTAGATAACTCGCTGGCCAGACTCACACCAGTTGAGTGGGGTGCAACATTTTCAGCCGTAGAGAGATTCATACGGCGCCATCTTGATGCTAGATTGATAGCCATTATTATAAGAAAACTCCGCCAACGGTAAATGATCGTCCTAGTTTTTACCGTTGTGGATGGCACAACCGCGTAGCATGTCTTCCGGCACTTGATTCACCCGTTCAATTTGACCATCCATCTGTGGGTGATACGCGGAGCTTCGGATCAGTTTGGTCCCCAATGACGCGTGCAACTGTTCCCAAAACCGAGCAACGAACAGCACACCGCGATCTGAAATAATGGAGCGGGGAATACCGTGCAAACACAAGATCCTTGCAATATACTGCTCCGCATATTGCTTGGCCACGTACTTTGTATGTACAGTAATAAAATAAGCCGACTTGGTTAGTCGATCGACTATCACCCAAATCGAGTCATGCTTATGGGAGGTGAGAGGTAACCCGACTATGAAGTCCATGCTAATATCCTCCCACTTTCACGCTAGAATGTTCAATGGTTGCAGCTGTCCGGCTTTGAGCATATGGTCGGCTTTCACACGGCGACACGTATTACATTCAGATACGTACTTCGCGATTTCCCTTTTCATCCGCGTCCACCAAAACCTGGTTCTCAGATCTTGGTACATCTTGTTGCTGCCCGGATGAATAGAATACTTGGACAAATGAGCTTCGTCCAAAATTTTCTTCCGAAGCTTCATGTCACGGGGTACCACTATACGGCCTTTAAACCATAGAGTGCGTTTTCATCCCTTCAGAAGCATTTTATTTTGGCATTCTTCATTCTTCTCCGAATGTGTGACATTCCCACGTCTTTCTTTTGAGCTTCCATAATCTCCTCTGATATTGTAGGGACGAGAGCAAGATTATATAATGCCCCATATAGAATCAAGTATAAACTCAGCTCCTCCTCTTCAAGTGGAGTGATGGACAGATTGTTGACGTGAGATTTGCGGCTTAAGGCATCGGCAACCACGTTTTCCTTATCGGGATGGTAGTGAATCTCGATCTCATAGTCTTTGATAAGCTCTAGCCATCTCCGTTGCCGCATATTCAACTCCTTTTGAGTGAATATATATTTTAGACTCTTGTGATTGGTGTAGAGGTGCACTAATTTCTCAAGTAAATAGTGCCTCCACATTTTCAATGCCAACACCACAGCAGCAAGCTCCAGATCAGGAGTCGAATAATGCTGCTCGTGGTTACAAAGTTTACGTGAGCCATAGGCGACCACTCTTCCTCCTTGCATCATTACACAGCCAAACCCGATGCCGGACGCATCACAGTATACATCGAAGGGTTTGGTCGTATCCGGTTGAACTAACACCGGGGCTGTTGTAAAATGCTTCACCAGTGCTTGGAAATCTCCTTTACATGCCGAGCTCCAAACATATTAGATCCCCTTCTTTAACAATTCAGTCATCGGTTTAGCAAACTTGGAGAAGCTTGGGATGAATCTCTGATAATATCCCGCTAAACCGAGGAAACTCCTGACTTCATAGACAGATGTGGGGGACTTCCATTTCGGCACTTGTTCGATTTTGCTTGTATCAACTGTAATGCCTTCCGCAGAAATAATATGACCCAGAAATGGCACTTGTCTGATCCAAAACTTGCACTTGCTGAACTTGGCATAAAGCTTATGTCTCGCAATCGTTGGAGCATGATATGCAAGTGTTTGGCGTGTTCTTCTTCAGACTTGGAATAAACCAAGATGTCGTTAATAAACACCACCACGAACTTGTCCAACTCCGACATGAACACTGAGTTCATGAGGTATATAAAATTTGCTGGGGCGTTGGTGAGACCAAAACACATGACGAGATATTCATACAAACCATATCTCTTCAAGAAGGCCGTCTTCGGGATATCCTCCGCTCGGATCTTGATTTGGTGATATACGGAGCGAAGATCCATCTATAAAAATACACTCACACCCACAAGTTGATCGAAGAGAATATCGATGCGGGGTAGTGGATATTTATTCTTGACGGTGATGATGTTGAGAGGTCGGTAATCCACACACAACATCAAGGTTTCATCCTTCTTTTTCACAAACAGCGCCGAGCATCCCCATGGCGAGGAACTAGGTTGAATGAAACCCTTACTCATCAGATCATTAAGCTGATCCTTCAATTCAGCTAGCTCATTCGGTGTCATCTTGTACGGTCTCCGTGCGGTGTCGTTCCGGGTACAAGTTTGATCTTGAACTCGACATCCCTTTCGGGTGGCATGCCCGGAAGATCATCCAGAAATATGTCCGGTATTCATGGACCACTCGGATATCCTCAAGTTTTGTAGCTTCCGTGTTATATGTGGCTGGAACTTCTTGAATCGAACAGTCAAGAATAAGAACATGTGGTTCATGAAGTGGAGAGTTTAAACGAGCCACACGTGGAATGATGTCAAGAACAGCACCATGGCGATGTAGCCGTGACATTCTTAAAATGACATTGAGTTTTTGACTCTCTAACATAATTAGAGAAGTCAGGTATAGATTTCCACCCAATTGTAATGATGCTCTATAGATCATCCTATCAGCTGTGATTTTCCCACCCGGAGAGCAAATCAAGTATGAACTATTTGTGAGAATGATAAGCAATTGATATTTAATAACATAAGATTGACTTATGAAATTAATTGTGGCACCAGAGTCAAAAAGTATGACTACGGGATGATCTAAATAAGAAAACATACCCGTGAGGACGGGTTCGCCTTCCGGCATGTCTTTGATGGCTAAGTGATGGACGTTGCTGGGTTTGGTGCTGGTTTCTTGGGCTGGTTGCGGGGCTGATTTGCACCCTGATACGGTGCTGCACCCCTGCCCTGTCGCTGCTGGGGGCAGTCCTTGGCAATATGACCGACATGGCCACACGTGAAGCACGTGTAAGGTATCGAGGTCCCTTCGAATTGAGGACGGAATCCCGGTGCACGCAGTTGAAACTGAGGCGCACACGGGACCATCCTTTGCTGCTGCTGTTGCTGGGTGGATACGATGGTCGGAAGCTTGGCGCATTAAATTGTCGACCGTGAAACTGAGGCGGTCGCGCCGGTGGCTGCCATCTCTGACTGGATGGTGAGCGATACACCACGCGGTATTTTTGTGGTGCCCCACCACTGCTGCTCGTCAGTGCGCTGCGTTTCCTCTTATTAGAACCGCGCTCACGCTGAGCATTTTCTTGTAAAATCGCGGCATTAACAAGGTCGTTGAATGTGCCGTGGTTGCTTTGGGCGAGATGGACCATCATTTTGAAATTCAGGCCCTGGAAGAATGAGTTTCGCTTCTGCTCCTCCATTCCCGCAAATTCTGGCGCATATTGCGCCAGCCGGTTGAATACTCTGGAGTACTCATGAGCACTCCTCTCGCCCTGTTTCAGCTTCAGAAACTCCTGGAGCTTCCCCTCCATAACACCGGGAGGTATATGATAGGGGCAGAACGCCTCCCGGAACTCCGCCCAAGTGACGGCATGACCAGCCGGTAATGAGGCGATGTAGTTCGCCCACCATGTACCGGCTTCCCATTGAAGCTGTTGCGCTGCATACAACGTCTTCTGGTGTTCGGTACATCGAAGTAAACCGAACTTTAACTCGAGAGTGCGGATGAAGCTTTCCGCCTCAGAGGCTCTTCGGCCTCCATAAAGACCGGTGGATGGGTCGCCAGGAAGTCCGAATATGAACTCTGTTGGGGCTGGCGTTGCCCATTGTCTTGGCGTCGTTCCTGACAGGACACATTCTGCTGCACCAGCATCTGCAGCATCTCGATTTGCTCGTCATGTGAGCCGAGTACTGCGGCGAGAACCTCCGCAAGATTTCTTGGAAGTTCTGGCGGTGGAGGAGGTGGTTGTTGCTGCGTCGTGGTTTGTTCTGGAGGTGGAGACTCATCACCTCGAACCTGACTAGGGCCTCCCTCCTCTTGCGTAGACCATGTACGCACCATTCTGCATTCATACCATTGAAACGATCAGCACATGTTTGTTTACTTCATCCAGTCTATACAATAGTAGTGCGAGAATGGAATAAATAATATGCATAACATTCACACATATGGATAAAGTATAAACTTTATAAAACATATACATCCCTCGACCATGTCACCATAATCAAGTTTCAAAGTAATAAACTTTATGGATTAAAAGTTCATTTCGACCATCGTGGATCGCCACGGGATGTTAAGAGTGTTAGCATGCGTAAATCCTCGCTATTGTACAAGACCCAAACATGTCCTCGCTCGAAGTGATATGTTAAATGCATAAAATTTTTCGACTCCAACTCACTGTTTTACAACAGCCACTGGATATCAAAATGTGAAACCAAGTATTTTGATTGAAAAACTTCATGGTTTTCTCTGTCCAGCTTCTGGTCCAGCAGACCAGTTTGAAGAATTTAACTATTTTGGCCACCTTGAAAGCAAAACTTGGACTAGAGTTCAACAACACAATTATAGTAGACTCAAAAAGGAATCTATATTGTATTTATTTGCCTCCATATCCTTCCTGGTTTATGAGTTTCAAATTTTACGAGTTGACAGAATTTTCTAAGAAATTTTGACAGCACCTCCTTTGCAAGTGACTGTTTTGATCACAAAATTCCAACTATTTCTACCCTCAATCTAAGAAAACACTGAACTACAAAGTTGTAGCACATTTCCTACATTTTCTAAAGGTATATTACTTGACCCATAGAAATTTTTCTACAAGAAACTAGGGTCGAAATACAGAAAATTTCAGAGAGCATTTTTGGCCTGCCCTGTTTCTAGACAATGCATACTCATCTGAGATTTTCATCCATTGGGAGGGAGATTTTGTTCTGGAGTTCTACAGCACAGTTGTAGAAGACTTCAAAACTTTTCCAGAATGGTATCACACACCTCCATCGGCTCAACCATTCATAAGTTATACCCTGCTTAAGTTCAGCAAAAATTCTGTCAAAACAGGGGAGGTTGTTCCTAAGTCTTGGAAAATGAAGCTATACTCCCAATTGACTCACAGTTCAATATGAGAGTTTACTGCAGAAGACCACACAGTAATGGTGCACACAAGGGTTTAACATTTCAGGCAGGTCCATATCATAGTAAAAACATACGGTCCGTATCATTGCCATATGGATCGTTCTTGAGTCAAGCCACGTCTCAAGGTACATGGTCATGTTTTCACACCACACGACGGGGAACCCAAGTAGAGCGCGAACGGGTAGTCACAGTTCGGAATTTTATCAACCCAAAGGATACCACCTACCGCCTCATGACCGTTGAGGCACGCCGATGGCGTGCGCTGTGTATGAGCCTTTGAACATTAAACGTTCAAGAGTTGCATACTATCGTGTTGCTTACCACACGATGGGGTATTGTCACTTTTGTCTAAAGCACACTAGAGATCAGCGTTTTCATATACTCTCAGAACCATGAGAAGGTTCAGAGACTCATATTAACTACCGTGCCAAGCCACGGTAAACCATTCCATCCCATTGCTCGTATGGCGAGCTTACCGCAATTGATTCGCCTGCGGTGGCGTACCTTACCTCTTACCTAATGTCAGAGCGTTGTTACAGAATGTATAACACGTAAGTTAGCTTTTCCACCTTAATATATACTACTATCATAGATCTTATGTGGGCATAATGACTAATCCTCACTCGACTACTTCTAAGTTTTCAAAATAGACTCTTTTCGAGCGTGCTATTCCCAATGCGGCTCTGATACCACGACTGTGGGGACCACCCCATGGTTGACCCACTCCGAGACCGCAGAGGGTGGTGCCGTGCGATGCGGCACCATGACACCCAACAACACACAAGAAAAGATTAATAACAACATACAAACTTGTATTTTACATAGAAACAGTGGAAGTCTTTTACAAAACTTAATGATACAGCGGAAGTATTATTCTTAAGTACACTCTCCTACTAACTACACAAAAGTACAACCGTCCAGCCCGGGGACGCTGCACACTAGCAACACTCACACCATGATCACGGCGGCGTGCAGGACTCCAACTCGGCCGTGTACCTCAACAGGGGCATCCCCTCGTTCTCGGATCCTTCCTCATAACTCTCACCTGCACACAGCTCAAATATTGCAACCGTGAGCACGATGGCTCAGCAACGCTTAACCGACAACCCTAGTCATGGAACTCTACATGCATGGATGTGTAATATAGGAAAAAGACATTGCAATAAAGACACACCTACATGTTAATCCTTACTTTCAGTTTTATAGCAGCAGTTTAATGTGCCTTAGGCAGCGCTCAAATCGGAAGTCCACAATAAAAAAGAAACGCTTTCCTCCGATGTGGTGATACCCAAAGTGAAAAATAAACTTAATGAGCGCTACATCTACAACTTACATGGTTTCCAAAACATTAGTAGTTCAATGCAGCATATTCATCTGGCTCCTTTCATTTCTTACTACATCACACGCAGTGAACAAGCGGTACTCAAATAACCACGAGGAACGGTGATTGCAATCAATAGACACCCGGATAACACGTCATATACACCCACTTTTAGAAGTGTGGTGTTTCACACCTTCCTACTCTGTTGTATGCAGCAAGCTTTCAAAGACAAACCAAATGCCAAACCGGTCCATCCGTAGGCAGGAGGTCCCCGCGTGGAGTGTGTCTGTGTCCACCGGTAGATTTACACCTTGCTACCCTCAACCCACTCTGTCGGTACCTGAGATATGGGGTACCCTCGCGCACAGGGTAAAATGCCTAAGGTACTCGCCCTTCTCCGCAGGGAGAGCTCCGAAGGCGCCACGCGTCCGGCGGGGCCGGACCTCCCTCTCCTCAGAGGAGAGCTCCGGGCCCGCCACGTGGCATACAGAAGCCGGACCTCCCCCTCCGCGGGAGAGAGGTCCGAAGACGCCACGCGTCCTGCGGGGCCGGACCTCCCTCTCCGCAGAGGAGAGCTCCGGGCCCGCCACGTGGCCAGAAGAACGGTGCTGCCCACCCCCGAGCGGTAGGCAGCAGGCGTAAAGGCGCCCCACACCTTGCCCGTACAAGGTATTCAAGGACCGCGTCTTCCCAAGACGCGGAAACGCGGAGCACGCGTCTGTCAGGTGCCGTTGCGCCCAGTCGCATCACAAACTGGCGCGCGGTGTCAGAACCTGCCAGCTAATAAACGCTGCGACAAGACATCCCATGCCGCCTGCGCCGTCATCAACCACTACGACTAGCGTGCGGCATGGGCAGGGCGGCAAGATGAAGACTCAGAAGCCTTCGACCAGAGGCAACTACCGGCGTAACTACAGATACGGTAGATAATAGACAGTCTTCCCGGGACCACCTGTCGGGTCCCGGCACCCCTTGTAAGCCGCCCGAGTCTTGTACTATAAAAGGCTCGGGTAGGCGTCGATAGCAAGGGTTCGCATTTTGCAACTCATACGCTAGCCATACACTCTCAAGCTGTAACTCACCCCCAAGCTCAGGCCCCCGGCCCTGAGCAGCAAGCAATACAGCGAGCTCCATAGCTCGCCGTGGACGTAGGGTTTTACGCTCCGGCGGCCTGAACCACGTAAAACTCTCCGTGCCAAGCTCTCGCTAACTCGTCCATCTGCGCAAGCTCTCTGCTAGGAACTAGCCCCTCCGAAAAAAGAACCTCCGCGGGCTGCCCAGTGCAGGCCCGGGGGAAGTGTCGACCGAACACTTCGACATTTGGCGCGCCAGGTAGGGGGCTTTTCCCCTAGCGCGACGAGTTTCCGCCGACGAAGATGACCAAGCTTCCTTCAGCGGCAAACTCTCCTCCCCGCGTTCACGGCGGACCGTGACCACTGGGGAGTACATGTCGACACACTCAGGACGGAGTGTGTCGGCACAAGCGGGTAGCCAGCAGCCGACTCCGGCAACGCCGACTCCGGCTATGCAGGCCCCGACCAGTGTGAGGTCTTCTGCAGCGCTGAGCGTACACCATGGAGGTGCGCTAGCTGCAGCAAGAGCGCTGTTGCGCAACCCACCTGCGGGGGATGCGCCCCATTCAGCGACCCAGCAATGGGTCCGCGAGGTGGACCGCCTCGTCGTCGTCGCCGCGAACCCTAGGTTTCGGCGAGGACGGCGCTCAGGGCAACCGGCTGTGTCGCTGACGCGCACACCCACGGTTGACGGGCTAACGGCGGATTCCAGCTCCTCCAGGCTCCTGTCGACGGACCTGCAAAGGGAACTGGAACGGTGCCACTTGGGGCAGGACGCCCGGGTGTACCTCGAGCGACATCGAGAAAGGCGTCGCAACCATGAGGCAGGCGACAGCATGTCGTCGGCCTCGACGCAACCAGAAGGGCAGGCCTTCGCCATGCGAGCCTCGCCTCAGGCATATGCTGCGCAACATATGCCACCACTATATGCGCCGCAAGTAGCGGCCCCGGTCTATGGTGCAGGCTTGCCCATGCCGGGATACGCGGTGTCAGGTGCGAACCACCTGTTCGCAGCGCCAGTACCTGCAGCAGCAGGTGCAGGATATGCGGCCCTTGCACCCCACTTTCGCTTCGCAAGGTGGCCGCGCAAGTTTCGCCCGCACTTGCCCGAGAAGTACGACGGTAGCGTCAACCCAGCGGAGTTCCTCCAGATCTACTCCACCGCCGTACTTGCTGCAGGAGGCGACGAGGCTGTCATGGCCAACTACTTCCCCGTCGCCTTGACCGTCCCAGCCCGGTCCTGGCTCATGAATCTACCTCAGGGGTCCATAACCTCCTGGGGTGAGCTCTGCCGGCAGTTCGTCGCCAACTTCGGCAGCTCCTACACCCGTCCCGGCACGGAGCTCGACCTCCATGCCGTCAAACAACAACCTGAGGAGTCGCTGCGCTCTTTCATCCAGCGGTTCTCTCAGGTGCGCAACACCATCCCACATATCCAAAGCGCCTCTGTGGTGGTGGCGTTCCGACAGGGGGTCCGGGACGAGAAAATGCTTGAGAAGCTCGCGACCAGAGAGGTCCGCGACGTCTCGGAGCTCTTCAGCCTGGCGGACAAGTGCGCCAGAGCAGCTGAAGGGCGGAACTGGCACGCACTGCCGACCTCCGAGTCAGGAGGGCAGCCCGGGTCCGGTGCTGCTGCCTATGAGGGTGGCAAGAAGACCAAGAACCGGGGGAGTGGGAAGATGAAGTCACCATTCACGGCCCCCGTCGCCGCAGCTGCGACAACCAGTGGAGCTCGGGGGCCACGCCCCGACAAGAGGCAGCGGCAATCACCGGCCCCAGACAGTGGCCAAGGCGGGCTATGCCCCGTGCATGGCCCCTGCAACCATACTGCTGCCGAGTGCTGGGAGATCCAGAAGCTCGCAGAGCGCTTCCGCAATGGAAGACAGCAGAGGGCTGAAGCACCGCCCTACCCTCAGAGGGATGGCAAACAGAAGGCCGATGCCCCAGTTACCGCTGCCCACCAGGTGGGGTTCCAGGAGCCTCAGCGTGTCATAAAGACAGTGCATGACGGTGAGGACTCCAGTTCCGACGGTGACGGGCCAGGGCGTTAGCCAGCTACGGCACGCCTCCGTGCCTCGAACATACCTCTCGGGGGCCGCCTAAGGTCCGTCAACCCCTTGAAGGCCTTGCCAGAAGGGGAAGGCGTCTTAGGTCTTCCAAGACGAGCCCGGGTCCACCTACCCCTTGAAGGCCTTGGCCAGAAGGGGAGAACTCCCCGGGGGCCCCCCGAGAGAAGCCACGCAGGACCTGATCCAGCGTGAAGATAACAACTTCGACAAGACTCGGCTTGCAGGGAACACCCCACAACGCACGGTCTCGGCTAATGCTCTAAGCACTACCGCCAAAGAACCAAACGCGACGGGGGCCCGCAAGAGGGCAACCTGGTGAAGCGGCACGCTACATTCCAAGAAGGACCCATAAGCTCTCCCCCAGCAGGGAAGGTCCCTTCCGAATCATGAAAGCTGCCGCCCCGGGTACGCATGCCTTTCAACCGAGAGTGGGATCCATTCCCAAAAAAAATCCTTGCCATGAAGCAACACTGTAAGTCCTACTTACTGAGCATCGGTAGAACAGGGTTATTCACTTCTGTAATAGACCCCATAGAATCTAGGAACAGAGCTTGGGGTAGCTAAGTCTCAAGGGACGGTACAGGACTACGTCCAGTTTAGCCTGGTTCCGACCCTAAGCGCGTAGAGTCTTGCTTTCCTTGTAGACGAGGCGGAACATTGCCCCCATGTACAGCCAGAATTCCACCTATGGGCACGAATACAGAGACCTGTTCTACTTAGCTCCCTCTCCTGCGCTCATTTAAATTATGCATTAATTTTTATGATCGCACTATCTCTGTATGTTCATCATACATCTAGCTCCCCCTCTCCTGCGCTCATCCATAGTCGGCATTTGCTATCCTCCCGAAGGCGGCTGCGCTTGAGGCACCTGCCGATGGCCAAGTGAGTCTCTCGGGCCTCCCCCAGTCAGGTGTTGCGGTGCCAGTTGGTCACCTCCAGGAAAGGCCAGCGTTGTGCATGGGGTGTCCAGGGTGCGTATCCAGCTTAGCCGGCCCAGAGCCCAAAGCATGCGCATCCTGCTCTCCGGAGGTCCAGGGGAATACGTCCGCTTTGCCTGGTCATGAACCCAAAGCGCGTGCACTCTGCTTCCCCAACGCATGGCCCGGTACTAGGGATCGGACGGCCGTACCCGGACCTCGGAGGGGGCCGGAGCTCCGGCGCCTCGTGCACAGAATTGCCCAAGCCCCGTATAGCGGTCAGGACAATAAGACGGATAAGACTAGGAGACGGGAGGGGAGGACCCCCCGAGGAGAATTACGTTTCCTCTACCTGTGTGCAGGACCTTCAGGTTACGGCAACAGGGACTGCATGAAGCGGGGGGAAAGGAGCTACCAGCTACACCGGCCTGGGACTGGAAGGACCGGGACCTGCCCCTCCAGCAGGGGCGGGGCCCGGGGGCCCCACGTGTCCAGCGGGCCCGGAACTCTCTCCTTCCTTGAGGAGGGCTCCGGGCTCGCCATGTGGCAGGCAGGAACCGGACCTCCCCCCTCAGCGGGAGGGCTCCGAAAGCCCTACGTGTCCAACATGACCGGAGCTCCCGTCTCTTGAGGAGGAGCTCTGGACCCGCCACGTGGCAGGCAGATTTGGAGCCCCCCCCATATTGCGAGGTTCGGAGACCTCCGGGGGCCCCTAACACGGTTAGGACCCGGGGAGGGTGTCTGTGCGAAGCTCCGAGATTGGAAATGGCCTCTGAACACCTTGCGGAGCTAAGGACTCAGCCAGGCAAAGCCAAGAAGGAGGAAAAAAGCATCACAGACACAAGTATCCAAGAGAGTCAAATTAAGCAAGGCTCCATGAGCTGGACTACAGACTCGATAAAAAGGGAGAAACAAGTCCTAAGGACCTCCCGGCTCTCGCCGGAACCTTGCGGCTACAAGGGAGGCCACATCCTCGACTTCAGCCCTGGCAGCTTCCTCCCGCTCCGCGGCTGGGCCCTCTCTCGCTGGCTCCAGCGAGAAAGAGGGGTCGCGGCTCTTGAAGCATGCCAGCACATGCGAGGCGACCTCTAAAGCTAAGCCGCGGCCCTCGGCTTCAAGCTCACTGGCGACCACCGAGTCGAGTCTGTCCAGCTTGGCGCCGATCGACTCCAATGCAGGGATCACCTCTGCCACCTTCAATGCGGGAGTTGCGGCCCTCACCGGACTGAAGCCAAGAGGGATCAGGGCGGACCCCGCTAGATCCACGAAGCTTGAGACCGCAAGGGCCTCGGAGGACCGTAAGGCTGAGAGCTCCTCCACCTCGCGGCGGGCCGCCTGCAGAGCCTCCAGGTTCCTCTCAGAGAATTCCTTCTCCTTGGCCGCCAGGGAACTCTCCCGAAGGTGGAGAGTCTCGGCTAGCCGCTCCAACTCAGCGGCCTTGAAGCCGGCAGTCAACTCCCGGTCCAAGACCGCCCGGCGATCATGGGAGACCTGTTCCTCCCTCAAGTCAAGGTCTGCCTTCAGAATCTCCAGCTCCTCCATCCGAGCTCGGAGGTCATCCTCGCCCGCGGCCAGCTGCGCGGCGACCCTCTCTGCCTCAGCTGCCACGGAACGCTCCCGCTCCTCAACGGCGAGTTCGCGGCGCTCCAACCGCTGCCGTATTTCCACAGCAGCAGAGAGGCTCTCTTCGGCCCGGGCGTGTGCCTCCAGGGCCTCCCTGTTGATCCGCCGTGACTGGGTGTCCATGCGGTCAACAGCCCGCTTCATCCGGTCGACGAGCGCTTCCCTGAAGTCGAGCAACTCCCGCCTGGAGTCGAGCTCGCTCTTAACCTTCGTGGTCCTCTCCCGCAAAAGGTTCCCCCAGATGAGGAGGCGGTCCCGTTCAACCGTATACTCCTCCCACTCGCGCCCTAGCGCAGCCAAGACCTATCGGACGCTCGACTCGGCAAACGCGAAGGCGTCCGCTAGAGGCAATGGAGCAACAGAGGCTGGGGCAGCCCCTCCGACCTCCTCCATTACCTCGTCCTCAGGAAGAGCCGATGCACCAGCAGCCGAGACGAGACGCCGATCAGGAGAAGCTGGCTCCGCGGCTCTGGCAGCCAGGCCAGCCGGGCTCTTTTCAGCTTCTGGCTCCTTGACCTGAGGAGAGGGACGAGCCGGGGAAGGCGGTGCTGGAGAAGAAGCCAGGCCGCCTAGTGCAGGATCAACCTGTGCTGGCTCGGGGGCCGCGGTGGCCGTCTCGGCAGGAAGAGACGACGCCGCCGTGGAGTCCGGGCACACCGGAACAGGTGGAGTCCGCGCTGGCCTGGGGGCCGCGGCAGTTGCCCCTGGCTCCGAGCGCATCGGCACAGATTCCCCGCAAGACGGGGAAGGCCGAGAAGCGCGGACACTCCAGCGGGCTCTGAACCCCGACTTCCGAGCCGGGGTAGGATTTCCGGAGCCCGCTACCGTCTCCGACGGCCGCTCCGCAGTCGCTTGGACTGGCGGAACAGGGGACGCCCCAGAGGCTTCCCCCAGCGCATCAGCCCGGGGCCTCTTCGAGTCACCACCGGAGGGAGTGTCAGGCACCCCAGAATCCCGACTTGGCACCGACGCCGTTGCTGGAGGAGATCGAGCGCGTTTCTTCTCTGGCAGCGGGTTGAAAGCCATGGCAAAGGGGAACTCAAAGGCAAGAGAGCGAAAGCACAAGAGTCCGAGAAGAAACGCGGAGAAGTGCGAAGGGAAGCTGCAATGTGGGTAAGACCCCCTCTAAAAAGCTTCCCGGTGCAGTTCCAAGCGATTCGGAACTCTTCGAATACCCCGCACCTGCAACCGCTTCGGTTCCTAGACCAAGTGCCGATGACGGGTGGGCCCAAGCCGCTTAACTGAAGCGGTAGGGTCAAGGCGTCAGTCTCCTAAGAAGATGAGCTGGCAAGGCACTTCGGCGGTTCCCGAAGAAAGCGCCTCAACGTGCAGAGGTGGCAGCCTTGGGAACCGCCACAGTAAAAGCAATCATCAAGTGGGCGCACGCTCTCACGACCCCGCGCCCGTTCGTGCTCTGGCAGCGGTCAATTCGGGACATAGAGAAAGTGCGTGGATCGGAAGAGACGGAGGTCCCACCTCGGGCTTGCTATCTCCCCCGAGATAGGCCCGGGGGCCACTGTCGGTACCTGAGATATGGGGTACCCCCGCGCACAGGGTAAAATGCCTAAGGTACTCGCCCTTCTCCGCAGGGAGAGCTCCGAAGGCGCCACGCGTCCGGCGGGGCCGGACCTCCCTCTCCTCAGAGGAGAGCTCCGGGCCCGCCACGTGGCATACAGAAGCCGGACCTCCCCCTCCGCGGGAGAGAGGTCCGAAGACGCCACGCGTCCTGCGGGGCCGGACCTCCCTCTCCGCAGAGGAGAGCTCCAGGCCCGCCACGTGGCCAGAAGAACGGTGCTGCCCGCCTCCGAGCGGTAGGCAGCAGGCGTAAAGGCGCCTCACACCTTGCCCGTACAAGGTATTCAAGGACCGCGTCTTCCCAAGACGCGGAAACGCGGAGCACGCGTCTGTCAGGTGCCGTTGCGCCCAGTCGCATCACAGACTGGCGCGCGGTGTCAGAACCTGCCAGCTAATAAACGCTGCGACAAGACATCCCATGCCGCCTGCGCCGTCATCAACCACTACGACTAGCGTGCGGCATGGGCAGGGCAGCAAGATGAAGACTCAGAAGCCTTCGACCAGAGGCAACTACCGGCGTAACTACAGATACGGTAGATAATAGACAGTCTTCCCGGGACCACCTGTCGGGTCCCGGCACCCCTTGTAAGCCGCCCGAGTCTTGTACTATAAAAGGCTCGGGTAGGCGTCGATAGCAAGGGTTCGCATTTTGCAACTCATACGCTAGCCATACACTCTCAAGCTGTAACTCACCCCCAAGCTCAGGCCCCCGGCCCTGAGCAGCAAGCAATACAGCGAGCTCCATAGCTCGCCGTGGACGTAGGGTTTTACGCTCCGGCGGCCTGAACCACGTAAAACTCTCCGTGCCAAGCTCTCGCTAACTTGTCCATCTGCGCAAGCTCTCCGCTAGGAACTAGCCCCTCTGAAAAAAGAACCTCCACGGGCTGCCCAGTGCAGGCCCGGGGGAATTGTCGACCGAACACTTCGACACACTCCTATAAAATGGTTGGGTAAACCTCGACACCAAGGTTAACAAATTACATCGGTTTTCTGGTTCCCATATGCCAGTATGCATCCGGTACTGTTCAAACTTGTCCAGCAGGGCCGCATATGGCTCCGTCCTCAATCGACACCAACAGGGCTACGCACGTGAGACCTCCGCTCACTACATCCTATCCCCCCTGCTGGGTCTCAGTTTCACCTTTTTAAGCCATTCTCTACCTCTTTTCATCCCGTGTGATCAAGTCTTATCTCGCGAGTAGCTTCTAACCACTCGACTTCTACCGAGATCCTAAGAATATTAGCATGGCATTCTCTACTCTTCGAGTTTGTAAACTACCCAACCCTCCATAGGATTTAAAAGTCATGCAAGTGGGGTTTCAATCATCCTAACTCTAATGCAACCATTTCAACCTAGACATAAGTGATACAAATGAAAACTTTGCAAAAGGTAATTAAATGCAAACCGGGGCTTGCCTAGTTGCGAGTCAAAAGGAAAGTTAACGTCTGGCGGGAGGATGTCCAGCGGCTCCGGTGTGTACTCAACTTCGGTCACTATATGAAATGTAGCAAAATATATGTATAAGTGCTAGTGTTATATAAGAGATGAACTCCTATTACTAGCTACTGCTGTTTAGGTTTCTTAATTTGCCTTGGAATTTTTCCAGTGGATACTAGACTCTCTGAGGATGATTTGAGCAAAATTTGGAGAAATTTCATTGAAGCTTGTGGTCTCTAAAATTCACACAAGCACAAGGCTTCTCTGAATTTTGATCTCAAATCTGAAGTTTTGACATGGCTAATAGCGGAAGATCTAATTAGAGAATGTCTATATGGTTCTATCAAAATTTGTTTCACTATTTTTGGAGCTACCTACAGGGAGAAATGAATTTTTGAAATTGGACAGTGTCGAAGTGTTCGGTCGACACTTTCCCCGGGCCTGCACTGGGCAGCCCGCGAAGGTTCTTTTTTCGGTGGGGCTAGACCCTTGCGGAGAGCTTGCGCGGATGGACGAGTTAGTAAGAGTTTGACACAGTGAGTTCTACGTGGTTCAGGCCGCCGGAGCGTAAAACCTTACGTCCACGGCGAGCTATGGAGCTCGCTGTATTGCTTGCTGTTTGGGACCGGAGTCCTGAGATTGGGGGTGAGTTACAGCTTGGGTGTGAATGGCAAGCGTATGAGTTGCAGAGGTGCGATTTTTTGAATGGATGCTAATTCAAATGTGGATAACATATTTGTGGAACCAACTTTACAAGTTGAGGAAGTTGGGATTTGAAACTGAAATTTAAATTCAGATTCGAGGGCTTCCTCTTTTAATTCCCAACAAAGTAAAACCCCTCCAAATGAGCTAAAATTTGGGAGGTTGAATATTTAAAATATGAAGACCCAAGTTATGAATTTTGATCTCCATGTTTGAAAGTTTTTGGGAAGTTTGAATTCTTACTTTAAACTCACACTGTTATAATTCAAAGTTTTAATTCCCCTCATTTTTCCTAAGTGTAAACGTGCTGAATTTCTTGCTACCACTTTTAGGGATTTTACAGTTGCATTCCTGGATCAAAAGATATGATGGTTCAAGGTTAACAGAATTTCTGGCAGGATTTTGACAGCACCTCCCCAGAGGTACCTAGTTTCAATCCATAATTCCAATTAATTCTGATCCAGATTTGGCAAAACATTGAATTACAAATTTGTAGAATATATCATGCCCTTTCCGTAAATGTATCACAATACTTTTCCACCGAGAGTTATGGTGGAATTACAGAGACTCTGTTTCAGGTTCTACCCATTTGTAGCAGTTTTGGTTTCTAAAGTTTTTGACCAACTTTAAATGTGTTTCTGTCCTGGAGGTTTATAGAAAAGTTTTAGAGAACTTCTCCACCTTTCTAAAACTGTATCACACACTACCATTGGTATTTTCTACAATGAGTAACACCCTATGCAAGTTTCAGCAGAAACACTGCCAAAACAAGGGACTCTATTTTTGGGTTCTCTTTATACTCACATATGCTTAAGTTGGTTTCTCAACACATTTTAAAAACCTCATTTCAACTGTATTCATTAATGTTTTTCAGAATCTTCAAATTTAGGAGATGAGCGAGGTATTGATGCATTTTTCTTGATAATGCCGGTACTACATTCCTCACAAACTAGAAAAATCCTAACCGGGTTACATCCGGCATATATGTTCTATTATTGGTACTAGAATCGTTCACTTGCAAACGTCTTCTACTCATAATACGGATACGTGGTTAGTGTACCTGCATAAAATCACTCAATAATAAGGCACACAAAGGTTTCTCATTTCAGGCAGGTCCATATCATAATAAAAATATATGGCCCATATCATTTCCATACAGGACGTCCTTGAGTCATGCCACTTCTCAAGGTACATGGTCATGTTTTCACACCACATGACGAGGAAGCCGAGTAGAGCGTGAATCGGTCGTCACGGTTGGGAATTTTATCAACCCAACGGATACCATCTACTGCACTACAGGGCACGCCGATGGCGAGCGCTGCGTATATCCTCCTAGGCTATTTCAGAAGAACACACTATCGTGTTACCAACCACAGGATGGGGTTTCTTTCTTGCCTAATGCACACCAGGGATCGGCATTTCATATGAGCTCAAGAACATGAAGAGTTAAAGAGTTTCATATTGACATCACACAACAAGCTATGAGACCTATACCCTGAACCACTTTCCTCGTCAAGGGAGCTAACCGAAATTGATTTGCTTTCTGTGACGTACCTTACCTCTTACCTGGTCGTTGGTGCGTCGTTACAAAATAGAATAACAAGTATGTTAGTTTGCCACTTTACATCACTTAGGCTAATAGTAGACCTTATGTGGGCCTAATACTGAATCCTCACTCATAGACTCTAAATTTTTTTAAAATACATGTCTTTTCAGTTGCACTATTCCCAATGCGGCTCTGATACCACGTCTGTTGGAACCACCGCCCCCGATAGTCCCAGAATCGCATTGGATGGTGTCGTGCGATGCGGTACCCAACAGCACACATCCGAAAAATACACATATACAACAATATACGTCTTTAATATATAATATTATCACATTTTACAATGAATGTACAGACGTACATTGCAGCGGAAGATAAGAATACACTCACAGACTATAGCCTACGCTACGTAAAATGAAGCCATCCTGCACGCGGATGCTTCACAGTAGCACCACATCAAACCACGACGACGTGCAGGGTTCCAAGGAAGACTCACACCCCTCATTGGGTTCTGTCTCGCTCGGATCACCCTTCCTCCCTAACATTGGCTTATGCAACGTCACCTACAAAACAATGGATCAACAAACCGTGAGTTTACGCTCAGCAATACTTAACCGAAAACTTACGCATGGAACTCTAAATGCTGGAAATAGAGGGCTGAATAGAGAAGTTTGCATAAATGATGAACTTGAGCTAATGGAAAGTCCTTACTTCAAGTTTTAAGGAACTTTTATAATCCTCGCACAATGTACATCGAGACTCCACAATCAAACAAGAAATGCTTCATCTCGATGCCACATGCCCGAGGAGAAGGTAAATTTAGTGAGCTACCATAGACCAATACATACCTTGCGTCATCAACGTTCAGACTCCACAATCAAACAAGAAACGCTTTGTCTTGACGCCACTAGCCCAAGTAGAAAGTAAATTTAGTGAATGGTAAGTATCATCCCTCATTTCCAATATGAGGATTAATCACGAAGCATATTTTTCTCCCCCAGTTTCTTACTATGTCACGGCGCAGAGAACAAGTATGCTCACTACCGCGAGGGACGGTGATTCAAATAAAAAATACCCGGATGACACGACAAATACGCCCATCCGAAAGAGGTGATCAACCAATCCCCAAAACATCGTATGTGACAACCTTTAACAAGACACCCAAATGTCGAACCGGTCCCACCGACTCGTAGTAAGTCTCACTACGCCAAATCCTCATAGAGCCGTCTTCTCTCCCTTTTTAACATCTGCATAAGACGGTGGGGATTGCCCAAGACCCTGAAAGAAAAACAATATGTCGAGTCCTAAAGTTCAACCTAAGACAAAGGAAAAAGCAAAGAAGCTAATCTTCCCAGTAAAAAGGCCTTGGCCAATAGGGGACTCATCAATTTGTGACAAACCTAGACGGGGAAGGGAGAATCCCCCACAATGACCTATTGGGCCCCTTGAGAGGGCACCTCCTATGCACAATCCAAACCGCCAACCCAATTTGGTGAGTGCAACCTTCAAAGAGAAATGAGCTGACAAAGCCCGAAGGTTCAGAAAAGAAAAAGTTTACAAGTACGAGAAGTCCACATCAGACCTTCGTTTCTGGTGCGACTTCCATTGTGACTACTACCGGCTCGTCTATCTCCCAATGAAGACACCGGTAGTTTATGCTCAGTGGGTGGATTGGCCATACATGGCAAACAAGAGGCATCAAGCTTTTGATGCAGTAATTGAAGAAGCAGAACGCTATGGGATCAAGGATCTAATGGCTTTTCAGTATGATTGGAACATCGAGGTGATAGTCCAATTCTACACCACCTGCTACTTTCACACCTATGGAGACAGAAAAATCACTTGGATGACAAATGGTGATGAATTTGCTAGGATCCTTTGACTTGAGGAGCATTTGAACTATGATATCATAGTTCACAATGAGAAGACCTTGATAAAGGATTACTTGGATTTCATGTATCCCTCATATCTCACTTATGAGTCATCCTCAACCCACAACATCACACCCTTCTTTGGAGTGACATAATTCTGAGGAAGACTCTAGCTCCAAAAGATGGGGATGCGGGAATGATACAGGGGTACCCCAGGAACTTGTTGAAGCTGCTCAATGAAGAAGAGAGATTCAATGTCTTCGGCTACATATACAATGATATCTTCAACATCTCCCACACCTTGAACAGGTCCTCTGGATATGCATCGTACATCATGTGCATGATCGAAAAAGTCACAGGCCTAGAATTTACAAAGGATGTGAAGCACAGGAAGCTACGTGGAAATTTCGTGGAAAAACCACGGAACCGAGAACTGATGCATATGTGTGCTGAGCATGTTCATCACACATATACACATCATCTACAAACTGAATTTAAGAATATATATAACCACGAATAACAGAGTTTATTACAAGGTTTCATGAGTCTTGGACTCAGCTTGGTAGTGGAAGTCTAATCTTACAGCGGAAGTCTTATTTCTATGCAGCGGAAGTCTTCTAACTAGTGCGGAAACAATCTAAGCAGCAGCGGCTCCATCTCTACTTCGTCCCCATAGGCAAGGTTGAGAACAAATTACACGCCTAATGCTCCACCTGGTTTTCATAGTAATCTTCTCCTGTTGCTGATGATGAAATAATAATGCAAGTTTGAGTATAATGATGTACTCAGCAAGTGCGAGAAAATATGATATGTAGCTCACAATAAGGTAGGTATAAAAAGACTCATTGCATAAAGCAAAGTTATTTATCAAAACCACGATAAAACAACTTAACTTTAAATGAATATAATACCAACATGTATTAAAATACTCACATACCTCCAATATGTTCATCACTTTCCATGTCCCAACCAGACACTAATCAACTTTATTCTTGCTCATAAATATCTTCTCGTATTCGCTGCCATCTCATGAATACCATCTCATATTCGCTACCATTTCATCTCATAAATAATTCGGTCTCACACCGAGACCAATCTCGTTGCCATGACTCAACAGTCATGCAATCAAATCTTATCATCCGGACTCAACAGTCCCGAAAGCCAAACCATAACCAAAACCATAATCAATAACCATAACCAATAACTATAACCAATAACCATCCTAACTAATCATGGAAGTTGGCCAAGCGCTTGTGACCATAAGCTCAGCTATCATGATAATTTTAGACTCTGTAGAGGTTGTACCACTTTACCTATAAGTTTGTGATTTCATCACCCGTCGGTGACTGCAGAACCTCCATTATACCAGTACACAACCATTGGTGTATGGTCAAGAGATCACAAAATAGCCTTTACAAAAGGGTTACTAGATGTATGGACTCACTAAGGTTTCACGGCAGGCTAGAATCTCCAATTCTCCCACCCACAGGCCCCCTCTTGTGCCATGTAGTTCCCAGGGCAGTCCTCACTCGACTCCCATTCTCCGCGCCTTCCACGCTCCATAACAATATAGTAACTTAACTAATTAGTCAGCTAAGCCGCACCCATACTTGGCCTCGTGGTGGCACTGTTATCCTGGCATGTGCTCGCATGAACCGGTTCTTAGATCTACAGCAAGTAACCACCATCTCAGGCTACCTCATGCACAAACCCAGACTTGTCTAGATCTCCCTCCGATCCATGTTCATTAACAACATCAGTTTCTTATTATCATTACGAGTGCAGATAGCTAGACACATCTATCTCGCTTCTCAATCCCATGGACTCAGCGAAGCATAAAAGCAAAAACCATATCTGACTCATAAACTTCCCAGGCGACAAGGGTGGTTTAACCAAAACTAGTAAACTCCTATAAAAGGTTTCCCATCATGTTTGACTCAGCACACACACACCTTTTCGCAAACCAAAATAGTTTCCCAAAACATAGGATCAACATGGTCAAGTGGCACTTGCCTTGTTCTGGCGGTTCCGGTTGCTCAAAATCTTGTTGTTTTAGTCCGTCGTAGGTAGCTCCCTGAGCTTGTCCTTCTATTCGTGATCACGCATATACAAGATTCACAACAATAAATATCATGCACAAACTTTACTTTAAGATGCAATGATGCATATGCATGTTAATCCTATGGTGCAGTTTTGGTTTGTGCGTGTTGTTGCAAGTTTGTATGGGGTTTTTATAGAAAACAGAGGTGTATAGATCAGATGTGGATGTGGCGATGATCTGGACTCAAGATCTAGATCAAACCGATCAACACATGATCTGTCCATGAAAAGCTTCTGTTTTGAAGGAATTGAGGAAACAGATGCGAATAAAAACCGTGATGTTGTCGTAAGGTGATAATGGAGACCTACCTTACGTTCTTCTTGGTCTCGGGGTCCTTCTCCTAGCAAGACAGATCGTTGGGGCTCTCTTCTGGCGATCTCCCGCGACTGAACTCCGGCAAAGGGTTTACTCGGCGAGTTGGGGCAAGGGTTCTAAGTTGTCAGCTCAGAGAAGATGTTATGACCAAGGGATTTGTCTCGCGTTCTATTTATAAGAGGGAAACGAAGGGTTCTTATCTGATTGGACTTCGAATAAGAGTCCCGTTCAAACTATTTTTGAATCTTAACAACTCATCTCTTGCCGATTTGGTTTGGTAACATTGTGGAAGTCGTGTCGGTTTCCTCAGTACCGGGGATTCCCACACATACAGAAGAAAAACCGCTTCAGAATCGCGTCCTTACGCGGTGATGAGCTCCGGAAGTTCCACGTGTCCATTGGGGCTTGGTCTCCCTTTTCCATAAAGATGAGCTCCGGTTGTGCCGCGTGTCAAGCGAGCGAGACTTCCCTCTTTTTCAGAGGCGGATCCGCATGCGCCACGTATCCTGGCAGGCGGGAACCTCCCTCTCTTTAGAGGCGAGCTCCACGTGCGCCACGTGTTTGGTGGGTCGGGACCTCCCCTCTCAACAGAGGCGAGCTCCGCGAACTCCACGTGTCAGCTCGAGACCTCCCCCTCTCTTCGGAGGTGGCTCCGGGGTGCCATGTGTCAATTCCGGACCTCCCTCTCTTCGCAGGTGAGCTCTGTGATTGCCATGCGTCAAGTAGTGTCGGACTCCCTTTTTCCTCAGAGACGAGCTCCAGAGGTGACACGTGTTCGGTAGTGTCGGACCTCCCGGAGGTAAGCTCCGAAGGTGACACATTTCCGGCGGGGCCGGACCTCTCGGAGGTGAGCTCCGAACGCGCCACGTGGTCAGTGGCCGCGGGAATTGTCTTCGGCGCTCTCTGTAGACTGGAATTTGGCTCTTTTTGGCTATCTTTTTAATATTTTCTCTATTCTATTTATTTTAAAATGTTTTCTACATATAAAATATGAATATATGCAGAACCCGAAAATGAGGGTGTCACAAAACCCTTCTTTGGAGTGCTAAACACAATTCTGAGGAAGACTCTAGCTCTAAAAGATGGGGATGCGGGTATGATACAGTGGTACCTCAGGAACTTGTTGAAGCTTCTCAATAAAGAAGAGAGATTCAATGTCTTTGACTACATATACAATGATATCTTCAACATCTTCCACACCTCGAACAGGTCCTGTGGATATGCACCATACATCATGTGCATGATAGAAAAAGTCACAGACCTAGAATTTGCAAAGGACGTGAAGCATAGGAAGCTACGTCCCCATATGCCGATTCCTCTTCCTCGTCCTCCTGCGTCTTTGGGCAGGAGCTCTTCTGCAGCTCCATCCTCCTCAGCTGGACCATCCATCCCTTCATCATCGAGTGGCTCCTCTAGTGGGCTGCTCAAAATATTTAAGGCTATATTCTACTCGTGTCGGAAAGTGGAAATTCGCACGCAGAACATGAAGAAACGCCAAGAGAAGTATCTCAAGGCAATGTGTGATAAAATGGAGATACCTATGTCTCCACCATCATCAGACAATGACGCAGTGACAGAGTTTCCCACTCTCACCAAGGATGAGCTTGCCTACTTTGAATCCTCCTCAGCTACTCCTCCTACCTCTCACACTCATCAAGAGGATGACAATGAAGACGAAGATGAGGACGAGGAGACTCAAATTGACCAAGACGAAGATCAAGATAGAGATGATAGCGATTAGGTCTTTCTCTCTTTTGTTTCCCTTTTTGGTGCCTTGATGCCAAAGGGGGAGAGAATAAGGGGGAGTAGTCTTAGTCTTTAGTCTTTAGTCTTGCTCTTTAAACACTCATTTTATGTTAGTTTATAATGACTATGCCACGTTATGACTATGCTATTTTATGTCTTCATATTATGCCATATTGAAATGTGTTTGTTCGTAAATGTTATATCTTTCTTAATGCGGTTAATGCTCACTTCAAACATCACACTTAGCCACCCCATCATACCACATGTATGTATGAAATCCCCAAAGAACTCACTCTTGTGCATAGTTTTCCTTGACAATCTTTTGTGCACACATTTAGGAGGAGTGAACTATACACATGTGTTATGAAAACAATCTATCATATCTATTTATTGAGAATCCTAATGTGTTGTCATCAATCACCAAAAAGGGGGAGATTGAAAGTGCATCTAGATAATCCCCGTTGGTTTTGGATGATTGATGACGACAATTAAGATACTAATGAATTTTACTGAGTATGAGCACAGATGCTTATCAAAGGAATGCATGTGGAGTCTCTCAAGAAGCGAAAAGGAAAAGAAGAAGACTTGAAAGAGTAGAAAATATAATTTTTCTATTGAGATTTACATCTTTGAGTTGTGTAAATGATCTTCTCTTTTAGAGTGCTTGAGAATCATTAGAGAGCTCAAACTAAAGTTAGAAAGTTAGAATCGTGAGAGAAAGTAGTCATAGGTATGGCTGAAAAAGGGAAGACCGGACTTGTCCGGACTAAGGGCCGGACTAGTCCGTTCCAGCACGGACTAGTCTGTTTTAGACTGGACAAGAAGTCTCTGAGTGAGTTCGGACTTGTCCGTTTTAGGCCGAACTAGTCCTTTGTCGAGTGAGTCTAAGCCTTTATGAGACTAAGTCTCGGAAGGCCGGACTAGTCCGCCTAGTTGGCCGGACTAGTCCGCTAAGCGGGTTAAGCCGTTTGGGTCCGGAGAAGGAGTATCTGAGTGACTTCGGACTAGTCCGCTCCATAGGCCGAACTAGTCCGGTCCCTTCAGACTAGTCCGGTTTAGGACGGAACAAAGGTTCCTGTGTGAGCTCGGACTAGTCCGAAGTTGGCTGGACTAGTCCGCAGCCCTAGATTAGAGAGTTTTTTTAGACTAAGTCTGTAAGACCGGACTAGTCCGCCCTTAACTGACTAGTCCGTTCTCATACGGAACAAAGGTTCCTGACTGAGGTCGAATGTAACACCCCAAAATTTTGATTCAAAACACTAAATCATGTTCAGAGGGGAATTTAAAAATTTTTGGACGTGTTGCATGTTTTGCAAAAATTCAAATTCAAATTGGAATTCAAATTAAACTCAAATCAGAAAAGAAATGGAAAAAGAAAAAGAGAAAACGAAAAAAACCGGCCAGTGGGCCGAAACCCGCCAGCCGGCCCAGTTTCCCCCGCGCCAGCCCGTAGCCGCGCGCGCCCGCGCTCTCTCACACAGACAGGTGGGACCCACCTGTCATCCCCAACCTCGCTCGCGCCGACCCCGGACTCTCTCCCGCGCGCGCGCGATCTTAACCGATCGGAATACCGCGTCCCTCAGCCCGAATTCCGGTCCCAGAAGACTCAAACTCGATCACAACGGACCCACCGCCCTCCCCCGGCTATAAAAACCCCAGCCCCGATCGGTTTTTCCCACGCGATCGCCGATTTTTACTCCGGTGAGCACCGAGACATCGCCGGTGAATTCTAGCCGATCTAAGCTCGGAAACTCTGATCTAACTCGCTGGTCTTGATCCACCGCCTCCGGGGAGCTTTGCAGGTGCAGAAAACTCGGAGACTTACGGTGTAAACCCAGCGCCGATGAGCTTCGCCGTGGTTTTGCCTCGGACCTCGCCGCCGATCACTTTCCAGGACCCCCGAGCTCAAGAAAACCCCCGAGGTGAGATCCCTGACCTCAACTCTACCGATCTATGCCATAAGATCACAGTTCTAGGCAGAATTCTCGAGGATCCGAAACTTTCCGGCGAGACGTGGCCGCTTGTGCGCCGTTTATTTTAAATCGCACGGTAGACTTTAAAACCCCGCGTACCGGTTCGATGTTATAATCTCAGCCGTCGGTTTAAAATCGGACGGTCCACGTCAGCCCCGCGTTATAAAGACTGGAATTCTTACGTGCTACCCCCTGGGGTTCTCGGGAAATAAGAGCTAGCCCCGGAAACTTCTGATCTAGCCCCTGGAACTCAAGAGAATCATGTAAATTCATTTAAAAATCAGTTTTAGCCCCTGGACTTAATAAAAATTAGGAAAAACACCTCTAATAAGTGTAGCTAGACCCCTGGAAATTATGAAAATAATATTATAGACCCTGTAATGGGGTGAGTTCATTATTTTAGCCCTGTTTAGTATTTAATTTAGAAAATTGAATATGTAACTAGTGTTTAAAAATTAAAAAGTGGGACAAACATAATTATCAAAATTAATTAAAAAACTTTCTCAGTACTTAGAAAACTTTGGAGTGAGATAAAAATATATTTTGGGCTGAAATGAATCTGTTTCATTTATTAATCACATTTATTAGTATAGGGACACATTTTTAAGTAAAGAATAGTTATAGAAAAATAGGGAAAATAATTATGAAATAGTTTACATCAGAGGCCAAGGTTAAAATATGTTATTAAATTATTTAGGACCAGAACCTATACTGTTTAGATGATGTGTATTACTAATTTCATAATAAAATACACAATTATGCATAGGAATATAAATCTGAGAATATAGCAACTAGTAAATGATAAATGGAGTTTTTAAAAATCCAAAGAGTTCAGTTTAGGGTTGGTAGAAATTATGAAGGCACATATGGGGAAGAAAAATACTTTTCATACACACTTGGTAGTGAAAAGGTGTAGTAGTTGAATATAAGAAATTTATTAGAAACCCATATAAATAGTATGTAAGTATAAATGTGGACATAAAAGTAGGAATCATATACACATGGTTAAAAGTGCATGCAAGCCACAACTCAACACACATAGAGTAACCACAACACATATAATGGTAAAGAACTTTTATAAATGTGAATGTGTGGTTTGTATGAAGTAAGAAGTGTGAACTATGTCTTATGATTGTTGTTTTTCTTTTGCTATGTGTGATGGTATGAAGTAGAACCTGTTCAAGAGCAAGTTATCCCTTTCCAAGATCAGTACTACCCATTTCAAGAGCAGCAAGAAGGAGGCAAGTGTCCTTGACCACTTTGATCCTATGCTAGGATGTGTAGATAGAATTCTTTGCATTGTCAAATGAAATATGAAACCCATGCTAGGAAGTTTCCCTAGAATTGCATTACCTTGTTTCCTTGTAGCTTGGGTTGGGATTTATTTTGTCATGTCATTTATTTACATGCATATGCTTAGCCATGCTTAGAATGGGATATTTGGAATATGAGATCATCAGTTTAGTATACCATACTCTTGAATGAGCTATTGTGAGTTATGTAGAGGTAGGGATCAAGGCAAGTTGGATGTTTTGGTTGTGTGCTGGGTGCACGAGACTTGGGTTTGTGTTTAGTACTTGCCTGGATCCTAAGGACCGGTTCATGGAGCATGTAACCTGGCTTTACCGTGCCAACCACATGCTGAGATGGGGCAGCTTGGCCAATTAATTAGGTGTATCCCCGGCGTAGTATGGGTGTGTTGAATGGTGCGGGGAGTGGGTGTCAGCTGGACTACCATATGAACCGCAAGGCTCAAGAGGGGGCCACTGCAGCGGGGTTGGAGCCTCTTGTATGCTGTTAGGGGTGAAACCTCAGTGGGCCCACGCTCGTCGGGAATCCCTTTGTAAAGGCTTCGTAGTGATCTCCTGGCTGCACACCTGGGAAGTGTGAATGTGGATCGTAGCCACTGGCATAATGGAGGTTCTTTTAGTCCACCCGGCAACGGGGGATGAAATCACTACATGTGGGTACAGTGGTACAAACTCTGCAGAGTCAAAACTGTCTTGACAGCCGTGCTCACGGTTAAGAGCGGCCTGGACTTATTCATGATTAGAGGAGTGATGGTTATTGGAAGTTGTGGATGTTAAGCGGGGAGTTTAACATTGGAAATAATGTTATGGTTATTAGATTATGATGATGGATGGGAGATTGGGATCATTTCACCTGTGTAGTAATGTAGGTGCTTAATAAGCTAAGGTGATAGGTATTAATTGCGTAGTGCTTTAACCATGAGTTCAATCTCTTCTTGTTCTAGCCATGCATGATATAATTTTCCCACACTTGCTGAGTACCATTGGTACTCAACCTTGCATATTTGTTGGTTTATATTGCTGCTCAGGTCAAGATAATGAGGTGGTGTATAATGACCAAGATTTTGGACCCGAGGAAGGTTTTTAGGTTCATGAAGACCCCCGGGCAACGCCTGTGATGGAGCCCTAAAGAATAATATTCCGCTGCTAGTTTATTTACTTGTGATGAACGTACTATTGTCCATTGAGACATTTGCGATGTAAGACTTATTTATATTCGATCCCTGGCTTGTAATAAATGATGCTTCACTATTTGTCATCACATGTATGAGAAAATGATCCTGGCATACATGTGATATTCACTTGGTTGTTCTTCGGAAAAACCAGGTGTGACATCGAACTAGTTCGCTCTTGGCCGGACTAGTCTGGGGTTTTATGACCGTTTGAATCCAACGGTCACTAGACTTTAGTTGGTAGCCTCGTGACGTGGGTGGTCCCTTAAGACCAGACTAGTCTGGACTAAACCGGACTAGTCTGGACTTTTGGTAACGGCTAGATACCGAGATTTCTATAAAAGGAGACCCCCCCCCCCCCCCCGGCTAAGAATTGGAAGGACAACAACCCAAGCGCTGAAAACTCATTCCTAGAGCTCTTCTAAGCCTTTTTCCTCACCTTCTAGACCCCTAAGATTTGATCTTAAGGAGTTTGTGGTTTTGTGAGAGGAAAGACGTGGTGATCGACGTTTGAGCTCTCGGTTTGACTCTCTTGCACTCTGATTGACAATTTGAGTTCTTGATTGTTGTATTTTGATTCCTAAAACTGCTAGGTTGTTGAAGGGAGTCTCAAGTTGTGAGTAGCCCCTAAGAACATTGTATTCACATTTGATTAATAGTGAACGAGCCCGAGCTTGATCTTGGTGATCGCTCGGTGAGGGAAGGGTTGGAAAAGACCTGGTCCTTTGTGGACTCCTCAACGAGGACGTAGATTCCTGTGTGGAATCGAAACTCGGGATAAATCGTGTCCCTTGGTTCCTTTACCTTCTCGCTCGCTCACTAGAATTACTTGTTAAGCTTTGGTCTTATTAACACTTGTGAATTGTTGCGCTGACCTGCCATCTAATCATTCCCAACTTATTAGTGAGATTGTTTGACTACTATACATCTTAAGCTTAAACGAACTTAGAAGAAAAACCTAAAACACAATTTTCTACCTAGACCGGACTAGTCCGGCCTTCTTCAAGTTTAATCCGCTGTTTGCAATAGTTTCAGATTTTATTAGCCTATTCACCCCCCTCTATGCAACTTTCAATTGGTATAAGAGACTAACTCTCCACAAAAGCTTAACCGCTTGGAGAGGAGATGGGGGACAAGGCCGATAGACAAATTGATCTCATCAAGGGAAAAGGAGCAAGTACGAGCAACTTTGAAGAACAAGGTTCTAACCCGCCTCTAGCGATTACTCCTCCACAAGACATTTCAAGCTCAGAAGAAGATGAAGAAGTTCTTCGTCTCATGGCACTCCTCAAAAAGAAGAAGGAGAAAGCTAAGAAGAAAAAGAAGGAGAAGTTGGAGAAGAAGCTCAAGAGTGGTCAGCAAGACTACTCGCGATATAATTTTAATTATGAACGTTTAAATTCTCACTCTAGTTATTTATCAAATCCTCTAGGCAAACCACTTCACTTTGATGGAACTAACTACATAATGTGGAAACACAACATGAAGTTGCATCTAATTTCCTTGAACTCAAGTCTTTGGCATGTGGTGTGTACAGGTATAGATATCCCCGAAGACGAGGATGAACTCACCCAAGAACAAGAACAACAAATCCATCGCAATGCACAAGCGGCGGCCGTGCTCAACTCATCTCTAAACATTGAAGAATTCAACAAGGTAGATGAGTTAGAGCTCGCCAAAGATATTTGGGACACCCTCAAGATCGCACGTGAAGGAAACCGATCCGTGAGGGAAGCCAAAATTGAGATGATAGAAGGAGAGCTTGGAAGGTTCGCCATGAAAGAAGGCGAAACACCTCAAGAAATGTACAATCGACTCAAAACTCTTATTAACAAGAGTCGAGCGTACGGATGCAAGAAATGGAATGACCATGAGGTGGTCAAGATGATGATAAGAGCATTTATGACTCGTAATGTGACACTATACACCTTAATCCGAGAAAGTCCAAACTTTCACTTGATGACTCCGGATGAAGTGCTAGGGAAGATCATTAACGGGGAACCCGAGTAGAGCGTGAACGGGTCGTCACGGTTAGGAATTTTATCAACCCAACAGATACCACCTACTGCGTTACCGTTCACATGATGGGGTTTCCACTTTTTTTGCCTAATGCACACTAGAGACCAGCGTTCCATATGAACTCGGGAACATGAAGAGTCCAAGAGTTTCATACTAACGTCTCACACCAAGCTGTGAGACCTATCCCTGAACCACTTTCCTCGTCAGGGGAGCTAACAGAAATTGAACCGCTTTCGGTGGCATTCCCTACAATTCTTACCTGAGCGTAGGTGCGTCGTTACATAATCAATATTTAGAATTATAACAAGTATGTTAGTCATGCCACTTTAAGTAACTATACTACTATAGTCCTTATTTGGGCATACTAGCGATTCCTCACCGTAATCCTAAGTTTCTGTTGTAATACGATCCTTATTTCATGCGCTATTATCAATGCGGCTCTGATACCACGCTGTGAGGACCCCGGCACCCATTTCACGGGGCCGTGCCGCTCGCCCAGGAATCGCATTGGGTGGAGCCGTGTTATGCGGCACCCAACAGCATACATATAAGGAAAACTGTATTACATAAATCAAAAGCGGAAGCTTATAAATTTTCTTTGTAACTAATTTACATAAAATAGCTACAGCGGAAGTCTATAAACAACTCACGTCGAATAACTAATGAGCACTCGAGAAGAGGTCCAGCCCGCGAACTCCTCTCGCTAGTAACACGAAGACATTGCAGCGGCTGAGTTCTCCATGTGTTACATGACTCAGAAGTCTCCGAGTCTCACCGGACAACATTCTTCATAAGCGTCTATGTTAACCTGCAAAACCACTCATATAGTAAGAGTAAGCACAAAGACTCAGCAAAGATTAACCGTCTCTCCTAAAGCATGCAACTCTAGATGAAGGTAACCTAAAAAAGTAAACAATTAAGTTGCATAAAGACTCGCCTACACGTTCATACTTAACTTTTAGATTTTAGTCATCACAGTAGTGACCTTGCGCCCAGCAACATTGGAACTCCACCATCAAACAAGAAACGCTTCATTCCAATGTTACTTGTCCCAAGGTGGAAATTAATTTTAATTTGATCTATCTCTACTTCAAACAAGGTTTTCATGCAATTCCAATAATCATAACAATAATTATAACTTGCAAATTGTTATCACACAACTTGCTTACTGAGCAAGCGGTACTCATATCCGCAAGGGACGATGTTTCGAATCAAACACTGCCTGGATAACTCGACACATACGTCCACCTCTGAAGACCCAAATCTGGCGTCCTTTATTACGTCGTATGTAGCAACCTTTCGCAGGACACCCGACTGTAGAACCGATCGCGCCGTCTCGGGCTCATAGGTATAACGAGATGATGTGGTATGCCTCTATAATCTAGTTAACCTGGTACATTGGTTTTCTGGGTCCCATATAGCAGTAAGCATCTGGTACACAGCTCAATACTTGCTCAGCAGGGCCGCACACGGCTCGGTCCTTAACCGACAAAGGTAGAGCTACTCGACCAAGACCTCGTCTTGTTGCTGCCTAACCCCCCTTCCCGGTCTCATCTTTGGAAACATAAACTTTAGTTTGTCTCTTTAAACCATACCCGTGTGATCCCAAACTATAGCTCACGAGTAAATTCCAACTACTCGACTTCTATTTGGTCATGACAATCTCTACAGCGGTGATACTTTTCTACCCTTGACTCCCGGGTTCATTTGGTCATGCATTTGGAGTATAAATCATCTTTGACCTAATACACATACAAACTCTAACCATGGTAGTGAACAAAGTAAAAACTTTATAAATAACTTAAATGCAAACCGGAGCTTGCCTTGGTTTTGTAGGTGACTAAGTATCTATTCAGTTAGTGAAGACCACTTGAGGCTTGATCACTCGCTTTCCTCCTTCTTTGATCTCCACTTTGATTGCTTCACAATCTTCACGTAAATGCTACACGTTATGAATATGCATATGTATTTAATTGTAAAGCTTTTGCTAACAAGTTTTAAAGACAAGTATAGAACTGGAACTTTATTTAAGAATTTAAAATGACATTGGTTCTAGTGGTTTGGGTTTGGGTTTAAGCACTATGATCAAGTGGAAAGTGTTTTTCATCACTTGTGTGTTGATCACCTAATGAGGTTGAACAGAACAGTGGTGATCCAAAGCTCTAATGGAGCTGAGAATTTTTATGTGAGTTCCTTGTTACAAGAATGTAATCTGGACCAAAATTTAGAATTTTTCAATGAGTAGTTCACTCAGAACAATTCAAGTATTTAGGCAAAAAAAATTAATTCTGAATAAATTTGCACTTTCATGCAAATGCAAGTGAACCACAATTTCAAACATAGCTCAGGGAGCATGCATGAATGTTCATAGTATTTTTGGAGCTACGAATTGCGCAGAACTGAATTTCCAAGTTTTAGAAATTCTCTGAAATTGTTTCTATATCCATTTAAACACAGCCACTTAGAATCTGAATTCCCCTAACCAAATCAACTCCAAATGAGCTGAATTTTTACAGGAGTTTACTAACATCCTAAAGAATATTCTGGCAAAATTTGAAGATTTTTGTATGAGCCAAACTTCCTCTAAAATTATTTTGCTGAAAAGATTTAAAGAATTTTCCAGAATTTAATAATGATTTTCATACAAATTGGGTTGCATATTTAGATAGAGTTTTTCAATCAGAATCCAACCCAATTTGAATCACTAAATTTGGAGCTTCCTAGCAAAAGTTATGAGGTTCTAAAAGTTTGGGAAAATTCTAGAATTCAAATTATAGGGAAAAGTTCAAATCCCTTACAGCGGGTCCCCGGGGTGACGTGTCACTATCTCAGCGCAGCCACACCACGGTACACACTGATTTCAGCTGTAGCCACACGCGATCGGGTAGCCACAGCGGATCCTAGATTAATTCCACAGTCACTGACCGGTGGGGCCGACGGGGTCTTCTTCCTCCCGCGACCGTTTCCCACGTCCGTGCCTTCCCCTTTGCCGGCAGCGGCCGTGCCTCGCCGGACTCGTCTTCCCGGCCATCTCACGGCCGTATAATCGCCGCCTGGGGGTTTTCAGATACGAGGAAGCGATTGGTGCGGTGCTCTTGGGCTGCTGGTGGCCGGAAGTAGGCCGGCGACGTGCGGCGGCTCCGGCCGACCTTCGGTGCCGTGGTCGGATCACCCTAGCTCGCCAAAGGTTCGGAAAAAATTTGCTCTAAAACATCAGTAGACCTTGAGGAAGATCGACAAGCAAGCAAATACCCTCGGAAAAAGCGGTTAGTAGGGTTTCATCGTGCACCCGAGCGTCCCCGCCATGGCCGCCAATCGGAAACCTCAAAATGGGGTGCATCAACCTGGTTTTTAAGCTAGGTCTATGAAGGAAAAATATGCCCTAACTATTCTAGCTTCTGTGTGCGTAACATGAACAACTCTAACCGAGAATTGAGCATCGATTTCATAGAATGTTACCCGTGGTTGGGTTTTCCCCGTCTGAGAGCAAAACTCAAAATTCTTGAGCTCCGGTGCACGGCTTGAGCTGAAACTTGGCGAGGAGCAGCGCGGTTAGTTGGTGCATCTTGGAGTGCGCTCGCTCGGTCGTGAAAATGCCCGGTGCGAGCTGTCCATGAGAACCTGAGCTACAGTTGCTTTAGGTCACCGCACGACGAGCCCGTTCTAGAGCAGGGAACGACGGGAGCTGCGGTTTGTCACACTGAGGAGGTGAAGGACGACCAGGCTTTGCCGTTTTTCAGCTTAGGGAGGCAGTGTGTGCAAGTTTTTGCCAATTTCCCGGTGAGCACCGAGGAGGCGGAGGTGTTCGGTCCTGTTTCTGCATGAGAGAGAGAGAGAGAGAGAGAGCAAAACCGAGTTGCTTCCGTGTGTGAGCAGAAGATCATGCTGAGGATGTAGGGAACGCACGAGCAGCTCTCCAGCACGAGGGAGAAACCAGGTGCGTGGCTTGCTTTGCCGCTTGGTGGCGCTCAGGTGGGCTTCGGCTGCTTCGAGTGAAAACAGAGCCTCGGGGTTACTTCGTGTGTAAGTTCACTCCTAATGACAAGTGGATCCCACTGCTCTTCTCCCCCAAAATATCTTCAAATTTGGTATAGTGCAAATTTCAGTCATGAAGAGCTTGAATTTGAAAACCATTTGGAAAATTTGACAAGGTGCACTTCAGTTTCAAATTTGAATTCGAAATTTCAATGAAATTCACAAGCCTCTTTGATATACCTATCAAAGCACCTCCAAATTTTCTCAAAATTTGTTTTCCTCATAATTTGGACCTGAAGAATTCAAATGTGGATTCAAACTTTTAATTTGGCGGCTGCAAAGGGGAGGTTTACAACCACAGTTTGCATCCTTATTTAAAAATGACCACCTTTGAATTTAAAAGATCATTTGAATTCAAAGTGGTCTTGAATTCAGTGCTTGCTCATAACAACATTCACATGTTTAGAAAAGTTTTTGTAAATCCCATTTCTTAAATTTAAACTCAACTTTATTCACCACTCAAGTTTTTCATTTACAAGTTTTGGGACTTTTACAACACACTGGACCTCCCGCTGGCGTAAGCCTTTCAAGCGAGGAACCATTCGGCGCCATAGTGCCTCTGAGCAATGAGACAACCACAGGACCCCGGATATGCCACAGGTACCTCAAGCAGACTCGCCTGTAGAAGGATATTACAACTCTTGCTACGGTTGAACACAGGAAAAAGTGACTGGCCACACGGTCGGAGCGGTATGGAAATAAAGCACGTAAGGAGTATTGGGGCAATGCCCAGGGTCCAGTTATTTTTGTGGTCCATAGGCGTGTTCTTTCCATACCCCAGGTACGGGAGGCAGGATATGCACGGTAGGGGTACGGAACCAAGCATAGCAGGCTACACACCCTGGACCTCCCGCGGGCACTAACCTTTCTGTGAGGAGACCTTCCAGCACCACGGGACATAGGAGTATGTGAGACAGGCTCCGGACATGCCATTTACAGTTGTTATGCATGAAGAAGCACAAACTATAAAGAAGCTACGCAGGGTAGGATAAACTTTTCTTATTTCTGGCTTCCTTCGGGTGACAGGAGGAAACAGGCTATGCAAGAAGGCAGCGACCCGCCCCGGATGACAAGAGTGGCAGGACCCTTCTGGTTTTAGCTGTTCTAACTGTTGTTCCTTTTTACTATGACACCTTTACAAAGAAAGAGAAAAAGAAAAAACATCTTACCACTACATTAAGGATAGAACTTACCCATTGCCTATGTCTAGGCGGGTGCACCTGAAGCGGCATACTTGGAGGGACCCTCCAAGCTGGGGGAGGGTTTGTCACCCCTCCTAAGTGGGGAGATCCGACCCGGAGCCCGGTGTCACGTGGCAGCGCCGGACCTTGCCTCAGCGGGGAGGCCAGGTCCGTGCCTAAGGACACGTGGCGGCTCCGGAGTCCTCCTCGAAGAAGTATTAGCCGAGGCATCAGGTGGCCCTACCTTAGGCTGTCTACTCTGCGCGTACCATTTGTAACAGCCCTAACTTTTGTAGAGTTTGATTTCCACTTACAAAACAAAGTTAAGGCAAAGGTACTGCTTGATCATGTGTCACATAAAATAATGAACCCAAAAGTGGTCATGTGAGGGAGTTCAAAATTTTCTTTAGCCCATGCTTAACACAGGTTGACATGAGGAAAGAAATTCACTCCACCAATCTCACTCATGTGCACATCCTTTATGAGTATAAGATGAGGGAAATTTAAACACCAATTTGAATCTTTTGAAGGGATTCATAGTCAGATTGTCTGAATGCATTCGAGTGAATTCACCGAGGCATACCCCATATATTCGAGAGCCTAAGGTTCAAATTTGGAGAATTTTAGGATTCGTATATGTCGAAGTGTGCGATCGACACTTCCCCCGGGCCTGCACTGGGCAGCCCGCAGAGGTTCTTTTTTCGGAGGGGCTAGTTCCTAGCGGAGAGCTTGCGCGAATGGACGAGTTAGTGAGAGCTTGACACGGGGAGTTTTACGTGGTTCAGGCCGCCGGAGCGTAAAACCCTACGTCCACGGCGAGCTATGGAGCTCGCTGTATTGCTTGCTGCTCAGGGCCGGGGGCCTGAGCTTGGGGGTGAGTTACAGCTTGAGAGTGTATGGCTAGCGTATGAGTTGCAGAATGCGAACCCAGGGGTGCGGATGGCTAGAGTCCGAACCCCTGCTAACGTTGCCTATCCAAGCCTTTTATAGTCCAAGACTCGGGTGGCTTACAAGGGAGGCCGGGACCCGACAGGTGGTCCCGGGGAGATTGACTGATATCTACCGTATCTGCAGTTATGCCGGTAGTTGTCTCTGCCGAAGGCTTCTAAGTCTTCGTCTTGTGGCCCTGCCCATGCCGCATGCTAGTCGTAGTGGTTGATGACGGCGCAGGCGGCATGGGATGTCTTGTCGCGGCGTTTATTGGCTGGCAGGTTCTGACACCGCGCGCCAGTCTGTGATGCGACTGGGCGCAACGGCAGCTGACAGACGCGTGCTCCGCGTATCCGCGTCTTGGGAAGACGCGGGCCTTGAATACCTTGTACGGGCAAGATGTGGGGCGCCTTTACGCCCGCTGCCTACCGCTCGGGGGCAGGCAGCACCGTTCTTCTGGCCACGTGGTGGGTCCGGAGCCCTTCTCTGAGGCGAGAAGGGTCCGGCCTGCGGGGCACGTGGAGCCTCCGGACCTCTCCCCGCGGAGGGGGAGGTCCAGCTTCTGTATGCCACGTGGCGGGCCCGGAGCTCTCCTCTGCGGAGAGGGAGGTCCGGCCCCGCTGGACGCGTGGCGTCTTCGGACCTCTCTCCCACGGAGGGGGAGGTCCGGCTTCTGTATGCCACGTGGCGGGCTCGGAGCTCTCCTCTGAGGAGAGGGAGGTCCGGCCCCGCCGGACGCGTGGCGCCTTCGGAGCTCTCCCTGCGGAGAAGGGCGAGTACCTTAGGCATTTTACCCTGTGCGCGGGGGTACCCCATATCGAGGGTACCGACAGTGGCTCCCAGGCCCATCTCGGGGGAGATAGCGAGCCCGAGGTGGGACCTTCGTCTCTTCTGATCCGCACACTTTCTTGTCCTGAGTACTCCCTGTGCTGGCAGGGTCTTGACGGCTTCGATGTTCAGCCTCTTAGGAGAGGGTGAAGCCTGACATCAGAGCTCGGCCCGGCTGTGGGGGCGGAGGTCCGGAAGTCATCGGAGCTCAGGCCAGCGAAGGGCGTGAGGTCCGGCATCAGCGCTCGCCTCTGAAAGGAGGGCGAGGGCTGGCCTCGGAGCTCGGCCTGGCTGTGGAGGCGGAGTCCGGAAGTCATCGGAGCTCAGGCCAGCGAAGGGCGTGAGGTCCGGCGTCAGCGCTCGCCTCTGAAAGGAGGGCGAGGGCTGGCCTCGGAGCTCGGCCTGGCTGTGGGGGCGGAGTCCGGAACTGCTCAGTGGTCCCCCCTTTTCTATCCCTTAGTCTCATTTGGCTTACTGTCCCAGGCCGGAATAGGGGGCTTGGGTAATTAAGTGCACTTGGTCCCGGAGGTCTGGCCCCAGCCCCAGTCAGGGTGTAACCGCCCGGCCCCCTGGTACTTAGACCGTAGCGCCGGGAGGCAGAGTGCGCATGCTTTTGGTGCAAGACCGGGCAAAGCAAGGCTCCTGACCCCCCGTTCTAGCGTAGGTCTTTTCTCGGAGGAGACCAACTGGCGGTGCAGTACCCTTATAGAGGGAGATCCGAAAGGCCACCGGGCCTCTGGCAGGTACCCCAAGCACTACCGCCTTCGGCAGGACGGCAAATATCGACTATGCATGAGAGCAGGAAAGAGGAACCGAGTGTACAATGGACGCGCACTGTCTAGAGCGTGGGGAGGTGTTCATATAAATTAATGCGTAATTTAAATAAACACCTAAATAAGCATGGTGAACTTACTGGGGTGGCGTCGGAGCGCCTGTCTTCACGCAGAGCGGGTCATGCGTGGCTTCGTCGTACGCCGGACACGGGGGACCCCCATGGCTATATCAGGGGGAAGCATGGCTTCGGCCCTGCATACCATGTGGAGGGGTAGTTCCCGTGACCCGGCCCTGGGAAGTCCGGCTAGCCCTCGACATGGAGGAGCCGGTATCCCCCGATGGCTCTGAGTGCGCGTCTGCACCGGTTGTGTGGGTCTGCTTGGCGTGGACTTGGCACGCATTGCATCCCTAACCAGTTTGACGGTGTCCAGGTGGCTCTCGGTCAGTAGGAGCCATGCCGGGTGGCTTATCTGACCAACGCGCGGGACGATGAGCGTTCCCTGCACTCGCCTCCTTGGACTACTGCGAGCTAGTCGCAGCCTTCCTCCTGGGTTATGCACCGCAATAGGATGTCGAGGCGCCACGCCAGTAAAGATACCAGCGCGTAGCACTTAGCCGTCCGCACCACCCGTTCAGCGGATGCACGTTCATCAGGAAGGATGTCCTTCAAGGAGTCCCGGACCTCCGTGGTCCATGCATCGGGACTACTTGAGCTTCTGGATGTCGAGTGCTGGGTTGCACGGAGTCCTCAGCGACTCTTACGATCCTTTGGCGGCATCCAGGGCCGCCGGGACTGCCCAGCTTCGTGGCACTGGTTCAGCCCCCTTCGCCCGGCTCGGCGGGCCAGGCTGTGGACCGCAGCAACGTCCTCTCGAAGACTCCTTGGTGCACGGAGGCTCCGATGGAGGTCTTCATTGAGAAGTTGTCAGCTGCGGCCGTGCCAGCGCGCGGTTCATGGCGCAGGTCCAAGGCGAGGAATTCTTTCTCCAACATCTGCACGTGAAGCAGATAAGCAGCTAGCTGTGGGTCATTGCAAGGGCATTCACCCTTAACTTGCTTGATAACTAGCTGGGAGTCGCCCTGTGCCAACAACTGGCGAGCGCCCAGAGACAGGACTGTCTTTTAGGCCAAAGACAAGTGCTTCATACTCTGCCAAGTTGTTGGTTGTCTTGGAATTGAAACGCACCATGTACCCAGACTGCTCCCCCGATGGCATGAGAAGCAGTACGCCGGCACCGGCCCCCTGCTTTCGCGAGGAGCCATCGAAGAAGAGCGTCCAGTGAGGCCCGGTGAAGACCAGAGCTCGGTACTTTGGTTCACCGTCTTCGCAGCCTCCTGGGTCAGCCTTCGTTGGCGTCCACTCAGCCACGAAGTCAGCCAGTGCTTGGCTCTTGGCTGTCTGACGTGGTCGGGAGCTCAGCTTGAACTCCGCCGTCTTCGGGCTGTCTTCCGGCTTCGGAAGCTGGCAGTGAGTGCCAGCTCCGCCCACCGGCTGCTCTGGCGCACTTGTCCGCCAGGCTGAAGTGCTCAGAGGCATCGCAGACCTCTTTGGTCGCAAGCTTCTCAAGCATCTTCTCGTCTCGGACACTGTCGAAGTGCCACCACCATAGAAGCACTTTGAATATGCGGGATGGTGTTGCGTACCTGGGAGAACCGCTGGATGAAGGAGCGCAGCGACTCCCCAGGTTGTTACTTGATGGCTTGGAGGTCAAGCTCCGTGCCGGGACGGTTGTAGGAGCTGCTGAAGTTAGCGATGAACTGCCGGCAGAGCTCTCCCCAGGAAGTTATGGATCCCCGAGGGAGGTTCATGAGCCAAGACCGGGTCGGGCCGGTCAAGGCGTCGGGGAAGTAGTTGGCCATGACGGCCTCATCCCCTCCTGCGGCAAGTACGGCGGTGGAGTAGACCTGAAGGAACTCCGCCGGGTTGACGCTGCTGTCGAACTTTTCTGGCAGGTGCGGCCAAAACCGGAGCCTAGTGTAGCTGGAATCTACCGTGTGCTCACCAACCATTGGCGTGCGCATCAGCGACACAGCAGGTTGGCCGGAGCGTTGTCCCCGCCGAAGTTGAGGGTTTGTGGCAGCGACGATGAAACGGTCTACCTCGCGAATCCGCTGCTGGGTCGCTGCCTGAGGCGCGTCCCCAGCAGGCGGATTGAGTAGCAGCGCTCTTGCTGCGGCTAGCGCACCCCCACCGGGTACGCCCAGCGCTACTGAAGACCTGACACTGGTCGGAGCCTGCATTGCCGGGGTCGGCGCTGCCAGAGCCGGTTGCTGGCTCCCAGTGCAGGTATTGGTGCCGCGAACGCTTGGTTCGCCGCTGGCACAGTGTGCCCCAGTATGGGCAAGGCTGCTCCATAGACCGGGGACGCCGTTTGCGGGGCATATGGTTGTGGCATATGCTGCGCGGCGTATGCCTGGGGCAGAGCTTGCGTGGCGAAGATCTGCCCTTCAGGCTGGGTCGAGGCCGACGTCATACTGTCGCCAGCCTCTTAGTTGCGACGCCTTTCTCGACGTCGCTCGAAGAACACTCGGGCATCTTGGCCCAAGTGGCATCGCTCCGGCTCTGCCCCCAGGTCCGTCGACGGAAGCCTGGTGGAGCTGGAGTCCACCGTCTGCTCGCCAACCATTGGCGTGCGCATCAGCGGCACGGCCGGTTGGCCGGAGCGTCGTCCCCGCCGAAGTCGAGGGTTTGCGGCAGCGACGACGAGACGGTCTATCTCTCGAATCCACTGCTGGGTCGCTGCCTGAGGCGCGTCCCCAGCAGGTAGATTGCGCAGTAGCGCTCTTGCTGCGGCTGGCGCATCCCCGCCGGGTACGCCCAGCGCTACTGAAGACCTGACACTAGTTGGAGCCTGCATTGCCGGGGTCGGCGCTGCCAGAGCCGGTTGCTGGCTCCCAGTGCAGGTACACAGTGTACCCCGGTATGGGCAAGGTTGCGCCATAGGCCGGGGACGCCGCTCGCAGAGCACATGGTTGTGGCTTATGCTGTGCGGCGTACGCCTGGGGCAGAGCTCACGTAGCGAAGGTCTGCCCTCCAGGCTGGGTCGAGGCCGACGTCATGTTGTCGCCAGCCTCTTGAGTGCGACGCCTTTCTCGACGTCGCTCAAGGAACACTCGGGCATCTTGGACCAAGTGGCACCGTTCCAGCTCTGTCCTCAGGTCCGTTGACGGAAGCTTGGTGGAGCTGGAACCCGCCGTCTGCCCGTCAACCGTTGGCGTGCGTGTCAGCGACACAGCCGGTTGGTCGGAGCGTCGTCCCTGCCGAAGTCAATGGTTTGCGGCGGCGACGACAAGACGGTCTACCTCGCGAATCCACTGCTGGGTCGCTGCCTGAGGCGCGCCCCCAGTAGGCGGATTGTGCAGTAGCGCCCTTGCTTCGGCTAGCGCACCCCCACCGGGTACGCCCGGCGCTACTGAAGGCCTGACGCTGGATGGAGCCTGCATTGCCGGGGTCGGCGCTGCCAGAGCCGGTTGCTGGCTCCCAGCTTGCCCTGACACACTCCGTCCTGAGTGTGTCATCATGTACTCTCCCCTGGTCACGGTTCGCCATGAACACGGAGGGGGAGAGTTTGCCGCTGAAGGAAGCTTGGTCATCTTCGTCGGCGGAAACTCGTCGCGCTAGGAGAAAAGCCCCCTACCTGGCGCGCCAAATGTCGAAGTGTGCGATCGACACTTCCCCCGGGCCTGCACTGGGCAGCCCGCGGAGGTTCTTTTTTCGGAGGGGCTAGTTCCTAGCGGAGAGCTTGCGCGAATGGACGAGTTAGTGAGAGCTTGACACGGGGAGTTTTACGTGGTTCAGGCCGCCGGAGCGTAAAACCCTACGTCCACGGCGAGCTATGGAGCTCGCTGTATTGCTTGCTGCTCAGGGCCGGGGGCCTGAGCTTGGGGGTGAGTTACAGCTTGAGAGTGTATGGCTAGCGTATGAGTTGCAGAATGCGAACCCAGGGGTGCGGATGGCTAGAGTCCGAACCCCTGCTAACGTTGCCTATCCGAGCCTTTTATAGTCCAAGACTCGGGTGGCTTACAAGGGAGGCCGGAACCCGACAGGTGGTCCCGGGGAGATTGACTGATATCTACCGTATCTGCAGTTATGCCGGTAGTTGTCTCTGCCGAAGGCTTCTAAGTCTTCGTCTTGTGGCCCTGCCCATGCCGCATGCTAGTCGTAGTGGTTGATGACGGCGCAGGCGGCATGGGATGTCTTGTCGCGGCGTTTATTGGCTGGCAGGTTCTGACACCGCGCGCCAGTCTGTGATGCGACTGGGCGCAACGGCAGCTGACAGACGCGTGCTCCGCGTATCCGCGTCTTGGGAAGACGGGGGCCTTGAATACCTTGTACGGGCAAGGTGTGGGGCGCCTTTACGCCCGCTGCCTACCGCTCGGGGGCAGGCAGCACCGTTCTTCTGGCCACGTGGTGGGTCCGGAGCCCTTCTCTGAGGCGAGAAGGGTCCGGCCTGCGGGGCACGTGGAGCCTCCGGACCTCTCCCTGCGGAGGGGGAGGTCCAGCTTCTGTATGCCACGTGGCGGGCCCGGAGCTCTCCTCTGCGGAGAGGGAGGTCCGGCCCTGCTGGACGCGTGGCGTCTTCGGACCTCTCTCCCACGGAGGGGGAGGTCCGGCTTCTGTATGCCACGTGGCGGGCTCGGAGCTCTCCTCTGAGGAGAGGGAGGTCCGGCCCCGCCGGACGCGTGGCGCCTTCGGAGCTCTCCCTGCGGAGAAGGGCGAGTACCTTAGGCATTTTACCCTGTGCGCGGGGGTACCCCATATCGAGGGTACCGACAGTATACTATTTATTCCGATGAATAAATGTGAGAGAGTTCAAATTCAAATTTGAATTTGGAAACGGAACCAAACTTGCTCAATTTAAAAATCTGTGTTCAGATTTGAGTCTACCATAATTTGTTTGGCCTAATAACCAAATTTGGTCCAAATTGGAAAATGTTTGTGGGGGAATCTCAAAGCACGGTGAGGGGAAAATTTTGAGAGGGGTGGACCCCATCTGTCAGCTACTCAACACAGAGCACCTCCTCTGTTTTCTCTCGGTTGAGCGCGCGCACGACAGCGCGCCAGCACCAAACGTTGCCGACGTCCACCCGATGCCAGCTCCTGCTCTCCCGAGGCTCACCTCGCTCTTATCTCTCACGCGGGTAGCAGAACATAAGTGTTTCTCTTCACTCGTAGCTCCCCTCACCCTGTTCTATTCCTCCCCGCAAGCAACGGTGCCGCACTCGGTTCTCCCGATCACACACCACCGGCCGATCGTCGAGTGATCACGGTCTCCATAGCAAAGAGCAGCACCAACGCGTGCTCTAGCCGGCTAGCAGTTTTCTTCCACGGACCCATACTCATTTGTGCGCGGGAATTTGAAGTTTCGGCCGTGTGTTGAGGGAAGCGAAGGAAACTCGAGCTCGGTCGCCGTGGACAGCCCACACCTAGGGAGATAAAGCTAAAGCAAGCTTACCCAGCAGTGCACCGGCGACCCTGGCTACTCCTCTCCGAAGCTCAGCCCAAGTCGTTACTCCTCGGAAGAGAATTTCGAGAATTCCTCCCGGGCGGCACAAACCGACCCCGAGGTATGAGTTTGTGAAATTCGGTGTCGATTATTGATGGTTGCGATTCAAACATCGCACACAAGTTCCTCATTAGCTAGAGCACCTCCTCCATCAATTCTAGGTCGAGAAATTAAGGGTAGAGCGAGAATTCCACGTTCTTGCCGCGGGAAAACTTTCGGGCCAAGTCGGTCACGGTGCCGACGAGGTTAGAGTGGTCCCCGATGGATTTGGTGGGCATTTCTAGCATCTACACCTTTCCCTGGTGCTGTAGAGCCAAAGAACCGAGCATTTGGTGGAGAATTCACCTTGCATAGGCTCGCCAGAACCTTAATCTTGGCTGTCACCGGTGCGCAAGGTTTTCCGGCGATCCCCGGCCAACGGCGACCCTCCCAACGTGTTCAGCGAGCCAAATAATGGTGGGGCGGCGAACAGGGGGTCGGAAGATGGCCGGGAAGGCCGTTCCGGCGACCCTCGTCGGAGGACGCCACCGCTCGGGTCTCTGGCGCGAGGTTGAAGAAGATGGCTGACGGGTGGGACTTACAGTCAGCATTTAAACATTTTCAGAATTTCCAGTTTTCAGTTTAAACTTTGGAGAGCCACAACTTTGTGTAGGAGTGTACAAAAATTGTCAAATAAATTTTGTTGGATTCCTCTCAGAGAGTAGTATCCAGGGGTACAGCCCAATATTTATGAAAATCCATGGATTTGGCTCATTAATTCATATAAGGAAAATTTTGTAGGATTTATTCCAGAAGTTCTATGTATTGGAAAATTCCCAACTTTGGGCAGGATGTTCTTCAAAAAATACTTGAACTCTAGTAAGAATTTTAGAGGCATTGGACCTCATTTGCTTGACCAAATGTGGTGTTAATTCCTTATGTCTATGAAAATTGAAAAAATAGAACAAAATTCATTTTCAGATTTCCCCCAATTCTTGTAATGATCATATCTTTGTGTAGGAACCCCTAAATTTAGTGATTCAAATTGTGTTAGATTCAGATTGAAATACTATATCCAAAAAATGCAACCCAATGCGAATGAAAGTCATTATTTAATTCTGGAAAATTCTTTAAAGCTTTTAAGCAAATGAATTTTTGAGAGAGTTTGGTTCATCCAAAAATCCTCGAGTTTTTCCAGAATATTCTTTATGATGTTAGTGAACTCTTGTAAAAGTTTCAGCTCATTTGGAGTTGATTTGATTTGGGGAATTCAGATTTTAAGTAGCTGTGTTCAATTGGATACAAAAACCTTTCAGAGAATTTCCAAAACATGGAAATTCAGTTCTGGGTAATTCTTAGCTCCAAAAATCGTAGAAAAATTCCTGCATGCCTTATGAACTATAATTGAAATTGTAGTTCACTAAATTTTGCATGAACATGTGAGTTACATCGGAATTAATTCCTTTTTTCTAAATTGCTTAGAGAATTGTTCTGAACAAACCACTCAATGAAAAGTGTTAAGTTTTGGTACAAATGATTTTCTTGTGACAAGGAACTCACACGAAAATTTTCAGCTCCATTGGAGATCTGGATCACCCTTGTTCTGTTTAACCTCCTTAGGTGCTCAAAACATGAGTGGGGGAAACACTTAGCACTTAATCATGTTGATTAACTCAAACCCAAAACTTAGCACCAGTGTCATTTTAAATTCTTAAACAGTCAAAGGAGGAGGAAAGCGAGTGATCAAGCCTCAAGTAGTCTTCACTAACTGAACCTTATACATTAGTTCCCTGCAAAATAAAGGCAAGCCCCGGTTTGCATAAAAGTTTACAAGTTTTTATTTGTATACACTTTATATTGTCTAGAATATTAGTTATGCATTATGGCTAGGTTTGTATGACACTCCAATTGCATGACCAGAAAACCCTGGAGTTTAATGTAGAGTAGGTTATCACTTGATTATAACTGCTGATCTCAAGTTAACAAGAGTGGATTAAAAGAGGCATAACTCGAGTAGGCCGTTTCCTACTCGTGAACCGAGATTAAGGTGGATCAATAGGAAGAGTTGGGAAATTATCCTCATAGTTGGGAATGGAGACTGGGTAGTGGATGGAAGGCTCAAGGATGTGGTCCTGTGAGCCAAGTCTATGTCTGAGTCTATTAAAGCCTGTTCTCGTGTGCGGCCCTGCGGGACAAGTTTGAGTTGTGTAGGATGCATACTTGCTATAAGGGACCTAGGAAACCGATATAAAATGTTAACCTAGGTTTTGAGGCAATCCCCATCGTCTTATGCAGATGCTGAAAGGATAGAGAAGTCGGCTCTACGAGGGTTTGCCGTAGTGCGACTTAATCCAAGTCGGTGGTACCAGTTCGATATTTGGGTGTCGTGTGAAAGGTTACCACTGTCAAAGTGTGTTGTCGATACTTCCCCTGGACCTGCTCTGGGCAGCCCGTGGAGGTTCTTTTTTGGAGGGGCTAGACACTCACGGAGAGCTTACGCGTTAGGAACGATGGAAGGAGAAGCTTGACACAGAGATTTTTACGTGGTTCAGGCCGCCAGACAATAAAACCCTACGTCCACGGTGAGCAGAGGTGCTCATTGTATTGCTTGACACTCAGAACCCGAGTTCTGAGCTTGAGAATGACCTGAGTGCTAGAATGCCTAGAGCGTAAGTGTGTAAGGAGCTGAACCCTTGCTAAAGTCGCCTACCCGAGCCTTTTATAGTCCAAGGCTCGGGCGGCTTACAAGGTGGTCCGGAACCCGACAGGTGGTCTCGGGGAGATTGCCTGCCATCTACCATATCCTGCAGTTACACCGGTAGTTGTCTCTAGCGAGGGCTTCTGAGTCTTCGTTCTGCCGCCCTGCCTATGCCACAAGCTAGTCGTAGTGGTTGATGATGGCAGGGGCGGCAGGGGATGTCTTGTCGCTGTATTTATTGGCATACAGCCTCTGACGCGGCGTGCCAGTCTTCACTGCGATGTGATTGGGCGCAACGGCACCTGACAGAGGCGTGCTCCGTGTCTCAGCGCTTTGGAAAGGCGCGGATCTTGAATACCTTGTACGGGCAAGGTATGGCATATCTTTACTCTTGCTGCCTACCGCGCGGGGCAGGCAGCGCTGTTCTGCTGGCCATGTGGCGGGCCCGGAGCTCTCCTCTGAGGAGAGGGAGGTCCGGCCCCGCTGGACACGTGGAGCCTTCGGAGCTCTCCCCACGGAGGGGGGAGGTCCAACTTTGCTGACCACGTGGCGGGCCCAAAGCCCTCCTCTGAGAAGAGGGAGGTCCAGCCCCGCTGGACACGTGGAGCCTTCGGAACTCTCCCCGCGGAGGGGGGAGGTCTTGCTCTACTGACCACGTGGCGGCCCCGGAGCCCTTCTCTGAGGAGAGGGAGGTCCGGTCCCGCTGGACACGTGGAGCCTTCGGAGCTCTCCCCGCGGAGGGGGGAGGTCCGGCTCTTGTTGGCCACGTGGCGGGCCCGGAGCTCTCCTCTAAGGAGAGGGAGGTCCGGCGCTGCTGGACATGTGGCACCCTCGGAGCTCTCCCCACAGAGAGGGGCGAGGTCCTTAGACAGTTTCCCCTTTGCGCAGGGGTACCCCATATTGAGGGTACCGACAGTGACCCCCAGGCCCATCTCGGGGGAGATAACGAGCCCGAGGTGGGGCCCCCGTTTCTTCCACTCCGTGCACCTTCTCGAAGACCCGCATTGACCGTTGCTGGAGCACGAACAGTCGCGGGATCGTGGGAGCGTGTGCCCCACTTGATGGCTGCTTTTACTGTGGCGGTTCCCAAGGCTGCCACTTCTGCACATCGCAGCGCCTTTTCGGGAACCGCCGAAGCATCCTGCCGGCTCGTCTTCTTGAGAGACTGACTTCTTGGCCCACCGCTTCAGCTGGACGGCTTGGGTCCACTTGTCATCGACGCTCGGTCTTGGAGCTGAAGTGGTTGTCCCAAGCAGCGTATTCGAAGAGTTTCGAATCGCTTTGAATCACGCCTGGGAAGTTTAAAAGGGGATCTCGCCCGCATCGCGGCTTCCCTTCGCACTTCCCTGCGCTTGAATCTTCCTTGTTCCTTCGAGCTCTTGCGCCCTTGTCTTCCTTGTTCTTGAGCTTCCACCGGCCATGGCTTTCAACTTGCCTCCGGAGAAAAAGCGCGCCCGGTCTCCTCTGGCGGCGTCGTTCGCGCCAAGTCAGGAAACCAGGGTACCCGCGCGTCCTTCTCCTGGAGATGTCAGCTCGTCTGGTGGCGACTCCAAGAGACCTCGGGCTCTTCATTCCGACGGGACTCCTCTTGAGCGGTGGCGGCCTGAGGGTCCTCGGGCGTCGCACCCTCCTTCCTCAGGAGGTGGAGCTCCGAGGGGGAGCACTGGTGCTACGGTGCCGAGGGGTGAGCCTAGGGCTCAGGCGCCCCGGTCAGCGAGCATTTTGGCTGTCGGCTCGGCAGAAGGTGGTGCTGGACGGAGCAGCGCTGGGACTCATGCGGGGGCGCAGGCGCCCCGTGCCTCAGGAGTTGGATCGGCGAGCAGTGCTAGAGGCACCGCCGTCGGGGGCCCTACTGCTTCGTCCCCTGGGGGGCTCCAGGAGCGTCCCCCGTTCCACCAGTTCGGGTGTCTGCGGGGCAGCCCCCGGTGGCTACGGCAGTGATGCGGACATTGCTACCGTTGATACAACCACAACACCAGCCCATTCACCACTTTCAGCTAATCAAGGTCCAATGACATGCGCTCGTGCACGTCAACTTAATTATCAGGTGAATTCATTCCTGGCTGTTCAAAGTAATTATCCTTCAAATGGGGACCTATTAAATCCTTGTGATGACCTTGTTATTATTAGGTGCTTGGGAATTGATCCAACTAGGAGGGATGGAGGGATTAATGCAACAAAGGCTGCTCCACCCCAGGAGAGATCTTGAGACTGGGGCCATGTAATAAAGAGAGATTTAGACAAATAAGGAAAGGAATAAGAGAAATCTCGTCCAACTTTGCTGCTGGACGAAATTCTCTCTTTCTTCCCCCATTTAAAGATAGATATGCTATAATAAGGAAAAAATAGAGGAAATCATATCCTGCCTTGCTGCTGGATGAGTTTCCCTCTTTCTTTCCCTATTAAATGGTAGTCTATCACAGAAAAAGGAAGGGAATAAGGGAGATCACGTCCTACCTTTATTGCTGGATGAATTTCCCTCTTCCCTCCCCTATTTAAGTAGTCCAAGAGCTCCTTGCAGGGCGGGTTTTGTTTTGTGTAAGTTTAGCCATTGCTACTTCCTTGTAACGCAAGTGTCGACGAGACCTTCCGATTACTTGAATCAGAACCCCAACTTTTTCACACCCGTGAGTGTTTGCTTGTTATCTTGTTCTTGCTTGTTCTTCGATTGCTTGTAGGTTCAAGGCTGTTCTTGGCGCGGCAAGTACAGCAACAACAGGAGCCGGTGTAAGTATCGCTAAGGCGCAGCATCCTTGTGGTTGTTGTAGTCGGGTAGCACAACGTTGACCTCCACCCAAATCGTAGTTACCAGGAGATGGTGTAACTGTCGCTCAAGGCGCCACACCATTCTGGTTGTGGTAGTCGGGCAGCCAACATCGGCCTCCACTAAATTCGTTCATTACCGACATCTCTCATCGAAAGATAGGGCGTCCCCCGTACCCGTTGGGTTTATCAAGTGGTATCAGATTTCAGGTTGCTCGGTGAAAGATTTCCTTCTCCTTGTTCTTCATTTACCTACAGTCCACTTTTGCCTACAAAAGTTCACTTTAAAAAAATCCTAAAAACACTTTGAGCCTTTTGCTTGGTTACTTAGCTCTCGACTTGTTGAATTCACGGTTGTCCTTTTGTGTCAAGTTGCTGGTCCTAAGTTTTTCACCGCTAGAGTTTTGAGTTCGTGCCACTTTGTTCTCAGTCCATTTCTATTATCTACCCAAAGTTGAGAAAAAAGGCAAGTGCAAAAGAAAAGCTGCACGGATCAGCAAGAAAAAGGCACGTGCAAAAAGAAAAGCCGCACTGATTACAATCACAAAAAAAAGTTTCTAAGTACAAAAAAAAGAAAGACAATTTGTGTAACATTTGTTTTATGTTTCAAAGTTCAACTTGCTGTTTTCAACGTTGTTGAAACACAACGGATCGGGCTGTTCGAACTTCCCTACCATAGTAATCCAACGTCACGTGGAGTTACGGCTCACATCTCTAGTAAGGTTTGAGCTAGGACCAGCACAATACCATCGTGGAACGTTTATTCAACTTGTTGCGACTAATGTGGTACTAGCTGTTTCTTTACACAAATTGTGTCTAGCAGCCACCTACAGCTCCACAAAATTGTCTACGACACCATAAGGTTGTGCTGGCAGCCACCGTTTGTTGTTGTTCTTGCTGATTGCCGGCGCCTCCTGCATCGCATGGTAAGAACTTGTAAGACCTTGATTTCTTGCTAGTAGGGAATTGTGCTGTCCTACCACCTCTTAGCAACTGTTAGGATTAATCTGCTTGCTGTTGTATTTCCTTTCTTTACTAACCATGTCAGCTGATGCGAATAAGACATCTCCACATTCACCACGTACGAGGGGCATCATTCAGCATTTCGAACGCCAAGTAAAGCTACACACAGATGCTCTCAATGAGGATATTCAAGTCACCAATGAACGCATTGGTCAATTAGAGTCGACGCAGATTTGTACCAACACCAAACTGACCACATTAGAAAGCACCGCTGGGGCTATTAACACTTCTCTTGCAGCAATCATTGAGCGATTAGAGAGGATGGAACAGGTTGGACGTGAAGAGAGGCAAAGACGTGTTGATGACAGCCACGACTCCGTTGGCAGTGCTGCAAGATATGACGAGGCGAAGTATTCGGCGGATACCGAGCTTGATGATGGACCTTTCAGGTATCGACGACAGCCACATCGCGACCATCGTGGTATGGGTGGTCGAGCTCAACGACGCGAGGTACGTGACAATGACGATTCCCTACGTAGCATTAAATTCTCCATACCACCTTTTGATGGTAAATATGATCCGGATGCATATCTATCTTGGGAATTATCAGTAGATCAAAAATTTGCATGCCATGATTTCCCTGATGATAAAAAGGTTAGAGCTGCCACTAGTGAATTCACTGACTTTGCTTCTGTTTGGTGACATGAATATCAAACTAAAAATCCAGCTACCATACTACAAACTTGGGATGCTTTGAAGCGAATCATACGTCGTCGTTTTGTTCCTTCCTATCATGCTCGTGACCTGTTGCATGAATTACAACAACTTAGGCAAGGCAACAAATCTGTTGAGGAATACTATCAAGAACTTCAAATAGGCATGATGCGTTGTGGCCTAGTTGAAAATGAAGAGGCTGCAATGGCTAGGTTTATGGGTGGTTTAACAAGAGAAATTCAGGACATATTGGCTTATAAGGAATACACTAACGTCACTCGATTATTCCATCTTTGCTTGTAAGGCTGAAAGAGAAGTGCAGGGACGACGTACAAGAACAAACATTTCTGCAGGTCAAACTATCTCATGGCAGTTCCGCTCAAGTGCTGCTGGTACTAAGCATGATTCTCCAGACGATGCTTCCAATGGGTTGCCCAGGACTACATCAAAATCAGCACCTTCGCGTGCAATCGAGACAACAAAAGGATCCACCCAAGTTGCAGCCAACACTTCTTCTTCCATTGCTTCTACCGGGAGAATAAAAGACATTCAATGCCTCCAGTGCAAGGGTTTTGGGCACCTACGAAGGGACTGCCCAAGCAAGCGTGTGCTAGTTGTACGAGAAAATGGTGAGTACTCATCCGCTAGTGATTTAGATAATGAAACATATGCCATGCTTGCTGCACAAGAAGCAGGAAAAAAGAATGATGATGAAGATCACATTGGGGCTGATCATGCTGCCCACTATGAGAGTCTTGTTGTGAGGCGTGTCTTGAGTGCCCAAATGATCAAAGCTGAACAGAACCAGCGACACAATCTATTCCAAACTAAGTGTGTAGTTTTGAAACGATCGTGTCGCATTACTATTGATGGAGGAAGCTGCAACAATTTAGCAAGTGCTACCATGGTAGAAAAGCTTGGGATGACAACACTTCCACATCCACATCCCTACTACATCCAATGGTTCAACGACAGTGGTAAGCTTAAGGTAACACGTCTGGTTCGTGTCGAATTTGCAATTGGTTCCTACCATGATTACATTGATTGTGATGTGGTACCTATGCAAACTTGTTCTATGCTATTTGGTCGACCTTGGCAATTTGATAAAGATACATTACATCATGGTAAATCAAATTAATACTCTTTCATGCATCATGAGAAGAAACTTGTTTTGCACCCGATGTCCCCTGATGCTATTTTGAAGGATGACATTGCTAGAGCTTGCAAAGAGAAAAATAAGAAATCTGCTGAAAATAAAAATTCAGATGCCGTGAAGAAATTGGTACAGCCTAAGACTGACAATTCTAAATCTGCTCATATGATGAAGAATGAAATAAAATTAATGAGTGCTTGTTTTTTTTTTGCTTCCAAATCTGATTTGTTTGAATTAAAAAGTGATACTGCAATCTGCTATGTGTTCGTTTGCAAAGAAGCTTTGTTCTCCCTTCACGATACACCATGTGCTTTGCCTCCTTCTATCACTAAACTTTTGCAGGAATACGCTGATGTGTTTCCACAAGAGGTACCAGCCGGGCTGCCACCATTGAGAGGGATTGAGCATCAGATTGACCTCATTCCTGGGCTTCTTTGCCCAACCGAGCACCATACAGGACCAATCCGGAGGAGACTAAAGAGATTCAGCGGCAAGTACAGGAATTACTCGACATAGGTTATGTGCGTGAGTCCCTTAGTCCTTGCTCCGTTCCTGTCCTTTTGGTCCCAAAGAAAGATAGATCATGGCACATGTGTGTAGATTGTCGAGCAATTAATAACATTACCATTAGATATCGTCATCCTATTCCTAGGTTAGATGATATGCTTGATGAACTTAGTGGCTCGATGATTTTCTCTAAAATTGATTTGCGTAGTGGATACCATCAAATTCGCATGAAGCTAGGTGATGAATGGAAAACAGCGTTTAAAACAAAGTTTGGTTTGTATGAGTGGTTAGTCATGCCTTTTGGTCTCACGAATGCACCTAGCACTTTCATGAGATTAATGAATGAGGTTTTACGTGCTTTCATTGGAAGATTTGTGGTAGTATATTTCGATGACATCTTGATCTATAGCGCATCTCTCGAAGTTCATCTTGATCATCTCCATGCTGTTTTCAATGCTTTACGTGATGCACGCTTATTTGGTAACATTGACAAGTGCACTTTTTGCACGGATCGAGTTTCTTTTCTTGGCTATGTTGTGACACCACAGGGAATTGAAGTTGATCAAGCCAAGGTGGAGGCGATACACAGCTGGCCGACTCCTACCACGGTCACACAAGTACAAAGCTTTCTCGGACTTGCTGGATTCTATCGTCGTTTTGTGAAAGACTTCAGCACCATAGCAGGCCCACTGCATGAGCTTACAAAGAAGGGTGCTCCATTCACATGGGACAAGGCGCAAGAGGCTGCATTTGCAACTTTGAAGAATAGCTGATTCTGTGCGTATCTTACTATTGCAGGAAGCACATGGTGGAGGATTGATTGGACACTTTGGTGTCAAGAAGACGGAAGACATCTTAGCAAGCCATTTCTTTTGGCCAAAGATGAGGAGATATGTGGAGCGGTTTGTTGCTTGTCGCACCACCTGTCAAAAAGCTAAATCCCGTCTTAATCCACATGGTTTATTAATGCTTCTTCTTGTTCCTAGTGCTCCATGGGAGGATGTTTCTATGGATTTTGTTTTAGGATTGCCTAGAACAAAGAAGGGGAGGGATAGTATTTTTGTTGTTGTCGATAGATTTTCTAAAATGGCACATTTTATACCATGCCACAAAACTGATGATGCTACCCATATTGCTGATTTGTTCTTTCGAGAAGTTGTTCATTTGCATGGGGTTCCAAACACTATTGTTTCAGATAGAGATGTCAAATTTCTTAGTCATTTTTGAAAAACCTTATGGGCTAAGTTGGGGACAAAATTACTCTTTTCTACCACTTGTCACCCTCAAACTGATGGACAGACCGAAGTAGTGAACCATAGTTTATCTACCATGCTAAGGGCTGTTCTGAAACATAACATCAAATTATGGGAAGAATGTTTGCCTCATATTGAATTTGCTTACAATCGTTTGCTGCATTCTACTACTAAATTGTGCCATTTTCAGATTGTATATGGTTTTATTCTTCGTGCTCCCATTGATCTTTTGGCTCTGCCACCTTCAGAGAAATTGAATTTGGATGCTTCTCACCGTGCTGAATTAATTCTTAAAATGCATGAGCAAACTAAAGCAAACATTGAGAGCATGAACGCTAAGTATCAACAAGCCGGTAGCAAGGGTAGGAAGCATGCTACTTTTGAACCTGGTGATTTGGTTTGGGTGCATTTGAGTAAGGATAGATTTCCTGATTTGAGAGAATCTAAATTACTACCTAGAGCTGCTGGACTCTTCAAAGTGCTTCGAAAAATTAATGATAATGCATATGAAATTGAGTTGCCTGCACATTTTGGGGTTACTTCCTCTTTTAATATTGCAGATTTGAAACCATATATGGGCGAGGAAGACACATTTGAGTCGAGGACGACTCAATTGCAAGAAGAGGATGATGATGCGGACATCGCTACCGTTGATACAACCACAACACCAGCCCATTCACCACTTTCAGCTAATCAAGGTCCAATGACACGCGCTCGTGCACGTCAACTTAATTATCAGGTGAATTCATTCCTGGCTGTTCAAAGTAATTATCCTTCAAATGCGAACCTATTAAAGCCTTGTGATGACCTTGTTATTATTAGGTGCTTGGGAATTGATCCAGCTAGGAGGGATGGAGGGATTAATGCAATAAAGGCTGCTCCACCCGAGGAGAGATCTTGAGGCTGGAGCCATGTAATAAAGAGAGATTTAGACAAATGAGGAAAGGAATAAGGGAAATCTCGTCCAACTTTGCTGCTGGACGAAATTCCCTCTTTCATCCCCCATTTAAAGATAGATGTGCTATAATAAGGAAAGAAATAGAGGAAATCATATCCTGCCTTGCTGCTGGATGAGTTTCTCTCTTTCTTTCCCTATTAAATGGTAGTCTATCACAGAAAAAGGAAGGGAATAAGGGAGATCACGTCCTACCTTTGTTGCTGGATGAATTTTCCTCTTCCCTCCCCTACTTAAGTAGTCCAAGAGCTCCTTGATAGGGCGGGTTTTGTTTTCTGTAAGTTTAGCCATTGCTAATTCCTTGTAACGCAAGTGTCGACGAGACCTTCCGATTACTTGAATTAGAACCCCAACTTTTTCTCACCCGTGAGTGTTTGCTTGTTATCTTGTTCTTGCTTGTTCTTCAATTGCTTGCAGGTTTAAGGCTGTTCTTGGCACGGCAAGTACAGCAACAACAGGAGCCGGTGTAAGTATCGCTAAGGCGCAGCATCCTTGTGGTTGTTGTAGTCGGGTAGCACAACGTCGACCTCCACCCAAAATGTAGTTACCAGGAGACGGTGTAACTGTCGCTCAAGGCGCCACACCATTCTGGTTGTGGTAGTCGGGCAGCCAACGTCGGCCTCCACCAAATTCGTTCATTACCAACATCTCTCATCGAAAGATAGGGCGTCCCCCGTACCCGTTGGGTTCATCATCGACCTTCTGCTTGCCCTCCCTTTGACGGAAGGTTGGGGCGTCAGCACGCGGTTGCTTCCCCTTGCGGAAGCGCTCCGCGAGCTTCTAAATCTCCCGGCACTCAGCAGCAGTATGGCTGCTGGTGTTGTGCACGGGCTACGCCTCGCCTTGGTCACCATCTGGAGCTGGTGACTGTCGCTGCCTCTTGTCGGGGCGTGGCCGCCGAGCTCCACTAGGTGCTGCAGCAGCAACAGGAGCTGTGGTCGGTGGCTTCATCTTGCCACCGCCCCTGTTCTTTATCTTATTGCTTCTTCTATGGGAAGCAGCGCCAGATCTGGGCTGCCCTCCTGATTCGGAGGCTGGTTGTGAGTGCTAGTTCCGCCCTTCTGATGCCCTGGCGCACTTGTCTGCCAGGCTGAAGAGCTCTGAGACGTCGTGAACTTCTCTGGTCGCGAGCTTCTCGAGCATCTTCTTGTCTCGTACACCCTGCCGGAACGCCACCACCACAGAAGCATTTTGGATATGCGGGATGGTGTTCCGTACCTGGGAGAACTGCTGGATGAAGGAGCGCAGCGTCTCTCCAGGCTGTTGTTGGATGGCGTGGAGGTCGAGCTCCATGCCAGGCCGGGTGTAGGAGCTGCCGAAGTTTGCAGTGAACTGCCGGTAGAGCTCTCCCCAGTAGGTTATGGAACCCTGGGGGAGATTCATGAGCCAAGACCGAGCTGGGCCGGTCAAGGCGACGGGGAAGTAGTTGGCCATGATGGCCTCATCCCCTCCTGCAGCAAGGATGATGGTGGAGTAGATCTGGAGGAACTCTGCCGGGTTGACGCTACCATCGTAGATCTCGGGTAGGTGCGGCCGGAACTTGCACGGCCACTTCACGAAGCGAAGGTGTGGCGCCAGGGCCGCACATCCTGCTCCTGTTGCTGCAGGTGTTGGTGCCGCGAACGCTTGGTTCGCTATCGGCACTGTGTACCCCGGTATGGGCAAGGCTGCGCCATAGACCGGGGGCACCATTTACAGGGCATATGTCTGGGGCATATGCTGCATGGCGTATGCCTGGGGCAGAGATCGCGTAGCGAACATCTGTGGCTCAGCCTGGGTCGAGGCGGTTGACATGCTGTCACCGGCCTCTTGGTTGCGACGCCTTTCTCGCCGTCGCTCGCTGACCACTCGGGCATCATTGCCCAGGTGGCGTCGTTCTAGCTCCGACCTCAAGTCCGCCGATGGGAGTCTGGTGGAGCGGCAGTCTGCCATCTTCCCGTCAACCGTTGGTGTGCGCGTCAGCAACACAGCCGGTTGACTGGGACGTCATCCCGCTAAAGTTGAGGGTTGGCGGCGGCGACGACGAGACGGTCTACGTCGCGAATCCACTGCTGGGTCGCTGACTGAGGCGCGTCCCCAGCAGGTGGATTGTGCAGTAGCGCTCGTGCTGCAGCTAGTGCACTCCCGTGGGAGACGCTCAGCGCTGCAGTGGATCTTGGGCTCGCTGGAGTCGGTGCTGCCGGAGTCGGCTGCTGGCTTCCAGCTTGCATCGACACACACCATCCTGAGTGTGTCGAGACGTAGTGCTCGCTGGTCACCGTTCGTTGTTAACGTTGGCGGGGAGAGCTTGCCGCTGAAGGGAGCTTTGTCATCTTCGTCGGCAAAAGCTCGTCGCACAAGGGAAAAGACCCCTTCCTGGCGCGCCAAATGTCGAAGTGTGTTGTCGACACTTACCCCGGGCCTGCTCTGGGCAGACCGCGGAGGTTCTTTTTCGGAGGGGCTAGACACTCGCGGAGAGCTTACGCGTTAGGGACGATGGAAGGAGAAGCTTGACACAGAGATTTTTACGTGGTTCAGGCCGCCGGAGCGTAAATCCCTACGTCCACGATGAGCAGAGGTGCTCGTTGTATTGCTTAGCGCTCAGAACCGGAGTACTGAGCTTGAGGATGACCTGAGTGCTAGAATGCCTAGAGCGTAAGTGTGTAAGGAGCCGAACCCTTGCTAACGTCACCTACCCGATCCTTTTATAGTCCAAGACTTGGGCGGCTTACAAGGTGGGTCCAGGACCCGACAGGTGGTCCCGGGGAGATTGTCTGCCATCTACCGTATCCTGCAGTTACACTGGTAGTTGTCTCTGGCGAGGGCTTCTGAGTCTTGGTTCTGCCGCCCTGCCCATGCCGCAAGCTAGTCGTAGTGGTTGATGATGGCAGGGGCGGCAGGGGATGTCTTGTCACTGTGTTTATTGGCGTACAGCCTCTGACGTGGCGTGCCAGTCTTCAGTGCGATGTGATTGGGCACAACCGCACCTGACAGAGGCGTGCTCCGCGTCTCCGCACTTTAGGAAGGCGCGGGTCTTGAATACCTTGTACGGGCAAGGTATGACGCGTCCTGCCTACCGCGCAGGGGCAGGCAGCGCTGTTCTGCTGGCCACGTGGCGGGCCCGGAGCTCTCCTCTGAGGAGAGGGAGGTCCGGCCCCACTAGACATGTGGAGCCTTCGGAGCTCTCCCCGTGGAGGGGGAGGTCCGACTTTGCTGACCACGTGGCGGGCCCGGAGCCCTCCTCTGAGGAGAGGGAGGTCCGGCCCCGCTGGACACGTGGAGCCTTCAGAACTCTCCCCGTGGAGGGGGAGGTCCGGCTCTGCTGACCACGTGGCGGACCCGGAGCCCTCCTCTGAGGAGAGGGAGGTCCGGCCCCGCTGGACACGTGGAGCCTTCGGAGCTCTCCACGCGGAGGGGGGAGGTCCGGCTCTTGTTGGCCACATGGCGGGCCCGGAGCTCTCCTCGAGGAGAAGGAGGCCCGGCCCCGCTGGACACGTGGCGCCCTCGAAGCTCTCCCCGCGGAGAGGGGCGAGGTCCTTAGGCAGTTTCCCCTGTGCGCGGGAGTACCCCATATTGAGGGTACCGACAACCACATACAATGTTGAGGGGATCGGTTGATCACCGGTCGCAGACGGGCATATGTGTCGTGTCAGCCGGGTGTTTTTGATTCGAATCATCGTCGCTCGCGGTAGTGAGTATACTTGTTCTCTGTGTCGTGATGTAGTAATAAACTGGGGAAAAGATTAATATGCTTTGTGAGTAATCCTCATATTGGAGATGCGGGATGATCAACACCTTCTTTAAATTTATTTTCCACCTTGGGCTAGTAGCGTCGAGGCAAAGCGTTTCTTGTTTGATTGTGGAGTCTCGACGTTGATGGCACAATGTCGGTATGGGTCTAGGGTAGCTCACTAAAGTTACTTTCACCTCGGGCAAGTGACATCGATATGAGGCGTTTCTTGTTTGATTATGGAGTCTCAATGTAAATTGTGTGAGGGCTATAAAAGTTACTTAAAACTTGAAGTAAGGACTCTCCTTTAGATCAAGTTCAGATTTTATGCAAACTTTTATATTCAGCCCTCTATTTCAGCATGTAGAGTTTTATGACTAGGGTGACAGTTAAGTCTTGCTGAGCTTTATGCTCACGGATACTGCATGAGTTGTTTTGTAGGTAATAACACTACGCTGATAAGTACGGTTGTCTAATGAGACTCGGAACTCTCTGAGTGGTGAACTCATGGCAACCCCTGCCGCTGCTATTGTGATTGTGTTGCTAGTGAGAAGGGTCCGCGGGCTGGACATCTTCTCTGTGGCTTAGTATAGATATGTGACGTGAGTTGTATCAATCTTCCGCTGTAGACTATTTTGAGAAGTTTGTAAAATTAACACTTTGTAAGCTTCCGCATGATTTATGTAATATGATGCTTTATTGTGTGTGCTGTTGGGTGTCGAATGGCACGACACCACCCAATGCGATTCCCGGGTGAGCGGCACGGCCCCGTGATCGGGTCCGGGCCCTCACACCATTGCCAGAGCTTTCTGCGTTGTGGTGCCTTTCAAACAGTCTCTAGCCACATTGCCTCTTCGACGAGGTTGATTTCTTCACGCAGAAGCTGGTTCCGCATGGCTTCGTTGTATGTCTGGACGTCGGGTTAGCCCCTAGCGTGTTCTGGGGGGAGGGCGGCCTCGACCCTCTACACCAATGTAAGAGGGTGTCTTCCCTTGTCGCACGACGGCATACAAAAGAGCTGTCTGCCAGTAGAAGCCATGTCGGAAGTCTTTACCGACCAGCGTGCAGGACTATCAAAGTGTGGCTGCCGCACTCGCCTCCATGGATCTCTGCGAGCAGCTCGCAGCCCTCCTCCCGGGTTATGCACCATAATAGGATGCTGCCGGCGCCACACCGGTAGAGATCCCCATTTACCGGCATGACTCTCTTAGCCATGCGAACGATCCGTTCAGCGGATACATGTTCATCGGGAAGGATATTGTCCTTCGAGTATGTCACACCCGGTTTTTCCGAAGAAACAACCAAGTGAATATCACATGTATGCCAGGATCATTTTCTCATACATGTGATGACAAATAGTGAAGCATCATTTATTACAAGCCAGGTATCGAATATAAATAAGTCTTACATCGCAAATGTCTCAATGGACACTAATGCTTCATCACAAGTAAATAAACTAGCAGCGGAATATTATTCTTTAGGGCTCCATCACAGGCGTTGCCCGGGGGTCTTCATGAACCTAAAATCCTTCCTCGGGTCCAAAATCTTGGTCATTATACACCACCTCATTATCTTGACCTGAGCAGCAATATAAACCAACAAATATGCAAGGTTGAGTACCAATGGTACTCAGCAAGTGTGGGAAAATTATATCATGCATGGCTAGAACAAGGAGAGGTTGAACTCATGGTTAAAGCACTACGCAATTAATACCTATCACCTTAGCTTATTAAGCACCTACATTTCTACACAGGTGAAACGGTCCCAATCTCCCAACCCATTATCATAATCCAATAACCATAACATCATTTCCAATGTTAAGCTCCCCTCTTAACTTCCAAAACCATCAATCCTCTAATCATGAATAAGTCCAGGCCGCTCTTAACCGTGAGCACGGCTGTCAAGACAGTTTTGACTCTGCAGAGTTTGTACCACTGTACCCACAAGTAGTGATTTCATCCCCCGTTGCCGGGTGGACTAAAAGAACCTCCATTATGCCAGTGGCTACGTCCCACATTCACACTTCCCAGGTGTGCGGCCAGGAGATCACTACGAAGCCTTTACAAAGGGATTCCCGACGAGCGTGGGCCCACTGAGGTTTCACCCCTAACAGCATACAAGAGGCTCCAACCCCGCTGCAGTGGCCCCCTCTTGAGCCTTGCGGTTCATATGGTAGTCCAGCTGACACCTACTCCCCGCACCATCCAACACACCCATACTACGCCGGGGATACACCTAATTAATTGGCCAAGCTGCCCCATCTCAGCATGTGGTTGGCACTGTAAAGCCGGGTTACATGCTCCATGAACCGGTCCTTAGGATCCAGGCAAGTACTAAACACAAACCCAAGTCTCGTGCACCCAGCACACAACCAAAACATCCAACTTGCCTTGATCCCTACCTCTACATAACTCACAATGGCTCATTCAAGAGTATGGTAAAATAATTTGATGATCTCATATCCCAAATACCCCATTCTAAGCATGGCTAAGCATATGCATGGAAATAAATGACATGACAAAATAAATCCCAACCCAAGCTTCAAGGAAACAAGGTAATGCAATTCTAGGGAAACTTCCTAGCATGGGTTTCATAATTAACTTGACAATGCAAATAATTCTATCTACACATCCTAGCATAGGATCAAAGTGGTCAATGTAACACCCCAAATTTTGATTCAAAACCCTAAACCATGTTCAGAGGAGAATTTAAAATTTTTTGGACGTATTGCATGTTTTGCAAAAATTCAAATTCAAACTGGAATTCAAATTATACTCAAAACAGAAAAGAAAAGGAAAAAGAAAAAGGAAAACGGGAACAAAACCGGCCAGTGGGCCGAAACCCGCCAGCCGGCCCAGCTTTCCCCGCGCAGCCCGCCCCCGCGCGCGCCCGCGCTCTCTCACACAGACAGGTGGGACCCACCTGTCATCCCTAACCCTGAGCCCCCGCGCCCCCGGACTTTTCCCCGAGCGCGCGCGATCTTAACCGATCGGGAAACCCGTCCCGCCGCCCGAATTCTGGTCCCAGGGGACTCCAACTCGATCACAACAAACCCACCGCCCTCCCCCGGATATAAAAACCCCCGATCCGATCAGTTTTTCCCACGCGATCGCCGATTTTCACTCCGGTGAGCACCGAAACTTCGCCGGTGAATTCTGGCCGATCTAAGCTCGGAAACTCTGATCTAACTCGCTGGTTTTGATCCACCGCCTCCGGGGAGCTTTGCAGGTGCAGAAAACTCGGAGACTTACGGTGTAAATCCAGCGCCGACGAGCTTCGCCGTGGTTTTGCCTCGGACCACGCCGCTGATCACTTTCCAGGACCCCCGAGCTCGAGAAAACCCCCGAGGTGAGATCCCTGACCTCCCCTCTACCGATCTAGGCCATAAGATCACAGTTCTGGGCAGAATTATCGAGGATCCGAAACTTTCCGGCGAGATCGCCGCTTCCCGCCGCCGTGCGCCGCCGGCAGCGCTGCCCGCGCTCGATCGGAGCGACGTGGCCGCTTGAGCGCCGTTTATTTTAAATCGCACGGTAGACTTTAAAACCCCGCGTACCGGTTCGATCTTATAATCTCAGCCGTCGGTTTAAAATCGGACGGACCACGTCAGCCCCGCATTATAAAGACTGGAATTCTTACGTGCTACCCCCTGGGGTTCTCAGGAAATGAGAGCTAGCCCCGGAAACTTCAGATCTAGCCCCTGGAACTTCAGAAAATCATGTAAATTCATTTAAAAATCAGTTTTAGCCCCTGGACTTAATAGAAATTAGGAAAAACACCTCTGAAAAGTGTAGCTAGACCCCTGGAAATTATGAAAATAATATTATAGACCCTGTAATGGGGTGAATTCATTATTTTAGCACTGTTTAGTATTTAATGTAGAAAATTGAATATGTGACTAGTGTTTAAAAATTAAAAAGTGAGACAAGCATAATTGTCAAAATTAATTAAAAACTTTCTCAGTACTTGGAAAACTTTGGAGTGAGATAAAAATATATTTTGGGCTGAAATGAATCTGTTTATCTATTATTCACATTTGTTAGTATAGGGACACATTTTTGAGTAAAGAATAGTTATAGAAAAATAGGGAAAATAATTATGAAATAGTCCACATCAGAAGCCAAAGTCAAAATATGATATTAAATTATTTAGGACCAGAACCTATACTGTTTAGATGATATGTATTACTAATTTCATAATAAAATACACAATTATGCATAAGAATATAAATCTGAAAAATATAGCAACTAGTAAATGATCAATGGAGTTTTTAAAATACAAAAGAGTTCAGTTTAGGGTTGGTAGAAATTATGAAGGCACATATGGGGAAGAATAATACTTTTCATACACACTTGGTAGTAAAAAGGTGAAGTAGTTGAATATAAGAAATTTATTGGAAACCCATATAAATAGTGTGTAAGTATGAAGGTGGACACAAAAGTAGGAATCATATACACATGGTTAAAAGTGCATGCAAGCCACAACTCAACACACATAAAGTAACCACAACACATATAATGGTAAAGAACTTTCATAAATATGAATGTGTGGTTTGTATGAAGTAGAAGTGTGAACTATGTCTTATGATTGTTGTTTTTCTTTTGCTATGTGTGATGGTATGAAGTAGAACCTGTTCAAGAACAAGTTATTCATTTCCAAGACCAGGACTACCCATTTCAAGAGCAGCAAGAAGGAGGCAAGTGTCCTTGACCACTTTGATCCTATGCTAGGATGTGTAGATAGAATTATTTGCATTGTCAAATGAAATATGAAACCCATGCTAGGAAAGTTTCCCTAGATTTGCATTACCTTGTTTCCTTGTAGCTTGGGTTGGGATTTATTTTGTCATTTATTTACATGCATTTGCTTAGCCATGCTTAGAATGGGATAATTGGGAAATGAGATCATCAGTTTATATTACCATACTCTTGAATGAGACATTGTGAGTTATGTAGAGGTAGGGATCAAGGCAAGTTGGATGTTTTGGTTGTGTGCTGGGTGCACGAGACTTGGGTTTGTGTTTAGTACTTGCCTGGATCCTAAGGACCGGTTCATGGAGCATGTAACCCGGCTTTACCGTGCCAATCACATGCTGAGATGGGGCAGCTTGGCCAATTAATTAGGTGTATCCCCGGCGTAGTATGGGTGTGTTGGATGGTGCGGGGAATAGGTGTCAGCTGGACTACCATATGAACCGCAAGGCTCAAGAGGGGGCCACTGCAGCGGGGTTGGAGCCTCTTGTATGCTGTTAGGGGTGAAACCTCAGTGGGCCCACGCTCGTCGGGAATCCCTTTGTAAAGGCTTCGTAGTGATCTCTTGGCCGCACACCTGGGAAGTGTGAATGTGGAACGTAGCCACTGGCATAATGGAGGTTCTTTTAGTCCACCCGGCAACGGGGGATGAAATCACTACTTGTGGGTACAGTGGTACAAACTCTGCAGAGTCAAAACTGTCTTGACAGCCGTGCTCACGGTTAAGAGCGGCCTGGACTTATTCATGATTAGAGGATTGATGGTTTTGGAAGTTAAGCGGGGAGCTTAACATTTGAAATGATGTTATGGTTATTGGATTATGATGATGGGATGGGAGATTTGGGACCATTTCACCTGTGTAGTAATGTAGGTGCATAATAAGCTAAGATGATAGGTATTAATTGCGTAGTGCTTTAACCATGAGTTCAACCTCTCCTTGTTCTAGCCATGCATGATATGATTTTCCCACACTTGCTGAGTACCATTGGTACTCAACCTTGCATATTTGTTGGTTTATATTGCTGCTCAGGTCAAGATAATGAGGTGGTGTATAATGACCAAGATTTTGGACCCGAGGAAGGTTTTTAGGTTCATGAAGACCCCCGAGCAACGCCTGTGATGGAGCCCTAAAGAATAATATTCCGCTGCTAGTTTATTTACTTGTGATGAACTTATTATTGTCCATCGAGACATTTACTATGTAAGACTTACTTATATTCGACACCTGGCTTGTAATAAATGATGCTTCACTATTTGTCATCACATGTATGAGAAAATGATCCTGGCATACATGTGATATTCACTTGGTTGTTTCTTCGGAAAAACCGGGTGTGACAGAGGTGGTATCAGAGCCAAGGTTGCCCGTAGGAACGTGGACCTAGGAAGAAATGGACGTATTTAAGGGCCCTATTTTCTTAAAAATTATTTTCCAAGGTGTGGGTGGAAAAGTGTTATTAAAGGAGTCATTTTCTTCATCTTACCCCAACTTTCATTCAAAATAGGATTTTTATTTAAGAATTTATCTAACCTAATTTTAAATTCTTTTGTTTTAGATGGTTCGCATGATTCGCACCGCTCGTAAGTCCACAGGAGGGAGAGTTCCTGTAGTTGCCCTTGCCGAAAGAGAGGAGAGTCGTCCAGTGACGTACCTTTCCTACGGATTGGCAGGAGGCTTGTTGCGCCGTCTTCGACGTATGCTCGAAGCCGCCGGCAATACGGGCAAGCTAATCATCCACTATAACTCCACCAGGACCATCCGTGAGAAGAGGGAAGAATGGAGTTCGGAGATGAGGATTATACACGAGAATCAGCTGCTGAAGATCCACCACTCTCCAGCTTGTCGAGCAACACAAGTTGACGCGGAGAGAGATGTCACCTGGGAGGCCATCACCTGCCAGAGTCACATCTATCGTCGCCACTTGGACAAAACAGAGTACATGTATGTCCTCCAACGTGAGAGTGGTACCACGGAATACAAATACCCACCGGTGCAGCAAGGGACTTCCCATGAGCACATGGACTTGTGCTTGGAGGATGCTGCTATGCTCAGCACTCGACTGCAGGAGTGTCAACAAGAGCTTCAAGATGTCCGAGACACCCTGAAGGAAACGGAGGCGTTGCTGCGAGCTTGCTTAAAGGCGAGAGAAAGAGGAGATGGGAATGAACTGTGTGTCACCGTGAGTGATCCATGGACTCCCGACTCCCCGGATCGCCGAGCGATCAGGCGTCGTCGCACTTCTCCACCAGCAGCCTCCCCACCCAAAGCAGAGTCAGAAGGTAGCCGAAATGAGGAGGAAGATCCCGAGGAGCCAGCTCAAGAGGACAAGTAGTGTAGAGTCTTTCCCCTAGCTAGCAAGAGGTCGAGTAGTCGAGTCGTTACGTAGTTAATGGTGTGATGATGCTTGGTGTGTGACGTGAGTTGTGGAAGCCATGAGCACTTGTCCACAGCCTCGTCTTCAGATTGTTTTGCTTTGGTGTGTGAACCCATAGGAAGTAATAGAGCATTTATTTGGTGTGAGATATAAACCCTCGTAAAATTTTAACAAAGCCTCAACACCTCAAAGCACCAACAAATGAAAGTAGTAAGATGATACTAAATGATATCAAATTAACATATATTGATTCTGCCAGATGGCCGGAAGAGGAAAAGGACGTGCTGCCAACCCCGCCAACAACAACGATGAGGCATGCAACCCTCATCTTTCTGGAGGCCAGGACCGGGGTGGTCGCCGTGAAGAAGTTGATCCTCTCCACCAAATGCTGGAGAATCAAAATCAGCTTATCCAGAACTTGACTCAAGTGGTGGCCAACTTGCATCAAGTTCCACCTCCACAAGCGGCACCACGCCAACCAAGGTTGAGTGAGTTTCTAGGAACTCAACCTCCAAAGTTTGCAAGTGCTGCTGAACCTCTGGAGGCAGATGATTGGCTGAAGACTATTGAAGGTAAGATGAGGATCATACAGTGCCAAGGGTATGAGAGGGTGCTGTTTGGCTCTCATCAATTGCATGGACCTGCTGCTGATTGGTGGACCGCCTACGTGGCCGCCCATCATGACCCTGAGAACATCACTTGGGAAGAGTTCAAGCGTAGCTTCCGCAACCATTACATCCCAAGAGGTGAACTCAAAAACAAGAGGAAAGAGTTTCTGGGACTGCAGCAGGGAAACATGACGGTGAGGGAATACCTCACTAAATTTACTCAACTATCCCGTTATGCTCCACGAGACATAGAGACTGATGAGCAGAAACAAGATTGTTTCGTGGAAGGACTTACCGCAGAGATGCAGTGTGCAATGTCCTCCAATGAGTATGAAAGCTTTCAAAAGATGGTGGACAGAGCATTTGTGGTGGAAAGGAAGCTAAAGGCTCTGGAAAATGAGAATAAGAGGAAGGCGGGGTGGTCACATCAGGCCTCAGGGAGCAACACCCGCCCACGTATGATGCAGCAACCTACGGGGCAGACAAGCCGTGCTGCGGTACCCTATTCAGCACCAAGAGGGTACAACCCAAACTACAGGCCTCCCGCAGCGCCAGCACAGCAGCCACGTCAGTTTGTGCAGCAGCCTCGCCCCGCATATCCACCTCGACCAGCAGTGCAAGGACCCCCAAACCAACTCCAAGACAACAAGGGCCAGGCATCTAAGATTGGGGTGCAATGTTTCAGCTGTGGTGAAGTGGGGCACTACGCCCATAAATGCCCAAAGAAGAAGCCTGCGCCGCCACAACAGCAGAATGTAGTGAGAGGACGGGTGAACCACGTCACTATGGAGTGTCACACCCGGTTTTTCCGAAGAACAACCAAGTGAATATCACATGTATGCCAGGATCATTTTCTCATACATGTGATGACAAATAGTGAAGCATCATTTATTACAAGCCAGGTGTCGAATATAAATAAGTCTTACATCGCAAATGTCTCAATGGACACTAATGCTTCATCACAAGTAAATAAACTAGCAGCGGAATATTATTCTTTAGGGCTCCATCACAGGCGTTGCCCGGGGGTCTTCATGAACCTAAAAACCTTCCTCGGGTCCAAAGTCTTGGTCATTATACACCACCTCATTATCTTGACCTGAGCAGCAATATAAACCAACAAATATGCAAGGTTGAGTACCAATGGTACTCAGCAAGTGTGGGAAAATTATATCATGCATGGCTAGAACAAGGAGAGGTTGAACTCATGGTTAAAGCACTACGCAATTAATACCTATCACCTTAGCTTATTAAGCACCTACATTACTACACAAGTGAAATGGTCCCAATCTCCCATCCCATCATCATAACCCAATAATCATAACATTATTACCAATGTTAAGCTCCCCACTTAACTTCCAAAACCATCAATCCTCTAATCATGAATAAGTCCAGGCCGCTCTTGACCGTGAGCACGGCTGTCAAGACAGTTTTGACTCTGCAGAGTTTGTACCACTGTACCCACAAGTAGTGATTTCATCCCCCGTTGCCGGGTGGACTAAAAGAACCTCCATTATGCCAGTGGCTACGATCCACATTCACACTTCCCAGGTGTGCGGCCAGGAGATCACTACGAAGCCTTTACAAAGGGATTCCCGACGAGCGTGGGCCCACTGAGGTTTCACCCCTAACAGCATACAAGAGGCTCCAACCCCGCTGCAGTGGCCCCCTCTTGAGCCTTGCGGTTCATATGGTAGTCCAGCTGACACCTACTCCCCGCACCATCCAACACACCCATAATACGCCGGGGATACACCTAATTAATTGGCCAAGCTGCCCCATCTCAGCATGTGGTTGACACTGTAAAGCCGGGTTACATGCTCCATGAACCGGTCCTTAGTATCCAGGCAAGTACTAAACATAAACCCAAGTCTCGTGCATCCAGCACACAACCAAAACATCCAACTTGCCTTGATCACTACCTCTACATAACTCACAATGTCTCTTTCAAGAGTATGGTAATATAAACTGATGATCTCATTTCCCAAATATCCCATTCTAAGCATGGCTAAGCAAATGCATGTAAATAAATGACATGACCAAATAAATCCCAACCCAAGCTACAAGGAAACAAGGTAATGCAAATCTAGGGAAACTTTCCTAGCATGGGTTTCATATTTCATTTGACAATGCAAATAATTCTATCTACACATCCTAGTATGGGATCAAAGTGGTCAAGGACACTTGCCTCCTTCTTGCTGCTCTTGAAATGGGTAGTCCTGGTCTTGGAAATGAATAACTTGTTCTTGAACAGGTTCTACTTCATACCATCACACATAGCAAAAGAAAAACAACAATCATAAGACATAGTTCACACTTCTACTTCATACAAACCACACATTCATATTTATGAAAGTTCTTTACCATTATATGTGTTGTGGTTACTTTATGTGTGTTGAGTTGTGGCTTGCATGCACTTTTAACCATGTATATATGATTCCTACTTTTGTGTCCACATTTATACTTACATACTATTTATATGGGTTTCCAATAAATTTCTTATATTCAACTACTACACCTTTTTACTACCAAGTGTGTATGAAAAGTATTTTTCTTCCCCATATGTGCCTTCATAATTTCTACCAACCCTAAACTGAACCCTTTGGATTTTAAAAACTCCCTTTATCATTTTTTTATACTCCTATGCATAATTGTGTATTTTATTATGAAATTAGTAATACACATCACCTAAACAGTATAGGTTCTGGTCCTAAATAATTTAATAACATATTTTGACCTTGGCTTCTGATGTATACTATTTCATAATTATTTTCCCTATTTTTCTATAGCTATTCTTTACTTAAAAATGTGTCCCTATACTAATAAATGTGAATAATAGATGAAACAGATTCATTTCAGCCCAAAATATATTTTTATCTCACTCCAAAGTTTTCCAAGTACTGAGAAAGTTTTTAATTAATTTTGACAATTATGTTTGTCCCACTTTTTAATTTTTAAACACTAGTCACATATTCAATTTTCTACATTAAATACTAAACAGGGCTAAAATAATGAATTCACCCCATTACAGGGTCTATAATATTATTTTCATAATTTCCAGGGGTCTAGCTACACTTTTCAGAGGTGTTTTTCCTAATTTCTATTAAGTCCAGGGGCTAAAACTGATTTTTAAATGAATTTACATGATTTTCTGGAGTTCCAGGGGCTAGATCTGAAATTTCCGGGGCTAGCTCTCAATTCTAGAGAACCCCAGGGGGTAGCACGTAAGAATTCCAGTCTTTATAATGCGGGGCTGACGTGGACCGTCCGATTTTAAACCGACGGCTGAGATTATAACATCGAACCGGTACGCGGGGTTTTAAAGTCTACCGTGCGATTTAAAATAAACGGCGCACCAGCGGCCACGTCGCTCTGATCGAGCGCGGGCGGCGCTGCCGGCGGCGCACGGCGGCGGGAAGCGGCGATCTCGCCGGAAAGTTTCGGATCCTCGAGAATTCTGCCTAGAACTGTGATCTTATGGCCTAGATCGGTAGAGGGGAGGTCAGGGATCTCACCTCGGGGGTTTTCTCGAGCTCGGGGGTCCTGGAAAGTGATCAGCGGCGAGGTCCGAGGCAAAACCACGGCGAAGCTCGTCGGCGCTGGATTTACACCGTAAGTCTCCGAGTTTTCTGCACCTGCAAAGCTCCCCGGAGGCGGTGGATCAAGACTAGCGAGTTAGATCAGAGTTTCCGAGCTTAGATCGGCCAGAATTCACCGGCGAAGTCTCGGTGCTCACCGGAGTAAAAATCGGCGATCGCGTGGGAAAAACTGATCGGGGCTGCGGTTTTTATAGCCGGGGGAGGGCGGTGGGTTTGTTGTGATCGAGTTGGTGTCCTCTGGGACCAGAATTCGGGCGGCGGGACGGGTTTCCTGATCGGTTAAGATCGCGCGCGCTCGGGGAAAAGTCCGGGGGCGCGGGGGCTCAGGGTTAGGGATGACAGGTGGGTCCCACCCGTCGGTGAGAGGCAGCGCGGCGCGCGCGGGGGCGGGCTGGCGCTGGGAAACTGGGCCGGCTGGCGGGTTTCGGCCCACTGGCCGGTTTTTTTCCCGTTTCCTTTTTCTTTTTCCTTTTCTTTTCTGTTTTGAGTATAATTTGAATTCTAGTTTGAATTTGAATTTTTGCAAAACATGCAATACGTCCAAAAATTTTTAAATTCTCCTCTGAACATAGTTTAGGGTTTTGAATCAAAATTTGGGGTGTTACAGCTCTACCCCCCTTAAAAGAAATCTCGTCCTCGAGATTGGTGTTTCTAAGAAAACAATTCCGGAAACTGTGCCTTGAGCTCATCTTCCCGTTCCCAGGTGGCTTCCTCTTCTGAGTGATGCTTCCACTGCACCTTGCACATCCGGATTCTCTTGTTTCTGGTGAGGCGTTCCATCGTCTCCAAAATCTTGTATGGTTGCTCGGCATAAGACAAATCTTCAGCTACATCCACTTCATTCATGGGTAACACCTCCTCAGGCGTCCTCAGGCATTTCTTGAGTTGTGACACATGGAATACATCGTGTACATCTGATAGATGAACCGGTAACTCTAGTTGGTACGCCACTTCGCCTTTTCTTTCCAAAACTTGAAAGGGTCCGATGTATCGAGGTGACAAATTCCCTTTCACCTTGAACCGACGAAGTCCTCTGATAGGGGACACCTTGAGATAAATATAGTCTCCCACGTTGAAAACGAGTTCTCTTCTTCGTACATCAGCATAACTCTTCTGGCGTGTTTGTGCTATCCTCAAGTTGTTGCGAATCTCCCTCACCTTCGCTTCAGCTTCTTGTAGCACTTCTGGACCAAACACTTTACTTTCTCCTGTTTGGTTCCAAAATAGGGGAGTTCTGCACTTCCTTCCATACAAAGCTTCAAACGGTGACATCTTCATACTAGATTGATAGCTATTGTTATAGGAAAACTCCGCATACGGTAAGTTCTTGTCCCAACTCCTATTGTTTTTTAGTGCACATGCCCTTAACATATCTTCAAGGATCTGATTGGTTCTTTCCGTCTGCCCGTCAGTTTGGGGATGATAGGCAGAGCTGAAATTCAGATGGGTTCCCATGGTTTCATGCAACTTTTGCCAAAACCTCGAGGTGAACTGTGTCCCTCGATCCGACACAATCTTCTTTGGCACTCCATGGTAACACACGATCCTTGACATGTACAATTCTGCCAATTTGGATCCGCTGTAGCTTTCTTTCACAGGGATGAAATGAGCTACCTTGGTTAGCCTATCAATAATGACCCATATTGAATCATACCCGGATTGGGTCCTAGGCAATCCCACGACAAAATCCATGCTGATTTCTTCCCACTTCCATTCAGGCACTTTGAGTGGTTGCAATAATCCCGCGGGTCGTTGATGTTCTGCTTTCACCAACTGACATGTGTCACATAGGGCAACATGTTCCGCGACATCTCGCTTCATGCCATACCACCAATACCTGCTCTTGAGGTCCTGGTACATCTTCGTACTCCCAGGATGAATGGAATAGTCAGAATCGTGAGCCTCCTTCAAAATTAATTCACGGATCTCCTTTACTTCTGGCACACAGATCCTTTTCCCGTGCCACACCGTTCCCTGTTCATCCTCTCTAAAACCAGGAGCTTTATTTTCCTTGATGAGCTGTCGGATCTCTTGTATCTTCTCATCATTCTTTTGGCCCTCGCGTATGTCTTGCTCGAGTGTGGAGTCCACTTCCATGGCGATGGTTTCACCACTATTTACTAGACATAGATTGAGTCTTATAAGCTCGTCCTTCAATTCTGCAGGCATGTCCTTCAAACTCAACTTATTGACCTGCACTTTCCGACTCAAAGCATCGGCCACGACGTTTGCTTTTCCGGGATGATAGTTGATGCCTATATCAAAGTCATGGATTAGCTCTAACCATCTCCTTTGTCTGAGGTTGAGATCCGGCTGTGTGAATATGTACTTCAAACTCTTATGATCCGTATATATCTCTGTCCTCTTCCCCATCAAATAGTGCCGCCAAATTTTTAACGCGTGTACCACTGCAGCTAGTTCTAGATCATGTGTAGGATAGTTCTTCTCGTGCTTCCGAAGCTGCCGGGATGCATACGCCACGACATGTCCTTCTTGCATGAGAACACATCCCAACCCATTTCCAGAGGCATCGCAGTACACTGTGAAATTCTTCTGCATATCTGGCATAACCAACACTGGGGCTGTTGTCAATCTCTTCTTTAGCTCTTGAAAGCTCATATCGCACTGTGGCGTCCAGGTGAATGTGATTCCCTTTTCCAACAGTTTGGTGAGAGGTCTCGAGATTTTGGAGAATCCCTCAATAAACCGTCGATAGTATCCAGCCAATCCCAAAAAGCTTCGAACTTCCCCGACATTTTCAGGGGTCTTCCACTTCTGGATGTCCTCGATTTTGGCGGGATCTACGGAGATTCCTCCCTCCGAGATTATATGTCCTAAAAAGGGAACTCTCTTCAACCAAAACTCACACTTGCTCAACTTGGCATATAGTTGGTGTTCTCTCAACCTCTGTAACACCAACCTTAGATGTTTCTCATGTTCTTCTTCATCTTTGGAGAAGACGAGAATATCATCTATGAAAACCACCACAAATTTGTCCAGATATTCCATGAATACCTTGTTCATGAGGTACATGAAATATGTCGGGGCATTGGTTAGCCCGAAAGGCATGACAGTATATTCATACAGTCCGTACCGAGATACGAAAACTGTCTTGGGAATATCAGATTGCCTTATCTTGAGTTGGTGGTATCCCGACCTGAGATCAATTTTCGAGAACACACAAGCTCCCCTCAACTGATCAAACAAGTCTTCAATGCGGGGTAATGGGTACTTGTTCTTAATGGTTACCTCATTCAAGGCATGGCAATCCGCGCATAACCTTTGGGTTCCGTCTTTCTTAGGCACAAATATCACCGGAGCTCCCCATGGTGAGGAACTAGGGCGAATATACCCCTTCTCCGTCAATTCTCTCAAATGATCCTTGAGCTCTTCTAGCTGCTTGGAGTCCATTCGATAAGGTCTCTTGTATATCGGGGCTGTTCCCGGTACTAGCTCAATTGCGAATTCCACGTCACGGTCGGGAGGCATACCTGGCAACTCTTCCGGAAAAACATCTGGATATTCCCTGATAGTCCTGATTTCCTTAACTTTCACCTCCACTTGATTTAATTTAATGTCCCTCCTAGGCTCGTGTATTGTTATGAACTTTACTCTTGTGCCATTGGGGTGAGTTAGTTCCACCGTTCTGGTCGAACAATGGATGATTCCTTTATGTTTGGTCAACCAATCCATACCCAAAATAATATCTATCCCTTGTGAATCTATCACTATGAGGTTAGCAGTAAATACTACCCCATTAATGTCTAGGCTCACTTTGGGACACACTTGTCTTGTCCTTATTTCTCCACCTGGAGAGTTTACGGCTAGCATATGGTTCATTTGTGTGGTTGCTAGGTCATGCTTCTTAACAAACCCTTGAGCAATGAACGAGTGGGTAGCACCAGAATCAAACAGCAGAGTTGCAAGGTGTAAATTGGCATGCCTTGAATGAGGTAACCATTAAGAACAAGTACCCATTACCCCGCATTGAAGACTTGTTTGATCAGTTGAGGGGAGCTTGTGTGTTCTCGAAAATTGATCTCAGGTCGGGGTACCACCAACTCAAGATAAGGCAATCTGATATTCCCAAGACAGTTTTCGTATCTCGGTACGGACTGTATGAATATACTGTCATGCCTTTCGGGCTAACCAATGCCCCGACATATTTCATGTACCTCATGAACAAGGTATTCATGGAATATCTGGACAAGTTTGTGGTGGTTTTCATAGATGATATTCTCGTCTTCTCCAAAGATGAAGAAGAACATGAGAAACATCTAAGGTTGGTGTTACAGAGGCTGAGAGAACACCAACTATATGCCAAGTTGAGCAAGTGTGAGTTTTGGCTGAAGAGAGTTCCCTTTTTAGGACATATAATCTCGGAGGGAGGAATCTCCGTAGATCCCGCCAAAATCGAGGACATCCAGAAGTGGAAGACCCCTGAAAATGTCGGAGAAGTTCGAAGCTTTTTGGGATTGGCTGGATACTATCGACGGTTTATTGAGGGATTCTCCAAAATCTCGAGACCTCTCACCAAACTGTTGGAAAAGGGAATCACATTCACCTGGACGCCACAGTGCGATATGAGCTTTCAAGAGCTAAAGAAGAGATTGACAACAGCCCCAGTGTTGGTTATGCCAGATATGCAGAAGAATTTCACAGTGTACTGCGATGCCTCTGGAAATGGGTTGGGATGTGTTCTCATGCAAGAAGGACATGTCGTGGCGTATGCATCCCGGCAGCTTCGGAAGCACGAGAAGAACTATCCTACACATGATCTAGAACTAGCTGCAGTGGTACACGCGTTGAAAATTTGGCGGCACTATTTGATGGGGAAGAGGACAGAGATATATACGGATCATAAGAGTTTGAAGTACATATTCACACAGCCAGATCTCAACCTCAGACAAAGGAGATGGTTAGAGCTAATCAATGACTTTGATATAGGCATCAACTATCATCCCAGGAAAGCAAACGTCGTGGCCGATGCTTTGAGTCGGAAAGTGCAGGTCAATAAGTTGAGTTTGAAGGACATGCCTGCAGAATTGAAGGACGAGGTTATAAGACTCAATCTATGTCTAGTAAATAGTGGTGAAGCCATCGCCATGGAAGTGGACTCCACACTCGAGCAAGACATACGCGAGGGTCAAAAGAATGATGGGAAGATACAAGAGATCAGACAGCTCATCAAGGAAAATAAAGCTCCTGGTTTTAGAGAGGATGAACAAGGAACGGTGTGGCACGAGAAAAGGATCTGTGTGCCAGAAGTAAAAGAGATCCGTGAATTAATTTTGAAGGAGGCTCACGATTCCGACTATTCCATTCATCCTGGGAGTATGAAGATGTACCAGGATCTCAAGAGCAGGTATTGGTGGTATGGCATGAAGCGAGATGTCGCGGAACATGTTGCCCTATGTGACACATGTCAGTTGGTGAAAGCAGAACATCAACGACCCGCGGGATTATTGCAACCACTCAAAGTGCCTGAATGGAAGTGGGAAGAAATCAGCATGGATTTTGTCGTGGGATTGCCTAGGACCCAATCCGGGTATGATTCAATATGGGTCATTATTGATCGGCTAACCAAGGTAGCTCATTTCATTCCTGTGAAAGAAAGCTACAGCGGAGCCAAATTGGCAGAATTGTACATGTCAAGGATTGTGTGTTACCATGGAGTGCCAAAGAAGATAGTGTCGGATCGAGGGACACAGTTCACCTCGAGGTTTTGGCAAAAGTTGCATGAAACCATGGGAACCCATCTGAACTTCAGCTCTGCCTATCATCCCCAAACTGACGGGCAGACGGAAAGAACCAATCAGATCCTTGAAGATATGTTAAGGGCATGTGCACTCAAAAACAATAGGAGTTGGGACAAGAACTTACCGTATGCGGAGTTTTCCTATAACAATAGCTATCAATCTAGTATGAAGATGTCACCGTTTGAAGCTTTGTATGGAAGGAAGTGCAGAACTCCCCTATTTTGGAACCAAACAGGAGAAAGTAAAGTGTTTGGTCCAGAAGTGCTACAAGAAGCCGAAGCGAAGGTGAGGGAGATTCGCAACAACTTGAGGATAGCACAAACACGCCAGAAGAGTTATGCTGATGTACGAAGAAGAGAACTCGTTTTCAACGTGGGAGACTATGTTTATCTCAAGGTGTCCCCTATCAGAGGACTTCGTCGGTTCAAGGTGAAAGGGAAGTTGTCACCTCGATACATCGGACCCTTTCAAGTTTTGGAAAGGAAAGGCGAAGTGGCGTACCAACTAGAGTTACCGGTTCATCTATCGGACGTGCACGATGTATTCCATGTGTCACAACTCAAGAAATGTCTGAGGACGCCTGAGGAGGTGTTACCCATGAATGAAGTGGATGTAGCTGAAGATTTGTCTTATGCCGAGCAACCATACAAGATTTTGGAGACGATGGAACGCCTCACCAGAAATAAAAGAATTCGGATGTGCAAGGTGCAGTGGAAGCATCACTCAGAAGAGGAAGCCACCTGGGAACGGGAAGATGAGCTCAAGGCACAATTTCTGGAATTGTTCTCTTAGAAACACCAATCTCGAGGACGAGATTTCTTTTAAGGGGGGTAGAGCTGTAACACCCCAAATTTTGATTCAAAACCCTAAACCATGTTCAGAGGAGAATTTAAAAATTTTTGGACGTATTGCATGTTTTGCAAAAATTCAAATTCAAACTAGAATTCAAATTATACTCAAAACAGAAAAGAAAAGGAAAAAGAAAAAGGAAAACGGGAAAAAAACCGGCCAGTGGGCCGAAACCCGCCAGCCGGCCCAGCTTTCCCCGCGCAGCCCGCCCCCGCGCGCGCCCGCGCTCTCTCACACAGACAGGTGGGACCCACCTGTCATCCCTAACCCTGAGCCCCCGCGCCCCCGGACTTTTCCCCGAGCGCGCGCGATCTTAACCGATCGGGAAACCCGTCCCGCCGCCCGAATTCTGGTCCCAGGGGACTCCAACTCGATCACAACAAACCCACCGCCCTCCCCCGGATATAAAAACCCCCGATCCGATCAGTTTTTCCCACGCGATCGCCGATTTTCACTCCGGTGAGCACCGAAACTTCGCCGGTGAATTCTGGCCGATCTAAGCTCGGAAACTCTGATCTAACTCGCTGGTTTTGATCCACCGCCTCCGGGGAGCTTTGCAGGTGCAGAAAACTCGGAGACTTACGGTGTAAATCCAGCGCCGACGAGCTTCGCCGTGGTTTTGCCTCGGACCACGCCGCTGATCACTTTCCAGGACCCCCGAGCTCGAGAAAACCCCCGAGGTGAGATCCCTGACCTCCCCTCTACCGATCTAGGCCATAAGATCACAGTTCTGGGCAGAATTATCGAGGATCCGAAACTTTCCGGCGAGATCGCCGCTTCCCGCCGCCGTGCGCCGCCGGCAGCGCTGCCCGCGCTCGATCGGAGCGACGTGGCCGCTTGAGCGCCGTTTATTTTAAATCGCACGGTAGACTTTAAAACCCCGCGTACCGGTTCGATCTTATAATCTCAGCCGTCGGTTTAAAATCGGACGGACCACGTCAGCCCCGCATTATAAAGACTGGAATTCTTACGTGCTACCCCCTGGGGTTCTCAGGAAATGAGAGCTAGCCCCGGAAACTTCAGATCTAGCCCCTGGAACTTCAGAAAATCATGTAAATTCATTTAAAAATCAGTTTTAGCCCCTGGACTTAATAGAAATTAGGAAAAACACCTCTGAAAAGTGTAGCTAGACCCCTGGAAATTATGAAAATAATATTATAGACCCTGTAATGGGGTGAATTCATTATTTTAGCACTGTTTAGTATTTAATGTAGAAAATTGAATATGTGACTAGTGTTTAAAAATTAAAAAGTGAGACAAGCATAATTGTCAAAATTAATTAAAAACTTTCTCAGTACTTGGAAAACTTTGGAGTGAGATAAAAATATATTTTGGGCTGAAATGAATCTGTTTATCTATTATTCACATTTGTTAGTATAGGGACACATTTTTGAGTAAAGAATAGTTATAGAAAAATAGGGAAAATAATTATGAAATAGTCCACATCAGAAGCCAAAGTCAAAATATGATATTAAATTATTTAGGACCAGAACCTATACTGTTTAGATGATATGTATTACTAATTTCATAATAAAATACACAATTATGCATAAGAATATAAATCTGAAAAATATAGCAACTAGTAAATGATCAATGGAGTTTTTAAAATACAAAAGAGTTCAGTTTAGGGTTGGTAGAAATTATGAAGGCACATATGGGGAAGAATAATACTTTTCATACACACTTGGTAGTAAAAAGGTGAAGTAGTTGAATATAAGAAATTTATTGGAAACCCATATAAATAGTGTGTAAGTATGAAGGTGGACACAAAAGTAGGAATCATATACACATGGTTAAAAGTGCATGCAAGCCACAACTCAACACACATAAAGTAACCACAACACATATAATGGTAAAGAACTTTCATAAATATGAATGTGTGGTTTGTATGAAGTAGAAGTGTGAACTATGTCTTATGATTGTTGTTTTTCTTTTGCTATGTGTGATGGTATGAAGTAGAACCTGTTCAAGAACAAGTTATTCATTTCCAAGACCAGGACTACCCATTTCAAGAGCAGCAAGAAGGAGGCAAGTGTCCTTGACCACTTTGATCCTATGCTAGGATGTGTAGATAGAATTATTTGCATTGTCAAATGAAATATGAAACCCATGCTAGGAAAGTTTCCCTAGATTTGCATTACCTTGTTTCCTTGTAGCTTGGGTTGGGATTTATTTTGTCATTTATTTACATGCATTTGCTTAGCCATGCTTAGAATGGGATAATTGGGAAATGAGATCATCAGTTTATATTACCATACTCTTGAATGAGACATTGTGAGTTATGTAGAGGTAGGGATCAAGGCAAGTTGGATGTTTTGGTTGTGTGCTGGGTGCACGAGACTTGGGTTTGTGTTTAGTACTTGCCTGGATCCTAAGGACCGGTTCATGGAGCATGTAACCCGGCTTTACCGTGCCAATCACATGCTGAGATGGGGCAGCTTGGCCAATTAATTAGGTGTATCCCCGGCGTAGTATGGGTGTGTTGGATGGTGCGGGGAATAGGTGTCAGCTGGACTACCATATGAACCGCAAGGCTCAAGAGGGGGCCACTGCAGCGGGGTTGGAGCCTCTTGTATGCTGTTAGGGGTGAAACCTCAGTGGGCCCACGCTCGTCGGGAATCCCTTTGTAAAGGCTTCGTAGTGATCTCTTGGCCGCACACCTGGGAAGTGTGAATGTGGAACGTAGCCACTGGCATAATGGAGGTTCTTTTAGTCCACCCGGCAACGGGGGATGAAATCACTACTTGTGGGTACAGTGGTACAAACTCTGCAGAGTCAAAACTGTCTTGACAGCCGTGCTCACGGTTAAGAGCGGCCTGGACTTATTCATGATTAGAGGATTGATGGTTTTGGAAGTTAAGCGGGGAGCTTAACATTTGAAATGATGTTATGGTTATTGGATTATGATGATGGGATGGGAGATTTGGGACCATTTCACCTGTGTAGTAATGTAGGTGCATAATAAGCTAAGATGATAGGTATTAATTGCGTAGTGCTTTAACCATGAGTTCAACCTCTCCTTGTTCTAGCCATGCATGATATGATTTTCCCACACTTGCTGAGTACCATTGGTACTCAACCTTGCATATTTGTTGGTTTATATTGCTGCTCAGGTCAAGATAATGAGGTGGTGTATAATGACCAAGATTTTGGACCCGAGGAAGGTTTTTAGGTTCATGAAGACCCCCGAGCAACGCCTGTGATGGAGCCCTAAAGAATAATATTCCGCTGCTAGTTTATTTACTTGTGATGAACTTATTATTGTCCATCGAGACATTTACTATGTAAGACTTACTTATATTCGACACCTGGCTTGTAATAAATGATGCTTCACTATTTGTCATCACATGTATGAGAAAATGATCCTGGCATACATGTGATATTCACTTGGTTGTTTCTTCGGAAAAACCGGGTGTGACAGAGGTGGTATCAGAGCCAAGGTTGCCCGTAGGAACGTGGACCTAGGAAGAAATGGACGTATTTAAGGGCCCTATTTTCTTAAAAATTATTTTCCAAGGTGTGGGTGGAAAAGTGTTATTAAAGGAGTCATTTTCTTCATCTTACCCCAACTTTCATTCAAAATAGGATTTTTATTTAAGAATTTATCTAACCTAATTTTAAATTCTTTTGTTTTAGATGGTTCGCATGATTCGCACCGCTCGTAAGTCCACAGGAGGGAGAGTTCCTGTAGTTGCCCTTGCCGAAAGAGAGGAGAGTCGTCCAGTGACGTACCTTTCCTACGGATTGGCAGGAGGCTTGTTGCGCCGTCTTCGACGTATGCTCGAAGCCGCCGGCAATACGGGCAAGCTAATCATCCACTATAACTCCACCAGGACCATCCGTGAGAAGAGGGAAGAATGGAGTTCGGAGATGAGGATTATACACGAGAATCAGCTGCTGAAGATCCACCACTCTCCAGCTTGTCGAGCAACACAAGTTGACGCGGAGAGAGATGTCACCTGGGAGGCCATCACCTGCCAGAGTCACATCTATCGTCGCCACTTGGACAAAACAGAGTACATGTATGTCCTCCAACGTGAGAGTGGTACCACGGAATACAAATACCCACCGGTGCAGCAAGGGACTTCCCATGAGCACATGGACTTGTGCTTGGAGGATGCTGCTATGCTCAGCACTCGACTGCAGGAGTGTCAACAAGAGCTTCAAGATGTCCGAGACACCCTGAAGGAAACGGAGGCGTTGCTGCGAGCTTGCTTAAAGGCGAGAGAAAGAGGAGATGGGAATGAACTGTGTGTCACCGTGAGTGATCCATGGACTCCCGACTCCCCGGATCGCCGAGCGATCAGGCGTCGTCGCACTTCTCCACCAGCAGCCTCCCCACCCAAAGCAGAGTCAGAAGGTAGCCGAAATGAGGAGGAAGATCCCGAGGAGCCAGCTCAAGAGGACAAGTAGTGTAGAGTCTTTCCCCTAGCTAGCAAGAGGTCGAGTAGTCGAGTCGTTACGTAGTTAATGGTGTGATGATGCTTGGTGTGTGACGTGAGTTGTGGAAGCCATGAGCACTTGTCCACAGCCTCGTCTTCAGATTGTTTTGCTTTGGTGTGTGAACCCATAGGAAGTAATAGAGCATTTATTTGGTGTGAGATATAAACCCTCGTAAAATTTTAACAAAGCCTCAACACCTCAAAGCACCAACAAATGAAAGTAGTAAGATGATACTAAATGATATCAAATTAACATATATTGATTCTGCCAGATGGCCGGAAGAGGAAAAGGACGTGCTGCCAACCCCGCCAACAACAACGATGAGGCATGCAACCCTCATCTTTCTGGAGGCCAGGACCGGGGTGGTCGCCGTGAAGAAGTTGATCCTCTCCACCAAATGCTGGAGAATCAAAATCAGCTTATCCAGAACTTGACTCAAGTGGTGGCCAACTTGCATCAAGTTCCACCTCCACAAGCGGCACCACGCCAACCAAGGTTGAGTGAGTTTCTAGGAACTCAACCTCCAAAGTTTGCAAGTGCTGCTGAACCTCTGGAGGCAGATGATTGGCTGAAGACTATTGAAGGTAAGATGAGGATCATACAGTGCCAAGGGTATGAGAGGGTGCTGTTTGGCTCTCATCAATTGCATGGACCTGCTGCTGATTGGTGGACCGCCTACGTGGCCGCCCATCATGACCCTGAGAACATCACTTGGGAAGAGTTCAAGCGTAGCTTCCGCAACCATTACATCCCAAGAGGTGAACTCAAAAACAAGAGGAAAGAGTTTCTGGGACTGCAGCAGGGAAACATGACGGTGAGGGAATACCTCACTAAATTTACTCAACTATCCCGTTATGCTCCACGAGACATAGAGACTGATGAGCAGAAACAAGATTGTTTCGTGGAAGGACTTACCGCAGAGATGCAGTGTGCAATGTCCTCCAATGAGTATGAAAGCTTTCAAAAGATGGTGGACAGAGCATTTGTGGTGGAAAGGAAGCTAAAGGCTCTGGAAAATGAGAATAAGAGGAAGGCGGGGTGGTCACATCAGGCCTCAGGGAGCAACACCCGCCCACGTATGATGCAGCAACCTACGGGGCAGACAAGCCGTGCTGCGGTACCCTATTCAGCACCAAGAGGGTACAACCCAAACTACAGGCCTCCCGCAGCGCCAGCACAGCAGCCACGTCAGTTTGTGCAGCAGCCTCGCCCCGCATATCCACCTCGACCAGCAGTGCAAGGACCCCCAAACCAACTCCAAGACAACAAGGGCCAGGCATCTAAGATTGGGGTGCAATGTTTCAGCTGTGGTGAAGTGGGGCACTACGCCCATAAATGCCCAAAGAAGAAGCCTGCGCCGCCACAACAGCAGAATGTAGTGAGAGGACGGGTGAACCACGTCACTATGGAGTGTCACACCCGGTTTTTCCGAAGAACAACCAAGTGAATATCACATGTATGCCAGGATCATTTTCTCATACATGTGATGACAAATAGTGAAGCATCATTTATTACAAGCCAGGTGTCGAATATAAATAAGTCTTACATCGCAAATGTCTCAATGGACACTAATGCTTCATCACAAGTAAATAAACTAGCAGCGGAATATTATTCTTTAGGGCTCCATCACAGGCGTTGCCCGGGGGTCTTCATGAACCTAAAAACCTTCCTCGGGTCCAAAGTCTTGGTCATTATACACCACCTCATTATCTTGACCTGAGCAGCAATATAAACCAACAAATATGCAAGGTTGAGTACCAATGGTACTCAGCAAGTGTGGGAAAATTATATCATGCATGGCTAGAACAAGGAGAGGTTGAACTCATGGTTAAAGCACTACGCAATTAATACCTATCACCTTAGCTTATTAAGCACCTACATTACTACACAAGTGAAATGGTCCCAATCTCCCATCCCATCATCATAACCCAATAATCATAACATTATTACCAATGTTAAGCTCCCCACTTAACTTCCAAAACCATCAATCCTCTAATCATGAATAAGTCCAGGCCGCTCTTGACCGTGAGCACGGCTGTCAAGACAGTTTTGACTCTGCAGAGTTTGTACCACTGTACCCACAAGTAGTGATTTCATCCCCCGTTGCCGGGTGGACTAAAAGAACCTCCATTATGCCAGTGGCTACGATCCACATTCACACTTCCCAGGTGTGCGGCCAGGAGATCACTACGAAGCCTTTACAAAGGGATTCCCGACGAGCGTGGGCCCACTGAGGTTTCACCCCTAACAGCATACAAGAGGCTCCAACCCCGCTGCAGTGGCCCCCTCTTGAGCCTTGCGGTTCATATGGTAGTCCAGCTGACACCTACTCCCCGCACCATCCAACACACCCATAATACGCCGGGGATACACCTAATTAATTGGCCAAGCTGCCCCATCTCAGCATGTGGTTGACACTGTAAAGCCGGGTTACATGCTCCATGAACCGGTCCTTAGTATCCAGGCAAGTACTAAACATAAACCCAAGTCTCGTGCATCCAGCACACAACCAAAACATCCAACTTGCCTTGATCACTACCTCTACATAACTCACAATGTCTCTTTCAAGAGTATGGTAATATAAACTGATGATCTCATTTCCCAAATATCCCATTCTAAGCATGGCTAAGCAAATGCATGTAAATAAATGACATGACCAAATAAATCCCAACCCAAGCTACAAGGAAACAAGGTAATGCAAATCTAGGGAAACTTTCCTAGCATGGGTTTCATATTTCATTTGACAATGCAAATAATTCTATCTACACATCCTAGTATGGGATCAAAGTGGTCAAGGACACTTGCCTCCTTCTTGCTGCTCTTGAAATGGGTAGTCCTGGTCTTGGAAATGAATAACTTGTTCTTGAACAGGTTCTACTTCATACCATCACACATAGCAAAAGAAAAACAACAATCATAAGACATAGTTCACACTTCTACTTCATACAAACCACACATTCATATTTATGAAAGTTCTTTACCATTATATGTGTTGTGGTTACTTTATGTGTGTTGAGTTGTGGCTTGCATGCACTTTTAACCATGTATATATGATTCCTACTTTTGTGTCCACATTTATACTTACATACTATTTATATGGGTTTCCAATAAATTTCTTATATTCAACTACTACACCTTTTTACTACCAAGTGTGTATGAAAAGTATTTTTCTTCCCCATATGTGCCTTCATAATTTCTACCAACCCTAAACTGAACCCTTTGGATTTTAAAAACTCCCTTTATCATTTTTTTATACTCCTATGCATAATTGTGTATTTTATTATGAAATTAGTAATACACATCACCTAAACAGTATAGGTTCTGGTCCTAAATAATTTAATAACATATTTTGACCTTGGCTTCTGATGTATACTATTTCATAATTATTTTCCCTATTTTTCTATAGCTATTCTTTACTTAAAAATGTGTCCCTATACTAATAAATGTGAATAATAGATGAAACAGATTCATTTCAGCCCAAAATATATTTTTATCTCACTCCAAAGTTTTCCAAGTACTGAGAAAGTTTTTAATTAATTTTGACAATTATGTTTGTCCCACTTTTTAATTTTTAAACACTAGTCACATATTCAATTTTCTACATTAAATACTAAACAGGGCTAAAATAATGAATTCACCCCATTACAGGGTCTATAATATTATTTTCATAATTTCCAGGGGTCTAGCTACACTTTTCAGAGGTGTTTTTCCTAATTTCTATTAAGTCCAGGGGCTAAAACTGATTTTTAAATGAATTTACATGATTTTCTGGAGTTCCAGGGGCTAGATCTGAAATTTCCGGGGCTAGCTCTCAATTCTAGAGAACCCCAGGGGGTAGCACGTAAGAATTCCAGTCTTTATAATGCGGGGCTGACGTGGACCGTCCGATTTTAAACCGACGGCTGAGATTATAACATCGAACCGGTACGCGGGGTTTTAAAGTCTACCGTGCGATTTAAAATAAACGGCGCACCAGCGGCCACGTCGCTCTGATCGAGCGCGGGCGGCGCTGCCGGCGGCGCACGGCGGCGGGAAGCGGCGATCTCGCCGGAAAGTTTCGGATCCTCGAGAATTCTGCCTAGAACTGTGATCTTATGGCCTAGATCGGTAGAGGGGAGGTCAGGGATCTCACCTCGGGGGTTTTCTCGAGCTCGGGGGTCCTGGAAAGTGATCAGCGGCGAGGTCCGAGGCAAAACCACGGCGAAGCTCGTCGGCGCTGGATTTACACCGTAAGTCTCCGAGTTTTCTGCACCTGCAAAGCTCCCCGGAGGCGGTGGATCAAGACTAGCGAGTTAGATCAGAGTTTCCGAGCTTAGATCGGCCAGAATTCACCGGCGAAGTCTCGGTGCTCACCGGAGTAAAAATCGGCGATCGCGTGGGAAAAACTGATCGGGGCTGCGGTTTTTATAGCCGGGGGAGGGCGGTGGGTTTGTTGTGATCGAGTTGGTGTCCTCTGGGACCAGAATTCGGGCGGCGGGACGGGTTTCCCGATCGGTTAAGATCGCGCGCGCTCGGGGAAAAGTCCGGGGGCGCGGGGGCTCAGGGTTAGGGATGACAGGTGGGTCCCACCCGTCGGTGAGAGGCAGCGCGGCGCGCGCGGGGGCGGGCTGGCGCTGGGAAACTGGGCCGGCTGGCGGGTTTCGGCCCACTGGCCGGTTTTTTTCCCGTTTCCTTTTTCTTTTTCCTTTTCTTTTCTGTTTTGAGTATAATTTGAATTCTAGTTTGAATTTGAATTTTTGCAAAACATGCAATACGTCCAAAAATTTTTAAATTCTCCTCTGAACATAGTTTAGGGTTTTGAATCAAAATTTGGGGTGTTACAGCTCTACCCCCCTTAAAAGAAATCTCGTCCTCGAGATTGGTGTTTCTAAGAAAACAATTCCGGAAACTGTGCCTTGAGCTCATCTTCCCGTTCCCAGGTGGCTTCCTCTTCTGAGTGATGCTTCCACTGCACCTTGCACATCCGGATTCTCTTGTTTCTGGTGAGGCGTTCCATCGTCTCCAAAATCTTGTATGGTTGCTCGGCATAAAACAAATCTTCAGCTACATCCACTTCATTCATGGGTAACACCTCCTCAGGCGTCCTCAGGCATTTCTTGAGTTGTGACACATGGAATACATCGTGTACATCTGATAGATGAACCGGTAACTCTAGTTGGTACGCCACTTCGCCTTTTCTTTCCAAAACTTGAAAGGGTCCGATGTATCGAGGTGACAAATTCCCTTTCACCTTGAACCGACGAAGTCCTCTGATAGGGGACACCTTGAGATAAATATAGTCTCCCACGTTGAAAACGAGTTCTCTTCTTCGTACATCAGCATAACTCTTCTGGCGTGTTTGTGCTATCCTCAAGTTGTTGCGAATCTCCCTCACCTTCGCTTCAGCTTCTTGTAGCACTTCTGGACCAAACACTTTACTTTCTCCTGTTTGGTTCCAAAATAGGGGAGTTCTGCACTTCCTTCCATACAAAGCTTCAAACGGTGACATCTTCATACTAGATTGATAGCTATTGTTATAGGAAAACTCCGCATACGGTAAGTTCTTGTCCCAACTCCTATTGTTTTTTAGTGCACATGCCCTTAACATATCTTCAAGGATCTGATTGGTTCTTTCCGTCTGCCCGTCAGTTTGGGGATGATAGGCAGAGCTGAAATTCAGATGGGTTCCCATGGTTTCATGCAACTTTTGCCAAAACCTCGAGGTGAACTGTGTCCCTCGATCCGACACAATCTTCTTTGGCACTCCATGGTAACACACGATCCTTGACATGTACAATTCTGCCAATTTGGATCCGCTGTAGCTTTCTTTCACAGGGATGAAATGAGCTACCTTGGTTAGCCTATCAATAATGACCCATATTGAATCATACCCGGATTGGGTCCTAGGCAATCCCACGACAAAATCCATGCTGATTTCTTCCCACTTCCATTCAGGCACTTTGAGTGGTTGCAATAATCCCGCGGGTCGTTGATGTTCTGCTTTCACCAACTGACATGTGTCACATAGGGCAACATGTTCCGCGACATCTCGCTTCATGCCATACCACCAATACCTGCTCTTGAGGTCCTGGTACATCTTCGTACTCCCAGGATGAATGGAATAGTCAGAATCGTGAGCCTCCTTCAAAATTAATTCACGGATCTCCTTTACTTCTGGCACACAGATCCTTTTCCCGTGCCACACCGTTCCCTGTTCATCCTCTCTAAAACCAGGAGCTTTATTTTCCTTGATGAGCTGTCGGATCTCTTGTATCTTCTCATCATTCTTTTGGCCCTCGCGTATGTCTTGCTCGAGTGTGGAGTCCACTTCCATGGCGATGGTTTCACCACTATTTACTAGACATAGATTGAGTCTTATAAGCTCGTCCTTCAATTCTGCAGGCATGTCCTTCAAACTCAACTTATTGACCTGCACTTTCCGACTCAAAGCATCGGCCACGACGTTTGCTTTTCCGGGATGATAGTTGATGCCTATATCAAAGTCATGGATTAGCTCTAACCATCTCCTTTGTCTGAGGTTGAGATCCGGCTGTGTGAATATGTACTTCAAACTCTTATGATCCGTATATATCTCTGTCCTCTTCCCCATCAAATAGTGCCGCCAAATTTTTAACGCGTGTACCACTGCAGCTAGTTCTAGATCATGTGTAGGATAGTTCTTCTCGTGCTTCCGAAGCTGCCGGGATGCATACGCCACGACATGTCCTTCTTGCATGAGAACACATCCCAACCCATTTCCAGAGGCATCGCAGTACACTGTGAAATTCTTCTGCATATCTGGCATAACCAACACTGGGGCTGTTGTCAATCTCTTCTTTAGCTCTTGAAAGCTCATATCGCACTGTGGCGTCCAGGTGAATGTGATTCCCTTTTCCAACAGTTTGGTGAGAGGTCTCGAGATTTTGGAGAATCCCTCAATAAACCGTCGATAGTATCCAGCCAATCCCAAAAAGCTTCGAACTTCCCCGACATTTTCAGGGGTCTTCCACTTCTGGATGTCCTCGATTTTGGCGGGATCTACGGAGATTCCTCCCTCCGAGATTATATGTCCTAAAAAGGGAACTCTCTTCAACCAAAACTCACACTTGCTCAACTTGGCATATAGTTGGTGTTCTCTCAACCTCTGTAACACCAACCTTAGATGTTTCTCATGTTCTTCTTCATCTTTGGAGAAGACGAGAATATCATCTATGAAAACCACCACAAATTTGTCCAGATATTCCATGAATACCTTGTTCATGAGGTACATGAAATATGTCGGGGCATTGGTTAGCCCGAAAGGCATGACAGTATATTCATACAGTCCGTACCGAGATACGAAAACTGTCTTGGGAATATCAGATTGCCTTATCTTGAGTTGGTGGTATCCCGACCTGAGATCAATTTTCGAGAACACACAAGCTCCCCTCAACTGATCAAACAAGTCTTCAATGCGGGGTAATGGGTACTTGTTCTTAATGGTTACCTCATTCAAGGCATGGCAATCCGCGCATAACCTTTGGGTTCCGTCTTTCTTAGGCACAAATATCACCGGAGCTCCCCATGGTGAGGAACTAGGGCGAATATACCCCTTCTCCGTCAATTCTCTCAAATGATCCTTGAGCTCTTCTAGCTGCTTGGAGTCCATTCGATAAGGTCTCTTGTATATCGGGGCTGTTCCCGGTACTAGCTCAATTGCGAATTCCACGTCACGGTCGGGAGGCATACCTGGCAACTCTTCCGGAAAAACATCTGGATATTCCCTGATAGTCCTGATTTCCTTAACTTTCACCTCCACTTGATTTAATTTAATGTCCCTCCTAGGCTCGTGTATTGTTATGAACTTTACTCTTGTGCCATTGGGGTGAGTTAGTTCCACCGTTCTGGTCGAACAATGGATGATTCCTTTATGTTTGGTCAACCAATCCATACCCAAAATAATATCTATCCCTTGTGAATCTATCACTATGAGGTTAGCAGTAAATACTACCCCATTAATGTCTAGGCTCACTTTGGGACACACTTGTCTTGTCCTTATTTCTCCACCTGGAGAGTTTACGGCTAGCATATGGTTCATTTGTGTGGTTGCTAGGTCATGCTTCTTAACAAACCCTTGAGCAATGAACGAGTGGGTAGCACCAGAATCAAACAGCAGAGTTGCAAGGTGTAAATTGGCATGCCTTGAATGAGGTAACCATTAAGAACAAGTACCCATTACCCCGCATTGAAGACTTGTTTGATCAGTTGAGGGGAGCTTGTGTGTTCTCGAAAATTGATCTCAGGTCGGGGTACCACCAACTCAAGATAAGGCAATCTGATATTCCCAAGACAGTTTTCGTATCTCGGTACGGACTGTATGAATATACTGTCATGCCTTTCGGGCTAACCAATGCCCCGACATATTTCATGTACCTCATGAACAAGGTATTCATGGAATATCTGGACAAGTTTGTGGTGGTTTTCATAGATGATATTCTCGTCTTCTCCAAAGATGAAGAAGAACATGAGAAACATCTAAGGTTGGTGTTACAGAGGCTGAGAGAACACCAACTATATGCCAAGTTGAGCAAGTGTGAGTTTTGGCTGAAGAGAGTTCCCTTTTTAGGACATATAATCTCGGAGGGAGGAATCTCCGTAGATCCCGCCAAAATCGAGGACATCCAGAAGTGGAAGACCCCTGAAAATGTCGGAGAAGTTCGAAGCTTTTTGGGATTGGCTGGATACTATCGACGGTTTATTGAGGTATTCTCCAAGATCTCGAGACCTCTCACCAAACTGTTGGAAAAGGGAATCACATTCACCTGGACGCCACAGTGCGATATGAGCTTTCAAGAGCTAAAGAAGAGATTGACAACAGCCCCAGTGTTGGTTATGCCAGATATGCAGAAGAATTTCACAGTGTACTGCGATGCCTCTGGAAATGGGTTGGGATGTGTTCTCATGCAAGAAGGACATGTCGTGGCGTATGCATCCCGGCAGCTTCGGAAGCACGAGAAGAACTATCCTACACATGATCTAGAACTAGCTGCAGTGGTACACGCGTTGAAAATTTGGCGGCACTATTTGATGGGGAAGAGGACAGAGATATATACGGATCATAAGAGTTTGAAGTACATATTCACACAGCCAGATCTCAACCTCAGACAAAGGAGATGGTTAGAGCTAATCAATGACTTTGATATAGGCATCAACTATCATCCCAGGAAAGCAAACGTCGTGGCCGATGCTTTGAGTCGGAAAGTGCAGGTCAATAAGTTGAGTTTGAAGGACATGCCTGCAGAATTGAAGGACGAGGTTATAAGACTCAATCTATGTCTAGTAAATAGTGGTGAAGCCATCGCCATGGAAGTGGACTCCACACTCGAGCAAGACATACGCGAGGGTCAAAAGAATGATGGGAAGATACAAGAGATCAGACAGCTCATCAAGGAAAATAAAGCTCCTGGTTTTAGAGAGGATGAACAAGGAACGGTGTGGCACGAGAAAAGGATCTGTGTGCCAGAAGTAAAAGAGATCCGTGAATTAATTTTGAAGGAGGCTCACGATTCCGACTATTCCATTCATCCTGGGAGTATGAAGATGTACCAGGATCTCAAGAGCAGGTATTGGTGGTATGGCATGAAGCGAGATGTCGCGGAACATGTTGCCCTATGTGACACATGTCAGTTGGTGAAAGCAGAACATCAACGACCCGCGGGATTATTGCAACCACTCAAAGTGCCTGAATGGAAGTGGGAAGAAATCAGCATGGATTTTGTCGTGGGATTGCCTAGGACCCAATCCGGGTATGATTCAATATGGGTCATTATTGATCGGCTAACCAAGGTAGCTCATTTCATTCCTGTGAAAGAAAGCTACAGCGGAGCCAAATTGGCAGAATTGTACATGTCAAGGATTGTGTGTTACCATGGAGTGCCAAAGAAGATAGTGTCGGATCGAGGGACACAGTTCACCTCGAGGTTTTGGCAAAAGTTGCATGAAACCATGGGAACCCATCTGAACTTCAGCTCTGCCTATCATCCCCAAACTGACGGGCAGACGGAAAGAACCAATCAGATCCTTGAAGATATGTTAAGGGCATGTGCACTCAAAAACAATAGGAGTTGGGACAAGAACTTACCGTATGCGGAGTTTTCCTATAACAATAGCTATCAATCTAGTATGAAGATGTCACCGTTTGAAGCTTTGTATGGAAGGAAGTGCAGAACTCCCTTATTTTGGAACCAAACAGGAGAAAGTAAAGTGTTTGGTCCAGAAGTGCTACAAGAAGCCGAAGCGAAGGTGAGGGAGATTCGCAACAACTTGAGGATAGCACAAACACGCCAGAAGAGTTATGCTGATGTACGAAGAAGAGAACTCGTTTTCAACGTGGGAGACTATGTTTATCTCAAGGTGTCCCCTATCAGAGGACTTCGTCGGTTCAAGGTGAAAGGGAAGTTGTCACCTCGATACATCGGACCCTTTCAAGTTTTGGAAAGGAAAGGCGAAGTGGCGTACCAACTAGAGTTACCGGTTCATCTATCGGACGTGCACGATGTATTCCATGTGTCACAACTCAAGAAATGTCTGAGGACGCCTGAGGAGGTGTTACCCATGAATGAAGTGGATGTAGCTGAAGATTTGTCTTATGCCGAGCAACCATACAAGATTTTGGAGACGATGGAACGCCTCACCAGAAATAAAAGAATTCGGATGTGCAAGGTGCAGTGGAAGCATCACTCAGAAGAGGAAGCCACCTGGGAACGGGAAGATGAGCTCAAGGCACAATTTCTGGAATTGTTCTCTTAGAAACACCAATCTCGAGGACGAGATTTCTTTTAAGGGGGGTAGAGCTGTAACACCCCAAATTTTGATTCAAAACCCTAAACCATGTTCAGAGGAGAATTTAAAAATTTTTGGACGTATTGCATGTTTTGCAAAAATTCAAATTCAAACTAGAATTCAAATTATACTCAAAACAGAAAAGAAAAGGAAAAAGAAAAAGGAAAACGGGAAAAAAACCGGCCAGTGGGCCGAAACCCGCCAGCCGGCCCAGCTTTCCCCGCGCAGCCCGCCCCCACGCGCGCCCGCGCTCTCTCACACAGACAGGTGGGACCCACCTGTCATCCCTAACCCTGAGCCCCCGCGCCCCCGGACTTTTCCCTGAGCGCGCGCGATCTTAACCGATTGGGAAACCCGTCCCGCCGCCCGAATTCTGGTCCCAGGGGACTCCAACTCGATCACAACAAACCCACCGCCCTCCCCCGGCTATAAAAACCCCCGATCCGATCAGTTTTTCCCACGCGATCGCCGATTTTCACTCCGGTGAGCACCGAGACTTCGCCGGTGAATTCTGGCCGATCTAAGCTCGGAAACTCTGATCTAACTCGCTGGTTTTGATCCACCGCCTCCGGGGAGCTTTGCAGGTGCAGAAAACTCGGAGACTTACGGTGTAAATCCAGCGCCGACGAGCTTCGCCGTGGTTTTGCCTCGGACCTCGCCGCTGATCACTTTCCAGGACCCCCGAGCTCGAGAAAACCCCCGAGGTGAGATCCCTGACCTCCCCTCTATCGATCTAGGCCATAAGATCACAGTTCTGGGCAGAATTATCGAGGATCCGAAACTTTCCGGCGAGATCGCCGCTTCCCGCCGCCGTGCGCCGCCGGCAGCGCCGCCCGCGCTCGATCGGAGCGACGTGGCCGCTTGAGCGCCGTTTATTTTAAATCGCACGGTAGACTTTAAAACCCCGCGTACCGGTTCGATCTTATAATCTCAGCCGTCGGTTTAAAATCGGACGGACCACGTCAGCCCCGCATTATAAAGACTGGAATTCTTACGTGCTACCCCCTGGGGTTCTCAGAAAATGAGAGCTAGCCTCGGAAACTTCAGATCTAGCCCCTGGAACTTCAGAAAATCATGTAAATTCATTTAAAAATCAGTTTTAGCCCCTGGACTTAATAGAAATTAGGAAAAACACCTCTGAAAAGTGTAGCTAGACCCCTGGAAATTATGAAAATAATATTATAGACCCTGTAATGGGGTGAATTCATTATTTTAGCCCTGTTTAGTATTTAATGTAGAAAATTGAATATGTGACTAGTGTTTAAAAATTAAAAAGTGGGACAAACATAATTGTCAAAATTAATTAAAAACTTTCTCAGTACTTGGAAAACTTTGGAGTGAGATAAAAATATATTTTGGGCTGAAATGAATCTGTTTCATCTATTATTCACATTTGTTAGTATAGGGACACATTTTTGAGTAAAGAATAGTTATAGAAAAATAGGGAAAATAATTATGAAATAGTCCACATCAGAAGCCAAGGTCAAAATATGATATTAAATTATTTAGGACCAGAACCTATACTGTTTAGATGATATGTATTACTAATTTCATAATAAAATACACAATTATGCATAAGAATATAAATCTGAAAAATATAGCAACTAGTAAATGATCAATGGAGTTTTTAAAATACAAAAGAGTTCAGTTTAGGGTTGGTAGAAATTATGAAAGCACATATGGGGAAGAATAATACTTTTCATACACACTTGGTAGTAAAAAGGTGAAGTAGTTGAATATAAGAAATTTATTGGAAACCCATATAAATAGTGTGTAAGTATGAAGGTGGACACAAAAGTAGGAATCATATACACATGGTTAAAAGTGCATGCAAGCCACAACTCAACACACATAAAGTAACCACAACACATATAATGGTAAAGAACTTTCATAAATATGAATGTGTGGTTTGTATGAAGTAGAAGTGTGAACTATGTCTTATGATTGTTGTTTTTCTTTTGCTATGTGTGATGGTATGAAGTAGAACCTGTTCAAGAACAAGTTATTCATTTCCAAGACCAGGACTACCCATTTCAAGAGCAGCAAGAAGGAGGCAAGTGTCCTTGACCACTTTGATCCTATGCTAGGATGTGTAGATAGAATTATTTGCATTGTCAAATGAAATATGAAACCCATGCTAGGAAAGTTTCCCTAGATTTGCATTACCTTGTTTCCTTGTAGCTTGGGTTGGGATTTATTTTGTCATTTATTTACATGCATTTGCTTAGCCATGCTTAGAATGGGATAATTGGGAAATGAGATCATCAGTTTATATTACCATACTCTTGAATGAGACATTGTGAGTTATGTAGAGGTAGGGATCAAGGCAAGTTGGATGTTTTGGTTGTGTGCTGGGTGCACGAGACTTGGGTTTGTGTTTAGTACTTGCCTGGATCCTAAGGACCGGTTCATGGAGCATGTAACCCGGCTTTACCGTGCCAACCACATGCTGAGATGGGGCAGCTTGGCCAATTAATTAGGTGTATCCCCGGCGTAGTATGGGTGTGTTGGATGGTGCGGGGAATAGGTGTCAGCTGGACTACCATATGAACCGCAAGGCTCAAGAGGGGGCCACTGCAGCGGGGTTGGAGCCTCTTGTATGCTGTTAGGGGTGAAACCTCAGTGGGCCCACGCTCGTCGGGAATCCCTTTGTAAAGGCTTCGTAGTGATCTCTTGGCCGCACATCTGGGAAGTGTGAATGTGGAACGTAGCCACTGGCATAATGGAGGTTCTTTTAGTCCACCCGGCAACGGGGGATGAAATCACTACTTGTGGGTACAGTGGTACAAACTCTGCAGAGTCAAAACTGTCTTGACAGCCGTGCTCACGGTTAAGAGCGGCCTGGACTTATTCATGATTAGAGGATTGATGGTTTTGGAAGTTAAGCGGGGAGCTTAACATTTGAAATGATGTTATGGTTATTAGATTATGATGATGGGATGGGAGATTTGGGACCATTTCACCTGTGTAGTAATGTAGGTGCATAATAAGCTAAGGTGATAGGTATTAATTGCGTAGTGCTTTAACCATGAGTTCAACCTCTCCTTGTTCTAGCCATGCATGATATGATTTTCCCACACTTGCTGAGTACCATTGGTACTCAACCTTGCATATTTGTTGGTTTATATTGCTGCTCAGGTCAAGATAATGAGGTGGTGTATAATGACCAAGATTTTGGACCCGAGGAAGGTTTTTAGGTTCATGAAGACCCCCGGGCAACGCCTGTGATGGAGCCCTAAAGAATAATATTCCGCTGCTAGTTTATTTACTTGTGATGAACTTATTATTGTCCATCGAGACATTTACTATGTAAGACTTACTTATATTCGACACCTAGCTTGTAATAAATGATGCTTCACTATTTGTCATCACATGTATGAGAAAATGATCCTGGCATACATGTGATATTCATTTGGTTGTTTCTTCGGAAAAACCGGGTGTGACAGTCAAGGACACTTGCCTCCTTCTTGCTGCTCTTGAAATGGGTAGTCCTGATCTTGGAAAGGGTTAACTTGCTCTTGAACAGGTTCTACTTCATACCATCACACATAGCAAAAGAAAAACAACAATCATAAGACATAGTTCACACTTCTACTTCATACAAACCACACATTCATATTTATAAAAGTTCTTTACCATTATATGTGTTGTGGTTACTTTATGTGTTTTAAGTTGTGGCTTGCATGCACTTTTAACCATGTATATATGATTCCTACTTTTGTGTCCACATTTATACCTACATACTATTTATATGGGTTTCCAATAAATTTCTTATATTCAACTACTACACCTTTTTACTACCAAGTGTGTATGAAAAGTATTTTTCTTCCCCATATGTGCCTTCATAATTTCTATCAACCCTAAACTGAACTCTTTGTATTTTAGAAACTCCATTTATCATTTACTAGTTGCTATATTTTCAGATTTATATTCCTATGCATAATTGTGTATTTTATTATGAAACTAGTAACACACATCATCTAAACAGTATAGGTTTTGGTCCTAAATAATTTAATAACATATTTTGACCTTGGCTTCTGATGTAGACTATTTCATAATTATTTTCCCTATTTTTCTATAACTATTATTTACTTAAAAATGTGTCCCTATACTAATAAATATGAATAATAGATGAAACAGATTTATTTCAGCCCAAAAATATATTTCTATCTCACTCCAAAGTTTTCTAAGTACTGAGAAAGTTTTTAATTAATTTTGACAATTATGTTTGTCCCCCTTTTTAATTTTTAAACACTAGTTACATATTCAATTTTCTAAATTAAATACTAAACAGGACTAAAATAATGAATTCACCCCATTACAGGGTCTATAATATTATTTTCATAATTTCCAGGGGTCTAGCTACACTTATCAGAGGTGTTTTTCCTAATTTCTATTAAGTCCAGGGGCTAAAACTGATTTTTTAAATGAATTTACATGATTTTCTGGAGTTCCAGGGGCTAGATCTGAAGTTTCCGGGGCTAGCTCTCAATTCCAGAGAACCCCAGGGGGTAGCACGTAAGAATTCCAGTCTTTATAACGCGGGGCTGACGTGGACCGTCCGATTTTAAACCGACGGCTGAGATTATAACATCGAACCGGTACGCGGGGATTTAAAGTCTACCGTGCGATTTAAAATAAACGGCGCACAAGCGGCCACGTCGCTCCGATCGAGCGCGGGCGGCGCTGCCGGCGGCGCACGGCGGCGGGAAGCGGCGATCTCGCCGGAAAGTTTCGGATCCTCGAGAATTCTGCCTAAAACTGTGATCTTATGGCATAGATCGGTAGAGGGGAGGTCAGGGATCTCACCTCGGGGGTTTTCTTGAGCTCGGGGGTCCTGGAAAGTGATCGGCGGCGAGGTCCGAGGCAAAACCACGGCGAAGCTCGTCGGCGCTGGATTTACACCGTAACTCTCCGAGTTTTCTGCACCTACAAAGTTCACCGGAGGCGGTGGATCAAGACCAGCGAGTTAGATCAGAGTTTCCGAGCTTAGATCGGCCAGAATTCACCGGCGAAGTCTCGGTGCTCACCGGAGTGAAAATCGGCGATCGTGTGGGAAAAACTCATCGGGGCTGGGGTTTTTATAGCCGGGGGAGGGCGGTGGGTCTGTTGCGATCGAGTTTGAGTTGTTTGGGACCAGAATTCGGCTGCGGGACGCGGAAATCCGGTCGGTTGTGATCGCGCGCGCGGGAGAGAGTCCGGGGTCGCGGGGTTAGGGATGACAGGTGGGTCCCACCTGTCTGTGAGAGACAGCGCGGCGCGCGCGGGGGCGGGCTGGCGCGGGGAAACTGGGCCGGCTGGCGGGTTTCGGCCCACTGGCCGGTTTTTTTCCCGTTTCTTTTTTTCTTTTTCCATTTCTTTTCTGTTTTGAGTCTAATTTGAATTCCAGCTTGAATTTGAATTTTTGCAAAACATGCAACACGTCCAAAAATTTTTAAATTCCCCTCTGAACATGGTTTAGGGTTTTGAATCAAAATTTGGGGTGTTACAGCTCTACCCCCCTTAAAAGAAATCTCGTCCTCGAGATTGGTGTTTCTAAGAAAACAATTCCGGAAATTGTGCCTTGAGCTCATCTTCCCGTTCCCAGGTAGCTTCCTCTTCTGAGTGATGCTTCCACTGCACCTTGCACATCCGGATTCTCTTGTTTCTGGTGAGGCGTTCCATCGTCTCCAAAATCTTGTATGGTTGCTCGGCATAAGACAAATCTTCAGCTACCTCCACTTCATTCATGGGTAACACCTCTTCAGGCGTCCTCAGGCATTTCTTGAGTTGTGACACATGGAATACATCGTGCACGTCCGATAGATGAACCGGTAACTCTAGTTGGTACGCCACTTCGCCTTTTCTTTCCAAAACTTGAAAGGGTCCGATGTATCGAGGTGACAACTTCCCTTTCACCTTGAACCGACGAAGTCCTCTGATAGGGGACACCTTGAGATAAACATAGTCTCTCACGTTGAAAACGAGTTCTCTTCTTCGTACATCAGCATAACTCTTCTGGCGTGTTTGTGCTATCCTCAAGTTGTTGCGAATCTCCCTCACCTTCGCTTCGGCTTCTTGTAGCACTTCTGGACCAAACACTTTACTTTCTCCTGTTTGGTTCCAAAATAGAGGAGTTCTGCACTTCCTTCCATACAAAGCTTCAAACGGTGACATTTTCATACTAGCTTGATAGCTGTTGTTATAGGAAAACTCCGCATACGGTAAGTTCTTGTCCCAACTCCTATTGTTTTTTAGTGCACATGCCCTTAACATATCTTCAAGGATCTGATTGGTTCTCTCCGTCTGCCCGTCAGTTTGGGGATGATAGGCAGAGCTGAAATTCAGATGGGTTCCCATGGTTTCATGCAACTTTTGCCAAAACCTCGAGGTAAACTGTGTCCCTCGGTCCGATACTATCTTCTTTGGCACTCCATGGTAGCACACAATCCTTGACATGTACAATTCTGCCAATTTGGATCCGCTGTAGCTTTCTTTCACAGGGATGAAATGAGCTACCTTGGTTAGCCTATCAATAATGACCCATATTGAATCATACCCGGATTGGGTCCTAGGCAATCCCACGACAAAATCCATGCTGATTTCTTCCCACTTCCATTCAGGCACTTTGAGTGGTTGCAATAATCCCGCGGGTCGTTGATGTTCAGCTTTCACCAACTGACATGTGTCACATAGGGCAACATGTTCCGCGACATCTCGCTTCATGCCATACCACCAATACCTGCTCTTGAGGTCCTGGTACATCTTCGTACTCCCAGGATGAATGGAATAGTCGGAATCGTGAGCCTCCTTCAAAATTAATTCACGGATCTCTTTTACTTCTGGCACACAGATCCTTTTCCCGTGCCACACCGTTCCTTGTTCATCCTCTCTAAAACCAGGAGCTTTATTTTCCTTGATAAGCTGTCTGATCTCTTGTATCTTCTCATCATTCTTTTGGCCCTCGCGTATGTCTTGCTCAAGTGTGGAGTCCACTTCCATGGCGATGGCTTCACCACTATTTACTAGACATAGATTGAGTCTTATAACCTCGTCCTTCAATTCTGTAAGCATGTCCTTCAAACTCAACTTATTGACCTGCACTTTCCGACTCAAAGCATCGGCCACGACGTTTGCTTTCCCGGGATGATAGTTGATGCCTATATCAAAGTCATTGATTAGCTCTAACCATCTCCTTTGTCCGAGGTTGAGATCTGGCTGTGTGAATATGTACTTCAAACTCTTATGATCCGTATATATCTCTGTCCTCTTCCCCATCAAATAGTGACGCCAAATTTTCAACGCGTGTACCACTGCAGCTAGTTCTAGGTCATGTGTTGGATAGTTCTTCTCGTGCTTCCGAAGCTGCCGGGATGCATAAGCCACGACATGTCCTTCTTGCATGAGAACACATCCCAACCCATTTCCAGAGGCATCGCAGTACACTGTGAAATTCTTCTGCATATCTGGCATAACCAGCACTAGGGCTGTTGTCAATCTCTTCTTTAGCTCCTGAAAGCTCGTCTCGCACTGTGGCGTCCAGGTGAATGTGATTCCCTTCTCCAACAGTTTGGTGAGAGGTCTCGAGATCTTGGAGAATCCCTCAATAAACCGTCGATAGTATCCAGCCAATCCCAAAAAGCTTCGAACTTCCCCGACATTTTCAGGGGTTTTCCACTTCTGGATATCCTCGATTTTGGCGGGATCTACGGAGATTCCTCCCTCCGAGATTATATGTCCTAAAAAGGGAACTCTCTTCAGCCAAAACTCACACTTGCTCAACTTGGCATATAGTTGGTGTTCTCTCAGCCTCTGTAACACCAACCTTAGATGTTTCTCATGTTCTTCTTCATTTTTGGAGAAGACGAGAATATCATCTATGAAAACCACCACAAATTTGTCCAGATATTCCATGAATACCTTGTTCATGAGGTATATGAAATATGCCGGGGCATTGGTTAGCCCAAAAGGCATGACAGTGTATTCATATAGTCCGTACCGAGATACGAAAGCTGTCTTGGGAATATCTGATTGCCTTATCTTGAGTTGGTGGTATCCCGACCTGAGATCAATTTTCGAGAACACATAAGCTCCCCTCAACTGATCAAACAAGTCTTCAATGCGGGGTAATGGGTACTTGTTCTTGATGGTTACCTCATTCAAGGCACGGTAATCCACGCATAACCTTTGGGTTCCGTCTTTCTTGGGCATAAATATCACCGGAGCTCCCCATGGTGAGGAACTAGGGCGAATATACCCCTTCTCCGTCAATTCTCTCAAATGATCCTTGAGCTCTTCTAGCTGCTTGGAGTCCATTCGATAAGGTCTCTTGTATATCGGGGCTGTTCCCGTTACTAGCTCAATTGCGAATTCCACGTCACGGTCGGGAGGCATACCTGGCAATTCCTCCGGAAAAACATCTGGATATTCTCTGATAGTCCTGATTTCCTCAACTTTCACCTCCACTTGATTTAATTTAATGTCCCTCCTAGGCTCGTGTATCGTTATGAACTTTACTCTTGTGCCATTGGGGTGAGTTAGTTCCACCGTTCTGGTCGAACAATGGATGATTCCTTTATGTTTGGTCAACCAATCCATACCCAAAATAATATCTATCCCTTGTGAATCTATCACTATGAGGTTAGCAGTAAATACTACCCCATTAATGTCTAGGCTCACTTTGGGACACACTTGTCTTGTCCTTATTTCTCCTCCTGGAGAGTTTACGGCTAGCATATGGTTCATTGGTGTAGTTGCTAGGTCATGTTTCTTAACAAACCCTTGAGCAATGAACGAGTGGGTAGCACCAGAATCAAACAGCAGAGTTGCGAGGTGTAAATTGGCAGAAAACTTACCAACTACCACGTCGGGTGCCTCTTGTGCTTCCTCCATAGTGACATGGTTCACCCGTCCTCTCAATACATTCTGCTGTTGTGGCGGCGCAGGCTTCTTCTTTGGGCATTTATGGGCGTAGTGCCCCACTTCACCACAGCTAAAACATTGCACCCCAATCTTAGTTGCTTGGCCCTTGTTGTCTTGGGGTTGATTTGGGGGTCCTTGCACTGCTGGTCGAGGCGGATATGCGGGGTGAGGCTGTTGCACAAACTGACGTGGCGGCTGTGCTGGTGCCGCGGGTGGCCTGTAGTTTGGGTTGTACCCTCTTGGTGCTGAATAGGGTACCGCAGCACGGCTTGTCTGCCCCGTAGGTTGCTGCATCATACGTGGGCGGGTGTTGCTCCCTGAGGCCTGATGTGACCACCCCGCCTTCCTCTTATTCTCATTTTCCAAGGTCTTTAGCTTCCTTTCCACCACAAATGCTCTGTCCACCATCTTTTGAAAGCTTTCATACTCATTGGAGGACATTGCACACTGCATCTCTGCGGTAAGTCCTTCCACGAAACAATCTTGTTTCTGCTCATCAGTCTCTATGTCTCGTGGAGCATAACGGGATAGTTGAGTAAATTTAGTGAGGTATTCCCTCACAGTCATGTTTCCCTGCTGCAGTCCCAAAAATTCCTTCCTCTTGTTTTTGAGTTCACCTCTTGGGATGTAATGGTTGCGGAAGCTACGCTTGAACTCTTCCCAAGTGATGTTCTCAGAGTCATGATGGGTGGCCACGTAGGCGGTCCACCAATCAGCAGCAGGTCCATGCAATTGATGAGAGGCAAACAGCACCCTCTCATACCCTTGGCATTGTATTATCCTCATCTTACTTTCAATGGTCTTCAGCCAATCATCTGCCTCCAGAGGTTCAGCAGCACTTGCAAACTTTGGAGGTTGAGTTCCTAGAAACTCACTCAACCTTGGTTGGCGTGGTGCAGCTTGTGGAGGTGGAACTTGATGCAAGTTGGCCACCACTTGAGTCAAGTTCTGGATAAGCTGATTTTGATTCTCCAGCATTTGGTGGAGAGGATCAACTTCTTCACGGCGACCACCCCTGTCCTGGCCTCCAGAAAGATGAGGGTTGCATGCCTCATCATTGTTGTTGGCGGGGTTGGCAGCACGTCCTTTTCCTCTTCCGGCCATCTGGCAGAATCAACAAATGTTAATTTGATATCATTTAGTATCATCTTACTACTTTCATTTGTTGGTGCTTTGAGGTGTTGAGGCTTTGTTAAAATTTTACGAGGGTTTATATCTCACACCAAATAAATGCACTATTATTTCCTGTGGGTTCACACACCAAAGCAAAACAATCTGAAGACGAGGCTGTGGACAATTGCTCATGGCTTCCACAACTCACGTCACACACCAAGCATCATCACACCATTAACTACGTAACGACTCGACTACTCGACCTCTTGCTAGCTAGGGGAAAGACTCTACACTACTCGTCCTCTTGAGCTGGCTCTTCGGGATCTTCCTCCTCATTTCGGCTACCTTCTGACTCTGCTTTGGGTGGGGAGGCTGCTGGTGGAGAAGTGCGACGACGCCTGATCGCTCGGTGATCCGGGGAGTCAGGAGTCCATGTATCACTCACGGTGACACACAGTTCATTCTCATCTCCTCTTTCTCTCGCCTTTAAGCAAGCTCGCAGCAACGCCTCCGTTTCCTTCAGGGTGTCTCGGACATCCTGAAGCTCTTGTTGACACTCCTGCAGTCGAGTGCTGAGCATAGCAGCATCCTCCAAGCACAAGTCCATGTGCTCATGGGAAGTCCCTTGCTGCACCGGTGGGTACTTGTACTCCGTGGTACCACTCTCACGTTGGAGGACATACATGTACTCAGTTTTGTCCAAGTGGCGACGATAGATGTGACTCTGGCAGGTGATGGCCTCCCAGGTGACATCGTTCTCCGCGTCAACTTGTGTTGCTCGACAAGCTGGAGAATGGTGAATCTTAAGCAGTTGATTCTCGTGTATAATCCTCATCTCCGAACTCCATTCTTCCCTCTTCTCACGGATGGTCCTGGTGGAGTTATAGTGGATGATTAGCTTGCCCGTATTGCCGGCGGCTTCGAGCATACGTCGAAGACGGCGCAACAAGTCTCCTACTGCCAATCCGTAGGAAAGGTACGTCACGGGGCGACTCTCCTCTCTTTCGGCAAGGGCAACTACGGGAACTCTCCCTCCCGTGGACTTGCGAGTAGTGCGAATCATGCGAACCATCTAAAACAAAAGAATTTAAAATTAGGTTTGATAAATTCTCAAACAAAAATCCTATTTTGAATGAAAGTTGGGGTAAGATGAAGAAAATGACTCCTTTAATAACACTTTTCAACCCACACCTTGGAAAATAGTTTTTTAAGAAAAAAGGGACCTTAAATACGTCCATTTCTACCTAGGTCCACGTTCCTACGGGCAACCTTGGCTCTGATACCACCTCTGTCACACCCGGTTTTTCCGAAGAAACAACCAAGTGAATATCACATGTATGCCAGGATCATTTTCTCATACATGTGATGACAAATAGTAAAGCATCATTTATTACAAGCCAGGTATCGAATATAAATAAGTCTTACATCGCAAATGTCTCAATGGACACTAATGCTTCATCACAAGTAAATAAACTAGCAGCGGAATATTATTCTTTAGGGCTCCATCACAGGCGTTGCCCGGGGGTCTTCATGAACCTAAAATCCTTCCTCGGGTCTAAAATCTTGGTCATTATACACCACCTCGTTATCTTGACCTGAGCAGCAATATAAACCAACAAATATGCAAGGTTGAGTACCAATGGTACTCAGCAAGTGTGGGAAAATTATATCATGCATGGCTAGAACAAGGAGAGGTTGAACTCATGGTTAAAGCACTACGCAATTAATACCTATCACCTTAGCTTATTAAGCACCTACATTTCTACACAGGTGAAACGGTCCCAATCTCCCAACCCATTATCATAATCCAATAACCATAACATCATTTCCAATGTTAAGCTCCCCGCTTAACTTCCAAAACCATCAATCCTCTAATCATGAATAAGTCCAGGCCGCTTTTAACCGTGAGCACGGCTGTCAAGACAGTTTTGACTCTGCAGAGTTTGTACCACTGTACCCACAAGTAGTGATTTCATCCCCCGTTGCCGGATGGACTAAAAGAACCTCCATTATGCCAGTGGCTACGTCCCACATTCACACTTCCCAGGTGTGCGGCCAGGAGATCACTACGAAGCCTTTACAAAGGGATTCCCGACGAGCGTAGGCCCACTGAGGTTTCACCCCTAACAGCATACAAGAGGCTCCAACCCCGCTGCAGTGGCCCCCTCTTGAGCCTTGCGGTTCATATGGTAGTCCAGCTGACACCTACTCCCCGCACCATCCAACACACCCATACTACGCCGGGGATACACCTAATTAATTGGCCAAGCTGCCCCATCTCAGTATGTGGTTGGCACTGTAAAGCCGGGTTACATGCTCCATGAACCGGTCCTTAGGATCCAGGCAAGTACTAAACACAAACCCAAGTCTCGTGCACCCAGCACACAACTAAAACATCCAACTTGCCTTGATCCCTACCTCTACATAACTCACAATTGCTCATTCAAGAGTATGGTAAAATAATCTGATGATCTCATATCCCAAATACCCCATTCTAAGCATGGCTAAGCATATGCATTGAAATAAATGACATGACAAAATAAATCCCAACCCAAGCTTCAAGGAAACAAGGTAATGCAATTCTAGGGAAACTTCCTAGCATGGGTTTTATAATTAACTTGACAATGCAAATAATTCTATCTACACATCCTAGCATAGGATCAAAGTGGTCAAGGACACTTGCCTCCTTCTTGCTGCTCTTGAAATGGGTAGTCCTGATCTTGGAAAGGGTTAACTTGCTCTTGAACAGGTTCTACTTCATACCATCACACATAGCAAAAGAAAAACAACAATCATAAGACATAGTTCACACTTCTACTTCATACAAACCACACATTCATATTTATAAAAGTTCTTTACCATTATATGTGTTGTGGTTACTTTATGTGTTTTAAGTTGTGGCTTGCATGCACTTTTAACCATGTATATATGATTCCTACTTTTGTGTCCACATTTATACCTACATACTATTTATATAGGTTTCCAATAAATTTCTTATATTCAACTACTACACCTTTTTACTACCAAGTGTGTATGAAAAGTATTTTTCTTCCCCATATGTGCCTTCATAATTTCTATCAACCCTAAACTGAACTCTTTGTATTTTAGAAACTCCATTTATCATTTACTAGTTGCTATATTTTCAGATTTATATTACTATGCATAATTGTGTATTTTATTATGAAACTAGTAACACACATCATCTAAACAGTATAGGTTTTGGTCCTAAATAATTTAATAACATATTTTGACCTTGGCTTCTGATGTAGACTATTTCATAATTATTTTCCCTATTTTTCTATAACTATTATTTACTTAAAAATGTGTCCCTATACTAATAAATATGAATAATAGATGAAACAGATTTATTTCAGCCCAAAAATATATTTCTATCTCACTCCAAAGTTTTCTAAGTACTGAGAAAGTTTTTAATTAATTTTGACAATTATGTTTGTCCCCCTTTTTAATTTTTAAACACTAGTTACATATTCAATTTTCTAAATTAAATACTAAACAGGGCTAAAATAATGAATTCACCCCATTACAGGGTCTATAATATTATTTTCATAATTTCCAGGGGTCTAGCTACACTTATCAGAGGTGTTTTTCCTAATTTCTATTAAGTCCAGGGGCTAAAACTGATTTTTAAATGAATTTACATGATTTTCTGGAGTTCCAGGGGCTAGATCTGAAGTTTCCGGGGCTAGCTCTCAATTCCAGAGAACCCCAGGGGGTAGCACGTAAGAATTCCAGTCTTTATAACGCGGGGCTGACGTGGACCGTCCGATTTTAAACCGACGGCTGAGATTATAACATCGAACCGGTACGCGGGGATTTAAAGTCTACCGTGCGATTTAAAATAAACGGCGCACAAGCGGCCACGTCGCTCCGATCGAGCGCGGGCGGCGCTGCCGGCGGCGCACGGCGGCGGGAAGCGGCGATCTCGCCGGAAAGTTTCGGATCCTCGAGAATTCTGCCTAAAACTGTGATCTTATGGCATAGATCGGTAGAGGGGAGGTCAGGGATCTCACCTCGGGGGTTTTCTTGAGCTCGGGGGTTCTGGAAAGTGATCGGCGGCGAGGTCCGAGGCAAAACCACGGCGAAGCTCGTCGGCGCTGGATTTACACCGTAACTCTCCGAGTTTTCTGCACCTGCAAAGTTCCCCGGAGGCGGTGGATCAAGACCAGCGAGTTAGATCAGAGTTTCCGAGCTTAGATCGGCCAGAATTCACCGGCGAAGTCTCGGTGCTCACCGGAGTGAAAATCGGCGATCGCGTGGGAAAAACTGATCGGGGCTGGGGTTTTTATAGCCGGGGGAGGGCGGTGGGTCTGTTGCGATCGAGTTTGAGTTGTTTGGGACCAGAATTCGGCTGCGGGACGCGGAAATCCGGTCGGTTGCGATCGCGCACGCGGGAGAGAGTCCGGGGTCGCGGGGTTAGGGATGACAGGTGGGTCCCACCTGTCTGTGAGAGACAGCGCGGCGCGCGCGGGGCGGGCTGGCGCGGGGAAACTGGGCCGGCTGGCGGGTTTCGGCCCACTGGCCGGTTTTTTTCCCGTTTCTTTTTTTCTTTTTCCATTTCTTTTCTGTTTTGAGTCTAATTTGAATTCCAGTTTGAATTTGAATTTTTACAAAACATGCAACACGTCCAAAAATTTTTAAATTCCCCTCTGAACATGGTTTAGGGTTTTGAATCAAAATTTGGGGTGTTACAGAGTAGGCCCGAACCTCCGCGGTCCATGCATGAGGTCCTACCCGAGCTTCTGGATCTTGGGCGCCGGGTTGCACGGAGTCCCCGGTGATGCATACGATCCTTGGCGGGCGCCATGGTCGCAGGGCCTTCGGGACCGCCAGCTTCGAGGTGCTGGTCTCGCCCCCTACGCCTGGATCGGCAGGCCAGGCTGTTGGACGCAGCAGCTCCTTCCAAAGACACCTTCGGGGACCGCAGCCCATGTAGAGGCTTTCGTTGAAATGTCGTCTGCCACGAGGTTGATTTCTTTGCGCAGAAGCTGGTTCTGCATGGCTTCGTCGCATGTCTGGACGTCGGGTCAGCCCTTGGCGTGTTCTGGGGGAGGGCGGCCTCGACCCCCTACACCAATGTAAGAGGGCATTTTTCCTTGTTGCATGACAGAGGGAGGAACGCCTGGTTAGGCGTAGAGCGTCTTGCATCCCTTGTTGTTGTCGCTAGAGTTGGAGTGGCCGTAGATGTGATACTCGGTTCCGAAAATATAACCAAGTGAATGCATATGTGTGCCCAGAATGTTCATCACACATACACATGTATTCTACAAACCGAATTCAGAATATAACCACAAATAAATAGTGTTTAAGTAATTTATTACAATGACTCAATGTCTCACTCATGAATCTCTAACTTATTCTTGCAGAGGAAGACTCTAAACGACAGCAGAAAATGGCTAAAACAGCAGGCTCCAGCTTCAACTCCACAGGCATGTTGACGGTAGTTCGCACGCCTATTACTCCACATGTTCCTCGAAGTACTCTTCTCCTGTTGTTGTTGTATATGTGGGAATGCAAGGCTGAGTACATGTCGTACTCAACAAGTGCGGGAAAAATATGACATGTAGCTTATAACAAGGTAAGAAATAAAAAGGCTCATTGCAGCAAGAAAATTTTATTTCACAAACATGGTAAAATAGCAACTATTTCTAGGTGAAATTTGTCCCATCATCATCAAGTAATTCAGCAACATTCTCTCATTATAATTCACCATTTATCAAGTCTCAACTAACCATTAATCTTTCTCAAGTTTATCTCATACTCATAAATATTCATAATCATCTCATATTCATATTACCAAAACCAAACTCATTTTCATGACTCAAAACAGTCCCAAAACTAATCCCAATGACTATACCATAACCATACCGAATAATCATCCCAAGTTTTGTCTCTAATCATGAAACTTGGCTAGGTGCTTGTGACCGAAAGCACGGCTATCATGATAGTTTTACAGTCTATAGAGGTGGCACCAGTTTACCTACAAGTTTGTGATTTCATCACCCGTCAGTGACTAGAAAGAACCTCCATTATATCAGTACACAACCGTCGGTGTATGGCCAATAGATCATAAAATAGTCTTTACAAAGGGGCTACTAGGATGTACGGACCTACTGAGGTTTCACCGGCAGGCTCGAATCTCCATTCTCCCACCCACGGGCCCCTTCTTGTGCCATGCAGTTCCCAGGGCAGTCCCTCTCGACTTCTATTCTCCGCGCCATCCAATAGTCCATAACAAGCTAGCAATACACCTAATTAGTCAGCTAATCCACACTCATATTTTGCCTTGTGGTGGCACTGTTTTCCTGGCATGTGCTTGCATGAACCGGTACTTGGATCTACGGCAAGTAAACCACCATCACATTGAGCAACATCCACGAACCAAACTTGCCTAGATATCCCTGATTCCATGCTCATTAACATCATCAAGTTCTCATCATCATCATTATTCATATGAGTGCCGTAGCTAACCATGTTTTAATTCAGCTTCCTGTATCCTGTAAATTAAGCGAAACAAAAAGGAAAAACAACCATACACGACTCATTAACTTTCCCGGCGATAAGAATGATTAATAAAACTAGTAAACTCCTATAAAAAGGGTGTCCCATCAAGTTGACTCAAGCATACGAGTTTTCGCAAACAAAACAGTTTTAAAACATGGGATCATTATAGTCAAGGGGCACTTGCCTTGCTCCCGTGGTTCGTGTTGCTCAATCGTATCAAAGTCCTGGTGCTGTAGTTCCTCGTATACGGCCTCTTGAGATTGTCCTTCTACTCACGACCACACACATACAAAATTTACAGCAATTAATCATCATGCACAAACTTTACTCAAGATGCAATGGGGTAGATGAATGCAAATCCTATAGTGCAGTTTTATTAAACCAGTTTGTACGTGTTCTTGCATATTTTAATGGTCTTTCATGGGGTTTTATGATGAACAAGGGTGTAGAGATCAAGTGTGTACGTGGTGATGATCTTGACACAAGATCTAGATCACTACCACCATCAAAAATCGATCAAAACATGATCTGTCCATACACAAAAGTTTCTGCTCGAAGGGGGCGAAGAAAACGGATGCGTAGAAACAGCGGCGACGTCGTAACATGGGTAATGAAGACCTACCTCACTTCCTCCTTGTGGCAGGGCCTTTCTCCTATCAACGGCAGCAGCGGGGGATTTTTCTATGGAAAATTATGGTAGGGCAGATCGTCGGGCTTCTTCTCCAGCGACGGCGAGGCGTGACGGGGCTCGACGGCGGGTCTCAATGACGGGGCTCGATGATGGGCTCGATGGCTGGGTTTGACGGCGGGGCTCGACGGCGGGGCTCATCGACGGGGCTCACCGGCGGGGCTCACCAGTGACCAAACTCTGGCAGGGGGTGGCCAACTTGGCGAGTTGGGAGGGCAGGGCAACTAGGCGAGAGATGGGGGGATGCGGCCAAGGTGTAGAGAGGGGGCTGGGGGTTGTATTTATAAGGGGGAAAAAGAAGAGTGCTAGTGCAATTAGAACTCAACCAAAGAGTCATAGTCCATTTGGAACTCAACCAAAGAGTTCTAGTCCAATTGGGACTCAACCAAAGAGTCCTAGGGTTTTTCCCCTCTAGGGCTGCGGCCAAATTGGGGAACCCCCCCCCCCCCCCAAATGTGGGGGAAATCCCCCTTGGGGAATTTGGGGGAAATTTGGGAATGGCTCAATTCAGCTATCTTATTTCCATTTCTCTCCATTTCTATGTCACTTTCTCCATTTCTATATTCTCTTCTCCATTTCTATGGTTCTTTCTCCATTTCTACTTCTTTTCAAATACTTCTCTACATGAAAAATGTATGCAATGCGTGGTAGTGAAATTGAGAGTGTTACAAACCTACCCCCCTTTAAATGAATCTCGCCCTCAAGATTCGATAGAGTGGAGAAAAGATGGGGGAATTCTACCTTGAGATCTTCCTCACGCTCCCATGTAGTTTTGACTTCCGTGTGATGGCTCCATGGTACCTTGCACCAATAGATTACTTTATTTCTCGTGACCCTTTCCTTCACGTCCAAGATTTTGACGCGGTGTTCCGCGTAGGTCAGGTCCTCTTGAAGCTCTAGCTCATCCATCGGTACTTGTTCTTCCGGTACTCTTAGGCATTTCTTGAGCTGAGATACGTGAAATACGTCGTGCACGTCGGAGAGATGCGTCGGCAGCTCTAGTTGATAGGCTACTTCTCCTCGCTTGCCCAAAATCTTGAATAACCCGATGTAGCGAGGTGCTAATTTGTCTTTGATGTTGAACCGTCGTTGGCCTCAGATAGGCGATATCTTAAGATACACGAAGTCTCCCACTTTGAAGGTCAATTTTCTTCGCCTATTTCCACATAACCCTTCTGTCATGACTGAGCGGCCTTCAAGTTTTTACGTATCGTTTGGACTTGCTTTTCAGCGTCTTGCAGCACTTCGGGTCCAAATACTTGGCTTTCTCCGGTTTCATTCCAGAACATCGGTGTTCTAAACCGTCTACCATACAATGCTTCGAAAGGTTACATTTTCAAGCTGGCTGGTAGCTGTTGTTGTACGAGAATTCAGCATATGGTAAGCTCTTATCCTAACTACGTTCATGTTTCAAGGCGCAAGCTCTCAACATGTCTTCCAAAATCTGATTTGTTCTCTCAGTTTTTCCGTCGGTTTGCGGGTGATATGCAGAGCTGAAATTCAACCGTGTACCCATGGCTTCATGCAGCTTTTCCAGAACTTAGAGGTAAATTGAGAACCTCGATCTGAAACTATCCTCTTTGGAACTCCATGATGACATACGATTTGCTCCATATACAGCTCGGCTAGTTCTGCGACGGTGTACTTTGTTCTAACAGGAAGGAAATGGGTTGTTTTTGTCAATCGGTCCATTATAACCCAAATAAAGTCGTAGCCAGACTGAGTACGTGGCAATCCGACAATGAAATCCATGCTGATTTATTCCCACTTCCACTCGGGTACCTTTAATGGCTGCAACAATCCAGCGGGTCTTTGATGTTCGACCTTCACTCATTAGCACGTGTCGTATAGGGCATCATATTCAGTGATGTCCCTTCTCATATCGTCTCACCAATAGCAAGTTTTCAGATCCTTGTACATCTTTGTACAACCAGGATGTATGAAATAAGGTGAGTCGTGTGCCTCCTTTATTATCATGTCGCGGATGTGCTTCACGTTAGGCACACAAATTCTTTTTCCTAACCAAAGCGTGCCTTTCTCATCTTACTTGAAATCCTTTTCTATGTCTTGTCGGATTCTTTCCTTGATTTCCTTATTTCTTCATCTGTTGTTTGGTCATCTCGTATCTCTTGTTCCAGCGTTGAGTTTAGCTCTATCACCTCCATCTCGTTCAAGAATCTGAGATGCAACCGTTCAAACTCCTTAAGCAGCACGGGTGGCAGCTCCCGAACCGTGAGTTGATGACATGCTCCTTTTCGGCTCAACGCATCAGCTACTATATTGGCCTTTCCTGGGTGATAGGTATTTCCAATATCATAATCCTTGATGAGTTCCAACCATTAACGTTGCCTCAAATTCAGATCCGTTTGCGTGAATATATACTTGAGTCTTTTGTGATCCGTATAGATCTCACATCGGTGACCGAGGATGTAATATCTCCAAATCTTCAAGGCATGTACCACGGCTGCAAGTTCCAGGTCATGTGTGGGGTAATTCAGCTCATGTTTCTTTAATTGCTCGATGCATAGGCAACCACTTGTCCTCCTTACATGAGCACACATCCAAACCCTTGTCTTGATGCGTCACAATATATATCGAAACTCTTGCTCACATCCGGCAATACTAAAAACGGCGCTGTTGTTAACCTTTTCTTCAGCTCCTCAAAGCTGTCTTGATATGCTTGTGTCCACTGAAATGTTTTCCCTTTCATGAGTAATTCAGTCATAGGCTTCACTATTTTGGAGAAATTCTTGATGAACTGGCGGTAGTATCCAGCCATCCCAAGGAAACTCCGAATATCTCTCACATTCTACGGTTGGTTTCACTTCAAAACATCTCTCATTTTTCCAAGATCAACCGATACTCCTCCTTCGGATATGATGTGGCCTAGAAATGATATCTTCTTTAGCCAAAATTGACACTTGCTAAACTTAGCATACAATTGATGCTCTGCAGTTTCTGCAATGTCAACCTCAAGTTTTCTTCATGTTCTTCCTCGCTTTTTGTACACCATGATGTCGTCGATGAAAACAACGACAAACTTGTCCAAGTACTCCATGAAGACCTTATTCATGAGGTACATAAAGTATATGGGTGCATTCGTTAACCCAAAAAACATAACGGTATACTCATACGAACCATACCATGTTCGAAATGCAGTCTTGGTTATGTCGGAGGGCTTAATCTTCAGCTGGAAGTATCACGACCGAAGATCAATCTTGGAGAAAATTCGGATATCTTTCGTTTGATCGAACAGGTCCTCTATGCAGGGCAGCGGGTATTTATTCTTAATCGTCACCTCGTTGAGAGACCCATAGTCTACACACATCCTTTAGTTCCCATCCTTCTTGTTTACAAAGAGCATGGGGGCTCCCCACGGTGACGAGCTTGGGCGTATAAACTTTTATCTAGCTGCTCCTGAATTTGCTTCTTGAGCTCCACTAGTTCGTTAGCAGGCATCCTATATGACCTTTTCGCTATAGGTGTAGTTTCGGGTACTAAATCAATGGCAAATTCAATGTCCCGGTCAGGTGGTATACCTAGAAGTTCTTTCGGGAACACATCTAAATATTCTTGAACCACCGGAATGCTTTCCAATGTCGCTTCTTTGATGTGGTTCAACACTGCCTTCTCGGTTGTAGGTTGGGCTGCCTCGAACTCAATACGAGTACCGTGCTCACTCGTCAACTGCACGATCCTCTGAGCATATTGAATCACTCCGTTGTGCTTGCTTAACCAGTCCATTCAAAGTATTATGTCAATTCCTTGGGAATCTAAGACAATAAAGTTGGCAAGAGAGTCCACCCCCTTATTTTAAGGCTTACTTTCGAACATACTATATTAGTCCTCATCTGTCCACTGGAAGAATTAATCAACATAGTTTGTTTCATATGAGATATGGGCAGGTTATACTTGGCAACATACTTGGATGAGATGAATGAATGCGATGCTCCAGAATCAAATAAAACAGTGGCTGGGTTAGAGATGGCGAGAAACATACCAATCACGACGTCCTCAGCTTGTTGTGCTTTCTCAGTGGAGACGTGATTCACATTGCCACGAGCATAATTCTGCTGTCCACGGTTAACTTGTGTAGCTCCTCCATTCGGCCGTGGGTTCTTTTTTGGTGCGTTGCTCAGCTGTCCAATGCCTTTCTTGGGGCACTAATTTGCAAAGTGTCCCGCCTCTCCGCATGAAAAACATGCTTTGTTGCCCATAACAGCAGGAATGTTGGGGCGAGGCTAGTTTTGAGCATAGGCGCCCATGTTGGGATGGGGCGCAGGAAGCAAAGACATACGAGGTGCTTGCATAATAGGACGTTACATGTCATCAACGGATCTAGGTTCAAATTTATCAAGATTACCATATTTCTTAACAAAGTATTTGCAACCAAAGACCCAAAAGTGTGTGACACTAGGCCTATGTCCAAACTGAAGTTCATATGGTGTTTTATCTAGCTTAGCACGCAAGAAAACATGATTTGAGACATAACAAGCAGTTGTAATTGCATCAGCCCGAAATTTTCTAGAAGTTTGATATTCATCAAGTATAGTCCTAGCCTCAACTAAGGTTTTGTTCTTTCTCTCTACAACACTATTTTGTTGAGTTACATATGGTGAAGAAAATTGATGATTTATTCTATTTTTAGCACAAAAGTGATCAAACGATTGATTTTTAAATTCGGTTCTGTTATCACTTCTAATTACTTTTTAAAGATCCTGGGTGATCAATTGATAATCTAAGAAATAAGGTTCTAAAGTGACTAAAAGTTTCATTCTTAGATGCCATAAAATAAACCCACGAGTATCTAGAATAGTCATCAACAATCACAAGAACATACCATTTAGCTCCGAAGGATTGAACTTGTGAAGGTCCTACGGTGTCAAGGTGCAAAAGTTGACCCGGTTCAGTTGTCATGGACATTGTGAGAGGAGCATGTGAACCTGCAACCATCTTAGCATGTCTACAAGAAGAGCACACAATTTCTTTGTCCCCTTTAAGCTTAGACAGCTCACGTATGTGATCAAGAGCACTAACACGTGTGAGATGATCAAAGGCTACGTGACCAAGTCTACGATACCAAAAATATAAGTCTTTTGAATCATTAGCAACTAGACATCTATACTTAGAGGATGACATATCAAAATCAGTTTTAAACTCTTCCAAACCAATAGATATTAAAAATGAGCTCACTATTTGAATCTACAACCTTGCAACAATTTTTATTAAAAATAATTTCCAGATTTTCATCTAGCAATTGTGAAACAGAAAGCAAGTTGTATTTCAAATTTTTAATAAGTGCCACATCTTTTAAAGTGTAGTGATTATTTACTCTAACCGAACCCTCAGCAATAATAGGAGTTGAAGAATTATCAGCAAAAGTAATATTTTCTACATGTGACAAAAAAGAGAGAGAGAGGATAACCATTCTTTGTTACCGGTCATGTGGCGTGAGTATCCTGAATCTACAATCCAAATGTTCACCTTCCTCAAGTGTGTAACCTACATAGAAGTACAATGCGTCGATGACTCAATACTAGGGCTAGTCAAAAGGCATTTAGGAATCCAGTACCGAGTCACACAATGTCCAGTAGAAGTAACACATAAAGGCTGAGATAAAACGGCAGGTTCGTGAACCAAAGTTTGAGGATTTTTGTACCCAACTACTGACCTACCTAACAACAAGCATCTTGACACGACCCCATTGGTCCTGTCGAGCCAGGATCACGCTGAGGGGTGCTGCGTTGCACAACACCGTATAACACACGTCAAAGGTGCAAAGCGGAAGCGGAAATTTTATTACATAAACAAGTTTATGAACATGTTTACATCAAAATAAGTTCAGTCTACACTCGCGGGCGTAGACTAAGCATCAAGTGCACGTTCAGCCCTCGAATGTGTCCTTGCTAGCACACACACGCACACTAACTCTACGGCGTGCACGACTCCCACTCGACGGGGTTCCCCTCCTGGGGTTCCGTCTCCTCTTCGGGAGTCCCTTCCTCATAGAATCCTGCAAAAGCTTCAAACACAAGCAGTGAGCACGAAGGCTCAGCAAGTCTGACCCGTCTCACCTAAACATGGAACTTCTACATGAGGGTAATGGGTGGTATGAGGTAAAAATCATTTGCAAGGACTCGCCTAATTAGTAGAACCTTACTTTCAAGTTTTAGCAGCAGATTGTGGAGAACCTTACGCTAAGGCACATGAGAGAGCCGCAATCAAACAAGAAACGCATTTCTCTCATGTACTTTGCCCAAAGTTGAAAAGAACCTTAATTAGCTCTAAGCTACAGCATATCATTAACAATCAATGTCCAGCTTTCAATCAGCAACATTTTAACATGTAACTAGCCTGTTCTTTCTACGTCACGGTACAGTGAATAAGTGGTACTCACTGACCGCGAGGGACGGCGATTATAATCGATTTACACCTGCAGGGTTACCCGAACAACCCGTCACGTACGCCCGTACTCGATGTTGCCTACAACAACCATCACGGACGCCGTACGCGACTACCTTTCACCCGTTAGCCAAATATTGAACCGGTCCCATCGTCCCGAGCAAGAGGTCTCTGCACGCGCATCTCTGTGCCGCCAGCCGATTTACACCTCGAGCTCTCAACCTACCCTCTGAACGACGGGCAATGCCTCAATAGCCCAGCTACCCGAGTTACATCAGTTTCCCGGTTCCCATATAGCCGGTAGGTCTTCGGTACTGTTCTACCTTGTTCAACAGGCCCGCACACGGCTCGGTCCTCAACCGACACAAGCGGAGCTACAGCACACAGGCCTCAAAGTCCTGCTGCCCTTACTCTCCGCTCGGTCTCATTTTCTTGCCATGTGTATCATGTGCTATCTCTACCCGAGCAATGTGCCTCTAGCCTATTCTCGCGAGTAGTTACAACTACTCGACTTGTACCGAATCCTACTCTATCCTAGCAATGCAGTGGCTAACGAGGTTTTCAATCCTAAACCCAACCCATGGTTTTCTTGGCTGTGCAGTTGGGTTTCCAATCAAGACTCTAATGCAAAGAACAATATTCAAAGATGTGCTCAAAACAATAAACATTTGTAAAAAGGTTAATGCAAACCGGGGCTTGCCTTGCTGCTCTTGGTCGTAGGCTAGCTGTTCCTCCGGAGTAACGAAGTCTAGGACTTCGGGTTCCTCCTCGACCTTAGCGACTACATGATAGAAACAATACATGTATTAATTTAATGCATTTGTATTAAGTTTGAAGTTGTGAAGTCTATAACCTTTGCTAGATAGACCTAATGACTGTGAAACTTTTACTGTGGCTTGGTTACAACCTAAACAGAGACCTGGTCAATTTTTAGTTGCAGCAAAGCTCATTTGAGCCCTCCACAAATAATTATGTCCTTGACCTTAATTGGAACTCTTAGGGTGTTCTAGGAATTTTCATGAGACAAACTATGACTTTCTGAAAACTAGATTTTCAGAGGGTTCAAATGGAGTTGGTCTCACTTAATTTGGAAGTCTCTAACTAAAGATATGAGCTAAACAATTTCAGAGAAAATTCTGAAAATGTTTCTGAACATTTTCTATTTTCTCTGGAACAGTTTCACTAATCACACCATTAGGTGGATTAAATGAGCTCAAATGGATCTCAAATTTTTATGGTAGTTCAAGGATATTTTGGTGAACATCTCAGCAAAATTTCAGGATTTTCCTCCAAAGGATTCTCCAGTTAAAATTCCTAACAGTTTAAACTTTAAGGAATTAATTCTGGAGAAATAAGGAATTTCATGAAGTGAAACTTGATTTTCTGGAAAGTACCCAGAGAGCTGAATCCAGCAAAATTTGGTTCACTCAATTTGGAGCTTTCTAGCCAAAGTTATAAGGATTTGAAGTTTGAAGGAAATCTGAAAATCGGGGAAAAGTTTAAACTCGCGCGTGGGCCCAGGGGACACGCGTCGCACGCCTAGGCGATGGCACATCGCGGCCCACAAGGATTTTGCGCTCCAGCACACCCGATCCTGGCCGCAGCCGGATCCCGATTCAAAATATCGGCCGCTGACAGCTGGGGTCCACCCCCTTCTTCAACCTCGCGACACCCGCGCCCCGCCGCCGAGGGATCTCGCCGGAGAGCTCGCCGCCGGCTGCTGTACAGCTCTAAACTTCTCGATTCTGGCCGCCCCTGCCTACTTTTACTCGGGGAACAGGATTCTAGGGTTAGCTGCTCATGACAATGGCCGGAGCATGGTCGGCGACGAGCCGCCACCTCAGAACGATTTCGGCCATGTCGGCTGACTACCCTAGCACCTAAGCTACTTGGGAAATCGGTCGGGGAGCATCAGTGGACCTCAGAGAAGGTCGACATGAGCTCGAGGCAGCTCGGGGAAGGCCCGAAATAGGTCCTCACCGTGCGCCCTATGCCGCCCGTTCGTTCCGCCATTAGTAGACCTTAAATTACGCCGGGCACAGAGGTTCTCCGGCCCAGAGTTGTGAAGACAACTTGTGCATTACCGTGTCTAGCTCATGTGAGAGCGGCCCGAGGCCCTCTAATCTTTTCTAGAGAACGAATTAAACAGAACCGTACCCGAAGGTCGTTCTGCACACAGAAAGGGGAAAAGTGGAAATTCGCCGCCGGTGAGCAACCACTCGAGCTGTGGCTCGGGGATGAGCAGCACCGGTCACCTGCGCGTCCAAGGGTGCCTTGGCTCGGGCGTGACAACGCCCTGATTGGGCTGTCCACGAGAGCCCGAGGTGCGGCGGTTCCAAGTCCCGAATTTGATCTTTCGGCACAGCCGATATCACTCGGTTTCAATCGAATTCTAGCAACGGGGAGGATGGAGGAAGGTCTCTAGTACCTTGCTGGAGCTCTGGAGTGGAAGGAGGGAGCTGCGATCGGCATTCTCCGATCAAGTCCGAGCTGCGGAAGTTTTCGGCCGGCGCTGAGTTCTTGCGGGGAAGAACGGTGGTGCCTCGGCCGAGGAGGGGGCAGGCGCCTTAAGAAGGCTCTGCACCTCCTCATGCCCGCGCGTGGGCAAGCAGCTGGTGGCGCGGCGGCTGGCCTCGGTGGCGATCACCGCTGCGGCTCGGCGACCCGAGTGAAAAAGTCTCAGTCGGTTTGATCTGAGCAGTGGCTGACATGTGGGTCCCACCTCCAGTTTTAACCTCTGAAATTTACTCCTAATCACTGTTGTAAACAGTGAAACCCTATACTACCCTTGGCAATTCAAATTATTCACCCATGAGCCATTTGAATTGATCAAAGTTCAAATGAGGTTTGGTTTGAATGAATTTCAGCACAAGTTCAGTTTGAAATTCAAATAAAGTTTGAATTTCTCCCACTTAGCTCATGTCAAGATCAACTCCAAATGGAGTGAAAATTGGTGTGTGAGCTCACAAAAATGTGCTGAGTAAGAATATGCCCCCCACTTTTAAATTCATTGGATGAAAACAGTTTGAATTTGAATATGGTTCCAAACTGCCCTCTTCCTAACTATACCCAAACTGACCTCAAAAAGGTTTCGAATTTGGGTGAAACTTGGCATGGACATCCTTAATAAAGTGTAGGGGTTTTCATATGTCCAGCCCATCTATATCACATGTGGGAAATACCACTTTTGCAATATGTAAGTTTGTTCTCTAATGAGCATGTTGATAATTGTTACTTGCTCTTCATTTGTGTTCATCATTCTTTCTCAAATGAGGTGTGTGGTGTGGTGATGAACACTGCAAATGTGTATCAAAAACTGAGGCCCTTACATTGCTCCCCCCTTAAAAGAATCTCGTCCCGAGATTATAAGGTGAAAATGAGAGAGAGGACGGTAGAAAATTACCGGATATGCGACGTGAAAAAGTCGGGGTAGTTAGTGCGAAGGAATTCTTCGCTCTCCCATGTCGCTTCGTCCATGGAGTGATTACTCCATAGAACCTTGTAGAACCACAACGTACGGTTGCGTGTGGTTCGGGCCTTTTCATCAATAATCTGCACCGGTTCCTCCCGATAGGTGAGATCCGGTTGCAGTTCTTCAATGTCCTCCAGCTGAACGGTAGTTGATAGCTTGAGACACTTCCTTAACTGGGAAATGTGAAAGACGTCGTGCACACCGGAAAGTGCTTCTGGTAATTTCAGCCGGTATGCCACCGATCCACATCTTTCGGTAATCTGGAATGGACCGATGAAGCGGGGTGCTAACTTTCCCCTCACCCCAAATCTATTTACACCCTTCATTGGAGACACCCGTAGATATACGTGGTCCCCAACTTCGAATTGTAATGGGCACCTTCTCCGGTCCGCATACTGTTTCTGACGGGATTGAGCGACTTTTAGGTTCGCTTGAATTAGTCGAACCTTTTCTTCCGCGTTGTTGACAAGGTCAATCCCGAAGGTAACCCTTTCGCCAGACTCACACCAGTTCAATGGTGTGCGGCATTTTCTTCCGTATAGCGCCTCGTAGAGCGCCATCTTGATGCTGGCTTGGTACCCATTGTTGTACGAGAACTCGGCTAACGGCAAGTGATCATCCCAATTCTTGCCGTGGTTGATAGCGCAAGCTCGTAGCATGTCTTCTAGGATTTGATTTACCCGCTCGGTTTGCCCATCCGTCTGCGGGTGGTAGGCTAAACTACGGATCAGCTTCGTCCCCAAGGCAGCGTGTAGCTGCTCCCAAAAATGGGACACAAATAAAGTGCCCCGGTCCGATATGATGGTACGGGGTACGCCGTATAAACATAGGATCCGTGAGATGTACAGTTCAGCGTACTTCTTGGCGTTGTAGTTGGTGTTGACCGGGATGAAATGGGCAACTTTGGTGAGCCGATCGACGATCACCCACACCGAATCATGTTTCTGTAAGGTGGTGGGTAAACCGACGACGAAATCCATGCTCACGTCCTCCCACTTCTAGGCAGGAATGCCCAGTGGTTGCAGCAGTCCCGGTTTCCGCATGTGGTCTGCCTTCACCCTTCGACATGTATCACACTCGGACACGTATTTTGCAGTCGCTTCATCCGTGTCCACCAAAACTTTCTTCTGAGTTCTTGATACATTTTGTTGCTGCCGGGGTGAATAGAAAATTTTGATAAGTGAGCCTCATCAAATATTTTCTTCCGTAACTCCGGGTTTCGGGGTACGACGATCCGGTCCTTGAACCATAGGACGCCGTCTCCGTCCTTCCGGAAACATTTCAACTCCCCACTGTCTATACGTCTCCGCAAATGTGACATGCCCTTGTCATTCTTCTGGGCTGTCGCTATCTCTTCACGGATGGTGGGGATCAAAGCTAGATTGTAGAGAGCTCCGTGTGGAATCACATGGAGTGGTGGTTCGCTCTCTTCCAATGGTGTAATGGTCAGATTATTGACGTGTGACTTGCGGCTCAGCGCATCTGCCACAACGTTTGCCTTGCCCGGATGATAATGGATCTCTATCTCGTAATCCTTTATCAGTTCTAACCATCTTCGTTGCCTCATGTTCAGCTCCTTCTAAGTGAATATGTACTTGAGGCTTTTGTGGTCGGTATATAAATGTACGAGGTTACCGAGTAGGTAGTGCCTCCACATTTTTAGTGCAAGTACCACGGCAGCGAGCTCCAAGTTGTGAGTTGGATAATTTTGCTCATGGTTCCTAAGCTGCCGTGATCCATACGCGACCACTCTTCGGTCTTGCATCAGCACACATCCGAGCCCAATGCCGGATGCATCACAGTACACATCGAACGGTTTTGTTGTGTCTGGCTGCGCCAAAACCGGTGCTGATGTCAGGTGCTTGACTAAAGCCTTGAATGCCGCTTCACATGCTGGACTCTAAACATATTTGGTAGCCTTCTTCAGCAGCTCTGTCATTGGCTTGGCAATCTTCGAGAAGTTCGGAATAAAACTCCAATAATATCCCGCGAGTCCGAGGAAACTCCGTACCTCATGAACAGTTCTCGGGGATTTCCAATTCAGCACTTGCGTGATCTTGCTCGGGTCCACAGCGATACCCTCCGCTGAGATGATATGCCCGAGGAAAGGCACTTGCGATATCCAAAACTCGCATTTGCTGAACTTTGCGTATAACTTGTGATCCCGCAGCCGTTGCAAGACTATACGCAGATGTTTCTTGTGATCTTCCTCCGACTTGGAGTATACCAGGATGTCGTCGATGAAGACCACGACAAACTTGTCCAGCTCTGGTATGAACACCGAGTTTATTAAGTACATGAAGTGAGCTGGAGCATTGGTGAGGCCAAAGGACATGACCAGGTACTCATAAAGTCCGTACCTTGTCGAGAAAGCTGTCTTTGGAATGTCCTCCGCCCTTATCTTAATCTGATGGTACCCGGATCTTAAATCCATCTTGGAAAAGATCTTTGCTTCGACCAACTGATCAAACAACATGTCGATCCGTGGCAACGGGTACTTATTCTTGATGGTTACGGCATTTAATGGACGATAGTCCACGCAAAGCCGCAATGTTTCATTCTTCTTTTTGACAAATAATGCCGAACAGCCCCATGGGGAGGAGCTCGGCCTAATAAAACCCTTCTCCAGAAGGTCCATGAGCTGAGTCTTCAGTTCAGCCAACTCCTTGGGCGCCATCTTGTACGGCCTTCGGGATATTGGCATGGTTCCTGGTGTAAGTTCAATCTTGAACTCCACCTCTCTATCGGGTGGCATCCCCGGCAAATCGTCCGGGAATACATCAGGGAACTCTCGGACCACTGGAATATCTTCCAATCTGATAGTTGTGGACTGATAGACACTTGGAAGTTTTATTTCTGGACTGTCCAGAAATAATGAGTGAGAACCGTGCACTTCTGAGTTTAAGTGCACGACTCGAAGGACGGTGTCTAAAACAGCGCCGTGGCGGGTTAACCACGACATCCCTAGGATGACATCGACCTTCTGTCCCTCTAAGATAATGAGAGACGTGGGGTACACTCTACCCGCTAAGCATAATGGTGCTTTGGAGACCATTACGCTTGCTGAAATCTTCCCACCCGGTGAACAAATTAAATATGGACTATCGGTGGGTAGTATTGGCAAACTGTGTTTAGCAATGAAAGCTTGGCTAATAAAATTATGCGTGGCGCCTGAATCAAACAGTACTATAGCGGGATGCTGGTGGAGTTGGAACATACCCGCAAGGATTGGCTCGCCCTCCGGCACGTCCTCAATGGCAAGTTGGTGGACAGTGCCGGGCCTAGGGTTTGCCCGCCACGCATTAGTAGGGTTCCGGGGTTGATTCCTCCATGGAAACTGTGGTGCCACTCCGCCGCCTTGCCTCTCCGGGCAACTGCTCGCGAAGTGTCCTGGACGACCACACTTGTAACATGTGGCCGCTGCTGGTGGAGTACTCGGTGGACGAAAGCCCGGCATGCGATGCAGAGGTGCAAACGCACGCGGCATCGCCCGCTGCTGCTGTTGTTGTGGTGGTGGTACTGGCAGTGCCGGCCGGAATACCGGTGAAGAGTACGGCCGACTGCGGAACGGCATCGACCGCTATGGTGGTTGCCAGCGTGGGCCTGATGGTGGGCGATTCACCATCCGAAACTTCTGAGAAGGACCGCCTCCTTCTCCGCTGCTCTGTGGCGCGCTTCGCTTTCGCTCTGCCGCCGCCAACTCCTTGCCGGAGTCCTCCTGAACAATCGCAGCATCAATGATGTCGTTGAGGCTGCCGCGATTGAACATCGCCAACTTGTCCTTCAGGAGTGGGTTAAGCCCCTGGTAAAAATGGTCTCGCCGCTTCTCGTCTGTATCCGCGTGATACGACGCGTAGAGCGCGAGATCGTTGAATGCCCTGGAGTATTCCAGCGCGTTCCGGCTCCCTTGTTGCAGGTGTAGGAACTCCTGCGTCTTCCTCTTCATCAAACCAGGCGGTATATGATAGGCCCTGAAGGCCGTCCGGAACTCCGCCCAGGTCATCACTCGGTCGGTGGGCTGGGAAGCACAGAAGTTGGCCCACCACGCGCTCACGGATCCTTGGAGCTGCTGGACCGCGAACTGAGTCTTGCGCTGCTCGCTGATTTGGAGCAGCCCGAACTTCATCTCTATGGCGCGGAGCCAGTTGTCCGCGTCAAGTGGTTCATCCGCCCTTGAGAATACAGGGGGATGAGTCGCCAGGAAGTCGGAGTAGGAGCTCTGTTGGCGCTTCTCACGCTCTTGACGTCTCTCTGGGCGAGACGTATTGGCGATGAGAGTCTGCAGCAACTCTGTGTGCTGCTGATGCGAGCCCGCCATTGCCGCGACAATGTCGGCCAATGTAACCGTTGGCAGTGGCGGTGGCGGTGTTCGCTGTTGCTGTTGCTGCTGCTGTCCCGAGGAGTCCTCGGGAGGTGGTTGGGAGGTCTCTCCCCCTTGGCTAGTACCTCCAACATCAGGGTTGGCACGAGTACGCGTCATTCTGAAATTCAACACAGCAGCAATTAGCACATGTCTTACTCAAAATTCCATAAACAGCAGTAGGTATTGAAGCGACGCATGATTAACTTGCACAACATTCACATATATTGATAAAGTATAAACTTTATACAAGATACATTATTCTCGGATCTCCGAGAAGTCATGCTCATGTCGTCACTACCTATACATACGCTACTGTCTACACGACATGTCACCGATTACAAAAGTTGGGTTACGCTACCCTAGCTGCCCTACTTGGCAACCGTAACCCCCTACTCGGAGTAGAACTCGACCTCCTGTGATTCGTCCTCCTCCGGTACCTCTGCTGGTGGCTCGGGGTCTACCACCTCTTCTCCCATTCCGGGTTCCCCCATGGCTGGAAGACCCAAGACTACCGGTACGCCCAATACCGGGGGCACGAGGTCCTGCAATGCATGCACCTCATCCATAGCCTGGTTGTAGTCCTCTTCCCAGCCTTGTCCTTCCTCAATAGCGTCGTCCCGCTCTTGAGCAAGGTCCTCATTCTGCTGGGTTAGGGTCTGCACCAGCTCTTGCAATGCCGCGATGTCAACACGGCTCTTCTTCTTTGCCTTCTTCAGACGACGCAACTGATTGTGTTGTTCATTCAGTCGCTTGATCGTCGGAAGGAGCACATTGCGGAGTGCGCTGTGAGCACTCTCGAAATGATCTCCACGGCTTGTGCTCTCCTTGAGCTTGGTGGCGAGATGCTCCGTATGAACAGCTTGGCTGTCCATCACAGCGTTTCCCGCCCTCATTTGGAGGCTGAGGTTTGCCTCCGCGGGGTTGTACCTTGGGCAATTCGGGTCTGTTGCCTCCAGGTACCTCTCTTCCCACACATGCTGAGCTCGTCCCTCCACCGGAACGAGTGCGTATGGAGTACCCTCCATAGCCTGCACGTGTAGTTGGCAGAAACGTGACATAGTGTCACGGGCTGCCACTTGCCACATCCCTTCCGGTTGTCTTCCTCTCACCGTGACGGTGAATGGCACCCAACCGGGTGGCGTAGGTCCTGCAGGAACCTCGACATGGATCGTCCACGTCTTGTTCCCCTCTTCGCCTTCTTCCTTGGCGAAGTATTGCGGCATCTGGTTGTACCCGAAATATTGGAGCATTTGCCACAATGCTTCCGGGAAGCCGCTACGGTCAGAGCAGTGGGAAACTACCCACCCGTTCTCCAACCGTTTATCTGCTGCCATCTGTAAAAATATATTTGAGAAATGTCAAATATTTATTTAAACAGTAACCCCTGAGCTATAACATAAAACATGTCATTGAACCCATAAAACTTGGAAACATAGTTCAAATTTTAAACAAATTTGACTGCTGATCTGCTGTTCCCATGACAGCCTTGACCAGTTTCCACACCGACCTAATTTAGGCCATGTTAAAGGTAAAACCAATTTTGGAGCTCAACATCAAAGTTAAAGTTAACTTCAATAGCTTTCCAGAAAGTATTTGGTTGACCTAAGATCTGTCCTGGTTCAAAAGTTATGAGATGTCAAAGTTAACAGAATTTCTGGAATCAATTGGACAGCACCCCCCTGCTTTAGGTACTGAATTAATCCAAGAATCCCAGTTAATTCTGTTCCCAATCTGACAAAACTTTCTGTTACAAAGTCGTAACCCATCTTATAAGCTTTCCAGAAGTACCTCATTTCCTATTTTTGGATTTTTAAGCAGGAAGTTATGCTTAATTTACAGAGAGTTTACAGAGAGTCTTTGCTCTGTCCTGTTTTCTGGACAGTTTCAACTCTACTGTATTTTTCGAGTGGTTAAGGGATGAAACACCTCTGGACCTCAACAGAAGAGTTGTAAAGCTCTTCCAACGCTTTCCAGAAATGTATCATACGACCCCAACCTCGAAAGAACTCAACCTCTAACCTCTGATTAACTTCAGCCTTGATTCAGCTGAAAACAGAGTGCTCTGTCCTTAACATCCTATAAGTTGAAAGCTTGTTAACTTTGAATATCCTGTTCAAGGGAAGGAGTTACATCAAGTTTTACTACTTTGGATTAAAACCTTCCAGTTTTTATAATGAAGTTGTTTATTTAGTTGGGTGTGACGTCGAAGCGTCACCAGATTTTGTCGGTACTACGTCCTCACAAAGAAAAACCTATACCGGACTTAGCCGGTTTCGTTATTTCAGTGGCACTAAACGTCACTCGCACACGGATGCTACACGTCTACCGTTTCATGGTCAGGCTACCTGCAGAAACTCAAACAATTATCAGACTCGGCTGCACACCGAGCCCGGAATCCATACAGTTCGTACACCCGGCCGTCATCACTCGCCCGGATGTTCTCAAGCCAAACACGCCTTGAGTTACGTGTTCACGTTTCAGACCACGTGACGGGGTCTCCCATGTTGCACCACGCACGCCAGGGACAGACGTTGCTCGAATACCCCAAACGACATTAAGAGTCGTAGAGGATACTAAAGCGGGTCGGGTTACCTGCCACCCGTGGGGCTCCACCCTTCAGCTTGTGCGCACTGGTGGACAGCGCTTACGTGCACCCCCCAAGGCATGAACGTCCCGAGATGCACGATTTTCCGACATAACAAATAGGTTAATAAGCCACTTTCTATATACTAATAACATCCTTATACGGGCTACTAACTCGTTCCTCACTGGATTTTTGAAAAAGAAGACCTTTGTACTGTGTTAAACCTCAAGCGAGCTCTGATACCACGCTGACCCGACCCCATTGGTCCTGTCGAGCCAGGATCACGCTGAGGGGTGCTGCGTTGCACAGCACCGTATAACACACGTCAAAGGTGCAAAGCGGAAGCGGAAGTTTTATTACATAAACAAGTTTATGAACATGTTTACATGAAAATAAGTTCAGTCTACACTCGCGGGCGTAGAACAAGCATCAAGTGCACGTTCAGCCCTCGAACGTGTCCTTGCTAGCACACACACGCACACTAACTCTGCGGCGTGCACGACTCCCACTCGACGGGGTTCCCCTCCTGGGGTTCCGTCTCCTCTTCGGGAGTCCCTTCCTCATAGAATCCTGCAAAAGCTTCAAACACAAGCAGGGAGCACGAAGGCTCAGCAAGTCTGACCCGTCTCACCTAAACATGGAACTTCTACATGAGGGTAATGGGTGGTATGAGGTAAAAATCATTTGCAAGGACTCGCCTAATTAGTAGAACCTTACTTTCAAGTTTTAGCAGCAGGTTGTGGAGAACCTTACGCTAAGGCACATGAGAGAGCCGCAATCAAACAAGAAACGCATTTCTCTCATGTACTTTGCCCAAAGTTGAAAAGAACTTTAATTAGCTCTAAGCTACAGCATATCATTAACAATCAATGTCCAGCTTTCAATCAGCAACATTTTAACATGTAACTAGCCTGTTCTTTCTACGTCACGGTACAGTGAACAAGTGGTACTCACTAACCGCGAGGGACGGCGATTATAATCGATTTACACCTGCAGGGTTACCCGAACAACCCGTCACGTACGCCCGTACTCGATGTTGCCTACAACAACCATCACGGACGCCGTACGCGACTACCTTTCACCCGTTAGTCAAATATTGAACCGGTCCCATCGTCCCGAGCAAGAGGTCTCTGCACGCGCATCTCTGTGCCACCAGCCGATTTACACCTCGAGCTCTCAACCTACCCTCTGAACGACGGGCAATGCCTCAATACCCAGCTACCCGAGTTACATCGGTTTCCCGGTTCCCATATAGCCGGTAGGTCTTCGGTACTGTTCTAGCTTGTTCAACAGGCCCGCACACGGCTCGGTCCTCAACCGACACAAGCGGAGCTACAGCACACAGGCCCCAAAGTCCTGCTGCCCTTACTCTCCGCTCGGTCTCATTTTCTTGCCATGTGTATCATGTGCTATCTCTACCCGAGCAATGTGTCTCTAGCCTATTCTCGCGAGTAGTTCCAACTACTCGATTTATACCGAATCCTACTCTATCCTAGCAATGCAGTGGCTAACGAGGTTTTCAATCCTAAACCCAACCCATGGTTTTCTTAGCTGTGCAGTTGGGTTTCCAATCAAGACTCTAATGCAAAGAACAATATTCAAAGATGTGCTCAAAACAATAAACATTTGTAAAAAGGTTAATGCAAACCGGGGCTTGCCTTGCTGCTCTTGGTCGTAGGCTAGCTGTTCCTCCGGAGTAACAAAGTCTAGGACTTCGGGTTCCTTCTCGACCTTAGCGACTACATGATAGAAACAATACATGTATTAATTTAATGCATTTGTATTAAGTTTGAAGTTGTGAAGTCTATAACCTTTGCTAGATAGACCTAATGACTGTGAAACTTTTACTGTGGCTTGGTTACAACCTAAACAGAGACCTGGTCAAGTTTTAGTTGCAGCAAAGCTCATTTGAGCCCTCCACAAATAATTATGTCCTTGACCTTAATTGGAACTCTTAGGGTGTTCTAGGGATTTTCATGAGACAAACTATGACTTTCTGAAAACTAGATTTTCAGAGTGTTCTAATGGAGTTGGTCTCACTTAATTTGGAAGTCTCTAACTAAAGATATGAGCTAAACAATTTTAGAGAAAATTCTGAAAATATTTCTGAACATTTTCTATTTTCTCTGGAACAGTTTCACTAATCACACCATTAGGTGGATTAAATAAGCTCAAATGGATCTGAAATTTTTATGGTAGTTCAAGGATATTTTGGTGAACATCTCAGCAAAATTTCAGGATTTTTCTCCAAAGGATTCTCCAGTTAAAATTCCTAACAGTTTAAACTTTAAGGAATTAATTCTGGAGAAATAAGGAATTTCATGAAGTGAAACTTGATTTTCTGGAAAGTACCCAGAGAGCTGAATCCAGCAAAATTTGGTTCACTCAATTTGGAGCTTTCTAGCCAAAGTTATAAGGATTTGAAGTTTGAAGGAAATCTGAAAATCGGGAAAAAGTTTAAACTCGCGCGTGGGCCCAAGGGACACGCGTCGCACGCCTAGGCGATGGCACATCGCGGCCCACAAGGATTTTGCGCGCCAGCACACCCAATCCTGGCCGCAGCCGGATCCCGATTCAAAATATCGGCCGCTGACAGCTGGGGTCCACCCCCTTCTTCAACCTCGCGACACCCGCGCCCCGCCGCCGAGGGATCTCGCCGGAGAGCTCGCCGCCGGCTGCTGTAAAGCTCCAAACTTCTCGATTCTGGCCGCCCCTGCCTACTTTTACTCGGGGAACAGGATTCTAGGGTTAGCTGCTCATGACAATGGCCGGAGCATGGTCGGCGACGAGCCGCCACCTCAGAACGATTTCGGCCATGTCGGCTGACTACCCTAGCACCTCAGCTACTTGGGAAATCGGTCGGGGAGCATCAGTGGACTTCAAAGAAGGTCGACATGTGCTCGAGGCAGCTCGGGGAAGGCCCGAAATAGGTCCTCACCGTGCGCCCGATGCCGCCCGTTTGTTCCGCCATTAGTAGACCTTAAATTACGCTGGGCACAGAGGTTCTCCGGCCCAGAGTTGTGAAGACAACTTGTGCGTTACCGTGTCTAGCTCGTGTGAGAGCGGCCTGAGGCCCTCTAATCCTTTCTAGAGCACGAATTAAACAGAACCGTACCCGAAGGTCGTTCTGCACACAGAAAGGGGAAAAGTGGAAATTCGCCGCCGGTGAGCAACCACTCGAGCTGTGGCTCAGGGATGAGCAGCACCGGTCACCTGCGCGTCCAAGGGTGCCTTGGCTCGGGCGTGACAACGCCCTGGTTGGGCTGTCCACGAGAGCCCGAGGTGCGGCGGTTCCAAGTCCCGAATTTGATCTTTCGGCACAGTCGATATCACTCGGTTTCAATCGAATTCTAGCAACGGGGAGGATGGAGGAAGGTCTCTAGTATCTTGCTGGGGCTCTGGAGTGGAAGGAGGGAGCTGCGATCGGCGTTCTCCGATCAAGTCCGAGCTGCGGAAGTTTTCGGCCGGCGCTGAGTTCTTGCGGGGAAGAACGGTGGTGCCTCGGCCGAGGAGGGGGCAGGCGCCTTAAGAAGGCTCTGCACCGCCTCATGCCCGCGCGTGGGCAAGAAGCTGGTGGCGCGGCGGCTGGCCTCGGTGGCGATCACCGCTGCGGCTCGGCGACCCGAGTGAAAAAGTCTCAGTCGGTTTGATCTGAGCAGTGGCTGACATGTGGGTCCCACCTCCAGTTTTAACCTCTGAAATTTACTCCTAATCACTGTTGTAAACAGTGAACCCCATACTACCCTTGGCAATTCAAATTATTCACCCATGAGCCATTTGAATTGATCAAAGTTCAAATGAGGTTTGGTTTGAATGAATTTCAGCACAAGTTCAGTTTGAAATTCAAATAAAGTTTGAATTTCTCCCACTTAGCTCATGTCAAGATCAACTCCAAATGGATTGAAAATTGGTGTGTGAGCTCACAAAAATGTGCTGAGTAAGAATATGCCCCCCACTTTTAAATTCATTGGATAAAAACAGTTTGAATTTGAATATGGTTCCAAACTGCCCTCTTCCTAACTATACCCAAACTGACCTCAAAAAGGTTTTGAATTTGGGTGAAACTTAGCATGGACATCCTTAATAAAGTGTAGGGGTTTTTATATGTCCAGCCCATCTATATCACATGTGGGAAATACCACTTTTGCAATATGTAACTTTGTTCTCTAATGAGCATGTTGATAATTGTTACTTGCTCTTCATTTGTGTTCATCATTCTTTCTCAAATGAGGTGTGTGGTGTGGTGATGAACACTGCAAATGTGTATCAAAAACTGAGGCCCTTACACATCTTTCATGTTTTTATTATTAAGTGCAGCAAGCTCTCTGTTCTTTTCAATATCTAACTCAAGTTTATCAAGTGTAAAGGTATGTGCACTTCTTAGAGAGGACAATTGTCCATAAATTAAATCACATGAGGAACAAGAATCATCACTGGGAATCAAAGATTTCAAACGATTAATTTCAGATTCTAGTGACTCAATTTTAACAGCATTGTCCCTAAGCTTTTTGTCCTTTTTCTTAACTATAACAGTGGCACGAGAAATAGCATCACACATTTCTTTGCAAGTAGGACATACCTCTTCATTGTCGCTGTTGTGTTCTGCCTCCTCCATACTTGAACTTGACTTGCCCGCCATGAAGTATAAGTTTGTCAAATCATCTTCATCTTCGTCACTTCCGATGTCCACATCGCTTGAGCCAAGTATTTGAAGTGTGGAGATAAAACTATTTACCAATTGGCGTCCTATAAAACCCTTCTTCTTTTTTCTTAACATTTGCAGAGGAGTGTTTCATCCTAGTTAGCTTTTCATCACGGGAAGTAGGACCTGAAAGGTTAGGGCAATTCATACGAAAATGTCCTGTCTTACCACATTCGAAGCATCGTTGAGGTCCGGCATTTCCTCTCCTTCTAGTTCTCACATTTTGCAATGCTTTTAAGAACCGAGTAGAGATTAGTGCAAGTTCTTCCTCTGAAAACTCTTCAATATGTTAAAGGATTAGAGAGGATGATGAACCCAACAGGTACGGGGGACGCTCTTTCTTTCGATGAGAGATGTTGGTAATGAACGAATTTGGTGGAGACCGACGTTGGCTGCCTGACTACCACAACCAGAATGGTGTGGCACCTTGAGCGACAGTTACACTGTCTCCTGGTAACTACGATTTGGGTGGAGGTCGACGTTGTGCTACCCGACTACAACAACCACAAGGATGCTGCGCCTTAGCGGTAGTTACACCGGCTCCTGTTGTTGTTGTACTTGCCGTGCCAAGAACAGCCTTGAACCTGCAAGCAATCGAAGAACAAGCAAGAACAAGATAACAAGCAAACACTCACAGGTGTGAAAAGTTGGGGTTCTGATTCAAGTAATCGGAAGGTCTCGTCGACACTTGCGTTACAAGGAAGTAGCAATAGCTAAACTTACAGAAAACAAAACCCGCCCTGTCAAGGAGCTCTTGGACTACTTAAATAGGGGAGGAAAGAGGGAAATTCGTCCAGCAACAAAGGTAGGACGTGATCTCCCTTATTCCCTTCCTTTTTCTTTGATAGACTACCATTTAATAGGGAAAGAAAGAGGGAAACCCATCCAGCAGCAAGGCAGGATATGATTTCCTCTATTCCTTTCTTTATTATAGCACATCTATCTTGAAATGGGGGAAGAAAGAGGGAATTTCGTCCAGCAGCAAAGTTGGACGAGATTTTCCTTATTCCTTTCCTTATTTGTCTAAATCTCTCTTTATTACATGGCCCCAGCCTCAAGATTTCCCCTCGGGTGGAGCAGCCTTTATTGCATTAATCCCTCTATCCCTCCTAGCTGGATCAATTCTCAAGCACCTAATAATAGCAAGGTCATCACAAGGCTTTAATAGGTCCCTGTCGGTACCTGCGATATGGGGTACCCCCGCGCACAGGGGAAAATGCCTAAGGAACTCGTCCTTCTCTGCAGGGAGAGCTCCGAAGGCGTCACGCGTCTGGCGGGGCCGGACCTCTCTCTCCTCAGAGGAGAGCTCCGGGCCCGCCACATGGCATACAGAGGCCGGACCTCCCCCTCCGTGGGAAAGAGGTCCGAAGGTGCCACGTATCCGGCGGGGCCGGACCTCCCTCTCCTCAGAGAAGAGCTCCGGACCCGCCACGTGGCCGACAGAAGCCGAACCTCCCTCTCCGCGGGGAGAGGTTCGAAGGCTCCACGTGCCCCGCAGGGCCGGACCCTCCTCTCCTCTGAGAAGGGCTCCGGGCCCGCCACGTGGCCAGCAGAACGGCGCTGCCTGCCCCCGAGCGATAGGCAGCGGGCGTAAAGACGCCCCATACCTTGCCCGTACAAGGTATTCAAGGCCCGCGTCTTCCCAAGACGCGGAGACGCGGAGCACGCCTCTGTCAGGTGCCGTTGCGCCCAGTCGCATCACAGACTGACGCGCGGTGTCAGAACCTGCCAGCCAATAAACACCGTGACAAGACATCCCATGCTGCCTGCGCCGTCATCAACCACTACGACTAGCATGCGGCATGGGCAGGGCGGCAAGATGGAGACTCGGAAGCCTCCGCCAGAGACAACTACCGGCATAACTGCAGATACGGTAGATAACAGTCAACCTCCCCGGGACCACCTGTCGGGTCCCGGGCCCCCTTGTAAGCCACCCGAGTCTTGGACTATAAAAGGCTTGGTTAGGCGACGATAGCAAGGGTTCGCATCACTGCAACTCATACGCTAGCCATCCACACCCAAGCTGTAACTCACCCCCAAGCTCAGGACTCCGGCCCTGAGCAGCAAGCAATACAGCGAGCTCCATAGCTCGCCGTGGACGTAGGGTTTTACGCTCAGGTGGCCTGAACCACGTAAAACTCACCGTGTCAAGCTCTTACTAACTCGTCCATCCGCGCAAGCTCTCCGCAAGGGACAAGCCCCACCGAAAAAAGAACCTCCGCGGGCTGCCCAGTGAAGGCCCGGGAGAAGTGTCGACCGAACACTTCGACATTTGGCGTGCCAGGTAGGGGGCTTTTCCCCTTGCGCGACGAGTTTCCGCCGACGAAGATGACCAAGCTCCCTTCAGCGGCAAGCTCACCTCCCCCGCCTCCGCGGCGAACCGCGACCAGGGGGGAGTACATGTCAACACACTCGGGACGGAGTGTGTCGGTACAAGCTGGGAGCCAGCAACCGGCTCTGGCAGCGCCGACCCCGGCAATGCAGTCTCCAACCAGCGTCAGGTCTTCAGTAGCGCTGGGCGTACCCGGTGGGGGTGCGCTAGCTGCAGCAAGAGCGCTACTGCACAATCCGCCCGCTGGGGACGCGCCTCAGGCAGCGACCCAGCAGTGGATTTGCGAGGTAGACCGTCTCGTCGTCGCCGCCGCAAACCCTCAACTTCGGCGGGGACGACACTCTAGCCAACCGGCCGTGTCGCTGATGCGCACGCCAATGGTTGACGAACAGACGGCAGATTCCAGCTCTACCAGGCTCCAATCGACGGGTCTGAGGACAGAGCTGGAGCGGTGTCGCTTGGGTCAAGATGCCCGGGTATACCTCGAGCAACGCCGAGAAAGGCGTCGCTACCAAGAGGCTGACGACGGCATGATGTCGGCCTCAACCCAGCCTGAAGAGCAGACCTTCGCCACGCGATCTCTGCCCCAGGCCTGCACCGTGCAGAATATGCCACAGTCATATGTCCTGCAGATGGCGCCCCCGGCTTATGGTGTAGCCTTGCCCATACCGGGGTACACTGTGCCCAGTGTGAACCGAGCGTTCGCGGCACCAGAACCTGCAGCGACAGAAGCAGGATGTGCGGCCCTCGCGCCCCACCTTCGCTTCGCAAAGTGACCGCGCAAGTTTCGGCCGCACCTGCCCGAGAAGTACGACGGCAGCGTCAACCCGGCGGAGTTCCTCCAGATCTACTCCACCGCCGTACTTGCCGCAGGAGGGAATGAAGCCGTCATGGTCAATTACTTCCCTGTCGCCTTGACCGGTCCAGCCTGGTCTTGGCTCATGAACCTCCCCCAGGGTTCCGTAACTTCCTGGGGAGAGCTTTGCCGGCAGTTCATCGCCAACTTCGACAGTTCCTACACCCGGCCTGGCACGGAGCTCGACCTCCACGCCATCCAGCAACAACCTGGGGAGTCGCTGCGCTCTTTCATCCAGCGGTTCTCCCAGGTGCGGAACACCATCCCACACATTCAAAATGCTTCTGTGGTGGTGGCGTTCTGGCAAGGCGTCCGGGACAAGAAGATGCTCGAGAAGCTCGCGACCAGGGAGGTCTGCGATGTCTCAGAGCTCTTCAGCCTGGCAGACAAGTGCGCCAGGGAAGCCAAAGGGCGAAACTTGCACTCACTGCCGTCCTCCGAGTCAGGAGGACTGCCCGGATCTGGTCCTACTCCCTGTGGAGGCAGCAGGAAGGCCAAGAACCGAGGCAGAGGCAAGATAGAATCACCGACCGCAGCTCCAGTCATCACTGCAGCGACGCTCCGTGGGGCACGGGGGCCGCGCCCCGACAAGAGGCAGCGAAGATCACCAATCCCAGAAGGTGATCAAGACAATATGTGCCCCGTGCACGGCAGCTGTCGCCACGCTACTGCCGAGTGCCGGAAGATCCGAAAGCTCGCAGAGCGCTTCCGCAAGGGGAAGCAGCAGCGGGCTGATGCCCCACCCTTCCGTCCAAAGGAGGGCAAACAGAGGGTGGATGTCCCAGACAGCATCGACCACCCAGAGGAGACCCAGGAGCCTCAGCGCGCCGTGAAGGCGGCACGCAATCATGAGGACTCCAGCTCCAGCGACGATGAGCGTCGAAAGAAGCTCTACGTCATATACGGCGGGTCCGCCGACCTCTCGTCCTGAAGCGCAGTCAAGACTCTGCGCCAAGCGGTAGCGTCGGTGGCGCCACTCCCAAGTGCCGCACCGCACCTTAAGTGGATGGGGACCCCCATCAGCTTTGACGCCACCGACTCCTCCAGGAACATGGCTGGGGCCGACCAACTACCGCTCTTGGTAGCTCCTACCATCGCCAACGTGAGAATGTACCACGTTTTGGTAGATGGTGGAGCTGGACTGAACCTCATCAGCCGTGCAGCTTTCAAGAAGCTGCAGATCCCGATGGCCAAGCTCACCCCGTCGAGCCCGTTCTCAGGGGTAGGGCCGGGACAAGTCATTCCCTACGGCAACATTAGCCTCCCGGTAACCTTCGGGGCTCCGGACAGCTATCGGACAGAGTACATTCTGTTCGACGTAGCGGAGATAGACCTCCCCTTCAACGCCACAATCGGCAGGCCAGCCCTGTACCGGTTCATGGCAGTAGCCCACTACGGCTACCTCGTCCTGAAGATGCCAACACCGACGGGCGTCCTCAGGATTCGTGGAGACCACACTGCTGCAGTGTCGGCCTTAGAGAAACTTCAAGCGCTCGCAACAGCTGGGGCATCAGCCCCCGGCAGTGCAGAGCCGGACCAGCTCCGCCCGAGCGCACGCCACCGTGCCTCCGCCACAGCACCCCGGGTGCAACCTCTCGACGAGGGCGGCGTCCCCTTAAAGGTCGTCCAAGTCGGCGCCGAAGCCACGCAGACCACCCGGGTAGCCGGGGGCCTGGATAGCAAATAAGAAGGCGCACTCGTCACCTTCCTCCGGCACAACGTTGACGTGTTTGCATGGCAGCCATCACAGATGCCGGGGATCCCCAGGGAGGTGATCGAGCACCACTTAAAAGTCTTCCCCAATGCCCGGCCGGTTCAACAGAAGCCCCGCAAGCAGTCCATCGAGCGGCAAAACTTCATTCGTGAAGAAGTCAAGAAGCTGCTGGACGCTGGCTTCATACAGGAGGTCCACCACCCCCGGTGGTTGGCGAACCCCGTTGTTGTCCCGAAGGCCGGCCGGAAGCTCCGGATGTGCATCGACTACACCAGTCTCAATAAGGCATGTCCCAAAGATCCATTCCCTCTCCCTAGAATAGATCAAATAGAAGACTCAACGTCAGGCTGTGATATGCTGTGCTTCCTAGACGCCTACTCGGGTTTCCATCAGATCCCCATGTCTAGGGAGGATGAGGAGCACACCTCCTTCATCACAGTAGACGGCCTTTATTGTTATGTGTCTATGCCTTACGGCCTAAAGAATGCGCTCCCCACCTTTGTGCGAGCAATGCACAAAACCTTTGGGGAGTTAATAAGAGACCTAGTTGAGGTGTACGTCGATGACATAGTTGTCAAGGTCAAGCTGGGTTCATCTTTGTTAGATAACCTAGCCTTAGTCTTTGACAAGTTGCGCTCTACACGCACCAAGTTGAACCCCAATAAATGTGTGTTCGGTGTGTCCTCTGGGAAGCTCTTAGGATTTCTGGTCTCGCACCGAGGGATTGAGGCCAACCCAGAGAAGATCAAGGCCATCGACTTGATGCGGCCCCCTGCCCGCGTCAAGGATGTCCAGAAACTCACGGGATGTCTAGCCGCGCTGAGTCGGTTTATACCGAGGCTAGCAGAGCGGGCACTCCCTTTCTTTAAGCTCCTGCGCAAGTCAGACCCTTTTGCCTGGACTGAAGAAGCAGAAGAGGCTTTCCAGGAGTTGAAGCGACTCCTGACGACCCTACCTATCATGGTAGCCCCTGAGCCCGGAGAGCACCTGTTGCTCTACATCGCGGCGACAACTGAAGTGGTGAGTATGGTCCTCGTCGCAGAGCGGCCGGACCCCTCATCTTCACAACCTGCTCTGGTAGCAGAAGACAGACGCCAGGAGGCTCCGCAGGACCAAGGCGGTCTCCCGGACCTCCAAGACAACCTCCCGGAGGTCCAGGTCGGCCTCCCGGAGGTCCGGGGCGGTCTCCCGGACCCCCAAGATAAACCCCCGGGGGTCCTGCGGGATCCCCCGGGGGCCAAAGGGGACCTCCCGGAGGTCCCTCAAGACCCCCCGGAGCTCCCGGATAACCAAGATAGCTTAAGGGCCTCCGGGTCCCAGCTCCCGGAGGCCCCCGTGGGTCCACTCACCTCCAGCGGGCCAGGGCCAATGGACGAGGACCTCCCGGGCCTAAGAGAGAGGGTTCGAACCATCCAGAGGCCTGTCTACTACATCAGCGAAGTACTTCATGATGCCAAGACAAGGTACCTAGAAGTCCACAAGCTGCTGTATGCGGTGCTCGTGGCCTCCACGAAGCTCCACCATTACTTCCAGGCCCACAGGGTCTCGGTAGTCACCTCGTATCCGCTGAAGACAATTCTTCACAGCCCCCATGTGACTGGCAACGTTGCTAAATGGGCAGCGGAGCTGGCGGAATTTGAGCTGGACTTCCTCCCACGCCATGCAGTCAAGAGCCAAGCACTGGCTGACTTTGTGCCAGAGTGGACACCAACGAAGACTGACCCAGGGGGCTATGAAGGCGGTGAACCAGAGCACCAAGCTCCGGTCTTCACCGAACCCCAGTGGACACTTTTCTTCGACGGCTCCTCGTGAAAGCAGGGGGCCGGTGCCGGCGTACTGCTCCTCATGCCATCGGGGGAACAGTTTGGGTACATGGTGCGTCTCAATTTCAAGGCAACCAACAACATGGCAGAGTATGAAGCACTCATCTTTGGCCTGCAGACAGCCCTGTCTTTAGGCGCTCGCCAGTTGTTGGCACAGGGCGACTCCCAACTGGTCATCAAACAAGTCAAGGGCGAATGCTCCTGTAATGACCCACAGCTAGCTGCATATCTGCTTCACGTGCAGATGTTGGAGAAAGAATTCCTCGCCTTGGACCTGCACCACGTACCGCGCGCTGGCAATGCCGCAGCTGACAACCTTTCAACGAAGGCTTCCACCGGAGCCCCTGCGCCTGAAGGAGTTTTCGAGAGGACGTTGCTGCGGCCTACAGCCCGGCCCGCCGAACCGGGCGAAGGGGGCTTGACCAGCACCTCGAAGCTGGCGGTCCCGGCGGCCCTACAGCCATGGATGCCGCCAAGGATCGTAAGCGTCACTGGGGACTCCGTGCAACCCAGCGCTCAAGATCCAGAAGCTCAAGTCAGACCCGATGCTTGGATCACGGAGATCCGGGACTACTTGAAGGACAATATCCTCCCTAATGAACATGCAACCGCTGAGCGGATTGTGCGTATGGCTAAGAGATAGGCGCTGGTAGGGGGGGGTCTCTACCGGCGTGGCGCCAACTACATCCTAATGCGGTGCATAACCCAGGGGGAAGGCTGCGACTTGCTCGCTGAGATCCATGGAGGCGAATGTGGAAGTCACTCTTCCTCACGCACGCTTGTCGGTAAAGCCTTCCGGCATGACTTCTACTGGCCGACAGCACTCCAGGATGCCGTCAAGCTGGTCGAGAGCTGCAAGGCGTGCCAGTTCCACGCCAAGCAGATCCATACACCGGCTCAGGCGGTACAGATGATCCCACCCTCGTGGCCATTTGCCGTATGGGGGCTGGACATCTTGGGACCATTTCCCAGAACCGTCGGGGGATTCCGGTATCTCTATGTCGCCATCGACAAGTTCACCAAGTGGCCGGAAGCTACACCAGTTGTCACCATCAACAAACAATCCGCAGTAAGATTCATCAAGTCTATTGTCTGCCGGTTCGGGGTCCCGAGCAGAATCATCACCGACAACGGGACCCAGTTCACCAGCACAGCCTTCCAAGACTACTGCAAGGACCTCGGCATTCAGGTGTGCTATGCCTCTGTCGCCCACCCGAAGAGCAATGGGCAAGTTGAGAGTGCCAACACGGAGATTCTCCGGGGCCTCAAGACTCGCACCTTCGCCAGTCTGAAGAAACATGGTGCCAATTGGGTAGATGAGCTTCCGAGCACACTATGGGCTAACCGGACATCCCAGAGCCGGGCCACCGGAGAGACACCCTTCTTCATGGTGTATGGGGCCGAAGCTGTACTTCCCCCAGAAATCACCATGAAGTCTCACCGTGTCCGGGCTTACGACGTAGCCGCGCAGGACAACCTCCGGCGTGGAGAAATCGACCTTGTCGACGAGGTCCGATTACATGCAGCACTCCGTAACGCACGGTACAGACAAGCGCTTCGACGCTACCACCAGAGCTCTGTGCGTGCCCGGGAGCTGCAGGAAGGTGACCTGGTGCTGCGGCGCATACTTTCTCACGAAGGGGCCCACAAACTCTCCCCTAGTTGGGAAGGTCCTTCCGAGTCGCGAAAGTATGCCGCCCCGGGTGTGTGCGCCTTTCCACCGAGGATGGGGACCTGCTCCCAAACCCTTGGAACATAGAACCCCTCCGTAAGTTCTACCCCTAGAGCAAAGATAGGACAGTACTTTCTTTCCATAATAAACTCCATAGAGTCCAGGAACAGCGCTCGGAGCAGCTAAGCCCCAGGGGACGGTACAGGACTGTCGAAGTGTTCGGTCGACACTTCCCCCGGGCCTGCACTGGGCAGCCCGCGGAGGTTCTTTTTTTGGTGGGGCTAGTCCCTTGCGGAGAGCTTGCGCGGATGGACGAGTTAGTAAGAGCTTGACACGGTGAGTTTTACGTGGTTCAGGCCGCCGTAGCGTAAAACCCTACGTCCACGGCGAGCTATGGAGCTCGCTGTATTGCTTGCTGCTCAGGGCCGGAGTCCTGAGCTTGGGGGTGAGTTATAGCTTGGGAGTGTATGGCTAGCGTATGAGTTGCAGAGTGCGAACCCCTGCTATCGTCGCCTACCCGAGCCTTTTATAGTCCAAGACTCGGGCAACTTACAAGGGGGGCCGGGACCCGACAGGTGGTCCCGGGAAGATTGTCTATTATTTACCGTATCTACAGTTATGTCGGTAGTTGCCTCTGGTCGAAGGCTTCTGAGTCTTCATCTTGCTGCCCTGCCCATGCCGCATGCTAGTCGTAGTGGTTGATGACGGCGCAGGCAGCATGGGATGTCTTGTCGTGGTGTTTATTGGCTGGCAGGTTCTGACACCGCGCGCCAGTCTGTGATGCGACTGGGTGCAACGGCACCTGACAGAAGCGTGCTCCGCATCTCCGCGTCTTGGAAAGACGCGGGCCTTGAATACCTTGTACGGGCAAGGTATGGGGCGTCTTTACGCCCGCTGCCTATCGCTCGGGGGCAGGCAGCGCCGTTCTGCTGCCACGTGGTGGGCCCGGAGCCCTTCTCAGAGGAGAGGAGGGTCAGCTCCGCGGGGCACGTGGAGCCTCCGGACCTCTCCCCATGGAGGGGGAGGCTCGGCTTCTGTTGGCCACGTGGCGGGCCCAGAGCTCTCCTCTGAGGAGAGGGAGGTCCGGCCCCGCTGGACGCGTGGCGCCTTCGGACCTCTATCCCGCGGAGGGGGAGGTCCGGCTTCTGTATGCCACGTGGCGGGCCCGGAGCTCTCCTCTGAGGAGAGGGAGGTCCGGCCCCGCCGGATGCGTGGCGCCTTTGGAGCTCTCCCTGCGGAGAAGGGCGAGTTCCTTAGGCATTTCCCCCTGTGCGCAGGGGTACCCCACATCTCAAGTACCGACAGTGGCCCCCGGGCCCATCTCGGGGGAGATAGCGAGCCTGAGGTGGGACCTCCGTCTCTTCCGATCCGCGCACTTTCTCTAAGTCCCGAATTGACCGCTGCCGGAGCACGAACGGCCGCGGGATCGTGCGAGCGTGCGCTCACTTGATGGTTGCTTTTACTGCGGCGGTTCCCAAGACTGCCACTTCTGCACGTTGCGGCGCTTTCTTCGGGAACCGCCGAAGTGCCTTGCCGGCTCATCTTCTCAGGAGACTGACTCCTTGACCCACCGCTTCAGTGGGGCGGCTTGGGTCCACCCGTCATCGGCACTCGGTTTAGGAGCCGAAACGGTTGCCGATGCAGTGTATTCGAAGAGTTCCGAATCGCTTGGGATTGCACCCGGGAAGGTGTGAAATGAAACCCCCATGTGGGTACGCTCCCCTTATAAGGCTTCCAGCCCCTGCGCTTCCCTCGAGTCTCTGCAGTCTTGTCTTCTTCCATGGCTCTTAACCCGCCTTATGGGGGGAGAATCGCTCTCGATTTCCTCCAGCGATGGCGTCTGCACCAAGCCTGGGACTCAGGGAGCCTGCCTGCCTTGCCTCTGAGGGTGGCGCCACCAAGGGGTCTCTGGTTCGTCCTCCCGACGGGGCCCTTCCTTGGTGACGGCAGGCAGAAAGCTCCTTGGCGTTGCGTCCCTTCTCAGGTGGTGGAGTCTTCAAAGAAACCGCTGAAGCACCGAGGAGAATCCCAGACGGCAGAGTCTCCGAGAAGGCCGCTGAAGCTGCGGAGAGGGGGCCTCAGGAGCACCCTTGATGACACCGGCTTTTGCGCAGGTGATGAGGGAAGGAGGCTCCATGGGCACCCTTGATGACACCGGCTTTGGCGCCGGTGATGAGGGAACTTCAGGAGAAGGAAGCCGCTGATGCACCATGGAGGATCCCAGACGGCAGAGTCTCCAGGAAGACCGCTGAATACTGCGGAGGGGGCCTCAGGAGCTCCCTTGGTGACACCGGCTTTTGCGCCGGTGATGAGGGAGGCGATTCCTGCGCTCGGGTCATGGAGCGGGAGAGTGCCGCCAGGGCTGAAGCCTGGTGATGCGGCCGTCCTTGCAACTTCTAGATTCTGGTCGTGTCAGGAGACCCTTGGGGCTTGTTTCTTTCTTTTTATCGAGTCTGTAGTTCAGCTCATGGAGCCTCGCATAGTTTGATTCTTTTAGATATTTGTGTCTGTGATGCTCTTTCTCTCCTTCTTGGCTTTGCTTGTCTGAGTCCTTAGCTCCGCAAGGTACTCAGAGGCCATCTCCAATCTCGGAGCTCTGCGTAGACACCTTCCCCGGGTCCTAACCGTGTTAGGGGTCCCTGGGGGTCTCCGGATCTCGCTCTATGGGGAGCTCCAAATCTGCCTGCCACGTGGCGGGTCCGGAGCCCCTCCTTAGGAGGCGGGAGCTCCAGCCATGCTGGACACGTAGGGCTTTCAGAGCCCTCCCACCTGGGCGGGAGGTCCGGTTTCCGCCTGCCACGTGGCGAGCCCGGAGCCCCTCTTATGGGAGGCGGGAGCTCCGGACCTGCTGGACGCGTGGGGTCTTCGGGCCTCGCCCCTGCTGAAGGGGCGGGGCCCGGTCCTTCCAGTCCTGGGCCGGTGCTGTTGATAGCTCCTTTCCCCCCGCTTTATGTAGTCCCTGTTGCCATAACCTGGAGGTCCTGCACACAGGTAGAGGAAACGTAATTCTCCTTGGGGGCTCCCCTTCCCTCATCTCATAGTCTTATTTGACTTATAGCCCCTAACCATATGCTTGGTGCTTGGGGACTGTAGGGAGGGGGAGCTGAGCACATGGCAACCATGCACTGCAAGGGTGGTTAAAAAACTTAATACACAATTTAAATGAGTACGAGGAAAGAGCAAAGTAGAGCAGGTTTCTTTTCGTACAACTTTCCATAGGAGGAAGGCAGGCTAAACATGGAGGCCACGACCCGCCCCATTAAGAGGGGAAGCAAGACTCTACGCGCTTGGAGTCGGAACCAGGCAAAGCTGAACGTAGTCCTGTACCGTCCCCTGGGGCTTAGCTGCTCCGAGCGCTGCTCCTGGACTCTATGGAGTTTATTACGAAAAGAAAGTACTGTCCTATTTTTGCTCTAGGGGTAGAACTTACGGAGGTGTTCTATGTTCCAAGGGTTTGGGAGCAGGTCCCCATCCTCGGTGGAAAGGCGCACACACCCGAGGCGGCATACTTTCGCGACTCGGAAGGGGCCTTCCCAACTAGGGGAGAGTTTGTGGGCCCCTTCGAGAGAAAGTATGCGCCGCAACACCAGGTCACCTTCCTGCAGCTCCCGGGCATGCACAGATCCCTGGTGGTAGCGCCGAAGCGCTTGTCTGTACCGCGCGTTATGGAGTGCTGCATGTAATCAGACCTCGTCGATGAGGTCAATTTCTCCACGCCGGAGGTTGTCCTGCGCGGCTTCGTCGTAAGCCCGGACACGGTGAGACTTCATGGTGATTTCTGGGGGAAGTACAGCTTCGGCCCCATACACCATGAAGAAGGGTGTCTCCCCGGTGGCCCGGCTCTGGGATGTCCGGTTAGCCCATAGTGTGCTCGGAAGCTCATCTACCCAGTTGGCACCATGTTTCTTCAGGCTGGCGAAGGTGCGAGTCTTAAGACCCCGGAGAATCTCTGCGTTGGCCCTCTCAACTTGCCCATTGCTCCTTGGGTGGGCGACAGAGGCGTAGCACACCTGAATACCAAGGTCCTCGCAGTAGTCTTGGAATGCTGCGCTGGTGAACTGGGTCCCGTTGTCGGTGATGATTCTGTTCGGGACCCCGAACCGGTAGACAATAGACTTGATGAACTTTACTGTGGATTGTTTGTTGATGGTGACAACTGGTGTAGCTTCCGGCCACTTGGTGAACTTGTCGATGGCGACATAGAGGTCCCAGAATCCCCCGATGGTTCTGGGAAATGGTCCCAAGATGTCCAGCTCCCATACGGCAAATGGCCACGAGGGCGGAATCATCTGTACCGCCTGAGCCGGTGTATGGATCTGCTTGGCGTGGAACTGGCACGCCTTGCAGCTCTCGACCAGCTTGACGGCATCCTGGAGTGCTGTCGGCCAGTAGAAGCCATGCCGGAAGGCTTTACCGACAAGCGTGCGTGAGGAAGAGTGACTTCCACATTCGCCTCCATGGATCTCAGCGAGCAAGTCGCAGCCTTCCCCCTGGGTTATGCACCGCAATAGGATGTGGTTGGCGCCACGCCGGTAGAGATCCCCCTCTACCAGCGCGTATCTCTTAGCCATACGCACAATCCGTTCAGCGGTTGCATGTTCATCAGGGAGGATATTGTCCTTCAAGTAGTCCCGGATCTCCGTGATCCATGCATCGGGTCTGACTTGAGCTTCTGGATCTTGAGCGCTGGGTTGCACGGAGTCCCCAGTGACGCTTACGATCCTTGGCGGCATCCATGGTTGTAGGGCCGCCGGGACTGCCAGCTTCGAGGTGCTGGTCAAGCCCCCTTCGCCCGGCTCGGCGGGCCGGGCTGTAGGCCGCAGCAACGTCCTCTCGAAAACTCCTTCCGGCGCAGGGGCTCCGGTGGAAGCCTTCGTTGAAAGGTTGTCAGCTGCGGCATTACCAGCGCGCGGTACGTGATGCAGGTCCAAGGCGAGGAATTCTTTCTCCAACATCTGCACGTGAAGCAGATACGCAGCTAGCTGTGGGTCATTGCAGGAGCATTCGCCCTTGACTTGCTTGATGACCAGTTGGGAGTCGCCCTGTGCCAACAACTGGCGAGCGCCTAAAAACAGGGCTGTCTACAGGCCAAAGATGAGTGCTTCATACTCCGCCATATTGTTGGTTGCCTTGAAATTGAGACGCACCATATACCCAAACTATTCCCCCGGTGGCATGAGGAGCAGTACGCCGGCACCGGCCCCCTGCTTTCGCGAGGAGCCGTCGAAGAAAAGTGTCCAGTGGGGTTCGGTGAAGACCGGAGCTTGGTGCTCTGGCTCGCCGCCTTCATGGCCCCCTGGGTCAGTCTTCGTTGGTGTCCACTCCGCCACAAAGTCTGCCAGTGCTTGGCTCTTGACTGCATGGCTTGGGAGGAAGTCCAGCTCAAACTCCGCCAGCTCCGCCGCCCATTTAGCAACGTTGCCAGTCGCATGGGGGCTGTGAAGAATTGTCTTCAGCAGATACGAGGTGACTACCGAGACCCGGTGGGCCTGAAAGTAATGGCGGAGCTTCCTGGAGGCCACGAGCACCGCATACAGCAGCTTGTGGACTTCTAGGTACCTTGTCTTGGCATCATGAAGTACTTCGCTGATGTAGTAGACAGGCCTCTGTATGGTTCGAACCCTCTCTCTTAGGCTTGGGAGGTCCTCGTCCATTGGCCCTGGCCCGTTGGAGGTGAGTGGACCCACGGGGGCCTCCGGGAGCTGGGACCCGGAGGCCCTTAAGCTATCTTGATTATCCGGGAGCTCCGGGGGGTCTTGAGGGACCTCCTGGAGGTCCCAATTGGCCCCCGGGGATTTATCTTGGGGGTCCGGGAGACCGCCCTGGACCTCCGGGAGGTCGACCTGGACCTCCGGGGGGTCCGGGAGACCGCCTTGGCCCTGCGGGGCCTCCTGGCGTCTGTCTTCTGCTACCGGAGCAGGTTGTGAAGGTGAGGGGTCTGGCCGCTCTGCGACGAGGACCATACTCACCACTTCAGTCGTCGCCGCGATGTAGAGCAGCAGGTGCTCCCCGGGCTCAGGGGCTACCATGATAGGTAGGGTCGTCAGGAGTCGCTTCAACTCCTGGAAATCCTCTTCTGCTTCGTCAGTCCAGGCAAAACGGCCTGACTTGTGCAGGAGCTTAAAGAAAGGGAGTGCCCGCTCTGCTAGCCTCGGTATAAACCGACTCAGCGCGGCTAGACATCCCGTGAGTTTCTGAACATCCTTGACGCGGGCAGGGGGCCGCATCAAGTCGATGGCCTTGATCTTCTCTGGGTTGGCCTCAATCCCTCGGTGCGAGACCAGGAACCCTAAGAGCTTCCCAGAGGACACACCGAACACACATTTTGTCGGTACCTGAGATATGGGTACCCCCGCGCACAGGGTAAAATGCCTAAGGAACTCGCCCTTCTCCGCAGGGAGAGCTCTGAAGGCGCCACGCGTCCGGCGGGGCCGGACCTCCCTCTCCTCAGAGGAGAGCTCCGGGCCCGTCACGTGGCATACAGAAGCCGGACCTCCCCCTCCGCGGGAGAGAGGTCCGAAGGCGCCACGCGTCCAGCGGGACCGGACCTCCCTCTCTTCAGAGGAGAGCTCCGGGCCCGCCACGTGGCCAACAGAAGCCGAGCCTCCCCCTCCATGGGGAGAGGTCCGGAGGCTCCACGTGCCCCGCGGAGCTGACCCTCCTCTCCTCTGAGAAGGGCTCCGGGCCCGCCACGTGGCAGCAGAACGGTGCTGCCTGCCCCGAGCGGTAGGCAGCGGGCGTAAAGGCGCCCCATACCTTGCCCGTACAAGGTATTCAAGGCCCGCGTCTTCCCGAGACGCGGAGCACGCTTCTGTCAGGTGCCGTTGCGCCCAGTCACATCACAGACTGGCGCGCGGTGTCAGAACCTGCCAGCCAATAAACACCGCGACAAGACATCCCATGCCGCCTGCGCCGTCATCAACCACTACGACTAGCATGCGGCATGGGCAGGGCGGCAAGATGAAGACTCAGAAGCCTTCGACCAGGGGCAACTACCGGCATAACTGCAGATACGGTAGATGATAGACAATCTTCCCGGGACCACCTGTCGGGTCCCGGCCCCCCTTGTAAGCTGCCCGAGCCTTGGACTATAAAAGGCTCGGGTAGGCGTCGATAGCAAGGGTTCGCACTTTGCAACTCATACGCTAGCCATACACTCTCAAACTGTAACTCACCCCCGAGCTCAGGCCTCCGGTCCTGAGCAGCAAGCAATACAGCGAGCTCCATAGCTCGCCGTGGACGTAGGGTTTTACGCTCCGGTGGCCTGAACCACGTAAAACTCGCCGTGTCAAGCTCTTACTAACTTGTCCATCTGCGCAAGCTCTCCGCTAGAGACTAGCCCCACCGTAAAAAGAACCTCCGCGGGCTGCCCAGTGCAGGCCCGGGGGAAGTGTCGACTGAACACTTCGACATTTGGCGCGCCAGGAAGGGGGCTTTTCTCCTAGCGCGATGAGTTTCCGCCGACGAAGATGACCAAGCTTCCTTCAGCGGCGAACTCTCCCCCCTCGCCTCTGCGGCAGACCGCAACCAGGGGGGAGTACATGTCGACACACTCGGGACAGAGTGTGTCGGTACAAGCTGGGAGCCAGCAACCGGCTCTGGCAGCGCCGACCCCGGCAATGCAGGCTCCAACCAGCTTCAAGTCTTCAGTAGCGCTGGGCGTGCCCAGTGGGGGTGCGTTAGCTGCAGCGAGAGCGCTACTGTACAATCCACCCGCCAGGGACGCGCCTCAGGCAGCGACCCGGCAGTGGATCCGCGAGGTAGACCGTCTCATCGTCGCCGCCGCAAACCCTCGACCTCGGCGGGGACGATGCTCTGGCCAACCGGTCATGTCGCTGATGCGCGCACCATTGGATGACGAGCAGATGGCAGACTCCAGCTCTACCAGCCCCCAATCAACAGATCTGAGGACAGAGCTGGAGCGGTGTCACCTGGGTCAAGATGCCCGGGTATACCTCGAGCGGCGCCGAGAAAGGCGTCGCCACCAGGAGGCTGATGACAGCATGACGTTGGCCTCGACCCAGCCTGAAGAGCAGACCTTCGCCACGCGATCTCTGCCCCAGGCCCGCGCCGTGCAGAATATGCCACAGTCATATGTCCTGCATATGGCGCCCCCGGCCTATGGTGCAGCCTTGCCCATGCCGGGGCACGCGGTGCTCAGTGCGAACCAAGCTTTCGCGGCACCAGAACCTGCGGCGACAGAAGCAGGGTGTGCGGCCCTCGCGCCCCACCTTCGCTTCGCAAAGTGGCCGCGCAAGTTTCGGCCGCACCTGCCCGAGAAGTACGACGGCAGCGTCAACCCGGCGGAGTTCCTCCAGATCTACTCCACCGCCGTACTTGCCGCAGGAGGGAATGAAGCCGTCATGGCCAATTACTTCCCTATCGCCTTGACTGGCCCAGCTCGGTCTTGGCTCATGAACCTCCCCCAGGGTTCCGTAACTTCCTGGGGAGAGCTTTGCCGACAGTTCATAGCCAACTTCGGCAGTTCCTACACCCGGCCTGGCACGGAGCTCGACCTCCACGCCATCCAACAACAACCTGGGGAGTCGCTGCACTCTTTCATCCAGCGGTTCTCCCAGGTGCGGAACACCATCCCACACATTCAAAATGCTTCTGTGGTGGTGGCGTTCCGGCAAGGCGTCCGAGACAAGAAGATGCTTGAGAAACTCACGACCAGAGAGGTCCGCGATGCCTCAGAGCTCTTCAGCTTGGCGGACAAGTGCGCCAGAGCAGCCGAAGGATGGAACTGGCACTCACAGACGTCCTCCGAGTCAGGAGGGCTGCCCGGATCTGGTTCTACTCCCTATGGAGGCAGCAGGAAGACCAAGAGCCGAGGCAGAAGCAAGATAAGACCACCGGCCGCGATCCCAGTCGTCACTGCAGCGACGCTCAGTGGGGCTCGGGGGCCGCGCCCTGACAAGAGGCAGCGAAAGTCACCGATCCCGGAAGATAGCCAGGACAACATGTGCCCCGTGCACAGCAGCTGTCGCCACACTACTGCCGAGTGCCGGGAGATCCGAAGGCTCGCAGAGCGCTTCCGCAAGGGGAAGCGGCAGCGGGCTGGTGCCCTGCCCTTCCGTCCAAAGGAAGACGAACAGGGGGTGGATGTTCCAGACAACATCGACCACCCAGAGGAGATCCAGGAGTCTCAGCGTGTCATGAAGGTGGCACACAATCATGAGGACTCCGGCTCCAGTGACGATGAGCGTCGGAAGAAGCTCTACGTCATATACGGCGGGTCCGCCGACCCCTCGTTCCGAAGCGCAGTCAAGACTCTGCGCCGAGCGGTAGCGTCGGTGGCGTCACTCGCAAGTGCTGCGCCGCACCTTAAGTGGATGGGGACCCCCATCAGCTTTGACGCCACCGACTGCCCCAGGAACATGGCTGGGGCCGGCCAACTGCCGCTCCTGGTGGCCCCTACCATCGCCAACGTGAGAATGTACCACGTTTTGGTAGATGGAGGGGCTGGGCTGAACCTCATCAGCCGTGCAGCTTTCCAGAAGCTGCAGGTCCCGATGGCCAAGCTCACCCCGTCGAGCCCGTTCTCAGGGGTAGGGCCAGGACAGGTTATCCCCTACGGCAACATCAGTCTCCCGGTGACCTTCGGGGCTCCGGACAGATATCGAACAGAGTACATTCTGTTCGACGTAGCGGAGATAGATCTCCCCTTCAACGCCATAATTGGCAGGCCAGCCCTGTACCGGTTCATGGCTGTAGCCCACTACGGCTACCTCGTCCTGAAGATGCCAACACCGATGGGCGTTCTCAGGATTCGTGGGGACCGCACTGCTGCAGTGTCGGCCCTAGAGAAGCTCCAAGCGCTCGCAACAGCTGGGGCATCAGCCCCCGGCAATACGGAGCCGGACCAGCTCCGCCCGAGCGCACGTCACCGTGCTTCCACCACAGCACCCCGGGTGCAACCTCTCGACGAGGGCGGCGTCCCCTTAAAGGTTGTCCAAGTCGGCGCCGAAGCTACCCAGACCACCCGGGTAGCCGGGGGCCTGGATAGCAAATAGGAAGGCGCGCTCGTCACCTTCCTCCGACACAACGTCGACGTGTTTGCATGGCAGCCGTCACAGATACCGGGGATCCCCAGGGAGGTGATCGAGCACCACTTGAAAGTCTTCCCCGATGCCTGGCCGGTTCAACAGAAGCCCCGCAAGAAGTCCATCGAGCGGCAAAACTTCATCCGTGAAGAAGTCAAGAAGCTGCTGGACGCTAGCTTCATACGGGAGGTCCACCACCCCCGATGGTTGGCGAACCCCGTCGTTGTCCCGAAGGCCGGCGGGAAGCTCCGGATGTGCATCGACTACACCAGTCTCAATAAAAGGCATGTCCCAAAGATCCATTCCCTCTCCCTAGAATAGATCAAATAGTAGACTCAACGTCAGGCTGTGATATGCTGTGCTTCCTAGACGCCTACTTGGGTTTTCATCAGATCCCCATGTCTAGGGAGGACGAGGAGCACACCTCCTTCATCACAGTAGACGGCCTTTATTGCTATGTGTCTATGCCTTATGGCCTAAAGAATGCACTCCCCACCTTTGTGCGGGCGATGCACAAAACCTTTGGGGAGTTAATAAGAGACCTAGTTGAGGTGTATGTCGATGACATAGTTGTCAAGGTCAAGCAGGGTTCATCCTTACTAGATAACCTAGCTCTAGTCTTTGACAAGTTGCGCTCTACGCGCACCAAGCTGAACCCAGATAAATGTGTGTTCGGCGTGTCCTCTGGGAAGCTCTTAGGGTTCCTGGTCTCGCACCGAGGGATTGAGGCCAACCCAGAGAAGATCAAGGCCATCGACTTGATGCGGCCCCCTGTCCGCGTCAAGGATGTTCAGAGACTCACGGGATGTCTAGCCGTGCTGAGTCGGTTTATACCGAGGCTAGCAGAGCGGGCACTCCCTTTCTTTAAGCTCCTGCGCAAGTCAGGCCCCTTTGCCTGGACTGACGAAGCAGAAGAGGCTTTCCAGGAGTTGAAGCGACTCCTGACGACCCTACCTATCATGGTAGCCCCTGAGCCCGGGGAGCACTTGCTGCTCTACATTGCGGCGACAACAGAAGTAGTGAGTATGGTCCTTGTCGCGGAGCGGCCAGACCCCTCTCCCTCGCAACCTGCTCCGGTAGCAGAAGACAGACGCCAGGGGGCCCCGCAGGGCCAACACGGTCTCCCGGACCCCCTGGAGGTCCAAATCAACCTCCCGGAGGCCCAGGGTGGCCTCCCGGACCCCCAAGATAAATCTCCAGGGTCCAATTGGGATCTCCCGGAGGTCCCTCAAGACCCCCCGGAGCTCCCGGATGATCAAGAAAGCTTAAGGGCCTCCGGGTCCCAGTTCCCGGAGGTCCCCGTAGGTCCACCCACCTCCAGCGGGCCGGGGCCAATGGACGAGGAGCTCCCAAGCCTAAGAGAGAGGGTCCGAACCATACAGAGGCCTGTCTACTACATCAGCGAAGTACTTCATGAGGCTAAGACAAGGTACCTAGAAGTCCACAAGCTGCTGTATGCGGTGCTCGTGGCCTCCAGGAAGCTCCGCCATTACTTCCAGCCCCACCGGGTCTCGGTAGTCACCTCGTATCCGCTGAATACAATTCTTCACAGCCCCCATGCGACTGGCAACGTTGCTAAATGGGCGGCGGAGCTGGCGGAGTTTGAGCTGGACTTCCTCCCACGTCATGCAGTCAAGAGCCAAGCACTGGCTGACTTTGTGGCGGAGTGGACACCAACGAAGACTGACCCAGGGGGCCATGAAGGCGGTGAGCCAGAGCCCAAAGCTCCGGTCTTCACCGAACCCCACTGGACACTCTTCTTCGACGGCTCCTCGTGAAAGCAGGGGGCCGGTGCCGGCGTACTGCTCCTCATGCCATCGGGGGAACAGTTTGGGTATATGGTGCGTCTAAATTTCAAGGCAACCAACAACATGGCGGAGCATGAAGCACTCATCTTTGGCCTGCAGACAGCCCTGTCTTTAGGCGCTCGCCAGTTGTTGGCACAGGGCGACTCCCAACTGGTCATCAAGCAAGTCAAGGGTGAATGCTCCTGCAATGACCCGCAGCTAGCTGCGTATCTGCTTCACGTACAGATGTTGGAGAAAGAATTACTCGCTTTGGACCTGCATCACGTACCGCACGCTGGTAATGCCGCAGCTGACAACCTTTCAACGAAGGCTTCCACCGGAGCCTCCGCGCCCGAAGGAGTTTTCGAGAGGACGTTGCTGCGGCCTACAGCCCGGCCCGCCGAGCCGGGCGAAGGGGGCTTGACCAGCACCTCGAAGCTGGCGGTCCCGGCGGCCCTACAGCCATGGATGCCGCCAAGGATCGTAAGTGTCACTGGGGACTCCGTGCAACCCAGCGCTCAAGATTCAGAAGCTCAAGTCAGACCGGTGCATGGATCACGGAGATCCGGGACTACTTGAAGGACAATATCCTCCCTGATGAACATGCAACCGCTGAACGGATTGTGCGTATGGCTAAGAGGTACGCGCTGGTAGAGGGGGATCTCTACCGGCGTGGCGCCAACCACATCCTATTGCGGTGCATAACCCAGGGGGAAGGCTGCAACTTGCTCGCTGAGATCCATGGAGGCGAATGTGGAAGTCATTCTTCCTCACACACGCTTGTCGGTAAAGCCTTCCGGCATGGCTTCTACTGGCCGACAGCACTCCAGGATACTGTCAAGCTGGTCGAGAGCTGCAAGGCGTGCCAGTTCCACGCCAAGCAGATCCATACACCGGCTCAGGCGGTACAGATGATCCCGCCCTCGTGGCCGTTTGCCGTATGGGGGCTGGACATCCTGGGACCATTTCCCAGAACCGTTGGGGGATTCCGGTACCTCTATGTCGCCATCGACAAGTTCACCAAGTGGCCGGAAGCTACACCAGTTGTCACCATCAACAAACAATCCGCAGTAAAGTTCATCAAGTCTATTGTCTGCCGGTTCGGGGTCCCAAACAGGATCATCACCGACAACGGGACCCAGTTCACCAGCGCGGCATTCCAAGACTACTGCGAGGACCTTGGTATTTAGGTATGCTATGCCTCTGTCGCCCACCCGAGGAGCAATGGGCAAGTTGAGAGGGCCAACACGGAGATTCTCCGGGGCCTTAAGACTCGCACCTTCGCCAGCCTGAAGAAACATGGTGCCAATTGGGTAGATGAGCTTCCGAGCACGCTATGGGCTAACCGGACATCCCAGAGCCGGGCCACCGGAGAGACACCCTTCTTCATGGTGTATGGGGCTGAAGCTGTACTTCCCCCAGAAATCACCATGAAGTCTCACCGTGTCCGGGCTTACGACGAAGCCACGCAGGACAACCTCCGGCGTGGAGAAATCGACCTCGTCGATGAGGTCCTATTACATGCGGCACTCCGTAACGCGCGGTACAGACAAGCGCTTCGGCGCTACCACCAGAGGTCTGTGCGTGCCCGGGAGCTGCAGGAAGGTGACCTGGTGTTGCGGCGCATACTTTCTCGCGAAGGGGCCCACAAACTCTCCCCTAGTTGGAAGGCCCCTTCCGAGTCGCGAAAGTATGCCGCCCCGGGTGTGTGCGCCTTTCCACCGAGGATGGGGACCTGCTCCCGAACCCTTGGAACATAGAACACCTCCGTAAGTTCTACCCCTAGAGCAAAAATAGGACAGTACTTTCTTTTCGTAATAAACTCCATAGAGTCCAGGAGCAGCGCTCGGAGCAGCTAAACCCCAGGGGACGGTCCAGGACTACGTTCAGCTTTGCCTGGTTCCGACTCCAAGCGCGTAGAGTCTTGCTTCCCCTCTTAATGGGGTGGGTCGTGGCCTCCATGTTTAGCCTGCCTTCCTCCTGTGGAAAGTTGTACGAAAAGAAATCTGCTCTACTTTGCTCTTTCCTTGTACTCTGTCGAAGTGTGCGATCGACACTTCCCCCGGGCCTGCACTGGGCAGCCCGCAGAGGTTCTTTTTTCGGAGGGGCTAGTTCCTAGCGGAGAGCTTGCGCGAATGGACGAGTTAGTGAGAGCTTGACACGGGAAGTTTTACGTGGTTCAGGCCGCCGGAGCGTAAAACCCTACGTCCACGGCGAGCTATGGAGCTCGCTGTATTGCTTGCTGCTCAGGGCCGGGGGCCTGAGCTTGGGGGTGAGTTACAGCTTGAGAGTGTATGGCTAGCGTATGAGTTGCAGAATGCGAACCCTTGCTATCGACGCCTACCCGAGCCTTTTATAGTCCAAGGCTCGGGCGGCTTACAAGGGAAGCCGGGACCCGACAGGTGGTCCCGGGGAGATTGTCTATCATCTACCGTATCTGTAGTTATGCCGGTGGTTGCCTCTGGTCGAAGGCTTCTGAGTCTTCCTTTTGCCGCCCTGCCCATGCCGTGCGCTATTCGTAGTGGTTGATGACGGCGCAGGTGGCATGGGATGTCTTGTCGCGGTGTTTATTACCTGTCAGGTTCTGACACCACGCGCCAGTCTGTGATGCGACTGGACGCAACGGCACCTGACAGGCACGTGCTCCGGGTTTCCGCGTCCTTTGAAGACGCGGGCCTTGAATTCCTTATACGGGCAAGGTGAGGGGCGCCTTTACGCCCGCTGCCTACCGCTCGGGGGCAGGCAGCACCGTTCTTCCAGCCACGTGGCGGGTCCGGAGCTCTTCTCTGAGGAGAGGAAGGTCCGGCCCCGCTGGACGCGTGGCGCCTTCGGACCTCTCTCCCGCGGAGGGGGAGGTCCGACTTCTGCATGCCACGTGGCGGGCCCGGAGCTCACCTCTGAGGAGAGGGAGGTCCGGCCTCGCTGGACGCGTGGCGTCTTCGGACCTCTCTCCCGCGGAGGGGGAGGTCCAGCTTCTGTATGCCACGTGGCGGGCCCGGAGCTCTCCTCTGAGGAGAGGGAGGTCCGGCCCCGCCAGACGCGTGGCGCCTTCGGAGCTCTCTCCCACGGAGGGGGAGGTCCGGCTTCTGTATGCCACGTGTCGGGCCCGGAGCTCTCCTCTGAGGAGAGGGAGGTCCGGCCCCGCCAGACACGTGGCGCCTTCGGAGCTCTCCCTGCAGAGAAGGGCGAGCATCTTAGGCATTTTACCCTGTGCGCGGGGGTACCCCATATCTCAGGTACCGACAGTGGCCCCCGGGCCCATCTCGGGGGAGATAGCGAGCCCGAGGTGGGACCTCCGTCTCTTCCGATCCGCACACTTTCTCTAACTCCCGACTTGACCGCTGCTGGAGCACGAACGGCCGCGGGGTCGTGAGAGCGTGCGCCCACTTGATGATTGCTTTTACTGCGGTGGTTCCCAAGGCTGCCACTTCTGCACGTTGCGGCGCTTTCTTCGGGAACTGCCGAAGGGCCTTGCCGGCTCATCTTCTTAGGAGACTGACCCCTTGACCCCACCGCTTTAGCTAAGCGGCTTGGGCCCAGCTTTCATTGGCGCCCAGTCTCGGAGCCGGCGAGGTCGCCGATGCGATGTTTCCGGGGGTTTTCAAATTACTTCGAACCATCCCTGGAAAGTTTTAAAAGGTGATCTCACCCGCATCGCGGCTTCCCTTCGCATTGCGCTTGTACTTCCCTTGAACTCTTGCGCCCCGGCTCTCCTGCCCTTGCGCCTTCTTTCGCTATGGCTTCCAACTTGCTTCCGACGCGCCTCATTCGTTCCTCCGAGCTCGGGCCAGTGCGCAGGCTGCTGGGCTGGCGCTCGGAAGAGCAGAAGCATCGGCTCCGCCGAGGATCTCTCCCCCTGGTCCTGGGAAAGGGGGAGATGGTCTTCTTTACCGCTTATGCTCTGGTGGGGTTCGTTCCGCCAATTTCTTCCTTCTTCGTCACCCTGCTGGAGACATACGGTCTCCAACTCCACCATCTCTCCCCCAACTCCTTCGCAATGGCGGCAGTTTTTGTCCACTTCTGCGAGATGTTCGTGGGGGTGCACGCCTCCGTGACGCTCTTCCGCCACTTCTTTGTGCTGCGTACGACCGGACGCGGCTCAAAGACTCAGATGGGGGCGTATTACTTCCAGCATCGCTGCAAAGACCCCAAGGTCTCCGGATACCTTCTGCCCTTCAGCGCATCAAGGTGGGAGAACTGGAGGGAGAGCTGGGTGGTAGTGCAGACCGATGAGCATGATCGCTTACAACTCCCAACCGCCAGCCCAACCACCGATCGCCGCTTCTGGGAGGAGATCCCTGAGCTGGAGCAGGAGTACACTCCGGTCTTGGAGCGGATCCGGTTCTTGGCCAATGAGGGGCTGACATCTCTGATGGTGCTGATGGACTTTGTGTCACGCCGCATTGCTCCCTTGCAGCAACGCAGCCGCCCAGCATGGTACTACACCGGTGAGCAGGACCGTACCAGGCTGGAGAGAGGCCCCGACTCTGTCCCTTCCGACGAGGAGCTGGAGGAGATGGTGAGCAAGGTGAGCGGTGACTATATTCCCAGCAGCGTCCCCGTCCTTCCGCCTTCTGCCACTCCCCTCTTCTTGGAGCCTCAGAGGAGGTCAGAGCTCCTGCGGAAGATGCCGAACCTTGATGATATCGGGATTGCCGTTCGTCAGGTCGGGGATGCCTTCCGGGGCATCACCATTCCAGGAACCGAGCACCCCGAATCAGGGCATGAGGCATCCACTGCTGCCAAACCTTCCCCCAGAGCTGACGGAACCCAAGCCGCCGATAAGAGGAAAGGTAAAGAGCCGGCCCCCGGGCATCTAGAGAAAAAACGCGCCCGGTCTCCTCCAAGGGTGCCGCCTGTGCCAATCCAGGGTGCCGGAGCTACCTTGCTTCCATCACCCGGAGATGCTGGTCCATCGGGTGGCGACCCGAAGAGGTCCCGAGTGTCCCTCCCCGGCGGGTCTCTCCCTAGACAACAGCCGTCCGAATCAGCCCAAGTATCTCGCCATCCTCCCTCGAGTGGCGGGGCTCCCAGGACGGATGTTGGTGGGGCGACGCCGGTGACTGCGCCGGAGGTCCAGGCGTCCCATTCCGCGACCGTTCCTGCCGCTGGTCCTGGTAGTTCAGCTACAGCCCGGAGGCCAGTGCAGCAAGCTCGCTGGAGCGCTCACGCCGCTCAGTAAGTGTTATTCTTTCTGACTTATAGGAGCAGAGTTCCTGCCTCTTCTCTTATTCTGAGAGCTTCTTCTTCTTTGCAGGGACCAACCGGCTGCCAAGGGCGGGCCTCTTATCCGGCCGCCTTCAACCAGCGGGGGCTCCGCGCCTCGGCCCCTGGGGGCCGCGGCGGCCCTCATAGCTCCCAAATCAACGGGGGCAGTGGCCTCGGTGGCCGCATCTGCTCCTACCCGCCCTCCTTCACCAGCCCAGAAGCCAGGTCTTGAGACCGGGAGGGCCGCTGTAGGTGTGCCTGCTGGCCCCTTGGCCTGCTTAGGACAGCGCCCCCCCGTAGCTGCCGAGGCGCCGGCGCTCCCGCCGGTCTTGGACTCGTCCGGGGGGTCCAGCGGCGCGACTCCTGCTCCCCCTGCTCCGGTGCCCGTGTGGGACGCCATGGAGCGTGCCCAGACCAGCTCCCGGCAGCTCCAATCTGCCTTTGAGCAGGAGCGGAAGGCATTGGCCGGCGAGAGAGACCGCCTTCTCAGCTGGCAGCAGCGGGCCCGGGTGGACCTCGACTCCAGGCAGTCAAGGCTTGAGGCCATGAGTGCTCTGCTTGGCGCCCAGAAGAAGGCCATTAGCCGCTTGGAGCTAGAGGCCCAGCGGGTTCGTGCCACCTACCGCGAGGCTCTGGCCAAAGCTGAAGCCAAAGCCAAGGAGTGTTCTGCCGCCACGGAGGAGTTGCAGCTGCAGGTAGCCCGTCGGGAGCATGCCGTCGCTGATCGGGAACGCGCTGCTGCGGACGAGGAGGAGAAGACCACCGCTCGGCTGAGGGTCAAGGTGGAGGAGCTAAGGGCTCGGACTGAGGCATTGGAGCTCCGTGAGTCGGCTGTCGCCGCGAGGGAGGAGCAGTCTTCCAAGGAGCTTCAGGCGGCGATGGATCGCGAGCTAGCGGCCCGCCAAGAGGTAGAGAGGCTCCAGTCCCTGCGGACTGCCGAGGCCCAGGCGGTCTGGAGCTTCATTGCTAAGGCGGGATCCGCCTTGGCTCCTCTTGGTTTTAGCCCTGTGCAGGTGGAGACCCCAGCACGGCCGGTGTCCGAAGCGGCCCCAGCCCTTGAGTCTCTCGGCGACGAACTAGGTCGGCTTGAATCAGTGATCGCCGACGAGCTGGAAGCGGAAGGTCGGGGCCTTGTGAAGGAGGTTGCGATGCACGTTCTGTCGTGCTTTGTTAGCCGAGACCCTTCCTTTTCCCTGGGGCCGGTCCGTTTAGGACCCATCGCTGACCAGGAGGGAGCTGCCAGGGCCGAGGTCGAGGACTTAGCTGCCCTCGTGGCCTCTAGGTTTTATCGGGAGTCCGGGGACCCCTAGGCACCCGCCCTTATGTCCACAAGGCCCTGTACTTCCTTTCTTTATTTTTGTTGAGTCTGTAGCCCAGCTCGTGGAGCCTTTGTATGAACAGACTCCTGTTTCTCTCTGTGTCTGCATGCCCTAGTCTTCTTCTTGGCCTTTCCTGACCGAGCCCTTAGCTCCGCAAGGGCTCGGAGGCCTTGATCAATCTCGAAGCTCTGCATAGACACCTTGTCCGGGTCCCCACTGTATATCAAGGGTTCCGGAGGTCTCCAGGACCCGCCTCACGAGATCGGAGGGGGGTCCAAGCCTGGAGCTCCTGCCTGGGAGGAGGTCCGGGCTCGCAAGGCACGTGGAGGTCCCGGGCCTCTCCCCGCAGAGGGAGGGGGGGAGGTCCGACTTCTATAGACCACGCGGCGGTCCCGGAGCTCCCCTCGAAGAGGTGGGAGGTCCGGTCCTGCCGGACACGTGGGGCCTCCGGACCCTACCCCTGTGAGGGCTAGCCCTTTGATCTTACCTTAGGGTTTTTGGCCTACCGCGATCCTGTAGCGGCCCCCTGGTAGGTGCGTTCTATTGGGTGGATGCGCCTACCATACTCCTGCGGGGAGCTGAGGCTGAGAAACCCTGCACATAAGGAAAAAGTAATTCTCCTTGGGGGCTCCCCCCTCTATTCCTTAGTCATATCTGCAGCAAATTCCGACTAAAGATGAAAATGAGAAGAGGGAGTTGAACGCATAGTAAGCACGCGTTAGTAAGGTAATCATAGAAATTTAATAAGTAAATTAAATGAGTACCAAAGAAGAGCAACGTAGGGTGGGCTTCTTTTCATATAAATTTCCATACGGGGGAAGGAGGGCCGCATATGTAGGCCACTACCCACCTCAAGGGAAGCAAGACTCTACGCGCTTGGGGTCGGAACCAGGCGAAGCTGAACGTAGTCCTGGACCGTCCCCTGAGGCTTAGTTGCTCCAAGCCCGGTTCACGGACTTTTATGGAAATTACTATGAAAAGAAGGGCCTGCCTGATTGTTGCTCTAGGGGTAGAACTTACAGCGGTGTTCCGTGTTCCGAAGGTTCGGGAGCGGGTCCCTGTCTTCGGTTCTGGGGAATGGTCCCAGGCCCGGAATGTCCATCCCTAGTACGGCAAATGGCCATGCGGGCTGGATCACCCGTACCGTCCAAGCTGGTGTATGGATCTGCTTGGCATGGAACAGGCATGCCTAGCAGCTCTCGACCAGCTCGACGGCATCCTGGAGTGTTGCCGGCTAGTAGAAGCCATGCCGAAAGGCTTTACCGACAAGCGTGCATGAGGAAGAATGACTCCCACATTCGCCTCCATGGATCTCAGCGAACAAGTCGCAGCCTTCCCCCTGGGTTGTGCACCACAATAGGATGTGGTTGGCGCCACGTTGGTAGAGATCCCCCTCTACCGCCATGTGTCTCTTAGCCATACGCGCAATCCGTTCAGCGGATACACGTTCATCAGGGAGGATATTGTCTTTCAAGTAGTCCCGGACCTCCGTGATCCATGCATCGGTTCTGACTTGAGCATCTGGATCTTGAGCGCTGGGTTGCACGGAGTCCCCAGTGACGTTTATGATCCTTGGCGGCGCTCATGGCCGCCGGGACCGCCAGCTTCGAGGTGCTGGTCTAGCCCCCTTCGCCCGGCTCGGCGGGCCGGGCTGTGGGTCGCGGCAACGTCCTCTCGAGGCCCCCTTCAGGCACAGTGGCTCCGGTGGCAGTGGGGGCCCTCGTTGAAAGGTCGTCAGCTGCGGCCTTGCTAGCGCGCGGTACGTGGTGCAGGTCCAAGGCGAGGGGGTTTGTCTCCGCCGTCTTGGTTGATAACCAGACTGGGGATTGCCCTGAGCCAACTACCAGCGAGAAGGGTGAGCACTCCATACTCTACTATGGTGTTGGCTGCCTTGGAATTGAGACGCGCCACATACCCAGACTGCTCCCCCGATGGCATGAGGAACAGTACGCTAGCATCGGCCCCCTGCTTTCGCGGGGAGCCGTGGGTGAACATCACTTGATGAGTCCTGATGAAGGTCAGGGCTCAGGGTCCTGTTTCATCGTCTTCATGGCCCCCTGAGCGTGCGTCTACTTCAGCCACAAGTGAACTAATGCTCGGTTAATGTCTGTATGACGGGAAAGGGAATCTAGATCAAACTTCAGTAGCTCCGCCGCCCATTCTGTGGCATTGCCCGTCGCATGGAGCTGCGAGGGATAGCTTTTAGCCTGGGGAGATCGCCGGGTGCCCAGCACTCGGGGGTCCTCAGGCTGCTTTGGGCCTCACGGGAAGCTCCGCTGTCGTCCTGGGGGCTCCGGGGGGTTGTGTCAGGGATCCGAGGTCTGGTCTTCTGGCGCTTGCTTCTTGGTAGCGGAACAGGTTACTGTGGTATGGGGTTAAAGCCATTGCGCGAAAACCAGAAATTCGCGGGACCCCTAGCTATGCCGAGTCTCAAATACTTCAGACACAGGGGTCTGATGGGGGCCCTAGCAAGCATTTGGGAAGCGGAGCATATCACAGCCTGGTATCGAGTCTACTACTTGCTCTATCAGTCAAAGAGAAAGTAGGTCTTTAGGACATGCCTTATTGAGATTGGTGCAGTGGATGCGCTTCCGGAGCTTCGCGCCAGCCCTCGGGATAATAACACGGCTTGCCAAGCACCGGGAGCGGCGGACCCTCCGTCTCGTCGGACGGCCGGAAGTCGGGAAAAATCTTTAAGTAATGCTCAATCACCTCCCTGGGGATCTCTGGCCTCGGTGATGGCTGTCATGCAGCACATCGACCTCATGTCGGAGGGGGGCAACGAGCGCGCCTTCCTATATGCTACCCTGGCCCCCGGCTACTCGGGTGGTCTGGGTGGCACCGGCGCTGATTCGGATGAGCCTTGTGGGGATGTCGCCCTCATCAAGGGGTTGCACGCGGGGTGCGGCGGTAGAGGCACGGGGACGTGCACTTGGGTGGAGCTGGTTTGGTCCTGTACCGCTGAGGGCTGGCGCTCTAGTTGCTGTAAGCGCCCGAAGCCTTTCCAAGGCTAATACTGCAGCAACACGGTCTCCACAAACCTTGGGGACGCCTGTTGGTGTAGGCATCTTCAAGACGAGGTAGCCGTAGTGGCCATTGCCATGAATCGGTACAGGGCTGGCCTACCGATTATGGCATTGAAGCGGAGGTCAGTCTCGGCCACGTCGACCAGAATGTACTCCGTCCGGTAGCTGCCCGGTGCCCCAAAGGTCACCGGGAGGCTGATGCGGCCATAGGAAACGACCTGTCCCGGCCCTACCCCTGAGAGCGGGCTTGATGGGGCGAGCTTGGCCATCGGGATCTGCAGCTTCTGGAAGGCTGCGTGACTGATGAGGTTCAGTCCAGCGCCACCATCCACCAAGACGTGGTACATCTTCACGTTGGCGATGGTAAGGGCCACCATGAGCGGTAGTTGGCCGGCCCCAGCCATGTTCCTGGGCAGTCGGTGTCATTGGAGCTGATGGGGGTTCCCATCCACCTGAGGCGCGGTACTGCACCTGGGAGGGGAGCCACCGACGCTACCGCTCGTCGCAAGGCCTTAGCCATGCTTCTGGACAGGGGGGTCAGCGGACCCGCCGAAGATGGTACAGGGCATCTTCCAGTGCTCGTCATCACTGGAGATGGAGCTTCCATGATTGCGCGCTGCCCTTGCGGCGTGCCGGAGCTCCTGGCAATCCACCTGGCGGTCGTCGCCGTCTCGGGCCTCGACCTTCTGGTTGCCCTCCCTTACTATAGGATGGGGCACCAGCTAGGGGCTGCTTCCCCTTCCGGAAGCGCCCCGCGAGCTTCTGGATTTCCCGGCCTCTGGAGGAATTCTGCCGGTTTGATGCTGCCGTCATACTTCTCAGGCGAGAGTGGCCGAAACTTGCACGGCCATTTTGTGAAGTGAAGGCGGGGCGCGAGGGCCGCACACCCCGCTTCTGTTGCCGCAGGTTCTGATGCCGCGAAAGATTGGTTCGCACCGAGCACCCCATGCTTCCGGCGGCCACACATAGGACATACGACTGTGGCATATCGGGTAGCAGCGCTCTTCGCTGCAGCTAGCGCACCCTCACTAGGTACATCCAGCGCTACTGAAAACCTGACACTGGTCGGAGCCTGCATTGCCGGGGTCGGCGCTGCCAGAGCCGGTTGCTGGCTCCCAGTGCAGGTATCGGCGCCGCGAACGCCTGGTCCTCCGCTGGCACAGTATGCCCCGGTATGGGCAAGGCCACTCTATGGACCGGGGACGCCGTTTGCAGGGCATATGGTTGTGGCATATACTGCGCGGCGTATGCCTGGGGCAGAGCCCGCGTAGCGAAGATCTGTCCTTCAGGCTGGGTCGAGGCCGACGTCAAATCGGTCTACTTTGCGAATCTGCTGCTGGGTCGCCGCCTGAGGCGCGTCCCCAGCAGGCAGGTCACGCAGTAGCGCCCTTTCTCGGCGTTGCTTGAGATATACCCGGGCATCTTGACCCGAGCGCCACCGCTCCAGCTCTGTCCTCAGATCCATCGATTGAGGGCTGGCAGAGCTGGAGTCTGCCGCCTGTTCGTCGACCATTGGCGTGCGTATCAGCGACACGGCCGGTTGGTCAGAGTGTCGTCTCCGCCGGCGTCGCGGGCTTGCGGCAGCGATGACAAGACGGTCTGCCTCGAGAATCCACCGCTGGGTCGCTGCCTGAGGCGCGTCTCCAGCGGGCGGATTGTGCAGTAGCGCTCTTGCTGCAGCTAGCGCGCCCCTTCCGGGTACGTCCGGCGCTACTGGAGATATGACGCTGGTTGGAGCCTGCATTGCCGGGGTCGGCGCTGCCAGAGCCGGTTGCTGGCTCCCAGCTTATACTGACACACTCCGTCCTGAGTGTGCTGGCTTGTACCCCCCCCCCTAGCCGTGGCTCGCCGCGGAGGCGGGGGAGGTGAGCTTGCCGCCGAAGGAAGCTTGGTCATCTTCGTTGGCGGAAACTCGTCGCGCTAGGGGAAAAGCCCCCTACCTGGCGCGCCAAATGTCGAAGTGTGCGATCGACACTTCCCCCGGGCCTGCACTGGGCAGACCGTGGAGGTTCTTTTTTCGGAGGGGCTAGTTCCTAGCGGAGAGCTTGCGCGAATGGACGAGTTAGTGAGAGCTTGACACGGGAAGTTTTACGTGGTTCAGGCCGCCGGAGCGTAAAACCCTACGTCCACGGCGAGCTATGGAGCTCGCTGTATTGCTTGCTGCTCAGGGCCGGGGGCCTGAGCTTGGGGGTGAGTTACAGCTTGAGAGTGTATGGCTAGCGTATGAGTTGCAGAATGCGAACCCTTGCTATCGACGCCTACCCGAGCCTTTTATAGTCCAAGGCTCGGGCGGCTTACAAGGGAAGCCGGGACCCGACAGATGGTCCCGGGGAGATTGTCTATCATCTACCGTATCTGTAGTTATGCCGGTGGTTGCCTCCGGTCGAAGGCTTCTGAGTCTTCCTTTTGCCGCCCTGCCCATGCCGTGCGCTAGTCGTAGTGGTTGATGACGGCGCAGGCGGCATGGGATGTCTTGTCGCGGCGTTTATTACCTGTCAGGTTCTGACACCACGCGCCAGTCTGTGATGCGACTGGACGCAACGGCACCTGACAGGCGCGTGCTCCAGGTTTCCGCGTCTTGGGAAGACGCGGGCCTTGTATTCCTTGTACGGGCAAGGTGAGGGGCGCCTTTACGCCCGCTGCCTACCGCTCGGGGGCAGGCAGCACCGTTCTTCCAGCCACGTGGCGGGTCCGGAGCTCTTCTCTGAGGAGAGGGAGGTCCGGCCCCGCTGGACGCGTGGCGCCTTTGGACCTCTCTCCCGCGGAGGGGGAGGTCCGACTTCTGCATGCCACGTGGTGGGCCCGGAGCTCACCTCTGAGGAGAGGGAGGTCCGGCCTCGCTGGACGCGTGGCGTCTTCGGACCTCTCTCCCGCGGAGGGGGAGGTCCGGCTTCTGTATGCCACGTGGCGGGCCCGGAGCTCTCCTCTGAGGAGAGGGAGGTCCGGCCCCGCCAGACGCGTGGCGCCTTCGGAGCTCTCTCCCACGGAGGGGGAGGTCCGGCTTCTGTATGCCACGTGTCGGGCCCGGAGCTCTCCTCTGAGGAGAGGGAGGTCCGGCCCCGCCAGACACGTGGCGCCTTCAGAGCTCTCCCTGCAGAGAAGGGCGAGCACCTTAGGCATTTTACCCTGTGCGCGGGGGTACCCCATATCTCAGGTACCGACATACTCATTTAAATTGTGAATTGAGTTTTTTAATCACCCTTGCAGTGCATGGTTGTCATGTGCTCAGCTCCCCCTCTCTACAAGTCCCCAAGCACCAAGCATATGGTTAGGGGCTATAAGTCAAATAAGACTATGAGATAAGGGAGGGGGGAGCCCCCAAGGAGAATTACGTTTCCTCTACCTATGTGCAGGACCTCCAGGTTGCGGCAATAGGGTCTGCATGAAGCAGGGGGAAAAGGAGCTACCAACTACTTCGGCCTAGGACTGGAAGGACCGGGTCCCGCCCCTTCAGCAGAGGCAGGACCCGAGGGCCCCACATGTCCAGCAGGCCCGGAACTCTCACCTCCCTTGAGGAGGCCTCCGGGCTCGCCACGTGGCAGGCGGAAACCGGACCTCCCCCCTCGGTGGGAGGGCTCCTAAAGCCCTACGTGTCCAGCATGGCCAGAGCTCCCGCCTCTTAAGGAGGAGCTCCGGACCCGCCACGTGGCAGGCAGATTTGGGGCTCCCCATAGGGCAAGATCCGGAAACCTCCGGGGGCCCCTAACACGGTTAGGACCCGGGGAGGGTGTCTGTGCAAAGCTCCGAGATTGGAGATGGCCTCTTAGTACCTTGCGGAGCTGAGGACTCAGTCAGGCAAGCCCAAGAAGGAGAGAAAAAGCATCACAGTCACAAATATCTTAAAAGAGTCAAACTATGCGAGGCTCCATGAGCTGGACTACAGACTCGATAAAAAGGAAGAAACAAGTCCCAAGGGTCTCCCGACACGACCAGAATCCAGAAGTTGCAACAACGGCCGCGTCACCAGGCTTCAGCCCTGGCGGAACTCTCTCGCTCTATGACCAGAGCGCAGGAATCGCCTCCCTCATCACCGGCGCAAACACCAGTGACACCACGGGGGCTCCTGAGGCCCCCTCCGCAGTATTCAGCGGTCTTCCTGGAGACTCTGCCGTCTGGGATCCTCCATGGTGCATCGGCAGTTTCCTTCTCCTGAAGTTCCTTCATAATCGGCGCAAAAGCCGGTGCCGTCAAGGGTGCCCCTGGAGCCCCCATCCCTCATCACCTGCGCAAAAGCTGGAGTCATTAAGGGTGCTCCTGAGGCCCCCTCCGCAGTGTTCAGCGGTCTTCTCGGAGACTCTGCTGACTGGGATTCTTCTCGGTGCTTCAGCGGTTCCTTTGAAGACTCCACCACCTGGGAAAGGACACAATGCCAAGGAGCTTTCTGCCCGCTGTCACCAAGGAAGGGCTCCGTCGGGAGGACAAAACAGAGACCCCTTGGCGGCGTCACCCTCAGAGGCAGGGCAGGCAGGCTCCCTGAGTCCCAGGTTTGCTGCAGACGCAACCGCTGGAGGGAACCGAGAGCAATTCTCCCCCCATAAGGCGGGTTACGAGCCCTGGAAGAAGACAGGACTGCAGAGACCCAAGGGAGGCGCAGGGGCTGGAAGCCTTATAAGGGGAACGCACCCACATGGGGGTTTCATTTCACACCTTCCCGGGTACAACCCCAAGCGATTCGGAACTCTTCGAATACCCCGCGTCGGTGACCGCTTCGGTTCCTGGACCGAGTGCCGATGACGGGTGGGCCCAAGCCGCCTAACTAAAGCGGTGGGGTCAAGGAGTCAGTCTCCTGAGAAGATGAGCCGGCAAGACACTTGGCGGTTCCCGAAGAAAGTGCCGCAACGTGCAGAAGTGGCAGTCTTGGGAGCCGCCGCAGTAAAAGCAACCATCAAGTGAGCGCATGCTACCACGACCCCGCAGCCGTTCGTGCTCCGGCAGCGGTAAATTCGGGACTTAGAGAAAGTGCGCGGATTGAAAGAGACGGAGGTCCCACCTCGGGCTCGCTGCCTCCCCCGAGATGGGCCCGGGGGCCACTGTCGGTACCTGAGATATGGGGTACCCCCGCGCACAATATAAAATGCCTAAGGAACTCGCCCTTCTCCGCAGGGAGAGCTTTTAAGGCGCCACGCGTCCGGCGGGGCCGTACCTCCCTCTCCTCAGAGGAGAGCTCCGGGCCCGTCACGTGGCATACAGAAGCCGGACCTCCCCCTCCGCGGGAGAGAGGTCCGAAGGCGCCACGCGTCCAGCGGGACCAGACCTCCCTCTCCTCAGAGGAGAGCTCCGGGCCCGCCACGTGGCCAACAGAAGCCGAGCCTCCCCCTCCGCGGGGAGAGGTCCGGAGGCTCCACATGCCCCGCGGAGCTGACCCTCCTCTCCTCTGAGAAGGGCTCCGGGCCCGCCACGTGGCAGCAGAACGGCGCTGCCTGCCCCGAGCGGTAGGCAGCGGGCGTAAAGGCGCCCCATACCTTGCCCGTACAAGGTATTCAAGGCCCGCGTCTTCCCGAGACGCGGAGACGCGGAGCACGCTTCTGTCAGGTGCCGTTGCGCCCAGTCACATCACAGACTGGCGCGCGGTGTCAGAACCTGCCAGCCAATAAACACCGCGACAAGACATCCCATGCCGCCTGCGCCGTCATCAACCACTACGACTAGCATGCGGCATGGGCAGGGCGGCAAGATGAAGACTCAGAAGCCTTCGACCAGGGGCAACTACCGGCATAACTGCAGATACGGTAGATGATAGACAATCTTCCCGGGACCACCTGTCAGGTCCCGGCCCCCCTTGTAAGCTGCCCGAGCCTTGGACTATAAAAGGCTCGGGTAGGCGTCGATAGCAAGGGTTCGCACTTTGCAACTCATACGCTAGCCATACACTCTCAAGCTGTAACTCACCCCCGAGCTCAGGCCTCCGGTCCTGAGCAGCAAACAATACAGCGAGCTCCATAGCTCGCCGTGGACGTAGAGTTTTACGCTCCGGTGGCCTGAACCACGTAAAACTCGCCGTGTCAAGCTCTTACTAACTCGTCCATCTGCGCAAGCTCTCCGCTAGAGACTAGCCCCACAGAAAAAATAACCTCCGCGGGCTGCCCAGTGCAGGCCCGGGGGAAGTGTCGACTGAACACTTCGACACATTTATCTGGGTTCAGCTTGGTGCGCGTAGAGCGCAACTTGTCAAAGACTAAGGCTAGGTTATCTAGCAAAGATGAACCCTGCTTGACCTTGACAACTATGTCATCAACGTACACCTCAACTAGGTCTCTTATTAACTCCCCAAAGGTTTTGTGCATCGCTCGCACAAAGGTGGGGAGTGCATTCTTTAGGCCGTAAGGCATAGACACATAACAATAAAGGCCGTCTACTGTGATGAAGGAGGTGTGCTCCTCGTCCTCCCTAGACATGGGGATCTGATGGAAACCCGAGTAGGCATCTAGGAAGCACAGCATATCACAGCCTGACGTTGAGTCTACTATTTGATCTATTCTAGGGAGAGGGAATGGATCTTTGGGACATGCCTTATTGAGACTGGTGTAGTCGATGCACATCCGGAGCTTCCAGCTGACCTTCGGGACAACGACGGGGTTCGCCAACCACCGGGGGTGGTGGACCTCCCGTATGAAGCCAGCATCCAGCAGCTTCTTGACTTCTTCATGGATGAAGTTTTGCCGCTCGATGGACTGCTTGCGGGGCTTCTGTTGAACCGGCCGGGTGTCGGGGAAGACTTTCAAGTGGTGCTCTGTCGGTACCTGAGATATGGGGTACCCCCGCGCACAGGGTAAAATGCCTAAGGAACTCGCCCTTCTCCGCAGGGAGAGCTCCGAAGGCGCCACGCGTCCGGCGGGGCCGGACCTCCCTCTCCTCAGAGGAGAGCTCCGGGCCCGCCACATGGCATACAGAAGCCGGACCTCCCCCTCCGCGGGAGAGAGGTCCGAAGACGCCGCGTGTCCAGCGGGGCCGGACCTCCCTCTCCTTAGAGGAGAGCTCCGGGCCCGCCACGTGGCCAGCAGAAGCCGAGCCTCCCTCTCCGTGGGAGAGAGGTCCGAAGGCGCCACGTGCCCCGCGGGACTGACCCTTCTCTTCTCTGAGAAGGGCTCCGGGCCCGCCACGTGGCAGCAGAGCGACGCTGCCTGCCCCGAGTGATAGGCAGCGGGCGTAAATACACCCCATACCTTGCCCGTACAAGGTATTCAAGGCCCGCGTCTTCCCAAGACGCGGAAACGCGGAGCACGCGCCTGTCAGGTGCCGTTGCGCCCAGTCGCATCACAGACTGGCGCGCGGTGTCAGAACCTGTCAGCCAATAAACATCGCGACAAGACAACCCATGCCGCCTGCGCCGTCATCAACCGCTACGACTGGCATGCGGCATGGGCAGGGCGGCAAGATGAAGACTCAGAAGCCTTCGGCTAGAGACAACTACCGGCATAACTGCAGATATGGTAGATAATAGACAATCTTCCCGGGACCACCTGTCGGGTCCCGGCTCCACTTGTAAGCCGCCCGAGTCTTGGACTATAAAAGGCTCGGGTAGGCGTCGATAGCAAGGGTTCGCATTTCGCAACTCATACGCTAGCCATACACTCTCAAGCTGTAACTCACCCCCAAGCTCAGGCCTCCGGCCCTGAGCAGCAAGCAATACAGCGAGCTCCATAGCTCGCCGTGGACGTAGGGTTTTACGCTCCGGCGGCCTGAACCACGTAAAACTCGCCGTGTCAAGCTCTTACTAACTCGTTCCATCCGCGCAAGCTCTCCGCTAGGAACTAGCCCCTCCGAAAAAAGAACCTCCGCGGGCTGCCCAGTGCAGGCCTGGGGGAAGTGTCGACCGCACACATCGACATTTGGCGCGCCAGGTAGGGGGCTTTTCTCCTAGCGCGACGAGTTTCCGCCGACGAAGATGACCAAGCTTCCTTCAGCGGCAAACTCTCCCCCTCCGCGTTCACGGTGAATCGTGACCACTGGGGAGTACATGTCGACACACTCAGGACGGAGTGTGTCGGCACAAGCTGGTAGCCAGCAGCCGACTCCGGCAACGCCGACTCCGGCTATGCAGGCCCAGACCAGTGTGAGATCTTCTGCAGCGCTGAGCGTACACCATGGAGGTGCGCTAGCTGCAGCAAGAGCGCTGCTGCGCAACCCACCTGCGGGGGATGCGCCCCATTCAGCGACCCAGCAATGGGTCCGTGAGGTGGGCCGCCTCGTCGTCGCCGCCGCGAACCCTCGGTTTCGGCGACGACGGCGCCCAGGACAACCGGCTGTGTCGCTGACGCGCACACCCACGGTTGACGGGCTGACGGCGGATTCCAGCTCCTCCAGGCTCCTGTCGACGGACCTGTGAAGGAAACTGGAACGGTGCCACTTGGGCCAGGACGCCCGGGTGTACCTCGAGCGACGCCGAGAGAGGCGTCGCAGCCATGAGGCAGGCAACAGCATGTCGTCGGCCTCGACACAACCAGAAGGGCAGGCCTTCGCCACGCGAGCCCTGCCTCAGGCATATGCTGCGCAGCATATGCCACGGCTATATGCGCCGCAAGTAGCGGCCCCGGCCTATGGTGCAGCCTTGCCCATGCCGGGATACGCGGTGCCAGGTGCGAACCAAACGTTCGCAGCACCAGTACCTGCAGTAGCAGGTGCAGGATGTGCGGCCCTTGCACCCCACCTTCACTTCGCAAGGTGGCCACGCAAGTTTCGCCCGCATCTGCCCGAGAAGTACGACGGTAGCGTCAATCCAGCGGAGTTCCTCCAGATCTACTCCACCGCCGTACTTGCTGCAGGAGGGGACGAGGCTGTCATGGCCAACTACTTCCCCGTCGACTTGACCGGCCCAGCTCTGTCTTGGCTCATGAATCTACCTCAGGGGTCCATAACCTCCTGGGGAGAGCTCTGCAGGCAGTTCGTCGCCAACTTCGGCAGCTCTTACACCCGTCCCGGCACGGAGCTTGACCTCCACGCCATCAAGCAACAACCTGGGGAGTCGCTGCGCTCTTTCATCCAGCGGTTCTCTCAGGTACGCAACACCATCCCGCATATCCAAAGTGCCTCAGTGATGGTGGCGTTCCGACAGGGTGTCCGGGACGAGAAAATGCTTGAGAAGCTCGCGACCAGAGAGGTCCGCGATGCCTCAGAACTCTTCAACCTGGCGGACAAGTGTGCCAGGGCAGCCGAAGGACGGAACTGGCACTCTCTGCCGGCCCCCAAGCCAGGGGGTCAGCTGGGATCCGGTGGCGCTTCGTACGGAAGAAGCGTAAAAACATCAGCCGCGGTCCCTGTTGTCGCAACGGCGACGCCCAGTGGAGCTCGGGGGCCGCGCCCTGACAAGAGGCCGCGACAACCACCGGCCCCGGACGGGGGCCAGGATGAATTATGCCCTGTGCATGGCACTAGCTATCATACCGCTACCGAATGCCGGGAAATCCAGAAGCTCACGGAGCGCTTCCGGAAAGGGAAGCAACCTCTAACTGATGCCCCACCCAACGATCAAAGGGGCGGCAAGCAGAAGGTCGAGGCCCGAGACGGCGTCGACCGCCAGGTGGAGTTCCAGGAGCTTCAGCACACCGTAAAGGCAGTGCACAGTCATGGGAGCTCCAGTTCCAGTGATGACTAACACCGGAAGATGCTCTATGTCATCTTCGGCGGGTCCGCTGACCCCCCATCCCGGAGCACGGCTAAGGCCTTGCGTCGAGCGGTAGCGTCGGTGGCTCCCCTCCCAAGTGCAGCACCGCACCTCAGGTGGATGGGAACCCCCATCAGCTTCGATGGCACCGACTTCCCTAGGAACATGGCTGGGGCCGGCCAACAACCGCTCGTGGTGGCCCCCATCATCGCCAACATGAAGATGTACCACGTTTTGGTGGATGGCGGGGCTGGGCTGATTCTCATCAGTCGCGCAGCCTTCCAGAAGCTGCAGATCCCGATGGCCAAGCTCACCCCATCGAGCCCGTTCTCAGGGATGGGACCGGGACAGATCGTTCCCTACAGCCACATCAGCCTCCCGGTGACCTTTGGGGCACCGGACAGCTACCGGACAGAGTACGTTCTGTTCGACGTGGCCGAGATTGACCTCCCCTTCAATGCCATAATCGGCAGGCCAGCCCTGTACCGATTCATGGCTGTAGCCCATTACGGCTACCTTGTCTTGAAGATGCCTACACCGACAGGCGTCCTCAAGGTTTGTGGAGACCGTGCTGCTGCAGTGTTAGCCTTGGAAAAGCTTCAGGCGCTTACAGAGACTAGAGCGCCAACCCTCGGCAGCGCAGAACCAAACCAGCTCCACCCAAGTGCACGCCACCGTGCCTCTACCACAGCACCCCGCGTGCAACCCCTCGATGAGGACGACGACCCCACAAGGCTCGTCCGAATCAGCACCGATGCCACCCAGACCACCCGGGTAGCCAGGGGCCTGGATAGCAAATAGTAAGGCGCGCTCGTTGCCCCCCTCTGGCACAAGGTCGATGTGCTGCATGACAGCCGTCACCGAGGCCAGAGATCCCTAGGGAGGTGATTGAGCACTACTTAAAGGTCTTTCCCGACGCCCAGCCGTCCGACAAGACGGAGAGTCCGCCGCTCCCGGCGCTTGGCAAACCGAGTTGTTATCCCGAAGGCCAGCGAGACGCTCCGGAGGCGCATCCACTACACCAGTCTCAATAAGGCATGCCCTAAAGACCTATTTTCTCTCCCTATGATAGGCCAAATATTAGACTCGATGCCGGGCTGTGATGTGCTGTGCTCCCCAAATGCTTGCTAAGGTTCCCATCAAACCCCTTGGCCTGGAGTAGTTGAAGGGCACCCTTTACCTACTAATCCCAGCATAAGCCGACTTGGCGTAGCTAGGGGTCCCGCGAATTTCTGGTCTTCGCGCCAATAGCTTTAACCCCATACCACCATAACCAGTTTCGCTACCAAGAAGCAACCTAGGATCCCCGACACAACCTCCCGGAGGACCAGCAGGACCTCCCGGAGGTGCAATGGGACGTCCAAAGCAGCCTGGGGACCCCCGAGTATCGAGCGCCCGGCGGTCACCTCAGGCTAAAAGCTATCCCCCACGCAGTGGACAATGCCGCCAAATGGGCGGCGGAGCCACTGAAGTTTGACCTAGGCTCCCTTTCCCGTCATGCAGATGTTAACCGAGCACTAGTTGACTTGTAGCTGAAGTAGACGCACGCTCAAGGGGCCACGAAGACGATGAAACAGGACCCTGAGCCCTGACCTTCACCAGACCTTACCGAATGATGTTCGACGGCTCCTTGCGAAAGCAGGGGGCCGATGCTAGCGTACTGTTCCTCACGCCATCGGGGGAGCAGTCTGGGTATGTGGCGCGTTTCAATTCCAAGGCAGCCAACAACATAGCAAAGTATGAAGTGCTCATCCTCCTTGCTAGTCGTTGGCTCAGGGCAACTCCCAGTCTGGTTATCAACCAAGACGGTGGAGACAGACCCCCTCGCCTTGGACCTGCACCACGTACCGCGCGCTAGCAAGGCCGCAGCTGACGACCTTTCAACGAAGACCCCCACTGGAGCCACTATGCCTGAAGGGGGCCTCGAGAGGACGTTGCCGCGGCCCACAGCCCGGCCCGCCGAGCCGGGCGAAGGGGGCTAGACCGGCACCTCGAAGCTGGCGGTTCCGGCGGCCGTGGACGCCGCCAAGGATCATAAGCGTCACTGGGGACTCCGTGCAACCCAGTGCTCAAGATCCAGATGCTCAAGTCAGACCCGATGCATGGATCACGGAGGTCCGGGACTACTTGAAAGACTATCCTCCCTGATGAACGTGTATCCGTTGAACAGATTGTGCGTATGGCTAAGAGACACATGGCGGTAGAGGGGGATCTCTACCGACGTGGCGCCAACCACATCCTATTGCGGTGCATAACCTAGGGGGAAGGCTGTGACTTGTTCGCTGAGATCCATGGAGGCGAATGTGGGAGTCACTCTTCCTCACGCACGTTTGTCGGTAAAGCCTTTCGGCATGGCTTATACTAGCCGGCAACACTCCAGGATGCCGTCGAGCTGGTCGAGAGCTGCTAGGCGTGCCTGTTCCACGCCAAGAAGATCCATACACCGGCTTGGACGGTACAGATGATCCAGCCCACATGGCCATTCACCATGCTGGGGCTGGACATCCCGGGCCTGGGACCATCCCCCAGAACCAAGGACGGGGACCCGCTCCCGAACCTTCGGAACATGGAACACCGCTGTAAGTTCTACCCCTAGAGCAACAATAGGATAGGCCCTTCTTTTTATAATAAATTCCATAAAGTCCAAGATCAGGGCTTGGAGCAACTAAGTCTCAGGGGACGGTCCAGGACTACGTTCAGCTTCGCCTGGTTCCGACCCCAAGCGCGTAGAGTCTTGCTTCCCTTGAGGTGGGGCGTGGCCTACATATTCGGCCCGCCTTCCCCCGTATGGAAATTTATATGAAAAGAAACCTACCCTACGTTGCTCTCCTTTGGTACTCATTTAATTTACTTATTAAATTTTTATGATTACCCTACTAACGCGCGCTCACTATGCGTTCAACTCCCTCTTCTCATTCTCATCTTTAGTCGGAATTTGCTGCCCTGCCAAAGGCGGTTGCGTGGGAGGTACCGGCCGAAAGCCAGGGGGGCCCCAAGCCCCCGGCACTTCGCGCGCGGTAGTTCCCAAGCACCGTATAAGTGGACGGGGACCGTAAGCTAGTTAAGACTAAGAGATAGAGGGGGGGGAGTGCCCAAGGAGAATTACTTTTTCCTTACTTGTATGCAGGACCTCTCAGCCTCAGCTCCCCGCAGGAGTATGGTAGGCACATCCATCCAATAGAACGCACCTACCAGGGGGGCGCTACGGGATCGCGCAAGCCCAAAAAACCCTAAGGTAAGATCAAAGAGCTAGACCTCACAGGGGCAAGGCCCGAAGGCCCCACGAGTCCAGCAGGGCCGGACCTCCCACCTCCTTGAGAGTGGGAGCTCCAGGACCGCCGCGTGGTTTACAGAAGTCGGACCTCCCCCCTCTGCGGGGAGAGAGGCCCGAGGGCTCCACGTGCCCTGCAAGCCCGGACCTCCCCTCAGGCGGGAGCTCCGGGCCCGCCACGTGACCAACAGGCCCGGACCCCCCTCCGATCTCGTGAGGCGGGTCCTGGAGACCTCCGGAACCCTTAGTATCCAGTGAGGACCCGGAGAAGGTGTCTATGCAGAGCTTCGAGATTGGTCAAGGCCTCCGAGTCCTTGCGGAGCTAAGGACTCGGTCAGGAAAGGCCAAGAAGAAGACTAGGACATGCAGACACAGAAAGAAACAGAAGTCTGTCCATATGAAGGCTCCACGAGCTGGGCTACAGACTCAACAAAAATAAAAAAGGAAGTACAGGGCCTTGTGGACACGAGGGCAGATGCCTAGGGGTCCCCGGACTCCCCATGGAACCTAGAGGCCACGAGGGTAGCTAAGTCCTCGACTTCGGCCCTGGCAGCTTCCTCCCGATCGGCGACGGGTCCTACACGAACCGGCCCCAGAGAAAAGGAAGGGTCTCGGCTAACGAAGCACGACAGAACGTGCATCGCAACCTCCTTCGCGAGGCCCCGACCTTCCGCTTCCAGCTCGTCGGCGATCACTGATTCGAGCCGACCTAGCTCGTCGCCAAGAGACTCAAGGGCCGGGGCCGCTTCGGACATCGGCCGCGCTGGGGTCTCCACCTGCACAGGGCTGAAACCAAGAGGAGCCAAGGCGGATCCCGCCTTGGCAATGAAGCGCCAGACCGCCTGGGCCTCGGCAGTCCGCAGGGACTGGAGTCTCTCTACCTCTTGGCGAGCCGCTAGCTCGCGATCCATCGCCGCCTGACGCTCCTTGGAGGACTGCTCCTCCCTCGCGGCGACAGCCGACTCACGGAGCTCCAGCTCCTCGGACCGAGCCCTTAGGAGTCAGTCTCCTGAGAAGATGAGCCGGCAAGGCACTTCAGCGGTTCCCAAAGAAAGCGCCGGAAAGGTGGCAGTCTTGGGAACCGCTGCAGTAAAAGCAACCATCAAGTGAGCGCACGCTCCCACGATCCCGTGGCAGTTCGTGCTCCGGCAGCGGTCAATTCGGGACTTAGAGAAAGTGGGCGGACCGGAAGAGACGGAGGTCCCACCTCGGGCTCGCCATCTCCCCCGAGATGGGCCCGGGGGCCACTGTCGGTACCTGAGATATGGGGTACCCCCGCGCACAGGGTAAAATGCCTAAGGAACTCGCCCTTCTCCGCAGGGAGAGCTCCGAAGGCGCCACGCGTCCGGCGGGGCCGGACCTCCCTCTCCTCAGCGGAGAGCTCCAGGCCCGCCACGTGGCATACAGAAGCCGGACCTCCCCCTCCGCAGGAGAGAGGTCCGAAGACGCCGCGTGTCCAGCGGGGCCGGACCTCCCACTCCTTAGAGGAGAGCTCCGGGCCAGCCACGTGGCCAGCAGAAGCCGAGCCTCCCCCTCCGCGGGAGAGAGGTCCGAAGGCGCCACGTGCCCCGCGGGACTGACCCTTCTCTTCTCTGAGAAGGGCTCCGGGCCCGCCACGTGGCAGCAGAGCGACGCTGCCTGCCCCGAGTGATAGGCAGCGGGCGTAAATATGCCCCATACCTTGCCCGTACAAGGTATTCAAGGCCCGCGTCTTCCCAAGACGCGGAAACGCGGAGCACGCGCCTGTCAGGTGCCGTTGTGCCCAGTCACATCACAGACTGGCGCGCGGTGTCAGAACCTGTCAGCCAATAAACATCCGACAAGACAACCCATGCCGCCTGCGCCATCATCAACCGCTACGACTGGCATGCGGCATGGGCAGGGCTGCAAGATGAAGACTCGGAAGCCTTCGGCTAGAGACAACTACCGGCATAACTGCAGATACGGTAGATAATAGACAATCTTCCCGGGACCACCTGTCGGGTCCCGGCTCCCCTTGTAAGCCGCCCGAGTCTTGGACTATAAAAGGCTCGGGTAGGCGTCGATAGCAAGGGTTCGCATTTTGCAACTCATACGCTAGCCATACACTCTCAAGCTGTAACTCACCCCCAAGCTCAGGCCTCCGGCCCTGAGCAGCAAGCAATACAGCGAGCTCCATAGCTCGCCGTGGACGTAGGGTTTTACGCTCCGGTGGCCTGAACCACGTAAAACTCGCCGTGTCAAGCTCTTACTAACTTGTTCCATCCGCGCAAGCTCTCCGCTAGGAACTAGCCCCTCTGAAAAAAGAACCTCCGCGGGCTGCCCAGTGCAGGCCCAGGGGAAGTGTCAACCGCACACTTCGACATGCTCGATCACCTCCCTGGGGATCCCCGGCATCTGTGACGGCTGCCATGCAAACACGTCGACGTTGTGCCGGAGGAAGGTGACGAGCGCACCTTCCTATTTGCTATCCAGGCCCCCGGCTAACCGGGTGGTCTGGGTGGCTTCGGCGCCGACTTGGACGACCTTTAAGGGGACGCCGCCCTCGTCGAGAGGTTGCACACGGGGTGCTGTGGTGGAAGCACGTTGACGTGCGCTCGGGCGGAGCTGGTCCGGCTCTGTATTGCCGGGGGCTGATGCCCCAGCTGTTGCGAGCGCTTGGAGCTTCTCTAGGGCCGACACTGCAGCAGTGCGGTCCCCACAAATCCTGAGGACGCCCGTCGGTGTTGGCATCTTCAGGACGAGGTAGCCGTAGTGGGCTACTGCCATGAACCGGTACAGGGCTGGCCTGCCGATTATGGCGTTGAAGGGGAGGTCTATCAACGCTACGTCGAACAGAATGTACTCTGTCCGATAGCTGTCCGGGGCCCCGAAGGTCACCGGGAGGCTAATGTTGCCATAGGGAATGACCTGTCCCGGCCCTACCCCTGAGAACGGGCTCGACGGGGTGAGCTTGGCCATCGGGATCTGCAGCTTCTGGAAAGCTGCACGGCTGATGAGGTTCAGCCCAGCTCCTCCATCTACCAAAACGTGGTACATTCTCACGTTGGCGATGGTAGGGGCTACCAAGAGCGGTAGTTGGCCGGCCCCAGCCATGTTCCTGGGGCAGTCGGTGGCGTCAAAGCTGATGGGGGTCCCCATCCACTTAAGGTGCGGTGCAGCACTTGGGAGTGGCGCCACCGACGCTACTGCTCGGCGCAGAGTCTTGACTGCGCTTTGGGACGAGGGGTCGGTGGACCCGCTGTATATGACGTAGAGCTTCTTTCGACGCTCATCGTCACTGGAGCTGGAGTCCTCATGATTGCGTGCCGCCTTCACGACACGCTGAGGCTCCTGGATCTCCTCTGGGTGGTCGATGCTGTCTGGAACATCCACCCTCTGTTCGCCTTCCTTTGGACGGAAGGGCGGGGCATCAGCCCGCTGCCGCTTCCCCTTGCGGAAGCGCTCTGCGATCCTTCGGATCTCCCGGCACTCGGCAGTAGTGTGGTGACAGCTGCCGTGCACGGGGCACATATTGTCTTGATTACCTTCTGGGATTGGTGATCTTCGCTGCCTCTTGTCGGGGCGCGGCCCCCGAGCCCCACTGAGCGTCGCTGTAGTGACGACTGGGGCTGCGGCCGGTGATCTTATCTTGCTTCTGCCTCGGCTCTTGGTCTTCCCGCTGCCTCCATAGGGAGTAGGACCAGATCCGGGCAGTCCTCCTGATTCGGAGGACGGCTGTGAGTGCCAGTTCCGTCCTTCGGCTGCTCTGGCGCACTTGTCTGCCAAGCTGAAGAGCTCTGAGGCATCGCGGACCTCACTGGTCGCGAGCTTCTCGAGCATCTTCTTGTCCCGGACGCCTTGCCGGAACGCCACCACCACAGAAGCATTTTGAATGTGTGGGATGGTGTTCCGCACCTGGGAGAACCGTTGGATGAAAGAGCGCAGCGACTCCCCAGGTTGTTGCTGGATGGCGTGGAGGTCGAGCTCCGTACCAGGCCGGGTGTAGGAACTGCCAAAGTTGGCTATGAACTGCCGGCAAAGCTCTCCCCAGGAAGTTACGGAACCCTGGGGGAGGTTCATGAGCCAAGACCGGGCTGGGCCAGTCAAGGCGACATGGAAGTAATTGGCCACGACGGCTTCATTCCCTCCTGCGGCAAGTACGGCGGTGGAGTAGATCTGGAGGAACTCCGCCGGGTTGACGCTGCCGTCGTACTTCTTGAGCAGGTGCGGCCGAAACTTGCGCGGCCACTTCGCGAAGCGAAGGTGGGGCGCGAGGGCCGCACACCCTGCTTCTGTCGCCGCAGGTTCTGGTGCCGCGAACGCTTGGTTCGCACTGAGCACCGCGTACCCCGGTACGGGCAAGGCCGCACCATAGGTCGGGGGCGCCATCTGCAGGACATATGACTGTGGCATATTCTGCACGGCGCGGGCCTGGGGCAGAGATCGCGTGGCGAAGGTCTGCTCTTCAGGCTGGGTAGAGGCCGACGTCATGCTGTCGTCAGCCTCTTGGTAGCGACGCATTTCTCGGCACTGCTCGAGGTATAACCGGGCATCTTGACCCAGGCGTCGCTCCAGCTCTGTCCTCAGATCTGTCGATTGGAGCCTGGTAGAGCTGGAGTCTGCCGTCTGCTCGTCAACCAATGGTTTGCGCATCAGCGACACGACCGGTTGGCCAGAGCGTCGTCCCCGCTGAAGTCGAGGGTTTGCGGCGGTGACGACGAGACGGTCTACCTCGCGGATCCACTGCTGGGTCGCTGCCTGAGGCGCGTCCCCAGCGGGTGGATTGTACAGTAGCGCTCTCGCTGCAGCTAGCGCACCCCCACTGGGTACGCCCAGCGCTACTGAAGACTTGATGCTGGTTGGAGCCTGCATTGCCGGGGTCGGCGCTGCCAGAGCCGGTTGCTGGCTCCCAGCTTGTACCGACACACTCCGTCCCGAGTGTGTCGACATGTACTCCCCCCTGGTCGCGGTTTGCCGCAGAGGCGAGGGGGGAGAGTTCGCCGCTGAAGGAAGCTTGGTCATCTTCTTCAGCGGAACTCGTCGCGCAAGGGGAAAAGCCCCCTACCTGGCGCGCCAAATGTCGAAGTGTTCGGTCGACACTTCCCCCGGGCCTGCACTGGGCAGCCCGCGGAGGTTCTTTTTTCGGTGGGGCTAGTCCCTTGTGGAGAGCTTGCACGGATGGACGAGTTAGTAAGAGCTTGACACGGTGAGTTTTACGTGGTTCAGGCCGCCGGAGCGTAAAACCCTATGTCCACGGCGAGCTATGGAGCTCGCTGTATTGCTTGCTGCTCAGGGCCGGAGTCCTGAGCTTGGCGGTGAGTTACAGCTTGGTAGTGTATGGCTAGCGTATGAGTTGCAGAGTGCGAACCCCTGCTATCGTCGCCTACCCGAGCCTTTTATAGTCCAAGACTCGGGCAGCTTACAAGGGGGGCCGGGACCCGACAGGTGGTCCCGGGAAGATTGTCTATTATCTACCGTATCTGCAGTTATGCCGGTAGTTGCCTCTGGTCGAAGGCTTCTGAATCTTCATCTTGCCGCCCTGCCCATGCCGCATGCTAGTCGTAGTGGTTGATGACGGCGCAGGCGGCATGGGAGTCTTGTCGTGGTGTTTATTGGCTGGCAGGTTCTGACACCGCGGGCCAGTCTGTGATGCGACTGGGCGCAACGGCACCTGACAGAAGCGTGCTCCGCGTCTTGGGAAGACGCGGGCCTTGAATACCTTGTATGGGCAAGGTATGAGGCGTCTTTACGCCCGCTGCCTATCGCTCGGGGGCAGGCAGCGCCGTTCTGCTGCCACGTGGCAGGCTCGGAGCCCTTCTCAGAGGAGAGGAGGGCCCGTTCCGCGGGGCACGTGGAGCCTCCGGACCTCTCCCCGCGGAGGGGGAGGCTCGGCTTCTGTCGGCCACGTGGCGGGCCCGGAGCTCTCCTCTGAGGAGAGGGAGGTCCGGCCCCGCTGGACGCGTCGCGCCTTTGGACCTCTCTCCCGCGGAGGGGGAGGTCCGGCTTCTGTATGCCACGTGGCGGGCCCGGAGCTCTCCTCTGAGAAGTGGGAGGTCCGGCCCCGCCGGACGCGTGGCGCCTTCGGAGCTCTCCCTGCGGAGAAGGGCGTGTTCCTTAGGCATTTTCCCCTGTGCGCCGGGGTACCCCATATCTCAGGTACCGACAAGGACTACATTCAGCTTTTCCTGGTTCCGACTCCAAGCGCGTAGAGTCTTGCTTCCCCTCTTAATGGGGCGGGTCGTGGCCTCCATGATTAGCCTGCCTTCCTCCTGTGGAAAGTTATACGAAAAGAAACCTGTTCTACTTTGCTCTTTCATCGTACTCATTTAAATCGTGTACTAAGTTTTTTATGACTACCCTTGCGGTGCATGGCTGCCATGTGCTCAGCTCCCCCTTCTCATTCTCACCACTAGTCGGCATTCGCTGCCCTACCAGAGGCGGTTGCATCGGGGGTACCTGCCGATAGTCGAGGGGGACCCTGAGCCCCCGAACGCTTCGCGCACTACTGTCCCCAAGCACCGAGCATATGGTTAGGGGCCATAAGTCGAATAAGACTATGAGATAAGGGAGGGGAAGCTCCCAAGGAGAATTACTTTTTCCCTACTTGTGTGCAGGACCTCTCGGCCTCGGATCCCTACAGGAATGTGGTAGGAGCACCTGACCAATGGGACGCCCCTGCCAGGGGGCCACTACGGAATCATGCCAGACCAGAACTCCAAGGCAAGACCGAAGGATCCACGGCTCCAGTGGGACCGGACCTCCCCTCCTCTGAGGGGAAGGGCCCGGAGACCCCATGTGTACCGCGGGTCCGGACCTCCCTCTCCTCAGAGGAGAGCTCCGGATCCACCACGTGGCTGGCTGATCCGGGCCTCCCCATCCTCATGAGGCGGGGCCCGAGGACCTCCGGGGCCCTTAATATAATGAGGACCCGGGGAAGGTGCCGGAGCAGAACGTCGAGATTGGTGAAGGCCTCTGAGCACCTTGCGGAGCTAAGGGCTCGGTCAGGCAAAACCAGGAAGAAGACGGAAAACATCACAGGCACGAAGGGTCATAAGAGTTCATGTATTCATGGCCCATGAGCTGGGCTACAAACTTGATGAAAAAGAAATAAACAAGCCCCAAGGTTCCCCTAACACGACCAGAGTCTAGAAGTTGCAAGAACGGCCGCGTCACCAGGTTTCAGCCCTGGCGGCGCTCTCCCGCTCCATGACCCGAGCGCAGGAATCGCCTCCCTCATCACCAGCACAAAGGCCGGTGTCATCAAGGGTGCTCCTGAGGCCCCCTCTGCAGCTTCAGCGGTCTTCTCGGAGGCTCTGCCGCCTGGAATTCTCCTTGGTGCTTCAGCGGTTTCTTTGAAGACTCCACCATCTGAGAAGGGACGCAACGCCAGGGAGCTTTCTGCCTGCCGTCACCAAGGAAGGGCCCCATCGGGAGGACAAACCAGAGACCCCTTGGAGGCGCCACCTCCAGAGGCGAGGCAGGCAGGCTCCCTGGGTCCCAGACTTGGTGCAGACGCCATCGCTGGAGGGAATCGAGAGCGATTCTCCCCCCATAAGGCGGGTTAGGAGCCATGAAAGAAGAGAAGACTGCAGAGACTCGAGGGAGGCGCAAGGGCTGGAAGCCTTATAAGGGGAGCGTACCCACGTGGCGGTTTCTTTTCACACCTTCCCGGGTGCAATCCCAAGCGATTCGGAACTCTTCGAGTACGCCGCATCGGCAACCGCTTCGGCTCCGAGACCGACCGCTGATGACAGGTGGACCCAAGCCGCCCGACTGAAACGGTGGGTCAAGGAGTCGGTCTCCTAAGAAGACAAGACGGCAACGCACTTCGGCGGTTCCCGAAGAAAGCGCCGCAACATGCAGAAGTGGCAGTCTTGGGAACCGCCGCAGTAAAAGTAACCATCAAGTGGGCGCACGCTCCCACGATCCTGCAACCGTTCGTGCTCCGGCAGTGGTCAATGCGGGACTTAGAGAAAGTGCGTGGATCAGAAGAGACGGAGGTCCCACCTCGGGCTCGCCATCTCCCCCGAGATGGGCCCGGGGGCCACTGTCGGTACCTGCGATATGGGGTACCCCGCGCACAGGGGAAAATGCCTAAGGAACTCGCCCTTCTCCGCAGGGAGAGCTCCGAAGGCGCCACACGTCTGGCGGGGCCGGAACTCTCTCTCCTCAGAGGAGAGCTCCGGGCCCGCCACGTGGCATACAGAGGCCGGACCTCCCCCTCCGCGGGAAAGAGGTACGAAGGTGCCACGTATCCGGCGGGGCTGGACCTCCCTCTCCTCAGAGAAGAGCTCCGGACCCGCCACGTGGCCGACAGAAGCCGAACCTCCCCCTCCGCGGGGAGAGGTCCGAAGGCTCCACGTGCCCCGCGGGGCCGGACCCTCCTCTCCTCTGAGAAGGGCTCCGGGCCCGCCACGTGGCCAGCAGAACGGCTGCCTGCCCCCGAGCGATAGGCAGCGGGCGTAAAGATGCCCCATACCTTGCCCGTACAAGGTATTCAAGGCCCGCGTCTTCCCAAGGCGCGGAGACGCGGAGCATGCCTCTGTCAGGTGCCGTTGTGCCCAGTCGCATCACAGACTGGCGCGCGGTGTCAGAACCTGCCAGCCAATAAACACCGCGACAAGACATCCCATGTCGCCTGCGCCGTCATCAACCACTACGACTAGCATGCGGCATGGGCAGGGTGGCAAGACGGAGACTCGGAAGCCTCCGCCAGAGACAACTACCGGCATAACTGCAGATACGGTAGATAACAGTCAACCTCCCCGGGACCACCTGTCGGGTCCCGGGCCCCCTTGTAAGCCACTCGAGTCTTGAACTATAAAAGGCTCGGGTAGGCGACGATAGCAAGGGTTCGCATCTCTGCAACTCATACGCTAGCTATCCACACCCAAGCTGTAACTCACCCCCCAAGCTCAGGACTCCGGCCCTGAGCAGCAAGCAATACAGCGAGCTCCATAGCTCGCCGTGGACGTAGGGTTTTACGCTCCGGCGGCCTGAACCACGTAAAACTCACCGTGTCAAGCTCTTACTAACTCATCCATCCGCGCAAGCTCTCCGCAAGGGACAAGCCCCACCGAAAAAAGAACTTCCGCGGGCTGCCCAGTGCAGGCCCGGGGGAAGTGTCGACCGAACACTTCGACAGTCCCCATTTGAAGGATAATTACTTTGAACAGCCAGAAATGAATTCACCTGATAATTAAGTTGACGTGCACGAGCGCGTGTCGTTGGACCTTGATTAGCTGAGAGTGATGAATGGGCTGGTGTTGTGGTTGTATCAACGGTAGCGATGTCCGCATCATCCTCCCCTTCTTGCAATTGAGTCGTCCTCGACTCAAATGTGTCTTCCTCGCCCATATATGGTTTCAAATCTGCAATATTAAAAGAGGAAGTAACCCCAAAATGTGCAGGCAACTCAATTTCATATGCATTATCATTAATTTTTTGAAGCACTTTGAAGGGTCCAGCAGCTCTAGGTAGTAATTTAGATTTTCTCAAATCAGGAAATCTATCCTTTCTCAAATGCACCCAAACCAAATCACCAGGTTCAAAAGTAACATGCTTCCTACCCTTGCTACCGGCTTGTTGATACTTAGCGTTCATGCTCTCAATGTTTGCTTTAGTTTGCTCATGCATTTTAAGAATTAATTCAGCACGGCGAGAAGCATCAAAATTCAATTTCTCTGAAGGTGGCAGAGCCAAAAGATCAATGGGAGCACGAGAAATAAAACCATATACAATCTAAAAAGGGCACAATTTAGTAGTAGAATGCAGCGAACGATTGTAAGCAAATTCAATATGAGGCAAACATTCTTCCTATAATTTGATGTTATGTTTCAGAACAGCCCTTAGCATGGTAGATAAACTACGGTTCACTACTTCAGTCTGTCCATCAGTTTGAGAGTGACAAGTGGTAGAAAAGAGTAATTTTGTCCCCAACTTAGCCCATAAGGTTTTCCAAAAATGACTAAGAAATTTGGCATCTCTATCTGAAACAATAGTGTTTGGAAACCCATGCAAACGAACAACTTCTCGAAAGAACAAATCAGCAATATGGGTAGCATCATCAGTTTTGTGGCATGGTATGAAATGTGCCATTTTAGAAAATCTGTCGACAACAACAAAAATACTATCCCTCCTCTTCTTTTTTGTAGGTGTCGAAGTGTTCGGTCGACACTTCCCCCGGGCCTGCACTGGGCAGCCCGTGGAGGTTCTTTTTTCGGTGGGGCTAGTCCCTTGCAGAGAGCTTGCGCGGATGGACGAGTTAGTAAGAGCTTGACGCGGTGAGTTTTACATGGTTCAGGCCGCCGGAGCGTAAAACCCTACATCCACGGCGAGCTATGGAGCTCGCTGTATTGCTTGCTGCTCAGGGCTGGAGTCCTGAGCTTGGGGGTGAGTTACAGCTTGGGAGTGTATGGCTAGCATATGAGTTGCAGAGTGCGAACCCAGGGTGCAAATGGCTAGAGTGCGAACCCCTGCTAACGTCGCCTACCCGAGCCTTTTATAGTCCAAGACTCGGGTGGCTTACAAGGGGGGCCGGGACCCGACAGGTGGTCCCGGGGAGACTGACTGATATCTACCGTATCTGCAGTTATGCCGGTAGTTGTCTCTGCCGAAGGCTTCTGAGTCTTCGTCTTGTAGCTCTGCCCATGCCGCATGCTAGTCGTAGTGGATGATGACGGCGGGGGCGGCATGGGATGTCTTGTCGCTGCGTTTATTGGCTGGCAGGCTCTGACACTGCACGCTAGTCTATGATGCGACTGGGCGCAACGGCACCTGACAGAGGCGTGCTCCGCGTCTTGGGAAGACGCGGGCCTTGAATACCTTGTACGGGCAAGGTATGGGGCGTCTTTACGCCCGCTGCCTATCGCTCGGGGGCAGGCAGCGCCGTTCTGCTGGCCACATGGTGGGCCCGGAGCCCTCCTCAGAAGAGAGGGGGGCCGGCCCTGCAGGACACGTGGAGCCTTCGGACCTCTCCCCACGGAGGGGGAGGTTCGGCTTCTGTTGGCCACGTGGCAAGCCCGGAGCTCCTCTCTGAGGAGGGGGAGGTCCGGCCTCTCTGGACACGCGGCACCTTCGGACCTCTCTCCCGTGGAGGGGGAGGTCCGGCTTCTGTATGCCACGTGGTGGGCCCGGAGCTCTCCTCTGAGGAGAGGGAGGTCCGGCCCCGCTGGACGCGTGGCACCTTCGGAGCTCTCCCTGCAGAGAAGGGAGAGATCCTTAGGCATTTTCCCCTGTGCGCAGGGTACCCCATATCGAGGGTACCGACAGTGGCCCCCGGGCCCATCTCGGGGGAGATAGCGAGCCCGAGGTGGGACCTTTGTCTCTTCTGATCCGCACACTTTCTTGTCTTGAGTACTCCCTGTGCTGGCAGGGTCTTGACGGCTTCGGTGTTCAGCCTCTTAGGAGAGGGTGAAGCCTGGCATCGGAGCTCGGCCCGGCTGTGGGGGCGGAGGTCCGGAAGTCATCGGAGCTCAGGCCAGCGAAGGGCGTGAGATCCGGCATCAGCGCTCGCCTCTGAAAGGAGAGCGAGGGCTGGCCTCGGAGCTCGGTCTGGCTGTGGAGGCGGAGTCCGGAAGTCATCGGAGCTCAGGCCAACGAAGGTCGTGAGGTCCGGCATCAGCGCTCGCCTCTGAAAGGAGGGCGAGGGCTGGCCTCGGAGCTCGGCCCAGCTGTGGGGGCGGAGTCCGGCACTGCTTAGTGGTCCCCCCTTTCCTATCCCTTAGTCTCATTTGGCTTACTGTCCCAGGCCGGAATATGGGGCTTGGGTAATCCAGTGCACTTGGTCCCGGAGGTCTGACCCCAGCCCCAGTCAGGGTGTAACCGCCCGGCCCCCAGGTACTCAGACCATAGCGCCGAGAGGCAGAGTGCACATGCTTTGGGTGCAAGATCGGGCAAAGCAAGGCTCCTGACCCCCCGTTCTAGTGTAGGTCTTTTCTCGGAGGAGACCAACTGGCGGTGCAGTACCCTTATAGGGGGAGATCCAAAAGGCCACCGGGCCTCTGGCAGGTACCCCAAACACTACCGCCTTCGGCAGGACGGCAAATATCGACTATGCATGAGAGCCGGAAAGATGAGCCGAGTGTACAATGGACGCACACTGTCTAGAGCGTGGGGAGGTGTTCATATAAATTAATGCGTAATTTAAATAAAAATCTAAGTAAGCATGGTGAACTTACTGGGTAGCGTCGGAGCGCCTGTCTTCACGCAGAGCGGGTCATGCGTGGCTTCGTCGTACGCCGGACACGGGGGGACCCCCATGGCTATATCAGGGGGAAGCATGGCTTCGGCCCCGCATACCATGTGGAAGGATAGTTCCCGTGACCCGGCCCTGGGAAGTCCAGCTGGCCCTCGACATGGAGGAGCCGGTATCCCCCGACGGCTCTGGGTGCGCGTCTGCACCGGTTGTGTGGGTCTGCTTGGTGTGGACCTGGCACGCATTGCATCCCTAACCGGTTTGACGGCGTCCAGGGGGCTCTCGGTCAGTAGGAGCCATGCCGGGTGGCTTAACCGACCAACGTGCGGGACGATGAGCGTTCCCAGCACTCGCCTCCTTGGACTACTGCGAGCTAATCGCAGCCTTCCTCCTGGGTTATGCACCGCAATAGGATGTCGTGGCGCCACGCCAGTAAAGATACCAGCGCGTAGCACTTAGCCATCCGCACCACCCGTTCAGCGGATGCACGTTCATCAGGAAGGATGTCCTTCAAGGAGTCCCGGACCTCCGTGGTCCATGCATCGGGACTACTTGAGCTTCTGGATCTTGAGCGCTGGGTTGCACGGAGTCCCCAGTGACTCTTACGATCCTTTGGCGGCATCCAGGGCCGCCGGGACTGCCTAGCTTCGAGGCACTGGTTCCGCCCCCTTCGCCCGGCTCGGCGGGCCGGGCTGTGGACCGCAGCAACGTCCTCTCGAAGACTCCTTCGTGCGCAGGGGCTCCGATGGAGGCTTTCGTTGAGAGGTTGTCAGCTGCGGCCGTGCAAGCGCGCGGTGCATGGCGCAGGTCCAAGGCGAGGAATTCTTTCTCCAACATCCGCACATGAAGCAGATAAGCAGCTAGCTGTGGGTCATTGCAGGGGCATTCATCCTTAACTTGCTTGATAACTAGCTGGGAGTCGCCCTGCACCAACAACTGACGAGCGCCCAGAGACAGGACTGTCTTTTAGGCCAAAGATGAGTGTTTCATACTCTGCCAAGTTGTTGGTTGCCTTGGAATTGAGACGCACCATGTACCCAGACTGCTCCCCCGATGGCATGAGAAGCAGTACGCCGGCACCGGCCCCCTGCTTTCACGAGGAGCCGTCAAAGAAGAGCGTCCAGTGAGGCCCGGTGAAGACCGGAGCTTGGTACTTTGGTTCACCGTCTTTGCGGCCCCCTGGGTCAGCCTTCGTTGGCGTCCACTCAGCCACGAAGTCAGCCAGTGTTTGGCTCTTGGCTGTCTGACGTGGTCGGGAGCTCAGCTTGAACTCCGCCGTCTTCGGGCTGTCTTCCGGCTTCGGAAGCTGGCAGTGAGTGCCAGCTCCGCCCTCCGGCTGCTCTGGCGCACTTGTCCGCCAGGCTGAAGAGCTCGGAGGCATCGCAGACCTCTCTGGTTGCAAGCCTCTCAAGCATATTCTTGTCCTGGACACTGTCGAAGTGCCGCCACCACAGAAGCACTTTGAATATGCGGAATGGTGTTGCGTACCTGGGAGAACCGCTGGATGAAGGAGCGCAGCGACTCCCCAGGTTGTTGCTTGATGGCTTGGAGGTCAAGCTCCGTGCCGGGACGGGTGTAGGAGCTGCCGAAGTTGGCGATGAACTGCCGGCAGAGCTCTCCCCAGGAAGTTATGGAACCCTGAGGGAGATTCATTAGCCAAGACCGGGCTGGGCCGGTCAAGGCGACGAGGAAGTAGTTTGGCCATGACGGCCTCATCCCCTCCTGTGGCAAGTACGGCGGTGGAGTGGATCTGGAGGAACCCCGCCGGGTTGACGCTGCCGTCGTACTTCCCGGGCAGGTGCGGCCGAAACTTGCGCGGCCACCTCGTGAAGCGGAGGTGGGGCTCCAGGGCCGTACATCCTGCCCCTGTTGCTGCAGGAGTTGGTGCCGCGAACGCTTGGTTCGCCGCTGGCACAGTGTACCCCGATATGGGCAAGGCTGCGCCATAGACCGGGGGCGCCGTTTGCAGGACATATGGCTGTGGCATATGCTGCGTGGCGTATGTCTGGGGCAGAGTTCTCGTGGCGAAAGTCTGCACCTCAGGCAGGGTTGAGGCAGTCGTCATGCTGACGCCGGCCTCTTGGCTGCGACGCCTTTCTCGTCGCCACTCAAGGAACACTCGGGTGTCTTGGCCCAGGTGGCATCATTCCAGCTCAGTCCTCAGGTCCGTCGACGGAAGCCTGGTGGAGCTGGAATCCGCCGTCTGTCAGTCAACCGTTGGCGTGCGCGTCAGCGACACAGCCGGTTGGCCGGAGCGTCGTCCCCGCCGAAGTCAAGGGTTTGTGGCGGCGACGACAAGACGGTCTACCTCGCGAATCCACTGCTGGGTCACTGCCTGAGGCGCGTCCCCAGCAGGCGGATTGTGCAGTAGCGCTCTTGTTGCGGCTAGCGCACCCCCGCCGGGTACGCCCAGCGCTACTGAAGACCTGACGCTGGTTGGAGCCTGCATTGCCGGGGTCGGCGCTGCCAGAGCCGGTTGCTGGCTCCCAGTGCAGGTACTGGTGCCGCGAACGCTTGGTTGCGCCTGGCACAGTGTACCCCGGTATGGGCAAGGTTGCGCCATAGGCCGGGGACGCCGCTTGCAGAGCACATGGTTGTGGCTTATGCTGTGCGGCGTACGCCTGGGGCAGAGCTCGTGTAGCGAAGGTCTGCCCTCCAGGCTGGGTTGAGGCCGACGCCATGTTGTCGCCAGCCTCTTGAGTGCGACGCCTTTCTCGACGTCGCTCGAGGAACACTTGGGCCTCTTGGCCCAAGTGGCACCAATCCAGCTCTGTCCTCAGGTCCGTCGACGGAAGCCTGGTGGAGCTGGAGTCCGCCGTCTGCTCGCCAAATATTGGCGTGCGCATCAGCGACACAGCCGGTTGGCCGGAGCGTCATCCCCGCCGAAGTCGAGGGTTTGCGGCGGCGACGACGAGACGGTCTATCTCACGAATCCACTGCTGGGTCGCTGCCTGAGGCGCGTCCCCAGCAGGCGGATTGTGCAGTAGCGCTCTTGCTGCGGCTGGCGCACCCCCGCCGGGTACGCCCAGCGCTACTGAAGACCTGACGCTGGTTGGAGCATGCATTGCCGGGGTCGGCGCTGCCAGAGCCGGTTGCTGGCTCCCAGTGCAGGTACTGGTGCCGCGAACGCTTGGTTGCACCTGACACAGTGTATCCCGGTATGGGCAAGGTTGCACCATAGGCCGGGGACGCCGCTTGCAGAGCACATGGTTGTGGCTTATGCTGCGCGGCGTACGCCTGGGGCAGAGCTCGCGTGGCGAAGGTCTGCCCTTCAGGCTGGGTCGAGGCCGACGTTATGTTGTCGCCAGCCTCTTGAGTGCGACGCCTTTCTCGACGTTGCTCGAGGAACACTCGGGCATCTTGGCCCAAGTGGCATCGCTCCAGCTCTGCCCTCAGGTCCGTCGACGGAAACCTGGTGGAGCTGGGGTCCGCCGTCTGCCCGTCAACCGTTGGCGTGCGCGTTAGTGACACAGCCGGTTGACCGGAGCGTCGTCCCTGCCAAAGTCGAGGGTTCGCGGCGGCGACGACGAGATGGTCCACCTCGCGGACCCACTGCTGGGTCGCTGAATGGGGCGCATCCCCAGCAGGTGGGTTGCACAGTAGTGCTCTCGCTGCAGCTAGCGCACCCCCATGGTGCACGCTCAGCGCTGCAGAAGATCTCACACTGGTCGGAGCCTGCATTGCCGGAATCGGTGTTGCCGGAGTCGGCTGCTGGCTACCAGCTTGTGCCGACACACTCCGTCCTGAGTGCGTCGACATATACTCTCCGCTGGACACGGTTCACCGTGAACTTGGAGGAGAGTTTGCCGCTGAAGGAAGCTTGGTCATCTTCGTCGGCGGAAACTCGTCGCGCAAGGGGAAAAGCCCCCTACCTGGCTCGCCAAATGTCGAAGTGTTCGGTCGACACTTCCCCCGGGCCTGCACTGGGCAGCCCGCGGAGGTTCTTTTTTCGGTGGGGCTAGTCCCTTGCGGAGAGCTTGCGCGGATGGACGAGTTAGTAAGAGCTTGACGCGGTGAGTTTTACGTGGTTCAGGCCGCCGGAGCATAAAACCCTACGTCCACGGTGAGCTATGGAGCTCGCTGTATTGCTTGCTGCTCAAGGCTGGAGTCCTGAGCTTGGGGGTGAGTTACAGCTTGGGAGTGTATGGCTAGCGTATGAGTTGCAGAGTGCGAACCCAGGGTGCGAATGGCTAAAGTGCGAACCCCTGCTAAGGTCGCCTACCCGAGCCTTTTATAGTCCAAGACTCGGGTGGCTTACAAGGGGGGCCGGGACCCGACAGGTGGTCCCGGGGAGATTGACTGATATCTATCGTATCTGCAGTTATGCCGGTAGTTGTCTCTGCCGAAGGCTTCTGAGTCTTCGTCTTGTAGCTCTGCCCATGCCGCATGCTAGTCGTAGTGGATGATGACGGCGGGGGTGGCATGGGATGTCTCGTCGCTGCGTTTATTGGCTGGCAGGCTCTGACACTGCGCGCTAGTCTGTGATGCGACTGGGCGCAACGGCACCTGACAGAGGCGTGCTCCGCGTCTCCGCGTCTTGGGAAGGCGCGGGCCTTGAATGCCTTGTACGGACAAGGTATGGGGCGTCTTACGCCCGCTACCTATCGCTCGGGGGCAGGCAGCGCCGTTCTGCTGGCCACGTGGCGGGCCCGGAGCCCTCCTCAGAAGAGAGGGGGGGCCGGCCCCACAGGACACGTGGAGCCTTCGGACCTCTCCCCGCGGAGGGGGAGGTTCGGCTTCTGTTGGCCACGTGGCGAGCCCGGAGCTCCTCTCTGAGGAGGGGGAGGTCCGGCCTCTCTGGACACGCGGCACCTTCGGACCTCTCTCCCGCGGAGGGGGAGGTCCGGCTTCTGTATGTCACGTGGTGGGCCCGGAGCTCTCCTCTGAGGAGAGGGAGGTCCGGCCCCGCTGGACGCGTGGCGCCTTCGGAGCTCTCCCTGCGGAGAAGGGCGAGATCCTTAGGCATTTTCCCCTGTGCACGGGGTACCCCATATTGAGGGTACCGACAGTAGGAAATCCTAAAACAAAATCCATAGAAACATCCCCCCATGGAGCACTAGGAACAGGAAGAGGCATGTATAAACCATGTGGATTAAGACGGGACTTAGCTTTTTGACAGGTGGTGCAACGAGCAACAAACCGCTCCACATCTCTTCTCATCTTTGGCCAAAAGAAATGGCTTGCTAAGATGTCTTCCGTCTTCTTGACACCAAAGTGTCCCATCAATTCTCCACCATGTGCTTCCTGCAATAGTAAGATACGCACAGAACCAGCTGGGATGCACAATTTGTTAGTTCGAAACACAAAACCATTAGTGAGAACAAACTTGTTCAATGTTTTTCCTTCTTTACATTGCTGCAGCACATCTTTGAAATCAGCATCAAAAGCATATTGTTCTTTAATTGTTTCCCAGCCAAAAATCTTAAAATCAAGTTGGGACAACATATTGTAACGGCGAGATAAGGCATCCGTAATGACATTATCTTTTCCTTTCTTGTGTTTGATGACATAAGGAAAGGACTCAATGAATTCTACCCACTTGGCATGCCTACGGTTCAGATTAATTTGGTTCTTAATGTGCTTCAAAGATTCATGATCAGAATGTATAACAAATTCTTTAGGCCATAAATAATGTTGCCATGTTTCCAAAGTTCGTACTAGTGCATATAATTCTTTATCATAAGTGGAATAGTTCAGACTAGGTCCATTCAGTTTCTCGCTAAAATAAGCAATAGGTTTCCCCTCTTGCAACAAGACAGCTCCCAATCCAATACCACTAGCATCACATTCCAATTCAAAAGTCTTACTGAAATCTGGTAATTGGAGAAGGGGTGTATGAGTTAACCTATTCTTCAAAGTTGCAAATGCAGCCTCTTGCGCCTTGCCCCATGTGAATGGAGCACCCTTCTTTGTAAGCTCATGTAGTCGGCCCGCTGTGTATCGCCTCCACCTTGGCTTGATCAACTTCAACTCCCTGTGGTGTCACAACATAGCCAAGCAAAGAGACTCGATCCGTGCAAAAGGTGCACTTGTCAATGTTACCAAATAAGCGTGCATCACGTAAAGCATTGAAAACAGCACGGAGATGATCGAGATGAACTTCGAGAGATGCGCTATAGATCAAGATGTCATCGAAATATACTACCACAAATCTTCCAATGAAAGCACGTAAAACCTCATTCATTAATCTCATGAAAGTGCTAGGTGCATTCGTGAGACCAAAAGACATGACTAACCACTCATACAAACCAAACTTTGTTTTAAACGCTGTTTTCCATTCATCACCTAGCTTCATGCGAATTTGATGGTATCCACTATGCAAATCAATTTTAGAGAAAATCATCGAGCCACTAAGTTCATCAAGCATATAATCTAACCTAGGAATAGGATGACGATATCTAATGGTAATGTTATTAATTGCTCGACAATCTACACACATGCGCCATGATCCATCTTTCTTTGGGACCAAAAGGACAGGAACGGAGCAAGGACTAAGTGACTCACGCACATAACCTTTGTCGAGTAATTCCTGTACTTGCCGCTGAATCTCCTTAGTCTTCTCCGGATTTGTCCTGTATGGTGCTCGGTTGGGCAAAGAAGCCCCAGGGATGAGGTCAATCTGATGGTCAATCCCTCTCAATGGTGGCAGCCCGGCTGGTACCTCTTGTGGAAATATATCAGCGTATTCCTGCAAAAGCTTAGTGATAGAAGGAGGCAAAGCACATGGTATGTCGTGAAGTGAGAACAAAGCTTCTTTGCAAACAAACACATAGCAGATTGCAGTATCGCTTTTTAATTCAAACAAATCAGATTTGGAAGCAAATAAACAAGCGCTCTTTAATTTTATTTCATTCTTCTTCATATGAGCAGATTTGGAATTGTCAGTCTTAGGCTGTACCGATTTCTTCACGACATCTGAATTTTCATTTTCAGCAGATTTCTTATTTTTCTCTTTGCAAGCTCTAGCAATGTCATCCTTCAAAATAGCATCAGGGGACATCGGGTGCAAAACAAGTTTCTTCCCATGATGCATGAAAGAGTATTGATTTGATTTACCATGATGTAATGTATCTTTATCAAATTGCCAAGGTCGACCAAATAGCATAGAACAAGCTTGCATAGGTACCACATCATAATCATTGTAATCATGGTAGGAACCAATTGCAAACTCGACACGAACCAGACGTGTTACCTTAATCTTACCACTGTCATTGAACCATTGGATTTAGTAGGGATGTGGATGTGCAAGTGTTGTCATCCCAAGCTTTTCTACCATGGTAGCACTTGCTAAATTGTTGCAGCTTCCTCCATCAATAATAATGCGACACGATCGTTCCAAAACTACACACTTAGTTTGGAATAGATTGTGCCGCTGGTTCTGTTCAGCTTTGATCATTTGGCCACTCAAGACACGTCTCACAACAAGACTCTCATAGTGGGCAGCATGATCAGCCCCAATGTGCTCTTCATCATCATTCTTCTTTCCTGCTTCTTGTGCAGCAAGCATGGCATATGTTTCATTATCTAAATCACTAGCAGATGAGTACTCACCATTTTCTCGTACAACCAGCACACGCTTGCTTGGGCAGTCCCTTCGTAGGTGCCCAAAACCCTTGCACTGGAGGCATTGAATGTCTTTTGTTCTCCCGGTAGAAGCAATGGAAGAATAAGTGTTGGCTGCAACTTGGGTGGATCCTTTTGTTGTCTCGGTTGCACGCGAAGGTGCTGATTTTGATGTAGTCCTGGACAACCCATTGGAAGCATCATCTGGAGAATCATGCTTAGTACCAGCAGCACTTGAGCGGAACTGCCATGAGGTAGTTTGACCTGCAGAAATGTTAGTTCTTGTACGTCGTCCCTGCACTTCTCTTTCAGCCTTACAAGCAAGATGAAATAATCGAGTGACGTTAGTGTATTCCTTATAAGCCAATATGTCCTGAATTTCTCTTGTTAAACCACCCATAAACCTAGCCATTGCAGCCTCTTTATTTTCAACTAGGCCATAACGCATCATGCCTATTTGAAGTCCTTGATAGTATTCCTCAACAGATTTGTTGCCTTGCCTAAGTTGTTGTAATTTATTAATTTATGCAACAGGTCACGAGCATGATAGGAAGGAACAAAACGATGACGCATGATTCGTTTCAAAGCATTCCAAGTTTGTGGTACGGTAGCTGGATTTTTAGTTTGATATTCATGCCACCAAACAGAAGCAAAGTCAGTGAATTCACTAGTGGCAGCTCTAACCTTTTTATCATCAGGGAAATCATGGCATGCAAATTTTTGATCTACTGACAATTCCCAAGACAGATATGCATCCGGATCATATTTACCATCAAAAGGTGGTATGGAGAATTTAATGCTGCGTAGAGAATCGTCATTGTCACGTACCTCGCGTCGTTGAGCTCGACCACCCATACCACGATGGTCGCGACGTGGCTGCCGTCGATACCTGAAAGGTCCATCATCAAGCTCGGTATCCGCCGAATACTCCGCCTCATCATATCTTGCAGCACTGCCAACGGAGTCGTGGCTGTCATCAACACGTCTTTGCCTCTCTTCGCGTCCAACCTGTTCCATCCTCTCCAATCGCTCAATGATTGCTGCAAGAGAAGTATTAATAGCCCCAACAGTGTTTTCTAATGTGGTCAGTTTGGTGTTGGTGCAAATCTGCGTCGACTCTAATTGACCAATGCGTTCATTGGTGAGTTGAATATCCTCATTGAGAGCATCTGTGTGTAGCTTTACTTGGCGTTCGAAATGCTGAATGATGCCCCTCGTACGTGGTGAATGTGGAGATGTCTTATTCGCATCAGCTGACATGGTTAGTAAAGAAAGGAAATACAACAGCAAGCAGATTAATCCTAACAGTTGCTAAGAGGTGGTAGGACAGCACAATTCCTCACTAGCAAGAAATCAAGGTATTACAAGTTCTTACCATGCGATGCAGGAGGCGCCGGCAATCAGCAAGAACAACAACAAACGGTGGCTGCCAGCACAACATTATAGTGTCGTAGACAATTTTGTGGAGCTGTAGGTGGCTGCTAGACACAATTTGTGCAAAGGAACAGCTAGTACCACATTAGTCACAACAAGTTGAATAAACGTTCCACAATGGTATTGTGTTGGTCCTAGCTCAAACCTTACTAGAGACGTGAGCCGTAACTCCATGTGACGTTGGATTACTATGGTAGGGAAGTTCGAACAGCCCGATCCGTTGTGTTTCAACAACGTTGAAAAACAGCAAGTTGAACTTCGAAACATGAAACAAATGTTACACAAATTGCCTTTCTCTTTTTTGTACTTAGAAACGTTTTTTGTGATTGTAATCAGTGCGGCTTTTCTTTTTGCACGTGCCTTTTTCTAGCTGATCCGTGCAGCTTTTCTTTTGCACTTGCCTTTTTTCTCAACTTTGGGTAGATAATGGAAATGGACTGAGAACAAAGTGGCACGAACTCAAAACTCTAGCGGTGAAAAACTTAGGACCAGCAACTTGACACAAAAAGGCAACCGTGAATTCAACAAGTCGAGAGCTAAGTAGCCAATCAAAAGGCTCAAAGTGTTTTTAGGATTTTTTTAGAGCGAACTTTTGTAGGCAAAAGTGGATGTAAGTAAATGAAGAACGAGGAGAAGGAAATCTCTCACCGAGCAACCTGTAATCTGATACCACTTGATGAACCCAACGGGTACGGGGGACGCCCTTTCTTTCAATAAGAGATGTTGGTAATGAACGAATTTGGTGCAGGCCGACGTTGGCTGCCCGACTACCACAACCAGAATGGTGTGGCGCCTTGAGCGACAGTTACACCGTCTCCTGGTAACTATGATTTGGGTGGAGGTCGACGTTGTGCTACCCGACTACAACAACCACAAGGATGTTACGCCTTAGCGATAGTTACACCGGCTCCTGTTGTTGTTGTACTTGCCGTGCCAAAAACAGCCTTGAACCTGCAAGCAATCGAAGAACAAGCAAGAACAAGATAACAAGCAAACACTCACGGGTGTGAAAAAGTTGGGGTTCTGAATCAAGTAATCGGAAGGTCTCGTCGACACTTGCGTTACAAGGAAGTAGCAAATGGCTAAACTTACAGAAAACAAAACTCGCCCTGTCAAGGAGCTCTTGGACTACTTAAATAGGGGAGGGAAGAGGGAAATTCGTCCAGCAACAAAGGTAGGATGTGATCTCACTTATTCCCTTCCTTTTTCTGTGATAGACTACCATTTAATAGGGAAAAAAGAGGGAAACCCATCCAGCAGCAACGCAGGATATGATTTCCTCTATTTCTTTCCTTATTATAGCACATCTATCTTGAAATGGGGGAAGAAAGAGGGAATTTCGTCCAGCAGCAAAGTTAGACGAGATTTCTCTTATTCCTTTCCTTATTTGTCTAAATCTCTATTTATTACATGGCCCCAGCCTCAATATTTCCCCTCGGGTGGAGCAGCCTTTATTGCATTAATCCCTCCATCCCTCCTAGCTGGATCAATTCTCAAGCACCTAATAATAACAAGGTCATCACAAAGCTTTAATAGGTCCCCATTTGAAGGATAATTAATTTGAACAGCCAGGAATGAATTCACCTGATAATTAAGTTGACGTGCACGAGCGCGTGTCATTGGACCTTGATTAGCTGAGAGTGGTGAATGGGCTGGTGTTGTGGTTGTATCAACGGTAGCGATGTCTGCATCAGAGGACAACAAAGAAAGTGTACCATAAGATGAAGATTGACTAGGGCTAGACATGTCACGTTGTGAAACAAATGCAAGAGACTTGTTGGGGTTCTTACATGATATTATGTCAATTTCATGACTTTTTAACTTAGAATATAAATAACACATCTAATGTAAGTGTACTCATCACAGTAGATTCATGAATAGATGTAACTTTTATCTCCAAAATTGACATGTCTAATGCACTTAGTAAATGCCTAACATTTTCAGCATCTGAAAAAATAACGTTGACACTACGTAAGTTGCTGAGAATTTTATTGAAGCGAGCAAAGAGGTCATCGTTTGACTCACCGTGTTGCATCTCAAAGCGCATGTATTCTTTTTTAAACATATCTTTTTTACCTCCTTGATCGTGTTGGATCCTTCGTGGTAGTCACAAAGTGCTTTCCACACATTGTATGCAGATCGGAGGTGTGCAACACGGTCGAAGTCGCTTTGAGTTAATCCTTGTATGATCAAGTTCTGTGCTTTGTTGTTGTTGTCGACATCTCTCATGTTCGTAGCCGTGACTTGATCGTTTGGCGGCACGTCATAAGGCTTGTACACCTTTTCTCATATTACGAAGCCTTGCACCTGGATGAAAGCCTCCATTCGTGTCTTCCAAACCTGAAAATCAATGTCACTGAATACATAATGTTTTATGGAGTATTTCTCCATGATGATTAGTCAAAACACATGCAAATCATAAAGATTAGAGCACCGTGGCTCTGATACCAATTATAGGATTGAAGAGCACGTGAAAAGCTACCAGAGGGGGTGAATGGTAGATTTAAACTTTTTAGCGGAAGCAACAAAAAACCCCTCGGCAGAAAATCGATCTGTTAAAGAAACCGTGTATGCGACTGATCTAAATATGTTCAACCATGACAAAAGTGGTATATATTATAGATAATCAAGTCACAAAGACACGACAACAAGAATCACAGAAATCCGTCAAAAAAACTCAAGTTATGATTGAAAGATGAAACGAGGGTCTATCTGTTCTACTCGAGTAAAAACCAGAATGGGAAGTCAAGTTCAAGATTGAACTTGCACAGGGAATGACGCCGATATCACGAAGACCGTATAAGATGGCGCCGAATGAGTTGGTAAATTAAAAGAGCAGCTCCAACGATCTATTGAGTAAAGGATTTATTCGGCCAAGTTCATTGCCATGGGGATGCTTGGCGCTGTTTGTGAAGAAGAAGGATGAAATGTTGCGGCTTTGTGTGGACTATCTGCCACTGAACACCATCACAGTCAAGAATAAGTACCCACTGCCCCGCATCGATATTTTGTTCGATCAACTTGTGGGTTCCAGGGTATTCTCAAAGATGGATCTTTGGACCAGATACCATCAAATCAAAATCCGGGCTGAGGATATATCGAAGGCGGCATTCTCGACGAGATACGGATTATACGAGTACCTCGTCATGTCTTTTGGTCTCACGAACGCACCGGCACACTTCATGAATCTAATGAACTCGGTGTTCATGCCAGAGTTGGACAAGTTCGTCGTGGTGTTCATAGATGATATCTTGGTTTATTCCATGCGGGGGAGGAACACGCCAAATACTTGCATATTGTGCTTCAACGATTGTGAGATCATAAGCTCTATGCCAAGTTCAGCAAATGCAAGTTTTGGATGAATCAAGTGCCATTTCTGGGGCACATAATTTCAGCGGAGGGCATCGAATATGTTTGAATTTCAGCATGTGAATAAGCATTCTAAACTTTGGTGAAACACCTCACAACAGCCCCGGTTCTAGCGCAGATGGATACGACGAAGACTTTCAATGTTTATTGTGTTGCGTCTGGCATCGTGATTGGCTGCGTATTGATGCAAGAAGGACGCGTGGTCGCGTATGGATCCCGCCAACTTTGGAGCCACAAGCAGCACTATCCGACTCAAGACCTTGAGCTTGCTGCCATGGTATTGGTGCTGAAAATGTGGCGACATTATTTACTCAGAAATCTGGTCCATTTGTACACTGACCACAAAAGTTTGAAGTATATCTTCACTCAGAAGGATCTGAAAACGAGGCAGCGAAGATGGTTGAAGTTGATCAAAGATTACGAGATTGAGATTCACTACCATCTGGGCAAGGAAAATGTGGTTGCCGACGCGCTGAGTCGGAAGTCACAAGTTCATAACCAAGCCATCACTCCGGTGGAAGAGGAGGAACCAAGTTTATACTTGGTCCCATATGGATCGCTATACAACCTTGCTCTCATTCCAATGATCTGGGATGATATCGCTGCAGCTCGGGGGAAAGACAAGGGCATGTCACATATCCGGTGACAAGTGGACAGCAAGGAGGTCAATTGTTTCTGGAAGGACAAAGACGGTACGCTATAGTTCAACGACCGTATAGTCGTACCTCGTAACATGACACTGAGGAAGAAGATATTTGTTAGTACCCTGCAGACTGGGTACCCTCGCGTGGAGGCTTGAAGAGGCTCCAGTCCCCGCCTTCCTACTGAGGCGCGCTCTAGCACGGACACGTGTCCTTGGCACCAGGCCTGGCCTCCACATGGAGGCCAAATCCCACGTTGCCACGTAAGCCCAGGCTCCGGACCGGACCTCCCCACTAAGGAGGGCTCCGGAGCCGCCATGTTTCCTTGGCCCCGGACTTGGCCTTCCCGCTGAGGCAAGGTCCGGCGCTGCCATGTGTTCCCGCGCTCTAGGCCGGGCCTCCCCGCTGAGGCAAGGTCCAGCGCTGCCATGTGTCCCTGGGCTCTTGGCCGGGCACCTCCGTTGAGGAGGGTTCCGAAGCCGCTATGTGTCCTTAACCCCGGACCCAGCCTCCCCGCTGAGGCAAGGTCCCACGCTGCCACGTGTCCCCGCACTCTGGGTCGGGCCTCCCTTGTGAGGAGGGCTCCGGAGCCGCCATATGCCCTTGGCTCCGGACCTGGCCTCCTCGCTGAGGCAAAGTCTGGCACTGCCACGTGTCCCCGGGCTCCGGACTGGACCTTCCCGCTGAGGAGGGCTCCGGAGCCGCCACGTGTCCTCGACCCTGTACCTGGCCTCCCTGCTGAGGCAAGGTCTAGCGCTGCCATGTGTCGCCGTGCTCCGGGCCTGACCTCCCCCGTGAGGATGGCTCCGGAGCCGCCACGTGTCACACGACCTGTCGTGGGTCATGGGCCTCAGAAGACAAGGAAGACGTGCGCTGTCCAGTCACACATTCAAGACTCACGCCTTTCCCAGAAGCATGGCGTGTGGCACACGTCTACGCTCACTCCTGTCTGTCATTACAGTGACAGGACAGGGCGGCGAGGCGTGACAATGGCACAGTGCCGCACAGCTGACCAAGTAGAACATGGCGATAAGACGAGGCCTTCACCCGCCATCATCAACCGCTACTTGGTCAGAGGCGCCCGACGTGTCAGGTGGCGCGCCTTAGCTCCTCCGACAGCGATACTACATGTAGCTGTAAATACCCTAGATCGTGTATAGGGTACGGACAGCCGCGGGGCCACCTATCGGGCCCTGGGCCACACTGTAACTGCCCCGTCCTTGAGCTATAAAAGGACCGGGGCAGCCTCCGGGCAAAGGATCCGATCCTCGATCCACCGACACACACGCGCAAAGCAATACACTCACTCCCGTGGACGTAGGGTTTTATGTTAATTACATTTGTTCCCAGAAAATTCGTGTGAGCAATAACCACCGGATTTACTCCCCATGCACCCTGATCAGGGGCGCAACCGTTTTCAATTTGGTTGAGACCCCTCTCGCACGCGCTATAAAAAGGGGAGGTAGCCGGGGTGTGGGGATCATTTTAATACTCGCACCTAACGCTTCCTACAATCCCGTAACACCGATTCTAAGTGTGCGTTAGCGAGGGGAAGGTTTCTTCCCCAGTGGCCACCGGGGTCCTGATCTTCACTGCGTACGCCAAGCGCCTACGCCATGTCTACCTCCACTACGGCCCAAGGTATAAGCATTGAATCTCTAATCCTCTAATTGTATTTCAGACTAATTGATCATGCTCTAATCTTGATTATACCTAAGCACCTTGATTAGCAATTCTAGGATTAAGCACTAAGAAAATTCTAAGTTTAACAATGGCATCAGAGCCACCTTAGAGCTTTTGCTATTCGGGTAATTGAGATTTGTTCAATTTTCTTTTGATTTAAGTTAGTTTCACAGCAAATAGAAGGAGGGGAGTTTTTAGTTTTCGGTTTTTAGCTAAGGAAATCCAAATTAAAGGAAGAACCGACGCGAAATTAAGAAATTGGGAAAAGGAATGGGTGGACTTACCTCACTGGGCTTGCCGCCTGCTGTCCTTTGGGATTTCACCGGTGTTGACGCGTTGGATGAGGGAGGCGGAGTACCCCACTAACCAATGAACTCCTCGGTTGAGGAGACCCGGGAAGCTCCACCTTCGGGCCGCTGGATCTGCTCACCGTAAGGGTGCTGCGGGCCCTCTTCATCATCAGCGCCGAGCTCATCTCATGGCGTGTATGAGCTCGGATTCTGATGATGAGGGAGGCGGCAGCGCCACCGCTAAGGCCGTCAGGTAGGGTCACCGGAACCCTAGGGTTCACGGCGGAACCCTAACCCTAGCAGCGGTGCTCTCTCAACGGCGACCGTCGGCGACCAGCCTCACCGGCGACGAGTCGCCTTCCGGCGAGCTCGCGCTCCAGCGAGGTGGCCGCGGCGGCGCCGGAGTACCCCGCCGCTCAGTTTTCCCTCCGTCGCTCTCGTGCTGTGTCGGCCGAAGAGAGAGAAGAGGAAGGAGAAAATGACGCTTGGGTTATGTGGGCTGATTCGGACGGCTTAAGTACCCCCCGAGGTTGTCTCCCGGCCATCGGATCGAAATCATATGGTTCAGAAACAAAATGGAGCGCCTTCCAGACCGAATGGGCTCAAGGCCCATGTGGGAGTAGTTTGGGCCGCAATGGGCTGCCCTTTCGATTTTCTGAGAATTTTCTTCAATTTTTGGCTGGACCAAAAAAGATGTGGGCCGAGTTTTAGTGGGCCGTGCGCAAAGGAAATTTTTTTATTTTCTGTGTTTAATTCCTATGTTTGGGCTGGGCTCTATTGGACTTTAGGCCAGGCAATTATTTTTCCCATTTTTCAGATATTTTCAGTGGACTTTGGGCCACTTTAGTGTGCAGGCCGCTTTTCTCAATTCTGGTAAGAATTTTGGATAAATTTTTAAGTTTTGTACAGAATTAAATAAATAGCTATAAAAAAATTAAAAAATTAAGTTTGCTTCAGTTGTTATTAAGACATTTATGGTAAATTAATTGAGTAGCCAACATGAAAAATTATTTTGCCATATTTCATGTTTGTTTTGAGTCTGTTTTGGCAAATTCATGTAGTAGCCAACCTGAAAATTGAATTTTCCACATTGTCTAAATTTATGGTGCATGGTAATTTAAATGAGTAGCTAACGTGAAATTTTAATTTGGACGTGCTTAATATTACTTTTGAATGACGTGTTTTGTAGAGTAACTAACGCGAAAAATAAAACATGCCATTTTTGTTTGATTAAGTTTTCATTGAGTGTTGTATTTTGCGAAGTAACCATCACGAAAAGTGAAATACAACAATTTCTGTTTGTATATGTTCTTATGTTAATATGTGTTTATATTTTGAAGATTACTCCACCTTGTCTTCAGCACTTAGTTTTATCTTCTCCATTAAGCCACTCACTGGTCACAACTATGGCTCATGGAGAGAGAGGCTTGAGATCGCTCTTGTGATCTATGAGCTGGACTTCGCACTAACGAGTTCTTGCCCCATTGAGCCTGAGGTCCCTATTGCAACTCAGGGAGAGACGGATGAGTCTTTGTCACTAAGAAAGGGACAATACCTCAGTGCTAAAGAAAAATATGATAATGTCAAAGTGTTTCCTGCGACACTTCCCCCGGTCTACCCTGGAGCAGCCCACAGAGGTTCTTTTTTTAGGAGGGGCTTAGTGGTTTCGAGTGTCGGAGCGTGATGGCGAGGATGAACACAAGGATTTGCGTGGTTCAGATCGCCGGAGCGTAATACCCTACGTCCATGGTGTGATTGTTGTATTGTTTGCGCTTATGAGTGTGTGAGGTTGCAGGGATGCGAAATGCGAACCTCTTGCCTGGAGGCTGCCCTGGTCCTTTTATAGCCCAAGACCGGGGCCGTTATAATGTGGCCCGGGGCCTGACAGGTGGCTCCGAGACTCTCCGTACCCAATACATGAGCTAGGGATTTTACAGCTATATGTGATGTCGCTGTCGAAGGAGTTAATGTGCGCCGCCTGACACGCCGGGCGCCTCTGACTGGGTAGCTGGTGATGATGAAGACCCATCTTGTCGTTGCATCTTCTCGCTCTGCTGAGCGGCTTCGTGCCGTTGGGTGGCACTGTTTTGCTGTCACGCCTCGCTGCCCTGTCTTGTCACCGTAATGGTGAACAGGTGGAGAATGGAGGCATGCTCCGTGCGCCATGCTTCTAGGGAAGGCGCGAGTCTTGAATGAGCGACTGGATGGCGCACGTCTTCCTTTACTTCAGACTCTTTACGCCCCACGACTGGTCATGGGACACATGGCGGCTTTGGAGCCCTCCTTAGCAGGGCGGTCCGGCCCAGAGCTCGGGAACACGTGGCAGCACCGGACCTTGCCTCATCGGGGAGGCCAGGTCCGGGGCCAAGGACACGTGGCAGCTCCGGAGCTCTCCTCAGCGGGGAGGTCCGGCCGAGAGCCTAGGCACACGTGGCAGTGCCGGACCTTGCCTCAGCGGGGAGGCCAGGTCTGGGGCCAAGGACACGTGGCGACTCCGGAACCCTCCTTAGCGGGGAGGTCCGGCCCGGAGCCTGGGCACACGTGGCAGCGCCGGGCCTTGCCTCAGTGGGGAGACCAGGTCTGGGGCCAAGGACACGTGGTCGTACCAGGGCCCGACTCGATAGGCGAGGTTTGTAATGTCTTCAACCTTCCACGCGGGGGTACCCGGTCTTGAGGGTACCGACAGTGGCCCCCGGGCCCATCTCGTGGGAGTCAGCGAGCCCGTAGGTGGGGCCTCCATTTCTCCCGCGCGGTGGTCTTCTGATCTTGCTTTGTGAGACACCAGCTCCGGGCCCTTCGGGGGGACATCAACCTTGGGGGTCCTGGGAAAGCTAGTGTTCCAGAACCACCCCACGGGCCGAAGCTCTGTGGCCTACACAAGCACTAGAAGAAAAAGGTAACCATGCCGTACAGTTGTATTTTCCCTGTTCGCTGGCCCCATTATGGCTTATGGTCCTCTGCTAAGCTACGAGATCTGGGCAATTCGTTGTGATAGTATCCGGACCATGGTTACCGGCCTGCTCAGGCTAGTGTGCCATCCGGGGCTCCCAGCACTTGGTTGCTGCGTTGAAGAGGCAGGGTGTGCACGCTAGGGGTAAGAAACAAGGCATAGCAGGCTACACACCATGGATCTCCCGCTGACATGGCATTCCGAAGGGAGGGGTGGCCTTCTGGCGCTACGGGACCCGAGCAGGAAGGTAACCAAGGGGGTCCGGAGACAACACAGATGCCTCAGGCGTTTCCGCCTTTTAGCAGGACGGCATAATCTTGCCCAGGAGCGAGACAGAGAAACACAACTACGTACACATCGAGAGCCACACAAAAATATAAGCAAGCTTGAAAGGAAGACTGTAAAAATATAGACATTCATAAGGTACTCGAGGGGAGTTCAGCCCTTGTCTTTGGCTTGCCGTAGTTGGTGCTCCGATCTTCTGCTCACTGCCACAGGGGTTAAAGCCTTTCTCAGGGGTATGAGCCGTCCGATTCCCCGGTACTGAGCTGTAGATCTGGAGAGGCAGGGTTTACACGCTAGGGGTATTGAACCAGGCATAGCAGTCTACACACCTGTGAGGACCCCGGCACCCGTTTCATGGGGCCGTGCCGCTCGCCTGGGAATCGCATTGGATGGTGCCTTGTTATGCGGCACCCAACAACACACATATAAGAAAAAATGTATTACATAAATCAAAAGCAGAATCTTACAAATGTTCTTTATAACTAGTTTATATAAAATAGATACAACGGAAGTCTATAAACAGCTCACGTCAAATAACTAATGAGCACTCGAGAAGAGGTCCAGCTCGTGGACTCCTCTCGCTAGCAACACGAAGATATTGCAGCGGCTGGATTCTCCATGTGTTATATGACTCAGAAGTCTCCGAGTCTCACCGGATAACCTTCTTCATAAGTGTCTATGTTAACCTGCGAAACCACTCATATAGCAAGAGTGAGCACAAAGTCTCAGCAAGGCTTTACCGTCTCTTCTAAAGCATGCAACTCTACATGAAGGTAACATAAGAAAGTAAACAATTAAGTTGCATAAAGACTCGCCTACACGTTCATCCTTAACTTTCAGATTTTAGCCATCACAATAGTGACCTTGCGTCCAGCAACATTGAAACTCAACAATCAAACAAGAAATGCTTCATTCTAATGTTACTTGTCCCAAGGTAGAAATTAACTTTAATTTGCTCTATCTTCAAACAAGGTTTTCATGCAATTCCAATAATCATAACAGCAATTATAACTTGCAAATTGTTATCATACAACTTGCTTACTACGTCACAACACAGTGAGCAAGCGGTACTCATACCGCGAGAGACGGTAATTCGAATAAACACTGCTTGGATAACTCGACACATACGCCCGCCTCTGAAGACCCAAATCCGGCGTCCTTCATTACATCGTATGTGGCAACCTTTCGCAGGACACCCGACTGTAGAACCGATCGCGCCGTCTCGGGTTCATAGGTCTAACGAGACGATATGATATGCCTCTACAATCCAGTTAACCTGGTATATCGGTTTCCTAAGTCCCATGCAGCAGTAAGCATCCGGTACATAACTCAATACTTGCTCAGTAGGGCCGCATAGGGCTCAGTTCTTAACCGACACAGGCAGAGCTACTCGACAAAGACCTCGTCTTATCGCTGCCTAACCCCCTGCCCGGTCTCATCTTTGGAAACATAAACTTTAGTTTGCCTCTTTAGACCATCCCCGTGTGATCCTGAACTATAGCTCGCGAGTAGATTCCAACTACTCGACTTCTACCGAATGTCATAACCTATTTAGTATGGCAATCTTCTACAGCGGTGACACTTTTCTACCCTTGACTCTTGGGTTCATTTGGTCATGCATTTGGAGTATAAAGCATTCTTGACCTAATGCACATACAAACTCTAACCATGGTAGTGAACAAAGTAAAAACTTTATAAACAACTTAAATGCAAACCGGAGCTTGTCTTGGTTTTGCAGATGACTAAGTATCTATTCAGTTAGTAAAGACCACTTGAGCCTTGATCACTCGCTTTCTTTCCTCTTTGATCTCCACTTCGATTGCTCCACAATCTTCACGTAGATGCTACACGTTATGAATATGTATATGTATTTAATTGTAAAGTTTTTTCTAACAAGTTCTAAAGACAAGTTTAAAACTGGAACTCTGTTTAATAATTTAAAATGACACTGGTGCTAGTGGTTTGGGTTTAAGCATTATGATCAAGTGATAAGTGTTTTTCATCACTTGTGTGTTGATCACCTAATGAGATTGAACAGAACAGTGGTGATCCAAAGCTCCAATGGAGCTGAAAATGTTCATGTGAGTTCCTTGTCAATAGAAGGTAATCTGGACCAAAATTCAGAATTTTTCAATGAGTAGTTCACTCAAAACAATTCCCTAAGCATTTAAGAAAAAAGAATTAATTCTGAATAAAGTTGCATATTTGGATAGAGTTTTTCAATCTCAATCCAACCCAATTTGAATCACTAAATTGGAGCTTCCTAGCAAAAGTTATGAGGTTCTAAAGTTTGGGGAAATTCTGGAATTCAAATTAACCGGGAAAAGTTCAAATCCTTGATAGCAGGTCCCCGGGGTGACGTGTCACTCTCTCAGCGCAGCCACACCATGGTACACACCGATTTCAGCTGTAGCCACACGCGATCGGGTAGCCATAGCGGATCCCAGATTAATTCCACAGTCACTGATCAGTGGGGCCGACAGGGTCTTCTTCCTCCCGCAACCGTTTCCCGCGCTTGTGCCTTCCCCTTTGCCGGCAGCGGCGGTGCCTCGTCGGACTCGGCTTCCCGGCCATCTCACGGCCGGATAATCGCCGCCTGGGGGTTTTCAGATACGAGGAAGCGATTGGTGCGGTGCTCTTGGGCTGCTGGTGGCCGGAAGTAGGGCGGCGACGTGCAGCGGCTCCGGCCGACCTTTGGTGCCGTGGTCCGATCACTCTAGCTCGCCAAAGGTTCGGAAAATTTGCTCTAAAGCATCAGTAGATATTGAGGAAAATTGACAAGCAAGCAAATACACTCGGAAAAGGCCGCTAGTAGGGTTTCATCGTGCACCCGAGCATCTCCGCCATGGCCGCCAATCAGAAACCTCAAAATGGGGTGCATCTACCCGGTTTTTAAGCTAGGTCTATGAAGGAAAAATGTGCCCTAACCACTCTAGCTTCTGTGTGCGCAACATGAACAACTCTAACCGATAATTGAGCATCAATTTCATAGAATCTTACCTGTGATTAGGTTTTCCTCGTCCGAGAGCAAAACTCGAAATTCTCGAGCTCCGGTGCACGGCTTGAGCTGAAACATGGCGAGGAGCAGCACGGTTAGTTGGCGCATCTTGGAGTGCGCTCGCTCAGTCGTTAAAATGCCCGGTGCGAGCTGTCCACGAGAACCCGAGCTAAGGTTGCTTTAGGTCACCGCACGATGAGCCCGTTCTAGAGTGGGGAACGACGGGAACTGCGGTTTTTCGCGCTGAGGAGGTGAAGGACGACCAGGCTTTGCCATTTTTCAGCTCGGGGAGGTGGTGTGTGCAAGTTTTTGCCGATTTCCCGGTGAGCACCGAGGAGGCGGCGGTGTTCGGTCCTGTTTCTGCGTGAGAGAGAGAGAGAGAGCAAAACCGAGTTGCTTCCTTGTGTGAGCAGAAGATCACGCTGAGGATGTAGGGAACACACGAGCAGCTCTCCAGCGCGAGGGAGAAACCAGGTGTGTGGCTTGCTTTGCCGCTCGGTGGCGCTCGGGTGGGCTTCGGCTGCTTCGAGTGAAAACAGAGCCTCGGGGTTACTTCGTGTGTAAGTTCACTCCTAATGACAAGTGGGTCCCACTACTCTTCTCCCTCAAAAGATCTTTCGAATTTGGTATAGTGCAAATTTCAGTCATGAAGAGCTCAAATTTGAAAACCATTTGGAAAACTTGACAAGGTGCACTTCAGTTTCAAATTTGAATTCCAAATTTCAATGAAATTCACAAGCTTCTTTGATATACCTATCAAAGTACCTCCAAAATTTGTCTTCCTCATAATTTGGACCTGAGGAATACAAATGTGGATTCAAACTTTTAATTTGGCGGCTGCAAAGAGGGGTTTACAACCACAGTTTCCATCCTTCATTTAAAAATGACCACCTTTGCATTTAAAAGATCATTTGAATTCAAAGTGGTCTTGAATTCATGTGCTTCCTCATGACAACCTTCACATGTTTAGAAAAGTTTTTTGCAAGTCCCATTTCTCGAATTTAAACTCACTTTATTTACCACTTAAGTTTTCCATTTACAGTTTTGGTACTTTTACATTTCTCCCCCCTTAAAAAGAATCTCGTCCCGAGATTCATGATTAAGAACATGTGGGGAGGATGACTATCGAACAGAAGTCTCTAACAACTCTGAATGATTGAACTGTAAATACTCCTCGCTTTCCCATGTAGCTTCGTCGGACGTGTGATTCTCCCATAACACCTTGAAAAATCGCATCGTTCGGTTTCTGGTCTCGCGAGTCTTTTCATCAATTATCCGGGTTGGATGCTCAACATAAGTGAGGCCCGGCTTCAAATCTGCTATGCCTTCCGTGAGAATTCCTGTTGGAACTTTCAAACACTTCTGCAATTGAGATAGGTGAAAGATGTTATGAACTCCGGCTAAGACTGTCGGTAACTCCAAATGGTATACCACGGTTCCACATCTTTCAATGAGGCAAAGAGACCGATAAAACGTGGAGCTAATTTTCCTTTCACTCCGAATCGGTGAATCCCCTTCATAGGAGATACGCAGAGATATACGTGGTCTCCAACTTGAAAATTCAGAGAACGATGTCTTTTATCCGCATAGCTCTTTTGTCTGGACTGAGCGGCTTTAAGATTTGCTTGAATAAGTCTTACCCGCTCTTCTGCTTCATTTATGAGATCAACCCCGTAAATAACTCTCTCGCCAGATTCACACCAGTTCAAGGGTGTGCGGCACTTCCGGCCGTAGAGAGCTTCATAAGGTGCCATTTTTATGCTCATTTGATAATCGGTGTTGTACGAGAACTCCACCAACGGTAAGTGATCATCCCAGTTCTTACCAGGGTGGATGGCGCACGTCTTTAGCATATCTTCAAGTATTTGATTCACCCTCTCAGTTTGCCCGTCGGTTTGAGGGTGATACGCGGAGCTTCGAATCAATTTGGTTCCCAAGGATGTGTGTAGCTGCTCCCAGAAACAGGTTACAAACAGTGATCTTCGGTCGGACACAATGGTACGGGAAACTCCATGCAAGCACAATATTCGTTCTATGTACGACTCCGCATACTGCTTGGCGTTGTAGCTGGTATGCACAGGGATGAAACGTGCTGATTTATTAACCGGTCAATGATTACCCAAATCGAATCATGATGGTGGGAGGTCATCGGCAATCCAATGATGAAATCCATACTCATGTCTTCCCACTTCCATACCGGTATTTGCAGTGGTTGCAGCAGGCCCGACTTCTTCACATGGTCGGCCTTAACTCTTCGACACGTATCACATTCTGAAACGTACTTTGCAACTTTACGTTTCATACGTGTCCATCAAAAATTATTTCGGAGATCTTGGTACATTTTGTTGCTGCCCGGATGGATTGAAAATTTGGACAAATGAGCTTCATCTAAATTTTTTTTCTGCAGCCTCATATCACGGGGTACGACTATCCGGTCCTTGAACCATAAGGTATCTTCATCATCTAACCCGAAACATTTCATTTCCCCGTTCTTAAACCTCCTTTTAATATGAGTCATGCCCTTGTCTTGCTTTTGAGCTTTCATAACCTCCTCTTTTAATGTGGGTATGAGAGCTAGATTATGTAGAGCTCCATATGGAACCAAGTAGAGACTCGGTTCTTTCTCTTCTACCGGCGTAATGATCAGATTATGAATATGAGATTTCCGGCTGAGTGCATCGGTAACCACATTTGCTTTGCCCGGATGATAATAAATTTCTATCTCATAGTCTTTGATCAGCTCCAACCATTGCCATTGTCGCATATTCAGCTCTTTTTGAGTGAATCTGTACTTCAAACTTTTGTGGTCGTTGTAGAGATGAACCAGATTTCTCAATAGGTAATGTCTCTACATCTTCAAAGCTAGTACCACGGCAGCAAGCTCGAGATCATGAGTTGGATAATGTTGTTCATGATTCCGTAATTGTCGTAATCCATATGCGACCACGCATCCTCCTTGCATGAGTACACAACCAAGTCCGATGCCGGACGCATCACAATAAACATCAAAGAACTTGGTTGTATCCGATTGAGCTAGAACCGGAGCTGTTGTGAGGTGTTTCACCAACGCTTGAAAAGTTTCCTCACACAGCTTGCTCTAATCATATTCGATGCCCTTTTTCAGTAGCTCTGTCATAGGTTTAGAGATTTTTGAGAAGCCCGGGATGAACCTCTGATAATATCCCGCCAAACCTAAGAAGTTAAGAACTTCATGGACTGATGTTGGAGACTTCCATTTTAGCACTTGTTTAATCTTGCTCGGATCAACATCAATGTCTTCCGCTAAAATAATATGTCCAAGAAATGACACTTGGTTGATCCAGAATTCACATTTACTAAACTTTGCATAGAGTTTATGATCTCTCAGTCATTGGAGCACAATATGCAAATGTTTAGCGTGTTCCTCCTTTGATTTGAATAGACCAAGATATCGTCGATGAATACCACGACGAACTGATCCAACTCCGGCATGAACACCGAGTTCATAAGATACATAAAGTGAGCCGGAGCATTGGTCAACCTAAATGACATGACAAGATACTCATAAAGTCCATATCTTGTCGAGAATGCTATTTTCGGGATATCCTCCGCTCGAATCTTGATTTGATGATATCCCGACCTTAAGTCCATCTTGGAGAAGATTTTAGCACCCACTAGCTGATCGAAGAGAATATCAAATTCTTAGTAGTGGATACTTGTTCTTTATCGTCACAGCATTTAACGGACGATAATCAATGCATAGCCTCAGCGTCTCATCCTTCTTATTCACAAATAAAGTCGAGCAACCCCATGGTGATGAACTTGGATGAATAAACCCCTTGTCCATCAGATCTTTGATTTGCTCCTTCAGTTCAACTAATTCATTCAGAGCCATTTTATATGGTCTTCGAGAGATCGGCGTGGTTCCCGGTATCAACTCTATTTTGAATTCCACCTCGCGCTCAGGTGGTAAGTCTGAAAGATCTTTGGAAAACACATTTGGATATTCACGGACTACCAGAATGTCTTCTAACTTGCAAGCTTCGGCATTACATACTTTCGGTACTTTGGAAACAGCCTTGCCGAGATATAACGTACGACGCCCGTGAAGTGGAGAGTCCAAATGAACACTCCGGTTCTCAATGTACAGAACAACCCTACGGAAGGTTAACCATGATATTCCCAATATGGCATCGATTTCGTGATCTTTAAGAATAATGAGTGTGGTAGGATAAAATTTTCCACCCAGACAAAGTTGTGCTTGAGGAACGACTTCATTGGTCGATATGTCTCCCCCTGGCGGATGAATAAGGTAAGAACCCTTTGTGCTTATTGTGGAAATCTGATCCCGGATTACCGTCGCCTTGTTAATGAAGTTATGTGTTGCACCAGAGTCGAATAGAATGACAACCGGCTTGTCATTTAAGGTGAACCTGCCCATGAGAACTGGTCCTCCCTTGGGCAGATCATCAACAGACACATAATTAACAATTCCCACTTTGGACATGGCTTTTCTTTGCTGTCCAAGATCATTATTTAGAACTGGACCCACAGACATTCTGTTGCTGCTCAGTTCAGTTGCTTCATTGACGTTGTGTTCATTGTCAAATTGAAGTGGATACCACTCGGTTCCGCTGTGAAATCACCTTGATCATCTTCAGCCTCTTAAGGGAAATAACATTCTGGTGCACCTTGTTGGTACTAGGGTGCACAAGAAATAAGTTGCTGCGGTGGAGGTAAATAAAACCTCTGTGGAGTATAAGAGTTGTCATACTCCAAGAATGACTGCTTCTTTTGTGGAACCTCTCGACCGGAAGGTGAACGGATTACCAACCGATACTTCTAAGACAGATGATTGCATTCATCCTGTGATGAGTCCCTCCCCCTCTTTTCTTTAAGGTAGAGATTGGAATAATATTGTTGAGTGATAGCTAACAAACTCATCAAAATTCTTTTGGCTAACTTGAGCCAACTCACATCGCAGCCTAGCAGGCAACCCTCGGTAAAAATGATAACACTTCATGGATGGTGATTTCACATAATCAGGAACATATTGAGCTAGGCAATTAAATTCCTTCGCATACTCAATGACACTCATTTCCCCTTGTTTTAGATTCCAGAATTCATCAAGACTTCTTTGCATGATGCCCGCAGGAACAAAACGAGCATGAAATGCATCCTGGAACTCCGTCCATATGACACGATACCCTTCTGGTTGGATAGCAAGGTATTCTGCCAACCATGCTCCAGCAAAGCTGTGAAGCTGCTGAACGGCAAATAGAGTCTTCTGGAAATCATCACATTGAATCAATCCAAACTTGGACTCAATGACATGTAACTAGTGATTTTCTTCATAATGGTCAGCCGCTTCGAAGAACACCGGCGGTTGTGTCACCAAGAAATCAAGATAAGTGCTCGTGGTTGGCATGTGATGTTGAGCTTCTCTATTTATTCCTTGCTGAACTAGAGTTTGGAAAGTTTCATTCATCTTTGCCATAATTTCCGCCAATCCGGTTGGTGATGGCTCTTGTGATGAAGTTGAGTCATTCCCACCTCGACTCGAACCTCCGAGCTCCATTTGAGAATGTGCGCGTACCATACTGCACGAAACAAATTTTGAGTCAATCAAAATTCTATCCCAGCAGTAAGTAAAGATAATCAAAACATGAACATGTCATGAACTTTATGAAAGCATAACCACATTCATATTTAGACAAACCTTAAGTACGATAAACTAATCAGCTTGACTACCCTGACCAGTTCACACAAACTCCAAAATTTACTCAAGTTAACTACAGATTCTTGACTTGAGTTCAGTACTAAAGTTTTAGTAAACTTCAGTATCTTTCCAATGCTTATTCATATGCTTCTAGCTCATTTATGGATCAAAAGTTATGATTTTCCAAAATTGACAGAATTCCTGGATAAAATTTGCCAGCATCTCCTTTGTATGTGGCTAACTTTATCACAGTTGTATATGCAAATACAATAAGAATCTGAACAAACTTTGAACTACAACAATGTTTCACATTTTATAAATTTTCCAACGGTGTATCATAGGTTCATTAAGGATTTTTCTACAGAAAGTTATGGCTTAAAAACAGAAAGGTCCAGAGAGGTTTTTCTGCTGTCTTGGTTCTGGACAGTTTGCCTTCAACTGGACTTTTCACCAACTTAACGTATGATTTTGCTCTGGAGGTATACAGATAAGTTGTAGAGCACTTAAAATTCTTTCCAGAACTATATCATATACTTTAATTGGTTAAATCTACTCGGAGTTATGCTCTGTCAAAGTCTAGCAAGAATTCCTACCAGAAATAGAGAACTCTGTTTTTGAAATCTTTGAAGTCTAATCATTCTCTCATTTGAATCTTAGCTTAAAATAAGAGTTCAGTAACTAATATTTGTTTTAAACTTCCATTTTTAGTTGAAAGTTAGTTCATGAATCATTTCTTCATAGGTAAGAAATTGTTAAGTGTAGTACGGTGTCGATTGTCACACCCGGTTTTTCCGAAGAAACAACCAAGTGAATATCACATGTATGCCAGGATCATTTTCTCATACATGTGATGACAAATAGTGAAACATCATTTATTACAAGACAGGTGTCGAATATAAATAATTCTTACATCGCAAATGTCTCAATGGACAATAATACGTTCATCACAAGTAAATAAACTAGCAGCGGAATATTATTCTTGAGGGCTCCATCACAGGCGTTGTCCGGGGTCTCCATGAACCTAGAAACCTTCTTCGGGTCCAAAGTCTTGGTCATTATACACCACCTCATTATCTTGACCTGAGCAGCAATATAAACCAACAAATATGCAAGGTTGAGTACCAATGGTACTCAGCAAGTGTGGGAAAATTATATCATGCATGGCTAGAACAAGGAGAGGTTGAACTTATGGTTAAAGCACTATGCAATTAATACCTATCACCTTAGCTTATTAAGCACCTACATTACTACACAGGTGAAATGGTCCCCATCTCCCAACCCATCATCATAACCAATAACCATAACATCATTTCCAATGTTAAGCTCCCCGCTTAACATCCACAACTTCCAAAACCATCATTCCTCTAATCATGAATAAGTCCAAGCCGCTCTTGACCGTGAGTACGGCTGTCATGACAGTTTTGACTCTGCAGAGTTTGTACCACTGTACCCACATGTAGTGATTTCATCCCCCGTTACCGAGTGGACTAAAGAACCTCCATTATGCCAGTGGCTACGAACCACATTCACACTTCCCAGGTGTGTAGCCAGGAGATCACTACGAAGCCTTTACAAAGGGATTCCCGACGACGGGTGCCTCTTGTGCTTCCTCCATAGTGACGTGGTTCACCCGTCCTCTCATTACATTCTGCTGTTGTGGCGGCGCAGGCTTCTTCTTTGGGCATTTATGGGCGTAGTGCCCCACTTCACCACAGCTAAAACATTGCACCCCAATCTTAGATGCCTGGCCTTTGTTGTCTTGGGGTTGGTTTGGGGGTCCTTGCACTGCGGGTCGAGGTGGATATGCGGGGCGAGGCTGCTGCACAAACTGACGTTGCGGCTGTGCTGGTGCTGCGGAAGACCTGTAGTTTGGGTTGTACCCTCTTGGTGCTGAATAGGGTACCGCAGCACGGCTCGTCTGCACTGCAGGTTGCTGCATCAGACATGGGCGGGTGTTGCTCCCTGAGGCTTGATGTGACCACCCGGCCTTCCTCTTATTCTCATTTTCCAAGGCCTTTAGCTTCCTTTCTACCACAAACGCTCTGTCCACCATCTTTTGGAAGCTTTCATACTCATTTGAGCACATTGCACACTGCATCTCTGCGGTAAGCCCTTCCATGAAACAATCTTGTTTCTGCTCATCAGTCTCTATGTCTCGTGGGGCATAACAGGATAGTTGAGTAAATTTAGTGAGGTATTCCCTCACCGTCATGTTTCCCTACTGCAGTCCCAAAAACTCCTTCCTCTTGTTTTTGAGTTCACCTCTTGGGATGTAATGGTTGCGGAAGATACGCTTGAACTCTTCCCAAGTGATGTTCTTAGGGTCATGATGGGCGGCCACGTAGGCTGTCCACCAATCAGCAGCAGGTCCATGCAATTGATGAGAGGCAAACAGCACCCTCTCATACCCTTGGCATTGTATGATCCTCATCTTACTTTCAATGGTCTTCAGCCAATCATCTGCCTCCAGAGGTTCAGCAGCACTTGCAAACTTTGGAGGTTGAGTTACTAAAAACTCACTCAACCTTGGTTGACGTGGTGCAGCTTGTGGAGGTGGAACTTAATGCAAGTTGGCCACCACTTGAGTCAAGTTCTGGATGGGCTGATTCTGATTCTCCAGCATTTGGTGGAGGGGATCAACTCCTTCACGGCGACCACCCCGGTCCTGGCCTCCAGAAAGATGAGGGTTGCATGCCTCATCGTTGTTGTTGGCGGGGTTGGCAGCACGTCCTTTTCCTCTTCCGGCCATCTGGCAGAATCAACCAATGTTAATTTGAAAGCATTTAGTATCACCTTACTACTTTCATTTGTTTGTACTTTGAAGTGTTGAGGCTTTGTTATACTTTTACAAGGGTTCATATCTCACACCAAATAGATGCACTATTATTTCATGTGGGTTCACACACCAAAGCAAAACAATCTAAAGACGAGGCTGTGGACAATTGCTCATGGCTTCCACAACTCACGTCACACACCAAGCATTAACACACCATTAACTACGTAACGACTCGACTACTCGACATCCTTCTAATTTAAGGGAAAGACTCTACGCTACTCGTTTTCTTGAGCTGGCTCCTCGGGATCTTCCTCATCATTTCGGCTGCCTTCTGACTCTGCTTTGGGTGGGGAGGCTGCTGGTGGAGAAGTGCGACGACGCCTGATCGCTCGGTGATCTGAGGAGTCAGGAGTCCATGTATCATTCGCGGTGACACACAGTTCATTCCCATCTGCTCTTTCTCTCGCCTTTAAGCAGGCTCGCAGCAACACCTCCGTTTCCTTCAGGGTGTCCCGGACATCCTGAAGCTCTTGTTGACACTCCTGCAGTCGAGTGCTGAGCATAGCAGCATCCTCCAAGCACAAGTCCATGTGCTCATGGGAAGTCCCTTGCTGCACTGGCGGGTACTTGTACTCCGTGGTACCACTCTCACGTTGGAGGACATACATGTATTCAGTTTTGTCCAAGTGGCGACGATAGATGTGACTCTGGCAGGTGATGGCCTCCCAGGTGACATCTTTCTCCGCATCGACCTGTGTTGCCCGACAAGCTGGAGAGTGGTGAATCTTAAGCAGCTGATTTTCGTATATAATCCTCATCTCTGAGCTCCATTCTTCCCTCTTCTCACGGATGGTTCTGGTGGAGTTATAGTGGATAATTAGCTTGCCCGTGTTGCCGGCGGCTTCGAGCATACGCCGAAGACGGCGCAATAGGCCTCCTACTGCCAATCCGTAGGAAAGGTACGTCACCGGACGGCTCTCCTCTCTTTCGGCAAGGGCTACTACGGGAACTCTCCCTCCTGTGGACTTGCGAGCTGTGCGAATCATGCGAACCATCTAAAACAAAAAGAATTTAAAATTAGGTTAGATAAACTCTCAAACAAAAATCCTATTTTGAATGAAGGTTGGGGTAAGATGAAGAAAATGACTCCTTAAATAACACTTTTCAACCCACACCTTGGAAAATAGTTTTTAAGAAAATAGGGCCCTTAAATACGTCCATTTCTACCTAGGTCCACGTTCCTACGGGCAACCTTGGCTATGATACCACCTCTGTCACACCCGGTTTTTCCGAAGAAACAACCAAGTGAATATCACATGTATGCCAGGATCATTTTTCTCATACATGTGATGACAAATAGTGAAGCATCATTTATTACAAGCTAGGTGTCGAATATAAATAAGTCTTACATCGCAAATGTCTCAATGGACAATAATACGTTCATCACAAGTAAATAAACTAGCAGCGGAATATTATTCTTGAGTGCTCCATCACAGGTGTTGCCCGGGGTCTCCATGAACCTAGAAACCTTCTTCGGGTCCAAAGTCTTGGTCATTATACACCACCTCATTATCTTGACCTGAGCAGCAATATAAACCAAAAAATATGCAAGGTTGAGTACCAATGGTACTCAGCAAGTGTGGGAAAATTATATCATGCATGGCTAGAACAAGGAGAGGTTGAACTCAAGGTTAAAGCACTACGCAATTAATACCTATCACCTTAGCTTATTAAGCACCTACATTACTACACAGGTGAAATGGTCCTCATCTCCCAACCCATCATCATAACCAATAACCATAACATCATTTCCAATGTTAAGCTCCCCGCTTAACATCCACAACTTCCAAAACCATCAATCATCTAATCATGAATAAGTCCAAGCCGCTCTTGACCGTGAGCACGGCTGTCATGACAGTTTTGACTCTGCAGAGTTTGTACCACTGTACCCACATGTAGTGATTTCATCCCCCGTTGCCGGGTGGACTAAAGAACCTCCATTATGCCAGTGGCTACGAACCACATTCACACTTCCCAGGTGTGTAGCCAGGAGATCACTACGAAGCCTTTACAAAGGGATTCCCGACGAGCGTGGGCCCACTGAGGTTTCACCCCTAACAGCATATAAGAGGCTCCAACCCCGCTGCAGTGGCCCCCTCTTAAGCCTTGCGGTTCATATGGTAGTCCAGCTGACACCTACTCCCCGCACCATCCAACACACCCATACTACGCCGGGGATACACCTAATTAATTGGCCAAGCTGCCCCATCTCAGCATGTGGTTGGCACTGTAAAGCCAGGTTACATGCTCCATGAACCGGTCCTTAGGATCCAGGCAAGTACTAAACACAAACCCGAGTCTCGTGCACCCAGCACACAACCAAAACATCCAACTTGCCTTGATCCCTACCTCTACATAACTCACAATATCTCATTCAAGAGTATGGTAAAATAAACTGATGATCTCATATCCCAAACATCCCATTCTAAGCATGGCTAAGCATATGCATAATAATGAATAACATGATATAATAAATCCCAACCCAAGCTACAAGGAAACAAGGTAATGCAATTCTAGGGAAACTTCCTAACATGGGTTTCATATTTCAATTGACAATGCAAATAATTCTAGCTACACATCCTAGCATAGGATCAAAGTGGTCAAGGACACTTGCCTCCCTCTTGCTGCTCTTGAAATGGGTAGTCCTGTTCTTGGAAAGGAATAACTTGCTCTTGAGCAGGTTCTACATCATACCATCACACATAGCAAAAGAAAAACAACAATCATAAGACATAGTTCACACTTCTACTTCATACAAACCACACATTCACATTTATGAAAGTTCTTCACCATTATATGTGTTGTGTTTACTTTATGTGTGTTGAGTTGTGGCTTGCATGCACTTTTAATCATGTGTATATAATTCCTACTTTTGTGTTCACATTTATACTTACACACTATATATATGAGTTTCCAATAAATTTCTTATATTCAACTACTACACCTTTTCACTACCAAGTATGTATGAAAAGTATTTTTCTTCCCCATATGTGCCTTCATAATTTCTACCAACACTAAACTGAACTCTTTGGATTTTAAAAACTCCATTTATCATTTACTAGTTGCTATATTTTCAGATTTATATTCCTATGCATAATTGTGTATCTTATTATGAAATTAGTAATACACATCATCTATACAGAATAGGTTCTGGTCCTAAATAATTTAATAACATATTTTGACCTTTGCCTCTGATGTAAACTATTTCATAATTATTTTTCCCTATTCTCTAAAACTATTTATTACTTAAAAATGTGTCCCTAATTGTGAATAATAAATTAAACAGATTCAATTCAGTCCAAAATATGTTTTTATCTCACTCCAAAATTTCCTAAACACTGAGAAAGTCTTTAACTTAATTTTGACAATATGTTTGTCCCACTTTTTAATTTTTAAACACTAGTTACATATTCAATTTCCTAAATTAAATACTAAACAGGGCTAAAAAATAAACTCACCCCACTACAGGGTCTATAATATTATTTTCAAAATTTCCAGGGGTCTAGCTACACTTATCAGAGGTGTTTTCCCTAATTTTTATTAAGTACAGGGGCTAAAACTGATTTTTAAATGAATTTACATGATTTTCTGGAGTTCCAGGGGCTAGATCAGAAGTTTCCGGGGCTAGCTCTTATTTCCCGAGAACCCCAGGGGGTAGCACGTAAGATTTCCAGTCTTTATAACGCGGGCTGACGTGGACCGTCCGATTTTAAACCGACGGCTGAGATTATAACGCCGAACAAGTACGCGGGGTTTAAACCCTACCGTGCGATTTCAAATAAACGGCGCACAAGCGGCCACGTCGCTGATCGAGCGCGGGCGGCGCTGCCGGCGGCGCACGGCGGCGGGAAGCGGCGATCTCGCCGGAAACTTTCGGATCCTCGAGAATTCTGCCTAGAACTGTGATCTTATGGCATAGATCGGTAGAGGGGAGGTCGGGGATCTCACCTCGGGGGTTTTCTTGAGCTCGGAGGTCCTGGGAGGTGATCGGCGGCGAGGTCCGAGGCAAAACCACGGCGAAGCTCGTCGGCGCTGTGTTTACACCGCAAGTCACCAAGTTTTCTGCACCTGCAAGGTTCCCCGGAGGCGGTGGATCAAGACCAGCGAGTTAGATCGGAGTTTCCGAGCTTAGGTCGGCCGGAATTCACCGGAGAAGTCTCGGTTCTCACCGGAGTAAAAATCGGCGATCGCGTGGGAAAAACAGAACGGGGCCGGGGTTTTTATAGACGAGAGAGGGCGGCGGGGTGGTTTAGATCATGTCCATTTCCTCCTCGAGCGAAATTCGGCTGTGATCCGCAGCAGTTCCGATCGGTTTGGATTCGGTGAGAGAGAGTCTGGCGCGGCGCGAGGTGGAAGACGAAGCCCGGGTGGGTCCCGCCTGTCAGCGTGAGAAAACGCGGGCGCGCGGCTGCGGGCTGGCGCGGGGTAAGTTGGGCCGGCTGGTGGGTTTCGACCCACTGGCCGGTTTTTTTCTGTTTTCTCTTTTTCTTTTTCTATTTCTTTTCTAATTTGAGTTTAATTTGAATTCCAGTTTGAATTTGAATTTTTACAAAACATGCAACACGTTCAAAAATTTTTAAATTCCCCTCTTAACATGATTTAAGGTTTTGAATCAAAATTTTTGGGGTGTTACATCGATGCACCGTAAGAATCATATCGGTACTACGTAGCCTCACCAAAATAAAATCCTAACCGGATTATACCAGCATATACGTCTCAATTATGGCACTAACCGGTCTCTCGCACACGTGTACTACACGGGATACATACGTGGTTAGTACCTGTAGAAGAACACTCAATAGTGATGCACTCAAAGGTTGTTGTCATTTCAGGCAGGTCCATATTTGAAAGTAAATACATACGGCCGTATCATTACCATACGATCGTCCTTGAGTTAAGCCACGTCTCAAGGTACGTGATCGTGTTTTCACACCACACGACGGGGAACCCGAGTAGAGCGCGAACGGGTCATCACGGTTGAGAATTTTATGAACCCAACAGATACCACCTACTGCCCTACAGGGCACGCCGATGGCAAGCAATGCGTATGTCCTCCTAGGCTATTTCTAGAAGAACACACTACCGCGTTACCGACCACATGATGGGGTTTTCACTTTTTTGCCTAATGCACGCCAGGGACTAGCATTTCATTATCAAGGCCCGGCCCGGTGATCGCACTGGGTGGTGCCGTGCGATACGGCACCCAACAGCATGCACGAAAAGAGGCTCAAAAACATATGAACCCATTTTGTTACTCAACATAAGATCTTTTCAATATAATGTACACACGCAGTGGAAATTAAAACTAGCTGGACAATTTAATCACTCTCAATCCTAACTACGCCGAAGAGAAGTCATTCAGCCCGTGAACGCTTCCTACTAGCTTCACCAAAGAAAGACAACGGCTAGGTTTCTGATGAGTGGAACGAACCATGAGACTCATCATCTCACCGAACAACCCTCATCATAGCAGGCATCCTGCTACCTGCAAAACAACTCAGAAGCAACCGTGAGCACTAAGGCTCAGCAAGTCTTAACCGTCAAACCTAAACATGTAACTCTACATGCAGGGTAGTAAGACAGTAGGAACATGAATTTGCAAAATGAGGCTTGACTAAACTTGATCCTTATATTCAAATTCTTATAGCCTTCATTTTAGTGGTCCTCACGCCTCATAACACCGGAAGTCCATTATCAAACAAGAAACGCTTATCCCGATGTTGCTAGCCTAAAGTGGAATAGAAATTTAGTTGGCTCTATATCTACTTCAGTCAAGGTTCCAATATAATAATTAATCCATAAACGGCATGTTAAGAGACTTAGTTACTCTTCTTACTACGTCATGGCGTAGAAGGCAAGTATGCTCAATCCTCTTCCGCGAGCGACGGTGATTTACATCAATAACAACCAGGAATACACGACACATACACCCGCCTCGAAAGACTCTCTCAAGAGCTCTTTCTTATGTTGTATGCAGCAACCTTTCACACAACACCCCGACATAGAAAAATGTTTTGCGCCGAGCAGGATGGTCCTCTACGCGGACACGTCGAAGTTGCCCGCTAAAGGATTTACACCTCTCGCCTTCTCAACGCCATTCCCACGCGAAGGATGAGTTTCTATATCACGGTCCATCAAGTTATATCGGTTTCATGGGTCCTATACCCCACTATATATCTGGTACAGCTCAATCTTGTCCAGCAGGGCCGTATACATACGGTCCTTAACCGACACGGACGGGGCTAAACCCAACCTCCACATTGGCCTTACCATCCCGGCCCAGGCCCAATGTGGTCTCAAGCATTGTCACACCCATCGCAGGTCGAGACCAACCTTGAGCGTTCCATCCTACAGGAACTCCCCATCCCCATCTCATTTTTCATGAGGGTGATCTTATCATCGATCTCTCGCGAGTAACTCTATTACTCGACCTTTCTCGCGAGTAGCTTTTTACTACTCGACTTCTACCGAGCTAGTTACATCATTAGCCTAGCATCTATGACGAGGTAAAGCCTACACTAAACCTTCTACTCGGGGATGTAATAGCTATGCAAGTGGGTTTCAATCATCCTAGACATAATGCACAATATCAAGTCTAATAAATATGAGGTGAAGTAAAGCAAAATTTAAAACGGTAATTATATGCAAACTGGGGTTTGCCTTGCTCAACAGTTTTGTTAGAAGCTAGTAGTTAGTCTTCCTCCGGAGAATCCGCCAAGCTCGTCACGAGATGGAAATCCTCGCTGCGTAGTTGAGTCCTTGTTGAACGTGACGTCACGTGAGCTATTAAGATGAGTTATGCACACGCATTTAAAAGCAATTTACAAAGTGATCCAAAACTGTTGTACCAGTTAACTCACACCTAAAAGGGACAAACAACAGCAAGATTTCTGTTGTTGGATCTACAACCTTAGAGATGATGAAAGCTAGAGTGAAAAGGAGATACTAGTAATCACCATGTGATTAAGTCCATTATATGAACACTTAAACCTAAAAGATGGTAGCTCAAGTTCCATAGGTCCAATGAAGCTGAAAATTTAACCACAACTTCTATGGAAGGTATTTAGGCAGTGTGCAAAAATTGAGCTAATGAAATGACTCAAGCTGATCACAATAATTCCTTATGTAATTTTCACTAATCTGCCTTTACCCCCTAGTTATTAAGCTTTCCTATGCTGCACAGTAGACTTTTTATGAAGCACAAAATGTCTTGAGTCCATAGGAATTGGTTTTACCATTTTTAGAGTCTCCTACATGGAGCTATGAATTTTACAAAGAATGGGGAAAAGCTAAAATTGTATCTGTTCATTTTTCCCATTTTTCAGAGACATAAGGAATAAACACATAATTTGACCAAGCAAATGAGGTCCAATGCATCTGAAATTTTTACTGGAGTTCAAGGATTTTTGGAAGAAGGTCCTGCCCAAATTTGGGGATTTTCTAATAAACAGAACTCCTGTCTACAAAATTTTCATTAAATGAACAAATGAGCCAAATCTAGAGATTTTCATAAATATTGGGATGCATCCCTGGATAGTACTCTCTGAGTGGAATCCAACAAAATTTATTTCACAGTTTTTGGACACTCCTACACAAAGTTATGGCTCTCCAAAGTTTGAACTCAAATGGAAAATCTGGAAATATTTAAAAGCTGCCCGTTGGTTCCACCTGTCATCCCTCTCCTTCAACCTCGTGCCAAACAGGGCAGTGGCGGCGCCCTCCGGCGAGGGTCACCAGAAAGGCCCTTCCTGGCCACCTCCCGGCCCCATACTGACCCCCCCCCCCCCATTTTCCAACATGCTGGATGAAGGAATAAGTCTTGTACTCTTGGTCTATGTGCCCCCTAGTTAGGACAGCATCTCAGTCCTTATTAGGACATCATATTAGTCCTTTGGTAGGACAACATCTTAGTCCTTTGGTAGGACAACATCTTAGACCAAGAGGACAACATATTAGTCCTTTGGTAGGACAGCATCTTAGACCAAGAGGACAACATATTAGTCCTTTGGTAGGACAGCATCTTAGACTAGCATCTAGCTATATGCTTGGCTGCCTTAGCTATAAATATGTAACCCCAACCCCTAGGTTGGGCATGGCATTGTGTGTGGAATGAAACAAGAAAAATTTCCCAACTCTTAGTGTCATCCTCTCCATGAGAGTAATACTTCAGATTCTAACAAGTGGATCAAAGCCGTTCTATCCTGTAGCCTAGACATCTCCTGCTCATCTCCTTCCCACGCCTCTCTTCATCTTCAGCCGGCAGCAATAACACCGGTTGTTTCAACTCATTCCTCCTCTTCTGCACAGACAAGCAACAGCTTGTCTGAGACAGCCTCTTCCTCACACAGCACTCCCCCACTAGTGTGCCATGTCCCAAGGACAGTCTCAGCACTCGGTCGCTTCGAGCGCGCGGCATCGACAGGAGGCCGAGGTCGCCGCAGCAGAAGAACGCGAGCGAGCAGCGGCAGAGGCTGCAGCGAGGGCGGCGAGGCTGGCGGCGGTGGAACTGGCAGCGGCAAAGGCGGGAGTAGAAGCAGCAGTGGCTGCCGATGCAGCGCGTGCGGCTGCAACAGAGCTTGAGGCTCTGCGTTGCAGTAGCAACAGAGACTCTGATTCTACCGACGGTGGCACCAACGAAGACCTCAGGCTGGCGAGGAAGGTAGCACGACCACAGACGCCACAGTGGGCAGATGCGCACCCCCATGAGCGCGACGGCTGTAGACCAGACGGGTGCGGATGCGCTGGCGATGTTCCCGGCAGGGTGGTTGGGTCGACGAAGATCGATGCATTTACAGGCGGCGCGAATCTCCCTCCCCGAACAGGTACCATGGTCACCACGGGATCCAAGCCATTTTCAGGGACGTTGGTCCCGGCGGTGGGTGGCCTACCCTGACCAAGACAAACTACGTCGAGTGGGCCGCGGTGATGAGGATATGGCTCCAAGTGCGGCACATGTGGGAAGCAGTCCGGTACAGCAACGTCGACTACTACGAGGATGAACTGGCGTTGGATGCTCTCATTGCTGCAGTACCGCCCGAGATGCAGTTCTCACTTTCCAATAAGCGGACTGCCAAGGAGGCCTGGGACGCCATCGCTGCGGCATGCATCGGCAGCGACCGCGCCCGGAAGACCACACTGCAGGCACTCCGCAAGGAGTGGGAGAACCTGACTTTCAAACCAGGTGAGGATGTTGATGACTTTGCTCTCCGTCTCAACACACTACTGCAGAAGATGGTGCAGTTCGGCGATGACACCTACAACAAGGAGAAAGCCGTCGAGAAGCTCTTCCGTTGCATCCCCGAGAGTAACAAGCAGATCGCTCGCTCGATTGAGTCTCTGCTGGACCTCTCCACGATGTCGATCGAAGAGGCGATAGGCCGCCTCAAGGTCATCGACAGAGACGAATCTCACCCTCTCTTGCGGCCTATCACCATCGGCGGGAAGCTACATCTCACTTAGGAGCAGTGGGAGGCCTGCCAAGGTGACGGGAAGAAGGGGGAGCCCTCCTCCTCGAAAGGCAGCCGCAAGCGTGGCAAGCCAAGCAAGGGGCGCGGAGGTGCCCAAGCTGGGGCGCAAAGATGTGCCGAGGGGGGCACCCACGGAGGCACCCAAAGTGGCACCGCCGGCAACCGGAAGCCAACACGAGACGACACCTGCCACAACTGTGGCAAGCTTGGTCATTGGGTCAGGGAGTGTTGGCAGCAACGACGTGGCCAGGGCCACGTCTTACAGGTGGAGGAGGAGGAGCCGGCTCTGCTCCTGGCGCACGCAAGCATCGAGCCACCTCCAGTGGCATCGGCCGCAGCGGCTCTCCTCCACATCGATGAGCCGAGAGCACACGCCTTTCTCAGTGATGGCTCCAGCAACGACAAGACTTACGGGTGGTGCCTCAACACTGGCGCCACCCATCACATGACTGGTCGACGGGAAATGTTCGAGGCTCCATCAAGTTTGGGGACGCCTCTGGTGTGGAGATCAAGGGCGTCGGCTCCGTCATCCTCACCGCCGAGTCTGCTGAGCACAGGCTGCTCGTCGGAGTCTACTACATCCCCGCGTTGAGGAACTCTATCATCAGCCTGGGCCAGCTGGATGAGAACGGTTCGCGCGTGGAGATCAAGGACGGAGTCATGAGGATTTGGGATCACCATCATCGCCTTCTTGCCAAGGTAACCAGAGCCACCAATCGACTCTACGTCCTTAAGTGCAGGTAGCACAATCTCTGTGCCTTGCTACTCGCCGGGATGACGAGGCGTGGCAGTGGCATGAGCGCTTTGGGCACCTTCACTTCAAGGCCCTGAAGCGGCTTAGTGCCAAGGAGATGGTACGGGGTCTGCCATGCCTTGACCATGTGGAACAGTTATGCGATGTCTGCGTAGTGACAAAGCAGAGGCGGCTCCCCTTTCCCCAACATTCAAGCTTCCGAGCCAAGGAGCGGCTCGACCTCGTGCACCGGGACTTGTGTGTCCCGGTGACACCGCCTACACCGGGAGGACGACGTTACTTCCTGCTGCTTGTCGATGACCTCTCCCGCTACATGTGGGTGATGGTCCTCGGCAGCAAGGGAGAGGCTGCGAACACCATCAGGCGCGCACTGTTCATTGCGGAGGCAGAGTGCGGCCGCAAGCTGCGCGTGCTGCGCACCGACAACGGTGGCGAATTCACGGCGGCCGAATTCGCGTCGTACTGCGTGGATGAGGGTGTTCAGCGCCACTACTCCGCGCCGTACAGCCCGCAGCAGAACGGCGTTGTCGAGCGACGCAACCAGACGGTTGTGAGGATGGCTCGGGCCCTCTTCAAGCAGAGGGGAATGCCGGCTATCTTCTGGGGAGAGACAGTGGTGATGGCGGTCTACATCCTCAACCGCTCGCCCACCAAGGCTCTCAATGGCAGGACGCCGTATGAGGCTTGGCATGGGCGCAAGCCGACAGTATCTCACCTATAGGTCTTTGGCTGCCTAGCATTCGCCAAGGAGCTTGGCCACATCAGCAAGCTCGACGACAGGAGCACTCCGGGGGTGTTCATTGGCTACACGGAGGGCTCGAAGGCCTACCGCATTCTCGACCCAGGAACACAGCGCGTGTGCACGGCACGTGATGTAGTGTTCAATGAAGCGCGAGGATGGGCATGGGACAAGGCGGTAGATGACGGCTCGACTCCGACATATGACAACTTCATCGTCGAGTACGTCCACTTCAATGGAACTGGGGGAGTAGGCAGCTCTTCTCCACCAACTTCAGCGCCACGCTCCCCAGTCACGACCTCAGCTGCAACGACCTCTCCACCACCACAGCCGGCGACCCCATGCACTCCAGCACCAACTGCCATCCCTTCGAGTACGTCCACTCCGACACCAGCTCGTGTCGAGCACAAACCGGTGGAGTTCGTTACTCCGCTCTCCCACGACGAGGAGCGCATCGACACGTACCACAATGGTGAGCCGTTGCGGTATCGTACGATGGAGGATCTTCTCGGTGACCAGTCGGTGCCGGGATTGGTCCCTCGCGATCTGGAGGCGCGGTTGCATCTTGCGTGCAATGACGGCGAGCCTCGGTCTTTCACGGAGGCTAAGAGACACGCGGCATGGCGTGCCGCGACGCAGTCGGAGATGGACGCGGTTGAGAACAACCGCACCTGGGAGCTTGCTGACCTCCCTCATGGTCACTGCGCAATCACCCTTAAGTGGGTGTTGAAGCTGAAGAGGGATGAAGCCGGTGTCATCGTCAAGCACAAGGCTCGCTTGGTGGCACGCGGTTTCGTGCAACAGGAGGGGATCAACTTTGACGGCGCCTTCGCGCCCGTGGTGCGGATGGAATCTGTGCGACTCCTCCTTGCGCTGGCTGCTCAGGGAGGCTGGCGGGTTCAGCACATGGATGTCAAGTCGGTGTTTCTTAACGGCGATTTAAAGGAGGAGGTCTATGTGCACCAGCCGCCGGGATTTACGATTCCTGGCAAGGAGGGCAAGGTGTTGTGCCTGCGCAAGGCCCTCTATGGCCTGCGGCAGGCACCAAGGGCGTGAAATGCCAAGTTAGACTCCATGCTCAAGGGGATGGACTTCGAGCAAAGCCCGCACGAGGCGGCCATCTACCGACGGGGCAATGGAGGAAATGCCCTACTGGTGGGTATCTACGTCGACGACTTGGTGATCACCGGCACCAAGGATGCGGAGGTGGTAGCATTCAAGGAAGCGATGAAAGCCACCTTCCAGATGAGTGACCTGGGATCTCTCTCCTTCTACCTGGGGATCGAGATGCACCAGGCCGACTCCGGGATCATGCTTCGACAGACTGCCCACGCCAAGCACATTGTTGAGCTAGCTGGGCTCGCAGACTGCAACCCAGCTCTCACTCCCATGGAGGAGAGACTGAAGCTGAGCCGCAACAGCACGACAGAGGAGGTGGACGCCATGCAGTATCGGCATCTTGTGGGGAGCCTTCGCTACCTCGTCCACACACGGCCGGACTTGACATTCTCTGTCGGCTACGTCAGTCGGTTCAGGCAGTGACCGACGACGGAGCACCAGCAGGCTGTAGAGGATCACCCGCTATGTTGCTGGCACTCTCGACCACGGCCTCTACTATCCAAGGTGCCCTGGGGAGGCACACCTTGTCGGGTACAGCGACAGCGACCACGCCGGTGACATCGACACTAGCAAGAGCACGAGCGGGATTCTCTTCTTCCTCGGCAAGTGCCTCGTTAGCTGGCAGTTGGTCAAGCAGCAGGTGGTGGCCCTGTCCAGCTGCGAGGCCGAGTACATAGCGTCCTCTACTGCTTCGACTCAGGCGCTCTGGCTAGTTCGACTGTTTGGTGATCTCCTCGGCAAAGACACCGGAGCGGTGGAACTCAGGGTGGACAACAAGTCCGCTCTGCCTCTTGCAAAGAACCCCGTCTTTCATGAACGGAGCAAGCACATCCGGGTGAGGTACCACTTCCTCCGAGGCTGCTTGGAGGAAGGGAGCATCAAGGCATGCTACATCAACACCAAGGACCAGCTTGCAGACCTGCTCACCAAGCCCCTTGGGAGAATCACGTTCCTTGAGCTTTGCTCCAGGATCGGGATGGTCCAACTCTCCCACAAGACAACGCACAAGACTTAGGGGGAGAATGAAGAAATAAGTCTTGTACTCTTGGTCTGTGTGGCACCTAGTTAGGACAGCATCTCAGTCCTTAGTAGGATAGCATATTAGTCCTTTGGTAGGACAACATCTTAGTCTTTGGTAGGACAGCATCTTAGACCAAGAGGACAGCATATTAGTCCTTTGGTAGGACAACATCTTAGTCCTTTGGTAGGACAACATCTTAGACCAAGAGGACAGCATATTAGTCCTTTGGTAGGACAGCATCTTAGACTAGCATCTAGGTATATGCTTGGCTGTCTTAGCTATAAATATGTAACCCCAACCCCTAGGTTGGTCATGGCATTGTGTGTGGAATGAAACAAGAAAAATTTCCCAACTCTTAGTGTCATCCTCTCCATGAGAGTAATACTTCAGATTCTAACACTGGACATGTTGGTGAATTCACCGGCAGCCGAAACTCGCCGGAAAATAGGGCGCGTCGATGACAGCAAGAACTAGGGTTCCGGCGAGGTTGTGGCGTCTCATTTCTTCACCAAACGATCGGTTCTTAGGCTCTAAAGCACCAGGGGATCGTGTAGAAGATCGACATGAGGTCTAAACAAGCCGTGGAGCGCTCCAAACCTATCGGCACCGTGCGCCCGTGAAAGTGCATCTAGGTAATCCCCTTGGGTTTTGGTTGATTAATGATGATAATTAAGATACTAATAAGTTTTTACTGAGTATGAACACAAGTGCTTATCAAAGGAATGGATGTGGAGTCTCTCAAGAAGCAAAAAAGAAAAGAAGAAGACTTGAAAGAGTAGAAAATAGAATTTTTCTATTAAGTTCCACATTTTCTAGCTGTGTACAGGATCTTCTCTTTTAGAGTGCTTGAGAATCATTAGAGAGATCAAACTAAAGTTAGAGTCGTGAGAGGAAGTAGTCATAGGTATGGCTGAAAAAGGAAGACCGGACTTGTCCGAACTACGGGCCAGACTAGTCCGTTCTTGTCACACCCGGTTTTTCCGAAGAACAACCAAGTGAATATCACATGTATGCCAGGATCGTTTTCTCATACATGTGATGACAAATAGTGAAGCATCATTTATTACAAGCCAGGTGTCGAATATAAATAAGTCTTACATCGCAAATGTCTCAATGGACACTAATGCCTCATCACAAGTAAATAAACTAGCAGCAGAATATTATTCTTTTAGGGCTCCATCACAGGCGTTGCCCGGGGTCTTCATGAACCTAAAATCCTTCCTCGGGTCCAAAATCTTGGTCGTTATACACCACCTCATTATCTTGACCTGAGCAGCAATATAAACCAACAAATATGCAAGGTTGAGTACCAATGGTACTCAGCAAGTGTGGGAAAATTATATCATGCATGGCTAGAACAAGGAGAGGTCGAACTCATGGTTAAAGCACTACGCAATTAATACCTATCACCTTAGCTTATTAAGCACCTTCATTACTACATAGGTGAAATGGTCCCAATCTCCCATCCCATCATCATAATCCAATAACCATAACCATCATTTCCAAGGTTAAGCTCCCCGCTTAACTTCCAAAACCATCAATCCTCTAATCATGAATAAGTCCAGGCCGCTCTTAACCGTGAGCACGGCTGTCAAGACAGTTTTGACTCTGCAGAGTTTGTACCACTGTACCCACAAGTAGTGATTTCATCCCCCGTTGCCGGGTGGACTAAAATAACCTCCATTATGCCAGTGGCTACGATCCACATTCACACTTCCCAGGTGTGCGGCCAGGAGATCACTACGAAGCCTTTACAAAGGGATTCCCGACGAGCGTGGGCCCACTGAGGTTTCACCCCTAACAGCATACAAGAGGCTCCAACCCCGCTGCAGTGGCCCCCTCTTGAGCCTTGCGGTTCATATGGTAGTCCAGCTGACACCTACTCCCCGCACCATCCAACACACCCATACTACGCCGGGGATACACCTAATTAATTGGCCAAGCTGCCCCATCTCAGCATGTGGTTGGCACTGTAAAGCCGGGTTACATGCTCCATGAACCGGTCCTTAGGATCCAGGCAAGTACTAAACACAAACCCAAGTCTCGTGCACCCAGCACACAACCAAAACATCCAACTTGCCTTGATCCCTACCTCTACATAACTCACAATGTCTCATTCAAGAGTATGGTAATATAAACTGATGATCTCATGTCCCAAATATCCCATTCTAAGCATGGCTAAGCATATGCATGTAAATAAATGACATGACAAAATAAATCCCAACCCAAGCTTCAAGGAAACAAGGTAATGCAATTCTAGGGAAACTTCCTAGCATGGGTTTCATATTTAACTTGACAATGCAAATAATTCTATCTACACATCCTAGCATAGGATCAAAGTGGTCAAGGACACTTGCCTCCTTCTTGCTGCTCTTGAAATGGGTAGTCCTGATCTTGGAAAGGGTTAACTTGCTCTTGAACAGGTTCTACTTCATACCATCACACATAGCAAAAGAAAAACAACAATCATAAGACATAGTTCACACTTCTACTTCATACAAACCACACATTCATATTTATAAAAGTTCTTTACCATTATATGTGTTGTGGTTACTTTATGTGTGTTAAGTTATGGCTTGCATGCACTTTTAACCATGTATATATGATTCCTACTTTTGTGTCCACATTTATACCTACATACTATTTATATAGGTTTCCAATAAATTTCTTATATTCAACTACTACACCTTTTTACTACCAAGTGTGTATGAAAAGTATTTTTCTTCCCCATATGTGCCTTCATAATTTCTACCAACCCTAAACTGAACCCTTTGGATTTTAAAACTCCATTTATCATCTACTAGTTGCTATATTTTCAGATTTATATTCCTATGCATAATTGTGTATTTTATTATGAAATTGGTAATACACATCACCTAAACAGTATAGGTTCTGGTCCTAAATAATTTAATAACATATTTTGAACTTGGCTTCTGATGTAGACTATTTCATAATTATTTTCCTTATTTTTCTATAACTATTCTTTACTTCAAAATGTGTCCCTATACTAATAAATGTGAATAATAAATGAAACAGATTCATTTCAGCCCAAAAATAGATTTTTATCTCACTCCAAAGTTTTCTAAGTACTGAGAAAGTTTTTAATTAATTTTGACAATTATGTTTGTCCCCTTTTTAATTTTTAAACACTAGTTACATATTCAATTTTCTAAATTAAATACTAAACAGGGCTAAAATAATGAATTCACCCCATTACAGGGTCTATAATATTATTTTCATAATTTCCAGGGGTCTAGCTACACTTATCAGAGGTGTTTTTCCTAATTTTTATTAAGTCCAGGGGCTAAAACTGATTTTTAAATGAATTTACACGATTTTCTGGAGTTCCAGGGGCTAGATCTGAAGTTTCCGAGGCTAGCTCTCAATTCCAGAGAACCCCAGGGGGTAGCACGTAAGAATTCCAGTCTTTATAATGCGGGGCTGACGTGGACCGTCCGATTTTAAACCGACGGCTGAGATTATAACATCGAACCGGTACGCGGGGTTTTAAAGTCTACCGTGCGATTTAAAATAAACGGCGCACAAGCGGCCACGTCGCTCTGATCGAGCGCGGGCGGCGCTGCCGGCGGCGCACGGCGGCGGGAAGCGGCGATCTCGCCGGAAAGTTTCGGATCCGCGAGAATTCTACCTAGAACTGTGATCTTATGGCATAGATCGGTAGAGGGGAGGTCAGGGATCTCACCTCGGGGGTTTTCTCGAGCTCGGGGGTCCTGGAAAGTGATTGGCGGCGAGGTCCGAGGCAAAACCACGGCGAAGCTCGTCGGCGCTGGATTTACACCGTAAGTCTTCGGGTTTTCTGCACCTGCAAAGTTCCCCGGAGGCGGTGGATCAAGACCAGCGAGTTAGATCAGAGTTTCCGAGCTTAGATCGGCCAGAATTCACCGGCGAAGTCTCGGTGCTCACCGGAGTGAAAATCGGCGATCGCGTGGGAAAAACCGATCGGGGCTGGGGTTTTTATAGCCGGGGGAGGGCGGTGGGTCTGTTGCGATCGAGTTGGATTCTTCTGGGACCGGAATTCGGGCTGCGGGACGGGTTTTCCGATCGGTTAAGATCGCGCGCGCTCGGGGAAAAGTCCGGGGTCGCGGGGTTAGGGATGACAGGCGGGTCCCACCCGTCTGTGAGAGGCAGCGCGGCGCGCGCGGGGGCGGGCTGGCGCGGGGAAGCTGGGCCGGCTGGCGGGTTTCGGCCCACTGGCCGGTTTTTTTCCCGTTTCTCTTTTTCTTTTTCCATTTCTTTTCTGTTTTGAGTATAATTTGAATTCCAGTTTGAATTTGAATTTTTGCAAAACATGCAACACGTCCAAAAATTTCTAAATTCCCCTCTGAACATGGTTTAGGGTTTTGAATCAAAATTTGGGGTGTTACAGCTCTACCCCCCTTAAAAGAAATCTCGTCCTCGAGATTGGTGTTTCTAAGAAAACAATTCCGGAAATTGTGCCTTAAGCTCATCTTCCCGTTCCCAGGTGGCTTCCTCTTCTGAGTGATGCTTCCACTGCACCTTGCACATCCGGATTCTCTTGTTTCTGGTGAGGCGTTCCATTGTATCCAAAATCTTGTATGGTTGTTCGGCATAAGATAAATCTTCAGCTACACCCACTTCATTCATGGGTAACACCTCCTCAGGCGTCCTCAGCCATTTCTTGAGTTGTGACACATGGAATACATCGTGCACGTCCGATAGATGAACCGGTAACTCTAGTTGGTACGCCACTTCGCCTTTCCTTTCCAAAACTGGAAAGGGTCCGATGTATCGCGGTGACAACTTCCCTTTCACCTTGAACCGACGAAGTCCTCTGATAGGGGACACCTTGAGATAAACATAGTCTCCCACGTTGAAAACGAGTTCTCTTCTTCGTACATCAGCATAACTCTTCTGGCGTGTTTGTGCTATCCTCAAGTTGTTGCGAATCTCCCTCACCTTCGCTTCGGCTTCTTGTAGCACTTCTGGACCAAACACTTTGCTTTCTCCTGTTTGGTTCCAAAATAGAGGAGTTCTGCACTTCCTTCCATACAAAGATTCAAACGGTGACATCTTCATACTAGCTTGACAACTGTTGTTATAGGAAAACTCCGCATACGGTAAGTTCTTGTCCCAACTCATATTGTTTTTGAGTGCACATGCCCTCAACATATCTTCAAGGATCTGATTGGTTCTCTCCGTCTGCCCGTCAGTTTGGGGATGATAGGCAGAACTGAAGTTCAGATGGGTTCTCATGGTTTCATGCAACTTTTGCCAAAACCTCGAGGTGAACTGTGTCCCTCGGTCCGACACTATCTTCTTTGGCACTCCATGGTAACACACAATCCCTGACATGTACAATTCTGCCAATTTGGATCCGCTGTAGCTTTCTTTCACAGGGATGAAATGAGCTACCTTGGTTAGCCTATCAATAATGACCCATATTGAATCATACCCGGATTGGGTCCTAGGCAATCCCACGACAAAGTCCATGCTGATTTCTTCCCACTTCCATTCAGGCACTTTGAGTGGTTGCAATAATCCCGCGGGTCGTTGATGTTCTGCTTTCACCAACTGACATGTGTCACATAGGGCAACATGTTCCGCGACATCTCGCTTCATACCATACCACCAATACCTGCTTTTGAGGTCCTGGTACATCTTCGTACTCCCAGGATGAATGGAATAGTCAGAATCGTGAGCCTCCTTCAAAATTAATTCACGGATCTCTTTTACTTCTGGCACACAGATCCTTTTCCCGTGCCACACCGTTCCCTGTTCATCCTCTCTAAAACCAGGAGCTTTATTTTCCTTAATGAGTTGTCTGATCTCTTGTATCTTCTCATCATTCTTTTGGCCCTCGCGTATGTCTTGCTCAAGTGTGGAGTCCACTTCCATGGCGATGGCTTCACCACTATTTACTAGACATAGATTGAGCCTTATAACCTCGTCCTTCAATTCTGCAGGCATGTCCTTCAAGCTCAACTTATTGACCTGCACTTTCCGACTCAAAGCATTGGCCACGACGTTTGCTTTCCCGGGATGATAGTTGATGCCCACATCAAAGTCATTGATTAGCTCTAACCATCTCCTTTGTCTGAGGTTGAGATCTGGCTGTGTGAATATGTACTTCAAACTCTTATGATCCGTATATATCTCTGTCCTCTTCCCCATCAAATAGTGCCGCCAAATTTTCAACGCGTGTACCACTGCAGCTAGTTCTAGGTCATGTGTAGGATAGTTCTTCTCGTGCTTCCGAAGCTGCCGGGACGCATAAGCCACGACATGTCCTTCTTGCATGAGAACACATCCCAACCCATTTCCAGAGGCATCGCAGTACACTGTGAAATTCTTCTGCATATCTGGCATAACCAACACTGGGGCTGTTGTCAATCTCTTCTTTAGCTCCTGAAAGCTCGTATCGCACTGTGGCGTCCAGGTGAATGTGATTCCCTTTTCCAACAGTTTGGTGAGAGGTCTCGAGATCTTGGAGAATCCCTCAATAAACCGTCGATAGTATCCAGCCAATCCCAAAAAGCTTCGAACTTCCCCGACATTTTCAGGGGTCTTCCACTTCTGGATATCTTCGATTTTGGCGGGATCTACGGAGATTCCTCCCTCCGAGATTATATGCCCCAAAAAGGGAACTCTCTTCAGCCAAAACTCACACTTGCTCAACTTGGCATATAGTTGGTGTTCTCTCAGCCTCTGTAACACCAACCTTAGATGTTTCTCATGTTCTTCTTCATCTTTGGAGAAGACGAGAATATCATCTATGAAAACCACCACAAATTTGTCCAGATATTCCATGAATACCTTGTTCATGAGGTACATGAAATATGCCGGGGCATTGGTTAGCCCGAAAGGCATGACAGTGTATTCATACAGTCCGTATCGAGATACGAAAGCTGTCTTGGGAATATCAGATTGCCTTATCTTGAGTTGGTGGTATCCTGACCTGAGATCAATTTTTGAGAACACACAAGCTCCCCTCAACTGATCAAACAAGTCTTCAATGCGAGGCAATGGGTACTTGTTTTTGATGGTTACCTCATTCAAGGCACGGTAATCCACGCATAACCTTTGGGTTCCGTCTTTCTTGGGCACAAATATCACCGGAGCTCCCCATGGTGAGGAACTAGGGCGAATATACCCCTTCTCCGTCAATTCTCTCAAATGATCCTTGAGCTCTTCTAGCTGCTTGGAGTCCACTCGATAAGGTCTCTTGTATATCGGGGCTGTTCCCGGTACTAGCTCAATTGCGAATTCCACGTCACGGTCGGGAGGCATACCTGGCGATTCCTCCGGAAAAACATCTGGATATTCCCTGATGGTCCTGATTTCCTCAACTTTCACCTCCACTTGATTTAATTTAATGTCCCTCCTAGGCTCGTGTATTGTTATGAACTTTACTCTTGTGCCATTGGGGTGAGTTAGTTCCACCGTTCTGGTCGAACAATGGATGATTCCTTTATGTTTGGTCAACCAATCCATACCCAAAATAATATCTATCCCTTGTGAATCTATCACTATGAGGTTAGCAGTAAATACTACCCCATTAATGTCTAGGCTCACTTTGGGACACACTTGTCTTGTCCTTATTTCTCCACCTGGAGAGTTTACGGCTAGCATATGGTTCATTTGTGTAGTTGCTAGGTCATGTTTCTTAACAAACCCTTGAGCAATGAACGAGTGGGTAGCACCAGAATCAAATAGCAGAGTTGCAAGGTGTAAATTGGTAGGAAACTTACCAACTACCACGTCGGGTGCCTCTTGTGCTTCCTCCATAGTGACATGGTTCACCCGTCCTCTCACTACATTCTGCTGTTGTGGCGGCGCAGGCTTCTTCTTTGGGCTTTTATGGGCGTAGTGCCCCACTTCACCACAGCTGAAACATTGCACCCCAATCTTAGGCGCTTGGCCCTTGTTGTCTTGGGGTTGGTTTGGGGGTCCTTGTACTGCTGGTCGAGGTGGATATGCGGGGCGAGGCTGCTGCACAAACTGACGTGGCGGCTGTGCTGGTGCTGCGGGTGGCCTGTAGTTTGGGTTGTACCCTCTTGGTGCTGAATAGGGTACCGCAACACGGCTCGTCTGCCCCGTAGGTTGCTGCATCATACGTGGGCGGGTGTTGCTCCCTGAGGCCTGATGTGACCACCCCGCCTTCCTCTTATTCTCATTTTCCAGGGCCTTTAGCTTCCTTTCCACCACAAATGCTCTGTCCACCATCTTTTGAAAGCTTTCATACTCATGGAGGACATTGCACACTGCATTTCTGCGGTAAGCCCTTCCACGAAACAATCTTGTTTCTGCTCATCGGTCTCTATGTCTCGTGGAGCATAACGGGATAGTTGAGTAAATTTAGTGAGGTATTCCCTCACCGTCATGTTTCCCTGCTGCAGTCCCAAAAACTCCTTCCTCTTGTTTTTGAGTTCACCTCTTGGGATGTAATGGTTGCGGAAGCTACGCTTGAACTCTTCCGAAGTGATGTTCTCAGGGTCATGATGGGCGGCCACGTAGGCGGTCCACCAATCAGCAGCAGGTCCCTGCAATTGATGAGAGGCAAACATCACCCTCTCATACCCTTGGCATTGTATAATCCTCATCTTACTTTCAATGGTCTTCAGCCAATCATCTGCCTCCAGAGGTTCAGCAGCACTTGCAAACTTTGGAGGTTGAGTTCCTAGAAACTCACTCAACCTTGGTTGGCGTGGTGCAGCTTGTGGAGGTGGAACTTGATGCAAGTTGGCCACCACTTGAGTCAAGTTCTGGATAAGCTGATTTTGATTCTCCAGCATTTGGTGGAGAGGATCAACTTCTTCCCGGCGACCACCCCTGTCCTGGCCTCCAGAAAGATGAGGGTTGCATGCCTCATCATTGTTGTTGGCGGGGTTGGCAGCACGTCCTTTTCCTCTTCCGGCCATCTGGCAGAATCAACATATGTTAATTTGATATCATTTAGTATCATCTTACTACTTTCATTTGTTGGTGCTTTGAGGTGTTGAGGCTTTGTTAAAATTTTACGAGGGTTTATATCTCACACCAAATAAATGCTCTATTATTTCCTATGAGTTCACACACCAAAGCAAAACAATCTGAAGACGAGGTTGTGGACAATTGCTCATGGCTTCCACAACTCACGTCACACACCAAGCATTATCACACCATTAACTACGTAACGACTCGACTACTCGACCTCTTGCTAGCTAGGGGAAAGACTCTACACTACTCGTCCTCTTGAGCTGGCTCCTCGGGATCTTCCTCCTCATTTCGGCTACCTTCTGACTCTGCTTTGGGTGGGGAGGCTGCTGGTGGAGAAGTGCGACGACGCTTGATCGCTCGGCGATCCGGGGAGTCAGGAGTCCATGGATCACTCACGGTGACACACAGTTCATTCCCATCTCCTCTTTCTCTCGCCTTTAAGCAAGCTCGCAGCAACGCCTCCGTTTCCTTCAGGGTGTCTCGGACATCCTGAAGCTCTTGTTGACACTCCTGCAGTCGAGTGCTGAGCATAGCAGCATCCTCCAAGCACAAGTCCATGTGCTCATGGGAAGTCCCTTGCTGCACCGGTGAGTACTTGTACTCCGTGGTACCACTCTCACGTTGGAGGACATACATGTACTCAGTTTTGTCCAAGTGACGACGATAGATGTGACTCTGGCAGGTGATGGCCTCCCAGGTGACATCTCTCTCCGCGTCAACTTGTGTTGCTCGACAAGCTGGAGAATGGTGGATCTTCAGCAGCTGATTCTCGTGTATAATCCTCATCTCCGAACTCCATTCTTCCCTCTTCTCACGGATGGTCCTGGTGGAGTTATAGTGGATGATGAGCTTGCCCGTATTGCCGGCGGCTTCGAGCATACGTCGAAGACGGCGCAACAAGTCTCCTACTGCCAATCCGTAGGAAAGGTACGTCACCGGACGACTCTCCTCTCTTTCGGCAAGGGCTACTACGGGAACTCTCCCTCCTGTGGACTTGCGAGCGGTGCGAATCATGCGAACCATCTAAAACAAAAAGGATTAAAACTTAGGTTAGATAAACTTTTTAAACAAAAAGCCCATTTTGAATAAAAATTTGGGGTAAGATGAAGAAAATGACTCCTTAAATAACACTCTTCAACCCACACCTTGGAAAATAGTTTTTAAGAAAGTAGGGCCCTTAAATACGTCCATTTCTACCTAGGTCCACGTTCCTACGGGCAACCTTGGCTCTGATACAACCTCTGTCACACCCGGTTTTTTCGAAGAACAACCAAGTGAATATCACATGTATGCCAGGATCGTTTTCTCATACATGATATGACAAATAGTGAAGCATCATTTATTACAAGCCAGGTGTCGAATATAAATAAGTCTTACATCGCAAATGTCTCAATGGACACTAATGCCTCATCACAAGTAAATAAACTAGCAGCGGAATATTATTCTTTTAGGGCTCCATCACAGGCGTTGCCCGGGGTCTTCATGAACCTAAAATCCTTCCTCAGGTCCAAAATCTTGGTCGTTATACACCACCTCATTATCTTGACCTGAGCAGCAATATAAACCAACAAATATGCAAGGTTGAGTACCAATGGTACTCAGCAAGTGTGGGAAAATTATATCATGCATGGCTAGAACAAGGAGAGGTTGAACTCATGGTTAAAGCACTACGCAATTAATACCTATCACCTTAGCTTATTAAGCACCTTCATTACTACATAGGTGAAATGGTCCCAATCTCCCATCCCATCATCATAATCCAATAACCATAACCATCATTTCCAAGGTTAAGCTCCCCGCTTAACTTCCAAAACCATCAATCCTCTAATCATGAATAAGTCCAGGCCGCTCTTAACCGTGAGCACGGCTGTCAAGACAGTTTTGACTCTGCAGAGTTTGTACCACTGTACCCACAAGTAGTGATTTCATCCCCCGTTGCCGGGTGGACTAAAAGAACCTCCATTATGCCAGTGGCTACGATCCACATTCACACTTCCCAGGTGTGCGGCCAGGAGATCACTACGAAGCCTTTACAAAGGGATTCCCGACGAGCGTGGGCCCACTGAGGTTTCACCCCTAACAGCATACAAGAGGCTCCAACCCCGCTGCAGTGGCCCCCTCTTGAGCCTTGCGGTTCATATGGTAGTCCAGCTGACACCTACTCCCCGCACCATCCAACACACCCATACTACGCCGGGGATACACCTAATTAATTGGCCAAGCTGCCCCATCTCAGCATGTGGTTGGCACTGTAAAGCCGGGTTACATGCTCCATGAACCGGTCCTTAGGATCCAGGCAAGTACTAAACACAAACCCAAGTCTCGTGCACCCAGCACACAACCAAAACATCCAACTTGCCTTGATCCCTACCTCTACATAACTCACAATGTCTCATTCAAGAGTATGGTAATATAAACTGATGATCTCATGTCCCAAATATCCCATTCTAAGCATGGCTAAGCATATGCATGTAAATAAATGACATGACAAAATAAATCCCAACCCAAGCTTCAAGGAAACAAGGTAATGCAATTCTAGGGAAACTTTCTAGCATGGGTTTCATATTTAACTTGACAATGCAAATAATTCTATCTACACATCCTAGCATAGGATCAAAGTGGTCAAGGACACTTGCCTCCTTCTTGCTGCTCTTGAAATGGGTAGTCCTGATCTTGGAAAGGGTTAACTTGCTCTTGAACAGGTTCTACTTCATACCATCACACATAGCAAAAGAAAAACAACAATCATAAGACATAGTTCACACTTCTACTTCATACAAACCACACATTCATATTTATAAAAGTTCTTTACCATTATATGTGTTGTGGTTACTTTATGTGTGTTAAGTTATGGCTTGCATGCACTTTTAACCATGTATATATGATTCCTACTTTTGTGTCCACATTTATACCTACATACTATTTATATAGGTTTCCAATAAATTTCTTATATTCAACTACTACACCTTTTTACTACCAAGTGTGTATGAAAAGTATTTTTCTTCCCCATATGTGCCTTCATAATTTCTACCAACGCTAAACTGAACCCTTTGGATTTTAAAACTCCATTTATCATCTACTAGTTGCTATATTTTCAGATTTATATTCCTATGCATAATTGTGTATTTTATTATGAAATTGGTAATACACATCACCTAAACAGTATAGGTTCTGGTCCTAAATAATTTAATAACATATTTTGACCTTGGCTTCTGATGTAGACTATTTCATAATTATTTTCCTTATTTTTCTATAACTATTCTTTACTTCAAAATGTGTCCCTATACTAATAAATGTGAATAATAAATGAAACAGATTCATTTCAGCCCAAAAATAGATTTTTATCTCACTCCAAAGTTTTCTAAGTACTGAGAAAGTTTTTAATTAATTTTGACAATTATGTTTGTCCCCTTTTTAATTTTTAAACACTAGTTACATATTCAATTTTCTAAATTAAATACTAAACAGGGCTAAAATAATGAATTCACCCCATTACAGGGTCTATAATATTATTTTCATAATTTCCAGGGGTCTAGCTACACTTATCAGAGGTGTTTTTCCTAATTTTTATTAAGTCCAGGGGCTAAAACTGATTTTTAAATGAATTTACACGATTTTCTGGAGTTCCAGGGGCTAGATCTGAAGTTTCCGAGGCTAGCTCTCAATTCCAGAGAACCCCAGGGGGTAGCACGTAAGAATTCCAGTCTTTATAATGCGGGGCTGACGTGGACCGTCCGATTTTAAACCGACGGCTGAGATTATAACATCGAACCGGTACGCGGGGTTTTAAAGTCTACCGTGCGATTTAAAATAAACGGCGCACAAGCGGCCACGTCGCTCTGATCGAGCGCGGGCGGCGCTGCCGGCGGCGCACGGCGGCGGGAAGCGGCGATCTCGCCGGAAAGTTTCGGATCCGCGAGAATTCTACCTAGAACTGTGATCTTATGGCATAGATCGGTAGAGGGGAGGTCAGAGATCTCACCTCGGGGGTTTTCTCGAGCTCGGGGGTCCTGGAAAGTGATCGGCGGCGAGGTCCGAGGCAAAACCACGGCGAAGCTCGTCGGCGCTGGATTTACACCGTAAGTCTTCGGGTTTTCTGCACCTGTAAAGTTCCCCGGAGGCGGTGGATCAATACCAGCGAGTTAGATCAGAGTTTCCGAGCTTAGATCGGCCAGAATTCACCGGCGAAGTCTCGGTGCTCACCGGAGTGAAAATCGGCGATCGCGTGGGAAAAACCGATCGGGGCTGGGGTTTTTATAGCCGGGGGAGGGCGGTGGGTCTGTTGCGATCGAGTTGGATTCTTCTGGGACCGGAATTCGGGCTGCGGGACGGGTTTTCCGATCGGTTAAGATCGCGCGCGCTCGGGGAAAAGTCCGGGGTCGCGGGGTTAGGGATGACAGGCGGGTCCCACCCGTCTGTGAGAGGCAGCGCGGCGCGGGCGGGGGCGGGCTGGCGCAGGGAAGCTGGGCCGGCTGGCGGGTTTCGGCCCACTGGCCGGTTTTTTTCCCGTTTCTCTTTTTCTTTTTCCATTTCTTTTCTGTTTTGAGTATAATTTGAGTTCCAGTTTGAATTTGAATTTTTGCAAAACATGCAACACGTCCAAAAATTTCTAAATTCCCCTCTAAACATGGTTTAGGGTTTTGAATCAAAATTTGGGGTGTTACAGTTCTAATCCAGACTACTCCGTTATAAACTGGACAAGAAGTCTTTGAGTGAGCTCGGACTTGTTCGTTTTAAGCCAGACTAGTCCGTTGTCAAGTGAGTCTGAGCCTCAATGAGACCAAGTCTCAAAGGGCCGGACTAGTCCGCTAAGTGGACTAAGCCGTTTGGGTCCAGAGAAGGAATCTCTGAGTCATCTCGGACTAGTTCGATCAAAAGGCCGGATTAGTCCGGTCCCTTCAGACTAGTCCGATTTAGTATGGAATAAAGGTTCCTGTGTGAGCTCGGACTAGTCCAGAGTTGGCAGGACTAATCCGCAGTCCTAGATTAGAGAGTTTTCTAGACTAAGTCTGGTAAGACCGGACTAGTCCGCCCTTGGTGCCAGACTAGTCCGCCCCTACCAGACTAGCCCGTTCTCATACGGAACAAAGGTTCCTGAATGAGATGAGCGGACTAGTCCAGGATTTTATTACCCTTTGAATCCAACGGTCACGAGACTTTAGTTGGTAGCCTTGTGACGTTGGTGGTCTCTCAAGAACGGACTAGTCCGGGGTTTGGACCGGACTAGTCCAGACTTTAGTAGGTAACGGCTAGATGCTAAGATTTCTATAAAAGGAGACCCCCCGGTTGAGAATTCAAGAGACAACAACACTAGCACTGAAAACTTATTCTTAGAGCTCTTCTAAGCCTCTTTCCTCACCTCCTTGACCCCTAAGATTGGATCTTAAGAAGTTTATAGTTTTGTGAGAGAAAAGTCGTGGTGATCGACGTTTGAGCTTTCGGTTTGACTCTCTTGCACTCTAACTGTAAATTGAGTTCTTGACTATTGCATTTTGATTCCTAGAACTGCTAGGTTGTTGAAGGGAGCCTCAAATTGTGAGTAGTCTCTAAGAGCATTGTATTCACATTTGATTGGTAGTGAAAGAGCCCGGGCTTGATCTTGGTGATCGCTCGGTGAGGGAAGGGTTGGAAAAGACCCGGTTCTTTGTGGACTCCTCAACGAGGACGTAGATTCCTGTGTGGAATCAAACCTCGTGATAAATCATGTCTCGTGTTTCCCTTACCTTCTCTTTCGCTCACTTAAATTACTCATTAAGCTTTCGTCTTATTAACACTTGTGAATAGTTTCACTATCTTTCAATCTAATCATTCACAACTAATCAGTGAGATTGTTTGACTACTATATATCTTTCTCTTAAATAAACTTAAAAATAAAAGCTAAAACGCAATTTTATACATAGACCGGACTAGTCTGGCCTCCTTTAAGTTTAATCCGCTGTTTGCAATAGTTTCAGGTTTTATTAGCCTATTCACCCCCCTATAGGCAACTTTCAGCCCGACGTGGTCCGGCGGTATTCCCTCTAAAAGAACTCGGATTTCTTGCTCTACACTCAAGTTCTTGGTCTAAAATTGATGGAGGAGGTGTTCTAGGTAGTTAAGATCCCGTGTGTAAAGTTTAAAACACAACCAACACAAATTGGGGATGAATTTTGCAATTCCTTACCCCAGGGTCAGTTTGTGCCACCCGGGAGAAAATCTTGAAATTCTCCCTCTGTGATCAATGGCTAGGGCTGAGCTTCGGAAGTGAGCAACTAGGGTTGTAGGTGCACCAATGGGGTAGCTTGCTTGGGCGTGATCACCCTTGGTTCGGGCTGTCCATGTTGACTATGTTCGGTTTCTTCAGTTTCAACTCGGGAGCAGCAGCAACTCTGTTGTTTCTAGGCGCAAGCGAGCACGGCTCAACGGAGGAAAGGTGCTAGCCGGCTAGAGCATGCTGGTGCGCTTCTATTTGCTGTGGGAAGCTCGAGCAACCGAGCCCTGGGGGTGGCTGTGTGATCAGGGAAAGAATAGAGCAGCCGCTGTGTTCTTCTCGGGAGCAAAACGCATGGGAGCAGACCACCGAGGCTGAGATCAAGGTGGGAGAGGCAACCTTGCTTTGTTGCCCTCGCTGTGGTGATCAGAACGAGTAAAAGGATGAGCCAACAGGAGGTGGCACCAGAGATCGTCGGGCGAGGTCGGCTGCCAGGAGAGAGGGAAAAAATGAGTCGGTTTGGTTACATGTGTGTATGACATGTGGGCCACAGCCCCCAAATATCTCCTTCCTCTATGCTTTGATATTCCCGCACCGCCGTAGTCCAAATTCTACCAAAATTTGATGGTAGACCGAACATTACGCGAGGAATTTGAATCTAAACTCAGATTTCAAAATTGAGCATGTTTGATTCAGTTTTTGAATTCAAATTTGAATTTGAACTCTCCCTCGAATATTCCTGGGAATAACTGGTATATGAGCTCCAAAAATATCCAAATTTGGATCACGAGCTCATTCATACATGGGGAATGCATTGTTGAATTCATTTGTATGCATTTGGGCAATCTGAACATGATTTTTTTCGAAAGAATTCAAATTGCGTTTAAATTCTCTCTACTCCACTCATAGAGAAGGTGCACATGAGTTAGAGTTTTTGGAAGTGGAATTCTTTCCCCCTAGGTTAACATGTGTTGAGTATGGGATAGAGAAAAGTTTTACTCCCTCACATGTCCATTTGTTGTGTTTATCATTTTATGTGATACAAACATAATATGTCTTCGCCTTAACTTTGTTTCATTAGTTGAAATCAACTTTACAAAAGTTAGGGATGTTACATTCCTCCCCCCTTAAAAAAATCTCGTCCTGAGATTACAAAAAGAAAGAAGAAGGGAGAATGACTACTGGACATATGGTACAAACAAGTCGGGAAAATTTAAACGGAGAAATTCCTTGCTTTTCCACGTGGCTTCATCAGCGGTGTGGTTGCTCCACAAGACTTTGTAAAATCGCAATTTCCGATTTCTTGTGGTGCGAGTCTTCTCATCGATAATCTGTATCAGGGTACTCAGAATAAGTGAGATCCGGTTGAAGATCCTCAATGTTCTTCATATGAACTGCGTTGGGTACTTCAGACATTTCTGCAGCTGAGAGATGTGGAAAACATTGTGAATACCCGAAGTGATGTCGGTAGCTCCAGGCGGTAGGCCATGGGTCCGCATAGCAAACGGTCTGATGAATCGCGGAGCTAGTTTCCCCTTCACTTCAAAATAATGAACCCCTTTCATCGGAGAGACACAAAGATACACGTGGTCCCCGATGTCAAAGTGTAGAGGTCGACATCGTTTATCTGCATAGCTCTTTTGCCGAGATTGAGCAACCTTTAAGTTGGCTTGCATCACTCGCACTCGTTCCTCGGCTTCATTTAAAAGATCAATCCCGCAGGCCACTCTCTCGCTGGACTCACACCAATTCAGCGGTGTGCGGCACTTCCGACTATAAAGAGCTTCATACGGGTCATCTTGATGCTGGATTAATAACCGTTATTATATGAGAATTCTGATAACGGTATGTGGTCATCCCAATTCTTTCCATGATTGATGACACATGCCCGTAGCATATCCTCCAGAATCTAATTTATCCTCTCTGTTTGACCATCGGTTTGTGGATGATACGCTGAACTCCGAATTAACTTAGTTCCTAAGGAAGCATGCAGTTGCTCCCAAAATCTTGATACGAATAACGCACCTCGGTCAGACATGATGGTGCGAGGAACCCCGTGTAAACACACGATTCTCGAGATAAACAGCTCCGCATACTTCTTTGCCACATATTTGGTATGGACTGGAATAAAATGAGCTGTCTTGGTCAAACGATCGATTATTACCCAAATAGAATCATGCTTGTTGCTGGTCATGGGTAAACCGACGATGAAGTCCATACTTATGTCTTCCGACTTCCATGCTAGAACCTTCAACGGTTGAAATGGTCCGGCTTTCCTCATATAGTCGGCTTTAACCAGCCGACACGTATCACACTCGGATACGTACTTCACAATATCTCTTTTCATCTTTGTCCACCAGAACTTAGATTTCAATTCTTGGTACATCTTATTGCTTCCCGAATGAATAGAGTACTTGGATAAATGCGCTTCATCTAATATTTTCCTCCGCAATTCCATATTTCGGGGTACAACTATGCGGTTGTTAAACCATAGAGTACCCTCTTCATCCTTGCGGAACATCTTCAATTCACCGTTGTCTAGTCTCTTCCAGATATGAGACATACCCCTATCTCTTTTCTAAGTCTCTACAATCTCATCTCGGATTGTAGGTATGACACCCCTATCCCGAGAAGAAAAACCTCTCGGAACCGAGACTGATGCGTATGTGTGCCCAGAATGTTCATCATACACATATAATCCACAAACTGAATTTCAGAATAATACCACAAATAACAGGGTTTATTACAATGTCTCATGAGTCTTAGACTCATTCTAGGAGCGGAAGTCTTATCTTAGCAGCGGGAGTCTTATTCTAGCAGCGGAACTCTTCTAAACTATTGCGAAATCAACTAAGCAGCAGCAACGACTCCATCTCTACTCCACAGGCAAGGTTGAGGATAGATCATACGCCTAATACTCCACTTGGTCTTCATAGTACTCTTCTTCTGTTGCTGATGATGTATGATAATGCAAGGGTGAGTACATGACGTACTCAGCAAGTGCGAAAAGTCTTATTCTTGGTGCTGAAATTCTTCGTAGATAGCTCTCTGAGCTTGTCCTTCTATTTCCGATCACGCACGTACAAAATTCATAGCAATCAATCATTATGCACAAACTTTACTCAAAATGCAATGGTGCATATGCATGCTAATCCTATAATGTAGTTTTTATTAGATCGGTTTGTACGTGTTCTTGCACGGCTTTCATGGGGTTGAATGGGGTTTTACGATGAACAGAGGTGTAAAAATCAATTGTGGACGTGGCGATGATCTTGACCTAGATCAAACCGATCAAAATGTGATATGTCCATGAAAAAGCTTCTGTTCAAAGAGATCAAAGAACAAATGCAAAGGAAACCATGATGACGTCGTAAGGTGGTAATGGAAACCTACCTTGCTTCCTTCAGGTCCTCCCTCCTAGCAAAAACAGATCGTTGGGGCTCTCTTCCGGTGGCGGCGATCATGTCTGGGCTCGTCGGCGGTCTCTCCGGTGGTCGATCTCTGGCGAAAGGGGTTTAGCTCGGTGAGTTGGGTGCTAGGGCTTCTAAGTTGTCAGCTTAGAAAAGATGTTACAACCAAGGGGGTTGTTTCGGCTTCTATTTATAATCTGGAAACAAAGAGTCCTACTTTGATCAGAATTCGAATAAGAGTCCTATTCAAATTGTTTTTGAATCTTAACAACTTATCTTCAATTGATTTGGTTGCAGTATTCAACGTAGAAGAGTTCGTGTCGGTTTCCTCAGTAACGGGTACTCTCGTACAGAGAAAAACCGCTTCAGAACTGCGTCCTTCCGCAGGGATAAGCTCCGGATGCTCCACGTGTCCAGCGGGGGTTGGGCCTCCCTTTTTCGTAGAGGCGGGCTCCGGTTGTGCCGTGTGTCAGGCGGGCGGGACCTACCTCTCACTCAGAGGCGAGCTCCGCGTGCGCCATGTGTCTGGTGGGTCGAGACCTCCCCTCTCTCCAGAGATGAGTTCCGCGTACGCCACGTGTCAGTGCCGGACCTCCCCTCTCTTCGTAGGTAGCTCCGAATGTGCCACGTGTCAGTGCCGGACCTCACCTCTTTTCGGAGGTGGGCTCCAGTAGCGCCACGTGTCCTAGCAGCGCCGGACTTCCTTTCTGCTCAGGGATGAGCTCCGAGGACGACACGTGTCCATCAGCGTCAGACCTCCCGGAGGCGAGCTCCAAAGGTGACACGTGTCTAATAGGACCGGACCTCTCGGAAGTGAGCTCCGAGAGCGACACGTGTCCGGCGGGGCCGGACCTCTCGGAGGTGAGCTCCGAGAGCGACACGTGTCCCGCGTGGATGGACCTTTTTTTCTCCCTAGTGACTAGCCCCGAAGGCGACACGTGTCCTGCGGGCTGACCTCGCTCCTCCGCAGAGGCTAGCTCTCAACATGTCCTCCAAATTTTGGTTTGTCCTTTCTGTTTGTCCATCGGTTTGCAGGTGACAAGCGAAGCTAAAATCCAGTCATGTACCCATAGCCTCATGCAGCTTCTCCCAGAACCTAGAGGTAAATTGTGAACCCCGATCTGAGACTATCCTCTTCGGGACTCCATGGCTGCACACGATTTTCTCCATGTATAGCTCGGCTAGATCTACCACGCGGTACGTGGTTTTAACATGAAGAAAATGAGCGGTTTTCGTCAATTGGTCCACGATAACTCAGATGGAGTCGTAACTTGACCGAGTACGTGGTAATCCGACGATAAAATCCATACTGATGTCTTCCCATTTCCACTCGGGTATCTTTAAGGGTTGTAACAGTCCAGCGGGTTTTGATGTTCGGCCTTCACCCGTTGACATGTGTCGCATAAGGCAACATACTCTGCTATGTTCCTTTTCATACCATCCCACCAGTAACAAGTCTTCAAGTCCTTGTACATCTTTGTACTACCGGGATGTATGGAATGAGGTGAGTCAAGCGCCTCCTTTAATATCGTGTCGCGAATGTGCTTCACGTTAGGCCCACAAATCCTTTTTCCTAGCGAAAGCGTTCCCTTCTCGTCTTCCTTGAAGTCCTTTTCTATTCTTTGTCGGATCTTTTCCTTGATCGCCTTGATCTTCTCATCCGTAGCTTGGCCATCTCTTATCTCTTGTTCCAATGAAGATTGGAGTTCCATCACTTCCATCTCGTCCAAAAATCCGAGATGTAACCGTTCGAACTCCTTGCGCAGCTCGGGCGGTAGCTCCCGAACCGTGAGTTGATGATATGCTCCCTTTCGGCTCAATGCATCAGCTACTACATTGGCCTTTCCGGGGTGATAGTTGATTCCAACATCATAATCCTTGATGAGTTCCAACCATCAACGCTGCCTCAAATTCAAATCCGTTTGGGTGAATATGTACTTGAGGCTTTTATGTTCCGTATAGATCTCACATCGGTGGCCAAGGATATAAAGTCTCCAAATCTTCAATACATGCACCACGGCTGCGAGCTCCAAGTCGTGTGTAGGGTAATTCAGCTCGTGTTTCTTGAGTTGTCTCGATGCATAGGCTATCACTTATCCTTCTTGCATGAGCACACATCCAACCCCTTGTCTGGATACGTCATAATATATGTTAAAGCTCTTACTTACGTCCGGTAATACTAGAACCGGTGCTATGGTTAGCCTTTTCTTGAGCTCCTCTAAGTTTTCTTGGCACGCTGGGGTCCATTGGAAGGCTTTTCCTTTCATTAGCAATTCCGTCATAGGCTTTGCTATTTTGGAGAAGTCCTTGATGAAACGTCGGTACTATCCAGTCATCCCAAGAAAACTCCAAATATCCCTCACGTTTTGCGGTTGGTTCCACTTCAGAACATCTCCCACTTTTCTAGGATCAACCGATACTCCTTCCTCGGAGATGATGTGGCCTAGGAACGATATCTCCTTTAGCCAAAATTGACACTTGCTAAGCTTGGCATACAATTGATGCTCTCACGACTTCTGTAATGTCAATTTCAAGTGTCCTTCATATTTATCCTCGCTTTTCGAATACACCATGATGTCGTTAATGAAAACCACGATGAACTTGTCCAAGTAATCCATGAAAACCTTGTTCATGAGGTACATGAAATATGCGGGTGCATTCGTTAACCCAAAAGACATAACGGTATATTCATACGAACCATACCGTGTTCGAAAGACAGTCTTGGGTATATCGGAGGGCTTAATCTTCAGCTGGAAGTATCCCGACCGAAGATCAATTTTGGAAAAGACTCGGGCTCCTTTCATCTGGTCGAACAGGTCCTCTATACGGGGCAAAGGGTATTTGTTCTTGATCCTCACCTCATTGAGAGACCTATAATCCACACACATTCTTTGAGTCCCATCCTCTTGTCCACGAAGAGCACGAGGGCTCTCATGGTGACGAACTTGGACGTATAAAACCCTTCTCTAACTGCTCCTGGATTTGCTTCTTGAGCTCCACTAGTTCATTAACGGGCATCCTATAGGGCCTCTTTGCTATATGTGCAGTTCCAGGTACTAGGTCAATGGAAAACTCAATGTCCCGGTCAGGTGGCATATCTGGAAGTTCTTCCGGGAACACGTCCGAGAATTCTTGAACCACCGGGATGCTTTCCAGGATTGCTTCTTCGACGTGGTTCAACGTTGCCTTCTCGGTTGTTGGTTGGGCTGACTCGAACTCGATACAAGTACCGTGCTCGTTTGTCAACTGCACGCTCCTCTTAGCACATTGGATCACTCCGTTGTTCTTGCTTAACCAATCCATTCCGAGTATTATGTCAAGCCCTTGGGAATCCAAGACAATGAGGTTAGCAAGAAAGTCTACCCCCTTATTTTAAGGTTTACTTTCGGACATACTATATTAGTTCTCATTTCTCCACCGGGAGAATTAACCAACATAGTATATTTTAAGTGTGATATGGGTAGATTATACTTGGCAACATACTTGGATGATATGAATGAATGTGATGCTCCGGAATCAAATATAATGGTGTCTGGATTGGAGTTGGCAAGGAACATACCAATCACGATGTTCTCAGCCTGTTGCGCTTCCTCAGCAGAGACATGGTTCACGTTGCCGCGAGCGTAGTTCTGCTATCCACGGTTTCCTTGATTGGCTCCTTCGTTCAGCCGTGGGTTCTGCTTGGGCACGTTACTTGGTTGTCCAAGACCTCTCTTCGGGCACTGGCTCGCAAAGTGTCCCGTCTCCTCGCATGCAAAGCATGCCTTGTTGCCCACGACAGCAGGTACGTTGGGGCGGGGGTTTTGAACAGGGTTGCCCATATTGGGTCGGGGCGCAGGAGGCAAAGGAACACGAGGTGCTTCCATGGAAGGACGTTGTTCTGGTGGTTGGTTAGGGCAAAAAGTAGACTTAGACGAGCCAATTGTGGTCCAGCTGGGGGCATGAAACAGGGACGTACATTGCTCACTTGTGTCTGGTATGGCATCTTTCTCTTGCTCTCTTGCTCGATCTCTTGGATCTTGCTTTCAACAACTATGGATTTGTCAACTAGATTCTGGAAGGTCGCATAGTCATTATTGAGGAGCTGAACTTGGATCTCAATGTTCAACCCTCTCATGAACAAGTACTGCTTCCTTTGATCGGAGTTGACATCTTCGGGGGCATACCTTGAAAGCTGTGTGAACTTGTTAAGGTACTCATTCACGCTCTTCTTTCCTTGGTGGAGACTCTCGAACTCTTGTCTTTTGAGCATCATTACTCCAGCAGAGATGTAATAAGAGCGGAAACTCTCATTAAACTCAGTCCAAGTAATAGTCTCCAGGTCGACATGAGCGTTGCATAGAGCGTCCCACCAAAAAGCGGCTACTTCCATGAGTTGGTGCGATGCGAAGAAAACTTTCTCTCGGTCATTGCACTGAACTATGGCAAGATTCTTCTCCATGAATTTCAACCAATTATCAGCCTCCATGGGATCAGTAGCTTGAGCAAAAGTGGGTGGTCGAGTCGTCATGAACTCTCCCAGTCAGTTGTGAGCCGGTGGTGGTGGTAGTGCAGGAACGGGGTTGTTGTTATTGGCTTGCAGCTGACCCAAAGGTTAGGTCATGGTTTGCATGAGCTGATTCTGCATGGCTATCAACCGTTCCAGGTTGTTTGCACCAGCTCCGGGGTTGTCGTTCTCAGTAACCTCAACGTGGCCACCCTCTTGGTTGCCACGGACGCTCCTCACTTGACGGTCGGCGTTTCCTCTCACCATCTATGAGAGAGAGTTGAGTGAAATAGAGGTTTAGAAGTTTAGATGGATTCCCCCCAACTATATGCATCAAGGTGAATGGACTATATATCATCCTATATGAGGATGTGGACAAGTGCCGAAGCATCTCACATCTCTCTACTATGTGTGGATATGGACAACGCTGAAACGTCCCACAACTCACACTAAGCACCCAAGCACGACAATCATCACAAAAGTTCAGCACACAACTCCTATTCAAGTCTTACTCAATGGGGGTCCTATGTGGTTTGGGGTGATACCAATCTGTGACCAATCTGTGACACCAATCTGTGACTTTGTTCTATGGTCAATGGGGTTCTAATGCCAATCTATGCATTCTACCTAGACTTGCATCCTATGTTCAGCGTGGCTCCTAATACCAATCTGCGACTAGGTTTGCGTCCTACGGTCAACCGTGGTTTTGCTACCAATCTGTGATCAATTTAGACTTGTGACCTACAGTCAACTGTGGTTTCTAAAACCAATCTGTGACCTATCTAGGCGTCTGACCTATGATCAACCCTAGCTCTGATACCAATCTGTGACGCCCCTATCCCGAGAAGAAAAACCTCTTGGAACCAAGACTGATACGTATGTGTGCTCAAGATATTCATCATACACATATAATCCACAAACTAAATTTAAGAATAATACCATAAATAACAGGGTTTATTACAATGTCTCATGAGTCTTAGACTCATTCTAGAAGCGAAGTCTTATCTTAGCAGCGGAAGTCTTATTCTAGCAGCGAAAGTCTTCTAAACTATTGTGGAAGCAACTAAGCAGCAGCAGCGGCTCCATCTCTACTCCACAGGCAAGGTTGAGGATAGATCATACGCCTAATACTCCACTTGGTCTTCATAGTATTCTTCTCCTATTGCTGATGATGTATGATAATGCAAGGGTGAGTACTCAGCAAGTGCGGAAAGTATGCCATGTAGCTTACAACAAGGTAGGTATAAAAAGGCTCATTGCATAAAAGCAAAGTTTATTTCACAAATCATGATAAAAATAGCAACTAGCTTTACATGAATGTAATCCCAATATGTATTTAAAAATCAACATACATCCATCATGATTCACCACTTTTTATATCTCATCTGAACATTTATCTTTCTCAACTTTTCACATACTCATGAATACCATCTCGTATTCACTACCATCTCATCTCATATTCAATTCTATCTCATAAACGAAATCAAATCTCATTGCCATGACTCAACAGTCATACAACCAATTTCATTACCCGGACTCAACAGTCCCGAGAACCAAATCCAAATACCAATCCATCACAAAACCAATAACCAAATCAAATACCATCCCAATAACCATCTCATCTAATCATGTGGGTTGTCCAGACGCTTGTGACCGTAAGCTCGACTATTATGATAGTTTTACACTCTGCAGAGGTGGCACCACTTTACCCACAAGTTTGTGATTTTGTCACCCGTCAGTGACTGCAGAATCTCCATTATACCAGTACACAACCGTCGGTGTATGGTCAAGAGATCAAAAAATAGCCTTTACAAAGGGGCTACTAGATGTATGGACTCACTAAGGTTTCACCAGCAGGTTAGAATCTCCAATTCTCCTACTCACGGGCCCCCTCTTGTGTCATGCAGTTCCCAGGGCAATCCTCACTCGACTCCCATTCCCCGCGCCTTCCACGGTCCATAACAATCTAGCAACTTACCTAATTAGTCAGTTAAGCCGCACCCATATTTGAACTTGTGGTGGTACTATATTCCTGGCATGGCTCGCATGAACCGGTCCTTACATCTACGGCAAGTAACTACCATATCATTCTACCACTTCCACGAACCAAGCTTGCCTAGATCTCTCTCTTATTCATATTCATTAACATCAAGTTCTCATTATCATTACTCATACAAGTGCAGTTAGCTAGACACATTCTATCGCTTCCCATATCCCGTAGAATAGTGAAGCAAAAAGTAAAAACCGACCATACCCGACTCATAAACTTCCCTGGCGACAAGAGTCGTTAACAAAACTAGTAAACTCCTATGAAAGGGTTTTCCATCATGTTGACTCAAGCACACGCACGTTTTCACAAACAAAACAATTTTCTAAAAACATGGGATCAATATGGTCAAGTGGCACTTGCCTTGTTCTTCCGGCTTCTGTTGCTCTGGGATCTCAAAGTCTTGGTGCTGAAATCCTTCGTAGATAGCTCCTTGAGCTTGTCCTTCTATTTACCATCACGCATGTACAAAATTCATAGCAATCAATCATTATGCACAAACTTTACATGATGTTGTTTTTAGTAGATCGGTTTGTACATGTTCTTGCACGGCTTTCATGGGATTGCATGGGGTTTTACGATGAACAGAGGTGTAAAGATCAATTGTGGACGTGGCGATGATCTTGACCTAGATTAAACCGATCAACATGTGATCTGTCCACAAAAAAACTTCTGTTCGAAGGGATCGAAGAACAGATGCAAAGAAAACTGGGATGACGTCGTAAGGTGGTAATGGAAACCTACCTTGCTTCCTTCGGTTCCTCCCTCCTAGCAAAAACAGATCGTCGGGGCTCTCTTCCGGCGGCGGCGATCGTGTCTGGGCTCGTTGGCGGTCTCTCCGGTGGTCAATCTCCGGCGAAAGGGGTTTAGCTCGGCGAGTTGGGGACTAGGGCTTCTAAGTTGTCGGCTTAGAAAAATGTTACGACCAAGGGGGTTGTTTCAGGTTCTATTTATAATCTAGAAACGAAGAGTCCTACTCTGATCGGAATTCGAATAAGAATCCTATTCAAATTGTTTTTGAATCTTAACAACATATCTTCAATTGATTTGGTTGCAGTATTCGACATAGAAGAGTTTGTGTCGGTTTTCTCAGTAACGGGTACTCTTGTACAGAGAAAAACCGCTTCAAAACCACGTCCTTCTGCAGGGATAAGCTCCGGAGGCTCCATGTGTCCAGCGGGGGCTGGGCCTCCCTTTTCCGCAGAGGCGGGCTCCGGTTGTGCCGCGTGTCAGGCGGGCGGGACCTCCCTCTCCCTTAGAGGCGAGCTCCGCGTGTGCCACGTGTCTGGCGGGTTGGGACCTCCGCTCTCTCCAAAGACGAGTTCCGCTTATGCCACGTGTCAGTGCCGGACCTCCCCTCTCTTCGGAGGTAGCTCCGAACGTGCCACGTGTCAATGTCAGACTTCACCTCTCTTCGGAGGTGGGCTCCGGTAGCGCCACGTGTCCTAGCTGCTTCGGACTTCCTTTCTGCTCAGGGATGAGCTGCAAGTACGACACTTGTCCATCAGCGTCAGACCCCCCGGAGGCGAGCTCCGAAGGTGACACGTGTCCAATAGAACCGGACCTCTTGGAAGTGAGCTCCGAGAGCGAAACGTGTCCCGCGTGGCTGGACCTTTTTTTCTTTGCAGTGACTAGCTCCGAATGCGACACGTGTCCTACGGGCTGACTGTAACACCCCAAATCCTGTTAAGAGGGGAATTTAAAAAAATTTTGGATGTATTGCATGTGTTGCAAAAATTCAAATTCAAACTGGAATTCAAATTAAACTCAAAACAGAAATGAAAAAGAAAAAATAAACCTTCCCGGCCAGTGGGCCGAAACCCACCAGCCGGCCCACCCAACCCCCGTGCCAGCCCGCAGCCGCGCGCCCGCGCACCTCTCGCAGACAGGCGGGACCACCTGTCATCCCCGACCTCCCGCTCGTCCGAACCCGGGACTCCTCCGCGCGCGCACCCGATCGAAACTAACCCGGAAAACCGCGCGTTCCCAGCCGAATTCTGGTTCCGGAGAACTCCTACTCGATCTAAACTAACACGCCGCCCTCCCCCGTCTATAAAAACCCCGGCATCATCCCGTTTTTCACCCGCAATCAGCTGATTTTACTCCCGGTGAGAACCGAAGCTCCGATCACCGTTTTCTCTCAATCTCTGCTCGAATTCTCTGATCTAACGCGCCGATCGTGTTCCACCGCCTCCGGGGAATTCACCTCGGACCTCGTCGCCGACCGCCTTCCAGGACCTCCGAGCTCAAGAAAATCCCCGAGGTGAGATCTCCGACCTCCCCTCCACCGATCTATGCCATAAAATCACAGTTTTAGAGAGAATTGACGAAGATCTGAAACTCGCCGGCGAGATCGCCGCCTCCCGCCGCCGTGCGCCGCCGGGCAGCGCCGCCCGCGCTCGATCAGAGCGACGTGGCCGCTTGTGCGCCGTTTATTTTAAATCGCACGGTAGAGTTTAAATCCCCGCGTACCGGTTCGACATTATAATCTCAGCCGTCTGTTTTAAATCGGACGGTCCACGTCAGCCCCGCGTTATAAAGGCCGGGATTCTTACGCGCTACCCCTTGGGGTTCTCGGAAAATACGAGCTAGCCCCGTAAACTTCTGATCTAGCCTCTAGAACTTCAGAAAATCATGTAAATTCATTTAAAAATCAGTTTTAGCCTCTGGACTTAATAAAAATTAGGAAAAACCCCTCTGTTATGTGTAGTTAGACCCCCGAAAATTCTTAAAATAATATAATAGACCCTGTAGTGGGGTGAGTTTACCTTTTTAACCCTATGTGATATTAAATTTAGGAATTTGAATATGTGATTAGTATTTAAAATTTAAAAGATGGGACAAACACATTGTAAATTCAAATTAAAAACTTTCCTAGTACTTGGAAAACTTGGAAGTGAGATAAAAATAGATTTTTCGCTGTAATGAATCTGTTTAATTGATTATTCACATTTATTAGTTATAGGGACACATTTTAAGTAGAGAATAATTCTGAAAATTAGTAAAATAAATGTAAAATAGTTCACATTAGAGGAGAAGTTCAAAAATATATTATTTAATATTTTAGACCCAAAACCTATTCTGTTTAGATGAGGTGTCTTACTATTTTCATATTAAAGTTCACATTTAGGCATAGGAAATAAATCTGTAAATATAGCAATCTAGGTATGAATATCTAGAAAATGATAAATGAAGTTTCCAAAATCCAAAGAATTCAGTTTAGGGTTGGTAGAAGGTCTGAAGACACATTGGGAGTAGGAAAATATCTTCCATGCATACTTGGTAGCTAAAATGTGTGTCAATTGAATATAAGGAATTTATTTAAATTGGAAACTCATATATAGTACGTAAACATAAATATGAATGCAAAAGTAGAAATCATATACACATATTTAAAAGTACATGTAAGCCAAAATAAACACACATAGAGTAACCACAACACATAGAAATGTGAATGACTTTCATAAATGTGAATGTGTGTTTTGTATGAAGTGAAGTGTGAACTATGTCTTATGGATTATTGTTTTCTTTTGCTATGTGTGATGGTATGAGTAGAACCTGCTCCAGAGCAAGTTTTTCCTTTCCAAGATCAGGACTACCCATTCCAAGAGCAGCAGGAAGAAGGCAAGTGTCCTTGACCACTTTGATCCTATACTAGGATGTGTAGATAGAATTATTTGCATGGTCAATTAAAAATATGAAACCCATGCTAGGATGTCTCCCTAGAATTGCATTACATTGTTTCCTTGTAGCTTTGGTTGGGATTCATTTTATCATGTCATTTATTATTATGCATATGCTTAGCCATGCTTAGAATTGGATATTTGGGATATGAGATCATCAGTTTATTTTACCATACTCTTGAATGAGATATTGTGAGTTATGTAGAGGTAGGGATCAAGGCAAGTTGGATGTTTTGGTTGGTGCTGGGTGCACGAGACTCGGATTTGTGTCTAGTACTTGCCTGGATCCTAAGGACCGGTTCATGGAGCATGTAACCTGGCTTTACCGTGCCAACCACATGCTAAGATGGGGCAGCTTGGCCAATTAATTAGGTGTATCCCCGGCGTAGTATGGGTGTGTTGGATGGTGCGGGGAGTAGGTGTCAGCTGGACTACCATATGAACCGCAAGCCTCAAGAGGGGGCCACTGCAGCGGGGTTGGAGCCTCTTGTATGCTGTTAGGGGTGAAACCTCAGTGGGCCCACGCTCGTCGGGAATCCCTTTGTAAAGGCTTCGTAGTGATCTCCTGGCTACACACCTGGGAAGTGTGAATGTGGTTCGTAGCCACTGGCATAACGGAGGTTCTTTTAGTCCACCCGGCAACGGGGGATGAAATCACTACATGTGGATACAGTGGTACAAACTCTGCAGAGTCAAAACTGTCATGACAGCCGTGCTCACGGTCAAGAGCGGCTTGGACTTATTCATGATTAGAGGATGATGACTTTGGAAGTTATGAATGTTAAGCGGGGAGCTTAACATTAGAAATTATGTTATGGTTATTTAATTATGATGATGGGTTGGGAGATTGGGACCATTTCACCTCTGTAGTAATATAGGTGCTTAATAAGCTAAGGTGATAGGTATTGATTGCGTAGTGCTTTAACCATGAGTGCAACCTCTCCTTGTTCTAGCCATGCAAAACATAACTTTCCCACACTTGCTGAGTACCATCAGTACTCAACCTTGCATATTTGTTGGTTTATATTGCTGCTCAGGTCAAGATAATGAGGTGGTGTATAATGATCAAGACTTTGGACCCGAAGAAGGTTTCTAGGTTCATGGAGTCCCCCGGGCAACACCTGTGACGGAGCCCTCAAGAATGATATTCCGCTGCTAGTTTATTTACTTGTGATGAACTTATTATTGTCCATCGAGACATTTGCTATGTAAGACTTATTTATATTCGACACCTGGCTTGTAATAAATGATGCTTCACTATTTGTCATCACATGTATGAGAAAATGATCCTGGCATACATGTGATATTCACTTGTTTGTTCTTCGGAAAAACCGGGTGTGACAGAAGTGGTATCAGAGCCAAGGTTGCCCATAGGAACGTGGACCTAGGTAGAAATGGACGTATTTAAGGGCCCTATTTTCTTAAAAACTATTTTACAAGGTGTGGGTTGAAAGGTGTTATTTAATGGAGTCACTTTCTTCATCTTACCCCAACTTTCATTCAAAATAGGATTTTTGTTTAAAAGTTTATCTAACCAAAGTTTAAATGCTTTTTGTTTTAGATGGTTTGCATGATTCGCACCGCTCGCAAGACCACAGAAGGGAGAGTTCCCGTAGTTGCCCTTGCCCAAAGAGAGGAGAGTCGTCCGGTGACGTACCTTTCCTACGGATTGGCAGTAGGAGGCTTATTGCGCCGTCTTCGACGTACGCTCCAAGCCGTCGGTAATACGGGCAAGTTAATTATACACTATAGCTCCACCAAGACCATCCGTGAAAAGAGAGAGGAATGGAGTTCAGAAATGAGGATTATCCACAAAAATCAGCTGCTCAAGATCCACCGCTCTCCAGCTTGTCGAGCGACACAGGTCGATACGGAGAAGGATGTTACCTGGGAGGCAATCACCTGCTAGAGTCACATCTATCGTCGACACCTGGACAGAACTGAGTACATGTATGTCCTCCAACGTGAGAGTGGCACCACGGAGTACAAGTACCCACCAGTGCAGCAAGGGACTTCCCATGAGCACATGGACTTGTGTTTGGAGGATGCTTCTATGCTCAGCACTCGACTGCAGGAGTGTCAGCAAGAGCTTCAGGATGTTCGGGACACCCTGAAGGAAACGGAGGCGTTGCTGCGAGCCTGCTTGAGGGCGAGAGAAAGAGGAGATGAGAATGAACTGTGTGTCACCGTGAATGATACATGGACTCCTGACTCCGCAGATCGCCGGGCGATCAGGCGTCGTCGCACTTCTCCACCAGAAGCCTCCCCACCCAAAGCGAAGTCAGAAGGCAGCCGCAATAATGAGGAAGATCCCGAGGAGCCAGCTCAGTGATACGAGTAGTGTAGAATTTTTCCCTTAGTTAGCAAGATGTCAAATAATCGAGTCGTTACGTTAGTTAATGGTGTGTGAATGCTTAGTGTGTGAATGCTTAGTGTGTTCCATGTGTCACAACTCAAGAAATGCCTGAGAACGCCTGAAGAAGTGTTACCCATGAATGAAGTGGACGTAGCTGAGGATTTGTCTTATGCCGAGCAACCATACAAGATTTTGGAGACAATGGAATGCCTCACCAGAAATAAAAGAATCCGGATGTGCAAGGTGCAATGGAAGCATCACTCAAAAGAGGAAGCCACCTGGGAGCGGGAAGATGAGCTCATGGCACAATTTCCGGAGTTGTTTTCTTAGAACCACCAATCTCGAGGACAAGATTTCTTTTAAGGGGGGTAGAGCTGTAACACCCCAAAAATCTTGTTAAGATCCTAAATCATGTTAAGAGGGGAATTTAAAATTTTTTGGACGTGTTGCATGTTTTGCAACAATTTAAATTCAAACTAGAATTAAATTTAAATTCAAAACAGAAAAGAAAAAGAAAAAGAAAAAAAGAAAACAGAAAAAACCGGCCAGTGGGCCGAAACCCACCAGCCGGCCCACCCAGCACCCGCGCCAGCCCGCAGCCGCGCGCGCCCCCTTCCTCCCACTGACAGGTGGGGCCCGCCAGCCCTTCTTCTACCTCGCGCCCGCGCCGGGATTCTCTCACCCCGAATCAAAACCGACCTGGATTCCTGCGCATCCCCGCCGAATTCCGTTCGTAGGCGACGCAAACTCCATCTAAACCGAACGCCGCCCTTCCTCCGTCTATAAAAACCTCGGCCTCGTCTTGTTTTTCTCACGCGATCTGCTGTTTTTACTCCGGTGAGAACCCGAGCCCTCTCCGGCGAATTCTGGCCGATCTACGCTCGGAAATTCCGATCTAACTCGCTGGTCTTGATCCACCGCCTCCGGGGAACCTCGCAGGTGTAGAAAGCGCGGTGGTTTGCGGTTCAAACACACCGCCGACGAGCCTCGCCGTGGTTTCACTTCGGACCTCGTCGCTGACCGCCTTCCAGGACCTCCGAGCTCAAGAAAACCCCCGAGGTGAGATCCCCGACCTCCCCTCTACCGATCTATGCCATAAGATCACAGTTCTAGGAAGAATTCTCGAAGATCCGAAAGTCTCCGGCGAGATCACCGCCTCCCGCCACCGTGTGCCGCCGGCAGCGCCGCCCGCGCTCGATCAGAGCGACGTGGCCGCGTGTGCGCCGTTTATTTTAAATCGCACGGTAGGGTTTAAATCCCCGCGTACCGGTTCGACGTTATAATCTCAGCCGTCTGTTTTAAATCGGACGGTCCACGTCAGCCCCGCGTTATAAAGACTGGAAATATTACGTGCTACCCCTTGGGGTTCTCGGGAAATAAGCTAGCCTCGGAAACTTCTGATCTAGCCCCTGGAATCTCAGAAAATCATGTAAATTCATTTAAAAATCAGTTTTAACCCCTGAACTTAATAAAATAAGGAAAAACTCCTCTGTTATGTATAGCTAGACCCCTGAAAATTGTTAAAATAAAATTATAGACCCTGTAGTGGGGTGAGTTTACCTTTTAGCCCTGTTTGATATTTAATTTAGGAAATTGAATATGTGGCTAGTATTTAAAATTTAAAAAGTGGGACAAACATATTGTCAAAATTAAATTAAAAACTTTCTCAGTATTTAGAAAACTTTGGAGTGAGATAAAAATATGTTTTGGGCTGAAATGAATCTGTTTAATTTATTATTCACATTTAGGGACACATTTTTAAGTAAAGAATTGTTCTGGAAAATAGGAAAAATAATTGTAAAATCATTTACATCAGAGGCAAAGGTCAAAAATATATTATTAAATATTTTAGATCAGAACCTATTCTGTTTAGATGAGGTGTCTTACTATTTTCATAATAAAGTTCACATTTAGACATAGGAAATAAATCTGAAAATATAGCAAACTATGTATGAATAACTAGAAAATGATAAATGAAGTTTCTAAAATCCAAAGAATTCAATTTAGGGTTGGTAGAACGTCTGAAGACACATATGGGGTAGGAAAATGCCTTCCATGCATACTTGGTAGCTAAAAGGTGTAGTAATTGAATATAAGGAATTTATTTAAATTGGAAACTCATATATATAGTATGTAAATAAATGTGAACACAAAAGTAGGAATCATATACACATGATTAAAAGTGCATGCAAGCCACAAATCAACACACATAGAGTAACCACAACACATATAATGGTGAATGACTTTCATAAATATGAATGTGTGGTTTGTATGAAGTGGAAGTGTGAACTATGTCTTATGGATTATTGTTTTTCTTTTGCTATGTGTGATGGTATGATGAAGAACCTGCTCAAGAGCAAGTTATTCCTTTCCAAGATCAGGACTACCCATTTCAAGAGCAGCAGGAAGGAGGCAAGTGTTCTTGACCACTTTGATCCTATGTTAGGATGTGTAGCTAGAATTATTTGCATTGTAAATTGAAATATGAAACCCATGCTAGGAAGTTTCCCTAGAAGCATTACCTTGTTTCCTTGTAGCTTGGGTTGGGATTTATTTTATCATGTCATTTATTATTATGCATATGCTTAGCCATGCCTAGAATGGGATAATTGGGATATGAGATGATCAGTTTATTTTACCATACTCTTGAATGAGATATTGTGAGTTATGTAGAGGTAGGGATCAAGGCAAGTTGGATGTTTTGGTTGTGTGCTGGGTGCACGAGACTCGGGTTGTGTTTAGTACTTGCCTGGATCCTAAGGACCGGTTCATGGAGCATGTAACCTAGCTTTACCGTGCCAACCACATGCTGAGATGGGGCAGCTTGGCCAATTAATTAGGTGTATCCCCGGCGTAGTATGGGTGTGTTGGATAGTGCGGCGAGTAGGTGTCAGCTGGACTACCATATGAACCGCAAGGCTCAAGAGGGGGCCACTGCAGCGGGGTTGGAGCCTCTTGTATGCTGTTAGGGGTGAAACCTCAGTGGGCCTACGCTCGTCGGGAATCCCTTTGTAAAGGCTTCGTAGTGATCTCCTGGCTACACACGTGGGAAGTATGAATGTGGTTCGTAGCCACTGGCATAATGGAGGTTCTTTTAGTCCACCCGGCAACGGGGGATGAAATCACTACATGTGGGTACAGTGGTACAAACTCTGCAGAGTCAAAACTGTCATGACAGTCGTGCTCACGGTTAAGAGCGGCTTGGACTTATTCATGATTAGAGGAGTGATGGTTTTGGAAGTTGAGAATGTTAAGCAGGGAGCTTAATATTGGAAATGATGTTATGGTTATTTGGTTATGATGATGGGATGGGAGATTGGGACCATTTCACCTGTGTAGTGATGTAGGTGCTTAATAAGCTAAGGTGATAGGTATTAATTGCGTAGTGCTTTAACCATGAGTTCAACCTCCCTTTGTTCTAGCCATGCATGACATAACTTTCCCACACTTGCTGAGTACCATCGGTACTCAACCTTGCATATTTGTTGGTTTATATTGCTGCTCAGGTCAAGATAATGAGGTGGTGTATAATGACCAAGACTTTTGACCTGAAGAAGGTTTCTAGGTTCATGGAGACCCCCGGGCAACGCCTGTGATGGAGCCCACGAGAATAATTATTCCGCTACTAGTTTATTTACTTGTGATGAACTTATTATTATCCATCGAGACATTTGCTATGTAAGACTTATTTATATTCGACACCTGGCTTATAATAAATGATGCTTCACTATTTGTCATCACATGTATGAGAAAATGATCCTGGCATACACGTGATATTCACTTGGTTGTTCTTCGAAAAACCGGGTGTGACAGAAGTGGTATCAGAGCCAAAGTTGCCCGTAGGAACGTGGACCCAGGTAGAAATGGACGTATTTAAGGGCCTTATTTTCTTAAAAACTATTTTTACAAGGTGTGTGTTGAAAAGTGTTATTTAATGAGTCACTTTCTTACCCCAATTTTCATTCAAAATAGGATTTTTGTTTAAAAGTTTATCTAACCTAAGTTTAAATGCTTTTTATTTTAGATGGTTCGCATGATTCGCACCGCTCGCAAGTCCACAGGAGGGAGAGTTCCCGTAGTTGCCCTTGCCCAAAGATAGGAGAGCCGTCCGGTGACGTACCTTTCCTACGGATTGGCAGTAGGAGGCTTGTTGCTCCGTCTTCGACGTATGCTCGAAGCCGCCGGCAATACGGGCAAGCTAATCATCCACTATAACACCACCAGGACCATCCGTGAGAAGAGGGAAGAATGGAGTTCAGAGATGAGGATTATACACGAAAATCAACTGCTTAAGATCCACCGCTCTCCAGCCTGTAGAGCGACACAGGTCGATGCGGAGAAGGATGTCACCTGGGAGGCCATCACCTGCCAGAGTCACATCTATCGTCGCCACCTGGACAGGACTGAGTACATGTATGTCCTCCAGCGTGAGAGTGGTACCCCGGAGTACAAGTACCTGCCAGTGCAGCAAGGGACTTCCCATGAGCACATGGACTTGTGCTTGGGAGGATGCTGCTATGCTCAGCACTCGACTGCAGGAGTGTCAGCAAGAGCTTCAGGATGTTCGGGACACCCTGAAGGAAACGGAGGCATTGCTGCGAGCCTGCTTGAGGGCGAGAGAAAGAGGAGATGGGAATGAACTGTGTGTCACCGTGGATGATACATGGACTCCTGACTCCCCAGATCGCCGAGCGATCAGGCGTCGTCGCACTTCTCCACCAGCAGCCTCCCCACCCAAAGCAGAGTCAGAAGGCAGCCGAAATGATGAGGAAGATCCCGAGGAGCCAGCTCAAGAAAACGAGTAGTGTAGAGTCCTTCCCTTAGTTAGCAAGATGTCGAATAGTCGAGTCGTTACGTTAAGTTAATGATGTGTTAATGCTTGGTGTGTGACGTGAGTTATGGAAGCCATGAGCAATTGTCCACAGCCTCGTCTTTAGATTGTTTTGCTTGGGTGTGTGAACCCACATGAAAGAATATTGCATTTATTTTTGTGTGAGAAATGAACCCTCAGAAAAGTATAACAAAGCCTCAACACTTCAAAGTAAAAACAAATGAAAGTAGTAAGATGATACTAAATGCTTTCAAATTAACATTGGTTGATTCTGCCAGATGGCCGGAAGAGGAAAAGGATGTGCTGCCAACCCCGCCAACAACAACGATGAGGCATGCAACCCTCATCTTTCTGGAGGCCAGGACCGGGGCGGTCGCCGTGAAGGAGTTGATCCCCTCCACCAAATGCTGGAGAATCAGAATCAGCTCATCCAGAACTTGACTCAAGTGGTGGCCAACTTGCATCAAGTTCCACCTCCACAAGCTGCACCACGCCAACCAAGGTTGAGTGAGTTTTTAGGAACTCAACCTCCAAAGTTTACAAGTGCTGCTGAACCTCTGGAGGCAGATGATTGGCTTAAGACCATTGAGAGCAAGATGAGGATCATACAGTGCCAAGGGTATGAGAGGGTGTTGTTTGCCTCTCATCAATTGCATGGACCTGCTGCTGATTGGTGGACCGCCTACGTGGCTGCCCATCATGACCCTGAGAACATCACTTGGGAAGAGTTCAAGCCTAGCTTCCGCAACCATTACATCCCAAGAGGTCAACTCAAAAACAAGAGGAAGGAGTTTTTGGGACTGCAGCATGGAAACATGACCGTGAGAGAATACCTCACTAAATTTACTCAGCTATCCCGTTATGCCCCACGGGCCATAGAGACTGATGAGCAGAAACAAGATTGTTTCGTGGAGGGACTTACCACAGAGATGCAGTGTGCAATGTCCTCAAATGAGTATGAAAGCTTCCAAAAGATGGTGGACAGAGCATTTGTGGTAGAAAGGAAGCTAAAGGCCTTGGAAAATGAGAATAAGAGGAAGGTCGGGTGGTCACATCAAGCCTCAGGGAGCAACACCCGCCCACGTCTGATGCAGCAACCTGCAGGGCAGACGAACCGTGCTGCGGTACCCTACTCAGCACCAAGAGGGTACAACCCGAACTACCGGCCTCCCGCAGCACCAGCACAGCCACAACGTCAGTTTGTACAGCAGCCTCGCCCCGCATATCCACCTCGACCAGCAATACAAGAGACCTTATCAGATGGACTCTGAGCAGCTAGAAGAACTCAAGGATCATTTAAGAGAATTGACGGAGAAGGGGTATATTCGTCCTAGTTCCTCACCATGGGGAGCTCCGGTGATATTTGTGCTCAAGAAGGACGGAACCCAAAGGTTATGCGTGGATTAACGTGCCTTGAATGAGGTAACCATCAAGAACAAGTACCCATTACCCCGCATTGAAGACTTGTTTGATCAGTTGAGGGGAGGTTGTGTGTTCTCGAAAATTGATCTCAGGTCGGGATACCACTAACTCAAGATAAGGCAATCTGATATTCCCAAGACAGCTTTCGTATCTCGGTACGGACTGTATGAATACACTGTCATGCCTTTCTGGCTAACTAATGCCCTGGCATACTTCATGTATCTCATAAACAAGCTATTCATGGAATATCTGGACAAATTTGTGGTGGTTTTCATAGATGACATTCTCGTCTTCTCCAAAGATGAAGAAGAACATGAGAAACATCTAAGGTTGGTGTTGCAGAGGCTGAGAGAACACCAACTATATGCCAAGTTGAGCAAGTGTGAGTTTTGGCTGAAGGGAGTTCCCTTCTTAGGACATATAATCTCGGAGGGAGGAATCTCCGTGGATCCTGCCAAAATCGAGGATATACAGAAGTGGAAGACCCCTGAAAATGTCGGGGAAGTTCGAAGCTTCTTGGGATTGGCTGGATACTATCGACGGTTTATTGAGAGATTCTCCAAGATCTCGAGACCCCTCACCAAACTGTTGGAGAAGGGAATCACATTCACATGGACGCCACAGTGCGAGACGAGTTTTAAGGAGCTAAAGAAAAGATTGACCACAGCCCCAGTGTTGGTTATGCCAGATATGCAGAAGAATTTCACAGTGTACTGCGATGCCTCTGGAAACGGGTTGAGATGTGTTCTCATACAAGAAGGGCATGTCGTGGCATATGCATCCCGGCAGCTTCGGAAGCACGAGAAAAACTATCCTACACATAACTTAGAACTAGCCGCAGTGGTACACGCGTTAAAAATTTGGCGACACTATTTGATGGGGAAGAGGACAGAGATATATGCGGATCAAAAGAGTTTGAAGTACATTTTTACACAGCCAGATCTCAACCTCAGACAAAGAAGATGGTTAGAGCTAATCAATTACTTTGATGTGGGCATCAACTATCATTCTGGGAAGGCAAACGTCGTGGCCGATGCTTTAAGTCGGAAAGTGCAGGTCAATAAGTTGAGCTTGAAGGACATGCCTGCAGAATTGAAGGACGAGGTTATAAGGCTCAATCTATGCCTGGTAAATAGTGGTGAAGCCATCGCCATGGAAGTGGATTCCACACTCGAGCGAGACATACGTGAGGGTCAAAAGAATGACGAGAAGGTACGAGAGATCAGACAACTCATCAAGGAAAATAAAGCTCCTGGTTTTAGAGATGATGAACAAGGAACGGTGTGGCACGGGAAAAGAATCTGTGTGCCAGAAGTAAAGGAGATCCGTGAATTGATTTTGAAGGAGGCTCACGATTCTAACTATTCTATTCATCCTGGGAGTACGAAGATGTACCAGGACCTCAAGAGCAGATATTGGTGGTATGTCATGAAGCGAGATGTCGCGGAACATGTTGCCCTATGTGACACATGTCAGTTGGTGAAAGCAGAACATCAACGACCCGCGGGATTATTGTAACCACTCAAAGTGCCTGAATGGAAATGGGAAGAAATCAATATGGATTTCATAGTGGGATTGCCTAGGACCCAATCAGGATATGATTTCAATATGGGTCATCATTGACAGGCTAACCAAGGTAGCTCATTTCATCCCCGTGAAGGAAAGCTACAGCGGATCCAAATTGGCAGAGTTGTACATGTCAAGGATCGTGTGTTACCATGGAGTGCCAAAGAAGATAGTGTCGGATCGAGGGACACAGTTCACCTCGAGGTTCTGGCAGAAGTTGCACGAAACCATGGGAACCCATCTAAACTTTAGTTCTGCCTATCATCCCCAAACTGACGGGCAGACGGAAAGAATCAATCAGGTTCTTGAAGATATGCTGAGGGTGTGTGCACTCAAAAACAATCGGAGTTGAGACAAGAACTTACCGTATGCGGAGTTTTCCTATAACAACAGCTATCAAGCTAGTATGAAGATGTCACCGTTTGAAGCCTTGTACGGGAGGAAGTGCAGAACTCCCCTATTTTGGAACCAAACGGGGGAAAGTAAAGTGTTTGGTCCAGAAGTACTACAAGAAGCCGAGGTGAAGGTGAGTGAAATTCGCAACAATTTGAGGATAGCACAGACACGCCAAAAGAGTTATGCCGATGTACGAAGAAGAGAGCTTGTTTTCAACGTGGGAGGCTATGTCTATCTCAAGGTGTCCCCTATCAGAGGGCTTCATCGGTTCAAGGTGAAAGGGAAGTTGTCACCTCGATACATCGGACCCTTTCAAGTTCTGGAAAGGAAAGGCGAAGTGGCGTATCAACTAGAGTTACCGGCTCGTCTATCGGATGTGCACGATGTGTTCCATGTGTCATAACTCAAGAAATGCCTGAGAACGCCTAAAGAAGTGTTACCCATGAATGAAGTGGACGTAGCTGAGGATTTGTCTTATGCCGAGCAACCATACAAGATTTTGGAGACAATGGAACGCCTCACCAGAAATAAAAGAATCCAGATGTGCAAGGTGCAATGGAAGCATCACTCAGAAGAGGAAGCCACCTCGGAGCGGGAAGATGAGCTCAAGGCACAATTTCCGGAATTGTTTTCTTAGAACCACCAATCTCGAGGACGAGATTTCTTTTAAGGGGGGTAGAGCTGTAACACCCCAAAAATCTTGTTAAGACCCTAAATCATGTTAAGAGGGAAATTTAAAAATTTTTGGACGTGTTGCATGTTTTGCAACAATTTAAATTCAAACTGGAATTCAATTTAAATTCAAAACAGAAAAGAAATAGAAAAAGAAAAAAAAGAAAACAGAAAAAAACGGCCAGTGGGCCGAAACCCACCAGCCGGCCCACCCAGCACCCGTGCCAGCCCGCAGCCGCGCGCCCCCTTCCTCCCACTAACAGGCGGGGCCCACCAGCCCTTCTTCTACCTCGCGCCCGCGCCGGGATTCTCTCACCCCGAATCAAAACCGACCCGGATTCCTGCGCATCCCCGCCGAATTCCGTTCGTAGGCGACGCAAACTCGATCTAAACCGAATGCCGCCCTTCCTCCGTCTATAAAAACCTCGGCCTCGTCCTGTTTTTCTCACACGATCTGCTGTTTTTACTCCGGTGAGAACCCAAGCCCTCTCCGGTGAATTCTGGCCGATCTACGCTCGGAAATTCCGATCTAACTCGCTGGTCTTGATCCACCGCCTCCAGGGAACCTCGCAGGTGTAGAGAACGCGGTGGTTTGCGGTTCAAACACAGCGCCGACGAGCCTCGCCGTGGTTTCACTTCGGACCTCGTCGCCGACCGCCTTCCAGGACCTCCGAGCTCAAGAAAACCCCCGAGGTGAGATCCCCGACCTCCCCTCTACCGATCTATGCCATAAGATCACAGTTCTAGGAAGAATTCTCGAAGATCCGGAAGTCTCCGGCGAGATCACCGCCTCCCGCCGCCGTGCGCCGCCGGCAGCGCCGCCCGCGCTCGATCAGAGCGACGTGGCCGCGTGTGCGCCGTTTATTTTAAATCACATGGTAGGATTTAAATCCCCGCGTACCGGTTCGACGTTATAATCTCAGCCGTCTGTTTTAAATCGGACGGTCCACGTCAGCCCCGCGTTATAAAGACTGGAAATCTTACGTGCTACTCCCTGGGGTTCTCCGGAAATAAGAGCTAGCCCCGGAAACTTCTGATCTAGCCCCTGGAACCTCAGAAAATCATGTAAATTCATTTAAAAATCAGTTTTAACCCCTGAACTTAATAAAAATTAGGAAAAACTCCTCTGTTATGTATAGCTAGACCCCTGAAAATTGTTAAAATAAAATTATAGACCCTGTAGTGGGGTGAGTTTACCTTTTTAGCCCTGTTTGATATTTAATTTAGGAAATTGAATATGTGGCTAGTATTTAAAATTTAAAAAGTGGGACAAACATATTGTCAAAATTAAATTAAAAACTTTCTCAGTATTTAGAAAACTTTGGAGTGAGATAAAAATATGTTTTGGGCTGAAATGAATCTGTTTAATTTATTATTCACATTTAGGGACACATTTTTAAGTAAAGAATTGTTCTGGAAAATAGGAAAAATAATTGTAAAATCGTTTACATCAGAGGCAAAGGTCAAAAATATATTATTAAATATTTTAGATCAGAACCTATTCTGTTTAGATGAGGTGTCTTACTATTTTCATAATAAAGTTCACATTTAGACATAGGAAATAAATCTGAAAATATAGCAAACTATGTATGAATAACTAGAAAATGATAAATGAAGTTTTTAAAATCCAAAGAATTCAATTTAGGGTTGGTAGAAGGTCTGAAGACACATATGGGGTAGGAAAATGCCTTCCATGCACACTTGGTAGCTAAAAGGTGTAGTAATTGAATATAAGGAATTTATTTAAATTGGAAACTCATATATATAGTATGTAAGTATAAATGTGAACACAAAAGTAGGAATCATATACACATGATTAAAAGTGCATGCAAGCCACAAATCAACACACATAGAGTAACCACAACACATATAATGGTGAATGACTTTCATAAATATGAATGTGTGGTTTGTATGAAGTGGAAGTGTGAACATGGATTATTGTTTTTCTTTTGCTATATGTGATGGTATGATGAAGAACCTGCTCAAGAGCAAGTTATTCCTTTCCAAGATCAGGACTACCCATTTCAAGAGCAGCAGGAAGGAGACAAGTGTCCTTGACCACTTTGATCCTATGTTAGGATGTGTAGCTAGAATTATTTGCATTATCAATTGAAATATGAAACCCATGCTAGGAAGCTTCCCTAGAATTGCATTACCTTGTTTCCTTGTAGATTGGGTTGGGATTTATTTTATCATGTCATTTATTATTATGCATATGCTTAGCCATGCCTAGAATGGGATAATTGGGATATGAGATCATCAGTTTATTTTACCATACTCTTGAATGAGATATTGTGAGTTATGTAGAGGTAGGGATCAAGGCAAGCTGGATGTTTTGGTTGTGTGCTGGGTGCACGAGACTCGGGTTTGTGTTTAGTACCTGCCTGGATCCTAAGGACCGGTTCATGGAGCATGTAATCTGGCTTTACCGTAATAACCACATGCTGAGATGGAGCAGCTTGGCCAATTAATTAGGTGTATCCCCGGCGTAGTATGGGTGTGTTGGATAGTGTGGGGAGTAGGTGTCAGCTGGACTATCATATGAACCGCAAGGCTCAAGAGGGGGCCACTGCAGCGGGGTTGGAGCCTCTTGTATGCTGTTAGGGGTGAAACCTCAGTGGGCCCACGCTCGTCGGGAATCCCTTTGTAAAGGCTTTGTAGTGATCTCCTGACTACACACCTGGGAAGTGTGAATGTGGTTCGTAGCCACTGGCATAATGGAGGTTCTTTTAGTCCACCCGGCAACGGGGGATGAAATCACTACATGTGGGTACAGTGGTACAAACTCTGCAGAGTTAAAACTGTCATGATAGCCGTGCTCACGGTCAAGAGCGGCTTGGACTTATTCATGATTAGAGGAGTGATGGTTTTGGAAGTTGAGAATGTTAAGCGGGGAGCTTAATATTGGAATGTTATGGTTATTTGGTTATGATGATGGGATGGGAGATTGGGACCATTTCACCTGTGTAGTAATGTAGATGATTAATAAGCTAAGGTGATAGGTATTAATTGCGTAGTGCTTTAACCATGAGTTCAACCTCACTTTGTTCTAGCCATGCATGACATAACTTTTCCACACTTGCTGAGTACCATCCGTACTCAACCTTGCATATTTGTTGGTTTATATTGCTGCTCAGGTCAAGATAATGAGGTGGTGTATAATGACCAAGACTTTGGATGCGAAGAAGGTTTCTAGGTTCATGGAGACCCCCGGACAACGCCTGTGATGGAGCCCACGAGAATAATTATTCCGCTGCTAGTTTATTTACTTGTGATGAACTTATTATTGTCCATCGAGACATTTGCTATGTAAGACATATTTATATTTGACACCTGGCTTGTAATAAATGATGCTTCACTATTTGTCATCACATGTATGAGAAAATGATCCTGGCATACATGTGATATTCACTTGGTTGTTCTTCGAAAAACCGGGTGTGACAGAAGTGGTATCAGAGCCAAGGTTGCCCGTAGGAACGTGGACCTAGGTAGAAATGGACGTATTTAAGGGCTTTATTTTCTTAAAAACTATTTTTACAAGGTGTGTGTTGAAAAGTGTTATTTAATGAGTCACTTTCTTACCCCAATTTTCATTCAAAATAGGATTTTTGTTTAAAAGTTTATCTAACCTAAGTTTAAATGCTTTTTGTTTTAGATGGTTCACATGATTCGCACCGCTCGCAAGTCCACAGGAGGGAGAGTTCCCGTAGTTGCCCTTGCCCAAAGAGAGGAGAGCCATCCGGTGACGTACCTTTCCTACGGATTGGCAGTAGGAGGCTTGTTGCGCCGTCTTCGACGTATGCTCGAAGCCGCCGGCAATACGGGCAAGCTAATCATCCACTATAACTCCACCAGGACCATCCGTGAGAAGAGGGAAGAATGGAGTTCAGAGATGAGGATTATACACGAAAATCAGCTGCTGAAGATCCACCGCTCTCCAGCCTGTAAAGCGACACAGGTCGATGCGGAGAAGGATGTCACCTGGGAGGCCATCACCTGCCAGAGTCACATCTATCGTCACCACCTGGACAGGACTGAGTACATGTATGTCCTCCAGCGTGAGTGTGGTACCAAGACTTTGGACCCGAAGAAGGTTTCTAGGTTCATGGAGACCCCCGGGCAACGCCTGTGATGGAGCCCACGAGAATAATTATTCCGCTGCTAGTTTATTTACTTGTGATGAACTTATTATTGTCCATCGAGATATTTGTTATGTAAGACTTATTTATATTCGACACCTGGCTTGTAATAAATGATGTTTCACTATTTGTCATCACATGTATGAGAAAATGATCCTGGCATACATGTGATATTCACTTGGTTGTTCTTCGAAAAACCGGGTGTGACAGTTCTCCTTCTTTCTGTGCAGCCATGGCTAAATGGTGAACGTGGGCTTTCTGACTAAGTGCGTCGGCAACCACATTCGCTTTACCCGGATGGTAATTAATTTTAAGTTCATAGTCCTTGATCAATTCGAGCCATCTTCAATGCCCCATATTCAATTCTTTCTGTGTGAAGATGTATTTTAAGCTTTTGTGGTCAGTGTAGAGATGTACTAGATTACCTAGTAGATAATATCTTCACATTTTCAATGCTAGGACCACTGCAGCTAGTTCAACGTCGTGCGCCGGGTAATTCTGCTCATGATCCCTAAGTTGTCGGGATCCATACGCGACCACACGTCCTTCTTGCATCAACACACAACCCTAACCAATGCCGGATGCATCACAATAGACATCAAAAGGCTTCGTGGTGTCCGGCTGGGCTAAAACTGGAGCTGTAGTGAGATGCTTCACTATAGTTTTAAAAACTTGTTCACATGAATTGCTCCAATCATACTTGGTGCTTTTCTTCAACAGCTCCGTCATAGGTTTAGCGACTTTGGGGAAGTTTGGAATGAATCTCAGGTAATAACCCGCTAAACCTAGTAAACTTTGAAGAACAAGGTTCTAACCCGCCTCCAGCGATCACCCCTCCACAAGAAGTTTAAGGCTCAGAAGAATATGAAGAAGTTCTTCGTCTCATGGCACTTCTCAAAAAGAAGGAGGAGGAAGCTAAGAAGAAAAAGGAGAAGTTGGAGAAGAAGCTCAAGAGTAGTCAACAAGACTAATTGCGATATCATTTTAATTATGAACGCTTAAATTCTCACTCTAGTTATTATCAATTCTCTAGGCAAACCACCTCACTTTGATGGAACTAAGCTACACAATGTGGAAGCACAACATGAAGTTGCATCTAATTTCCTTGAACCCATGTCTTTGGCATGTTGTGTATACAGGTATAGATATCTCCAAAGACGAGTATGAACTCACCCAAGAGCAAGAACAACAAATCCACTGCAATGCACAAGCAGCGGCCGTGCTCAACTTATCTCTGAGCATTGAAGAATTCAACAAGGTAGATGGATTAGAGCTCGCCAAAGATATTTGAGACACCCTCAAGATCGCACATAAAGGAAACCGATCCGTGAGGGAAGCCAAGATCAAGATGATAGAAGGAGAGCTTGGAAGGTTCGCCATGGAAGAAGGCGAAACACCCCAAGAGATGTACAACCGGCTCAAAACTCTCATCAACAAGAGTCGAGCGTACGGATGCAAGAAATGGAATGACCATGAGGTGGTCAAAAGAATGATAAGAGCTTTCATGCCTCGCAATGTGACCCTATGCTCTTTAATCCGGGAAAGTCCAAACTTTCACATGATGACTCCGGATGAAGTGCTAGGGAAAATCATTAACCACGAGATGATGGAGAAGGAAACCCAACACGTCAACGACCTAGCAAAGATCACTTCATCCAAAAAGAAGGGAATTGCTCTCAAGGCCGCATCCAAGTCTAATGGAAAAGAAACACAACTCACAAGTGAAGATGAAGAAAGTGATGATGAGAGCACGGACATAGATGATGAAGAAATGACATTCTTCATTAAAAGATTCAAAAGGTTGATGAGGATAAGGAGAAGCCATCACTATGAGAACAAGAGCAAAGACAAGGGCAAGTCAAGAACAAAGAAGACTTGCTACAACTGTGGCGAACATGGGCACTTCATTGTGAACTGCCCCCGTAGCAAGGAAGATGACAAGAGGAAGAAGAAGGATGGGAACCCTCTAGACAAGAAAATCTTCACAAAGAAGAAGGCTTATGGACAAGCTCATATTGGAGAAGAGTGGGATTCAAACGAAAAATCCTCTTCCATAGTTGAAGAAAAGGTGGCAACCGTCGCCATCAAGAAGCCAACCATGAAGAAATCACTCTTGCCAAACAAGGGTGATTGGAAGAGGCCAAGCCACACATGCCTCATGTCAAAGGAAGGAAAACGCAAGGTAATGTCTAAACCTTCCAAGTTACATACTGTAGATGATAGCGACTTTAATAGTACTACTGAAAACGAATTCATATTTAAAGGATTAAACAAAAAGACTATAGCTAAAATGAAAATGCTATCAGACGAAATATTTGAACAAGAAGGCCTTCTCAATCAACAAGACGAATTTCTTATCCTTGAAAAGGAAAGAAACCTTGAGATTGAGAAGCTCCTTAAACTTGAGAGAGAAAAGAGTAAAGCACTTGAAAGCGAACTTGCCATGAGTAAGGAGACTTATGTTGAACTTAGAAGTAAGAAAGTAGTACTTCAAGATGAACTCGTGAGTTTAACCAAAACTCACAAGTATGTTGAAGCACAACTTAACTCACTTAAGTCAAGTGTCTCAACTAATTCATCCTCCAAAAACTCTCCCTCAACAAGTATAGAATCTAACACTAAAACTTGCAAATGTGCTAGCATTGTTTTAAACTTGAAAAATGAGCTCAAAGAAGCACAAAGCAAGAATACACACAAAAGTGGAATCTTTGATAAGGAGAAGATTAAATATGCACGTAGTGAATACTCAATCACAAGATCTCCTTTCATCAAAGATGGACTTGGTTATACTAGGGGAGGAAAGCAAAATGCTAGAATCTTTAAAAACCATAGCAAATGCGTAGCCTTTGTCAAAGAAAACTCAAGTCAAAACAAGAGTGACAACCTTGCATCTACCTCATATGAAATTACCAAAAATGTAAAATCTATAGTATTTCATAATTTTGATGCATCTTATGTTTTTATGAAAAGCAAGTATGATAGAGTTTTTACAAAATATGTTGGGTCACTCCACAAGAGTCCAAAAACTTGTGTTTGGATGCCTAAATGCCTTGTAACTAACTTCAAAAGACCCAACCAAGTTTGGGTACCTAAGACTAAAGCTTAAATTGTGTTGCAGCCCTACTCCTTCCGTGGCACTAAATGGGTGCTAGATAGTGGGTGCACTAACCATATGACCGGGGAGAGAAAGATGTTCGTCGAGTATGAAGAAAATGATGATCCAAGTGAAGGCATCTACTTCGGCGACAACAGTCAAGGAAGGGTGCTCGTTATGGGTAAAATTGCAATCTCTTCTCAACATTACCTTTCTCATGTTCTACATGTTGAATCACTAGATTATAACCTATTGTCCATATCTCAACTATGTGAGAAATGTTATAATTGCTTGTTTACTAACGAGGGTGTGACCGTCTCTAGAAGAAGTGACAACTCGATTGCCTTTAAGAGTGTGTTAAAGGGAAAGCTTTACTTAGTGGATTTTTCCACGGATAAAGCACAACTTGACACATGCTTAATAGCAAAAACGAACATGGGATGGTTGTGGCATATGAGACTAGCACATGTTGGAATAAGGAACTTACAAAAACTTCTAAAGGGAGATCACATCCATGGATTAAAAGATGTTGGTTGCCTGTCACACCCGGTTTTTCCGAAGAACAACCAAGTGAATATCACATGTATGCCAGGATCATTTTCTCATACATGTGATGATAAATAGTGAAGCATCATTTATTACAAGCCAGGTGTCAAATATAAATAAGTCTTACATTGCAAATGTCTCAATGGACACTAATGCTTCATTACAAGTAAATAAACTAGCAGCGGAATATTATTCTTTAGGGCTCCATAACAGGCGTTGCCCGGGGTCTTCATGAACCTAAAATCCTTCCTCGAGTCCAAAATCTTGGTCATTATACACCACCTCATTATCTTGACCTGAGCAGCAATATAAACCAACAAATATGCAAGGTTGAGTACCAATGGTACTCAGCAAGTGTGGGAAAATCATATCATGCATAGCTAGAACAAGGAGAGGTTGAACTCATGGTTAAAGCACTACGCAATTAATGCCTATCACCTTAGCTTATTAAGCACCTACATTACTACACAGGTGAAATGGTCCCAATTTCCCATCCCATCATTGTAATCCAATAACCATAACATCATTACCAAAGTTAAGCTCCCCGCTTAACTTCCAAATCCATCAATGCTCTAATCATGAATAAGTCCAGGCCGCTCTTAACCGTGAGCACGGCTGTCAAGACAGTTTTGACTCTGCAGAGTTTGTACCACTGTACCCACAAGTAGTGATTTCATCCCCCGTTGCCGGGTGGACTAAAAGAACCTCCATTATGCCAGTGGCTACGATCCACATTCACACTTCCCAGGTGTGTAGCCAGGAGATCACTATGAAGCCTTTACAAAGGGATTCCCGATGAGCGTGGGCCCACTGAGGTTTCACCCCTAACAGCATACAAGAGGCTCCAACCCCGCTGCAGTGGCCCCCTCTTGAGCCTTGCGGTTCATATGGTAGTCCAGCTGACACCTACTCCCCGCACCATCCAACACACCCATACTACGCCGGGGATACACCTAATTAATTGGCCAAGCTGCCCCATCTCAGCATGTGGTTGGCACTGTAAAGCCGGGTTACATGCTCCATGAACCGGTCCTTAGGATCCAGGCAAGTACTAAACACAAACCCAAGTCTCGTGCACCCAGCACACAACCAAAACATCCAACTTGCCTTGATCCCTACCTCTACATAACTCACAATGTCTCATTCAAGAGTATGGTAATATAAACAGATGATCTCATGTCCCAAATATCCCATTCTAAGCACGGCTAAGCATATGCATGGAAATAAATGACATGACAAAATAAATCCCAACCCAAGCTACAAGGAAACAAGGTAATGCAATTCTAGGGAAACTTCCTAGCATGGGTTTCATATTTAACTTGATAATGCAAATAATTCTATCTACACATCCTAGCATAGGATCAAAGTGGTCAAGGACACTTCCCTCCTTCTTGCTGCTCTTGAAATGGGTAGTCCTGATCTTGGAAAGGGTTAACTTGCTCTTGAACAGGTTCTACTTCATACCATCACACATAGCAAAAGAAAAACAACAATCATAAGACATAGTTCACACTTCTACTTTATACAAACCACACATTCAGATTTATGAAATTCATTCACCATTATATGTGTTGTGGTTACTTTATGTGTGTTGAGTTGTGGCTTGCATGCATTTTTAACCACGTGTATATGATTCCTACTTTTGTGTCCACCTTTATACTTACATACTATTTATATGGGTTTCCAATAAATTTCTTATATTCAACTACTTCACCTTTTTACTACCAAGTGTGTATGAAAAGTATTATTCTTCCCCATATGTGCCTTCATAATTTCTACCAACCCTAAACTGAATTCTTTATATTTTAGAAACTCCATTTATCATTTACTAGTTGCTATATTTTCAGATTTATATTCCTATGCATAATTGTGTATTTTATTATAAAATTAGTAATTCACATCATCTAAACAGAATAGGTTCTGGTCCTAAATAATTTAATAACATATTTTGACTTTTGCCTCTGATGTAAACTATTTTATAATTATTTTACCTATTTTCTATAACTATTCTTTACTTAAAAATGTGTCCCTATACTAATAAATATGAATAATAGATGAAACAGATTTATTTCAGCCCAAAAATATATTCTTATCTCACTCCAAAGTTTTCTAAGTACTGAGAAAGTTTTTAATTAATTTTGACAATTATGTTTGTCCCCCTTTTTAATTTTTAAACACTAGTTACATATTCAATTTTCTAAATTAAATACTAAACAAGGCTAAAATAATGAATTCACCCCATTACAGGGTCTATAATATTATTTTCATAATTTCCAGGGGTCTATCTACACTTATCAGAGGTGTTTTTCCTAATTTCTATTGAGTCCAGGGGTTAAAACTGATTTTTAAATGGATTTACATGATTTTCTGGAGTTCCAGGGGCTAGATCTGAAGTTTCCGGGGCTAGCTCTCAATTTCAGAGAACCCCAGGGGGTAGCACGTAAGAATTCCAGTCTTTATAACGCGGGGCTGACGTGGACCGTCCGATTTTAAACCGACGGCTGAGATTATAACATCGAACCGGTACGCGGGGTTTTAAAGTCTACCGTGCGATTTAAAATAAACGGCGCACAAGCGGCCACGTCGCTCTGATCAAGCGCGGGCGGCGCTGCCGGCGGCGCACGACGGCGGGAGGCGGCGATCTCGCCGGAAAGTTTCGGATCCTCGAGAATTCTGCCTAGAACTGTGATCTTATGGCATAGATCGGTAGAGGGGAGGTCAGGGATCTCACCTCGGGGGTTTTCTCGAGCTCGGGGGTCCTGGAAAGTGCTCGGCGGCGAGGTCCGAGGCAAAACCACGGCGAAGCTCGTCGGCGCTGCGTTTACACCGTAACTCTCCGAGTTTTCTGCACCTGCAAAGTTCCCCGGAGGCGGTGGATCAAGACCAGCGAGTTAGATCAGAGTTTCCGAGCTTAGATCGGCCAGAATTCACCGGCGAAGTCTCGGTGCTCACCGGAGTAAAAATCGGCGATCGCGTGGGAAAAACTGATCGGAGCTGGGGTTTTTATAGCCGGGGGAGGGCGGTGGGTCTGTTGCGATCGAGTTGGATTCTTCTGGGACCAGAATTCGGGCTGAGGGACGGGTTTTCCGATCGGTTAAGATCGCGCGCGCTCGGGGAAAAGTCCGGGGTCGCGGGGTTAGGGATGACAGGCGGGTCCCACCCGTCTGTGAGAGGCAGCGCGGCGCGCGCGGGGGCGGGCTGGCGCGGGGAAGACTGGGCCGGCTGGCGGGTTTCGGCCCACTGGCCGGTTTTTTTCCCGTTTCTCTTTTTCTTTTTCCATTTCTTTTCTGTTTTGAGTATAATTTGAATTCCAGTTTGAATTTGAATTTTTGCAAAACATGCAACACGTCCAAAAATTTTTAAATTCCCCTCTGAACATGGTTTAGAGTTTTGAATCAAAATTTGGGGTGTTACAGCTCTACCCCCCTTAAAAGAAATCTCGTCCTCGAGATTGGTGTTTTTAAGAAAACAATTCCGGAAATTGTGCCTTAAGCTCATCTTCCCGTTCCCAGGTGGCTTCCTCTTCTGAGTGATGCTTCCACTGCACCTTGCACATCCGGATTCTCTTGTTTCTGGTGAGGCGTTCCATTGTATCCAAAATCTTGTATGGTTGTTCGGCATAAGATAAATCTTCAGCTACATCCACTTCATTCATGGGTAACACCTCCTCAGGCGTCCTCAGGCATTTCTTGAGTTGTGACACATGGAATACATCGTGCACGTCCGATAGATGAACTGGTAACTCTAGTTGGTACGCCACTTCGCCTTTCCTTTCCAAAACTTGAAAGGGTCCGATGTATCGCGGTGACAACTTCCCTTTCACCTTGAACCGACGAAGTCCTCTGATAGGGGACACCTTGAGATAAACATAGTCTCCCACGTTGAAAACGAGTTCTCTTCTTCGTACATCAGCATAACTCTTCTGGCGTGTTTGTGCTATCCTCAAGTTGTTGCGAATCTCCCTCACCTTCGCTTCGGCTTCTTGTAGCACTTCTGGACCAAACACTTTACTTTCTCCTGTTTGGTTCCAAAATAGGGGAGTTCTGCACTTCCTTCCATACAAAGCTTCAAACGGTGACATCTTCATACTAGCTTGATAGCTGTCTAATCTCTTGTATCTTCTCATCATTCTTTTGGCCCTCGCTTATGTATTGCTCGAGTGTGGAGTCCACTTCCATGGCGATGGCTTCACCACTATTTACTAGACATAGATTGAGTCTTATAACCTCGTCCTTCAATTCTGCAGGCATGTCCTTCAAACTCAACTTATTGACCTGCACTTTCCGACTCAAAGCATCGGCCACGACGTTTGCTTTCCCGGGATGATAGTTGATGCCCACATCAAAGTCATTGATTAGCTCTAACCATCTCCTTTGTCTGAGGTTGAGATCTGGCTGTGTGAATATGTACTTCAAACTCTTATGATCCGTATATATCTCTGTCCTCTTCCCCATCAAATAGTGCCGCCAAATTTTTAACGCGTGTACCACTGCAGCTAGTTCTAGGTCATGTGTAGGATAGTTCTTCTCGTGCTTCCGAAGCTGCCGGGAGGCATATGCCACGACATGTCCTTCTTGCATGAGAACACATCCCAACCCATTTCCAGAGGCATCGCAGTACACTGTGAAATTCTTCTGCATATCTGGCATAACCAACACTGGGGCTGTTGTCAATCTCTTCTTTAACTCCCGAAAGCTCGTATCGCACTGTGGCGTCCAGGTGAATGTGATTCCCTTTTCCAACAGTTTAGTGAGAGGTCTCGAGATCTTGGAGAATCCCTCAATAAACTGTCGATAGTATCCAGCCAATCCCAAAAAGCTTCGAACTTCCCCGACATTTTCAGGGGTCTTCCACTTCTGGATATCCTCGATTTTGGCGGGATCTACGGAGATTCCTCCCTCCGAGATTATATGTCCTAAAAAGGGAACTCTCTTCAGCCAAAACTCACACTTGCTCAACTTGGCATATAGTTGGTGTTCTCTCAGCCTCTGTAACACCAACCTTAGATGTTTCTCATGTTCTTCTTCATCTTTGGAGAAGACGAGAATATCATCTATGAAAACCACCACAAATTTGTCCAGATATTCCATGAATACCTTGTTCATGAGGTACATGAAATATGCCGGGGCATTGGTTAGCCCAAAAGGCATGACAGTGTATTCATACAGTCCGTACCGAGATACGAAAGCTGTCTTGGCAATATCAGATTGCCTTATCTTGAGTTGGTGGTATCCCGACCTGAGATCAATTTTCGAGAACACACAAGCTCCCCTCAACTGATCAAACAAGTCTTCAATGCGGGGTAATGGGTACTTGTTCTTAATGGTTACCTCATTCAAGGCACGGTAATCCACGCATAACCTTTGGGTTCCGTCTTTCTTAGGCACAAATATCACCGGAGCTCCCCATGGTGAGGAACTAGGGCGAATATACCCCTTCTCCGTCAATTCTCTCAAATGACCCTTGAGCTCTTCTAGCTGCTTGGAGTCCATTCGATAAGGTCTCTTGTATATCGGGGCTGTCCCCGGTACTAGCTCAATTGCGAATTCCACGTCACGGTCGGGAGGCATACCTGGCAACTCCTCCGGAAAAACATCCGGATATTCCCTGATGGTCCTGATTTCCTCAACTTTCACCTCCACTTGATTTAATTTAATGTCCCTCCTAGGCTCGTGTATTGTTATGAACTTTACTCTGGTACCACTGGGGTGAGTTAATTCCACCGTTCTGGTTGAACAATGGATGATTCCTTTATGTTTGGTCAACCAATCCATACCCAAAATAATATCTATCCCTTGTGAATCTATCACTATGAGGTTAGCAGTAAATACTACCCCATTAATGTCTAGGCTCACTTTGGGACACACTTGTCTTGTCCTTATTTCTCCACCTGGAGAGTTTACGGCTAGCATATGGTTCATTTGTGTGGTTGCTAGGTCATACTTCTTAACAAACCCTTGAGCAATGAACGAGTGGGTAGCACCAGAATCAAACAGCAGAGTTGCAAGGTGTAAATTGGCAGGAAACTTATCAACTACCACGTTGGGTGCCTCTTGTGCTTCCTCCATAGTGACGTGGTTCACCCGTCCTCTCACTACATTCTGCTGTTGTGGCGGCGCAGGCTTCTTCTTTGGGCATTTATGGGCGTAGTGCCCCACTTCACCACAGCTGAAACATTGCACCCCAACCTTAGGTGCTTGGCCTTTGTTGTCTTGGGGTTGGTTTGGGGGTCCTTGCACTGCTGGTCGAGGTGGATATGCGGGGCGAGGCTGCTGCACAAACTGACGTGGCTGCTGTGCTGGTGCTGCGGGAGGCCTGTAGTTTGGGTTGTACCCTCTTAGTGCTGAATAGGGTACCGCAGCACGGCTTGTCTGCCCCGTAGGTTGCTGCATCATACGTGGGCGGGTGTTACTCCCTGAGGCCTGATGTGACCACCCCGCCTTCCTCTTATTCTCATTTTCCAGGGCCTTTAGCTTCCTTTCCACCACAAACGCTCTGTCCACCATCTTTTGAAAACTTTCATACTCATTGGAGGACATTGCACACTGCATCTCTGCGGTAAGTCCTTCCACGAAACAATCTTGTTTCTGCTCATCAGTCTCTATGTCTCGTGGAGCATAACGGGATAGTTGAGTAAATTTAGTGAGGTATTCCCTCACCGTCATGTTTCCCTGCTGCAGTCCCAAAAATTCCTTCCTCTTGTTTTTGAGTTCACCTCTTGGGATGTAATGGTTGCGGAAGCTACGCTTGAACTCTTCCCAAGTGATGTTCTCAGGGTCATGATGGGCGGCCACGTAGGCGGTCCACCAATCAGCAGCAGGTCCCTGCAATTGATGAGAGGCAAACAGCATCCTCTCATACCCTTGGCACTGTATTATCCTCATCTTACTTTCAATGGTCTTCAGCCAATCATCTGCCTCCAGAGGTTCAGCAGCACTTGCAAACTTTGGAGGTTGAGTTCCTAGAAACTCACTCAACCTTGGTTGGCGTGGTGCAGCTTGTGGAGGTGGAACTTGATGCAAGTTGGCCACCACTTGAGTCAAGTTCTGGATGAGTTGATTTTGATTCTCCAGCATTTGGTGGAGAGGATCAACTTCTTCACGGCGACCACCCCTGTCCTGGCCTCCAGAAAGATGAGGGTTGCATGCCTCATCATTGTTGTTGGCGGGGTTGGCAGCACGTCCTTTTCCTCTTCCAGCCATCTGGCAGAATCAACAAATGTTAATTTGATCCTAATTAGTATCGTCTTACTACTTTCATTTGTTGGTACTTTGAGGTGTTGAGGCTTTGTTAAAATTTTACGAGGGTTTATATCTCACACCAAATAAATGCACTATTATTTCTTGTGGGTTCACACACCAAAGCAAAACAATCTGAAGACGAGGCTGTGGACAATTGCTCATGGCTTCCACAACTCACGTCACACACCAAGCATTATCACACCATTAACTACGTAACGACTCGACTACTCGACCTCTTGCTAGCTAGGGGAAAGACTCTACACTACTCGTCCTCTTGAGCTGGCTCCTCGGGATCTTCCTCCTCATTTCGGCTACCTTCTGACTCTGCTTTGGGTGGGGAGGCTGCTGGTGGAGAAGTGCGACGACGCCTGATCGCTCGGCGATCCGGGGAGTCAGGTGTCCATGGATCACTCACGGTGACACACAGTTCATTCCCATCTCCTCTTTCTCTCGCCTTTAAACAAGCTCGCAGCAACGCCTCCGTTTCCTTCAGGGTGTCTCGGACATCCTGAAGCTCTTGTTGACACTCCTGCAGTCGAGTGCTGAGCATAGCAGCATCCTCCAAGCACAAGTCCATGTGCTCATGGGAAGTCCCTTGCTGCACCGGTGGGTACTTGTACTCCGTGGTACCACTCTCACGTTGGAGGACATACATGTACTCAGTTTTGTCCAAGTGGCGATGATAGATGTGACTCTGGCAGGTGATGGCCTCCCAGGTGACATCTTTCTCCGCGTCAACTTGTGTTGCTCGACAAGCTGGAGAGTGGTGAATCTTAAGCAGCTGATTCTCGTGTATAATCCTCATCTCCGAACTCCATTCTTCCCTCTTCTCACGGATGGTCCTGGTGGAGTTATAGTGGATGATTAGCTTGCCCGTATTGCCGGCGGCTTCGAGCATACGTCGAAGACGGCGCAACAAGTCTCCTACTGCCAATCCGTAGGAAAGGTACGTCACGGGACGACTCTCCTCTCTTTCGGCAAGGGCAACTACGGGAACTCTCCCTCCTGTGGACTTATGAGCGGTGCGGATCATGCGAACCATCTAAAACAAAAGAATTTAAAATTAGGTTAGATAAATTCTCAAATAAAAATCCTATTTTGAATGAAAGTTGGGGTAAGATGAAGAAAATGACTCCTTTAATAACACTTTTCCACCCACACCTTGGAAAATAGTTTTTAAGAAAATAGGGCCCTTAAATACGTCCATTTCTACCTAGGTCCACGTTCCTACGGGCAACCTTGGCTCTGATACCACCTCTGTCACACCCGGTTTTTCCGAAGAACAACCAAGTGAATATCACATGTATGCCAGGATCATTTTCTCATACATGTGATGACAAATAGTGAAGCATCATTTATTACAAGCCAGGTGTCGAATATAAATAAGTCTTACATCGCAAATGTCTCAATAGACACTAATGCTTCATCACAAGTAAATAAACTAGCAGCGGAATATTATTCTTTAGGGCTCCATCACAGGCGTTGCCCCGGGGTCTTCATGAACCTAAAATCCTTCCTCGGGTCCAAAATCTTGGTCATTATACACCTCCTCATTATCTTGACCTGAGCAGCAATATAAACCAACAAATATGCAAGGTTGAGTACCAAGGGTACTCAGCAAGTGTGGGAAAATTATATCATGCATGTCTAGAACAAGGAGAGGTTGAACTCATGGTTAAAGCACTACGCAATTAATACCTATCACCTTAGCTTATTAAGCACCTACATTACTACACAGGTGAAATGGTCCCAATCTCCCATCCCATCATTATAATCCAATAACTATAACATCATTACCAATGTTAAGCTCCCCGCTTAACATCCACAACTTCCAAAAACCTTCACTCCTCTAATCATGAATAAGTCCAGGCCGCTCTTAACCGTGAGCACGGCTGTCAAGACAGTTTTGACTCTGCAGACTTTGTACCACTGTACCCACAAGTAGTGATTTCATCCCCCGTTGCCGGGTGGACTAAAAGAACCTCCATTATGCCAGTGGCTACGTTCCACATTCACACTTCCCAGGTGTGCGGCCAAGAGATCACTATGAAGCCTTTACAAAGGGATTCCCGACGAGCGTGGGCCCACTGAGGTTTCACCCCTAACAGCATACAAGAGGCTCCAACCCCGCTGCAGTGGCCCCCTCTTGAGCCTTGTGGTTCATATGGTAGTCCAGCTGACACCTATTCCCCGCACCATCCAACACACCCATACTACGCCGGGGATACACCTAATTAATTGGCCAAGCTGCCCCATCTCAGCATGTGGTTGGCACGGTAAAGCCGGGTTACATGCTCCATGAACCGGTCCTTAGGATCCAGGCAAGTACTAAACACAAACCCAAGTCTCGTGCACCCAGCACACAACCAAAACATCCAACTTGCCTTGATCCCTACCTCTACATAACTCACAATGTCTCATTCAAGAGTATGGTAATATAAACTGATGATCTCATTTCCCAATTATCCCATTCTAAGCATGGCTAAGCAAATGCATGTAAATAAATGACAAAATAAATCCCAACCCAAGCTACAAGGAAACAAGGTAATGCAAATCTAGGGAAACTTTCCTAGCATGGGTTTCATATTTCATTTGACAATGCAAATAATTCTATCTACACATCCTAGCATAGGATCAAAGTGGTCAAGGACACTTGCCTCCTTCTTGCTGCTCTTGAAATGGGTAGTCCTGGTCTTGGAAATGAATAACTTGTTCTTGAACAGGTTCTACTTCATACCATCACACATAGCAAAAGAAAAACAACAATCATAAGACATAGTTCACACTTCTACTTCATACAAACCACATATTCATATTTATAAAAGTTCTTTACCATTATATGTGTTGTGGTTACTTTATGTGTGTTGAGTTGTGGCTTGCATGCACTTTTAACCATGTGTATATGATTCCTACTTTTGTGTCCACCTTTATACTTACACACTATTTATATGGGTTTCCAATAAATTTCTTATATTCAACTACTTCACCTTTTTACTACCAAGTGTGTATGAAAAGTATTATTCTTCCCCATATGTGCCTTCATAATTTCTACCAACCCTAAACTGAACTCTTTTGTATTTTAAAAACTCCATTGATCATTTACTAGTTGCTATATTTTTCAGATTTATATTCTTATGCATAATTGTGTATTTTATTATGAAATTAGTAATACATATCATCTAAACAGTATAGGTTCTGGTCCTAAATAATTTAATATCATATTTTGACCTTGGCTTCTGATGTGGACTATTTCATAATTATTTTCCCTATTTTTCTATAACTATTCTTTACTCAAAAATGTGTCCCTATACTAACAAATGTGAATAATAGATGAAACAGATTCATTTCAGCCCAAAATATATTTTTATCTCACTCCAAAGTTTTCCAAGTACTGAGAAAGTTTTTAATTAATTTTGACAATTATGTTTGTCCCACTTTTTAATTTTTAAACACTAGTCAGATATTCAATTTTCTACATTAAATACTAAACAGGGCTAAAATAATGAATTCACCCCATTACAGGGTCTATAATATTATTTTCATAATTTCCAGGGGTCTAGCTACACTTTTCAGAGGTGTTTTTCCTAATTTCTATTAAGTCCAGGGGCTAAAACTGATTTTTAAATGAATTTACATGATTTTCTGGAGTTCCAGGGGCTAGATCTGAAATTTCTGGGGCTAGCTCTCAATTCCAGAGAACCCCAGGGGGTAGCACGTAAGAATTCCAGTCTTTATAATGCGGGGCTGACGTGGACCGTCCGATTTTAAACCGACGGCTGAGATTATAACATCGAACCGGTACGCGGGGTTTTAAAGTCTACCGTGCGATTTAAAATAAACGGCGCACAAGCGGCCACGTCGCTCTGATCGAGCGCGGGCGGCGCTGCCGGCGGCGCACGGCGGCGGGAAGCGGCGATCTCGCCGGAAAGTTTCGGATCCTCGAGAATTCTGCCTAAAACTGTGATCTTATGGCCTAGATCGGTAGAGGGGAGGTCAGGGATCTCACCTCGGGGGTTTTCTCGAGCTCGGGGGTCCTGGAAAGTGATCGGCGGCGAGGTCCGAGGCAAAACCACGGCGAAGCTCGTCGGCGCTGCGTTTACACCGTAACTCTCCGAGTTTTCTGCACCTGCAAAGTTCCCCGGAGGCGGTGGATCAAAACCAGCGAGTTAGATCAGAGTTTCCGAGCTTAGATCGGCCAGAATTCACCGGCGAAGTCTCGGTGCTTACCGGAGTGAAAATCGGCGATCGCGTGGGAAAAACTGATCGGATCGGGGGTTTTTATAGCCGGGGGAGGGCGGTGGGTTTGTTGTTATCGAGTTGGAGTCCCCTGGGACCAGAATTCGGGCGGCGGGACGGGTTTCCCGATCGGTTAAGATCGCGCGCGCTCGGGGAAAAGTCCGGGGGCGCGGGGGCTCAGGGTTAGGGATGACAGGTGGGTCCCACCTGTCTGTGTGAGAGAGCGCGGGCGCGCGCGGGGGCGGGCTGCGCGGGGAAAGCTGGGCCGGCTGGCGGGTTTCGGCCCACTGGCCGGTTTTTTTCCCGTTTTTCTTTTTCTTTTTCCATTTCTTTTCTGTTTTGAGTATAATTTGAATTCCAGTTTGAATTTGAATTTTTGCAAAACATGCAATACGTCCAAAAATTTTTAAATTCTCCTCTGAACATGGTTTAGAGTTTTGAATCAAAATTTGGGGTGTTACAATAGCTCTCTCCACAACCGAGACGGAGTATGTCGCAGCCGGAAGTTGTTGTGCTCAACTTCTTTAGACGCAACAAACTCTTAGGGATTATGGTTATAATATGAACCACATTCCACTCCTATGTGATAATGAGAGTGTCATTAAGATAGCCCATAATCCTATTGAGCACTCTACGACCAAACATATAGACATCCAACATTACTTTTTGAGAGATCATTCTATAAAGGGGGACATAGCTATCTCACATGTAAGAACCAAAAAACAACTAGCCGATATTTTTACCAAACCACTAGATGAAAAATGATTTTGTGAACTTCGAAATAAGCTAAATATCCTAGACTCTAGGAATGTGAGTTGAACTGTTGTGCATCTGAATGCTAATAATTAGAAGTCTTTCAAAACTTTCTCACAAATTTCAAAAATATGCACGATTGTGAAAAACTTGTTCCCTCTCTCATTCTTCTCTCATATTAATTTTGGCTACCAATCTATGATCAATTTAGACTTGTGACCTACAGTCAACTGTGGTTTCTAAAACCAATCTGTGACCTATCTAGACGTCTGACCTACGATCAACCGTGGCTCTGATACCAATATGTGACACCTAGGGATGGTAACGGGTGCCCATTACCCGTTTACCCGCGGATATCCTACCCGATGGGTACGGATTCGGGTATAAGTTCAGATCCACGGGTATGGGTTCGGGTAACGGATTGAATCCAACGGATATTTCTTATCGGGTAAAAAAAAATCCATACCCATATCCGTATACCCGAACCCATTCTGACATGTGGGCTAATACACCATTATATAATAGTTCTAGCTTGTAGGGTTTGGTTTTCTTTTCTTTCCAACTCCCTTGCTCGGCTGCTCGGTGTTAAACTGTTCCATAAATCTATATGCAATGTATTTTTTTATTAAAGATTTTCGGGTAACGGATATACCCGCGGATAAAAATATCCGCGGGTAACGGATACGGATAATGTTTTATACCCGCTGTGGGTAACGGGTACGGGTTCGGGTACGGATTTTATCCAGCGGGTACGGGTAATCCAGAGTGATATCCGCGGGTTTTTTACCCGTTGCCATCCCTAGTGACACCCCTATCCCGAGAAGAAAAACCTCTTGGAACCAAGACTGATGCGTATGTGTGCACAGGATATTCATCATACACATATAATCCACAAACTAAATTTCAGAATAATACCATAAATAACAGGGTTTATTACAATGTCTCATGAGTCTTATACTCATTCTAGGAGCGGAAGTCTTATCTTAGCAGCGGAAGTCTTATTCTAGCAGCGAAAATCTTCTAAACTATTGTGGAAGCAACTAAGCAGCAGCAGCGGCTCCATCTCTACTCCACAGTCAAGGTTGAGGATAGATCATACGCCTAATAATCCACTTGGTCTTCATAGTACTCTTCTCCTATTGCTGATGATGTATGATAATGCAAGGGTGAGTACTCAGCAAGTGTGGAAAGTATGATATGTAGCTTACAACAAGGTAGATATAAAAAGGCTCATTGCATAAAAGCAAAGTTTATTTCATAAATCATGATAAAAACAGCGACTAGCTTTACATGAATGTAATCCCAACATGTATTTAAACATCAACATACCTCCATCATGATTCACCACTTTTCATATCTCATCTGAACATTTATCTTTCTCAACTTTTCACATGCTCATGAATACCATCTCGTATTCACTATCATCTCATCTCATATTCAATTCTATCTCATAAACGAGATCAAATCTCATTGCCATGACTCAACAGTCATGCAACCAATTTCATTACCCGGACTCAACAGTCCCGAAAACCAAATCCAAATACCCATCCATCACCAAACCAGTAACCAAATCAAATACCATCCCAATAACCATCTCATCTAATCATGTGGGTTGTCCAGAAGCTTGTGATCGTAAGCTCGATTATTATGATAGTTTTACACTCTGCAGAGGTGGCACTACTTTACCCACAAGTTTGTGATTTTGTCACCCGTCGGCGACTGCAGAACCTCCATTATACCAGTACACAACCGTCGGTGTATGGTCAAGAGATCACAAAATAGCCTTTACAAAGGGGCTACTAGATGTATGGACTCACTAAGGTTTCACCAGCAGGCTAGGATCTCCAATTCTCCCACCCACGAGCCCCCTCTTGTGTCATGCAGTTCCCAGGACAGTCCTCACTCGACTCCCATTCCCGCGCCTTCTACGGTCTATAACAATTGTCATACCCGGTTTCTCCGAAGAACAACCAAGTGAATATGACATGTATGCCAGGATCATTTTCTCATACGTGTGATGACAAATAGTGAAGCATCATTTATTACAAGCCAGATGTCAAATATAAATAAGTCTTACATAGTAAATGTCTCGATGGACAATAATAAGTTCATCACAAGTAAATAAACTAGCAGCGGAACATTATTCTTGTGGGCTCCGTCACAGGCGTTGCCCGGGGTCTCCATGAACCTAGAAACCTTCTTCGGGTCCAATGTCTTGGTCATTATACACCACCTCATTATCTTGACCTGAGCAGCAATATAAACCAACAAAATATGCAAGGTTGAGTACCAATGGTACTCAGCAAGTGTGGGAAAATTATATCATGCATGGCTAGAACAAGGAGAGGTTGAACTCATGGTTAAAGCACTACGCAATTAATATCTGTCACCTTAGCTTATTAAGCACCTACATTACTACACAGGTGAAATGGTCCCAATCTCCCATCCCATCATCATAATCCAATAACGATAACATCATTTCCAATGTTAAGCTCCCCGCTTAACATCCACAACTTCCAAAAACCATCACTCCTCTAATCATGAATAAGTCCAAGCCGCTCTTGACCGTGAGCACGGCTGTCATGACAGTTTTGACTCTGCAGAGTTTGTACCACTGTACCCACATGTAGTGATTTCGTCCCCCGTTGCCGGGTGGACTAAAAGAACCTCCATTATGCTAGTGGCCACGAACCACATTCACACTTCCCAGGTGTGTAGCCAGGAGATCACTACGAAGCCTTTACAAAGGGATTCCCGACGAGCGTGGACCCACTGAGGTTTCACCCCTAACAGCATACAAGAGGCTCTAACCCCGCTGCAGTGGCCCCCTCTTGAGCCTTGCGGTTCATATGGTAGTCCAGCTGACACCTATTCCCCGCACCATCCAACACACCCATACTACGCCGGGGATACACCTAATTAATTGGCCAAGCTGCCCCATCTCAGCATGTGGTTGGCACGGTAAAGCCAGGTTACATGCTCCATGAACCGGTCCTTAGGATCCAGGCAAGTACTAAACACAAACCCGAGTCTCGTGCACCCAGCACACAACCAAAACATCCAACTTGCCTTGATCCCTACCTCTACATAACTCACAATATCTCATTCAAGAGTATGTTAAAATAAACTGATGATCTCATATCCCAAATATCCCATTCTAAGCATGGCTAAGCATATGGATAATAATAAATGACATGATAACATAAAACCCAATCCAAGCTACAAGGAAACAAGGTAATGCAATTCTAGGGAAACTTTCTAACATGGGTTTCATATTTCATTTGACAATGCAAATAATTCTATCTACACATCCTAGCATAGGATCAAAGTGGTCAAGGACACTTGCCTCCTTCCTGCTGCTCTTGAAATGGGTTGTCCTGATCTTGAAAAGGAATAACTTGCTCTTGAGCAGGTTCTACATCATACCATCACACATAGTAAAAGAAAAACAACAATCCATAAGACATAGTTCACACTTCCACTTCATACAAACCACACATTCATATTTATGAAAGTCATTCACTATTATATGTGTTGTGATTACTCTATGTGTGTTGATTTGTGGCTTGCATGCACTTTTAATCATGTGTATATGATTCCTACTTTTGTGTTCACATTTATACTTACATACTATATATATGAGTTTCCAATTTAAATAAATTCCTTATATTTAATTACTACACCTTTTAGCTACCAATTATGCATGAAAGGTATTTTCCTTCTCGATATGTGTCTTCAGAATTTCTACCAACCCTAAACTGAATTCTTTGGATTTTAGAACTCCATTTATCATTTACTAGTTGCTATATTTTCAGATTTATTTCCTATGCCTAAATGTGAACTTTATTATGAAAATAACAAGACACATCATCTAAACAGAATAGGTTCTGATCTAAAATATTTACTAATATATTTTTGACCTTTTTCTCTGATGTAAACTATTTTACAATTATTTTCCCTATTTTCCAGAACTATTCTTTACTTAAAAATGTGTCCCTAAATGTGAATAATAAATTTAAAAGATTCATTTCAGCCAAAATATATTTTTATCCCACTTCAAAGTTTTCTAAATACTGAGAAAGTTTTTAATTTAATTTTGTCAATATGTTTGTCCCACTTTTTAAATTTTAAACACTAGCCACATATTTAATTTCCTAAATTAAATATTAAACAGGGTTAAAAAGGTAAACTCACCCCACTACAGGGTCTATAATATTATTTTAACAATTTTCAGGGGTCTAGCTTCATATAACAGAGGGGTTTTTCCTAATTTTTATTAAGTCTAGTGGCTAAAACTGATTTTTAAATAAATTTACACGATTTTCTGATGTTCTAGGGGCTAGATCAGAAGTTTCCGGGGCTAGCTCTTATTTCCCGAGAACCCCAGGGGTAGCACGTAAGATTTCCAGTCTTTATAACGTGGGGCTAACGTGGACCGTCCGATTTAAAACAGACGGGTGAGATTATAACGTCGAACCGGTACGCGGGGATTTAAAGTCTACCGTGCGATTTAAAATAGACGGCGCACAAGCGGCCACGTCGCTCTAACCGAGCGCGGGCGGCGCTGCCCGGCGGCGCACGGCGGCGGGAAGCGGCGATCTCGCCGGAGACTTTCGGATCTTCGAGAATTCTTCCTAGAACTGTGATTTTATGGCATAGATCGGTGGAGGGGAGGTCGGGGATCTCACCTCGGAGGTTTTCTTGAGCTCGGAGGTCCTGGAAGGCGGTCGGCGACGAGGTCCGAAGTGAAACCACGGCGAGGCTCGTCGGCGCTGTGTTCGAACCGCAAGTCACCGAGTTTTCTGCACCTGCAGGGTTCCCCGGAGGCGGTGGATCAAGACCAGCGAGTTAGATCGGAATTTCCGAGCGTAGATCGGCCAGAATTCGCCGGAGAAGGCTCGGGTTCTCACCGGAGTAAAAACGGCGGATCGCGTGGGAAAAACAGAACGAGGCTGGGGTTTTTATAGACGGGGAAGGGCGGCGGGGTGGTTTAGATCGAGTTTGCGTCGCCCCCGATCGAAATTCGGCTGGGATACGCGAGAATTCCCATTCGGTTTCGATTCGGGTGAGAGAGTCCCGGCGCGGGCGCGAGGAAGAAGAAGGCTGGCGGGCCCCGCCTGTCAGTGGGAGGAAGAGGCGCGCGCGGCTGCGGGCTGGCGCGGGTGCTGGTTGGGCCGGCTGGTGGGTTTCGGCCCACTGGCCGGTTTTTTCTGTTTTCTTTTTTTCTTTTTTCTATTCCTTTTCTGTTTTGAATTTAAATTGAATTCCAGTTTGAATTTAAATTGTTGCAAAACATGCAACACATCCAAAAAATTTTTAAATTCCCCTCTTAACATGATTTAGGGTCTTAACAAGATTTTTGGGGTGTTACAGCTCTACCCCCCTTAAAAGAAATCTCGTCCTCGAGATTGGTGGTTCTAAGAAAACAATTCCGGAAATTGTGCCTTGAGCTCATCTTCCCGCTCCCAGGTGGCTTCCTCTTCTGAGTGATGCTTCCACTGCACCTTGCACATCCGGATTCTTTTATTTCTGGTGAGACGTTCCATTGTCTCCAAAATCTTGTATGGTTGCTCGGCATAAGACAAATCCTCAGCTATGTCCACTTCATTCATGGGTAACACCTCTTCAGGCATCCTCAGGCATTTCTTGAGTTGTGACACATGGAATACATCGTGCACATCCGATAGACGAGCCTGTAACTCTAGTTGATACGCCACTTCGCCTTTCCTTTCCAGAACTTGAAAGGGTCCGATGTATCGAGGTGACAACATCCCTTTCATCTTGAACCGACGAAGTCCTCTGATAGGGGACACCTTGAGGTAGACATAGTCTCCCACGTTGAAAACGAGCTCTCTTCTTCGTACATCGGCATAGCTCTTTTGGCGTGTCTGTGCTATCCTCAAATTGTTGCGAATTTCCCTCACCTTCGCCTCGGCTTCTTGTAGTACTTCTGGACCAAACACTTTACTTTCCCCCATTTGGTTCCAAAATAGGGGAGTTCTGCACTTCCTCCCGTACAAGGCTTCAAACGGTGACATCTTCATACTAGCTTGATAGCTGTTGTTATAGGAAAACTCTGCATACGGTAAGTTCTTGTCCCAACTCCTATTGTTTTTGAGTGCACATGCCCTCAGCATATCTTCAAGGATCTGATTGGTTCTCTCCGTCTGCCTGTCAGTTTGGGGATGATAGGCAGAACTAAAGTTCAGATGGCTTCCCATGGTTTCGTGCAACTTCTGCCAGAACCTCGAGGTGAATTGTGTCCCTCGATCCGACACTATCTTCTTTGGCACTCCATGGTAACACACGATCCTTGACATGTACAATTCTGCCAATTTGGATCCACTGTAGCTTTCTTTCACGGGGATGAAATGAGCTATCTCGGTTAGCCTGTCGATGATGACCCATATTGAATCATATCCTGATTGGGTCCTAGGCAATCCCACTATGAAATCCCTACCGATTTCTTCCCATTTCTATTTAGGCACTTTGAGTGGTTGCAATAATCTCACGGGTCGTTGATGTTCTGCTTTCACCAACTGACATGTGTCACATAGGGCAACATGTTCCGCGACATCTCGCTTCATGCCATACCACCAATACCTGCTCTTGAGGTCCTGGTACATCTTCGTACTCCCAGGATGAATGGAATAGTCAGAATCGTGAGCCTCCTTCAAAATCAATTCACGGATCTTCTTTACTTCTGACACACAGATTCTTTTCCCGTGCCACACCGTTCCTTGTTCATCCTCTTTAAAACCCGGAGCTTTATTTTCCTTGATGAGTTGTCTGATCTCTTGTATCTTCTCGTCATTCTTTTGACCCTCGCGTATGTCTCGCTCGAGTGTGGAGTCCACTTCCATGGCGATGGCTTCACCGCTATTTACCACGCATAGATTGAGCCTTATAACCTCGTCCTTCAATTCTGCAGGCATGTCCTTCAAGCTCCACTTATTGACCTGCACTTTCCGACTTAAAGCATCGGCCACGACGTTTGCCTTCCCAGGATGATAGTTGATGCCCACATCAAAGTCATTGATTAGCTCTAACCATCTTCTTTGTCTGAGGTTGAGATCTGGCTGTGTAAAAATGTACTTCAAACTCTTATGATCCGTATATATCTCTGTCATCTTCCTCATTAAATAGTGTCGCCAAATTTTCAACGCGTGTACCACTGCGGCTAGTTCTATGTCATGTGTAGGATAGTTCTTCTCGTGCTTCCGAAGATGGCAGGATGCATATGCCACGACATGCCCTTCTTGCATGAGAACAAATCTCAACCCGTTTCCAGAGGCATCGCAGTACACTGTGAAATTCTTCTGCATATCTGGCATAACCAACACTGGGGTTGTTGTCAATCTTTTCTTTAGCTCCTGAAAACTCGTCTCGCACTGTGGCGTCCATGTGAATGTGATTCCCTTCTCCAACAGTTTGGTGAGGGGTCTCGAGATCTTGGAGAATCCCTCAATAAACCGTCGATAGTATCCAGCCAATCCCAAGAAGCTTCGAACTTCCCCGACATTTTCAGGGGTCTTCCACTTCTGTATATCCTCGATTTTGGCAGGATCCACGGAGATTCCTCCCTCCGAGATTATATGTCCTAAGAAGGGAATTCTCTTCAGCCAACACTCACACTTGCTCAACTTGGCATATAGTTGGTGTTCTCTTAGCCTCTGCAACACCAACCTTAGATGTTTCTTGTCACGCCCGGTACCTGCAACAGTCACCAAGCGTACTCCCGTGTGTGCCAGGATCAAGTCATTTCACACACGAGATGAATAAGAGCAATGTATCATTATTAATATTAAGCCAAGTGCGGCGATTACATCAACCGAGTACATAAATGCCTCAAGGGCTCAAAAAGAAAAGTACATCATGACAGCGGAAAATCTAAGGTGGGCTCCACAGGCGCCGTCCGGCGGTACGCCAGCCTAGATCTGCGCATCGGGGTCGAAGCCGTCGTCCACGTCATCCTCAGCAGCCTCCTCGGGTCCTGAGCAGCACGGGAAAAGAGGCAAACGCCTGAGTACAATAATGTACTCAGCAAGTGTGGGAAAGTTTATGCATGATGAGGCACAAATCAAGGAAGGCTAGACACGGCTCTTGCACTACGCAACCTATTCCTTAGCTTTATTAAGCGTCCTATTTGTTTAGTGACATTCCCCCGCCCAACCCAAACATATCTCCAAGTGATCTCCACTATCACTGTAAATCTCAATCCCGACCACCATCCCAACCACACCAAACCAACCCACGCTAATCATGAGAGAGTTACCAGCCCGCTCTTGACCGTGAGTACGGCTGTCTAGACAGTTTTGTCTCTGCAGAGTTTGTACCCTTTACCCACAAGTCGTATTTTCATCACCCGTCGGCGACTCAAGAAACTCCTTTCCGCCCTCTCACACTCCCTATAGTGTGGGGCCAGGAGTACACGAAAAGGCCTTTACATTGCACTACCCAACCCGTGCACACCCGCTAAGGATTCACCGCTGCGGCACTCTGAAACCTCTGCCGCAGAAGCCCCCTCTTGCGCCACTTACACATCTCTCTGGTGTACACAAGGAAAGATAGGAACAACTTAATTGGCCACACTGCCCCATAACAGTTCTTGTGGTGGCACTATATAAGCCAGTTGACAGGTCTCACGAACCGGTCCTTAGTATCTACGCAGGCTAACTAACCACAAACCCGAGTCTCGTGCACTCAGCACCCACCGTAACCCACCAGCCTGCTAGATCCCTACACTACCCACCTCATACACCACATACATCACCACATATATACCATATATATATATATATATATATATATATATATATATATATATATATATATATATATCCACACAACATCTCAATGATCATGATAATATAACGTTAATGTAAATTACTCTCATCCCATCTACTAAGCAGGGCTAAGCATGTAAATAATGACATAAAGGTAAACCCTATACTACCCATCCCGGCTACAAGGCAAATATTGGAAATACTAATAAACAACCAACACATGGGATTCAATTTAAGACCTAAGCATACAATTCTAACTAAAATCCTGAAAAGGTGCAAAATGGTCAAGGGCACTTGCCTCTCGAGAATTGCTGCTGCTCGGGGTCGTCGAAATCTTGGGCTTGCAGGTCCAGTGTCGGCTCGGGGGCTAATTTGTTCATGACATAACAGATAAAAATAAAGGTAAACAAGTAAGCAAGAGCTACCCAACATCCATATTAAACATCAGGGCACAAAGTAGAATGCCATCCCCTTATCACCCTATAATTATGTTCTTGTGAGAGTGTTTTACAAATGTTAGGGTCTTACTTGGACCTCAGGTGTGATTTTTAGAAGGTGGAAGGGTGTTTTTATCAATTTTCAGCAAATATTCATATATCAAAATGAAGTTTCAGAACTGTTCAGGGGGTTTCCTGTGAGTTTACAGTAATGTACTTATGGTATATGTGAATACCATATGCCCTAGGGTGTTTACAAAACTTCAGTCTTAAAAACAGAGCTAAGGGTGAAGTCCATCATGTGTGTGGGCTTGCTTGTGAAGTCCTAGGATGTCATAGAGGTTAGAACATCATCTCAGATTTTTTTTCTAGGGCTTGATCTTCCTAACAGAGGGTTCTAGGGGTGGAAATGATAAAAACAGGGGGGTGTTGAGGAGCTATGGTGAAATTCCAATGGGTGCAGGGGTTTGTTTGTTAAATCTCAGCAAGTTTTAGGGCTGGGTGGTGAGGGCTAATTGTGGCAGGGGTTAATTTTGCATAAAGAAAATCAGGCAGGGGGTTTAGATTATAGCTATGAGGTACTGCAGGTTTTTTTTTGTAAAACAACAAGTATTCTGGGACTGCTATAAAATTTCCTAGCACCTACAGGGGCTATTCTGCCAAATACAGTGTTTAACAGGGGTCCAGGTGTATAAACAGGATGTCCAGGGGGGTCTTAACAATTTTCCAGGGACTAAAAGGTCTTAGGGGCCTACAATTCAAATTCCACTGATTTTCCTAATTTCCTGAGGGTCCAGGGTTCAGTTCGCAAACTACCGGGGCATTTTCGCGCTAACTCCAAAACCTCGAGGGCCTGGGTGCAATTTTTCCCACGGGAAAACGGGGATTTAACCCTAGTCGTCGGATCGGGCGCGAATGGGCGAGATTTAAAAACCTCGAACCGGTACGCCCGATCTAATCTGAGCCTTCGGCTCCAGATCGGGCGGCCCAGGGCTCCCTCGGCCGATACCGGTCTCCGGCGACCTCGAGCGCGGCGGCGCGCCATGGACGCGGCCGGAGCTCGGCGGTCCGACCGTTTCCAGCCCCTCTAGACCTAGCTACTCGTCGGAATCAACAAGGAGGGGGTCAAGGATCTTACCTAGGGGTCGTGCGTCGTCTGAAAAGGTCGAGTCGACGCTCCGGGAGGGGGTAGACGCGTGGGGGTTTCGGTCGTCGCCGGGATCGGTGGAGAGTGATGCTTCTTCGTAGCTTCCTTGGCCTCGGCGCTCCCTGGGGTCCGGGGAAGTCGACCCCGGCGTCAGATCGTGGAGAACCCGAAAGGAAACGAAAGACCATAGGGGTAGACGTGGGGGCTCACCGGAGATGGGTCAATCGGTTTTCTCGGCGCCGTTCCTCAGCAGGGAGGGCCGGAAGGGGGGTGATATGCGTCCTAGCAGAGGAGTAGAGATGTTAGCCCTCGATCACAGTTGAGAACGGAACTGTGGAGCGCTGCTCACCAGAGAGGAGATGGGGAGGGCGCTCGGCTCCCGTCCGCGGCGGGGAGTGGGAGCGGGGAGCGCGCTAGGGTTTGGAGCGGGTTTTATAGGGCGGCGAGGGCGGAGGATCCGAGGGAGGGAAGGGCGACGTGGCCTCGCTTTCGGTTGGAGCGGCCAGGGTCTGTCGGCGACCGGCAGAAAAGTTGAGGGAGAGAGGGGGACCGCGGGGAAGAAGAGCAACGGGAAGATGCACCCGACACGTGGGCCCCGCCGGTCAGTGAGGGAAAGAAAAGATAATTGGCCGGTGGGCTGGGCTGTGAGCGGGGTAGGGGAAAGCGGGCTGTGGGGAAAGAAAAGGGGCGGGGGAGGATGGGCTTCCGGCCCAAAATCGGTTCTGCTTTATTTTCATTTTATTTTACTTTGTCCTTTGGTTAAATTTCACCCTTAAGCTTTGAACTTTTGGTAGATTGGGTTCTAATTTGTTTGTAAATTTTAAAATTCCCTTCTCTTTTATATGTGGGATGTTACATTTCTCATGTTCTTCTTCATTTTTGGAGAAGACGAGAATGTCATCTATGAAAACCACCACAAATTTGTCTAGATATTCCATGAATACCTTGTTCATGAGATACATGAAGTATGCCGGGGCATTAGTTAGCCCGAAAAGCATGACAGTGTATTCATACAGTCCGTACCGAGATACGAAAGCTGTCTTGAGAATATCAGATTGTCTTATCTTGAGTTGGTGGTATCCCGACCTGAGATCAATTTTCGAAAACACACAAGCTCCCCTCAACTGATCAAACAAGTCTTCAATACGGGGTAATGGGTACTTGTTCTTGATGGTTACCTCATTCAAGGCACGGTAATCCACGCATAACCTTTGGGTTCCGTCCTTCTTGGGCACAAATATCACCGGAGCCCCCCATGGTGAGGAACTAGGACGAATATACTCCTTCTCCGTCAATTCTCTCAAATGATCCTTGAGTTCTCCCAGCTGCTTGGAGTCCATCCGATAAGGTCTTTTGTATATCAGGGCTGTTCCAGGCACTAGCTCAATTGCAAATTCCACTTCACGATCGGGAGGCATACCTGGCAACTCCTCCGGAAAAACATCTGGATATTCCCTGATAATCCTGATCTCCTCCACTTCCACCTCAACTTGATTTAATTTAATGTCACTCCTAGGCTCTTGTATTGTTATGAACTTTACCCTTGTGCCACTAGGGTGAGTTAGTTCCACCGTTCTGGTCGAACAATAGATGATTCCTTTATGTTTGGTCAACCAATCCATACCCAAGAAAATATCTATCCCTTGTGAATCTATCACTATGAGGTTAGCAGTAAATACTACCCCATTAATGTCTAGGTTCACTTTGGGACACAGTTGTCTTGTCATTATTTCTCTACCTGGAGAGCTTACGGCTAGCATATGGTTCATTTGTGTGGTTGCTAGGTCATGCTTCTTAACAAACCCTTTAGCAATGAACGAGTGGGTAGCACCAGAAACAAACAGCAAGGTTGCAATGTGTAAATTGGCAGGAAACTTACCAACTACCACGTCGGGTGCCTCTTGTGCTTCCTCCATAGTGACGTGATTCACCCGTCCTCTCATTACATTCTGCTGTTGTGGCTGCGTGGGCTTCTTGTTTGGGCACTTATGGGCATAGTGCCCCACTTCACCACAGCTAAAACATTGCACCCCAACCTTAGGTGCTTGGCCTTTATTGTCTTGGGGTTGGTTTGGAGGTCCTTGCACTGCTGGTCGAGGTGGATATGCGGGGCGAGGCTGCTGTACAAACTGACGTTGTGGCTGTGCTGGTGCTGCGGGAGTCCAGTAGTTCGGGTTGTACCCTCTTGGTGCTGAGTAGGGTACCGCAGCACGGTTCGTCTGCCCTGCAGGTTGCTGCATCAGACGTGGGCGGGTGTTGCTCCCTGAGGCTTGAGGTGACCACCCGGCCTTCCTCTTATTCTCGTTTTCCAAGGCCTTTAGCTTCCTTTCTACCACAAACGCTCTGTCCACCATCTTTTGGAAGCTTTCATACTCATTTGAGGACATTGCACACTGCATTTCTGCGGTAAGTCCTTCCACGAAACAATCTTGTTTCTGCTCATCAGTCTCTATGTCCCGTGGGGCATAACGGGATAGTTGAGTAAATTTAGTGAGGTATTCCCTCACCGTCATGTTTCCCTGCTGTAGTCCCAAAAACTCCTTCCTCTTGTTTTTGAGTTCACCTCTTGGGATGTAATGGTTGCGGAAGCTACGCTTGAACTCTTCCCAAGTGATGTTCTCAGGGTCATGATGGGCGGCCACGTAGGCGGTCCACCAATCAGCAGGAGGTCCATACAATTGATGAGAGGCAAACAGCACCCTCTCATACCCTTGGCACTGTATAATCCTCATCTTGCTTTCAATGGTCTTTAGCCAATCATCTGCCTCTAGAGGTTCAGCAGCACTTGCAAACTTTGGAGGTTGAGTTCCTAGAAACTCACTCAACCTTGGTTGGCGTGGTGCAGCTTGTGGAGGTGGAACTTGATGCAAGTTGGCCACCACTTGAGTCAAGTTCTGGATGAGCTGATTCTGATTCTCTTGCATTTGGTGGAGGGGATCAACTCCTTCACGGCGACCACCCCTGTCTTGGTCTCCTGAAAGATGAGGGTTGCAGGCCTCATCACTGTTGTTGGCGGGGTTGGCAGCACGACCTTTTCCTCTTCCAGCCATCTAGCATGATCAACCAAAGGTTAATTTAAAGTATTACGTATTATATTACTACTTTCACTTGTTTGTACTTTGAAGTGTTGAAGCTTTGTTATACTTTTCTGAGGGTTCATATCTCACACAAAAATAACTGCAATATTATTTCATGTGGGTTCACACACCAAAGCAAAACAATCTAAAGACGAGGCTGTGGACAATTGCTCATGGCTTCCACAACTCACGTCACACCCAAGCATTAACACACCATTAACAAACGTAACGACTCGACTACTCGACATCCTTCTAATTTAAGGGAAAGACTCTACGCTACTCATTTTCTTGAGCTGGCTCCTCGGGATCTTCCTCATCATTTCGGCTGTCTTCTGACTCTTCTTTGGATGGGGAGGCTGCTGGTGGAGAAGTGCGACGACGCCTGATCGCTCGGCGATCCGGGGAGTCAGGAGTCCATGTATCATTCACGGTGACACACAGTTCATTCCCATCTCCTCTTTCTCTCGCCCTTAAGCAGGCTCGCAGCAACGCCTCCGTTTCCTTCAGGGTGTCCCGAACATCCTGAAGTTCTTGCTGACACTCCTGCAGTCGAGTGCTGAGCATAGCAGCATCCTCCAAGCACAAGTCCATGTGCTCATGGGAAGTCCCTTGCTGCACTGGCGGGTACTTGTACTCCGTGGTACCACTCTCACGCTGGAGGACATACATGTACTCAGTCCTTTCCAGGTGTCGATGATAGATGTGACTCTGGCAGGTGATGGCCTCCTAGGTGACATCTTTCTCCGCATCGACCTGTGTCGCTCTACAAGCTGGAGAGCGGTGGATCTTAAGCAGCCGATTTTCGTGTATAATCCTCATCTCTGAACTCCATTCTTCCCTCTTCTCACGGATGGTCCTGGTGGAGTTATAGTGGATGATTAGCTCGCCCGTATTGTCGGCGGCTTCGAGCATACGTCGAAGACGGCGCAACAAGCCTCCTACTGCCAATCCGTAGGAAAGATACGTCACCGGATGGCTCTCCTCTCTTTCGGCAAGGGCAACTACGGGAACTCTGCCTCCTGTGGACTTGTGAGCGGTGCGAATCATGCGAACCATCTAAAACAAAAAGCATTTAAACTTAGGTTAGATAAACTTTTTAAACAAAAGCCATATTTTGAATGAAAATTGGGGTAAGAAGAAGAAAGTGACTAATTAAATAACACCTTTCAACACACACCTTGTAAAAATAGTTTTTAAGAAAATAAGGTCCTTAAATACGTCCATTTCTACCTAGATCCACGTTCCTACGGGCAACCTTGGCTCTGATACCACTTCTGTCACACCCGGTTTCTCCGAAGAAACACCGAGTGAATATCACATGTATGCCAGGATCATTTTCTCATACGTGTGATGACAAATAGTGAAGCATCATTTATTACAAGCCATGTGTCTAATATAAATAAGTCTTACATAGCAAATGTCTCGATGGACAATAATAAGTTCATCACAAGTAAATAAACTAGCAGCGGAATATTATTCTTGTGGGCTCCGTCACAGGCGTTGCCCGGGGTCTCCATGAACCTAGAAACCTTCTTTGGGTTCAAAGTTTTGGTCATTATACACCACCTCATTATCTTGACCTGAGCAGCAATATAAACCAACAAAATATGCAAGGTTGAGTACCAATGGTACTCAGCAAGTGTGAGAAAGTTATATCATGCATGGCTAGAAAAAGGAGAGGTTAAACTCATGGTTAAAGCACTACGCAATTAATACCTGTCAACTTAGCTTATTAAGCACCTACATTACTACACAGGTGAAATGGTCCCAATCTCCCATCCCATTATCATAATCCAATAACCATAACATCATTTCCAATGTTAAGCTCCCCGCTTAACATCCACAACTTCCAAAAACCATCACTCCTCTAATCATGAATAAGTCCAAGCCGCTCTTGACCGTGAGCACGGCTGTTATGACAGTTTTGACTCTGCAGAGTTTGTACCACTGTACCCACATGTAGTGATTTCGTCCCCCGTTGCCGGGTGGACTAAAAGAACCTCCATTATGCCAGTGGCCACGAACCACATTCACACTTCCCAGGTGTGTAGCCAGGAGATCACTACGAAGCCTTTACAAAGGGATTCCCGACGAGCGTGGGCCCACTGAGGTTTCACCCCTAACAGCATACAAGAGGCTCCAACCCCGCTGCAATGGCCCCCTCTTGAGCCTTGCGGTTCATATGGTAGTCCAGCTGACACCTATTCCCCGCACCATCCAACACACCCATACTACGCCGGGGATACACCTAATTAATTGGCCAAGCTGCCCTATCTCAGCATGTGGTTGGCACGGTAAAGCCAGGTTACATGCTCCATGAACCGGTCCTTAGGATCCAGGCAAGTACTAAACACAAACCCGAGTCTCGTGCACCCAGCACACAACCAAAACATCCAACTTGCCTTGATCCCTACCTCTACATAACTCACAATATCTCATTCAAGAGTATGTTAAAATAAACTGATGATCTGATATCCCAAATATCCCATTCTAAGCATGGCTAAGCATATGCATAATAATAAATGACATGATAACATAAAATCTAACCCAAGCTACAAGGAAACAAGGTAATGCAATTCTAGTGAAACTTCCTAACATGGGTTTCATATTTTATTTGACAATGCAAATAATTCTATCTACACATCCTAGCATAGGATCAAAGTGGTCAAGGACACTTGTCACCTTCCTGCTGCTCTTGAAATGGGTAGTCCTGATCTTGGAAAGGAATAACTTGCTCTTGAGCAGTTTCTACATCATACCATCACACAAAGCAAAAGAAAAATAACAATCCATAAGATATAGTTCACACTTCCACTTCATACAAACCACACATTCATATTTATGAAAGTCATTCACCATTATATGTGTTGTGATTACTCTATGTGTGTTGATTTGTGGCTTGCATGCACTTTTAATCATGTGTATATGGTTCCTACTTTTGTGTTCACATTTATACTTACATACTATATATATGAGTTTCCAATTTAAAAAAATTCCTTATATTCAATTACTACACCTTTTAGCTACCAAGTATGCATGAAAGGTATTTTCCTTCTCCATATGTGTCTTCAGAATTTTTACCAACCCTAAACTGAATTCTTTGGATTTTAGAACTCTATTTATCATTTACTAGTTGCTATATTTTTAGATTTATTTCCTATGCCTAAATGTGAACTTTATTATGAAAATATCAAGACACATCATCTAAACAGAATAGGTTCTGATCTAAAAAATACTAATATATTTTGACCTTTTCCTCTGATGTAAACTATTTTACAATTATTTTTCCTATTTTCCAGAACTATTCTTTACTTAAAATGTGTCCCTAAATGTGAATAATAAATTTAACAGATTCATTTCAGCCCAAAATATATTTTTATCTCACTCCAAAGTTTTCTAAATACTGAGAAAGTTTTTAATTTAATTTTGTCAATATGTTTGTCCCACTTTTTAAATTTTAAACACTAGCCACATATTCAATTTTCTAAATTAAATATTAAACAGGGTTAAAAAGGTAAACTCACCCCACTACAGGGTCTATAATATTATTTTAACAATTTTCAAGGGTCTAGCATCATATAACAGAGGAGTTTTTCCTAATTTTTATTAAGTCTAGGGGCTAAAACTGATTTTTAAATGAATTTACATGATTTTCTGAAGTTCCAGGGGCTAGATCAGAACTTTCCGGGGCTAGCTCTTATTTCTCGAGAACCCCAGGGGGTAGCACGTAAGATTTCCAGTCTTTATGACGCAGGGCTGACGTGGACCGTCCAATTTAAAACAGACGGCTGAGATTATAACGTCGAACCGGTACGCGGGGATTTAAAGTCTATCGTGCGATTTAAAATAGACGGCGCACAAGCGGCCACGTCGCTCTAACCGAGCGCGGGCGGCGCTGCCCGGCGGCGCACGGCGGCGGGAAGCGGCGATCTCGCCGGAGACTTTCGGATCTTCGAGACTTCTTCCTAGAACTGTGATTTTATGGCATAGATCGGTGGAGGGGAGGTCGGGGATCTCACCTCGGAGGTTTTCTTGAGCTCGGAGGTCCTGGAAGGCGGTCGGCGACGAGGTCCGAAGTGAAACCACGGCGAGGCTCGTCGGCGCTGTGTTCGAACCGCAAGTCACCGAGTTTTCTGCACCTGCAGGGTTCCCCGGAGGCGGTGGATCAAGACCAGCGAGTTAGATCGGAATTTCCGAGCGTAGATCGGCCAGAATTCGCCGGAGAAGGCTCGGGTTCTCACCGGAGTAAAAACGGCGGATCGCGTGGGAAAAACAGAACGAGGCCGGGGTTTTTATAGACGGGGAAGGGCGGCGGGGTGGTTTAGATCGAGTTTGCGTCGCCCCCGATCGAAATTCGGCTGGGATACGCGAGAATTCCCGATCGGTTTCAATTCGGGTGAGAGAGTCCCGGCGCGGGCGCGAGGAAGAAGAAGGCTAGCGGGCCCCGCCTGTCAGTGGGAGGAAGAGGCGCGCGCGGCTGCGGGCTGGCGCGGGTGCTGGTTGGGCCGGCTGGTGGGTTTCGGCCCACTGGCCGGTTTTTTCTGTTTTCTTTTTTTTTTCTTTTTTTTTCTATTTCTTTTCTGTTTTGAATTTAAATTGAATTCCAGTTTGAATTTAAATTGTTACAAAACATGCAACACGTCCAAAAATTTTTAAATTCCCCTCTTAACATGATTTAGGGTCTTAACAAGATTTTTGGGGTGTTACAACAATCTAGCAACTTACCTAATTAGTCAGTTAAGCCGCACCCATATTTGAACTTGTGGTGGCACTGTATTCCTGGTATGGCTCGCATGAATCGGTCCTTAGATCTACGGCAAGTAACCACCATATCATTCTACCACTTCCACGAACCAAGCTTGGCTAGATCTCCCTCTTATTCATATTCATTAACATCAAGTTCTCATTATCATTACTCATACAAGTGCAGTAAGCTAGACACATTCTATCGCTTCTCATATCCTGTAGAATAGCGAAGCAAAAAGCAAAAATCGACCATACCCGACTCATAAACTTCCCTGGCGACAAGGGTCATTAACAAAACTAGTAAACTCCTATGAAAGGGTTTCCCATCACGTTGACTCAAGCAAACACACGTTTTCACAAACAAAACAATTTTCCAAAAACATGGGATCAATATGGTCAAGGGGCACTTGCCTTGTTCTTGCGGCTTCTGTTGCTTTGGGATCACAAAGTCTTGGTGCTGAAATCCTTCGTAGATAGCTCACTGAGCTTGTCCTTCTATTTACGATCACGCACATACAAAATTCATAGCAATCAATCATTATGCACAAACTTTACATGATGCTGTTTTTAGTAGATCAGTTTGTACATGTTCTTGCACGGCTTTCATGGGATTGCATGGGGTTTTACGATGAATAGAGGTGTAAAGATCAATTGTGGACGTGGCGATGATCTTGACCTAGATCAAACCGATCAACATGTGATCTGTCCACAAAAAAACATTTGTTCGAAGGGATCGAAGAACAGATGCAAAGAAAACTGCGATGACGTCGTAAGGTGGTAATGGAAACCTACCTTGCTTCCTTCGATTCCTCCCTCCTAGCAAAAACAGATCGTCGGGGCTCTCTTCCGGCGGCGGCGATCGTGTCTGGGCTCGTTGGCAGTCTCTCCGGTGGTCAATCTCCGGTGAAAGGGGTTTAGCTCGGCGAGTTGGGGACTAGGGCTTCTAAGTTATCGGCTTAGAAAAAATATTACGACCAAGGGGGTTGTTTCGGGTTCTATTTATAATCTGGAAACGAAGAGTCCTACTCTGATTGGAATTTGAATAAGAGTCCTATTCAAATTGTTTTTGAAGCTTAACAATTTATCTTCAATTGATTTGGTTGCAGTATTCAACATAGAAGAGTTCGTGTTGGTTTCCTCGGTAACGGGTACTCTCGTACAGAGAAAAACCGCTTCAAAACCATGTCCTTCCGCAGGGATAAGCTCCGGAGGCTCCATGTGTTCAGCGGGGGCCGGGCCTCCCTTTTCCACAGAGGCGGGCTCTGGTTGTGCCGCGTGTCAGGCGGGCGGGACCTCCCTCTCCCTTAGAGGCGAGCTCCGCGTGCGCCACGTGTCTGGCGGGTTGGGACCTCCCCTCTCTCCAAAGACGAGTTCCGCTTACGCCACGTGTCAGTGCCGGACCTCCCCTCTCTTCGGAGGTAGCTCCGAATGTGCCACGTGTCAATGTCGGACTTCACCTCTCTTCGGAGGTGGGCTCCAGTAGCGCCACGTGCCCTAGCAGCTTCGGACTTCCTTTCTGCTCAGGGATGAGCTCCAAGGATGACACGTGTCCATCAGCGTCAGACCCCCTGGAGGCGAGCTCCGAAGGTGACACGTGTCTAATAGAACCGGACCTCTTGGAAGTGAGCTCCGAGAATGACACGTGTCTGGCGGGGCCGGACCTCTCGGAGGTGAGCTCCGAGAGCGACACATGTCCCGCGTGGCTGAACCTTTTTTTCTCCGCAGTGACTAGCTCCGAAGGCGACACGTGTCCTAAGGGCTCACCTCGCTCCTCCGCAGAGGCTAGCTCCGGGGGCAACACGTGTACCACGGGGTCGGACCTCGCCCCTTTTTCACAGAGACGAGTCGCGAGCCTGCCACGTAGCCAGTTTAGCGGCGGACCTCTCCCCTTTCACGGGGATGAGCTCCGAAGGCGCCACGTGGCCAGCGGGCCACGGGAAATGTCTTCGACGCTTCTCGGTGAACTGGAATTAGCTCTTTTCGGCGATCCTTTTGATTCTTTTTTCTGTTTCCACTTCTTTTAAAAAGTTTTCTCTATATAAAATATGAATGCATGCAGAAATCGAAATTGAGGGTGTCACAGTAGGAATAAGAGCGAGGTTGAACAGCGATCCATAGGGAACTAAGCGCAGGCTTGGTTCTCCTTCTTCCTGTGCAGCCATGGCTAAATGGTGAACGTGGGCTTTCTGACTAAGTGCGTCGGTAACCACATTCGCTTTACCCGGATGGTAATGAATTTTAAGTTCATAGTCCTTGATCAATTCGAGCCATCTTCGCTGCCCCATATTCAATTCTTTGTGTGAAGATGTACTTTAAAATTTTGTGGTCAGTGTAGAGATGTACTAGATTACCTAGTAGATAATGTCTCCACATTTTCAATGCTAGGACCACTGCAGCTAGTTCAAGATCGTGCGTCGGGTAATTCTGCTCATGATCCCTAAGTTGTCGGGATCCATACGCGACCACACGTCCTTCTTGCATCAACACACAACCCTAACCAATGCCGGATGCATCACAATAGACATCAAAAGGCTTCGTGGTGTCCGGCTGGGCTAAAACTGGAGATGTGGTGAGATGCTTCACTAAAGTTTTAGAAACTTGTTCACATGAATTGCTCCAATCATACTTGGTGCTTTTCTTCAACAGCTCCGTCATAGGTTTAGCGACTTTAGGGAAGTTTGGAATGAATCTCAGATAATAACCCGCTAAACCTAGTAAACTTTGAAGAACAAGGTTCTAACCCGCCTCCAGCGATCACCCCTCCACAAGACGTTTAAGGCTTAGAAGAAGATGAAGAAGTTCTTCGTCTCACGGCACTCCTCAAGAAGGAGGAGGAAGCTAAGAAGAAAAAGAAGGAGAAGTTGGAGAACAAGCTCAAGAGTAGTCAACAAGACTAATCGCGATATCATTTTAATTATGAACGCTTAAATTCTCACTCTAGTTATTATCAATTCTCTAGGCAAACCACCTCACTTTGATGGAACTAAACTACACAATGTGGAAGCACAATATGAAGTTGCATCTAATTTCCTTGAACCCAAGTCTTTGGCATGTTGTGTGTACAGGTATAGATATCCCCAAAGACGAGGATGAACTCATCCAAGAGCAAGAACAACAAATCCACCGCAATGCACAAGCAGCGGCCGTGCTCAACTCATCTCTGAGCATTGAAGAATTCAACAAGGTAGATGGATTAGAGCTCGCCAAAGATATTTGGGACACCCTCAAGATCGCACATAAAGGAAACCGATCCGTGAGGGAAGCCAAGATCGAGATGATAGAAGGAGAGCTTGGAAGGTTCGCCATGGAAGAAGGCAAAACACCCCAAGAGATGTATAACTGGCTCAAAACTCTCATCAACAAGAGTCGAGCGTACGGATGCAAGAAATGGAATGACCATGAGGTGGTCAAAAGAATGATAAGAGCTTTCATGCCTCGCAATGTGACCCTATGCACTTTAATCCGGGAAAGTCCAAACTTTCACATGATGACTCCGGATGAAGTGCTAGGGAAAATCATTAACCACGAGATTATGGAGAAGGAAACCAACACGTCAACGATCTAGCAAAGATCACTTCATCCAAGAAGAAGGGAATTGCTCTCAAGGCCACATCCAAGTCTAAGGGAAAAGAAACACAACTCACAAGATGGGGATGCGGGGATGATACAAGGGTAATCAAGAAGAACGATTCAACGTCTTCGACCACATATACAATGATATCTTCAACATCTCCTACACCCTGAACAGGTCCTGTGGATATGCACCGTACATCATGTGCATGATAGAAAAATTCATAGGCCTGGAATTTGCAAAGGATATGAAGCACAGGAAGCTACGTCCTCACATGTCGATTCTCCTTCCTCGTCCTCCTACGTCTTTGGGCAGGAGCTCCTCTGCAGCTCTATCCTCCTCAGCTGGGTCATCCGTCCCTCCATCATCGAGTGACTCCTCTAATGGGCCGCTCAATATATTCAAGACCATATTCTCCTCGTGCCGGAAAGTGGAAGTTCGCACGCAGAAAATGAAGCAACGCCAAGAGAAGTATCTCAAGGCAATGTGTGACAAGATGGAGATACCTATGTCTCCACCGTCACGGATGATGACGAAGTGACTGAGTTTCCCACTCTCACCGAGGATGAGCTTGGCTACTTTGGCTCCTCCTCAACTGCTCCTTCTACCTCTCACGCTCATCAAGATGATGACAATGAAGACGAAGATGAAGATGAGGACGAGGAAACTCAGAATGACCAAGACGAAGATCAAGATGGAGATGATAGCGATTAGGTTTTTCTCTCTTTTCTTTCCCTTTTTGGTGCTTTGATGCCAAAGGGGGGAGAATAAGAGGGAGTAGTCTAGTCTAGCTCCTTAGTCTTTAGTCTTGCTCTTTAACACTTCACTTTATGTTGGACTGTAATAACTATGCCACATTCTGCCACGTTATGTTGGGCATGTTTCTTGGCACCGCAAGCCCAGTTCTCACCTCACCGACACCCAAACTGCTGAGCTTCGGCCTCTGTTTCCCCGGGAATAGCTATCTCAGCAGTGACCTAACTCAAGTCGGCAACCGGCCTCACGTGGACAGGCCACCACGGTGGTCTTCACGGCCGATCAAGCATGGCCACGGGAGCGCGCTACTGTGGTGCTGCTCTCAATCGAAGCTCGAGCCAAACCGTGGAGCATAGCCGACGAATTTTGGAATTTTGCTCCAGCGTGTGCAAACTGAACAGCCGGTATGATTTCTTCAAATTCCCCCTCTCTGATCCTTCTTAGGTTGTCAAACTTTGCACATAGCAGCTGGACTAGCCGGCGATCATATTCCCTTTAGCATCCATCACATGAAAAAACCTCAGAGCATAGGATTTCAAGGTCTACCGAGTGTGATCACGGCGGGACCGATCGGGCGCATGGTGCCGATCCATTTGCCGCCATTTCCGAGCCAGTTCAAGGCCTTGCCGAGTCTTGCGATCACCTACTGATGCTGTAGAGCTAGTTGGTCGACATTTTGGCGGGTTAGAACCCACGGACGACGGTGCCGAACTCCAACCGAGGCCGCCGCATGTCGCCGGGGTGTTTCTGGTCACCAGCAGCTCAAACCAGTACCGCAGCCGTGTTCCTCGACGTCAATAATGCTCTGGTGGCGAGTTCTAGCTCTGGGGATGGCCGGAAGCGGCGAGCCGGCGAGCACCAGTTTGCTCCAGCGAGGGGAACGCGAGCGGGCGAAGGGGCGGCCGGAGGCAGAAGAAAGCCATGGGCCCCGGCTGTCAGCAGCTCGATTTTAAATCTGGAATCAGCTGTGGCTCGGGGATCTGATGTGGCTGTGTGCCAAAATGCCGTGGCCCGGTGTGGCTGAATTCTGAGTGACTGGCGTTTAAACAATGGGACCAACCGAATTTCAATACGGAAAATAATTCCAGAGATGGTCACAAGTTTGGAAATTCATATCTCTGTGTAGAAACCTCCAAATTGAGTGATCCAAATTGGGTTGGATTCATTTTGCAGAGATCTATCCAAATATTAACTCCAATTTGTATGAAAGTCAATATTAAATTCTGGAAAATTCTTTCAAGGTTTCCTGAAAATGAATTATTGAGGGACTTTGGCTTATCCAAAAATCCTCAAATTTTGCCAGAATATTCTTTAGCATATTGTTAAAGTTCTATCAATTTTTCAGCTCATTTGAAGATCATTTGACTAGCAATTTGCTAAATACAAAATGTTGTGTTCATAAGAATCCAGAAACATTATCAGAAGATGTTTCCCACTTATAAAATCTATTCTGGACAATCCATAGCTCCAAAAATAATAGGAAAATTTAGACAAGCTCTCTGAGACATACTTGAAATTGTAGTTCACTAAATTGGGCATAAAAATGCACAGTACTCCAGAATTAATTCCTTTGAATAGAAATGCTTAAGGAATTATTCTGGGAGAACTACTCAAGAAAAAGGTCTGAATTTTGGACCAAATGACTTTTATGTGACCAGGAACTCACATGTAAATAATCATTTCAAGTTGAGCCCTTAAACTCCCTGTTCTTGTTATATTACACTTATGTATGTGGGAAAGTACATAAGCTATTGTAGGAATTATGGGGAACACTATTTGGCTCCACATTAACTGCAATTTGGCAAGGTAAATCCCTAGGTAGGATAGATCCTGCTGTAAAAGTTTTGAGGCCATTGGAGTTCTTGTTCCTCAGTTGCATTCAACTCTTTTCAGCTCATCTCTTATGTTCATTAGAAAAGTTAGTTAGTATATAACTAAGACACTAAGGCCAAGTGAGTTCATTTCTGTTTCTTTGCACAACAGAGGCAAACCATACCATTTTTGGCTTTTCCACACAACCTCTGTTCTTAAGAAATCCATTCTATAATTCCTCCCATTCATAAAAATTGTGCATATACATTTCATTAGGATTCACGGTGAAGGGGATTTGAAAGAGCGATTCATTGAAGTGGATCATACTCCGGAGAATCAAGGGTTGATCAGCAAGGATCACTAACTGCATATATACTATACACTGCAAAACAGGCAAGCTCCGGTTTGCATTTAACAGTTGTTAAGTTTTTACTTTGTATTCACATTCGGTTAAGATATGAAATGTGCATTAGGTCTAGTGTTTGATACTCCTCTTGCATAACCAAATAAACCCATGGAGTATTGGATAGGTGTCTTTCATCGTGTAGAACTGCCATGCTTAAGTAAGGTTCGGTAGAAGTCAAGTGGTGAGATGATACTCACATGTTCAGGAACAACAGGGGCATAAGGGATTGGTTCAAAAATGAATTAACAAATTAAAGTTGAGACCGGAAGGTTGTAGGGGCAGCAGGACATAGGGGCTTAGGTGCTATAGACCTGTCCGTGTCGGTCAAGGACCGATCCGTATGCGACTCTGTTGAACAAGTTTGAGTTGTGTACCGGACTCATGCTGGATATATGGGACCCAGTAAACCGATGTACCTCGAGAAGCTTGCGTTGAGCCTTTTCGGGTTGCCTCAGACGAGACGGCCGGTGTGCAGTATGTGGGTAACATTCTCATGACATCTCATGTCGGTAGTTGCACCATGAGAGTGGCTACTGTACGGGGCGACTTGATCGATTCAATGGGGGTGAAACGGGGGAAAGGCTGCCACGTACGACATCAGTGATGGTTGCTGTAGGCAACGTCGAGTACGGACTTGTGTCGTGTAGTCCGGATGTTATTGATTCAAATCACCGTCGCCCACGGAATGGACCGAGCATACTTGTTCTTACAGTTGTGACGTAGTAAGAACTTGCATGAGAAAGGAACTAATCACATTGGTTTGAAGTTTATACCGTCTTTGTTATGCATATTTGATGAATAGCTAGCGCAAACCGATTCTTTTATGTTGTGAGAAAATTACATCGGGGGAAAGCGTTTCTTGTTTGATTGTGGACTCCCCGATGTGGCGTGCCCAAGGTTACTTGAATCTCTACAAATAATAACTAAAAGTAAGGATTCACTTTTAGATGAGTTAAATTATGCATTATGCCATACTACTTTATATTCATAACCTCATATAGAGTTTCATGCCTAGGGTGATGGTTAAGTCTTGCAGAGCGTTATGCTCACGGATGCTATCCGAGTGGTTTTGCAGGTATTGACTTCATGCTTATGAGAAGGGATGCTAATGAGACTCGGGAACCTCCGAGTGGTTACTCAAGAGCATCCTCGCCGCTGCGGTTTGTCTTCGTGTTGCTAGTAAGAAACGTCCGTGGACTGGACTGTTTCTTTGTTGCTATGTTAGAAATGAGTCGTGAGAGCTATAGTCTTTCACTGTAGCTTATTTTGAGATAAGTATTTGTAAAACACTTTTGTACGCTTCCGCAAATGATTTATGAAATGTGATGTGTTTCCTCGACCGTGTGCTGTTGGGTGCCGCATATCACGGCACCACCCGATGAGATCCTGGCAGGGCGTCGTCCGCTCGGCGGCGGTCCTCCACAGATTAATCCATAAACAGCATGTTAAGAGACTTAGTTCCTCTTCTTACTACGTCACGGCGCTGTGGGCAAGTATGCTCAATCCTCTTCCACGAGCGACGGTGATTCGAATCAATAACAACCTGGAATATATGACACATACACCTGCCTCGAAAGACTCTCTCAAGACCTCTTTCTTACGTTGTATGCAGCTACCTTTCACACGATACCCCGACATAGAAAAACGTTTCGCGCCGAGCAGGATTGTCCTCTACGCGGACACATCAAAGTTGCCCCGATAAAAGATTTACACCTCCCGCCTTCTCAACGCCATTCTCACGCGAAGGATGAGTTTCTATATCATGGTCCATCGAGTTACATCGGTTTTATGGGTCCCATACCCCTCTATATATCTGGTACAACTCAATCTTGTCCAGCAGGGCCGCATACATACGGTCCTTAACCAACATGGACGGGGCTAAACCCAACCTCCACATTGGCTTTACCATACTGGCCCAGGCCCAATGTGGTCTCAAGCATTGTCACACCCATCGCAGGTCGAGACCAACCTTGAGTGTTCCATCCTACAGGAACTCCCCGTACCCATCTCATTTTTCATGAGGGTGATCTTATCATCGATCTCTCACGAGTAACTCCATTGCTCGACCTTTCTCGCGAGTAGCTTTTTACTACTCGACTTCTACCGAGCTAGCTACAACATTAGCCTAGCATCTACAACGAGGCAAAACCTACACTAAACTTTCTACTCAGTGATATAATAGCCATGCAAGTGGGTTTCAATCATCCTAGACATAATGCATAATATCAAGTCTAATAAACATGAGGTAAAGTAAAGTAAAATTTAAAATGGTAATTATATGCAAACCGGGGCTTGCCTTGCTCAACAGTTTTGTTAGAAGCTAGGAGTTAGTCTTCCTCCGAAGAATCCGCCAAGCTCGTCACGAGATGGAAATCCTCGCTGCGTAGTTGAGTCCTTATTGAACGTCGATGTCATGTGAGCTATTAAGATGAGTTATGCACACGCATTCAAAAGCAATTTAGAAAGTGATTCAAAACTGTTCTACCAGTTAACTCACACCTAAAAGGGACAAACAACAGCAAAGTTTCTGTTGTTGGATCTACAACCTTAGAGATGATGAAAGCTAGGGTGAAAAGGAGATACTAGTAATCACCATGTGATTAAGTCCATTATATGAACACTTAAACCTAAAAGATGGTAGCTCAAGTTCTAGAGGTCCAATAAAGCTGAAAATTTAACCAGAGCTTCTATGGAAGGTATTTAGGCAGCGTGTAAAAATTGAGCTCATGAAATGGCTCAAGGTGATCACAATAATTCCTTATGTGATTTTAGCTAATCTGCCTATACCCCCTAGATATTAAGTTTTCCTATGCTGCAAAGTAGACTTTTTGTGAAGTACAAACTGTCTTGAGTCCATAGGAATTAGTTTTACCATTTTAGAGTTTCCTACATGGAGGTATGAATTTTACAAAGAATGGGGAAAAACTGAAATTGTCTCTGTTCATTTTTCTCATTTTTCAGAGACATAAGGAATAAACACATCATTTGGCCAAGCAAATGAGGTCCAATGCCTCTGAAATTATTACTAGAGTTCAAGGATTATTGGAAGAAGATCCTGCCCAAATTTAGGAATTTTCCAATAAACATAACTCCTATAAAAATTCCTACAAAATTTTCATTAAATGAATTAATGAGCCCAATGATGGATTTTTCATAAATATTGGGATGCACCCTGGATAGTACTCTCTGAGAGGAATCCAACAAAATTTATTTTACATATTTTGGATACTCCTACATAAAGTTATGGCTCTCCAAAGTTTGAACTCAAATGGAAAAATCTGGAAATGTTTAAAACCTGCCCGTGGGTCCCACCTGTCATCCCTCTCCTTCAACCTCGCGCCAAACAGGGCAGTGGCGGCGCCCTCCGGCGAGGGTCGCCGGAAAGGCCCTTCCCGGCCACCTCCCGGCCCCATACTGGCCACCCCCCCCATTTTCCACCACGCTGAACATGTTGGTGAGGTGCCGACGGCCGAAACTCACCGGAAGTTAGGGCGCACCGATGACAGCAAGAACTAGGATTCCGGCGAGGTTGTGGCGGCTCATTTCTTCACTAAACAGTCTATTCTTGGGCTCTAAAGCACCAGGGGATCGTGTAGAAGATCGACATGAGGTCTAAACAAGCCGGGGAGCGCTCCAAACCTATCGGCACCGTGCGCCCGACGTGGTCCGGCGGTATTCCCTCTAAAAGAACTCGGATTCCTTGCTCTACACTCAATTTCTTGGTCTAAAATCGATGAAGGAGGTGTGCTAGGTAGTTAAGATCCCATGTGTGAAGTTTGAAACACAACCAACATGAATTGAGGACGAATTTTGCAATTCCTTACCTCAGGGTCAGTTTGTACCGCCCGAGAGAAAATCTTGAAATTCTCCCTCTGAGATCAATGGCTAGGGCTGAGCTTCGGAGGTGAGAAACTAGGGTTGTAGGTGCACCGATGGGGTAGCTTGCTTGGGCGTGATCATTGGTTCGGGCTGTCCACGGTGACTAAGTTTGGTTTTCTTCAGTTTCAACTCGGGAGCATCAGCAACTCTGTTGTTTCTAGGCGCAAGCGAGCACGGCTCAACGGAGGAAAGGTGCTAGCTGGCTAGAGCACGCTGGTGCACTTCTATTTGCTGTGGGAAGCTCGAGCAACCGAGCCCTGGGGGTGGCTGTGTGATCGGGGAAAGAACAGAGCAGCCGCTGTGTTCTTCTCGGGAGCAAAATGCACGGGAGCAGACCACCGCGGCTGAGATCGAGCTGGGGGAGGCAAATTTGCTTTGTTGCACTCGCTGTGGTGATCAGAACGGGTAAAAGGATGAGCCAACAGGAGGTGGCACCAGAGATCATCGGTCGAGGTTGGCTGCTGGGAGAGAGGGAAAAACTGAGTCGGTTTAGTTACATGTGTGTACGACATGTGGGCCACAACCCCCAAATATCTCCTTCCTCTGTGCTTTGATATTCCCGTACCGCCGTAGTCCAAATTTCACCAAAATTGGACGGTAGACCGAACATGATGTGAGGAATTCGAATCTAAACTCAGATTTCAAAATTGAGCACGTTTGGTTCAGTTTTCAAATTTAAATTTGAATTTGAACTCTCCCTCAAATATTCCTCGGAATAACTGGTATATGAGATCCAAAAATATCCAAATTTGGATCATGAGCTTATTCATACATGGGGAATGCATCGGTGAATTCATTTGTATGCATTTGGGCAATCTGAACATGAATTTTTTCGAAAGAACTCAAATTACGTTTAAATTCCCTCTACTCCACTCATAGAGAAGGTGCACATGAGTTAGAGTTTTTAGAAGTAAAATTCTTTCCCCCTAGGTTAACATGTGTTGAGCAAGTGCTAGAGAAAAGTTTTACTCCCTCACATGTCCATTTGTTGTGTTTATCATTTTATGTGACACAAACATAATCTGTCTCGCTTTAACTTTGTTTCATCAGTTGAAATAAACTTTACAAAAGTTAGGCCTGTTACATTCATATGAACTTAGGAACATGAAGAGTCCAAGAGTTTCGTATTAACGTCCTACACCAAACTGTGAGACCATCCATGAACCACTTTCCTCGTCAGGAGAGCTAACCGAAATTGAACCGCTTTTGGTGGTATTCCTTACCATGCTTACCTGAGCGTAGGTGCATCGTTACATAATCAATATTCAGAATTATAACAAGTATGTTAGTCATGCCACTTTAAGTAACTATACTACTATAGTCCTTATTTGGATATACTAGCGATTTCTCATCGTAATCCTAAGTTTTTGTCTAATATGATCCTTATTCCATGCGCTATTACCAATGCGGCTCTGATACCACGCTGTGAGGACCCCGACACCTGTTTCACGGGGCCGTACCGCTCGCTCGGGAATCGCATTGGGTGGTGCCGTTTTATGCGGCAAAGAAAACTGTATTACATAAATTAAAAGCGGAAGCTTACATATGTTCTTTGTAACTAATTTATATAAAATAGCTACAGCGGAAGTCTATAAACAGCTCACGTCGAATACCTAATGAGCACTTGAGAAGAGGTCCAGCCCGCGGACTCCTCTCGCTAGCAACATAAAGACATTGCAGCGGCTGGGTTCTCCATGTGTTACATGACTCGGAAGTCTCTGAGTCCCACCGGACAACCTTCTTTGTAAGCGTCTATGTTAACCTGCAAAACCACTCATATAGCAAGGGTGAGCACAAAGGCTCAGCAAGGTTTAACCGTCTCTCCTAAAGCATGCAACTCTATATAAAGGTAACTTAAGAAAGTAAACAGCTGCATAACGACTCGCCTACACCTTCATCCTTAACTTTCAGATTTTAGCCATCACGGTAGTGACATTGCGCCCAACAACATTGGAACTCCACAATTAAACAAGAAACGCTTCATTCTAATGTTACTTCTCCAAAGGTAGAAATTAACTTTAATTTGCTCTATCTACTTCAAAAAAGGTTTTCATGCAATTCCAATAATCATAACAGCAATTATAACTTGTAAACTATTATAACACAAGTTGCTTACTACGTCACAACACAGTGAGCAAGCAGTACTCATATCTGCGAGGGACGGTGATTCGAATCAAACCCTACCCGGATAACTCGACACATACGCCCGCCTCTAAAGACCCAAATCTGGCGTCCTTTATTATGTCGTATGTGGCAACCTTTCACAGGACACCCGACTATAGAACCGATCGCGCCGTCTCGGGCTCGTAGGTCTAACGAGACGATGTGGTATGCCTCTACAATCTAGTTAATCTGGTACATCGGTTTCCTAGGTCCCATATAGCAGTAAGTATCCGGTACATAGCTCAATACTTGCTCAGCAGGGTTGCACACGGCTCGGTCCTTAACCGACACAGACAGAGCTACTCGACCAAGACCTCATCTTCTCGCTGCCTAACCCCCCTGCCCGGTCTCATCTTTGGAAACATAAATTTTAGTTTGCCTCTCTAAACTATACCTGTGTGATCCTGAACTATAGCTCGCGAGTAGATTCTAACTACTCGACTTCTACCGGATGTCATAACCTATTTAGCATGACAATCTTCTACAGCGGTGACACTTTTCTACCCTTGACTTCCGGGTTCATTTGGTCATGCATTTGGAGTATAAAGCATCTGAAAGCATCTAGGCCCCCGTGAGGTATGGTTTCGGTGATTAATGACAACCGTTCGTTATTACTAATGAGTTTGTGGATGCGAGGTTTCACGTATATCACATCAAACGTTAATGAACTATCTATTCACACCATCTACTGCTCATTGGATACAAATGGAGACCCCTCAACGATCTATTCTAAGGGGTTATTCGATACTCATGAAGACTAAATGAAGAACTCATACAACGACTCTATTCTATCAAAATTGGCAACACAAGAAGCTTACACTTCATCAAAATATCATTTCAAACAAGTGTCAAATAGGTCACTCAAGAAGATTCCAAAAGATCAACTCAAAACAACTCGAAGCAAACAAGTTGCACTCACCGGATCATCCGATGTCTTGCAAAATGACTACATCGGTCGAGTTTGAGTTGGCAGAAGAAGAAGACCTCAGAGCCCAGTACACACCGGATCATCCGATGTGAAGGAAGTGACACATCGGTTGATTTCAACAGAAGGATGATTTCTGAGTTATTCTGAAGAAGTACACACCGGATCATCCGATGATGAAGTAAGTGTACATCGGTCAATTTCAACAGAGACATTATTTCTGAACCAATTCTGAAGATCAACTCACCGGATCATCCGATGATGAAGTTGAAGTAACATCGGTCGATTAAACAGTCAGATCCAACGGTTATATCCAACGGTCACATCTGACACATGACATCAGCTAATTTGGAATTCGACCGATGCTCAAATAAAAGGGTGCATCGGATGATCCGATGTTCACAGAAAAAGTCTGTCTACTTTTCTAATGGCTATCTCGTGTGGGCTGGCTATAAATACCCCTCCAACCGGCCATTTTGTCAAGTCTTGATCACCAGATCCTCACTACACATCCTCAAGCATTCAAGACCAAGAGCTACCACTTCCACACCTCAAAACCTCTTGTACTCCAACTATAGGCTAGATCTAGCTAGAGAGAAGCTTGTGTGCGTCCATTCTTGGTGATTGGAATCTCTAGGCTAGTGAGAGAGAGTGTCTTGATGACTTCTCTCACCTTGTAAAAGTTGGAGGAAGAAGAGATCGCTCCGGAGCTTACCAAGGCGTTTGTGGAAGCCCGGAGGATCACCATTGTACAAGGCTTGAGCTCCACCTTGCCGAAGATGGCGAACAGAGAAAGATAGTGAATTCCCTTGTCTTGGTGACTTGGGAGTGGCTATATCCTTTGGTGGGTGCCACAACGTGGACGTAGGTAGATCTTTGTGATCTTACCGAACCACGGGAAAAATCGCCGTGTCTCCGAGTCTCCGCGGGAGTTTGCATCTCTCCCCTCACCCTCTTACTATTACGCATTTACTATTCCGCACTTAATACTCTTGCTTGCGTAGTTAGTTCGCATAGGGAATTGGGCTTCAACCATTAAGTTTTAAATTGCTCTAAATTTTGAAAAAGCCCAATTCACCCCCCTCTTGGGCGTTTCGATCCTTACAATTGGTATCAGAGCCAGGTTGCTCATTGGATCATTCTAGCTTCACCGCTAGAGAGCGAAAATGGCCAAGAATGGGGGTTCGGTTCCTACCTTCGAGGGCAAGAATTTTGCTTATTGGAAAGCACGCATGCGCGCTTACCTTGAGGCAATTGCTCCCGAAGTGTGGGAAGCGACCCATGCGGGGTTTGGAAATCTTGACTATGTTGGTGACCAATTAAAATGGGATGCTAAGGCTAGAAATGCCATATATGAATGCATTAGTTAAGATGTCTTTGCTAGAATTGCTAGTAAGGAAAAAGCATGTGAAATTTGGGCATGTCTAATTGAAATACATTAGGGCTCATCTCGTGTTAAAGAACTCAAATATCACATGCTTAAATCAAAATATGATGAATTTAAGATGTTTCCTCATGAGAATGTTAACCAAATGTTTTCTCGTTTAAATATTCTCATTGAGGAAATTAACGCACTTGACATTGCTTCTCTTGGCAAGGGACTTATCAATCGCAAGATCATCATGCTTCTACCCAAGCCCAAGTACAACATTATCAATTCAATGCTCCAAAAAGAGTCACTAGACAACACTGAAGTTTCGGAGCTCATTGGAGAAATCCATGCTCATGAGATGAGCGTACTTGGAATGATGGAGGAGTCATCATCAAAAACCATTGCTCTCAAGGCTTCAACCAAGAAGACAACTCCCAAGAAGAAGAAAGTGGTTGAGCCTAGCTCAAGTGAAGAAGAGCAAGAAACAAGCGAAGATGATGATGATGAGCTTGCTTTGATGATGAGGAAATTCTCACGTCTCAACTCCAAGATTGCAAAGAAGGGATACTCTTATGATCTCAAGAAGAAAGCCTTCTTGCCAAGAAAAGATGAAAACAAGACGTGCTACAATTGTGGTGATCTAGGCCACATATCATATGATTGTCCAAGACCGGACAAAAGGAAGGACAATGGCAAGCATCACAAGCTAGAAGAAAGTGATGATGAAGAGGAGGTCAAGCCCAAGCGCTCTTTTAGAAAGAAGAAATTTGACAAAGGCAAGAAAACCATGCTCTTTCCAAAGAAGAGAAGAGGGACTCAAAAGGTCTTCATGTGTAAAGCCAATGAGTGGATCACGGATGAAGAGTCAAGCGACGAAGATAGTGAAGATGAAGAAAACTTGGCGGGCCTCGCCATCGTCAACAAGGATGACTCACCTCTTCGTCCACCTCCTATGTGCCTAATGGCGAAAGGTAACTCAAAGGTATGTGAAGATTCTAGCGATGATGATGATGAGCTTTCACCCGATGAATTAGCATCTATGATTAATGAATATCATGCCATTATAAAAAGGGAAAAGGCTAAGGTTAAGACTCTTGAGCTAGCTCGTGCTAAGCTTGAAAGTGCTAACCTCGATTTGCATGACAAGTATGTAACCATACTTAAAGAGCATGACACGCTCAAATCAAATGTCAAGCAAATCGAGGAGGAGAATGCTCAAATCAAGCTTGAGTATCATGAGCTTGACTTAGCTAACTTAGCACTCTTGGCAAAGCACAATGAGTTGGTTCAAGAACATGAAGTGCTTAACCTTGCTTATGAAGCGATTGAACTTAAATTGAAAAACACAAAGAAAGAAACCCTTGATGGCAAAATATCATCTAATTCACATGCCACTAATATTTTGGATAAGTCTTTGCCTTTGAAAGCAAGCCCTAGGGAGAAGGAGCTAATGGACGAAATTGAAAGTCTTCGCACTAGTGTGGCAAGACTCTCTAAGGGGGAGGACAAGCACAAGGAAATCCTCTACCAACAAGCTAAAGGCTTCAACAAAAGGGGACTTGGATCCTTCCCGGTGCCCAATAAAGGAAAGGTGCCCTCACCTGAGCTTAGGACAAGCTTCATCAAGGAAGTTGGTTACTATTGCCAACATTGTGAGGTCACCGGACATCACACGAGGGAGTGTCCTCTTCTCAACCGTCCTTCTCCCAAATTGCCTCCTAACTACAAATCTACTTTCAATGATTATCACTATCTATTGAGCAAAGTAGGTGGAAAGGTGAAGGCAAGGTTCATCGGCAAAGACATCAAGGGCATGAAGGGGAAGCTCCCCAAGCAACTTTGGGTCCCAAAATCACTTGTATCACACATACAAGGACCTAAGTTGGCTTGGGTTCCTAAACTCAAAAACTAACTTCATGTGTGTAGGTGAACTACAAAGCCGGAGGAAAGCATTGGGTACTCGATAGTGGGTGCACTCAACATATGACCGGCAATGATGGTATGTTCACCTCCATAGAGAACCCCGGCAATCATGAACAAGTCACCTTTGGTGATAACTCAAAGGGGAAGGTAATTGGTTTGGGTAAAATTGCTATTTCTCATGATTTGTCTATCTCTAATGTGCTTTACGTTAAGTCTCTTAGTTTCAATTTACTTTCTATTGCACAATTATGTGATCTTGGACTAACGTGCATATTTGACAAGAATGGTGTTGTGGTGACTAGTGAATCAAGCAAAGAACTAATATTCAAAGGTTTTCGGCATGGACATCTTTACTTGGTGGACTTCTCCAACAAGGATGCTAGCTTGACCACTTATCTTTTCACCAAGACAAGTTTGGGATGGCTATGGCATCGGCGCATTGCTCACATTGGGATGAGCAAGCTCAAGAAGTCATTCAAGCTTGGGATGGTGACCGGCGTGAAGGATGTCACATTTGAGAAGAACAAGCTTTGTAGCACGTGTCAAGCCGGGAAGCAAGTTGCCTCACACCATCCGATGAAGACAATGGTGTCAACCTCCAAGCCACTTGAACTACTTCACATGGACCTCTTCGGACCGTCCACATACCAAAGCCTTGGCGGTAACCTCTATTGTCTTGTTATTGTTGATGACTACTCTCGCTATGCTTGGATATTGTTTCTAGGTGACAAGGGTGAAACTCCGGAAATCTTCAAGACCTTCGCTAAACGAGCTCAAAGGGAATTTCAACTTCCCATCATCAAGGTCCGGAGTGACAACGGCACCGAGTTCAAGAACTACAACATTGGGGAGTGGTGTGATCGTGAAGGCGTGAAGCACGAGTTTTCGGCCACATACACCCCTCAACAAAATGGTGTCGTTGAAAGGAAGAACAAGACTCTCATCACCCTTGCAAGAGCAATGCTTGATGACTATGGCACGTCGGAGAAGTTTTGGGCCGAAGCAATCAACACGGCGTGCCATGCCACAAATAGGGTCTATCTTCATCGACTACTTCAAAAGACCCCATACGAGCTCCTCATTGGGAGAAAGCCCAACATCTCCTACTTCCGAGTCTTTGGGTGCAAGTGCTACATCTACCGCAAGAAAAGGCTCGGTAAGTTTGAAAGAAGGTGTGATGTTGGTATCTTTCTTGGTTATGCGTCAAACTCAAAAGCATATCGAGTATTCAACCAAACCTCCGGGTTAGTTGAAGAAAGTTGTGATGTTGAGTTTGATGAGACTAATGGCTCCCAAGAGGAGAGTTTTGGTCATGATGATATAGATGATGAGCCTCTACGAGAAGCTATGAAGAACATGACCATAGGAGACATTAAGCCCGAAGTTGAGGAGAGCCATGATCAATGGGGAGCCTCAAGTTCCAACATCAACACCTCCATGGCGCCTCAAATTGATGAAGAAGAAGAGAAAGATGATCCATTGCCAATGCAAGATTCACATGCCACACAACACCAAGAAGAAGAAGAAGTCCAAGGTCAAGTCCAGCCACAAGATGAGCGAGATGCCTCACCACCGCCAAGTGCCTCACAACCTCTTATGAGGCATGGGCGCATCTCCAAGGCACATCCGATGGATCAAATCATCGGAAGTCCGTCACGGGGAGTAAGTACTCGTTCTCGCCATGTTGCTTCATTTTGTGAGCACTACTCTTTTGTTTCGTGTGTAGAACCCACAAATATTGAGGAAGCACTCCAAGATCCCAATTGGGTGATGGCTATGCAAGAAGAACTCAACAACTTCACCCGCAATGAAGTTTGGGTATTGGAGGAGCGACCTAAGGACAAGAACATCATCGGAACGAAGTGGGTGTACCGCAACAAGCAAGACGAGAATGGTGTGGTGGTCCGCAACAAGGCAAGCCTTGTGGCCAAGGGTTTTTCACAAGTTGAAGGACTAGATTTTGGAGAGACATTCGCCCCGGTCGCACGGTTACACAAGGCGCTCTACAGGCTCAAGCAAGCACCTAGGGCATGGTATGAACGTCTAAGGGATTTCCTAGTCATGCAAGGATTCAAGATCGGGAGGGTGGATACCACACTTTTCACCAAGGACATCAACGGGGATTTATTTCTTTATCAAATTTACGTTGATGACATTATTTTTGGCTCAACTAACAAATCTCTTAGCCTTGAGTTTGGCACCATGATGTCTAGGGAGTTCGAGATGTCAATGATTGGAGAACTCAATTTCTTCCTAGGATTTCAAATCAAGCAAGTTCAAGAGGGGACTTTCATCTACCAAGAAAAGTACACCAAGGACCTCTTGAAGAAGTTTGAAATGGAAGATTGTAGCTCAAGAAGTACTCCAATGGCGACAAATTGTCATCTCGACGCGGACATGGACGGTAAACCTATTGATCAATCTCATTACCGTTCCATGATTGGTTCATTGTTATATCTTACCGCATCTAGGCCCGATATCATGTTTAGTGTGTGCTTGTGTGCTCGCTTTCAAGCGGCACCTAAAGAATCGCATCGTAAGGCGGTCTTTAGGATACTTAGGTATCTCAAGCATAGCCCAAGTGTAGGTTTGTGGTACCCCAAGAACGCTAGTTTCCATCTCTTGGGTTACTCGGATTCGGACTTTGCCGGATGTCGTGTGGATTGCAAGAGTATCTCCGGTGGGTGCCACTTACTTGGGCGTTCCCTAGTATCTTGGTCGAGCAAAAAGCAAAACTTAGTGGCTTTGTCCACCGCGGAGGCAGAGTATATAGCGGCCGGTGCATGTTGTGCCCAAATTCTATATATGAAGCAAACCCTTTTGGACTTTGGGATTAAATTTGATTGTGTGCCTCTCCTTTGTGACAATGAAAGTGCGGTTAAGATAGCTAGAAACCCCGTTCAACACTCCCGCACTAAGCACATTGATATTCGCCATCACTTCTTGCGGGACCATGAGGCTAAAGGAGACATCTCTTTGCAAGGTGTTAGGTCCGAAGAACAATTGGCGGATATCTTCACTAAACCACTTGATGAGAAAACTTTTTCTAGACTTAGAAGTGAATTAAATATGCTAGATGCATCTAACGTCATGTAAGTTGCCATGTTCATGTAAGGTTGCATATCAAATAGGTCTTGTCTAACTCCCAAAGGATAGGGGTGAGCTAGAAATAGTTTTCCCTGAGGAAGCCTCTGGAAGGTTTAAACTTGGCAAGATAGATTTACATTATGCTTTGCATGATTCCTGCCATATAGACTTGCACTCATTTAATATCTTGCATTATTTTGTTTGGCATTGCATACGGTAGATTATCACAAAGGGGAACCCACATCATGAGAAGGAGACTTGTTCAAAATGCAATATCTCAACTCATATGATGTGGATAGAGCAAAATTCTAAAGGTACATGCTTTAAAGAGATAGAAGTTTTCCATACTCTAGCTCACAAAGCATGGGCCTTACATTTTCGTGGTTTCCCTCCTAACCTTGTGTGTTCTCTTTGCTTAAGGGCTTAGCCAATATGTGGCACTATATTTGAAGCCTTCTATTAGAGGTTAGGAGTTACCCAAAAAGTCCTAGGACCCATCCTTATCTTTGTGTGTTTAAGTCCAAGGACACATATGGGCAGTCTTAGGTTTTCTGTAGTCATCGGATTATCCGATGCTAGGGCCAGCAGATCATCGGATCAATTGGTGCTTCAGTTCAGTGCTCAGATCAAGTCAGATGTCACAAATCAACCGATGAGTTCATTTCAGAAGACATCGGAGCATCCGGTGTTCAGTTTTCTGGTGCCCTGCAGAAATCGACCGATGATCGACACCTCAACGTCGGCTCATCCGGTGTTCAAAGAGAGTTTTTGGAACAACTCTCTGTTGAACTCGACCCATGCATCCTCCGATGATCATCGGTCCATCCGGTGTTTTGTGCGCGGCTAGGGTTTGCCCGTACGGTTTAAATAGCGGTTCGACCGCCTCTTTCGTTTTTCTTCCCCGACCTCCGCCGCCGCCCGCTTCTCTCGCCGACCGTCGCCCTCGCCGCCGTCCTCGCGCCCTCCGGTCACCTCCGGTCGCCGCCACCGCCTCCCAGGCGCCGCCACCGCCGCCTCCCAGGCGCTGCCGCCGCCGCCCTTCGGCCGCCGCCGCCTAGGCGCCGCCCGTGCCCGCGCCGCCGCCTCTCCCGCGCGCGCCGCCGCCGTTCCACCGCGCCGCCGCAGCTCCCTCCTCCGCCGCGCCTCCCTCGCCGTCTCCCCTCCACCACCAGCCGCACCACCACTCGCCGCCGGCTTCCACCACCGCGCATCACCCTCTCCGCTAGGGTTTCGCCGTGCTTCGCCGTTCGTCGCTAAGATGGGTCGCGATCGCAAAGGAAAGGGCAAGGCTATTGAGGAGCCCGCCGCGAAGAAGTGCAAGATGTCCAAGAACGCTCGTCGTGCGGAGTTGGCCGCTCGCGCCGCCGAGGAGCGTGAGTGCGGCCATCGCGGTTCCTTACGGATCCGCGAGTCCCGGCAGAGGCAGGAGCAGCCTCCGGTCCAGCCGGTGCCTCCCGAGGGCTCCGACGAGGAGGAGACCGAGGTGCCGCCTCTCATCCGCCGGCGCACCCCGAGGACTCGTGGGGGTGGACAGACTCCTATGGCGAGTCGGCGCCCCTCTGCGGCTGACCGCACAGAGGACAGAGAGGCCCAAAGGGCCATCCACCTGATGGACACAGCAGTCCGTGTTGCCGAGGATGTCAGACTCACCGACTACAGGAAGATGAAGGCAAGGCAACTGAAGAAGCTCAGATGGTCAGCGATGCCTGAGGAGTGGTTCCCGCGGCCTAGGGACGCTCGAGTTGACTCCCGCTTCTGGACCCTGACACAGGCGTCCCTGTACGAGACTTACAGGCGTCGGTGCCACAAGCTCTTCCAGTATAACAGCATCGACTGGGATCAGCTTGCAGTGACAGCAGGACACGGGATCAGGCCACTCTTTGAGAGATACAGAGGACTTGTGGACTTGCTCTCGCACCAGAGGAGTGCCTACGTCGAGGAGTGGGTCAGGGTGTTCTATGCGACACTCTACGTCTCTGAGGGCCGTCGCTCGATTCACTTCATGTTCATGGGGCAGATCCATGACGTGTCTCGAGACTTGTTGGGCAGACTGCTTTGTGTGGAGCTCTCTACTACGTGCCTGCACCAGATAGTCTACGGAGACGCAGACCCACCGAGGAGGCCACTGACTGGAGGAGTGGCACCGCCTTTCGAGGAGATCAGAGGTCTGTTCACTCAGCTGTTCACTCCTGACCAGCCGAGGGTGCCAGCGCTTCTCACCCCAGCAGCTCGGACAGTTCACCACGTCCTCAGGCGTACCCTACTACCGAGGTCTGGCTACTTGGAGGGCTTCACGAGCCTTCAGCAGACCATCTTGTTCTATGTGATGAACGGGATGGAGTTCGACATCGTGGATATTCTGATCTGCGAGATGGAGGACGTGATCACCGACGGAGTTGGGATGCTTCGACAGTTGGTCTTCGGTCACTGGATCTGTCACCTTCTCCACCAGTTGGTTCCAGAGGACACTCCAGGAGTTCCTCAGCTGACGGAGATGCACGTGACCCGGTTCAGCCACTACCGAGTCCCCACTCCGGGAGACCGCCGCCTTGGCCGTCCCGTCGAGCGTGAGGTTCGAGCCAGACTGTCAGAGGAGGACTGGGCAGAGCTGACTCAGGAGGACGCAGAGCTGGCACAGGCAGAGGCTCAGGGAGGAGACCTACAGCATATATGGTCGGACAGCGACACCAGCGACAGTGTCGAGGAGTACTTCCCTCCTGCTCCTCCTTCACCGAGGCAGCACGACGCAGAGGCAGGAGGCTCAACAGCTCCACCACCTACACCTCCTCCAGTGTCAGAGGCTCAGGTGACTCAGCCGTCAGAGCTCACTGCTTTACTTCAGCGGATGGCTCAGCAGCAGGCAGCTCGACAGGAGCAGCTTCAGAGGCAGCAGCAGGAGATGCAGCTGGAGATCGCCCGTCAGAGGCGAGAGGACATCGACAGGTACACCAACCTTGTCGACCAGATGACGAGACGCACTCTGGACCAGCAGCAGCAGACTCAGCAGATGTTGTTGGGCGTCCTGGGGTTGGTCACCAACCTCTACCAGCAGACGGGAGTCGCCCTTCCACCTCAGCACTCGGGACTCAGTCAGACTCCAGGTGCACCCCCACTGGCACCAGCTCCAGCACCGTCCTCGTTGATCCCCAGCTTCAGTATACCACCTCTGCTCGCCTCGACAGCGCCCGTTCACTCGACAGTACTGCCGCCGACGTCGTTCCAGTCCTCACCTCTTCCGGCAGTACCTTCTCCACCGGCGCCAGCAGTCTCAGCGGATCCCCCAGCAGCTCCAGCTCCAGCTCCAGCTCCCCCCGCTCCAGCTCCAGCGCCAGCGACCTCCACCTCCAGCAGCTCCGGCGACAGCACCGTCGACGCCGACCGCTTCACCATCGCCAGGAGCGCGCCTGAGTCATAGGCACTCGACTTCCCTTTTTGGTGTCTTGATGCCAAAGGGGGAGAAGAGTTAGAGTCAGGGGGAGGGTTAGCTCAGTTTTAGGGGGAGTTCTTGGTTTTAGGGGGAGTGTCTATCCTTTTGCTACTTATTGTTATCTATTTGAGATTGCCTGTTATTATTATTTGCTATTATTGTACTCTGGGTGCTACTTTGTGCTCTTGCGCTTTATTGTTTATTATTTGAGCCTTCGAGCCACTTGTGTTGCAATTTATACTTGTTATATTTCTTTTTTGAGCATTGCGTTTTAATTCCATTAATTCTATGCTCTACTCGTTGTGTTGTCATCAATCACCAAAAACGGGGAGATTGAAAGCATCTAGGCCCCCGTGAGGTATGGTTTCGGTAATTAATGACAACCGTTCGTTATTACTAATGAGTTTGTGGATGCGAGGTTTCACGTATATCACATCAAACGTTAATGAACTATCTATTCACACCATCTACTGCTCATTGGATACAAATGGAGACCCCTCAACGATCTATTCTAAGGGGTTATTCGATACTCATGAAGACTAAATGAAGAACTCATACAACGACTCTATTCTATCAAAATTGGTAACACAAGAAGCTTACACTTCATCAAAATATCATTTCAAACAAGTGTCAAAGAGGTCACTCAAGAAGATTCCAAAAGATCAACTCAAAACAACTCGAAGCAAACAAGTTGCACTCACCGGATCATCCGATGTCTTGCAAAATGACTACATCGGTCGAGTTTGAGTTGGCAGAAGAAGAAGACCTCAGAGCCCAGTACACACCGGATCATCCGATGTGAAGGAAATGGCACATCGGTTGATTTCAACAGAAGGATGATTTCTGAGTTATTCTGAAGAAGTACACACCGGATCATCCGATGATGAAGTAAGTGTACATCGGTCAATTTCAACAGAGACATTATTTCTGAACCAATTCTGAAGATCAACTCACCGGATCATCCGATGATGAAGTTGAAGTAACATCGGTCGATTAAACAGTCAGATCCAACGGTTATATCCAACGGTCACATCTGACACATGACATCAGCTAATTTGGAATTCGACCGATGCTCAAATAAAGGGGTGCATCGGATGATCCGATGTTCACAGAAAAAGTCTGCCTACTTTTCCAACGGCTATCTCGTGTGGGCTGGCTATAAATACCCCTCCAACCGGCCATTTCGTCAAGTCTTGATCACCAGAGCCTCACTACACATCCTCAAGCATTCAAGACCAAGAGCTACCACTTCCACACCTCAAAACCTCTTGTACTCCAACTATAGGCTAGATCTAGCTAGAGAGAAGCTTGTGTGCGTCCATTCTTGGTGATTGGAATCTCTAGGCTAGTGAGAGAGAGTGTCTTGGTGACTTCTCTCACCTTGTAAAAGTTGGAGGAAGAAGAGATCGCTCCGGAGCTTACCAAGGCGTTTGTGGAAGCCCGGAGGATCACCATTGTACAAGGCTTGAGCTCCACCTTGCCGAAGATGGCGAACGGAGAAAGATAGTGGATTCCCTTGTCTTGGTGACTTGGGAGTGGCTATACCCTTTGGTGGGTGCCACAACATGGACGTAGGTAGATCTTTGTGATCTTACCGAACCACGGGAAAAATCGCCGTGTCTCCGAGTCTCCGCGGGAGTTTGCATCTCTCCCCTCACCCTCTTACTATTACGCATTTACTATTTCGCACTTAATACTCTTGCTTGCGTAGTTAGTTCGCATAGGGATTTGGGCTTCAACCATTAAGTTTTAAATTGCTCTAAAATTTGAAAAAGCCCAATTCACCCCCCCTCTTGGGCGTTTCGATCCTTACAGCATCCTTGACCTAATGCACATACAAACTCTAACCATGGTAGTGAACAAAGTAAAAACTTTAAATAACTTAAATGCAAACCGGAGCTTGCCTTAGTTTTGCAGGTGACTAAGTATCTATTCAGCTAGTGAAGACCACTTGGGCTTGATCACTCGCTTTCCTCCTTCTTTGGTCTCCACTTTAATTGCTTCACGATCTTCACGTAGATGCTACACGTTATGAATATGCATATGTATTGAATTGTAAAGCTTTTGCTAACAAGTTCTAAAGACAAGTTTAAAACTGGAACTCTATTTAAGAATTTAAAATGACACTGGTGCTAGTGGTTTGGTTTTAGGTTTAAGCACTATGATCAAGTGATAAATGTTTTTCATCACTTGTGTTTTGATCGCCTAATGAGATTAAATAGAACAGTGGTGATCCAAAGCTCCAATGGAGCTGAGAATTTTCATGTGAGTCCATTGTCACAAGAAAGTAATCTGGACCAAAATTCAGAATTTTTCAATGAGTAGTTTACTCAGAACAATTCTCTAAGCATTTAGGTAAAAAGAAATTAATTCTGAATAAATTTGCACTTTCATGCAAATCCATGTGAACCACAATTTCAAACATAGCTCAGGGAGTATGCATGAATTTTCCTAGGATTTTTGGAGCTAAGAATTGCCCAGAACTGAATTTCCAAGTTTTGGAAATTCTCTTCCTGTATCCATTTGAACGCAGCAATTTAGAATCTGAATTCCCCTAACCAAATCAACTCAAAATGAGCTGAAAATTTTACATAAGTTCACCAACATCCTAAAGAACATTCTAGCAAATATTGAGGATTTTTGGATGAGTCAAACTCCCTCTAAAATTCTTTTGCTGAAACGATTTAAAGAATTTTCCACAATTTAATATTGATTTTCCTACAAATTGGGTTGCATATTTGGATAGAGTTTTTCAATCTGAATCCAACCCAATTTGAATCACTAAATTTGGAGCTTCCAAGCAAAAGTTATGAGGTTCTAAAATTTGGGGAAATTCTGGAATTTAAATTAACCGGGAAAAGTCCAAATCCCTGACAGCGGGTCCCCGGGGTGACGTGTCACTCTCTCAGCGCAGCCACACCGCGGTACACACCGATTTCAGCTGTAGCCACACGCGATCGGGTAGCCACAGCAGATCCTAGATTAATTCCACAGTCACTGACCAGTAGGGCCGACGGGGTCTTCTTCCTCCTGCAACCGTTTCCCGTGCCCGTGCCTGCCCCTTCACTGGCAGCGGCGGTGCCTCGCTGGACTCGGCTTCCCGGCGGTCTCACGGCCGGATAATCGCCGCTTGGGGGTTTTCAAATACGAGGAAGCGATTGGTGCGGTGCTCTCGGGCTGCTGGTGGCCGGAAGTAGGCCGGAGATGTGCGGCGGCTCCGGCCGACCTTCGGTGCCGTGGTCCGATCACCCTAGCTCGCCAAAGGTTTGGAAAATTTTCTCTAAAACATCAGTAGACCTTGAGGAAGATCAACAAGCAAGCAAATACCCTCGGAAAAAGCGGCTAGTAGGGTTTCATCGTGCACCCAAGCGTCCCCGCCATGGCCACCGATCGGAAACCTCAAAATGGGGTGCATCTACCCAGTTTTTAAGCTAGGTCTATGAAGGAAAAATGTGCCCTAACAATTCTAGCTTCTATGTGCGCAACATGAACAACTCTAACAGAGAATTGAGCGTCAATTTCATAGAATCTTACCCGTGGTTGGGTTTTCCCCGTCCGAGAGCAAAACTCGAAATTCTCGAGCTCCGGTGCATGGCTTGAGCTGAAACTTGGCGAGGAGCAGCGCGGTTAGTTGGCGCATCTTGGAGTGCGCTCGCTCGGTCGTGAAAATGCGCGGTGCAAGCTGCCCACGAGAACCTGAGCTATGGTTGCTTTAGGTCGCAGCACGACGAGCCCGTTCTAGAGCAGGGAACGACGGTAGCTGCGGTTTGTCGCGCTGAGAAGGTGAAGGACGACCAGGCTTTGCCATTTTTCAGCTCGGAGAGGCGGTGTGTGCAAGTTTTTGCCGATTTCCCGGTGAGCACTGAGGAGGGGGCGGTGTTCGGTCCTGTTTCTGCGTGAGAGAGAGAGAGCAAAACCGAGTTGCTTCAGTGTGTGAGCAGAAGATCACGCTGACGATGTAGGGAACGCACGAGCAGCTCTCCAGCGCGAGGGAGAAACCGGGTGCTTGGCTTGCTTTGCCGCTCGGTGACGCTCGGGTGGGCTTCGGCTGCTTCGAGTGAAAATAGAGCCTCGGGGTTACTTCGTGTGTAAGTTCACTCCTAATGAGAAGTGGGTCCCACTGCTCTTCTACCCCAAAAGATCTTCCAAATTTGGCATAGTGCAAATTTCAGTCATGAAGAACTCAAATTTGAAAACCATTTGGAAAATTTGACAAGGTGCACTTCAGTTTCAAATTTGAATTCCAAATTTCAATGAAATTCACAAGCCTCTTTGATATACCTATCAAAGCACCTCCAAATTTTCTCAAAATTTGTCTTTCTCATAATTTGGAACTGAGGAATTCAAATGTGGATTCAAACTTTTAATTTGGCGGCTGCAAAGGGGAGGTTTACAACCACAGTATGCATCCTTCATTTAAAAATGACCACCTTTGCATTTAAAAGATCATTTGAATTCAAAGTGGTCTTGAATTCATGTGCTTGCTCATGATAACCTTCACATGTTTAGAAAAGTTTTTGCAAGTCCCATTTCTTGAATTTAAACTCAACTTTATTCACCACTCAAGTTTTCCATTTACAAGTTTTGGGACTTTTGCAACACCCTGGACCTCCCGCTGGCGTAAACCTTTCAAGGGAGGGACCATTCGGCGCCATAGGGCCCCCGAGCAATGAGACCACAGAACCCCGGGTATGCCACAGGTACCTCAAGCAGACCCGTCTGCAGAAGGATAGGACAACTCTTGCTACGGTTGAACACAGGAAAAAGTGACTGGCCACACGGCCGGAGCGGTATGGAAATAAAGCACGTAAGGAGTATTGGGGAAATGCCCGGGGTCTGGTTATTTTTGTTGTCCGTAGGCATGTTCTTTCCAGACCCCAAGTACGGGAGGCAGGATGTGCACGCTAGGGGTACGGAACCAAGCATAGCAGGATATACACCCTGGACCTCCCGCGACCATTAACCTTTCAATGAGGAGACCTTCCAGCACCACGGGACATAGGAGTATGTGAGACAGACTCCGGACATACCATTTACAGTTGTTATGCATGAAGAAACACAAACTATAAAGAAGCTACGCAGGGTAGGATAAACTTTTCTTATTTCTGGCTTCCTTGGGTGACAGGAGGAAACAGGCTACAAGAAGGCAGCGACCCGCCCTAGATGACAAGAGTAGCAGGACCCTTCTGGGGCTTAGCTGTTTTAAGTGTTGTTCCTATACACTATGACACCTTTACAAAGAAAGATAAAAAGAAAAAAACATCCTACCACAACGTTAAGGATAGAACTTACCCATTGCCTGTGGCTAGGCGGGAGCACCTGAGGCGGCATACTTGGGAGGGACCCTTCAAGCTGGGGGAGGGTTTGTCACCCCACCTCAGCGGGGAGATCCGGCCCGGAGCCCGGTGTCACATGGCAGCGCCGGACTTTGCCTCAGGGAGGAGGCCAGGTTCGAGCCTAAGGACACGTGGCAGCTCCATAGCCCTCCTCAAAGAAGTATTAGCCGAGGCATCAGGTGGCCCTACCTTGGGCTGTCTACTCTGCGCGTACCATTGCCGTTGCTTTCTGCGGTGTGGTGCCTTTCGAACATGTAACACCCCAAATTTTGATTCAAAACTCTAAACCATGTTCAGAGGGGAATTTAAAAATTTTTGGACGTGTTGCATGTTTTGCAAAAATTCAAATTCAAACTGGAATTCAAATTATACTCAAAACAGAAAAGAAATGGAAAAAGAAAAAGATAAACGGGAAAAAAACCGGCCAGTGGGCCGAAACCCGCCAGCCGGCCCAGTTTTCCCCGCGCCAGCCCGCCCCGCGCGCGCCGCGCTGTCTCTCACAGACGGGTGGGACCCACCTGTCATCCCTAACCCCGAGCGTCCGCGGCCCGGACTTTTCCCCCCGAGCGCGCGCGATCTTAACCGATCGAAAAACCGCGTTCCTCAGCCGAATTTCGGTCCCAGAAGAATCCAACTCGATCACAACTGACCCACCGCCCTCCCCTGGCTATAAAAACCCCAGCCCCGATCGGTTTTTCCCACGCGATCGCCGATTTTTACTTCGGTGAGCACCGAGACTTCGCCGGAGAATTCTGGCCGATCTAAGCTCGGAAACTCTGATCTAACTCGCTGGTCTTGATCCACCGCCTCCGGGGAGCTTTGCAGGTGCAGAAAACTCGGAGACTTACGGTGTAAACACAGCGCCGACGAGCTTCGCCGTGGTTTTGCCTCGGACCCCGCCGCCGATCACTTTCCAGGACCCCCGAGCTCGAGAAAACCCCCGAGGTGAGATCCCTGACCTCCCCTCTAGCGATCTATGCCATAAGATCACAGTTTTAGGCAGAATTCTCGAGGATCCGAAACTTTCCGGCGAGATCGCCGCTTCCCGCCGCCGTGCGCCGCCGGCAGCGCCGCCCGCGCTCGATCAGAGCGACGTGGCCGCTTGTGCGCCGTTTATTTTAAATCGCACGGTAGACTTTAAAACCCCGCGTACCGGTTCGATGTTATAATCTCAGCCGTCGGTTTAAAATCGGACGGTCCACGTCAGCCCCGCGTTATAAAGACTGGAATTCTTACGTGCTACCCCCTGGGGTTCTCTGGAATTGAGAGCTAGCCCCGGAAACTTCAGATCTAGCCCCTGGAACTCCAGAAAATCATGTAAATTCATTTAAAAATCAGTTTTAGCCCCTGGACTTAATAAAAATTAGGTAAAACACCTCTGATAAGTGTAGCTAGACCCCTGGAAATTATGAAAATAATATTATAGACCCTGTAATGGGTGAGTTCATTATTTTAGCCCTGTTTAGTATTTAATTTAGAAAATTGAATATGTAACTAGTGTTTAAAAATTAAAAAGGGGGACAAACATAATTGTCAAAATTAATTAAAAACTTCCTCAGTACTTAGAAAACTTTGGAGTGAGATAAAAGTATATTTTTGGGCTGAAATAAATCTGTTTCATCTATTATTCACATTTATTAGTATAGGGACACATTTTTAAGTAAATAATAGTTATAGAAAAATAGGGAAAATAATTATGAAATAGTCTACATCAGAAGCCAAGGTCAAAATATGTTATTAAATTATTTAGGACCAAAATCTATACTGTTTAGATAATGTGTGTTACTAGTTTCATAATAAAATACACAATTATGCATAGGAATATAAATCTGAAAATATAGCAACTAGTAAATGATAAATGGAGTTTCTAAAATACAAAGAATTCAGTTTAGGGTTGATAGAAATTGTGAAGGCACATATGGAGAAGAAAAATACTTTTCATACATACTTGGTAGTTTAATGAAAGGAATTTATTTAAAACTGAAACACACACACACATATATATATATATATTAAGTAAGTATAAATATGGACACCAAAGTAGGAATCATATACATATAAATAAAAGTGTATGCAAGCCACAGATCAACACATAAAGTAACCACAACACATGTAATGGTGAATGAATTTCATAAAAATGAATGTGTGGTTTGAATAAAGTAGAAGTGTGAACTATGTCTTATGATTGTGGTTTTTCTTTTGCTATGTGTGATGGTATGAAGTAGAACCTGTTCAAGAGCAAGTTATTCCTTTCCAAGATCAGGACTACCCATTTCAAGAGCAGCAAGAAGGAGGCAAGTGTCCTTGACCACTTTGATCCTATGCTAGGATGTGTAGATAGAATTATTTGCATTGTCAAATGAAATATGAAAACCCATGCTAGGAAAGTTTCCCTAGAATTGCATTACCTTATTTCCTTGTAGCTTGGGTTGGGATTTATTTTGTCATGTCATTTATTTACATGCATTTGCTTAGCCATGCTTAGAATGGGATATTTGGGAAATGAGATCATCAGTTTATATTACCATACTCTTGAAAGAGACATTGTGAGTTATGTAGAGGTAGGGATCAAGGCAAGTTGGATGTTTTGGTTGTGTGCTGGGTGCACGAGACTTGGGTTTGTGTTTAGTACTTGCCTGGATCCTAAGGACCGGTTCATGGAGCATGTAACACGGCTTTACAGTGCCAACCACATGCTGAGATGGGGCAGCTTGGCCAATTAATTAGGTGTATCCCCGGCGTAGTATGGGTGTGTTGGATGGTGCGGGGAGTAGGTGTCAGCTGGACTACCATATGAACCGCAAGGCTCAAGAGGGGGCCACTGCAGCGGTGTTGGAGCCTCTTGTATGCTGTTAGGGGTGAAACCTCAGTGGGCCCACGCTCGTCGGGAATCCCTTTGTAAAGGCTTCGTAGTGATCTCCTGGCTGCACACCTGGGAAGTGTGAATGTGGATCGTAGCCACTGGCATAATGGAGGTTCTTTTAGTCCACCCGGCAACGGGGGATGAAATCACTACTTGTGGGTACAGTGGTACAAACTCTGCAGAGTCAAAACTGTCTTGACAGCCGTGCTCACGGTCAAGAGCGGCCTGGACTTATTCATGATTAGAGGATTGATGGTTTTGGAAGTTAAGCGGGGAGCTTAACATTGGAAATGATGTTATGGTTATTAGATTATGATGATGGGATGGGAGATTGGGACCATTTCACCTATGCCATAATGTAGGTGCTTAATAAGCTAAGGTGATAGGTATTTAATTGCGTAGTGCTTTAACCATGAGTTCAACCTCTCCTTGTTCTAGCCATGCATGATATAATTTTCCCACACTTGCTGAGTACCATTGGTACTCAACCTTGCATATTTGTTGGTTTATATTGCTGCTCAGGTCAAGATAATGAGGTGGTGTATAATGACCAAGACTTTGGACCCGAGGAAGGTTTTTAGGTTCATGAAGACCCCCGGGCAACGCCTGTGATGGAGCCCTAAAGAATAATATTCCGCTGCTAGTTTATTTACTTGTGATGAAGCATTAGTGTCCATTGAGACATTTGCGATGTAAGACTTATTTATATTCGACACCTGGCTTGTAATAAATGATGCTTCACTATTTGTCATCACATGTATGAGAAAATGATCCTGGCATACATGTGATATTCACTTGGTTGTTTCTTCGGAAAAACCGGGTGTGACAGAGGTGGTATCAGAGCCAAGGTTGCCCGTAGGAACGTGGACCTAGGTAGAAAGGGACGTATTTAAGGGCCCTATTTTCTTAAAAACTATTTTCCAAGGTGTGGGTGGAAAAGTGTTATTAAAGGAGTCATTTTCTTCATCTTACCCCAACTTTCATTCAAAATAGGATTTTTGTTTGAAATTTTATCTAACCTAATTTTAAATTCTTTTGTTTTAGATGGTTCACATGATTTGCACCGCTCGTAAGTCCACAGGAGGGAGAGTTCCCGTAGTTGCCCTTGCCGAAAGAGAGGAGAGTCGTCTAGTGACGTATCTTTCCTATGGATTGGCAGTAGGAGATTTGTTGCGCCGTCTTCGGCGTATGCTCGAAGCCGCCGGCAATACGGGCAAGCTAATCATCCACTATAACTCCACCAGGACCATCCGTGAGAAGAGGGAAGAATGGAGTTCGGAGATGAAGATTATACACGAGAATCAGCTGCTTAAGATTCACCACTCTCCAGCTTGTCGAGCAACACAAGTTGACGCGGAGAAAGATGTCACCTGGGAGGCCATCACCTGCCAGAGTCACATCTATCGTCGCCACTTGGATAAAACTGAGTACATGTATGTCCTTCAACATGAGAGTGGTACCACGGAGTACAAGTACCCACCGGTGCAGCAAGGGACTTCCCATGAGCACATGGACTTGTGCTTGGAGGATGCTGCTATGCTCAGCACTCGACTGCAGGAGTGTCAACAAGAGCTTCAGGATGTCCGAGACACCCTGAAGAAAACGGAGGCGTTGCTGCGAGCTTGCTTAAAGGCGAGAGAAAGAGGAGATGGGAATGAACTGTGTGTCACCGTGAGAGATACATGGACTCCTGACTCCCCGGATCGCCGAGCGATCAGGCGTCGTCGCACTTCTCCACCAGCAGCCTCCCCACCCAAAGCAGAGTCAGAAGGTAGCCGAAATGAGGAGGAAGATCCCGAGGAGCCAGCTCAAGAGGACGAGTAGTGTAGAGTCTTTCCCCTAGCTAGCAAGAGGTCGAGTAGTCGAGTCGTTACGTAGTTAATAGTGTGATGATGCTTGGTGTGTGACGTGAGTTGTGGAAGCCATGAGCAATTGTCCACAGCCTCGTCTTCAGATTGTTTTGCTTTGGTGTGTAAACCCACAGGAAATAATAGTGCATTTATTTGGTGTGAGATATGAACCCTCGTAAAATTTTAACAAAGCCCCTACACCTTAAATTACCAACAAATGAAAGTAGTAAGATGATACTAAATGGTATCAAGTTAACATTTGTTGATTCTGCCAGATGGCCGGAAGAGGAAAAGGACGTGCTGCCAACCCCGCCAACAACAATGATGAGGCATGCAACCCTCATCTTTCTGGAGGCCAGGACAGGGGTGGTCGCCGTGAAGAAGTTGATCCTCTCCACCAAATGCTGGAGAATCAAAATCAACTCATCCAGAACTTGACTCAAGTGGTGGCCAACTTGCATCAAGTTCCACCTACACAAGCTGCACCACGCCAACCAAGGTTGAGTGAGTTTCTAGGAACTCAACCTCCAAAGTTTGCAAGTGCTGCTGAACCTCTGGAGGCAGATGATTGGCTGAAGACCATTGAAAGTAAGATGAGGATAATACAATGCCAAGGGTATGAGAGGGTGCTGTTTGCCTCTCATCAATTGCATGGACCTGCTGCTGATTGGTGGACCGCCTACGTGGCCGCCCATCATGACCCTGAGAACATCACTTGGGACGAGTTCAAGCGTAGCTTCCGCAACCATTACATCCCAAGAGGTGAACTCAAAAACAAGAGGAAGGAGTTTCTGGGACTGCAGCAGGGAAACATGACGGTGAGGGAATACCTCACTAAATTTACTCAACTATCCCGTTATGCTCCACGAGACATAGAGACTGATGAGCAGAAACAAGATTGTTTCGTGGAAGGGCTTACCGCAGAAATGCAGTGTGCAATGTCCTCAAATGAGTATGAAAGTTTTCAAAAGATGGTGGACAGAGCATTTGTGGTAGAAAGGAAGCTAAAGGCCCTGGAAAATGAGAATAAGAGGAAGGTTGGGTGGTCACATCAAGCCTCAGGGAGTGTAACACCCCAAATTTTGATTCAAAACCCTAAACCATGTTCAGAGGGGAATTTAGAAATTTTTGGACGTGTTGCATGTTTTGCAAAAATTCAAATTCAAACTGGAATTCAAATTATACTCAAAACAGAAAAGAAATGGAAAAAGAAAAAGAGAAACGGGAAAAAAACCGGCCAGTGGGCCGAAACCCGCCAGCCGGCCCAGCTTCCCCGCGCCAGCCCGCCCCCGCGCGTGCCGCGCTGCCTCTCACAGACGGGTGGGACCCGCCTGTCATCCCTAACCCCGCGACCCCGGACTTTTCCCCGAGCGCGCGCGATCTTAACCGATCGGAAAACCCGTCCCGCAGCCCGAATTCCGGTCCCAGAAGAATCCAACTCGATCGTAACAGACCCACCGCCCTCCCCCGGCTATAAAAACCCCAGCCCCGATCGGTTTTTCCCACGCGATCGCCGATTTTCACTCCGGTGAGCACCGAGACTTCGCCGGTGAATTCTGGCCGATCTAAGCTCGGAAACTCTGATCTAACTCGCTGGTCTTGATCCACCGCCTCCGGGGAACTTTGCAGGTGCAGAAAACCCGAAGACTTACGGTGTAAATCCAGCGCCGACGAGCTTCGCCGTAGTTTTGCCTCGGACCTCGCCGCCGATCACTTTCCAGGACCCCCGAGCTCGAGAAAACTCCCGAGGTGAGATCCCTGACCTCCCCTCTACTGATCTATGCCATAAGATCACAGTTCTAGGTAGAATTCTCGCGGATCCGAAACTTTCCGGCGAGATCGCCGCTTCCCGCCGCCGTGCGCCGCCGGCAGCGCCGCCCGCGCTCGATCAGAGCGACGTGGCCGCTTGTGCGCCGTTTATTTTAAATCGCACGGTAGACTTTAAAACCCCGCGTACCGGTTCGATGTTATAATCTCAGCCGTCGGTTTAAAATCGGACGGTCCACGTCAGCCCCGCATTATAAAGACTGGAATTCTTACGTGCTACCCCCTGGGGTTCTCTGGAATTGAGAGCTAGCCCCGGAAACTTCAGATCTAGCCCCTGGAACTCCAGAAAATCACGTAAATTCATTTAAAAATCAGTTTTAGCCCCTGGACTTAATAGAAATTAGGAAAAACACCTCTGATAAGTGTAGCTAGACCCCTGGAAATTATGAAAATAATATTATAGACCCTGTAATGGGGTGAATTCATTATTTTAGCCCTGTTTAGTATTTAATTTAGAAAATTGAATATGTAACTAGTGTTTAAAAATTAAAAAGGGGGACAAACGTAATGGTCAAAATTAATTAAAAACTTTCTCAGTACTTAGAAAACTTTGAAGTGAGATAAAAATCTATTTTTGGGCTGAAATGAATCTGTTTCATTTATTATTCACATTTATTAGTATAGGGACACATTTTGAAGTAAAGAATAGTTATAGAAAAATAAGGAAAATAATTATGAAATAGTTTACATCAGAGGCAAAGGTCAAAATATGTTATTAAATTATTTAGTACCAGAACCTATTATGTTTAGATGATGTGTATTACTAATTTTATAATAAAATACACAATTATGCATAGGAATATAAATCGGAAAATATAGCAACTAGTAGATGATAAATGGAGTTTTTAAAATCCAAAGGGTTCAGTTTAGAGTTGGTAGAAATTATGAAGGCACATATGGGGAAGAAAAATACTTTTCATACACACTTGATTGTAAAAAGGTGTAGTAGTTGAATATAAGAAATTTATTGGAAACCCATGTAAATAGTATGTAGGTATAAATGTGGACACAAAAGTAGGAATCATATATACATGGTTAAAAGTGCATGCAAGCCATAACTTAACACACATAAAGTAACCACAACACATATAATGGTAAAGAACTTTTATAAATATGAATGTGTGGTTTGTACGAAGTAGAAGTGTGAACTATGTCTTATGATGGTTGTTTTTCTTTTGCTATGTGTGATGGTATGAAGTAGAACCTGTTCAAGAGCAAGTTAACCCTTTCCAAGATCAGGACTACCCATTTCAAGAGCAGCAAGAAGGAGGCAAGTGTCCTTGACCACTTTGATCCTATGCTAGGATGTGTAGATAGAATTATTTGCATTGTCAAGTTAAATATGAAACCCATGCTAGGAAGTTTCCCTAGAATTGCATTACCTTGTTTCCTTGTAGCTTGGGTTGGGATTTATTTTGTCATGTCATTTATTTCCATGCATATGCTTAGCCATGCTTAGAATGGGATATTTGGGACATGAGATCATCAGTTTATATTACCATACTCTTGAATGAGACATTTTGAGTTATGTAGAGGTAGGGATCAAGGCAAGTTGGATGTTTTGGTTGTGTGCTGGGTGCACGAGACTTGGGTTTGTGTTCAGTACTTGCCTGGATCCTAAGGACCGGTTCATGGAGCATGTAACCCGGCTTTACAGTGCCAACCACATGCTGAGATGGGGCAGCTTGGCCAATTAATTAGGTGTATCCCCGGCGTAGTATGGGTGTGTTGGATGGTGCGGGGAGTAGGTGTCAGCTGGACTACCATATGAACCGCAAGGCTCAAGAGGGGGCCACTGCAGCGGGGTTGGAGCCTCTTGTATGCTGTTAGGGGTGAAACCTCAGTGGGCCCACGCTCGTCGGGAATCCCTTTGTAAAGGCTTCGTAGTGATCTCCTGGCAGCACACCTGGGAAGTGTGAATGTGGATCGTAGCCACTGGCATAATGGAGGTTCTTTTAGTCCACCCGGCAACGGGGGATGAAATCACTACTTGTGGGTACAGTGGTACAAACTCTGCAGAGTCAAAACTGTCTTGACAGCCGTGCTCACGGTTAAGAGCGGCCTGGACTTATTCATGATTAGAGGAGTGAAGGTTTTTGGAAGTTGTGGATCTTAAGCGGGGAGCTTAACATTGGAAATGATGTTATGGTTATTTGGTTATGATGATGGGATGGGAGATTTGGACCATTTCACCTGTGTAGTAATGTAGGTGCTTAATAAGCTAAGGTGATAGGTATTAATTGCGTAGTGCTTTAACCATGAGTTCAACCTCTCCTTGTTCTAGCCATGCATGATATAATTTTCCCACACTTGCTGAGTACCATTGGTACTCAACCTTGCATATTTGTTGGTTTATATTGCTGCTCAGGTCAAGATAATGAGGTGGTGTATAACGACCAAGATTTTGGACCCGAGGAAGGATTTTAGGTTCATGAAGACCCCGGGCAACGCCTGTGATGGAGCCCTAAAAGAATAATATTCCGCTGCTAGTTTATTTACTTGTGATGAGGCATTAGTGTCCATTGAGACATTTGCGATGTAAGACTTATTTATATTCGACACCTGGCTTGTAATAAATGATGCTTCACTATTTGTCATCACATGTATGAGAAAATGATCCTGGCATACATGTGATATTCACTTGGTTGTTCTTCGGAAAAACCGGGTGTGACAGAGGTGGTATCAGAGCCAAGGTTGTCCGTAGGAACGTGGACCTAGGTAGAAATGGACGTATTTAAGGGCCCTACTTTCTTAAAAACTATTTTCCAAGGTGTGGGTTGAAGAGTGTTATTTAAGGAGTCATTTTCTTCATCTTACCCTAAATTTTTATTCAAAATGGGCTTTTTGTTTAAAAAGTTTATCTAACCTAAGTTTTAATCCTTTTTGTTTTAGATGGTTCGCATGATTCGCACCGCTCGCAAGTCCACAGGAGGGAGAGTTCCCGTAGTAGCCCTTGCCGAAAGAGACAAGAGTCATCCGGTGACGTACCTTTCCTACGGATTGGCAGTAGGAGACTTGTTGCGCCGTCTTCGGCGTATGCTCGAAGCCGCCGGCAATATGGGCAAGCTCATCATCCACTATAACTCCACCAGGACCATCCGTGAGAAGAGGGAAGAATGGAGTTCGGAGATGAGGATTATACACGAGAATCAGCTGCTTAAGATACACCACTCTCCAGCTTGTCGAGCAACACAAGTTGACGCAGAGAGAGATGTCACCTGGGAGGCCATCACCTGCCAGAGTCACATCTATCGTCGCCACTTGGACAAAACTGAGTACATGTATGTCCTCCAACGTGAGAGTGGTACCATGTAACACCCCAAATTTTGATTCAAAACTCTAAACCATGTTCAGAGGGGAATTTAAAAATTTTTGGACGTGTTGCATGTTTTGTAAAAATTCAAATTCAAACTGGAATTCAAATTATACTCAAAACAGAAAAGAAATGGAAAAAGAAAAAGAGAAACGGGAAAAAAAACCGGCCAGTGGGCCGAAACCCGACAGCCGGCCCAGTTTCCCAGCGCCAGCCCGCCCCCGCGCGCGCCGCGCTGCCTCTCACCGACGGGTGGGACCCACCTGTCATCCCTAACCCTGAGCCCCCGCGCCCCCGGACTTTTCCCCGAGCGCGCGCGATCTTAACCGATCAGGAAACCCGTTCCGCCGCCTGAATTCTGGTCCCAGAGGACTCCAACTCGATCACAACAAACCCACCGCCCTCCCCCGGCTATAAAAACCCCAGCCCCGATCAGTTTTTCCCACGCGATCGCCGATTTTTACTCCGGTGAGCACCGAGACTTCGCCGGTGAATTCTGGCCGATCTAAGCTCGGAAACTCTGATCTAACTCGCTAGTCTTGATCCACCGCCTCCGGGGAGCTTTGCAGGTGCAGAAAACTCGGAGACTTACGGTGTAAATCCAGCGCCGACGAGCTTCGCCGTGGTTTTGCCTCGGACCTCGCCGCTGATCACTTTCCAGGACCCCCGAGCTCGAGAAAACCCCCGAGGTGAGATCCCTGACCTCCCCTCTACCGATCTAGGCCATAAGATCACAGTTCTAGGCAGAATTCTCGAGGATCCGAAACTTTCCGGCGAGATCGCCGCTTCCCGCCGCCGTGCGCCGCCGGCAGCGCCGCCCGCGCTCGATCAGAGCGACGTGGCCGCTGGTGCGCCGTTTATTTTAAATCGCACGGTAGACTTTAAAACCCCGCGTACCGGTTCGATGTTATAATCTCAGCCGTCGGTTTAAAATCGGACGGTCCACGTCAGCCCCGCATTGTAAAGACTGGAATTCTTACGTGCTACCCCCTGGGGTTCTCTGGAATTGAGAGCTAGCCCCGGAAACTTCAGATCTAGCCCCTGGAACTTCAGAAAATCATGTAAATTCATTTAAAAATCAGTTTTAGCCCCTGGACTTAATAGAAATTAGGAAAAACACCTCTGAAAAGTGTAGCTAGACCCCTGGAAATTATGAAAATAATATTATAGACCCTGTAATGGGGTGAATTCATTATTTTAGCCCTGTTTAGTATTTAATGTAGAAAATTGAATATGTGACTAGTATTTAAAAATTAAAAAGTGGGACAAACATAATTGTCAAAATTAATTAAAAACTTTCTCAGTACTTGGAAAACTTTGGAGTGAGATAAAAATATACTTTGGGCTGAAATGAATCTGTTTCATCTATTATTCACATTTGTTAGTATAGGGACACATTTTTGAGTAAAGAATAGTTATAGAAAAATAGGGAAAATAATTATGAAATAGTCCACATCAGAAGCCAAGGTCAAAATATGATATTAAATTATTTAGGACCAGAACCTATACTGTTTAGGTGATGTGTATTACTAATTTCATAATAAAATACACAATTATGCATAGGAGTATAAAAAAAATGATAAAGGGAGTTTTTAAAATCCAAAGGGTTCAGTTTAGGGTTGGTAGAAATTATGAAGGCACATATGGGGAAGAAAAATACTTTTCATACACACTTGGTAGTAAAAAGGTATAGTAGTTGAATATAAGAAATTTATTGGAAACCCATATAAATAGTATGTAAGTATAAATGTGGACACAAAAGTAGGAATCATATATACATGGTTAAAAGTGCATGCAAACCACAACTCAACACACATAAAGTAACCACAACACATATAATGGTAAAGAACTTTCATAAATATGAATGTGTGGTTTGTATGAAGTAGAAGTGTGAACTATGTCTTATGATTGTTGTTTTTCTTTTGCTATGTGTGATGGTATGAAGTAGAACCTGTTCAAGAACAAGTTATTCATTTCCAAGACCAGGACTAACCATTTCAAGAGCAGCAAGAAGGAGGCAAGTGTCCTTGACCACTTTGATCCCATACTAGGATGTGTAGATAGAATTATTTGCATTGTCAAATGAAATATGAAACCCATGCTAGGAAAGTTTCCCTAGATTTGCATTACCTTGTTTCCTTGTAGCTTGGGTTGGGATTTATTTGGTCATGTCATTTATTTACATGCATTTGCTTAGCCATGCTTAGAATGGGATATTTGGGAAATGAGATCATCAGTTTATATTACCATACTCTTGAAAGAGACAATGTGAGTTATGTAGAGGTAGGGATCAAGGCAAGTTGGATGTTTTGGTTGTGTGCTGGGTGCACGAGACTTGGGTTTGTGTTTAGTACTTGCCTGGATCCTAAGGACCGGTTCATGGAGCATGTAACCCGGCTTTACAGTGCCAACCACATGCTGAGATGGGGCAGCTTGGCCAATTAATTAGGTGTATCCCCGGCGTAGTATGGGTGTGTTGGATGGTGCGGGGAGTAGGTGTCAGCTGGACTACCATATGAACCGCAAGGCTCAAGAGGGGGCCACTGCAGCGGGGTTGGAGCCTCTTGTATGCTGTTAGGGGTGAAACCTCAGTGGGCTCACGCTCGTCGGGAATCCCTTTGTAAAGGCTTCGTAGTGATCTCCTGGCCACACACCTGGGAAGTGTGAATGTGGATCGTAGCCACTGGCATAATGGAGGTTCTTTTAGTCCACCCGGCAACGGGGGTTGAAATCACTACTTGTGGGTACAGTGGTACAAACTCTGCAGAGTCAAAACTGTCTTGACAGCCGTGCTCATGGTCAAGAGCGGCCTGGACTTATTCATGATTAGAGGATTGATGGTTTTGAAAGTTAAGCGAGGAGCTTAACATTGGTAATGATGTTATGATTATTGGGTTATGATGATGGGATGGGAGATTGGGACCATTTCACTTGTGTAGTAATGTAGGTGCTTAATAAGCTAAGGTGATAGGTATTAATTGCGTAGTGCTTTAACCATGAGTTCAACCTCTCCTTGTTCTAGCCATGCATGATATAATTTTCCCACACTTGCTGAGTACCATTGGTACTCAACCTTGCATATTTGTTGGTTTATATTGCTGCTCAGGTCAAGATAATGAGGTGGTGTATAATGACCAAGACTTTGGACCCGAGGAAGGTTTTTAGGTTCATGAAGACCCCCGGGCAATGCCTGTGATGGAGCCCTAAAGAATAATATTCCGCTGCTAGTTTATTTACTTGTGATGAAGCATTAGTGTCCATTGAGACATTTGCGATGTAAGACTTATTTATATTCGACACCTGGCTTGTAATAAATGATGCTTCACTATTTGTCATCACATGTATGAGAAAATGATCCTGGCATACATGTGATATTCACTTGGTTGTTCTTCGGAAAAACCGGGTGTGACAGAGGTGGTATCAGAGCCAAGGTTGCCCGTAGGAACGTGGACCTAGGTAGAAATGGACGTATTTAAGGGCCCTATTTTCTTAAAAACTATTTTCCAAGGTGTGGGTGGAAATGTGTTATTAAAGGAGTCATTTTCTTCATCTTACCCCAACTTTCATTCAAAATAGGATTTTTGTTTGAGATTTTATCTAACCTAATTTTAAATTCTTTTGTTTTAGATGGTTCGCATGATTCGCACCGCTCGTAAGTCCACAGGAGGGAGAGTTCCCGTAGTTGCCCTTGCCGAAAGAGAGGAGAGTCGTCCAGTGACGTACCTTTCCTACGGATTGGCAGTAGGAGATTTGTTGTGCCGTCTTCGACGTATGCTCGAAGCCGCCGGCAATACGGGCAAGCTAATCATCCACTATAACTCCACCAGGACCATCCGTGAGAAGAGGGAAGAATGGAGTTCGGAGATGAGTATTATACACGAGAATCAGCTGCTTAAGATTCACCACTCTCCAGCTTGTCGAGCAACACAAGTTGACGCGGAGAAAGATGTCACCTGGGAGGCCATCACCTGCCAGAGTCACATCTATCGTCGCCACTTGGACAAAACTGAGTACATGTATGTCCTCCAACGTGAGAGTGGTACCACGGAGTACAAGTACCCACCGGTGCAGCAAGGGACTTCCCATGAGCACATGGACTTGTGCTTGGAGGATGCTGCTATGCTCAGCACTCGACTGCAGGAGTGTCAACAAGAGCTTCAGGATGTCCGAGACACCCTGAAGGAAACGGAGGCGTTGCTGCGAGCTTGCTTAAAGGCGAGAGAAAGAGGAGATGGGAATGAACTGTGTGTCACCGTGAATGATACATGGACTCCTGACTCCCCGGATCGCCGAGCGATCAGGCGTCGTCGCACTTCTCCACCAGCAGCCTCCCCACCCAAAGCAGAGTCAGAAGGTAGCCGAAATGAGGAGGAAGATCCCGAGGAGCCAGCTCAAGAGGACGAGTAGTGTAGAGCCTTTCCCCTATCTAGCAAAAGGTCGAGTAGTCGAGTCGTGACGTAGTTAATGGTGTGATAATGCTTGGTGTGCGACGTGAGTTGTGGAAGCCATGAGCAATTGTCCACAGCCTCGTCTTCAGATTGTTTTACTTTGGTGTGTGAACCCACAGGAAATAATAGTGCATTTATTTGGTGTGAGATATAAACCCTAGTAAAATTTTAACAAAGCCTCAACACCTCAAAGTACCAACAAATGAAAGTAGTAAGATGATACTAAATGGTATCAAATTAACATTGGTTGATTCTGCCAGATGGCTGGAAGAGGAAAAGGACGTGCTGCCAACCCCGCCAACAACAATGATGAGGCATGCAACCCTCATCTTTCTGGAGGCCAGGACAGGGGTGGTCGCCGTGAAGAAGTTGATCCTCTCCACCAAATGCTGGAGAATCAAAATCAGCTCATCCAGAACTTGACTCAAGTGGTGGCCAACTTGCATCAAGTTCCACCTCCACAAGCGGCACCACGCCAACCAAGGTTGAGTGAGTTTCTAGGAACTCAACCTCCGAAGTTTGCAAGTGCTGCTGAACCTCTAGAGGCAGATGATTGGCTGAAGACTATTGAAAGTAAGATGAGGATCATACAGTGCCAAGGGTATGAGAGGGTGTTGTTTGCCTCTCATCAATTGCAGGGACCTGCTGCTGATTGGTGGACCGCCTACGTGGCCGCCCATCATGACCCTAAGAACATCACTTGGGAAGAGTTCAAGCGTAGCTTCCGCAACCATTACATCCCAAGAGGTGAACTCAAAAACAAGAGGAAGGAATTTTTGGGACTGCAGCAGGGAAACATGACGGTGAGGGAATACCTCACTAAATTTACTCAACTATCCCGTTATGCTCCACGAGACATAGAGACTGATGAGCAGAAACAAGATTGTTTCGTGGAAGGACTTACCGCAGAGATGCAGTGTGCAATGTCCTCCAATGAGTATGAAAGTTTTCAAAAGATGGTGGACAGAGCGTTTGTGGTGGAAAGGAAGCTAAAGACCCTGGAAAATGAGAATAAGAGGAAGGCGGGGTGGTCACATCAGGCCTCAGGGAGCAACACCCGCCCACGTATGATGCAGCAACCTACGGGGCAGACAAGCCGTGCTGCGGTACCCTATTCAGCACCAAGAGGGTACAACCCAAACTACAGGCCTCCCGCAGCACCAGCACAGCAGCCACGTCAATTTGTGCAGCAGCCTCGCCCCACATATCCACCTCGACCAGCAGTACAAGGACCCCCAAACCAACCCCAGGACAACAAAGGCCAGGCGTCTAAGATTGGGGTGCAATGTTTCAGCTGTGGCGAAGTGGGGCACTACGCCCATAAATGCCCAAAGAAGAAGCCTGCGCCGCCACAACAGCAGAATGTATTGAGAGGACGGGTGAACCATGTCACTATGGAGGAAGCACAAGAGGCACCCGACGTGGTAGTTGGTAAGTTTCCTGCCAATTTACACCTTGCAACTCTGCTGTTTGATTCTGGTGCTACCCACTCGTTCATTGCTCAAGGGTTTGTTAAAAAGCATGACCTAGCAACCACACAAATGAACCATATGCTAGCCGTAAACTCTCCAGGTGGAGAAATAAGGACAAGACAAGTGTGTCCCAAAGTGAGCCTAGACATTAATGGGGTAGTATTTACTGCTAACCTCATAGTGATAGATTCACAAGGGATAGATATTATTTTGGGTATGGATTGGTTGACCAAACATAAAGGAATCATCCATTGTTCGACCAGAACGGTGGAACTAACTCACCCCAATGGCACAAGAGTAAAGTTCATAACAATACACGAGCCTAGGAGGGACATTAAATTAAATCAAGTGGAGGTGAAAGTTAAGGAAATCAGGACTATCAGGGAATATCCAGATGTTTTTCCGGAAGAGTTGCCAGGTATGCCTCCCGACCGTGACGTGGAATTCGCAATTGAGCTAGTACCGGGAACAGCCCCGATATACAAGAGACCTTATCAAATGGACTCCAAGCAGCTAGAAGAGCTCAAGGATCATTTGAGAGAATTGACGGAGAAGGGGTATATTCGCCCTAGTTCCTCACCATGGGGAGCTCCGGTGATATTTGTGCCTAAGAAAGACGGAACCCAAAGGTTATGCGTGGATTACCGTGCCTTGAATGAGGTAACCATTAAGAACAAGTACCCATTACCCCGCATTGAAGACTTGTTTGATCAGTTGAGGGGAGCTTCTGTGTTCTCGAAAATTGATCTCAGGTCGGGACACCACCAACTCAAGATAAGGCAATCTGATATTCCCAAGACAGCTTTCGTATCTCGGTACGAACTGTATGAATACACTGTCATGCCTTTCGGGCTAACCAATGCCCCGGCATATTTCATGTACCTCATGAACAAGGTATTCATGGAATATCTGGACAAGTTTGTGGTGGTTTTCATAGATGATATTCTCGTCTTCTCCAAAGATGAAGAAGAACATGAGAAACATCTAAGGTTGGTGTTACAGAGGCTGAGAGAACACCAACTATATGCCAAGTTGAGCAAGTGTGAGTTTTGGCTGAAGAGAGTTCCCTTTTTAGGACATATAATCTCGGAGGGAGGAATCTCCGTAGATCCCGCCAAAATCGAGGACATCCAGAAGTGGAAGACCCCTGAAAATGTCGGGGAAGTTCAAAGCTTTTTGGGATTGGCTGGATACTATCGACGGTTTATTGAGGGATTCTCCAAGATCTCGAGACCTCTCACCAAACTGTTGGAAAAGGGAATCACATTCACCTGGACGCCACAGTGCGATATGAGCTTTCAAGAGCTAAAGAAGAGATTGACAACAGCCCCAGTGTTGGTTATGACAGATATGCAGAAGAATTTCACAGTGTACTGCGATGCCTCTGGAAATGGGTTGGGATGTGTTCTCATCAAGAAGGACATGTCGTGGCGTATGCATCCCGGCAGCTTCGGAAGCACGAGAAGAACTATCCTACACATGATCTAGAACTAGCGGCAGTGGTACACGCGTTGAAAATTTGGCGGCACTATTTGATGGGGAAGAGGACAGATATATATACGGATCATAAGAGTTTGAAGTACATATTCACACAGCCAGATCTCAACCTCAGACAAAGGAGATGGTTAGAGCTAATCAATGACTTTGATATAGGCATCAACTATCATCCCGGGAAAGCAAACGTCGTGGCCGATGCTTTGAGTCGGAAAGTGCAGGTCAATAAGTTGAGTTTGAAGGACATGCCTGCAGAATTGAAGGACGAGGTTATAAGACTCAATCTATGTCTAGTAAATAGTGGTGAAGCCATCGCCATGGAAGTGGACTCCACACTCGAGCAAGACATACGCGAGGGCCAAAAGAATGATGGGAAGATACAAGAGATCAGACAGCTCATCAAGGAAAATAAAGCTCCTGGTTTTAGAGAGGATGAACAAGGAACGGTGTGGCACGGGAAAAGGATCTGTGTGCCAGAAGTAAAGGAGATCCGTGAATTAATTTTGAAGGAAGCTCATGATTCCGACTATTCCATTCATCCTGGGAGTACGAAGATGTACCAGGACCTCAAGAGCAGGTATTGGTGGTATGGCATGAAGCGAGATGTCGCGGAACATGTTGCCCTATGTGACACATGTCAGTTGGTGAAAGCAGAACATCAACGACCCGCGGGATTATTGCAACCACTCAAAGTGCCTGAACGGAAGTGGGAAGAAATCAGCATGGATTTTGTCGTGGGATTGCCTAGGACCCAATCCGGGTATGATTCAATATGGGTCATTATTGATAGGCTAACCAAGGTAGCTCATTTCATCCCTGTGAAAGAAAGCTACAGCGGATCCAAATTGGCAGAATTGTACATGTCAAGGATCGTGTGTTACCATGGAGTGCCAAAGAAGATTGTGTCGGATCGAGGGACACAGTTCACCTCGAGGTTTTGGCAAAAGTTGCATGAAACCATGGGAACCCATCTGAATTTCAGCTCTGCCTATCATCCCCAAACTGACGGGCAGACGGAAAGAACCAATCAGATCCTTGAAGATATGTTAAGGGCATGTGCACTAAAAAACAATAGGAGTTGGGACAAGAACTTACCGTATGCGGAGTTTTCCTATAACAAAGCTATCAATCTAGTATGAAGATGTCACCGTTTGAAGCTTTGTATGGAAGGAAGTGCAGAACTCCCCTATTTTGGAACCAAACAGGAGAAAGTAAAGTGTTTGGTCCAGAAGTGCTACAAGAAGCCGAAGCGAAGGTGAGGGAGATTCGCAACAACTTGAGGATAGCATAAACACGCCAGAAAAGTTATGCTGATGTACGAAGAAGAGAACTCGTTTTCAACGTGGGAGACTATGTTTATCTCAAGGTGTCCCCTATCAGAGGACTTCGTCGGTTCAAGGTGAAAGGGAAGTTGTCACCTCGATACATCGGACCCTTTCAAGTTTTGGAAAGGAAAGGCGAAGTGGCGTACCAACTAGAGTTACCGGTTCATCTATCGGACGTGCACGATGTATTCCATGTGTCACAACTCAAGAAATGTCTGAGGACGCCTGAGGAGGTGTTACCCATGAATGAAGTGGATGTAGCTGAAGATTTGTCTTATGCTGAGCAACCATACAAGATTTTGGAGACGATGGAATGCCTCACCAGAAATAAAAGAATCCGGAGGTGCAAGGTGCAGTGGAAGCATCACTCAGAAGAGGAAGCCACCTGGGAACGGGAAGATGAGCTCAAGGCACAATTTCCGGAATTGTTCTCTTAGAAACACCAATCTCGAGGACGAGATTTCTTTTAAGGGGGGTAGAGCTGTAACACCCCAAATTTTGATTCAAAACTCTAAACCATGTTCAGAGGGGAATTTAAAATTTTTTGGACGTGTTGCATGTTTTGTAAAAATTCAAATTCAAACTGGAATTCAAATTATACTCAAAACAGAAAAGAAATGGAAAAAGAAAAAGAGAAACGGGAAAAAAACCGGCCAGTGGGCCGAAACCCGCCAGCCGGCCCAGTTTCCCAGCGCCACCCCGCCCCCGCGCGCGCCGCGCTGCCTCTCACCGACGGGTGGGACCCACCTGTCATCCCTAACCCAGAGCCCCCGCGCCCCCGGACTTTTCCCCGAGCGCGCGCGATCTTAACCGATCGGGAAACCCGTCCCGCCGCCCGAATTCTGGTCCCAGAGGACTCCAACTCGATCACAACAAACCCACCGCCCTCCCCCGGCTATAAAAACCCCAGCCCCGATCAGTTTTTCCCACGCGATCGCCGATTTTTACTCCGGTGAGCACCGAGACTTCGCCGGTGAATTCTGGCCGATCTAAGCTCGGAAACTCTGATCTAACTCGCTAGTCTTGATCCACCGCCTCCGGGGAGCTTTGCAGGTGCAGAAAACTCGGAGACTTACGGTGTAAATCCAGCGCCGACGAGCTTCGCCGTGGTTTTGCCTCGGACCTCGCCGCTGATCACTTTCCAGGACCCCCGAGCTCGAGAAAACCCCCGAGGTGAGATCCCTGACCTCCCCTCTACCGATCTAGGCCATAAGATCACAGTTCTAGGCAGAATTCTCGAGGATCCGAAACTTTCCGGCGAGATCGCCGCTTCCCGCCGCCGTGCGCCGCCGGCAGCGCCGCCCGCGCTCGATCAGAGCGACGTGGCCACTGGTGCGCCGTTTATTTTAAATCGCATGGTAGACTTTAAAACCCCGCGTACCGGTTCGATGTTATAATCTCAGCCGTCGGTTTAAAATCGGACGGTCCACGTCAGCCCCGCATTATAAAGACTGGAATTCTTACGTGCTACCCCCTGGGGTTCTCTGGAATTGAGAGCTAGCCCCGGAAACTTCAGATCTAGCCCCTGGAACTTCAGAAAATCATGTAAATTCATTTAAAAAACAGTTTTAGCCCCTGGACTTAATAGAAATTAGGAAAAACACCTCTGAAAAGTGTAGCTAGACCCCTGGAAATTATGAAAATAATATTATAGACCCTGTAATGGGGTGAATTCATTATTTTAGCCCTGTTTAGTATTTAATGTAGAAAATTGAATATGTGACTAGTGTTTAAAAATTAAAAAGTGGGACAAACATAATTGTCAAAATTAATTAAAAACTTTCTCAGTACTTGGAAAACTTTGGAGTGAGATAAAAATATATTTTGGGCTGAAATGAATCTGTTTCATCTATTATTCACATTTGTTAGTATAGGGACACATTTTTGAGTAAAGAATAGTTATAGAAAAATAGGGAAAATAATTATGAAATAGTCCACATCAGAAGCCGAGGTCAAAATATGATATTAAATTATTTAGGACCAGAACCTATACTGTTTAGGTGATGTGTATTACTAATTTCATAATAAAATACACAATTATGCATAGGAGTATAAAAAAATGATAAAGGGAGTTTTTAAAATCCAAAGGGTTCAGTTTAGGGTTGGTAGAAATTATGAAGGCACATATGGGGAAGAAAAATACTTTTCATACACACTTGGTAGTAAAAAGGTGTAGTAGTTGAATATAAGAAATTTATTGGAAACCCATATATATAGTATGTAAGTATAAATGTGGACACAAAAGTAGGAATCATATATACATGGTTAAAAGTGCATGCAAGCCACAACTCAACACACATAAAGTAACCACAACACATATAATGGTAAAGAACTTTCATAAATATGAATGTGTGGTTTGTATGAAGTAGAAGTGTGAACTATGTCTTATGATTGTTGTTTTTCTTTTGCTATGTGTGATGGTATGAAGTAGAACCTGTTCAAGAATAAGTTATTCATTTCCAAGACCAGGACTACCCATTTCAAGAGCAGCAAGAAGGAGGCAAGTGTCCTTGACCACTTTGATCCCATACTAGGATGTGTAGATAGAATTATTTGCATTGTCAAATGAAATATGAAACCCATGCTAGGAAAGTTTCCCTAGATTTGCATTACCTTGTTTCCTTGTAGCTTGGGTTGGGATTTATTTGGTCATGTCATTTATTTACATGCATTTGCTTAGCCATGTTTAGAATGGGATATTTGGGAAATGAGATCATCAGTTTATATTACCATACTCTTGAAAGAGACATTGTGAGTTATGTAGAGGTAGGGATCAAGGCAAGTTGGATGTTTTGGTTGTGTGCTGGGTGCATGAGACTTGGGTTTGTGTTTAGTACTTGCCTGGATCCTAAGGACCGGTTCATGGAGCATGTAACCCGGCTTTACAGTGCCAACCACATGCTGAGATGGGGCAGCTTGGCCAATTAATTAGGTGTATCCCCGGCGTAGTATGGGTGTGTTGGATGGTGCGGGAAGTAGGTGTCAGCTGGACTACCATATGAACCGCAAGGCTCAAGAGGGGGCCACTGCAGCGGGGTTGGAGCCTCTTGTATGCTGTTAGGGGTGAAACCTCAGTGGGCCCACGCTCATCGGGAATCCCTTTGTAAAGGCTTCGTAGTGATCTCCTGGCCGCACACCTGGGAAGTGTGAATGTGGATCGTAGCCACTGGCATAATGGAGGTTCTTTTAGTCCACCCGGCAACGGGGGATGAAATCACTACTTGTGGGTACAGTGGTACAAACTCTGCAGAGTCAAAACTGTCTTGACAGCCGTGCTCACGGTCAAGAGCGGCCTGGACTTATTCATGATTAGAGGATTGATGGTTTTGGAAGTTAAGCGGGGAGCTTAACATTGGTAATGATGTTATGATTATTGGGTTATGATGATGGGATGGGAGATTGGGACCATTTCACTTGTGTAGTAATGTAGGTGCTTAATAAGCTAAGGTGATAGGTATTAATTGCGTAGTGCTTTAACCATGAGTTCAACCTCTCCTTGTTTTAGCCATGCATGATATAATTTTCCCACACTTGCTGAGTACCATTGGTACTCAACCTTTCATATTTGTTGGTTTATATTGCTGCTCAGGTCAAGATAATGAGGTGGTGTATAATGACCAAGACTTTGGACCCGAGGAAGGTTTTTAGGTTCATAAAGACCCCCGGGCAACGCCTGTGATGGAGCCCTAAAGAATAATATTCCGCTGCTAGTTTATTTACTTGTGATGAAGCATTAGTGTCCATTGAGACATTTGCGATGTAAGACTTATTTATATTCGACACCTGGCTTGTAATAAATGATGCTTTACTATTTGTCATCACATGTATGAGAAAATGATCCTGGCATACATGTGATATTCACTTGGTTGTTCTTCGGAAAAACCGGGTGTGACATACCACGGAGTACAAGTACCCACCGGTGCAGCAAGGGACCTCCCATGAGCACATGGACTTGTGCTTGGAGGATGCTGCTATGCTCAGCACTCGACTGCCGGAGTGTCAACAAGAGCTTCAGGATGTCTGAGACACCCTGAAGGAAACGGAGGCGTTGCTGCGAGCTTGCTTAAAGGCGAGAGAAAGAGGAGATGGGAATGAACTGTGTGTCACCGTGAGTGATCCATGGACTCCTGACTCCCCGGATCGCCGAGCGATCAGGCGTCGTCGCACTTCTCCACCAGCAGCCTCCCCACCCAAAGCAGAGTCAGAAGGTAGCCGAAATGAGGAGGAAGATCCCGAGGAGCCAGCTCAAGAGGACGAGTAGTGTAGAGTCTTTCCCCTAGAGGTCGAGTAGTCGAGTCGTTACGTAGTTAATGGTGTGATAATGCTTGGTGTGTGACGTGAGTTGTGGAAGCCATGAGCAATTGTCCACAACCTCGTCTTCAGATTGTTTTGCTTTGGTGTGTGAACTCATAGGAAATAATAGAGCATTTATTTGGTGTGAGATATAAACCCTCGTAAAATTTTAACAAAGCCTCAACACCTCAAAGTACCAACAAATGAAAGTAGTAAGATGATACCAAATGGTATCAAATTAACATTTGTTGATTCTGCCAGATGGCCGGAAGAGGAAAAGGACGTGCTGCCAACCCCGCCAACAACAATGATGAGGCATGCAACCCTCATCTTTCTGGAGGCCAGGACCGGGGTGGTCGCCGTGAAGAAGTTGATCCTCTCCACCAAATGCTGGAGAATCAAAATCAGCTTATCCAGAACTTGACTCAAGTGGTGGCCAACTTGCATCAAGTTCCACCTCCACAAGCTGCACCACGCCAACCAAGGTTGAGTGAGTTTCTAGGAACTCAACCCCCAAAGTTTGCAAGTGCTGCTGAACCTCTGGAGGCAGATGATTGGCTGAAGACTATTGAAAGTAAGATGAGGATCATACAGTGCCAAGGGTATGAGAGGGTGCTGTTTGCCTCTCATCAATTGCAGGGACCTGCTGCTGATTGGTGGACCGCCTATGTGGCCGCCCATCATGACCCTGAGAACATCACTTGGGAAGAGTTCAAGCGTAGCTTCCGCAACCACTACATCCCAAGAGGTGAACTCAAAAATAAGAGGAAGGAGTTTTTGGGACTGCGGCAGGGAAACATGACGGTGAGGGAATACCTCACTAAATTTACTCAACTATCCCGTTATGCTCCACGAGACATAGAGACTGATGAGCAGAAACAAGATTGTTTCGTGGAAGGACTCACCGCAGAGATGCAGTGTGCAATGTCCTCCAATGAGTATGAAAGCTTTCAAAAGATGGTGGACAGAGCGTTTGTGGTGGAAAGGAAGCTAAAGGCCCTGGAAAATGAGAATAAGAGGAAGGCGGGGTGGTCACATCAGGCCTCAGGGAGTAACACCCGCCCACGTATGATGCAGCAACCTACGGGGCAGACGAGCCGTGCTGCGGACCCTATTCAGCACCAAGAGGGTACAACCCAAACTACAGGCCTCCCGCAGCACCAGCACAGCCGCCACGTCAGTTTGTGCAGCAGCCTCGCCCCGCATATCCACCTCGACCAGCAGTACAAGGACCCCCAAACCAACCCCAAGACAACAAGGGCCAAACACCTAAGATTGGGGTGCAATGTTTCAGCTGTGGTGAAGTGGGGCACTACGCCTATAAATGCCCAAAGAAGAAGCCTGCGCCGCCACAACAGCAGAATGTAGTGAGAGGACGGGTGAACCATGTCAATATGGAGGAAGCACAAGAGGCACCCGACGTGGTAGTTGGTAAGTTTCCTGCCAATTTACACCTTGCAACTCTGCTATTTGATTCTGGTGCTACCCACTCGTTCATTGCTCAAGGGTTTGTTAAGAAACATGACCTAGCAACTACACAAATGAACCATATGCTAGCCGTAAACTCTCCAGGTGGAGAAATAAGGACAAGACAAGTGTGTCCCAAAGTGAGCCTAGACATTAATGGGGTAGTATTTACTGCTAACCTCATAGTGATAGATTCATAAGGGATAGATATTATTTTGGGTATGGATTGGTTGACCAAACATAAAGGAATCATCCATTGTTCGACCAGAACGGTGGAACTAACTCACCCCAATGGCACAAGAGTAAAGTTCATAACAATACACGAGCCTAGGAGGGACATTAAATTAAATCAAGTGGAGGTGAAAGTTGAGGAAATCAGGACCATCAGGGAATATCCAGATGTTTTTCCGGAGAAATTGCCAGGTATGCCTCCCGACCGTGACGTGGAATTCGCAATTGAGCTAGTACCGGGAACAGCCCCGATATACAAGAGACCTTATCGAATGGACTCCAAGCAGCTAGAAGAGCTCAAGGATCATTTGAGAGAATTGACGGAGAAGGGGTATATTCACCCTAGTTCCTCACCATGGGGAGCTCCGGTGATATTTGTGCCCAAGAAAGACGGAACCCAAAGGTTATGCATGGATTACCGTGTCTTGAATGAGGTAACCATCAAAAACAAGTACCCACTGCCTCGCATTGAAGACTTGTTTGATCAGTTGAGGGGAGCTTGTGTGTTCTCGAAAATTGATCTCAGGTCAGGATACCACCAACTCAAGATAAGGCAATCTGATATTCCCAAGACAGCTTTCGTATCTCGATACGGACTGTATGAATACACTGTCATGCCTTTCGGGCTAACCAATGCCCCGGCATATTTCATGTACCTCATGAACAAGGTATTCATGGAATATCTGGACAAATTTGTGGTGGTTTTAATAGATGATATTCTCGTCTTCTCCAAAGATGAAGAAGAACATGAGAAACATCAAAGGTTGGTGTTACAGAGGCTGAGAGAACACCAACTATATGCCAAGTTGAGCAAGTGTGAGTTTTGGCTGAAGAGAGTTCCCTTTTTGGGGCATATAATCTCGGAGGGAGGAATCTCCGTAGATCCCGCCAAAATCGAAGATATCCAGAAGTGGAAGACCCCTGAAAATGTCGGGGAAGTTCGAAGCTTTTTGGGATTGGCTGGATACTATCGACGGTTTATTGAGGGATTCTCCAAGATCTCGAGACCTCTCACCAAACTGTTGGAAAAGGGAATCACATTCACCTGGACGCCACAGTGCGATACGAGCTTTCAGGAGCTAAAGAAAAGATTGACAACAGCCCCAGTGTTGGTTATGCCAGATATGCAGAAGAATTTCACAGTGTACTGCGATGCCTCTGGAAATGGGTTGGGATGTGTTCTCATGCAAGAAGGACATGTCGTGGCTTATGCGTCCCGGCAGCTTCGGAAGCACGAGAAGAACTATCCTACACATGACCTAGAACTAGCTGCAGTGGTACACGCGTTGAAAATTTGGCGGCACTATTTGATGGGGAAGAGGACAGAGATATATACGGATCATAAGAGTTTGAAGTACATATTCACACAGCCAGATCTCAACCTCAGACAAAGGTGATGGTTAGAGCTAATCAATGACTTTGATGTGGGCATCAACTATCATCCCGGGAAAGCAAACGTCGTGGCCGATGCTTTGACTCGGAAAGTGCAGGTCAATAAGTTGAGCTTAAAGGACATGCCTGCAGAATTGAAGGACGAGGTTATAAGACTCAATCTATGTCTAGTAAATAGTGGTGAAGCCATCGCCATGGAAGTGGACTCCACACTCGAGCAAGACATACGCGAGGGCCAAAAGAATGATGAGAAGATAAAAGAGATCAGACAACTCATTAAGGAAAATAAAGCTCCTGGTTTTAGAGAGGATGAACAAGGAACGGTGTGGCACGGGAAAAGGATCTGTGTGCCAGAAGTAAAAGAGATCCGTGAATTAATTTTGAAGGAGGCTCACGATTCTGACTATTCCATTCATCCTGGGAGTACGAAGATGTACCAGGACCTCAAAAGCAGGTATTGGTGGTATGGTATGAATCGAGATGTCGCGGAACATGTTGCCCTATGTGACACATGTCAGTTGGTGAAAGCAGAACATCAACGACCCGCGGGATTATTGCAACCACTCAAAGTGCCTGAATGGAAGTGGGAAGAAATCAGCATGGACTTTGTCGTGGGATTGCCTAGGACCCAATCCGGGTATGATTCAATATGGGTCATTATTGATAGGCTAACCAAGGTAGCTCATTTCATCCCTGTGAAAGAAAGCTACAGCGGATCCAAATTGGCAGAATTGTACATGTCAAGGATTGTGTGTTACCATGGAGTGCCAAAGAAGATAGTGTCGGACCGAGGGACACAGTTCACCTCGAGGTTTTGGCAGAAGTTGCATGAAACCATGGGAACCCATCTGAACTTCAGTTCTGCCTATCATCCCCAAACTGACGGGCAGACGGAGAGAACCAATCAGATCCTTGAAGATATGTTGAGGGCATGTGCACTCAAAAACAATAGGAGTTGGGACAAGAACTTACCGTATGCGGAGTTTTCCTATAACAACAGTTATCAAGCTAGTATGAAGATGTCACCGTTTGAAGCTTTGTATGGAAGGAAGTGCAGAACTCCTCTATTTTGGAACCAAACAGGAGAAAGCAAAGTGTTTGGTCCAGAAGTGCTACAAGAAGCCGAAGCGAAGGTGAGGGAGATTCGCAACAACTTGAGGATAGCACAAACACGCCAGAAGAGTTATGCTGATGTACGAAGAAGAGAACTCGTTTTCAACGTGGGAGACTATGTTTATCTCAAGGTGTCCCCTATCAGAGGACTTCGTCGGTTCAAGGTGAAAGGGAAGTTGTCACCGCGATACATCGGACCCTTTCAAGTTTTGGAAAGAAAAGGCGAAGTGGCGTACCAACTAGAGTTACCGGTTCATCTATCGGATGTACACGATGTATTTCATGTGTCACAACTCAAGAAATGTCTGAGGACGCCTGAGGAGGTGTTACCCATGAATGAAGTGGATGTAGCTGAAGATTTATCTTATGCCGAACAACCATACAAGATTTTAGATACAATGGAACGCCTCACCAGAAACAAGAGAATCCGGATGTGCAAGGTGCAGTGGAAGCATCACTCAGAAGAGGAAGCCACCTGGGAACGGGAAGATGAGCTTAAGGCACAATTTCCGGAATTGTTTTCTTAGAAACACCAATCTCGAGGACGAGATTTCTTTTAAGGGGGTAGAGCTGTAACACCCCAAATTTTGATTCAAAACCCTAAACCATGTTCAGAGGGAAATTTAGAAATTTTTGGACGTGTTGCATGTTTTGCAAAAATTCAAATTCAAACTGGAATTCAAATTATACTCAAAACAGAAAAGAAATGGAAAAAGAAAAAGAGAAACGGGAAAAAAACCGGCCAGTGGGCCGAAACCCGCCAGCCGGCCCAGCTTCCCCGCGCCAGCCCGCCCCCGCGCGCGCCGCGCTGCCTCTCACAGACGGGTGGGACCCGCCTGTCATCCCTAACCCCGCGACCCCGGACTTTTCCCCGAGCGCGCGCAATCTTAACCGATCGGAAAACCCGTCCCGCAGCCCGAATTCCGGTCCCAGAAGAATCCAACTCGATCGCAACAGACCCACCGCCCTCCCCGGCTATAAAAACCCCAGCCCCGATCGGTTTTTCCCACGCGATCGCCGATTTTCACTCCGGTGAGCACCGAGACTTCGCCGGTGAATTCTGGCCGATCTAAGCTCGGAAACTCTGATCTAACTCGCTGGTCTTGATCCACCGCCTCCGGGGAACTTTGCAGGTGCAGAAAACCCGAAGACTTACGGTGTAAATCCAGCGCCGACGAGCTTCGCCGTGGTTTTGCCTCGGACCTCGCCGCCGATCACTTTCCAGGACCCCCGAGCTCGAGAAAACCCCCGAGGTGAGATCCCTGACCTCCCCTCTACCGATCTATGCCATAAGATCACAGTTCTAAGTAGAATTCTCGCGGATCCGAAACTTTCCGGCGAGATCGCCGCTTCCCGCCGCCGTGCGCCGCCGGCAGCGCCGCCCGCGCTCGATCAGAGCGACGTGGCCGCTTGTGCGCCGTTTATTTTAAATCGCACGGTAGACTTTAAAACCCCGCGTACCGGTTCGATGTTATAATCTCAGCCGTCGGTTTAAAATCGGACGGACCACGTCAGCCCCGCATTATAAAGACTGGAATTCTTACGTGCTACCCCCTGGGGTTCTCTGGAATTGAGAGCTAGCCCCGGAAACTTCAGATCTAGCCCCTGGAACTCCAGAAAATCGTGTAAATTCATTTAAAAATCAGTTTTAGCCCCTGGACTTAATAGAAATTAGGAAAAACACCTCTGATAAGTGTAGCTAGACCCCTGGAAATTATAAAAATAATATTATAGACCCTGTAATGGGGTGAATTCATTATTTTAGCCCTGTTTAGTATTTAATTTAGAAAATTGAATATGTAACTAGTGTTTAAAAATTAAAAAGGGGGACAAACGTAATGGTCAAAATTAATTAAAAACTTTCTCAGTACTTAGAAAACTTTGGAGTGAGATAAAAATCTATTTTTGGGCTGAAATGAATCTGTTTCATTTATTATTCACATTTATTAGTATAGGGACACATTTTGAAGTAAAGAATAGTTATAGAAAAATAAGGAAAATAATTATGAAATAGTTTACATCAGAGGCAAAGGTCAAAATATGTTATTAAATTATTTAGGACCAGAACCTATTATGTTTAGATGATGTGTATTACTAATTTTATAATAAAATACACAATTATGCATAGGAATATAAATCGGAAAATATAGCAACTAGTAGATGATAAATGGAGTTTTTAAAATCCAAAGGGTTCAGTTTAGGGTTGGTAGAAATTATGAAGGCACATATGGGGAAGAAAAATACTTTTCATACACACTTGGTAGTAAAAAGGTGTAGTAGTTGAATATAAGAAATTTATTGGAAACCCATGTAAATAGTATGTAGGTATAAATGTGGACACAAAAGTAGGAATCATATATACATGGTTAAAAGTGCATGCAAGCCACAACTTAACACACATAAAGTAACCACAACACATATAATGGTAAAGAACTTTTATAAATATGAATGTGTGGTTTGTATGAAGTAGAAGTGTGAACTATGTCTTATGATGGTTGTTTTTCTTTTGCTATGTGTGATGGTATGAAGTAGAACCTGTTCAAGAGCAAGTTAACCCTTTCCAAGATCAGGACTACCCATTTCAAGAGCAGCAAGAAGGAGGCAAGTGTCCTTGACCACTTTGATCCTATGCTAGGATGTGTAGATAGAATTATTTGCATTGTCAAGTTAAATATGAAAACCATGCTAGGAAGTTTTCCTAGAATTGCATTACCTTGTTTCCTTGTAGCTTGGGTTGGGATTTATTTTGTCATGTCATTTATTTCCATGCATATGCTTAGCCATGCTTAGAATGGGATATTTGGGACATGAGATCATCAGTTTATATTACCATACTCTTGAATGAGACATTGTGAGTTATGTAGAGGTAGGGATCAAGGCAAGTTGGATGTTTTGGTTGTGTGCTGGGTGCACGAGACTTGGGTTTGTGTTCAGTACTTGCCTGGATCCTAAGGACCGGTTCATGGAGCATGTAACCCGGCTTTACAGTGCCAACCACATGCTGAGATGGGGCAGCTTGGCCAATTAATTAGGTGTATCCCCGGCGTAGTATGGGTGTGTTGGATGGTGCGGGGAGTAGGTGTCAGCTGGACTACCATATGAACCGCAAGGCTCAAGAGGGGGCCACTGCAGCGGGGTTGGAGCCTCTTGTATGCTGTTAGGGGTGAAACCTCAGTGGGCCCACGCTCATCGGGAATCCCTTTGTAAAGGCTTCGTAGTGATCTCCTGGCCGCACACCTGGGAAGTGTGAATGTGGATCGTAGCCACTGGCATAATGGAGGTTCTTTTAGTCCACCCGGCAACGGGGGATGAAATCACTACTTGTGGGTACAGTGGTACAAACTCTGCAGAGTCAAAACTGTCTTGACAGCCGTGCTCACGGTTAAGAGCGGCCTGGACTTATTCATGATTAGAGGAGTGAAGGTTTTTGGAAGTTGTGGATGTTAAGCGGGGAGCTTAACATTGGAAATGATGTTATGGTTATTTGGTTATGATGATGGGATGGGAGATTTGGACCATTTCACCTGTGTAGTAATGTAGGTGCTTAATAAGCTAAGGTGATAGGTATTAATTGCGTAGTGCTTTAACCATGAGTTCAACCTATCCTTGTTCTAGCCATGCATGATATAATTTTCCCACACTTGCTGAGTACCATTGGTACTCAACCTTGCATATTTGTTGGTTTATATTGCTGCTCAGGTCAAGATAATGAGGTGGTGTATAACGACCAAGATTTTGGACCCGAGGAAGGATTTTAGGTTCATGAAGACCCCGGGCAACGCCTGTGATGGAGCCCTAAAAGAATAATATTCCGCTGCTAGTTTATTTACTTGTGATGAGGCATTAGTGTCCATTGAGACATTTGCGATGTAAGACTTATTTATATTCGACACCTGGCTTGTAATAAATGATGCTTCACTATTTGTCATCACATGTATGAGAAAATGATCCTGGCATACATGTGATATTCACTTGGTTGTTCTTCGGAAAAACCGGGTGTGACAGAGAGCAACACCCGCCCACGTATGATGCAGCAACCTACGGGGCAGACGAGCCGTGCTGCGGTACCCTATTCAGCACCAAGAGGGTACAACCCAAACTACAGGCCACCCGCAGCACCAGCACAGACTCAACGTCAGTTTGTGCAACAGCCTCGCCCCGCATATCCACCTCGACCAGCAGTGCAAGGACCCCCAAACCAACCCCAAGACAACAAGGGTCAGGCATCTAAGATTGGGGTGCAATGTTTCAGCTGTGGTGAAGTGGGGCACTACGCCCATAAATGCCCGAAGAAGAAGCCTGCGCCGCCACAACAGCAGAATGTAGTGAGAGGACGGGTGAACCACGTCACTATAGAGGAAGCACAAGAGGCACCCGACGTGATAGTTGGTAAGTTTCCTGCCAATTTACACCTTGCAACTCTGCTGTTTGATTCTGGTGCTACCCACTCGTTCATTGCTCAAGGGTTTGTTAAGAAGCATGACCTAGCAACCACACAAATGAACCATATGCTAGCCGTAAACTCTCCAGGTGGAGAAATAAGGACAAGACAAGTGTGTCCCAAAGTGAGCCTAGACATTAATGGGGTAGTATTTACTGCTAACCTCATAGTGATAGATTCACAAGGGATAGATATTATTTTGGGTATGGATTGGTTGACCAAACATAAAGGAATCATCCATTGTTCGATCAGAACGGTGGAACTAACTCACCCCAATGGCACCAGAGTAAAGTTCATAACGATACACGAGCCTAGGAGGGACATTAAATTAAATCAAGTGGAGGTGAAAGTTGAGGAAATCAGGACTATCAGGGAATATCCAGATGTTTTTTCGGAGGAATTGCCAGGTATGCCTCCCGACCGTGACGTGGAATTCGCAATTGAGCTAGTACCGGGCACAGCCCCGATATACAAGAGACCTTATCGAATGGACTCCAAGCAGCTAGAAGAGCTCAAGGATCATTTGAGAGAACTGACGGAGAAGGGGTATATTCGCCCTAGTTCCTCACCATGGGGAGCTCCGGTGATATTTGTGCCCAAGAAAGACGGAACCCAAAGGTTATGCGTGGATTACCGTGCCTTGAATGAGGTAACCATCAAGAACAAGTACCCATTACCCCGCATTGAAGACTTATTTGATCAGTTGAGTGAAGCTTGTGTGTTCTCGAAAATTGATCTCAGGTCGGGGTACCACCAACTCAAGATAAGGCAATCAGATATTCCCAAGACAGCTTTCGTATCTCGGTACGGACTGTATGAATACACTGTCATGCCTTTTGGGCTAACCAATGCCCCAGCATATTTCATGTACCTCATGAACAAGGTATTCATGGAATATCTGGACAAATTTGTGGTGGTTTTCATAGATGATATTCTCGTCTTCTCCAAAGATGAAGAAGAACATGAGAAACATCTAAGGTTGGTGTTACAGAGGTTGAGAGAACACCAACTATATGCCAAGTTGAGCAAGTGTGAGTTTTGGCTGAAGAGAGTTCCCTTTTTAGGACATATAATCTCGGAGGGAGGAATCTCCGTAGATCCCGCCAAAATCGAGGACATCCAGAAGTGGAAGACCCCTGAAAATGTCGGGGAAGTTCGAAGCTTTTTGGGATTGGCTGGATACTATCGACGGTTTATTGAGGGATTCTCCAAGATCTCGAGACCTCTCACCAAACTGTTGGAAAAGGGAATCACATTCACCTGGACGCCACAGTGCGATATGAGCTTTCAAGAGCTAAAGAAGAGATTGACAACAGCCCCAGTGTTGGTTATGCCAGATATGCAGAAGAATTTCACAGTGTACTGCGATGCCTCTGGAAATGGGTTGGGATGTGTTCTCATGTAAGAAGGACATGTCGTGCGTATGCATCCCGGCAGCTTCGGAAGCACGAGAAGAACTATCCTACACATGATCTAGAACTAGCTGCAGTGGTACACGCGTTGAAAATTTGGCGGCACTATTTGATGGGGAAGAGGACAGAGATATATACGGATCATAAGAGTTTGAAGTACATATTCACACAGCCGGATCTCAACCTCAGACAAAGGAGATGGTTAGAGCTAATCCATGACTTTGATATAGGCATCAACTATCATCCCGGAAAAGCAAACGTCGTGGCCGATGCTTTGAGTCGGAAAGTGCAGGTCAATAAGTTGAGTTTGAAGGACATGCCTGCAGAATTGAAGGACGAGGTTATAAGACTCAATCTATGTCTAGTAAATAGTGGTGAAACCATCGCCATGGAAGTGGACTCCACACTCGAGCAAGACATACGCGAGGGTCAAAAGAATGATGAGAAGATACAAGAGATCAGACAGCTCATCAAGGAAAATAAAGCTCCTGGTTTTAGAGAGGATGAACAGGGAACGGTGTGGCACGGGAAAAGGATCTGTGTGCCAGAAGTAAAAGAGATCCGTGAATTAATTTTGAGGGAGGCTCACGATTCCGACTATTCCATTCATCCTGGGAGTACGAAGATGTACCAGGACCTCAAGAGCAGGTATTGGTGGTATGGCATGAAGCGAGATGTCGCGGAACATGTTGCCCTATGTGACACATGTCAGTTGGTGAAAGCAGAACATCAACGACCCGCGGGATTATTGCAACCACACAAAGTACCTGAATGGAAGTGGGAAGAAATCAGCATGGATTTTGTCGTGGGATTGCCTAGGACCCAATCCGGGTATGATTCAATATGGGTCATTATTGATAGGCTAACCAAGGTAGCTCATTTCATCCCTGTGAAAGAAAGCTACAGCGGAGCCAAATTGGCAGAATTGTACATGTCAAGGATTGTGTGTTACCATGGAGTGCCAAAGAAGATAGTGTCGGACCGAGGAACACAGTTCACCTCGAGGTTTTGGCAAAAGTTGCAAGAAACCATGGGAACCCATCTGAATTTCAGCTCTGCCTATCATCCCCAAACTAATGGGCAGACGGAAAGAACCAATCAGATCCTTGAAGATATGTTAAGGGCATGTGCACTCAAAAACAATAGGAGTTGGGACAAGAACTTACCGTATGCGGAGTTTTCCTATAACAACAGCTATCAAGCTAGTATGAAAATGTCACCGTTTGAAGCTTTGTATGGAAGGAAGTGCAGAACTCCTCTATTTTGGAACCAAACAGGAGAAAGTAAAGTGTTTGGTCCAGAAGTGCTACAAGAAGCCGAGGCGAAGGTGAGGGAGATTCGCAACAACTTGAGGATAGCACAAACCCGCCAGAAGAGTTATGCTGATGTACGAAGAAGAGAGCTCGTTTTCAACGTGGGAGACTATGTTTATCTCAATGTGTCCCCTATCAGAGGACTTCGTCGGTTCAAGGTGAAAGGGAAGTTGTCACCTCGATACATCGGACCCTTTCAAGTTTTGGAAAGAAAAGGCGAAGTGGCGTACCAACTAGAGTTACCGGTTCATCTATCAGATGTACACGATGTATTTCATGTGTCGCAACTCAAGAAATGTCTGAGGACGCTTGAAGAGGTGTTACCCATGAATGAAGTGGATGTAGCTGAAGATTTGTCTTATGCCGAGCAACCATACAAGATTTTGGAGACGATGGAACGCCTCACCAGAAACAAGAGAATCCGGATGTGCAAGGTGCAGTGGAAGCATCACTCAGAAGAGGAAGCTACCTGGGAACGGGAAGATGAGCTCAAGGCACAATTTCCGGAATTGTTTTCTTAGAAACACCAATCTCGAGGATGAGATTTCTTTTAAGGGGGGTAGAGCTGTAACACCCCAAATTTTGATTCAAAACTCTAAACCATGTTCAGAGGGGAATTTAAAAATTTTTGGACGTGTTGCATGTTTTGCAAAAATTCAAATTCAAACTGGAATTCAAATTATACTCAAAACAGAAAAGAAATGGAAAAAGAAAAAGATAAACGGGAAAAAAACCGGCCAGTGGGCCGAAACCCGCCAGCCGGCCCAGTTTTCCCCGCGCCAGCCCGCCCCGCGCGCGCCGCGCTGTCTCTCACAGATGGGTGGGACCCACCTGTCATCCCTAACCCCGAGCGTCCGCGGCCCGGACTTTTCCCCCCGAGCGCGCGCGATCTTAACCGATCGAAAAACCGCGTTCCTCAGCCGAATTTCGGTCCCAGAAGAATCCAACTCGATCACAACTGACCCACCGCCCTCCCCCGGCTATAAAAACCCCAGCCCCGATCGGTTTTTCCCACGCGATCGTCGATTTTTACTCCGGTGAGCACCGAGACTTCGCCGGAGAATTCTGGCCGATCTAAGCTCGGAAACTCTGATCTAACTCGCTGGTCTTGATCCACCGCCTCCGGGGAGCTTTGCAGGTGCAGAAAACTCGGAGACTTACGGTGTAAACACAGCGCCGACGAGCTTTGCCGTGGTTTTGCCTCGGACCTCGCCGCCGATCACTTTCCAGGACCCCCGAGCTCGAGAAAACCCCCGAGGTGAGATCCCTGACCTCCCCTCTACCGATCTATGCCATAAGATCACAGTTTTAGGCAGAATTCTCGAGGATCCGAAACTTTCCGGCGAGATCGCCGCTTCCCGCCGCCGGCAGCACCGCCCGCTCTCGATCAGAGCGACGTGGCCGCTTGTGCGCCGTTTATTTTAAATCGCACGGTAGACTTTAAAACCCCGCGTACCGGTTCGATGTTATAATCTCAGCCGTCGGTTTAAAATCGGACGGTCCACGTCAGCCCCGCGTTATAAAGACTGGAATTCTTACGTGCTACCCCCTGGGGTTCTCTGGAATTGAGAGCTAGCCGCGGAAACTTCAGATCTAGCCCCTGGAACTCCAGAAAATCATGTAAATTCATTTAAAAATCAGTTTTAGCCCCTGGACTTAATAAAAATTAGGTAAAACACCTCTGATAAGTGTAGCTAGACCCCTGGAAATTATGAAAATAATATTATAGACCCTGTAATGGGTGAGTTCATTATTTTAGCCCTGTTTAGTATTTAATTTAGAAAATTGAATATGTAACTAGTGTTTAAAAATTAAAAGGGGGACAAACATAATTGTCAAAATTAATTAAAAACTTCCTCAGTACTTAGAAAACTTTGGAGTGAGATAAAAGTATATTTTTGGGCTGAAATAAATCTGTTTCATCTATTATTCACATTTATTAGTATAGGGACACATTTTTAAGTAAATAATAGTTATAGAAAAATAGGGAAAATAATTATGAAATAGTCTACATCAGAAGCCAAGGTCAAAATATGTTATTAAATTATTTAGGACCAAAACCTATACTGTTTAGATAATGTGTGTTACTAGTTTCATAATGAAATACACAACTATGCATAGGAATATAAATCTGAAAATATAGCAACTAGTAAATGATAAATGGAGTTTCTAAAATACAAAGAATTCAGTTTAGGGTTGATAGAAATTGTGAAGGCACATATGGAGAAGAAAAATACTTTTCATACATACTTGGTAGTTTAATGAAAGGAATTTATTTAAAACTGAAACACACACACACACACACATATATATATATATATATATATATATATATATATATATATATATATATATATATATATATATATATATATAGTAAGTAAGTATAAATATGGACACCAAAGTAGGAATCATATACATATAAATAAAAGTGTATACAAGCCACAGATCAACATACAAAGTAACCACAACACATGTAATGGTGAATGAATTTCATAAAAATGAATGTGTGGTTTGAATAAAGTAGAAGTGTGAACTATGTCTTATGATTGTGGTTTTTCTTTTGCTATGTGTGATGGTATGAAGTAGAACCTGTTCAAGAGCAAGTTATTCCTTTCCAAGATCAGGACTAACCATTTCAAGAGCAGCAAGAAGGAGGCAAGTGTCCTTGACCACTTTGATCCTATGCTAGGATGTGTAGATAGAATTATTTGCATTGTCAAATGAAATATGAAAACCTATGCTAGGAAAGTTTCCCTAGAATTGCATTACCTTGTTTCCTTGTAGCTTGGGTTGGGATTTATTTTGTCATGTCATTTATTTACATGCATTTGCTTAGCCATGCTTAGAATGGGATATTTGGGAAATGAGATCATCAGTTTATATTACCATACTCTTGAAAGAGACATTGTGAGTTATGTAGAGGTAGGGATCAAGGCAAGTTGGATGTTTTGGTTGTGTGCTGGGTGCACGAGACTTGGGTTTGTGTTTAGTACTTGTCTGGATCCTAAGGACCGGTTCATGGAGCATGTAACCCAGCTTTACAGTGCCAACCACATGCTGAGATGGGGCAGCTTGGCCAATTAATTAGGTGTATCCCCGGCGTAGTATGGGTGTGTTGGATGGTGCGGGGAGTAGGTGTCAGCTGGACTACCATATGAACCGCAAGGCTCAAGAGGGGGCCACTGCAGCGGGGTTAGAGCCTCTTGTATGCTGTTAGGGGTGAAACCTCAGTGGGCCCACGCTTGTCGGGAATCCCTTTGTAAAGGCTTCGTAGTGATCTCCTGGCTGCACACCTGGGAAGTGTGAATGTGGATCGTAGCCACTGGCATAATGGAGGTTCTTTTAGTCCACCCGGCAACGGGGGATGAAATCACTACTTGTGGGTACAGTGGCACAAACTCTGCAGAGTCAAAACTGTCTTGACAGCCGTGCTCACGGTCAAGAGCGGCCTGGACTTATTCATGATTAGAGGATTGATGGTTTTGGAAGTTAAGCGGGGAGCTTAACATTGGAAATGATGTTATGGTTATTAGATTATGATGATGGGATGGGAGATTGGGACCATTTCACCTGTGCCATAATGTAGGTGCTTAATAAGCTAAGGTGATAGGTATTTAATTGCGTAGTGCTTTAACCATGAGTTCAACCTCTCCTTGTTCTAGCCATGCATGATATAATTTTCCCACACTTGCTGAGTACCATTGGTACTCAACCTTGCATATTTGTTGGTTTATATTGCTGCTCAGGTCAAGATAATGAGGTGGTGTATAATGACCAAGACTTTGGACCCGAGGAAGGTTTTTAGGTTCATGAAGACCCCCGGGCAACGCCTGTGATGGAGCCCTAAAGAATAATATTCCGCTGCTAGTTTATTTACTTGTGATGAAGCATTAGTGTCCATTGAGATATTTGCGATGTAAGACTTATTTATATTCGACACCTGGCTTGTAATAAATGATGCTTCACTATTTGTCATCACATGTATGAGAAAATGATCCTGGCATACATGTGATATTCACTTGGTTGTTTCTTCGGAAAAACCGGGTGTGACAGAACAGTCTCTAGCCACACTGCCTCATCGACGAGGTTGATTTCTTCATGCAGAAGCTGGTTCCGCATGGCTTCGTTGTATGTATGGACGTCGGGTTAGCCCCTAGCGTGTTATGGAGGGAGGGCGGCCTCGACCCTCTACACCAATGTAATAGGGCGTCTTCCCTTGTCGCAAGACGGCATCCAGGAGAGTTGTCTGCTAGTAGAAGCCATGCCGAAAGGCTTTACCGACCAGCGTGCAGGACTATCGAAGTGTGGCTGCCGCACTCGCCTCCATGGATCTCTGCGAGCAGCTCATGCGAGCAGCTCGCAGCCCTCCTCCCGGGTTACGCACCGCAATAGGACACTGCTGGCGCCACACCGGTAGAGATCCCCATTTACCGGCATGCCTCTCTTAGCCATGCGAACGATCCGTTCAGTAGATACATGTTCATCGAGAAGGATATTGTCCTTCAAGTAGGCCCGAACCTTCGTGATCCATGCATCAGGTCCTACCCGAGCTTCTGAATCTTGGGCGACGGGTTGCACGGAGTCCCCAGTGACTCATACGATACTTGGCGGGTGCCATGGTTGAAGGGCCGTCGGGACCACCAGCTTCGAGGTGCTGGTCTCGCCCCCTTCGTATGGTTCGGCAGGTCAGGCTGTTGGACGCAGCAGCTCCTTTCAAAGACACCTTCAGGGACCGGAGCCCATGTGGAGGCTTCGTTGAAAGGTCGTCTGCCACGAGGTTGATTTCTTCGCGCAGAATCTGGTTCTGCATGGCTTCGTCGCATTTATGGACATCGGGTGAGCCCTTGGCATGTTCTGGGGGAGGGCGGCCTCGACCCCCTACACCAATGTAAGAGGGAATTTTCCCTTGTTGCACGACAGAGGGAGGAATGCCTGGTTAGGCGTAGAGCATCTTGTGTCGCTCGTTGTTGTCGCTAGAGTTGGGGTGGTCGTAGATGTGATACCTGGTTCCGAAAATAGAACCAAGTGAATGCATATGTGTGCCCAGAATGTTCATCACATATACACATGTATTCCACAAACTAAATTCAAAATATAACCACGAATAAATAGTGTTTAAGTACTTTATTACAATGACTCAATTTCTCACTCATGAATGTCTAACTTCTTCTTGCAGCGGAAGACTCTAAACGACAGCGGAAAATGGCTAAAACAGCAGGCTCCACACACATGTTGACGGTAGTTTGCACGCCTAGTACTCCACATGTTCCTCGAAGTACTCTTCTCCTGTTGTTGTTGTATATGTGGGAATGCAAGGGTGAGTACATGTCGTCCTCAGCAAGTGCGGAGAAAGTATGACATGCAGCTTACAACAAGGTAGGAAATAAAAAGGCTCATGACAGCAAGCAAATTTTATTTCACAAACATGATAAAAATATCAACTATTTCTAAGTGAAATTTATCCCATCATTATCAAGTAATTCAGCAACATTCCCTCATCATAATTCACCATTTATCAAGTCTCAACTAGAAATTAATCTTTCTCAAGTTCATCTCATACTCATAAATATTCATAATCATCTCATATTCGTATAACAAAACTAAACTTATTTTCATGATTCAAAACAGTCCCAAAACTAATTCCAATAACCATACCATAACCATACCAAACAACCATCTCAAGTTTTGCCTCTAATCATGGAAGTTGGCCAGGTGCTTGTGACCGGAAGCACGGCTATCATGATAGTTTTACACTCTGCAGAGGTAACACCACTTTACCCACAAGTTTATGATTTCGTCTCCCGTCGGTGACTAGAAAGAACCTCCATTATACCAGTACATAACCGTCGATGTATGGCCAAGAGGTCATAAAATAGCCTTTACAAAGGGGCTACTAGGATGTACGGACCCACTGCGGTTTTACTAGCAGGCTCAAATCTCTATTCTCCCACCCACGGACCCCCTCTTGTGTCATGCAGTTCGTAGGGCAGTCCCTCTCGACTCCCATTCACCACGCCATCCAACGGTCCATAATAAGCTAGCAACACACCTAATTAGTCAGCTAAGACGCACCCATATTTAGCCTTGTAGTGTCACTGTTTTCGTGGCATGTGCTCGCATGAACCGGTCCTTAGATCTACGGCAAGTAAACCACCATCTCATTCAGCAACATCCACGAACCAAGTTTACCTAGATCTTCCCGATTCCATGCTCATTAAAATCATCAAGTTCTCATCATCATTATTCATATGAGTGCCATACCTAACCATATTTTAATTCAACTTCATGTATCCCGTAAATTAAGCAAAGCAAAAAGGAAAAACAACCATACCCGACTCGTTAACTTTCCCGGCGACCAGGATGGTTAATAAAACTAGTAAATTCCTATAAAAAGGGTGTCCCATCAAGTTGACTCAAGCATACGAGTTTTCATAAACAAAACCGTTTCAAAACCATGGATCAATATGGTCAAGGGACACTTGCCTTACTCCCGTGGTTCGTGTTGTTTAAGCGTTTCAAAGTCTTGTGACGCGGCCCCATGGCCTCGTCGAGCCAGGATCACGCTGAGGGGTGCTGCGCTGCACAACACCGGATAACACACATCAAAATACAAAGAGGAAGCAAAGTTTTATTACATAAACCAGTTTATGAACATTTTTACAACAAAATAAGTCCAGTCTACACTCACGGGCATAGACTATGCATCGAGTTCACGTTCAGCCCGTGAACGTGTCCTCGCTAGCACGCACACACACTAACACGGCGGCGTGCACGACTCCCATTCGAAGGGGTTCCCCTCCTGGGGTTCCGTCTTCTTCTCGGGAGTCCCTTCCTCATAAACCCCTGCAAAAGCTTCAAACACAAGCAGTGAGCATGATGGCTCAGCAAGACTGACCCATCTCTCCTATACATGAAACTTCTACATGAATGGTTGTAGGGTACATGAGGTAAAATAAGTTACAAAGGACTCGCCTAATTATTTGAACCTTACTTTCAAGTTTTAGCAGCAGACTGTGGAGAACCTTACGCTAAGGCACATGAGAGAGCCGCAATCAAACAAGAAACGCATTTCTCTCATGTACTTTGCCCAAAGTCGAAAAGAACTTTAATTAGCTCTAAACTACAACAAGACATTAACAAGCAAAGTATATCTTTCAAAGCAGCAAACTATTAACATGTATCTAGCTTGTTCTTTCTACGTCACGGTACAGTGAACAAGTGGTACTCACTGACCGCGAGGGACGGCGATTATAATCGAGTTACACCTGCAGGTTACCCGAATAACCCGTCACGTACGCCCGTACTTGATGTTGCCTACAGCAACCATCACGGACGACGTACGCAACCACCTTTCACCCATCAGCCAAATATTGAACCGGTCATATCGTCCCAAGCAAGAGGTCTCTGCGCGTGCATCCGCAGTGCCGCCAGCCGATTTACACCTCGATCTCTATATCCGATAGGTCTTCGGTACTGTTCTAGCTTATTCAACAGGCCCGCACACGACTCGGTCCTCAATCGACACAAGCGGAGCTATGACACCCAGGCACCAAAGTCCTACTGCCCTTACTCTCCGCTCGGTCTCATTTTTCTTGCCATGTGTTTCATTTGCTATCTTTACCCGAGCAATGTGCCTCTAGCCTATTCTTGCGAGTAGTTCCAACTACTCGACTTGTACCGAATCCTACACGAGGTCCGGCCCTGCGGGACACGTGGAGCCTTCGGAGCTCTCCCCGCGGAGGGGGGAGGTCTGGCTCAGTTGGCCACATGGTGGGTCCGCAGCTCTACTCTGAGGAGAGGGAGGTCCGGCCCCGCTGGACACGTGGCGCCTTCAGAACTCTCCCTGCGGAGAAGGGCGAGGTCCTTAGGCATTTTCCCCTGTGCGCGGGGGTACCCCATATCGAGGGTACCGACAGTGGCCCCCAGGCCCATCTCGGGGGATATAGCGAGCCCGAGGTGGGGCCTCCGTCTCTTCTATTCCGCGCACCTTCTCTAAGTCCCGCATTGACCGTTGCCGGAGCACGAACAGCCACGGGATCGTGGGAGCGTGTGCCCACTTGATGGTTGCTTTTACTGCGGCGGTTCCCAAGGCTGCCACTACTGCACGTCGCAGCGCATTTTTTCGGGAACCACCGAAGCGTCTTGCCAGCTCGTCTCCTTGGGAGACTGACTTCTTGGCCCACCGCTTCAGCTGGACGACTCGGGTCCACTTGTCATCGACACTTGGTCTTGGAGCCGAAGCGGTTGCCCAAGCGGCGTATTCGAAGAGTTTTGAATTGCTTTGAATCGCACCTGGGAAGTTTTAAAAGGGGATCTTATCCGCATCGCGGCTTCCCTTTGCACTCCCCAGCGCTTGGACCTTCCTTGAGTTCTTGCGCCTTTGTCTTCCCTGTTCTTGAGCTTTCTCCTGCCATGGCTTCCAACCTGCTTCCGTCGCGTCTCGCTCGATCGGCCGAGCTCGGACCAGTGCGCAGGCTGCTGGGCTGGCACATGGAGGAGCAGAAACGCCGGCTCCGCCAGAGATCTCTCCCCCTGCTCCTGGAGAAGGGGGAGATGGTCTTCTTTACTGCTTACGCCATGGCAGGGTTCGTCCCGCCAATTTCTTCCTTCTTCATCACGCTGCTGGAGACGTACAGTCTCCAGCTCCACCACCCTTTCCCCAACTCCTTCACGATGGCCGCCGTCTTCATCCATTTCTGCGGGATGTTTGTGGGGGTGCACGCTTCAGCGACGCTCTTCCGCTACTTCTTCGTGTTGCGGACGACCGGGCGCAGCTCGAAGACTCAGCTGGACGCGTACTACTTCCAGCATCGCTGCAAGGATCCGAAGGCCTCTGGGTACCTTCTACCTTTCGGTGCGTCGAGGTGGGAAAACTGGAGGGAGAACTGGGTGATCGTGCAGACCGACGAGCACGATCGCCTGCAGCTCCCAACCGCCGGCCCAACCACCGAGCGTCTCTTCTGGGAGGAGGTCCCGGACCTGGAGCAGGAGTACGCACCGGTCTTGGAGCGGATCAGGTTCCTGGCCAATGAGGGGCTGACGTCCCTGATGGTGCTAGTGGATTTCCTGTCGCGCCGTATTGCACCCTTGCAGCAGCGCAACCGCCCAGCATGGTACTACACCGGCGAGCTCGACTGCACCAGGTTGGAGAGGGGTCTCGGCTCTGATCCTTCCGATGAAGAGCTGTACAAGATGGTGGCCAGGGTGAGCAGCGACTACGTCACCGGCGGCGACCTCACCTTCCCGGCCTCTGGAACTCCCCTCTTCTTGGAGCCGCAGAGCAGGACGGAGCTGCTGCGGAAGATGCCGAATCTTGACGACATTGGAATCGCCGTTCGTCAGGTTGGGGATGCCCTCCGGGGCATCTTGATCCCTGGGACTGAGCGCTCTGGATCGGAGCACGAGGCATCTGTCGCTGTCCAACCCGCACCGAAGGCCGGCGGAACTGAGGCCGCCGACAAGGGGAAGGGGAAGGAGCCGGCCCCCGGGCAGCCAGAGAAGAAACGTGCCCGGTCTCCTCCGAGGGCGTCTCTTGCACCGAGCCAGGGGGCCGGGGAACCCTTGCACCCATCTCCCAGAGGCGCTGGTTCGTCGAGCGGTGACCCAAAGAGACCCCGGGTATCCTACTCCGACGGGTCTCTTCTCGGACAGCAGCGGTCCGAGGAACCCCAAGCGTCGCGCCACTCTTCCTCAGGCGGAGGGGCTTCCAGGAAGGACGCCGGTGGGGCGATGCCTGGGAGTGTGCCGGGGGCTCAGACGCCACAGCCAGCGAGCGTTCCGGCTGCTGGTCCTGGCTATCCTGCCCCGGCCCAGAGGCCGGGGCTCCAAGCCCGTTGGAGCATTCACGCCGCCCAGTAAGTGTTGCTCTTTCTGGCTTGTAGAAGTAGCGTTCCCTTCTCTTCTCTTAGCCTGAGAGCTTCTTCTGCCTGCAGGGACTCACCGGCTGCCGGGGGCGAGCCTATTCCCCGGCCATCTCCAGTTGGTGGAGGCTCTGCGCCGCTGCATCCGGGAACTGCGGTGTTTCCGACGGCCCCCAAGTCGGCGGGGGCTTCTTCTGTGCCGACGGGTTCGCCTTCTGCGGTGGCTACGGCAGTACCTGCTCATCCCCCTTCGCCAGCCCGGAAGTCCGGTGCTGAGGCTGGAGGGGCCGCTGTAGGCGCAGATGCTGGCTCCCTGTCTCCCCCAGGCCAGCGTCTTGCCTCAGTTGCCGAGGCACCAGCACCTCCTCCGGTCGTGGACGCGACGGGGGAGGTCAGGGGCGCAACTCCTGCGCCCGCCGCCCGGTTGCCCATATGGGATGCCTTGGGGCGTGCTCAGGCTGGTGCCCAACAGATCCAGGCCGCCTTTGAGCAGGAGCGGGAGGTGCTGGCTGGAGAGAGGGAGCGCCTCCTTAGCTGGGAGCATCTCCTGCAGCAGCGGACCCAGGAGGCTAAGGCAGAGCTCGACTCGAGGCAGTTGAGGCTTGACAGCATGGGTGCTCTACTCGATGCTCAGAAGAAAGCCGTTGGCCGCCTGGACTCAGAGACCCGGCGGCTTCGCGCTACCTTCCGCGAAGCTCAGGCCAAGGCCGAAGCGCGCTCTACTGCCATGGAGGAGTTGCGGCTGCAGGTAGTTTGTCGAGAGTGTGCCGTCGCCGAGCGGGAGCATGCCGTGGCGGCCAAGGAGGAGAAGGTCGCCGCACAGCTGGAAGCCAGAGAGTTCGAGCTGAGAGCTCGGGCCGAGGAGCTGGAGCTCTGCGAGTCGGCTGCTGCCGTGAGGGAGGAGCAATCCTCCCGGGAGCGCCAGGCGGTGCTGGATCGCGAGCTGGCGGCCCGCCAAGAGGTAGAGAAGCTCCAGGTTTCGTGGTCTATCGAGGCCCGGGCGGTCTGGAGCTTTGTTACTGAGGCGGGATCCGCCTTGGTTCCTCTGGGTTTCAGCCCGGTGCGGACAGAGGCTCCAGCGCAGGAGGTGTCTGGGGCAATCCCGACGCTTGAGTCCATCAGCGCCAAGCTGGGCCGGCTCGAAGCGGTGATCGCTGACGAGCTTGAGGCGGAGGGGAGAGGCCTGGCGAAGGAGGTCGCCATGCATGTGCTGGCGTGCTTCCGGAGCCAAGACCCTTCCTTCTCTCTGCAGCCAGTCCGACTAGGGCCGGCCGTCGAGCGGGAAGAAGTTGCCAGGGCCGAGGTCGGGGACATGGCCGCTCTCGTGGCCTCTAGGTTCCAGCGGGAGTCTGGGGACTCTTAGGCAGCCGCCCTTGTGGCCAGAAGGCCCTGTATCTCTTTCCCTTTTCTCTTTACTTTTGTTGAGTCTGTAGTCCAGCTCATGGAGCCTTGAACGAATAGACTCTTGTTATTTTCTGTGTCTGTGTGCTTTCGTCTTCTTCCAGGCTTGGCCTGACCGAGCCCTTAGCTCCGCAAGGCACTCAGAGGCCTCCACCAGTCTTGAAGCCCTGCACAGACACCTTCCCCGGGTCCTTATTGTGTTAAGGGCCCCGGAGGTCTCCGGAACTTTCCCCGTGAGAACGGGGAGGTCCGGATCTGCCGACCACGTGGCGGGCCTGGAGCTCTCTACTGAGAAGTCGGAGGTCCGACCCTGCGGGACACGTGGGGCCTTCGGAGCTCACCCCTGTGGAGGGGGCGAGGCCCGGCTCTGCCGGCCACGTGGCGGGCCCGGAGCTACCTATTGAGGAGAGGGGAGCTCCGACCCCGCCGGACACGTGGGGCATCCGGAGCCCACCCTGCGGAGGGGGCGAGGTCCGGATCCTTTGGTCTTGCATTGGAGCTCCGGTCTTGTGCGGTCCCGTAGTGGCCCCCTGGTAGGTGTGGCCAATTGTTTGGGCGCTCCTATCATACTCCTGCAGGGAGCTAAGGCCGGGAGGTCCTGCACACAAGGAAGGGAAATGTAATTCTCCTTGGGGCTCCCCCTTCCCTATCTCATAGTCTTATTTGGCTTACGATCCTGATCCGGTGTACGGTGCTTGGGAACTTCAGTGCGCGAAATGCCGGGAGCTCGAGGCCCCCTGGCCATCGGCAGGTACCTCAAATGCGACCGCCTTCGGTAGGATAGCAAATGCCGACTAGAGGTGAGAATGGGAAAAGGAAGCTGAGTGCATGGTGAGCATACACAGGAAGTGCGGTCATAAAAATTAATACGTAATTTAAATGAGCACAAGGGAAGAGCAAAGTAGGACAGGTTTCTTTTCATATAAATTTCCATAGGAGGAAGGCAGGCCAAACATGGAGGCAACAACCCGCCCCATTAAGAAGGGAAGCAAGACTCTATGCGCTTAGGGTCGGAACCAGGCCAAGCTGAACGTAGTCCTGGACCGTCCCCTGAGACTTAGCTGCACCGAGCGCTGTTCCTGGACTCTATGGAATCTATTACAAAAAGAAGAGACTGTCCTACTATTGCTCTAGGGGTAGAACTTATGGAGGTGTTCTATGTTCCAAGGGTTCGGGAGTGGGTCCCCATCCTCGGTGGAAAGGCGTACACACCCGGGGCGGCACACTTTTGTGACTCGGAAGGGACCTTCCCAGCTGGGGGAGAGTTTGTCGGTCCCTTCGTGAGAAAGTATGCGCCGCAATACCAGGTCGCCTTCCTGCAGCTCCCGGACATGCACAGACCTTTGGTGGTAACGCCGGAACGCTTGTCGGTACCGTGCGTTGTGGAGCGCTGCATGTAATCGAGCCCTGTCGACAAGATCGATGTCTTCACGCCGGAGGTTGTCCTGCGCGGCTTCGTCGTAAGCTCGGACACGGAGGGACCCCATGGTGATCTCTGGGGGAAGCACAGCCTCGGTCCCGTATACCATGAAGAATGGTGTCTCTCCAGTGGCCCGGCTCTGAGATGTCCGGTTAGCCCATAGTGTGCTCGGAAGCTCATCCACCCACTTGGCGCCATGTTTCTTCAAGCCGGCATAGGTGCGAGTCTTGAGTCCCCGAAGAATCTCGGCGTTGGCCCTCTCAACTTGTCCATTGCTCTTTGAGTGAGCAACGGAGGCATAGCACACCTGGATGCCGAGGTCTTCGCAGTATTCTTGGAACCTGCGCTGGTGAACTGGGTCCCGTTGTCAGTGAAGATTCTGTTCGGGACCCCGAACCGGCAGACGATCGACTTGATGAACTTTACTGCAGATTGCTTGTTGATGGTGACAACGGGTGTGGCTTCCGGCCACTTGGTGAACTTGTCGATGGTGATGTAGAGGTACCGGAATCCCCCGACGGCTCTGGAGAATGGTCCCAGGATGTCCAACCCCCATACGGCGAACGGCCATGAGGGCGGGATCATCTGAACCGCCAGAGCCGGTGTATAGATCTGCTTGGCATGGAACTGGCACGCCTTGCAGCTCTCGACCAGCTTGACGGCATCCTGGAGTGCTGTCGGCCAGTAGAAGCCATGCCGGAAGGCTTTACCGACAAGCGTGCATGAGGAAGAGTGACTCCCACATTCGCCTCCATGGATCTCAGCGAGCAAGTCGCAGCCTTCCCCCTGGGTTATGAACCGCAATAGGACGTGGTTGGCACCACGCCGGTTGAGATCCTCTTTGTCGAAGTGTTCGGTCGACACTTCCCCCGGGCCTGCACTGGGCAGCCCGCAGAGGTTCTTTTTTCGGTGGGGCTAGTCCCTTGCGGAGAGCTTGCACGGATGGACGAGTTAGTAAGAGCTTGACACGGTGAGTTTTACGTGGTTCAGGCCGCCGGAGCGTAAAACCCTACGTCCACGGCGAGCTATGGAGCTCGCTGTATTGCTTGCTGCTCAGGGCCGGAGTCCTGAGCTTGGGGGTGAGTTACAGCTTGGGAGTGTATGGCTAGCCTATGAGTTACAGAGTGCGAACCCTTGCTATCGTCGCCTACCCGAACCTTTTATAGTCCAAGACTCGGGCAGCTTACAAGGGGGGCCGGGACCCGACAGGTGGTCCCGGGAAGATTGTCTATCATGTACCGTATCTGCAGTTATGCCGGTAGTCGTCTCTGGTCGAAGGCTTCTGAGTCTTTATCTTGCCGCCCTGCCCATGCCGCATGCTAGTCATAGTGGTTGATGATGGCGCAGGTGGCATGGGATGTCTTGTCGCGGTGTTTATTGGCTGGCAGGTTCTGACACCGCGCGCCAGTCTGTGATGCGACTGGGTGCAACGGCACCTGACAGAAGCGTGCTCCGCGTCTCCGCGTCTTGGGAAGACGCGGGCCTTGAATACCTTGTACGGGCAAGGTATGGGGCGTCTTTACGCCTGCTGCCTATTGCTCGGGGGCAGGCAGCGCCGTTCTGCTGCCATGTGGCGGGCCCGGAGCCCTTCTCAGAGGAGAGGAGGGCCCATTCCATGGGGCACGTGGGGCCTCCGGACCTCTCCCCGTGGAGGGGGAGGCTCGGCTTCTGTCGGCCACGTGGCGGGCCCGGAGCTCTCCTCTGAGGAGAGGGAGGTCCGGCCCCGCTGGACGCGTGGCGCCTTCGGACCTCTCTCCCGCGGAGGGGGAGGTCCGGCTTCTGTATGCCACGTGGTGAGCCCGGAGCTCTCCTCTGAGGAGAGGGAGGTCCGGCCCCACCGGACGCGTGGTGCCTTCGGAGCTCTCCCTGCGGAGAAGGGCGAGTTCCTTAGGCATTTTCCCCTGTGCGCGGGGGTACCCCATATCTCAGGTACCGACAGTGGCCCCCGGGCGGCCCCCGGGCCCATCTCGGGGGAGATAGCGAGCCCGAGGTGGGACCTCCGTCTCTTCCGATCCGCACACTTTCTCTAAGTCCCGAATTGACCGCTGCCGGAGCACGAACGGCCGCGGGATTGTGGGAGCGTGCGCTCACTTGATGGTTGCTTTTACTGCGGCGGTTCCCAAGACTGCCACTTCTGCACGTTGCGGCGCTTTCTTCGGGAACCGCCGAAGTGCCTTGCCGGCTCATCTTCTCAGGAGACTGACTCCTTGACCCACCGCATCAGTTGGGCGGCTTGGGTCCACCCGTCATCGGCACTCGGTCTAGGAGCCGAAGCGGTTGCCGATGCGGTGTGTTTGAAGAGTTCCGAATCGCTTGGAATTGCACCCGGGAAGTTTTTAGAGGGGATCTTACCCACATTGCGGCTTCCCTTCGCACTTCTCTGCGTTTCTTCTCGGACTCTTGTGCTTTTGCTCTCTTGCCCTTGAGTTCTCCCTCGCCATGGCCTCCAACCCGGCACCAGAGAAAAAGCGCGCTCGATCTCCTCCAGCGGCGGCGTCTGTGCCAAGTCGGGAATCTGGGGTGCCTGGCACTCCCTCCGGTGGCGACTCGAAGAGGCCCCGGGCTGATGCGTTGAGGGAAGCTTCTGGGGCGTCCTCTGTTCCGCCAGTTCAAGCGACTGCGGAGCGGCCGTCAGTGACGGTAGCGGGCTCTGGGAGTCCTACCCTGGCTCGGAAGTCGGGGTTCAGAGCTCGCTGGAGTGTCCGCACTTCCCGGCCATCCCCGACTTGCGGGGAGTCTGTGCCGTTGCGCTCGGAGCCAGGGGCAACTGCCGCGGCCCCCAGGCCAGCGTGAACTTCTCCTGTTCCGGTGTGCCCGGACTCCGCGGCGGCGGCGTCTCTTCCTGCTGAGACGGCCACCACGGCCCCCAAGCCAGCGCAGGTCGACCCTGCACCAGGCGGCCCGGCCTTTACTCCAGCGCCGCCTTCCCCGGCTCGCCCCTCTCCACAGGTCAATGAGCCAGAAGCTGAAGAGAGCCCGGCAGGTCCGGCTGCCAGAGCCTCGGGGCCAGCCTCTCCTGATCGGCGTCTCGTCTCGGTTGCTGGTGCGTCAACTCCTCTTGAGGACGAGGTAATGGAGGAGGTCGGGGGGACTGCCCCAGCCTCTGTTGCTCCATTGCCCCTGGCGGATGCCTTCGCGCTTGCCGAGACGAGCGTTCGGCAGGTCTTGGCTGCACTAGGTCGCGAGCGGAGGAGTATACGGTTGAACGGGATCGCCTCCTCACCTGGGGGAACCTTTTGCGGGAGAGGACCGCGAAGGTTAAGAGCGAGCTCGACTCCAGGCGGGAGTTGCTCGACTTCAGGGAAGTGCTCCTCGACCGGATGAAGCGGGCTGTCGACCGCATGGACACCGAATTACGGCGGATCAACAGGGAGGCCCTGGAGGCACACGCACGGGCCGAGGAGAGCCTCTCTGCCGCTGTGGAGATAAGGCAGCAGTTGGAGCGCCGTAGACTCGCCGTTGAGGAACGGGAGCGTTCCACGGCAGCTGAGGCGGAGAGGGTCGCCGCGCAGCTGGCGGCGGGCGAGGATGACCTTCGAGCTCGGATCGAGGAGCTGGAGATTTTGAAGGAAGACCTCGACTTGAGGGAGGAACAGGTCTCCCGTGAACGCCGGGTGGTCTTGGACCGGGAGATGGCCGCCGACTTCAAGGCTGCTGAGTTGGAGCGGCTCGCCAAGACTCTCCATCTTCAGGAGAGCTCCCTGGCGGCCAAGGAGAAGGAATTCTCCGAGAGGAACCTGGAGGCTCTGCAGGCGGCCCGCCGCGAGGTGGGGGAGCTCTCGGCCTTGCGGTCCTCCGAGGCTCTTGCGGTCTCGAGCTTCGTGGATCGAGCGGGGTCCGCCCTGATCCCTCTTGGCTTCAGTCCGGTGTGGGCCGCGGCTCCTGCGTTGAAGGTGGCGGAGGTGATCCCTGCACTGGAGTCGATCGGCGCCAAGCTGGACAGGCTAGACTCGGTGGTCGCCAGCGAGCTTGAGGCCGAGGGACGCGGCCTAGCCTTAGAGGTCGCCTCACATGTGCTGGCCTGCTTCAAGAGCCGTGACCCCTCTTTCTCGCTAGAACCAGCGAGAGAGGGCCCAGCCGCGGAGCGGGAGGAAGCTGCCAGGGCTGAAGTCGAGGATGTGGCCGCCCTTGTAGCCGCAAGGTTCCGGCGGGAGCCGGGAGGTCCTTAGGACTTGTTTCTCCCTTTTTATCAAGTCTGTAGTCCAGCTCATGAAGCCTCGCTTAGTTCGACTCTTTTGGATATTTGTGTCTGTGATGCTTTTTCTCTCCTTCTTGGCTTTGCCTGACTGAGTCCTTAGCTCCGCAAGGTACTCAGAGGCCATCTCCAATCTCGGAGCTCTGCATAGACACCTTCCCCGGGTCCTAACCGTGTTGGGGGCCCCCGGAGGTCTCCGGATCTCGCCCTATGGGGAGCTCCAAATCTGCCTGCCACATGGCGGGTCCGGAGCCCCTCCTTAAGAGGCGGGAGCTCCGGCCATGCTGGACACGTAGGGCTTTCGGAGCCCTCCCACCGGGGGGAGGTCCGGTTTCCGCCTGCCACATGGCGAGCCCGGAGCCCTCCTCAGGGGAGGCGAGAGCTCCAGGCCCGCTGGACACGTGGGGCCCTTGGGCCCCGCCCCTGCTGAAGGGGCAGGACCCGGTCCTTCCAGTCCTAGGCCGGAGTAGTTGATAGCTCCTTTCCCCCCGCTTCATGCAGTCCCTGTTGCCGTAACCTAGAGGTCCTGCACACAGGCAGAGGAAACGTAATTCTCCTCGGGGGGTCCTCCCCTCCCGTCTCCTAGTCTTATTCCTCTTATGATCCTGATCCGTTATACGGGGCTTGGGCAATTCTGTGCACGAGGCGCCGGAGCTCCGGCTCCCTCCGAGGTCCGGGTACGGTCGTCCGATCCCTAGTACCGGGCCATGCGCTGGGGAAGCAGAGTGCACGTGCTTTGGGTTCATGACCAGGCAAAGTGGTTGTACTCCCCTGTACCTCCGGGGGGCAGGATGCGCATGCTTTGGGCTCATGGCCTGCTAAGCTGGATACGCACCCTGGACCCCCCATGCACAACGCAGGCCTTTCCTGGAGGTGACCAACTGGCACCGCAACACCTGACTGGGGGAGGCCCGAGAGACTCACTCGGCGATCGGCAGGTGCCTCAAGCGCAGCCGCCTTCGGTAGGATAGCGAATGTCGACTATGGATGAGCGCAGGAGAGGGGGAACTAGATGTACGATGAACATACATAGGTAGTGCGATCATAAAAATTAATGCATAATTTAAATAAGCGCATGAGAGAGAGCTAAGTAGAACAGGTCTCTGTATTCAAACCCATAGGTGGAATTCTGGCTGTACATAGAGGCAATATTCCGCCTCGTCTACAAGGGAAGCAAGACTCTACGCGCTTAGGGTCGGAACCAGGCTAAACTGGACATAGTCCTGTACCGTCCCTTGAGACTTAGCTGCCCCAAGCTCTGTTCCTAAATTCTATGGGATTCATTACAGAAGGGAATAACCCTGTTCTACTGATGCTCGGGAAGTAGGACTTACAGTGTTGCATCATGGCAATGGTTTTTTGGGAATGGATCTCACACTCGGTTGAAAGGCATGTGTACCTGGGGCGACAGCTTTCATGATTCGGAAGGGACCTTCCCTGCTGGGGGAGAGCTTATGGGTCCTTTTTGGAATAGAGCGTGCCGCGACACCAGGTTGCCCTCCTGCAGGTCCCCGATGCGTTCGGTTCTTTGGCGGTAGTGCTTAGAGCATCAGCCGAGACCGCGCGTTGTGGGGTGTTACCTGCAGCCGAGTCTCGTCGACGAGGTTGTCATCTTCGCGCTGGATCTGGTCCTGCACGGCTTCTCCTGGGGGCCCCCGGGGAGTTCTCCCCTTCTGGCTAAGGCCTTCAAGGGGTAGGTGGACCCGGGCTCGTCTTGGATGACCCAAGGCGTCTTTCCCTTCTGGCAAGGCCTTCAAGGGGTTGACAGATCTTGGGCGGCCCCCGGGAGGTATGTCCGAGGCACGGGGGCGTGCCGCAGTTGGCTACCGCCCTGGCCCGTCACCGTCGGAGCTGGAGTCCTCGCCGTTATGCACTGTCTTTATGACACGCTGAGGCTCCTGGAACCCCACCTGATGGGCGGCGGTGACTGGGGCATCGACCTTCTGTTTGCCATCCCTCTGAGGATAGGGCGGTGCTTCAGCTCTCTGCTGTCTTCCTTTGCGGAAGCGCTCTGCGAGCCTCTGGATATCCCAGCACTCGGCAGCAGTATGGTTGCCGGCGCCATGCACGGGGCATAGCCCGCCCTGGTCACTATCTGGGGCCGGTGACTGCCGCTGCCTTTTGTCGGGGCGTGGCCCCCGAGCTCCACTAGCCGTCGCTGCTGCGGCGACGGAGCCGTGAACGATGACTTCATCTTGCCACTCCCCCGGTTCTTAGCGTTCTTGGCACCCCCATAGGCAGCAGCGCCGGACCCGGGTTGTCCACCTGGCTCGGAGGTCGGCAGAGAGTGCCAGTTCTGCCCTTCAGCTGCTCTGGCGCATTTGTCCGCCAGGCTGAAGAGCTCAGAGACGTCGCGGACCTCTCTGGTCGCGAGCTTCTCAAGCATTTTCTCGTCCCGGACACCCTGTCGGAAGGCCACCACCACAGAAGCACTTTGGATATGCGGGATGGTGTTGCGTACCTGGGAGAACCGCTGGATGAAAGAGCGCAGCGACACCCCTGGTTGTTGCTTGACGGCGTGGAGGTCAAGCTCCGTGCTGGGACGGGTGTAGGAGCTGCCGAAGTTGGCAACGAACTGCCGGCAGAGCTCTCCCCAGGAAGTTATGGACCCCTGAGGTAGATTCATGAGCCAAGACCGAGCTGGGCTGGTCAAGACGACGGGGAAGTAGTTGGCCATGACAGCCTCGTCCCCTCCTGCGGCAAGTACGGTGGTGGAGTAGATCTGGAGGAACTTCGCCGGGTTGATGCTACCGTCGTACTTCTCAGGCAGGTGCGGGTGAAACTTGCGTGGCCACCTCGCGAAGCGAAGGTGGGGTGCAAGAGCTGCACATCCCGCTCCTGCTGCTGCAGGTATTGGCACTGCGAACGCTTGGTTCGCACTTGGCACCGCGTATCCCGGCATGGGCAAGGCTGCACCATAGACCGGGGGCGCTGCTTGCGGCGCATATGGTTGTGGCATATGCTGCACGGCATATGCCTGAGGCAGGGCTCGCGTGGCGAAGACCTGCCCTCCAGGTTGTATCGAGGCCGACGTCATGCTGTCGCCAGCCTCATGGTTGCGACGCCTTTCTCGACGTCGCTCGAGGTACACCCGGGCATCCTGGCCAAAGTGGCACCGTTCCAGCTCCCTTCTCAGGTCCGTCAACGGGAGCCTGGAGGAGCTGGAATCCGCCGTTTGCCCGTCAACCGTGGGCGTGCGCGTCAGCGACACAGCCGGTTATCTGGGGCGCCGTCCTCACCGAAACCGAGGGTTCGCGGCGGTGACGACGAGGCGGTCCACCTCGCGGACCCATTGCTGGGTCGCTGAATGGGGCGCATCCCCGGCAGGTGGGTTGCGCAGCAGTGCTCTTGCTGCAGCTAGCGCACCCCCATGGTGTACGCTCAGCGCTGCAGAAGATCTCACACTAGTCGGAGCCTGCATCGCCGGAGTCGGCGTTGCCGGAGTCGGCTGCTGGCTACCAGCTTGTGCCGACACACTCCGTCCTGAGTGTGTCAACATGTACTCCCCGCTGGTCACGGTTCGCCGTGAACGCGGGGGAGGAGAGCTTGCCGCTGAAGGAAGCTTGGTCATCTTCGTCGGCGGAAACTCGTCGCGCAAGGGGAAAAGCCCCCTACCTGGCGCGCCAAATGTCAAAGTGTTCGGTCGACACTTCCCCCGGGCCTGCACTGGGCAGCCCGCGGAGGTTCTTTTTTTGGTGGGCCTAGTCCCTTGCGGAGAGCTTGCGCGGATGGACGAGTTAGTAAGAGCTTGACACGGTGAGTTTTACGTGGTTCAGGCCGCCGGAGCATAAAACCCTACGTCCACGGCGAGCTATGGAGCTCGCTGTATTGCTTGCTGCTCAGGGCCGGAGTCCTGAGCTTGGGGGTGAGTTACAGCTTGGGAGTGTATGGCTAGCGTATGAGTTGCAGAGTGTGAACCCTTGCTATCGTCGCCTACCCGAGCCTTTTATAGTCCAAGACTCGGGCAGCTTACAAGGGGGGCCGGGACCCGACAGGTGGTCTCGGGAAGATTGTCTGTCATCTACCGTATCTGCAGTTATACCGGTAGTTGTCTCTGGTCGAAGGCTTCTGAGTCTTTATCTTGCCGCCCTGCCCATGCCGCATGCTAGTCGTAGTGGTTGATGATGGCGCAGGCGGCATGGGATGTCTTGTCGCGGTGTTTATTGGCTGGCAGGTTCTGACACCGCGCGCCAGTCTGTGATGCGACTGGGCGCAACGGCACCTGACAGAAGCGTGCTCCGCGTCTTGGGAAGATGCGGGCCTTGAATACCTTGTACGGGCAAGGTATGGGGCGTCTTTACGCCCGCTGCCTATTGCTCGGTGGCAGGCAGCGCTGTTCTGCTGCCACGTGGCGGGCCCGGAGCCCTTCTCAGAGGAGAGGAGGGCTCGTTCCGCGGGGCACGTGGGGCCTCCGGACCTCTCCCCGCGGAGGGGGAGGCTCGGCTTCTGTCGGCCACGTGGCGGGCCCGGAGCTCTCCTCTGAGGAGAGGGAGGTCCGGCCCCGCTGGACGCGTGGCGCCTTCGGACCTCTCTCCCACGGAGGGGGAGGTCCGGCTTCTGTATGCCACGTGGCGGGCCCGGAGCTCTCCTCTGAGGAGAGGGAGGTCCGGCCCCGCCGGACGCGTGGCGCCTTCAGAGCTCTCCCTGCGGAGAAGGGCTAGTTCCTTAGGCATTTTTCCCTGTGCGCGGGGGTACCCCATATCTCAGGTACCGACACCCTTCTACCAGCGCGTACCTCTTAGCCATGCGCATGATCCGTTCAGCGGATACACGTTCATCAGGGAGGATGTTGTCTTTCAAGTAGTCCCGGATCTCCGTGATCCATGCATCGGGTCTGACTTGAGCTTCTGGATCTTGAGCGCTGGGTTGCACAGAGTCCCCAGTGACGCTTACAATCCTTGGTACCGGCCGCACGGAGTCCATGGCTGCACGGCCGCCGGGACCGCCAGCTTCGAGGTGCTGGTCCAGCCCCCTTCGCCCGGCTCGGCAGACCGGGCTGTGGGCCGTAGCAACGTCCTCTCGAAGACTCTTTCGGGCACAGGGGCTCCGGTGGAGGTCTTCATTGAGAGGTCGTCAGCTGCGGCATTGCCAGCGCGCGGTACATGGCGCAGGTCCAAGGCGAGGAAGTCTTTCTCCAACATCTGCACGTGGAGCAGATAAGCAGCTAGCTGTGGGTCATTGCAGGAGTATTCACCCTTAACTTGCTTGATGACTAGCTGGGAGTCACCCTGTGCCAACAACTGGCGAGCGCCCAGAGACAGGGCTGTCTTTAGGCCAAAGATGAGTGCTTCATACTCTGCCATGTTGTTGGTTGCCTTGAAATTGAGACGCACCATGTATCCAAACTGCTTCCCCAATGGCATGAGAAGAAGTACGCCGGCACCGGCCCCCTGTTTCGTGAGGAGCCATCGAAGAAGAGCATCCAGTGAGGCCCGGTGAAGACCGGAGCTCGGTGCTTCAGTTCACCGTCTTCGTGGCCCCCTGAGTCAGCCTTCGTTGGCGTCCACCCAGCCACGAAGTCAGCCAGCGCTTGGCTCTTGACTGCATGGCGAGGAAGGAAGTCCAACTCAAACTCCGCCAGTTCCACTGCCCATTTAGCGACATTGCCGGTCGCGTGAGGGCTGTGAAGGATCGCCTTCAGCGGATAGGAGGTGACCACCGAGATCCGGTGGGCTTGAAAGTAGTGGGGGAGCTTCCTGGATGCCACGAGCACTGCATACAGCAGCTTGTGGATCTCCAGGTACCTTGTCTTGGCGTCGTGGAGGACTTCGCTGATGTACAAGACAGGCCTCTGGATGGTCCGGACCCTCCCTCGCGTGCCAGAGATGTCTTCATCCATTGGCTCAGGCCTACCGGAGGTAGGTGGGTCCGGGGAAGCTTTCGGGAGCTCGGACTCGAAAGCTCCTAGGCCGCCTTGGACCTCCGGGAGATCCTCTGGTTTTCCGGGAGCTCCAGGAGGTCCCGTTGGACCTCCGGGAGGTTGTCGTGGAGGTCCGGGAGGCCGTCTTGGACCCCTGGGAGGTTGTCTTGGAGGTCTGGGAGTCCGTCTTGGACCTCCGGAGTCTCCTGGTGCTTGTCTTTTGCTATCAAAGCAGGCTGTGGTGGCGAGAGGTCCGGCCGCTCTGCAATGAGGATCATGCTCACCACTTCGGTTGTTGCCGCGATGTAGAGCAACAAATGCTCTTCGGGCTCGGGGGCTACCATGATGGGTAGGGTCGTCAGGAGTTGCTTCAACTCCTGGAAAGCTTCTTCTGCTTCGTTGGTCCAAACAAATGGACTGGATTTGCACAGGAGCTTAAAGAAGGGGAGCGCTCGCTCTGCTAGCCTCGGTATAAACCGACTCAGCGCGGCTAGGCATCCCGTGAGTTTCTGGACTTCCTTGATGCGGGCGGGAGGCCGCATCAGGTTGATGGCCTTGATCTTCTCTGTGTTGGCCTCAATTCCTCGGTGTGAGACCAGGAATCCTAAGAGTTTTCTAGAGGATACGCCGAACACACACTTGTCGGGGTTCAGCTTGGTGCGCGTGGAGCGCAGTTTGTCAAAGACTAAGGACAGGTTATCTAACAAGGATGAACTCTGCCTGACCTTGACTACAATGTCATCGACATACACCTCGACTAAGTCTCTTATTAGCTCTCCAAAGGTTTTGTGTATTGCATGTACAAAGGTGGGAAGAGCATTATTTAGGCCATAAGGCATAGAGACATAACAATACAGGCCGTCTACTGTGATGAAGGAGGTGTGCTCCTCATCTTCTCTAGACATAGGGATCTGGTGGAAACCCGACTAGGCGTCTAGGAAGCACAGCATATCATAGCCTGATGTCGAGTCTACTATTTGATCTATTCTAGGGAGAGGGAATGGATCTTTGGGACATGCCTTATTGAGACTGGTGTAGTCGATGCACATCCGGAGCTTCCCGCCGGCCTTCGGGACAACGACGGGGTTCGCCAACCACCGGGGGTGGTGGACTTCCCTTATGAAGCCAACATCCAGCAGCTTCTTGATTTCTTCTCGGATGAAGTTTTGCCGCTCGATGGACTGCTTGCGAGGCTTCTGTTGGACTGGCCGGGCGTCGGGGAAGACCTTCAAGTGGTGCTCGATCACCTCCCTAGGGATCCCCGGCATCTGTGATGGCTGCCATGCAAACACGTCGACGTTGTGCCGGAGGAAGGTGACGAGCGCGCCTTTCTATTTGCTATCCAGGCCCCCGGCTACCCGGGTGGTCTGGGCAGCATCGGCGCCGACTTGGACGACCTTCAGGGGGACGTTGCCCTCGTCGAGGGGTTGCACACGGGGTGCTGCAGTAGAGGCACGGTGGCGTGCACTCGGGTGGAGCCGGTCCGATTCTGCACTACCAGGGGCTGGTGCTCGAGCTGCCGCAAGTGCCTGGAGCTTTTCCAAGGCTGACACTGCAGCAGTACGGTCTCCACAAATTCCTAAGACGCCTGTTAGTGTAGGCATCTTCAAGATGAGGTAGCCGTAGTGGGCTACTGCCATGAATCGGTACAGGGCTGGCCTGCCGATTATGGCGTTGAAGGGGAGGTCGATCTCCGCCACGTCGATAGAATGTACTCTGTCCGATAGCTGTCCGGTGCCCCAAAGGTCACCGGAAGGCTGATGTTGCCGTAGGGAACGACTTGTCCTGGCCCTACCCCTGACAACGGGCTCGATGGGGTGAGCTTGGCCATCAGGATCTGCAGCTTCTGGAAAGCTGCGCGGCTGATGAGGTTCAGCCTGGCCCCGTCATCTACCAGAACGTGATACATCCTCACGTTGGCGATGGTGGGCGCTACCAAGAGCGGTAGTTCGCCGGCCCCAGCCATGTTCCTGGGGCAGTCGGTGGCATTGAAGCTGATGGGGGTTCCCATCCACTTGAGGTGCGGCGCGGCACTTGGGAGGGGAGCCACCGACGCTAGCACTCGGCGCAGAGTTTTAACCGCGCTTCGGGACGAGGGGTCAGCGGACCCGCCGTAGATGGCGTAGAGAATCTTCCGGCGCTCGTCATCACTGGAGCTGGAGTCCTCATGGTTGCACACCGCCTTCACGGCGCGCTGAGGCTCCTAGAACTCCACTTGATGGTCGGCGTTGTCTGGGGCGTCGACCTTCTGCTTGCCCTCCCTTTGACGGAAAGGTGGGGCATCAGTTCGCAGCTGCTTGCTTCCCTTCGCGGAAGCGCTCCGTGAGCTTCTAAATCTCCCGGCACTCGGCAGCAGTATGGTAACTGGTGCCATGCACGGGGCATAGCTCGCCTTCGTCACCATCTGGAGCTGGTGCCTGTCGCTGCCTTTTGTCGGGGCATGGCCCCCGAGCTCCACTGGGTGCTGCTGCTACAGCAACGGGAGCCGCGGCCGGTGGCTTCATCTTGCCACCGCCCCGGTTCTTGATCTTCTTGCCGCTTCCATAGGAAGCAGCGCCAGATCCGGGCTGTCCTCATGACTCGGAGGCTGGCAGTGAGTGCCAGTTCCGCCCTTCTGCTGCTCTGGCGCACTTGTCCGCCAGGCTGAAGAGCTCTGAGACGTCGCGAACCTCTCTGGTCGCGAGCTTCTCAAGCATCTTCTTGTCCCGGACACCCTGCCAGAACGCCACCACCACAAAAGCATTTTGGATATGCGGCATGATGTTCCGTACCTGGGAGAACCGCTGGATGAAGGAGCGCAGCGTCTCTCCAGGTTGTTGCTGGACAGCGTGGAGGTCGAGCTCCGTGCCAGGCCAGGTGTAGGAGCTGCCGAAGTTAGCAGTGAACTATCGGCAGAGCTCTCCCCAAGAGGTTATGGAACCCTGGGGGAGGTTCATGAGCCAAGACCGGGCTGGGCCGGTCAAGGCGACAGGGATGTAGTTGGCCATGACGGTCTCGTCCCCTCCTGCAGCAAGGACGGCGGTGGAGTATATCTGGAGAAACTCTGCCGGGTTGACACTGCCGTCGTACTTCTCTGGCAGGTGCGGCTGAAACTTGCGCGGCCACCTCGCGAAGCGAAGGTGTGGCGCTAGGGCCGCACATCCTGCTCCTGTTGCTGCAGGCGTTGGTGCCACGAAGGCTTGGTTCGCTGCTGGCACCGTGTACCCCGGTATGGGCAAGGCTGCGCCATAGACCGGGGCACCGTTTGCAGGGCATATGGCTGGGGCATATACTGCGTGGCGTATGCCTGGGGCAGAGATCGCGTGGCGAACGTCTGCGCCTCAGGCTGGGTCGAGGCAGTCAACATGTTGTCTCCAGCCTCCTGGTTGCGACGCCTTTCTCGTCGTCGCTCAATGAACACTCGGACATCTTTGCCCAAGTGGCATCGTTCCAGCTTCGTCCTCAGGTCCGTCGATGGGAGCCTGGTGGAGCGGGAATCTGCCGTCTGCCCGTCAACCGTTGGCGTGCACGTCAGCGACACAGCCGGTTGGCCAAGGCGTCGTCCCCGCCGAAGCCGAGGGTTTGCGGCGGCGACGACGAGACGGTCTACCTCGCGAATCCACTGCTGGGTCGCTGACTGAGGCGCGTCCCCAGCAGGTGGATTGCGCAGTAGCGCTCTTGCTGCAGCTAGCACGCCCCCGTGGGAGACGCTTAGCGATGCAAAGGATCTCATGCTCGCTGGAGCCTGCGTTGCCGGAGTCGGCTGGAGTGTGTCGAGACGTAGTCCCCGCTAGTCACTGTCCGTCGTGAACGCGGGGGAGGAGAGCTTGCCGCTGAAGGAAGCTTCGTCATCTTCGCCAGCAGAAGCTCGTCGCGCAAGGGAAAAGCCCCCTACCTGGTGCGCCAAATGTCGAAGTGTGTAGCCGACACTTCCCCCAGACCTGCTCTGGGCAGCCCGCGGAGGTTCTTTTTCGGAGGGGCTAGTCACTCGCGGAGAGCTTCAGCGTTAGGGATGATCAAGGGAGAAGCTCGACACAGAGAGTTTTACATGGTTCAGGCTGCCGGAGTGTAAAACCCTACGTCCACGGTGAGAAGAGGTGCTCGCTGTATTGCTTGCTGCTCAGAACCGGAGTCCTGAGCTTGAGGGTGTGAGATGGCTAGAGTGCGAGTCAACAGAGTCTGAACCCTTGCTAACGTCGCCTACCCGAGCCTTTTATAGTCTAAGGATCGAGCGGCTTACAAGGTGGGCCCGGGACCCGACAGGTGGTCACGGGGAGATTGCCTGCCGTCTACCGTATCTGCAGTTATGCCGGTAGTTGTCTCTGGCGAAGGCTTCCGAGTCTTCGTTCTGCCGCCCTGCCCATGCCACAAGCTAGTCGTAGTGGTTGATGATGGCAGGGGATGTCTTGTCGCTGTGTTTATTGGCGGACAGACTCTGACACGGCGCGCCAGTCTGCGATGTGACTGGGCGCAATGACACCTGACAGAGGCGTGCTCCACGTTTCCGTGTCTTGGGAAGGCGCGGGCCTTGAATACCTTGTACGGGCAAGATATGGTGCGTCTTTACTCCTGCTGCCTACCGCGCGGGGGCAGGCAGCGTTGCTCTGCTGGTCACGTGGCGGGCCCGGAGCTCTCCTCTGAGGAGAGGGAGGTCCGGCCCCACTGGACATGTGGAGCCTTCGGAGCTCTCCCCGCGGAGGGGGGAGGTTCGGCTCAGTTGGCCACGTGGCGGGTCCGGAGCTCTCCTCTGAGGAGAGGGAGGTCCGGCCCCGCTGGACACATGGCGCCTTCAGAGCTCTCCCTGCGGAGAAGGGCGAGGTCCTTAGGCATTTTCCCCTGTGCGCGGGGGTACCCCATATCGAGGGTACCAACAGCCCCTTTCGAACAGAAACTTTTACGTGTGGACAGATCGTGTTTTGATTGATTTTTGATGGTTGAATTAATCTAGATCTTGAGTCAAGATCATCATCACGTCCACACTTGATCTCAGCACCCTTATTCATCATAAAAACCCATGAAAGCCCGTTAAAACATGCAAGAACACATACAAACTGGATAAATAAAACTACACCATAAGATTTGCATTCATCTACCCCATTGCATCTTGAGTAAAGTTTGTGAATGATGATTAATTGCTGTAAATTTTATATGTGTGTGATCGTGAGTAGAAGAAACAAGCTCAAGAGGCCATCTATGAGGATCTACAGCACCAAGACTTCGAGACGCTCGAATAACAAGAATCACGGGAGCAAGGCAAGTGCCCCTTGACCATATTGATCCCATGTTTTGAAACTATTTTATTTATGAAAACTCGTATGCTTGAGTCAACTTGATGGGACACCCTTTTATAGGAGTTTACTAGTTTTGTTAACCATCCTTGTCGCCGGGAAAGTTGATGAGTCGGGTATGGTCATTTTTCCTTTTTGCTTCGCTTAATCTACGGGATATGGAAAGCTGAATTATAATGTGGTTAGCTACTGCACTCACGAATAATGATGACGAGAACTTGATGATGATAATGAGCATGGAATCGGGAGAGATCTAGGCAAGCCGTATTCGTGAATGTTGCTGGATGAGATGGTGAAACTTGCCGTAGATCTAAGGACCAGTTCATGCGAGAATATGCCAGGAAAACAGTGTCACCATAAGGCCAAGTATAGGTGCGGCTTAGCTGATTAATTAGGTGTGTTGCTAGTTTGTTATGGACCGTGGATGGCGCGGGGAATGAGAGTCGAGGAGGACTGCCCTGGAAACTGCATGGCACAAGAGGGGGCCTGTGGGTGGCAGAACGGTGATTTGAGTGTGTCGGTGAAACATCAGTGAGTCCATACATCTAGTATCCCCTTTGTAAAGGCTATTTTGTGATCTCTTGGCCATACACCAACGGTTGTGTACTAGTATAATGGAGGTTCTGCAGTCGCCGACGGGTGACGAAATCATAAACTTATGGGTAAAGTAGTGTCATCTCTGCAGAGTGTAAAACTATCATGATAGCCGTGCTTTCGGTCACAAGCATCTGACCAACTTCCATGACTAGAGGGAAAACTTGGTATGGATATTCGACATGGTTATGGTATGGTCATTGGGATTGGTTTTGGGACTGTTTTAAGTTGTGACAATGAAGTTGGTTTCGGTTATATGAATATGAGATGGTTATGAATATTTATGAGTATGAGATGAACTTGAGAAAGATTAATGGCTGGATGAGACTTGATAAACGGTGAATTATGATGAGAGAATGTTACTGAACTACTTGATTATGATGGGATAAATTTCACCAAGAAATAGTTGTTATTTTTATCATGTTTGTGTAATAAAATTTGCTTGCTGCAATGAGCCTTTTTATTCTCTATCTTGTTATAAGCTACATGTCATACTTTTCCCGCACTTGCTGAGTACGACATGTACTCACCCTTGCATTATCACATAAATATCAACAACAGGAGAATAGTACTTCGAGTACCATGTAGAGTACTAGGCGTGCGAACTACCGTCAACATGTCTGTGGAGTTGAATATGGAGCCTGCTGCTATTTAGTTATTTCCGCTGTCATTTAGAGACTTTCGCTGCAAGAATAAGTTAGAGATTCATGTGTGAGATAATGAGTCGATGTAATAAAGTACTTAAACACTATTTATTTATGGTTATATTCTGAATTCAATTTGTGGATTACGTGTGTATGTGTGATGAACATTCTGGGCACACATAAGCATTAACTTGGTTCTGTTTTCGGAACCGGGCGTCACAGATTGGTATCAGAGCCACGTTGACCGTAGGACGCAAGCCTAGATAGAATAGACACTCTAAAACACATAGGCACACCCCTCTAAACTGCTATTTTCGAAAATTGCTTGCTGCTGTACTTTTCTTATCAATTCAGCCACCGCAAAGTGCTATTTTCAGCCCCTCTTTTCTCTTCTTTTGGATAGCAACGCCTTTGCTTCTTGCTCCATAGTTTCTGAAGTTTTGGGAGTTATTTCTTCCTTCTCTAAATTTTCTCATGTCTTATTTATAGATGCCGGTGACTAGGAGCACAGCACGCATAAGAGCTCATCCACCACCACGTGGGAGTGCTCTTAACCCCATTGAGGTGTCTGATGGATCATATTGGGAGGAAGTAAAGATGGAACCTCGTGATGAAGATGAAGTCAATAGCTATATGTATGAGGAGGAGGATCCGGAAGAGGTGGAACCATTCAAAGATGATATGGAGGATGATCCACAAGAACAACATTGGTACGCATCTCAGAAGGAGTTTCACGCGGGCTTACACCCCGTGGAGCCTCATGAAGCTATGACGGGAGGATATGAACCCGAGGAGGAGCCACCCCTTGCTGAGACCAATAATGAAGGTGATGAATGGGCCAACCATTCAGTTAAAGAATTTCGGTCCGATGGAATGGAAGGAGGACAGGGAGCTCAAAGAATTTCTGGATTGCTGCAGCCTATATCCGGAGTATCTCCTCAAGAAAGTCCCTCGTCTCGGATATGAAGAGTGGAAGGCTGAATTAATCATCCTATCTAACTGTAGGATTGTCACTCGGCACTTCACACCCACATGGAGAGCTACAAGGGCAGAAGCTATCGATGATGCTGCATGGGAAGCACTCACCGGACTGTGCTACGCCTTCTATGAGCAGCTTGAGGGCACCCCTTTGGAGTTGCACCCGTGTCGGAAGAGTGGTACAAGGGAGATCGTTGGACCCCATGTAACAGCTCTTTCCAACCCACAAGCTGCTGACAAGTCTCAGATGTTGCTCGTAGAGTTAGGAAACCGCTACGAAAGCGCATAAAAAGAGATCCTTTACCTCCGTAAGAAGCTGTATTTGCTGGAGAAACAAGAGGAGACTTGTGTCAACGCGGGAGCAAATGGAGCACCAACATCATCTAACCCTACATAGACTGCTGACTCACCATGGCATGCGCCCATATATGGACCACCCCCGTCACACGGTGAGAACAGCACCGGTTCACATGATTAAGTTTAGCATTCCAATTGAATAAGCTGTAATAGGAACGTTTAAATCGTGGTAGCTTGAATAAGAGTGGTGTGTTGAACTTTTGTGATGATTGCTTGGTTTGTGTGCTGATGTGAGTTGTGGGACGCTTTGGCGAATGTCCACATCCACACATAGTAGAGAGATGTGAGATGCTTTGGCACGTGTTCACATCCTCATATAGTCTGAAATTAATAAAAGAAGATATTTAGTTCATACACCTTGATGCATATAGTTGGTGGGATCAATCTAAACTTCTATTTTTTATTCTACTCCACTCTCTCTCACAGATGGTGAGGAAAAATGCCAGCCGTCAAAGGAGAGACGCCCGTAGCAACAATGAACCACAAAAGGATGGCAACGTTGAAGTTTCTGAAAATACTAACCCCAGAGCTGATGCAAACAACCTTGAACGGTTGATGACTATGTAGAACCAGCTCATGCAAACTATGATACAAACGTTAGGACAGCTGCAAACCAAAAACAACAACAATTCTAACCCCGTTCCTGCACCCCCACCGCCACCACCGCCGGCTCACAACAGATTGGGAGAGTTCATGAGGACTAGGCCGCCTACTTTTGCACAAGCTAATGATCTCATGGAGGCTGATGATTGGTTGAAGTCCATGGAAAAGAAGCTTGCTATTGTTCAGTGCAATGATCAAGAGAAAGTTCTTTTCGCATCGCACCAACTTATGGGAGCAACCGCTGACTGGTGGGATGCTATTTGCAATGCTCATGTCAACCAGGAGACTATCACTTGGGCTGAATTTAAGGAGAGTTTCTGCTCTCATTACGTCCCTGCTGGAGTCATGATGCTTAAAAGGCAAGAGTTTGAAGGTCTCCGCCAAGGAAGGAAGAGCGTGAATGAGTACCTCAACAAGTTCACGCAGCTGTCAAGATATGCTCCAGAAGATGTCAACTCGGATCAAATGAAGCAATACTTGTTCATGAGAGGATTGAACAATGAGATCCAAGTTCAGCTGCTCAACAACGATTATGCAAACTTTCAGAACCTCGTTGACAAAGCTATAGGGGTTGAGAGCAAGATTCGTGAGATCAAGCAAGAGGGCAAGAGGAAGATGTCATATCAGCCATAAGGGAGCAATGTACGTTCCCGTTTCATGCCACCAGCTGCACCACAGTATGGCTCGTCTGCTTCTACTTTCCGCCCTGTAAATCTACCTCACCCTAATCAACCATCGCAGCAATGTCCTGTTATGCAAGCACCTCGTATGCCTTTGCCTCCTGCGCCCCGTCCCAACATGGGCGCCTATGCTCAAAACCAGCCTCGCCCCAACATTCATGTTGTTATGGGCAGCAAAGCATGCTTTTCATTCGGAGAGGCGGGACACTTTACAAGTCAGTGCCCGAAGAAAGGTCTTGGACAGCCGACCAACGCACCAAAACAGAACCCACGGCCGAATGGAGTAGCTACGCAAGGTAACCGTGGGCAGCAGAACTACGCTCGTGGCAACGTGAATCATGTCTCCGCTGAGGAAGCACAACAAGCTGAGGACGTCGTGATTGGTATGTTCCTTGCCAACTCCAACCCAGCCACTGTTTTAATTGATTCCGGAGCATCGCATTCATTCATATCATCCAAGTATGTTGCCAAGTATAATCTGTCCATATCACACATGAAACACACTATGTTGGTTACTTCTCCCGGAGGAGAGATGGGGACTAATATAGTATGTCTAAAAGTAAACCTTAAAATAAGGGGGTAGACTTTCTTGCCAAACTTATTGTCTTGGATTCCCAAGAGATTGATATAATACTTGGAATGGATTGGTTAAGCAAGCACAACGGAGTGATTCAATGTGCCGAGAGGAGCGTGCAGTTTACAAATGAGCACGGTACTCATATTGAGTTCGAGTCAGCCCAACCGGCCACCAAGAAGGCAGCGTTGAACCACGTCGAAGAAGCAACATTGGAAAGCATTCTGGTGGTTCAAGAATTTTCAAATGTGTTCCCGGAAGAACTTCCAGGTATGCCACCTGACCGGGACATTGAATTTGCCATTGATTTAGTACCTGGAACTGCACCTATAGCAAAAATGCCTTATAGGATGCCCGCTAATAAACTAGTGGAACTTAAGAAGCAAATTCAGAAGCAGCTAGAAAAGGGTTTTATACGCCCAAGCTTGTCACCGTGGGGAGCCCCCGTGCTCTTCATAGACAAGAAGGATGGGACCCAAAGGATGTGTGTGGATTATAGGTCTCTCAATAAGGTGATGATCAAGAATAAATACCCGCTGCCCCGTATAGAGGACCTGTTCGACCAAATGAAAGGTGCTCGAATTTTCTCCAAGATTGATCTCCGGCCGGGATACTTCCAGCTGAAGATTAAACCCACCAACATACCCAAGACTGCATTTCAAACATGGTATGGTTCGTATGAATATACTGTTGTGTCTTTTGGGTTAACAAATGCACGCACATACTTTATGTAGCTTATGAATAAGGTCTTCATGGAGTACATGCACAAGTTCGTCGTGGTTTTCATCGACGATATCATGGTGCATCGAAAACGAGGAAGAACATAAAGAACACTTGAGATTGATATTGCAAAAACTGCGAGAGCATCAATTGTATGCCAAGTTCAGCAAGTGTCAATTTTGGCTAAAGGAGATATCGTTCCTAGGCCACATCATCTCCGAGGGAGGAGTATCGGTTGATCCCGGAAAAGTAGGAGACGTTTTAAAGTGGAATCAATCGTAAAATGTAAGAGATATTCGGAGTTTCCTTTGAATGACTGGATACTACCGCCGGTTCATCAAGGATTTCTCCAAAATAGCGAATCCTATGACTGAATTGCTAATGAAGTGAAAAGCATTTCAGTGGACACCAGTGTGCCAAGAAAGCTTTGAGGAGCTTAAGAAAAGTCTAACCACAGCGCCAATTTTGGTATTGCCGTACGTGAGCAAGAGCTTCGACATATATTGTGACGCATCAAGACAAGGGTCTGGATGTGTGCTCATACAAGAAGGACAAGTGTTAGCCTATGTGTCGAGGCAATTAAAGAAACATGGGCTGAATTACCCCACACATGACTTAGAACTTGCAGCTGTGGTACATGCCTTGAAGATTTAGAGGCATTATATTCTTGGCCACCGATGTGAGATATATACGGATCACAAAAGCCTCAAGTATATTTTCACACAAACAGATCTGAATTTGAGACAACGTTAATAGTTGGAACTCATCAAGGATTATGATGTCGGAATCAACTATCACCCGAGAAAGGCCAATGTAGTAGCTGATGCATTGAGCCGAAAGGGAGCATGTCACCAACTCACGGTTCTGGAGCTGCTGCCCGAGCTGCGCAAGGAGTTCGAACGGTTACATCTCGGGTTCTTGAATGAGATGGAAGTGATAGAACTCAACTCCTCACTAGAATGAGAGATAAGAGATGGTCAAGCAATGGATGAGGAAATCAAGTAACGAATCCAAGAAGGCATAGAAAAGGACTTCAAGGAAGATGAGAAAGGCACACTTTAGTTAGGGAAAGGGATTTGTGTGTCTAACGTAAAGCACATCCGTGACACGATGCAAAAAGAGGCACATGACTCACCTTATTCCATACATCCCGCCTGTATAAAGTTGTACAAGGACCTGAAAACTTGCTATTGATGGGATGGTATGAAAAGGGACATAGCCGAATATGTTGCCTTATGCGATACGTGCCAACGGGTGAAGGCCGAACATCAAAGACCTGCTGGACTGCTGCAGCCATTGAAAGTACCCGAGTGGAAGTGGGAAGATATCAGCATGGATTGCATTGTTGGATTGCCACGTACTCAGTCCGGCTACGACTCCATTTGGGTTATCGTGAATCCGATTGACGAAAACAACCCATTTCCTTCTAGTTAGAACCAAGTACACCGCCGCACAACTAGCCGAGCTGTATATGGAGCAAATCGTGTGTCGTCATGGAGTTCCAAAGAGGATAGTTTCAGTTCGAGGTTCTCAATTTACCTCTAGGTTCTGGAAGAAGGTGCATGAAGCCATGGGTACACAGTTAAATTGCAGCTCTGCATATCACCCGCAAACCGACGGATAGACAGAGGTCAAATCAGATTTTGGAAGACATGTTGAGAGCTTGCGCCTTGAAACATGGGCGTAGTTGGGATAAGAGCTTGCCATATGCTGAATTCTCGTACAATAACAGCTACCAAGCCAGCTTGAAAATGTCACCTTTTGAAGCATTGTATGGTAGACGGTGTAGAACGCCACTGTTCAGGAATGAGACCGGAGAAAGCCAAGTATTCGGACCCGAAGTGCTGCAAGACGCCGAAAAGCAAGTCCAAACGATACGTGAAAACTTGAAGGCCGCGAACTCAATCGGGTTACGACTCTATTTGGGTTATCATGGACCGATTAACGAAAGCGGCTCATTTCCTTCCTGTTAGAACCAAGTACAGCGTTGCACAACTAGCCGAGCTATATATGGAGCAAATCATGTGTCACCATGGAGTTCTGAAGAGGATAGTTTCAGATCGAGATTCTCAATTTACCTCTAGGTTCTGGAAGAAGCTGCATGAAGCCATGGGTACACGACTGAATTTCAGCTCCGCTTATCACCCGCAAACCGACGGGCAAACTGAGAGGACAAATCAAATTTTGGAAGACATGTTGAGAGCTTGCGCCTTGAAACATGGGCGTAGTTGAGATAGGAGCTTGCCGTATGCTGAATTCCCATACAACAACAGCTACCAAGCCAGTTTGGAGATGTCACCTTTCGAAGCATTGTATGGTAGAAGGTGTAGAACGCCGCTGTTCTAGAATGAGACCGGAGAGAGCCAAGTGTTTGGACCCGAAGTGCTGCAAGACGCTGAAAAGCAAGTACAAACGATACGAGAAAACTTGAAAACTGCTCAGTCACGACAAAAAGGTTATGCGGATAATATGCGAAGAAGATTGACCTTCGAAGTAGGAGACTTCGTGTATCTTAAAGTATCACCTATCAGAGGCTAACGACGATTTAACGTCAAAAGCAAGTTAGCACCTCGCTATATCAGGCCATTCAAGATTTTGGGTAAGCAAGGAGAGGTAGCCTATCAACTAGAGCTGCCAACGCACCTCTCTGACGTGCACGGCGTATTTCACGTATCCCAACTCAAGAAGTGCTTAAGAGTAACAGAAGAACAAGTACCGATGGATGAGCTCGAGCTTCAAGAGGATCTAACCTACGTGGAGCACCCCGTCAAAATTTTGGACGTAAAGTAAAGGGTCACGAGAAACAAAGTAATTCGTTGGTGTAAGGTACAGTGGAGTCATCACATGGAAGCCGAAACTACATGGGAGCGTGAGAAAGATCTCAAGGCAGAAATTACTCATCTATTCTCTACTCTATGGAATCTCGAGGGTGAGATTCAGTTTAAGGGGGGTAGGTTGTAACACTCTCAAATTCATTTCCATGCATTGCATATATTTTTCATGTAGAGAAGCATTATAAAAGAAGTAGAAATGGAGAAAAAACTATAGAAATAGAGAAAGAACCATAGAAATGGAGGAAGGAACCATAGAAATTGTAAGAGCCTCAGTTTTGACACATGTTTGAAGTGTCATCACCACACACACACCTCATTTGAAGCAAGTTGATAAACACATTTGGAGAGCAAGTAACCACCATCAACATGCTCATTAGAGAATAAACTCACATATTGCAAAAGTGGTATTTCCCCATATGTGATATACAGGGGCTGGGCATATGAAAACTCCTACATGGTACAAGGATTGTCTATGCCAAGTTTCACCCAAATTCAAAACCTTTTTAGGTCATTTCTGGGTGTAGCTAGAAAGAGGGCAGTTTGAAAGTACATTCAAATTCAAACTGTTTTTATCCCATGAATTCAAAAGTGAGAGACATATTCTTACTCAGCATATTTTTATGAGCTCACACTCCAATTTTCACTCTATTTGGAGTTGATCTTGACATGAGCTAAGTGGGGCAAATTCAAACTTTATTTGAATTTCAAACTGAACATGTGCTGAAATTTATCCAAATCAAAACCAATTTGAATTCTAACCAATTCAAATGGCTCATGGGTGAATAATTTGAATCACCATGGGCATTTTGGGGCTTACTGTTTACAACAGTGATGAGGAGTTAATTTCAGAGGTTAAACTTGAGTGTGGGACCCACATGTCATAGAGATAAGAGGGGGAGACTTGCACCCAAAGTCACAGCCTCGGTGAGAAATTCCACCGAGCAGCTACCGGCTGTGCCGCCGAGAAGCAACCGGCGCCACCAGCTGCTTCCCCCTTCACGCGCTGGCGCCCAGGGCGGCCTGCTCGCGCCCCCACGCGACCTTTACCGCCTCAGCCCGACCGGAGACCCGGCTGCCTTCTTATCTTCGCGGGCGACACCGAGCCGCGGCATTCTGTTTTCCCGAGCTCTCGGTCGATCGGAAAAACAGAGCAAACAATCGCGCCTCACATCCCCGAGCTGCTAGGCATCACCCTGAGCTCGAGCACCACTCTTCCGACGCCTAACCCACCGGGTTTTGGCTTCTGTTCCCGTGATCAACGACGACCGCCGTGACTGAGCTGAAGAACGACGATCGGTCTCACGTGAGCAGCACACCACAGCCACTTTCACAGCCGAGCAAGGGCAGAAAAAGGAGCGCACGGACTCCATGCTGCTTCCACCTGAAGCTCAAGCCACGCCGTGCACTCTCGCCGGCGAATTCCGAGAATTTGCTCCGGCGACCTCAGCCCGAGCTTCCGGTACAGTTCTTTAAAATTCTCCTTCTCGATTCCTCCTTGAGTCATCAAATTTTGCACACATATGCTGGATTAGCCGGCGATCAAATCTCCTTAGAATCCATCGCATGAGAACGCCTCAGAGCGGCGGGATTTAAGCTCTATTTGGAGTGTCCGCCGCGGAACCATTTGGTCGCACGGTGAAACCGTATTTCGGTGACTCCCGAGCTACTCTGAGGTCATGCCGAGCTTACTAGAGCCGCGCTGGTGATGTAGAGCCCATCGGCACAAGCGATGGCGGGCTAGAGACCTCGGACAATGGTGCCGAACCACAGCAGTAGCCGCCGCACGTCGCGGAGCTGGTTCCGGCCAGTGACACCCCAAACAGAGGCCACCAACGTATTCCTCGATGCTCTAAACCCTCTGGCGGCGAGTCTCTGGCTGGGCGGTGGGCGGGAACGCCGGTCCGGCGAACTCCGGGTCTGCTCCGGCGAGGGGAGGCGGCGCGGGCGCGAGGGCGCGTCGGGAGGAAGACGAAGCCGGCTGGCCCACGCGTCAGCGGCTTAAAAATTTAAATCGGGATCGGGTGCGGCTGATATCTGTTGTGCTGGCGCGCAGGTACCCCGCAGACCACGGTGTGCCGACGCATCAGTGCGCAACACGTGTCCCCGTGGCCCACCCGCAAGTTTAAACTTTTCTCCGATTTTCAGATTTCATTCAAACTTCAAATCCTCATAACTTTCGCTAGAAAGCTCCAAATCGAGTGAACCAAATTTTGTTGGATTCAGCTCTCTGAGCACTTTCCAGCAAATCAAGTTTAACTTCATGAAAATTCTTACTTCTCTAGAATTAATTCCTCAAAATTTAAAGTGTTTGTAATTTTAACTGGAGAATCACTTGGAGGAAAATTCTGAAATTTTGCTGGGATGTTAATCAAAATATCCCTGAACTACCATAAAAATTTGAGGTCCATTTGAGCTTATTTGATCCACCTAATGTGGTGATTATTGAAACTGTTCCAGAGAAAATAGAAAATATTCAGAAACATTTTCAGAATTTTCCCTAAAATTGTTTAGCTCATATATTTATCTAGGGACCTTCAAATTAAGTGATACCAACTCCATTAGAACCCTCTGAAAATCTAGTTTTCAGAAAGGCATGGCTTGCTCCATGAAAATCCTTAGAACACCCTAAGAGTTCCAATCAAGGTCAAGAACATAATTAAGTATGGAGGGCTCAAATGAGCTTTGCTGCAACTAAAACTTGACCAAATCTCTGTTTAGGTTGTAACCAAGCCACAGTAAAAGTTTCACAGTCATTGGGTCTATCTAGTAAGAGTTATAGACTTCACAAGTTTAAATTCAATCAAATACATCTAAATTAATACATATCCTTGTATATCATGTAGTCGCTAAGGTCGAGGAGGAACCTGAAGTCCTAAACTTCGTGACTCCGGAGGAGCAGCTAGCCTACGACCAAGAGCAGCAAGGAAAGCTCCGGTTTGCATTACCCTTTTAACAAATTTTTCTTGTTTTGAGCACTTACTTGAGTATCATTATTCTTGCATTAGAGTCTTGCTTGAAAACCCAACTGCATAGCCAAGAAAATCATGGTGGGGTTTAGGATTGCAAACCCGATTAGCTACTGCAATGCTAAGATAGTGTAGGATTCGGTACAAGTCGAGTAGTTGGAACTACTCGCGAGCATAGACTAGAGGCACTCGACTCGGGTAGAGATAGCACATGATACACATGGCAAGAAAAATGAGACCGAGCGGAGGGTAAGGCCAGCAGGACTTTGGGGCCTGTGTGCTGTAGCTCCGCTTGTGTCGATTGAGGACCAAGCCGTGTGCGGGCCTGTTGAACAAGCTAGAATAGTACCGAAGACCTACTGGCTATATGGGAACCGGGAAAATGATGTAACTCGGGTAGCTGGGTGTTGAGGCATAGCTGGTCGTTCAGAGGGTAGGTTGAGAGCTCGAGGTGTAAATCGGCTGGCGGCACTGAGATGCGCGTGCAGAGACCTCTTGCTCGGGACGATTGGACCGGTTCAACATTTGGCTAATGGGTGAAAGGTAGTTGCGTACGGCGTCCGTGATGGTTGCTGTAGGCAACATCGAGTACGGGCGTACGTGACTGGTTGTTCGGGTAACCCTGCAGGTGTAAATCGATTATAATCGCCGTCCCTCGCGGTCAGTGAGTACCACTTGTTCACTGTACCATGACGTAGAAAGAACAGGCTAGTACATGTTAAAATGTTGCTGATTGAAAGATGGACTTGATCGCTAATGATTTGCTGTAGTTTAGAGCTAATTAAAGTTCCTTTCAACTTTGGGCAAAGTACATGAGAGAAATGCGTTTCTTGTTTGATTGCGGCTCTCTCATGTTCCTTAGCATAAGGTTCTCCACAACCTACAGCTAAAACTTGAAAGTAAGGTTCTAATAATTAGGTGAGTCCTTTGCAAATTGTTTTATCTCATGTACCCATCACACCTCATGTAGAAGTTCCATGTTTAGGAGAGACGGGTCAGTCTTGCTAAGCCTTCATGCTCACTGCTTGTGTTTGAAGCTTTTGCAGAGTTCTATGAGAAAGGGACTCCCGAAGAGGAGACGGAACCCTAGGAGGGGAACCCCGTCGAATGGGAGTCGTGCACGCTGCAGTGTTAGTGTGCATGTGTGCTAGCAAGGACACGTTCACGGGCTGAACGTGAACTTGATGCGTAGTCTACGCCCGTGAGTGTAGACTGGACATATGTTGATGTAAAAATGTTCATAAACCACTTTATGTAATAAAAGTTTTGCTTCCGCTTTGTATCTTTGATGTGTGTTATCCGGTGCTGTGCAACGCAGCACCCCTCAGCATGATCCTGGCTCGACGAGACCGTGGGGTCGTGTCAGCATGGTATCAGAGCTCGCTTGAGGTTTAACACATTACAAAGGTCATCTTTTTTAAAAAAATCCAGTGAGGAACGAGTTAGTAGCCCGTATAAGGATGTTATTAGTGTATAGAAAGTGATATACTAACCTATTTGTCTATGTCAGAAAATCGTGCATCTTGGGACGTTTATGTCTTGGGGGTGCACGTAAACGCTGTCCACCAGTGCGCACAAGCTGAAGGGTGGAGCCCCACGGGTGGCAGGTAACCTGACCCGCTTTGGTATCCTCTACGACTCTTTATGTCGTTTGGGGTATTCGAGCAACGTCTGTCCCTGGCGTGCGTGGTGCAATTTGGGAGACCCCGTCACGTGGTCTGAAACAGAGAGAGCTCCGAAGGCTCCACGTGTCCAGCGGGGCCGGACCTCCCTCTCCTCAGAGGAGAGCTCCGGGCCCACCACGTGGCCAGCAGAGCCGGACCTCCCACCTCCGCTGGGAGAGCTCCGAAGGCTCCACGTGTCCAGCAGGGCCGGACCTCCCTCTGCTTAGAGGAGAGCTCCGAGTCCGACACATGGCCAGCAGAACAGCGCTACCTGCCCCCGCGCGGTAGGCAGCAAGAGTAAAGAGACGCCATACCTTGTCCGTACAAGGTATTCAAGACTCGCGCCTTCCCAAGACGTGAAGACGCGGAGCACACCGCTGTCACGTGCCGTAGTGCCCAGTCGCATCGCAGTGAAGACTGGCACGCTGCGTCAGAAGCTCTACACCAATAAAGACAGCGACAAGACATCCCCTGCCGCCCCTGCCATCATCAACCACTATGCCTAGCTTACGGCGTGGGCAGGGCGGCAAGACGAAGACTCAGAAGCCCTCGCCAGAGACAACTACGGCGTAACTGCAGGATACGGTAGATGACAGGCAATCTCCGCGGGACCACCTATCGGGTCCCAGGCCCACTTCGTAGGCCGCCCGAGCCTTGGACTATAAAGGGCTCGGGTAGGCAACGTTACAAAGGGTTCGCTCTCACGCGAGTTAGCACCCAGATTCAGCATTCTAGCACTCAACTCATCCTCAAGCAATACAACGAGCACCTCTGCTCACCGTGGACGTAGGGTTTTACGCTCCGGCAGCCTGAACCACGTAAAAAATCTCTGTATCAACCTTCTCCTTCCTTCGTCCCTAACGCTCGAGTTCTCCGTGAGGGACTAGCCCCTCCAAAAAAGAACCTCTGCGGGCTGCCCAGTGCAGGCCCGGGGGAAGTATCGACAGCTACACTTCGACAGTTTTGTTTGCGAAAAGGTGTGTGTACTGAGTCAAACATGATGGGAAACCCTTTCATAGGAGTTTACTAGTTTTGGTTAAACCACCCTTACCGCCAGGGAAGTAAATTAGTCAGGTATGGTTTTACTTTTATGCTTTGCTGAGTCCATGGGATTATGGGAAGCGAGATAGATGTGTTTAGCTAACTGCACTCGTAAGAATGATGAGAAACTGATGTTGTTAATAAACATGGATCGGAGGGAGATCTAGAAAAGCCTGGGTTTGTGAATGAGGTAGAATGAGATGGTGGTTACTTGCCGTAGATCTAAGGACCGGTTCATGTGAGCCAAGCCAGGATAACAGTGTCACCACAAGGCCAAGTATGGGTGTGGCTTAGCTGAGTAATTAGGTAAGTTGTTAGATTGTTATGGACCGTAGAAAGCGCAGGGAATGGGAGTCGAGTGAGGACTGCCCTGGGAACTGCCAGCTGCGGATATGGCCAATTGCAAAATTGCATCAGTCGAGGCGATGGTTGCCAGCGTTGCCCCGATGGTGTGTGATACACTATCCAATATTTTTGGGGCATGCTTCTCTTCTTCTCCACCGCGGCTAACTCCTTGCCAGAGTCCTCCTGAACAATCACAGCATCAATCATATCCTTGAGGCTGCCGCAATTGAACATGTCCAGCTTGACTTTCAGGCTCGGATTCAGCCCCTGAAAGAAATGATCCCGCCTCTTCTCATCCGTATCAGCATGATACGATGCGTATAAGGCGAGGCCGTTGAACGAACGGGAATATTCGGGTGCGTTCCTGCTCCCCTGTTGCAGGTGTAAGAATTCCTGTGTCTTCCGCTTCATTAAGCCGGGTGGAATGTGATAGGCCCAAAAGTCCATTCTGAATTCTGGGCGTGTTTGGCTTGAGAACATCCGGGCGAGTGATGACGGCCGGGTGTACGAATTGTATGGATGCCGGACTCGGTGTGCAGCCGAGTCTGACGATTGCTTGAGTTATTT